>CM057483.1:81168298-83668298 GCA_030035585.1 Dugong dugon
TCGTAAATCCTAACCTCTGTGCCTGTGGTTATAATCCCATTTGAGAATGGGTCGTCTTTGTTATGCTAATGAGGCAGGATTAGTGTAGGGTGTATCTTGAGTCAGTCTCTTTTGAGATATAAAAAGAGATTAAACAAGTGAGAGAAGCAAAGATGGGGTAAGACAGATGCCAAGATACATGGAGATCTCCAAGGAAACAGGAAGCAGAAGCTGAAGACACAAGGACCTTCCTCCAGAGCCAACAGAGAGTTTTAGAAAGCCTTCCCCTGGAGTCAGAGCTCTGAACTCACACTTCTAGCCTATGAAACCGTGAGAGAATAAATTTCTGTTTGTTAAAGCCATCCACTTGTGGTATTTGTCAGAGCAGCACTGGATAACCAAAACAGAATTTGGTACCAAGAAGTGGGGGTGCTGCTCTAACAAACACCTACAATGTGCAAGCGGTTTTGGAATTGGCTAACGGGTGGAGGCTGGAAGAGTTTTAAAGTACCTAACGGTAAAAGTCTAGGTTGCCTTGAAGAGACTGTTGGGGGAATTATGGCCGTCAAAGGCAGGTCTGGCGAGGGCTCCGAAGGACGTGGGGAGAGCTGTAGAGACTGTCTCTGTCATCTCAGAGAAGACATATGACGCCAGCAACAGGATGCTGCTAGAAGTGCAGACATTAAACGTGACTCTGGTGAGGCTCATGAGATCCGGCAATGCGGGCGGGCAATGGTTTTTGTGCAGTGGCAAAGAACTTGTCTGAATGATGTTCAAATATTTGGTGGAAGGCAGAACTTATAAGTGATGAACTTGGATATTCAGCTGAGGAGATTTCTAAGCAAGATCTTAAAAAGGGCCACGTGGTTTCTCCTTGATGCTTATAGTAAAATGTAAGAGGAAAGAGATGGACTTAAAAATGAACTGTGAAAAATGAAAATAAAACTTAAAGATTTGGAAAATTCGGTTGTATAAACTAAGGACACGTGTCCTAGAATGTTCACCAAGGACGAGGCTACACAATCTTTTGTGAAAGAGATTAAGCCTGTGACTGATGGACATAACCGACTACCACAGCAGAAACCCATCAGCTAAGACTGTCAGGGACGGGAAAAGAACGAAAGGAGCGAACGCTGTCTGCCTCTTGGAATTCTACAGGCAGGAAACAGGCCAAAGGAGCTACATCTGTTGTCTCCAGGAAAAAGAAAAGGACCATCCCTGGAGCAGCTCGGAGATGAGCAGAACTGCTGGAAGGAGCATGGGAAGCCAGGCTGCCTAGGTTTCAAAGGGTGGAGCCACGGCCTCCTAGGTTACAAAGAGTCAGATCTTCACCAACTCAGTTTTGGAGCGTAGGATTGCCATTCACGAGTGCCAAGGGTTGGGGCTGCCATGTCCAGGGGGCAGAAGAATGAGGCCTGTTGGGGGCTGAGGGGGTAGGGTCACCACTCAGATGGACTGGGAGAATGGGGCCACCCAAAGCTGAGGGAGAAGAGTTGCCATCCCAGTGGGGCTGAAAGGAGGAGCTGAAGCCCAGGGGTGAGGATCCTCCACCCAGAATACAGAGGGTGTGGCCGGCACTCAGAGTCTGGAGAGCAGGGCCATTGCCCAGATGGACTCAGAGAACAGAGGATTATTTTCAAGGCTTGAGAGTTAAATTGTTCTGTTGGGTTTTGGACTTGCTTGGTTCCCATTATCCCTTCTTTCCCTTCAGTTTCTCCCATTTGTAATGGAAATGTCCACCCTGTGCCTGTTCCACCACTGTACTTTGGAAGCAGATAACTTGTAGTCTAGATTTCAGGGGTTCATAGATGAAGAAGAATTTTGCCCCAGGATGAAATACACCTAAAGTATCACCCATATGTGACTTAGATGATTCAAGATAAGATTTTGGACTTGGAGTTAAGACTTTTGGGATGATGTGATGGGGTGAAAGTGTTTTGCATTTGGCAAGAAAGTGAATTTTGGGGGCCAAAGGGTGAAATGTTATAGATTGAATTGTGTTCTCCCAAAACATGTGTTGCAAATCCTAACCTCTGTGCCTGTGGTCATAATCCCATTTGGGGATGGGTTATCTTTGTTATGTTAACAGACAGGATGAGGTGGGTCTTGAATTAATCTCTTTTGAGGTATAAAGGAGATTAAACAAGCAAGCAAAAGAAGCAGCGATGGGGGAAGAGAGATGTCAAGCCACATGAAGATTGCCAAGGAGCAGAAGCTCGTAAGAGAAAAGGACCTTCTTCCAGAGCCTACAGAGAAAACCTTCCCCTAGAGCCGGCACCCTGAATTTGGACGTCTAGCCTCCTAAACTATGAGAAAATAAATTTCTGTTTGTTAAAGCCATCCCCTTGTGGTATTTCTGTTATAGCAGCAGGTGATAACTAAGACACTACATTAACTTACTGGAATTCCTAGGAGCTGAGGATCCACAGGCTGCCGAAAAGGCAAGGACTCTGGGTCCTGTCGATACAGTGCCTCCAGAGTTGGCATAAGAGCCTGGCGTAACTCCTCTGGCTTGAAGACTGCAATTAGAAAACATCAGAAAGAGACATGGTTTACAAGTCGCTCAGGCCCCTTCATCATCACCTTTAAGACAGAAGCCCAGGCTGCTTCTGAAAGTGTCCAAATGCCACCCTCGCAGGCACTCAGCTTCCCAGACACTTTCTGGGCTTTCAGTTGTCTCAAGAGCCCACAGACACTGTAAAGCTGCAATGCAGGGCTTCCGAAATACAACAGTATAATTAAGAAAAAAACTGCATCCAGGTCACGAGGCAAAACATAACCCTGAAAGTTTTCTTCTTAAAGGAATGGGTTTCTCTAGTATAAACAATCTGTTGGGCTAGGAAATGAAGCCAGCACCTGAATCAGCTTACGGATCAAACTGGGAGGGAAGTCAAGACACCTCACTGGAAGGGGCCTTGAAAGAGCCTCTGAGGAAACCTTTCTTTGCCCAAATTAAACTCAGAGTACCCAAGACAAATGATTTTTTTTTACGTACACCAATATATCTGTATTAAATTGTGGTAACTACATAGGTGAAAAACGTTTATCATTTCAACACTCTTCGTATGTACAGTTCAGTGATATTAAATATGTTCATTATGTAGAGACGAATAATTTTGTATTACAGCCCCATAAACAAGTGCATACAGTAATAAAGCTATAAAAGTTTAAAAACAAAACAAAACAAAATTCTGGGCTGTTCTCTCCCACATTTACCAAGGCCAGTTTCTCCGAGCTCATTTCCTATGATACTTCTGTTGTTCCCAATACAGGACTAAACATTGGCTGCCGACAATCTCATACAAACCCCACATGATTTTAAACGACATAGGTTAGTTCATGGTGAGGGTGCTCCGGCCCCACCAGCGTATGGACACTCTTCCACATAGAATGTGAAAACGGCTGGGAGCCAACATGTCAAAGTAGTTCCCATGATCTGGGTTATAAGTGATGCAAATATTCTTCTTTGTACTTTCTGTATGTTAAAAGATTGTCTATGATAGGCACATGGTAAACTAATTTAAAAACTGGATTAAGGCACTTGTAAACATTAAAATTCCAGTCAGGAAGTGGCACACATTATGTATGATGGCCTATAACCATTTTTGTCAGGGGTGTAACGTGTCAGATTTGGGAAAACACCACCTGATTTCCATCAGGTTAAAGTAAAGGTAAGGAGAAACCCAACTTAAGGACTTCACATCCTCCCTGTAGAGATGAAAAAGCGGTGACGATGAGGAAGCTTGGCAGGAATTCATTCCCATCAGAGCCAGGTCTAATGACTCCCTCCCCAAGCCCCCTGGCTGCCTTAGACCTGGATGTAGAATACTCAAATGTATCGTTCTCCAAGCACACACTCCCCAGCCACTCTAAAGAGCAGAAGCCTGGTCTAGTGAAATGCCTTCCGACAGCCTCACCACACACACACACACACACACGTGCGCGCACGCACACACACACATACACGCACCCCCTTGCCTTCAGCTAACTCCTTTTCTTCCACTCTGGTGTATTCAGAGATGAAGTACTATTTGGTATTCTCTGAATAACTCTTTATAAAAATATAATTATTTAGTTAATCAATAGCTTTTTCATCCCTCTACTGCGACCCACAGGCCTAATGTGGCCAGCCGCCTGCTGCTGAATGGCCCACGAACCAAGAATGGATCTGACATTTTTAAATGGTTGGGGAAAACGTGAAAAGAATAATATCTCAAGACCCATGAAAATTACATGAACTTCAGATTTTAGTATTTAAAACTAAATTTTTATTGGTACACAGCCACTGGTGTCCATTTACATACTGTCCAGGGCTGCTCTTGTGCTACAACGGTACAGCTGCATGGCTGCACAGAGACTGACTGGCCTCCAAAGCCTAAGGTATTCACTACCTGCTCCTTTACAGAAAATGTCTGCTGATCCCTGCTCCAGACCCTCTTACCACCCCAGTGGCCATCAAAGTGATACGGCCTTCAATGAGGACTCACTTTTAGTAGGTCATCCCATCGTTCATTCATTCATTCAACGTTTAACACCTGTGCCCAGGAAAGCATGTTCAGTCTCCTGTCTTTGACCTCCCATTTAATGTAACAAAACTCCAAATGAGCTGAAGAAGTAGAAGTTGGAAGCTGTATTCGAACCAAGCTCTCTGCTACTGATTAGTATGGTGTGCTAGGCAGCCAGCCACTCCATTTCTCTGGCCTCAAAATCACCTCCATAAGAAGAAAAACATGCTGCGCTATGTCAGCAGTTCTTAAGAGTGTGGGCCATGGGCCCCTTGGGGAAACCCTGGGCTGTCCAATATGGCAGCCACCAGCCACACGTGGCTATTTAAATTAGTATTAAGTAAAAGTAAGAATTTAAGAATTCAGTTCCTCAGACACATTTCCAGTGCTCAATAGCCACTTGTGGCTGGTGGCTGCCACAATGGAGAGACAGATATAAAATATTTCCATCATAGTAGAAAGTTCTAGTACTGCCCTAGTCCCCCCCCAGGGATCTGTGAGTTCAAAGTTACTTCCATAATACTAACGCTATTTTCACAGTAACACTAGGTGGTTATGAGCCTTTTTCCCTGGGTTGACATTTGCACCGATGGGAAGAAAGCAGTGGCAGGTAAAACCGTTAACGCCTTAGTAAAACCACGGCGGTAGCACCAAACTGTACCTTACAACCACTGTGTTCTTGGCTGCCACTGCACAATCAGCAAAAAATGCCAGGTGCGTCTCAGAATATCATTGATGAAGTTGTAAAAATTCCTACTCTTATTACATCTCAACCCTTGCATACTCATCTCTAATTCTGTGTGATGAAATGGGGAGTTTGCATAAAGTATTTCTGCTGCACACAATGGCTGTCTCCAGAGAAGGCAGTTGTGCAAGTTATGGAGTTGAGAGAAGCTAAGTAGCTGCTTTTTTTTCATGGAACACCACAAAGTTCAAAAGAATGAATGATAGACCAACTATGGTTGTTCAGACTCGGGTATCTGGCAGACATTTTCTCGAAAATGAACAAAGTGGGTTGTTACTTCAAGGACAAATGATAGTATTTGCTGCCAATGGTAAAATAAGAGCTTTCAAACAAAGACTGTAATTCTGAAAACTTGAGCTTGGCAGTTTCTCAAAATTTACAAGACTTACTTGAAGAGACTGAGTGGTATTAACAAATGTGACTTTTTAGAAAATATTCTATAGTGAAGCATGTCACCATCTGGAAGATCTGCATAACTAAGAGAAGCAGTCATTTCCAGGTGACCAATGGATGGCATAAGACATTCACTCAAGGGCCAAAGACCCACTCCAAGCGCAAGGTGAATGAGTGAATTGGGACGCCGCCACAGAGAACGCCCAAGTCAGTGCTGTGGTTCCAGATTCCACAGTACAACTGGGCTCTCAGAAACTACTACCACTTGTTGAGTTTTGGTGCAGTATTAAAGCAGAATATCCACAGTTAAATGTTATTCATGGGTACTATGTAACAGATTTGTTGTATCTTTAAGTGAATTAAATATTTAAGATTTTTCTCAGTTTTAACTTCTAATGCAGTAAATAGAGATAGATAATTACATAAACAAAAACTCTTTGAGGTCCTTAATTTTAGGAGCATGCAGAGGTCTGGGACCAACTCACGGATATTCTTCTTCCATTAGACACAGCTCGAATGGATTCCACCCAACCACAAGGCTGGCACCCCCACCCCTACTCCCCTGGTCTGGAAACCCCAAGCACCTCAACTCCCCCCATCCCACTGCATGAAGTCACTGGGCCCTACCCTACCCCTCGACACCCCCCCTCCATGTTTCTTTGAGCACTTCACCCTTCACTTCTGCGCAACATAAATGTTTCCCACTAGGATCAGCGGCCTCCTACAACCTCCAGTGCATATCTGTGCTGTCGCAGTAATAATTTTCCTAAAATCACAGCTGCTTCTTTTTTTCCCAACATAAATCCTTCAATGGTTCTTTATGCCTTGCTAAGTAATGTCCACAAAAATGTTATTTATGGGTGCCATGTAACAAGAGTTACTGTTAATTCTAAATGAATTAAGTATTTAAAAAATTTCTCAGTTTCTGCCCAAGGACCTGGATGCAAACTTCCCCTCTGGCCCTCCCAGCCAGCGGCATCTCCGAAGTCACTTCTGCACTCTGCGCTGACTTTCCTAAGAGATGCAACCTGTTTCTCATTTATACCACAAAACCTCCGAGTTCTCAGGACTGGAGCCCAGCGCACTGTTAATTTCTAAAGAGAGAAAACTTGGCGAATGGCAGGCAAGAAAATAAAGGGGGAGATGACATCGTTTCTGTTTTCGCTTTGAATCCTCAGTGTGGACTCACAATACAACGGAAGAGCAGCGCAGCTGAAGAAGTTAAAGAAACCTCGACCTACTTTTTTTGCGTGGCTGCGACGGTGACGTTGACTGGGCGGCTGTTCCATTGGCACTGCTCTCTTCTTCCTCTTTCGTCTCTACTTTGACTTTGGGTTTCTTGTCGTCCACTTCTATTGGCTCCGATTTCTGCTCTGCTGTGTCTGTTTCTTCTTTAACTTGGGAAGGTCCTTGTAAATCCTCCTCTATCATCTTGAGGAAAACAAAATTATAGACAACGACGTATAAATATCAAAGACCTTTCTTCCAACTCAGCCTTCCCGGGAGACTCTTGAACATCCACATGGGCTTGTTAAAAAGCCTTCCCCAGTCAGAGTGCCCTTCTCTTTCCTTTAGTCTCCCAGAAGCAGAAGTCACTTCCATACAGCACCAGTACAATTACAGGCCTGGTTTTAAAATATTTACATGTGAGAGTACTTAAAAAAAAATTACACACACACGGCCGTCACCTGCTCAATATTTTTACATATGGCTATTTTCTAGTTGTCTTTGACAACTGGGCCTGGGTAAAATAAGTGAATGCAGCAGCATGCGTGGTGTATGGCAGTAGAGAAGAGTGGAGACTTTGGCAAACTGGATGCCCGGCCTCAGCGAAGTCCCCAGCTGGGGCTCAGGTGCAGACTGCTGCCACACAGGGGGCACGTACAATGCTGGCTGAGCCCCTCATCTTTCAAGAGAAGTCAGAAATCCAGAGTTTTCTTTGCACTGTCTCAATCTTTAAAATATATGGGGTCCAAACAAAACTCATGTACAGGCTGGATGCTGCCCACGTCCACCAGGCTGCACCTCTGCCAGGGGCCAGAGACAAAACGCACATATTCTCTGAGGTCCACCAGTGCAGGGCTAGACATGGACTGAGAAAGGCAGGGGAAAAGCTGTTGGGTGATTCGCAACTGTAAAATATAAGCTATGTTCTTCATTTCTGGCAAAAATAAAATAAACCCATATCTCCTATTTAAAAAAGAACAACCAATCAGTTTTTAACCAACCTACTTTCTACATATTCCAACTTGAACTCATATTCAAACAGAATACGAAAACAACCAAGGGCATCTGCTGGGGGAGGGGGTCCCCTGATGTCTCCAGGAGGGCTTGTGGGTGCTTCCACAGGCAGGAACAGCACCTACCTCAGACCTAGCCTCCCCTTTGGGCTCACGAGGCTCGGGCTCAGGCTCCTCAGTCTTGACCTCGGCCTTCATTTCAAGCACGGGCACATCGTGTCCTTGCTGCTGGGAACTAGTTTCGGCATTGGCCACCGACGATGGGGTGGGGACCCTGTTATCAATGTTAGCTGCTGCCTGGGAAAGCTGTGGAAAAACCAAAATCATTCACCTCTGTAAACAAGACAATATAAACCATCTTAAATGCTATAGGTCATCTAATACATAACTTCGTAACATTTTCCACTATTACCTACAAAGGCAGCCCTACATGAAAGAAATGAGCAACAGAAGTTAAAGTGGAGTTCAGTGATCCTGAAGTCAGCATCAGTTAGAAATACAACTCACTTCTTGCTGAGAAGGAAGAGATGAAAGCGCTTCCTAAATTTTGATATAAACTTATTTTCTCGAAATTTCCTACTTCAGTCAGAGAACTCCTACTTTACAATTAATGCCCTCCAAAAAGTTCATTAATGGTTCTGGTAAAAACTGAATTATAAATACTTAAGCGTATAAGAAGAGAAGAGAATAAAGTGCTTACACGGAAAAAAAAACGTAACTAGTCGATTTACTGCAGGGTCGGTGGGGGTGGGGGTGGAGTAAACAAAAATAGCAAGAGAAGGAAGCATTGAAAGAATTTTACATTTTCAAAGTCTTACCCAATGGACTGTTAAGTAAACAGCAGATAACATTAAACCGTACGGGATCTTAACAGAGGAAGGAGAAATCAGCACGTCTCCATGGAGAAACATAAATAGCGGTGCCATCTTGGGGTTAACCGTTAGCGTTAATGTTGACGTTTTATAAGTAAACAACCTAAGTGCCCAAGAACAAGGTTAATGTATCGAGGAAGTCTAAATTAGACCGATAAGAAAATGGATCCTAAGATTTCAGAGGTAGCAAGGGAGGAAGACGTGTGGGTGAAGAGACCAGCCTCTGGAGCCCCTGGTGTGGCGTGGGGTAGCCCCTCCTGAAAGAACCCGACCCCGGCCGGCAGGGTGTGGAAAGGAGCCCGTAAGCATGACTCCACCCCAAAGGGTGAACAAGCAGCTCGGAACCACAGTTACAAGCCTGCTTCGCCATCTCAGCTTATTTGTATAAGAGGATTTTCTAGTCTGGAAAGAAAGAAGGCTAGCAGGCAAGACAAAAGCATATCCAACAGGGTGCGTGAGTGTTCACCAAACCCGCACAACATCAGAGAGAAACCCCTGGAACTAACTGAAAGAGGCACATCTAAGACAGACAAGGGGAACACACCGGTCCCGTACAGACGGCTTCAAAATTTCTACAGATGACCCACGGATGACTCCTGATAATTACTGACTTCTGAAAACGAGTTTACTTAGGGAGGATAATCCTAAATCATGTCCTGCCAAACAGCTTTTAGAGGCAATGTCAGAAATAAGCCACCGCTCATTACGATTCCATGACAGTACAGGTATTTTCTGGGGCTGCACCAAAATGCTATACAGCAACTTCCCGACAGCCTTGTCACGGGGAGGGTCTCCTGGCGCCCTAGCCCAGTGACGGGGCAGCACTCACCGTGCCTGGAGGCTGGGCATGCACAGACGTCGGCTGCTGAGATGACTTCGGGGTGGGTACCGACGGGGGCTGCACGGGGGTAGGAGGCTGTGGGGTCACCCATGCACCAGCAAATCACGAGGAGGGAACACCCTCCCTGCCCCCTCAGTCCCAGCGTCCCCCAGGATCACATGTGAAGGTTAGAATTTAACACGTACCAACAAAAAACAACACAACTAAAATCTCCAAAATCAAAACAAAACCAAGAAAATCGTAATTCATTCCACTTTTACGTGACGTTCACCTAGAAATGAGGAGAGGATCTCCAAACCAGTTAAAAATCGCAGGAAAAAACGGGGAAGGAGCGAGATGCTGGCCCATGAAAAGGAAATGCCTGTTGTGGAATTCTAGCTCCCATGAAACAAGATCTGCTCGTGTCAGCAGGGAGGGGGCTCTGTGCGCGTCCGCCCGAAAGGATGGTACCTGTGACACTCCCGTCTGGGCGGCCGGCTGCCCCAGGCCCACACTGTTCACACTCATCGCCCTGCTGGAGGAGGGGAACTGGTTCTGCGGCAGGAACTGGCTCTGCGCGGGGGCCTGGGCCATCATGTTGTTGGCATGCGCACCCATCGTGCTCGGGGGCTGGGGCATTCGGGAAGGCGAGGTGGCCATCTGAAAGACAGCAAGCATGCTCAAGGGCTGCGGTTCAGAAGAGCAAAGGCCAGGCCCACCTACGCGGATCCCAGATGCACTGTTCAACCCTCTCCTTCCCAGGCGGGGAGAGAGCCGCCAATCCCGAAGAATTCCACATGCTTTCTGGTGCACTCTCCCTGAGGAGCCAGCTTCAAAACTGCCCATGAACAGAGTTCAAAACGCAGGTTTATTACTTCTCTAAAGCGTTTAGGAAGCAGCAGAGGAGAGTCAGCTCTAGGTGTCAACAGATGCTGACGATTCCTTCCTGGACATATAGCTGGGACTGCCTCCTGCAGCCTCAGACCCCCATCTTCTCACCAGGCTCAAACCCTAGGAAGGTGTGATTCTCACAAAAATAAACAATGGCCAAATATTTCTCACTTCAGTTTAATGAAGACAATAAAAAAAATTAGATAAATAAAGCATAACCCAAATTCAAGGGAGCAAGTATTGTATGGCTGTCAGACAATACATAAATTCCATTGCTTACAGAATTTTCTTTATTAAATCTCAGGATTTCTCAGGCACAACTGAGGGAAGCCGAAGCACTTACCCCTGGAACCGAGCCCATGCTGTTCATCTGGACAGAGTGGTTCATGGGGGAGGCTGCCCATGGTCCCACGGCGGCTGGTGGCAACTGCACATTTCCCAAGGACACTGGGTTAAACGAATTCATCCCTGTAAAAAAGGACCCACAGTGGTTCACTGGGAGAAGTACCCACAGCAAAACAGAATTACAGCTCGCCAAGAAAACCGAGGTAAAGTAAGATGGAACACGGGCAACACGTAACATCGAAGGCGAGACTGCCCGATTATCAGAAGAGCCGGCTCAGTAACAGGCTTCTGCATACCTAGAAAGGTATCATACACTTCCCAAGCTTCCTCAAAACAGTCAGTGCCAGAAAAACGGTAGTGATGTGGTGGTGAGGGTGGTGGGGAAGAAAGAACAGAGGAGGGTGGAAGGTCAGATAAACAGAGATGGAAGAGGCCGAGGCCAAGCTGCCGGGGAAGGCAGTGCACCAACTCTGAAGGAAAATGAGAAAGGAAAAGGCCAAGGAGGAGCGCAGGCCGCCCCGTCGGGACAGTGCCCCAACTGTCCGCTGCTGAGCTGAGCTGTTACTGACATCAAGGTAACCTGATCATCTGACAACGCTCTAGCGCCTACTGCAGGAAGCCTGTTCTGATCACCCCAGGCTTTACGTTTTTATGTTCATTGCTGGAAGCTGGGATATTTAAGACTCAAATCACTGTTTTAATTTCCCACGCATCTTGAGCATGGAGAAAGCACCCCAGAGTCAGCAGTTCTCAACCTCAGCCTCTGCAGAGTAGAGAGGTCTCCCATCCACGGCCTACCATCCCCTGCTCAGGAGCGTCCCCATCCACAGTGAAGGGGGCTCCACCTGCCTGTGAGTGTCTCCAGACCAGTGTACAGATCCTTTTGATGTCCCTCGATACTCTATAAACTCTAAGTACTAGGTAAGTGCCCGTCTGAGTGATCTAGGAAGGACGGACACTGGGTGCTTTCCAGAATCCCTGAGAGAATTTCTGGGAGATGCTGTCTTACCACGGGTGTGGCTGTGAGGGTGTCAAACAACCTGGCTCCCGTGGCACTACCTGCAACGTCACCTCAAACACAGTGTCAGCACAGGCCCAGGAGGGCTTTCCAGGGAGCCTGTCATACAAAAGTTTCCCTCTGTCCTTGAGGACTTTATTAACTAAGTAAGAGAAAAAGATGTACTAAAAATCGCACCGTAAGAAAACCTGCACTACACAGACCGCATCAGCAAGAGAGGTTCACGAGTGGTTAGCTGTTACCCGTCTCTTAGCGGTCACCAGACGGCTATCTCAGCACATCCACACCAGCAGTACCTTCCTGTGGAGCCCAAAGGCTGGGTCATCCCCGGCAGCCTCTTCAGCAATTGCCTATGGCTCACTCACTCACTTCCTGTCCCACCCCTCATCTCTGGTCCATCGAAACCAGTCCCTGAAAAGTGTCCTCCGTGATACTATCTACCACGTCTTTTTCAGTACGCAAAAAGCTACCACAATTTCCATGGCCTCTTCCCCCCTCTCAAGCTGCCCTCTCCACAGCAGCAAGGCCTCTTTCCCAAGAATCTTCTGGATCACACCTTGTCTCATAACTGTAAAAACATCCTGCTGCTCAAGTCTCAATCTGCCGGGAGCTGTAAAAGCTTTCAAACGTGGCCTTCCCGAACTTCCACAACAAAAACGGCTGCTTTAACCAAGCAAAAACCCTAGAACCTCAACAGGAGAAGGAACCTGGAGCGGTTGTTTGGACCAGCGCCCACCACTCCAAGCCAACACGGAGTCTCCGTCTACAAGCGGACACTCGGCTGGGCTTGGACACCTGTGCTCACGGCGGCCCCGAGCACCACTGCACCTCCGGCCCAGACCTGCCCACCTGAGCCCCTTTTCACACATTCAGAAACACTGCCTCCCCCAACCAAGAATGCAGGGGTTTTTTTTTTTGTGTGTGTGTGTGTCTTCCTCAGGGTGATGTCCTCCTGCCCACTTAAAAAAAAAGGCACTAAGTCCTTCTGATCTCTTTGGAGACCTTCCTTGTGTGATCTCCAAAACTCCAAATGCAACAGATTCCTGCTGCCCGTGGAACAGAATTCAGCAAAAGTGAATAGAAAGGAATAAAACACAAATGAGAAGGGGATAAAAGAGTTACGAAGAAATAGAAAGGGGAAGAGAAAACACGAAAGCTCGATTCCCAGTGAAGTAAACTACCTTGCGAAATCTGCATGTGGTTCACTGGCAGGGGCATGGGTCCATCTGCAACGGCAGGAAGAAAACTGGTTACTTAAAATAATCTGTCATTGAGGAATAAGGGACTCTGAGGACTTCAAACAGAAGGGGAAAACACAGTCAACAGGTCCAAAAGCATGGTGTTTTCTGACGATGGTGGACGATTTAGAGGGCCTCCCCCGCAACAAGGGAAACATTCAAATACAGTCAAAACACAGCTCACTGCCTTATGACACAAACAGCTTAGAGCATACAGTTCCAAAGGAGGGGCTTTCTGAGATTTGAATTCTGTATTCTTAGTGATACACCCAAAACACAGAAGGAAAAACAAGCAAACTGACGAGGGTTGGTTGGAGGCATGAGGCCCTTACTTGGAGGTCGCACGGGCTGTCCTGGCGGAATCCCGGGGGTCTGAGTCCCTGGGGCTGGTAGGGGTGGCTGGTTACCCAAGATGCCTTGCTTACATAAACGTGATCTCCGCTTTTCTTCTAGTTCTTTTTGTATCTTGTAGATTTTCTCTGCCAATAAATGGTAGTATTCATCCTAAAAAGCAATAAACATTCAGTATTAAACAGTGAAGACTGAATAAAACAATGTTTCCTATGTTCTAACTAATGAACTTTTAAAATTACATACACTGGCAAAGGTAAACGTTCACACTTGTAACTAATAAACCAAAGGCCCAAATTCTTGCTGAATTCCCAGTGACTTTATAGGACTTTATCAGACAGTAGGTACTCAAAGCATATTGTATTTCATTCCACAACGGAAGCTCTCTTAGGACATCCACAGAGCACAGCAGTTATCCCAGAGTCTACCCCACAGATGTAATGCAATTCTATACACCTCATTCACCACCATGTGTCTGCATTTACAGTTTCCCCTGTCTCCTACTGGGAAGTCTCCCTGGTCAGTCTCCTCAAGGCGAGGCGTTTCCCCATTCCCAGGCACCAATCAGACAGACGCAGCTATGTCAGCTAAACGTGTTCATGCTGTAGAGGCTAGAACGTTGTCATCTGGCAACCTACCCGGCTGTTCGCAGACTCATACAAGTCCCCCTCCACTTTCTTAGCATAGGCTACCAAGTTCTCCATGCGGCGATCCTTCAGTGCTGCCGGATCAGAGGTTGGAAAGATGGCTTGGACACTGAAAGAATAACACACTTCATCAACCTTCTTTCACAGCAGTCAAACAGTAACTACAAGATCAGCATCTTGCTGTTTCACATATGGCATGGAAAGTGAACAAATGGCGGCTTGTCTACCTAGGGTGGCAACGCGCTGTGGAGTCCCGATCGCACTTGCCTAGTGGATACACGTGACTCGCGTGCACACAAATGAAGCCACTCCCTGGAAACAGTACTGACCTGTCAACCTATCTGCAGGCCAAACACATCAATGTTTTACTGCTAACAAATAAGTGCTGGGTCAATCTCAAGAATGGTATGATTTCAAATTCCCAATTTTTAAACTATCACGAAAAATAATTTGATTAACACTTTGTTGTTGTTGTTAGTTGCCACTGAGTCAGGTCTTGACTCATGGCAACCTTACGCATAACAGAATGAAATGTTGTCCAGTCCTGCGCCATCTTCCTGACTGTGGGGATGTTTGAGTCCATTGTTAAACTAAGGAAGGAAAACAATACCATGGGAACCTAGGTGGCTAACTTCACCTACAAGTTAAATGGCTCAAGAAAGCCACTTGCTGGATGGCGGTACTGCCAAGCCACCCGTCCTTACCAGCCCCAAACTCCCAGATCATAGGGTTCTCCACAGTGATAATCCTGAGTCATAAAATAAGGCAAAGTGTTCGCACTAACCCCAACCACTCTCACGCATCCCAGAGCTCCAAGAACAGGCTGCATGGCCACACTGGGGATCCTTGCCTCTGTGACTTGGCCACAGCCACGATGGTCTGCAGTGCAGAGAGCCACAGACGCTCACCCTCCATCCACCCCAGGGACATGGGGCCTGGGAGCCCTTGGCCTGCCCAGGCTGTCAGTGGTGGCTGTGGCCTCTAAAACAAGCAGGTAACCCTCTTCAGCAGATGAGCTGCTATCCCCCCAGGCCCAGTGGACGACTTAGGAATGAAATTAGGCATCCATGAGACTAAGAATCTGCCACGTCACCTTTAGCCACAGAACGTTCATAGCACGCCGAGTCACGGGTACATACACTTCATGCACCAAGTGGCTACGCAGGTCCTGAGTGACGTGTTCATGCCAGCCTTTCCGAACGCCAGTGCTGGAAGGTGGTGCTGCTGTGGGTATGGCGCTGAGGGTTCCAATGTTTCCAGAGTTGGAGCCGTCATTCATCAGCGGGCTAAGGCAAAAACAGAGACTTCATCCACACACTGAAATGACTCGAATACGCTTCCTTAAGTAAGGTTTTTCTTTAATCACACTACTGTTAAAAAGTTAAAGTTAGGACAGCCCAGTGACACACATATAACACAATTTAAACTATGTTTAATCTATTATCTGCTCTACATTTATAATAAAAAAAAAATTTCCACCCACCACCCTGCTTGAACTATTTTCTCTGCCACATGTTTAGAAAGAATCACAAAACCTTGTGAATTCCCACTTGCACGTCTGACCATCACTTCTAGACAAGCAAGTGGAAATGGGGGTCTTACTTTGTGGCCCTGAGGGAAGTTGGAAGAGCTGACTCTGAAATCAAGTTTGGTGGCTGCTGATCTGTTGTTATTCCTCCTGCTGGAATGTTCATTGGGTTAGCTCCTTTAAAACAAGAAGGAAGAGAAATCAATCAACTCTTAAATTATAATACATGCTTCAAAGTTTGGACAGCAGACAGACACCACCACCACACAAACAACTGGCTCTGATGCACTGGGGCTCTGGGAGCCACGGGTCCAGCACCGGGGACAGGCACAGATTCAGTTGGGGGCTCCTTCCCACTCGACCCTGGAATCAGAATAAGGCATTTCTATGAAGGTGGGCTGCTAGCAAATGTGTACTCTACGGCTGTAGAAAAATTCAGAAACAACCCATTTGCAGCTTCACACTGGGAACGTGGATCCGTTATTAGCATACTCTAAACAACTAAGCGGATCTGCCACAAGCCCTTGTGAACATTATCAGAAAATAAAATTATAGACGCTAAGAACAGGGAAAAAAACTTAGGTCAACTTGTCCACAGGCTTCACTTTAAAGTAAGAAAAAGTTGAGACTAGAGAGGTTAGTGGTCTTGTCCCAAATTACATCACCAATAAACGGTGAGGTTAGGCCATAACTCAGGTCTCAGGACTCCAGCCCAGTCTCTGGGTTAGTATAAATTAGATATTCCTTATCAGAGTGCTTCCCAAAAAGGAGTACATGAGATGATCTTAACTGACCATTTTTCAGTGTACAATACTTATTCTAACATTTATTAGGAGAAGAACAGAACCATGACTTCATAGACATTGCTGCTTAGCTTATGTCTAAGTTTAAAAGGACTGTGCAATTTAAAGAAAAATATTAAAGGAGCAATATGCAGAGATGGAAAAACTGTGGAGACTTGTGAGCAAACGGCCCAGACTGGCAGATAATGGGCTGGGATGACAAGAGAAAACACCAGTACATCCAGACACCTGAGACAGGAGGCGTTTTCTGAGTCCTGTTAAGCCACCCAAATCCAGGCGGTCACTTCCGGTTGTGGGGAAGACCACGAGCACAACACACCGGCAGTCAGCAGACCCACCTGCACCACCCCCACCCACTGAGTGTCAGGTCCAGGGCCCAGCAGAGGCCTCGCCTGAGCCTCTGCATATGGAGCCCCAGGAAACGCCCTGCACGCTGTCCCCCATAGGCAGTGCAGCAGGCAGGCAAGAGAAATGCTGGTTCATCCACAAACGTGATTCTTTTCAGAAGCATGTGATGTCTTCCTTGCATCAGACGCTAGCTTTTTCCTGGAAGGTTTTAATTGTGGCCACTTAAAAACACCATACCAGCATAAAAACACAAACCCATGGCCACTGAATCGATTCCGACTCGTAGTGACCCTACAGGAAGGATAGAGTAGAAGTGCCCCCATAGGGTCTCCAAGGAACGGTTGGTGGATCTGGTTAGCAGCTGAATGTTTAACCACTGGGCCACCAGGGCCCCATACCACCATAATATATACCCAAATAATTTTGACTTTAAAGTACAAAAAACTGAAAACAGCCTTGGGTTCCAGCCCGAGCTGTCATTCTGCTTGCCACATTTGGACCAAGGAGGTTCATGTGAGCGGTCTCCTTCACCTACCCAGGGGGTTGATCGTCCTCATCTGCTGGTGAGTTTGAGGCTGTGCTGGTTGCTGGCCGGGAACCTGAGGCTGCAGCTGCGTCTGGGGCTGGTTCGTGTAGGGCAGTCCAAGTGCAGCGTATGCTGGTTGCATGGAGCTGGGGTCTATGGGGTTTGGGTTACTCAAAGAAGTGGCATTCTGCTGGCCCGCGCCAACAGAACCAATTGTATTTTGAATTCCACTAGCTGGAGACCCCAGGATGGCTACAAAAACAAACAGACAGACAAACAAAAGGGTAAGTAAAAGGGAGAAGCCCACAAATCAGTTAAAAACCATTGAGGAGCAAATGTAGTGTCACCAAAAGACTGTTGGAAGCGTTCCAACAAGGCCACCGCGACAGGAGCTGCTGAGAAGGAAGGCCGTTCCCAGGGAATGAAGAGCCCCGCCCTTCTCACACATTCTCCTGGTGACAGCGGAAGTCAAGCTTCCATCTCAGAAAGCACAGAGACCCCTGAGTAAAAACTAACACGTATCAGCGTCTATAGACTCCTGAGGAGGCAGTCCCAGGAGAGTGGCAAATGTGTGACAACGGAAAGGTTTTTTTTTTTTTTTTAACTATTTGGGGCTGCAGCCCCCTCTGCGTGAATTAAGGACACCCCTCACACTGCCTCTCTGTCTGGGTCCTTCACTGCTCACTTGCACAGGTACAGACGGATTAACAGGAGGAGCAGAGGTGAGACCCAAGTCGGTCACTTCTGTTACTTATTTGTAAGTCTAAGAAGTGATCTTCCAAACAATAAAACTGCATCTCCTTGAAACCTATGTGTATAATGACGGTATTAACAACAAACACTCCCTACAGGCTTCCTAAACAGGAGGGCGCCACGCTGGGCTCTCTGGCTACTTGAACTGTTCAAGAGACAGTATACTTAATTGATTGACTGGTCTGGCTGAAATTAATGGATGAATGAGGCCTGGCGATTCTGCATGGATTTTCATTTGTCTAAGTGCGACCTCAGTACCTCTGAGATTCAGGAGCCGGTTCTGCCTCATGCAGGTGTCACTGGTGGCCACTGTCCAGGCCTGCAGTTGGACATGAGGGTGTTCCCTCTGGCTGCCCCAGTAGATGAAAGAAAAAACTCTGATCTCGAGAACTTCAGAGTTAACTGAGAGATGACCCCAAACGTGTATATCCTTGGTCATTCCACCCATCACCCATCCACCCACCCAGCCATCCACTGTTGTCATCTGGTGAGCATTATTATATAGCACACTATTTATTCTTACTCTTAAGAATTCCTTTCTTTCCAACTTCCCCAAACTTTAGTGTCATGTTATAAACAACAGTTTATAAGCTTGATATATAATGTGTGATCTTTGATACATAAAGCACCATCACAAAGCCTTTCTTTCAAACCCACACCATCACGTGTAACAGGAACACTCTCACATTCAACCGTCAGCGCAACCATAACATAAGCAACTCAAATACTTTGATCAGAGCAACTTAATTAAACCAAAGTGTGTTTAAAACATTTTCTTGGTAATTACACATTCCATACTATTAACTTTTCTAATAAGGATATTCCAATCTCAAACCCATTAATGCTCATTAGACACAATTACATACCCCAAGCACCTCATTATTATAAATGAAAAGCAATTCCCAAGATACATTTTATGACAAATGTGTATTTGAAGTAAGTCATGTACAATACCCTTAAAAGTAGTTAAACTTTAAAGATGTGCCTATCCCACTCCTGAAAGTGGCATGCTAAATTTAGTAATAGAATAATGAAGTAAAAACTGTGGGATAATTTGTTTTTATCACTCTTGTGGACTGTAAGAAAGAACAGTCCTAGATTACATTTGATACACATAGAAACCAATTATAGAGAAGAAATTAAAGGAAAAAAGGAATCTTTGTGGCCTTCTTTTTCTAGGGAAAAATGTAATTAGTCATGCGTTGCTTAACATCCATGATACATTCCATGAACAGGATGCGATTTGGACGTTGTGCAAACACCATATTATGTACAGGCAATCCCGGATTTCGAACGAGTTCTGTTCCGTTCCTAAGTCTGTCTTTAGGTCGAATTTGTACTTAAGTTGGAACAGTTAGGTACAGTTCATATCTAACGTCAGTCAAACGTCTGTCTTAATATATAGTATATACCTGTCTATGCATAAAAAACATTAAAGAAACACTTCCAGACACACTAAAACATTTTTAATATAATAACAAGGTAATAATAAAAATAATGTTCTGATGTGCATCACAAAGTAGCACCCATCTATTACAAACACTGTATGTACCTCAAATTGTTAATTGGCTTTACCGTGGCTGGTTTGTGTACGTAATTTGGGGACTTAGCAAAGTTATGTAAGATACCGTAGTGTACCTATATTGACTAAACAGCCAAGATACTGTACATATACAATACTGTACTTCACCTAATGTATCTTACAAGGTAATACATAGGTTAAGAAGGTTACTACTGGGACCACAGACGTGTATGTAGTTGGACGTTGCCTGAATGGATGTTACGGCGCGTGACTGCACTGTGCTTTAGTAAGGACTTCTTCCTACCACAGTCCACTTTTATCTGCACTCCCAAATTGCCTACCTTAGAGCGAATGCCATTTCCAAGCCTCAGGCCACTGCCAGAAGCTGCCGACACGGTTAGTGTATCTTGTGTTTCTGTTAAAAGCATTCATTTTCTAAACGTAAACATTTAAAAGCTTTCTATATTTGTTTATTTTAAAGAAAATGTGTACCTATCGGAAGACTAGTAAGCATTTAGAACCTGACGTTTCTAAAAATTCAGAAGCAAGGAAAACAAATCACAAACACACAAACAAAAAAGGGCTGACATTTAAACATGGCCTCCCTTGGAGTTCAAACGCTGCTGCCAGATGACACACCAGTTACGGGAAAGGGACCTGGGTGTCTGCTTTGGAGGGTCCGCTGACTAACAGGGGGGTTACCAGGGAGAAGCCACCAGGAACTCTTCTGCCAGCTCAGGATGACGGCACCCCACGGCGACAGCTCTCCTGGGCTCTCGGCTGAGGGTGCTCTTTCTCTGAATTTTCACAGCATCTCCTGGGTCTCTGGTTCTCTACAGGCAGGTACACCTCATGCATTCACCCACTCATTCGTTCTTTCTTTCACCACATTAACTGAGTACCTACTACTCCGCTAGTTCTGGAGTATGGTGGTGAGCAAAAAAGGACTCTGCTCTCACAGAGCGTTTAGGGTCTGCTGGGACAGAACAAATCCATCTAAGAGTCACCTAACAAATGTAAAACTGCAGCTCTGGACCCTGGCTCAGAGGACATCTCGCTCATCCCACTTTCCCCGTGCGTCCCCACAGGGCAGGATCAGCGGGAGACCACTTCTGTTGAGCCACAATGCCTGGTCCCAACCCCGTCACAGAGCTCATGGGAGTCCATGAGGGTCCTGGCAGTATCCACATGATGACTGAAAGCCACAAGGCCCTTCCTCCCAGCTCTGCAAAACTGCGTGCCTTCGGACTTAAATAAAAGCTGTGTTAAGTACAGCAAAGCTTCACTTATCTGGCATCAGTGAGAATGAGGCCATCTACATAAGTCAGTTTCCCACAGTACTGACGCTTCCCTCCTACATGTCAAAACCTCTCGTTGTCTTCACTGTTCTCACATCTTCTTTCCTTTCTTAGCGCCTACGGTCACCTCTCACACGCAATCAACCCTTAGGGTGTAATGCCATGGTCTCTCTAATACACCAGGCCTGGGTCTCCTGGTGAGCTGCTATTTCTGCTATCAGCATAGCTGCGAGCACCCTGCAACAACTCCTCTGCCCCACCAGGAGCCCAGCCCCTAGGAAAGAAAAGGCCAAGTTTCAGAGTGGGCGCTTCCAGGACTCAGCTGTCACTACTCACGGCGACAGGTGGTGCCCCGCATACCGCATGAAGACTGCTCTCCTGACAGTTTCCACGTAAGGAACATACTGCTAGCTTGCAACGTTCAATTAACCAGAAAACTTTAGTCCCCAATTATTCTCAATAAAGTGGGTTCAGTTGGGAAATTCAATGAAAAACTGACACAATAAAATTGACAGCTCCGTAAGCGGGGAGGGTGGAGAGGAGAGACATCGCTGAGCAGACGAAGCAGCTACCATCCAGTCACTGCTCAGACTTCCACAGAAAGAGCAGCGCTAGAATGTCCCCAGCAGCCCATGTGCGCCAGGATACACTTCCTCCCACAGCACCTATGACGCCAACTCCAAGGCGCAGGACTCCCATCACAGAAACTACCAATCAAGAACACACAAGCCCTCCAACAGAACGCTTTCTTCAGAAGCCAAGAGACTGAGGAGGGGGCAATATTATATTACCCAGAAGAGCAAGGGAAAAGCTCTTCTGACGAGATCCATCACTGATGACTGTCTGGGCTTAAAATGCAGCAAACACAGCCTCTCGGCTCCCTCTTTACAGCCACTATGCCCCAGCGCCCCAGACCCCTGCCTGCCCCACCACAAATCACGAAGAGGTCTCTGGAGGCCTGAGAAGAGCTCTTGAACAAAGAGCCTGTTAAGCACACACTTACCGGGCACCCAAAGAGGCTACTCTCTGGGTGGAAGAAGTCTTAAAGAGGAGGATTTGGGCTCGGTATAATGAAGGCATTTCAACCAATCAGACAAGAACAGGGCACCAGGTAGGCTGTGAACACCCAGCCCACGGAGATGTTCCAGCAGCAGGCTGGAGGACTACAGGCTTCAAACACTGCTGACGGGGCATGAGCATGGCTGCGGACACGGCTAAGGCTGTGCAAACGGCAAAGTGCTTCACTACTAGCCAAAAGGCTGGTGGTTCAAACCTGCCCAGAGGCCATGGGAAGACAGGCCTGGAGATCTGCTTCTGAAAGATCACAGCCCTGAAAACCCTATGGAACAGTTCTAGTCTGCCCATATGGGGCGGCAGTGAATCGGAATGGACTCGGCAGCCATGGTGGGCAAGGCAGGGCTGCGGGCGGTGCTGGGCTGGGGTGGACACTGCAGCCCACACTTTGACCTCCTCGTGGGATTCTGAGCTGGAAATCACGGCCAGGTAGCCTCACACCTTCAGGACAGTTCCTGCACAGACACCACTCTTCAAGGCACTTTGAACCGTTCAACGTCCATCCCAATCACCTGGGAGCTAGTAAGAATGCAAATCCTAGTTCAGGAGGCTGGGGGCGGGGCCCAAGTTTCTAGGGTTCTAATCGGCAATGTGGAACTGCCCAGAAAGCTGGTCTGAGGACTCTGCTTTGAGGAGCAAGAACTTCCCCAGTGAGGCAGGCTGAGCTCAAACAGGAGACCGAGTAATGCACCCGCACAGTCCCTGTGCTGCTGTGGGCAGTGGAACCCACTGGAACCAGATGCCAGGGCTGACCCACTCAATGTACACCTGAGGAGTCCCAATTATTCCATAAACACAGAGCGCTGCCACAGGGGTGGGTAGCTTAAGACTGGTGATTTATAGGATCTCTAGAAAAAAAAAAAAACACAAAATCAAACAAAATCTCCACAATGGCCAAGAAGGGAACCCCAGGGTCTGGGTTTTATTTCAAAGAACACCAGGTTAGCCCACGGTGACTCCTCGCAGGTCCTCTCAGTAGAGACATCAATTAAAGCTGCCGGACAGTGGGATGCATCAGCATCCGTGGGGAATGCCCCCAGAAAGCACAGCCACGCAGGGCACCTGGGCACACTCTCCACAGTGCAGGCACAGGTGGGTCTCAGCAGACTGTCCCCAGGGGTCCTTGTGCACCCTCTGAACATCTCCCCTGCACACGAACATGTGAGTCTGGTTAGATCTGTCCCCTCACAGGCCATGAGTTTCACTGACACTGTTCTTGCTGTCTAGAATGTTCTTCCATTGTCATTTTGTCTACAGCAGGTTCCATCAAGCCCTCTTCCCTGTGCAATAGCTGTCCAGGATGGCCGACAGTTCTGACTGGCCTCTACCCGCCCCTCTGCATGCCACCGTCACCCTGCCATCTTTAATGTGTGTACTCTGTCTCCGGCACCTGACCTTAGGCTCCTGCAGGGAGGAGCCACATGTCCTGCCCTGGGGCCCAGGGTTAGCACCTCATCAGCACAACTCCTTTTAGGAGAGGAGAAACAACAACAGAACGTACAGAACGGACATCACCGAGACCTCCTCACTCATCATAGCGCGTAACTCTTCTCACAAAGCTCAGCACTAGAGCCAAAACAGAACACTCCAAGCGATACCCAACTTGAGGAGCATTTCCAGCGTTCAGAGGCAGTGCTTTCTTGCCTTTCGTAAGAGACTACCAAACTCCTGAACAAAGACCTAAATCTTCTCTCTCTATGACTTTACATTATAAAATTGCCCTGGTTACACCTTATACTATGACTAATACATAAACTGTGGCTTACTTGAGAGAGTACACACCAAATCAACTTTCACACCATTCAGGCAGTCATAAAGATGCTAGAAACAACAACCAAAAAAACCCCTTAAAACCTCATGCACACATAAGTTTCTTTCCCTTTTTTAAAACTGAAACCACGTAAGTGTTTCTTAAAAAATGAAAGAAATCCAAGTTTACGATCACATGGCAGTACATATTAAACAAAAGATCCCAGAAAAGTCACTCCCCCAAACTAAAAGTTAAGAGTGAATGAAGTCTTTGCTCATTGCTGTTCAGCAGTATTTATCCATGAAATTCCTACTATACGACCCCAAACTGTCCGATGAGCAGCTAAGCACTTAAGAAGGCTATTACTGAGATGTGTTCTAACAAGAGATCATAACCATCACAATATACTAGTTCTAAAAAAAAGTTTTACACTAACTTGGAGGGAAAACAAACTGTATTCCACTAGAACAACTGTCCCAAATGTCTGGTTCTAGAAGTCCCAGGCTCCTAGAACTTCACTTTATGTAAGAGATGTCCTGGAAAATTGTGTGTGCATTAAAAAAACAATTTAACTGATTTAGGAAGCTGACTTTTAAAAGAAATTATGACTGTTTTGGAGGGCAGGGAGGTCACAGGGCCCACCCCCGGAACTCTGCTTTCAGTGAGGCATGCCTGAACATGGCGAGGTCTCACAAACTGTCGTGGCACGCCACTCCACGGGGCCCCGAGGAACAGTGTGCTTCTCAGCCTTTTCCCATGTCACTGAGCCACAGAAACAACCAGAAAGATAAGCAGCATGTTTTCTCCCAGTGGCAGTGGGGTCTTGAGGAAGATGATCAAGAATGAAGGTGATGAACATTTAAAACGCAAACAGGGCAGGGTGGAGGGATGGCACGAACGAGAAGACCAGGCTGTGCTGGAAGAGCCAAGTGGGCGCAGTCCCGGAGAGAGGTAGACAGATCGAGGGCACCTTCTAAGCTGGCCAACTGCAGGGCACACCAAGAGCAGAGCTTCGTCTCTGATGCCACGGGAAGAAAGCATAACTGGAAGCGATGTTCACCCTTCCCACTGCTTCATGCTCAGCTCTGATGCCTACAAAGGGCAGGTGGTCCTGAAGCCACCGCTCAGGCCTCCCGATTGAAAGGGCTCTGGGGCTACACAGCTGACTTGAAAGACGGCACAAGGACGAGAGTGATGAGGATGCGGCCAGTCCTGGGGCAGAGACTCCCAACCCGAAGCTGCATAAACTGCCAGTTACACAAATAGGGCTGGGAAGCACATCACTGGGTAGCAGGGAAAACTTCCCAGAAGTCCACCTGTGGGATGTGAGACTGATCCAGTCTGCCGGGCTTTCCTAGAACGCGTTCAAATCTTACTTTAGGATAAGGGGTTTCCAGTTCCAAAAGAAAGAGTCCCTGTGTTCTCCCCCATGAAATCCCTGCCACTACAGTGACCCAAAAATCAGCCAGTGAAAATGCTAAAGATCACAACACCCAACCTGCAACCAATCATGGGGATGGCACTGGCCTGGGCAGTGTTCTGTTCTGTTGTGCATGGGGTTGCCACGCATCAGGGTCTGACTCAATGGCCACTAACACTAACAACAGTGACCCCGTGTTCCAATCCTCAGATACTAAGTATTCATAAAGAAACAAGGTGGAGAACCTTTACCTTGGCTCTTGGATTAATCAAAGTGGCTTTCCTCCTCTTTACTGCTCCACTGCTACTGAATTCAAGTGTATGGCAGTGGGGGGCAGGGAAGTGGAGAGGCAGTAAAGAGAATTCCACAACTACCAGGTCATTTACATCCATGGCCACTCACCTCGGCTTGACCCCGTGTCCTGTATGCCGCTACCTTGCGAACCATTGCTGGCCACTACACTTGGTGGCGAGTGAGGTCTGCCCTGCTTCCTGCCTGCTCCTCTGCAATCTCCTTAGAAACGGCTCGTTTGCTCATCTCCAGACTTCTCTACCCCCAGTGCTCACTTACGTTGTTGGTTTCGCTTGGCACTGGCATTTTTCAAAGCGAGGCAAACAGGACAGTCATGTCGTGTGCAGTTCTTCCAATGAGAGACGATTTGTCGTGAAGATGCACAATGGACAACTATGACCAGAAAAACAATGAGATGTTATTTTTCTATCCAAATCGTCACACTTTCCATTATACCTAAATTATAATGCCAGAGTCCATAAGAAAATGGTAGCAAGTGTAACCACAACACAGTAAAGCAGGCCTCAACTTACAAACAGACTGTTTTCCAAAATGTTTGTAAGGCACCTGTGGAGAATTCCAAACCGAAACTCCCCACAGAAGCAATGTTATGACGACGGGTGGTTACGGTTCAGCCCACGAACAGAAACTACTGAACCTGAAATACAGAGCAACTGCAGCCAAAGACAGAACAAATAACAGTTCTGTAACGTCACTATTTAAGGTAACATCTGAAATTACATTTGAAGACAAAAACCATCTAGACACTGTAGTGGAAGAACTACAGACAGAGAAGCAAATGAGAAGTCTGGAGACTCTGAAGGGCTCCCAGGCACCGTGTAAAGGACTTCAGAGGGTAATGAACCTGGTTATTCTCATCTTTGTCTTCATGTCGATACACGGCGTTGTGCTTTCTTTCTCAAGGTCTAGCTTTGCCCCCTTTGCTTCTCTGTCATGATTGGGCTACCCTGGGGACTCACAAATGTCACAGAGGGAGAGAGGGAAGATAGAATTCCCCAAGGCTTGTGAGAGCGAGTGAGAAAAGAAGGAAAGAGGACGAGGACTAAAGGGAAGGCAGCTCTGGGTCAGAAACATCCCTCCAGCAGAGCTGAGGTGTCTGCCGGAAGAGAGGGGACGAAGGAGGTGACAGGATGACGCACGGCTCCCGGCCACCGCTGAGCTGACAGACAGCCAACAGGACAACTTTGCTGTCCTCCTGATGAGCCTCAAGAGCAAAAGGGAGAGGGGCAAGGGAGGGGGTCCCAGTGGTCAGGATATAGGAAACAGCTGCAAGACAGATGCTCTGATTCCGGGAGGGGCGTGTGCATGAGTGTGCATATACCCTACGTGGCTTGAAAGAAAACCATGCCCTAGATGCTTGCAATGAAGGCAGTGTTCAAGAAGCGACAGACGTCTTCCATGACAGAGGGAAGAAGAAGAAAAAGAAGAAACACCGGGCACAGCCTCATCCAGTCTAAGTGCACAGAACATGATAAACCCAACTACCTCTTCCCTCAGCAGGTGAGCGTTCCTGTGGCCTGTGGAGTGTGAGGGGTCAGTGCGTGGGGACCCGAGAGCAACAGATTCTAGGCTTCTCCAAACCGCAAGGCAGCGTGCAGGCTGCTGCTCCCTTACTGACAGGAGAGCTGCTTAAGAACGATGAAGACACATTCCACCCTAACCTTCTGCCACCGGGGCTCCAGCAAACGGCACCTACCTTGACAGGATTTCCCAGCCTGGCAATGTGTCATGTGATTCAGAACGTTTTTCATGGTTCGACAGTGGGGCAGGGAGCAGGGCCGGACCTCGCCGTTGGCTTGCTGTCGCCGCTGACATTTGTGGGCATGGAGCAGGAGAACCAGCTGCTGCTGTATCAGTTTGCGCTTCTCAGGGTCGGCAGTGGGGCCCGTTGCCACAGCTTGTGCTGGGACGATTCCCACTGACGTTTGCATCTGAGACTGAAAGAAAAGAAACAAAACAAAAAGTCAAAATATTTAAATAGGCTCACAGGGGTCCAGTTCATGTTTGTCAATCGTCTCTAAACCAGTGGTTAAAGCTGATGGATAATATCGTCATGCCATAAACCCGCCACAGAGAAGAGACTTGGTGTATTTCTCACTAATCCATCAACAGCTCTGAGGAAGATCAGGAAGCACAGGATAAACGCAACTCAGAAGCAAGGCTGATTAAGGTTTACTTGCACAGATTATCACCAGAGCAAGAAAATGACACTTACTCTTGACTGCAGTAATCAAAACCCAACTCACGCTATAAATACACCATTGCAGGAAAAGCTGTGCAGAGTACCAGGCAGAACCATCGAAACCACTGTCTGTGAAGTTCCCAAATGGCCAAATGTTGGCAATTTTCATATGGTTTGGCCTAATTAAAAAGACTGCCCTGGCCTGACCGACTGTAGCACGCTGCAAACACCCCATGCAGTGAAAGGGATCGGAACCATCCTTCAGATTTTACAATCACGTGGCCAGAACAACAATATACACAGCCTGATTTTACAGTGTTGATTACTTCTCCTAAAAGTACACTTTTCCTTAATACTACCAACCAGCACTATTATTAATGCTTTCTCTGGTTTTGTTTTATGAATGCTTTTCCTGCCATTAAACTTTCCACTTAAATGTTTAACAATAATTTTTCCAAAAAGTTTTTGGCAAGCTGCTAAAAGTACAGAAATAGTTTAATGTGCTTTCATCTGTCCAAAAGAACAACCCATACCAAGCACATCTCTTAACTGAAAAGAAAAAAGGAAAGGGAAGAGGTGACCTATGGCGTCTTCTTATTCTTTAAACTACCGACGTTCTTCAGGAAAACTTAAGACAGAGACTAACAAAACAAGAGACATGTAATGGTCCTAACATGCAACAAAATAATCCATAATTTAGGGATTTCCAACCTTCCAAAAATACAATACCCTAAGACTCTCAACTTGATTCCGCAAGACTTACTACCTGCCCCAAAATACACCACCACTCTGTTTTTTTAAAATTAAGAATCAAAACTATATGTTTGTAATTAGGAGGTGGAAAAAAACTCTGAAAGCATATCTTAAAGAATCAGAGCTCATTTTTAAAAAGTTGTAGTTTTCTGTTTGACTTTTATCTGTTCGTGAACTCAGAAAACACATGCACAGAGAGGCGGGGGGCCCCACTCAGGAGCACGAGCGAGCTCTGGAAGCCTCAGCAAGGCCTGGGGCAGCCTGACGGCAGTGAGTACTGACATCGAGGAGGAAACAGCTTCCTTTCCTCATGTTTTTTTTCTTCTGGTTATAAAAGCAATATATGCACAATGTAGAAAATCTAGAAGGCAACAGAACGATTAAGGAAATAACCACCACCACCTGGAGCCCCAACGGCCAGGAGGCCACTGTTAAAGAGTGAAGTACTGACGTGTTTTTCTTCGTCTTTTTTCCTACGTACACGCACATGTATGAGCCACAGTCTAGGTAAACATGTTTCGCTTGGTGCCACCCACACCACCGTCCCATACCACTAAGCTGTCTCATGCAGTCGGATTTTTAGTTCTTGTGTGGCATTTCACTGTAGGGCTATACATCCATTTAACCAATCTCCCATTGATGGGTATTTAAACTGTTCCCATTCTGTTGTTATTGTTACTGAATTTTTACATAAAGTTTCAGTAAACAAAATAACCTTATAGGTAAATCTCTGCTCTTATTTTTGGTGGCTGGATTCTGAGACGTGGAAATAGTGAGTCAAGAGACAGGACCATCCTTAAAGCTCCTGATACATGTTGTCAAATTACTGTCCAGCAAGGCTGTGGCACTCCCCATTTTCACAGGTTGTTTTTGGTAGCCTCCGCCAGCATTCAGGGATGATGCTAAAATCTCCTAGATCAGCTCATGCCCATGGATTCAGAAGGTCCAGCCAGAAATCATTAGGAGTAGAAATATGGAAAAATCTAAGAAAAGTTATTTTTGTACTTATGAAAATTTCAAACATACAGGAAAGTTCACTATGATTACATCTAACAAAATCAACAATTTGTTCAATATTAGTTGATACCCAGGTCCATATCAAAAGTTCCCCTGTTGTCTAGAAGCTGTCTTCTATAGTCGGTCCGCTCAATCAGAACTCGATCAAGGACCACACTCTACATTCATCTGTCGTTTTCTGTTTCCCCGTCTACTGCCCCTGTGCGCCACCCCCGCCCCCAATTTCCTACCACACTGACTTGCTGAAGGACCAGGCCAGCTGGCCTCCCTCTGTCTCTTAAAATACAGAAGCAGTACAGACACAAAAATAAACCACATAAAAATTAGGTAAGAACCTTACAATTAAATTACAAGCAGGTTATCTGTAAGTTACCAAAATTAACCCACTGTTGCTCATTTGGGATTTTTTTAGAGGATCACTGAACTACACCTAAGCATATGATGAAACCTTAGCGTGTAGAAACAGTGTGGTTGGAGACTATCAGTACATGTGAAACTTGGCCTAGGATTCATCTACCAGTGGATGCAGGCAAAGGAGTGGTTTAATGAGCTCTACGCATTGTTTGCATATGTCTCAAAAGCAACCCGGCAGGTGAGTGAAGCTGAGTCAACGGCGAAATGGACCAGAAGACACAGCTTCTGTCCCTGTGTCTGGCCTTTGCCATGGCTGCGGTCAAAGCCACAAGGAGCAGAACGGCCCAGTCGAGCCCCAGCCCAATTCTCAACCCACAAAAATCGTGAGATCTGATACAACGGATCGTTGTTATTTGAGGACTAATAATAATAAGGTACATCCTTTTATGTTTGTACATGTTCTTAGAAAAATCTCTGTAAGACCAGACAGTGGTGCTCTCTGGGCAGGGGTGGGATTATGTGTGCTGCGGACGTCTTTCACTTTTTACTTCATATAATTGTGTATTCTTTTAATGCTATTTTATAACTAAAAATATTTCACTTCGGGGAAATTTATGGAAAAGTGAGATCAGAATAATCAGTAGAAAATGATGAGGAAGTAAACATAAAAAATAAAATTGTGACTGTACTACAGTAAAATTAAGATGAGTATTTTTGTAATGCAGAAGTGGTAAAGGCTTAGTCAAAAACAAGAAGCAGTGGTCCAATCACCAATAACCTTTTGAAAACACAGACTCCCCATCCCTCCCGCCCGAAGGACACGATTCAGAAGTCTGGGGTAGAATCCAGGGCATTTATATTTTTAGAAGTTCTGTCGGGGATGCTTGTTCATTTTTAACTGTATACTTTTCCCGAATTTTCTAAAATGAACATGCATGTGCGTTCACTACGGGAATAAAATGAAATATTTAAGAGAAACAAGTCCCTCAGTGATGCTGATGCAGAGAAGGGCGCAGTCGTAAAGGGACAGTGTGAGGGGTCTGAGGGCATAACAAAGTGCAATCACTCTAGGACTAACGCCACTGAGGACAAGCCAAAAGGCAAACCAACTAAGAAAACACACTCTGGAAACACACACGACACAGCAATCTTACTTCTTCCCCTGCTGCATCCCCCTGACCGACATTGCCTTCTCAAACTTGACGTGCCAGGCAGGCCAGTGTCAAGGAGCAGAAGCTCCTTCAGTGCTCACCAGGCCCTCTCTGAGGGGGGAACAACCTCCTGACTACCCTCTCCCCCAGAAGGAAGGCAGGGGGCCCAGGATACAGCCCACCCTGAGCCCCTCAGCGGCACTGCCCCCACGCAAGGCTGCCTCCTGATTTATGAAATGTTCTATTAGAATCTTACAGAACCACCAAGGAAGGGAAGGGACTACAGACCTAAAACAAACAAGTGCATTCCTATAGACATAAATACTTTAATTCTTCCTAGTAATCAAAGATATTCAAATCCAACTAGTTAGACGTCATTTTTAACCCATCAAATTGACAGGCTTGCTCCCCAGCCCTGGAGAAGGTGGGTAACAAGAACCGTTGTGCAAGACTGATGGCTGGAAGGCAACAGAGAGGTCTTTACCAAAAACCCTTAACCACACGTGGTATGTATTTATGGAATGCGCACCAGCTCGCTACATGTGGACCTTAAGTACTGGAAGAAGGCTGTGTGGCGGGGGACTCACAGTTGAACCGTGATCTTCCCCTGCTTGTGAACATACTGCGCCACCAAGTACCAGCAGGTGAACACAGAGCTCGTTTCCCATCTCAGAAAAGCCTGGTAAATATGTCATCCGCATCACATCACATCACACACTTTGTGCTTACACTATGTTTCCCAGTTGATAACCACTGACTAAAAATCAGGGATGAATTTAAACAATGAAAGAATTTACGTAGATACTATTGAGAAATTTAAGACTAGACGTTATTCCTCTAAAGCCTCACAAACCTTTTCTCGGAGTTCTTCAAGATAGAGGTGGAGGCAGTAAGATGCAGGTAACACATGCGAACTCTTAAAAAACACAAGCACTTGTATTACTAATAACTATGGAGCAAAGTTTACTTCCAAACCTTTCTCATGTTTTCCAATTCAGTCACTGAGACACAATCACTAATCAGGGAGTGACTGCACACAGACACTGCCATCGTGGCCAAGACTCCACACAGACTATTCACTTGTCGCTCCCACAAGCACTGTGTAAGCGCTCTCCTCAGTCCTGATACAGAGGGAACAGGAGACTGACAGCCACTTTTAAATTCCTCTTGTGAAGGAAGAGGAGCCAGTGTGTGACTGTCGTAGGAAGGAGACGAAGCCCATTGAGAGAGCCGTTCAGACATGACAGAGAGGGACACTGGGTTCACTGAGCCCATCCGGGCTCCGTCAGCTCAGGCTGCGATGGCGTGACGGACAGAGTGTGGGCGGGTAAGACAAACCCGGGGTCAGCGCAGCTTGTGATGTCCCGGACACAAGACAAATTAAGCACGCCCGCTCCACTGTGGGATGGCCGACTGAGGGGTGCACAGCTGTTTCTACGGGCAGGGGCTCCCTGGCAAACATTTTCAACATCACAATCACCGGAGAAGCCCGTCTAAAACTGCAGGCTCCAGAGTAGGAGGAAGAACCACAAGTCCACCTACCTGGGAATTAGCCTGAACTGCTTTCGAGGGAATTAGGTGGCAAAAATTGGAAAACTGGGAAAGAAACACACTGAAGTTTCACAAATAGCAGCGGCTACGAAAACACAGATTCCTCCCCCTCCCACCGAGAGTCTGCGTCAGAAGGGCTGGTGATCCAGGAGCCGCAGGCACTGCTGCAGGTGGTCCGGGACCCACCCTGAGAGACACTGACAGAGAATGACAACCTGATGTGCCGCCAGCCCTGGGAAGCCCACACCTACGGCCTGCCACCCAAGCACGGCCAGCGTCACCTGTCCCCATGACACAAGGACAACCCCACGACCCTCTGTTTCTGTGCGGAGGCATGGGTCAGCAGCTGCCAGGGCCTGGTCCACAGCCTCCACGCCACACTCTGTGACACTTGGGCAAAACGAGTCACCACATTGCTCTCGGGAACAACTTTAAATGTGGCTCTCCTGCAGTACACCTTCAACAACAGTGAGGTCTCCTCAACGCAGTTCTTCATTTTTTCTCGAAAAATAAATTAATTAATCTAAAAAAATCACACATTCTCACTTCCTATTAGAAATAATGCTCACAGAACCCCTGCGACTATGGTCCCCAGACACCCTAACTCTGAACTGAAGTCCATTCAAAGTCTACCTTTCAACCAAAGGTTAGACAGGCTTATAAAACCATAACACACGTGAGGAACATGCTTCTTAGTTCAATCAAGTATACAAGACCAAACTGGCAACACCAGCCCAAAAGCAAAGACGAGAAGGCAGGAAGGGACAGTACAACTGGACTAATGGACACAGGGAACCTGGGGTGGAAAGGGAAAGGGGGAGAGTGCTGACACATCGGGGGGATTGCAACCAATGTCATAAAACAATTTGTGTATAAATTTTTGAATGAGAAACTATTTTGCACTGCAAAATTTCACCTAAAGCCCAATAAAATTAAAAAAAAAAAAAAGAACGCTCACAGTACGCCACTCTGGGATCCCTGGCAGTTGACAGCATGGGAGGACCTGACAGTAAGGACCCCTCTCTCCCTGAGTCCCTAAACCTCCTAAGACTAGAGAAGCCCAAGTCATGTCCCACTTCTACACAACACTCCTCTAAAAACAATGCCGACTTGTCCCGAAGGTCCGCAATGACCTAACTGACAAGTCCAGGCTGACTTGGCCTCCCCTGCTCGGGCCTGAGGGACTCAGGTGCAGGGGGCACTAGGTCCGCCCACATTGGCTTAAACAAGAAGGGCGTCGACTGACCCGTCTAACAGAATAGTCCGTGGTCAGCGCCTACCATGGGCTTAGCCAGCCTCGGACCCCCACCACCAGGAGTGCGGGTGGGGGGGTCCTCTTCTCCCTTGAACAACAACTCCACCTCAGTCGCCTCGTGGCTTCACTTTCCTTACGCGCACCCCCCCTCTCAGACAGCCCACTTGGTGTCCAGCCCCAGTCCCTACAACACTGACCTAACCTTGTCTACCCCTGCCAAAAGCCACTCCTCTGCGTTCGTCAACACAGTTCAAATAATTTTAGAATTCTTACATCCATGTTAGCTGTTTTGGAAAACTATATAAAAATGTATACTTTCAATATTCAATTATGTTGCTTTTATTCACACAATTTATGAACAAGTAAGTAAAATACTATCCACACTGTATGTCCTCAGATCTAAGACTCGACGGAGCCTAAAACACTCCTGGCTTCAGAGATGCTACAAGGTAAAAAAAACTGATTCTTAGAATCCTTAAGTATCATAAAAATACGGCAAAATTTATAACAAAGGTTAACTTTGTATAAAGTCAGAAACTACAAATACAACGGCCAAAGATAGAGCCACAATGAGAAACATATGAAAATTTAAGAAAAAGTGGTTATTTCCAAATACTGTAATGAGAAGATCTCTGTCCTCCAGGATGTGGCTGTTGGGTGCCGTCTGAGTAGGTTCCGACTCACAGTGGCCCTATACACAACAGAACAAAACACTGCCTGGTTCTGCGCCGTCCTCATAATCGTTGTTATGCTTAAGCCCATTGTTGGAGCCACTTTGTCAATCTATCTCATTGAGGGTCTTCCTCTTTTTCGTTGATCCTCTATTCTACCAAACATGATGTCCTTCTCCAGGGACTGGTCCCTACTGATAACATGTCCAAAGTATGTGAGATGAAGTCTCGCCATCCTTGCTTCTAATAAGCATTCTGGCTGTACTCCTTCCAAGACAGATTTGTTCACTTACCTTGCAGTCCAAGGTATATTCAGTACTCTTCGCCAACACCGTAATTCAAAGGTGTCAATTCTTCTACGGTGTTTCTTATTCATCGTCCAGCTTTCGCATGCATATGAGGCAACTGAAAATATCATGGCTTGGGTCAGGCGCACCTTAGTCCTTAAAGTGACATCTTTGCTTTTTAATACTTTAAAGAGGTCTTTTGCAGTAGATTTGTCCAGTGTAATACGTCACTTGATTTCTTGACTGCTGCTTCCATGGGCACTGATTGTGGATCCAAGTAAAATAGAATCCTTGACAACTTCAATCTTTTCTCCGTTTATCACAATGTTGCTTATTGGTCCAATTGTGAGGATTTTTGTTTTCTTTATGTTGAGATACAATCCACACTGAAGGCTGTAGTCTTTGATCTTCACCAGTAAGTGCTTCAAGTTCTCTTCGCTTTTAGCAAGGTTTTGTCATCTGCACATCGCAAGCTGTTAATGGCCACGTTCTTCTTTGTATAGTCTAGTTTCTCGGATTATTTGCTAAGTATACAGACTGAATGAGTATGGTGAAAGGATACAACCCTGACACACTTTTCCTGACTTTAAACCATGCAGTATTCCCTCGTTCTGTTTGAACAACTGCCTCTTGGTCTAAGTACAGGTTCCTCATGGGCACAATTAAGTGTTCTAGAATTCCCATTCTTCGCAGTGTTATCCATAGTTTGTCATGATCCACACGCTGAATGCCTTTGCATATTCAATAAAACACAGGTAAATATCTTTTTGGTATTCTCTGCTTTCAGCCAAGATCCATCTGGCATCAGCAATGATATCCTCATTCCATGCCCTCTTCTGAATCTGGCTTGAATTTCTGGCAGTCCCCTTTCAATGTACTGCTGCAACCACTTTTAAATAATCCTTAGCAAAATTTTACTTGTGTGTGATAATGATATTGTTCGATAATTTCCGCATTCCGTTGTATCACTTTTCTATGGAATAGGCACAAATATGGATCTCTTCCAGTCAGTTGATCAGGTAACTGTCTTCCAAATTTCCTGATATACATGAGTAAGCACCTCCAGTGCTGCATCTGTTTGTTTAAACACCTCAACTGGTATTCCGTCAATTCTTGGAGCTTTGTTTTTCGCCAATGTCTTCAGTGCAGCTTGGACTTCTTCCTTCACTATCATTGGTTCTTGATCATATGCTGCCTCCCGAAATGGTTGAACGTCGATCAATTCCTTTTGGTACAGTGACTCTGTGTATTCCTTCCATCTTCTTTTGATGCTTCTTGCATCATTTATTATTTTCCTCCTAGAGTCCTTCAGTATTGTAACTCGAGACTTGAATTTTCTCTTCAGTTCTTTCAGCTTCAGAAGTGTTGACCATGTTCTTCCCCTCCAGGATAAGGGAGCTCTATATCTTACATCCAAAAAGTGGGGATGCTGGCTGTAGGGATGTGAGCACATATTAAAAAAAAGGCCCTGGGCCTTTCAGTGCCCCTGTACAATACCCTCACGGGTAAGAATTGCAGGGAATGGTGTAGGGGACAACGGACCTCGGGGACCCCTAGGCACCCAGCCGCAGGTTACATCTAACTTGAACCTAAGAAAGCCCTCCCCTCAGCCCCATGTGCACATTCTGACAACAGTGTCTCCACAGCCACCACCTTCAACTATTCAAAGTTCTCGTCTCTCGGCTGCAGGGATATAGCCATTCCGCTTTGCTGGTCTCCTCCTCGGCCGGTCTCTAGCCCCACCATCTCTCACTGCTCTCCTTGAAGCAACCCCATTTGTGTCCACAACTTCACTATGTTCTGTTTACTGGGATCCCCCACTGGCAGCGGCAGCCCTGCCGGGACACCCGTCTCTCTTGGCATCTCCACCTAAACCCCTGCAGGCAGCTCAAGAGTAATGCATGTAAATGGAATCACCAAATCCCTCTCCTTCATCACCATTCTACAGAAGTCTGTCTCTTCCAGCTCAGGAAACCATTCCACTGCCCACCATGTTGCTGGCTCAGTCCGCACGTCTACTCTAGCAGAACTTGTCTGGTCTCTCATCCCCACTGTGATCACCCAAAGCTAGGCCACCAGCCACCACCTCCTCTAGTGGGGACCACGGCAGCAAGTTCACTCGCCTTCAACCTGTTTCCACAGATCACTTCCTTGCAAGTCTTCGGCCTTCTTCCCCTGAATGCAAGCCCTCCCCGAGGGGCTCCTAAAACATGTTTAAAAAACTGTCTCTCAACACCCTCTCACCCCACTCTTTGCTTCCTCATTTTTCCTGCTGGGCTTCTGCCAGTTCCTAAACAAGCCAACTCATTTTCGGTACTGTAGGGTCTCTGGCTTCTCAGCTCCCCAATCTTGCTTTCAAAGTGCCCTTCCTTGGTGCTGTCCTCTCCATTGCTCCATCTAAGGAGGCTCCTCTGTTCACCTTAACCACTGCCTGCTATTGGGACCTCTGGGGCAGTGTGCATTTTGTAATTGTTTGTTTATAATACTCCCACACAACTTCATGAAAGAGCAACTGCTCTATGTCACTCACATCTGCACTCCTGGAGGCTGGTCCAGCACCTGGGCACCCAGAAAGCACTTGACAAATATAAATCAAGTGAGTGGCCACAGCTTCCTGCCCCGATCAGTGCCAGCCCACCAGGAATCCTCTGGAAGCCAGGAGAGGAGAAAGCAAGGGCTTTTTGGCCAAGGAACATGCTGGCTGCAATCATTCTGTGATCTCAACCAGGTTCCAGGTGACTCTGCATCAACGTCTGACCAGAGTGGTTTAGTTCACCAAATCCAGTTTGGCTTTAAAAGATTACAGGCCAAAGCATGGGGGAAAAAAAAAAAAGCAAGTAACCGAGATTTTCTGTAACTGCTTTCTCTCGCTATGTGAAATCTGTTTTAAGAGGGCAGATATAATTTAGAAAATTCAAGGAAGACTGCAAAACATGTTTAAAGAACGACAAACAAGCTGTGTGAGCAGCAGTCACTGACGCATTCCCGGTGGATTTGAGCTGCAAAACATGCCATCAAGCACATAATTAAAAAGAGCTGTGGGTTTTGCAGATAGGAAGCTGCACAGTCTTGAACAAGCCAAAGCCTCCCAGAGCCTCAATTTCCTCATCTGTAAAATGGGTATGTAACGAAGTCTCTCAAAAGGCTGTCTGAAGACTAAGGTAAGTTACAGGGCATGACAGCATTTTGAAAGATGTCAGCAAGCTGTGTGTGCTGGTGGGGACACCTACGTGCCAATTCTCTTCTGGGTCCCTCCCCAGCAGTGCTGACAGCTGTCATTGGGTCACTCAGCCTCACAGACCTAGGCACAGTGAGAACCCATCCTGTGTGCCCTCAGAATGCCAGAGGGTGTCTGAAAGGCCAGCCCTCCACAGTCATCTGCTCACGTAGGCCCTGGAGAGGTACGGCTGGCAGCAAGAATGCAAGCCGTGCGTCTCCCAGAGCGCATAGACTGAAACGCCTCCTCAGCCTCCCACGATCCTGATGAGACAGAGAGAGACTGAGGGGAGGGGAAGGGAGGAGGAAGGACTGATTTTATTTCTGTGAGATGGCAGGGAGACAGACCCAAGGACGAGATACGACTACTACTGCCTTCCCTAATTATTCCCCAGAGCAGGGATTCTCAACTGTGGGCAACTGGTTCCCCATGGATGCTTGGCCATGTCTGAAGACAATTTTGGTTGTCATAGCTTGGGAGGGGGAGAGGGGAGGCTGCTACTGGCCATCTAGTGAGTAAAGGCCAGGGATGCTACTAAACATCCTACAGTGTTCAGGACAGCCCCCTATAACAGACAATGATTCAGCACCAAATGTCAACAGTGCCGAAAGACATCCTACCCTAGAGCCCACGGTCCCGGCTCCGGGCACAGCTGAAGGAACCAGAAACCTCTTCCCAGTCCTGTCTGAACTGCTCCTGGCAAGCAATAACCTTGCCCAGAAGTTGTGGCCCAGCTCTGGAGCAGCAGCAAAGGCTGGGAGGGGAGCTCAGGGTGACAGGATTCCATCACCAGGGTGTGGGTAAAGGAGACAGGATGGCAGAGGTGGGGCTGGCAAAGGTTTTAAAAGAGGGAGGAAAACGTTAGATCAAGGTTTCTCAGACTGAATCACAAACGTCTGGGGAGAAAGCAGGCACGTTTACTCTTTAGTCCTTCTTTGTTCCTGGTCACTGAGCCTGTTCAAGTGACAGCCCTGCACGGGGTCCACGCTACAGGCTTTCTACAGACCCGGGAAAGGAAATGCAGCAGGAGAGACCAGGAAGAGCTCCTGGTCCCTGGCCTAGCCCACCAGCCTTACATGGGTCAGGGCTGCCACCAAACCCAGAGGGGCCGGGCCAAGGGGCACTGGGCTTGGTCTCAGGTTCTGTCGGGTCTTAGGTACTCTTCTCCAGAAAAAAAAACTTAGCAGAAAGAGAAGCAGGTGAAGGAAAGCGACAGGGAGATGGTCAGAAGAAGAAATGGAGGCCCCGACTGTCCCACCGTTTCCTGTTCTCATCAGGCGCCAGGACAAAGAGATCCTGCACTCCGTGCTTCCCGACAGCCTCAGAGTGTCGTTGGAAGCACCGTGAGCACTGTTCACTCCCTAGTTTTGAGAGCTGTACTGAGGCTGCGTAATCGGGGGGAGCTGAGCACAGGATACGCGGGGTTCTCTGTGCTGTCTCTGCAACCCTTCTGTAAATCTAAGATTACTTCAGAATAAAAAGTTTAAAAAATGTATCTTTTCTGAACATAATCCCTTGGCTTTCTTCTGAGTCTTCCCAAAACACCTGCTGCAGAAATATGCGATGGCACTGGGAAGGCCAGGTGCCCAGATGCAAGTCCAGAGAAGTGAAGAGGCGGCTGGCTGTCCATGGCCTTTACCGGTTCCCACATGCTCATCAATCAGCAGCAGCAGGCATGCACATGGGGGTGGCACAAAAGAGGCATCTCTCCCCTTAGAGTTTTCAATTAAAAGAGACTGTTTTACGGAGCAAAAGGAGCTACTTCCCCCTTCACATCTCACAGGATAGCTTCTAGTTTACAGGTGATGGGAAGCCCCAGGGAGACTGAAGACGTGGAGTCATCTATCAAGTCAGACTAACACCCTGGTCTCCTAAGTGCAGCGTGGTCCCCAGAAGATGAATGCCGTTTACTGGACTGTAGCACAAAGCAACTGGCTCCTGTGACACCTTCAAAAACTAACAAAGCGGCAGAAGTGAAGACAAGCCGGTCTCCTGATTCTCTTGCTCCACTACAGAATCAAGGGAGAGAACTGGAGAGAAACGTAAGGTGACTCACGCGAACTTCGGGAGGAGTGGCTGAATCACCTAACTACCCCTCCTACTTCCACCTCATCACTGAAAATTTAAAAACCCTTTAGAGACAGAAGTTGTAAGAAATGCAGATTACTTTCCTATTGCCCAATGACAGACATTAGTTATACATTTTCAGTTAGCATGGTAAAATCCACACACCACAGCACGAGGGCCAAGGGTGACTTACCATGTTTGGCACGTTGGTGACGGAAGCATTCTTGATGTCTGTAGGGAAGGGAGGCAAGCTGTTGACCATGCTCTGCTTGCTGGGCAGCTGGGGGTTCACTCCAGTGGTGCTCATTTGCTGCCCTCCAGTTTCACTAAAGGGTTGTCCAAAGGGACTCGTGCTAGTAGTCATTCCCATCTGAAACAGAAAGAGGGCACGTCAGGCTCCAGGCTGAGACCACTTACAGAAGAAAGGGGCTCAGACTCACAGAAGCAAAATTTTCTATAAAACCCACATTTCAATTATAAATAAAAGGTTTATTATCAGGGTTCCCAACGAGGATTATGATGAAAGCAACCTGCCTGGAAGGTGACATACTAAAGGCAGAAGACCAGACAGCTATCTCAATCCCATCATCATCAACACCGTCTCCAAAAGATGGCACTCCCACCTTACAAACACCATTCTGACACGCAAGAAAACTTCTGATTTCTCAGGATACATTAGGAAAATCTTTGGGAGAACAAGTCTTCCAAAGGGAGCCCCTTCAGTTTAATCTTGAACTACTCTGTAAGGAGGCAAGGCCAAGACGGCGGAGTAGTCAGATGCTTCCTGTGGACCCTTCTACAACAAAGACCTGAAAAAACAAGTGAATTGATTATATATGACAATCTAAGCACCCTAAACAACAACGGCAAAGTTGAGGACTCGAACTGAGGGGCAGGGGGAGGGAGAGATGGTTTGGAAGCAGCGAGGAATTACCAGACCTGACCCAGTGGGAACCGGCAACCTGCAGGCTGGATCGGCTGGTGTGCGTGGTGAGGCAAGCAGTGGCATTTGTGATGTGTTTTCCACACTGAGTGAGACCAAGTGGCAGAGAGTCTACTCAAGCCTCCAGAACCAGTGAAAAGTGGTGCTCAATCAGCAAAAGATAAGTACATGCATCTAACCCACCGCACGGATCAAAAAACACCCCGTTTGGGAATAACCTCTCTCCCATTTACCTGCCTCCTCCCTGCTCTGCACTGGATCCCAGACTGGCTTCAGTGATTGCCACGTCCCCTGGAGCAGAAGTAGGACCCATCACATGCCCTGAGCCATTCTCCCGGCCTTGGAGAGGGAACAAATTAACAAACAGGACAAAATAATCTGCCAGCTCCCCTAGGCCGGGAACTCAGGACAGGTACAGTTCCTTGGCCTAGGCAGAGGCACAAGGGGTCCACGGACTCTGAATGCCTTTCACCCCTGCAGAGACCTGTGTGGGGCCATTTCAACAGTGTAGGCCCTCAGTAGCACAATACAACAGGGTATACACCTGAAGCCTAACTTCAACTGTATCAGCCATATGGTGGAGTGGTAGGTTCGTGACATTTGACATTGCTCTGCCCATTAGGCAGGGCCCTCACCTACCCACAGCAGGGGCCTGAGGACTGATGGCTCCACCCACACCACCTAGCCACCTGCGGTGGACGTCCAAGTGGTGCTTCCCAGTCCTTACAGACAACAGCACTTGGTGCCCAGAGTCTGGCTGCAAAACCCATCCACCTATGCGCTCTAGGGAACAGGGACACGCTTTCCTCTCAGACACTCAGGGACAGCCGTCAGCCCCCTGCCTTGCTCAGTGCGTGACCCCCTACTGTAGCCAGATACCTGTGCCTACCCCAATCACCCCCGTCCATCTCAGACTATAGGTCAGAGCCTGCACCATGCACTTGGTGAATGACTACCTGGACACCTGAGCTGATTCCATACAAGAAAAGTAAACAGACCCCTGGGCTCACATACCTAGTAACAGATCTAACCCCTTGGTGACAAGATGTTATAGCTTCAAAGGTGCCAATAATCAAACTAACTCACATGACCAGCCTATTTGGGCATATCAAAACAAAACAAGAAGCTAGGACACAGTAAGCAAACATATAAAATAAACATAATAACTTACTGATGGCTTGGAGACTACAGTCAATATCAAATCACAAAAAAAGGCAGACCATGATGGCTTCAGCAAGCTCCCAAAACAAAGAATCAAGAACTTTTCTGGAAGAAGAGAACTTCCTGGAATTACTGGAGATAGAGTACAAAAGATTAATATAGAGAACTCTTCAAAATATCAGGAAGGAGATCAGTCAAAGCACAGAACAAGCCAAGGAACACACAGACAAAGCAATAGAGGAACTTAAGAAGATGACAGAAGAGCATAATGACAAATTTAACAGGCTGCAAGAATCCATAGAGAGACAGCAAACAGAAATCCAGAAGATTAACAATAAACTTTCAGAATTAGACAACTCAACAGAAAGTCATAGGAGCAGAACTGAGGCAATGAAGTCAGAACCAGTAAGACTGAAGATAAAGCACTTGACACCAACTTATTTGAGAAAAAAATCAGATAAAAGAATTTAGAAAAAATATGAAGAAACCCTATGAATTATATGGGACTCTATTAAGAAGAATAACCTACGAGTGATTGGAGTACCAGAACAGGGCGGGATAACAGAAAATACAGAGAGAATTGTTGAAGATTTGTTGGCAGAAAACTTCCCTGATACTGTGAAAGATGAGAAGATATCTATCCAAGAAGCTCACTGAACCCCGCACAAGGCAGATCCAAAAGAAAGTTACCAAGACATATTATAATCAAACTTGCCAAAACAAAAAATAGAGAATTTTAAGAGCAGCTAGGGATAAACAAAAAGTCATTTACAAAGCAGAGTCAGTAAGTCTAAGCTCGGACTACTCAGCAGAAACCATGCAGGCAAGAAGGCAATGGGATGACATATATAAAGCCTTGAAGGAAAAAAAATTGTCAGCCAAGAATTATATATCCAGCAAAACTGTTTCTCAAATATGATGGCGCAATTAGGGCATTTCCAAGATAAACAGAAGTTTAGGGAATTTGCAAAAACCAAACCAAAATTACAAGAAATATTAAAGGGAGTCTTTCAGTCAGAAAATCAATAACATCAGATATCAACCCAGACAGGGAAGTCGCAAAAATAAATCAAAGCTAAAACACTTAAAAGAGGGAAACATAGATGTCAATATGTAAAGGATGACACCATTAAAACAAGAAAGAGGGACTAAAAAATGCAGTCATAGATCTTTCATATGGAGAGGAATTCAAGGGGATATAAAGAAATAAAAGATTGGTTTAAACTTAGAAAAACAGAGGTAAATATTAAGGTAACCACAAAGGAAACTAATAATCCTACACATCAAAATAAAAAACAAGAAAAATATAAAGACTCAGCAAACACAAAATCAACAACATGAAAAAGACGAAAAGAAAATTCATAAAGAAAAACGACTCAGCTCAGAAAATTAAGGGGAACAAAGAAACTGTCAACAACACACAAAAAAAGACACCAAAATGACAGCACTAAAGTCATACCTATCAATAATTACACTGAATGTAAATGGACTAAATGCACCAGTAAAGAGACAGAGAGTGGCAGAATGGATAATAAAAAAAAAAAATGATCCGTCTATATGCTGCCTAAAAGAGACACACCTCAAAGACATAAACAAACTAAAACTTGAAGGATGGGAAAAAATGCATCAAGCAGACAACTCTAAGTAACTGGTTGTTTTCAAGTCCCCTATTACATTAGATTTGAACTAAGTTTCCATCAGTTCAAAATACAGGATAGAAATAGTTACAGAAGAAATGATATAGTGTCTGGGATTTGGTTTGAAATAATCCAGTGAGTCAGGGGTGGTGGCATCGACGGAAACCGACTGGCACGTGCTGATATTGTTGACTGAGGGAGACGTTCTTGGGGATCCATCACCCACCTCTGCTTCTTCACGAAGTTGTAATGTTCCCTCCGCTGCCTAGTGCTCGCTCTCCCTTTCTGGTGTCCTGGTTTGTTTGTATTTGGAAACTGGGAGGAAGGTGTCCCAGCACACAAGACCTTTGAGGGGTCAGAGTTTCCTTCAAGAAACCTCAGTGGGGTTCTCCCCACAGCCACCCATGGTGATGGCCACCCCCGCCCACCAACTCCGGGTAGCTCACCCCTCTGCACTTCCACTTCCAGGGTGGAGTGCATTATTTCTTTCAGCTCTAAAGCTCTAGGTAGCAAACAAATCAATGCTCATGACAGCTGACGGCTGCTACCCTTTGCTGCTCCAATGCCAGTATAAAAGCACAAACCAAACCAGTATAGCCAAAAAGACCTGGTTCCGTGCATTTTCATAGAGAGGTGGTTTCTATGCAGCCCTTGCAGCTGACTTTTCTCACCGTTTTGGAAAGTGAATGCATTCTAGCTGCCAGTTTTGCCTCATTTGCTTTACTTGAGTAAATTAAAACAAATTCTTCACAAAACCCACTAATTAGAGTTCAAATGACTTAATCAAGGCGAGATGGTAAACTCAGTAAAATTTTAACACAAAGGGCATTTCTGATACTCAACTAGGCCCTTTCATTTGTTATTTGAAACTTAGAAGAACTGAAGCAGGAGTTTGTATTTTCAGAAAGCATTACACTAAATTAATTACACTTAGCAATGACTTCCCCCAGAATGTTCTCTTACGAAGACTCAAACTGCTGAAACCCTGTTCTCAGAGGGCCGAGGATGTGGAAACAAAACACGCTGCCACTTCCATTTCCTACGCTTCATTTTAAGGTTCTCCACCTAGTGTCAAATGTGTCAGAAAGCACACCGCTCCCACCCCATCACTCTGTCCCATCAATCAATGTCTCCCAAGCACCTGTTGTTGTTGTTAGGTGTCCTCGAGGCGGTTCCGACTCATAGTGACCCTGTGTACAATAGAAGGAAACACTGCCCAATCCTGGGCCATCCTCACAACTGTTGTCACACTTGAGCCCACTGTTGTGACCACTGTGCGCTAAGTCTCAGCTGTGCAGACATAGCTTGTCTACATGTCAAGGAACTCCCGCCTTACAGCCACCAATCTGACAAATCAACAACATTCTGGAAATTTCTGATTTATTAGGATACAACAAGCATTAACCACACTGGCTGGCAGCTGGCGGGAGGGGGTAAATGAAACTATCCGCCCCCCACACACCCAGTGCCCAAGTTAGTTGCACCCCTTTAGTGCTGAGAGGAAATTAAACACCAGAGGAGGCCTAAGAGTCTCCAAGTGCAGCCAACCACTTCTGGAAATCTATTTCTAAGACGTGCCAGCACTGTGGACGACTTCCGTGGAATCAGCTCGTCAGAGCGAAGATGGAGGGCGCAGTCGGGTCAGGTGAGTCATACCTGGGGCACAGCCGTGTCTACCTGGCCGAGCCTCACCAGGAAGCCAGTCTTCCAGGGACACATGGATAGAGTTCATCAGGAAATTCGCTTTTCACCTTTTCCTCTCTGCCACCCAATAGCAAAGGAAACAATTTCAACAGGGTCTCAATCCTGACGAGCTAAGAATGTGGCAAAGTCAGAGATCGCGTGGGGCGTATGAGGGATGTAAGCTCACAGGGCTCTGTACATTTTAACAGACAAAACCCCACCCCTGGCCTATGACAAACGCAAACAAACACATGCCACTTGTGACTCCAGGATGCTTGCCGGAAGTCAGGCTCTGAGGCAGGGGGCTCAGCACCAGGGCCAGCCCCAGCCAAGGCTGACAGGGAGCGAGGGGCAGCTGGGCGGTCCTCCCTCACGTCACCTCTGCTGAGTCCCCCAGGAAAGGCTCTCCCCGGGTCACAAGCCGCCCCCTGACAGCCTGGCAGAACCCGAGGGCCCACTGTCCTATCCAAGACTGCCTCCTACCCACTGCCGATTTAGGTGAAGCATTTGCTCCTAGAGACGTCTAGATTTCTGAATTTCCATTCTATCTCTATTTTCCCTTGATCAAGCTGAACATTCTGGTCCCTATGTCTAGGCTAATACACATACTTTTAGCACCAATGCTCAAAATAAAATAGTAAAATTATGATGTCTAACTAACTCCAATTAACAAAAATCTAGATATCACACAAGTTCACCATTCAGCTGGGGATTGGACAGCCTCATAAAACAAAAAGGTCTATGAGGCACAGCAGTCCAGGGACAAGGACTAGAAGGCAGGAGGGGACAGGAAAACTGGAGATAGGGAACCCAAGGTTGAGAAGGGACAGTGTTGACATGTCATGGGGTTTTTAACCATAGTCACAGGGCAGTATGTGTACTAACTGTTTAATGAGAAACTATTTGTTCTGCAACGTTCATCTAAGGTACAAAAAAAAAAAAGAATTATCTATGTGAGATCAAATTGACAACAGCAACTCAATAGGTTTGATGGGAATCCTAGGGGGCAGTGAGTTGAAGATAATGGTGATAGAATAATTTGGAAAAGGATAGTGAGAATAGCAGCACAACTGGAAGAATGCAATCGATGTCACTGAATTGTACATGTAGAAACTTTTGAAATGGTGTAACTTGGGCTACGTACATTTTCACCAAAAAAAAAAGGTCCTCAAGGTTGAGAAGGGAGAGTGTTGACACGTCATGAGGTTGTTAACCAATGTCATAAAACAATACGTGTACTGACTGTTTAATGAGAAACTATTTGTTCTGTAAACCTTCATCTAAAGTACAATTTAAAAAATTTTTTTAAAAAATCTAGATATTGCTTCTGATTTCCCAACAGTTAGCTGACAGTAATTTAGTGGTAACTTGACTTTATTTTCAACTGAAGTTTACCAGGACTTGGTTTAAGGCTGCTAGAGAGAGAACTACTACATAATTTGTTCAATAAAACCCAGAAGGCAGAACAGAGCAAAATTAGATAACTGTTTAGTTGACGGTGAAACTTATATCAAAACCTATGGAATACTGACATTCTGCCTCATCCAACAAGTCCATACACGTTAAAATTCCCTTCTACCCTATTCTTCCAAAGAGAGCCCCTTTAAGAATTTAACTCAAGTTTAATTTCAGAAAATAGGAAAAGTGAACTACAGCAAAATGAAAAATCAAACTCATTGCCGTGGAGTCGATTCCGACTCACAGTGACCCTGCAGGACAGAACAGAACTGCCTCATAGGGTTTCCAAGGCTGTAATCTTCGTGGAAGCAGACTGCCGCATCTTTCTCCTGTGGAGTGGCTGGTGGGTCTGAACCATCAACTTTTCGCTTAGCAGCCGAGCACTTAACCACTGCACCACCAGGGATCCTTGTAGAGCAAGTACTTTTTAGAAAGGGCAAGAGGATGGTTCTGCCATAATGAAATCTCAATGCAATAGTACCTTACAGCTCTACCAAGCTCTCCCATGAAAACGCATTCTTGTGACCAAGGGTACCCCTCCATCCTTGAGAACCCAGTGGCTGTGTGTCTCTGTTTACCACCTCGCTGAGGGATGAAAATGTGTCAACTACAGCCCTTGTGCCCCCTGTCCCGCACAAGGATGACTTAGCATAGCTCTAATGCATGAGATATGATGAGCAAATCTGCTCTTTACAGTTTAGCTCAAAAACCGTGAATCAGGCCCACAGAGCCCTTTATTACCGAAACAAAGATGGCGCTGACAGCAACTTCCACCAAAAGCTGCTCAAGTCCTCAAGTGTCTGGCAAGTGGGCTGGCAAGGAGGTGAACGGCCACCCTCAGCAGGGTGGCCTGTGTACAGAGGCTGGGTGGGCCACCCCTCTCCGGCTCTCACACAGACTGCAGGTGTGCTACAGAAAGTACAAAGTGCTGAACAAGTGGACGGTGTGACTTCTCACGTGAGTATTCACGAAGATCCATCGGGAAGCTATTGTGGACACAGAACCGTAATAAAACCCTTTGCCCTCCTAGAATGTCCGTCTCCTCTGTGTTTGCGCTTCATTACCATCTGTAGAAGGAACCACATGAATGAACGCTGCAGACCACTGCACCTCGCAAGCCCTGGGGACAGCAGAGTCCTCAGCGTCAGCCCCAAGGGAGGAGGCAATCACAGGACGCGGCCTGTCACAGGTCACCATGGCTGTGGGGGGAGGTGGCAGCAGCAGTCCACTTTCTATCTTCTAAGCTTCCCTGACGATGAGGTGCCTGTGCTGAAAGGTGGAGGATTGGCTTCTGCAGGATGAAGGCAGTTTTGTGTCTGGTCTCATCACATCCAGGGGCCCAGTCTGGCCGTAAACCGGTCCTCTGTGCTACATCCAGTAGCCAACAAGCCCTTGGTTTTGGTGCAAGACCCAGCCCGTGCCTTAATCCAAAGCTCCCATTTCGTGCTGAAATCATGACCCACTGGCCTCAGGGGTCACCTCCACTGTAGCCTCTGATTTCCTCAGTGTGCGGCACTGGTGTGACAACTACGGATACAGTAGTCAGAAAGCAAGCGCTGGGCTCCCAACAAACAGTAGATTCCCTTCACTACACTCTCCAGGAGAAGAGCCCCACTGCTCATCCACCTCCCCTGATCAAACAAGGCCTAGTCCTATAAAAGAGGCAGCCAGCTGAAATCCAAACCTAGTTAGGGGATTCATGGGATAATAACACTGGTATTGAAAAGGAGGTTAGACCAGACTGAAACGACACAGAACTGACCATGAAAATGGAAGGTTCACCCCGCAGCAGGTTTCCACAACAGAGGACAAGCCAAGGATCCATTTTCTCGCTCCTCTGTAGGAGAGGGGGACAGAGAACGCATCCTTCACAGGTAGGACCACCACCAGGCAGCTCCTCGCTCTCATCCACAGCCCCCACACACAGAGGCAGTGATGTGCCAGGCACACTGCCTGGAAGCCCCTGTCACCCCAGAACCACATGCAAAATTCTGTGTGCTGTGTATTTTGGGGGAGAAGGTTCATCACTGGATTCTCAAAGGGGATCCCCTGAGGACTGAGAACCACTGCCCTTGGAGAAGGAAACCCCCTCTCTCCAGGCCCTTGCTGTCACAAATGTGGGCGAGGCAAGCTCTCCTCGACCTCACACCATCCCCTCTACCCCCTTTCAAGGCATCTCCTGCCCAAAGGCATCAATCACTCAGGGTAACAAGCACTGTCACAAATGAACTCCATCCAAGCTCATCTCCAGACATCCTCCTGACGCATACACTCCCAGAAGGCCCAGATCCTAACCACTCATTAGCTAAAAGCTGAAAGGGGGCATGCCGCCTAACCCGTGGAGACCACCTGGAACAAGAAGAAAGGAGGAGGCTTTCCTGGGGCCCTAGGACGGCGGCCAGAAACACGGGTCTCCTTCCATTTCCACGTGGAGCCGCCCAGGCCTTCAGGAACACTTTACGTGGTAACAAATGCTGACTTTGATGTGGCTTCGATGAGATCACTAGATACTTTTGTTTTTCAAAAGCTCAGTTCTTCAGTAGTTTCCCTTATACCTTGATGTACTGTTGAAACCGCAGCCCGCAGCAGAGCCGTGAGAGAAGGCCTGCTCTGGGGAGTTAGGGGTGCGGGTCAAAAATGGACGGGAAAGGCAGGAAACACGACGTCAGCGAGGAGCTTAGCAGAGGCAACTGCGTGGGGTAGAACTTTCAGCCGGGAGGGCTTCAGATTATCTGGTTAAAACCTATCACATGGACGAGGAAACGGGGTGCCCTAAGACCACACCAAATGAGCGAGCGCGAGCTGTGAGGCCCTCCCTGCTCCCAGTCTGGTGACCTTGCCCTGCACCCCAATCTTGTCATCTTGCTTAAGCAGAGCTGTCTCCTCCAAGCACATTGGCCTCTCACCTATACAGCTCAGTATGGCTGGACACAGGTTAGTGAAGGAGACACAAGCTCTGTCCACAAAGACCCAGGGTCGGCAAACTATGACCAAATACGGCCCAGCGCCTGTTTTTGTAAATAAAGTTTTTTTGGAAAACAGCCATAAATAAGTATGACTTCACTCAGATAGAAAGTAAGTCACGTGGTTAAGTGCGTGGACTCAGCATATTTCAGGTCTAGGGGATGGCTCTGCCATGTGCTTGCAATTTACTTAACCCTCCCTGTGCCCTGGTCTTTCCATCTGTAAACTGGAGCTACCCATACTTCCTCTTAGGGCTGTTGTGGGAGTAAACAAATTGATACATGTGAATCACTGAGAAGAATAACCCACACAGAGTAACTGCTATACATATTGGCTACTGTAATATTCGACTCCCTAGGTGGTGCAAACGGTTAACATGCTTGGCTGTTTACTGAAAGGTTGGAGGTTTGAGTCCATCAGAGGCACCTAGGAAGAAGGCCTGGTGATCTACTTCCTAAAAATCAAGCACTGAAATTCCTATGGAGCACAGTTCTATTCCGACAAACATGGGGTCAGATTCAACAGCAACTGTTTTTTTTTTTTTTAATACTAGTATTTGGTTTGGGGAGGAATCCGTTTACACTAGATATAATTACTCTCATAATTACGCTTTGGGTAATAATAATAAAATAAATAAATGTCTTCAGAGACTGTGTGATGGTGGCAAGTGGTTCAAATATGTACGATGACAGGAGAGGGCAGCTGGAGTTATTTGCATTTGATTAGGAGACATTTTCAGACAAATACAAAAGAGGCTTGTGACAAAAACAATGTTGTGCATTTACTAGATATAGAAATGCTTTAAAAACACAATGATTTCCATACTGTGGTGCAGTGGTTAACAGCTACACCTGCAACGAAAAGGTTCAAATCCACCAGCTGCTCCATGGAAACCCTGTGGGGCAGTTCTACTCTGTCCTATAGGGTCACTATGAGTCAGAATTGACTAGACGGCAATGGGTTGTTTTTTTCCCCAAATTTTCCTAGTAAATCAAAACATTACCAGTTTTCACTCTAGATTACTTACCAACTCTAAAAACAACAAACTCAGAATAGTCGTTTCAAACTTAAAATCTATCATAAGCAATAACGATATACAATCCAAACACCATAACCTAACCTTCCTGGGTTGAAATCTACATCAAAACATAGAAAAGATGAACGAGACACGTGTGAGCCGGCCATGGCAGAGCTACCAGCGCTCCATCCATGTGACATTTGCTAAGCTGTAGCTTTTAGCTTAATTAGTTAATTGGTTTAATTAAGTATACGAGACCAAAGGGGCAACACTGACCCAAAAGCGAAAACAAGAAGGCAGAAAGGGGCAGTAGCCTGATTTATCATTACATTTCGGTTTCTTGCTCAGTAGCTATCATAGAATTAACCTTTGTCTACCCATTGACTTGGTGAATTGTTTCTTTGACTACATATTGGTGGCATGTGTTGTGTTAGCTTTTCAGGGCACTTGGGTTACTTTATGAGTGCAGAATTAGACCAATAGTTCAGGTTCATTCTATGATAGCTTCTCCTGATAGACATGCCTACTGTAAATAGTAACACACTGCGGGGATTGCAACCAATGTCACAAAACGACTTGTGTATAAACTTTTGAATGGGAACTAATTTGTGCTGTAAATTTTTCACCTAAAACACACACACGGGCACAAACACATCCAGAGAAGAAAACACTAAGTCAGCCACTGGCAGGGATGAGTCCAAGTCTTCCGTGGCCTCGGACACGTCTTCTCCCGGGCTGTGCTTCTTCAGATCCCAAAGAACAGCCCGAGGTAAGAGAATGCCAACAGTGGAGGCACACGCCTCTCACAGGCGCACTCCCACTGCCGGGACACTGGCTTCTCAACCACAGTGACGTGGAGGGCCTATGATGGATCAGAGAGGCATTGAGATTCTAGACTTCTCAGAGCTAAGATCTTTGTATCCTACTCACATGTCTGAGCAGGTGTCTGCTACTACCAAGCTTCCATCCCTTTATGAGCTGGGATGAGCAGGAACCCATGAAGCTAACTCCCTGTACCTGTCCCTATTGGAACCTGTATCAAGGGCATAAAAGAAATAGACAAAAAAAAGTCTCTGCATAATGGCAAGGTAGCTCATTGTGTGCTAGTATCTGGTGAGGTAGGGTTGAGAACCAACTGAACGCCATTCAATATACTCTCCCTTAGCTGCAAGGATGATAGGATGATGTCCTATGTCTTTTCTCTATGGAAAAGAAGATGGCAGATTTCTGCCTCCAGGCCCCACAAACCACAACCCAAGGGAACTGTGGTGCCCACGGCACCTGGCCGAGCCCAAGACTATACAGCTACAGTAGTCAAAACAGCCTGGTACTGGTCCAACGACAGATACATTGACCAATGGAACAGAAGTGAGAACCCAGATGTAAATCCATCCACCTATGGTCACCTGATCTTCGACAAGGGCCCAAAGTCCATCATATGGGGAAAAGACAATCTTTTTAACAAATGGTGCTGGCAAAACTGGATATCCATCTGCAAAAAATAAAACAGGATCCATACCTCACGCCATATACAAAAACTACTTCAAAATGGATCAAAGACCTGAATATAAAGCCTAAAACTATAAAGTTCATAGAAGAAAAAATAGGACCAACAGTTCAGGCCTTAATACATGGCATTAACACGATACAAACCATAACCATCAACGCACAAAACCCAACAGATAAGCTAGATAACTGGGATCTTCTAAAAATCAAACACATATGCTCTTCAAAAGACTTCACCAAAAGAGTAAAAAGAGAACCTACAGACTGGGAAAAAGTTTGTGGACAGTACAAGTGAGACAAAGGTCTGAACTCCATAATCTACAATTAAATCCAACACCTCTACAACAAAAAGACAAATAATCCTATTAAAAAAATGGGCAAAGGAAATGAACAGACACTTCACCAAAGAAGACAGTCAAATGGCCAACAGACACATCAGGAAATGCTCAGGATCACTAGCCATTAGAAAAATGCAAATTAAAACCACAATGAGATACCATCTCACCCCAGCATTACTGGCACGAATCAAAAACACTGCAAACAACAAATGTTGGAGGGGCTGTGGCGAGATGGGAACTCTTATGCACTGCTGGTGGGAATGCAAAATGATACAACCATTTTGGAAAATGATATGGCGCTTCCTCAGAAAGCTAGAAATAGACATACCATTCGATCCAGCAATTCCACTCCTAGGAATATATCCTAGAGAAATAAGAGTCGTCACTCGAATAGACATATGCACACCTATGTTCATGGCAGCATTGTTCACAATTGCAAAATGATGTAAACAACCTAGATGCCCATCAACAGATGAATGGATAAACAAACTATGGTACATACACACAATGAGTACTATGCAACGAGAAAGAACAACAATGAATCTGTGAAGCATCTCATAACGTGGATGAAACTGTAGGACATTATGCTGAGTGAAATAAGTCAGTCACAAAAGGACAAATATTGTATGAGACCTCTACTGTAAAAACCCATGAAAAAGTTCACACACAAAATGTAACAGTCTTTGTTGATTACCAGGGAGGGATGGGAGGGGTGGGGGGAAATACTAAATAGGCAATAGATAAGTGGTATCTTGGGTGAAGGATGAGACAGTACACAATAGAGGGGAAACTAGCACAACTTGTACAAGGAAAGGTCATGGAAGCCCCATAGACACATCCGAACTCCCTGAGGGACTGACGTGCTGGGCGGAGGGCTGCGGGGACCATGGTTTCAGGGAACATCTAGCTCAATTGTCATGACACAGCTTATAAAGACAATGCCCTACATTCTACCTTGGTGAGTAGTGTCTGGGGTCTTAAAAGGCTGTAAGCAGCCATCTAAGATACTCCATTGGTCTCATCCCTTCGGGAGCAAGGGAGAATGAAGAGAACAGGATACAAGGAAAAGATTAGTCCAAAGGACTAATTGTCCACAGCTACCAAGGCCTCCACCGAACTGAGTCTGGTACAGCTAGATGGTGCCTGGCTATCATCACTGACTGCTCTGACCGGGATCACAACGGAGGGTTCTGGTCAGAGCTGGAGAAGGATGTAGAACATAATTCTAACTCACACACACACAAAAAAAGACCAGATTCACTGGCCTAAAGGAGACTGGAGAAACCCCGACAGTATGGCACCCAGACACCCTTTTAGCTCAGTGGTGAAGTTATCTCTGAGGTTCACTGTTCAGCCTGGGAGTGGACAGCCACATAAAACCGAATGAGACTAATGAGGTACAGGAGTCCAGTGAGAAGGGCCAGAAAGCAGAAGGGGACAAGGAAGCTGGTGATAGGGAACCCAAGGTTGAGTAAGGATTTTGTTGATGTGTTATGAGATTGTTAACCATTGTCATAGGGCCACATTTGTAGTAACTGTTAAATGAGAAACTATTTTGTTCTGTAAGCCTTCATCTTAAGTGAGAATAACAGCACAATTGGAAGAGTGTAGTCAATGTCACTGAACTGTGCATGTAGAAATTTTTGAAATGGTGTATCTTTGGCTATGTGTATTTTCACCAAAAAAAAAAAAAAATAAAAGGTTGAGAAGTAAGAGGGTTGAGATGTTGTGGGTTTGTTAACCAATGTCATAAAGGTATATGTGTACTACTGTTTCATGAGAAACTATTTGTTCTGTAAGTCTTCACCTGAAGTACAATAAAAAAAAATTACTTGTGGGTAATATTAATGATACTGTTCGATAATTTCCACATTCTGTTGGACCACCTTTCTTTGGAATTGGTACAAATATGGATCTCTTCCAATCTGTTGGCCAGATACCTGTCTTCCAAATTTCTTGGCATAGACCAGTGAGCTCTTCCAGTGCTGCATCTGCTTGTTGAAACGTCTCAATTGGTATTCCATCAATTCCTGAGGCCTTATTTTTTCCAGTGCCTTCAGTGCAGCTTGGACCTCTTTCTTCAGTACCGTAAGTTCCTGATAATATGCTACCTCCTGAAATGGCTGAACCTCGACCAACTGTTTTTGGTATAGTGACTCTGTGTATTCCTTCCATCTTCTTTTGATGTTTCCTTCGTAGTTTACTATTTTCCCCGTAGAATCCTTCAATATGGCAACATGAGGCTTGAATTTTTTTCTTCAGTTCTTTCAGCTTAAGAAATGCCGAGCATGTTCTTCCCTTTTGGTTTTCTATCTCCAGGTCTTTGCACATTTCATTATAATAATTTGTCTTCTCGAGCCACCCTTTGAAATCTTCAGTTCACCTCTTTTACTTCATCATTTCTTCCATTTGCTTTAGCTACTCTACTTTCAAAAGCAACATTCACAGTCTCTTCTGACATCAGTTTAGGTCTTTTTAATGACCTCTTGCTTTTTTATGTATGATGTCCTTGATGTCATTCCACTACTCGTCTGGTCTTCAGTCAGTCATTAGTGTTCAATGCATCAAATCTTTTCTTGAGATGGTTTCTAAATTCGGGTGGAATATACTCAAGGTCGCACTTTGGCTCTTGTGCACTTTTCTGATTTTCTTCAACTTCAACTTCAACTTGCATATGAGCGATTGATTGTGCCACAGTTGCCTCCTGGTCTTGTTCTGACTGATGACACTGAGCTTCTCCATTGTCTCTTTTCACAGACCTAGTCAATTTCATTCCTGTGTATTCCATCTGGTGAGATCCACATGTATAGTCACTGTTTATGTTGTTGAAAAAAGGTATTTGCAATGAAGAAGTCATTGGTCTTGTGAAATTCTATCATGGGCTCACCGGTGTCATTTTTATCGCCAAGGCCATATTTTCCAACTATCAATTCTTCTTCTTTGTTTCCAAAGTTCACATTCCAATTGCCAGTAATTATCAATCCATCTTGAATGCATGTTTGATCAATTTCAGACTGTAGAAGTCAGTAAAAATTTTCAATGTCTTCATCTTTGGCCTAATGCCTTCTAGGGCACATGAAATTACTCATTTGCCTATGCAATTGACATCATTTTAACACTCCTCAGTTTTCACATTTGCATCAGATCTTCTGCTATAGTCATAAGACGGTGATAACAACATTATGAGGCTGGTTTATTGTATTTAGATTATAAGAATTGGCCTCATTATTTTATAGCAATTATTGTAAACTTGCTTCTCTTTTGAATGAATGATAGTCTTGTGATAACACTATTAAGTGAAACTGCTAACTCCATTTCTTTATTAATTTTATTAAGTAAATGAATAGTTGTTTTAACATCTGGTGTATATTTTATTGGCTATTATCTAAGACATGCTGCTATTCATGTTGATATTTCTTTTATAGTCTATTTATTAATTGCTATTTGAAGACTAATTCTGATGAATAAGTTATTATTATTATTTTTCTAGAGATTAATCTTAATACTCTCATTATGCTTGTTAGTGCCATAATGCAAGCTGGATTGAGTTCTTTGAAAAATATGACCATCATCTTCATCCAACTGGGTTTGATGCCAAAGTGTATAGATTACCCACCTGAGTTGGTAGTATTATTACTATTATTTTATTTTTATGTCAGATAACATTGGGTTTAACTTACTCAAACAAGAAAGATCCTCTTGGACAGACATTGGTTATTAGAACAGAATTTTTCTGGTGAGATGAAAAGTTTCTTAGACACTAATATTTATTTCTGTTATTTCTAATTTTATGTATCTTACATCCTAGAATATTTTGTCCTTAGCTCATTGTAACAAATAGAGACACTATTGGTCAAGTATAACTTTGTTTTTGTTTTTTTTTTTTTTTTTTGGTATACTTTATTTATTTTTGTTGTTTTTGAGAATATACACAGCAAAACATACGCAATTCAATAGTTTCTACATGTACCATTTAATGAGATTGATTATAGTCTTCAAGTTGTGTAACCATTTTCACCTTCCTTTTCTGAGTTGTTCCTCCCCATTCACATAAATTCACTGTCCCCTAAGGTTCCTATCTAATCTTTTGAGTTGCTGTTGTCAATTTGATCCCATACAGATAGTTCTTAAAAGAGTGTAATGCTCAAGGCAGACATTTTTTCTTAGTTAATCTGAACTGTTGTTTGGTTTTAAGAAGACTTCAGGGGATATTTTTGGTTTAAAGTTTAAAGATGATCTCAGGGCAATAGTTTCAGAGGTGTATCCAGGTTCCATGGCTCCAGAAAGTTTGGAGTCCACGCGAATTTAAAATTCTGTTATGCATTTTCCACCTTTTGGTCAGGATTCTTCTATAGAATCTTTGATTAAAATGTTCAGTAATGGTAGCTGGGCACCATCCAGTTCTTCTGATCGCATGGCAAAGGAGGCAGTTTGTTCATGGAGGCAATTAGCCACACATTACATATCCTGTTTCTGATTCTCCTTCTTCCTCTGTTGCTCCAGGCAAAAAGAGACCAATTGTTTGCCTTGGATGGCTACTTGCAAGCATTTAAGACCCGAGGCATTATGCATCAAACTAGGAGGTAGAACAGAAGCACTAAGCATGTTATTAGGCCAATTAATTTGGATATCTCATGAAATCATGACCCTAAACAAAATTCCATGAGGTTTTTGGTTGTACATCATCAGCCTCACCAGCTACTCGCTTCTTTTTTTATTGTTGTTATAGATATATCTATCACACAACTTTTACCAGTTCAACTTTTTACAGGTTCACAACTTATTGTCAGCAAGTACAATAATCGGCTGTGTAATTCTACCCTTAATCAATGCGATATTTCCTTCACCATTCATCATCCCCTTTTTCACCTCCCTCCTACCTCTGGTAACCACTAATAAACTTTGTTCTTTATACATTTGTCTTTTCTTGTCTGTTTATATAAGTGAAATCATCCAATATTTGTCCTTTTGTGATTGATTTATTTCACTCAGCATAATGTCTTCCAGCTCCATCCATATCATAGCATGTATCAAGACTTCATTTCTCTTACTGGTTGAGTAGTATTCTATTGTATATATGTACCACATTTTGTTTATCAATTCATCCACTGATGGGCATTTAGGTTGTTTCCACCTCTTGGCTATTGTGTATAGGGCTGCAATGAACATTGGTGTACAAGTCTCTGCTTTCAAGTCTTATGGGTATATACCTAGGAGTGGAATTTCTCAGTCATATGGTAGTTCTATTTCTAGTTTTTTGAGGAACCACCAATTTTGTTTTAATCATAATTTCAGGATAAATATGCTTTTGAATAATTGCATTAAATCCCAATTTGCAACAACTGTAAAGACTGAGACTAGACATTATATTTATTTTTATTTTGACAAGAGAATATGTTTAAGGATGAATAAGTTAATGCTCAAATTTTTATGCTTTTACATTTCTAAAAAGGAGTTTAGCAATCATATTTTTGAATTTAGTAATAGATTGGTATGGGAAGAAATTAGAACTCATCAGCAAGGAAAAGATTAAAGAAGAGATAAGAGGTTGCTTTCTATGTGCATTCACTTATCGAATATTGCCATTAGCTATTGTAACCATGCCGTATGGCTAGCAGTTCTCTGTTTCCATCTGTGCAGTGTCCATGTTAGAGTGATACATACCAACTGAATATCAAATCCTGCCTAGTAGCATTTTTAGTCTTGTGTTACAGGTGTCTTGATGATCCTGATTTCTGAAAACTGTGTATATGATTCAAGCGGGTTTTAGCATTAATTTCATTAAGAACTTTTATCTGAGAGGGGAGGTGCTGAAGCAGTAGACACACAAAGTGGTTTCCTTTTTAGGTGCCATGTAGCTGTCAGGAAATCCTAAGTGATTATATTTAAGCCTTGAACTGTGGGGAAGACAAAAACATATTCAGAATTCACCACATTTTAATGCTAGAACCAGGATGGAGACCTTTAGATACAACAAAATTGCCACATCAAAATCTTTGTTTCCAAAAGGGATTCCCTTTGCAGAAAGTTTTCTGGAAAGTCATGCTCATAGAGACAGAGATAGAAAGTTTCAAAAATAAAAATTTCCAGCAAACTAAAAGAAACGAAACTTCAGTTTATGTGTTTGACATATATGACTAAAATAACTGGAACCTGACAGAATTTGGTATAGTTTTTATTATCCTAAAGGCTGAATTATATTGCTGCATGGATGAGCTAATCAATTGTGTGATCAATTCATTTTATACACTGAAATACAAAATGCAAAACTATCGTGGCCAATTTGGTAGCCACATATTGATGTGGATGATATAGTGTGAGAGCTGGATGTGAGAAGTGAAAAGGAGCACTGTTTACTAGATATCTCTATTGTTTATCATCATTAAATAACATCAACTGAGTATTCACTAGGTACATAGCACTCATATAAATACAAAGGAATATCAAGATGAATGTCACATCCTGATTGTAAGAAATTTTTAACTCAAGAGGAAAAGTAATAAAACTATTTCTTCCAAATATTTTGTAGTATTGTTTTTTGGAATATACTGTTTTGCATGTACGGACATGTTAGAGAAATCTAACTCTGCACAAAAAGTCATAACTAACTTGTAATATCAGTTATTTTTGTTTTGATATATTTAATAATTGTAACTATTTTTTACTTCTTTCCACAACACACATGTGCACACACACACAAATATACATACTTCTTCCCAATTTTTTCCTTCAAATCCCTCCACCCTCCTCCACTTCCCCACATCCCACTCCACTCACAGACATTTAAACGATCTTTAAACACAGACTAGCTTGAAAATTTAGCCGTTGATTTTTTTTTAATGGAAAGGAAAATAGAGTACCGTACTCCCACCAGATTAAGACATATTTTTGGCATTTCCATGTGCATGCTGTGGCCAAATACCTTTTCACATACTACATTTTCACAAGCAAGAAAGGTAAAAATTTATTTCCCAAGAGATAATCAGCGGTGAACCAAAAATCAAACCAGTTGCCATTAAGTTGATTCCGACTCATGGTGACCCCGTGTATGTCAGAGTAGAACTGTGCTCCATAGGATGCATGGCTGATTTTTCGGAAATAGAGCACCAGTTTTTTCTTATATGTTAAAAATGTACCAGAGACTTTTCACAGAATCATGAAGTTTTTAGACGAACAAACTAGACACTATTTAAATTCTGTACTAGTTTTTTTCTTTTTACAATCATAAAGTAGGGGTTAGAAGTTTACAGAAGAATTTAAAAGGTTTAGAACTTTTTAAAAAATATGGCTTGATTTTTTTCTGAAAAGTATATATATATATATAAAATGTACAAAAATTGCAGAATAAATGTGTATATTATTTTAGTGTTTAATGTTCAAAACCAAAATATCTAGTTTTGATTTCTTGCTTAGATTTCAGTTTGAATCAGAATGGACTCGATGGCAAACAACAGCGATAACAATTTTGGGTATTTGAAGCACTTTCACCTTTATTATCTCAGTTAATCTTCACAACAGCCTTGTGAAAAATAAAGGAATGGCACATCTCCCATCTTCTTTTTGGTAGATGTTGAAACTAATGTATAGAGTTTGTGATTTTACTGTGGTCATATCACCAAACCCAGGGCTTTATGCTGTTTCCAAGAGATGAGGATCTTTGAAATGATTTAAGGATTTGATTTTGCAAATTAGATTCAGATCTTGCTTTCAGAGTTAAAGAGGGAAGGACAACATACAATACAGGGGAAGTCAGCACAAATGGACCAAAGCAAAAACAAGTGAGTTTCCTAGACACATTCAAACACTTTGAGGGGCAGAGTAGCTGGGGCTGGGGCCTGGGGACAATAGTTTTGGGGGTACATCTAGGTCAATTGGCATAACTTAGGTTTATAAAGAAAATGTTCTACATCCCACTTTGCTGAGTAGTGTCTGGGAACTTCAAAGCTTGCAAGCGACCATTTAAGATCTATCTATTTGTCCCATCCCACTCGGAGCAAAAGAGAATGAAGAAAACCAAAGACACAAGGAAAATACTAGCCCTAAGGACTAAAGGACCAAATGAACCAGAGACTCCACCAGCCTGAGATCAGAAGAACTAGATGGTGCCCGGCTACCACCAATGACCGCCCTGACTGGGAACACAACAGAGAGTCCTGGACAGAGCAGGAGAAAAGTGTAGAAGAGAATTCAAATTCATGTAAGAAGACCAGACTTAATGGTCTGAGAGAGACTGGAGGAACCCCTGAAACTATGGTCCCCTGGATGCTCTATTAACCCAGAACTGAAACCATTCCTGAAGCCAACTCTTCAGACAAAGATGAAGCAAGCCTATAAAACAAAAAATAATACACGTGAGGAAAGTGCTTCTTAGTTCAATCAGATAAATGAGACCAAATGGGCAGCTCCTGTCCAAAAGCTGGATGAGAAGGCAGGAAGGGACAGGAACTGGACAAATGGACACGGGGAATCCGGGGTGGAAATGGGGGAGCATGCTGTCACATTGTGAGGATTGCAACCTATGTCACAAAACAATATGTGTATAAATTTTTGAATGAGAAATTAACTAGAGCTATAAACTTTCACCTAAAGCACAATAAAATAAATAAACACTAATAGACAAATAGCTAGAAAACACTAGAAAAAAAGACCTCTTTACATTTAAAGAGAGAGGCTGGTGACTAAGAATCAGAAAAATATGCTCCCCACTCCTACCCCAGCAAATTGGACAGTCTTCCGATCTTAGATATATTTGAATTTTCATATTAAAGATATTGGTTTGGCCTACGCTAGTCACAGGAAATCTGACCCAGAGCTTAGTCATTTATGGTTTCAGAATATAAATAGAAGTCTAGAATCATTGTGATACTGGCAAAAATGATTTGAATTGCTCTGGGGGCAGACTGGGATGCTCCCAGAGATCTTGGTCAAAATGAAATTTCCCAGCTCCACCTAACATAAAACTGAAATACTAGGTTAATCTGGGAACTGACTCAAGTCTCCAAGAGTAGGCCTCTTGAATCACTCCGGACTTCAGATTACCCTCTGGTTCCTTACTAGTTTGGTCCAAAAAGGGACTGCCTACAGAGCAAAAGAAAAAAAGAAATCAACATTTCCCTGGGCATTCACTTGAGTGAATTTTTCTCAATATTGGCTTCCAGGAGGGGAATACACACAAACACATACACACAGAAATCTGTGTGTGCATTCACACGCATACGCATGTAGTACACTCAGCTATTTTTCATTTATTCTTTTGAGTTGAGCTATTTATCAAATGACAAATTTGACTCTTGTTAAGTGATTTTTATGAACTTGGCCAGCACCAGCTCTAATCTTTCTGCTTAGACTGTACTTAATGTCTCCTAGAGCAAAGAAGAGAAATCAAAATTAAAGCAAAAAGAGAAATTCATTATATGTTTTTTGAGAATGTCTACAATTACATTTTGGCTGTTATGATGAAAAATTTAAAACCTGGAAGGGGAATATTGATATGTTTGAGGCCAGGTAGAATATCTAAGTGATGTAACAAAATAGGAAAAATGATCAGGGACTTATAAACAAGTAGCAGCTTCTGCTTCACTGGTAATTTGGAATCCAGTCCATCAACACTTAGCCATCCTCCATCTATGCCCTGGCCCTGCCTACCCTAATACAATTGGAATATGACTTTAGATCAGGCACCAAACTTTAAATATATAAAAATTATCTATCACTTAATTGGCTTTCATATTTCATATCCTTTGAAAAATTATATAGAATGTGAATAGAGGAGGGAAAGGATACTGAAGAGAATGGAAGAGCAAAAAGACTTTGAAGACAAGAATCTGGTTTTATGTATCTTTGCAGTCTGCTCACCCTCTCAAGCTTATTATAGTGCTTTGTACATAATGGATACTCAAGTAAAGAGGTCCTCAAGCCAGTTACTTGTCATGTTTAAAGAAAAATGAGGGTGATGGAAGAGCTAACCTGTCAAATTCTCCTTGACCTCCCTGAAGCATTTCATCTTACTAACTTAAAGTTATTTAACTTGTGTTTTATGTCTTCTTATTTGTAAAACTCATAGGATTAAATAGTAATGTTTGTCAAGCACTTATCATAGTTCCTGGCACATAAGTGCTCAACCGATGTTAGCTATTAATACTGCTTTTTAAATTACTCAGGAGGCAGCCATTGTGTAGTGAAAAGAAAAATTGAACTTAAGGTTCAAAGACCAGGTTTTGAATCCTGGCTCTGTTGCTTAGTCCTATGGCCCTATGTAAGTCACTGAACCTATTTTACCATTGGTTTCCTTTAAAAAAAAAATAGCGGTAATACCATTATGCAGGGCAGTTATGAAGATGAAAACAAATATGTTACGTAATAGATATCCCATAACTAGGAAAATGCCTGGTATATGGTAGGTGCTCAATAAACGTTAGTTCTTCTCTACCATTACTTACTCATATTACATTCCAGCATACATTGCTCACAGGAAGGGCTTAATCAATATTGAATTGATGGTGGATTTGAAAAAACTCATTGGAACTACTTGAGCATGATACAACAGATTGAGATTTAACAAATTCATCAGGTGACAAGACCAAGGTTACAGAACGATTTGTCAGACTTTGATCACTTGATTCTGAACTGAGGACTTTATATACAGTACTATAACCCAGGACCTCTTTATATTTAAATTTCGGGGACTAAGGTGCGCCTGACCCAAGTCATGGTATTTTCAATCACTTCATATGCATGAAGCTGGACAATGAACAAAGAAGACCAAGGAAGAATTGATGCATTTGAATTATGGTGCTGGCAAAAAATATTGAATATACTATGGCCTGCCAAGAGAACTAACAAGTCTGCCTGGAGGAAGTACAGCCAGACTGCTCCTTAGAACATTCTTTGGACATGTTATCAGGAGGGACCAGTCTCTGGAGAACGACATCATGCTTGGTAAAGTGAAGGGTCAATGAAAAAGAGGAAGACCCTCATTAAGATGGATTGACACAGTGGCTGCAAAATGGGCTCAAACATAGCAATGATTGTGAGGATGGCACAGGACCAGGCAGTGTTTCATTCTGTTATTGCTGCTATGAGTCGAAACCAACTCGATGGCACCTAGCAATAGCAACATAACATGGAGACAGAGATGAGAGAACATATACAAAAACTACTCTTAGAATTAAAAAAAAAAGATTAGCAAAGAGACTACGTGAATTCTTTTCATTGGTTTTTACTGAGGGAAATATTAAGAATAGTGTTTGTATCAATGTGTTTAGTAAATCAAATAGGTCAGAAGTATCAGGGAAAATTATTTTAAACATGTAAGATGGTCTATACCTGTGCTAAATAAGGTAACCACTAGCCACATGCAACTATTTAAATTTAAAGTAATTAAAAATAAATAAAATAAAAATTATTTTCCTTAGTCATACTATCCACATTCCAAGCACGTAATAGACATATGTGGCTAGTGGCTACCATATCGGATGGCACAGATTTATAGAACATTTCCATCACTGCAGAAAGTTCTATTTGAAAGCACTGGTCTACACATAATCAATGTACTCATTGTAGAAAAATCATAAGGTCCAAGAGAGCATCTCCTGAAAAGTTTGAAGGAACTCAGAAGTAAAATTACGGAATAGAGGACTTAGAAGTGTTACATCTTGTTAGAAATGACCACTATGCTAACTCAATCCATAAGGCAAGAACCCTGAGAAATAGACATCAATGATTTTTGTTTTTCCATGGTGGATGAGGTGGTAGATTAACAAAGAACAGGATCATTAAATTCTTGAGAAAACATAACCTATCAATCATGATATCTGCAAAGGAAAATTATGACTTACTAAATCAGCTAGGGTTTTTTTTTGTTTTGTGTTTTTCCCCCCAGCATTTTGAGTAAGGGGATTGAAACGGTTATAATTTATTTAGACTTTGAATATCTTTGACAAGTTTCCACAGCAAAGATCTTTTAAAATTTAAGTCACTATGGAGCTAGAGAGATTGTCATTTGAATAGATGGTCTCAATAATTTCATCCAGAGTAACATTTTATGCTGGCCTTCCTGGGAATGAATTGTCAAATTGACAGGGATAATTGGCATAACAATTTCCCAAGGCTGGGGGAGAGGGTAGAAACTCAGGGGATAATATTCAATGAGCTAAATGTTATTTATTAGAAAATGGGCTTCAAAGAGTAACCTTGGCATTTATCACATTGAGAACACAGAGTTGAAAGATAGCAAAAACTCAAAACAAAACAAAAAACAAACAAGAACTTCTTTGATTCTCCAGCTATGAAGCTGAAGAAAATGATGAAAATTTAAAGTATGATATGTCGATAAGGACATAAAATCTTAGAATTGACTATCATATAATTTTAGCTGTTATCTAGCCTGCTCTCCCAGCCTCTTCTCGAATACTTCCAGTGAGATAACTGGGATAACCTATTTCATTATTTGACTGCTCCAAATGCTAGAAAACAAATATATCACATTGAGCTGAAATTTGCCTCCCTGTAATATCCACCACTGGTTCTGATTCTACCTTTGGAAACTACACAAAACAAATATAATCCCTCCTACACATAAATGCCCTACAAATACATTAAGACACCTATCATGCACTATAGGAACATACTTTTTCCCTGCCCCATTAAGCTTAGAGTCTAGTGGAGAAACAGACATTACTGAATCAACCACCCAAATGAGTTTATTGCACAGTGAGATGTGTTATGAAGAAACATGTTCCTACAAGAGTGCATAACAAAGGAACATGACCTAAACTTGTCTGTTGTTTCATAGATCTTTAACCACATCCCTGGATAGCAGGGATTAAAGAATGACTATGTTAATCTGTCTTCCTACAGGTCACAGCATAGGACTGGGAACATAACAGGTTTCCAACTAATGTATGTATTAAATAGCTTTTTTAGTTTGAATAATTTTAGACTTAAAGAAAATTTGCAAATATAGTACAGCAAGTTCCTCTATTCCCTTGACCCAGCTTCCTGTAATGCTAACATCTTACATAACCTTGATTACATTATCAAAACCAGGAAAATAACATTGGTTCAATACTATTAACTAAACTACAGAATTTTTGTAAATTTCAACATTTTTCGCACCAATGTTGTTTTCCTGGTCCAGGATCCAATCCAGGATCCCAGATTGCATTTACTTGTCATTTCTCTTTAGCCTCTTCTAATGTGTGACAGTTCCTCAGTCTTTCTTTGTCTTTCATGACAAAGAGTACTGATCAGTTACTTTTTAGAATGTGTCTTAAATGGATTTGTCCCCTAAATCATGATGTTTCCTCATGATTTGATTGAGGTTATTCACTTTTGTCAACAAAACCACAGAACTGATGTGCCCTTCTCAGTGCATCATATCAGGGGATACATAATGGTGATATGTCTTATATACTAGTGATGTTAACCTTGATCACATGGTTAAGGTGGTATCTGCCGGATAATTTTTTAAATCAGTTTTATTTATTGATTGATTAAAAGCACATACTCTTTGAAAAGATTTGAATGGGTAGTAGTTTAAACAGTGAAAGTTCTTTTTCCCACATCTGTCCTCGAACCACCTCCCCAGTCCCCTAAGAGGCAACCACTTTTATACCTGCTTGTGTATTCATCCAGTGTTTCTTTATATAAATACAAGTAACTATGAATATATATTCTTATTTCCTCCCCTTTCTTGCACAAAAGGAAGCATACTATGCACACTCTTCTGCACCTGTTTTTCACTGAACATATATATTGGAGAGCTTTCCCTATCAGTACAGAAATAACTTCCTTCTTTTTAAAATTTTAATATCATCCCATTGTAAGGATGTATCCTAGATTATTTAACCAGCTTCTCTTGAAAGGCACTTGTGGTGTTTCCAATTCTTTCCTATTGCAATGGATGCTGCAATAAATAATCTTGTAAATACATCAGTTTGAACCTATGGGAATATATCTGTGGGATAGATTCCCAGAAGTGATATTGCTGGGTCAAGTGATATATACATTTGTAAATGTCAAACTGCCTTTCTGCCAGTATTTTGCTCCCAGTCTTGTCAGTAGAATATATACCAATGGTAATATATTATCAACATATGGTAATAATAATATATCTTATTATCCTATGCCTTTTTTGACAGGAAAAATGATATTTCAGTGTAATTATAGTCATTTCTCCTCACCACTCATCTGTCAGTTTGTCTTACTGTGGTGTTTGTGTGTTGCTGTGATGCTGGAATCTATGCCACCAGTACTTCAAATATCAGCAGGGTCACCCAAGGTGGACAGGTTTCAGATGAGCTTTCAGACTAAGACAGACTAGGAAGAAGGACCTGGCAGTCTACTTCAGAAAAATTGACCGGTGAAAACCTTATGAATAGCAGTAGGACATTGTCTGATATAGCGCCAGAAGATGAGCCCCTCAGGTTTGAAGGCACTAAAAATATGAGTGGGGAAGAGCTGCCTCCTCAAAGTAGAGTCGACTTTAATGATGTGGATGGAGTCAAGCTTTCAGGACCTTCATTTGCTGATGGAGCACAATTCAAAATGAGAAGAAATAGCTGCAAACATCCATTAATAATCAGAATGTGGAATGTCTGAACTATGAATATAGGAAAATTGGAAGTCCTCAAAAATGAAGTGTAATGCATAAAGATCGATGTCTAAGGTATTAGTGAGCTGAAATAGACTGATATTAGCCATTTTGAACTGGACAACCATATGGCCTACTATGCTGGGAATGACAAACTGAAGAGGAATGGCATCGCATTCATCACCAAAAAGAACATTTCACAATCCATACAATGCTGTACAATGCTGTTAGTGATTGGATAATATCCATAGGCCTACAGGGAAGAACAGTTAATACGACTATTATTCAAATTTATGCACCAACCACTAAGGCTAAAGATGAAGAAATTGAAGATTTCTGCAGTCTGAAATTGATCAAACATGCAGTTAAGATGCATTGATAATTACTGCTGATTGGAATGCAAAAGTTGGAAACAAAGAAGGATTGGTAGTTGGAAAACATGGCCTTGGTGACAGAAACCACGCATGATATAATTTTGCAAGATCAATGATTTCTTCATTGCAAATACCTTTTTTCAACAACATAAAAGGCAACCACACACGTGGATCTCGCAAGATGGAATACACAGAAATCAAATTGACTACATATGTGGAAAGAGACGATGGTGAAGTTAAATATCATCAGTCAGAACAAAGCCAGGGGCTGACTGTGGAAAGGACCATCAATTGCTCACACAAGTTCAAGCTGAAGCTGAAGAAAATTACAGCAAGTTCACGAGAACCAAAATACAACCTAGAGTATATCCCACCTATATTTAGAGACCATCTCAAGAACAGATTTGACACAATGAACACTAATGAGCGAAGACCAGACAAGTTGTGTAATGATATCAAGGATGAAGAAAGCAAGTGGTCATTAAAAAGACAGGAACGAAAGAAAAGATAACAATGGATGTCAGAAGAGACTCTGAAACTTGCTTTTGTATTTAGAGTGGATAAAGTGAATGGAAAAAAGATGATGAAGTAAAAGAGCTGAACAGAAGATTTCAAAGGGCAGCTCAAGAAGAGAAAATAAAGTATTATAATGAAATATGCAAAGACCTGGAGTTAGAAAACCAAAAGGGAAGAACATGCTTGGTATTTCTCAAGCTGAAAGAACTGAAGAAAAAATTCAAGCCTTGTGTTGCAATAGTGAAGGATTCTACAGGGAAGATATTGAACGAAGCAGGAAGCATCAAAAGAAGGTGGAAGGAATACACAATCACTGTACCAAAAAGAATCATTTCAGGAGGTAGCAAATGATCAAGAACTGATGTTCCTGAAGGAAGAAGTCCAAGCTGCACTGAAGGCATTGGCAAAAAACAAGGCTCCAGGAATTGATGGAATACCAACTGAGATGTTTCAACAAATGAATGCAACACTGGAAGTGCTCACTTGTCTATGCCAAGAAATTTGGAAGACAGCCACACGGCCAACTGACTGGAAGACAGTCATATATGTGCCCAGTTGAAAGAAAGGTGATCCAAGGGAATGCGGAAATATCATTAATATCCCACACAAGTAAAATTTTGCTGAAGATAATTCAAAAGCTGTTGCAGCAGTACCTTGACAGGGAACTGCCAGAAATTCAAGCTGGATTCAAAAGAGGATGTGGAACAAGGGATATCATTGCTGATGTCGGATGGATCTTGGCTGAAAGCAGAGAATACCATACAGATGTTTGCCTGGGTTTTATTGACTATGAAAGGCATTTGACTGTGTGTATATGTGATGGTTCATATTGTGTGTCAACTTGGCTGGGCCATGATTCTCAGTGTTTTACTGTGATCACTCCCATGATTGAATATACTGTGACTAGCCGATCAGATGAAAGGGAGTCTCCTTGGGGGTGTGGCCTGCATCTGAATATAAGCAGACGTTCTGGCTTTTTGCTCACTCTGGATCCTGAGGCTGCCTCCTGTCATCTCATCTCCTATTCTTGGGACTTGAGCTGTCAGCTTATCTGCTGAACTTGGGATTCGTCAGTCTTCACAGCCTGAAAGTGGAGCCCTGCTCTCTGACCTGCTGATCTTGGGTTTGCCAACCCCTGCAGCTACGTGAATCAGGAGAAACCTTGCGGTCTGGCCTGCTGATCTTGGAATTCGTCAATCTTCACAGCCTGTGAGCGGGAGCCCTGCTCTCTGACCTGCCAATCTTGGGCTCGCCAGCTTCTGCAGCTGCATGACTTGGGAGAGGCCTCTACCCTGATCCACGGACTTGGGATGTTCTAGCCTCTACAATCACGTGAGCTGTTTCCTTGATATAAATCTCTCTCTATATATATATTTATATGCTTTACTGGTTTTGCTTCTCTAGAGAACCCAGCCTAAGACAGGATCATAACAAATTATGGATAACATTGCAAAGAATGGGAACTCCAGAACACTCAGTTGTGCTCATGAGGGAACCTGTACATAGAACAAGAGGCAGTTGTTCAAGACGAACAAGGGGATGCTGTGTGGTTTAAAGTCAGGAAAGGTGCGCATCAGGATTGCATCATTTCACCATACTTATTCAATATGTATGCTGAGAAAATAATACGAAACGCTGGACTATATGAAGAAGTACAGTGCATCAGGATTGGAGGAAGACTCATTAACAACCTGCGATATGCAGATGACTCAACCTTGCTTGCTCAAAGTGAAGAGAACTTGAATCACTTACTGATGAAGATCAAAGACCACAGTCTTCAATATGGATTACACCTCAACGTAAAGAAAACAAAAATCCTCATAACTGGACCAATAAGCTACATCATGACAAACAGAGAAAAGATGGAAGTTGTCAAGGATTTCATTTTACTTGGATCCACAATCAACGCCCATGGAAGCAGCAGTCAAGAAACCAAGACGCATTGCCTTGCGCAAATCTGCTGCAAAAGACCTCTTTAAAGTGTTAAAAAGCAAGGAAGACTGAGGTGCACTTGACCCAAGTCATAATGTTTTCAATCACCTCATGTGCATGCAAAAGCTGGGCAATGAAAAAAGAAGATCGAAGAAGAATTGACACCTTGAATTATGGTGTTGCCGAAGAATATTGAATACGCCATGGACTACCAAAAGAACGAAGAAACATCTATCTTGGAAGAAGTACAGCCAGAATGCTTACTAGAAGCAGGGATGGCGACACTTCATCTCACATGCTTGGGACATGTTATCTGGAGAGATCAGTCCGTGGAGAAGGACATCATGCTGGTAAAGAAGACGGTTATTAAAAAAGAAGAATCTACCTCAATGAGATAGATTGACACAGTGGCCTCAACAATGGGCTCAAGCATAACAATGATTGTGAGGATGGCGCAGGACCGGGCAGTGTTTCATTCTGTTGTACATGGGGTTGCTATGATTTGGAACCTACTCGACAGCACCTGACAACAGCAACAAATCTGATCTTTCTATTCTGCTTTATTTGACTATTTGTCTATTCTTGCTTTAGTACCACACTATTTTAGCTATTAAAGCTTTATGATATATTTTAATATCTAATAAGGCTAGTACCTTCTCATTGCTCTTCTTTTTCAGAGTTTCATTGTCTATTTGTTTTGTTTTTCACATGAAATTTAGAAGCAGTTTGTCTAGTTAAAATGAAATTTGAAAACCTATTGTATTTTTACTGGAATAATGTCAACGTTATTAATTAACTGAGAGAAAATTGACATCAATATGATTTTAATTTTTCCTATCCAAGAAAATGATGTCTTTCCATTCATTCAGTTTTTCTTTTACGTGTACAATGTTTCAAGTTTTACTTCTACATGTCTTAGATTTTTCTTAAGTGTATTCTTAGTTATTTTATCCTTTTTATCGCTGTTTTAAATGGAATCATTGCTTCTATTAAATCTTCTAAATTCATTATTTTTACATAATGAAGTTATTGATTCTCTACACCAATTTTTAACCTGACACCTTACTTAATCCATTTAAAAATTTTTTTCATTTGATTCTTTTGGGTTTTCTATGTACATGATTTTACTATCCATAAATAATGATAGCTTTAACTCCTCCTTTCCAATTTTTGTAACACTAATTTCTTTCTATTTTAATTATACTGGCAGGTACTTCAAATATTATATTAAGTAATAGTGTGATAGTGAGTGTCCTTGTCTTGTTCCTTACTTTAGGGGGACTATGTTTATGTTTCAAAAGACTAATGCTGACTTTTTATCTGGAAGTGATATATTTTATTATGTTAAGGAAGTATCCATCCATTTCTATTTTGAGTGCTTTTTCCATGAATAGGTGTCAATTTTTGTGAAATGTCTTTTCAATATTTGTGGATACGATTATATACTTTTTCTCCTTAGATCTACTAATATGATTAATATTGCATTCTGAGAATAATTCCAGTCAGGATGGGTTATTTTTTAATGTGCTGCTAGACACTATTCGCTAATGTTTTATTCAGGATTTTAGCATATATATTAATAAAAAGATTGGTATATAGTTTTCTTTTTTAATGCAATCTTTTTCAGGTTTTGGCATCAGTGTTTTACCAACTACATTAAAAAGGAAGTTTTCATTCTTTTTTTAATGCTCTAAAATAATTTAAATACAGTTGGAAATCTTCAGTGAAACTACAGAGCCTAGTGCTTTTTTCTTTGTAGGGGCTAGCAAGTTTATCCATTACCTCTATGGAAATCAGTATTTTTGAATTTAGTACCTTTTCTAGGATTAGTTACATTTTCCTAGAAAATTATCTAATTTATCTTTTTATACGTATTTGTATGGAGCCCTGGTGGTGCAGTGGTTAAGAGCAATGGATGCTAAACAAAAGGTCAGCAGTTCAAATCCAGCAGCTGCTCCTTGGAAACCCTAATGGGGCAGTTCTACTCTGTCCTTTAGGGTCGCTATGAGCCAGAATCAACTCCAGGGCAACAGTTTTTGTTTTTTTGGTTTGGTATAGAGTTAAGCAAAGTTGTCTATTGTGATTCTTTTAATTTCTTCTATTTCTGAAGCTATTTCTCATCTTATCATTTATTTTATATGTTTGAAGAAAGCAAATAATTTTTTGTCTGGAATTTTAACAAACAGAAAAATTGAAGTAAAAGAGAAAAAAGCATCCATAAGCTACCACCTAAAGAAAAATTGCGTTTTTTTTTTGTTTTGTTTTGTTTTGTTTTGCTTTTTGGTAAATTTATTTCTATTCTTTATGTATTCTCTAGAAAAGGGATGGTAGTGATTATTCAGCATCTACTGTTTCATATTTTCTAATTTTTTACTTGATTGATTCTCGCTTGAGAATAGGTTTATTGTGACACAAATCATTTAAAATTTTGTCAAAATCTTTTGGCATAATTCAGTACTGATAGTATAATCTTCTGAATAATTTGGCCCGGAGTCCTTAGGGTTTTTCTGCTTTTGGGCTTTCTTTTCTGCTCAGGGCTTTCCATGCTTTTCCAGGAGAAGGCTCTTCACAAAACGGAGAACATGAACAATAATACAGAAGTTAATCACTGCCATCTACTGGTAATAATAGAAAACTTCATCCAGTGACACTCGCTCATGGCAAGGGTATTTATTGTTTATAAAAACATATTTAAAAAAATAATTCCAGAATATTTCGGGTCATAATAATCTTAGCTTACATGGCAAGAAAAGTAGGAATACAATAAGAAGGAACGCTAGTCAAAACATAGTGCTGTTTCTCTTGGCTTTTCTTTTCAATATAGATGTTCATCTTACTGCTTCCAATCCAGCTAATAACTCGGTAACCAGGTTTTTATGTTTATATGGTACCATACAATCAAGGCAATATAATAACAGTAGTTTAACATATGAGAGTTGTTGCCAAAGTTTTTTTTAGTTATTTAACTTTTTATTGTTGATTCACGTATTTATATATTTATTTTGCCTAAGATATGTCTATAATACAAACCCAGAAGGAGAGTTGAAAGAACAGTAGAACATTTGAAGCACAGCACTAAGGAAAGCACTGTCCTTTCCTTCTATTCTATTACACATAGCATTTGAACTCTCTTAGCACCACATTGCCCTCCTTCTAAACACTTTTACGGTTATGATTTCACGTTTATTTGTATGATTATTTGATTGATATCTGTCTTTTTACTAGAATAAAAGCTCCATGAGAGCAGGGACAGTTTATTTTATTTGCTATTATCCCAAGTACCTAGTAGAGTGTCTGACATGTTGTAGGTACAATAAGTAGTTTTTGATAAATGTCCGTGTGAATGAACGCTATGGTTACATACTTTGCCCCCTCCATACATGTATAGATCCTCTTTATATCACATGTCCACATGTAGAATTACTTTTTCTCCCAGTAAAAGTCCAAGAGAATTTGAAGGAAAGAAGATAAAAAATCATTGGTTGATAATTTCCTTTTGTTGATTTTTAATGTAGAAGTGGAGAATTCAGGGCATTGTGGCTATAAGGATCTCTTCAAGAGGAAGATGAGTGTTATGATTTCAGAGGCAAATAATTATATACTATGTTATATCTCCTTTCAACCTACCATAGTGTCAACCAGAAGTTCCCACTGTTAGAGTGATTCCTTTGACTTAAGGCATTGTCTTTAAGTCACAACTGCAATCTAGACATTAATGCTCACAAATCTACGAAAGAGGATTTATTTACTTAATACTTTGAGTAGAACATGTAGAAATATACACAAGAGACTTTATTCTTCATTTCATGAGCAAGATAATGCTAGCTATAGCCCTCATTTATTGAGTAATTTGGTGCTGTACATAGTTACCTCAAGGTGGGTAGTTTTTGTCCGAATTTTTCAAATGATAAAACTGACACTTGACGAATTTAAGTGACTTTCCCAAGGTCACAATTCTAGTAAATTCTGGAATTCTTCATTCTAGATCTTCATTTCTAGATAATCTCATTTGCTCTCATCTGTGTGATAATGACTTAAAGCTCTTCTATATGGTCCTTTCTCATCACTCAATATCTGTAGACCAAAGCTCTAGCAGTGGCCTGTTAGAGAAATATCCTGGAAAAGTCCTAAGATGCAGGCCAGAGAATACGCCCTGCTGTCTTTGAAGATTAAGCTCTTGAGATGCTGCCCATGTTTGATTATCTGCTACAGAGTTCTCAGGCTAAAGAATATCCTCGGGTAAGACAGCCTCTACTGCTTTAAAAAAAGACTTCTGACTGTTGAGACAAACATTGACTAGTGGTTTTAGCTGCTCAGTATGAACATGATAGAGAAGACTAGCTATTTGAAAGGTTCTTTTACATTGCCACTGTTCTTGTCATTGTTGTAAGTGTCTGAAAGTTCCAGCTTCCTGAATAAATTGGAAGACCAAGTTGATGACAGATATTACTAGCCTCTCCATGTGATCCCCTATGTATAACTCAGTTAATCCCAGGAGTCGTCAACCGTCAGCAATTATTTTGAGACGGGTTTGGGCAGGATTTGCTGTGGGGCCTGCTGAACCAGTTATTATTGGTCCACAAGGCTGCCTTGTGTTCCCAAGCTTGTTCATGGCCTGGACCTGGAGGCAGAAATCTGCCATCTTCTTTTCCATAGAGAAAAGACATAGGACATCATCCTATCATCCTTGCAGCTAAGGGAGAGTATATTGAATGGCGTTCAGTTGGTTCTCAACCCTACCTCACCAACACCAGAACGTTCATTGTTTTTCTGGCAGTCAGCATGACATTTTATGAGCCAGATACTAGCACACAATGAGCTACCTTGCCATTATGCAGAGACTTTTTTTTGTCTATTTCTTTTATGCCCTTGATACAGGTTCCAATAGGGACAGGTACAGGGAGTTAGCTTCATGGGTTCCTGCTCATCCCAGAGGGATGAGGGAATATGCTCAGGCAGGAAAGACATGTGAGTAGGATACAAACAAAGTTTCTATCTTGATACAAAGATCTTAGCTCTAAGAAGTCTAGAATCTCAATGCCTCTCTGATCCATCATAGGCCCTTCTGGAATTAGGGTTATAGTCTACTGCCCCACCTCCTCCTCCACTCTCCCTTTGTCTACCCATTGACTTGGTGAATTGTTTCTTTGACTACATATTGGTGGCACGTGTTGTGTTAGCTCCTAGAATGCAAAGGGGTACAGTCTACTGCTTGGCTTCTCCTGATAGACAGGAGACATGGAACACTTTTCACCTGCTTACTGTAAATAGTAACAAAAGGTATCATTTCCAGAGTGTTAGCTGTATTCCAGGCATTGTTTTAAGCTGTTTGCATGCAATAGCTCATTTAATCCCTTCAACAACCTTGTGGTAACCTATTTTGAATCTGATTTTAAAGGTGAAGACACTGAGACCTAGAAAGATTAAGCAACCATCCAACAGCTGGTTAGTTCCAGGCCTCTGTCTCAACAGCTTATGCTCCTAAAACAGCATTATCGTGTTGCCCCATGAAATGTAAACTCTGGGTTTACCTGTACAACTGCACTTTGACTTTAACCACACAACTTGACGCTAGGCAGTCTAGAGCGATTCTCTGAAGATCTTGCAGGTTCTGGGAGCATCAGCAGCTTAGGGAGAGAGTCAGACAGTAGGCAAGTGCAGTGTCAGTGGCCCCAGTCTCTCTTCTGCATCTGTAAACTGGGGCATGCTCATCTTACTGCTCAACTGGGTTACCTGGATACTGAGGTGCAGACTGTGGACAAGTCAGGTGCCTAAAGAGCCAGGGAGAGAGAGGACATTTTCCAGCAATCATACAAATGCTGGTGAGAATTTTGAAGAGAGTACATGATGTAGATGAATAAAGTAGGAAAAAGAAAGACATTGAAGAGTGTGGGAGAATAGGGGGTAGGGAGAAGCAAGCCTACCAAATCTGTGACTGGAATACGAACACTGAATTTATCCAATAAATTTGTGTGCCATTAACTACACTGAGATTTTTTTTTTTAATAACGCAAAACAAAAAAAAATTATCTATTAAAATACTAGGAAACAGAAGATCAACAGATTGTTTTTCTCAGTGTTTTGGTTGAACTTTTCCAAAGAACTGTCTCGGGAAGTAAACTCCCAATGCCAAACTCAGGTGTTTAAATAGCAATGGGGAAATAACTAGATCAGTTTTGAAGACAGATTTTTTAAAAGGAGAAAATATCCAAATGTCACATCATGTGCAGCATTGACAACATAGGTTTTTTTTCTTTTCAAAGTTCTCTTATCATCAGTCATGTTTAACCATTCTTAAGGTGAATATGTTGTTCTGGTTGTTCTTAGGTGCTGTCTAGTTAGATCCGAAAAATAGCGATCCTATGCACAACAGAACGAAACACTGGCCGGTCCTGCACCATCGTAGCACCACTGTGTCAATCCATCTCACTGAGGGGCTTCCTCTCTTTTGCTGACCCTCCACTTTACCAAGCATGACGTCCTTCTCCAGGGACTGATCTCTCCTGATAACATGTCCGAAGTAAGCGAGACAAAGTTTCGCCATTCTCCCTTCTAAGGAGCATTCTGGCTGTACTTCTTCCAAGACAGATTGGTTCCTTCTCCTGGCAGTCCATGGTATATTCAATAGTCTTCCCCAACACCATAATTCAAAGGCATCAGTTCTTCTTTGGTCTTCCTTATTCACTGTCCAGCTTTTGCGTGCATATGAGGCGATTGAAAATGCCATGGCTTGGATCAGGGGCACCTTAGTCCTCAAAGTGACATCTTTGCTTTTTAACACTTCAAAGAGGTCTTTTGCAACAGGTTTGCCCAATGCAATATGTCATTTGATTTCTTGTCTGCTGCTTCCGTGGGCATTGATTGTGGATCCAATAAAATGAAACCCTTGACAACTTCAATCTTTTCTCTGTTTGTCATGATGTTGCTTATGGGTCCACTTGTGAGGATGTTTGTTTTCTTTATGTTGACGTGTAATCCATGCTGAAGGCTGTGGTCTTTGATCTTCATCAGTAAGTGCTTCAAGTCTTCTTCACTTTCAGCAAGCAAGGTTGTGTCATCTGCATATCGCAGGTTGTGAATGAGTCTTCCTCCAAACCTGATGCCCCATTCTTCTTCATTTAGTCCAGCTTCTCAGATTATCTTCTCAGCATATAGATTGAATAAGTATGGTGAAAGTATACAACCCTGACATATACCATTCTTGATTTTAAACCAGGCAGTACCCTTGTTCTGTTCCAGTGACTGCCTCTTGATATATATACAGGTTCCTCATGAACACAATCAATTATTCTGGAATTCCCATTCTTCGTAATGTTATCCATAATTGGTTATGAGTCACACAGTCAAATGCCTTTGCATAGTCAATAAAACACATCTTTCTGGTATTCTCTGCTTTCAACTAAGATCCATCTAACATCAGCAATGATACCCCTTTTTCCATGTTCTCTTCTGAGTCTGGCTTGAATTTCTGGCAGTTCCCTGTAGATGTACTGCTGAAACTACTTTTAAATTATCTTCAGCAATATTTTACTTGTGTGGGATATCAATGATATTGTTCGATAATTTCTGCATTCTGTTGGATCACCTTTCTTTGGAATGGGCACAAATAGGAATCGCTTCCAGTTGGTTGGCCAGGAAGATGTCTTAACAAATTTCTTGGCACCACTTCCAGAGCTGCATCCATTTGTTGAAACATCTTAATTGGTATTCCCTCAATTCCTGGAGCCTTGTTTTTTGCCAGTGCCTTCAGTGCAGCTTGAACCTCTTCCTTCAGGAATATCAGTTCTTGATCATATGCTACCCCCTGAAATGGTTGAACGACGACCAGTTCTTTTTGGTACCGTGACTCTGTATATTCCTTCCATCTTCTTTTGATGCTTCCTACATCGTTCAGTATTCTTCCTTGTGGAATCCTTCAATATTACAAGTCGAGGCTTGAATTTTTTCTTCTGTTCTTTTAGCTTGAGAAAGGCTGAGCATGTTCTTCCTTTTTGGTTTTCTAACTCCAGGTCTTTGCATATTTCATTATAATACTTTATTTTGTCTTCTCAAGCTGCCCTTTGAAATCTTCTGTTCAGATCTTTTACTTCATCATTTCTTCCATTTGCTTTAGTTACTAGACTTTCAAGAGCAAGTTTCAGAGTCTCTTCTGACATCCATTTTGGTCTTTTCTTTCTTTCCTGTCTTTTTAATGACCTCTTGCTTTCTTCATGTATGATGCCCTTGATGTCATCCCACAACTCGTCTGGCCTTTGGTCATTAGTGTTCCATGCAACAAATCTATTCTTGAGACAGTCTCTAAATTCAGGTGGGATATATTCAAAGTCATATTTTGGCTCTCGTGGACTGGCTGTAATTTTCTTCAGTTTCACTTGAACTTGAATATGAGCAATTGATGAATATGAGCAATTGATGGTCCTTTCTGCAGTTGGACCCTGGCCTTTCTCTGACTGATGATATTGACCTTCTCCATCGTGTCTTTCCACAGATGTAGTTGATTTGATTCCTGTGCATTCCATTTGGTGAGGTCCACATGTATAGTAGCTATTTATGTTGTTGAAAAAACGTATTTGCAAGGAATAAGTCTTTAGTCATGCAAAATTCTATTATGTGATCTCTGGTGTGGTTTCTATCACCAAGGCCATTCTTTGTTTCCAACTTTCACTTGCCATTTACCAATAATTATCAATGCATCTTGATTGCATGTTTGATTAATTTCAGACTGCAGAAGTTGGTAAAAATCTTCAATATCTTCATCTTTGCTATTAGTGGTAGGTGCAAAAATTTAAATAATAGTCATATTAACTGGTCTTCCTTGTAGGTGTATAGATATTATCCTATCACTGACGGTGTTGTATTTCAGGATAGAACTTGGAATGTTCTTTTTGACAATGAATGCAACGCCATTCCTCTTCAGATTGTCATTCCCTGCGTAGTAGACCATATAGCCATTTTGAATTGAACAATCATATAGCCTACCAGGCTGGGAATGACAAATTGAAGAGGAATGGCGTCACATTCATAAAGTGAACCTCGACAAAGAGCGCTGTCTTCTAATGCCTCTCTTGATCCAGGAATCTTTAATAATGGTAAGGTTTCTTCTTTTCAGGCTTGGAGTATTTACATTCTTACATGTATAGGCAAGAAAACCTCAGCTTTTTTATCGTAGGTTGAACACAAGAGTTGGAAGGGGAAGATTTTTCTAAACATGAAAAAATTTGAATGATGTTGCACATTACAAATATGTATTTGTTAGCTGTTATTTCAACAACATTCTTGAAATAAATACGTCGAGAAAATACGGAGTTAAATAATGATTTGAAGCTATTACAAAAATAAAAATTCATAGTTAAGCTTTAATGTTCTCTATGGATTTAATCTTACGAGATTAAAAAGCTAAACAAGCAATAAAAGAAACATTTAGTTCTAAACTGATCACTAATATACTTTGAACAGTGCTCTGCCTTTTGTACTGTGATTTACAACACAGGCGTGAGAATAAGCTTACCATAATTTATGCCAACTCTGGTGTCTGGCCTCCCTTGCAATCAATGGTTGGCATTTATGGCTCGTAACAACAAGCACCTATTATTCCATCAATACTTCTTAGTTTCAAATCACCAAATACACATGATTTTCTTGACTGCAGATCCCCTTTTTGGTGACCAGATCATCAACATATGACACGCATGATAATATATGACAGTTTATACATCTAGTAGAATAAAACTCATGGGGAGTATTCATTCATGTATGCATGCATTCTTTCATGTATTCAAGCATTTATTTAGTCTCTACTGTGTGCCCAGTGCTTGTAGTAGACAATGTTGACAACAGAAAGAAAAATAGCAAATTCACTAATTATCGTCTGCTTAGGCATCCGACAAAAGCGGTAACTGCTTTCGTTTTATCTTATATATTGTTTCTTGGTTAAACACTATTATTTTAACCGTATTTGCATTTCATAGATGTTTCACTTTCACAAGTTTTACATTTTACCCTAGAATGCAAGCTCAGTTAACAGTTTCATATGGAAATTTGTAATCTTTTCAAGGCACGAAATCTGGCTTTATACATACCAAAATAAAGACTTTGAGATGAAAGTGAAAACAGAATGTTAATTCACGACTTTGCTAATTGTTCTTTCCTTCTGTGAACATTAAACTAAGATCATATAATACGCTATCTGCTTTTCATCAGGGCGTACGATTGTTTTCAATAATTTTTCTAATTAATGAAGCTAAAATTTTCCGTATTTTACTCTTAATTTGAAAAAAGCAAAGACGAAATGCTGCAGAATAATATTCCTTTTTCAATTACTAGAATTCCTTTAGTGTTTCTAGCCAACTTAAAATTATTTTTTCCTAAGCAAAATATTGGACTGGTGGAAAAAGAATCACAGCAAAAGATGGTATTGATACCTTGATGATTTCTAGTACACTTTACATAGCTGGTTGTCTTAAAAAATTCATTTCGTGAATTGGATGAGTGATATATAAAATAAAGCTTTAACTATGCAAACACTCATAAAACTGTGACTAATCATTTACTGATAAGGCAAAGTTAATGCTGTACCTTTACAATGATACTGCATACTGAATACATAACAACGTTCCTGGTTCTGTGTGTGCGAGCCAGCTGAATAAAGAAAATGGTGGTGAATCTACATGACAAAGGTTACTCAATTCTGTGGAAACCTGACTGAGCGCTAGTTTCAGTCTGAAATTATTACAAATTATCAGTTTGCAGAGTACCACCTCTAATGGAGTGCTTCATAATGTGTAATTATTTGAAGACGGTATTAACAACCTCTAATGAGAAATTACTGAAGTTATGATAATATTTTTTGGTATTTAAAAAACGCTTTAATTAACTGGATATTATTTTCATTTACAGTGAAACCTGTGAGAGCTGGAACTCAATGAGACCGCCTTGTTTTTCCAGGTCTCACAAGTTGTCCACCTTTGACAGGATGCAGTCTTACCACTTTTCTATCACTCTCTATCAGCAGGAAAATATTTGAGTTTTCCTTCTCTGACAGTTTTCCACCTTACACAAGTTCTGGCTTTTGCAGGTTTTACTGTATTATGTAGGAAGAATGCTTTCCTGATTTTATTAAATGGGTAATTTAAAGTTTGCCTCATCTCTTCCTACTTTCTTTTCTTTTAATTGAACTTTAGATGAAGGTTTGCAGAACAAACTGTCTTCTTATTAAACAGTTAATGCATATATTGTTTTATGACATTGGTTAACAACCCCATGACATGTCAGTACTCTCCCTTCTCGACTTTGGGTTCCCTATTACCAGCTTTCTTGTCCCCTCCTGCCTTCTAGTCCTTGCCCCTGGGCTGGTGTGCCCCTTTATTCTCGTTTTCTTCTATGGTTCTGCCTAATCTTTGGCTGAAAGGTGAACCTCCAGAGTGACTTCATTACTGAGCTAAAGGGGTGTCCAGGGGCCATACTCTTGGGGGTTTCTCCAGTCTCTGTCTAGTAAGTCTGGTATTTTTTTGTGAGTTAGAATTTTGCTGTACATTTTTGTCCAGCTCTGTCCAGGACCCTCTATTGTGATCCCTGTCAGAGCAGTCAGTGGTGGTAGCCGGGCACCATCTAGTTGTACTGGATCCAGTCTGGTGGAGGCTATATTAGTTGTGGTCCATTAGTCCTTTGGACTAATCTTTCCCTTGTATCTTGTTTTCTTCATTCTCCCTTGCTCCTGAAGGGGTGAGAGCAGTGGCGTATCTTAGATGGCCACTCACAGGCTTTTAAGACTCACCTAAGTAGAACGTAGAACATATTCTATATAAACTATGTTATGCCAACTGAGCTGGATGTTCCCTGAGACCAGGGTCCCCACAGTCCTCAGCCCAGCAATTCAGTCCCTAAGGGAGTTTGGATTTGTCCATGGAGCTTCCATGGCCTTACCCCGAACAAGTTGTGCTGGCTTCTCCAGTATTGCGTACTGTCTTACCCTTCATTATAATTATGACTTATCTATTATCTATTCAGTGTTTTTCCACCCCCACCTCGCCTCTCCCTCATAACCATCAAAGATTGTTTCTTTTTGTGTGTAAACCTCTTCATGAGCTTTTATAGTAGTAGTCTCACACAATATTTGTCCTTTTGTGATTGACTTATTTCACTCAGCATAATGCCCTCCAGATTCACCCATGTTGTGAGATGCTTCTCAGATTCATCATTGTTGTTTATCACTGCATAGTATTCCACTGTGTGTATGTACCGTAGTTTGTTCATCCATTCATCTGCTGATGAGCATCTAGGTTGTTTCCGTCTTTTTGCTATTGTGAACAATGCTGCCATGAACATAGGTGTGCATATGTCTATTAGTGTAATGGCTGTTATTTCTCTAGGATATATTCCTCGGAGTGGGATTGCTGGATGGTATGGAATTTCTATTTCTAGCTTTTAAAGGAAGTTCCATATCATTTTCCAAAATGGTTGTACCATTTTGCATTCCCACCAGCAGTGCATAAGAGTTCTGATCTCACCGAAGCCTCTCCAACATTTGTTATTTTCTGTTTTTTTGATTCGTGCCAGTAATGCTGGGGTGAGATGGTATCTCATTGTAGTTTTGAAATGCATTTCTCTAATGGCTAGTTCGTCTCTTCCTTTCAATTTATTTTATTTGAAAATGAAATAAATTCAACAATTTGATAACTTTGTGATTATCACTGCCAGATTGGAAAATCTGATTGTTAGTCAAAGTATTCTTCCTTTTCAGTGAGCATTTCTCTGTATTTCTGGACTCCATTATCTGATTATCTTCCTTTTTATGCTCTTTAAACCATGCCAGGGGGCAGTGGTGGTTCAATGATGGAATTCTCACCTTCCATGGAGGAGACTACTGTTAGTTGTGGATTGCGTGTTGCTATGATGTTGAAGAGGTTTCAGCGGAGCTTCCAGACTAAGATAGACTAAGAAGAAAGGTGAGACTATCTGTTCCCAAAAATCAGCCAGTGAAAACCCTATGGATCACGATGGTCAGATCCACAACCCATCACGCTGTTGTTAGCTGCTGCCGAGTCGGCCCCCACTCATGGTGACCCCATGAACAACAGTATGACTCAATGGCAGCTAACAACAACAAGCCGTGCAAATATTTGCTTCTTTGCTCTTTAGAACATGCCCATTATCTGGGCTTTTAACTAACAAATGTAAATTATTTTTATCCCTAACGTAGTTGCTGTATATTGTCATCAGATGAAAGTAATTCAAATGTGCTATAACCTGTGAAAAGGGCTAAACTAAGTAAACTTGGCTTTAAAGGCAGATAATCTTTAAAACGATATTTATGATCAGAAGAACAACAACAAAACATAAACAAATAATCAAATTATCAGATAGACAGACAGACAGATAGCTAGCTAGATAGATGGTAGATAGATAGATGATAGACAGATAGATAGATAAATGCAATAGTGAACTCTTCTCATAGAACTAAACTATGCAGCATGCCTTCCTGCCAAAGATTTACAGAATATATTGGGGCTTCACATTATATGCTCATGCTAGGATTGTAACAGTTGTGAATGAAAAAAAAATTAGTCAAAGACAACTTACTTTGATTTTAAGGGGTTTTTCTTACCCACAAAACCAAAACTTAACCGTGTAAAAGGCCTGACACAAACTGGAAAAGTACTGACTTGTTTTTTTCACCAGAAACTGCTCTGCAGCATTGTCAACTCGTCAATAACTAGTAAACTGGTCAATAACAAACTCATTCATTACCTCCTGACTTAATGAAAAAGACTGTGTGCTTTCTCAATTTTAATTTCAAGAGGCCTCATAGCTAAAAATGGGTAAAGGGTCACATTTTCGCAAGCTACTTTTTAATGTTAACTCAGTAACCATTAAGTACTTGGTCACCATGGAAGTTTGTATGCATTAAGAAAAACATATTTCGGCTTCTGTGAAATCTCCAGTTCTCCGAAGCATTTTTTTCTTCCTTTTCCTTCATGTAGGTAGACTTGTGCTCCTCCTATTTGTAAATTGTGTATTAAATCATGAAACAATCAATTATATTATTGTTCTGAGCTAATTCAAAGGTTTGTTTTTTAACAAGTATAACTAGCCTACTTTGAGCCACTTATTTTTAGAAACAAAATGATTTCCTTGTATGCATATAGAATGACTGCTTGAAATAAATCTTATGTTTTAATTTCTTTGTGTTTTGATTATTTTTAACACGACCTTGAAAGCCACAAGCTACTCTGTGCTAAATGTAAAAGTGGGTGTGGGGTAGGGTGGAGAAAAGGAAACAAATAAGTAGCTTTTCCTCCACTCACTCATATCTAATCTTTTTTAATAAAAAAGATTAACATTGACAATTCAAGAATGAACTCAGGCTCTGCTTATCCTGGTTCTCTGTGCCTGAGCTAGTGGAATAAAGAAAATAGGGGTGAATTTGCATGAAAAAGGATTATTCAATTATCTGGAAATCTGATCTGGGCCCTAGCTTCTGAGAAGTCATCACAGGCCAAAGTCAATATTTTAAATGTACATTTAGAGCAGAGTGCATCAGGACACCTTTCTAAACAGTTTAACTCAGTTTGAAAATCTCCCAGTCTTCTATTACGTTTCTGGCCTGTGGTCCATTTCTACTTCTTAACTCCCCAAACTTTGGGAAGCAATCTGGAGGGGGAAAATATGATAGATTGGTACCAGGCATGGTGGTTCACTTGATGTTTCCCTAGTCAAGGATATGGTCACAGCACTGAAGAGAAAGTATCTACAGTAGAAGTGTTCAGGAAGAGTGTGGGGTGGGTAAAATTTATTGAACATAGTCTAAGTGATAGGATTGTGTACTTGGCTTTCCTCCTAAATTTCATCCACAATTAGTGTGTATAGCATGAAGAGATGATGAGGGAGAGAAGATGAGGTCAACTAGGAGACTTGAGAAGTAACAACAACAAAAAAACCATTGCCGTGGAGTCAATTCCAACTCACAGCGACCCTATAGGACAGAGTAGAACTACCCCGTAGGGTTTCCAAGGAGCAGCTAGTGGATTCAAACTGTTGACCTTTGGTTAACAGCCATAGCTCTTAACCACTGTGCCACCAGGGTTTCTAAGAATAAGTTAATATTTAGAAAAGGAAAGGCATCTCCTACCTGCTCAGTTGTTTAACTCTTAGAATCTATGTACAAAACAATTGGTCACTTCAAGTGAAAAACAGGCAGCCAAAGCCATTTGACAGCCTTACAGTTTAACCTTTTAGAGACAACGTTATTCACTTTAGTAAATTCACCCAGCATACTTTATCCTTCTTTTGTGGAAAACACTGTATCTGTCACACAAATCCTTCATAGTGTAACTTAAGTCCCAATACTTAATTGTTCTTACTTGAGTAGAAGATATCTGGCCACTATCCTTATTTTTAAAAACTTTATTAATCTTTTATCTTAAGCCTTTTATGAGTTTCAGTATTTAACTGGCCTTGATGTTATGGAGAAGGTGCCATATCAGAAACATATATAGTATTCTGAGGTTAGAGTTTTTAAACCTCAATGTAGGTCTTATTTTCTTAGAATATAAAGATCATAACTGGGCATATTCTAGAACTTAATGTACTATAACAGAAAGATGACTGTGGTTATCTTAGATTGGATTTAAAATAAAATCATTGCTGCTGCCTCTGATGGCTTGTGGTCTACTATGATCCTTTTTTACCTGAATTCAGAGCTGTTCCTAAAGTACAGTGAATTGAGGAGATCCTCACAGTTTTTTTCTTTTAGAGGATTTGTGCTACTAGAAACTTAGTATTAGATGAGAAGAGATTTTCAGCTAGTACCAGAAAAAACCACATGGTTCAAATCTTTGTCCTCTTACCCATATTTTTTTGGCCCACTGCTAGTGACTTCCTTTCCCCTTCAGGGCTGCCTTTGATATGTGCCTCAACTTGATTTTACCTGGAAACAAACAATGGGGAGGAGAGGTAGAGGGCACTCCCAGCGTACTTTGCCCCAGGCCTGGCCTGTACTCTACTGATATATATAGCCTGTCATCAACCATATCACGTTTGTGTAATTTGATCTTCTGATAACACTTAATTTTGTTGTCTCTGAGTACTTCTTTAATCTCCCAATGTTCTTTTTGTTTCTCTAAGGCATTTCTCTCTTTGGTGTCTTCTGTAAACTTAGTTTATCTGATAAACGAGTTTCAATGTTTACCTGGCCTTGATCACGTTGAGGAGACCTCAAATCAGCGTCCAAAACATTGGCAGAGTTATGCTGAGGTTGGAGTCCTGAAGGACGCTCCTGTTCTCTGGCACATTTAAGAAAAAACATAGTTAGGATAGAGCATTTGCTTAACTGGCTATAAATCACTTTTGATAAACCCATTTTTTATAATACAGAATGAGTGCTCTCATTTTAAATATCTGTTATAATATTCACCCATAGAGAAAGCAATAATAATGGCTATCTTCGATGAATGTGTTCCATGTTCAAGGTGCTTTATTTAACATTATTTAATTTTTCCCCAACATTTTATTATGAAACCTTTCAAACATACAGTAAAATTGAAAGAATTTTACAGTGAATTCCTATATACCTACTGCTTCGATTTTATCTTTAACATTTTACTACACTTGCTTGAACATATACCTGTCCATTTAGCCATCTCTCTATCCATCCATTAACCCATTTTATTATTTTGACGCAATTGAAAGTAAATCATAATCAGAATATTTTCCCTAAAAATACATTATATTATTTTGAATATTTACAGAAGTCCTGAGCAATAGGTATAATTAACTCCATTTTGCAGACGAGAAAACTGAGGCTGAGAAATTTTAAGGAAATTGCCAAAGGTCACACAAAAAAGTGATTTATAGAACAAGGATTGAAGCCCCAGTCTGTCTGGCTCTGTATCCATACTTTTTCCACTATGCTGAAGAATCTCCCACTGTATATACTGAAGAGTATATACAGAATCACTTGGTCAAGTCACAATTCAGGGAATGGCAGAGGGGGGAAAAAGAGCTCGAAGTAAACTATATTTTAACTAGCAGAAACAAGGCAGCTTCATTTTTTACCCAAAAGCCTGTAAATAAACCCAAATGTTTGAGAACACTACTACTATCCTAATTTATAGCACAGCTCTTTGTTTGCCTTTGCTTCTCATTTGGTCCTCACAACGATGCGGAAATTAGGAAATGCATTATCCCTCCTTCCTATTTATAAAGGGGAGCCCTGGTGGTGCAGTGGTTAAGAGCTCAGCTGCTAACAAACAGGTTGGCAGTTCAAATCCACCAGCTGCTCCTTGGAAAGCCTATGAGGCAGTTCTACTCTGTCCTGTAGGGTCGCTATCAGTCGGAATAGACTTAGCAACAACAGGTTTTGTTTTGTTTTTTGGTTTATTTATAATGGAGGAAACAGGGGCCAAGTGATCCACCCAAAGTCACAGCCAATTAGTAGAAGAGAGAGTATTGGAACACAAATCCAGCGTTCTAGAAAACTTTGGAAGATGGAAAAGCATGAAGAAGGTTTATAAAGTGAGTTGTTTACATGTGTGATTTCTAATCATGATTTTTTAACATCTCAGGGAGTTTCTAACCTATGTCACGTGGTGACGTGAAATTCACCACATTAATTTTCCTTTATAAAATTAGTGGCGATTAACACTGATTTTATTCCTGTATACATGTGTACCACATGGTACTTTAAAAAGTATGGAATGATGTTGTTCTAAAAACAAAACAAAAACAAGATTAGAATTTTGAAATAACACGAAAGTTGGAGAGTTTGTCTCACTCTTCCCAGGGACAATCTAAGGCTGTTCAAATCGTTGATTTTATTGCAATTTGCAAGCCTATTCTTAGGAGTATTAGGCTCACACTGACAGCCACTTTCAATTTTAAAGTAATATTTCAAACTATCCTCATACTGCATAAAGGGTAACATTATCTTGTCACTGGAGAATGATACTTCAAAGTAAATGCTAATTTGAATTAACTGCTATAAAATTGATGAGATTTTACTCAACTGGTATTTACCTGTCATACCTCTATCACTCAGAGGCAATGCAAAGTATAAAGGGTGCAATTTGCTACTAAACAAACAAAGAAATAGAGAATCCAGCAGAACTTTACAGCTTTCAAAACACTGTTTTATCTCATTAGATTTCATTAGCATAGGATGAGCGTTAAGAGCCTGACTGCTTGGTACAGACTAGCTAGCTCTATAAACTCCACAGAGTTACTTGCCTCAGTAATACAGGGTTTCACTTTATAGGGTTGTTGTGAGGATTAAATGAGTTGATAGGTGTGAAATACCTAGAATTCAGCCTGACACACATAATAAACTCTCAATAAATGATTGCTGAAGCCCTGATGGCACGGCGGTTAAGAGCTCGGCTGCTAATCAAAAGCTCAGCAGCTCAAATCCTCCAGCCGCTCCTTGGAAACTCTATGGGGCAGTTCTACTCTGTTCTATAAGGTCGGTATGAGTTGAAATCGACTCGAGGGCAACGTTTCGTTTGTTTTTTTAATTATTGCTGCTTTTGATATCGTTCTCATCATCTCTGTAAAGCGGGTAGGCCAGATTATAACCATCTGTTTTATAGTTAAGGAAATTGAAGCCCACGGAGGCAGAGTCAGATTACAGTCTGGATTATTTTTCCCATTTCTCTGACATAGTTACTGAGAGGTGGGAGTGGGTAGGAGATATGAGTATAGCAGCCCCCCTCCCACTCGCACACACTTTTAGGACAGTATATGTGGTACACAAAGGAGCCCTGGTGGCGCAGTGGCAAAGCGCTTCTTTGCTAACAGAAAGGTTGGCGTTCTGAACCCACCCAGCCACTCCTTAGGAGAAATATGTGGCAGTCTGCTTCCCTAAAGATTTCAGCCTTGGAAACCCTGTGGGGCAGTTCTACTCTGTCCTTTAGGGTCACTGTGAGTTGAAATCAACACCGCAGCAACAGGTTTGGTTTCCTTTTGTTTTTTTTATGTGGTGCACACAAATGCTTCCTTGGTGCAAGGATGGCATAGAAGAAGGACAATTGTTTAGTAAATGATCCTTGGCTTGTATTTGGGGATAAAAGTTTTTGCTCTATCCAAATCCTGAACAAAATGTATCTGGTTTGGCAGTGTTAACTTGACTTTTGGTGGAATTTAATTAAAATGTTGATAAATATAAAAGAGAACATATAAGCTATGTTGATGATGAATGACGTTTATCATTTCTCGATTTGTTTGCTGATCTCACAAGACATTTCCCATCTTTCTCAGAGGTATTTGGAAATGTCTTACTGGTAATCATCTACATTCTTTACTGATTTCTTTTTACAGTAGTGGACGGTCTGGATTGTTACACCAATTATTAAAGCTAGTCCTATTCCAAGCAATGTTGTTATTAAAATCAGGTCCAGAGTATTCCAGAGTTGGTCACATTTGGCCCCCACGTACCAGTAATTTCCCGGCTGACCTCTGAAATTTGGACATCTAGAGAGAAATGATAGAAATAGAAAAGGCTCACAAATTAGGAAAAAACAAATTGTCTCCCTGAATGAATCAAACATTTCATTGTCACTCAACCATGAAGTTTCCCTTTAAAGCCCTCAAGAGATTTGTGTTGTTTCATTTTCCACTTGAGCGAACATTCTAAAACCTACAGGTTCAAACAAATTGAGTCAGCCTGCAGAAGGCTGTCAGGATTTTCAAACCATTAGCTAATGAAGATGTGGCACTTAGTTAGAAAAAGAAAAAAAAAAAAAAAAAAACGATTCACCTAGAACGGCTGTGTCAAGACTGCTTTTCACATTATCCAGGTTTTGCCCACTGCTCATATCTCTTTTCATTTTGGCTGCTCTAGTTCTACGAATGCTAGGAAGAGAGTCCGTCCAAAGCAGCCTAGTCTACCAGTTCTGTAACTGCAGGCTGGGAGTTCCCCCACCCCTTAACACGATGATGAATGCAGGTTAGCAGACTGTCTTTGCCACCCTATGGTAAAAACAAGAAGAAACATGAGGAGGTGAGATTAGACTGTGCCACCCATCTTTCCCATAACTCCAGATTTTCCTCCTCTATTTTATAGAAATAAATGACTCATATCTGAACTTCTAGTGTTTTTTGAAAAAGTTGGAGACTCTGCCCAATAATCTGAATGTGGTTTTCTGGTGCATAGATTCAAAACTGAATGGCATACACCTACGTAGAAATGCCTATGGGTTTGTGGAGAGGAAGTATATACTTCTCCCCGTCTTCCATGGGAGTGACTAATAGGGAGGTTTGTTCATGTAGTGCTTTAGAGGTTGCATCATTGTCCCCTACAGAACCGATACAGGATTACCCCGCTGAACAGTAAATGTCAGTTCTTAAGTACGGTAGTCTTGGTTTGTTTTGTTCCGATACATTAAGGTGTATTGTCATGGCTAACATGAAGGGATTGAGTAGATGATTATTAGAATCTTTTATAGCTCTGATATTCTAGCATTCACTAAGAAAATTCATCTACCAACTTCACAAAGGTAACTACTCACTTGATACGGCATGGCTTGTAATATGTAATACAATACCACTCATTTAAGGTGGTCAAAGCATATTTTTCAAATATGTCTTATCCATCCTCATAGATTTCTTACTAGAAAAAATACTTTTGTAAGAGTACATTTCTTGTATAGTTCAGGAGTGAATCACAAAATAATTATATATTATACGATACCATTTGATTCATTTATTTGACAATATTAATTGGGTAGTAGTGGTTCAGTGGTAGAATTCTTGCCTTCCCTTCCATGCAGGAGACCTGGGTTTGATTCCTGGCCAGTGCACCACCTGTTTGTCAGTGAAGGCTTGCCTTTTGCTATGATGCTGAACAGGTTCCAGCAGCGCTCCCAGACTATGATGGACTAGGAAGAAAGGCCTGGCAATCTACTTCCAGAAATCAGCCAACTAACACCTTATGGATCATAAAGGTCCAATCCTTCACTGATCATGGAAATAGCACAGAACTGGGCAATGTTTCATTTTGTTGTGCATGGGGGTCTCCAACAATGGCAGCTAACAGCAATAACTATGTGCCAAGTACTGTTCCAGGCATTTGAGATATACCAGTAAATAAAGCAAAGATTCATGTCCTAAAGGAGCTTAAAATCCAGCAGGGGGAGACAGACAACAAAAATAAGCATGATTAGTAAATTATCTAGGAGGTTTGAAGGTGATAAGTGCTGTGGCAAAAAGAAAAAGTAGAGCAGAGTAAGGGGGATTGACAATGTGGGAGGCAGGGTAGTGGGCCAGGTTGCAGTGATATAATAAGGTAGTAAAGGGCTGGCTTAATTGAGAAGGTAACAACTGAGCAATGACTGAAGGAATTGAGGGAGTTAGCCACAAAATAATTTAGAAGAAGAATATTCCAAGCAGAAGGAACAGCAACCACAAAGGCTCTAAAGTAGGAGGGAGTATTATTTCATGTTTGAGGAACGCAAGAAAACCAGTGTGAGTTAGGGAAGTATGGTAGAACATAAGGCCAAGGAGGTAGGGAGGCCAGATCACAGAAAACCTTATAAGCTATTGTAAGGACTTTGGCTTTTACAGTGAATGAAATGAGGAGCTAGTACAAGGCTTAAGAAGAGAAGTGACATGATCTATGTTTTAAAGGAATCACTCTGTCTACTGGATTGAAAACAGACTGTAGAGGACAAAGGTAGAAGCAGAGAGAAGGGTCATGAAGCTGTTAAGTAATGGGGACAAGAGATGATGTTGGCTTGGACCAGAGTGATAGCAGTGGAAGTAGTGAGAAATGGTTGATTTCTGGATATCTTTTTAAAGACAAAACCGACAGGATTTCCTGATGGGGTGTGCATAAAAAAGAAGAGTCAAGGATGACTTCAAAGTTTTTGGCTTAAACAAATGGAAGGACTGAGTTGCCATCCACTGAGATGGGAAAGACTGAAGGTAGAACAGGTTTAGGGTGGTGGTGGGAGCTCAGGAGTTCAGGTTTGTACTTGCTGATTTTGAGATGAGTATTAGATATCCAAGTGGAAATGTTGAGTAGGCAGTTAGATATATGAGTCTGGAGGTATGATTTCCCAGCTTGGATGGCAATTAAAGCCATAAGACTGGATGAGATGGCCAACGGAGAGGGTATAGATAAACAGGACCAAAGATTGAGCCCAGGGCTACTCCAACATTAAGTAGGTGAGGAGAAAAGATGAAACCAGAAAAGGAAACAGAGACGTGGCCAGTGAGGCAGAAGAAGGAAACGAGGAGAGAGTGATGTCCTGGAAACCAAGTGAAAATTCAAGAAGGAGCGAATGATCAAGTGTGTGTTAAATGCTACTGATGGGTTAAGTAAGATAAGGACTGAGAATTGACCATTGGGCTTGGTATCATGAAGGTTAGAAGAAATAAACTAACTTTTTGGAGAACTTCTCTGAGCCAGTTACTATGCCAGGAATTTTATATACTTTATCTTTTTTTAATTCTCACAGTAATCCTGGGAGGTTTATAAAATTATTTTTTCTTACCATCAATAAGAAATAAAATCTTTATGTAAAAATACATTTAAATGTAGTCCACATTTTTTTTCTCACTAGCCAGTAGGCATATGAGAAATGTGAACACATTATAAGGCGTATTACCTGTTCTAAATAAAAGTGCATATTGGAGCGTGCTCTTAGTTTAGTCAATTTTATTAAGTTGTTTATCTAAATATATTTGCAATTTGGCTTTTTTTTTTTTCTGTGTCTTTATTTGAACGAAACATTTAGAACATCTGTGTGTGCGGTTGGATGTGTCCTTAGGCAATTTTTGAAGTGTCATTAAAATGTTCTAAGAACTTAACAATAATGATGACATCATTTAGTTTGATACATTCAACCCTGACTTGGTAGTGCCTAGCTATGATTACGGAGCCCTGGTTGTGCAGTGGTTAAGAGCTTGGCTATTAACCAAAAGGCTGGCAGTTCCAATCCACCAGCCGCTTCTTGAAAACCCTATGGGGCAGTTCTACTCTGTCATATAGGGTCGCTATGAGTCAGAATTGACTCGATGGCAACAGGTTTGTTTTAGCTATGATTACAATATTAAAACTAACTGACCCAGCCTGTGTGGTGTTAAATACATTTAATAATAAAAACAATCCTTTGTCATCAGGTTGACATTCAGAAAACATGGACACCATGGATATACTATGTATATATGTGCAGGGACACATCAAGTCCAGAGAAGTTATGTTTCACATTGATATCCACCATTAAAATAAGTTAATTTGTCCAAATCAACTTGGTGGGAGAAAATTTCAAAATAGGTATAACATCAATGTGATGTGGCAATTAATAATCATAAAAAAACTTGTAAAAACAAGTGAGGCAAATAATTATAATAAGGATTAAGAAGATAGGTAAAGGGTAATTAGCCTTTGGCCAAAATTTTTAATAGATGCCTCCAGAATTATTCCAGTTCTGAGTTTACAAATAGTATTAATGTCTCCAAAGTTCATCTATGTGGTAGCAGGTATCAAAACTTCATTAGTCTTAATGACTGAATATAAAATATTATTTTAAAATAAGTATTGCATCATTGGATATAGAAAACAAATAAAAAGAAAGTGAATTACTACTTGCAATATATTGTGCTTGTTCTTTTTCAACAGCATATATAGCCACTTACTTGCAAAAAGGCTCTCCATCTTTGCATGCACAAGCAATATTCTCTGGACAGAAATCTGTTATATTCCCTAGACAATCATCAAAGTCAGCCACAGACGTACAATTGGCTGTAAATAACAAAATCCGATAATCTTCAACAACACAGAACAAATATTTCAGACTTGGCTTATACACGTGAAAACTTCTACATGTTAGGGAAAAAATTTTATGTTAAAGAATTTTTAAAATATGAAAATGAAAATAACTTTGTGGTACTTTGGTAATCTTCAAATATCATAATTTCAAGCACCATCCTTCCAAAAACAAGATAGACAACACAATACAATTTTATCCCATTATTTTGTACTGATGATTTTTACAGCATGGCTGAAAAACCGTCAATACACCACATTATGGCCCAAAGGACATCTAATATTTGAATTCAACTTATTTTTGATTAAATTTAAGTATCTTCTGGCCAAGAGGATATAAAACAATATACCCAAAGGTATAATTAACGTACATGCTGGTTTGCTAGGACAGTCCTGTTTTTATGCCTGTTGTCCTGGCATAATTATTTATGGTGCCCCTTTACTCTCAAAGTGTTCTGGTTTAGACAAATAGATTAAATGGTCATCCTACTAGTAGGACACTAAGGGTAGCAGGCATCTCAGCCCCAACCCTTTATGATTTTTTTAATGTTTCCGAGGCTACCCTGAAGAATCATTCTGCCAATTCTATGGCTGCAGTATCCCTTGCAGCAATCCGAACTGAGAAAAGGTTTTACAGATGCTGAAAACCAGTGAGAGAGAAAGTTTCATAGAAGTCACGAGACCAATAAACATGCACAGAAACTAATTCAAAGAAAGGGAGAACTATTTTTGACTCTCTGCCAGTTTAAACACAAAGAAGAGATTCCATAGAGTGAAATTTCAGATTGCCTGAGTCCCAGGCCTCTGAGTATCTGTTTGGAATTGGGGGTGGCAGGCAAAAAAAGGAAATGTCTCTGATAAGATCAGGCCTATAGAATCAAAGGAAAGCTTGTTGCCCTTTGTAGAGCATATTCTTCTCCTAATATAAAACATAACACATTGATTTTACTACATAAAAATATTTCTAAAATAAACAAAAGAGTGACATCAGAAAACTTAATGCAGTTTTTAATTAAAAACACAGCACAGTATTTTAAAATAGCTTTACTCTAAATATGAATACAAAAACAACTTCAGCTGACCAAAATGCTCCACTGACCATCTAAATACTCAACATTGCAAAGTTCCTTCACCAGAATCATTGGGTCAAATGGGGCTTTTTGGGGAAATTTCAGTCACAACTACTTTTGACAGGGCAATGTTTTGAAAAAGAATCTTACTGCTTGGCTTGGCAAAGTTTTTGTGTCCTATTTTATAGATACGATTATATGATTTATTTCTGTGGATACCTCCTTATTTTTTATAGAAATCCACATGGTTTTTATTATATCAGGTAAGGGTAGGTTTATTTTTAATACATTGTAGATTGAAAAATTTCTGAATAAGAAATAGTGAAGCCCTTATATATTTTGAGAAACAAAGTATTAAATATAAGCCTAAACAATCACGTTCACAATCAATGCCCATGGAAGCAGCAGTCAAGAAATCAAAACTAAGTATTGCATTGGGCAAATCTGCTGCAAAAGATCTCTTTAAAATGTTAAAAAGCAAAGATGCCACTTTGAAGACTAAGGTGGGCTGACCCAAGCCATGGTATTCTCAATCTCCTCATATGCATGTGAAAGCTGGACAATGAATAAGGAAGACCAAAGAAGAATTGGCACTTTGAACTGCGGTGTTGGCAAAGAATACTGAATATACCATGGACTACCAGAACAACGAACAAATCTGTCTTGGAAGAAGTACAGCCAGAATGTTCCTTAGAAGGGAGGATGGTGAGACTTCTCACGTACTTTAGACATGTTATCAGGAGGGACTAGGCCCTGGAGAAGGACATCATAATTGGTAAAGTACAGAGTCAACCAAAAAGAGAAAGACCCTCAATGAGATGGACTGAGACACTGGCTGCAACCAAGAGCTCAGACATAGCAACGATCGTGAGGATGGTCCAGGATCGGGCAGTGTTTTGTTCTGTTGTATATAGGGTCGCTATGAATCGGAACTGACTCAATGGCACTTAACAACAACAACAAACAATCACTAATAGTAACACAAGTAAAAATGTAGCTAATCCATTTATATTATTATTACAATATAATATATTAATATTATATTATTATAATTGTATACTATTTCATATTATATATTATATATCTATTTTTCAGTGATTTGAGACAATGCAGGTTAGCTTCAAAAGAAAAAACAATACCCTTTGTAAAAATAAATACCTTTAAAAAATAATACAATTTCACATTTGTGAATTTTAAACAACAGATTCTCTGATTGAAATACCCGTCTAATTCCTTAGGCTTGGTTACTACCACAGCCTTGATTCACTCTCTAATTCAAATCTAATTAATGATTTTATTTTTCATCCTATGGAAAAAAACAATTAAAAAAAATCTTACGCTGTGCATAATGTACAGTCAGAAAGAAGCCAGAGATGAACAGGATTCGAGCCAGTATGAACAAGTAATCCACCACCCTGAGAGTGAGGCAGAAACCCATGCAGTCCTACTAACTACCCTTAAAGACTATAGCAATTATGAGAGTGGATTATATAGGAGATAAGTGAGCATGGATTTTGAACTTTCCTCCCCCACACCCCCTAGCCTGTATAAATTACTAGTTAACTTCCTGCTTGTTTTTCCACTTGTTGGTTCCCCATGTCTACAGTTTTCATAAACAGAACATACATGACTAGTCTATGAGTTATATACTCTTTATTTACTCACAGCTATTTGTTGCTTACAAGAACCATTTGTTCATCTTTGTACTAGGTCTCATAATATTTTATTATTTGTCAAAAAAACTTGGCTTGAAACATACTGCTATGATTGTGGTTTTCATCTCTGGTCAAAGTGAGAGATCTGAGACATTACAATCACTGGGGTTGCTAAATAATAGTCTGAGGACATCACTGTTTATCATTGGCAGGGAGAAGAGATGAAGAAAGGGTAAGGGAAAAAAGGAAGTGGAAGAAGTCAGAAAAAGAAGTAGAAGTAAGAAGAGTTACTCAGGAGGAGAGAAGAAAGGCGAGACCGGTATGGAAGGGTCAGGAAGGGTAACAGACATAGATGTAATCTAGTTCAGATTTGGTTAGATTGTATGGTTGAATCAACATTTTGTCAGGATGTCAGATCATATTCTGCTGAAAATACCTGCCATATATTTCCATCTAGGTCATTTTGACAAGTTATTTTTAACCTTGTACCCCTGTATATCTGGAAATCCACTATTACCCTGCGTATTGGCAAGTATATTTTATGTACTACTTCAAAAGCAACTGAAGCAGTACATCGACAGCGAACTGTCAGAAATTCAAGCTGGATTCAGATGAGAAGGTGGAAACAGGGATATCATTGCTGATGTCAGATGATCTTGACTGAAAGCAAAGAATATTATAAAGATGTTTACCTGTGTTTTATTGACCATGCAAAGGCATTCGACTGTGTGGATCATAACAAATTATGGATAACATTGCGAAGAATGGGAATTCCAGAACACCTAATTGTGCTCATGCAGAACCTGTACATAAATCAAGAGGCAGTAGTTCGAACAGAACAAGGGGATACTCCGTGGTTTAAAGTCAGGAAAGGTGGGCGTAAGGATTGTATCCTTTCACCATACTTATTCAATCTGTATGCTGAGCAAATAATCTGAGAAGCTGGGCTATGTGAAGAAGCACGTGGCATCAGGATTGGTGGAAGACTCATTAACAACCCGCATCATGCAGATGACACAACCTTGCTTGCTGAAAGTGAAGAGGACTTGAAGCACTTACTGACTGGTGTCAGTCCATCACGTTGAGGATCTTCCTCTTTTCCACTGACCCTTTACTTTACCAAGCATGATGTCCTTCTCCAGGGACTGGTCTCTCCTGATAGCAAGTCCCAAGTACGTAGACAAAGTCTCACCATCCTCACTTCCAAGGAGTACTCTGGCTGTATTTCTTCCAGATTTGTTCATTTTTCTGGCAGTCCAAGGTATATTCAATATTCTTCATCAAGACCATAATTCAGACGCATCAATTCTTCTTTAATCTTCCTTATTTATTGTCCAGCTTTCACATGCATATAAGGAGATTGAAAATATCATGGCTTGGGTCAGGCGCACCTTAGTCCTCAGAGTGACATCTTTGTTCTTCAACACTTTAAAGAGGTCTTTTGCAGCAGATTCGCTGAATGCAATATGTCATTTGATTTCCTGACTGCTGCTTCAATGCGCTTTGATTGTGGAACCAAGTAAAATGAAATCCTTGACAGGGTCAATCTTTTCTCCATTCATCATGACGTAGCTTATTGGTACAGGTGTGAAGATTGTTGTTTTGTTTATGTTGAATTGTAATGCATACTGAATTGAAGGCTGTGGTCTTTGATCTTCATCAGTAAGTGCTTCAAATCCTCTTCACTTTCAGCCAGCCAAGTTGTGTCATTTGCATATTGCAGGCCATTAATGAGTCTTCCACTAATCCTGATGCCACATTATTCTTCATGTAGTCCAGCTTCTTGGATTATTTGCTCAGCATACAGATTGAATAAGTATGGTGAAAGGATGCAACCCTGACACACACTTTTCTTGATTTGTTCTGTACGATCTACTGCCTCTTGGTCTATGCACAGGTTCCGCATAAGTACAATTAAGTATTCTGGAATTTCTATTCTTTGCAACGTTATCCATAATTTGTTATGATCTACACAGTTGAATGCCTTTGCGTAGTCAATAAAACACTTTTAAACATTTTTCTGGTTTCCTGCTTTCAGCCAGGATCCAGCTGACATCAGCAATGATATCCGTTGTTCTACATCCTCTTCTGAATCCAGCTTGAATTTTTGGCAGTTCTCTGTTGACGTACTGCTGCAACTGCTTTTGAATGATCTTCAGCAAAATTGCACTTGTGTGTGATACTAGTGATATTGTTCAACAATTTCCGCATTCTGTTGGATCACCTTTCATTGGAATGGGCACAAATATGGATCTCTTCCAGTTGGCTGGCCAGGTAGCTGTCTTACAAATTTCTTGGCATAGACAAATGAGCATCATCAGCACCACATCCGTTAGTTGAAACATCTCAATTGGTATTCCATCGATTTCTGGAGCCTTGTTTTTCACCAATGCCTTCAGTGCAGCTTGGACTTCTTCCTTCAGTACCCATCGGTTCTTGATCATATGCTTCCTCTTGAAATGGTTGAACATCGACCAATTCTTTTTGGTACATTGACTGTATGTATTCCTTCTATCTTCTTTCGATGCTTCCTGCATCATTCAATATTTTGCCCATAGAATCCTTCAAAATTGCAACTCAAGGCTTGAATTTTTTCTTCAGGTCTTTCAGCTTAAGAAATGCCGAGAGTGTTGTTCCCTTTTGTTTTTCTAACTCCAGGACTTTGAACATTTCATTATAATCTTTTACTTTGTCTTCTCAAGCTGCCCTTTGAAATTTTCTGTTCAACTCTTTTACTTCATCCTTTTTTCTGTTCACGTCAGCTACTCTATGTTCAAGAGCAAGTTTCAGAATCTCTTCTGACATACATTTTGGCCTTTTATTTCTTTCCTGTCTTTTAAATGACCTTTTGCTTTCTTCATGTATTATGTCTTTGATGTCTTCCCACAACTCGTCTGGTCTTCGGCCATTAATGTTCAGTGCGTCAAGTCTATTCTTGAGATAGTCTCCAAATTCAGGTGGGATATACTCAAGGTTGTACTTTGTCTCTCGTGGACTTGTTTTAGTTTTCTTCAACTTCAATATGAGCAATTGATGGTCTGTTCTGCAATCGGCCCCTGCCCTTGTTCTGACTGATGATATTGAGCTTTTCCATTGTCTCTTTCCAAGATGTAGTCGATTTGATTCCTGTGCATTCCATCCACTGAGGTCCACGTGAATAGTTACCATTTATGTTGGTGAAAAAAGGTATTTGCAATGAAGAAGTCCTTGGTCTTGCAAAATTCTATCCTGGGATCTCCCAAATCGTTTCTATCGCCAAGGCCGTATTTTCCAACTACCGATCTTTCTTTGTTTCCAACTTTTGCACTCCAATCACCAGTAATTTTCAGTGCATCTGGAATTCATGTTGATCAATTTCAGACTACAGAAGTTGGTAAAAATCTTCAGTATTTTTGTCTGTGGCATTAGTGGTTGGTGAGTAAATGTGAATATCAGTGTTAACTGGTTTTCCTTGTAGATGTGTGGATATTATCCTATCACTGACAGCTTTTACTTCAGGATAGATCTTGAAATGTTCTTTTTGACAATCAATGCAATGCCATTCTTCTTCAAGTTGTCATTCCCAGCATAATAAACCATATGGTTGTCTGATTCAAAATGGTCAATACCACACCTGTCCATTTCAGCTCACCAATGCCTAGGATATTGATCTTTATGCGTTCCATTTCGTTTTTGACAACTTGGATGTCGTTCTTCTTTCTAGCCAACAATAAAGTGACAGTTTCCTATCAGTTCCAGGTTGAACTTTCATGCTGCCTCTTAATACAGATTTTTTTTAATCTACACAGCCCACCTTGATGAAGTATTCTTTGCTTATTCCCAATAACAACTTCATTTTTTTAAAAAATGATCTTTGTTTACAATACCATAGTAATAAAATATGAACTTAATAGTAGTATTACTAGAATGTTATGAGAATATACACATCCATTTTTGAAAAGAAGACTGTTGTTTGTTTGTTGCTATTATGGTGAGACCCAGGTCCTTATTTGAATATTTAGTAAGATATAAGATACAAAGAGCTACAAAACCACAGATAGAGTCTAACTCTCACTTCACTGCTGCATGAATCCCTTCTACAAAATTCCACTGTCTTTTGAGATGAATGTCAGCTTCTCTTGGTTCACAGTTTCTAGATTACTATTATCACTAAAGTATGTTCTGCTTACACATTCCAGTGACAGGTTAATGCAGACACTCTGAAAGCAGCTACCTTACAGTCCTATCAGAAACATTCTTTCTTCTATTAAACTAAAACCTACTTTCCTGAAACTTCCAGTCTATACGAAGCAAATTCACTCATAAATTCCTGCCATATAGTGAGATTTCAGAAACACAGTAACATTAAGTTTATCTGATAGAAAAGTCGTGGGAAGGGAACATTTCAGCTAACATATCAGATTTACTGTGAATGTAGTTAATATATTTTTTCTTCATCTCTATCCTTTCTAAGACTTTAAGGTTAGCTATAATCTTTTTATGTGAGGCATTCAATGGTGGTTGCATATCCAAGAGCAAGTCCCCCACCTCCCCCGGCCCAACAAACACTTTCTTCCATGCAGGCCAAAGCCAGACTTCCCCAACAGAGGCTGAAAGTGCCAAATATTTGCTTTCCCAGTCTAACTTGCAGTTAGTAGTGGTCATGTGCCATAATTCTAACCAATGATACATAAGAGGAAGCCTCGTGGCGCTTCTGAGAAATTTTTCCCCCTTGATTAAAAAGAAAGAGGAGAGTGCTCTTACTGCTTTCTCTTGCAGCACCCTTTTTTTCCTCCTTTGCACACAACCAGGTCAAGATGTAATGCCTGGAACAGCTGCAGCCATCTTGCAACCATGAGTGGAGCCATACAAACACTGGAGATGGCAGAGTGGAAATGATAGAAAAAATCTAGTTCCTTGACCTCATTGTACTCCTGAACCAAGCTTGGGATCACCTAATTTCAGATTTCTTGTTACGTGAGATTTATTAACAAATCTCTACTGTTTAACTACTTTTAGTTGGATATTCTGTTACCTGCAGCCGAAGTGCCCTAACTGATACACCATGTCAGTGAAAGGGGGTAATGGTATGAATTATCCAAAGTGGCTTTTTTTTCTTAATTCTAGGGATGTAAGGTAAATATTTTGCATTCTAACACATCAGGAGAAATAAACGTGTTAATCTGATGCATGAAGCAGACGTCAACTAAATCCAAGAAGGCTAACAATGTGAAATAATTGTATAATGGGGAATTCAGTGTGGACTGCAATTAAAGTGTAATCAAATGTGAATATACAAAGTGCATTTAAATAATTTTGTAAAAGAAAATTTATAATAACAAGAGCTTATCTATATGAATTGGGATATATCAGCCTGATCTAGTTATGACCAAATAAACTATCTCAAAATAACAAAAAAATTACCCTGGCTCTGCATTTGCCAGCTGGATGACTTTGGGCAAGTTACCTAACCTCTCTGCATCTCAGTTTCCTCTTTTGTAAAATGCAGATCATAATAACAGTACCTCTATCATAGGGTTGTTATGAGGATTAAACATGTAACTCACATAGAACAGTGCCTGGCACATAGTAAGCATTCAATAAGTGTGAGCTATTATTATTATTTGTTATTTTATAGTATAAGTCTAGTTCAAACACTAAATCTATTTTTTTAATTGTGCTTTAGGTGAAAGTTTACAGCTCAAGTTAGTTTCTCATACAAAAATTTATACACAGACCGTTATGTGACCCTAGTTGCTATCTTTATAGTGTGACTGTACATTCCTCCTTTCCACCCCAGATTTCCCGTGTCCATTGAACCAGCTCCTATCCCTTTCTGCCTTCTCATCTGACCTCCGGAAAAGAGCAACCCATTTAGTCTCATGTATTTACTTTAACTAAGAAGCACATTCTTCACAAGTATCATTTTATGTCTTATAGTCCAGTCTATTCTTTGTCTGAAGAGTTGGCTTCGGGAATGGTTTTAGTTTTGGGTTAACAAAGAGTCCAGGGGTTATGTCTTCCGGGATTCCTCCAGTCTCAGTCAGACCATTAAGTCTGGTCTTTTTCTAGAATTTGAGTTCTGCACCCCACTTTTCTCCTGCTCCATCAGGAACTTTCTGTTGTGTTTCCTGTCAGGGCAGTTATTGGTGGTAACCAGGCACCATCTAGCTCTTCTGGCCTGAGGCTGATAGAGTCTCTGGTTTATACGGCCCTTTTTGTCACTTGGGCTAATATTTTCTTTCTGTCTTTGGTGGTCTTCATTCTCTTTTGTTCCAGTTTGGTTGGGACAAATTGATGCACCTTAGATGGCCGCTCCCTAGCTTTTAAGACCCCCGATACCACTCACCAAAATGGAATGCAGAACATTTTTTTAATAAACTTTGTTATGCCAATTGACCTAGATGTCCCCTGAAACCATGATCCCCAGACCCCCGCCCCTGCTACTCTGTCCTTCGAAGTGTTTGATTGTGTTCAGGAAACTTCTTAGCTTTTGTTTTATTCCAGTGGTGCTGACTTCCCTCCCCTGTATTGTGTGTTGTCCTTCCCTTCATTTAAGATAATTCTTGTCTACTGTCTAGTTAGTGAATTCCCTTCTCCCTCCCTCCCCACCTTGTAACAATCAAAGAATGTTTTCTTCTGTGTTTAAACCTTTTCTTGAGTTCTTATAATAGTGGTCTTATACAATATTTGTCCTTTTTTGACTGACTAATTTCACTCAGCATAATGCCTTCCAGAGTCATCCATGTTATGCGATATTTTTCAGATTCATCATTGTTCTTTATCGTTGTGTAGCATCACATTGTGTGAATATACCATAATTTGTTTATCCATTCATCTGTTGGTGGGCACCTAGTTGTTCCATCTTTTTGCTACTGTGAACAGTGCTCCAATGAACCTGGGCGTGCATATATCTATTCATCAAACATTAGATTTGAAAAAGTCAGAAGAGCAAAAAAGTGTTTATTTAGGTAAATAGGATATGATATAATTTAGCTTTCATCCTTGAATAAGTCAGAAAGAACACCAAAGACAGGGAAGAAATAAATAGACTGATAATGAGAGTACAGTGAATTAAAAAAAAAAAAAACATGTTCAGTACTCCTGTTCTATCTCCTGGTTCCCTGCATAGTGCCTAGGGACTTAAAAGCTTGCAAGCAGCCATCCAGGGTACAACAATTGGTCTCTATTCACATGGATCAACAGAGAAAGGAAGGGAGTCAAGAATAGGAGGATGATATAGAATGTGTGGCTAATTCCTCCATAAACCAACTGCCTCGTTTGCCATGAGACAAGAAGAACTAGATGGTGCCTGGATACCATTACTGAACATTTTCATCAAAGACTCCATAGAAGAATCCTGATCCAAAGAGAGAAAATGCAGAACAGAATTTCAAATTTCCACGGACCCTAGACATTCTAGAGCCATGGAGGGTGGATGAACCTCTGAAACTATTGCCCTGAGATTATCTTTAAACTTTAAACCAAAAATATCCTCTTAAGAACAAATAATTGTTTAGTTTAACTAGTAAAAAATATCTGCCTTAAGTATTACACTCTTTTAAGAACTATCTATATGAAATCAAATTGACAACAGCAACTTGAAAGATTAGGGAGCAGTGAGTTTATGTTAACAGGGAAAGAACAACTCAGAAAAGAAGGGTGAGAATGGTTACACAACTCGAAGAATGTAATCAATGTTACTAAATGGTACATGTAGAAATTGTTGAATTGGTCTATGTTTTGCTGTGTATATTTTAAGCAACAAAAAATAAATAAATAAAATTTAGGGGAAAAAAGGAGATTGGATTTAAGTTCAAAAATATACAAAACTAATAGAGGCAAAGTACCTAAGAATAAATTTAACCAGGAAGGTAACAGACTTGTGATACACTGAAAACTATAAAACATTACTAAAAGAAATTAAAGAAGATGTAAATAAATAAAAGGACATTCTGTGTTCATGGATTGGAAGGCTTGATAGAGTTAAGATGTCAACACTACCCAAAGCAATTTACAAATTCAATGCAATTGCCATCAAAATTTCAAGAACCTTCTTTGCAGAAATGGAAAAACCAATCCTCAAATTCATATCAAATGGCAAGGGACTCCAAATAGCTAAAGCAATCTTGAAGAAGAATAAAGTAGGAGCACTCACACTTCCTGATTTCAGAACATACTATAAAGCTACAGTAATTAAAACAGTCTGGTACTGATATATAATAGACATAAAGATCAATGGAATAGAATTGAGATTCCAGAAATAAATCCATACACCTATGGTCAACTGATTTTCAACAAGGGTACTAAGTCCATTCAATGAGGAAGGAAGAGTCTCTTTAATAAACGGGGCTGGGAAAATTGGATTTTCACATGCAAAAGAATTAAATAGGATCCATGCTTCACACCATACACAAAACCCAATTCAAAATGGATCAAAGTCCTAAATGTGAAAACCAAAACCATAAAATTCTTAGCAGAAAATGTGGGGGTGTGGCTGTGGGACCTATTTTTTAAGGATGGATTATCAGATATGACAACAAAAGCAAGAGCAGCAAAAGACAAAATAGATGAATGTGACCTTATAAAAATTAAATACTTTTGTTCATCAAAGGACTTTACCAACAATGTGAAAAGAAAACCCACATATTAGGAGGAAATTTTCAGGAACCATATATCTGATAAGGGTCTAATATCATATATATATATATATATATATATATATATATATATATATATATATATATGTATATATATATATACACATACACACACACACACACATATATGTATATATACAAATCCTACAACTTAGCAACAAAAAGGCAACCAACTCAATCAAAAAAATGTGTAAAGATGAAAACCCTCAAGAAGATTAGAATAGAAGGGCAGTTCATTAATATTATTAAGAGTGTATATGAAAAACCAACAGCCAACAATATATTTAATGGAGAAAGATTGAGAGCTTTCCTCTTAAAATTACGAACAAGACAAGGGTGCCCACTTTCACCACTTCTATTCAATATTGTATTAGAAATCCCAGCCTGAGCAATAAGATAAGAAAAAGAAATAAAAGATATTCAGATTGGAAAAGAAGTAAAATTATCTCTATTCACGGATGACATGATTGTATATATAGAAAATCCCAAAGACTCTGCAAGAAAGCTTCTAGAGCTAATAGATGAATTGAGCAAAGTTGTAGGATACAAGCTCAACAAACAAAAATCTTCTGGGTTTCTATACACTAGGAATGAGAAATATGTAAAGCAGTTATGGAAACAATTCTATTTACAATAACATCTAAGAGAAAAAACACCTAGTAATAAATTTAACCGGGGATGTGAAAGACTTATACAGTGAAAATTATAAAACACTTCTGAAAGAGATTAGAGTTAAAAAATGGAAAGATGTTCCATGTTCATGGATTAGAAGACTTAATATTGTTAAGATTACTACACAAAACAATCTATATATTCAATGCAATCCTGATCAAAATTTCAACAGCCTTCTTAAAGAAATAGAAAAAAACAATCTTTAAATTTACATGGAATGGCGAGAGGCCCAAATAGCAATGTTGAAAGAAAAGAAGAAAGTAGGAGGACTCACACTTCTTGATTTTAAAACATATTATACAGCTATAGCAATCAAAGCAGCCTGGTACTTGTATAATAATAGACACGTAGACCAATGGAATAGAATTGAGAGTCCAGAAATAAACCCACACATCTATAGTCAACCGATTTTTGACAAGGGTACTAAGTCCATTCGATAGGGAAAGAAGAATCTCTTCAATAAATGGTGCTAGGAAAATTGGGTTTCCACGTACAGAAAAATTAAATAAGATCCATGCCTCACATCACACACAAAAACAAATTAAAAATGAATTAAGGATCTAACTGTGAAAACTAAAACCATAAAATTCTTAGAAGAAAACGAAGGGGCAAAGCTGTTGGGTCTAGTCTTTAACAATGGATTTTTTAATATAACAAAAGTATTAACAGCAAAAAATAAAATATATAAATGGGAACTCATAAAAATTTAAAAAATTGTTCATCAAAAGACTTTACCAAAAAAGTGAAAAGACAAGCTACCAACTTGGAGAATATCTTTGAAAACAATATATTTGATAAGAATCTAATAGCCAAAATACATATAAAACTTGGACAACTTAACAACAAAAAGACAAATGATCCAATAAAAAAATAGGCAAAGGAGTAGACATTTTACCAAAGAGAATATTCAAATGGCAACCAAACTCCTGGAAAGATGCTCAACATCATTAGCCATCAAAGAGATGCAAATTAAAACCACAATGAGATACCATTTTAATCCCATTAGGATGGCTAAGATAAAATAAATAAATAAGTAAATAACAAATGTTGGAGAGGATGTGGAGACATTGGAACACTTATCCATTGCTGGTAGGAGTACAAAATGGTATAGCCATTATGGCAAACAGTGTGGCAGTTCCTCAAAACACTAAAAATAGAACTATCATATGACCAAGCAATTCCACTGCTGGGAATATACTCAAAGGACTTGAAAGCAGTGGCACAAACGGACATATGCACGCTAATGTTCATTGTAGCATTATTCACAATAGCCAAAATGTGGAAACAACCTAAATGCCCATCAACAGAGAAATGGATAAACAAATTGCAGTCCATACATACAATGGAATACTACTCAACCAGAAAGAGAAATGAATTCTTCATACATGCTACAACATGATGGAGCTTGAAGACATTATACTGAGCAGAATAAATCAATCACAAAAGGACAAATATCGTACGACCTCACTTATATAAAAAGTCAATAACAGGCAAATGTATGGAGACCAAAGTTTACAGTGATGGAAAAATTGCTTTGATTGAGCGTAAGAGTTGCACAGCCAATAAATGTAATTGATGTCAATAAGTTGTACAGCTGTCAAAAGTTGAATTGGTGAATGTTGTCTGATAGATATATTTGTAACAACAACAAAAAGGAGCAGCTGCTAAGGCTTCTTATGTTCAGCCAAACACCTCATGGGATTTGGTTGTTTAGTTTGGCGGTTTAGGGTCATAGTTTTATAGGACATTCCAGTTAATAGGCCTGATATTGTGTTTAGTGCTTCTGTTCTAACTCCCAGTTCATTGCATAGTGCCTGGTGTCTTAAAATGTTACAAATGTCCATCCAAAGTACAACAATTGGTCTCTATTTGCTTGGAGCAACAGAGGAAAAAGTCAGGAATAGAAGGAAGATATGGAATGTGTGGCTTACTGCCTCTATGAACAACTTTTGCCCTGAGACAAGAACTGTATGGTGCCTAGCTGCCATTATGAACATTTTGATAAAAGATCCTGGAGAAGTACCCTGATCAAAAAGGGGAAAATGAAGAACAGAATTTCAAATTATCATGGAAACCAGACTTTCTAGATTCGTGGAGGCTGGATGAGCCCCCAAAACTATTGCCCTGAGATAATCTTGAAACCTTAAACCAAAAATATCCCCTGAAGTCTTCTTTAAACCAAACAATGCTTTAGCTTAACTAGTAAATAATGCCTACCTTGAGCGTTGTGCTCATTTAAGAACTAGGTATAAGGGATCAACTTGACAACAGAAACTCAAATGATAAGGTAGAAAAAACCCTTAGGGGGCAGTGAGTTTATGTTAATGAGGGAGGAACAACTCAGAAAAGGAGCGTCAAAATGGTTGCACAACATGAAGAATGTAATCAATGTCACTGAATTGTACATGTAGAAGTTGTTGAATCGGTATATGTTCGGCTGTGTATATTCTCAACAATGACAATGACAACAAGAAATAAAATACATTTTTTAAAAATGGGTAAAAGACTTAAATAGACCTTTCACCGAAGAGGTTATACAAATAAACAAGCACATGAAAAGATGCTCAAGGTTATTAGCCATTATCAAAAACCAAAGCAGTTGCCTTCAAGTCGATTCCGGCTTATGACGACCCCATATATGCAGAGTAGAACTGTACTCCACAGGGCTTTCAAGGCTGTGACCTTTTGGAAGCAGATTGCCAGCCTTTTTTCTGAGGTGCCTTGTTATGAGGTGGGTTTGAACTGCCAATCATTCTAATAGTAATTAAGGGTTTATTCTATTGTGCCACCCAGGGACTCCTCTTTAGCCATTGTTATTGTTTTTGTTGTGTGAGGTCCAGTTTATTCCAACTCACAGCAATTTTATAGGACAGAGTAGAACTGCCCCATAGGGTTTCCTAGGCTGTAATCTTTACGGGAGCAGATCGTCAGGTCTTTTCTTCCATAGAACCACTGGTGAGTTCAAACTGCTGACCTTTCGGTTAGCAGCCAAGTGTTTAACCATTGAGCCCCAAGGGCTCCTTCTTTAGCTATTACCAAACCACCCAAACCCGTTGCTGTGGAGTTGATTCTGACTCATAGTGATTCTATAGGACAGAGTAGAATTACCCCAGAGGGTTCCAAGGAGCAGCTGGTGGATTAGTTTTATTTTGTTTTGTTTTGTTTTTTGACTTGTAGGATTGTTAGTTTCCTTTGTGGTTACCTTAATATTTACCCCTATTTTTCTAAGTTTATACCAGTCTTTCATTTCTTTATATCGCCTTGACTTCCTCTCCATATGAAAAATCTATGTCTACATTTTTTAAGTCCCTCTTTTTTGTTTTACTGTTGTCATCTTTTACATATTGACATCTGTTTCCCCATTTTCAGTGTTTTAGCTTTGGTTTACTTTTGTGACTTCTCTATCTGGCTTGATATCTGGTTGCTCTGTCCTGTGTTCTAGTCTTGGGTTGTTATCTGATGTTACTGATTTTCTAACCAGAGGAATCCCTTTAGTATTTCTTGTAATTTTGGTTTGATTTTTGCAAATTCCCTAAACTTCTGTTTATCTGGAAATGCCCTAATTTTCCCATCATATTTGAGAGACAATTTTGCTGGATATATAATTCTTGGCTGGCAGTTTTTTCCCCTCAAGACTTTACATATATCATTCCATTGCCTTCTTGCCTGTATGGTTTCTGCTGAGTAGTCCGAGCTTATTCTTATTGACTCTCCTTTGTAGATGACTTTTTGTTTATCCCTAAGCCGCTCTTAAAATTCTCTATCTTTGGTTTTGGCAAGTTTGATTATAATATGTCTTGGTGACTTTCTTTTGGGATCTACCTTATGTGGGATTCGAAGAGCATCTTGGATAGATATCTTGTCATCTTTCATGATACCAGGGAAGTTTTCTGTCAACAAATCTTCAACAATTTTCTCCGTATTTTCTGTTATCCACCCCTGTTCTGGTACTCCAATCACTCATAGGCTATGTCTCTTGATAGAGTCCCACATAACTCTTAGAGTTTCTTCATTCTTTTTAATTCTTTTATCTGATCTCCCCTCAAATAAGTTGGCATCAGGTGCTTTATCTTCAATGTCACTAATTCTAACTTCTACTGCCTCAATTCTGCTCCTATGACTTTCTATTGAGTTGTCTAATTCTGAAATTTTATTGTTAATCTTCTGGATTTCTGATTGCTGTCTCTCTATGGATTCTTGCAGCCTGTTAAATTTGTCATTATGCTCTTCTCTAATCTTTTTAATTTCCTCTATTGAGTGTTCTGCATTTTGCTTAATTTCCTTCCTAAGTTCTTGAAGAGTTCTGTATAGTAATCTTTTGTATTCTGCCTCCGGTAATTCCAGGAAATTTTCCTCCTCTGGAAAATTTCTAGATTCTTTATTTTGGGAGCTTGCTGAAGCCATCATGGATTGCCTCTTTATGAGATTTGATATTGACTGTTGTCTCCGAGCCATCAATAAGTTATTATATTTATGGGAGGGGGAGGGGGGAAATACTAAATAGACAATAGATGCGCAGTAACTTTGGTGAAGGGTAAGACAGTACACAATACTGGGGAAGCCCGAACAACTCATACAAGGAAAGGTCATGGAAGCTCCATAGACACTTCTAAACTCCCTGAGGGACTGAATTGCTGGGCAGAGGGCTGTGGGGACCATGGTCTTGGAGAACATCTATCTCAACTGGCATAACACAGTTTATCAGTCAATGTTCTACATGCTACCTTGGTGAGTAGCGTCTGGGGTCTTAAAAGCCTGTGAGCAGCCATCTAAGATACTCCACTGATCTCACCCCTTTGGGAGCAAGGGAGATTGAGGAGAACAGGATATAAGGAAAAGATTAGTCCAAAGGACTAATGGACCACAGCTACCATGGCCTCTACCAGACTGAGTCCAGTACAACTAGATGGTGCCCATCTACCACCACTGACTGATTTGTCCAGGATCACAACAGAGGGTGCTGGACAGAGCTGGAGAAGGATGTAGAACAAAATTCTAACACACAATAAAAGACCAGATTTACTGGCCTGACAGAGTCTAGAGAAACCCCGAGAGTATGGCTCCCAGACATCCTTTTAGCTCAATGGTGAAGTCACTCCCGAGGTTCACCATTCAGCCGGAGATTGGACAGCTGCATAAAACAAAATGGGACTAATGAGGCACAACAGTCCAGGGACAAAGACTACAAGGTAGGAGGGGACAAGAAAGCTTGTGACAGGGAACCTACGGTTGAGAAAGAACAGTGTTGTCTGGTCATGGGGTTGTTAACCATTGTCATAGGGCAATATGTGTACTAACTGTTTAATGAAAAACTATTTTGTTCTGTAAACCTTCATCTAAAGTACAAAAAAAGAATTATCTATTAAAAAAGTTATTATATTTATTTATTTTATGTTTGCTTACTGTGTCCTAGCTTCTTGTTTTGTTTTGATATGCCCAAATAGGCTGCTCGTATGAGCTACTTTGATTATTGGCAACTTTGAAGCTCTAACGTCCTGTCACCAGGTGGTTAGATCTGTTACTAGGTACGTGAGCTCAGGATTCTGCCCACTCCTTCTGTATGGATTCAGCTCAGGTTCACAGGTAGATAGCCACCAAGTGTGTGGTGTAGGCTCTCACTTACAGTCCTAGACAGGGTGATTGGTTTAGGCACAGGCATCTGGCTGCAGCAGGGGGACACACTCTGAGCAAGGCAGGGGGCTGATGGCCACCCCCGAGTGTCCAGGAGGAAGGTGTGTCCCTGTTTCCTACAGCATGTAGGTGGGTGGGTTTTGCAGCCGGATGATGAGCCCCTAATGCTGTTGGTTGTAAAGACTGGAGGGTACCTCTTCTTCATGGGCCCCTCTGGCAGGGGGCTATGTGGCGTGGGTGGAGCCACCAGTCCTCAGGTCCCTGATGTGGGTAGGTGAAGACCCTGCTTAATGGACAGAGCAGTGTCAAATGTCAAGAACCCGCCACTTCCCAGCTGAAACAGTTGAAGTTAGACTTCTGGTATATACCCTGTTGTACTGTGGTACTGAGGGCCTACGCTGTTGAAATGGGCCCACACAAGTCTATGTAGGGGGAAAGGCGCTCAAAGTCTGTGGATCCCTTATGCCTGTGCCTAGGCAAAGGAGCTGTGCCTACCCTGGGTTCCTGGGTTGGGGAGCTGGCAGTTTATTTTTTCCCCTTGTTTGTTAATTTGTTCACTCTCCAAGGCAGGGAGAAAGGCTCCAGGCGTGTGACGGATCCTACTTCCAGCCCAGGGGTCTCAGCAATTGCTGAAGCCAGTCCGGGACCCAGTGCAGAGCAGGAAGCGGGGAGGTAAATGGGAGAGAGGTATTTCCCTAAGGGGGGTGTTTTTGATCTGTCTGGTAGGCTGTACACAAGTACTAATGTTTCACCAATCGAGGGCTGCTTCTCACTGGTTCCTGGTGGCCATGTAGACTGTCTGCTGCTAGGTCTCTCCCGGTGCAGAAAATGTGCCTTCCGAGCACCGCTGTTTGCCTGCCTGATTGCTCCCCCAAGAGCTGAGCAGGCCTGAAGGGCTCAGGCTCTCACGGGGTCAGGTCTGGCAACTCCTCACTGCTTCTGAACCGTCTCTCCCTCCCCCTCCCACTCAGTGTGGTTCCTCAGATCTGCCTTTGATGTTCATGGCTCCCAGATTGCCATATATAATCGATCCACTTGTTTTTTTGGGTCTTTGTTATAATAGGGTCCACCAGAAGCATCTGACTACTCCGCCATCGTGGCCCCATAAAAAACACCTCTGAAAGTCACAGCCCAGGGACTCAGGCCCACTAAAAAAACTGAGGTTTGATCATAAGATTATAAAATGCTTCTCCTTCCCAATACCCTGACACCACATCAACAGTGCTTCAGTATAATCTCTGTGGATTACAACTGAGAGATCTGCACGACACAGACTCTAGGAAGGAAGAAAGGGAGGAAGGAAGGAAGAGGGGAAGAAGGAAGGGAGGAAGGAAGGAAGGAAAAAGCAGAAGAATATTTATATAATAGCTAAGAATTTTCCAAAATTAATTACAGACACCAAACCACAGAACCAGGGAGCCCAGAGAAAACTAAGTAGGATAAATATGAGCCCTGGTGGTGCAGTGGTTTAGAGCTCAGCTGCTAACTGAAAGGTCAGCAGTTTGAATCCACCAGCCACCCCTTGGAAGCCTTATGGGACAGTTCTACTCTGTCCTATAGGGTTGCTATGAGTCGGAATCAACTCAACAGCAATGGCTCGGGTTGTATATATATTTACATATATATACGTTTCACTGGTTTTGGTCCTCTAGAGAACCCAGCCTAAGACATCACGGCTCAGACCAAGTTGGTGGCAGTGGAGGTGGAGAAAAGTGGCTTGATTTGGGATCTATTTTGAAGGTAAGGCTGACAGAATTTTCTGATGGGTTGGAAATGAACTATAATAATACAGGTGAAGAGAATGGCTCCATTCCTCCTACTCAGTTTAGATTATCACTTCAACTACTCTTGCCAATATCCTCAAATCCCTTTTCCTGATGTCCCACTGTTAAACGTGTCTGGCAAAATGCCATCACTAGACCAATCTAGCACTCTGTCTTCTCTGTCCTGATACCCAGGCTACAGAGCACTGTTGGTGCCTTTATATATTCATGGCCCCTCACATTAGACTTTACAGGAATTCTTATTCCTAGTAAGCGCCTTTAACCATTCCCTTCACCAGATACTCCAGACTCCAAATAACAATTTTCACAGGATAAAATTGAGGCTATGATGTGAGAGCTCCTCAACTTATTGGCCCTTGCCCTTCATCCTTCACCTATAAACTTCTCCACAATGGCTTCCATCCTTAACCCCTTCATTCTCATCTCAGGTGAAGAGATATTTCTCATTCTTAACAAATCCTATCCTTCCATCTGTGTTTCAGATCCCATCCTCTTCTGTCTCCTTACAGTCTCTTTTCCATTGTTTAAACCCTATCTCCTGATTATTTTCTGTTGGCTTCTTCGAATTAGTATTTAGATATGTTAAAGTTCTTTCAGCCAGAGAGAGAGAGAACAAAATAAACCCAAAACTAAACTTCCATCAAACTCACTGCCCCTTCAATTAACACTATTTCTCTCTTCATAGCAGAGCTACTTGGAAGAGTAATTGCAGTGTGATGGATCACTTTTATATGGTCTTTCTCACCATGGCCTTGTAACTCCCACCAAATGATTGGGTGGGATTATGCAAATAAGGTGCTTGTGGCCCACCAAGGGGATTGAGCAGCTTGCTAATAATACAAATAAGGTGCATGGTGCCCTTTTGGGGGTGGGACTATGCAAATAAGGTGTATGGAACCCTAATGAAGGCAGTGGTCAGCTTTACCATCCTGCCAGGCTTAAAAGAGAGCCAATTCCAGAGCAGAGGGAGTCCTCACTACCGCTAAGAAGAAGAGGCAGAAGTGGAGCATGTCCTTTGGACCCTAGGTCTCTGCGTTGAGAACATCCTAGACCCAGGAGACAGAGAGAGAGAGCTGTAACACCAGAGATGGCAAGAGACAGTGAGAAGCAGCTACAGAGAAACAGCGGCAGCAGAGGCAGCAGAACCAGACTGGCAAGAGATGGCATGGTGAGCTTCCAGGCCTATGGAGTGAGAAAGCTGAGCACCTTTGGGCAGGAGGCTTTCTGGTGGAGTGGGGTGCCTCCAGGTTCTTGTTGGAGGAGCTAGGCTTGCAGACCTATGAAGCGAGAGAGCTGAGCGCCTTCAGGCCAAAGCTTGCTGCCAGAGTGGGGTGCATCTATCACTTACTGGCGGAACTAAAGATCTTTGTAACACTTGCCCTAGCAGGGCAGAAGCCGGGCCAAGGGGCCAAGGGCCAGAGAGAGGACTGCCTACGGGCATGACTGATAAGAGGCTGTCCTGATAGAAGAACTGTATCCTGAATTGTAACTTGTTACTTCCCTAATAAACCCCATAATAGTGAGTACTGTCTCAGTTCTGTGTGGCCATTGCAACAATGAATTATCAAACCCAACAGAGAAGTAGAGAGTGCTGTGGGAGGGAAAGCTGGTGTCAGAATTGGTAAAAAGGTTTGAGAGAGGAGGTATGTCTGACCTCTGTGTCATAGGAATCAGCCTTGGGCTGTTGATGCTGATGGTGATTCTCCTCCCCCTTGTGAAGTTGGATGAGGTCAGACGTCTCCACCATGCTTTTTTTCCAGTAATACTCATTGCCTCACTCATTTCTTATCTACTCCTCAGCATACCGCAATTTTATTCCATTCCCATTACTCCATTGAAGTTGAAACTGTACTCATTAAGGTTGCCCACAATTTAAATTAGTTGCTAAATCCAGTGGGTACTTTTCAGTCTTTATCTTCTGTGAACATTTGCGGCCATTCGACACCAGTTACCACTCCCTTCTTGAAACCCTTCTCCTTGGTTTCTTTGACATTATCTTCTTGAATTTCCTCATACTTCTATGGACAATTCTTTTCAGTCCTCTTCAGGTGCTCCACCTTTCATTTAGTCCATAAACCCTGATACTTCCTAGGGCTCTATCCTTGGGCCTCTGATCTCACTTTTTGTACTCTCTGCTGAGTAATCTCACTGTGATTGTGGTCTCAACTACCATCTTTCTTTCTACCTAAATCTACTTTCAGCCCAGATATCCAACTGCTTACTGAGCATCTATGCTTGGATTTTTCAGACATCTCAAATTCGATAAGTCTGAAACTGAACTCATTATTTTACCTCCTTCTCCTATGTGACCTGTTGGGATAAATTTCACTCTTATATCCCTGTCATGGTTTGCATTATGTCCCCCAAAAAATGTGTGTATCAATTTGGCTAGGCCATGATTCCTGGTACTGTGTGATTTTCCTGTATGTTGTAAACCTGCCTCTATGATGTTAATGAGGGAGGATGGGTGGCAGTTGTGTTAGTAAGGCAGGACCTGATCTACAAAACTGGATTGTGTCCTGAGGCAATCTCTTGAGACATAAAAGACAGAAGTGAGCAGTGAGACAAGGGGACCTCATACCATCAAGAAAGCAGTTCCAGGAGCAGAGCACATCCTTTGGACCTGGGTCCCTGGGCAAAGAAGCTCTTAGTCCAGGGGAACATTCATGAGAAGGCCGACAGAGAGAGAAAAAGGCTTCCGCTGGAGCTGACACCCTGAATTTGGACTTTTAGCCTACTTTGACGAAATAAACTTCTCTTCATTAAAACCATCCGCTTGTGGTATTTCTGTTGTAGCAGCACTAGATAACTAAGACAATCCCCATTCACTCAAACCCAAAACCTGGGGGTCTTCCTATGTTCCACTATCTCCTCTATCCTCACATATCACTAAGTCCCCTCAGTTCTACCTCCTAAATAATTCTTGAATGTTTCCCCTTTTCTTCTCCATTTCATTATTAAGAGCCTCATTTTTTAAACCTAAATAAAAGCAACAATCTCCCAACTGGTTTTGACTCTGTCCCCTTTTCAATTAGATTTACCTCTTTAAATCACTAATCTTGCCATGTCAGTCTTCTGCTTAAATTCCTTCAATGGTTCTCCATCGCCTTCAGGACAAACCCAAACTCCTTAGCAAGGCATACGAAAGACTTTTATAATCTGGCTCCTGTCTACCTCTTCATCTTCATCTATTGCTACTCCTCCACTCACACTCTAAGCATTAAATGACTTGTAGATCTCTGGAATACTACTTGCTTTTAGTTATCTCTAGACTTTCACAATAGCTTCTACTACCTGGAATACACCCCACCCCATTTAATGTATATAACTCTTATTCCTTACATAAAACTCAGCTCATAGATGTTCTTTCTGTCTGCTCCTTTGGCATCCTCTGCATGTCTCTAGCATAGCACCTACATTTACTACTAACATATCTATGTGTATGTCTGTCTCTGCAACAATACTGAGACCCTTGAGAACAAAGATTGACCTTATTCTGGCATAATGTCTGGCACACGGTGTTGTCATTGTTGTTAGGTGTGGTCGAGTTGGTTCTGACTCATAGCGACCGTATGTACAACAGCACGAAACACTGCCCGGTCCTGCGCCATCCTCACAATCATTATTATGCTTGATCCCATTGTTGCAACCACTGTGTCAATCCATCTCATCGAAGGTCTTCCTCTTTTTTGCTGACCCTCTACTTTACCAAGCATGAAATCCTTCTCCAGAGACTGATCCCTCCTGATAACATGTCCAAAGTATGTGAGACGTAGTCTCGCCATCCTTGCTTCTAAGGAGCATTCTAGTTGGACCTGTTCCAAGACAGATTTGTTCATTCTTTTAGCAGTCCATGGTATACTCAATATTCCTCGCCAACACCACAATCCAAAGGTATCAATTCTTCGTTCTTCCTTATTCATCGTCCAGCTTTCGCGTACACGTGAGGCGATTGAAAACACCATGGCTTGGGTCAGGCACACCTTAGTCTTCAAGGTGACATCCTTGATTTTCAACACTTTAAAGAAGTCTTTTGCAGCAGATTTGCCCAATGCAATGTGTCTGTTGATTTCTTGACTGCTGCTTCCATGGGTGTTGATTGTGGATCCGAATAAAACGAAATCCTTGACAACATCAGTCTTTTCTCTGTTTATCATGATGTGCTTATTGGTCCAGTTGTGAGGATTTTTGTTTTCTTTATGTTGAGGTGTAATCCATACTGAAGGCTGTGGTCTTTGATCTTTGTCAGTAAGTGCTTCAAGTCCTCTTCACTCTCAGCAAGTAAGGTTGTGTCATCAGCATAACTCAGGTTTTTAATGAGTCTTCCACCAATCCTGATGCCCCGTACTTCTTCATACAGTCCAGCTTCTCGGATTATTTGCTCAGCATACAGATTGAATAAGTATGTTGAAAGGATACAACCCTGACACCCACCTTTCCTGACTTTAAACCACGCTGTATCCTCTTGTTCTGTTCGAACAACTGCTTCTTGATCTATGTACAGGTTCCTCATGAGCACAATAAGTGTTTTGGAATTCCCATTCTTCGCAATATTATCCATAATTTGTTATGATCCGCACAGTCAAATACCTTTGCATAGTCAATAAAACACAGGTAAACATCTTTCTAGTATTCTCTGTTTTCAGCCAGGATCCATCTGATATCAGCAATTATATCCTTGGTTCCATGTCCTCTTATGAATCCTGCTTGAATTTCTGGCAGTTCCCTGTTGATGTACTGTTGCAACCGCTTTTGAATGATCTTCAGCAAAATTTTACTTGCATGTGATATTAATGATATCATTCCATAATTTCTGCATTCAGTTGGATCACCTTTTTTGAGAACAGGCATAAATATGGATCTCTTCCAGTCGGTTGACCAGGTAGTGGTCTTCCAAATTTCTCGGCATAGACAAGAGAGCACTTCCAACCCTGCATCCGTTTGTTGAAACATCTCGATTGATATTCCATCAATTCCTGGAGCCTTGTTTTTCGCCAATGTCTTCAGTGCAGCTTGGACTTCTTCCTTCATTACCATCGGTTCCTGATCATATGCTACCTCTTGAAAGTTGAACGTTGACCAATTCTTTTTAGTTTAGTCACTCTGTATTCTTTCCATCTTTTTTTGACGCTGCCTGCATTGTTTAATATTTTTCCCATAGAATCCTTCACCATTGTAACTCGAGGCCTGAATTTTTTCTTCACTTCTTTCAGCTTGAGAAATGCTGAACATGTTCCTCCCTTTTGGTTTTCTATCTCCAGCTCTTTGCACATGTCATTATAGTACTTTACTTTGTCTTCTCAAGCTGCCCTTTGAAATCTTCTGTTCAGCTCTTTTACTTCATCTTTTCTTTCTTTTGCTTTAGCTACTCGACATTCAAGAGCAAGTTTCAGAATCTCTTCTGACATCCATTTTTATCTTTTCTTTCTTTCCTGTCTTTTTAATGACCTCTTGGTTTCTTCATGTATGATGTCCTTTATGTCATTCCACAAATCGTCTGGTCTTCAGTCATTAGTGTTCAATGCATCAAGTCTATTCTTGAGATGGTCTCTAAATTCAGGTATACTCAAGGTCGTACTTTGGCTCTCGTGGACTTGTTTTAATTTTCTTCAGTTTAATCTTGAACTGGCACATGAGCAATTGATGGTCTGTTCTGCAGTCGCTCCCAGCCTTGTTCTGACTGATAATGCTGAGCTTTTCCATCGTGTCTTTCCACAGATGTAGTTGATTTTATTCCTATGTATTCCATCTGGTGAGGTCCTCGTGTATAGTCGCTGTTTACGTTGGTGAAAAAAGGGATTTGCAATGAAGAAGTCGTTGGTCATGCAAAATTCTATCGTGCAATCTCTGGCATCGTTTCTATCACCAAGGCCCTTATGTTCCAACTGCCAATCCTTCTTTGTTTCCAACTTTTGCATTCCAATCACTAGTAATTATCAATGCATCCTGATTGCATGTTCAATGAATTTCAGACTGTAGATGTTCATAAAAACCTTCAATTTCTTCATCTTTGGCCTTAGTGGTTGGTGCATAAATTTGAATAATAGTCCTATTAACTGATCTTCCTTGTAGGTGTATGGATATTATTCTATCACTGACCATGTTGTACTTCAGGATAAATCTTGAAATGTTCTTTTTGATAATGACTGCAACGCCATTCCTCTTCAAGTTGTCATTCCCAGCATAGTAGACCATATGATTGTCCGATTCAAAATGATCAACACCGGTCATTTCAGCTCACTAATGCCTAGGATATAGATGTTTATGAGTTCCATTTCATTTTTGATGATTTCCTGTTTTCCTAGATTCATACTTCATGCATTCCATGTTCCAATTATTAATGGATGTTTGCAGCTGTTTCTTCTCATTTTGAGTTATGTCACATCAGCAAATGAAGGCCTTGAAAGCTTGACTCCATCCACGTCATTAAGGTTAATTCTACTTTGAGGAGGCATCTCTTCCCCAGTGGTATTTTTAGTGCCTTCCAACCTGGGGGGCTCATCTTCTGGCACTATATCAGCCAATGTTCTGCTTCTATTCATAAGGTTTTCACTGGCTAATTCTTTTCAGAAGTAGACTGCCAGGTCCTTCTTCCTAGCCTGTCTTAGTCTGGAAGCTCAGCTGAAACCTGTCCACCATGAGTGACCCTGCTGGTATTTGCATACTGGTGGCATAGCTTCCAGCATCACAGGAACACGCAAGCCCCCACATTAAGACAAACTGACAGCCCCTTGGGAGTGGCATATGGTAGGTGTTCAATAAATGTTTTCTGATTGAATGCTTAACTGAATGAATGCTTTCCTCCTTCTTTCAATCTGTTCTCCAAATTTCTACATTTTCCTCTGTTCATGCCTTCCCTTTCTTATGAGTCAAAAATTTCTCTTTTTTGGTTTAATGTGTCTTAAAGATTTCTGTCTTAAAGTGTTCTGTTGACATAAAACCTAAAATTGTGTGTGTGTGTGTGTGTGTGTATTTGTAGAATTTTAAGTTATTATTATTGGAATGCAATACTCAGCGTTCATACAGTTTTGGAGCTTTAATTATGAACAGGTAAAAAACATTCTGCTTCCTGGAACAAAATTATTTCTTTTTATTTTCTCAAGAGCTCTCTAAAATGTGTATTTGTTTCATTTTTTTTTTGAATAATGCAAATAAATAGAGTAATTTGCTTTTTTCTATTTAAGGAAATATGCATATAGCATTTGATATGTCATCATTTATAATTATAGAAAACAAGAGGAATTAATGTTTTATTCACGTAAAAGATTTATGTAATTACTATGTGGCAATACAAGGCAATGATATAAAATAATTTATACTTCATAGTATGGTAATCATTTGGTTGAAAAATTAATAATTTCAGGTTTTTTTCTTTTTTTAGTATCACATATTTTGTTATTCACCAACAGGGTATAAGAGAAATCAGGATCATTAGATCACAAAGTGTTAACACTGGAAGTGGCTTTATTTTAGAAATGGAGAGAATGAGGTTCAGAGAAGTTAAATGTATTCATTCAGATTATTCTACTTAAATTAGTGGCAGATCTAAAATTCAAACTAACACTGCTTGGTTCTCAGACCTGATACTACAAAAAAATAATGAAACCTACATTTGTATGTGCTTTAGAGTTTACAAAATACTTTCACATGCATTATCTTCTTTGATCCTCAAGACCATCTTTGAAGTAAGGCAGATATTACCCCCATCTTACAGATGAAAAAACAGGAGTGGGGTGCGGTAGAGGGGCTCTGAGAGAATAAGTAACCACCCAAAGTTGTGTAACTAGTAAAGTCTTAGAGCTGGGACAAGGATTCAAGTTTTTTTACTCTAAATTACAAGCTAAATCACAATATACTGCATAGGAATCTGAATCAGCGAGGTAGTAACAAAAATTAATTAGCTGTTTATTTATTTTATCTTTATTGCTCCTTTTTGCAAAATAACTGACTAAACTATAAGATGCAGACTTTGAGGAAGTTAAGTTGATTAAATTATTCCCCAAGTCAGTTGTCCAATGTTTCAAAAGAACTTTGAACTTTAACTCATGCGTCACTTTAATAAGTTTCCTATAATGGTATATTCTGGCTTATCCAAAACAGGAGGGTGAAACTTGTGAAGATAAGGGATAAAGGCCATTGTTGGGTATTACAACCCCTGAAGATGTGTTAAAGTCCTGGGCAATTTATTAGGTACTTAGCCCTGTGCTAGAGGTTCAGAGTGCTACTTATAAGGCATGGTTGCTGCTCCTGAAGAACTTTACACCCTGGTTGTGTTGTTCAAATCAACAGGCAGAGAACAATTATATAAAAACTAATACTAAAAAAAATGTACAAAAGTGCTGCAGATGATGAATGCTGAAGGAATTTATACAGAAAGGAAGATCAGCAGGGCTGGAGTACCAGGATAGTGTCTCATTATATTGAAAGCAGCAATGTACGGTAATGGTTAAAAGCGTGGACTCTGACACTTGACGGCCTAAGTTTAAATCCAAGTTCCAACACTTACTTGTTGTGTGACCTTGGGCAAGTGCAGTGAATTAATTACTTTTGTGTGTGGCCTTTCTAGCTATGGTCTTGTAATTCCCACCCAGGTGACTGTGTGATAGGGTAATTGTGGGCTACCAAGGGGATTGGTCAGTTTTGCCTTAAAAAAGAGCCAATTCCAGAGTAAAGAGGAGAGCCTACCACCACCAAAGAAGCAGAGACCTGCAGCAGAGACCTGCAGGAAACGGTGCAGTGGGCTTCCTGACCCACGGAGTGAGAAAGCTGAGTGCCTTTGGGCAGAGACTGAGGGCCAGGGAGAAGTCTACGCCTGACCCACGAATTTGGGACTTGCCAGCCTCCACAACCACGTGAGCCATTTCCTTTATATGGTTCATGAGTTCTGTGAGACGTTGCAGGGAATTAGGGAACCCAAAGACAGGAGGGAGAGTACTGAGGCGAGAGGGAGTAGTTGATGTTAGAGATGATGGAGTGGTACAGCAGCTTGGAAAAGTTAGGCATTTGGGACATCTTTAACCTCTGCCTCATAGGAACCAGCTTTATGCTGATTCTTATAAAAGAAATGATTCGTTTAGCAAGTTACTTAATCTTGCTGTGTCTTAGGGTCCCCACCTGTAAAATGAATATAACAATATTACCTATATGATAGGGCTGTTAGGAGTATTAAATGAATTAATATGTTTATGGTACTCAGAATGACTCCAGGCACATATGCAATATGTGTAAATAAAACATAAATTGTAGATCAATAACCTGGATACAATGAGAAGGGGAGACTAGAGAGGGAAAGGCTGAACCTAGGGAGACAAAAGGAGAAGCTATTGCAATAATCCAGGCTGAGGTGATGCAGGGTGGGGAGAATGGAACAGGTACAAAATTCAAAGGAAGGATGCACTCTTTTGGTGATGGATTGGATAGAAATCATGAAGGGTAGGGAGATCCTGAAATCTATTGTGGTCATGGATTGATCTTCAGATTGACTCTTGGGAGGCTAAGTTAGTTCTGGAAACTTTGATCTTAATTTAAGGTTCTCTGGGTCCATATAAGGAGCCCTGGTGGTGCAGTGGTTAACAGCTTGGCTACTAACTGAAAGGTCACCCATTTGAACCCAGCAGCCGCTCCGTGCGAGAAAGATGTGGCAGTCTGCTTCTGTAAAGATTACAGCCTTGGAAACCCTATGGGGCAATTCTACTTTGTCCCTATAGGGTTGCTATGAGTTTAAATCGACTCAACAGCACTAGAATTGGTTTTATTTTTGGTTTTGGGTCTATTTAAAACAGCTCTGATTTTTTTTGGGGGGGGGGGCAAAGGAATCTTTGGGATTCAATGAGTGAATCCCGTTAGCTACTTCATTGGGCAGGCCATTATATACTCTGGGAGTTGACTAAGTACCCTGAGCAGGCAGTTCACAATTTTAAAAAATTAGACATTGAAATCAAAGTCACGGGTGGGGGTGGGAAATATTAAATACACAATAGATAAGTGGGTATCTTAGGTGAACGGTGAGACAGTGCACAATACAGGAGAAACTAGCACAACTTGTACAAGGAAAGGTCATGGAAGGCCCATAGACACATCCAAACTCCCTGAGGGACTGAATTGCTGGGCGGAGGGCTCTGGGGACCATGGTCTTGGGGAACATCTAGCTCAATTGGCATGACACAGCTTATAAAGACAATGCTCTACATTCTACCTTGGTGAGTAGTGTCTGGGGTCTTAAAAGCCTGTGAGCAGCCATCTAAGATACTCCACTGGTCTCATCCCTTCGGGAGCAAGGGAGAATGAAGAGAACAGGATACAAGGAAAAGATTACTCCGAAGGACTAATTGTCCACAGCTACCAAGGCCTCCACCGGACTGAGTCCAGTACAGCTAGATCGTGCCCGGCTACCACCAGACTGCTCTGACCAGGATCACAACAGAGGGTTCTGGACAGAGCTGGAGAAGGATGTAGAGCATAATTCTAACTCACAAAAAAAAAAAGACCAGATTTACTGGCCTAAAGGAGATTGGAGAAACCCTGAGAGTATGGCCCCCAGACACCCTTTTAGCTCAGCAGTGAAGTTACCTCTGAGATTCACTGTTCAGCCTGGGAGTGGACAGCCACGTAAAACCAAATGAGACTAATGAGGTAGAGGAGTCCGGTGACAAGGGCCAGAAAGCAAAAGGAGACAAGGAAGCTGGTGATAAGGAACCCAAGGTTGTGTAAGGATATTGTTGATGTGTTGTGAGATTGTTAACCATTGTCATAGGGCCACATTTGTAGTAACTATTAAATGAGAAACTATTTTGTTCTGTAAGCCTTCATCTTAAGTGAGAATAACAGCACAATTGGAAGAGCGTAGTCAATGTCACTGAACTGTGCATGTAGAAATTTTTGAAATGGTGTATCTTTGGCTATGTGTATTTTCACCAAAAAAAAAAAAGGTTGAGAAGTTAGAGGGTTGATATGTTGTGGGGTTGTTAACCAATGTCATAAAACAACATGTGTACTTCTGTTTCATGAGAAACTATTTGTTCTGTAAGCCTTCACCTGAAGTACAATTGAAAAAAAAAAAAGAAATCGAAGTCACTGCTTAGCAACGGTGCTGCTTAGCAATTCAATAGAATGATTCAGGAAGGAATTGGCTAGACTGTGGAAGAAGTTTTATTATTGCAAGTTTCATGGCACTAAGGAACTGTAGAGAAGACTTAAGGTTTGCTAACAAAAATATTTTAAATCACTTTAGCATTCAAGCAAGGTTTTTTACTACAAGATATGTATATACTACATAAGATATACTACAAAATATCAGCTGTGATACCTACCTTTCACATAAGGTAATGGGCAAATCTCCTTTCTCTCCTCTCTCCCTACACACACACACACACACACACACACACACACACACACACACACACACACTGCCTTATGTTTTCTACCTTGAGGTGAAAGGAAGAAAAGCCATGCTTAAGACTAAAGCAATGCAGTGTTCTTTTTGCTTTTCCCTTCACTTTTTGCCCAGCCAACTCCATACTCATCCTTCAGATTTCAATTTAATTGTCACTTCCTAAAGAAGGTACCTGACTCTCCACATTAAAAAAAAAAAAAAAAAAAGAACATCCCTGTTATACTTTCTCATAGCACTCTGTGGTTCTTCTTCATAGTACTTATCATACCTTATTACCAGGAAAAGAGATAGATGTAATTCTGTTTCCCCGCTATACTGCTAGCTCCATGAGGACAGGGACCATGTTGGCTTTGTTCACCAATGTATCCCCAGTGCATAAAACACTGAGAAATGAAGACGGAAGCTGACTTTTATTAAGCACATAGCCCCATATTAGGTACTTTACCCATAAACTCACGTTTGTAATTTACAACAGTTCTGTGAGGCAGGTATTATTAGCACCATTTTACAGGTAAGGGAACTGAAGTTCAGAGAGATTAAGTAGCTTTTTTATGGTCTCAAAATTATTAAATGGTAGTGCTAGGATTCCAACTAAAGACTGTTTGACTTCAAAGCTAGGGCTCTTCATGCTACCTCACTGCTTCAATATCTATCTACTCAGTGTGACTTCTCCATTGGATCAATGATATAAAGGATGTACCCTGAGGAGGCCATATTCAAATGTGACAGGAAGAAAGGGATAAGGCAAATATACAAAGTCAAATCATTCCACATTAATTTTTAATATCTAGATACACAGAGAAAGTTGGGTTATAAACAACTATCCAAATGCATATTTATGGAGGAGTATATACCCACTCCTTACTTATCGACATGATTAAGTTCAAAGACCAGTTGTTGTGTGAAAATCAGCATTATGTGAAAATGGAGGATGACCACATCAGATCACAAAATGTAGGATGACTACATCATTACATTACATAACTGTCAAATTACTTCATTACATAACTGCCAAACCACTGAGAATCATGGCCCAGCCAAGGTGACACATAAACATCACAGCCAGCATTATTCTCGCCCTGCACTTCGGCATTTGTTACTGCCAGACATACGTTGTTAATGCACAAAATAGTCAGTAGATTTTTTACTATTGTCATAAAGCAAAAAATCAGATAATGAGAGTGTCGATAAGTGAGGAGCAAGTGTATTTGAAATCAGAGAGTCAATAGCACAGCGCTTCATACTACTTAAGTACATCCAAACATTTTATAGGTTTAGTTATGTTAATTCGAGCGTACACTGTCAGGGCTTCGCGGGACTGTCCAGTCAACTGACCTCATACTGTTTTTAGAGTTGCTGGTCCATTCCCTAGTTTGGTGAGTAGTGCCTGGAGTCTTAAAAGCTTGCCAGTGGCCATCCAAGATACAACAATTGGTCTCTATTTGCCTGGAGCAACAGAGGAAGAAGAACCAAGAATTGGAGAAGAAATTGGACTGCAGGTCTAACTGCCTCCATGAACTACTGCCTCCTTAGCGATGAGACCAGAAGAACTGGATTGTGCCCAGCTACCATTACTGAATGTTTTGAACAAGAAAGCAATAGATGAATCCTGATGAAAAGGGAAAAAAATGTGGAACAGAATTTCAAATTCTTACAGAATCCAGACTTACTGGACCTATTGAGACTGGAGGAACCCCCAAATCTATTGCTCTGGAAAAATCTTCAAACCATGAAATGAAATTACTCCCCAAGTCATCTTTAAACTAAACAACTGTTTAGCTAAATTAGTAAAGAATGTTCTCCATGAGCACTGCACTCTTTTAAAGAATTATCTCTATGAGATCGAAGTGTCAACAGAAACTCTAAAGCACAGATGAGAAGTTTAAGTCAATGGTGATGAAATAATGAGTAGAGGCAGTGAGAATGTGGACACAACATGAAGAGTATAACCAATGTTATTGAATTGTACATGTAGAAATTGATGAATTAATATATGTTCTGCTGTGTATATTTTCACTGAAATAAAAATTTTAAAAAAGCACAGCCCTTGACTTTTTACAAAAATTATTTTATTTTTGTTATTTTAAATTGCAAAGATAATATATGCTCCTAATATAAAAATATTCAAACAACACGTAAGTATATAAAGTGACCAAAATCACTTACCCTTCATTCAATTCCACTCTCCAGTGGTAACCAAAGTTAACAGTTTGCTGTGTTGTGCACATGTCTTTTTTGTTTCTGAAAAATCATCTACAATTTTCTTTAAAAGACTGTTGTGAAACTCATAACCCATTACCGATGAGTTGATTCCAACTCATTGTGACCCTATAAGACAGAGTAGAACTGCCCCATAGGGTTTCCAAGGAGCGGCTGGTGTATTCGAACTGCAGACCTTTTGATTAGCAGCCAAGCACTTAACCACTGCACCACCAGGGCTCCATGATTATGACAGTGAATTCAGGAGTTTGTAAATGTTTTGTATTTAGTGTGTATGTCCTTAAGAGCATGTCTCTTTGTAATCATTGGCATGCAGGGTTCAAATGGTCACCTAGAGTTCATATGGTTCTTCCCATTTCAGGAAATTGTTTCCTTCTTCTTTTCTTTGTTTCATATATTAATTCCTTCATTTACTCATTCCAACATCTATTGGGCACTTATCATATGCCAGGCACTAAAAGTACAATGCTGAATAAGACAGACATGCTCCCTGCTCTCATTACAGGTTAGAGGGAAGAGAAAAGTATACAATTTTAACTCAGGGTGATGGATGAGTACTATGACAGGATGTGGTTCTTAGACTTTAGTGTCCAGCTGAACCACTTGAGGTACTTGTTAAAATGCAGATTAGCACCATCTCAGACCCACTGAATCAGAATATCTGGAGGGTGCATCCCATAAATCTGCATTTTAATAAGTTCCCCAGGTGATTCTGATGTGAGCTTTTTGTTTTTGTTTTTGTTTTTTTTTGATACTGTATAGAGGAAGAACAGGGTGCAATGGAGAGTGCATGGGGGACAAGTTCGTCTAAAGGGGGTCAGGGAAGACTTCTGCACAAAGTTATATCTAAATTGAGACTTTAACAATGAGTAATAGTAATAGTAATAGTTAATCTATGCAATTGGATGTCAGGACTTAGGAGGTGGGTAAGGAGAGACTTGCTTGACTATGAAAGGGAGAAGGACTACACTCAGAAATTGAAAGAAGGTCAATATGGGTGAAGAGCAGAGTTTGAGGTGGGGAGGGAAGTGGCAAGAGGTGAAGCCAAAAAGGTAGACAGGGGCTGGGTTAAGTAGGGCTTTGTATGCATCAAAAGGAATTTGAACTTTAGCTTAAGAGCAGAGCTAGAGGGAATAGATTGTACAAAGAAACATAGAGGCTTGAAAAGCGAGGCTTGTTGGAGATAATAGTGAGTTCAGTGTGCCTGCTTTCCATTTATAGTTACCAGGTACCAACTTTGTAGCAGGCATTTGTGGTGAACAACTTGGACATGGTTCCTGCTCTGATGTAGTTTTCCTTCTAGAGTGGGGACAGGCTCTATATCAGTGAACACAGAAATTTAATTAGAAATATATAATTAAAAAGTTGACTAAAGAATAGCAGCATGAAAGTGGTAGGAGCTTCAGTTTTCTTTATCTGCAAAACTAGGTGTTATGGGTTGAACTGTGTCCTCAAAAAATATGTGTTGTAAATCCTAATCCTTACATCTGTGGGTATAATCTCATTTGGGAATGGGTTTTCTTTGTTATGCTAATGAATCAGTATTAGTATAGGGTGTATCTTAAGTCAATTTCTTTTGAGATATAAAAGAGCAGATTAAGCCAGCAGCAAGGAAGCACAGACAATGGAAGACAGATGCCATGCCACATGAGATCTCCAAGGAACCAAGAAACAGAAGCTGAAAAGAGACAAGGACCTTCCTGCAGAGCCAACAGAGAAAGCCTTCTCCTAGAGCCAGTGCCCTGAATTCAGAAGTCTAGCCTCCTAAACTGTGAGAAAATAAATTTCTGTTGTTAAAGCCACCCACTTGCGGTATTTCTGTTATAGTAGCACGAGATAACTAAGACACTAGGATAACAATGTTCTACCTACTTCACACTAGTCAGGTAGATTAGATTGTCAATGCCTAAAGAGGTTGGGTTTTATTATTGATAGGTAATGTAGAAGCAAGAGGGATTTAAGTAGAGGAATGACCTGATCTCTTTTTAGGATTTTTTTTGTCAGCAGCATGGAGGTTGGATTGGAGTGGAGAGATACTAGTGACAGATCAATTAGGAAGCTATTGCAATAGTCTCAGTAAGAGATGATGATGGTTTAAATTAATAGTGACAGTGGAGATGTAGAGAAGAAATGAAATCTGAGACATTTCTGAGGCAGAATACACAGAGTTTGGTGAGGTGAAACTGAGTAGATGCTAACTTCATCCACTAAAATGGGAAATATAGGAGGAGTAGGTGAAAGTGGAACCCCTGCGTGTGCAGTGGTTAAGTGCTTGCCTACTAACCAAAAGGTTGGTAGTTTGAATGCACCAGCTGCTCCTTGGAAACTCTATGGGGCAGTGCTACTCTTTCATATGGGGTCACTATAGGGTCGCTATGAGTTGGAATGGACTCGACGGGTTTGGTTTTTTGGTTTAGGTGAAAGTGGGGCTTGCGTGTGTGTGTGTATGTGTGTGTGTGTGTGTAAGATGAGTTTGGTTGTAGATACAACGAGTTTGAGGCCTGTGACACCTCTTGGTGGAGGTCTCTAGCAGGCAGTTCAATAAATAGATATAGAACTCGGGAGAGAGATTTTTGGTTGGCTCTATATTTGGAATTTTTCAGCATATTGACAGTAGTTGAAGCCATGCAAGTACATTAGACCTCACAGGTGGAGGGTAGCTTGAGATGATGACCAAAGCTGGCACCACAAGGATCATTAACATTTAAGGAAGATGTGGAGAAAGAGGAGGTCAAGAAGATTAAGAAGGGCCATTCAATTATTTTCTGTCATTAATTTGGCCAATTAGTTATTTATTATTTTACACATATTTATATTATTCTCTTTCTCAATATAATAATAATCCCCTGCATTTGTAATTTATTATACATTTTTTCATTTGAATGGATCCTTACAACAAATTTGTGAGGTAGGTTGGGCAGTGTTATATGTCCATTTTACAGATGAGAAAACTAAGTTCATAGAGGTTAAGTTCTTAAAGCCTCAAAGTTACTAAGTACAAAACTGATTCTTAGAGTTTTTTTAATGTTTGTTTTATTTATGTTTTTGTTTTTATTACGCCAAGCTCAATTTTCTTCTACTATCTCTTTCCCATATTTGAGGGCATTTTGAATTCTGAGCTTATTCTCCAAGATTCTATACACTCCAGCCAACTGAAAGCACCATCACCAAATCAGTGATGATGGCACAGGGCCAAGGGCCAACTTAAGCAGAGCTCATTTTTCTTCCCCCCTCTCTATGCTAGATAAGTCTAAATTTTTTTTTGTAATAGACTTGTAGAAGAAAAGAAGTGTGTCTTAGAGCATATGTTGCAAAATCTCTAGCATTTGAAGAGTATTTATTAAGCACATTATTCATGATAAAAACCATTTCCATAATAGCCCAATATATTACAGAAGATAGATTATTGCTATGATCTTTCTGGTTCCAAAGTTCAAATGAAGCAGAACTCTCTTACCAAACACTGTTGATATAAACTCAGTTTCTGGAAATGTACTTCCTTTAACTTTGCTTCCTTCTATCTTGAATGTATCCTAATAATCCCAAAGTAAATTTAAGTATCCAATTTCTTCATCCATGCTAGCCTTTTTGGTCTGCTTTCATCCCAGAATTATTATGTTTCTCTAAAGAGCTTTTAACTTTACCTCTCAGTTTCTCCAAGAATATTGCTTCTTGATTAGAGGTGGGGAAACACTGGCATTATTCTTCTTTTGGAGCTGGGATTTCCTTTATAAACTGAAAACATTTCAGAAAGACAACAACTAAGTGATGAAAGGATAGTAAGATTAGTTGAGTACAAATAAAAGGAAGAGAATATAAACTCTCCATGGGGCCACAGCTGCATTATCTTATCCCCTGCCTCACCTCCACCATACCCTGAAGAGAGAGGCTTTCCCAGAGAACTAGCACAGGAACAGGAGTACTTGAAGAGATTAGAAAATCAAGATTATAACAATATTTAGTTGGGTTACTAGGCAGCTTAAAAGGAATAATACTTGAAGGGGAAAAAAACAGGGTTTAAATTACATTAAATTGCTTAATAATTAAAAATTAAAGTGGGGATAAATTATTTTATAAATGTTTCCTGAATTATTCTATTCTAGTACTTGGATTTTTTCTTTTCAGTCTTTTATTCACTTAGTTTAAAAATACATTAACCCCGATTTTGCTCTTTGCTATTAAAATAAAATCGATTGAAAAATCTAGAAGTTTTAATTATCATTATTTGCTACTAATGTATCCAAAAACCCTTTTAAGGTTAGCTCTTCACCACTTTCCTCTAATTCTCCTTAAAATATTTGAGGAGTTAGAGTAAAAACAATTTTCAAACATGAAAAAAATGTGCACACTTGACACTCCCTTGGGTATTTACTGAAATGTGTATACTGAGTGAGATCTTTTACCAAATAGTCCTATATCAAATGCAAGGTATTTAACTGAGTAACCAAAACAGTGCTTTTGTCTGGGCTTCATCTACTGCTACTTTTCAAAAAAATCTCCAGGTTTTCCAGGAAAAATTTAAAGTGATATTTATTGGAAAATTTACTATAAAAATGTGATCACTGGAACATTGATACCACAAAATTAGAAACAATTTAAATACACATCAAATATGGAACTGTCAAAATAAATGAAAATGCATACTTAAACAGTGAAGTGGAACCAACATCTGGTTCAGAGCAGTCGGCTGTGGAGTCTTGGCTCCACCATTTCCAAGTTGTAGGATCTCAGGCAGGTTAACTTTTCTAAACCTCAATTTCCTTATTTGTGAAATCAGGATCATTATGCCTTCCTCGTTGTGAGGATTAAATTGGATTATGTATATAAAGCACTTGTCAAAGTACCTGGCACTTGATAAATGTTTAACAGGGCCTCAAACGGTTTGGCGCATGGTTCGTGTTTAATAAATATTTGTTGAATGATAACAAAACGTTAAAATGTTACATGTAATGTATGCAGCTGGGGAAGACTAATGATACATTGTTAAGTGAAAAAGCATAATTACTGTGATGTCAATTTTATTTAAAAAAACGTATTCATAAAAAAGAGAAGAATATTCACTGAAATGCAAATAGTGGTGATCTCCAGACAGGATTCTGAGAGAGATTTCATTTGTATTTTATGCATTTCTTAGGTAATTCAAATGTCTTCCAGTCTTCTGGAGTCATTTATTCCTGTAATAACCAAATAACGTGACTTCCCACCCCATGTAAGATCAAGATCTATACTCTAACTACCCCTCCTCCCCTCAGGGTTGTTGTTGTTAGCTGCCATGGAGTCTGCCCACAACTCATGGTGACCCCATGCACAATGGAAGGAAATTAGTCCTGTGCCATCCCCATGATCGGCTGCAGATGGGACAGTTGTGATCCATATGGTTTTCACTGGTTGATTTTCAGAAGTAGATAATCTCCCCTTCATGTAAGGCAAGAATTCTACCACTGAACCACCAATGCCCTCGGCCTCAGCCTACCACTGTTTTGTAAGGATCTGTTCCTCTAGTCACTAACTCTCCCCTTCCATTTAATCCCTCTTCCCCTACTTCCTGGGATCCTCAACCCCTTTCTCCAGACAGTTGCATGAAAAACTCCAAGTTCTTCTTTTTATATACAAAGCATATAAAACTTTCAGCCCCCATTTTAGACTAAAAGGCTACTGCTGGGGAACTTTTCTAAATAAAAAGCCATCGACCCCTGATCTCCACCCTCAGCTAAGCAAACGGTATAAGCAAAGAGATGGATTAAAGATGAAAATTAATTACATCAGTTAAATTCTAATTAAATTAAATCAAATTCTTAGATGTGCTTCTTTCCAATCAGAGCAAACTCTAGAGGTAATTTTTCTGTCTGACTGTTATAGATATTTTCCAGATTTTCTGCAACGAGCATTTTCATTTTTAAATGAAATAAAACCCAGCAAATATTATAAAAAATTAAGTGCTGCTTATTGATGAATGCTTCCAAAGTACACTAAGTTTTTATTTCAGAAAACACCCCATTATCATACGTCAGCTCTGTTTCAGTCTGGCTCTTTGCCCTAAGCACTCCTCCCCTCCCTATTTTTTTTCTTTCAGTTTTTTTTAACATTTTACAGGGGGAACAGCCTTCAAATATAAAAAGGACAGGAAAAAAAATGGCTCTGAGACATATGAGATTCCAACAAATTTAAACTCTGCTTGCTATAGATGAAAATTATATAAATGCCTTTCTCAATTGTGAGTATTCATTTAGATGAAACCAAGCTGGAATCAGAATTCATAATACTAGGTTTTAGTGGTTTTACTTAGTATCTTCAGAAAAGAGGATCTTATATATTGTAGTCATTACAGTTGAAATGTATAAACATATCTATATTTTGAGATCTATGGGGGGGTGCTTTATATGTTATAGTAATTCAGAACATTTTTGTAGAGCGGACAATTCATGCACATTTCCAACTAGAAACAGAATTTGGCTGATCTTGGCTTATAAAAAGGAGCCCTGGTGGTGCAGTAGTTAAGCGCTTGTGCTTGGCTGCTAACCAACGGTCGGGGTTTCAAACTCACCAGCGGCTCCGCAGGAAAAAATATGTGGCAGTCTCCTCCTGTAAAGAGTACAGCCTGGGAAACCCCATGGGGCAGTACTACTCAGTCTTACAGGGTCTCTGTGAGTCGGAATCGACTCATCGGCAATGGGTTTTGGCTTATAAAATTCATCACCTAGACTATATCTTTAATAAAATAGTAAGTTAAAGCTAAAATTAGATTTTATAAAGTTTGCTGATAATACCTTGAAAGGAAGAAAACTTTAAATTCAAATAATACATACACTTTTATTAAATATAAACCAGCTTATGATGTTTATCATTAAGACTGTTGGTTCCTAAACTGGATAACACTGCCACCTAATGGGAAAGAATGACAATGACGTTTTTTGTCTTAAAAAAACAGAACAAAACTCCTTTCTTCCCCTGGAGGTGTACCAGCAACAGTAGGGAGATTTTTGCAGTGCTGGTGGAGGCAGTCTGAGTTGCCAAGATGGAACAAGTTGCCTTAATAACTGTGGACAATATATATCTTTGTGTAAGTGTCCCTTTAAAACACAACCGTGTAATGTTCAAACCTAACTTTCTTTAAAAAGAAAAGACAACGAAACAAAACACTGAGTGATCTTCAACTGTTGTGAATTTCCATGAGCCAAAATGAAAAAGAAATTCGGGATCCAGTTCTATAACACTAAACTGCATTTTCAAATTTTACCTCTAAGGAAACTTAACATACGCTTCCTCCTCTAATAAAGGAAAAGATAAACATCACTCATGCCCATAATAAATTATGCAAATCATTTGATTTTGTAAAGCAAATAGCAAAATTACTTCACCCTTTTCCTAGCAACTTAGAAAAAACAAAAGGCTTACATTACATTGCTTAATAATTAAGAATTAAAGTGGGGCTAAATTATTTTATAAATGTTTCCTGAATTATTCTATTCTAGTACTTGGATTTTCTCTTTTAGTCTTTTATTCACGTAATTTAAAAATACATTAAACCTAATTTTATTCTTTGCTATTAAAACAAAATGAAAAAAAAAACCTAGAAATTTAAAGTATTATTAATTGCTACTAATGGCAGCAATTATTTTGTCTGGACTTCTAGCTGTGAGACCTAATGTAAGTTACTTAACCTCTCTGAATCCCAGTTTCTTTACCTGTACAATGGGGATAATAACATGACCTTCCTCATTGGATTGTTGTGAGGATTAAATGAATTAGTACAAGTAAAGTGCTTAGTTAGATTCATGCCAGATACCACAGGAAGCATTCATTAAATTTTAGCTTTCATTATTATTATTACAGGTGGACCAACATCTGAAATGTACCTACATCTGATTTGTGTTGAGTTTAGCGTAGTTCTGTGATGTGACTTAGCTTGCCTGTCATGCTAAGACTGTGGGCTCTTGTCTTAGTTAACTAGTGCAGCTATAACAGAAATACCACAAGTGGATGGCTTTAACAAAGAGAAATTTATTCTCCCACAGTCTAGGAGGCTAGAAGTCCGAATTCAGGGTGCCAGCTCCAGGGGAAGGCTTTCTCTCTTTGTCGGCTCTGAAGGAAGGTCCTTGTTATCAATCTTCCCCTGGTCTAGAAGATTCTCAGTGCAGGGATCATAGGTCCAAAGGACACACTCTGTTCCTGGCACTACTTTCTTGTGGTATGAGGTCCCCCTGTCTCTCTGCTCCCTACTCTCTTTTATATCTAAAAAGAGATTGACTCAAGATACAGCCTAATTTTGTAGATTGAGTCCTGCCTCATGAACATAACTTCCTCTAATCCCGCCTCATTAACATCATAGAGGTAGGATTTACAACACATAGGAAAATCACATCAGATGACAAAATGGTGGACAATCACACAATACTGGGAATCATGGCCTAGCCAAGTTGACACACATTTTTGGGGGACACAATTTAATCCATAACAGCTCTCTAATTTCCATTTATAGGCAGCATAGGCCAAAGGATGTTTGGGCTCTCTGGTTTTATTTGAACCCTTTGATCTATGGCATGGGTTTGGACCCTGCTCCCATTCTTGCATTTACTAGATTTGGGCAATTAGCTAATCTTTCTAAGTCCGGATTTTTTTTTTTAATTGATAAAACGAGGAACAATAGTACAGACCTCACAGGTTGCTTTGAGAATTATATGAGATAATGCAAACATAAAGCCCTTACCACAGTGTGAGTTTTCAAACTTCAACCAATTTCTCTAGTGTAGTAAAAGAAAAAAAAAAGACACTCCATCTAAAACAATATTAGCACCACTTAAGTAATATACAGTGTTGAGGAAATGAGCCAGCAGATGAAATTGATGGGAGAAGGAATTCTGCACGGGAATACGGGAACGGGGGCGTGGGGAGCGGGCAACACGTTGATCACACAGATACGGGGTGGAGAATGATCAGAGGGTGAGTAAGAGGCAGGATAACGTGATGATAAAAAGCCTGGAAATGGAGTTGGATAGACCTAGGTCTGAATTCAGGCTGTTTTCCAACTGTTAGGAGGCCTTGGGCAGGTTACCAAATCTTTTGAGCCAGTTTCCTCAGAATTGGGGATAATAAAGTTGCTGTGAGGATTGAATGAGATAATGCATGCAAAGTGCCTCCCACTGAGCCTAGGTCATAAAAGAACTCAATAAATGGTAGCTGTAGTTATTCTTATTTTTATAAAGAAATATTTTCTACAATGGGACTTAAGCACCTCATCGGGACAACTCTTTAAAGCATTCTAGTTTCTACCTGTATGGGAAAGGTGTGGTAAGCGGAAATAAGGAAGTGAGTATTTGAGGACTTTGATGCAGGGAAAGGGGGAAGGGTTGGAGCCAGTGTCTTTGAATTGGTTCCTTAAAACAGCAGGCTCTCTTAGGCTTAAACTCTGAGACTCTCTCCAGTTCCTTACTTTACTGACTTAAACTCCTGGAGAGGAGGAAATAAAGGTGTGGCCAAGCCAGCCCTGCCTCTCCCCTCTCCCACCACATGGGGGAGCACGTAGGCGCGTATATACAGGGGCATTGTGACTTCATCACCATGACGAAACCACTGTGCAAGGGGGTAAGGCGGTAATACTCCCCCAGGTTCATTTTCTTCTTCCCCACACTTATGGCCTGTTGGCAGGGAAAGGCCAGATGACAACCTGAAACTCAGCCAAGCCTGTAGCTGTGATCGCTGTTGAGATCAACTCTAGCAAACCGTCGGCATCAATAATCGTCTTCCGGTAGCCCTCCTTTTCTCCTCCCATTCTCACCTTGAAGGAAGGGTATCTCGAAGGGTAAATCAAGTTGAAAAAACCTGGAAAGAGCCGACAACCTCACACCACAGCACTGTACTTAAGGGCTCCTGTTCCATCTAGACACTTAGTCATCGGCCAGCCAGTCCTCTGCCAACCTGCCATCAGCAAACGAGTCCTCTCTCAACCAGTCCTTGGCCAATCAGTCCTCGGCTAATCACCCATAAACCAACTAGTCATCAGCCAATCAGGCAAAAATGAACCCACCAGCCACCAGCCAACCAGGTAAAAGCCTACCTGTAATGAACCAACCGGGCACAAGCCAACGAGGCATGAACCAACCAGGCATGAGTCAACCAAACACAAACAAAGCTAGTATGAATCAACCAGGCATGAGCCAACGAAGAATGAGCCAACCAGGTATGAATCAATCAGGTACAAACCTACCTGATGTGAACCAACCGGGCACGAGCCAACAAGGCATAAGCCAACCAAGCACAAGCCTAACTGGTATGAACCAACCAGGTATGAGCCAACCAGGCACAAGCCAACCGGGCACGAGTCAACAAGCAATGAGCCAACCAGGCACGAGCACAAGCCTACCTGGTATGAACCAATGGGGCACAAGCCAACAAGACATGAGCCAACCAAGCACAAACCTAGCTAGTATGAATCAACTAGGCATAAGCCAACGAAGAATGAGCCAACCAGGTACGAATCAATCAGGTACAAGCCTACCTGGTATGAACCAACCGGGCAAGAGCCCACGAGGCATGAACCAACCTGGCATGAGTACAAACTCAACTGGTATGAACCAACCAGGCACGAGCCAACCAAGCACAAACATAGCTAGTATGAATCAACCAGGCATAAGCCAACAAAGAATGAGCAAGCCAGGTATGAATCAATCAGGTACAAGCCTACCTGGTATGAACCAACCGGGCACGAGCCAACAAGGCATGAACCAACCAGGCACGAGTCAACCAAGCACAAGCCTAACTGGTATGAACCAACCAGGCACAAGCCAACGAAGCATAAGCCAACTAGGGATGAGTCAACCAGGTACAAGCCCACCTGGTATGAACCAACCAGGCACCAGCCTACCTGGTATGAACCAACCAGGCACGAGTAAACCAGGCACGAGTCAACGAAGCATGAGCCAACCAGGCATGAGCACAGTCCTAACTGGTGTGAACCAAAAAGGCATTAGCCAACAAAGCATGAGCCAACCAAGCATGAGCCAACCAGGCATGAGCCAACTAAGCACAAGCTTAACTGGTATGAACCAACCAGGCACCAGTCAACGAAGCATGAGCCAACCAGACACCAGCCTACCTGGTATGAACCAATCAGGCACAAGCCAACCGGGCACGAGTCAACAGGGCATGAGCCTACCTGGTATGAACCAACTGAGCACAAGCCAATCGGGCATAAGCCAACGAGGCATGAGTCAACCAGGAACAAGCCAACCCAGCACGAGCCTATCTGGTATGAACCAACTAGCTAGGAGCCAACCACGGAAGAGCCAAGCAGACACGAGCCAATCAGGCACTAGCCAATCAGGTATGAACCAACCGAGCACAAGCTTACCTGACACAAACCAACCAGGCATGAAACAACCAGGCATGAGCCAAGCAAGCAAGAAGCAACTAGGCATGAATTCTTTCAGAGTAAGACCTGCAGTGGCTCGAGACTGCCCTGAAATACTGCGCCTGATTAAAGTAAGCCTGTCCTTAATTCTGTGGGGCTTCATGGCGTTAGTTTAGGGCTAAAAGAGAGCAATGGAGGTATAGGCTGGGTTTGAATACTGGCTCTGCAAATAATGATCTGTGTATACAACTTTCTGGAAGTTACTTAACCTAAGGGTCATTTTCCTCATCGTTGAAAATCAAGATTATAGTTTCATTCATGTGTAGATATATATCTATACGTATATATGTATATATACATGTATGATATATATATATATATATACATCTATATCTCAAAAGATTATTGTAATGATTCAGCTAGGTAAAATGATTTCAGCTCAAAATGTCATGAAGGGAACCACTTCATGGAAATTTTGGGGACCAAATGTGTTGTCTCTCCTGGGGTGATTTTCACTTTAAAAAAGGATCTTAGAGAAAAGGAATGCTTAACTTGAATGACTCACCAATGATAGAATTTCAGATACTAATGGGTAAGTTTTTGGGATAGGGAGGCTCATTGCTTCTTATATAACACCCACTTACAGAAGCTGATGATTCTTTGCCCAGAAAACAATATTCATACACAAATTTTCCACGATCCATGGATCCACATTCCTTGATCCCTGAAGCCCATCCAGAGTTCAAAGTTCCAAGGATCATAGTTAAACGTTTCTGATTTACACGTTTATTTTAATGACTTTGCTGGAAATCACTCAAGTTCAGTAAAGGGGTCAGTTCAATAGCTATAGTTCTGTGCTGAAGTTCTGTGGCACTGAAGGCAATTGCTTATGTGATGTAAAACCTAAACAATATTAAAGCAGTAGTCCATTTTCTTATGTAGTAAATGCATGACTGAAACAAGGCATAGATTATACAAGAGTTTTGTAATGAAAACGTTGCATCTGCTTACCAACATGTCTGAATCTCTAAATTAGGCCAAGATTGTGTTCCCTTTGATTGGAGAATGTGTTTTAACGGTCAAAATAAAATAACAAAAGTTTTGTAGTAAAATCCTTCTGTTTAAATGAGGTGGTACAGTGGCTAAGAACTCAGCTGCCAAAAGGCTGGCAGTCTGAATCCACCAGCTGCTTCCTGGAAACCCTACGGTGACTGTTCTACTCTGTCCTATAGGGTCGCTATGAGTCGGAATCGACTTGATGGCAATGGGTTTGGGTTTTTTGGTTAGGCCAGGTTACATATCTATAAGAACTGGATTATACATCCTCCCATGGCTTCAATTCTATTCAATTCTCACAAGTTCCCAGATCATTTCTCCAACTGGCATTAACCTAAATGATTACATGATCAATCAAAATACTATGCTCAACATGCTAATTATTCCAGATCCACATTTTTCCAGGTGGTAGAAAATAATTTAGAAGATTTTTTTGTAGCGCTAGTATCTGACACCTGGTTTGAAATTAATAAAATATTTTTAATGAACCACAGTGAATCTCTTAATCTGGACAAACTTGTTTCCTAGCTTTCCAAACAATGCCCATTGTTATCATAAAGGGAAAAATACATCACCGGACTCTCCTACTCCAGTGAATCTGTATCTGTGGAGTTTCTGACCACATTTACTTTACTTTTTAATTTGTCTCATGTGCTTGAGAATACACCAAAAGTTTCTTGGGAGTAATTTTAACTAGTATTTACTATACAAAAAAGTCAGTTGCCATCAAGTCAATTCCACCTCATAGCGACTCTATGTGTGTCAGTGTAGAACTGTGATCCATAAGGTTTTCAATGGCTGATTTTTCAGAAGTAAATCGCCAGGCCTTTCTTCTGAAGTGTGTCTGGGTGGACTTGAACCTCCATCCTTTCGGTTAGCAGCCGAGTGCATAACTGTTTGCACCACCCAGGGACTCCACAAAAATACTAGAAAATTGAATTACTTACTGTCCACCACAGATATGCAAGTAATGATTAATTAGTTTTGGGCTTTATGTTCCTCTCTAAAAAAACGTATATCCATTTGTCCTATCTCCTGTTCATTGCTAAGTTATAAAACATTCTCTTTTTGCAAAGCAATTTATTAGAGTTTGGCATCATAGTAATTCTGTAGCTGAGAATATTGCAGGCTCTATTTACTGTCCTGCCACGAAAATTCTTCTGAGTATACTTTGTATACACCTGTTCTATCCTATTTGTAACCACAGCATTATTTCAGGATCTAGTCATTGTATAGCTAGGAAACCACAACTTTTATTATGGTGGTTCCTAAAGTGTGGTACTGGATCCATAGATGAGTGCTGTGTAGTATTAACACTAGATTTTTGTTCATTGTAAAAACATTGAGGGCATATTAGGGAAAAAGCCATGTGCTAAGTACTGTAAAAGACACAAAGATTGTTAAATTACAGTCTCTGCTCTCAAGGAGTTTACAGTGTGTTAGGGGAGGTAAAGACACAAATAATTCTTATCCTCCTTACCCAATGCATTCTCTACGCAGCAGTCAAAATTCTCAAGACTCCACTGGGCTTCTGGTTATACTGAGAATAAAATTCAAATTTCTTACAAGGCTCTACATAATCTGGCCCTTGCTGGCTTCCTTATATATCTTAAAAGCTTTTTCCATTATACATTTAATGTACTCTCAGTCAAAACCCCCAAATTTTCACCTGGAACTATAAACGTGAGCACTTCTAGAAAAGTTCCAAAAAGAAGAGTGATATCCCTACCAGATATTATAAACCTGTAAGTAATTAAAATACTATGGTTATAGGTGCAGAGATAGATCAATGGAACAGAATTTAGACTATGAAAAAAGAGACATTTCAAATTAGTGAATAAAAGGGTTATTCAATAAATGGTGTTGGGACAATTGGGGAGACAAAGATGAAACTCCACCTCACTTCTTACACCAAAAAAAATTCAAATGAGTCAATTATTAAGAATTTAAGAATAATCTGGAAGTGGAGAATACCTTTCCAAGCATGAGACCTAAACCATAAAGGATTAATTTGAATATGTAAAAAAAGATACAGTAAAAAGCAAAATAAACAAAGTCTAAACTGGGTAAAACACCTGACAGGCAAACACATGGCAGATTCTTCTGTAAAGCCTACGGACTTTACATAGACTTTAGGATACCTACTTTGAATGCTCAGAAACCCTTTTTGCTTTACTTTTCTGGTTTCTGGTTGTATTCAAGGCTAGTCAACTGGACAACTGACCCTCATGAGTGAGGCATCAAAGTAGTTAATCTCTCTATAATTATATATATTATTTTGTTGAGCGTGCTGTTTTAGATTTTAAGTTTATAGTTGGTGGGGGTCAAGTGTGACTAACCTTTAACAGTGCAAGGGACAACATCATAAGTGAATAAACAATAAAAAACTTCCCAAGTTATCATCTTAAGAATTTGTTACTAAATCATAAACTGAAGTTTTCTCTGCTTTGACAGGAACTGGCTGCTTGTGAAAACATGCTAGATGCAGTGAAGTTAACAGCAGCAGGTAAGACGTTCTGTGGTATTTTCAGAGCTAGAAAAATAAACAGGGCATAATGTATGCACACAGTACTACATATACCTGGATATGTGGAAGCTGCTGTCCTTGGTATACAAAGACGATGACATTAATAATATCCATATGCATGCAGCCCTGGTGGCGCAATGGTTAAGAGCTCAGCTGCTAACCAAAAGGTTGGCAGTTCGAATCCACCAGCTAGTGCTTGGAAACCCTATGGGGCAGTTCTACTCTCTCTGTCCTATAGGGTTGCTATGAGTCAGAACTGACTCGACAGGAACAGGAAGTGTTTTATGATGAATGAGAACTTTCTAAGTAGGAAAGATGAAGACTTAGAACAGAGATGATTAAAGTCTATAAAATTATGAATGGCAAAGAAAGTTATTTACTAAATCCTAGAAAATTATGAGCAAAGATGACTCCTTGCAATAAACTTAGAGCATTCTTCAAAGGAGATAAACGGTTTTGCTACAATACTGGGCAAGAGATCAATTGCAAACTTCAGAAGAAGGGCTGTTTTGTGGGGGTCTTTTGGGCCATGCCCTAACACAGCAATCTTGGTGTCTTGATCAGAAATAGAACCCTGAGCTGCATGGATAATGGATCAATCATCCCAAATGACAATCTGTATGTTCTTACACTTGATAATACCACCACCAGAATGTTAACCGTTTCATTGGTCTAATGGAAATAGTAAAAAAAAAATACAAAGTTGAAAGTAATGGACACTCTATGAAAGCAGTATTCAAACTAAAACAGTATTACTATACTGAGATAAGGTCATTATTTCACTGTAGTTAGGAAAATAATGCTCAGTGTAATGTATAACAATTAATATTAAAAAACAACAGAAATACTTCATGTACTCCATCTTCTTGCCTTAGGATTTCACTGTATCTCTGAAGTTATTTCATAATATCCTCAGTTGTTTTTATCCTAAAAAGTCTTTGTGTTCTAGTATAGAGGCAGGTGAGATATTTGATGAAATAATGCTCTATTCTTAACTATTACTGTAAAATTTTTGACATACTGTATGTGAATTGATACTTCAGATTTACTCAGGGATGGCTTTGGGGACAATCCCCTTTTCTACTGCCTGATTGCAGAAACACAAAATCAACATACACCATCAGGTAAAGTATATCTTCTTTCTCCAATTTAATCTAGAGTATATTTTCCCCACTGTGCAGAATACAGTTTGATAGCATATAATGACTATTAAGCAAGGAGAAGAGTGTCAGAGTATAAAACCAGTTTTTTTGTAAAGTGTGTGGTATGTACTTATGTTTACATATGCATAGGAAAAAATTTGAAAAATATACTTCACACTGTTAAGAGGTCATACCTCTGCAAAGCTGTATTATAAGGGACTTAACACCTTCTACTTTATATATTTCTAGTATTTGAAATTTTGTCCAGTGACCATTTATTACCTTAATCGTTTAAAAAACAAAATAAAACAAAGATGTTCCATTTGGGGGGAAGATTCTTTCAAAGATTCAAAGCATTAACCTCTTTGTACCCCCTCTTCCCTCTTCTAGACACAGTGACCATTGGATTTGCCATGTACTACTTTACATACGACCCCTGGATTGGCAAGTTACTTTACCTAGAGGACTTTTATGTCATACAAGCCTATCGAGGTCAAAATACATTTAGCAGTACTTATAAATACTTTAAAAATCAAAACAGTATGTTTTAATGTTAAGGATAAGAGATAACATTTTAGTATAAACATGACATTCAAAGTTAGTCTATGTAATACATTTCTGTTTCATGAGTCTGATACTATCCTAGTCATCCCTGAATGTGGTGAAGACCCAATCACTGATTACAAAATATCTTTTTTATTAGTTACCATCAGGGCTTGAATAAGCAAAGCTACTATTAAAAAAAAAACAGTTGCCATGGAGTCGATTCTGACTCATAGCGACCCTATAGGACAGAGTAGAACTGCCCCATAGAGTCTCCAAGGAGCAGCTGGTGGATTCAAACTGCCAACCTTTTGGTTAGCAGCTGAGATCTTAACCACTACGCTACCAGGGTTTCCAAAGCTACCATAGCTATACTTTTAAGAAATGCTTTGACATTTTGGGTTAGTTTGACTAGAAATGGATATGAAATATACCCTGTCATAAGATGATAGTGACAGAAACTCATTTCCTCTTCACTAATACAACCCAAACTCTTTTCTACTACCCTTGGAATCACATTCCAATTATGAAAAAGAGATATGGAAAACATTCATAAGTTTCAACACAAGATATTAAGGATATGTAATAACTAGATACAGAGTTCTTATATTTTATTTATTTTAAACTAAAGCAAATAACTTGTTAAGGGAGTTTTTTCAACTTACTGTTTGCATTTTGCATTATGTATTTAAAAGGACTAGGTATTGGAGCTGAAATGCTGAAGAGGCTAAGTCAGGTATGTCTTACAATTAGTATTGATATTCAATTTCATCAACAAATATTATTATCTAACAGGGCATAAATTAGGTAATTCATCATCTCATCATCTGAACATAACCCCAAAATATTTTTTGTATTCCAATCAAACTGGTTTTTCAAATCAGATACCCATATAGGTTATATTTAATTAAAAATTGATTTCTATATAATCCACAACCACATAATACACTTTTTGCTGTAAAGCACAAAGACGTAAGCATGAGGGAGATTAGAAGGCAATTTTACCCATAAAATAGGTCCAAGTATGACTATGAGAATAGTATAAAAGCAAGACCCTTGTGACTTTTGGAAATACACTTGAAAACATGTTCTTTTAGGTAAACTTTTTCTGTAGCATAAAGAAAAAACAATCAATAGAAAAACCAACGAGTGGACTTTGCAAATCAGTTTTGGACTTAAGAAGGACTTAAGAAGGGAGGGATTTTAAAGCTCATTAACAGTAGGATATTTTCGTTTTCAGCTATAAAGAAGTCCAAGAGATAATTATTTTGAAGTATTTTGCACATACTACCTTGCATATAGTAGACTTTGCAATGAAATCAATGTGTTAATGAAGACTATACTTTCAAATAAAAGTATTTTTTGTTTGTTTTTAAACAGATAGCCATCAGAAGCCAGTGCAACTGCATGCAACTTCTTGTTGTCATTTGGAACGAGGCTTCTATTGACTACTACACTCGACGAGGGGCTTTAGACCTTTCCTCTGAGGAGGGCTGGCATCTGTTCAGATTTAACAGAGAAGAACTCATGGACATGGCAGGGGGAGAATGAAAAAGGATGCATAACAACCCATCCCAACATAGGCCTCAACATCTGAATGTCACCTGAGTCCAACAACAATTTGACTTTGAATGTTATACAATACAGCAAGTGATCATAACACTCTGGTTTGAGCAGATCTTTTACTTTGAAGCAGATTTTGCAGCTATAGTCAACACTCCATTATCCAAACTAATATACTCACGGCTAGTAGCAGTGCTGATAATCCAAATGAGCAGATAATTCAAAAATCACTTATACTTGACTTTGAGCTATTTATTTTTTTTACCTATCATATTTCACCAAATTTAAGATGCTTTTCCCCCCCACATTTTAACGTCTGAAGTCAGGATAAGTGTAATGATCAACTGGCATTTTCTTTCTTCTTGTTGTTGTGTGCCATCAAGTAGATTCCATCTCATAAAACCAAACCAAACCCACTGCCATCAAGTTGATTCCGACACATAGCGACTCTATAGGACAAAGTAGAACTGCCCCATAGGGTTTCCAAGGCTGTAAATCTTTACAGAAGCAGATTGCCACATCTTCCTTCCACACAGCAGCTGGTGGGTTTGCACTGCTGACCTTCTGGTTAGCAGCCAAGCACTTACCACTCTGCCACCAGGGATTCTAATAGTAATCTTAGATGTGACGAAATATGAGTGTATTTGATTGTTAACAGATCTGAGGTACTAAAAATTCAGTTCAAATACTTAAGCTAAAGTCTGAAGAGCTTACTTGTGAAAAATAAGTGAACTGATTCACCCTGAGCAGCTCAAGTACCACTGCCTCCTTGACATTGTCCTAGAACTGCATTCCATCTTTGAACATCTATAAGCTCTTTGGTTGTACTTATCTTAGAGCTGATATCACATACAACACTGTATTTGTGTCTGTTTCTACCCTTCCTAATTGAGTATATGCCCTTTGGTAGAATTATACTTCTCTTTGTATTTTGTGGTGCCACCTGCATGGCAGAACATGTAAGTTCCTACTATGTACCAGGTATTGTTATGTGCAGAGAGGCTACACAGATGATTCAGTCATACCTGCAAGGAGCCTGATCTGGAGGAAATACTAATTATTATAAATTGTGTGGACTATCACAGCTATAAATACCAACTGCAAGGAAACAGAGAGAAAGAGCATCTAACTTCTACCCGGGAGAACTGAGAAAAGTGGCAGTGAAACTGGATTTGGAGGATAGGTAGGAGGTTGGACTATGGGGCAGGATGAGAAAGAAGAGCATTCCAAGAAGAGACACCAGCATAGGCAGAGAAAAAGCAGCCTAAAAGAGCAAAGCATGTTCAAGAAATAAGTGGTCTGTCATTTATAATATAACATACATTGGTATTAGTATAGGGAGGGTAGAGGGAAGATAGGACTAGGAAGGTGAGTTGGGATCAGATATGAAGGGCCTTGTATGTCATGCTAAAGAGTTCTGATTTGATTATGTAGCCAATGATGAGCCACTGAAGATTTCAGAAACACACATCTTTCTATTCTATTCTGGCAACAATATGACAGATGGGCTATAAGAATACGGTAGCAGATACCGTATGCTAAACTCAACACCCATTCCCAACCCCTTGTCCCTTGCCTTCCTTACTATAGAAAAAATGTTATTTCCCAATCCTCCTTGAGGTAAATGTGGCTATGTGAAAAGTTATGGTTGAGATACAGACAGAAGTCTTCTGAGGGGGTTCTCAGATAGCATTTACTTTTCTGATAGGCCAGAACCATCTGGTGTACCTTTCCCCCACCCCTTCTTCCTACCTTGAATGTGTGTGCTCTCCCTGGAGGTAAGCAGACATCTTATGACAATGAGGTAACACATCAACATGCCAAAGAGAGAAGAGAAGAAAGAGATAAAAAGTCTAGATCCTTTATGGCAGCAATGAGCCAGGCTTTACATAGACCCTTATTTGTTTAAGGCACTGTAAACTGATTTTGTTACCTGCAAGTGGAACACACTGTCAAGTGACAGAGAACAAAACAGATTATCCAGGAGCAAGACAGGCAGGCAGATTAGCCAGGGAAGTGATGATGAAGACTTGAACAAGAGCAATGACAGGGACAGAAAAGTTAGATTTGAGAAATATAGAAATGAAGAGAGAGAGGTAAAGATAATTTACTTTTAGGCATACTGACACTGGGATATACAGGGGGCGTAAGGTGGATATAACCAATAAATAATTAGAAATACAGGTCTACAGCTCTGGAGAAATAAGGGAGCTGGGAATATAAATAATAATGACATATAAATGGTGGCTGAAGCCAATGGAGTGTGCTGAGTGAGAATGAGAGAGATCATATAGAATGAGAAAAGAGGACTAGGGCTACAATGTAAGCAGCCTCAGCACTGAAGGAACAGAAGCAAGGAAGAAGAATGAATGACAAGAGAAACAGGAGTAACAGAGAGCAAACGGAAGAGTGAGTTTCAAGGAGGGAGTGGTTAAGAGTCAATAATTACAGAAAATTCAAATAAGTATAGGGACAGGGTACTGCAAGTGAAAGAGGAATTGAAAGTGAGGAAGAAAATAATTACTTTTTAAAGAAGTATGTCATAAGAAGAGGAGACAAAAGACAGCTAGAGTGGAAGAGGCAAGGGTTAAGGAAAGGTTATTGTCTTGTTTTTGGATACAGAAGACCTGAAGTTATTTAGAGGTTGAGGAAAAGAAAGAAAGGAAGAGAGAAACCAAAGACTGAAGATAAAACAAAATGGAGTATGGTCTTAGAAAAGGTGGGAAGGAATGAGATTAGGGACACTAACCGAGGCACTTACTTTAGAAAAGGGGGATGCATGGCTGAAAAGAGGTAAGTCTTGAAGGTAGATGGAAAGAAGATGAGAATGGTCATGTTTAATGATTTATAGCTCTCCAGGGGAACAGAATAGGAAACTCCTAAGAACCAGTAAAAAAAACAAAAAAAACTGCTGAACAGCACTGGGGATCCTGCATAGCATATTGGCATTTTAAAGTTAGAGGTGTTTTTGGACATTTATGAGAAGTTAACATTAATAAAAGAAAGAGACAAAACCAAGCGCAAGTGCCAAAAAATATGCATATTTTATTCCAGTTCTGGGAAATGCAAAAAAAGGGGGGGATGTCCTTCTACACACCATTCTAATTTAGCTGAAATTAATTCAGAAAAGCTAGAGCAGATATATTTGTGTATATACAGGTATGTGTTTTCAGATTTCAGTCTCATCAGTATTCATGTTCTTATTCCATTTTGGTCTTTTATAAACATCCTTAAAAGTCATCAAATGCATCCTATTACTTCTACCACTGTCTCCTCATCAATCATTTAATACTGTTTGGACCGCATTCAGTTTGTATATTAATCATTTATGGATTGGTCAAACTCTACATTACAAAACGTAAGGGGAAAAAACTTGATTTAAGTTATACTCTATTTGTCACAGTTACCCATTACATGATTTTTTTCATCATTATTTGCAACTTCACACATCTTGTAGTTCTCTATGCAGTCTATCTCAGCTTCTAGTGCTGTACATATCTACATCTTCTGGATGGGACTGCCCGTGATCCATGAGGTTGGGGTCAGGCATAAATTGTGTGGCACCTGATAAAGTATTAAAATGAAAAAAAACATTAGTCATTCATTTAACAAATTTATAGTTGGTACTGGAAATAGAACAGTGAACAAAACATAAAAATCCCTGCCAACACGAATCTAACATTCTAGTTGGGTGAGACAGAAAATAAGTAAAATATTTATCAGATGGTGGTAAGTGCTATGTAGAAAAATAAAGGGAGGAGCATATGGAGTGCTTGGGTAGTTTACAATTTTAAATAGTGTGGCAAGGGAAAACCTTTCTGGAAAGGTGATATTTGAGCAAAGAAGTAAAGGAGGTGAGGGTATGAGCCCTGTAGATATCTGAGAGAAATGCCTTACAGGATGAGCAGATGGCAAGTGTAGTGTAGCTGAGGCCATCTGAGGAACCACAAGGTAGCCAGTATGGTTGAAATAGAGTAGGTGAAATGTGGTAGTGGTGGGGAGAGACAGGGATAGGACCTGTGATCAGAAAGAGAGTAGAAGGCTAGGTCATGCTGGCCATGGTAAGGACTTTGGATTTTATTTTAGGTGAGATGAGATGACACTGCAGTTTTAAGCAGACAGGTGACATGATCTTATGTTTTTAAAAAGATCACTCTTGGCTATGGGATAAAGAGACTACAGGGGAACAAATGCAGAAGCAGGGAGACCAGTTAGGAAGCTACTGCAATACTCCATGAGAGAGATACTAAGACTTTAACCAGGTGGCAGCACTGGATGTGGTGAAGAGGGCTTGGATTATGGATAACTTTTGAAGGTAGAATGGAGAGGATTTCTTAAATGGATTATGTGGTGTGAAAGAGACTCTTTAACTTGAGAAACTGAAAAAATGGAGCTGACATTTACTGAGACAGGGAAAAATGTGGGAAGAGCAGGTTGGGGGAAGGCAAATGAAATGTTAAGTTTTGGTTGTATTAAGTTTGAATTGCTTACTAGATATCCAAGTACAGATGTTGAGTTGTTGTTAGTTGTGGCAGCTGGAAATATGAGTCTGGACAGTTCAGAGGTTAGGTCTGTGCTGGTTCATAACGTCAGTCCTAGCCTATATGTCATTTAAAACTATGGGACTAGATGAGATCATACAGGGAGTCAGAGAAGAGGTTCAAGAAATTAGCCCTTTGAGCACTCCAATATTTTGAAGTCATGAAGACTAGGAAGATGTAACAGAAAACTGAAAAGGAACAGCCAGTCAGTGAGGTAAGAGAACCAAGAGCTAGTGGTATCCCACAGGCCAAGTAAAAAAATTGTTTCATCGAGGAGGCTACTGATGAATGGCTTAAAATGGAGATTGAGAACTGACTCCTGGATTTTGGCAATGTGTGGATCAATGGTGATGCTGCTAAGCTTACTGTGTGCCAGACACCATTATAAGTTATTTTCATGCATTATCGCACAATACCAACATGAAGGAGGTGTTACTGTTATATTATCCTTGTATTACAGACAAGAAAATCTTAGAGAGGTTAACTTGACTGATGTGACTCAGCTGGTAAGTGGTGTATCCAGAACTGAATTAAGGTCTGTCTTACCCCAACACAACAACCCTGGCTATTTTTTAAAATGGGGCTTAAGGTAATAACAGCCTCATACAATTATTTTAAGTATTAAATATGGTATTTCACAATACCTTGTTTACAGTAAGTAGGCAAGGAACAACTAACTGTATACTTATTTTGTAACATAATATTTAAAATGTTTTTAGAAATTTGTTTTTAAGTACATTTTTAAAAATTTGATTCATTTTAAAATGATTTCATTACATTTGGGAGCCACTTTTTTTCCCCCACAGAGGAATTTAATTCCCAGTTTTATAATGAAAATAAAGTGGAGAAGTAGGTTTTAATATAATGATTTGTTTTATACCTATCTTATCTGAAAAATTTTCTTTTATAAAGTGTTACATAACAATATGTGACTCCACTACCAAATGTATTAAAAAACAACCAGATCATAAGTAATTACTACACATGACCCTTACCTAGTTGTCCATGGTATAGAGACTCTTAACTTAGGGTTCCTTTGGCAGGGTCTATGAATAGAATTTACGTGATCTATAAACTTCGATGGGGAAAATGTCTTTATTTTCACTAACTTCTCACTGAAAATAATATTTTCTTTAATAATGAATGCAGGCAACAAACTACAACAGTATTAGCAACACCTCAGATTTAGTCATCAATAGAAATCACAGATATTTTCATATCACATTACAGTTGCAGACATCTCAAAACATTGACAATCACCACTACTTCGAAATTATAGTAGCTAACAGACTTATGGAGCCCTAGTGGCACAGTGGTTAAGAGCTATGGCGAGCTACAGCTGCTAACCAAAAGGCTGGCAGTTCGAATCCACCAGCCACTCCCTGGAAACCCTAAGTGGCAGTTCTACTCCGCCCTATAGGGTCGCTAAGAGTTGGAAACGACTCAACGGCAGTGGGTTTGGTTTTCAGGTTCATTAGACTTATTGCTAGATCTTATTTAATGCATCTTAAGGAAACACATATATTACTATGTATTTTGTTTTATGCATTTAAAAACATTATTTTGAGCAAGGGTCTGTGGTTAAGAACCTCCTGCTAGTGGTTCTGCCCTGTCAAGGTCCCTTTCTCAGATTTATCTTTACTGCCACCTGATGGAAGCTGTTGCTCAGCACAAGTGAAAACTGCACTAAAAATAGTTTTCTTCTTTATCATAGTATTCCAGACAAGTGACCATTATTTTATCTGCCTTGATTTCTCTAATTGGCTTAACAATGTCCATCAATTAGCTAAGTTCTCTAGCACTTCTACCCAATTCCTTAATTTATATTCTTGTCCAAAGTCTGGCCAAAGATTCAATTCACCTAAATTTCTTCTATTTGAAAGGCCTGTTTACCTTTAGATTTTCTCCACCTCTCAAAATTTGTTAAAAGGCTTCAAAATTTTAATTTACTCATATCTTAGGTCGGACATTATTAACTAGAAGAATCTTCATCAGAATTCACTGTAGAACGTTTCCTAAAATCTACCCATCTGGAAGCCTCATCTCTGGAAATTCTGCTTTGTGTGAGGTAGGAAGAGTGCGAGCCTATGAATTTTAAAAACACTCAAGTACTGTACTTCTATGCAAATAACGGGCGCCTTCTACATTTGTTTGCCAACCATGCCTCCCCCTCCTCCCCATTAAGTGTGCTATGCTAATTTTTTTACAGCAACATGTAAAAAAAATTGGCATAGCAGCGCTTATGAAAATACCTCCTGGGGGGAGGGCGCAGTTGGCAAACAAACGTAAAAGGTGCGTGTTTGTTATCTGCATAAAAATATGGTAACTGTGATATGGATCCTTTGGTTTAGAACCACGTGTTGTTGTGGGCCATGGAGTCGATTCTGACACCTAGTGACCCTACAGGACACAGAAGAACTTCCCCACAGGGTTTCCTAGGCTGTAAATCTTTAGGGGAGCAGATCACCAGGTCTCTTCTCCCAGGGAGCCACTGAGTGGATTCGAACCGCCGACCTTTTAGTTAGCAGCAGAGTGCTTAACCATTGTGCAACACAGCAAAACACCAAACCAAATCCACTGCCATCCAGTCGATTCCAACTCACAGTGACCCTACAGGACAGAGTAGAACTTGCCCCATAGGGTTTCCAAGGCTATAAATCTTTACAGAAGCAGGCTGCTATATCTTTCTCCCATGGAGCAGCTGGTGGGTTGGAATATGACCTTTCAGTTAGCAGCCAGTTCTTAACCACTGCTGCATCAGCGCTCCTAGGTCATTTGATTTCTGCCTTTTTAAAAACGATTCACCTCATGCTTTTATGAATAATTAAGGATTAAATCCTTCCTCTTTGAAATTTCTTTACTCCTTGAGCTGATCACAGGTTCCCTGTCCTCCAAGGGATTAACAGTCATAAAACTTTTTAGATCTCAATTCCCTAATCATTATAATGCTTTTTTTTGTACTTTATCATATTTTTAATCTCTAATACAACATATTCTGCTTAAAGCTTTTTAGCAGACTTTTTAAAAAGCTGGTGCTGTAACAAACAGGAAAGGAATAAAAATGTTTAAAGTTATAAAACAGCAACAAATTACTGTCTCAAATAGCCATTTGGTGACATCTATTCATTGATAATGTAGTTTACACATTATCTCATTTAGATTTTAAGCAGGTTAGGTACAACAGAAGGGACAGATCACCAATAAATTGCTGAGTGAAGTTAGCATTGTTAGAAAATCTATTTATGTTTCTAGCACATAAAACCGGGATAATATTCAGCATTCAGCTTCTCAATAACTGAACCACTTGAAGATATTACTCACTGCAAAGTATTTTCTCATACTCTGTTCTATTCCTTCCATTCCTTTTTTTTAATGTTCTTCAGTTTGGCTATTTCTTATTGACCTGTCTTTGAGTTCATTAATTCTGTCTTCTACTGTATACAGTCTGCTATTAAGCTCATCCAACGAGCTCTTAACGTCAGATATTATATTTTTCATTCTAGAATGTCCACTTGATTTGTCAACACATTTCAATTCTCTGTTGAAATTCTCCATCTTTTCAACCATTTTGTCCATCATTTTTTTCTATTTAACACAGTAGTTATTTTAAAGTCCTTGTCTGTTAACTTCAATATTTAAATTACCTGCTGGTTTGCTATTATTATTTTTTCTTTTTTCATTGTCAGTCACCTATTCCTGTCTCTTTGCATACTAGTATTTTGTTTATTTTTTGTATGCAAAGGACATATCTCTATCCCATTAGGCACTGAGTTGGATGTGAGCTGGGTTGTAGTTTTAGTAAGAGTCAGTCAGTCAACCTGTGGGTCCTCCCTCTTCCTCAGGTGTAGCCTCCCAAGCTACTGATGAGTTTCTGTCTCTTCCATGCTAAGACTATAGGAAATTAAGTTTTGCCCTTCAGAGGTTTTAAGCTTGGCTGTTTAGTCTCCTGCTCCATGAAAAATCTGGCAAATATCATGAGGGTGAGATGAGTTGTGTATGTGTGGTAGACCCCCTCCCTCTAGATCAAGGGTTGACAAACTTTTTCAGTAAAAGGATAGACAGTAAATATTTTAGACGTTGTGAGCCATATGGTCTCTGTCACAAATGCTCAACTTGGGTATTGAGTACGTAAGCAGTCACAGATAATAAGTAAATGAATGGGTGTGGCTGTTTCAATGGACACTGAGATTTGGATTTCATATAATTTTTCACTTGTCACAAAATATTATTCTTCTTTTGATTTTTTTCAACCAGTTTAAAACATGTAAAAACCATTCTTAGCTTGCAGGCCATACGGAAACAGGCAGTGAGACAGATTTGGCACTCAGGTCATAGTTTGCCAACACTTGCTTTAGAGGGACAGTAATCCTGGGAGACAGATTTCATTCTGCTTTTATCAGATTCTCGAAGAGGTTCACAACACCAAATTCCCAAATTGGTGATTCCTAAAACAGCATATAATTTTCATCATAAGATGCATATAAGATGATAGAGAACAACATACTCAGATTCAGACCCACCACACATACTTCTACACTGTGCCCCTAATGCACCCCATCTATTCTACATGTTGGTAAGTGGTGGTCTTGGAGATAGGGATGTTGGGCTAGTCTCATTAGCTAAGTGACTTGCTCCTAAAGTGTGCTCAGCGAAAATTTATTAGCAAAATAGCTAATAGCTATAGGCAAATGATGACGATAATATCTAATATTCACTGAGAGGTTAACATGTGCTAGGTATTGTGCTTGTGCATTACATGCATTATCTCATTTAATCCTCCCAACAACCATGTAAGAAAGATACTATCATTACTTCTTTTTATATATGAGGAGACTGAGGCTTGATGTGTTAGGTAATAGAGCTAGTAAATGTTGGATCTGGGATTCAGATCAAGGTCTTATTCTAAAATCTGTGTTCAATATCACTACTGATTCCCACATCATGGACCTTTGGGATTACATGTGAACTGTAGAAACACCGAATCCCAAGGGTCTATTGTATAATCAACTTGGAATTATATATGATAATGAATGGCACTGGCATATCTCTCCCCTTCTGCATATCTCCATAGAATGCTTTTCATCTATCACATTACCCACCATAATTTGAAATATGACAGGAGGGTAAAGGGTTCCAGAATCCAGATGTGTGAAGAAAAGACATTAGATAGGGATGGTTTTGGTCCCACCATTAAGCTGTAGGAAGTTTCATCTTCATGAAGATACTCTGGAATTGACAGGCATTCAGAAAAATGACCAGATACATTATACACTTACGGAAATAAGATCAATTGTAGATTATTCAGAGACAGTCTAAAAACTGTACAACTTATCTTGATTAAGGAGAGGCGACAGGAAAATATTAAAATCAGGCTTGTTACTCAGTGACAGCATTTATAAAGAGAAGGAGGAAGCAGAAATTAGAGACTAAGCTCTGGTTTTAATAAATAATAATCTATGCACATTGGACAGTTTGGACTTTGGTGTCAGGAAGATCTAGCCTATAAACGCAGCTCTGCTACTCATAAGCTGTATGACTTTGGGCAAGTTATGTATGTTCTTGGAGTCCCAGTCTCTTCATCATAGAGTGGGAATAATTACTACACACCAGAGTTTTTTGTTTTGGGGTAAAGATTAAATAAAATAATATAATACACTCACAGTCCTTTACATCACAGTAGGTTGGCAATAAAAGACAGATATTCATATTATTCCCTAAGTCTCTACCTCTCTGGTCATATTACCTTTTGCAATAAGACACTCACATTGCACAGACAGACAAACCTATGCAAGACACTGACTGGTGAGTGTATATGAATACACAGTTGAAATGGTATTAAATATCATTACCTTATTTTTGATCACAGTGCAACTATGGTAGTATTTACCTAGAAAGTATAATTACCACTATTTGATCCCACAAAGTACTAATTGCCAGTATCTAATACTAACAAAGTTATTAGCATTATACCCAAAAACCCATTGCCGAGGAGTCGATTCTGACTCATAGTGACCATATAGGACAGACTAGAATTCCCCATAGGGTTTCCAAGGCTGCAATTCTTTATGGAAGCAGACTGCTACATCTTTCTTCTGATTAGCATTATACATCGGTGCCATTTCTACTCCTTAAACCTGAAAGTACTTCTAGTATCTAAACTGAATAAAACTATGGAAAGTGGAATCAAAAAAAAAAAAAAACATAAGGAGGCTAATAGAGGGAAACAGCCCAAATTAAATAGAAGTTGATACTTCTTCTATGTAGATGTGACTCACACCTATAGCCTATAAACTGATAGGATCCAGAAAGGCAGATTTTCCCCCTACCTGATAAAAAGCTTGTATTTACAAAGTGATATTAAATGCTTCACTCAGCCAACCCACCCAACAGTGCTACTCTATACCCTCATACACAAAGATCAGTATTATGAACTATGCAGCAATTAAAAAAATCCTAGGCCCTGAGTACCTCATAACCTAAAAAGATAGAGTACAGATATGAGAAAAACAAAACATTGATGAAGAGACATAAATAAGTTCAAACTATGAATTACAATACTATCAAACTACTTAAGAACAAAAACAAAACTGAATTATTCCAAACAAACCTGAGGTGAGTTCTGATTTGGTCTTTGTTTCAGAGCTGAGTTCTGTTGGCAAAGGCACTGAACGTTTCAGGACTTGAGTTGTCTTTGTAGGTATTTCTATTTCAGCATAACTTCCTACCTGTTTACCAAAAATATTTTTCCTTAATAAGTAAACCATTTTACTAAAACAATAAAATATCTTAAAAAATGATAATAGAAAGAATTAGGACTCCTTCATCTACTTTCATTCTATCCTTAACCTCTGTTAGTACCCTCATTCCAAGCCAACATCCATTGAAATAAAACTCAAATGTCTATCTTTTTGGTCCACTGAAACTCTACCTTAGTTTTTTCTTTAGGTTCAGGGAGTGTTTCTTTTTGGTTGCTTTTTGTCCATGATTTAACTGCTTCATAAATTTGCTGGCTTGTAGCATATGCCTTTTTCCCAGTTACCTAATTAAAATAAAAAATCAAATAACATATATTTTAAAAAGTTAAAATAACAAATATTTTTAAAGTTACATCAGGTACTTTATATTAACACCCAGTATCAATAGTAAAGGTATAAATATTTAGATAACACAAAGCACCATTTTCTACATCGTATATGAAACATTATTTGCCTCATGTAAAAGACTTAAAAATGTATACTTTGCATTCATACTGTAATATGTGAATTCAAAATTTTATGTCTATTTAACAGGAGTTTTGGAAAGGTAGTTTGAGATGATCAACAGCTGACTAAGAAAACGAGATTTTAAGATACTATCCAGTTAATATTCTGGCTTAAAATTTTAAGGTACTTTCTCCCACTCATAAAGAAAGAAAAAGCATCAATGAATTTCTCCAGAGAATTACACTCTTTTAGGTAGAAGGATGAAATACAAATTGAACTACAACCACTAAAGAAGAGACTGGGATGCTCACTGAATGCCCAAAGTTACCATTACTTTTATTCATAGATCTTTCCCTCTGAAAATCTTCTCCTTCCTTCTTATGATTTTTTACCCATCTTTTTGTTCCTTATGGTTAAAATGACTTCAGTAGCTATTAATTTTTCAAGTGTTAAAGAAGTTTTGGGGAGTTTTCCAGCATAAAGGTTTCTATAAACATAAATTTTTTTTATATGTATATTTTTCTTCATCAAATAGAAATATTTTTGTTTTTGCTAAGTAGATATACACATTTAAAAAAAGTCAAGCACTACACTAGTATAAAAAAAGCAATACACTAGTATAAAGTATAAAGTACATTACACTATATAACTGGATATAATAATTGTTAACAGTTAGGTGGACATTCCAGAATTTTTACTCTCATATATAGATTATATATAAACATATAGAATTTTGAAATACAAATCGAATGTTAATACTTACAAATCTACCAAAAAAGATGAGGTAGATCTGTATGTACTGACATGGTGTCTTAGTTATCTAGTGCTGCTATAACATAAATACCATAGTAGATGGCTTTAACAAAGAGAAGTTTATTTCCTCATAGTAAAGTAGGCTAAAAGTCCAAATACAGAGCATCAGCTCCAGGTGAAGCCTTTCTTTCTCTGTTGGCCTTCTCATCAATGATCTCCCGTCTAGGAGCTTCTCCGTGCAGGGACCCTGGGTCCAAAGGATGTGCTCTGCTCCTGGCACTGCTTTCTTGGTGGTATTAGATCCCCCCTCTCTGCTCGCTTCCCTTTTCCTTTTAATCTCTTGAGATAAAAGGTGGTAGAGGCCACACCCCAAGGAAACTCCCTTTACATTGGATCAGAGATGTGACCTGGGTAAGGGTGATGTTACAATCCCACCCTAATCCTCTTTAACATAAAATTACAATCATAAAATGGAGGACAACCACACAATACTGGGAATCATGGCCTAACCATGTTGATACATATTTTTGGGGGACACAATTCAACCCATGACATTCTACCATTTGGCCTCCAAAAATTCATGTCCTTGCCACATGTAAAACATATTCACCCCATCATAACACAGCAAAAGTCTTAATTCAATTCCAAGTCCAAAATCCAAAAATCCTCTTCATCTGTGAAATCTAGAATACAAGTTATCTGCTTCCAAGGTACAATGGCAGAACAGGCATAAGCTATACATTTCCATTACAAATGGGAGAAACTGGAGAGAAAGAAGGTATAACAGGCACCAAGCAAGTCAGCAGAACACATTGCATTAGCCCTCAAGGCTTTGAAAATAATCTTCTGTCCTCTGAGACAATTTACACAATAGCCCTGCCCTCCAGACTGTAGGTATTGGCCAGTCTCTGGATTCTGAGTGGAGGCCTCTCAGCCCTGGGCTTCAGCTTTGCCTTCCAGGTCCACTGGGACGGCAACTCTGCTCCCTCAGCTTCAGGCGGACCATTCTCCTAGTCCATGTGAGTGGCAACTCCACCCTCTGAAACCCCAGAGGTCATGGCCATATCTTTTAAGACTGAGGTAGCTTGACTTCCTGTGTTCCTTGTCTCTTCAGGTTCTGCTTCCTAGTTTCTTGGTCTCTTGGCTCCTCAGGCCTCATGCCCGCATCTGCCCTGCTGGGGCAAGTATTCCAAAGCTCTGTAGCTCCACTGATAATTGCCTGGAGGCACCCTACTCTGCCAGTAAACTTTGGCCAGAAGGCACTCAGCTCTCCTGCTCTGTGGGTCAGCAAGCCTAGCTCCACTGATAAGCTTCCCGAGGTACACCAATCTGCCAGGAAGCCTCCTGCGCAGAGGCACTCAGCTCTCTTGCTCCGTGGGTCTGCTCCAGCGCTGTGTGGCGCTGGTCTCCTGGTTTTGCTGCTGCCGGTTGTCTGCTGCTGCTGGTCCTCTGCTGCTGCTGGTCCTCTCTCCATTCACAGTTTCAAAACTGCTTCCACATTTTAGGTATCTGTTAGAGCAGCACCTCACTCTCTCGGTACCAAATTCTGTCTTAGTTATCTAGTACTGCTATAACAGAAATACCACAAGCAGATGGCTTTAACAAAGAGAAGTTTACTTCCTCACAGTAAAGTAGGCTAAAAGTCCAAATTCTGAGTGTCAGCTCCAAAGGAAGGCTTTCTCTCTCTGTTGGCCTTCTCATCAGTGTGCCCCCTGGACTAGGAGCTTCTCTGCACAGGGACCCTGGGTCCAAAGGAGGCGCTCTGCTCCTGGCACTGCTTTCTTGGTAATATGAGGTCCCCCTTCTCTGCTTGCTTCCCTTTGCTTTTTATCTCTTAAGAGATAAAAGGTGGTGCAGGCCACATCCCAGGGAAACTCCCTTTACATTGGATCAGGGATGTGACCTGGGTAAAGGTGGTGTTAAAATCCCACCCTAATCCTCTTTAACATAAAACTACAATCACAAAATGAGGACAACCACACAATACTGAGAATCATTGCCTAACTAAGTTGATACATATTTTTGGGGACACAATTCAATCCATGACACATGGACAGTAACCCATGATGAATTGCCGAATTGAAAAAGAGGTTACAGAATAGATTTTATACTACAATCTCAATTATGTTTTAAATTTGATTTTAAAATAAAATTTCTTTTGAAACACAAATAGGATCACATTATACTGAGATTTGATTTTTTTTAAAGCTTAACAACATATCACGGAGATGTTTCCATATCAGTTTATATCTGGTAGATCTAATTCTTTTTTTAAAAAGCAGTTACATAGTTAATATTCTATAATGGATACACTATGATTTGTCTAACAAATCCCCACACTTTATTTAACCAATTCCCAGTTAATGGGCAGATGGGATGTTTTCTTTTTTTTTTTTTTTACATTATACAATGTTGCAATTAAAATCTTTATAGATACAACTGTGCCCATACACCCATGCAGTATATATCCTTAGGATAAATTCCTAGCAGTGAAATTTCTGGATTAAAGAGTATATACATTTTAATTTTTCAGCAGTGGTTAAGCGTTTGGCTGCTAACCAAAAGGTTGGCAGTTCAAATCCATCAGCCACTCCCTGGAAACCCTATGGAGCAGGTCTACTCTGTCCTATAGGGTCGCTATGGGTCAGAATCAACTCACCGGCAACAGGTTTGGTTTATTACCACACAGACCTCCAAAAAGTCAGCAATATACTACATCAATTTATATGTCCATCAAGAATATATATATTTTTCCATCCCATTTACCAACAGTGGTATAATGAATCTTTTAAATCTTTGTCAAATTGAAAGGTTAAAAACCAATATCTAAATGATTTTTTTAAATTTGCATTTATTTAGTGGAAACCCTGGTGGCACAGTGGTTAAGAGTTCAGCTGCTAACCAAAAGGTCAGCAGTCGAACCCACTAGGCACTCCTTGGAAACCATATGGGGCAGTTCTGCTCTGTCCTATAGGGTTGCTATGAGTCGGAATCGACTTAATGACAACGGGTTTGGGTTTTTATTTTTTTATTTAGTTACTGATGTAGTTGAACATCTTTCATATCTTACTAGGCCGTTTATGTTTCTTATTTTGTGAATTGCCTGTTCATGTATTTTCTTCATTTTCCTATAGGGCTTTCATATCTTTCCTATTGATTTACAGGATCTCTTAATATATGAAGGATACTTGTCATATATGTTGCAGATATTTTTTACAGTTTTTCATTTATCCATTAACTTTGCATATGATATATTGTGGTCTACAGAAATGTATTTATTTTATGTAGTCAAATTTGTCATTTTTTTCCTTTGATGACTTCTGGATTATGTTTTGCTTAAGAAGACCTTGTCTGTCTCAAAATTATTAAAAAAATTATTTTTTTGTAATACTTTTTTTTTGGTAAAAATATACACAGCAGAACATACACCAATTCAACAATTTCTACATGTACAATTCAGGGACATTGATTACATTTTTCAAGTTGTACAACCATTCTCACTATCCCTTTCCAAAATACAGTATTATATTTTATAATCAGATCTTTATTCTATCTGGAATTTACTTTTACCTATGGTATTTGGTAAAGCTCTAAGGTTATTTTTGTAAACAGATGGTCAATTATCCCAATGCATTTCCTGAATAATCCATCCGTTCTTTACACACTGATCTAAAATGACACTTTTACCACATACCAAATTTCCCCCCTCCCCCACGACAGGTATACACTTGAAGAATATTTATTTTTGGACATTCTATTTTGTTCTCTTGATCTATTTTATTGTTTATGCTATAGCTTAGTATAGTGATTGACTGATGGTAGATGGACAATAAATACTGGCTGACTGAACGTCATGTTTCCTCTAAATACAGGATTTTTAAAAGAACTGAATGAAATTTACATATTAATTTGGAAATACATGCCATATTCCAATATTGAGTATTTTCATTCAGAAATAGGATATATCTATAAATGTTTTCAAGTTTTGTTAAAAAAAAAAGTCCTTCAGTAAAGTTTAATAGGTTTAAAAAAATAGGGCTTAAAAACATTTGACAAATTTACTACTAGATATTTTATAGTTTTCAAAGACAGATTATTTGTTACTCCTTATATAAGTTAATTTTAAAAACATTGTGAGGAAAATATAAAAAACAAAAAGTAATCCTATCTTGACATATATTTTCAAAATGGTGAATTATTGAAGTGTGACTATTATTTTTCAAAGGACCTTCTGGATTAGTGTTACTTAACCTTTTTCTTTATGTTGTAAACTCTTTGCAAAATCTCTCGAAAGATATGGGCCCTTTCCTTCAGAAAAATACATACACAGTAGAAAGAGCTCTCACCTAACCTCCTCTTAACAGATTTGTCTGAATAATCAAAGATTTTTTAAAAATTTACAATAAATGATGCTCACAGGATGCTGAATATTCATCACTAGTAGGTACTCTCCAATATGCCCAAGTATCATCTTTCACAAATTGATCTCTATGCTCACTAAGAATAAATTATTTTTGTTTCCAAGTCTCTTTCTATCAGTTTTACTTGTAATAAAACAATTTAATTAAAGGTAATATGAGTGTGAAAGGAATTGTTTCTAGGAAAATTAAGTTGAATGTTTTATAAAGACTGAAGCGAATTGCTAAAAAAAATAAATTCTGTCAAATTAGAAGTGAGCAAGATTATAAAAGGCTGGAGAAAATAATAAAAATCTAACAGGATTCTGTACTCACGTTATTTCAAAAATGTCTTTAAGTGATCATTCCATTTTAAAGAAACTCAAACTGAAAATTGTAGAAGACTATTAGTGACATGGTTTACTATAAGAAACCCTATGGGGCAGTTCTACTCTGTCCTATAGGGTCACTATGAGTTGGAAATGACTCAACAGCAATGAGTTTTTAGGTTACTATAAGCAAGACATTATGGAACTTCAATCAGGGAAATGAACAAACCATTATATGTTTTAAGTTAAAATAAAAGGTTTAGGGTGTATATGTATGTACATATACATATACATACACACACACACACACACACACACAAATATATATATATAAATTACCTCAATATCATCAGTCAGGACAAGGCCAGGGGCTGGCAGCAGAATAGAGCACCAACTGCTCACACGCAAGTTCAAGCTGAAGAAAATTAAAACAAGTCCACGAGAGCCAAAGTATGACCTTCAATATATCCTGCCTGAATTTAGAGACCATCTCAAGAATAGGTTTGATGCACTTAACACTGATGACTGAAGATCAGAAAAGTTGTGGGATGACATCAAGGACATCACACATCAAGAAAGCAAAGGTCATTAAAAAGACAGGAAAAAATAAAAAGGACCAAACTGGATGTCAGAAGAGACTCTGAAATTTGCTCTCTCTCTCTCTATATATATATGTTTATTAATTTTGTTGTTGTTCAGAATATACATAGTAAAACATACACCAATTCAACAGTTTCTACACATGCCATTTAGTGACACTGATTACATTCTTCGAGTTGTGTAACCATTTGCATCCTTCTTTTCTGAGTTGTTCCTCCCCCATTAACATAAATTTATGGCCCTCTGAGGTTCCTATCTCATCTTTCAAAATGCTGTTGTTAATCTGATACCATAGATAGTTCTTAAAAGAGCATAATGCAAGTAACACTCAAAAAGGAGCAGGAGTGGCAATATTAATCTCTGACAAAATAGACTTTAAAGTAAAATCTACCACAAAGGATAAGGAAGGACACTATATAATGATTAAAGGGTCACTACACCAGAAGGACATAACTATAACAAATATTTACGCACCCAACAACAAGGCTTGAAAATACATAAAAGAAAATCTAACAGCACTGAAAAAAGAGCTAGACAACTCCACAATAGTAGTAGGAGACTTCAACACACCACTTTCGGTGAAGGACAGAACATCCAGAAAGAAGCTTAATAAAGACATGGAAGATCTAAATGCCATAATCAACCAACTTGATCTCACAGACATATACCAAACACTTCACCCAACAGCAGCCAAGTATACTTTCTTTTCCAACACACATGGAACATTCTCCAGAATAGACCACATATTAGGCCATAAAGCAAGCCTTAACAAAATCCAAAGCATCAAAATATTACAAAGCACCTTTTCAGACCATAAAGTCAAAAGAGTAGATATCAACAACAGAAAAAGCAAGGAAAAAAAATCAAACACATGGAAACTGAACAACACCGTGTTCAAAAACTACTGGGTTATAGAAGAAATTAAGGATGGAATAAAGAAATTCATAGAATCAAACGAGAATGAAAACACATCCTACCAGAACCTTTGGGACACAGCCAAAAGCTGTGCTCAGAGGTCAGCTTATAGCAATAAATGCACACATCCAAAAAGAAGGGCCATAACCAAAACATTAACCCTACAACTGGAACAAGTAGAAAGAGAGCAGCAAAAGAAGCCCTCAGGCTCCAGAAGAAAGGAAATAACAAGAATTAGAGCAGAATTAAATGAAATAGAGAATAGAAAAACAATTGAAAGAGTTAACAAGACCAAAAGCTGGTTCTTTGAAAAGATCAACAAAATGGATAAACCATTGACCAAACTGACAAAAGAAAAACAGGAGAGGAAGCAAATAATCCATACAAGAAATGAGATGGGTGATATCACAACAGACCCAACTGAAATTAAAAGAATCATAACAGAATACTATGAAAAACTGTACTCTAACAAACTGCAAAACCTAGAGGAAATGAACAAATTTCTAGAAACTCACTTTCTACATAAACTAACACAAACAGAGGTAGAACAACTAAATAAAGAAGAGATTAAAAAGGTAATTAAAAAACTCCCAACAAAAAAAAAAGCCCTGGACCAGATGGCTTCACTGGAGAATTTTACCAAACTTTCAGAGAAGAGTTAACACCACTACTACTAAAGGTATTTCAGAGCACAGAAAAGGATGGAATACTCCCAAACTCATTCTATGAAGCCAGCATAACCCTGATACCAAAACCAGGTAAAGACACCACAAAAAAAGAAAATTACGAATCAATATCCCTCATGAACGTTGACGCAAAAATCCTCAACAAAATTCTAGGCACTAGAATTCAGCAACATATCAAAAAAATAATTCACCATGATCAAGTGGGATTTATACCAGGTATGCAGGGATGGTTCAACATTAGAAAAACAATCAATGTGATCCACCATATAAATAAAACAAAAGAACCACATGATCTTATCAATCGATGCACAAAAGGCATTTGACAAAGTCCATCACTCATTCATGATAAAAACTCTCAACAAAATAGGAATAGAAGGGAAATTCCTCAATATAATTAAGAGCATGTATACAAAGCCAACAGCCAACATCATAATAAATGGAGACACTTTGAAAGCATTCCCCTTGAGAATGGGAACCAGACAAGGATGCCCTTTATCACCACTCTTATTCAGCACAGTGCTGGAGGTCCTAGCCAGAGCAATTAGGCTAGAAAAAGAAATAAAGGCCATCCAAATCGGTAGGGAAGAAGTCAAAGTATCTCTATTAGCAGATGATATAATCTTATACACAGAAAACCCCAAAGAAGAAAACTACTGGAACTAATAGAAGATTTCAGCAAAGTTTCAGGATATAAGATAAACACAGAAAAATCAGTTGGATTCCTTTACACCAACAAAGAGAACCTCCAAGAGGAAATCACCAAATCAATACCATTTACAATAGCCCCCAGGAAGATAAAATACTTAGGAATAAATCTAACTGGAGACAAAAAAGACCTATACAATGAAAACTACAAGACACTACTGCAAGAAACCAAAAGAGACCTGCATAAGTGGAAAAACATACCTTGCTCATGGATAGGTAGACTCAACATTGTGAAAATGTGTGGGGATATATGCCATTTAAACATGGCTGCACTACTGACAACTGCAGCTCCCACAGGCCTCTATGCTGCACAGCATGTTGAGACTTGTCCCCAACAAGTTGAGACTTGTCACGACTTGTTTTCCCAAACCTATTGTCCCTTTACTGATTGGTTTGTTTAACTGAATTCCTTCTCCCTTGCCTGAAACTTATTGTTATTCACCCAAAGCCCATTGTTCTGTTATTTGCTTCACTGTTTGCTGTACTGACTATAAAATAAACTCCTGGGACTGAAGCTGGGTTCGACTCCTCAGAGTGACCCTCCTGGCCCCACTTCTCTGTAAGAGTTGTGGCATTGGTTACTGTCTCCGCCGCCCTGACATTCGCTGCCACCGCAACAGATGGTGCCCCGTGTGAGGGCGCTGCGACAAACATTGTGAAAATGTCAGTTCTACCCAAAGTGATCTACAGATACAATGCAATCCTGATCCAAATTCCACCGGCATTTTTTAATGAGATGGAGAAAAAAATCACCAACTTCAGATGGAAATGGAAGAGGCCCCGAATAAGTAAAGCATTACTCAAGAAGAAGAACAAAGTGGGAGTCCTCACACTACCTGATTTTAGAACCTATTATACCACCATGGTAGTCAAAACAGCCTGGTACTACTACAACAACAGATACACAGACCAATGAAGAGAACTGAGAATCCAGACATAAATTCATCCACCTATGAGCAGCTGATCTTTGACAAAGGCCCAAAGTCTGTTAATTGGGGAAAAGACACTCTCTTTAACAAATGGTGCTGGCATAGCTGGATATCCATCTGCAAAAAACTGAAACAAGACCCAAAACAAAAACAAGACTCACACCATGCACAAAATCTAACTTAAAATGGATCTAAGACTTAAACATAAAATCGAAAACGATAAAGATCATGGAAGAAAAAATAGGGACAACGCTAGGAGCCCTAATACATGGCATAAACACAATATGAACCATAAGTAACAATGCACAAACACCAGAAGAGAAACTAGATAAATGGGAGCTCCTAAAAATCAAACACTTAATGCTCATCAAAAGACTTCACCAAAAGAGTAAAAAGACAACCTACAGACTGCAAAAAAAAATTTTGGCTACGACAAACCTGATCAGCATCTAATCTCTAAAATCTACAAGATACTGCAACACGTCAATCACAGAAAGACAAATAACACAATTAAAAAATGGGCAAAGGATATGAACAGGCACTTCACCATAGAAGATATTCAGGCGGCTAACAGACACATGAAGAAATGCTCACGATCATTAGCCATTAGAGAAATGCAGATCAAAACTACAATGAGATATCATCTCACCCCAACAAGGCTAGCATTGATCCAAAAAGCACAAAATCATAAATGCTGGAGAGGTTGTGGAGAGACTGGAACACTTATACACTGTTTGTGGGAATGTAAAATGGTACAACCACTTTGGACTTCGATTTGGCGCTTCCTTAAAAAGCTAGAAATGGAAGTACCATACAATCCAGCTATCCTGCTCCTTGGAATATATCCTACAGAAATAAGAGCCGTCACATGAATAGATATATGCACACCCATGTTCATTGCAGCACTGTTCACAATAGCAAAAAGATGGAAACCTAGGTGCCCATCAACGGATGAATGGATAAACAAATTATAGTATATCCACACAACGCAATACTACGCAATGATAAAGAACAATGATGAAGCCGTGAAACATCATATAACATGGTGGAAGATGGAACTTATGCTGAGTGAATTTAGTCAGTCACAGAAGGATAAATACTGTATAAGATCACTATTATAAGAACTCAAGAAAAGGTTTAAACAGAGAAGAAAACATTCTTTGATGGTTATGAGGGTGGGGAGAGAGCGTGAGGGTTATTTACTAACTAGATTGTAGATAAGAATTATCCTAGGTGAAGGGAAGGACAGCACATACTACAGGGGAAGTCGGCACAACTGGACTAAACCAAAGCTAAGAAATTTCCTGAATACAATCAAACACTTTGAGGGGCAGAGTAGCAGGGGTAGGGATCTGGGGACTATGCTTTCAGGGGACAGCTAGGTCAATTGGCATAACAAAGCTTATTAAGAAAATGTTCTGCACCCTACTTTGGTGAGTGGTGTCTGGGGTCTTAAAAGCTTGCAAGCGGCCATCTAAGATGTATCAATTGGTCCCAACCACCTGGAGTAAAGGAGAATGAAGAACACCAAAGGCACAAGGAAAGTACTGGACAAAGAGACAGAAAGGGTCACATAAACCAGAGACTTCATCAGCCTGAGACCAGAAGAACTAGATGGTGCCTGGCTACCACCAATGACCGCCCTGACAGGGAACACAACAGAGTCCCGGATGGAGAAAGGGTGGAGTGCAGAACTCAAATTCTAGTAAGAAGGTCAGACTTAATGGTCTGACTGAGACTGAAGGAACCCTGGAAAGCATGTCCCCTGGATTCTCTATCAGCCCAGAACTAAAACAACTTCCAAGGCCAACTCTTCAGACAGGGATTGGACTGGACTGTGGAACATAAAGTGATACTCGTGAGGAGCGTGCCTCTCAGCTCAAGTAGACAGAAGAGACTAAATGGGCAGCTTCTGTCTGGAGGTGAGATGGGAAGGCAGAGAGGGTTAGGAGCTGGTTGAATGTACATGGGGAATCAGGGGTGGAAAGTAGGAGTGTGCTGTCACAGTGTGGGGAGAACAATTAGGGTCACATAACAGTGTATAAATTTTTGTATGGGAGACTAAGTTGAAATGTAAACTTTACTTAAACTAAACAATAAAAAAAAAGAGCTTCTGAGGGAAATAAAAAGAGCATAATGCTCAAGGTAGACTTTTTTTTAGAGTTAAGCTAAACGATTGTTTGGTTTTAAGAAGACTTCAGGGGATATCTTTGGTTTAGGGTTTGAAGATTATCTCAGGGCAATAAATTCAGGGGTTCATCCAACCTTTATGGCTCCAGGAAGTCTCTGGAGTCCATGAGCATTTTGAATTCTGTTCTACATTTTCCCCCTTTTGATCAGGATCCTTCTATAGAATCTTTGATCAAAATGTTCAGCAATGGTAGCCAGGTACCATCCAGTTCTTCTAGTCTCCTGGCAAAAGAGGCAGTTGTTCATGGAGGCAATTAGCTACACATTCCATATCCTTCTCCTGTTTCTGACTCTCCTTCTTCCTCTACTGTTCTAGGCAAAAAGAGACCAATTGCCGTGCCTTGGATAGTGGCTTGCAAGCTTTTAAGACCACAGGTGATATGTGTCAAACTAACAGGTAGAACAAAGGCACTAAATACGTTATTACACCAATTAACTCGGATGTTCCATAAAATTATGACCCTAAACCTCCAAACCAAGAAAACAAATACCATGGGGTTTTTGGTTGTATATAAGCAGCCTCAGCAGCTACTCTTATTTTGTTGTTGTTGTTGTTGTGCATATATCTATCACACATCTTTTGCCAATTCAACTTTTTACAGGTGTACAACTTATTGACAGCAACTACAATAATCGGCTGTGCAAGCCTACCCTTAATCAACGCGCTATTTCCATCACCGTTAACCTCCATTTCCCCTCCCTCCCTCCCCTTGTAACCACAAACTCTGTTCTCTGTACATTTTTGCCTTTTCTAGTCCTTTTATATAAGTGAGGTCATATAATATTTGTCCTTTTGTGATTGACTTATTTTACTCAAAATAATGTCTTCCAGCTCCATTCATATGGTAGCACATATCAAGACTTCATTTTTCCTAAGAAACTTGCTCTTGACCAAAGAGCAGCTAAAGTGAATGGAAGAAATGATGACGTAAAAGAGTGAACAGAAGATTTCAAAGGGTGCCTCGAGAAGACTAAATAAAGCATTATAATGAAATGTAGCAAAGACCTGGAGATAGAAAACCAAAAGGAAAGAACACACTTAGCATTTCTCAAACTGGAAGAATTGAGGAAAAGATTCAAGCTTTGAGTTACAATATTTAAGGATTCTATGGGCAATAAATTTAATGATGCAGGAAGCATCAAAAGAAGATGAAAGGAATACACAAAGTTACAATACCAAAAAGAATTGGTAGACATTAAAACATTTCAGGAGGTAGCATATGATGAAGAGCACATGGTAATGACGGAAGAGGTCCAAGCTGCACTGAAGGCACTGGTGAAAAACAAGGCTACAGGAAATGACAAAATACCAGTTGAGATGCTTCAACAAACAGATGCAATGCTGGAAGCACTCAATCATCTATGCCAAGAAATTTGGATGACAGCTACCTGGCCAACTGACTGGAAGAGGTCCATATTCATGGCCATTTCAAAGAAATGTTATCCAATGGAATGCGGAAATTATCAAACAATATCATTAATATCACATACAAGCAAAATTTTGCTGATGATAAATCAAAAACAGCTGCAGCCATACATCGACAGTGAACTGCCAGAAATTCAAGCCGGATTCAGAAGAGGACATGGAACAAAGGATATCATTGCTGATATCAGATGGATCTTGGCTGAAAGCAGAGAATACCGGAAAGATGTTTACCTGTGCTTTACTGACTATGCAAAGGCATTCGACTATGTGGATCATAACAAATTATGCATAACATTGCAAAGAATGGGAATTCCAGAATACTTAACTGTGTTCATGAGGAACCTGTATATATATCAAGAGGCAGTCACTGGAACAGAACAAGGAGATACTGCTTGGTTTAAAATTTGAAAATATACGCAGCAGGGTTATATACTTTCACCGTACTTATTCAATCTATATGCTACAAATAACCTGAGAAGCTGGACTATATGAAGAAGAATGCAGCATCAGGACTGGAGGAAGACTCACTAACAACCTGCAATATGCAGATGACACAACCTTGCTTGCCAAAAGGGAAGACTTGAAGCACATACTAACGAAGAACGAAGACCACAACCTTCAGTATGGATTTCACCTCATCATAAAGAAAATGAAAATCCTTACAACTGGACCAATAAACAACATCATAATAAATGGCAAAGAAATTGAAATTGTCAAGGATATCATTGTTCTTAGATCAACAATCAGTGCCTATGAAGCACTTACTGATGAAGGTCAAAGACTACAGCCTTCAGTCTGGATTGCCCCTCAACATAAAGAAAACAAAAATCTTTAAAACTGGACCAATAATCAAGATCATGATAAATGGAGAAAAGACTGAAGTTGTCAAAGATTTCATTTTACTTGGATCCACAATCAACGCCCATGGAAGCAACAGTCAAGAAATCAAATGATGTACTGCACTGGGCAAATCAGCTGCAAAAGATCTCTTTAAAGTGTTAAAAAGCAAATATGTCACCTTGAAGACTAAGGTACACCTGATCCAAGCCATGGTGTTTTCAATCGCCTCATATGCATGCAAAAGCTGGACAAGAATATGGAAGACCGAAGAAAAATTGATGCCTTTGAACTATGATGCTGGTGAAGAATACTGAATATGCCATGGACTGCCAAAAGAACGAATGAATCTGTCTTGGAAGAAGTACAGCCAGAATGGTCCTTAGAAGCAAGGATAGCAAGACTTCATCTCACATACTTTAGACACGATCAGGAAGGACCAGTCCCTGGAGAAGGACATCATGCTTGGTAAAGTAGAGGGTCAACAAAAGAGAGAAAGATCCTCAATGAGATGGACTGACACAATGGCTGCAACAATGGGCTCAAGCGTAACAACGATCGTGAGGATAGTGCAGAACCGGGCAGTGTTTAATTCTGTTGTACATAGGGTCGCTACGAGTCAGAACTGACTCAAGGGCACTTAATAACAACAACAATTCACCCACCTGTCTTTTTATACATGCAAGGAGAGATGTCTCAAATAACATTGGATTAAATGTCAACACAGATATTTTTCTGAATGGAAGGATTTAGGGTGAGTAGTTGTTTGTTTCTATACTTTGCTGTATTAATTATTTAAGATAAGTAGGTATCATTTTTATAAAACACATGATGTCATTACTTCAGAGGAAAAAGAGAATCACTGGTAGCATCATACATTGGGAATGGTAATGAACAGGGAAGCAGGACACCTGGAGTTGAGTATGACCCTGGGCAATCATTCAGTGTGAAACCTCTCTGGGCCACACTTTCCTTACTGGTAAATGAGAAAATGAGGAAGTAGAATTAAATGAGCTTGAAGTTTTCTTCAGCACTAACAATTTATGAATTGAAGTGGTTTAATTATATGTAATTCTTAGGAAAGTTTTAAAAAATAAGTTTATCCTTTTTCCCATGAATTATCTTAACTATTCCTTTGCTATCAGCTTTTATAGCTTGATCACATTACAAACTACATATGCATTATATCCTTGACATTCTCAAAATACTGAATAGGCAGTTTTGTCTACATCAATAATTAAAGAGATGCAGTAATGAGAATATAAGTACAGAAAGTCCTTCTGATAATACTACACACTACTTCAAATGTGAAGGGAAAATGTCAGCAATTAAGGGAAGAAGGAAAACAAGAAAAGACTGCATTTCCCAAAGTTCTCTTTCTCAATCCAAACATGTGCTACAGAAATGAAATACATTAAAATACTGACACAAATTGTTCATATTAGGGGAATGTTCTGATTTGTAGATGAGCTCACAAGCTATAAGCATTTACGGAAGGGGTTTCTTAGTTGTAGGTGGTTTCAAAATTGAGTTTGTATACGTGTACCTTTTTTTAGCTTCTGAAGCCTCTATTATCTACCAATTGGTTGTTTCTTGCATTACGTTAATCTGCTGAACTGAACAGCTGCCAGCAGGTGTAATTTTCAATTAATTAAAAGTTGAATATTATATACCTCAACAATAAAGTAATATTTCTTCCCATAAATTCTAATTCAGTGTCTCTGAACTTCATCCCCAAACCAGCATTTATATTGCTCAATTATATTTCAATAAATTCATCCTATTTATTTGTGACAGTCATGTAATTAAGAATAGCATTTACCACGCTGAGATGCTAATGTGATTTTGCCAACATAAGAGTCGATACAAACTATATCTCTCTGAAAATTAAATGTTATAGGTGCCATGTAACATTTAAATACTGTCATACTTTAAACAAATATTGTCTAAACAAATATTGAAATGTTGCCATCATTTAAAAAGAACTTACCTTTGCAATGATTACTGACTGAACTGGGTAGCAAACAGCTGCTCCTAAAGTGGCTAGTCCCAGTGGATAAGCAATTTTCTTAAATCTAGAACCTATAAAATTCAAGCAAATCATTAAACTCCAAATACATGCAACCAGAGACTTGATGCTTTTATAACCTTAATGTTCTCTTTATCCCCTTCAAGTCATCACCCTATGTTAAATTGTTCTTTAGGTAACAATACTGATTAAGACAGTAGCTACAACATCCTTGAGGGTCTCTATTTAATTAATACCCTTTGCTGTCATGTCCAATTCAAGAAAAGTGTTCTCAATTGAACACTGATAATTACCTACATAAAAAGGTTTGCCAATTTCCTTCTTTTTTAAAAGCTAGGTATATTTTCATGTCCGAAGAAACCCAAAGTTGTAACCACATTTTTTTCAAATATCTAATAAAGCATGAAAAGACAGAGAATTAATTATTATGTTTGTGACACCATATTAAAATGAAATGGACTCTCTTTTATATATCCTTTTTTGATTATGTCCTTAGGAAGGTGAAATACTCAACTAACTAATCTGCTAAGGACTTTAAAAGGTACATAACTCCTTCATGTCACTGATTTAGAATAATGAATAATTTATCATTCTAAAGTGAGATAATTAATGTATTTCCAAAAGTGTCTTAACTAAGTATTTAAGAGTTATTTTCCAACTTTTTTTTTTGACAGCAAAATTCTTTTCAAAACAATCCTTCCAAATAGAATTTCACTAGGAACTTCAATATATAAAATCTATAAACTTGGAAGCTGCTCTGGTTAAACTGGGGTGGAAAGCTCAGGATTGAACCCTGCCTGGCAGACTGAATAGGTGGGCTGCTCCAACCTCTAGTTTAGCTTTCCTTTATACTGGTTTTAGTGGTACTGTGTGAAAGAGGGTCTAGGTATATAAAGACATGTTGTGAGTTGCTCCGTTACTCCAGTTCTATTTACTATTATTCCAGGATCTAAGAGTGTAATTTTGTTCTTGATTTTACTGTCCTAACATCTCTTGCTGTAGGTTCCCTTGATTCAGCCAAATTCCCCTAATAGTGCTACTCCTAAACTTGGAAGATGGCAGTTTTTCCTTCATGTATCATTTTAGATGTTAAAAAGACTTACATTCATCCTCTCTTTCCTTCATAGAAGAGGCCAATCTACAAAAAATACATTTCATTTGGATTCAACAGCCTACTCCTGAAATTTGGGACGAACTCTAGACACAGCCATTAACTATCTATGTACTATTCACTGAGTGGTTTCATTTCTCTGGACTTCTATTTGTAACATAAGAGAGTTAGAATAAACCAACAGCTTTCAAACTTTTTTTTTTATCATAACTCATTATAAAGAACAAATTTTACATTATGACCTATGATCTATCATACACACACACACACTTCACTGAAACAAGCTGCAAAATATTTAGCCATACTAAATATAAAACACACTGATATTTGCTCTTCTCTATTTTATTTTTTTTAATAAAATGCTTCCTGAGATCCACAATATTTATTTCACTACCTAATAATAGGTTGAGATACAGTTTGAAAAACACTGGGTTAGATTATTCCAACTCTAACATTCTGAGATAATGATGAATGTAAGGAATGTTTTCTCTTTACAGGAGGACTATGAGTTTCTCACTGAGATTGAGTAATAAGTTTTGGCCAATTTACTTCAAAATTTAATTCTGTGAGTCTTATTTTACACATTGTGATACTGGCTTTCAATTATTTCTTTATCTTATTTTTATTGTTTTGATGTGGTAAAATATATTCAAATGATTGATGTGACTGGTTTTATTAAATGTACACATGAATAATGTTGAATTGGCAAATGTTGTATCCTTTTTATTTTTACAACGAAATTTAATATAACAGAACATTTGCCAATTCAACATTTTTTACATGTACAATTCAGTGACATTAATTATGTTTATCATGCTGTGCAACTATCACCACTATCTTTTCCAAATTATTCCACCACCATTAACAGAAACTCAGTACCCCCTAAGCAAAGGATTCCCCTTTTCCCCTCCCTCTCATCCCTGGCAACCACTAATAAACTTTGATCTCTATATATTTGCCCTATTTCATATAAGTGGGGTCATACAATATTTTCCTTTTGTGACAGACTAAATTTTACTCAGCATAATGTTTTCAAGATTCATCTATGTTGTATGTAGCATGTATCAGAATTTCATTTGTCTTTTTGATGGACTGTAATCCCATTGTATGTATGTACTACATATTATTTATCCATTCATTTGTTGATGGGACATTTAGGCTGTTTCTACTTTTTGGCTATTGTGAACAGTGTTGCAATGAACACTGGTGTACAAGTGTCTATTGTGTTCCTGCTTTAGAGTCTTTTTGGTATATTGCTAGAATTGCAATTGCTGGGTCATATGGTAGTTAGTTCTATATTTAATTTTTTGAGGAACTGTTAAAACTCTTTTCCACAAAGCTCCATAGACATATCCAAACTCCCTGAGGGACTGAACTGCTGGGAGGAGGGCTGTGGGGACCATGGTCTCGGGAAACATCTAGCTCAATTGGAATAACATAGTTTATAAAGAAAATGGTCTACATTCTACCTTGGTGAGTAGCGTTTGGGGTCTTAAAAGCCTGTGAGCAGCCATCAAAGACATTCCACTGGTCTCACCACTTCGGGAGCAAGGGAGAAAGAAGAAAACAAGATACAAGGAAAAGATTTAGTCCAAAGGACTAATGGACCACAACTACCACAGCCTCCACCAGACTGAGTCCAGTACAACTAGATGGTGCCCGGCTACCACCACTGACTGCTCTGACAGGGATCACAACAGAGGGTCCCGGACAGAGTGGGAGAAAAATGTAGAACAAAATTCTAACTAACAAAAAAAGACCAGACTTACTACTTGCCTGACAGAGACTGGAGAAACCCTGAGAGTATGGCCCCCAGACACCCTTTTAGCTAAGTAATGAAGTCACTCCCAAGGTACACCGTTTAGCCAAAGATTAGACAGCCCCATAAAATGAAACGAGACTAATGGGGCACAACAGTCAAGGGACAAGGACTAGAAGGCAGGAGGCGACACGAAGGCTGGCAATAGGGAACCCAAGGTTGAGAAGGGACAGTGTTGACGTGTCGTGGGGTTGTTAACCATTGTCATAAAACAATATGTGTACTGTTTAATGAGAAAGTATTTGCTCTGTAAACCTTCATCTAAAGTACAAGTTAAAAAACCCCCAGTTTTCCACAGTAGTTATACCATTTTGTATTCCCACCAGCAATGGATAAGGGTTCCAATTTCTCTACAGTCTCATCAACACCTGTTGTCTGTTGTTTTTTTTTTTATTTTTTTAATTGTAGCCATCCTAGTAGGGGTTAGGTGGTATCTCAATGTAGTTTTGATTTGCATCTCCCTACTGACTAATAGGAAACCCTGGTAGTGTAGTGGTTAAGAGCTATGGCTGCTAATCAAAAGGTCGGCAGTTCGAATCCATCAGGCACTCTTTGGAAACTCTATGGGCGTAGTTCTACTCTGTCCTGTAGGGTTGCTATAAATCAGAATCAACTCGACGGCAACGGGTTTGGTTTTTGGTTCTACTGACTAATAAGAGGAACCTTGGTGGTGCAATGGTTAAGTGCTCAGCTGCAAACCAAAAGGTCAGCAGTTCAAACCCACCAGCTGCTCTGCAGGAGAAAAGACCTGGTGATCTGCTCACATAAAGATTTCAGCCTAGGAAACCCAATGGGGCAGTTCTACTCTGTCCTTTAAGGCCGCTATGTGTTGGAATCAACTCCACGGCACACAACAACAATCACTAACGACATCGAGCATCTTCTCATTTGTATATCTTCTTTGGTGAAACATCTATTCAATCTTTGCCCATAATGACGCTGAGCATCTTTCATTTGTATATCTTCTTTGGTGAAATGTCTATTCAATACCTTTGCCCATTTTTTGATTGGGTCGTTTGTCTTTTTGTTAAGTTATAGGAGTTTCTCATACATCCTGGATATTAAACCGTTATCAGACATATGGTTCCCATTCAATTATTTCTTAACAAATAATTTATAATATGTATTAAGTTAGAAGTTGTTCACAGTGTTAGAAAAAGAAATGAAATATAAACCAAACCCATTGCCGTCAAGTTAATTCTGACTCATAGTGACCCTATAGGACAGAGTAAAACTGCTCCCACAGGGTTTCTGAGGTGTGGCTGGTGGATTTGAACTGCTGACCTTTTGGTTAGCAGCCAAACGCTTAACCACTGTGCTACCAGGGTTCAAAACGGGATATACGGAGGTGTTAATATTAGCTATAGGGAGAGTGTTAGGTCCATTGGGATAAGATATATAGGTTAGAGTTAGAATGCTGTAATGTTCTTATAATTAATTGCACAGAGGTTTTTGTATCCAATTAGGTGCACCTGAGTTGAGGCTGCTTTGAGGACTAAAGCTGGGCAAACCAATCATGACGTATCTGATATCAGATTCCAGACTGGTGAAGAGTTGTGTCTTCCAAACATATGTAACAATTAAAAACTTGGGTGTGGACAGAGAATGGATGGAAGGTGACTGAAATGTCTACTAACCAGGGAACTACACTTGCTTCATAAGGGCTTGGGTGAAGAATGGAGGTAGCAATGACTACTGAGAGGGATTTCCAATGCCCAGAGGTGAAAGATGCTCAAATACAAAATTCAGTATGTGCTTATGAAAGAGTTGTTTTTAATGGTGTACAGAAAAAAGTTAACATAGCAGGCTTGAGACTTCTATCCTTAGAAAGGCCTGCTTACAAGAATGGCCCTTGGCTCGTGTCTGGAAATTTGACTGATAAGCAGTTCCCTACACTGATATAAAACATTCCCTAAATGATAACAGTGGATCACTGTAACTAAACTGTTTATACAAACAACTTGATTTATGCCGAACATCTGCTTTTCTTCCGGGAATCTGGAACTTTTGGTGCATGCTAAGTAGACAGCACCTATGTGACCAGCTCCTAATAGAAACCCTGGGCACTCAAGTTTCTAAAGAGCTTCCCTGGTTGACAACATTTCACACGTGTTGTGACAGCTCACTGCTGAGGAATTAAGTGTGTCCTACGTGACTCCACTGGGAGAGAACTCCTGAAGTTTGCACCTGGTTTCCTCTTGACTTTGCCCCATGTGCCTTTTCCCTTTGCTGATTTTGCTTTGTATCCTTTTACTGTAATAAATCTTAGCCATAAGTACAACTATGTGCTGAGGCCTGCGAGTCTTCCTAGCGAATGAATGAACCTGGTGATGGTCTTGGAGACCACAAGTGGCATAGTAGGAAGGAAGGGCAAAGTTGATAGTGACATAGGGTGTAAAGAGAGGCAAAGGAACCAAACATATCAAGCCTTCATGCTGAATGAAAGCAGTGAGCTGAGCTGTCTACTTTCTCAAATTCCACTGTGAGCGAGCTGGCTGATGTCCGTCCCAGCAACCTTGGTCAGGATGAAACCAAAAGAGAATCAAATTTTTCTGAGATGTCAGTGTCTCTGTCTGAGATTTTAAACATAGTCCCTCTGAATATAGGCGATCGTGACTAAGAAAAGAAGCAATTTGAGTGATTAGTATATATTTTTACATTAACATAAAACTCTAAAGATCTTTTTTTTTGGGAGCTAGAGACTCTTAAGAGCTTTTAAAAAAATGTTTCCTAGAATATAATAAAATGACATAACAATTTTAATAGGAACAATTATATGTATTTTTAAATTATCATACAGTAAATTTGGCTTTTTTGGTGTACAGTTCCATGAATCAGAATATATGTATAGTCATGTAACCACAACCACAATCAAAATACAGAACACTTCTATTAGCTCAAAAAACTACCTCATGCTATCCCTTTGTAGGCACAACTTCTCCCCACTCCTAACCCTGGGAACCACTGATTTGTTCTCTGTCACTAGTTTTGTCATCTTGAGAACATCAGATAAATGGAATTATACAGTATACAGCTTTTTTAGACTGGCTTCTTTCAACAGATTCATCTGAATTGTTGCAGATGTCAATAGCTCATTTCTTTTTGTTGCTCAGTAATATTCCACTGTATGTACCACAGTTTATCTACTTACCCATTGAAGGACATTTGGGTTACTTCCAGCTTTGGGTGATTATGAAACAAATTACTTAAACATTTGTGTACAGGTTTTTGTGGGAACATAAATTTTTCATTTCTCCAGGATAAATACCCAGGAGTGGGATTGCTAGGTCATATATTAAGTGTATTTTTAACTTTATGAGAAACTGCCGAACTGTTTTTAAAAACGGCTGTACCATTCTGCATTGCCACCAAAAATGTATGAGAGTTTCAGTTGCTCTGCATCGTCGACTACAGGCGGTATGGTCAGTCTCTTTACTTTTAGCCATTCTAATAGCTGTGTAGTGATATTTTATAATGGTTTTAATTTGCATTTACCTGATGACTAATAATGCTGGACATCTTTTGAAACAGCCATATTTTGAAAATAGTCTTTATAAAAGTAAACATGCTGTACTATAGAATCTAAAAGTTTTTACGGTGGCCTATATCGATAATATTCAATAAAGGGATATGAGGTCTCCTCATGGCAATAAAATTCAGTAAATTAATATAATGACATTAAAAGGAGAATATATTTTCAAACCATACCTTTTCTTGCTGAAACCAAGCCTGCCAATCCTGAAACTGTAATCACTCCAATTTTGGGAAGAAAATCTCCAGGCGGATTCTTCAGATAAACATATGCATCTCAAAAAATCAGTTCAAAATTAATATAAATGATTTACCACAATTGGGCATTATACATAGGTATAATGCAAAAAGGTTAAAAGGATTTGCTAAGATAATACATAGTAGATGGCTTAAATATTCTTCAAAAGAGCGATACAAAATAATGACATAAGCAGTAATTTAAAAGATAATTACAATAGGTACTTGTTACAAAATGAAATCTTCCTTCAGTAGCTGATTTACTGATATTTGTTTTCTTAATGATATAGGTGATCATTACTCTTTAATGAAATATGATGCTAGAGTGCACACCTTAATATGGATTACTATAAGGTGAATTCCTGATTGTGTATGTATTATATCCCTACGATGCACATGCTTCTGCCCTTATCTTTTAAAAAATTGGTAAGATCCAATAAGAATCGAAATAGATACTTTATTAGGCAGCTTTGAATAACATTCTAGGGATATACTCAGCTACTAGACCTTGCTTGCCACTGCTCCCCAGTCTACCCCAGAGCAGCCGTTGCTCTTGGGTAAAACCAATGATCAGGATGATAAGTGAGCCTAGATAAAAAGAGATGAAGAATGGGCAGCAATACAGATTTCTTGGCTTCTTAGATATTTAAATTGTTTCTGGTTCTATGCAATCCAAAAATACATTCTTCCATCACAGTTTATTTAATGGCAATCACTTATTATATTCCTCAATACTGACAAGGGATATAACTTTGAATTAATTCCTACATACATTAAATAATGGTAATTCAAGTATAGGTCACTAACTTCATGGAGACATCTAAAATTTTAGCTGATCTTTCTGTCCCCCAGTACATATTTATTTTGACAACTGGCTTAAGCCAGGCATATTAGGAAGCTATATTTGTTGCTGAACACCATATAACAAACTACAGAGTCAAAAACAATGCTTTCCAACATTAGCATAAATATTTCAGGATGACTGTCATATTGCTTCCTAGCAATCAACAGCAAAATACTATGCATTTTAACAGCAAATAACATTTATTTAAAATAATTTAAAGCAATGGAGACATCTTAATTTATGCTTTATGAATACATAATATGGACTTTGTTGTTAAAGCAGACCTTGGTTTAAAAATCCAGGCACTAACCACTTACTAGCTATGTGACCTTGGTAACCTATTTCATGTTTCTAAACCTCAGTTTCCTCATTTGTAAAATGGGGATAATTATAATACTAACTTTCACAGAATTGCTACAAAAATAAAATTAGATAAATTATTAAAATGCTAAGCACAGTACCTTAGTACATACTAATCACTAAATAAATGGTAGTTATTATTGCTTTGTTATTATTTTTAACGAACTGCTACACAGTATCTTCTGAGTTGCCAAAAGCCTGATAATAGATAGCATGTCATGTTTATTTTTCTCACATTTAAACCTTGCAACTTAAAAAAAAGTAACATTTCTAATTATGGACCGTTTACCCACCTACCTTTTCCAAATTGTACTGTATCCATTATCCCGTTTTTCACAAAGACATATACACCCTAAGCATAAAAAGGGAAAAATGACATTTGCATTTGTGAAGTTGTTGATAATTAGATAATAGCCTACATCTCTGAGATTATATCAAAAAGTTTGCTTGATAGATGAAATAATAGGTAAATAGTGGTTGTCTACCTTTTAGAAAAAAAGTTTGTCACTATTTCAAGAATAGAGATTAATAACATAGCATTGTAACCAGATCTAAATCCAGCTTTCCTATTTATTCACTATAAGAATACTTAACTTAGCCTCTCTTTTCTTGCTTTCCATTCTATTTAACATGGGTAATATTTGTTTACTATTTTCTTCATATAAATGAGGAAAAGTAATGCCTATAAAAAACTCAGAGCAACTCACAGGAAAAATACTGCAGAAATACAAAGATTTATCATCTCATTTTATAATTGCCTAGAAGAATGAATGAAATTTAAATAAAGCAAGAAAGTTGGTATAGAAACTCAGAAGAAATATTTGATTAATAAAGATGCAAGAGCAACAACATAATTCGTGAGAAAAAGCAAAGGGGAAAAAACTAAAGAAAAGGGTTTCATCTTCTTTTTACTTAGTGCGTATTAGCATTAGAAAAAATCTAATAAAGACATTTATCGTAGGATAAGAATCATCCTACACAGACTAGTACCCATTCTGTTTTTAAACAGTAACATAAATTTACTACAAATCAAGATCCTATTAACCCACTGGAGGGATTAAACCTTTAAAGCAGATTTTTTCTTTTACATGACACCAATTTCTTTTAATGCAAGAAAGACAGCCATAAATATTTATTGATTGATAGGTATTATTTCAAGTACATCAGAAGAAAAATAAAGGCACAAAATGGTTCACCTATAGTCATGCTGTACTCTACCAAAGGAGCTGCTATAAAACCACATGGGTAAAACAAGACCGAGAGATTGTCAAAGCAATGAAAAGATAAATGATTATATTAGACAGGAAAGAAATAAGTTATTGCTATTGAGCTATCTTGGTACTAGTAATTTCTTCTTCGATATTGTAATGTTGATCAGAGATGCAGAGGTTCATCCTGTTCATCCTGGTTTAAAGCTGTACAAACCAGCACAGAGCTGCTGCCACTGAGCTAGTTCTCTTTAGGAACTGTCTCTTGGGAAAATTTCATCTTCAAAACGAAAATACCTATTGACTAAAAAATGTAAAAACCTAAACCCGTTGCTCTTGAGTCGATTTCGACTCACAGCGATCCAACAGGACAGAGTAGAACTGCCCCATAGGGTTTCCAAGGAGCAGCTGGTGGATTCAAACTGCCGACCTTTTGGTTAGCAGCTGAATGCTTGACCACTGTGCCACCAGGGTCCACCTATTGACTAGCTGATTGGAACTCATTAAACCATTGAGGAAGAAAGCTAGTCACTTCTTATGAGGAATTTTCCTTAGCTGTGTTTAGGAATTCACTTTTACCACTGGGGGTCACTGCTACCTAAATTTCAAAATACTAAGTTGTAGGGATAGGAATTAAATTTGCCCTGCATGATTCTAGGTTTAATGCAGAATGTAATTTGAGTCAGAAGTAATTTTTAAAGAATAGCTTACGTTTTTACAGAAAAATCAGAAAAGTAAAATAGTTTACACTGAAGATAAAATGCATTAAAAAGTGCCCTTCTTCAACTTACTCGTTTTGGCATATTAACAGAATAAAATACTTTTTTAGTCTTAAATTGGATGATAGTTACAATAGCAATTTAAGGATGCAGCAACAATTTATCTCAGGACACCTAAGTATGAATCATCTGGCTGTTGACATATAGCTTCAGGGGCATGATTCAGACCCTAATTAGTTATTTCCTTCCGAGATCAAATTATTAAGAATGTGTGCTGTGTACCTAAAAGACAACTAGTACTATTAGAAGAGGTATGTGACAAACACACACTTTCAAAAATAACATCATGTATTCATCAGAAGTTTGAAATATCATCTGGAATGACCAGAATTCATACGGGTTATTTTACCTAAGCCTATGTTATTTTTCATAAGATCATTGGAATTCTTTTTTAAGAGAATGGATTAAAAATTAAAAAGCACAGGAATTCACAATTGGTTAGGCTAGATTTGAGGAAAAGTTGTGTGGTTATACAACCAGAATGATAAAAACAATGGTACCAACATTATTATTCTGACATTGACATTGGTGATATTGATACTAGCACAACTATGTTGATGTGATGATAATGAAGTGGTTTATCAGCTTGCTTCACCACTCTGCTGTTGAATAATGTCTACTGAGGGCTAAACCGTAAAGCCAGGTGAATTTTACTTTGTCCAGTAGCTGACCGTAGTCAAAATGATCTTATGAGTTAAATCCAACAACTGAACAACGTTTTGTTTAACCAAACAAGGAACAATTCAGAGGTAATCTCAGCCTTTCATGTAAAAAGCCAAACAATGCCTTGTACATGCTAGGTAACATATACATGCTTGCTCAACTGCTTTGATCTATGCAGTGGTGGTATAGTAGATTAAATACGGCACGAATTCTTTCCTGCTACTCCCATTAAGAGGTGGCATCTAATTCCCTTCCCTTTAAAACTGGGCTGGCATCAGGGGCTTGAATGGACAACAGAATGATGTGGAAGTGATTTTCTTGGACATCTGAGGATAGGTAAGAATAAGATTAGCAACTTCTGCCTAGGGCCTCTTGGAACATTTTTCTGGGAGTCTTAGACTGCCCATGTAAGATACCTGACTACCTGAGACCACCATTCTTGAGGGCCATGTATAGGTGTTCCAGTCAACAATCCCAGCTGAGCCCAGTCTTTTCAGTCATCCCTGACAAGGTACCAGAGATGAGAATGAAGCTGTCTTGGACTTTACACATCAGCCCATCCACTAGCTGAACACCACTGAGTAACCTCTGTCAACATGACATGCAACGGGAGATCAAATTCCTGATGTACAAAATCATGAGATATAATAGAATGGCAGCTGTTTTAAGTCAGTAGATTTTGGGGTAGTTTGTTACATATCAATAGATAACTGAAATAACTGGTATGTAATAAAAAATAAAAAAACACAAATATTAAATCACCATCAGAATTTACTTACCTTGAACCAGCCAATATAATGACCAGTTGTAGTACGGATGGAAGCAAAGCCCATTTGCAAATGACCAGGCTGTTCTTCAACATATTTAGATTGGAGAGGTGGTGCAGTATATATGGGTAGCTAGAGACAAAAAAAATTCATGTCAAAAACATAAAATGGATGAACTTCCTTTTCCAGCAGTATGACAGAACAGAAATCCTCATCAACCTTCCTGCTAAAAACAACTAAAAATGCTGGACAAAATATTTTTTAAACCCCCCTTAGATGCAGGGATCATCTGGTAAGCTGGTTATAAAGAATATTCAGAGGCCATAAATTAAGTAAAAACAGAAACTCAGAGCGATGACCAATAAAACCAGGTTTTACTCTGAAGTCATCTGGTATAAGACAGGTGGATATGGTACATGGAATATGGGGAACACGAAACAAAACTTGCTCTTGAATGTAGACTGGCTAAAGTGAACAGAATAAATGATGAAGTAAAAGAGCTAAATAGAATATTTCAAAGGATGGCTTGAAAAGACAAAGACCTGGAATTAGAAAACCAAAACAGAAGAAAATGATCAGAATTTCTCAAGCTGAAAGAACTGAAGAAAAAATTCAAGACTCGAGTTGCAATATTGAAGGATTCTATGGGCAAAATATTGAATGACTCAGGAAGTATCAAAAGAAGATAGAAGGAATACAGTCATTGTACCAAAAAGAACTGGTCAATGTTCAACCATTTCAGGAGTTAGCATATGATCAAGAACTGATATTACTGACAGAAGAAGTCAAGCTGCACTGAAGGCACTGGCGATAAACAAGGCTCCAGGAATTGATGGAATACCAATTAAGACGTTTCAACAAACGGATGCAGTGCTTGGAGGTGTTCACTTGTCTATGCTAAGAAATTTGTAAGACAGCTACCTGGCCAATCAACTGGAAGAGATCCAGATGTGTGTCCATTCCAAAGAAAGAAGATCCAACAGAATGCATAAATTATCGAACAATATCATTAATGTCACACGCACAAGTAAAATTTTGCTGAAGATGATTCGAAAATGGTTGCAGCAGTACATTGACAGGGAATTGCTGGAAATTCAAGCTGAATACGAAGAGAACAGGGAACAAGGGATATCACTGCTGACGTCAGATGGATCTTGGCTGAAAGCAGAGAATTCTAGAAAGATGTTTACCTGTGTTTTATTGACTATGCAAAGGCATTTGAATGTGTGGACCATAACAAATTATGGATAACATTGGGAAGAATGAGAATTCCAGAACACTTATTTGTGCTCATGCAGAACCTGTATATAGACCAAGAGGCAGTTGTTCAAACAGAACAAGGGGATACTGTGTGTTTTCAAATCAGGAAAGTTGTGTGTCCGGGTTGTATCTTTTCATCGTAGTTATTCAATCTGTATGCTGAGCAAATAATCTGAGAAGCTGGACTGTATGAAGAAGGATTGGAGAAGACTCACTAACAACTTGCGATATGACACAACCTTGCTTGCTGAAAGCAAAAAGGACTTGAAGTAATTACTGATGAAGATCAAAGACCACTGCCTTCAGTATGGATTACACCTCACCATAAAGAAAACAAAAGTCCTCACAACTGGACCAATAAGCAACATCATGATAAACGGAGAAAAGATTGAAGTTGTCAAGGATTTCATTTTACTTGGATCCACAATCAACACCCATTGGAAGCAGCAGCCAAGAAATCAAACGATGTGTTGCATTGGGCCAATCTGCTGCAAAAGACCCCTTTAAAGTGCTGAAAAGCAAAGATGTTATTTTGATAACTAAAGTGCACCTGACCGAAACTATAATATTTTCAACTGCCTCATATGCATGTGAAAGCTGGACAATGAATAAGGAAGACCGAAGAGGAATTGATGCCTTTGAATTATCGTGTTGGTGAAGAATATCGAATATGCCATGGACTGACAGAAGAACAAACAAATCTGTCTTGGAAGAAGTACAACCAGAGTGCTCCTTGGAAGCAATGATGGTGAGACTTTGTCTCACATACTTTGCATGTTATCAGGTGAGACCAGTCCCTAGAGAAGGACATCATGTTTGGTAAAGTAGAGGGTCAATGGAAAAGGGAGATCCTCAATAAGATGGATTGACACAGTGGCTGCAACAATGGGCTCAAGCATAACAAAAATTGTGAGGATGGTACAGGACCAGACAGTGTCTCATTCTGCTGTTCACAGGGTTGCTTTGAGTTAGAACCGACTCAATGGAACCTGACAACAGCATACATGAGATTAACAGATTAAAGAAAAGGTTCTTCATTTAAGGTCTACTGTAAGCAAAATTTCATGTACGCATTTTTCTAGAAAGAGCATCAGATTCTCAAAGAGGTCAAAATGGTTAAGAACCAGTGCTTTAAAGCACTTTCCTTCTTAGAATATGGGCATTCAAGGGTAACTGAAAGGTTTATGATAAAAGGATTTCAACCTTGCCTTGAGATTTTTTTTTTAAGAATCAGCCAAAAAGCTGTTATGATAGTCTCCACTGAAGAAAGAGCACTGCCACTATAAATTGGAGACCCTGGGCCACTTACTGCATAAATACATGTTTGTACTTGATTAGGAATTATGATTAGATTTGGTAAGCTATAAAACCACATTTAAAATTAAAAGGAACTAAAATAACTAGATCTTTTAAATCAATATTTTTTCTCTTATTTCTTGGTGAAAACAAGCAAATGACAAGAAAACAAGTCAAACTCAATCAAAGAGGTATTTAAAAAAAGAAACATCCAGGGATGTATGTGGTTGTTGGCATACATGCAGCCCAATTGCTGGTAATATTTCAGATCTGAGTACTGCAAATTTCATGGTTACAAAAAAAAAAAAAAAAAAAGATTGCCCTATCGCCTGACAGAGCTTTCTAGAGTATATGGATACTTAAGGAACCCTGGTTGTGCAACAGTTAAGTGCCTGGCTACTAACCAAAAGGTCAGTGGTTTGAACTTACCAGCCGCTCCATGGAAGAAAGATGTGGCAATCTGTTCCCGTGAAGATTACAGCCTTGGAAACCCTATGGGGCAGTTCTACTCTGTCCTATAGGGTCATTACAAGTTGGAACTGACTCAATGGCACCTAACAACAACAACATGAATACTTTTGAAAAAGATGTTTAATAAGAAGAGTTGAAATAAAAACAGGATTTTCTGTTTAGCCACAAGTTTACCAGAAGATTCAATTAACCAAACATCTCATTCATAAAGTGTTCTGATTTATAGAGGCTTTTTTGTAAATAGTTTTAAACAGATGTATAACTCACTTTACACAATAAAATTTCCTTGAAGTGTTGCATCTAAATCACATTTTCATCCCTTCAGAAGGTCTAAGTATCTCAAGTAATGGATCCTGTCTTATATATCCTTGTGAATAATTCCTAGCATATAATTCACAACCAACTTTGTTGAATAAGCAATTCACTCATATTCTATTTAAAATGTCCTGGGGAATATAAGAAATAAAACGGAATTCTGTGTATCCTACAATACAGTAAAGAGCTTAATTTTATTTTAAAATTCAGAAATTTGTAAATTCAGCTATCAAGGCCAAATGATAGTTACTAATCTTCTCATCTAGATTCTGAGTTGTCCAAATATGGGAGTGTGGCAAGGTAGGCTTAAAAACAACATCCTTCTAAGATTAATAAAAAGAAGGCAGAGAAAAAGAATACTCAAGAGTCAGCAAGTATTTAGGGAAGTGAATCTACCCTAAACTGCTAAAGAAAATTTATACAACTTTATCCAGTGCTTAGAATAGTGTCTCATACACACCAGAGGAACTCAGTAAATATTTTTGTTGAATGAATGAATGAATGAATACCACCTTTATGCATGTTAGTCTGGCAAATGTATTAATATTTTTGTACCTTCTGACCTACAATTATTCTAGAAATTATCCTAAGGAAATAACTATAGATGTACAAAAGATTTAGGTAAAAAGTGGTTCATTAAAGCACTGACTACAACAGCAAAATAATTGGAAGAATTCTAAATTTCCAAAAATTTGTGGAAATTGTATATTTCATAATGGTATATTCATACAACAGAATACTTATGCCACCATTAAGAATTCTCCTCAATGTTACCCAACTAATTAGTGGTAGAGACAGGATTCCGACCTAGACCTGTTTTATTCAAGTACACATTACTAAGTAGATGAATGGTATAGAGATATTTCTTGGGGGTGATTTGAGGATAGAGGAGATAAAAAGTATAGTGGTGGACAGAATAGGTAACTGTCATGGACTGAATTGTGTACCCCCAAAATATGTGTCAACTTGGTTAGGCCATGATTCCTAGTATTGTGTGGCTGCCCTCCATTTTGTGATTGTAACTGTATGTTAAAGAGGATTAGGGTGAGAATGTAACACACTTACTAAGGTCACATCCCTGATCCAATGTAAAGGGAGTTTCCCTCGGGTGTGGCCTGCACCACATTTTATCTTACAAGAGATAAAAGGAAAGGGAAGCAAGCGGGGGGTGGGGGCGGGGGGAGACACCTCACATACCACCAAGAAAGAAGCACTGGGAGTAGACAGCATCCTTTGGACCCAGGGTTCCTGCATGGAGAAGCTCCTAGTCCAGGGAAAGATTGATGACAAGGACCTTCCTCCAGAGCTGACAGACACAGAAAGCCTTCCCCTAGAGCTGATGCCCTGAATTTGGACTTCTGGCCTACTAGACTGTGAGAAAATAAACTTCTGTTTGTTAAAACCATCCACTTGTGCTATTTCTGTTATAGCAGCACTAGATGACTAAGACAGTAAGCAAAATTAGATCTCAACAGGTTGGCATGATGGGTCAAATCAACAAGACAAGCATAAATGTAACTGAAACTGAGTTTTAGAAGTCCAAATGCACAAGTAAAGATTTAGAGAAGACATAGCTTAACAAGTAGCACATGTAAATTATTTAATGAATTTTAGAGAACTGCCAAGTTCAGTCTGTCAAAGGTTGATTATGATCAAGGTTGATTAGAGCACTCAAAATAAAAATAAATATAAAACAAATTTGATTTGGAGCAGCATAAATAGAAATATAATATCTAGAAGAAGGGAAATCAGAGCCTGATTCTATCCTACAGTGATCAAAATACTTACACCTGAAGAAAAACACATTAAGCATCCTGAATATGTTCAGTAGAGAATAATCATGATACTGAAGAAGTCAAAGCTAAGACATATGAGGAATGGAATGGTTAAAGCAACTAATATCCTTATGTAGGACATATTACTTTAAGTATTAGTTAACTGAAATACTAATGATATCTCAAAGGTTGTTTTGGGAGAGAGATGAGAATTTTTCTGTATGGCACCAATGCAAGAGATGCAAGGCCAGTGGGTAGAAGTTATTAAGAGCTAGGTTTGTGTTTGATATAAAGAAGGATCTTAAGATGAATTAGAGCTGTCAGAAAACATAATGGGCTGGCTTAGATTCCTTTATCTAGAGTTTTATTCATATAGACGATAAATAGCCACTTAGCGTGCATATTGTAGAGGTGCCTGTGGTACCATGTTTTCTAGGCTAAACTAGAAAACACTTGATTAGGGTCACTTCCAAAACTGAGATCTTAATGATTTCCTTGAACTAAGGTTTCCTAATATGAGGTGTACCTGTATTTGTTTTTCAAGACAAAAAAAATCAGACTTCTTAGAATTTCTAAAACACTGCACTACTTATTGATTAACTAATAAAGATCTTTCAGTCATTAAGAAAAATCATCAACTGTTTTCCACTGGAGTTAGAATTTTAGATGTTTGAGTTAATATAATACAGTGTTTATTTTAAGATACCTTATTAGCATTTCTCTCAACTTACAAAATGTGCCTAACAAATACTTCAAAAACATTTCTGATGAATGTTGTTGTTAGTTGCTGTCAAGTCGATTCTGACTCATTGCAACACTATGTGCGCAGAGTAGAACCGCTCCACAGAGTTTCCAAGCCTGTGACCCTTCAGAAGCAGATCGCCAGGCCTGTCTCCCAAGGTGCCTCTGGGTGGGTTCAAACTACCAACGTTTCAGCTAGTAGTTGAGCACTTAACTATCTGTACCACCTAAAACAAACTCATAGCTTCTTCATCATCTTTATCTCATACAAAATTCACAAACCTGTAGTAGTCAAATTACCTGCTCTGGTTTCACTAGCTGCTTTTTGGACTCTTCTTTGGCTGCACGGACAACTATAGATGCACATATCAGACCTGTAGGCATGGCTGTCAGCTTTCCCATCTGGAAAAATATATCAAAAATACCTTTTTAATTGAAAAGCTCCCCATCTTACATTTCCTGATAAATTCTGGAGACATGTGAAGAACACTATTGGTTTCATTTAACTAATTTAAAATTAATTTAAATTCAAATTAAATTTAAACTCAAGCACTACAAATTACATTCTTTTATGACACAGTTTCTAAAATTCTTCTCTGGATAATACAGTACTATTTTTACCTACTTGCTAATGACCTACTTCATATGAAATAAAGAAATACAATAATTACCAAGAAAACGAGAATTTACAATTTGAGGGATTATGTGGGATTTATCATGGTATTTGTGCTATGCTGAATAATGACCCCAAAGATATCCAGATCCTAATCCCTGGAGCCTGTAAATATTACCTTATATATGGTAACAAATTTTACAGATGTGATTAAGGATCTTGAGATGGGGAGATTATCCTGGATTATCCAGGTGGGCCCTAAATAAAGTTACAAATGCCTTTATAAGAGGAAGGCAGAAATATGGAAGAAAACAGAAAAGGCAATGTGATAACCTCAGCAGGGAGAGCAATTTGAAGATGCTCCATTGTGGGGCTTTAAAAGTGAAGGAATGGGCCATGAGACAAGGAATGCAAGAAATGTAGTTCTAGAAGATGGAAAAGGCAAGGAAATGAAGTCTCCCCTAAAGCCTCTGAAGGGAAAGTGGCCCTGACAAGACCTTGGTTTCGGCCCAGTGAAACTGGTTTTGGACTTCTGATCTCCAGAACTGTAAGAGAATAAATTGGTGTTGTTTTAAGTCACCGTGTGTGACAGTTTGTTACAGGAGCCATAGGAAACTAATACAGTATTCATTCAGTTCACAAATATTAATTGAGTGCCTAGTATGTGCCAGACCCTGGTCTAAGTGCTTAGGATACATCAGTGAACAAAACAAGAATACCTGCTTTAACAGAGCTGATATTCTAGTCCAGAAGACATAAGTAATAAACACAATAAATAAATACATGATATAGTATAAGCTGATAAATGCTATGGAAAAAGCAAAACAGGATGAGGGTGATCTGGAGCGCTGGGGCTGCAAGCTGCATCTTGAAATACAATTTTTACTTATATTATTTATGGATATAATTTCCTTCCATTGTAAACCCTTGGCCCCTAACTTTTCAAATGCACTTCTTCTTACCTATTTCCTGCTTAATCTAAAGTCGAAACAGTGATCTTCATTTTGAATATAACTTGAATTAAGAATGCAGGAAATAAGGGAGGAACAAGACGGTGGTGTAACCAGTCACTTGCTCTCACCCCTGACAACAATTCTAGAGTAAAACAAGCAAAAACTGATGAAACTGATAATCTCAGATCTCTGGACATCAGTTAAAGGGGTGGAGGGCCCAAATGAACAATGAATCAAGAAAAAGGCAGTGTATAGATGACGAGAGAGTAGAAGTTCACCAAGCGTCCTCACCCTACCACCCTTTTCAGTTCAGTGTGGCCACCTTGGGGCAGCTGCAGCTAGCACCCTCAGGCAGGAAGCCCATGGTTGGAACAACACAGAGGATGCACAGGGGACGAGAGGTTCTAAGTAATCAGCCCTGGGATAGAAAGGCATAGAAGGGTGGCGCAAACTAGGGCTCCTGAGCAGTAAAGCTAGGGACACAGGCTCTGGGAGCACAGAGTAAGCCAGAACCCCTGAGCAAGCAGGCCTTGGATAGAACAGTGGAGCGTGCTCAATGCAGACTGGAGCCCCTTTGAGTCCCAGGAGGGAGAAGTGTGGAGAGTGCAGTGTGGACCAGAATTTGTGAGTAGTCAGGACCATGATAGAGAGACTCAGTGAACACAGTACAGTCCAGAATGCCTGAGCAGGCAAACCAGGAACAGGGCAACATGGTGAGTGCAGCAGGGGCCACAGCCCAGTGAGTCCTAGAAAAGAACACTGTGATGAGAAGAGTGTGAGCTTGAGTTCCTGATCAGTGAGGACAAGTAGTGAATCAGCAACAGCTGCCTCTTTTGGGGTGGGACTTTGAGGCTAGTGCTGTACAGCTGACATCATCAGGAGGGGAGGCTTGTGGTGAGTCTGCAACAGATGCAGCTCATGAGGAGGGGATCTGAGATCTGAAGCCAGAGTTACATGACCAGTTCTCATACGGAGAAAGATATGTGATGAGCAAACAGAGACACCTAGTAAACCCAAACAGGGGGGCAGACACTAAAGGGACATAGCTGGCACCACTGGGGGCAAGGGACGACAGATGCCCCAATGTGTGGTGTTGAGGCAACCACAACAGGTGCTACAAGCCATAGAGTTTGGTGTTGCAATAACACCGCGAGCACTCCCAATCAAGGAACCTAGAAGTGAAGCAGTGATATCTGGTACCCATGGGAACACCAATAAGGAAAGCACAACAGCAGGTGTACCTAGATGGGAAGCCTGGAGCTGAAAAAGAAATCCACAAACTTCAATAAATTAAAACAACAGTAATAAAGTAGAAGAGTGAGAAGCAAAACCAGTAAAGTGTATAAGTATATATCTAGAGAGAGATTATAACAAGGAAACAGCTCACATGATTGCAGAGGCTAGAACGTCCCAAGTTCGTGGATCAGGGTAGAGGCCTCTCCCAGTCACACAGCTGCAGAAGCTGACAAGCCCAAGATGGGAAGGTCGGAGAGCAGGGCTCCCACTCACAAGCTGTGCAGATTGACGAATCCCAGGTTCGGCAGATAAGCTGACAGCTCAAGTCCCAAGAACGGGAGATGCGACGACACTAAGCAGCCGCAGGATTAAGAGAGAGCAAAAAGCCAGAATGCCTGCTTATAAACAGATGCGGGCCACACCCCCAAGGAGACTCCCTTTCATCTGATTGGCTACTCACAGTATATTCAATCATGGGAGTGATTAAATTAAAAAAAGGAGAATCATGGCCCAGCCAAGTTGACACACAACCTTAACCGTCACAGTCCAGCCCTTGTCAACTCGGCACATGTACACATCTCCTTAAACCATAATCTCTGAATAAAGACAATGACAAAGTCATACTTGCGCCTAAAAAGATACAACTAACATGCGTACAATCAAAAATGCACTAGCCCCATCTGCAGCTTATATTTTATAAGCGAAGGAAACAAAAATATTTGATGCACACATACAAAGTACAAATACTCATAACAATTTGCAGTCCCCATTTCTGCAACTGGTCACGTGGCCGTAACTGGTATTTAGAACTACATTCTTCCACCACCCATTCTGTATTCCCTTTGCCCTCAGCAAGCACCTCGGCTGGTCGTGGTTCTTTGCCTGGTGGGGTGACCCAAACCTTCATTCCTGAAGGGTCTGGATCATTAGTAGTCATTTCAAAATTAGGTTGCTGTTTTCTATTGACTTTAATCACAGGGCATGGCAGTACTAAGAAACGCCCCAAGGAATCTCCTGCATTCCAGACATACTCTTCTTTAACTCCATTATGTAATGTCAATCTGATTTCCTCTTGGTAATCAGGATCAATCACACCAGTCAGTATGGTAACTCCCTTCTTTGCCTGTTCAGCCAGAGGCATAAGGAGCCCAAAGTGACCAGGTGGCATTCTTAACTTCCAGTTCAAGGGAATCAGTGACGTGCCTCCAGGTGGGAGCATTCCTCCTTTTGGAACAAAGACCTCTAGGCCTGCAGAGCATAAGGTCGAGGGGACAGGAAGCAAAAATCTTGCAAGTGGGTCACTAGGGGTAATAGTGAGTGGTGCCACTCCTATTTCCACCCTTTAATTCCTGGACCCGTGAATCCGGGCTATGGGAGAAACAGCACCATATATTGGATGCTGGTTTAAAGCATATATAGCCTCCTGGAGAACACTGCCACAACTCTGCAAGGTATTGCCACCTAGGTGGCGCCGTAATTGTGTCTTTAGAGGGCCATTCCATCGTTCTATCAAGCCAGCTGCTTCAGGATGATGGGGAACATGGTAAGACCAGAAAATTCCATTAGCATGGACCCACTGCCGCACTTCATTTGCTGTGAAGTGAGTCCCTTGATCTGAGGCAATGCTGTGTGGGATAACATGACAGTGGATAAGGCATTCTGTAAGTCCACGGATGGTAGTTTTGACAGAAGCATTGCGTGCAGGGAAGGCAAATCCATATCCAGAGTAAGTGTCTATTCCAATAAGGACAAAACACTGCCCTTTCCATGATGGAAGTGGTACACTTACCACCAGGTTGCTGGCTGGTCACCTCGAGGGATGGTGCCATATCGGGGACTCAGTGTTGGTCTCTGCTGCTGGCAGATTAGGTACTCAGCACAGGCTGTGGCCATTTCAGCCTTGGGGAGTGCAGTCCATGCTGCTGGGCCCATGCATAACCTCCATCCCTGCCACCATGGCCACTTTGTTAATGAGCCCATTGAGCAAAGACAGGAGTAGTTGGGGAAAGAGGATGAGTGGTTTCCATAGAACGCGTCATCCTATCCACTTGACTGTTAAACTCATTCTCTGCTGAGGTCACCCTTTGGTGAGCATTCACATGAGACACAAATATCTTCACTTCTTTAGCCCATTCGGAAAGGTCTATCCACATACCTCTTCCCCATAAATCCTTGTCTCAAATTTTCCAATCACGTTCCTTCCAATTCTCTGACCATCCAGCCAAACCATTGGCCACAGACCACGAATCAGAATATAATCGCGTATCTCGCCATTTCTCCTTCCAAAGTGAACAACCAGGTGAACTGCTCAAAGTTCTGCCCACTGAGAGGATTTCCCTTCACCACTGTCCTTCAGGGAGGTCCCAGAAAGGGGCTGTAGTGCTGCCGCAGTCCACTTTCGAGTGGCGCCTGTATATTGCGCAGAACCACCTGTAAACCAGGCAGGAGTTTTCTCTTTCTCAGTCAACTGATCATAAGGAACTCCCCGCAAAGCCAAAGGTCCAGACTGGGAGATGGAAGGTAATGTGACAGGAGTGGAGACATGGGCATTTGGGCCACTTCCTCATGCAACTTACTCGTGCCTTTGGGTCCTGCTCGGGACCGATCTCGAATATACCACTCCCATTTAATGATGGAGTGCTGCTGTGCACATCCAACTTTATGGTTCTGTTGGTCAGACAACACCCAGTTCATGATAGGCAGCTCAGGCCTCATGGTGACTTGGTGTCCCATGGTTAAGCGTTCAGTCTCTATTAAGGCCCAGTAACAAGCCAAGAGTTGTTTCTCAAAAAGAGAGTAGCTATCTGCAGAGGATAGCAGAGCTTTGCTCCAAAATCCTAAGGGTCTGCACTGTGATTCACCAACAGGGGCCTGACAAAGACTCCAAAAAGCATCTCTATCTGCCACCGACACTTCAAACACCATTGGATCAGCTGGATCATATGGTCCAAGTGGCAGAGCAGCTTGCACAACAGCCTGAAACTGTTGCAGAGCCTTCTCTTGTTCTGGTCCCCACTCAAAACTAGCAGCTTTTCAAGTCACTTGATAAATAGGCCAGAGTAGCACACCCAAAGGAGGAATATGTTGCCTCCAAAATCCAAAGAGGCCCACTAGGCGTTGTGCCTCCTTTTTACTTGTGGGAGCAGCAAGATTCAATAACTAATCCTTCACTTTAGAAGGAACGTCTCGACATAACCCACACCACTGGACCCCTAGAAATTTCAATGAAGTGGAAGGTGCCTGAATTTTTGTGGGATTAATCTCCCTCCATCTAGCATGCAAATGTTTTACCAATAAGTCCAGAATCATTGGCACTTTTTCCTTACTAGGGCCAATCAGCATAATGTCATCAATGTAATGGACCAGTGTGATGTCCTGTGGAAGGGAAAGGCGATCAAGGTCCCTGCAGACTAAATTATAACATAAGGCTGGAGAGTTAATGTAGCCCTGAGGTAGGCAAATGAAAGTGTATTGTTGGCCTTGCCAGCTGACGGCAAACTGCTTCTGGTGGTCCTTTGAAACAGGTATGGAGACAAAGGCATTAGTCAGATCAATAGCTGCATATCAGGTACCATGAGATGTATTAATTTGCTCAAGCAGTGAAATTACATCTGGAACAGCAGCTGCAATTGGAGTCACCACCTGGTTAAGTTTTCAATAAACTACTGTCATTCTCTAAGAGCCATCTGTTTTTAGCACAGGCCAAACAGGCAAGTTGAATGGGGATGTGGTGGGAATAACCACCCCTGCATCCTTCAAGTCCTTGATGGTGGCAGTAATCTCTGCAATCCCTCCAGGGATGCGGTACTGCTTTCGGTTTACTATTTTCTTAGGTAGGGGCAGTTCTAATGGCTTTCACTTGGCTTTTCCTACCATAATAGCCCTTACTCTATTTGTCAGGGATCCAGTGTCGGGGTTCTGCCAGTTACTGAGTATATCTACTCCAATTATGCATTATGGAACTAGGGAAATCACTATAGGATGGGTTCAGAGGCCCATAGGACCTACTGTGAGATGGACATGAGCCAAGACTCCATTAATAACCTGACCTCCATAGGCCTCCACTCTGACTGGTGGGCCACAGTGAAGTTTTGGGTCTCCTGGAATTAGTGTTAGCTCAGAGCCAGTATCCAGTAATCCCCAAAAAGTCTGATTATTTCCTTTTCCCCAGTGAACAGTCACTCTCGTAAAAGGCTGTAGATCTCTTTGGGGAAGGCTGGGAGAAAGATTAACAGTAAAAATTTTTGACAGTGTATGGGAGTCCTTTCTCAAGGGGATCCGGCCTCCCCTTCATTCAAGGGGTTGTGGGTCTTTAAACTTGCTCAAATCTGGGAATTGATTGAGGGACCGTAACTCTTTATTCTGGCAATTCGCGTTAGTCTGCTGGTCACCTGACCTAGAATTCATCCGTTTGTATAGCTCAAGTAAATATTTAGTAGATTTCCTATCTCCTTCACTCCTAGGGATACCATGACGAAATAGCCAATGCCATAAGTCCATATGAGTCAGACTATTCTGATTACTGCTTTGACTCCTCTGTCCATTACTGTAACCATGCCCACCTTGTCTTTGTCAATTGAGTGCAGCCACTTGGCCCCTACTACCACGGGGTCCAATCAGCCCCATTGTAGTTAGGTCTCTTAATTCAGTTAGGGCAGTTCCCACTGTCAAATCTGGCTTACATAAAATAGCAATCACAGCAGTCTTCAAGGATGCTGGAGCTCCCTTCACAAATATGTTCCTCACAGTTGCAGTAAAAGGTGTGTCCTCTGGACAGTCCATGTGTGGGTCTGTGGGTCTAACTTGATAACTCCACTCCAGCACGCCAATTTCCCGAAGCCTTTGGATACCTTTGTCTACATTATACCAAGGCAGGTCTGGTACTTCAACTTGATTTAGTGTCGGCCACCTCATAATCCACGCTTCAGCAACCCAACCAAATGAACTATTAGATCCCTTCCTAACTTCTCTAGCTGAAACATTGAAGGAACAGTCTGTGCTCAGTGGACCCATAGCAACAAACTCAGACTGATCCATCTTTATGTTTTTTGCACCATTATCCCACACCCTTAATAGCCATCCCCACACATATTCCCCATGTTTGTTTGTATGTATTAGAAAACTCAAGTAGTTCTTTTGGAATGTAGCGTACCTCCTCCTAGGTCACACTCTGTACTTCACCTTTTGGGGCTCGCTGGGACTTAAGCCTAGTTATAGGTTTAGAAGCAAGAATCGGTAGTGCGGAATAGTTTCGAGAACATTCAGCATTATCTTGGAAAGCATCTGCCTCAGGCAATGCTCCAGGCAATGACTCAGGCAAGTGCTCTTTAGAGGCAGCTGAGCTAGGGCTAATCTCCTCAGATGGGAGTGGAGGGGCTAATGGTTTTCCTGGGCAGGGTGGTTTAGCAAACATGAAGTAATCTCTTCAGATGGAACTGGTTCTCCTGGCAGGAGTGATTCAACAGAATTTACAGGCTCAGTGTACCCAGCTTCCTGATTATCTGCCCATACGTCCCCACCCCAAGTTTCAAGATCCCGTCTCTTCCCAATCAGTGCCCTTACTTTAACTTCAGACACCTCTCGAGATTTGTAATTGAGCTGGCGTTGTAATTCAGCCACTCTTACAATAAGACTCTGGGTTTGGTTTTCAGCAATTTTGGCTCTGTTACTACAATAAATAAGGCTTTCTTTCAAAACACAAATGGAAGCCTTGAGGTCATTTATGCGGCACTTGAGGCTTGACTCTGAAGCCCTGAGCACATCTCTTTCCTTCATCAGTTTGTGTAGCGAAAGTAGGACAAACCAACCAACTTCTTTATACTTCTCATTCTGACAAAGCTGTAGAAAGATATCACAAATGTGTTCACCCTGAGCCTCACCTTTCACCAATACCTTATCTACTGGTGGTGATATTTTGCGTATTTGTATCGCCACCTCACTCCGTGGACTAGCGGTGATCTCTTTACCGCTGGAAACAGAGTCATCGTCTTTATGACTAACCAGACTTGAGAACCAATTTAGAAAACTCATCCTTAAAATTCTATTTCTCTACAACCACTCCCAGTACTAAATGTCTTAACCTGGGTTCTCTAGAGCAGCAAAACCATAAAGTATACAAATGTGTACATACAGACACGTTATATCGAGAAAACAGCTCACGCGATTGTAGAGGCTAGAAAGTCCCAAGTCCGTGGATCAGGGTAGAGGCCTCTCCCAAGTCACACAGCTGCAGAAGCTGGCAAGCCCAAGATGGGAAGGTTGGAGAGCAGGGCTCCCACTCACAGGCTGTGCAGATCGACGAATCCCAGGTTCGGCAGACAAGCTGACAGCTCAAGTCCCAAAAACGGGAGATGAGACGACAGGAAGCAACCACAGGATCCAGAGAGAGCAAAAACCAGAACATCTGCTTATATACAGAAGCAGGCCACACCCCCAAGGAGACTCCCTTTTATCTGATTGGCTACTCACAGTATATTCAATCACGGGAGTGACTACATTAAAACATGGAGAATCAAGGCCGAGCCAAAGTGACACACAACCTTAACCATCACAAAGAGCAAACCATAGGAAAGGAGGAGAATCTAATCTCCAGAGCCACCATAGTAAAATACTTTAATGTGCTCAATACAATAAAAAAAAATGAACAAAACAAATGAACAGGTAGGCAGGAAAGGATGGCCCAAGCAAAAGACCAAAAGAAGGTGACTGAAGCCATCCCCGAGGAAGAACAGTTAATCAAATACTAGACAAAGACCTTAAGCAAACAGTAGTAGGCATGCCAAAAGAGTTAAATGAATACAAGGAAAAAGAGTTGAAGGAAATTAGGAAAACAATAAGAATTTCAACAAAAAAAATAGAAATTAAAAAAGAAAGAAATATTGGCACTGAAAAGCTGAGTGACCGAAATGAACAATTCTCTGAAAGGACTCAAGAGCAGATTTGAACTGTCAAAGAAAGAATCAGCGAACATGAAGACAGAACAATAAGAAGTATGCAGGAAAGAGAATGAATAATGAAAAAAGCTTAAAGGATCTGTGGAACACCATAAAGCAGAATAAAGTACACATTATGGGAGTCCCAGAGGAGAAGTTACAATATTGAAGGATTCTATGATGAAAATGTTAAACGATGCAGGAAGCATCAAAAAAAGATGGAAGGAATACACAAACTCACGGTACCAAAAAGTTTCTCTATGTTCAACTATTTCAGGAGGTACTATATGATCAAGAACCAATACTGAAGGAAGAGCTGCACTGAAGGCACTAGCAAAAAACAAGGCTCCAGGAATTGACAGAATATTTGTTGAGATATTTCAACAAATGAATGCAGTTCTGGAAGCGCTCACTTGTCTATGCTAAGAAATCTGTAGAACAGTTACTTGGCCAACTGACTGGAAGAGAGCCATATGTGTACCCATTCCAAAGAAAGGTGATCCAAGAGAATGCAGAAATTATTGAATAATGTCATTAAATTAACACACAAGTAAAACTTTGCTGAAAATCATTCAAAAGCAGTTACAGCAGTACATCAACACGGAAATGCCAGAAATTCAAGTGGGATTCAGAAGATAACGTGAAAACAAGTGATAACACTGCTGATGTTAGATGGATCATGGCTGAAAGGAAAGAATACCAGAAAGATGTTTACTTGTGTTTTATTGACTATGCAAAGGCATTCGACTGTGTGGATCATAACAAATTATGGATAACACCGCAGAGAATGGAATATCCAGAACACTTAATTGTGCTAATAAGGAACCAGTACTTAGAACAAGAGGCAGTCGTTCGAACAGAACAAGGGGATATTGTGTGGTTTCAAGTCAAGAAAGGTGTGTTTCACGGTTGTATCCTTTCACCATACTTAGTAAATCTGTATCTAAGCAAATAATCCGAGAAGCCGGACAATACGAATAAGAATGCGGAAGCAGAATTGGAGGAAGACTCATTAACAACCTGCAATATGCAATAACACAACCTTGCTTGCTGAAAGTGAAGAGAACTTGAAGAACGTACTGATAAAGATCAAAGACCACAACCTTCAGTATGGATTACACCTCAACATAAAGAAGACAAAAATCCTCACAACTGGACCAACAAGCAACATCATGACATACAGACAAAACACTGAAGTTGTCAAGAATTTCATTTTACTTGGATCCACAATCAACACCCATGGAAGCAGCCGCTAAGAAATCAAATGATGTACTGCATTGGGCAAATCAGCTGCAAAATATCTCTTTAAAGTGTTAAAAAGCAAAGCTGTCACTTTAAGGACTAAGGTGCACCTGACCCAAACCATGGTGTTTTCAATCACCTCATATTCACGCGAAAGCTGGATAATGAATAAGAAAGACCAAAGAATCGATGCCTTTGAATTATGCTGTTGGCGAAGAATACTCAATATACCGTGCACTGCCAGAAAAATGAACAAATCTGTCTTAGAAAAAGTACAGTCAGAATGCTCTTTAGAAGTAAGGATGGAGAGACTTCGTCTCACGTACTCTGGACATCTTATTAGGAGGGATCAATCCCTGCAGAACGGTATCATGCTTGCCAAAGTGGAGGATCAGCGAAAAAGAGGAGACACTCAACTACATGGAATGACACAGTGGCTGCAACAATAGCTCAAGCTTAACAATTGTTGAGGACGGCGCTGGACCAGGCAGTGTTTCATTCTGTTGTAAACAAGGTCACTGTAAGTCAGAACTGACTCGATGGCACCTAACAAGAGGAAAAGACAGACAGAAACAGAATTTTCGAAGAAATAATGGCTAAAAATTTCTCAAATCTGCCAACAGACACAAACTTACACATTCAAGAAGCTCAAGGAGGAGTTCCGGCAAAATGGCACTCTAGGCAGAAGCACCACGCCGTCCCTCCACAGCAAAGATCCAAAAAACTAAGCCAAACAGAGAATACGACAATCCTGAAACCCTAAAACATCAAATGAAGAGATAAAGAACTCAGCCAAGCACCAAATGGAGTGATAAAACTGACAGAGAATGGAGAGAGAGGAGAGATTCATGCAGAGGTCCCCTACCAGCTAACGCAGCGTGGATCCGTCACCTTGGACTCCTATCGCAGACCATCAAAAAGGTACGAGAAAACAGCTTCACGGAGCTTCCAGCAGAAGACAAAACAACCATTTCTTGTCGTTCTATAACTTCCTTCTCTTTCTGTTCCCTGAATACCTGGCGTTGTATATCTCTACGCCTTCTAGCCAGGTGGTACTGCAACACCTGAGAGTGACTTCCCCAGACCTCATAGCTGCACCAGTGGGATTCCTGGGAACTTTACGGTTCTTTAACCTTTCTGATTCTCATTTATTCATTCTTTTCTTTTCTTCCTCCTCCCATTTCTGTTTTTCTCCGTTTCATAGTCTCTCATCTCTCCACTCCAACGGCAAGCTCCCCTAGCATTCTTTTTTGTTTGTATGTTTTTGGCTCCTGTTCCTCTCTCGTCTCTCCCATATCCATCTTAGCTCCACACATAACCATCTCCCAGCTGAATCCTGCCTACCTGCACCATGCGCTTGACATCACACCACCAAGCAGCACAGGCAAGGCCTTCTGGAACCTGCCCTGCACTGATTACCGACACACTCTGGTAGCTGTAGTAAGTGCCACAAACAACACGTCCCAGTAACTCCTCTTCAGCTACACCTGCCCTGCTGTACGATATCTGAGTGACTGACCCTGCCAATCTGAGAAGGAGGCGAAAAGTATTGTGCCCACAGACGAGCAAACGACAAAGAACACACAGTCCACCTGCACATAGTCCAATTTAAAAAAAAAAAAAGGTACGAAACAAATCTACAATCAGTAAATGAGAAAAATAACTACCGAAAGCGCTGAAGACAGCAGACAATAACAAAACATTTACAAAATTAGGACAGGATGGTTCCAGTAGGCGTACAAAATAAAACACCAGATGACTCTCCTCTGGAAGAAAATGCACTACAACTACCTGATAGGGAATTCAAAAATCCAATACTCAGAATTCTCCAAGAACTGAGGCAAAAAGCCAACAAACATGAGAAAAAACAGACGAATTCATAGAAAATACAGACAAAAAATTGGTAGAATTCAGGAAAATAATGCAAGAACAAAATACCAAAATAAATTCACAACTACAAATTATACAAAGACAACAATGAGAAATGCAAAAGATAAACAACAAGATTTCAGAAATGGACGGCGTCATAGAAGGGCTGAGAAGCAGATTTGAAATGGTGGAAGACAGTATCAGTGGAATTGAAGACAAACACTTCTTCGGTACAACTCTATTTCAGGAAAACCCAGAGAAAAGAACAAAGAAAAATGAAGAGACCCTGAGAGTTATGTGGGATACAATCAAAAGCAAAAATTTTTGAGTGATTGGAAATCCAGAACAGGGGGAGAAAACAGAAAACACAGAGAGGATCATTGAAGAACTGCTGACAGAAAACTTCCCCAATATCACGAAAGATGAAAATCTGGCCATCCAAGCTCAACGAACCGCGTATAGGAGAGACCACCAAACAAAATCACCAAGGCATATCATAATCACACTCGCCAAAACCAAAGATGAACAAACAATCCTGAGAGCAGCTCGTGAAAAACAAAAAGTCACATACAAAGCAGGAACAATAAGACAAAGCTCAGATTATTTGGCAGAAACCATGCAGGCAAGAAGGCAATGGAATGACATATATGAAATCTTGAAAGAAAAAAGTTGCCAGCCAAGAATAATATCTCCTGCAAAACTCTCGTTCAAATTTGATGGTGAAATTAGGTCATTTCCAGATAAACAGAAATTAAGGAAATATGTAAAAGTCAAACCAAACTTACAAAAATTATTAAAGCGAGGTCTTCGATCTGAGCACAAACAGCTTCAGCTCACAGGCAGAACCTAGGATGCAAGATCGTACCATCCAGATACCAACCTAGGAAATGAACTCTCCAGGTCTATCCAAAACCAAAAGAAATACAACAGGGAATCAGAGCACTTAATCAGTAAATGACGACAACATCAAAACAATAAAAGAGGGAATACACGGCATAGGTATAGAAATTTGTAGTGGAGAGGAAGGCTAGGCGATACCAAGTAATGGTAGACTGCTTCAAACTTAGAAAGATAAGGGTAAAATTTATGGTAACCACAAAGAAAGTTAATAAAGACAGTCATAAAAAAAGAGGAAAAACATAAAGTCTCAGAAAAAAAACATAAAAAAAAGAAATGAAAAAAATCCACAAACAAAAGTAACACAGCACAAGAGAGTACTAAGAACAAAGAAAACTTCAGCACCACAAAAAAAGGCACTACAAAATGACAGCAACAAACGCACATCTATCAATAATTACACTGAATGTAAATGGACTCAATGCACCCATAAAGAGACAGAGAGTGACAGAATGGATAAGAAAACAGGATCCATCAATATACTGTCTACAGGAGACACACCTTAGAAACAAAGATGTGAATTTATTAAAAATCAAAGGTTGGAAAAAATACATCAAGCTAAAAACTACCAAAAAAGAGCACAAGTGGCAATTGTAATCTCAGACAAAATAGACTTTAAAACTAAATCTACCATAAAAAACAAAGAAGGACACTATATAATGATTAAGGGAACAATCCATCATGAAGACATAACCATAATAAACATCTATCTACGCACCCAATGACAGGGCTCCAAAATACCTAAAACAAACTCTAACAACACTGAAAAGAAAAATTGACAGTTCCACAATAATAATAGAAGACTTCAACACACCACTATCAGTAAAGGACAGAACAACTAAGAAACTCAGCAAAGATACAGAAGACCTAAAAGGCACAATCAGCCAACCTAACCTCATAGACATATATAGGACACTCCATCCAACCGCTGGAGAGTACACATTCTTTTCCAATGCACATGGAACGTTCTCCAGAAGAGACCACATCTTAGGCCACAGAGCAATCCTCAACAAGATCTAAAATGTTGAGATAATTCAAAGTATCTTCTCTGACCACAATGCCATCAAGGTAGAAATTAACAATAAAAACAGCAAGGAAAAAAAATCAACTATATGGAAACTGAATAATACCCTCCTTACACATCAGTGGGTAATAGAAGAAATCAGAGATGGAATCAAAAAATTCCTAGAATCAAATGAGTATGGAAACACGTAATACCAAAACCTTTGGGACACAGCAAAGACAGTCCTCAGAGGACAATTTATAGGAATAGATTCACATATCAAAAAAGAAAAAAGGGACAAAATCAAAACACTAACTACAGAACTCAAACAAATAGAAAGAGAACAGCAAAAATAGCCCACAACCACCGGAAGAAAGGAAATAGTAAAGATCAGAGCAGAAATAAATGAAATAGAGAACAGAAAAACAATAGAAAGAATCAACAAAACCAAAAGTTGGCTCTTTCAAAGAATCAACAAAATTGACAAACCACTGACCAGACTGACAAAAGAAAAACAGGAGAGGACACAAATAACCCAAATAAAAAATGAAATAGGGGACATTACAACAGACCAAACCAAAATAAATAGGATTATAACAGATTATGAAAAACTGTACTCCAACAAATTTGGAAACCTAAAGGAAATGGATAAATTTCTAGAAACACACAGCCTACCCAAACTACAACAAAGTGATGTTGAAAATTTGAACAGACCCATAACAAGAGAAGAGATTGAAAAGGTAATAAAAAAACTCCCAACCAAAAAAAGCCCTGGCCCAGATGGCTTCACTGGAGAATTCTACAAAATATTTACAGAAGAGCTTGTACCAATACTACTCAAGCTATTTCAGAGCATAGAAGAGTTAGCAACACTTCCAAATTCATTCTATGAAGCCAGCATAACACTGATACCAAAACCAGGAAAAGATGTCACAAAAAAGAAAATTACAGACCAATATCTCTCATGAATATAGATGCAAAAATTCTCAACAAAATTCTAACCAATAGAATTCAGCATCATATCAAAAAAATAATACACCACGACCAAGTAGGAGTCATACCAGTTATGCAAGGATGGTTTAACATTAGAAAATCAATCAACGTAATCCACCACGTAAACAAAAGGAAAGAAAAGAATCATATGATCATCTCAATTGATGCAGAAAAGGCATTTGACAAAGTCCAACACCCATTCCTGATAAAAGCTCTCAATAAAATAGGTATAGAAAGGAAATTTCTCAACATAATTAAGGGCACTTATGCAAAACCAACCACCAACATCATTCTTAATGGAGAGAGGCTGAAAACATTCCCCTTGAAAACAGGAACAAGACAAAGATGCCCTTTATCACCACTCCTATTTAACACTGTGCTGGAAGTTCTAGCTAGAGCAATAAGGCAAGAAAAGGAAATAAAGGGCATCCAAATTGGTAATGAAGAAGTTAAACTGTCCCTGTTAGCAGATGACAGGATACTATAGACAGAAAACCCTAAAGACTCCACGAGAAATCTACTGGAACTAATAGAAAGATTCAGCAGAGTAGCAGGATACAAGATAAGCATTCAAAAATCAGTTGGATTCCTATACACCAATAAGGAGAACGATGAAAAGAAAATCAGGAAAACAATACCATTTTCAATAGCCCCTAAAAAAAAATATTTAGGAATAAATCTAACCAGGCATGTAAAAGACCTATACAAAATAAACTACAAAACACTACTGCAAGAAACCCAAAGGGATCTACATAAACGGAAAAACATACCATGCTCATGGATAGGCAGACTCTACATTGTGAAAATGACAATTCTACCCAAAGCAATTTACAAATACAATGCAATCCCAATCCAAATACCAAGAACATTCTTCAAAGAGATGGAAAAGCTAATCATTAACTTTATATGGGAATGGAAGAAGCCCCAAATAAGTAAAGCACTACTGAAGAAAAAGAATAAAGTTGGAGGACTCACACTACCTGACTTCAGAACCTACTATACAGCTACAGTAATCAAAACAGCTTGGTACTGGTACGACAGATACATTGACCAATGGAACAGAATTGAGAACCCAGATGTAAATCCATCCACCTACGCTCACCTGATCTTCGACAAGGGCCCAAAGTCCATCAAATGGGGAAAAGGTAGTCTTTTTAACAAATGGTGCTGGCAAAACTGGATATCCATCTGCAAAAAAATGAAACAGGACCCATACCTCACACTGTATACAAAAACTACTTCAAAATGGATCAAAGATCTGAATATAAAGTCTAAAACTATAAAGTTCATAGAAGAAAAAATAGGACCAACACTTGAGCCATTAATACGTGGCATTAACAGGATAGAAACCATAACCATCAACGCACAAAACCCAATACAGAAGCTAGATAGATAACTGGGATCTTCTAAAAATCAAACACCTATGCTCTTCAAAAGACTTCACCAAAAGAGTCAAAAGAGAACCTACAGACTGGGAAAAAATTTTTGGACAGTACAAGTCAAACAAAGGTCTAATCTCCATAATCTACAAGAAAATCCAACACCTCTACAACAAAAAAACAAATAATCCTGTTAAAAAATGGGCAAAACAAATGAACAGACACTTCACCAAAGAAGACATTCAAATGGCCAACAGACAGATGAGGAAATGCTCACAATCACTAGCCATTAGAGAAATGCAAATTAAAACCACAATGAGATACCGTCTCACACCGGCATAACTGGCACGAATCAAGAACACTGGAAATAACAAATGTAGGAGGGGCTGCTGGGAGATTCGAACACTTATGCACTGCTGGTGGGAATGCAAAATGATACAACCATTTTGGAAAATTATATGGCACTCAGAAAGCTAGAAATAGAAATACCATTCGATCCAGTAATCCCACACCTAGGAATATATCCTAGCGAAATAAGCAGCCATCTAAGGTGCATCAGTTCATCCCAACCACTTGGAGTAAAGGAAAATGAAGAACACCAGAGACACAAGGAAAGTATTAGCCCAAGAGACAGAATGGGCCACATAAACCAGAGACTTCATCAGCCTGAGACCGGAAGACCTAGATGGTGCCTGGCTACCACCAATGGACGTCCTGACTGGGAACACAACAGAGGGTCCCTGATAAAGCAGGAGAACGATGGGATGCAGAACTCAAATTCTAGTAAGAAGACCAGACTTAATGGTCTGACTGAGACTGGAGGCGCCCTGGAAAACATGGCCCCTGTTCTATCAGCCCAGAACTAAAACAATTTCCGAGGCCAACTCTTCAGACAGGGATTGTACTGGACTGTGGGACATAAAGTGATACTTGTGAAGAATGTGCCTCTTAGTCAAGTAGATACAAGAGACCAAAGGGGCGGCTTCTGTCCAGAGGTGAGATGGGAAGGCAGAGAGAGTTAGAAGCTGGCTGAATGTTCATGGGGATCAGGGGCGGAGGGGAGGAGTGTGCTGTTGCAGGGGTGAGCGGTTGGGATCTCATAACAATGTATGTAAAAAAATCTGTATAGGAGACTAACTTGAAATGTAAACTTCATTTAATTACAACAACTAAAAAAAATCAGCCCGGTGCTAGTTTAATAATACATAGAGCAATGGAACAGAATTGAAGAGTCGAGAAGAAAATTCAAACACCTATGGTCAACTGATTTACAACAAGGGTGTAAGTCCATTCAGTGAGGAAAGAAGAATATTTAATAAATGGTGCTGGGAAAATTGGATTTCCACATGGAGAAGAATGAAACAGGATCCATGCTTTATCGCATATAAAAAAAGCAAATCAAAATGTATTAAAGACCTAAATGTGAAAACTAAAAATATAAAATTCTTAAAAAAAATAGAGGCGTGGCTGTGGGACCCAGTATTTAACAATGGATTATCAGATATGACAATAGAAGCACGAGCAGCAAAAGATGAAACAGATAAATAGGACCTCATAAAAATTAAATACCTTTGTTCACCAAAGGAGTTTCTCAACAAAGTGAAGAGACAACCCACAGATTGGGAGAAAATTTTCAAGAACCATATACCCAAAATATATAAAAGACTCCTACAACTGAAACGACAAACCCATAAAAAAATGGGCAAAAGAATTGAACAGATATTTCATGAAAGTAGATATTTAAACAGCCAACAAGCACATGCTTAGATGTTCAATGTCATTAGCCAGTAAAATCAAAACAAAACAAAACCCAAACTTGTTGCTTTCAAGTCAATTACGATTCATGGCAACTCCATGTGTTACAGAATACAACTTCTCCATAGTGTTTTTTGGCTGTAATCTTAACACAAGCAGATCAGCAGACCTTTCTTCCATAGTACTGCTAGGTGAGTTCAAACTGTCAACCTAGGTTAACGGTCGAGAGCAAACCATTTGCGCCACCTAGGGTACCTCATTAGCCAGTGGTGGTGGTGGTGGTGTGTGCCATCAAGTTGATTCTGACTCATAGAAACTGTATATAATAGAGTAGATCTTCCCCATAGAGTTTCCTAGGCTGTAATCTCTACAGGAGCAGATCGCCAGGCTTTTTCTCCTGTGGAGTGGCTGGTGGGTTCGAACCACAAACCCTTCGGTTAACCAGCCAGCGCTTAACTATTGTACCACCAGGGCTCCATAAATAGCCGTTAAAATCAAACCCATTGCTGTTGAGTTGATTCCGACTCACAGTGACCCTATAGGACAGAAGAGAACTACCCTATAGGGTTTCCAAGGCTGTAAATCTTTACAGAAGCCGACTGCCACATCTTTCTCCCATGGAGCGGTGGGTGGGTTCAAACTGCTGACCTTTTGGTTAGTGGCTGATTGCTTAACCACTGGGCCAACAGACATCCTCTCATTAGCTATTAGAGAGATGCAAACCAAAATCAACAATTAGATATGACTTCACTCCCATTAGAATGACAATGATCAAAAAACGGATAACGAAGTGTTGGAGAGGATGTGGAGAAACTGCAACACTCATCCATTGCTGGTGGCAATGCAAAATAGTACAGCTGCTGTGGAAAAGTTTGGCAGTTCCTCAAAAGGTTTAACATGGAACTACCATATCACTCAGCAATCCCAATATTAAGTATATATCCAAAAGACGTGAAAGTGGGAATGCTAACGAAAACCTGTATATGTATGTTTAATAAATAAATCATTGCCATCAAGTCGGTTTCGACTCATAGCAATCCTACAGGACAGACTAGAACTGCCCTACAGAGTTTCCAACGAGTGCCTGGTGGATTTGAACTGCCAATCTTTTGGTTAGCAGCTGTAGCACTTAACCACTATGCAACCATGGTAGCAGTAGATTAAAGGTGGAAATAACCGAAATGTCCATCAACAGATGAATGGATAAACAAAATGTGTATATACATGCAACAGAATATTACTCAGCCATAAAGATAAATGAAGTCCTGATACACACCACAACATGGATAAATCCTGAAAAATTATGCTGCACGAAATGTCAGTCACAAAAGTATAAACGCTGTATGTCATGGATTTAATTGTGCTCCTAAAAAATGTATGTCAATTTGGCAAGGCCATGATTCCCACTATCGTGTGGTTGTCCACCATTCTGTGATTTGATATGATTTTCCTATGTGTTGTAAACGTTACCTCTATGATGTTAATATGGCGGGATTAGCGAATTATGTTCATGAGGCAAGACTCAATCTACAATATTAGATTGTCTCTTAAGTCAATCTCTTTTGAAATATGAAAGAGAAAAGCAAGCAGAGACACAGGGACGTCATATCACCAAGAAAGAAGCACTGAGAGCATAGCACATCCTTTGGACCCAGGGTCCCTGCGCTGAGAAGCTCCTCGACTGGGGAAGACTGATGACGAGAACCTTCTCCCAGAGCTAAGAGAGAAAGAATGCCTTCGCCTGGAGCTGACACCCTAAATTCGGACTTCTAACCTCCTAGACTATGACAGAATAAATTTCTCTTTGTTAAAGTCATCCACTTGTGGTATTTCTGTTATAGCAGCACTAGATGACTAACACACTGTCTGATCTCACTTATATGAAATAAGCAAATATATAGATACCAAAGCTTATTAATGGTTACCAGAGGTGGGAGGGAGGGAGAAAGGGGGAATTTTTGCTTTGGGAGGAACTGAGGTTATGCTAATGGTGGCAGAATAATTAGGAAAAAGATAGGGATAGAGGTTTCACGACATGAAGAATGTAAATCAATGTCATTGAGTTGTACGTGTAGAAACTGTTGAACTAGCAAATGTTTTGTTGTGTGTATTTTCATCAAAACAAAAAAAAAAGGAGAAGGCATGAAAATTACTGGCTTTAAGAACAAAGTGTCCCCGTGTTTATTTAGGTAATAAAATAATGCCTAAAACCTTATCCATTAAACAAGACCAAATGAAAAGCATTCCAGGAAACAAATTTCTTTTTTTTTGCTGTTGTTGTTGTGTATTTTACTGTTATAATTATTTATTGTACTTCAGGTGAAGGTTTACAGAACGAACAGTTTCTCATTAAACAGTAGTACACATATTGTTTCATGACATTGGTTAACAACCCCACGACATGTCAACCTTCTCCCTTCTTGACCTTTTTTTTTTTTTTGGTGAAAATATACATAGCCAAAAATACACCATTTCAAAAATTTCTACACGCACAGCTCAGTGACATCGACTACGCTCTTCCAGTTGTGCTGCTATTCTCACTTTAGATGAAGATTTACAGAACAAAATAGTTTCTCATTAAACAGTTAGTACACGTGTTGCTCTGTGACAATGGTTAACAACCCCACTACACGCAGGAAACAAATATTTTAAGAGCTTGGTTCTCTAGATGGGAAAGGAGGCTTGTTAAAATTGACAAAGGATATCCACAGGAAAGAGGTTGCCTTGGATCACACCCAAGTAGAATTGTGTAAGACCTGGAAGAAACATTGGCCATAGGATTCTAAATATTCTGCTAACTGTGCTAGGGCCTGTATTTCATTCCTGACACCTTTTCAATATTTTACAAACAGAGTAAGGAAGGCAACAGGCACTAGTTAAGCAATATTCTGTGTAAGCTAGGCATGAGTCTATTTTAAGTTGTTACGTGCTATCGAGTTGATTCTGACTCATAGCGACCCTATATAACAGAGAACTTCCCTATAGAGTTTTCTAGGCTGTAATCTTTAAGGGAGCAGGTTGCCAGGTCTTCTCTCCTGTGGAACCGCTGTCAAGTTTGAACTGCTGATCTTTTGGCTAGCAGCTGAGTGCTTAGCCATTGCGCCACCAGGGCTCCTTCATTTAAGACTCTAGAAATACAGGGTAAAATGAAGAATCAATACTACTGAGAAATTTTGTTTCTTCTTTACCCTTTCAAGCATCCCTCTAGTGCATATGACAGCATTACTGGATGATTAATGCAGGCCTGCCTCCCCAAAAGGCATCACTTTTGATTTTTTATACTCAATATCTACTAAAGAAATAACAAGATTTCAAATCCATACCTATGTCAGGTAGTAATAAAAAAAAATTAAAATGGATGCCAGGAGAATAAAGTTCTAACATTATTATTTGAAGGATGTCAATTCTTAAAACATTTAAAAGCTATTTTTCAAATACCTGACTAGACTTTACTTCTTCCTAAGACACTACTCCCCAGATATAAGAAAAACACTTCAGAGTATGCTAATATCTAAAATTTTTTCAACACTCTAGCGTTTTCAGAGTATACCCATGTTATTTCACACAAAACAATAATAATATGTAGACTATAAAAAAAACATAAGTATTGCTTGGTAACTATGATATAATGCTCCAAAGTACAGATTTATTAACTGTGCTAGTAGCCTGAAAAGGTTAATATACCTTGAAAAGTGTCTAAATATCTTTTCTATGTTTTCTACTTAATAGGGCAGAGACCCATACATTTTGTTTTACTCTTCAGAGACACCTTGACTTTTACTGATGAAGCAGTGTGCTATAATGGAAAAAGCAAGAGCTTAGGGGTTGCACAGACCTGGTTTTGAAATACATTTGTGAAACCTCTTCTGCAAATCTGGGCAAATTACTTAACCTCTTAGAGTTATGCTACCCAATATGGTAATTACTAGACGTGGTTATTCAAATTGAAATTTAATTAAAATAAAAATGTTTAGTTTCTCAGTCACATTAACTGCTTTTCAAATGCTCAACAGCATAGATACAGAACAATTCTGTCACAGCAAAAATTCTAGTGGACAGTGCTGTCTTAGCATTTCAGGTTATATATCTGAAAAAAATGAGGAATACCTACTTTTGGATGATTATCATGAAGATTAAATAAGGAGTTATATCAAAAATGGCTTGCACTTGCTAAAGGAGCAATTAATTTTTAGTTTCCCATTCCTTCTGATTCTAAAGAAGTTAAGCAGCTGTTTTTACTCCCCATTTTTCTTCTTATATGTATTTGATGTTAATGAGATTCTAGCGTGAAAGGTCAACAAAAATCAAAAAGTATATAGCATACTTACTGCCTCTAAAGAAAAATAGATCAAGATTTTTATCAAGAAAAATCAAAGCAGAGCATTTCCAGGCAACATGGTGCTATAGACAAAAGCACCATGTCGTCCCTCCACAGCAAAGACCCAAAAACTAAGTCAAATAGGGACAAACGTCAATCCTGGAACCCTAAGTATCAAATGAAAAGATACAGAACTCAGCCAAATGTCGAACAGAATAAGAAACTGACAGAGAACTCAGACTGAGGAGAGATACGTGCAGAGGTCCCTTATTAGCTAATGCAACATGGGTTCGCCATCTTGGACTCCTCTCGGAGATCGGCGAACACAGAGTATGGGAAAGCAGCTTCACAAAGCTCCCAGAAGGAAACAGAACAACCGCTAACCAGCAAAATAGGCTTTCCCACAACTCACCCTTCTTCACCCCCACTCGGCCTCCTCTGCTTCCTGCAGCCACAGTTTCTTGTCCAGGAGGCACCAGCTTCAGCCCTGTGCCACTTGGATTCCATTCGCCCACCCTGGCTGGCTCCCTGAGTGCCATTTGTTTGTTGCTGGTGTTGCTTTTTTTCCGCTTCTTTTGGTTTCTTCCATACCTCTCACTAACTCCCCCTCCTTTCTCTCAAATACCAGGCTCCGCGTGCCATATTTGCTTCCTCTTGAAAGGCTGTGAAACACCACTCAACTGCGGAACTGCTTCCAGGCCACGCTGCCATGCTGGTGGGATCCCTGGGGCTTTTTCTATTTGTTTGTTTTGATGTATAATGTTTTTATATGTTTGTATGTTTGTTTTTTCTTTTCTCAGCATGGAGCCCCTTCTAGCCAGGCTGTAACATGTGGCTTGGGATCCCTGGGGGCATTTCTTTTTTCGTTTTTCTGGTTTGAGTTTGTTTGTTTTCTTTTCTTTATTCCTTTTTGCCTTTCTTCATTTCTTAGTTTCTCATCTCTCTATACTTACTCTCTCTTCCTGTCTCCTGAATACCTGGCACTGTGTGACACCTGTACTCCTTCTAGCCAGGTTGTACTTCGTCGCCTGGGAGCCAATACCAAAGTATTTGCAGCTTCACATGTGGGATCCCTGGGACCTTTGTTCTTCGTTTTTTTTCCCCCTAATTTTTACTTAGTTATTTTATTCTTTCACCCTCTTTATTTTTTTTCCTTTTTCTTTATCTCCATTTCTCAGATTCTCATCTCTCTACTCCAATGGCCAGCTCCCAAAGCAATGTTTTTTTGTTTGATTTTGCTCCTGTTTCTCTCTCCTCTCTCCCATACCCATCTTAGCTCCACACATCACAATCTCGCCCCTCCTTCCTGCCTACCTGCACCGTACGCTGAACATCACACCCCCGAGCAGCACAGACAGAGCCTACCAGAACAAGACCTGCACTGATTTCCAGCCCACCCTGTCAGCCCTAGCACATGCCACAAACAACCCATACCAGCAACTCCCCTTCAGCCAGACCTACCCTGCTGCACCACAGCTGGGTGACTGACCCTGCCCGTTGGACAAGGAGGTGAAAATTATCATGCCCACCAGCGAGCAAACAAAAGAACGCACAGCCCACCTGTTCAGACATAAACAAATAAAACAAAAAGCAGGATGAAACAAACAAATCTACAATCCATAAAAAAGAAAAATAACTATTGAATGTCCCAACAACAGTGGAAAATATCAAAATATATAAAAAACAATTAGAAATCCAAAAGATAAAAAAGATTTCAGAAATGGACAGTGTCACAGAAGGGCTGAGAAGCAGATTTGAAACAATGGAACACAGATAAGCATAACTGAAGACAAACACTTGGATACAACCGTTAGATGGAAAATCAAAAAAAAGAACAAAGAAAAATAAACCCTGAAAATGATGTGGGATACAATCAAAAGGAAAAATCTTCGAGTGATCAGAGTTCCAGAACAGGGGGAGAAAACATAAAACACAGAGAGGATCACTGAAGAACTGCTGACAGAAAACTTCCCCAATACCATAGAAGATGAAAACTTGATCATCTAAGAAGCTCAACAAACCGCATACAGAATAGACCTCAAAAGAAAATCACCAAGGCATATCACAATCACGCTCGACAAAACTGAAGAAAAAGAAAGAATCCTGAGAGCAGCTCGAGAAAAAAGGTCACATACAGAAGAGAAACAATAAGACTATAAGCTCGGGTTATCTGGCAAAAACCATGCAGGCAAAAAGGCACTGGGATGACACATACAAAACTTTGAAACAAAAAAAATTACCAGCCAAAAATAATATATCCTGCAAAACCCTCATTCAAATATGATGGTGAAATTAGGACATTTCCAGATAAACAGAAATTAAGGGACTATGTAAAAATCAAATCAAACTTACAAGAATTATTAAAGTAAGTCCTTCAATCTGAGAACAGACAACAGACCACAGGCTGAATCCAGGATGCAAGATCGTACTAGCCAGATACCAACCTAGGAAATGAACTCTCAAGGACTATCCAAAACTGAAAGAATTAAAACAGGGAACCAGAGAGGTTAATCTGTAAATGACAACAACATCAGAACAACAAGAAAGAAAATAAACAGTGTAGGTACAGAACCTTCTAAAGGAGAGGAAGGCAAGGTGATACCAAGTAATATTAAACTGGTTCAAACCTAGGAAGATAAGGGTAAATTTCAAGGTAATCACAGAAAAAGTTAACAAATCCACTCATCAAAATAAAGAAGAGAAACGAAGTCTCAATAAAAACAAAACCTATAAAACAACAAAAAAAGAAAAAAAAAAGTCCACACACAAAAGGAATTCTGCACAGGAGAGTAAGAGGAACAGAGAAAACATCAGCAACACAAAAAAAAGCACTACAAACTGACACCAATAAACTCATACCTATCAATAATTACACTGAATGTAAATGGTCCAAATGCACCCATAAAGAGACAGAGAGTGACAGAATCGATAAAAAAACAGGATACATCAATAGTCTAACTATAAAAGACACATCTTAGAAACAAAGATGCAAATTTGTTAAAAATCAAAGGATGGAAAAAATATATCAAGAAAACAGCTAGCAGAAAAGAGCAGGAGTGTCAATACTAATCACAGATAAAATAGACTTTAAAACGAAATCCACCATAAAACAAAGAAAAGCACTGTATCATGACTAAAGGGAAGATCCAACATGAAGATATAACTATAAGAAACATCTATGCACCCAATGACAGGGATCAAAAATACATAAACTCTTAACAGTACTGAAAAGAGAAATTGACAGATCCACAATAATAGTAGGAGACTTCAACACACCACTCTTGGTAAACGATAGAACATCTAGGAAGAAACTCAACAAAGATACAGAAGATCTAAAGGGCACAGTCAGCCACCTTGACCTCACAGACATATGTAGAACACTCCACTCAATAGCTGCAAACTACACATTCTTTTCCAATATACATGGAACGTTCTCCAGAACAGAAAACATATTTGGCTGCAGAGAAACCCTCAACAAAATCCAAAACACTGAGATAATACTAAGTATCTTCTCTGACCACAAGGCCATCAAGGTAGAAATTAAAAATAAGAAAAGCAAGGAAAAAAATCAATTACATGGAAACTGCATAACGCCCTGCTTACAAAACACTGGGGAATAGAAGAAATTAGAGACGGAATAAAAAAATTCCTAGAATCAAGCAAGAATGAAAACACATCGGAGGCGGGGCAAGATGGCACTCTAGGCAGAAGCACCACGCCGTCCCTCCACAGCAAAGATCCGAAAAACTAAGCCTAACAGAGAGTTAACAATCCTGAAACCTTAGAACACCAAATAAAGAGATAAAGAACTCAGCCAAACACCAAACGGAGTGAGAATACTAAAAGAGAACAGAGAGCGAGGAGAGACTCATGCAGAGATTCCTTACCAGCTAACGCAGCGCGGATCCACCATCTTGGATTCCTATCGGAGACCAGCGAACGGGAGAGCAGCCTCGCAGAGCATACAGTGGGAGACACAACGACCAGTAAACTGCGGTGTGCGCTTTCCCACCCCCCACCCCTCTCCGCCTCGGCTGGGGCTCCCCTGCTTTCCGTGGCCAGGGTCCCTGGGCTGGGGGGGTGCAGGTGCTTGCATTCCGCACGCCCAAGCTGGCGGCTTTCTGAGAGCCGTTTGCTGGCTGCTGGCGAACCTTTTTCTGCCGCCTCCCCCTCCTTTTGCCTGGGTGCCTGGTTCCGAGCGCCGTCTTTGCTCTCTCCTGCGGGGCTCTGAGGCTGCGTTCGGGCGTGTGGCTGCTTCCAGGTCTGGGCTGCCGCGCTGGTGAGATCCCGGGGCCTTTGTTCGTTCGCCCCTCTGCTTCCCGTGGCCACGGTCTCTTAACCCCGAGACTGCCAGCTGCTTGGAATTTGCACCCGAGTGGGGGCTCTCTGGGTCCCATTTGTTGGCTGTTGGTGTGGCATTTTCAGCTTCTTCTGGTTTCTCGCTTGCCTCTCGCTGCCTCCCCCTCCTTTTGCTTGGGTGCCTGGTTCCGAGCGCCGTATTTGCTCTCTCCTGCGGGGCTGTGGGGCTGCGTTTGGGCGTGTGGCTGCTACCAGGTCTGGGCTACCGTGCTGGTGAGATCCTGGGGCCTTTGTTTGTTCGCCCCTCTGCTTCCCGTGGCCTCGGTCTCTTAACCCCGAGACTGCTGGCTACTTGGAATTTGCACCCGAGTGGGGGCTCTCTGGGTCCCATTTGTTGGCTGTTGGTGTGGCATTTTCTGCTGCTTCTGGTTTCTCGCTTGCCTCTCGCTGCCTCCACCTCCTTTTTTTGGGTGCCTGGTTCCGAACGCCGTCTTTGGTCTCTCTTGCGGGGCTGTGGGACTGCGTTCGGGCGTGTGGCTGCTTCCAGGTCTGGGCTGCCATGCTGGCAAGATCCCTGGGCCCTTCTTCGTTCGCCCCTCTGCTTCCCATGGCCACGGTCTCTTAACTCCGAGACTGCCGCCTGCTTAGAATTCGCGCCCCTGAGTGGGGGCTCTCTGGGTCCCATTTGTTGGCTGTTGGTGTGGCATTTTCTGCTTCTCCTGGTTTCTCACCTCTCGCTGCCTCCCCCTCCTTTTGCTCGGATGCCTGGTTCCGAGCGCCGTCTTTGCTCTCTCCGGTGGGGCTGTGGGGCTGTGGGGCTGCGTTCGGGCATGTGGCAGATTCCAGGTCTGGGCTGCCGTGCTGGTGAGATCAAGGGGCCTTTGTACGTTGGCCCCTCTGCTTCCCATGGCCACGATCTCTTAACCCCGGGACTGCCCGCTGCTTGGAATTCGCGCCGCTGAGAGGGGGCTCCCTGGGTCCCATTTGTTGGCACTGACTGCTAGTGTTGCTATTTTTTTTTTAATTTATTCTAAATTTTATTTTTCTTCTTTTTTGATTAGTTTTGTCAACTTTTCCCTCTTTTTCCATTTTGTCTTTCTTCATTGCTTAATTTCTCGTCTCTCTATCTCTTCCTTCTTTTTCTGATCCCTGACTACCAGGCGATGTATGCCTCTGTACCTTCTGGCCAGGCTGTGCTGTGAAAACTGAGACCGACTCCCCCAGACCTCATAGCTGCATCGGTGGGATCCCTGGGAACTTTGCAGTTCTTTAACTTTTCTGATTTTTTTTGTTCATTCTTTCCTTTTCTTTCTCTTCCCCCTTCTGGTTTCCTCCATCCCATAGTCTCTCATCTGTACATTCCAATGACAAGCTCCCCTAGCATTCTTTTATGTTTGTATGCTTTTTGCTCCTGCTCCTCTCTCCTCTCTCCCATATCCAGCTTAGCTTCACACATAACCATCTTCCCGCTGCACCCTACCTACCTGCACCGTGCACTTGACATCACACCACCAAGCTGTGTAGGCACGCCCTATTGGAACCTGCCCAGCACTGACTACCGACCATCCTGGGGGCTGCGGTGAGTGCCACAAACAAGCCGTCCCAGTGGCTCCTCTTCAGCTAGATCTGCCCAGCTGTACCACAAGGACGAAACAAAAAAAAAATCTACAATCAATAAACGAGAGAAATATCTACTGAATGCCCCAAAAACAGCAAACAATATCAAAACATTTACAAAAACAAGACAGGATGGCTCCAATAGGCGTCCAAATTAAAACACCAGATAACTCTCCTGTGGAAGAAAATGCACTAGAAGTACCTGATAGGGAACTCAAATCAATAATACTCGGAATTTTCCAAGAACTGAGGCAAAAAGCTGACAAACATGAGGAAAAAATAGACAAATTTATGGAAAATACAGACAAAAAATTTGAAGAATTCAGGAAGATGATGCAGGAACAAAATGCCAAAATAAATTCACAACTCGAAATTATACAAAAACAACAATTAGAAATCCAAAAGATAAACAACAAGATTTCAGAAATGGATGGTGTCATAGAATGGCTGAGAAGTAGATTTCAAACCATGGAAGACAGGATCAGTGGAACTGAAGACAAACACTTGGATACAACTCTGTTTCAGGAAAACTCAGAAAAAAGAACAAGAAAAATGAAGAGACCCTGAGAGTTATGTGGGACACAATTAAAAGCAAAAATTTATGAGTGATTGGCATACCAGAACAGGGGGAGAAAACAGAAAACACAGAGAGGATCATTGACGAACTGCTGACAGAAAACTTCCCCAATATCATGAAAAATGAAAAGCTGGCCATCCAAGAAGCTCAACGAACCCCATATAGAAGAGACCCCAAAAGAAAATCACCAAGACATATCATATTCACAATCGCTAAAACTAAAGACAAACAAAGAATCCTGAGACCAGCTCGTGAAAAACAAGAAGTCACATACAGAGGAGAAACAATAAGACTAAGCTCAGATTATTCGGCAGAAACCATGCAGGCAAGAAGGCAATGGGATGACATATATAAAACCTTGAAAGAAAAAAGTTGCCAGCCAAGAATAATATCTCCTGCAAAACTCTCGTTCAAATTTGATGGTGAAATTAGGTCATTTCCAGATAAACAGAAACTAAAGGACTATGCAAAAGTCAAACCAAACTTACAAGAATTATTAAAGGGAGTTCTTCGATCTGAGGACAAACAGCTTCAGCCCTCAGGCAGGACCTAGGACCTAGGACGCAGGTTCATATGAACCAGATACCATTCTAGGAACTGAACTACAGAGGACTTTCCAAAAACAAAAGAAATACACCAGTGAATCAGAGAAATCAATCAAAGGATGACAACAACATCAAAACAATGAAAGAAGGAACAAACGGCATAGGTATAGAACCTTCTAAAGGAGAGGAAGGCAAGGCGATACCAAGCAAGGGTAGACTGCTTCAAAATTATAAAGATAAGGGTAAAAGTCATGGTAACCACGAAGAAAGTTAACAAACCAACTCATAAAAATAAAAACGAAAAACATAAAGTCTCAACAAAAACAAAACCTACAAAAACAAAAGAAATGAACACAAAATCCACAAACAAAAGTAACTCAGCACAAGAGAGTAAGAAGAACAAAGAAAACATCAGCACCACAAAAAAAAGCACTACAAAATGACAGCAACAAACTTCCGTCTATCAATAATTACACTGAATGTAAATGGACTCAATGCACCCATAAGAGACGGAGAGTGGCAGAATGGATAAGAAAACATGATCCATCAATTTGCTGTCTACAAGAGACACACCTTAGAAACAAAGATGTGAATTTATTAAAAAACAAAGGTTGGAAAAAATTATATCAAGCTAACAACAATCAAAAAAGATCAGGAGTGGCAATTCTAATCTCAGATAAAATAGACTTTAAAACAAAATCTACCATAAAAGACAAAGAAGGACACTATATAATGATTAAGGGGATGATCCATCATGAAGACCTAACCATAATAAATATCTATGCACCCAATGACAGGGCTCCAAAATACATAAAACAAACTCTAACAGCACTGAAAACAGAAATTGACAGTTCCACAATAATAGTAGGAGACTTCAACACACCACTCTCAGTAAAGGACAGAACAACTAAAAAGAAACTCAGCAAACAGACAGAAGACCTAAAGGACACAATCAGCCAACTGGACCTCATAGACATATATAAAACAATCCATCCAACCGCTGCAAAGTACACACTCTTTTCCAATGCACATGGAACGTTCTCCAGAATAGACCACATATTAGGCCCCAGAGCAATCCTCAACAAGATCCAAAATGCTGAGATAATTCACAGTATCTTCTCTGACCACAATGCCATCAAGGTAGAAATTAACACTAGAAAGAGCAAGGAAAAAAAATCAAACACATGGAAACTGAATAATAATCTGCTTACACATCAATGGGTAATAGAAGAAATCAGAGATGGAATTAAAAAATTCCTAGAATCAAATGAAAATGAAAACACATCATACCAAAACCTTTGGGACACAGCAAAGGCAGTCCTCAGAGGCCAATTTATAGCAATAAATGCACATATCAAAAAAGAAGAAAGGGACAAAATCAAAACATTATCTACAGAACTCAAATAGAAAGAGAACAACAAAAAAGCCTACAACCACAAGAAGAAAGGAAATAGTAAAGATCAGAGCAGAAATAAATGAAATAGAGAACAGAAAAACAATAGAAAGAATCAACAAAACCAAAAGTTGGTTCTTTGAAAGAATCAACAAAATCGACAAACCACTGCCCAGACTGACAAAAGGAAAACAGCAGAGGGCACAAATAACCCAAATAAGAAATGAAATGGGGGACATTACAACACACCCAAATGAAATAAAAAGGATTATAACAGAATATTATGAAAAACTATATTCCAACAAATTTGAAAACCTAGAGGAAATGGATAAATTTCTACAAACATATGGCCTACCCAAACTACAACAAAGTGATATTGAAAATCTGAACAGACCCATAACAGGAAAAGAGATTGAAAAGGTAATAAAAAAAACTCCCAACCAAAAAAAGCCCTGGCCCAGATGGCTTCACTGGAGAATTCTACAAAACATTTACAGAACAACTTGTACCAGTTCTACTCAAGCTATTTCAGAGCATAGAAGAGGAAGCAACACTTCCAAATTCATTCTATGAAGCCAGCATAACACTGATACCAAAACCAGAAAAAGATGTCACAAAAAAGAAAATTACAGACCAATATCTCTCATGAATATAGATGCAAAAATTCTGAACAAAATTCTAGCCAATAGAATTAAGTATCATATCAAAAAAATAATACACCACGACCAAGTAGGATTCATACCAGGTATGCAAGGATGGTTTAACATTAGACAATCCATCAACGTAATCCACCACATAAATGAAAGTAAAGAATCACATGATCATCTCAACTGATGCAAAAAAGGCATTCGACAAAGTCCAACACCCATTCCTGATAAAAACTCAATAAAATAAGTATATAAAAGAAATTTCTCAACATAATAAAGGGCATCTATGCTAAACCAACAGCCAACAACATTCTTAATGGAGAGAGGCTGAAAACATTCCCCTTGAGAAAAGGAAAAAGACAAGGATGCCCTTTATCACCACTCCTATTTAAACATTGTTCTGGAAGTCTTAGCTAGAGCAATAAGGCACGAAAAAGAAATAAAGGGCGTCCAAATTGGTATGGACAACTTAAACTGTCCCTGTTTGCGGATTATATGATCTATACGTAGAAAACCCAAAACAGTCCACGAGAAAACTACCAGAACTAATAGAAAGATTCAGCAGAGTAGCAGGATACAAGATAAATATATGAAAATCAGCTGGATTCCGATACACCAATAAAGAGAACAAGGAAAAGGAAATCAGAAAAACAATACCATTTACGAGCCACCCTAAAAAAAATAAAATATTTAGAAATAAATCTATCCAGGGATGTAAAAGATTTATACAAACAATACTACAAAACACTACTGCAAGAAATCAAAAGAGATCTACATGAATGGAAAAACATACCATGCTCATGGATAGGTAGATTCAACATTGTGAAAATGACAATTCTACCCAAAGTAATTTACAAATACAATGCGGTCCTGATCCAAATACCAACAACATTCTTTAAAGAGATGGAAAAACTAATCATTCACTTTATATGGAAAGGGAAGAAACCCCAGATAAGTAAAGCGCTATTGAAGAAGAAGAATAAAGTAGGAGGACTTGCACTACCTGACCTCAGAACCTACTATACAGCTACAGTAGTCATAACAACCAGGTACTGGTAAAAAGACAGACATATACACTAATGGAACAGAATGGAGAACCCAGATGTAAATCCATCCACTTCCAATCACCTGATTTTCGACAAAGGCCCAAAGTCCATTAAATCGAGGAAAAGACAGTCTTTTTAACAAATGGTGCCAGCAAAACTGGGTGTCCATCTGCAAATAAAATGAAACAGGACCCATACCTCACATCATACAGAAAAGAGAATTCAAAATGCATCAAAGACCTAAATATAAAACTAAAAACTATAAAGATCATAGAAGAAAAAATAGGGTCAACACTAGAGGCCCTAATACACGGCATAAATAGCACATGAACCATAACTAAGAATATACAAACAGCAGAGAATAAGCAAGATAACTGGAATCTTCTAAAAGTTAAACATTTATGCTCATTAAAAGACTTCACCAATGGAGTAAAAAGTGAATCTAGAGACCTGGAAGAAATTTTTGGCTATGACAAATCCGACAAAGGTCTAATCTCTAAATACTTAGGAAAATTCAATACCTCTACAACAAAAAGATAAATAATGCAATTAAAAAATGGACAAAGGATATGAACAGGCACTTCACCCAAGAAGACATTCAGGCAGTCAAAAGATACATGAGGAAATGCTCGAGATCACTACATATCGGAGAAATGCAAATCAAAACTACAATGAGATACCAACATTACTGACATGATTCAAAAAAACAGAAAATATCAAATGTTGGAGAAGCTACAGGGAGCCTGGAACTCTTATGCACTGCTGGTGGAATGTAAAATGGTACAACCATTTTGGAAAACGATATAGTGCTTCCTTAAAAAAGCTAGAAATAGAAATACCATACAATCCAGCAATCCCACTCCTAAGTATATATCCTAAAGAAATAAGAGCCATCACACAAATAGACATAGGCACACCCATGTTCACTGCAGTATAATTCACAACAGCAAAGAGATGGAAACAATCCGAGTATTCATCAACAGATGAATGGATAAACAAATTATGGTATGTACAGACAATGGAATACTATGCAACAATAAAGAACGATGATGAATCTGTGAAACATCTCACAACATGGATGAATCTAGAGGGCATTATGCTAAGTAAAATAAGTCAATCACAAAAGGATACTGTATGAGATCACTATTATAAAAACTCATGAAAAGGTTTATACACAGAAAGAATCTTTGATGGTTACTAGGGAACGGAGGTGTAGAGAGTGAAAAACACTAACTAGACAATAGATAAGTGGTAACTTTAGTGAAGGGTAAGACAGTACACAATTCTGGGGAAGTCAGCAGAATTTAACCAAGGCAAGGTCATGGAAGCTTTATAGATACATACAAACTCCCTAAGGGACTGAATTACTGGGCTGAGGGCTGGGGACGATGGTCTCAGGGGACATCTAGCTCAACTGGCATAACATAGTTCATAAAGAAAATATTCTATATCCTACTTTGGTGAGTAGCGTCTAGGGTCTTAAAAACTTGTGAGCGGCCATTTAAGATACTCCTCTGGTCCCACCCTGTCTGGAGCAAGGGAGAATGAAGGAAAACAGAGATATAAGGGAAAGATAAGTCCAAAGGACTAATGGACCACAACTACCACAGCCTCCACCAGACTAAGTCCAGCACACCTAGATGGTGCCCAGCTACCACTACCGACTGTTCTGATAGGGATCACAATAGAGGGTCCCAGAAAGAGCTAAATAAAAATGTAAAACAAAATTCTAACTCATAAAAAAGACCAGACTTACTGGTCTGACAGAGACTGGAGAAACCTCGAGAGTATGTCCCCTGGACACCCTTTTAACTCAGTGCTGAAGTCACTCCTGAGGTTTACCCTTCAGCTAAAGTTTAGACAGGCCCATTAAACAAAACAAGACTAAATGGGCATACCAAGTAAGGGGCAGGGGGGAAGAAGGCAGGAGGGGACAGGAAAGCTGGTAAAGGGGAACCCAAGGCTGAGAAGGGGAGAGCGTTGACATATTGTGGGGTTGGCAACCAACATCACAAAACAGTATGTCTATTAATTGTTTAATAAGAAACTAATTTGCTCTGTAAACCCTCATCTAAAGTACAATAAAAAAAGTAAATCAGCATAGAGTTTTAGCCTTGTAGGTATATTGATACATGTAAGATGGGCTTATAAAAAATATTTTTGTTGTTATAACCAACTACAGGGATATTTTAATAAAAAATAATAAATTTCTGCTGAAACACTGAAGAAAAAAAATAAAAATAAAAACAACAAAAGTATCTCAGCAGGGACATCAGAGACCACACCTTACGGAGGGTAGAGATACCACACAATTAGTTCAGGAAAATCACTGAACAAATAAGTGAACAAATAAGCAATAACAACAATAACAGCCCCCAGTTGAGGGCACGACCAGAAACCAAGTTTTTACAATGTATTACCCCAGAGTCCAGTTTTTACATAAAAAATTACGAAACATGCAAAGAAACTAAAAGTGTGACCCATACAAAGGAAGAAAGCAGGCAATAGAAACTGTCTTTGAGGGGGCACAGATGATGAACATAACAGATAAAGATGTCACAGCAGCTTTTATAAATATGTTCACAGAACTACAGGAAATAATTTTTTAAGACTTAAAGGAAGCTATGATTACCTCATAAAACAGAGAACATAGTAAAGAGAAATTATTAAAAAGAACCAAATCACTAGAGGGGCTAAACAGTAGCTTTGAGATGGCAAAAGAATAAGTGAAGTTTAAGATAGACCAACAGGGATTATGCAATCTAAGAACACAGAGAAAAACAAATGAAAAATGAACAGATCCTCAGAGAAATGTAGTACAGAATTAACTGCTCAAACATACGCAGAATGAGAGTACCAGAGAGGAAAGGAGAAAAATATTTAAGAATTTCCCAATTAAGATAAAAAACATTAATCTACACATCAAAGAAGCTCAATGATCTCCAAGTATGATAAATGCAAAGATATTTACACCCAGACACATCATACTGAAATTGTTAACAAAGACAAAGAATCTTGAAAACAGCAAGAGAAAAATGACTCATCACATACAAGGAACCCTAATAAAATTACTAGCTTACTTCTCATCAGAAACAACGGAGGTGTGAAGGCAGTGGGATGACATACTCAAAGTACTGAAAGGGGAAAAAAAAAACTGTCAACCAAGACTGTCAATAAATCTTATATCCAAGAACTATATCTTTTAAAAATACAGGTGAAATAAATGTGAAATAAAGATATTCCTAGATAAATAAAAATTCCTCCCCCGTAAGGTCCTTGCCCTGTTCCCCTTCTGGGTAGTGGCCTTGCAATTCTGTCTCTGGAAGGTTTTTTGCTGGGAGAGACTTCCTCTCTCATGCAACCCTCTAAGCACCACCCAATAAAGCTTGGTGTGTGTTACCGCCTTTTGTTGCCCTGTATCTCCCTTGATCAACCCCAAGATCCTCAAACTTATCACAGGTAACACTAGGGAGCTCTTAGTGGTAATGATCTTAGTAGTGGAATCTGTATCATGATTGTGGCAGTAGTTACAGGAATCTGTATGTGTGATAAAGTGGCATAGAACAATACATACAAACTGAACTAATGTAAATTTCCTATGTAAAATATAACCAATGCAGGAAACTGTGTGAAGGGTACATGGGACCTCTCTGTACTATCTTTGCAACATCTTGTTAATCTATAACTATTTCAAAATAAAAGTTCAAAAAAAGGATATGATAGAGGTATGAAAGTATACACTTGGAGGAGGCAGGTAGAAATAATCAGAAAAGTCTTCCCAGAAGAGGTTATTATGAGGTAAATCTTGAATAAAGCATCCATTTATTTTTTAAACCACGTAACACTGATGGACCAACAACAGCTAAACAATCCTCTCCAATAATAATTTGCCATGAAACAATTTAAGAGGTTTTAAATGGACTGTCCATAAGTTTTCGTTTAATAAATCTTATATTCATAGTCAACACAACTGATGATTCAGTAGAAATTCGTTTTATATTTTTATTGATATAATTAAAAGTATCAGTCATGAAATTATTTTATATAACTACCTTTTTTTTAATAAAAGGAGAATATAGCTTCCTCATGTAGCCTGGTTTTCAGCAGTTAACCTAGGTCTAGGTGTCGTCCTTTAAACCAAAGCACTACATCATCTTCCTTACTCTAGGTAAAGTGTGACAAATAATTATTCAAAGTATTAAGGATAAATTATTCTGAACTACATAAGAAAAGTAGAGAAGATCATGGAGAACAAGCAAGATCCAAAACGAACAGAACAAGAAGAGCAAGGGAGGCAGCCCCTGTCAGTTTTACAGCTCTACCCAATGCAATTCCTACATTGCAAGGGTGGGATGTATATGTTTGCTTTAAATAAATAAGGGTGAGAAATCTATTATGAATTTTTACATGGGGGTCCAAAATTTCAGTTTTTTGCTACTGGCTGGAAAAGAAATATAAAAAACACATTCCAAAGTTAAATACAAATACTATTTTTCCATTATCTATGCTGTTTCTTTCCCTCCATTAGTCCAGATGAGTAAAGACCTGTATTTTCTCTGCTTACAAAGTTATGTTCTGATTTAACATCTACTGGCTCTCTCGTGAAAAACACAAGATTTGTGTTTCAATTAGACAAAGGAAGAGCATATATTTTGCTTTAATCATATTTTGATCAGTGCCAAAACACAAATTATAAAATTATTTACCTAGCAATTTCTTGCCCATGGCAGTTTTATGTTTGTATGCCATTTTTTTGAAATCTACCATCTTTGTTTTTTTGTGAGGTTCAATTTAGTCCCCTAAAAACAAAGAATAGAAATCACTGCCCCCTGCCTAGGTAGACTATATAGGTGGATTTATGAGGTACTAGGCTTACCACATGCCCACTCATACTTTAAAACCCAGCTCAAATGTCCTAAGGAGTTCCCAGACTTCCCCAGGCTCCCACAGCTCCTCTTGCATACCATTATGCATTTTGGTATATTATAATTTTATAGTCACAGGGTACTATAATTATGTTTATATGTCTGTCTCTCTTAAATAGGCGGTAGTCCAGTCAAGGGCCTATTCCTCATTCATTTTAATATATTTCTGTGTTAGCTTTGCTGCAGTTACAAATGACCTCCAAAGTCTCAATGGCTTACAACAACAAAGTTTATTTCTAGCTCACATTACATGTTGACTATGAGTTGGTGAAGGCTCTGCTCTTGTTCCACATGTTTTCTTATTCTAGGACCCAGGGATTCAAGAAGCACCTCTACTTGAGGTATGTCATTCTCTTAGCAGGGGGAAGAAGCAAGAAATTTGGGCAGGGGTATATAATCTTCTTACAGGAAGAGGGAACAAATACTTGGGAGCAAAAATACAATCTACCACAACTTGGCAACCAGCAATTTCTAACCCATGGTAGGTGCTTAACAAATATTTGTTGAAGAATTAAATGAATTAAAAATGAATAAACAAATATAATGAACAACCTTACTTTTAGTAGGCAGTTAAAAATGACTCCCTCCTTGCTCCCCTTTTAGATACCTCTCACTTTTAGTATAACTGTTTATTTACTTGTCAGTTTCATCCACTACAGTGGATTGTCCTTGAGGACAATAATTTAGTCTTGTTCTTTTGTCCCTTCTCTTTTAAAATTGATTGATTGATTCACTCATTTATATCCTTAAATCTCCAAATATCAGTCTCATTCTCCCACCATAGGTAATCATTTGAACATGTTTAACGAATATCTTTTTGCTTGTCTGAGTCCTTACAAAACATATATTGCTGTAATGTGTACATGTCTTTTTAATTTGTTACATTTCCCATTTTGTTTCTTACTTTTTTGGCATTATGTTACATTTATCTTTTTTTTTCACTTTTTCATAAACATTATGCTCTTAAATCCACCTGTGTCCTTATCTAACCCGTTACTCCTAACTGCTACACAGTACTCCACTGATGTATATCCACTACATTTCACCTATCTATTGTCAGTGATGGACACCTAGAGTTTCTACAACTCTCTACCATTATAAATAATATTGCAAGGAATATCTTTATACAAGTGCCCTTATAAACTTGTACATCTTTGCAATATACACTCAGCAACAGAACTGCTGGACCATAGGGTATGTGTATATATTTGACTAAATAACACCAGACTGCTCTCCATACAGGCTATACCACTAGCCAACATTCCTACCAGTAGCACATGGAGGTTCTTATATTTCCATATCCCTACCAACATTTGGACTTATACAGAATACTCCTTTTTTTTTCTAGAGTGTAAAGTGTTATCTCATTGTATTAATTCACATTTATCTGAGAGTTAATTTGAGCATTTCTTCATGTGCTTGTTAGTTTCTTCTATATACTGCCTGTTCATATCTTATTGATCTTTGTGTCTTCAATGTCTATCACCATCTCCTGCACGTAATAGGCAATAAAACATTTTTTGAATGAATGTGTGAATGACTGAAGTAGGATACTTCAAGATTATCCTGAGGTAAGATACTAATGTTCTTAACTGAAATTAGGAATACAGGAGGAAAAATAAATTTGGTAAAGATAAACTGTTTTTGGACCTGTTTGATGCACTTAAAAATATCAAATTGGTATTTAGAAATGTGAAGAAATGGGGTGAACTAGAGAGCCAGGCTGAGGTGGGGTTACAGCAGAGGCAGTTAGCCCAGTGATAGGAGAAGCCTCTGCTGAGTTACAGAATGACTGAGAAAAGATCCAAAACCAACCAGGCCAAAACTGTATTAAGTATGTAACTCATGCTTTGGCTTTGAGCACTAATATTCATCAAATGCATATAAAAGATGATCTAATTCAGGTGAAATTACAGGACTGGGTTAGACTTTTTCTCCCCACATGTTCAAGTTATATTAAGCAACTTTTATTATCCACCACAGATTGCTACTTACACTGGTTATCTTAAAGTGTTTTTTATCCTTGAGGAGCCAATCTTCCAATTTAAATGACAAAACCTTAACAAGCTAGCTTTTTATAGCAACTGTAGAAAAAATTCCACCATATTTTCAACAACTTTATTATTTACTTTTGGCAAGTATTCAAAAGTATACCAGACAGATCATGAACCCTAAAAGTATCTATCTGTTGCCTTGCCCCTTCTAAGAAGCCTCAGAGCATCTGATAATTATACTGTCCCCTTCTGTGATTCCTAACATAGGCTGCAATGCTTTCAATTATGGGACTGACATCATGGAAAAAACTGACTGGACCAGGGGATTAGTACCTGAGACAAAAAACAGCCAACTAGAGACTGTCCTATAAAGTGTTTTGATAAGCAATTTCAATCGCAATGTGGGTTTGTTAGTGACTAGCCAACCCAATCTGAGCCCTGGTGGTGCAGTGGTTGAGAGCTACAGCGAACTATGGCTGCTAATCAAAAAGTCAGCAGTTCAAATCCACCAGCCGCTCCTTGGAAACTCTATGGGGCAGTTCTACTCTGTCCCATAGGGTCGCTATGAGTTGAAATCGAGTATGTGGGGTTTTTTTTTTTTTTTTTTTTTGTTTAGTCAACCCAATCAGATCCTCTCCCTAGGAGAGTCTGGATGTGAAGCATACAGAAAAGCTGGCAGACAGAGCAGTTCAGTCATGAGAATGGTAGAATACCAGAGTTGCTACAGTAAATTGAATGATTATTCTTCAGGTCTGTTTAGCTACTGAGTGAGTTTCCTGTGCTTTCTTCCTAACCTCTGTATTTTCCATTAAACCATTACTTAACTTGAACATGGGCTCCTGCATAACTTGAAAGAGTCTAATTAACACGCCAAAGCCAAAAACCAAACCCACCCCTGTCGAGTCGACTTCAACTCATAGCAACCATATAGGCTAGAGTAAAATTACCCCATAGGGTTTTTAAGACTATAAATTTTTATGGAAGCAGACTGCCACATCTTTCTACCACGGAGCAGCTGGTGGGTTTGAACCACTGACCTTTCGAGTTAGCAGCTGAGCACCACCAGGGCTCCATAATAAACACACACTCACTCCTAAATCAGTGGTTCTCAACCCTGGCAACACATCAGAATCAGCTGGAAGCTTTTAATACATAAAAATACCCCATTTGGGATGGGGTTCAGGTATCAGCACTTTTTTTAAAGCTCCTCAAATGATTCTAATAGAAGTGCAGCCAGGGTTAAGAAACATTGACTTAAACATAATCCCCAATACGCAACAGTTTCAGGGAACTTTAGGATCCAAGATAAGCATCATTTATTTCTATATTCAGTGAAGTTCACAGAACACCTAACCTAAGAATAGCATCATAGGGAATACTTCAGTCGTATGAGTGTGTGAAGAGGCAATGCACCTTCACTTTCTGGCATAAAGCAATATCCTGGAAGCCATATAAAACACTGTTAAATAGGCAAGGAATTTCAAAGCATAACTCGAAGTTATATTGAAAGTGAGGACATTCAACAATGCTGAATAGAAATAGAAAACTCATTTTGCTCGAGATATCACGAGACTTTCCATGTATGAACTTCATTCACTATGTTAGGTTCCAACTACTTTCCGGTTTCAGTCACATGGAAAAAAGAGGATAGAGACAAGGACTAAAGTTGACAGAAAGGAACATGTGCCTGGTATTACCAAGGATTTTGAAACCTTAAGAACTATGATGACCATGTTCCTTCACATACCCATCATTCTTGGTCCAAGCAACATAACCCCAGAGTCCTGTATTATCTCCAGTATTCTCATCTCTACAGTGTTCTGTATTTTCACTCCCCTGATGAAACTTCACGCTACTCCTAAAAACCACAAAAACTCATTCCTTCTGCCTACCCTTCCCTCTCCTTGCCTGAAATGAAATGTGACTGACCCCTGAGGTCACTCTTTCTCACCTGTAATCTTCTTGAGTGGAGGCAACTCAAGTGTCTCAGGGATAGGAGGTAGGGTCTGAGTGATCGTTAAGGTTGTGTGTCAACTTGGCTGGGCTGTGATTCTCAGCAGCTTGGCAGTTATGATGTAGTCTGGCAGTCGTATGATGATGTGATCACTTCCATGGTGAGATTTGATATAATGTGATTATCTCCATGATGGGATCTGCTGTGAGTAGCCAATTAGTCCAAAGGGAATTTCCTTGGGGGTATGGCCTAGATAGAATATAAGTGGACATTCTGGCAAGGCTCGTGGGCTTTTGCTTGCTCTGGATCCTGGAGCTGGCTCATGTTCATCTGACCTCCAGTTCTTGGGACTTGAGCTAGCATCTTACCCGCCATCTTGCCGACAGATTTTGGGAATCATCGATCATTGCAGCCTGTGAGCAACAGCCCTGCTGTCTGACATGCCGATCTTGGGTTTGCCAGCCTATGCGGCTATGTGAATCATGAGAAGCTTCTATCCTGACCCATGGACTTGGGACGTTCCAGCCTTTACAATCATGTGAGCTATTCCTTGATATAAATCTCTCTGTATATATATTTATATGCTTTACTGGTTTTGTTTCTCTACAGAACCCAGCCTAAGATGTTTGGTGCCAAGAGTGGTTCTAGAGAAACAAAATTGTAAGGATGAGTTTTCTAAACTGGATCTCAAATCTGGTTAGTCTTAAAGATGTTCATGACTCTGCTTCCAGTACGAAAGAGGGCACTGCTAATCCATGCAATGAAGTGGCAGTACAAATACACAAAATATCACCACCAGTAGATCAGGTATTGGTGAGAGGCGAGGCTCCGGGTCACTGCATGTTTGATACTTTTCTATAATTTTGTCATAATGAGAAGTAGGAGGAAGCTGTTTGGTCCTACTTTCACTAGACAAAGTAGTGAAAGAAAGAGATGAGCTCAGGGCTTCAGAGTCAAAGATCATGCGCTGCACAAACAACCTAAAAGTTTCCACTTGTGCCTTGAAAGTCTTATTTCTTGTAGTAACAGAGCTGATACTGCCGAAAACCAAACCCAGAATCTTATCATAAGAGTGGCTGAATTACAACGCCAACTCAATTTCCAACCTCGAGTGGGTATGAAGTTAAAGTGAGAGCACTGATTGATAAGAAAGGGGATCTTGAAACTTGCGATGGGGTCATATGTACAGATAATCAGGAAGCTGGAAACACTAAGCCCCTAAATTCCGTTGAATCACTCCTGCCATCAGAACCAGCCCCTCCACCCCCATCTAATGAGATTAACCCAGCTGTGTCTAAAGAGCCTTTGTCTGAGTCATTGCCTGGGGCATCACCTGAGGAAGATACCTTACAAGACAACTCTGAATGTTCTCAAAACATACCACCACCACCAATTTTGGCTTCTAGACTTATAACTAGACTTAAGTCCCAGCGAGCCCCAAAAGGTGAAGTACAAAGTATGACCCAGAAGGAGGTACGCTATACTGCAAAAGAACTGCTTAACTTTTCTAATATGTACAAACAGAAACTTGGGGAATAAGTGTGGGAATTGCTACTAAGGGTGTGTGATAATGGTGCAAGGAACATAAAGATGGATCAGTCTGAGTTTACTGATATGGGCCCACTAAGCCCAGTCTTCATTCAATGTTTCAGCTCAAAAGGTTAGGAAAGCATCTAATAGTTTATTTGGTTGATTCACTGAAGCATGAATTATGTGGTGGTCTACACTAAATCAAGTTGAAGTACCAGACCTGCCTTGGTATACTGTAGAAGGCATCAAAAAGCTTAGGGAAATTGGCATGTTAGAGTGGATTTATAAGGTTAGACCCACAGACCCAAACATGGAGTGCCCAGGACACACCTTTCACCACAATGGTGAGGAACAAATTTGTGAAGGGAGTCCCAGCATCCTTGAAACTGCTGTGATTGCTATTTTATGTTAAGTCAGATTTGATGGTGGGAACTGCCCTAACTGAATGAGTCGGAATCAACTCAACAGCAATAGGTTTGGTTTTTTGGTTTAACTACAATGAGGCTGATTGGACCCCGAGGTGGCAGGGGCCAAGTGGCAGCACTCAATTGACAAAGACAAGGTGGGCAAGGTTACCGCAATGGAGACTGGAGTCAAAGCAGTAATCAGAATAATCTGACTCTTATGGACTTATGGCATTGGCTACTTAGTCATGCTGGGAGTGAAATAGATAGGAAAACTACTAAATATTTACTTGATGTATACAAGCAAAATAATTCTAGTTCAAGTGAACAGCAGTTTAACTCGAATCACCAGAACAGAGTCACGGCCCCTCAATCAGTTCCCAGCCCTGAGTGAGTTTAAAGACCCACAACCCCCTGAATGAAAGTTAGGGCAGGTCCCCTTGAGGAAGGACCGTACTGGCAGTGTAATGAATTACTTAATATGGCCCTTCTAGCCATGGTCTTTGTGACTCACACACAATGACTGAGACCATGCAAATAAGGTATATGGAACCTGTGATGGTTGGGGTTATATGTCAACTTGGCTAGGCCATGATTCCCAGTATTATGTGGTTGTCCTCTATCTTATGTGTTGTGGATCCTGACCTATACATGTTGATGAGGCAGGGCTGGTGTAACGTGTGTCTTGGGTCACAGCATTGAAGGAAGGTGTTACTCAGGCCCCATCCTTACCGAAGTTATGCCCTTTCCTGGAGTGTGGCCTGCATCTAAGATATGTGCGTGTCCTGGCAAGGCTCTCTCTCTCTGCATCTGGATCCTCTGATTCATGATCAGTTGACCTCCCCAGAGGTCTGCTGTCTGACCTGCCGATTCTGGGACACACCAGCCTCCACAGCCCCTTGAGCCGGTGCCCTATCATGCAACCTGATTCGTCAGCTTCTGCAGCCTTGTGAGCCAGCAGCCTGTGGTCTGAACTGCTCACTTGGGTTTGTCAGCTGCTGTAGCCACGTGGGTTGGGAGAAGCCAGCCTCCACAACCACGTGAGCCATTCCCTTTATACAGTTTTTGAGTTCTGTGAGACGTTGCAGCAAATTAGGGATCCCAAAGACGGAAGGAAGAGTACTGAGGGGAGAGGGAGCAGTTGATGTTAGAGATGATGGAGTGGTACAGCAGCTTGGAAAAGTTAGACATTTGGGACATCTTCAACCCCCACCTCATAGGAACCAGCTTTGTGCTGATCCTTATAAAAGAAAGCATGTTTAACACCACACTGCCAAAAATTTATACTGCTAATCTTTCTCCCAGCCTTCCACAAAAGAATCTACCAGAGGATCTACCAGAGTGACTGTTCATTGAGGAAAAGGAAATAATCAGACTTTTCGGGGATTACTGGATACTGGCTCTGGAACTGACACTAATTCCAGGAGACCCAAAAACGTCACTGTGGCCCACAAGTCAGAGTGGGGGCATATGGAGATCAGGTTATTAACGGAGTCTTAGCTCATATATGTCTCACAGTAAGTCCACTGGGTCCTAGACCTCATCCTGTAGTTACTTCCCCAGTTCCAGAGTGCATAATTGGAATAGATATGCTCAGCAACTGGAAGAACCCCCACACTGGATCCCTGCAGTAGGAAAAGCCAAGTGGAAGCCATTAGAACTGAGTCCACCTAGGAAAATAGTAAACCAAAAGCAATACCACATTCCTGGAGGGATTGCAGAGATTACTGCTACCATCAAGGACTTGAAGGATGCAGGGGTGGTCATTCCCACCACATCCCCATTCAACTCGCCTATCTGGCCTGTGCCAAACTGGTCCATTACATTGATGACATTATGCTGACTGGATCTAGTAAGGAACAAGCGTCAATGACTCTGGACTTACTGATATAACATTTGTGTGCTAGAGGGTGGGAAATTAATTCAACAAAAATTCAAGCGCCTCCCAACTCAGTGAAATTTCTAGGAGTACAGAGGTGTCGGGCATGTCAAGACTATCCTTCTAAAGTGAAGGATACGTTATTGCATCTGGCTCCTCCCACAACTAAAAAGGAGGCACAATGCCTAGTGGGCCTCTTTGTATTTTGGAGGCAATATACTCTGTGGGTATGCTACTCTGAGCTATTTATCAAGTGATTCAAAAAGCTGCTAGTTTTGAGTGGGGCCCAGAACAAAAGGCGGCTCTGCAACAGGTTCAGGTTGCCATGCAAGCTGCTCTGCCACTTGGGCCATATGATCTGGCTGATCCAATGGTGCTTGAAGTGTCAGTGTCAGATAGAGATACTGTTTGGAGTCTTTGACAGGCCTCTATTGGTGAATCACAGCACAGAACCTTAGGATTTTGGAGCAAAGTCCTGTCATCCTCTGCAGATAACTACTCTTGTTTTGAGAAACAGCTTTTGGCTTGTTACTGGGCCTTCGTAGAGACTAAATACTTAACCATGGGCCATGAAGTCACCATGTGGCCTGAGATGCCCATCATGAACTGGGTGTTGTCTGACCCAGAGCCATAAACTTGGACATGCACAGCAGCACTCCATCATTAAATGGAAGTGGTATATACAAGATCAGGTCCGAACAGGACCTGAAGGCACAAGTTGCATGAAGAAGTGGCCCAAATGCCCATGGTCTCCACTCCTGTCACTTTACTTGCCCTCTCCCAGACTGCACCTATGGCCTCAAGGAGAGTTCCTTGTGATAAGCTAAGAGAAAACTTGTGCCTGATTTACAGACGGTTCTGTGTGATACACAGGCACGACTCAAAAGTGGACAGCGGCAGCACTACAGCTCCTTTCTGGGACCTCCCTGAAGGACAGAAGTGAAAGGAAATCCTCCCAATGGCCGGAACTTCAAGCAGTGCACTTGGTTGTTCACTTTGCTTGGAAGGAGAAATGGCCAGATGTGCAACTGTCTACTGATTCATGGGCTGTGGTCAATGGTTTGGCTGGATAGTCAGGGACTTGGAAGGAACATAACTGGAAAATTGAAGACAAGGAAGTATGGGGAAGAGGTATGTGGACAGACCTTTCTGAATGGGCCAAAGAAGTGAAGATATTTGTGTCTCCTGTGAATGCTCACCAAAGGGTAACCTCTGCAGAGGAGAATTTTAATAATCAAGTGGGTAGGATGACACGTTCTGTGGAAACCAGTCATCCTCCTTCCCCGGCCACTCCTGTCCTTGCCCAATGAACTCATGAACAAAGTGGCCATGGTGGCAGGGATGGACGTTATGCATGGGCTCAGCAACATGGACTTCCACTCACCAAGGCTGACTTGGCTACAGCCACTGCTGAGTGCCCAATCTGTGAGCAGCAGAGACCAACACTGAGTCCCCGATATGGAGCCATTCCTCTAGGTGATCAGCCAGCAACCTGGTGGCCGGTTGACTATATTGGACTGCTTCCATCACAGAAAGGGCTGCGTTTTGCTCTTACTGGAATAGACTTACTCTAGATATGGATTTGCCTTACCTGCACACAGTGCTTCTGCCAAAACTGCTATCTGTAGAGTTACAGAATGCCTTATCCACTGACATGTTATCCCACACAGCATCGCTTTGGACTTACAGAATACCTTATCCACTGTCATGGTATCCGACACAGCATTACCTTGGATCAAGGGACTCACTTCACAGCAAATGAAGTGTGGCAATGGGCCCATGCTCATGGAATTCACCAGTCTTACCATGTTCCCCATCATCCTGAAGCAGCTGGCTTGACAAAACGATGGAATGGCCTTCTAAAGACACAATTACGGCACCAGTTAGGTGGCAATACCTTGCAGGGTTGGGGAAATGTTCTCCAGGAGGCTGTATATGCTCTAATCCAGTGTACAATATATGGTGCTATTTCTCCAATAGCCAGGATTCATGGATTTAGGAATCAAGGAGTGGAAATGGGAGTGGCACCACTATTACCCCTAGTAACCCACTTACAAAATTTTTGCTTCCTGTCCCTGTGATCTTATACTCTGTACGTCTAGAAGTCTTAGTTCCAAAGGGAGGAATTCTCCCACATGGAGACACATCACTGATTCCATTGAACTGGAAACTAAGAATGCCTTCTGGCCACTTTGGGCTCCTTATGCCTCTGGATCAACAGGCAAAGACCAGAGTTACCATATTGGCTGGTGTAATCCAAGAGGAAACTGGATTGATACTACATGATGGAGGTAAAAAGGAGTATATCTGGAATGCAGGCGATCCCTTAGGAGGTCTCTTAGTATTACTATGCCCTGTAATTAATGTCAGTGGAAAACTACAGCAACCCAATTCCTACATTACTAATAGCCCAGACCCTTCAGGAACAAAGGTTTGGGTCACCCCACCAGGCAAAGTACCACGACCAGCTGAAGTACTTTCTGAGGGCAAAGAGAACACAGAATGGGTGGTGGATGAAGGTAGTTCTAAATACCAGTTATGACCACATGACCAGCTGTAGAAACGAGAACTGTAATTGCTATGAGTATTTTCAGCTTTGTATATGTGCATCAAGTACTTTTGTTTTCTTCAGTTACAAAATATAAGATGTAAACAGTGCTAGTGCATATTCAGTTGTATGTGTGTGTTTTATCATGTTATGTGAAAGCATGACTTTATAATTGTCTTTATTCAGAGAGTATGTATGGTTTAAGGAGATACGTACAGGTGCCAAGTTGACAAGGGGTAAACTGTGATTGTTAAGGTTGTGTGTCAAGTTGGCTAGGCCAAGATTCTCACTGGTTTGGCAGTTATGATGTAGTTTGGCAGTCGCATGATGACGTGATCACTTCCATGATGAGATTTGATATAGTGTGATCACCTCCATGATGGGATCTGCTGTGAGTAGCCAATCAGTTGAAAGGGAGTTTCCTTGGGGATATGAACTGCATCAAATATAAGTAGACTTTCTGGCAAGGCTAGCAGGCTTTTGCTTGCTCTGGATTCTGCAGCTGGCTCCTGTTCGTCTTATCTCTGATTCTTGGGTCTTGAGCTAGCATCTTACCTGCCGTCTTGCCTGCCGATCTTGGGATTCATGGGTCTTCACAGCTTGTGAGCAAGAGCTCTGTTGTCTGACCTGCTGACCTTGGGTTCGCCAGCCCCTATGGCTACGTGAATCAGGAGAAGCCTGTATCCTGACCCACAGACTTGGGGCATTCCAGCCTCTACAATCGCATGAGCCATTTCCTTGATATACATCTTTCTCCCTATATATATTTATACACCTTCCTGGTTTCGTTTCTCTAGAGAACCCAGCCTAAGACAGTCTGCCTTCTACCTAAATCCCCATACTGCTTCTAAGCTGTTACATTTCCACTCTTAGGCAAAAATCTCTGTTCTGGAAGAACTGGAACCCTCATGAATGGGGATATAAATTGGTACAACCACTTTGGAAAACTATTTGGCAGTATCTACCAAAGGTGCATACCCTATGACCTAGCAATTTCACTCCTGGATAGATACTCAACAGAAATGTGCACATGTGTGCACCAAAAGATATTGAGAAGAATGTTCATAGCAGTATTATTTATAATAGCTCAAAACTGAAAACATTCTGTTAAGGGTGTTCGAAAAATTTGGGAATGGTGATGGCTGGATAACATGATGATGTAATTAATGTCACTGAACTATACGTGTGAAGACTGTAGAAATGGCAAATGTTCTGTTACCTATATATTGACCACAATTTAAAAAAATATTTAAAAAAATCTAAAAACAACTCAAATACCCATCAACAGTAGAAGAGATAAATTGTGATATATTCAAACACTGGAATATTACAAAGCAATGAGAATGAACGAACTATACTGTTACATGTAACAATTTGGCTGAATCTCACAAACATAATATTGGGTGAAAGAGGCCAGACACTGTAATGCTGTATGATTCCATTTACATAAAGTAAACTTTAATTAGGCAAAATTAATTTATGGTGGGGGATAACTAGAAGGGAGACAGATAGGGCTTCTGAGCTGCTGGTTATGTTCTTTTGGGGGGGGGTGCTGGTTAAACAAGTATGTTCATTTTGTGAAAATTTACCAAGCTGCTTATGATTTATACATTTTTCTGTACGTATATTATACTTCAAAAAAGTTTATGTAAAGGAAAAAAAATAATTCTGTTCATTTGCAGCTCATACCACCCATCTCTCCATTCTTAGAATTACCATCTACCAACCTCTTTGTTCCTGCATCACATCAAAGACTCCAGATACCGGCTAACAGTCTTCTTCTATACCCTAAGTCCTGCCATAACCATGTGTGACACTAATATACGTGTGGAAGACCACTCAAAAACCTCACTTTACAGTTCTTGACTTCATCTCCAAAAACTTTCATTTTCACTCCACTGTAGCTACCCACTTCATGGGTGCACCCTGAATTTAACAATACTCAGAATTTTTTAATAGCTAAAATCATAAACTCAACAAACTTTTCTCTGACTACAAGACCTACCATTCTAGCACTGATTTCCTTACTGCTCTACTCCTATTCTTTAAGTTAATAAAAATACCTACCTTAGAGACTTTTTGTGATAATTAAATGTAATAATATATATAAACAGCTTAGCACAGTGCCTAAAAAACAGGAAGTACTCAATAAACTGTAGCCATATTTGGTATTAACTATTTGATGTTCTATTATAAACAAATTCTCTTTCAGATCCCAAATTCATTCCCAACCTCTAGCATTAATGAAACTCTGCTTTTGTTTGACACTGCTACACTCTTCCCAATCCTTTTAAACAAAGGTCGGTCCTCTAGCCCTTTTCCGATTTAAGAAGTAAGGGAGATAAGCACAGCTTGTTCCTCAGTTCTAATTCCAGATCCATGTTCCATCGCATTTGCTCAACACGCTCTTCTATTTTAAGATGCGTTAACTAGTCTCACAATTACCTACTTACCTTCAGGACTCCTTTTTACCTTACTCCTTGTTATTAAACTCTGGGACTTCAAAATTAACACAGATAACCCTTTTGGTACCTTATGCCCTTTCACCTCTCCCATTCTCTTTGAACCTGCTCTTTTCCCTTACTATGCCTGACAGTCTCCTGATCCCTCCCTAGTACCTTAGGCTATCACTTTCATTCTTTTCATTTGTCTCCTTATCCAATTTGGACACCTATTAGGATAAATTGTCTGTTCCATATTTCCTAACTTCCAAATTCCCTAGAACATTATTATTCCCACTTTACCAATACTCAACACTAGAGCATCCCCACTATTTTTCCCTTCCTAGGCTGTTATGAGCACTGCTGGAGAAATTCACAATGATAGAGCCAATCTCAGCTCAGCTCATTTCTCAGCAATTATTTTATTCAGTGCCTATTGATGCTTTACTGAATTTTTTACAGCGGGTTTCCCAAGCCTTTTCCATTATTTAATTCCTAAAGGCACATTCTATGTTTTCCTCTCTCAGCAAATGACCTTACCCACAGAAGACACAGACATCTAATGTGAGCTCCCTAGATTTCCTTCCTGTTTCTCAGAATCTCTGTATCTTCACCTTTTATCTCTACCAGCTCCAGCTTCCAAAGCAGAAGGGTGTGTCCTTTTTGCAAAGGCTAATCCTTCCACCTGTCCTCTTGATTTTAACACCTCTCTATACAATATGGTTAAGAGAATAGACTCTGGAGCCAGACCATGTGATTTCAGATATCAGCTCTACCACTTACTACTGCGTGATCTGGCAAGTTTTCAAAGCTTCAGTTTCCTTACCTGTAAAAAGGTGTTAATAATAGAGAAAATGTAAATAAGGTGCTTAGCAAAATGCCTAGGACACATTAAATGTGCCCAACAGCACAGTAGCTGTGATTACCAGTATTATCTTTCCCTCTATACTAGTTCCAGGCACCTTTCCCATTGTCTCAAAACTTGCTCAACTCTCCTGATTTTTCTTTAAAGTAAAATACACCTTTTCTGGAATTTCCTACCTCATACCAAGATTTCATTCCTTCCTTTCACCATCAAACTTCTCAAAAGAGTGGTATACACTGCCCTACCAGAAGCAGCAATGAACAGTAAAAGATCACAGGCTTCAAAGCCAAATATAACTGTGTTTAAACCTGGCTCTTCCACTTAGCAGCTGTATGACCTGGGACAAGCACTTAATCTAAGCCTCAGTTTTTTCATGTGTAAAATAGGGGGTACTACTCATTTCTTAGAGTCATCAAGAAGATTAAACTGAAATAACATACGTAAAGCATCTGACTAAAGTAGGTGCTAACTGAATGCTAGCTCTCCACCCCATATCCTTTCCTTAACCCCTTACAACCCCTCTACCACTCAAACCTCTTTATCTCACTTCAGCTCTTACCAGCTTTATGATTTTGGGCAATTTATCTTCTATAAACCTTAGTTTTTTTTTTAATCTGTAAAATAGTGATCATAATATCTACCACATAAAGTTGTCCTGAGAATTAAGTGAAATAACATATGTAACGTATTTTAGCATGGTGCTTAGCCTGTAGTAAGCACTTAATAAGTGGTAGTTGTCAGTGACTTCTTAACAGTCAAATTAAATGACCTGTTCAACTCTCTCCTTTTCTAGGCTTCAATGACAATACACTATTCTGGTTTGCTTTTTACCACTGCTGTCCCTCTCTTGTCTCTGTACCTGCTCCATAAAGCCTTTCTTAATGCCCTTCAGCCAAGTGTGAGCTCTGTTTCTTTAGAGCCCTCAAAGCACTCTGTACACCTCTTGAAGCAAGGCACTTCCCTTACTATGAATCACAGTCGTTTGTGTTATCTGTTGCATCTCCACTGCTTAATTTAATCTCCTTTATCCTCATGGCTTGGAACTTATTTATTCATGTAGAATTTATTAATCAACTAGTATAGTCAGACCTGTGCTACGTATATCAAGGATTAAAAAAGAAAAAAATTCTGACTAATAGCAACTCTTTGGACAGAGAAGAACTGCCCCATAGGGTTTCCAAGGCTGAACGTTATCTTTACGGGAGAAGACTGCCACATCTTTCTCCAGCAGAGCAGCTGGTGGATTCAAACCGCTGACCTTTCAGTTAGCAGCCCAGCGCTTTAACCACTGAGCCACCAGGGCTCCTTAGGTATCAAGTATACAAAGATTAATATGTTATAACTACCAAGCTCAAGAAGCTTATAGTTTAGGAGGGTAGAAGAGACAAGTAAATAGTTTATTATTCACAATGTGATAAATGTTATGGTAAGAGTATGCCTAGGGTGCTCTGAGAGTACAAAGAGGAGTTATTTAAATTAGACTGGGGAGGTTGTCGACACACTCTTGAAAAAGGCATTCTGTACTTAGCATATGAGGAGGCACTACATAAGTATCTGTTACATGAATGAATAAACCATGAACAGGAACTAACTAGATAAAGATGGGGAAGGCATTTAAAGGCCAAAGAGCAGGTAAAAAGGTGTGGAAGGGTGAAACAAGTAGTTCAGTATTGATGGGAGGAGGGATCCTAAGTGGCAGGGCATGAAGCTAGAGAACTAAAGCAGGGTAGGGTGTTCTAGGTATTGGAGTCTGACCTGTCCCCAGAGGCAGATGATGGAGTGCCAATAAAGGGGAGGGACATAATCAGATTTGCATTTTAGTAAAACTACCCTGGCAGCACAGGAGAATGGATTCCTGAAGAGTCAGGCAATGAGTCCAGTTAGTGAGTTGCTGCAATAGTTCAGATAAATTATGAGAGCTTAAATTTCAGAAACGAAACTGAGGATAGCAAATCAAGATGAATGCTGAGCAAACTTTAAGTAAACTTCGGCTGAACTGAATTCATATTGGTATCTCCAGCAAGCCTGGCAGATCATTTTTCAGTTAAAACCCTCTACGTAAATATTTGTCCACTGCTGTTATTGACACTTACTTAGGGAAGTGAAACAGCCAGCTGAGTCACTTCCCGTACACAAATTTCTAAGTAAAAACCCGTTGCCGTGGAGTCGGTTCCGACTCATACTCATACCGTATAGAACAGAGTAGAACTGCCCCATAGGGTTTCCGAAGAGCGACTAGTGGATTTGCACTGCCGACCTTTATGGTTAGCAGCCGAGCGCTTAACCACTGTGCCACCAGGGCTCCCTCCTAAGGCACCCTTTTCCTGTTATAGAAAGCAAAATACATTTCTTGAACCCAGAGAGTAATAACAATACGTATAAACCCGCCTACCGCAGAGAGACGCTGGGACCTCTCTGCCCCGGTCTATTTCGCCCCCAAAAACGTTTGAACAAAGTCCTTCGATAGGGTTAAGAGGCCCCGCCCTGTGCACCGAGGCAAACGCCCAGGATTCTTTTGTATTTGTTCCAGTCCAAGACCCAAACCTCTGCTGGTGCTCGTTGCTCCGCAGTTTCCCAGTTTTTACTGGTTGACTGTAAGGCAGTCAACCGCAGGAAATTGAAGAGAGCAATGTCCCAGGCTGAGGAAAATCTAAAATGGAAAAGCAGGTGTTTTTGAGGCCAAGAGTTTGAAGCTTCAAACGTTAATGACTCCCTGACCTAGACCATCTTCCTACGACCCTACCTCCACCTCCACCTACTTTCTGAAGTTAAGAGGATCCCTTTTACACTTACTAGAATGCTATCTGCACCCAAAGAAACTAAGCAAGGTGTTTTTTCACTTACCCTAACGGCCGCCATTCCTGTGACCTCTCCGCTAAAGTTTTCATACGGAGAGCGGAGAGGGACAAAGCAGTTCTACTTGGCTCCCTTCACGACAGCCCCGCCCGGTCCAGCTCTTTCTCCGCCCTCCTGGAGCCATTTCAGGAAGCTGTTACAATCGGTTGGCTGCGGTTCGAGAAACAGTTTCTTCCTTGTGATTGATGCTCCTTGTCCCTGTAAGGAAAACCTGGTAGTGTAGTGGTTAAGAGCTATGGCTGCTAACCAAAAAGTTGGCAGTTCGAATTCACCAGGAGCTCCTTGGAAGCTCTATGGAACAGTTCTACTCTGTCCTATAGGGTCGCTGTGAGCCGGCATCGACTCGACGGCAGGAGTTTTGTCCTTGATAACCCTGGTGGGGCGGTGGTTAAAGCGCTGGACTACTAACCGAAAGGTCGTGGTCCATGGGAGAAAAATGTGACACAGTCTGCTTCCTTAAAGATTTACAGCCTGGGAAACCTTATGGGGTAACTACGAGTGGGAATCAGCTGGAGGGCAGTGGGTTTGGTTTTTTATGCAGGGATACACAGTACCACAGGGACTGCAGTCATAAACTGCCCTGGAGGCGAGCTCCAAAAATTCCGAATCTTGTGAACTTATTCTCTGAAGGAATACATGTAGCTCAGTCTGCACGTATTGAGGACTTACTGTATAACTGGGAATTTACTTTCACGAAGAATATAATGGCTGTAAAATGATGTTATAAAAATGTGCTAATTTGAAAGTTACGTGTATGTTTTAACACTCGACACTAACCACAAAAATTATTTAGAATGTAGACCAACAAAAAGGTTTTGTAGGGGAGAAGTATTTTATTACTAACGTTGCTTAGATTGTCAGCTATGTGGTGATAATAAAAATCAGAACAACTTTATTTCACTATATTACGTATTATTTCTAAATTCTCTACAGATAAATCCATCTCCTTATTGCCTGCACTCAGAGCAGACCACTCCCCGCTACCCTTAGTGCCCCACTGCCAGGCATTGTTCTAATGCTGGGCATGAAGCAATGAACAACACTGACACAAGCCCTGATCTGGTGAACCTTAAGTGTACATTTTTGACCGAAAAAAAAAAAAAAAAAACAAGATCATTTCAGGTAGTGGTAAATACTATAAAGGGTGACTGGGTTGAGGTTGGAGTTACTTTAGATTGGGAGGAAAGAAAACTTCAAGGAGATGGCATTTGAGTTGAGACCTGGCAACAAGAGGGTCCACTCATGTGAACACCTGAGTGTTTCAGTCAGAAGGAACAACAAATGCAAAGACCCTGAGGAGGGAACAAATTTACTGGAGCATGGTGAGTGAGGTAGAAAGCGGAAGAGGAGTCAGACAGGAGTCAGATTGTATATAAAGAACATGGATTTTCTTTTTAAAATTTATTTATTCTTAAATATTAATTAATTTATTATTATAGATTTACCAAAGCTGCAGATTGTTTTGGGTGCAAAAGGCAGCTTTGTGTAATGGAAAGTATTAGAATCAAAATAACATCTTGGCCTCTAAAAGAGGTTGTTGTTAGTTGCTGTCCAGCTGATTCCAACTTATGAGGACCCTATGTATGCAGAGTAGAACTCCTCCATGGGGTTTTCAAGGCTGGGACCTTTCAGAAGCAGATCGCCAGGCCTGTCTTCTGAAGTGCCTCTGGGTGGGTTCAAACCACCAGTCTTTCAGCTGGTAGTTGAGTGCTTAACCACGTTTGCCATCCAGGGACTCCTCTAAGGGAGGACTCTTATAAACTAAAGGGTTGAACTAGACCAAAGGTGCTCAAATTTAGTGTGTGTAAGGATTACCTGGACAATTTTATAGAATGCAGATTCCTGTGTACTACCCCCTGGGTGTTAGTATTCATTTGCCCTAAGTTAGGGGAATTTTTGCTGTGTACCTCAGGTGATTCTAATGCAGGTAGTCCTTGGGCCACACTTAGAAAAAACTAGATGAACTAGATGACTTACTACGGTATGTCATTTCCAGTTCTGACGTTCTAGGATTTCTATATGGTCTCTTGTCTAATGATATTTGGTGATCCTGGGTAACTTCAGTATTAACGTAAACCCATGATACCCTCATCTCCAGTGACTTTTACTATAACAATGGCCATATCCTTGACTCTATTATCATTAACAACTACTCAACCTCTGGAATTTTAAATTCAAATACTCTTGACTCTGACCTCAACTATTATTCTTCAAGCTCTTTGATTTTGATGCACACTTTTTTTTTTTAACCTCATCAAGATCTCTAGGTCCTTGATGTCTGTATTAGTTATCTATGGCTATATAACAATTTATCCTCCAAATTTAGCAGTGTCAAAAACAAGTATGTCTTCATGACATGACAGCTAGCTTGCCCCAGAATGAGTGATCCAAGAGAAAGAACAAGGTGGAAGCTACATTACCTTTTATATCTCAATCTTGGATGTTATACATCACACTCTATTCATTAGAAATGAGTCAGTAAGAACAGCCCATACTCAAGGGGAGGGGAAATAAGCTTTACTTTTGAAGGAAGGAATATAAAATAATTTATATGTATGTTTTAAAATCACCACGACATCTCTCCTTTTTCACTATCTATTAGGCCCTTGCAGTCTCATTTTCTTTTCTAACTAATCTAAACCTCATGGTACATCTCTTCAACTATTTTGCTGGAAATGAACTCAACTACCTGACCTCACTGGAACAATTTTGTTTTGTACTCTGAAAAAACCTCCATTCTGGATCAATCTAACTGACCCTAGGTAGCTCTTTCACCTCTTCTTTATGGTGGCTATTTTAAACCTTATCTTAATGAACACAAACTGACTGTTGTCTCATTCTCCTTTGGGGGCTTTTCCCCTCTTTCCATTCACTAAGTCTTGATTAGGTTTAGCTATAAGTGACAGAAAATCATATGTATCAGTAATAACCTACTATCTGTTGCCTTTTCTTATAAATGTAGGCAGTCCAGGGCTGATATGGTGGCTCTATGATTTTCAGGAACCCCAGGCCTCTTCTATGTCATTTTTCTAGCATCTTCAACATGTGCTTCCACCTCCTGGTTCAAATAGGCTTTTCTAGTTTCAGCTGTTACATCTGCATCCCAGTCAGCAGGAACGTGAAGAGAGGGCACAAGAGAGGTACACCCCCTCACATTAAGGACACTTCTCAGAAGTGTGATGAACACTGCTTCTGCTTATTTTCCTTTGGCTAAAACCTCATCAAGTGGCCATACTTAACAGTAAGGGAGGCTAGAAAATTAAGTCTGTATTCTAAAAAGCGATGTGTCCAGCTAAAAATTATGGGATCTATTATTATAGAAAGGGAGAATAGACATTGGAGTTTCTTCCACAGCCCTTTACTCTTTTCACTTTATACACTCTGAATAATTTCTCCCTTCCTATGACTTCAGTTATGGAGATGACACCAAAATCTGTATCTCCTGCCTAGACCTATCTCTGAACCTCAGACTTTGTATATTAATTCATTCATGTATTCACTTGTTATATATATGTTCAGGTTAAGGAGCTTGGACTTTATCTTAAAAGCAATGGAGGACCATTGAAGTGTTTCAGGAAAATGGGTAGATACTATTGGATGATCACTTTATTTTCGATGTAGAGAATGAAATGGGAGTATTGAGGTGAAACCAACCAATAATTCAACCATCCAAACTGTGACACTTTTAACAGGACATTATGGGGATCGTATATGTAATTATCCTGGAGCAACACACAAAAACTGGGCGTGTTCTGAAAAACAGGGATGCATGGTCATCCTGCTCATCTAAGGCCCTGTATGATCTGGCCTACTCTTTCACCCTCAGGCCACTTTTGTCCTCACATTCAATACTCCAGCCACACTGAAGCCTTTTTAGCACCAGGAACATGCTTTACTTTCTATCACCTTTCTGGGCATTTGTACTATGCTGCTGCTTCTGCCTAGATCTCCTTGGCTAATTTGTCCAAGGTCACATAGTTATTAGTCCAAATTTTTAACATAATGTGATGGTTAAGGTTGTGTGTCAATTTGGCTGGGCCATAATTCTCAGTGGTTTGGCAGTTATGACATAGTTTGGCAGTCATATGATGTTGTGATCACTTCCATGATGAGATTTGATATAATGTGATCACCTCCATGATGAGATCTGCTGTGAGTAGCCAATCAGTTGAAAGGGAGTTTCCTTGGGCACGTGGCCTGCATCAAATGTAAGTGGACTTTTTGGCAAGGCTCGTGGGCTTTTGCTCACTCTGGATCCTGTAGCTGGCTCCTGTTCATCTGACCTCTGGTTTTTGAGACTTGAGCTAGCAGCTTACCTGCAGTCTTGACTGTCAGTCATGGGGTTCTTCCATCTTCATAGCCTGTGAGCAAAAGCCCTGCTATCTGGCCTGCTGATCTTGGGTTCACAGCCCCTGCAACTACGTGAATCAGGAGAAGCCTCTATCCTGACCCATGGACTTGGGGTGTTCCAGCCTCTACAATCGCGTGAGCCATTTCCTTGATATAAATCTCTCTGTGTGTATATTTATATGCTTTACTGGTTTTGCTTTTCTAGAGAACTGATCCTAAGACACATGGCTTATAAGGCTCTTATTTATCTGGCCACTGTTTATCTCTCCAGCCTCATCTTTTCCCATACCTGGAGCTATTGTCTCGGACTTTCAGCTCGAGTTTTGGTAGGCAGTAGAGAAGTAGTCACAGAGAGACAGGTTAAAATGTTGACAACCACAGAGAACCTCCAATGCCCACTTTTCCAGAAGGAAGCTTGTAGCCAAATCAGAGAGATCACTACTGGATTAATGGAAACTACTCAGTGGTGCCACATGCCAGGGTCAGTGCAATACCTGCCATACCTGCCATACCCTGTGAGTCACGAGTCTACAATTAAGGTCTTGACCAGGGTCATGGTCATATCTGAAGGCTTTCCTGGGGAAGGATCCACTTCTAAGCTCACTTGTTGGCAATAGTCAGTGCCTTGTGGGTTGTCAGCCTGAGGGCCTTGGTTCCTCATTAGCTGTTGGTTGGAAGCCTCCCTATGTTGCTTTCCGCAAATGCCTCTTCATAGAGCATCTCACAGCTTGCTTTGTTAGAGCAAGAAAGAGGGCAAGATTGTGCCAGAAAAACAGAGAGTGTGTGTGCTAAAAGGATGGAGGTTACAGTCTTTTGTAACCTAATCACAGAAATGACACACCATAATATTCTGTTTATTAAAAGTGAGCAACTAGGTCCAGCCCACATTCAAAGGGAGGGGATTATACAAGTGTGTAAACACCAGGAAGCAGAGATCATTATAGGTCATTTTAGAAGTCTGTTTACCACAAAGGCATTCTTTCTCTATGAATGAGGCATAGGCTATGTGATAGAGGAGTAGCATAAGAAAATTTACAAGATTCCCAACCATTTAAGAAGGACTCTAGAAGGATCACTCTGTTATAATCAATGGTTTGTGGGACTATATTGAAGAATTCTTACACAAGGAATAGGTAGTATGTCTTTAACCTATCTATCAGCTTAGAGAGTCCACATCTATCCCAAATACGTGTATGGGGGTGGGGTGGGGCTTATATAACTCCATCCTTCTTTTCTTTGATTTTGTGGATGTCCTGGGGAATTTTAACAAGGAAATATTCACATGGAACATATCAGGCAGGAAGCAAGGAAATCATGGATCATGGACTGGTATGATACCTGCTGGATAGTCACTGGATGTTGATGAAGTTAAGTCCTTATCAGATGCCACTGAGATGATCAGCTAATCAAGGCCCTGGTTGCAGGTGATGGGTGGTTCTTGCTTAGTAAAAGGCTAGAAAGTCTGTGGACAATAATTCAACTCCCATTTCTTTAATGCTTCAAAAAATAAAACCTCGTTGTGGTCCTCAGCTATGGACACTCTCAGTTTTTCCGAAGCAGTGGACCCTCTTCTTTCTTGGACAACTTTCCTGGAATTATCAGCTTCAGGGACTCCCTTATAAAAACTCTTAATCTTCCTCACCACCCTCTTATGACCTACTTTATTATATAAGTTTTTTTTAATTGAAGTATAACCTAGTTGTAGAAAAGTATACAAATAGGAATTATAGAGTGAAACTGTCCACGTAACAGCAAGCAGATCAAGAAATAGAACATTACTAGCACTCCGAAAGTGTTTCTTGTGCTGTCTCTCAGTCAGTACCTACCTTCCTTTCTAGAGATAACCACTACTGTGACTTCTAACACCATATATTAGCTTTGCTAGCTTTTGAATTTTATATAAATGGAATCATACAGTAGATATTCTTTCGTGTTTGGGCTTCTTTAATCATTTATTTATCTATTATACTTTTATGAACATTTGTTTCCAGGTTTTGGATATTATGAATATGAAACACGATGTAAACATTCTTGCACATGTCTTTTGGTAAACATATGTATATGACTCAGTTATGTATTTTCTTAGCATGGGTTCCTCAGAAAACCAAGCCTGAGGACAAAGCTTATGTGCTATTACTTTATTAGGGAGCACAATCCCAAGCTGACTAAATTTCAGAAATAGTCAACATAAAACTGTTCCTGAGCTAAACACCACTTGTAACCAAACACAATTGATTGCTCAATCTCGTTATACTATCTTTGTGAGGCTGTGTGAACTGTCTTAGGGTAGTGTAGCAGTGGGAAGAAAGAGGGAAGATTTATCCATTTTTTCCCATCATTCATTAGGCAAAGGTTCACCCACTAGGGTGTTAACTCACTGCCATCGAGTTGATTCCAACTCATGGCTAACCCATGTGTTACAGAGTAGAACTGCTCCATAGGGTTTTCTTGGCTGTGATCTTTATGGAGGCAGATAGCCAGGTATTTCTTCCATGGCACCACTGAGTGGATTCAAACCACCAACCAACCTTTCGGTTAGTAGTCAAGTGCAAACCATTTATACCACCCAGGGACCTTAATGGGATTTTAACTGCCCTCAAATTCTAGGTTGTGCATGTATAGTTGCTGGTTGGATTTATGACCTCTCATGTCTCCATGTCAACAGGGGAGTCCTGGGGTAAAAGTGAGAAGATTGCAGTATGAGCATCAGGCAAGACACTGTTAGGTTGCCTCTGAGTGCACTCAATAGGAGCCTAGGCAGAACTGGTTTTTGCCTTTGCAGCAGGGACATAAAAAATGGCCAAAGGACAGAAGGCAGGAGTGGAATTGCTGGATCATAAAACATACCATTTTTCAACTTTAAGACATATTGCCAATCAGGTTTCCAAAGTGATTGTACCAATTTACACTTTCACAGTAGTATATGAGGGTTCCAGTGGCACAACATCTTCAACAATAATTGATATTGTCTTTTTCATTTTAGCCACTCTGTTAAGGGTGTAGTAGTATCTTTTATAAGTTTTAATCTGCATTTCCCTGATGACTAATGAGATTGATGACCCTTTCAAATGCTTATTGTCCATTTGAATACCATCTTCTTTGAAATGCCTGTTTGAGTTTTTTGCCCATTTTTTCCTATTGTGTTGTCCATTTTTCTCATTTATTTGTAGGTGTTCTTTATATAGTCTATATACAAGTCCTTTGCCAGTTACATGTGCTGTTAATATCTGCTACCACACTTTGTGGCTTGCCTTTTCATTCCTTTAACTGTGTCCAAAAATGTTTTCCTTCAAATGAAATATAATTTACATATAGTACAAAGATCACATCGTAAGAGTGCAATTTGATGATTTTGCACCATGGAAACCACACCCTAATCAAAATATAGAGCATATCCATCACCCTAGAAAGTTCTCTTGTGCTCCTTTCCAGTGAACCCTTCCCCCACCCTGAGAGGCAACTAAAGTTCTCATTTCCATCAGCATAGCTTAGGTTTGCCTTTTCTTGAACTTCATATAAATACAGTCACACAGTATGTGTCTAGCATTATTTTGCAAAACATAATGTTTTTGAGATGCGTCCATATTATTCTATGTATGAATAGTTCTTTCTTTCATATTGCTCAGTAGTATTTAATTGTATGAATATATAGCAGGGAGATTATCTATTCTCTTGTTTATATACGTATGGATCATTTCCAGATTATGACTATTATGAATAAAGCTGCTACAGAGATCTTGCAGATACCTTTGTTAAATTTATTTTGAAGTGTTTAATGTTCTTTGATGCTATCATAAATAGTATTGTGTTTAAATTTTATTTTATAATTGTTCTTTTCTAGTATATATAAATAAAATTAATATTTCTATATTGATCTTGTGTTCTGTGACCTTGCCAATTCTTATTAATTCTAGAAGTTTTTAATTTTGTATATTCCCTAGGATTGTCTAAATATACAATCATGCCATTTGCAGATTAAAATAGTTTTACTTCTCCTTTTCCAATTCGTATACTTTTTACTTCTTTTTCATGTCTTAGTGAAATAGCTAGTACTTCCAGTACTATATTGGACAGAAGTGGTGAAAGTAGACATCCTTGCTTTGTACGTGATTTTAGTAGGAAAATGTTCACTGTATCTCCATTAAATATGATGTTAGCTGTAAGTATTTCATAAATGCCTTGTATCAAATTGAGGAAGGTCCCTTCTATTTCTTTCTTGTTGATATTTTTATCATGAGTTTTGTCAAATGGTTTTTCTGTATCTATTGTAAAGATTATATAATTTTTTCTCTTACTCTGTTAATATGGAGAATTACATATTTTGTTTTTCAAATGATAAACCATCCTTGCATTCCTGAAATAAACTCCACTTGTTAATGTTATCCTTCTCATATATTGTCAAATTCTATTTCCTGATATTTTCCTAAGGATTTTTTGCATCTATGTTCATGACATTACTGGTCTATAATTTTCTTTACTTATAATGTATTTTTAAGATTTTGGTATCGGTGTTATGCTGGCCTCATATAACAAATTGGAAAATATTTCCTCTTCCTTTATTTTCTGAAAGAATTTAAATAAAATTGGTATTATTGCTTCCTTAAATGTTTAATAGATTTCACTAATGGAGCCATCAGGTCCTAGATATTTCTTCGTAATAAAGTTTTAAATTATGAATCCAAATTTCTTGAGCAGATATATGGTTATTCATATTTTCCATTTCATCTTGTGTCAGCTTTGGTGAATTGTGTACAGTCAGTTCTGTAATAAAACTTGTTTTAAAAAGGTGAATTTATTCCAAGATGATTGATATATTAGGGAACAATTTGAGCATAACACAAATTTCACATTTTCTCAGGCATTTTGTCCACAGGAAATACTATGTGAATGCAGAAAACTGTACACAGCTGAACTGAACTGTGTAAAAATACATAAAATGCACTTACACACAGTACTCAAACATCTACCAGATATCTTGGTTGACTGCATTGACTATCCTATAAGGTTGTGTTTTGCTATTATTTTCCATTTGTGAACTTTTCTATATAAGAAAACACTCATTCAATATCTCAACATTGTCTAAGCACTCTGGTTCAAAAACACCAGGCAGAGGGAGGTGGAGTAAGATGGTGGTGTAAGCAGTCACATGCTCCCATTCCCTTAACAAAGCCAGAAGAGAACAAGCAAAAACTTATGGAATTGATAATTTCAGAACTCTGGACATCACTTGAAGGGTTGGAGGGCCAAAGTAAACACTGAATCCCGAAAAACAGTAGCATATGGATGGCAGGAGAATGGAAGTTCACCACTCATCTTCATCCCCACTCTGCTCCCCAGGTTAAAATGATCATCTTGGGACAACTGTGGCCAGTGCCCTTGATCAGGAAGCCCAGGGTTGGAGCAGCATGGAGAGCACAGATTGGGCCAGAGATACTGAGCAATAAGCCCTGGGATGAGGCGGCAGGGTGAGTGAAGTGGAGACTATGGCTCTTGAGCAGTGAAGCCAGGGACAGACTGGCATGGAGAGCATAGAACAGACTGGAACTCCTGGGAAGTCAGACCTGAGACACAGCATCATGATGAGCACAGCACAGAGTTACCATGAGTCTCAGGAGAGAGCTTCATGGTGAGCACAGCATGGCCTGGAACTCCTGAGCAGTCAAACTTGGGATAGAGTAGTATGGGAAGCACAGCACAGTCTAGAGTTCATAAGTCCTCAGGATTGGGAGAGTGCCACAGTGAGCACAGCATGGCTGGGGTTCCATGGGTCCTGAGAGGCAGCTTCAGTGAGCACAACACAAACTGGAGTTCATGGGCAATCAGGCCCAGGACAGAAAGACATAGTGAGCACAGCGTGGCCCAGAACTCCTGAGCAGGCAGACCTGGGACAGAGTGGCACGGTGAACACAGCATAGTCAAGGTTCCGTGAGTCCTACAAAAAACTTACACAGTGAGCACAGTGCAGTCCATAGGTCCTGAAGAGTGAGGAGACATAGTGAATTGGCAACAGCTGCTGCTTCCAGGGTGGGACTCTGGGGCTGGTGCTGCACAGCTGCTATTCCTGGGAGGTGAGTCTTGTGGTGTCTGCAACAGCTGCAGCTCCTGAGCGAGGGACCTAGTGCCAGGGTTGCATGGCCAGTGCTCATGGCAGGGGAGATTTGTGGTGAGCAAACAATCAAAGATTGTTTCTTTTTGTGTGTAAACGTTTTCATGAGTTTTTACAATAGTGGTCTCATACAATATTTGTCCTTTTGTGATTTGCTTATTTCACTCAGTATAGTGCCCTCCAGATTCATCCATGTTGTGAGATGCTTCACAGATTCATCACTGTTCTTTATCATTGCATAGTACTCCATTGTGTGTATGTACCATAGTTTGTTTATCCATTCATCTGTTGATGGGCAGCTAGGTTGTTTCCATCTTTTTGTTATTGTGAACAATGCCGCAATGAACGTGGATGTGCATATTTTTCTTCATGTGACAGCTCTTATTTTTCTAGCATATATTCCTAGGATTGGGATTGCTGGATCATACGGTATTTCTATTTCTAGCTTTCTAATGGTTGTACCATTTTGCATTCCCACCAGCAATGCATAGGAGTTTCAATCTCCCTGCAGCTTTTCCAACGTTTGTTATTTTCTGTTTTTTTGATTTGTGCCGTTAATGTCGAGGTGAGATGTTGTCTTATTGTGGTTTTCATTTGCATTTCTCTAATGACCAATGATCACGAGCATTTCCTCATGTATCTGTTAGCTACGCAAATGTCTTCTTTGATGAAGTGTCTGTTCATTTCCTTTGTCCATTTTTTAATTGGATTATTTGTCTTTTTGCTATAAAGGTGATAGATTTTCTTGTAGATTTTAGAGATTAGACCTTTGTCGGATTTGTAATAGCTAAATTTTTTTTCTCAGTCTGTAGGTTCTCTTTTTACTTTTTTGGTGAAGTCTTTCAATGAGCATAAGTGTTTAATTTTTAGAAGATCCCAGTTATCTAGCTTATCTTCTGGAGTGTGTGTGTTGTAAGTTATGGTTTGTATCCTGTTAATGCTGTATATTAGGGCCTCTAGTGTTGATCGTATTCTTTCTTCTATGATCTTTATCGTTTTTGGTGTTATATTTAGGTGTTTGATTCATTTTGAGTTAGTTTTTGTGTATGGTGTGAGGGATGGGTCCTGTTTCGTTTTTTTGCAGATGGGCATCCAGTTTTGCCAGTACCATTTATTAAAAAGACTATCTTTTCCCCATTTGATGGACTTTGAGCCCTTGTCGAAGATCAGGTGAAGGTAGGTGGATGGATTTACATCTGGGTTCTCAGTTCTGTTCCACTGGTCAATGTATCTATCATTGTACTGGTACCAGGCTATTTTGACTACCGTAGCTGTATAGTAGGTCCTGAGGTCAGGTTGTGCAAGTCCTCCTACTTTATTCTTCTTCTTCAATAGTGCTTTACTTATCCGGGGCCTCTTCCCTTTCCACGTAAAGTTAATGATTAATTTTTCGTCTCTAAGCACTAAATCTTATTGGGAATCCTTTGCATGTGACTGTTTGGTTTTCTCTTGCTGTTTTCCTCAAAGAAACTCCCGATTCTCCTGAGATAATTCTGATTCTCTCTTTGTATTTATTTTTAGGGAGCTAGTTTGAATCCACCAGGCACTCCTTGGAAACTCTATGTGGGAGTTCTACTCTGTCCTATAGGGTCACTATGAATCGGAATCAACTTGACAGCAATGGGTTTTTTGGATTGACTATAATGTGTCTCAGTGCGGATCTCTTAGGTCTTATTAAACATGGAGTTTGTTGAGCTTCTTTGATTTGTAAGTTTGTGCCCTTCTTCAAATTTGGGATGTAATCTGCCATTGTTTCTTCAAATATTCTTTTCTGTCTCTTTCTCTCTGTCATCTCCTTCTGGGATTTATATAATGCATAAGTTTTTTCACTTTATGTTGTTTCATATTTCCATTAGGCTATGTTCAGCAGTCTTAAGTTTTCTCTCTTGTTGATCTTAAGCCTCTATAATTTTGATTTCCTTGTCATCTAGTTCACCAATTCTTTTTTCTTCCTGCTCAAATCTGTTGTTCAGTTCTTCCAATGAGTTTCTCACTACTGCTATTGTCTTTTCAGTTCCAATGTTTATGTTTGCTTTTTTCTCTTTATATAAATTATGATTTTGTTCATGCATTGTTTTTCTGATCGCCTTTGGTTCTTTGTGTTTTCCTTTAGTTCTTTGAGCTTTTTAAATATTTTTGTATTCTTCCAATATATTCTTTTTCAGAGTCCCTTACATACAGTGTCTCTCCCTTTGTTTTGTGTACTTGGACGAGCCATTGTTTCCATTTTCTTTGTGTGCTTTGTAATTTTTTTGTTGTTGAAGCTGGGACTTTAGAATTTTACAAGTTTTTGGCTGTCTCAATTCTCCCAAGTATTTGGTATTTTTGACAGCACTACTTACTGCAAAAAACTCTTAGGTGGGCGTTACCTTCAGATTTTGCTTACCACTCCCTCTCCCTCTCTTTGATTACTCCATTTTACAAAGTCCAGGCCAATATCTTCATCTTTCAGCAGCTCTCAAACTGAACAGAAAACACTCAGTAATCAATTCATTCTCGGGGGGCTCAGCCTTCATTCTTTGGTCATTGCTTTCTCTCCTGCTCCGTGAGGGCCACGTCTGGCCATGTTTTCCGTCCTTTAGTGGCTCCCAAATTGATCAGAAAGCTTAACTGATGCAGCCTTCAGTCCTTCTTTGCTGTTCCCTTTCCTGCTCTGTGAGGGCCCACTTCTCTTGAAGCTCAGGTGAGCCCTAGGTCGACATGAACTCTTGCAACCATCTTTTTTCAGTATCAGGAGGGGGAGAGGTGGGAACACCCAGAACAGACCACCTGGAAGATCTGTCTTATTAATTTTGGAACTGGACCTTGAGGCCCTTCCCTGTTCACAGGCAAGCTGTGCACTGGTTGGGGAGTAGGCTCTGCTGCAGCTGTCTGTCTGCATATCCTTCTGTTGTAGTCTGCAGCAGTCAACAGTCTGCTGTGCTGGGAGTGGAAGGGACAGGAGCAGTGTAAGAAGCACTTTTCTTACAGTATGAGACTCATCATTGACTTGGGTTCATCTGAAGGTCCTTGCTGCTGTCTTCTGCCCACTGATTCTGAGTCCCACAGGGTGGAGCACAGATCTCTTTCTGTATTTCTTAGTGTATTTGTGGCAAGAACTGGGAACTAGACCTGCTCATTCTGCCATTTTCCCAGAATTCCCTCTCATAAAGTTTTAGAGAGTGATCCAGGGAAAAGTCTGTCAAAAGTATGCTACTCTGAGAATAAACCTTAACCCTTCAATCCTCAGGACTAGCTTAAGGAACAGATTTATTTGGGCCTGTCATGGATTGAATTGCATCCCCAAAAAATATCTGTCAACTTGGCTGGGTATTGTGTGATTGTGTACCATTTTGTAATCTGATGTGATTTCCATATGTGTTGTAAATTCAATCACTATGATGTAATAAAATGGATTAGAAGCAGTTATACTGATAAGGTCTACAAGATTGGATAGTGTCTTAAGCCAATCTCTTTTGAGATATAAAAGAAGTGAGCAGAGACACATGGGAACCTTACACCACCAAGAAAGCAGTGCCAGGAGCAGAGCACGTCCTTTGGACCTGTGGTTCCTGCACTGAGATGCTCTCAGACCAAGGGAATACTGATGAATCGCAAGTACCTTCCTCCAGAGCCAACAGAGAGAAAGAGAATTCTCCTGGAGTTGACGCCCTGAATTTGGACTTGTAGCCTACTAGACTGTGAGAGAATAAGTTTCTGTTTGTTAAAAGCCATCCAGTTGTGGTATTTCTAGCAGCACTAGATGACTAAGACACTCACATTCCTTTTCCGAGTTGTGCCTCCCGCATTAACATAAACTCACTGCCCCATAAGTTTCCTATTTAATCTTTGGAGTAGCTGTTGTCAGTTTGATCCCATACAGATAGATCTTAAAAGAGCACAATGGTCAAGACAGACATTCTTTACTAGCTAAGCTAAACTATTGTTTGGTTTTAAGAAGACTTCAAGGGATAGTTTTGGTTTAAATTTTAAAGATTATCTCTGAGCAATAGTTTCAGGGGTTCATCCAGCCTCATGGCTCCAGAATGTCTGGATTCCATGAGACTTTTAAATTATGTTCTGCATTTCCCCCCTTTTGATAAAGATTCCTCTGTAGAATCTTTGATCAAATTATTCAGTAATGGTAGCCAGGCATCGTCGAGTTCTTCTGGACTCATGGTAAAGGGGGCAATTGTTTATGGAGGCAATGAACTACACATTCCGTATCCTCCTCCTACTCAATCTCCTTGTTCCTTTGTTGCTCCAGGTGAATAGAGACCAATTGTTGTGTCTTGGATGGTGGCTTGCACACTTTTAAGACCCCAGGAACTATGCAAAGAACTAAGAGGTATAACAGAAGCTATATTGTATTTTTAATGTAAACATTTTGAGTAATCTTTTAACATTTGTAGTGAAAATTGATGGTTTGTTTGTGGGAGGAGATCCCCATCAAAGTATACTCAGAGCTTGGAGTGTTGAGGAACAGTGAGAAAGAGACAGAGAGAGAGAGAGACCTATAGATGGAATTCTCATTAGCTTTAAAAATTCTCAGGAAAACAGGGAAATTATAAACTGAGAAAAAGTAATTAGATAAATAGGTGAATTATAAGAGAGTGGGAGCATCAGAGAAGTGAAAACTGGATCAGGCAATAAGCAGTTATTGGTGACCTTAGTGAGAGTAATTTAAGTATACATGTGAATGCAGAATATGAATGAGCTGAGGAGTGTGTGGGAGGTGAGAGAATGAAGACAGCAACTATGAATTTCCCCTTCAAGATGTTTAAATATAAAGAGAAGGAAATAGAGTTATAGCTAGACAGAAATACAGAGTCAGAGTAAAGTTTTATTTTTTCCCTGAGAGTCAATAATCTTAATTGTATATATACACTGAGTAGAATGAGCTACTTGAGGGAGCGTATGACGAAAAAGGAGAGAAAAATTATCATTGACAGAATAAAATTTGGAAGGAGAGAAACGGTATTCAGAGTACATATGGAGAAATGAGCTCTGGCCAGGAGACTGGGTGTTTTTGTCTTAGAAACTTCAATGAAGAAGGTGAAGATGGGTACTGATGTATTAGATTTGTCAATGAAAGTGTGAAAGATAAATATAGTTACTTTTATTTTTCTGTGAAGCTTAGGTTTTCGGCTGAGAGATACATAAGTTAAGGGAGCTGAGGAGAATGGTCGTAGTTCATAATAGCTGTTGTTGATAATGGGAGAAAAAATTGTCTGGAGATACATAGAAGTGTCACTGATTGTCATTGAGGACCCAGCAAAGAATGGAGATGATTCATTGGTGGAGACACAGGACATGGTGTGACTTTTTCCTCTAGTGCTTATAAAGGAAGAGTGGATAAGTCAGACAGGGTATTGATCCAGAGTTTGGAATTTGCATTGTGGGTAAAATGGAAAGACAAGAGATAAAATGATTTGAAGGTCCTGGAAAGAGAATAGTTGAGTTCCTGTAGGAACAAAAGTGAAAGCATGAGAAGACTAATAAAATGAGAGATAAGTATTCAGAATTAAGAAACTAGAATCCTCCATGAAATTGAAGAGCAAGTGTAGTGTATATAAGGGAAGTGAGAACTTGTCAGAGAGTGAGATGTTGTTATCACATCACAGTTGAGTACTGAGCAGAGAGTTTAGCTAATTTTTATTAATAGGCATTCTCAAAAACATCACAAAAATAGTAACATAAACTGCTCCATACTCCTGTCCTCCCACAGAAACCACAAAAAACAAGTGAAAACTGGCAGAATCAACTTTGTTGAAACTCTGGAAACAAGTCAAAGGTTTATAGCAATCAAGGGAACTCTAGATCAAGAAAAAGGTTCAAAATGATAGAAAAGCTTTATGATGTTTCTACTCACCCACGACCCATCCTGTCCCTGGATCAATATGGGTCTTAAAGCTGCAGTGAACCACAATCTCAGAGAGGGATCTTGGTCCCTGGATCCATAGGGTACCGAGCAGACCATAGTAGAAAATCTGTTAGAATCTTTCTGGGAGCTACCTGAAGGATTGATGTAAAGTGCTTATCTCTTTCACCTATCCCAGAGCTCACACAGCTGCATTTTCTTCTAAGAATTTTATGGTTTTAGATTACACATTTAGGTCCTTAATCTATTTTGAATTTGTTTTGTGTATGGTGTGAGACATGGGATCTGTTTCATTTTTCTGCGTGTGAAAATACAATATTCCCAACACCATTTATTTAAGAGACTGTTCTTTCTCCATTGAATGGACTTAGTACCCTTGTCAAAAATCAGTTGACCATAGATGTGTGGGTTTATTTCTGGACCCTTAATTCTATTCCATTGGTCTATGTGTCTATCATTATACCCGTACCAGACTGTTTTGATTATTGTAGCTGTATAATATGTTTTAAAATCAGGAAGTCTGAGTTCTCCTACTTTGTTCTTCTCTTTCAACATTGCTTTAGATATTTGGGGCCTCTTGCCATTCCACATAATGTTCTGGATTGGTTTTTCCATTTCTGTAAAGAAAGCTGTTAGAATTTTGATTGGGATTTCACTGAATTTATAGATTGCTTTGGGCAGTATTGACATTAACAATATTAAGCATTCCAATCCAAGAACAAGGAAGATCAATCCATGTATTTAAGTCTTCCTTAACCTCTCAGCCAGTGTTTTATAATTTTCATGGTATAAGTCCTTCCAATCTCTGGTTAAATTTATTCCTAGGTATTTTATTCTCGGATACTATTGTAAACGTAATTGCTTCCCCAATTTCCCTTTCAGATTTCTCATTACTGGTGTATAGAAACCCAACTGATTTGTTTTTTTTGAGCTTGTACCCTGTAACTTTGGTAAATTCCTCTATTAGCTCTACAAATTTTCTCACGGACTCTTTGGGATTTTCTGTATATAGGATCATATCATCAGCGAATAGAGATAATTTTACTTCTTTTCCAAACTGGATATCTTTTATTTCTTTTTCTTGTTTTATTTCTCTGGCTAGGACTTCTAATACAATATTGAATAGAAGTAGTGAGAGATGACACCCTTGTCTTATTCCCAAGTTCAAGGGGAAAGCTCTCAGTCTTTCTCCACTACGTATAGTGTTGGTTGTTGGCTTTTCATATATGCCCTGAATCATATTGAGGGATTTCCCTCCTATTCCAATCTTCTTTAGGGTTTTCATCAAGAAAGATTGTTGTTAAGTGCCGCTGAGTCAGTTCTGACTCATAGCGACCCTATGTACAACAAAATAAAACACCACCTGGTCCTGCACCATCGTCATAATCATTGTTATGCTTGAGCCCATTGTTGCAGCCACTGTGTCAATCCATCTTGTTGAGGGTCTTCCACTTTTTCACTGACCCTTCACTTTACCAAGCATGATGTCCTTCTCCAGGTCCTGGTCCCTCCTGATAACATGTCCAAAGTATGTGAGATGAAGTCTCATCATCCTCACTTCTAAGGAACATTCTGGCTGTACTTCTTCCAAGACAGGTTTATTCTTTCTTTTGACCGTCAATGGTATATTCAATATTCTTTGCTAACATCACACCTGAAAGGCATCAATTCTTCTTTTGTCTTCCGTACTGATTGTCCAGCTTTTGCATGTATATGAGGCAATTGAAAACACCACGGCTTGAATCAAGTGCACCTTCGTCCTCAAAGTAACATCTTTGCTTTTTAACACTTTAAAGAGATATTTTGCAGTAGATTTGCCCAATGCAATGCGTCGTTTGATTTCTTGACTGCTGCTTCCATGGATGTTGATTGTGGATCCAAGTAAAATGAAATCCTTGAAGACTTCAATCTTTTCTCCATTTATCATGATGTTGCTTATTGGTCCAGTTGTGAGGACTTTTGTTTTCTTTATGTTGAGGTGTAATCCATACTGAAGAAAGGTTGTTGGCTTTTATCAAATGCTTTTTCTTCATCTATAGAGATGATCATGTGGTTCTTTTCCTTTGTTCTATTGACGTGGTGTATTATGTTGATTGATATTCTAATGTTAAACCATCCCTGCATTCCTGGAATAAATCTCACTTGTCATGGTGTGTGAGTCTTTTAATATGCTGTTGGATTCTGTTTGCTAGTGTTTTGTTGAGGATTTTTGCACCTATATTCATAAGAGATATTGGCCTGTAGTTTTCTTTTCTTGAGGTGTCTTTGTCTTGTTTGGGTATTAGGGTTACGTTTACTTCATAGAATGAATTAGGAAGTATTCCTTCTCTATTTTTTGAAAGAGGTTAAACAGTATTAGTGTTAATTCTTCTCTAAATGTTTGGTAGATTTCCCAGTAAAGCCGTTTGGTCCAGGGAGTTTTTTTTGTCGGGAGGATTTTGATCACTGATTCAACCTTTTCACTTGTTATGGGTCTATTGAGACTTTCTGTTATCTCTTGTGTAGGTTGTGCACTTCTAAGAATTTGTCCATTTCATCTAGGTTATCCAGTTTGTTGCCGTACAGTTGTTCATAATATTCTGTCATAATACTCTTTATTTCTATTTGGTCATATGTAATGGCCCCTCTTTCATTTTTTATTTAGGTTATTTGCATATTTTTTTTTGTCATTCTAGCTAAAGATTTGTCAATTTTATTGATCTTTTTAAAGAACAAACTTCTGGTTTTATTAATTCTCATTTCTGTTTTCTATTTTATTTATTTCTGCTGTGATCTTCATTATATCCTTTCTTATGTTAGGTTTAGGCTTAGTTTGCTCTTTTCTTATTAGTTCCTGGAGTTGTTGAGTTAGACTCTTGAGTTGAGATCTTTCTTCTTTTTTCATGTAGGCATTTATTGCTTTAAATTTCCCTCTAAGTACTGCCTTCCATGCATCCCATAAGTTTTGGTATGTTTTACTTTCATTTTCATTTTACTCTAAGAGATTTGTGATTTCTCTTTTAATTTCTTCCTTGATCCATTAGTAGTTTAATAGTGGGTTGTTTAATTTTCATGTTTGTGTATTTTCCACTTTTTTAATGTTATTGATTTCTAGCCTCACTCCGTTGTGGTCAGAGAAAATACTTTGTATGATTTCAATCTTTTTAAATTTATCAGGACTAGCTTTGTGACCTAACATGTGATCTGTCCTGGAAAATGATGCATATGCATTGGAATAGAATGTATATTGTGCTGTTTTGGGGTGGAGTGTTCTACATACGTTTGTTTATAGTGCCATTCAAGTCCACTGTTTCCTTGTTGATCTTCTTTCTAGATCTTCTGTGAATATTGAAAGTGATGTGCTGAAGTCTGCAACTCTTGTTGTAGTACTATCTATTTTTCCCTCATTTCTATCAGTGTTTGCTTTATATATTTATGTGCTCTGATGTTGGGTGTATATATATTTATGATTGTTAAATCTTATTGATTAATTGACACTTTTATCGCTATATAATGTCCATCTTTATCTCTTCTAACAGATTTTGCCTTAAAGTCTTCTTTGTCTGATGTTAAGATTGCCACCCCAGCTCTCTTTTGTTTATTATTTGCATGGAATATTTTTTCCATCCTTTCACTTTCAACCTATTTGTGTCCTTGAGTCAAAGGCATGTATTTTGTTAACATCATACTGTTGGATCATGTTTTTTATTTTATTTTATTTTTTTATACATTCTACCACTCTATGTCTTTTGATTGGAGCATTTAGTCCATTTACATTCACTGTAATTACCGATAAGAAGTGACTTACTTCTGCCATTTTGTTATTTGTTTTTTGTGTGTCTTAAGCCTTCGTTGTCTTTACCCTTTACTACTGCTTGCTTTTGTGTTTTGTTGGTTTGTTGTAGTGAGCCATTTTTGTTCCTTTCTCCTTTCCTTTTTTGTATGTTTTAAAATATATTTGTAGTGCTTACCATGAATATTGTAGCTTGTATTTATAACATTGTAGGGTAAGAGGGTACCAACTTAACTTCAATAACATACAAGAAATTCAATATTTATACCATTCTGCATGCTCCCTCCCTCATTTTGTTGATGTTATCATGAATTACGTCTTTATATTTCATGTGTCCTGTATCTTCCTTTTTTCACTGCTTTTATGCATTTGTCATTAAAAAGCGTGCAGGACAAAACAATTTAGAATTATGAAGCATGAATACCTTATAACTAGCCCTCATACTTGTCCATATAATTCCCTTTATTAGGGATATTTCTTTTTATATATGTCTTTGAATTTGTTTCTAGTGTCTTTTCCTTTCCATTTACAGAACTCTCGTTAATAGTTTTTGTAGGGCTGGTCTGGTGGATATGAACTCTCTTAGCTTCTTTTTGTCTGGGAATGTTTTAATTTCACCCTCATTCTTGAAGGACAATTTCCTTGGATATAGTATTCTTGGTTGACAGTTTTTTTTTTCTTTCAGTATTTTACATATTTTGTTTCATTGTCCTCTGGCCTCCAATGTTTCTGTGGAGAAATCAGCCTTAATCTTGTTGGAGATCATTATATGTTTCTGTTTGCTTCTCTCTCACTGTTTTCAGGATTCTCTCTTTATCTTTACTTTTTGAGTGCCTAACTATGATGTGTCTTGGTGTAGATCTCTTTGGGTTTATCCTTCTTGGGGTTCTTTGAGCTTCTTGGATTTACAGATTCATGTCCTTCGTCAAATCAGGGAAATTTTCTGTCTTTATTTCTTTAAATATTCTTTCTCTCCTTCATCTCTTTCTGGAATTCCCATGATGCATATATTAGGTATCTTGTTGTTGTCCCATAGTTCCATTAAACTGTGTTTAGCCTTCTTGAGTCTCCGTTCTTGTTGTTCTTCAGTGTCTGTAGTTTTAACTATCTTACTATATAATTCACTGATTCTTTCTTCTGTCTGATTAAATCTGTTGATAAGTTCTTTTATTATCTTTTTCATTTCAATTATTGTCCCTTTCTATTGCAGTATCTCTTTTTTTAGGTCCTCGTTTGTTCTTGCATTATTTTCCTTATTTCTTTGAGATCTTTATGTTTTTCCTTAACTCTTTAATTATGTTTAACTTTGTTGTATTATATTCTTTTTTTTTCATTATTCTGTTGTCCCTAGATGCTCTTTCACTCCCTTCATCATATTCATTTGGATGAGCCATCATTTCTCTGTTCTTCGTGTTTCTTGTGATTTTTTTGTTAGGGTGTTGAAATTTTCTAAGTTGTTAACTTCTTGAATTCTCCTCACTATTTGGTGGTTTTGCCTGCAATACTTTCTGTAAAAAACTCTTAGGGAGGCAGAGCCTTTGGACTTTGCTTACTGTTTCCTCTCCCACTATGTGATAGCTCCTCTTCTCCTTCCCTGGTTTAATTAAGATTTGAAAGTCCTAGATCTCAGTTTTAAACTTGCAGTATTTTGCAAATACACCAGAGAACACACTGTGGTCAGTCTGTCCACCAGCAGGCACTGCCGTCAGGCAAAATATCTTGCATTAATCAATCTATCCTCCAAGAGGGCAGCCCTCTCTCTCTCTGGTTATTACTCCTTTCCCTTCTCTGTTTCTGCAGCCACGTTTTCAGTCGGAAAACCCACACCCACTGAACCCCCTTCTGGGCTGTGTGTAGCCCTCCAGTTTTGTCCAAGGCTTCCTTCCTACTCTGTGGGTGCTGCTTATCTCTGAGCTGGCATTTAGGGGAAGCACAGGCTGACTTCCATCCATTTCAGGAAGAGGAGGGGCTGTCACTCCCTAGAAGGACCTCTGAGAGATCTGTATTGCTGATTTCAGAACCCTAGTGCCTCTGTGGTGGTGGGGGAGCACTCTCCACTTAGGTGACACTCCTCCTGGCTCCACTGTAGGAAACATTTTGTAGGAGTTTGCATCAGTGAAGCATCTGAAAGTTACCTAGTAGGGGAGGGGTTGTCATGCTCTGAACAGATCCCCAGAGAGATCTGCCTCGTTGCTATCAGAGTCAGACTCATAGTATGTAGGCTGTGCATGTAGCCTCCACTTAAGATGCATGCTTACTAGTACAAAGGAGCCTTAGTCAGCAGTCCTCAGCACTGACCAGAAGTGGGAACAGACAGACCCAAACTGATCCCCATGGAGGTCTGTCCTGTTGTTTTCTGAGGCCTGAATTATGTGGTGCTCAGGGAGGCAGGTAGACTGCTGACTAGGGGAACAGATTTCACTGCAGAGGCCTTCTGTGGCAGTTTTCAACAGACTTGCAACCAACAGTTACCAGGTGGGAGAAGGGTTGTCACACTCTGGTCAGATCCCCACAGAGATTCGCCTTGTTGCTGTTAGAACCCCCCAAGTAGATTGTTGGCTGTGAGTGCAGCCTCCACTCACGACACCTGCTTCCTAGCACACAGCAGCCTCCATCAGCAGTCCTCAGTTGAGGGTGTCTAACCTAAATTGACCCATAGGGAGGTTTGTCCTGTTGGTTTCAGAGGCCTTAGCTATGGGGTGCTCTGGGAAGCAGGTATAGTGCTCACTATGGGAACAGAATCCACAGTAGGGGCCATGTGATCATTAAGGGTGTGTGTCAACTTGGCTGGGCCATGATTCTCAGCGGTTTGGCAGCTATGATGTAGTTTGGCAGTCGTATGATGATGTGATCACTTCCAAGATGAAATTTGATATAATGTTGTCACCTCCATGAAGGGATCTGCTGTGAGTAGCCAGTCAGTTAAAAGGGAGTTTCCTTGGGGGTTTGGCCTCTATTGGATATTAGTGGACTCTCTGGTGAGGCTCATGGGCTTTTACTCATTCTGGATTCTCCAGCTGGCTCATCTTCATCTGACCTCCAGTTCTTGTGACTTGAGCTAGCAGCTTACCTGCCGTCTTGCCTGCTGATCTTGGGATTTGTCAGTCTTTGCAGCCTGCGAGCAAGAGCGCTGCTGTCTGACCTGCTGATCTTGGGTTCACTAGCCCCTGTGGCTATGTGAATCAGGAGAAGCCTCCAGCCTGACCTCTGGATTTGGAACTGTCCAGCCTCTACAACTGCATGAGCCATTTCCTTGATATAAATCTCTTTATATAGATATTTATACGCTTTACTGGTTTTGCTTCTCTAGAGAACCCAAGTATAAGACAGGCATTTTGTAGCCACTCACAAGCTAGGCTTAGTTTTGAAGGTGTCTTGAAGCATAAAGACAATATGCAAGGCTGAGAGAGGTTTTTTCTTTCTTTCTTTTTTTGCTGTCTGTCAAAACACTAACTGAACACAAGCTTAGAAACAGAGACTTCAGTGGCCACACATGTCCAGAACTATAGCCTTCAATAATTAATATATCCCATTAAACATTGAGGAAGAGGGTCAATCAGAAAGCCAAGAAAACAATGAATGAAGAAAATATTATTACCAATAAAGATATAGAAATTATAAAAATGAACCAAACAGAAATCTAGTAACTGAAAAGTACAATAACTGAAATGAAAAATTCACTGAAGTGTTCATCAGCAGATTTGAGCTGGCAGAAGAAAGAATCAGCAAACTCCCATGATAGGACAACTGAAATTTTTGAGTCTGAGGAGAAAAAAAAAAAAAAAGAAGAAAAAGAAAAAGTGAACAGAGCTTAAGGGACTTGTGGGACATCATCAAGTAGACCAGTATATGCATTATAGGCTTCCCAGAAAGAGAAGAGAGAGAAAAAGGAGCAGAAAGAATAATTGAAGTAGTAATGGCAAAAAACTTCCCAAATTTGATGAAAAGCATGAATCTACACATCCAAGAAACTCAATGAAATCTAAGTCAGATAAACCCAAAATGATCCACACCGAGACGCATTGTAATCAAACTCAAAAAACCAGAGGTAAGAGAGAATCTTGAAAGCAGAAAAAGAGAAGTGAATTATCACATAAAAGGAATCCTTAGTAAGATTAACATCCGAGTTTTCAGCAGAAACTATGGAAGCCAGAGGCAGTGGGATGACATATTTAAAGTGCTGAAAGAAAAACAAACAAATAAACACTGCCAACCAAGAATTCTAAATCAGGCAAAACTGTCCTTCAAAAATGATGGCAAAATTAAGAAAATCCCAGATAAACAAAAGCTGAGTGACTTCGTTACCAATAGCCGTCTTACCCTACAAAAAATAGTAAAGGGAATCCTTCAGGTTGAAATCAAAGGACACTAGACTGTGACCTGAACAGTATAAAGAAATAAAGATTTCTGGTAAAGGCAACTCCATGAGCAAATATATTATTTTATTATTTTATTTTTCAGCTTTTAACTGTACTTGTTTGTCCTACTTGATTTAAAAGACAAATGTATAAATATAATTATAAATTTAGGTTACTGGGCACACAATGTATGAAGATGTAATTTGTGAAAACAACATAGAAAAGAGGAACAGATCTGTACAGGAATAGCATTTTTATGCATGCTATAGAAGTTAAGATAGTATCAATACAAATTACATTGTTATAAATTTAGGATATTAAATATAATCCCCACAGTAGCCACAAAGACAATATATTTAAAAATATACTCAAAAGAAAAGGGGAAGGGGATGATAATAGTTCCCTACAAAAGATGAAATCAACAACAACAAAAAAAGACAGAGTTGGAGGAAATGAGGGCCAAAAAAGGCCTAAAACGGAAAAAAAAAAAAACACAAATTACCTAATTGTAAATAAATTAAACTTTCCAATCCAAAAGTAGAGAGTGGCAGAATGGATAAGAAACATGATCCAACTATATGCTGACTACAAGAGACTCGCAAATAGCTTGAAAGTAAAATGATGGGGGAAAGTTCAATGCAAATGGTAACTAAAAGCAAATTGGAGTGGCTATATTAATATCAGACAAAATAGACTTTAAGGCAAAAACTGCTGTAAGAGATAAACAAAAACAAAAAACCTCACTGCTGTTGAGTCGATTCTGACTTATAGCCACCATATTGGACAGAGTAGAACTGCCCCATGGGGTTTCTAAGGCTGTAATCTTTACGGAAACACACTGCCACATCTTTCTCCTGCGGAGCAGTTGGTGAGTTCCAACAGCTGACCTTTTCGTTAGCAGCCAATCACTTAACCACTGTGCTATCAGGGCTCCTTGTAAGAAATAAAGAAGATCATCATATAATCACAAAAGGGCCAATTCATCATGAAGATATAACAGTTATAAATAAATATATATACATCTTAGAACAGAGCCCCAAAATATGTGAAACAAACATTGACAAGGTTGAAGAGAGAAATAGATAGTTCTACACTAATAGTTGGAGAGTTCAATACATCACTTTCTTTTTTATTGTTGTAAATATAAATATAAACATTTGTCAATTTAATATTTTTATGTGTACAATTTAGTGACACCAATTACATTAACCATGTTGCACAACCATCGTCAATATCTGTTGCCAAAATTTCCACAGCCATAAACAAAAACTCAGTACTACCTAAACAATGACTTTCCATTTTGCCCTCCTTCCCACCCCATGTAACCATTAATAAACTTTGTTCTCTGTACATTTGCCTGTTTTAGGTATTTCATAGGAGTATGATCATATAATACTTGTCCTTTTTGTGATTGAATTACTTCACTCAGCATAATGTTTTCAAGGTTTATCCACGTTGTAGCAAGTATCAAGACTTTATTCCTCTTTATAACTGAGTACTATTTCATTGTACGTATACCACGTTTTGTTTATCCATTCATCTGTTGATGAACATTTTGGTTATTTCCACTTTTTGTCTATAATGAGTAGTGATGCAATGAATATTGGTGAACATGTGTCTGTGTGCACTCCTGCTTTCAATTTTTTTGGCTATATACCAGGAGTGGAATTACTGGGTGTCATGGTTTGAATTATGTCCCCCCAAAAATGTGTGTATCAATTTGGCTAGGCCATGATTCCTGGTACTGTGTGATTTTCCTGTATGTCATAAACCTGCCTCTACGATGTTAATGAGGGAGGATGGGTGGCAGTTGTGTTAGTAAGGCAGGACCTGATCTACAAGACTAGATTGTGTCCTGAGGCAATCTCTTGAGATATAAAAGACAGAAGTGAACAGTGAGACAGGGGGACCTCATACCATCAAGAAAGCAGTGCCGGGAGCAGAGTGTGTCCTTTGGACTGTGGTCCCTGTGCTGAGAAGCTCCTAGTCCAGGGGAACATTGATGAGAAGGCCGACAGAGAGAGAAAAAGGCTTCCCCTGGAGCTGACACCCTGAATTTGGACTTTTAGCCTACTTTGACTGTGAAGAAATAAATTTCTCTTCGTTAAAACCATCCACTTGTGGTATTTCTGTTATGGCAGCACTAGATGACTAAGACAAGTATTGATCTTGTTTCATTTTTCTGCATGGGGTTATCCAATTTTGCCAGCACCATTTGTTGAAGAGACTGTTTCTTCCCACATTGAATGGGCATCGAGCCTTTGTCAAAAATCAGTTGGCCATAGATGGATGGATTTACTTCTGGATTCTCAATTCTAGTCTACTGATCTATGTGTCTTCTTTGAACCAGTACCAGACTGTTACGATTTCTGTAGCTGTATAGTATGTTTTGATGCCAGGAAGTATGAGTCCTCCTACTTTGTTCTTCTTCAATATTGCTTTGACTATTTGGGGCCTCTTTCCTTTCCATAAAAAGTTGGTGGTTATGTTTTCCATCTCAGTAAAGAAAGTTGTTAAAATTTGGATCGATATTGCATTGTATCTGTAGATTGCTTTGAGTAGTATTGATATTTTCACAGTATTAAGTCTTCCAATCAATGAACATGGGATGTCATTCCATTTACATAGGTCTCTTTTAGTCTCTTGTATTAGCAATTTACAGTTTTCATTGTATAAGTCTTTTACATCCCTAGTTAGGTTTATTAATAGGTATTTTATCATTTTTGGTCTACTGTAAATGGCATTGTTTCTTTGATTTCCTTTTTGAATTTGTTCCTCTTAGTGTATAGGAACCCCAATGATTTTTTGTGTTGATCTTGTATCCTGAAATATTGCAGAATTCTTCTATTAGATTCAGAAGCTTTCTCGTGGAATTTTTGGGGTTTTATATATATAGGATTATGTCATCTGTGAATAGAGATAGTTTTATTTCTCCCTTTTTGATTTTTATACCCTTTATTTCTCTTTCTTGCCTTATTGCTCTGGCTAGGACTTCCAGTACAATTGAATAAGAGTTGTGATAGTAGACACGTTTGTCTCGTTCCCATTTTCAAGGGGAAGGCTCTCAGTCTTTCTCTGTTAAGGATAATGTTGACTGTTGCAGTTGCATATATGCCCTTAATTATGTTGAGGAATTTCCTTTCTATTCTTATTTTATTGAGAGTTTTTGTCAGGAAAGGGTGTTGGATTTTATTGCTTACTTTTGCTGCATCAATTGAGATGATCATGTGGTTGTTTTCCTTTGTTTTATTTATGTGGTAAATTACATTGTTTTCTAATGTGAACCACCTTTGCATTCCTGGTATGAATCCCACTTGATCATGATGTATGCTTTTTAAAATATATTGTAGAATTCTGCTCTTTAGAATTTTTTTGAGAATTTTTGTGTCTATATAGATCAGATGAGTTGTGGAATGATGTCAAGGACATCATACATGAAGAAAACAAGAGGTCATTACAAAGACAGGAAAGAAAGAAAAGAACAAAATGAATGACAGAAGAGACTCTGAAACTTGCTCTTGAATGTCGAGTAGCTAAAGTGAAAGGAAGAAATTATGAAGTAAAGAGCTGAACAGAAGATTTCAAGGGGCAGCTTGAGAAAACAAAGTAAAATATTATAATGAAATGTGCAAAGACATGGAGATAGAAAAGCAAAAGGGAAGAACACCCTAGGCATTTCTCAAGCTGAAAGAACTGAAGAAAAAATTAAGCCTCAAGTTGCAATATTGAAAGATTCTACAGAGAAAAGATTAAACAACACAGAAAGCATCAAAAGAAGATGGAATGAATACACAGAGTCACTGTACCAAAAAAAAACTGATCAACCTTCACCCATTTCAGGAGGTAGCATATGATCAAGAACCGATGGTACTGAAGGAAGAGGTCCAAGCTGCACTGAAGGAATTTGCAAAAAACAAGGCTCCAGGAATTGACAGAATGAAAATTGAGATGTTTCAACAAACGGATGCAGCACTGGAAGTGCTCACTCATCTATGCCAAGAAATTTGGAATACAGCCACCTGGCCATCCAATTGGAAGAGATCTGTATTTGTACCCACTCCAAAGAAAGGTGATCCAACAGAATGCAGAAATTATTGAACAATATCATTAATGTCACACAAGTAAAATTTTCCTAAAGATCATTCAAAAGCGGTTGCAGCAGTATGTCGGCAAGGAACTGCCAGAAATTGAAGCTGGGTTCAGAAGAGGACGTGGAAGGAGGGATATCATTGCCGATGTCATATGGATCCTGGATGAAAGCAGAGACTACCAGAAAGATGTTTACCTGTGTTTTATTGACTATGCAAAGGCACTTGACTGTGTGGATCATAAAAAATTATGGATAAAACTGTGAAGAATGGGAATTCCAGAACACCTAATTGTGCTCATGAGGAACCTGTACATAGATCAAGAGGCAGTCGTTCAAACATAACAAGGGGATACTGCGTAGTTTGAAGTCAAGAAAGGTGTGCTTCTGGGTTGTATCCTTTCACCATACTTATTCAATCTGTTTGCTGAGCAAATAATCCAAGAAGCTGGACCATATGGAGAAGAACAGGGCATCAGGATTGGAGGAAGACTCATTAACAACCTGCGATATGCAGATGACACAACCTTACTTCTGAAAGTGAAGACGAATAGAAGCACTTACTGATGAAGATAAAAAACCACAGCCTTCAGTGTGGATTACACCTCCACATGGAGAAAACAAAAATCCTCACAACTGGACTAATAAGCAACATCATGATAAACAGAGAAAATATTGAAATTGTAAAGGATTTCATTTTACTTGGATCCATAATCAATGACCATGGAAGCAGAAGTCAAGAAATCAAACGATGCATTGCATTGGGCAAATCTGCAGCAAAAGATCTTTTTAAAGGATTAAAAGGCAAAGATATCACTGTGATGACTAAGGTGTGCCTGACCCAAGCTATGGTGTTTTCAATCGCCTCATATGCTTGTCAAAGCCAGACAATGAATAAGGAAGACCGAAGAAGAATTGATGCCTTTTAATTATGATGTTGGCGAAGAATACTGAATATACCATGTACTGCCAGAAGAATGAACAAACCTGTCTTGGAAGTACAGCCAGAATGGTCATTAGAAGCAAGGATGGTGAGACTTCACCTCACATACTTTGGACATGTTATCAAGAGGGATCAGTCCCTGGAGAAGGGCATCATCCTTGGTAAAGTAGATAGTTGAGGAAAGAGAGGAAGACCCTCAATGAGATGAATTGATACAGTGGCTGTAACAATGGGCTCAAGCATCGCAATGATTCTGAGGATGGTATAGGACTTGGCAGTGTTTCATTCTGACACATAGGGTCACTATGTGTCAGAGCTGACTGGATGGCACCTAACAACAACTAACACTTATTATTGTACATCTATTTCTTTCTTTACTTCTGTTAGAGTTTTCTTTATAAATTTTGGGGCTCTCGTGTTGGGTACATAGATAATTATAATTGTTATGTCTTCTTGGTGTATTGTCTCTTTTATGTTATATAATGCCCTTGTTTGTCTCTTAGAATGAATTTAACTGAAAGGCTATTTTGTCAGATATTAATATTGCCACTCCTGCTCTCTTTTGGTTACTATTTGCTTGGTATGTTTTTCTCCATCCTTTGATTTTTAGTCTATTTATGTCTTTGTGGCTAAGGTGTGTCTCTTGTAGGCAACATATTGATGGGTCATGTTTTATTATCCAGTCTGCCACTCTCTGACTCTTCATGGGTGAATTTAATCCATTGGCATTCAGTGTGATTATCGACAGGGAAGAATTTACTGTAGCCATTTTGTTATGCTTTTTTTTTTTTTTGTGTGTGTGTGTGTGTGTGTGTGTGTGTGTGTGTGTGTGTGTGTGGTGTTAATCATTTCTTTGTTCTGTACTTTCTGTGCTGAGTTCCTGTTGTATATGGGGTTTTATTTTCCCTTCATTTATGATTCTTATTTTTGCGTTTATAGTGTCTTCTTTTTTCTTCTTTTTTATTTTGGTGAGTAGATTTATTTTCTTTGTAGTTGCCATGAGGTTTACATTTAACATTCTACATTTAAAACAGTCTGTTACATCTTTAAGTGGCCTTAAATTACTCACCATATGGTAGTTCTGTAACTACACCAATCATTCCCCCTTTTGTTTTGATCTTGTCATTGATTATAACGTTGTATCCTGAATACTCTGTAATCGTTTTTTAACTTTCTTTTACTATCGTGATGTCTTCATCTGACTTGTTATTAAGGTGATGCTGTCACATGTCTTTACCTCAGGTTGCTGTCTAATGTCGTTGGTTTTCTATCTGAAGGACTTCCTTTAATATTTCGTGTAGAGATGGTCTGGTAGTTACAAATTCCCTTAATTTCTGCTTATCTTAAAATGTCCTTATTTCTCTCTCATTTTTGAATAACAATTTTGTTGGATATATAATTCTTGGTTGACAGTTCTTTTCTTTCAGGGCTTTGTGTATGTCATTGCGTTGCCTTCTTGACTACCTAGTTTTTTATAAGAAGCCAGTGCTTAGTCATATTGGGGCACCTTTGTAGGTGATATTTCCCTTTTCATTTGCTGCTCTTAAGATTCTTTCCTTGTTCTTGGTTCTGGAAAGTTTGGTTATGTCTCGGTGAATTTCTCTTGGAGTCTATCTTATATAGAGTTCATTGAGCTTCTTGAATGAAAATCTCGTCTTTGTAGCTATTTGGGAAGTTCTCTGCCATTAATTCTTCAAATATTCTTTCTCTACATTTTTTTCTCTTCTTCTTCAAAATTCCCGTTATGCAAATATTGTTCCTTTTGATAGTATCCCATATAACCCTTTGCCTTTGTTTATTTTCCTTCATTCTGTTTTCTGTTTGTTACTCAAACTGAGTAGTCTTGCAGGTTTTGTTTTTTATTTTTCTGATTCTTTCTTCCATTGTTTCAGCTATATTTTTGTGTCCTTCCATGGAATTGTTTATTTCTGTTATTTTATTGTTGGGCTTTGGGTTTCTGGTTGTTTACTTTTTAGGGATTCTCTTTCCTAAATTTGTCATTTTGTTCTTGTACTATTTTTGTGAGTTCTTTTAGCTTTTTATCCCTATGCTTTCTTTTCTATCTTTGAGTAACCTTAGTACAAATTTTTTGAAGTCTTTACTAGTTCCATTATTTGTTTTGTTCTTTTATTTTATTTGTTAGATTGAACCATCTTTCCCTGTCTCTTCATATGCTTTGTAATTGTATTTGAAATATTAATGTTTTGATTGTTTGTTTGATTTTGTTTTGATATGTTAAGATTTTAGTTTATTTCCCATTTCCTTGAATCGTTTGCTTTATTTTGTATTATTTTAATTATTATTGTTTTGTATTATAGAGGCATGTATGTCTTTGGAGCTGCCAATTTGTTAACTGTGGTTTCCCTTCACTGTAGGGTATCAAAAATTGAGTTCACACATGGGGTCTTTGGTGTTAAGCACTTAAAATTTCCCTTTGGCTGATTGCCTGGAATTGAGTGAGCAAAGCCTTTCTTTGTCACAAGGCACAATGTATCAGGTATTTAAGGTTCCCCTGTAGCACTTCAGGAATGATGCAGACTCTTCATGTTGATGCAAATAAGTGTTGTGCCCCTTGGTTTGCTGGTTTGCTGTGCATATTGTCTGATCATGCTGGGTCGGGCAGTGTAGCCTTGGAGGTTAGGGTAAACCCTTTACTGAGTCTCAGGTAGGTGATACGGTACAAAGGGGAGGGCAGGTGGTTTCTATCAGTCTGTGGTGTGGAGGATACCCTGAAAGGGAGGAGGAAGAGGCAGGGCAGAGCTTCCCACTTTGGTCAGGTTGCCCAGAAGGTGGTCATGCAGAAGTAGAGGGATGGGGGAGTCCCTGAGAGGATGGAGGGAACAGGTAAGGGTTTCTTCACTCTGCCAGATGGCTGGGAGTGTGGCCGTGCAGATGCGGAAAGGCTGGGGAGTCCCTGGGAGAAGGGACTTCCAGGAGTGGAAGGGAGGCTGGGTGGGGCTTCAGCTCTTGGGCAGGTGGCCTGGGAGATTTTCATGCAGGTTCTGGTAGATGAGGCAGTACCGGAGGGTGGGCAGTGTTAATGTGGTGTCTCTGTGCATGCACAGTTGGTCTGTTTGCAGTGTGGGAAGGGAGCTCTCCACTCAGGTGGGGGGACTGAAGGGAGTGGAGCGGGGAGATGAGGGACCTCCATGCAGTCAACCTGGTCTCAGTGTGGGGAGGGAGCCCTCCACCCGAGCACACATGGGCATCCTCTCTAGCAGCCTAGTTTTTTGTTGGGGGGAGGTAGCCTTCCTTTACATGAGTGTGTGTGGGCAGCCTAACTCCCTTCCTTCTCTGCACTCATCTGGCCATCAGGGATAATGCTTTCCCTCCTTTACCTTACTTTTACCCCTCTGAGAATGTGCTGATTGATCTTTCCCTTGGCCTGAATTTGGTATAATCCAACCTGCATCCCTTTACTCCAACAGTTCTTCCCTGTGGTTCCCTGGTTTCAATGAGATTCTGCCCACATGTGTCACTCTCTTTCTAGCATACTCATACCTAGAGTATTGTTTGCCCACCTCGTTGTTCCATTCCAAAGCTGTTTATGCAATATCTCTGTCTCATGCTGTGTATTTCTTGATGATCTTTTCCTGGGATACTGCATGTAGTTGCCCCAAGATGATCATGGTGCTTTATGGTAGCAGGTAGATTGTGGACCATCCATAAGTCCACATTTTTCCACTGTTCTTGTTCTGTCTCTTCTTCCAGTCGATATTTAGTTTGTTTCTTCAGTTCTTCACTTGTTTTTTAGAGGTCTGAGGTTGCCATTTGTGACTGATCTTTGTTGTTTATACGTGACTTTGTTGTAGAGGGATGCTATGGTGCATCCGACTATGCTGCCTTCATGGCCCCTCCTCAGTTCATAGTATTTTTGAAATGAGGAAGTGTGAGTCTTCCTGCTTTGTTCTTCTTTTTTGAGATTGCTTTGGCTATTCAGGGGCTTTTGCAATTCCATATAAATTTGGGTAGTTGTATTTCCATTTCTGCAAAGAAGATTGTTGGAATTTTGATGAAGATTGCATTGAATATAAATTTCCCCTTTGAATATAAATAAGGATTGCTTTGGGTAGTATTGTCATCTTAACAATGTTAAGTCTTCCAGTCTGTGAACATGGAATGTCTTTTCGTTTATTTGGTTCTTCTTTAATCTCTTTCAGTAATGTTTTATAATTTTCATTGTATAAGTTTTTTCCCTCCCTGGTTAAATTTATTCCTGGGTATTTCATTATTACATGCTACTACAAATGAAACAGTTTTCTTAATTTTCTTTTCAGATTGCTCATTGTTGGTGTATAGAAACTCAACTGATTTTTGTGTGTTGTCCTAGTACCCTGCCACTTTACTTAACTCCTCTGTTCTAGAATCTTTCTTTGGAGTTCTTTGGGATTTTTTATACATAGGATCAAGTCATCTACAAAAAAGGGATAGTTTTGCTTCTTCCTTCCCAATTTGAATACCTTTCATTTCTTTTTCTTGTTTCACGGCTCTGGCTAGTATTTTGAGTAGCATATTAAATAGCATTGGCAAGAGTGGGCATCCTTGTCTTGTTCCCAATCTAAAAGAAAAGTTCTCAGTCTTTCTCTTTTGAATATAATGTTGGCTGTTAGCCTTTTATAAATAACATCAATCATATTGAGGATTTTTTCCTTGTATTTGTAGCTTTCAGAGTTTTTTTTAATCAAAAAAAGGGTGTTGAATTTTATCAAGTAGCTTTTCTGTGTCAATCAAGATGACTATGTGGTTTTTTTCCTTCGTTCTATTAATGTGGTGTATTACATTGATTGATTTTCCTGGAAGAAATCCCATTTGATCAGGGAGTATAATTCTTTAAATATGGTGTTGGACTCGATTTCCTAGTATTTTGTTGAGAACTTTGGCATCTATATTCCTAAGGGATATTGGCCTGTAGTTTTCTTTTCTTGTTGTGTCTTAGTCTAGCTTTGGTATTAGGGTAATCCTGGCCTCATAAAATGAGTTAGAGAGTGTTACTGCCTGCTGTACTTTTCAGAAAAGTTTCAGCAGAATTGGTGTCAATTCTGCTTTAAATATTTGGTAGAATTCCCCACTGAAGCTATCTGGTCCATGACTCCTTTTGTTGTGAGTTCTTTTTTTAAAATTTTATTGTGCTTTAGGTGAAAGTTTACAGCTCAAGTTAATTTCTCCTTCAAAAATTTATACACATATTGTTTTATGATATTGGCTGCAATCCCCACAATGTGACAGCATACACCCCCTTTCCACCCTGGGTTCCTTGTGTCCTTTCATCCCATTTCTGTCCCTTCCTGCCTTATCATCTTGCTTTTGGGCAAGAGTTGCTCATTTGGTATCATATATTTGATTGAACTAAGAAGCACGTTCCTCACATGTGTTATTGTTTGTTTTATAAGCCAGTCTAATCGTTGTCTGAAAAGTGGGATTCGGGAGTGGTTTCACTTCTGAGTTAGCAGAGTGTCCCTGGGGCATAGTCTCAGGGGTTCCTCTAGTTTCTGTCAGACCAGTTTAAGTCTGGTATTTTTTTGTGAATTTGAATTCTGTTCTACATTTTTCTCAGGCTCTGTCTGGGACCTCTGTCATGATCTCTGTCAGAGCAGTCAGTGGTGGTAGCTGAGCACCATCTAGTTATTCTGGGCTCAGACTGGTGGAGGCTCTGGTTCTTGTGGTCCTTTAGTACTTTGGGCTAATATTTTCCTTGTGTCTTTGGTTTTCTTCATTCTCCAAAGTTTTGGACAGGATGGGACCAAAAGATGCATCTTAGGTGGCCATTCGCTATCTTTCAGGACCCCAGACATTACTCACCAAAGTGAGACGTAGAACATTTTCTTTATAAACTGTTATGCCAGTTGACCGAAATGTCCCCCAAGACTATGGTCCCCAGCCCCCAGCCCCAGCAACTCGATTCCTATGAGAGTTTGGATGTGTCTACGAAGCTTCTATGACTTTGCCTTGGTCAAATTGTGTTGGCTTCCCCAGTATTGTGTACTGACTTACCCTTCACTAAAGTTACCACTTATCTATTTTCTAGCTAGTGTTTTTCCCTCCTCACCCCACCCCTCCCTCATAAAAGCCATAAAAGCCATAAAAGATTGTTTCTTTCTGTGTGATGTGTAAACTGTTTTGTGAGTTTTTATAATAGTTATCTCATATAATATTTGTCCTTTTGTGACTGACTTATTTCACTCAGCATAATGCCCTCCAGATTCATTCATGTTGTAAGATGTTTTGCAGATTCATCATGGTTCTTTACCATTGTGTAGTATTCCATTATGTGTATATACCATAATTTGTTTATCCATTCATCTGTTGATGGGCACGTAGGTTGTTTCCATCTTTTTGCTATTGTGAATAATGTTGCAATCAACATGGGTGTGCATGTGTCTATTAGTGTGACAGTCCTTATTTCTCTAGGATATATTCCCTGGAGTGGGATTTCTGGATCATATGGTGCTTCTATTTCTAGCTGTTTAAGGAAGCACCATATCGTTTTCCCAAATGTTTGTACCATTTTACATTCCCTCCAGCAGTGCATAAATTTTCCAATCTCCCCATAGCCTCTCCAACATTTGTTATTTTTTTTGTGTGCCAGTAATGTTGGGGTGAGATGGTATCTCATTGCAGTTTTGATTTGCACTTCTCTAATGGCTAGTGATCGTGAGTATTTTCTCATGTCTCTGTTAGCCACCTGAATGCCTTCTTTGGTGAAGTGCCCATTTTTTAATTAGATTATTCGTCATTTTGTTGCAGAGGTGTTGGATTTTGCTATAGATTTTAGAGATTAGAACTTTGTTGGATATGTCAGAGCCAGTTTTTTTTCCCAGTCTGTAGGTTCTCTTTTTATTCTTTCGGTGAAGTCTTTTGCTGAGCGTAATTGTTTATTTTTTGGAAGATCCCAGTTATCTAGCTTACCTTCTGGTGTTTGTGTACTGCTAGTTATGATTATTTTTATAGTTATACTATAAAAACGATATATTGTACTGTACAAAACACTATAAAAATAGTGTTGATCTTATTTTTCTTCCATGATCTTTATAGTTTTAGATTTTATGTTTAGATCTTTGATCCATTCTAAATTAGTTTTTGTGTATGCTGTTTATCGGGAAATATCCTAATTTTTCCATCATATTTGAGCAGGAGTTCTTTTTCTTTAATTGTGCTTTAGATGAAGGTTTACAGAGAAAATTAGTTTCTCATTAAACTATTAATACGCATATTGTTTTGTGACATTGGTTGCCAATCCCATGACATGTCAACAGTCTTCCCTTCTTGACCTTGGGTTCTCCATTGCCAGATTTCCTGTCCCCTCCTGCTTTCTCGTCCTTGCCCATGAGCTGGTATGCCTATTCAGTCTCATTTTATTTTATAGCCCTGTCTAATCTTTGGCTGAAGGGTGAACCTGAGGAGTAACTTCATAACTGAGTTAAAAGGGTGTCTGGGGGCCATACTGTTGGAGTTTCTCCAGTCTCTATCAGACCAGTAAGTCTGGTGTTTTTTTGTGAGTTGGAATTTTGTTCTACATTTTTCTCCTGCTCTGTCTGGACCACTCTATTGTGATCCCTGTCAGAGCAGTCGGTGGTGGTAGCCAGGCTCCCTATAGCTGTGCTGGACTCAGTCTGGTGGAAGCTGTGGTAGTTATGGTCCATTAGTCCTTTGGACTAATCTTTCCCTTGTGTCTTTGGTTTTCTTCATTCTCCCTTGTTGAGCAAGAGTTTTGCAGGATATAGTTTCTTGGTGGGCAATGTTTTTCTTTCAAGATTTTGTATATGTCATCCCATTGCCTTGTTGCCTGCATGGTTTCTGCTGAGCAGTCAGAGCTTAGTTTTATTGTTACCCCTTTGTATATGACTTTTAATTTTTCTTGAGCTGCTCTCAGGATTCTTTCTTTGTCTTTGGTTTTGGGGAGTGTTATTATTATATGTCTTGGTGACTTTCTTTTGGGGTCTATCCTAAATGGGGTTCACTGAGCTTCTTGGATGGTCAGTTTTCCATCTTTCATGATATTAGGGAAGTTTTTTTCTCAGCAAACCTTCAATGATCCTCTTTGTTTTTTCCATTTTCTCCCCGTCTGGAACTCTGAGCACGTGTAAATTTTTGCTCTTTATTGTATCCCACATAGTTCTCAGGTTTTCTTCACTCTTTTTCTCTGAGTTTTCCTCAAAGCAGTATCCAAGGAGTTTTCTTCAATGTTACTGTCTTCCATTGTTTCAAATTTGCTCCTAAAACCTTCTATCGCATTGTTCTTTTCTGAAATATTGTTGCCTTTTGGATTTCTAACTGCTGCTTTTGTACAATTTCTAATTGCTTATTTTTTTGACATTTTTGTTCCTGTATTATTTTCCTGAATTCTTCGATTGCTTTGTCTATGTTTTCCCTGTATTTTCCATGATTTTGTTTATTTTTTCCTTAGTTTTGTGTGTGTTTTAAAGTTTTGAATTCCCTATCAGGTAGTTCCAGTGCCTTTTCTGCTACCAGAAGTTCATCTGGTGTTTTATTTTGGTTGCTTACTGGAGCTGTTCTTCCTGTTTTTTGTATGTTTTTATATTTTCTGCTGTTTCTGAGACATTCAGGAATTTTTTTTTAAGTTATTGATTGTAGATTTGTTTGTTTCTTCCTCTTTTTTTATTTATGTATTGGCAGGCAAACTGGGCATATTTTCTTGCTTGCTCATCTGTGGGCACGATACTTCTCACCACCTTGTCCAGGTGGGCTGGGCCAGTATCTCAAATATGGTGCAGCAGGGTAGGTCCAGTAGGGGAGGAGGGACGGAGATGGTTCATTTGTGGCATGAAGCAAGGAGGGCAGGGTGGGTTTGGGGGGCTGTAGCAGGCAGGGTCCTGTGGTCCACACCGGTGCTGCTCAGGGATGCAGCACTTAGCCTGCAATGCAGCTAGGCAGGAGGGAAGGGAGAGGATGTGATGTGCAGAGTGAGTGCTCTGTCTCCTGTTGGGAGCTCTGCAAAGTTGCCTTCCTGTACTCCCTGTGTGGGGTACTTGGTGGCTGTGGTCCAAGATGGTGAATCCATGCCACATTAGCTGGCAGGAGACCTGCACACTGTAGCTCTCCTCCTTCTCTGTTCTCTGTCAGTTTCTTCTTCCATTTGGTGCTTGATCTAGTTCTTTATCCTTTCGTTTGATGCTTAGGGTTCCAGGATTGACATTTGCATCTGTTTTACTTAGTTTTTCGGGTCTTTGTTGCAGAGGGATGGCATGGTGTTTCTGTCCATAGTGCCATGTTAGCTCCGCCTCCTTCTCGTTTGATTTCTTGACTGCTGCTTCCATGTGCATTGATTGTTGATCCAAGTAGAATGAAATCGTTGACAACTTTGATTTGTCTCCATTTATCATGATGTTGTTTATAAGTTCAGTTGTTAGAATTTTCTTTTTTCCACATCCAGGTATAATTCACACGGAAGATTGTAGTCTTTGACCTTCATTAACAAATCATTCAAATTGTTTTCATTTTCAGCAAGCAAGTTTTGTGTTAAGAGACTAATCACATATAAAGCATAGTTTTGGCAGAAGCTGAATTCTAAGTCAATCCAATCTTCATGGTCATAGCTAGGATTTACATTAGCAAAAGCTGGAATCCTAACAAAGTGGAGATATCTGGGAAAACTTTTTGGTTAGAGTTTGAGAATACCTGAGACCTTTTCAAAGTACTTCTCACTGTCTCCCTCACTTCTGGTCTGAATATAAGGAAGATAATATTATTAGAGACTCTGAAGGCAAAACTAACCTGGGGTGCTATGAAAAGTCATATTGGAGAAGGTAGGACTTATACCTAGAATGAATTTCAGAAATTGCTTAATGAACACACAGAGAATAGGAAAAACTATGTATAATTTGATTGTGGCCAAGAGGAAGAAAGTGTTTGATTAAATCACATTGAGTTGATTTATTTGAATGCACTTGAATAGAGAAATCACATTTAGTATTCTAATGCAAGAAACTTTAAATGCTTTAAAAATGGGTTGGCTAACACAAACATGAGCACGGTGATAATCCGTTTTGGCTGGCAACTAAAAGCCAGACTGACTGTAGCATGATGTGGAGGAAGGAATTCAAAAGTTGAAGGTGAAATTGGATCTTATTTTTCTGGTTGTCTTGCATAACCCCTCTCCTGTTGAAATTAAAAGTCACTTCTTGTCTGTGCTGTGCTATCTAGGAGTGATATGAAATGTACAGTAACAAAAAGAGAAGCAGAACAACCATAGATGTGTGGGCCTATTTGCCTATTGTAAAAAAAAAAAAAAAGAAATTAAGGTGCAACCAAGTGCAGTAGAATCCTAAGATGGAGAGTGGCAATATATGGACTATGTGGCCTCAGGTATTAAATTAACCATTAAGACTCTAAGGTTATACTCTTACGGGAAAAGTTCAGGCCTAACAAATGAGGCCTGACCTCACTCTCACATACAAAACTAGAAATCTTTGCTCATGCATTATACTCTGACCAAGCTCGTTTAAGCAACTGGAGCCCTTTGGATGAAAACGTTAAAGATGGCATCCATAATGCTGCATATATGATTGTGACTTTCTCTCCAGCCTGTCACAAAAGGCCTTATGCTAGTATATCCATCCATGTGACCGAACACTGGGCTAACAGTATTACCAAATTTTTCACTGGCCCCAACCTAATACTAATCCCTGAGGATTCCAAGTGCCAGAGTTGTCTATGAGTTTGGATAGGAGATTATAAGGATGTGTCAAATGGGACTTCCATGAAACAGATGCTGAGATGGAGTTAAAATGCAAGAAGTTTTTTGGTGGGACAGTAAGTTTGGACAGGGAGAACCTCAGACTTTTGCATATGCGACAGCGTCTCAGCCAACCAAATGGGGAATCCAGTAGCAAATATTTCCTATTAGAGTTCCACATTGGGCAGAAATGACCAGGCCCTAGCACCTCTGCCATGCTCAGTCACTATCTGGGGGCTGCTCAGAATAGCATGGTCTCAGGTCAAAAAAATTGAGGTGGATCCTGAAGGCATTAACATCTGGAAGTTGCCAGCTAACTAAACTTCTTGCATCTGAACAATAACTTCTCTCTAGAAGGGAGATCCTAGTGGTGCATTTCCATGGCTATCATAGACTTTTGATGTGTTTACCTCATGGTAGTTCAACAGGTCCCCAAACTCATCCTATATTTATCAGTTCAGTTCCTGAAAGGGTAGGTGAAATAATGACTTTTGTAACTGGTAGAACCCTCATTTTATTTCCTTAATGGATGGAGTAAGGGTTATCATAGGAAGGCCCAAGTGGAAACTATTGTCATACCACTTTTCTTTTAAAAACTAAATCAAAGGCAATAACACCACCTCCCTAGGGTAATCCCAGATATTAGAGTCACTGCCAAAGATTTGTGTGATGTCTTCCATTCATTTTCCTAGTTTGGTCATTGTGAAAGACTGATGGATCATTGACTACTGAATACTTAACCAAGTGGTGGTTCTGATTAAATTTTCTATTCTAGGTAGGGTTTCATTTCTGAATAAGATTAATATAGCTTTCTGAATTTAATATGCAGCTATTAATCCATATAATACCTTTTTCCCTCTGCTTCTGAGCACTAGGTGGTCATCAGAAGCAATTCACCTTCATCCAACAGTGTTTACAGTATGTCTTTACTGTTCTACTCAAAGAATATGCCAATTCTCTGGCTAGGTGGCACAAATTATTTTATTTTTTATTGTGGTAAACATATATATAACAAAACATTTGACATTTCAAAAATATTCATACGTACGGTTCAGTGACTTTAATTATGTACATCATGTTGTTCAACCATCACCTTTGTCCATTCGCAAATTATACCATTGCCCTTAACAGAAGCTCAGTGTCCAATAAGCATTGAGTCCTCTTTTCCCCCTCCCTCCCACCTTCCCCTGGTAGCCAATAATAAAATTTGATTTCAATCTAATTGTCTATTCTAGATATTTCATATAAGTGGGATCATACACTATTGGTTCTTTTGTGACTGACTTATTTCACTAAGCATAATGTTTTCAAGCTTCATCCATACTGTAGTATGTATCAGGACTTCATGTCTCTTTATGGCTGAGTAATATTCCATTGTGTGTACATACCACATTTTGTTTATCCATTCATCTGTTAATGGACATTTAGGCTGTTTCCACTTTTTGGCTTGTGAATAATGCTGCAATAAACATTGGTGTACAGGTATGTTTGCATTCCTGCTTTCAAGTCTTTTGGGTATATACCTAGGAGTGGAACTGATGGATCATATGATAAGTCTGTGTTTAACTTTTTAAAGAACTGCCAAACTGTTTCCCACAGCAGACCATTTTACAATCCCACCAACAATGAATGAGGGTTCATAGAAGTTATATCCCATTCTGGACTTTATTTGAATTTCCCTAATGACTAATGACATTGAGCATCTTTTCACATGCTTGTTGGTCATTTATCTGTCCTTTTGCCACAGTGGTTAAGAGCATGGCTGTTAACCAAAAGGTCAGTAGTTCGAATCCATCAGCTGCTCCTTGGAAACCCTAGGAGGAAGTTCTGTTCTGTCCTATAAGGTTTCTGTGGGTCAGAGTGGACTCTACGGCAACAGGTTTTTTTTTTTTTTTGGTGAAATGTCTATTCAAGTCCTTTGCCCATTAAAAAAATTTTTTTTTCATGAACACAATTTCTTTTTTCTATTGTATTTTTGGTGAAAGTTTATGCAGCAAATTAGATTCCCATTTAACAATTTCTATGCATATTGTTCAGTGTCATTGGTTACATTTTTCACAGTGTGTCAGCATTCTCATTATTTCCCTTCTGGTTGTTCTGTTTCCATTAATCTAGCTTCCCTGACCCTTCCTTACCTTCCCATCTTTGCTTTAGGGTAAACATGAGACAGTTTGGTCTCATGTAGATGATTATTTACAAGGAGGAAAGTACTCACGGATGATGGCCCCGGAAAGAATGGGAGAAAAATGTAGAATAAACCTCAAATTCCTAAATAAGTCCAGACTTACTGGATCAGTAGAGACTAGGGAATCCCCCGAGACCGTCACCCTGAGATACCCTTTATATCTGGAACTGAACCCACTCCCAGAGGTCACCTTTCAGCCAAATAATCGATTGGTTCATAAAATAAGCAATATCACTCATGAGTACTGTGATCCTTTTAAATAATTTTTTTAAAATAATTTATTTTTGTTGTTGTTGTTGAGAATATATACACAGCAGAACATATACCAATTCAACAATTTCTATATGTACAGTTCAGTGGTATTGATTACATTCTTTGCGTTGCACAACCATTCTCACCCTCCTTTTCTGAGTTGTTCCTCCCCTGTTAACATAAACTCCTGCCCCCTAAGTTTCCTATCTAATCTTTGGAGTTGCTATTGTCAATTTGATCCCATATAGATAGATCTTAAAAGATCACAATGCTCAAGGCAAACATTCTTTACTAGTTAAGCTAAACTGTTGTTTTGCTTTAAGAAGGCTTCAGGGGAGATTTTTGGTTTAAGATTTCTAGATTATCTCAGGGCATTAGTTTCGGGAGTTCATCCAGCCTCCATGGCTCCAGAAATTCTGGATTCCATGAGAATTTGAAATTCTGTTCTGCATTTTCCCTTTTTGATCAGGATTATATTTTGATTGGGTTGTTTGTTTTTTGGTTGTTAAGTTGTAAGATTTCTTTATATATTCTAGGTATTAAATCCTTACCTATTACAGGGTTTCAAAAATTCTTCTCCCTTTTGTAGGTTGTCTCTTCACTTTCTTAATAAGGTCCTTTGATGAAAAAAATATTTTAATTTTGATGAAGTCCCATTCATTTATTTTGTCTTTTGCTGCTCATGCTTTCAGTGGCATATCTAAGAGTTCAGTGTTAAAAACTAGATCCTGAAGCATTACCCCTATGTTTTTTCCTAAGAGTTCTATGGTTTCAGTTCTTACATTTAGATCTTTAATCCATTTGGAGTTAGTTTTCATATATGATGTGAGGTCCATGTTCAAGGTCATTCTTTTGTTTGTGGACATCCAGTTGTCTCAGCACCATTTATTAGACTGTTCTTTCCCATTGAATGGATTTATCACCCTTGTGAAAAATCACTTGAACGTAGATGTACAATTTTATTTTAAGACTCTCAGTTTTATTCCATTGGCCTATATGTCTATCATTATACTAATACCAGACTGTTTTGATTATTGTAGCTTTATAATGTTGAAATTGGGAAGTGTGAGTCCTCCTACTTTGTTATTCCTTTTCAAAATTGCTTTTGCTATTCAGGGCCCTTTGTAATTTCGTGTAAATTTGAAGATCGGCATTTCCATTCGTACGAAGACTGTTGGAATTTTGATGGATATTGCATTGAATGTATAGATTTCTGTAGGAAGTATTGACATCTTAACAATATTAAGTCTTCTGATTCATGAGCATGGAATGTCCTTCCATTTATTTATGTCTTATTTAATTTCTTTCAGTAATGTTTTATAGTTTTCTGTGTACAGATCTTTCAATTCCTTGGTTACATTTATTCCTATTTTATTCTTTTAAATGCTACTGTAAATGTAATTGTTTCCTTATTTTCCTTTATAGATTGCTCATTGCTGATGTATAAAAACCCAACTGATTTTTGTGTGTTGATCTTGTATCCTGCCATTTTACTCAATTCATTTATTAGCTCTGGTAGTTTTCTTGTGGAGTCTTTTGGATATTCTATATGTAGGATCATATCATCTGTGAATAGAGATTGTTTTTCTTATTCTTTTCTGATTTGGATGCATTTAATTTCTTTTTCTTGCTTAACTGGTCTGGCTAGAACTTCCAGTACAATATTGAATAGCAGTGGTGATTGTGGGCATCTTTGTCTTGTTCTTGATCTTAAGGGGAAAGCTCTCAGACTTTCTGCTTTGAGTATGATGTTAGCTGTGGATTTTTCATAAATGCTATTTATTGGATTGAGGAATTTCCCTTCTATTCCTACTTTGTTCAGTGTTTTATTCTGAAAAAGTGTTGGATTTTGTCAAATGCCTTCTCTGTGTTGATTGAGATGATCATGTGGTCCTTTTCCTTTATTCTACTACTGTGCTTTATTACATTGATTTTCTAATGGTGGACCAACCTTGCATTATTCGGATAAATTCCGCCTTTGTCATAGTGTATAATGCTTTTAATATGATTTTGGATTTTGTTTGCTAGTATTTTGTTGAGGACTTTTGCATCTATATTCTTAGGGGATATTGTTTTGTAGTTTTCATTTCTTGTGATGTCTTTGTCTGATTTTGGTATCAGAGTAATTCTAGCCTCATAGAATGAGTTTGGAAGTATCCCTTCGTCTTCAATTATTTGGAAAATATTTAAGAAGGATTGGGCTCACTTCTGTAAATATTTGGTAGAATTCCCCAGTGAAGCAATTTGGTTCAGCCTTTTCTTTGTTGGGAGGTTTTTGATTACTGATTGAATTTCTTGTTATGAGTTCGTTAAGACCTTCTAGCTCTTCTTGACTCAATATAGGAAGTTTTCATGTCTCTAGGGATTTGTCTGTTTCATCTACATTATCTAATTTGTTGGCATACAATTGTTCATCGTATTCTCTTATGATCCTTTTTATTTCTCTAAGGTTGGTTCTAATGTTCCCATGTTCACTTCCGATTTTGAATATTTGTCTCTTCTTTCCTTTTTACTTTTTCAGCGTAGCTAAAGTTCTCAATTTTATTGACCTTTTAAAAAAAAAACTTCTGGTTTCATTGATTCTCTGTTTCTCTATTCTCTATTTTATTAATATTTAATCTTTATCTCCTTTCTTGTTGTTTTGAGTTTTGTTTGCTCTTTTTTTCCTAATGCCTCAAGTTTTAAAGTTAATTTATTGATTTGAGATCTGTCTTCTTTTTTAATGTAGCCACTTATAGCTATAATTTTCTCTCTGTGCACTGCTTTCATTGTGTCCCATAAGTTTTGGTATGCCGTGCTTTCATTTTTATTTTACTCTGAGTATTTTGTGATTTCTCTTCTGATTTCTTCCATGACTCATTGGTTGTTTAATAGTGTATTGTTTAATTTCCACGTAATTTTTTTCAGTTTTATTTCTGTTATTAATTACTAATTTCATTTAATCGTGAGCAAAGAAAACACTTTGTATGATTTCAATCTTTTACAATTTATCGAGACTTGCTTTATGGTCTAATATATGGTCTATCCTGGAGAATGGTCCATATGCATTGGGGAGAGTATATATTGTAGTACATATTGTGCTGTTGTTGGGTGAAGTGTTATAACTATGAATCCTTGCAGATAGAAATAAATAAATGAAAACAATTAAAAGATTGAGGAACAAAATACTTACATAATTTAAAAGTGTCTCCCTACAAAATACTAAGTACAAAGGGAAAAAGAGTAACTTAATAGTGGAGAAGCCTGGAAGACACTGCTTTAAGCAAGTGATAAAAATGAACATCATCAGTAATGAGACAAATTGAAATTGTATCTTCTGATAGAATGCAATTAGAAGAGCACAACATCCAGTGATATTACTGCTAAATATGCATAACAATCCTCTAAAGAGGGTCAAGGTCATGAAACTCAAGGAAAGACTGAGGAACTACTCCAGGCTGAAGGAGACTAAGGAAACATGACACTTAAATGCAACGTGTGATTCTGAACTGTATCCTTCTGCTATAAAGGACATAATTGGGACATTTGGTGGAAATTGAGTATGGTCTTTAATTTTCTGATTTTGATTGTTGTATTATGGTTACATAGGTGAATATATTTGTTTGTAGGAAATACACACTAAATTATTCAAGGGCAGTGGGACATCAGGTCAGCAACTTATTCTTAAATGATCCGGAAATAAAAATATTCTCTACTGCACTTGTAACTTTTTTTCTAAGTATGTGACTTTCAAAATAAAAATAAAAACAAAAAATATAGATTCCTGAGCACCAACCCTAGATATTCTTTTTTATTATCAGGATCTTCCTTAGAATTTGTAGTTTTAATTACTTTTCTAAGAGATTTTGATCCACATCAAGTCTGAGAGCCATTGCATTAGAGAATATTATTTATCAACAAGTTAGACAAGAGCAACACACGTTACTTGATTTTATTTTTTTTGCTACAGTTGTGTTAGGTTATGATTGGATACCATGCCTAGGACTTTGCTGTGTTTTATAGAAAGAATAGTCTTCCAGAATTCTTGTAGTAGCAGATTCCATTCAATATTTGTTCAAGGCTATTTTATAGTATAATAATGCAGTAAGGACCTGATCAGACATTTTTTCTGTGTACTTTATTCATAGCTAACCTTAAGATTTATTTCTTATTGGAAATAGAGAAAAAGTGATTATCAGTTATTGCCAAAGTGCCCTTCCTGGCCACCATACTTTTTACTCTGTTTCTGCAACTAGATTGTAAGCTCCAGGAGTACAGGGTAAACCTGCTTTCCTCACCGTTGGACCCCCCCCCCCCCCAGCCAGTGCCTAGCACACTACATACCATCTGGTTGGTGTTCAACTGTCTGTTGAATAAAATGAAGGCCACGGCTGTTTCTTCTCAAATTTTCTACAGTAATTTTCTTCTTCTCAATGAAACGTTCCTATTAGGATATTGATATTCTTTTATTTATTGATTGGATTAATTTCATCCCATATAAAATGTTCAGCTTTTTAAATCATAAAGATAACCCAAACAACTAGATAAAAAATTGGACCTAAGATACTAACAAACAATAGCCATATTGGTTTGACCTTATTCATCATCTTTTTTCCATTAACATAATGTAGTTAGAATAAACTGTCTAATATGTATAATATATATTACTGTATATACACATATATGTATATTAATAAATATATATACTCATTAAGCATGTCATTATTTGCTCAATGTCTGTCAAGGGTGAAGGAGTAAATAGTGCTCTTCTGGAGTTATGTTAAGCATAGGTGGGGTTTCTGAAGTGCTTGGAGTCCCATAAAAGGATAAGTCAGTGCATTCATACCTAGGATGCACCAATAAGATAATTTAGAGGATGGTCAACTAAGAAGAGAGACCTTTAGCAAAGTTATAGCTGGAGACCAATGCATGCCAGAATCCTGGGATGAGAAAGCAGTCTGTGTTTCTCAGAAACTCAGAGGTTGTGTGATAGGTTATGTTTACATACAACTAGGTTAAAAAATCATGTCACTCAAGAATTAAAGTAGTACCATCAAACTGTTTTGACATTATTTTTTTATGACTGAACTATTTTTTTTTGGGGGGGGGAAGAGGCGGGGGAAGGCTTAAACTTTCAAGTACTCGTATAGTTAAGTTTACTATTATTTTCCATACATTAAAAATATCTACATTAGGGATGGCTGTAGCACTAAGCAAAATGTAAGAGACATAAAAAGAGAAAACACAATATTTGAATGCAATTACACCATTTATTGAAATCTAAATTTACAAATGAAGTTTACAACATTTCCTCTAAAACAAAAGACAAATTTGAATTTAGAAAGAAATATGTTCCCTTCACTATTGTGCCAAATACATTTTTTGAGCAAATTGATGTGTTAGACAAAAGACCAAGTTTTAAATTTTTTGCAGTGTACCTTACACATAATTGTAATGTACTGGAAAATATATGCCTAATAAGGACCACACAGTGATGTTCATCATCAATAAATTTTACTAGACACAAAGTATTAACAAGATAATCTGACAGGAAGAAAAGGAGTCAGTTACACTCAGTATCACAATTTATTTGAAGAGAAGGAAGAGAAACAACTAACATTTATAACATTTATAGCTTATATAAACTAGAGTACAATTCTCAACATGGCACAAATACAAAACTGAAAATATTTAGAAGAAATCATATTATCCAGGGGATGAAATTTTGTTTTAACCATATAAGAAACCCAAAAACCTGTTGCCGTCGAGTTGATTCTGATTATAGTGACCCTATAGGACAGAGTAGAACTGCTCCACAGGGTTTCCAAGGAGCAGCTGGTGGATTCAAACTGCCAACTTTTGAGCAGATGAGCTCTGAACCGCTACATCACCAGAGAGGAGCTAATTAATTTCTATTTCTGTATCACCCAAACTTTTGTATTTTAGTTTATAAGGTTTATAATCAAACTTGTATTACAAAAAAAGAGTTCATTTTTTGGCAAAAGACAAAGACAAAACTTTTGATAAGATTGTGTATATAAATGAAACTTGTGAAACATAGAACAAGCTAAGACCCTCAGTGTGCAAGCCTGCAGATTAGTTGTCCTCTCTATTTTTACTCATAAGTGATTAGAACAGAAGAGTCAACATTTGAAATATTTATCCTTTTGCTTGTCAGTTTAGCAGGGCAAAGTTTAGTAACCACAGGTTTATGTTATAGATGCAGAAGAAGTGATATTTGAAGTTGAATAATGGTTTTTTGTAATCATTATCTAGTAAAATATAAAATTATTTTTTGATGTTATTAATAAAAAATGCATTGTGTTGTCAAACTGTCAATTATTAAACATAAGTGATCATGATAGTATATACATTTCACCCTGAATCCCCTTCTCTCTGTCACACACTCACATACACAGAATAAAGATGCAAAAAGAAAAAAATCATGGCACTGCTCTTGAACAAAAGACCATGGAATAGAAATTACAGCTGCATCCGAATGTGTTGAAGTAATTTTGGTTTTGTTTATTACTGAAAAGAATACTAATAAATGTTTGGTGCATTTTGCTACAGAAATAAGATAAATCTAGTAATTTAGTTTTTAAATGGTCATAACCCCAGTGTAATATTCTTTACTAGAATTTTAAGTTAGTAAGATACTAAAATATCTGTCACGAGCTGTGTAATGTTTAGGGTAATCTTATGGACTAAGCACTAGCAGTTATATGTTCTAAAGCAAAACCAAACCCGTTGTGGTCAAGTCGATTCCGACTCACAGCAACCCTATTGGACAGAGTAGAACTACCCCATAGAGTTTCCAAGTAGCGGCTAGTAGATTCAAACTGCTGATCCTTTGGTTAGTAGCCGAGCTCTTAACCACTGTGCCACCACAGCTCCTATATATTCTAATGCTATGATAATCTAACCCCTGGATAAATGAAGAATCACATTAATCTACACTACAGTTTATTTAAAGTTAGAATACAGTCCAAAATACACGTCGCATGTACGTTAAAATATCACCTTAAATGGTACACTTGTTTAAACATGTCACAGTGGATTCTTAGTAAACAAGACAGAAGTCTACAATGGTTAGCAATTAATGGCAATGCACATTTTTAAAAAAATCTAACACAGCGTCAGTGTAAAATGGAAAGTGTTTCATAATACCAGTGTAATTTACCTACTGTCCTCTTTCTCTTTTAAAATAAAACCAAGTGAAATGCTTCCTTTTCAAAAGGTAGAATGTTTAAATTCATAGTGAATACTAAAACCTTAAGCATTGCTCTCACTGATTTTTTTTGGAGCAGGGAAAAGCTGGGTTTTTTTCTTCAATTAAAACAGATTTGTTCTCTAGTCACTGGTGATAAATGTAACAGAAGAGGAATATGTAGTTACTTACTTGAAACATACTGAACGTAGTTACAACAAACTGAAACACTTGGTTTCAAAATTTGATGGGCTTAAAGATTTGAGAAGGTGTGATGTGTAGACATGTTACTACCAAATCTTGAGGATAATGAGTATTTTCAAATAAATAACAGGTCTTCATTAATTTTTCTTCCTCACAGACCTTTAAAACACTCTAAGTACTGGACCTGTATTGGTAATAACCTTTATGACATAGTACTGATATATTAAGTTTAAGGAATGAATTTTGGCCATTATGATTTTGCAACTTTAAAATTTTCAAGTTTATGTGTATTTATATTTGAATGACTAGATACACTTACAGGGGAGTTATAAAAATTAGTCAATATATTCATGGCAATCTTCAAGATCGCTAAGCTTTACTTTTGAAGAATCAGTATTATTAATTGTTGATACTGCTAACACAGTTTGGTATTATATTAACTATAATTTTGAATGTCACTTTGTGTATTAAAGTAAGTTTTATTTTGAAGATGATCTTTTTATTTTACTCCAACACGTGTAAGAACAGAGAACTCGGTTTCTAGATGGATACTGGTTGTGTAAGGTAATCAAATCTATTAGAGGTGAGTTAGCTTTAAAAATAAACTCTTTTATATTACTTTCTAATAGCAAAAATATTTTCTACATAAATTCACCAAGTGTGTATTTTTTATTTTTTCATTGACATATTTTACAATTTAGATTAAGAAATTGGTGATGTATATGTGTTCTTTTACTCCAAGAGCCTAGAGTGAGCACTTCTTTAGGTATTTTACAATATATGAAAGAAGGAAAAAAAAAGGAAGTCTTTTGCAAGCTGTTTAAAAAATAAAATAAAACAGAAAAAGGCTTGAAATTACATGTTGCATTTGTTTTTTTATAATCTCTGAAAGGCTGGCACAAACTAGTGATTGCTATTCTTTTCCCTACCGAAGATTCCTTTTGGGGATACATAGTATTCAGGCCCCTACACTTTGACACAATCATTTTGACTTCCCTGATTTGATGCCATGGATGTTATAATTTGGGATATCTTTACGCAATCTGGGAAAAATCCAACTTTGGAGTTTTTATTTTCATAAATCAATACAGCGATGAGAATTAGGGGATCAGAAGATAGTATAAAGCTTACAGATATAAATGCTAAAGTTTCATTAAATTGTTTTAAGTCTCATTCGTTCATATTAATAAAAAGAAATGACAAGTGTCAAAACAGCAAAAAGCCAAAAATATAGCTTTATAATAATATTTTTTAAGAAAACATAATTTACTTTAAAAGCTACAGTTTTATTCTAATTTTTGTTTTGCTCTTCTTTCTTCCTCTCACTTTCCACTAGATTGTCACACACATCAGTGAGGCTCACTGATCTTGAGATATTTACTGAACAAGGCACATGTATTTTATATCCTATGATCTATTAAAAGCACTTTGCTATATTTTGAATTTTCACTTCTAAAACATACTTGAAACATAATCACTAGCTGGAAATACCATGTGCAATAACAAAGCTTTCTTGGTAGTTAATGAATTTTAGAATATATACTGAATACTGTCTATATTTGAGTCATTCTTAAAAGGGGATACCATTGTGCATTTGTTTACTATTAGATTAATCATCAAAGGGAATTCCCTTGCCTGGTTTTGATTTTGGCTAAAAATTTTTCTATAGTTGTAGGCTTTAATTTTATAATGGTTCATGCTACTGTGATTTTCTGAAATGAAGTTTCACTACATGTGTGAAACTTCAGCTTTCCATTTTCCTTTCTAATTATGGACACAATTTGGCCTCTTACTTTAGAATTTAAGATCATTTTTTATCATTAATCAAAATTCAGCTCTCTTAGGTTGTTCTTAATACAAAGGCCATTTTATTTCTAAGTCAGGACATTTTTATGCACAAGGTGGCCACAGTGCTCTCGTTAGTTGTACAGCAGAAGCTTTCTTACATACTATGTCCCACTTCTGGTAAACTTCCACTTAAAATAATGGAAATAGTCCAAAAGAAAAAAAAAAGAACAATTCTACTTTAAATTTTAAAATGTATTATTCTTATTCAGCAAAAAGTACTTTTATCTTTAAGGATATTAAAACTTTTAATAATAGAAAAGCAGATCATTTAAAAAATTTTTTTAAAAGGTCTTTTACAAGCAGTTGAAGTCCCTTTGTTCTAAGGTATAGGTTGTGGTATAGATGGATGATTTCCCTGCTCAGAATCTTTCATGACATTTTTCATTCAATTAAACACTTTGAGAAGTGTATTTTTTTCTAACACTGTTTGTTGGCTGGAATGAAGTTTGTGGTTTTGTGATTTAAATACCACACTCTTGTTGGTTCTCAGAGAGGCATTTTTGTAAGAAATAATTTTTTGCCTAAGCTCCATCCTATTAACTTTCGAAGAAAAATTTTTTTTTCATTTGGTTAATTTTTAAAGATTTAAACAGAGATAAATGAAACATTATTTGGTAAGGAAAACTTACCAAAACTTTTTGATTTTTTTCAAATAGAGTTGCTAAGCAAATATTTTGTGAATTAAAAATTTTCTGGTCTTGTCTGAATGCACATTGTATAATTCAATTTTAAAATGAAAATCAATTTAGTGCAATTCCCTAATCAGGGGATTGGATGTTAAAAATCTGTAAATTTAGAAGAATTAATCTTCTATTCACACTGAGTAGGGAACACTTCACAGTCTTCTAGAACTTTGGAAGGAAAGAATCTGGCTAATTAAGGTAGTTAAGGACTAACCATTTACCATTGTTTTATGATCAACTATACTTTCCTGTAGGGTAAAATATGCAGGAAAATTTCAGAGTTCTTTTTCCCACCTTATGCCATCATCAAATTTAGCAAGTAATTTTCTTATTTTACAGCAATTTTTCTGATTTTATAATTTATTTATTTTATTTATATCAAAATATATGTAGGGGCTGTTTTAACCTATCTCTTATTTGGTGGGAGCAAGAGAGCTAGACATGGCTCATTTCCTTTCTATAATCTTACACATTTAAACTTTCAGTTTTAACATTTTTTCCACTGAAACCACAATTTCAATTTGTATGAAATTTGTGAAGTTAATACATTCTGTACTCTTTACTCTCTTTTCTGTAGAATTATGATGATTACTGAATGACCTTAGAATTTACTTGACATAGAGAACCCTAAGAAGTGGTGTGATCTTTGAAGATAGATAATGATGTGTCACTTTAACTTTTGCATTGCTCAGTTCTGAACTAACAACATTTAGCAGAAGAAAACCAATACTGTAAGTAACTTCCTTTACAAGATCGATAATTATCTTCTTGGACCATCTTTACATTTGATTCTTTAGCTAACTTACTTTCATTAAATTTCTGAAAATTTTACATAGAAGAAGCAGCTTAAATATATATATTTAAGATTTAAGCCATAAAGCACAATATCTGAAATTATATGGATCATAAGCATGAAGCATAACACTCACATAGCAGTTATTGTTTTGTTTCATTTTGTTTTGATGATCATCTTCAATTATATATCAGTGTTATATATAATTGAGTATGTTTTTGTTTTCTGTCTTTATTTCCTTTCACTTCCTGCTTGGTTAAGTGTTAGTTTTTAGTAAGTCATCTCTTAGTTTCCATTTACTTTCTTTGCACTCACAAAATGGTTTCCTTCGGAGATCAGTAACGCAATAGTTATGTTTCACAAAGTCAGTGTGACCAGAGGGCATTTAGAGTAGATTATCTGTTAAGCAAGGCAAACTGTCAGTTTGGTATTTACTCAGTCAGGGGTTGGCAGTAACTGAAGTATGGAAGCCTGGGTCCTTCCATTACTTCTGTGGTTTTGCCACTCCATAAAAGATTCAGGTTACTCAAGTGGTACCCTGCCTTATGGAATAGTAAGAAGTAGGAGAAAGAAATCTCACTGCCTTTCCTCTTTTTCTGAGGCCAAACTCTAGTTCAGTAAAGACACTTTGAACCAAGTGATAGTGAAGAGAGGGAGGCCAGCCAGCCTCTTTACCTCCTTCCCAAAAAGTAAAATGGAGCCCTTGAGTAGGTAAGAGTTTGCCCTCAGATCACAGGTTACCACCCCTTGCACTATGTGGTAAGGCACACTATAGGAGTCAGGCGGTAACCATAATTTAAGTTATCCTTGGTTTTGTAAAAACAACAGCTACCATTATTCAGGAAAGTTGAAAATTTACATGTACAAAATGAGTAGTGGCCCATGTGCCCTAAAACTTTGGAAACAATTATACAAGGTATGAATATAAAGTAATGAGATTATTTTCCTTATGTAGCTTATGCAATTAGTCTCGTTATTTTCCAGTCATACCTTACGTATCTTAGGGGATTTGTGAAATAAATGTTTTTGCAAGCCAAATTTTATAAGTAGCTATGGTCGTGTGATTTGAATACCATATTGATCATCTAGGCCAGATAAAAGTGGTCTTCTTTATCCTGAGAAGGGTATCCTATTCAGTAATTCAGTAAGATATTTTAATAATCTTTTCTTCCACTCTGCATCATTTTATGCCAAACTAACCTGCTAGTTGGAAAGAATATGCAAAATGAATTTTCAAAAGAAAGATATTGTTTCAGCATGCAGTATTTTAGGCATCCTGTGGTGCTGTTAGTGTTGTCTTATTGATATTATTTACATCACAACCATGCACACTATTTACAGTTCTACAGTTGTTTGTCTCCTTGCATTTTTAAGGCTTCCAATAAATATTTACAATTTGTCAGATATGTGTCATAAAAATAAATCTGTGGATTTAAATACTCTTGTTAGTGAGCTTTCTTCAGAGGGCCTATTTGGACATTTCAGAGAAGCACTAAATGCAATAATCTTCTGGTTCCTTAGTTTTCGGTCAATAAATTTCTTGGCTACTAAGCTGGACTCATCCAAATAACTGTTAATAACTATCAAATTACTTTCATTTGCCCATTAGAACATTCAAGAGGACCTGAATCTGCTGGCACTATGAAATGTGCAATATTATTTGGAGGTTTGTTGCTATTTTGTTTAGTGATAGATTAAGTATACTGTATCTCTTTACGAAATAGAAATTTCAGCTTGATGAAAGAAGCATCTTACTTCTCTACAACTCATCCTCCAATCAAATTATCACACAGATCAATAGAAGGCTACCCTTCAGAATAAACTAGTAAGTAGACTCCCATTTAGTTAAAACATTTTTTTTGATAAAACCAGAATAAGTGTGTTTATTTATGCATTTTGAATTTAGATGTCCTATTTACTCTTTCAGTTTGTAAGCTTTGATAATCTCTGTTTTGATGTCAAGCATCTTGGTGTGTTTCTTTATCAGGACTGCTTTGTAAAGTCAGGTTTTATAATCGGTGTTCGCCTATCTTTGAGAGCTCAGTAAGTGGAGAGGTGAAAATATGTCTGCAAGTTCCAACATTATGCTTGAAAGTTACAACATTATTTATGGGAACTCCAACACTGCCCATGGGGATTCCACCATTGCCACTGGGAACCCCAGGATTATCTATGGGAACTCTAATAGTACCCCTGGGAACTCCAACAGTGCCCCTGGGAACTCCAGGATTATCCATGGGAACCACAACATTACCCATGGGAATGCTTACATTATCCCTGGGAACTCTAACATTGCCTCTGAGAAGTCCGGCATTGTCTCCAGAAACTCCGAATTTACCCCTTCTTACAGAAGAATTATCCAAGGTTGGACTGATAGAAGGATATTCTCCAGGAGCTGATAAAATGGCCTTTTGCCAGGCTTCTTCAATGCCGTCTCTTTCCTTTGCTTTTTCTAAAACACAAAATCAAAAGTTGTTTTGAAATTATCCATCTTGAGAAGAACCCTTATAAATAAGGATGACAGAAAATTATGTCCAAATTTGATATAAATTCAATCACCTTAACAATTTAAAATCACATGGCAACATTACCACAGTATATAACCTGTTTAGCAAAATATCTTGATAAGCAGTTTTGGGTGTAAAAGAGGGGCAGAGAAAAATAAAACTCTGGCTGAATGGTCCCACATGATGACCAGGAACCCGGAGGTAGTTGAAAGTAGAGAAGGGGAGGAAGAGAGTGAGAGAGAGGCTGAGCAACATTGTGGAGGGAGGAGGTCTGCAGAATAATGTTAGCTAATGAGAAATTACAATGGTGGGTAGCTGAAGAGCTTTTAGGAACAAAGATGTTTAATATTCATTTTTATTTCTTTTGTAATATGAGACGTGAATGAGATTAGGAGTCCAGTGGAAACATGAAATCAGAGAGAGGGGCAACTATGAGAATGGAAACATCTAGAATTGTGCAGAAATCTTGAGGAGGAGAGATGTGAGATTGGAGTTGAGCCAATTTTATGAACACTTCAAAGGACAGAGAGCTCTCAGCTGACTTTGGGTTATACTTGAATTTCAGTTTCTGATAAATAACTTCTCAGAGCCCTAAATATGTGTAGAAAAAGAGCCAAACTACAGAATGACCAAAATCATGATTTCAGGGAAAGTTTGAGTCAGATTCTAGATACTTATCATTCTTTTTCAGTGGTTTGGAGGGAGTCATTTCTAAGAAAAGTTTCTAATTGATGACACTATTCAAGTGAAGCTGTGGGGACAAAACTACTAAGATGATTTAGAACTGAAAATTCCTAAAACTATTTGTTATCCCTAGTAGTATTTTTGCATATGTTTAAATAGCTGCAACAATAAAAACAAAAATCTTACTTTATAGTTGACAGGAAATTTCAATCTAGGATTTTAAAGTACATTATAAATACTTCCATTAATATTACCTTTAAGCACTATAAAGACTATAATATTAATCACTGGTTTGACAATTAATACTTTCTAGCCGCCCTGGTGGCGCAGAGGTTAAAGTGCTCGGCACTAATTGAAAGCAGACTGCCACATCTTTATCCTACTGAGTGGTTGGTGCGTTCAAACCACCGACCTTTGGTTTGCAGCCAAGTGCTTTAATCACTGCACCAACAGGGCTCCTTTATTAAAAATCACAGCCTTGGAAACCCTATGGGGCAGTTCTACTCAGTTCTATAAGGTAGCTATGAGTAAGAATAGACTCCCCTGCAAGCGGTTTGGTTTTTTGTTTGGTTTAGCCACTAGGGTGCTAACATGCAGGATGAAATAGAGAAATTACTTCTTTTTTTAACCAGTGGGTAGGCAGTTATCCCATTCATTCCCTAATTTAAGCACTGAATACATAGTTACTGGGTGATAGGTGTGGTTGGGGTAAAATTACTGTTCTATTAGTAAAAATTGAGATAAGTGGGGCCTAGTCATTTTGTCAAGATTACTCACCAGCTGGAAATTATATTTCCAAAAGAAAATATTTATTTGAGACTTCTGAAGTCATAACGAAGTCTGTATATTTTAAGGATATCTCCAGAGGATTATTAACCGGTGTTTGGTTTAATTTATTAAAGTCAGACTGTAGTCAACAACTATAAAGCTTAAAATTGTAGGATAGTAACTGATCTCTTTGAAGAAGCTGATGTCTTATGGAGTAGAAAGAAATAGATTTCCAGATGGTGAGTTCGAAAGTAAATTTACTGATAAAAACCTACTTGTCTGTAAATTACACTTAGTTTATAAAAGTAGTTATAATAAGTTCATAAATCTTACTTCCTCCAAGAAAATTATGATCACCTGGGAAGAAAGAGCGGGCCCCTTCTGGGTTTAACGTTAACTCAGGCGCGTTTAGTTTCCGACTCTTGACGTCCCTGTATCGGGGCAGGCTTTGACTGCGCTGTCGCCGGAGTTTAAAACGTTGGGGCAGCAGTGGGAAAGGGCCTTGCAGAGCATGGAGGTGGTGACCTCTGGGTGCAGTAATTGCTTGATTATCCTCTTCTGGTGGCAGCTGGAGATACCCAATCTCTCTCTCCTCTTCTGTAGGAATAGTTTGGAGGATGTGGAGTCCTTCGCTGTTCAGAGGCGCCTCTAAGAGCTCCTCCCAGGAACGGCGGAAGATGGGTCTTTCTCTATAAGGACACATGCTTCTGTCTACTTCCGAGTCATCACTTCCATCGGACTCTGTGTTTTCTGGAGATACGAGCCACAGATTTCTCGGGATTCGTGGGCAACTGTATTCTGAGAATGATGGACATTTATATATTAAAGCCTCCAGATGTATAAACCCAGTGAATTTCAAAGTTGGAATTTCTATATCACCTAGCTTCTCATATCCTGGCATATCAGAAACAAGTATTGTGGTGCCTTTCCTCCTTTCCTCTGGACTGGCAATTCCCAAAACTTCTAAGCGTTGAGGCTCTGGGACCCCTGGAGATTTAACTGGCATTTTCTCTAGGTGAAGAAGCCCTGAAGTTTTTGGTCTTATTAGGGCAATGCTATCTAATTCTTCAGTTAATGGGGGCAGGGGACAGGGGGTACCCATCACCACTTGACTGAATCACCAGGTCCCTTTGGTGGATACCTTCTCTGGTGTGTTGATTGGAGGCTATGGTTGATTTCTGTGGTTTTTGTCTTCTGGCCTCTTCCCGAACTTCTTCATCAACAGGACGAAAATAGATGAACTCATCAGAAACGTCTTGAGCTTGTCTGTACTGGAAGGTTGGACTCACAGAAACAATCTGAAAGAAAATTCAGTGTCAAAACTTTACATAATACTATAAAAGGGACATGTGATTTTTAAATATTTTTGAAAGGTAGGCATTTTCACTATGCAGAAATAGATAAAATTCATTGCATTACATCAACACATTTAATACCCTCTTCTTGTTTTTGGCACACTATATCCTAGATCTACAGATCTAGGACAGCACTAAAATAGACACTGTAGAAATACTCAGATTCCTCCAAATCTATTAAGAAATGTATGGAATACCCATAAGAATAAATTGGGAAATAATGTATATATATCATAATTCTCTCTCAGAGATTCATAATGTATAGCAGTCTATTAAAGGCTCTGAGAAGTTTTTTTTATTAAGATATAATTCTCATACCATATAATTCACCTATTTAACTGTACAATTCAGTGGTTGTTAGTATATTCACAAATTTTTTTATCTTTATCTAATACCAGAACATTTTCATCACTCCAAAAAGAAACCCCAGAAAATCAGTGAAGATGTCAGTGTGAAGACCTACAGAAATTCTCTCCTCCATAAAAAGCAATGAGAAAATTGGAAAAATGGTCATAATCAACTTTTTCAGAACTCTGGAAATTAAGCAAAGGCTTGCAGTGATCCAGGGAGCGTTTATTTAAGAAAAATGGCTGATTCTCAGTAAGGAAATCAAGCTTTGTGGTGTAATTTGTTCTATTCCCATCTCTCTCCTCTTCAGTTGCAAGCATGGTGACAAGCAGGAGCCTAATAGCCATCAGAGGCAGATCGTGGCTGAAGCTTGTTATGGATTGCATTGTGTCCCCCCAAACGTTATGTGGAAGTCCTAATCCCTGTACCTGTAAATATGACCTTGTTTAGAAATAGGGGTTTTCTTTTGTTATGTTAATTAGGTCACACCAGCGTAGAGTATGTTCAAAACCTAACTACTTCTAAGTGGTTTCTTATAAAAAGAGTAGAACAGACACAGAGACACACATGGGGGAGATGCCATGTGAAGATGGAGGCAGATGAATCTCCACCCCGGGAACGCCAAGGATTGCCAGCAACTACTAGAAACTGAAAGAGACAAGGAAGGACCCTACCCTAGAGGCTCCTCATTTGGACTTCTGGTCTCCAAAACTGTGAGAAAATAAATTTCTGGTTATTAAAGCAACCCACTTGTATTTCTGTGACAGCGCTAGATAACTTAGAGCTCCTTCAAAGCCTCATTCCCAGAGAATTGTCAATAATTCACCTGTCTGGTAATTGCTAATCTACTTTTTGTCTGTATGGATTTGTGTGTTCTGGACATTTCATACAAATAGAATCCCACTGTAGGTGGCCTTTTGTGTCTGGCTTCTTTCACTTAGCATGTTTTCAAGGTTTACTCCTTTTAATGACTGATAATATTCCATTGTATGTATATACCACATTTTGTTTATGTACTCATAAGTTTCTGGACATTCAGATTGTTTGCATTTTGGGGCTATTACGAATAATGCTGTTATAAACTTTAGTGTACAAGTTTTATGTGGACATATGTTATCATTTATCTTGGGTATCTACTTCTTAGAATTATATATATTCAGTCCAATTTATGCTGTACCATCCCTTCAGTGTTTCAAAAAGAAAAATCCACATGTGTTAAACTGCCACCTAATATACTGATCTTGATCATGCCAACTAGTGCAGCAAACATGAAGGGGAGTCACACAGTTGTCCTTTTTTGTAATTTTTTCTATGAATTCTACTATTCTATTTTCTGGAAATGGTACTCATATTTCACACCAAGGTGTTTCATACAGAAACTTTATTATTACATGAACATGCTTTTAAACAATTCAAAGTTTTAGTTTTCCACATTTGGCGACTGATGAAATATGAAATGAGGATAATCAGTACTTACAGTAGTTGGCTGGTGGCAAGTATTACATCTAATCACAGGAAATTCTCTTGTCAAGGCCAAAACACAGTTCGCATATATGACAGCACCTATACGTCTATATTCTGTAAGAAAGGATAGAGCTTTAGGTTAAAGAGTCTATCCAAGGACAACTTGTAGGTTGGCCAACTTCGTGATAAGTTTACATATGTGCTTTAGTTTGAACAGAGGGCAGGTGATAAATAGTGATGACTGGGGCAGCTCTTTTCAACTAGCCTGAAAATTCTGGATATGTGGTTAGTACTATTGCTACATCCAGGATTTAGTTGTACAACCATATGCAGACACTGCTTTCTGAGACATCCAAACAACTACCGATCTTAAAATAATTGAACTTGAGCTCTACTATGGAAACAGTGTAGTACGCAGAGACTGCAGTTTACCGCTCTTCATTAATGTGTGTGAGCGTGCCTCTGTGTGTTGGGGATTATTTCAATAAATAATTAGCTATCAGAAATAGCTCATTTTAAGTATTTCTCTTGTTTGTTAATTTATCTATGCATACCCAGAAACATACAACTCTGCAATAAAATTGTTGTGCAGCTTTTTGGCAGTAAATATTTATTGCTGTATTAGATTTTGTTCATTCATTTATAGTAGTTTTTAATGAATATGCAAGTTGATGACAATTTTAATTTAATATTTCTGTTCTAAACTTTTTTTTTGCTTTATTGCTTTTTTATTTACTTCCCAGGTCAGCTTACTTGTAAGATTTCAAAATTATCAATGGTAATAATAATGAATACTTGAGAATGTTTTACATGCAAAGAAATTTTGTTTCCTGGGTCTCAAAATTCCTTTATAAGTGATTGTTTGATCAATGGAAGTGATTGATCAAGTGATATTTATTAAGTGTTTTTAAGGGTACTGAGTAATCCTAGAGGCTGTATAAAGTAGGTTAACCTGATACTGTTTTTCACCCTTCAGGAATTTGCCAACTAGACAGAATAAAAATATTGTAAGCAAAACTAGAAAAGGGCATATAGAACGTGATCTACTATATTTGGGATTGTGTAGTCTCTGATGAATAGGTCAGGAAATTGTTCATGCTTTGAATTATGAGATAAAGAGTCAAGAAGCTAAGTGAGAAGCACATAAAAGGGTAATGCACTCATAAAATACCTGTTCTCTAATTTAACAAAGCAATAATCTCTCCAAATGATTAAGTTATGTATAGTTCATTTCTATACATCATGTATAGTTAATTTCTATATACAGTGAATCCTGCGAGAGCTGGAACTCAACAGGCTTGCCTTGTTTTTCTGGGTCTCACAAGTTTTTTGCCTTTGACAGGGTGCAGTCTTACTGCTTTTCTATTGCTCGTTTTAGTGGAAAATATTTGAGTTTTCCTTCTCTAACAGGTTTCTGACTTACACAAGTTCTGGCTTTCACAGGTTTTACTGTAACAGTTCAGCCCAATTTTATTTTATTTTTGTATTATCTCTTATTTATTAATTTTTAAAAATTATACTAGCTATTCACAGTGTTTTATTTTCCCTTTTTTAAAAAAATAATATTTGACTGAGTTTTTGGTGAAAGTTTACACATGAAGTTAGGTTCCCATTTGACAATTTCCACACAACTTGTTCAGTGACATTAGTTTATCACAATGTGTCAACATTCTCTGTGTTCAGTTTGTTCCCTTTCCAGCACTCTAGTATCCCTGCCCCCTTATCTTCTCATCTTTGCTTTTGAGTAATTATTGACTTTTTCGTCTCATACTGATTATTTTTAAGTTGGGCACTGATCTTACGGGTAATATCCTTTATTTTGTGTGCCACTCTGCTATTTCACTAAAAGGTGATGTCAGGGGATAGGCTCAGTTGTAGGTTTAAAGAGTTTCTCAGGGCAATTGTCTCAGGGAATCCTCTGTTCTCTACTGTTCCAGTTTGTTTGGATTTTTTTTTTTAAATAAGAATTTGAGTTCTGCTCTGTATTTTTCTCCCATTGTATCCAGAACCAACTATTGTGACCCCAGTAAGAATGGTCAGTGGTGGTAGCCAGGCACCATCTAGTTCTTCTGGTCTCAGGGTAAATGAGGTTGTGACTTGTGTAGACATGTTTCTTCTCTATGCTTTTGGTTACCTTCTTACAGTTTTTCTCCTGGCGAGTAGAGACCCATAGTTATGTGTTAGATGGCCGCTCACAAGTGTCTAAGACCCCAGATGCTACTCACTTCACTAGGATGCAGATCATGATTTTTGTGAACTATGTTATGCCAATTGACTGAGTTGTCCCATGAGACTGTGGTCCTAAGCCTTCAAATCCAGAAAACCAATGTTGGAAGGTGTTTGGTTATGTCTGAGGAGTATTCATATTTGTGTCTTCAACGAATATATGTTCCAGAACCAACATAATTGTATCTACATGTACCTATAGATACTACTATCTGTTCTCACCTATGTACACACCTGTAGCTACCTGAATACCAATTTGCCTATACCCATCCATATGTGCTCAAACACTCATTTTTTAGTTTGGTTGTGCTGTGCTCACTACATCCACATTAGGTGTCACTTTTCCCACCAACAAAAATAACTAGTCTCTAAGGTATAAAGCATACTTTCCCCATAACCTCTCCTCTCCCTGGTAACCACCAATGAACATTGGTCTCTCTATATTTATCTATTCTCGTCTTCTTATAAAAGAAGGAACATACAATATTTGTCCTTATATGTTTGGCTTATTTCACTTAGCATTACGCCCTCCAGATCCACCCATGTTATAATATGTTCCGCAGACTCATCATTGTTCTTTATAATTTCGTAGTATTCCATTGTATGTGTGTACCACAGTTTGCTTATCCATTGATCTGTTGATGGGCACTTTCGTTATTTCCATTTATTTGTTATTGTGAATAAAGCAGCAATGAACATAGGTGTGCATATGTTTGTTTATGCCATTATTTTTAGGTCTCTAGGGTATATACCTAGTAGTGGGATTGCTGGAGTATAGGGTAGCTCAATTTCTAGTTTTTTGAGAACGCACTATACAGTTTTCCATAGTGATTGTACCATTTTACAGTCCCACCAGCAATGGATAAGTGTTCCAATCTCCCCACATCTTCACCAATATTTGTTGTTATCTATTTTTTTTTAAATTTTTTATCAGTGTCAATTTTAGCCGGGGTGAGATGGTATCTAATTGTAGTTTTGATTTGCATCTCTCTAATGGCTAATGGGAGCCCTGGTGGCACAGTGGTTAAGAGTTTGGCTGCTAACCAAAAGGTCAGCAGTTCAAATCCAATGGCCACTCCTTGGAAACTCTGTGGGGCAGTTCTACTCTGTCTTATAGGGTCACGATGAGTCAGAATCGACTTGATGTCAATGGGTTTAATGGCTGATGATCTCGTATCTTTTCATATTTTTGTTGCCTGCTTGGGTGTCATTTTTGGTGAAGATTCTATTCATGTCCTTTGCTCATTTTGCGATTGGGTTGTTTGTCTTTTCGTTGTTGAATTGTTGCATTTTTCTCTAGATCTTAGAGATTAGACCCTAATCAGATAAGTCGTTTCTGAAGACTTTTTCCCAGCCTGTAGGTTATCTATTTACTGTTTTAATAAAGTCTTTTGATAAGCATAAGTTTTTAATTTTTATGAGATCCCATTTATCTATTTTGTCTTCTTTTATTCATGCCTTTGTTATAATGTTTGTTATCCTATTTTTACAAAAGATTAGATCCCATAGTTTTCTCCCTATGTTTTATTCCAGGAATTTTATGGTTTTAGACTTAACATTTAGGTCTTTGATCCATTTTGAGTTAATTTTTGTGTATGGTGTGAAAAATAAGTCTTGTTACATTTTTCTGCAGATGGATATACAGTTTTGCCAGCACCATTTATTAAAGAGACTGTTTCTGCCCCACTGACTGAATTTTGACCCCTTGTCGAAAATCAGTCGTTCATAGATCACTGGGTTTAATTCTGGGTTCTCAATTCTATTCCACTGGTCTATGTGTCTAGCATTGAACCAATACCAGGCTGTTTTGATTACAGTGCTGTATAATGAGTTTTGATATCAGGGAATGTGAGACCTCCTCCTTTGTTCCTTTTCTTCGATATTGCTTTGGCTATTTGAGGTTTCTTCCCTTTTTATATGAAGTTGATCATTAGTTTTTCCATTTCAGTAAAGAATGTTGCTGGGATTTGTATTGGGATAGCATTGTATTTGTAAATCACTTTAGGTAGTATTGATATTTTCACTATATATCCATGAACATGACATATCTTTCCATTTATGTAGGTCATCTTTTAGTCTCTAGTATTAGTGTTTCATAATTTTCATTGTATAAGTCTTTTATGTTTCTGGTTAGGTTTATTCCTAGGTATTTTATCAAATTTGGGGCTATTGTAAATTATATTGTTCTCTTTATTTCTTTTTCAGAGTAGTCTTTGTTAATGTAGAGGAACCCAACTGATTTTGTGTGTGTGTGTGTTGATCTCTCCAACATTGCTATAGTCTTCTATTCCAGCAGGTTTCTTGTGAAATCTTTAGGGTCTTCTATGTATAGGATCATCTCATCTGCAAATAGAGATAGTTTTACTTCATCCTTTCTGATTTAGATATCTTTTATTTCTCTGTCTTGTCTTTTCCCTCTGGTAGGCCTTCCAGTACAATGTTGAATAAGAGTGGTGATGATGGGTATCCTTGTCTCATTCTCCTCAAAGGGAAGGCTCTTAGCCTTTCTCTTTTGAGTATAATTTTGACCATTGGTTTTACATATATGCCCTTAATTATGTTGAGGAATTTCCCTTCTATTCCTGTTTGGCTGAGTGTTTTTATCAGGAAAAAGTGTAGAATTTTATCAAATGCCTTTTCTGCATCAATCGATATGATCATAAGATTCTTTTCCTTTGTTTTATTTATGTGGTGGATTACATTGATTGATTTTCTAATGTTGAACTACCCTTGTAATCCTGGCATGAAGCTCACTTGATCATGGTGTATGATTTTTTTGGTATGTTGCTGAAGTCTGTTGGCTAGAATTTTGTTGAAAAATTTTGCATCTATGTTCATAAGGGATATTGGTCTGTAATTTTCTTTTCCTTTTTTTGTGATGTCTTTGCCTGGTTTAGGTATCAGGGTTATGCTGACTTCATAGAAAGAATTCAGCAGTGTTCCTTCCTCTTCTATGTTTTTGAAGAGATTGAGTAGGATTGTTGTCAACTCTTCTCTGAATGTTTGGTAGAATTGTCCAGTTTAGCCATCTGATCCTGGCTTTTTTGTTCTTGTTGTTGCTGGCAGTTTTTTTTTTTTTAATGACATCTTCAATCTCCTCTTTTGTAATGTGTCTGTTTAAAATTTTTACCTCTGTTTGTGTTAGTTTGGGTGGGTAGTGTGTTTCTAGGAATTTGTCCATTCCATCTAGGTTTGCAAATTTGCTGGAGTATAATTTTTCATAGTAATCAGTCTTGATTTTCTTTATCTCTGTTGGATTGGTTGTAATGTCACCAATTTCATTTCTTAACTTGGTTATTTGCCTCTTATGTTTTCTGTTTTTTGTCCCTTTTGTCCGTTTAGACAGCGTTTGTTTATTTTATTGATCTTTTCAAAGTGTCTGGTTTTGTTAAATCTTTCCATTGTTTTTCTGCTTTAAATTTTGTTTATTTCTGCCTGGATCTTTATTATTTCTTTTTTTCTGGTAGCTGTTGTCTTCTTTTGCTCTTCCTTTTCTATTTGTTCAAGCTGTGGGTTTAAATTAATGATTTTGGATTGTTCTTCTTTTTTAATGTAAGCATTTATTGCTATAAATTTCCCTCTGAGTACTGCTTTTGCTCTGTCCCAAAGGTTTTGATAGGTTGTGTTTTCATTTTTGTTTGATTCTAAGAATTTTTAATTTCATTTTGATTTCCTCTATGACCCGTAGTTTTTTAGTATTGTATTATTTAGTTTCCATGCATTTATTCTTTTTTCTTTATCCTGTTGTTGACTTCTAGCTTCATACCATTATGGTCAGATAAGATGCTTTGGATGATTTTAATCTTTTTAAATTTGTTGAGACTTGTTCTGTGTCCTAGCATATAGGCTATTCTAGAAAATGATCCATGTGCACTGGAGAAGAACATGTATTGTTCTGATATTGGGTGAAGTGTTCTATATATATCCATCAGGTCCCATTGGCTTATGGTTTTATTTAAGTTCTCAATGTCCTTAGTGATTTTCTTTTTAGATGTTCTGTCTATAATTGAAAGTGGTGTGTTGCAGTCTTCTACTATTATTGTGGAGTTGTCTATTTCTCCTTTCATATTAGTCAGTATTTGTTTCATGTATTTTGCTGCATGGCTGTTAGGTGCATATATGTTTATAATTGTTGTATCTTCTTTCTGAATTGACCCTTTTATTATTATGTAATGACCTTTTTAATCTCTTCTTATAGATTTTGATTTAAAGTCTATTTTATCTGATATCAGTATGGCCACCTCTGCTATTTTTTGTTTACTGGTTGCATGGAATATTTTGCTCCATCCTTTTATTTTTAGTCTATTTGTATCCTTATATCTAAGGTGTGTTTCTTGTAAACAGTAAAAGGATGGATCATGTTTTTTTTTATCCATTCTGCCACTCTCTTCCTTTTGTATGGTGTGTTAGACCATTTACATTAAGGTTATTACTGAACATGAAGTGTCTACCTCTCTTATTTTACTATTTACTTTTTGAATGTTTAGTATCTTCTTTGTTTTTTTTTTTATTCTGATTTTTCTTTTTTGGGGGAGTTTCTTGTGATGAGGTTTTTTTTTTTTGTTATCTTCCTTCTTGTCTTTTGAATGTTTCTTCTTGGTGATTTCTTAGTGGTTACCACATATCTTAAATGACATAACTTACAATTACAACAGCATTTAACATATGAACAACAGTTAACATACAATCTTAACATAATAAATCTGTTCCTGATATGCTCCTTCCTCCCCTGTTTCTGTTGGTGTGTCTCCATTAACATCAATATACAACCTATATTTGATAAGTTTACTTTGTACTTATTTCTTGATGCTCTTGCCTTTCCTTTGGAATACTCTCTTGAGTAATACCTCCAAAGCTGGTCTGGTAGTGGCAAATTCTCAGAACTTCTGTTTGTTTGGGAATGTCTTGATTTCCCCTTCATTTTTGAATGACGACTTTGCTTGGTAAAGAATTCTTCATTGGTAATTCTTTTGGTTCAGTATTTTATATCTATTGCTCCATTGTCTTCTGGCCCCTAGAGTCTGGGGAGAAATCTGCACTGATTCTTATGAAAGACCTTTGGTATGTTATATTGTGTTTTTCTCTTGCTTCTTTCAGAATTCTCTCCTTGTCTTTGGTTTTCAAGAATTTCCTTAGGATATGGCACAGAGTTGATCTTTTTTGTCTTTTCTGATTGGGGTTCGTTCCTATATTTGCAGGCTTGTTTTTCTGTTCAAGTCTGGGAAATTCCCTCTGATTATCTCTTGGAAAATTGTTTCTGTGCCTTTATTGTTGTCAGGGTGCTCTGGTATTACAATAATTCTAATGTTAGATTTCTTAATTGAATCCCACATTTCCTTTTGGGTCTGTTTGCTTTTCTTTGTTCTTTTCTCCTGAGACTTGATAAGTTCAGTTATTTTGTCTTGTAGCTTACTTATGCTGTCTTCTGTCTTTTCTACTGTTGTTCTCTTGCTTTTTCTAATTCAGATGTTTTATTCTTCAGTTCCAATAGTTCTCTTTGCTTTGTTTTTTGTGTGTGTGTTTCAATTTCCTTGTTAAGTCTCTCATTTTGTTTCTCCTTTTGTTTCCTGATCTCCACTTGTTTGTTTTCCATGTGCTTTTTTGTTTCTTTAAACATATTTAGCACCATATTCTGAAAATTATCAATTCTTTTCATTATTCTGGCCTCCACAGGAGAGATTTCCTCTTCCTCTTGTTTTGCTTTTAATTATTCCTCCTTCTTCAAGGATTTTGTGTGTTTTACTATCTTTTGAACTTGGACCATTTTGTTACCTTTTTTTTCTTTACATTTTGTATTCTGTTTATTGTGGGAAATTTTCTGATTTGGTGTTCTGGTGGTGCAGCAGCCAAGCGCCCGGCTACCAACCAAAAGGCCAGGGCCTGCCTCCACCAGCTGCTCTGTGGGAGACAGATGTGGCAGACCACCATTGCAAAGATTCATAGCCCTGGTAACCCCATGGGGTGGCTCCCCTCAGCCCCGCAGATTCACTATGAGTCAGAATGGCCCTGTGGCAGTGGTCTTGGTGTCTTCTCCTGAGAACCACTAGCTGGCATTCTTATCCTTAGGTTTTTTCAGTGCTGGTTCAGGAGTTCTGGATGCTTGGTTTGTTGAATTCAATACACATGTGTGAGAGGGGGGATTAGATGGTCGCTGATGCTGACATAAGCAGTGGAGCTTGACTTTCTTGTGACGATGGTGGAGGACTCTCTATGTCTTTCTCTCACTGTTGCCCATGCACAGGCACTCCCACAGTGTCCTTCTGTGGGCTCTTTCCTGTCTAGTCTGTCTGAAATATTCCCCTCACCCTGCTGTCCTTGCAGTTCCTCCTGGTCCTAGTGCTGTCCATCTCGGGCCTCAGTGAAATTCAACAGCACTCTCATTCAGTGCCACAGTCTCCCTTTGCCCCCTCCCAACTGCATGGCCTATGTATTCCCAGGGTGAATTTGCACTGCCTTAAAAAAAATTGGGCTAGAGTGTCCTTCGAGTAGCTCCTTTTCTGTGTTACCTGTTTGGGGTGTTATCCAGCCCTATCCCAAGATGGCTGCAATGAGCAAGTGCTTCTGATGTTAGTGGGTAGGATCTCTGTCTACTGTGCTGACCCTGTTCCTTCTCTCCCCCACTTCTGGACTCATCCTGACTCTCCAATACCTCAGCTGCTGTCCGGAGTTCTGAGATCTCAGTCTGTGCTTGTTTTTATTCATTGTTCTGTGAGTTAGTTGATGGAGGAGTAAGTAGGAGCGTCCACTCATTTAGCCATCTTGTCCTCCTCCTCAGCCCAACTAAATTCTTTTGGCACAATTCAGTAATCCTTGAAAATATGATTGTATAGTAATCTTTTTACATTTACTAAATGCATTACATTGAAAATTCTGATAATTTTTGTATGATGGTATGAAAAGATGTGTTAATTATGAGCTTATATTTAAATCATGTGTCTGCATTTTTAAAAAAATGCAAAAATCTTTAAAACCAAAAGGAATTTGAAGTACTTACCTTCATTAGCAGCTGCATCTCCAAAGGAGGAGCCATATGCTAACTGTAACATTTGTCCAACCCAACTGAAAAAATAACAAGGAGAAAAAGGGCAATAATTAATAGTAGCCAGTAGTTTGAGTGATTATGATGTTTAAGACACTTTCTCATTTAATCCTTATATCAACCATAAGAGGTAAGAACTATTATTATTCCTATTGAACAGATGAGAAAACTGAGGTTCAGAAAGGTTAAATAATGTGCCTGAGTTAATGCTCTGAATCCAGGCAGTCTAGTTCCAGAGCCTATGATCTTCACCACTACATCTTATGGCTTACAGCTATCATTAGAAGTATTTTAAAAGAACAAAGAGATATAGTCTTGACACCAAATGTTCCATAAACATAGTTTCCTTTAGGAAAAATTTAAATTAATAATAGAGAAATAGTACAAACCAGGATTAAATCAACTGAAGATCATGATTTGATGCTAGTATAAATTATGTAAAACTTTCTCTAATCCTGAGATAAAAGAAAACTGTATTGTTGATGGTTGGATATTTTCTAAGCTTTTCATACCCCCAACATTAAAAAGCTAAATACCAACATATACCAATCATCCTTGATTACAGCCTAACTTTAAAGCTGAATTAGAACTTCCCTGTTGGTATCTATAAAGGATAGATTCTTATAATTTTTTACTCCTAAAACACATAAATCACAGTATTAAAAATCATGCCAAACACTTAATAATCTAAAAGTACTCAATTTTACATTGGATACTTTCATTCAGATAGTAATTGTTAGCAGTTTTTACCAGCAAAATCTGTCTTTTGATGCTTAGGATAGATCCTGTTCCCCTATTCAGTTCTGTTATTCTGCTTTTGAAAATATCAACCACAGAACAATTCTCCCCTAATCCAAATACTCATTTTAAAATTTCATAATTGATTTTATAAAATGTAGGACATGGTGACTGGGGACTGATACAGCAAGATGGAAGTATTTCAAATATAATAGTATATTAAATACTCTAAGCAGAAATATTATTGGCATGCTGGAAAAGCCATTTTTGACTGTCTCAAAATGTTCTGCTTAGATTTTATTTTTTAGCCTCAAATATTTATTATTATTGTTTAGTTTGGCTGTTGAAAATATGGTATTTGAAGTAAAGTATAAAAGATATTACAATCAGTAACTATGAATTGAACTAGTACAGAACAAAATTATAATAGTGTTAGGTCATTTTATTCTGAACCTGACTGTCATTATTGATGACCTACATATACAATCTTTACAATACAAAATTTTGTTAGCTTCTTGGAATCAAACTATAATATTGAATTTCATGATTAGAATTTGTTAAGTGGCAATATTTCAGCCACTTAAGGCTAATAATTTATAAATATTAAACATATTCTTAGCATAACTCTATTAAATCAATGATCTTTAGTGGTATGGACAGAAATTTTACTCATTTTTTTGCAGTCACATATCATAATGTAAATAATATTTTGTGAAAATCTATTGGTGACATAAAAGAACTAAATAAGAAAGATTAAAATTTGTTTTGCAAATCATGCAATAAAGAAAGCTTTTAGTCAAAACTGGGTGAAAGCAGGATTCTCTCTCCCTTTCTCAAATTCAAGTGTTCCATAGCCACATGTGGCTAGTGGCAAGTGTCTTGGATAGTGTAAATATAGAATATTTCTGTCATTGCAGAAAGGTCTTTTAGACCTTAATATATTGGAAAAGTAGAAATTCTGTGTGAGGGGTTAGTACCTTTGACATAGAATTCAAAGCGTTTCATATATTTACTGGGTTATTTGGATAAAGATTTAAAAAATCTCAAGTAATTGATATTTTCATATCCTTACAAAATTATAATCCCTCTCTCTCCCCTTTAAAAGAGTAGATTATAGATAAGATACTAAAATTAGCTTGTACATTTCCAAAAGAAAGTTTAAAGAAAAGAAGTCATTTAAAAACTAAGAACTTTCACAAGCCAAGTGAGAAATTAAGGTTATTTAGAAGTTACTGTATTTAAGTAGAAATAAGCTTTTTTACTTTTAATTTTTTTTTCCTTCTGCGTTCCAGGCATGTAGAAACTGACATTTATAGAAAATTTACAGAAAATGTAACAGGACACTGGCATTTTCAATATCCAAATAAATTATTTTAAATGTGCATGAAAGCAGCAAGAATCTAAGCATATCATTTCCCTGATGAGGCAGTTATTGATGTTTTCTTTTTCTAGAAATGTTAGGAAATGAACTTACTTTTAAAAAATTAAAACTTTAGAAAATTATTGCCCCTATCCAATTGACATTAGAGGAGTCCTGGTGGTATAGTGGTTTAAGTGCTTGGCTACTAACCGAAAAAGTCCTTGATTTGAACCTACCAGCCCCTCTACAGGACAAAGATGTGGCAGTCTGCTTCCATAAGAATTACTGCCTTGGAAACCCTATGGGCCAGTTTTCTTCTGTCCTATAGTGTTGCTATGAGTTGGAGTCACCCGACGGCAACAGGTATTAACATTAGATAATTGATTAAATTGTAAAACGTTTTACGTGTTAACAATACTAATTATCTGTTTATTACACTGGTTAGTCATTCTTGGGAGCCCTGGTAGCACAGTGGTTAAGAGCACAGCTGCTAACCAAAAGGATGGCAGTTTGAGTCCACCAGCTGCTCTTTGGAAACTCTATGGGGCAGTTCTACTCTGTCCTATAGGGTTGCTATGAGTTGGAATTGACTTGATGGCAATGGGTTTGGTTGTTTTTGAGTCATTCTTGAAAGCATAAGTTCTTTAGGAGCAATTGCGTTTTCAAATACACAAAAATGTTTTCATAAAATCAACTTTTATCTTTAAAACGAGTTAGATCCAAGCAGTTAAAACTGTTGGGTGCAATTTTCCATGGCATTTCTGCACATTATGTTTTGTCATGGACTCTCTTGTCGAGGAAGTTTGTATAGCAGGCAACTTTGGAAGATAGGGGTGCCTCCAGGGCAGAGATTAGATTAGTTTGTTTCCTTACAAGGTTAGTAAAAATAATGTATCTCCTCTCAGGCAAAGGTTGGGCAGGTTTGCTATCAGCCCTCTTTCAAAGATTGGAGGGTTTCTAAACTAGGAGTTGCTCAGTGTGACACAAATCTGCCCTGTGTTCAGCATCCACCCGGTGGGCTCCACATCATCCCCTTGGAACTTGGGGTCAAGGGGAATAAATGCTAGTGAAGGGAAGCTCTTGTTGCCTGCTATGCTGTGACTAATAAAGTCCTTTGTCTCTAACCCAGGAGTCTTGGGTCATTCTGCCAGCATCTACGAAACAGTGGCAGGCTAACTTGTAGGCTTGTAAACAGGATAAAATCTCAGACCCTACACAGCTCTTGAGAAAACACGACAAATTAGATTTAGTAGGTACATACCAATTAAGAAGCCCCATAGAACACAGAGTGTGGGAGAGAAGCAGAGTGGCCCAAAAGAATGTCCATTAAAGGGGTGAAAGGTAGAGAAAAGCCGGGAACAAAACACATCAAGTTTATTTTCTAACAACTCCTAATCTGTTTACTTTTTGGCCACTTAAACCTTAAACTCAAAACAGAGGATATACATTAATTTTAATCTTCCTGGTAAAAACAGGAAAAAAATAAAGACAAACAAACCAAAAAAAAAAAAGATTTGAAGACACAAGTTCTTCAGGATGAAATGAATACCTAACTAGTTTCGTAAGCTTTACCCAGCTTTTCACAACTGTTATTAGTTCTACAAGACTCCACATTGAAAAAAAATAAATAAATCCACCTGATGGGGAAACTGCTGTCCTCATCCTAAGCGACCACTCCGTTGTTCTTGCTTGTTTTCCAACCCTAAACTAGGTTAAAATTGGTCTTTCTCTGTGTCTCACCTCCACCCACCCTGATGTGAAAGGTGAACATGTGCTCAGAAGGAAGGGTGAGTCGACGGCGCTTCGTAGAAAGTAGTCAAAAGGCAACCAGTTCAACTACGGTTTCCCTCTGTCTTTATTATTAAGGTGTTATTAAGGCGATGAACTTAGTTTTTATTTTCAAATTACATCGCATATTTCTTAGTCCATTCCCGAGCTATTCTATCATACTTCTCCCTATCCTTCCTGTAGATCTTCGCAATTTCAGGGACCAAAGGATCGTCAGGGTTGGGGTCGCATAACATAGAGCAGATGGATAACAGCACTTTTGAGATGGTGAGTGCTGGCGACCATTCAGACCGGAGAATATCCAAGCAAATACTACCGTTTCTGTTGATGTTCGGATGGTAAATTCTGGTGGTGAAGGCGATCTTGGGTGGTTTGAAGGGATAGTCGGCAGGAAATTGGATTGAGAGGAAGAAGACCCCTCCCTGGTAGGGGCTGTCGTTTGGCCCCATGATGGTTGCTTGCCAGTGGAACATGTCGTCCCCTACCGGACCTGCGGAGCACTGGGCTGGGGGGTCGCGAACCAGGTCGAGGAACTCCTTGTGGATGCGCTTTAGAGCCATGGTCAGCAAGGCGTGGCGGCCAGTCTCTGGAGCAGGTAGAGGGCTGCCTCAGTGGTCGCAAGGCGGCAGGAGGGGTGACTGGCGGAGTTGGTAGATAGGCGATCTGTGGGCTGAAAGGGGCGTCGAGGTGGGAGCCGGCGGAAGGGGACGGTGGCGGAAGGGAGAACCGATCCCGGGGGCGCTCCGCCGGACCTGAGGGACTGGACGTCCGTGGTTCGAGGCCGTTGTGCTGCCTGGAGACCCCGATGCTCGGAGGCCGCGTCTCCTGGTGGCCGCGCTGTCCAGACAAGCCCAGAGACACCGCTACCCCGGCTTCAGGCCACCTGCCCCTGCCCCTGCTCCTGCCGCCTGCTGCCCACACTGGGGACTCGGGAACTGGCTAGGACCCTTTCTGTGAGGTAACAGCGGCGGCGCTGACCACGTGGTGGTGACGTGGGCGGGGCGGGCGAGGGGGCGGGGCGGGCGAGGGGGCGGGGCGGGCGAGGGGGCGGGGCGGGCGAGGGGGCGGGGAAGTCCCCTTACCTATCCCCTTGCGCTTTGTGCTGTCTAGTAGTGTCACACACCTAACTGAAAGTTACCTCGATGAATAAGAGCAGTTCAAGGAAATCCACTTACCCCTCATCCAGATTCACCTTCCCTTAACATTTTACCCCATGGGTGGCTTTATCTTATCCTTTCCCCCCTCCTTCTCTCTCTCTCCCCTCCTCCTCGCTCCCAGCGTTGATAAGAAATCATATCAGATGGTAGGTCACAGTTTCATTTATGATATAGAAGAATTTCCAGCTGCATAACTGTCACCTAATATACCTATTCAATCAACTTAGGAAGGCAGGATAACAATCATTTGACCTTATTTTAAAGAAGGAGAATGTAGATGGCTGAATGAATATTCTAATAGTAAGATAAAATATCTAATTCATTGAGAGGAACTTTTGCAAATCTCTTGTTTTATATGGTCTCAAAGAAGAACATGGCTTGTGTGGTTCTGAACAAATGAATTGGTCTCTTTACTGTGGTAAATATAAACTTTAAAAATACTCATTTAAATAACAGAATAATTGTCATAAAATTAGAAAAGAAAACCAAGACAATTCTTTTGGTAGGAAGCACATATAACATTGCAAGATTTTGAGGTAAGCTTCCAAAGTTCTCTTTATTCGAGGTAATGAGGCTTGAAAATTATTTTGCAAGTCCAAGTGCCGTTAACACCAACCTTTCTGATTGGGCTGGGCATCAGGACCATGTACTATTGTGTGACTGTGTGAGTTCTATACAGGAAAAAAGGTGATCACAGCCCCTACATCCTGTCAGTGATCAATGCTATGTCCTAAATAACTTTTACCCCCATCTGCACTTCATCTCCAGTGTTGGACAATTCAAAGCTATTTTAGCTTCCCCCTCCTCCCTGCCCCCCCCCCCCCGGCATAATGTAATGCTTCTCTTAGAATTTAGCTGTAAGGGTATATCGCTTTCTTCAGATACTATCTCTATAAAACTTTCATTATAGATAACAAACTATCAAAATTTTATGAATAAAAATGATATAAGCAGCCTTTCCTTTTGGTATCCTCTTGAGACAATATTTAATTCCTCAAAGAGACAGTCTTCTTTCATTGTCTAGGGCAGATGCTGTCAAGTCAAAGCTGGCTCCAAGCTATCTCCTTTACAATTAATACTAGTCTAAGGTCATTCATAATTTTAGTGTTCAGCTTTAAAATGTGTGGAATGGAAGAGATTAATATCTCTCAACTGTTCTTTGTCTTCCATCACTCTGTTTAACCAAAGTGCTCCATTTAGTTATCTAAGAAAAGGCACGGCTCAGCAACTGATTCTATACTTTTCTGTGGCTCATTTCCCTTTTCTCTCCTTGTCAAGAGTTGACACAGTTATGGAGATTTTTTTGTTCTCCATCACCAATGTCATAAAAAAAAAATATCAGTTTGATGTTGCTGTGTCTAAAGCAGTGGTTCTCGAACTTGTATCAGAATCACCTAGAAGGTTCCCAGGCCCCTCCGCCAGAGTATATGATTCAGTAGGCGTTGCGTGCGACCCGGAATATATGTTTCTAACAAGGTTCCCATGATGCTGATTCTGCCGGCCTGGGGACCGCACTTTGAGAATCAATGGTCTACACTAAAGGAATGCGATTGACAGCATAAGTCAAAATTCTTGCTTTCAGACGCAGACTCTGGGGTTTAAGGACTCTCAAATATTTTTCTGCATGGTATGTTAATGATTTTAAGTTAATGATGTGTCACACAGTCAATTAGTCAGTGAAGTGTTCAGTCAATGCCATTAGCTTTTGTTCAGCCCTAAGCTAGGTATCAAGGGTGTGATGGTTAAGATTGTGTGTCAGCTTGGCTGGGCCATGATTCTCAGTGTTTTGGCAGTTGTACAATGTTGTGATCACTTCCCTGTTGAAATTTGGTACGTGATCACCCTTGTGATGGGATCTGCTGTGGTACCGGCAGGGGCCGGGCCGGTGGCAGCTCACTGCCCCCCTCAGTCTTCACCCTTCCGCTCTCTGCTGCCTACCTTCTTCCTGCTCTCCCTGCTCCGGCTTTTGCTTGTTCTAGATCCTGCAGCTGGCTCCTGTTCATCTGACCTCCCGTTGTTGGGACTTGAGCTGGCAGCTGCCGATCTTGAGATTCATGGATCTTCACAGCCTGCAATAGCCCTGCTCTCCAGCCTGCTGATCCTGGGCTCGCCAGCCTCTGTGGCTACCTGAATCAGCAGAAGTCTGCGACAGCCCTGCTTTCCAGCCTGCGGATCTTGGATTTGCCAGCCACTCTGGCTATGTGACTCAGGAATATCCTCTTTCCTACCCCACAGACTTGGGATGTTACAACCTCTAAAAACCACGTGAGCCATTTCCTTGATATAAATCTGTCTATATATACTGGTTTTGCTTCTCTAGAGAACCTAGCCTGAAACAATGGGACACAGAAGAGACGGTAACTTGCTCCCTCTTTTTAAAGACCTCGTGTTCTTGTTGGAAAGATAGTGCTAATTGATCAGCCAACAATGCAGGATAATATGTGATAAAGTATTAATGTTATCATCCAGAAAAACAAGTGTTATAATTCTTCAGAGAAGGGTGAGGAAATTATTTAGGATTGGGTTCTTCATGAAGAATTGGATTTAAAATAGGCGTTAAGGGTTAAACAGACACTTTGGATAGGTCTGATGAGGGAGACAGTAGAGTCTAGACCGATCCAACAGCCAGACGAAATGTGCTGCAATAAAAGTTACAGAAGTATAACATGATGGAAGGGTTTCTTAAGGAAGTTTAGTCTGACAAGCAAGTAGTAGTAATTTAAAGATAAAACTCAGATTGTTTAAAAGTTTGAAATTTTCCAGAAACATATTTTTTCAGGACAGCTTCAGGGACTATTTTCCATCCATTTAGAAAAACAAATTTATTGAGGTATAATTGTCATACAGTTGACTGCACACATTTTAAGTGCACAATTTTATAAATTTTGACATATGTACACAACTGTGAAATTATCACAACAGTCAAGATAATGAACATATCCATCTTCCCCAAAAGTTTTCTTGTGCCCTTTTATTATCTTTCCTGTCCACCAACTCTCTCTCCACAACCACCAAGCCACTTTCTGTCACAATAGAGTAGCTTGCATTTTCTAGAATTTTATATAAATAGAATCATACAATATGTGATCTTTTGTGTATGGCTTCTTTCATTTAACACAATTATTTTGAAATTCGTCCATATGGTCTCCCACATCAATAGTTCAATCCTTCTTATTGCTGAGTAATATTTTGTTTTATGGATATACCAGAAAATATAAAGCAAATAGCACCTGTTGATAGACATTTGGGTTGTTTCCAGGTTTTGGCTATTATGAATAAAGCTGGACATTTGTGTACAAGTGTTTGTGTAATCATATGCTTTTATTGCTTTTGGGCAAATAACTAAGAGTGGAATGTCTGGATTATATGTTATATATAGTTCATGCTTAACTTTATAAGAAACTGCCAAACTGCTTTCCAAAGTGGTTGTACCGTTTACATTTCCATCAGCAGTGTGTGAGAGTTACAATTGCTCTGTACTCTCAACAACACTTGGTATTGTCAGCATTTTTTTATTTTAATCATTCCAATAGGTGTGTAGTGGTATTACATTGTGACGTTAATTGGAATTTCCCTAATGACTAATGACTAATGATCTGAGACCTTTCTTCTTTTCTAATATACACGCTTATCAATTTCCTCCTACTTACTGTTTTAGTAGTATCCCATAAATTGTGATATGATTTAATTTCATTCAGTTCAAAATAGGATTTTCATTTTGGTTTCTTCTTTGGCCTATGGGTTATTTATAAGTGAATTATTTAGTTTTTGTATATTTGGGAATTTTCCAGACATCTTTCTGTTATTCGTTTCTAATTTAATTCCATTGTGGACAGAGAATATAGTTTGTATGACTTGTATCCTTTTAAATTCATTAAGCATTTTTTGTGGCAGAACATATGGTCTATCTTGGGAAAAGCTCCATGTGCACATGGAAAGAATGTCTATATTGTGTTGTTTTGGATTTTTGTTACTAAGTGCATAAATGTTTAGGATTGTAATGTCCTCTTGATAAAATGGCTCCATTGTCATTATAAAATGACATTCAAGCTTTTTTTTAAAATTTCTGTTAACATGGTGTATCTTTTTCCATTAATTTGCTTTTAACGTAATTGTGTCTTCATATTTAAAAAGAGTTTCTTGTAGGCAACATATAGTTGGCTCTTGCTTTTCTAATCGAGCTGACAATCACTGCCTTTTAAATGAGGTGTTTTGCCCAATTAAATTTAAAGTAATTATTGATAGGGCTATGTTTAAATTTAAGATATTGCTGTTTGGCTATTTGTTTTATATTTTTTTCATGTTCTTTGTCCACTCCCCTTTTTTTTCTGCCTTCCCTTAAATTAAATATATTTTGTGACCCCACTTTAAATCTTCTGTTGGCTTATTAGCTCTAACTCAATTATTTTATTTTAAGGGTCACTTATGCGTTTTTTAACTTATCAAAGTTTACTTTGAAGTATTATTATACCTCTTAACATACAGTATAAGTAGTGTATAATAATATGCTTCCGTTTCTCCCTTCCTGGTCTTTATGTTATTTTTCTCATTCCTACATTTTATTTATATATTTGTTATAAAACCTATACTACATTGTTGTTACCTTTTGTTTACATATTCAAATACATTTTAAAGACATTCAAACAATAAGAAAATAATCTTATGTATTTGTCCATGTAGCTATACCATTTCTGGTGCTGTTCATTCCTTTGTGTAGACCCAGATTTTCATTGGCGTCATTTTCCTTTCGCCTAAAACATGTTCTTTAACTGTTCTTGTAGTGCAGGTCTGCTAGCGATGAATTCTTTCAGTTTCTGTATGTCTGAAGACATCTTTATTTCGTTTTCATTTTTGAAAGATTTTTTTTGCTTGGCCTAGAATTCTAGGTTCACAGTTGTTTCCTTTCATTACTTTAAAGATGTTGCTAAATTGTCTTTTTGTGGCTTTTTTTTTTTTTAATAAGAAATCTGCTGTCATTCTCATCTTTGTTCCTTTGTATGTAACAAGTCTTTTTTCTCTGTATGCTTTTAAGATTTTTTTCTTTATCACTGATTTTGAGCAATTCAATCATGATATGCTATGGTGGTGTAATTTTCTTCATTTTATTATGCTTATGATTTGTTGAACTTCTTGCAGCTATGAAATTATAGTATTCATAAAATTTGGAAAGCTTTCAGCTATTATTTCTTCAAATATTTTTCCTGCTACCCACCTACCTCTTTCTTTTATGTATGCCAGTTACAAACATATTACACTGTTTGAAGTTGTACAATTCACTGATTCCCTTTTATTTTTTTCGGTATTTTTCTGTTTTTCATTTTAGATATTTTCTATTGCTATGTCTTCAAATCCACTAATTCTTTCTTATGTAATGTCTAATCTAGCATCAATCCCATCGAATGCATTTTAAATCTAAAGCATTGCAGTTTTCATCTCTAGAAGTTTTGTGTGGTTCTTTTTCATGTCTTCCATATCTCTACTTAACTATTGAACTTATGGAATACAAGTATAATAACCCTTTTTAATGTCCTTGTCTACAAATTCTAACATATGTATCAGTTCTGGGCCAGTCGGTTGATTGCTTTTGCTCTTCATTAAGAGTCACGTTTTCCTGTGTTTTTGCATGCATTGTAATTTTTGATTGATGCCAGGTAATGTGGATTTTACCATACTGGATGACAGACATTTTTGTATTTTATAAAAATTCTTGAGCTTTGTTCTGGGACACAGTTAAGCTACTTTGAAATAGTTTGATCCTTTTGGTCTAGTTTGTAATATTTTTTAGGTGAGCTCAGAATATCATTTAGTCTAGGACTAATTATTACCTACTACTGAAGCAAGACACTTCTATTAGTGCTCCATAAATTATGAAAATTTCCAGTCTCATTGGTGGGGATGGGCACTGTTCTAAGCCTGGTGTGATCTTTGGTGTCTATTTCCTCCAATCCTTTCAGGTCATACTTTCTCCAGCCTTGAGGAGTTTCATCAGAAGCAATAGCTTATCATTACTCTGCTGAATACTGGAGGGGGAACCTCTACAGGTGTCCAGAGCTCTCTTTTTGTGCATCTCTTTCCTCTCTGTTATTATGCTCTTTGAAGTCTAGCCCTCTTTTTCTTCTGAGATTCTTAACTTTGTATCCTCAACTCAAGGAGTCTGCCAGGCTCTATTTTTGTTCCTTTTCACTATTCTGTGGCCTGAAACTCTCTCAAGGTGAGAAGCTGGGGCAATTATATGGTTTAGCACCTTTGTTTCCAGTCTCTCAGGAATAATAGTCATTTATTGACTGATGTCCAATTCTTGAAAATCTTTGTTTCATATATTTTATCTAGTTTTTTAGTTGTTTTAGGCATGAAGGTAAGTCTGTTATCTATTACTACATCTTGGTTAGAAGTGGAAATTGCCACATCCATTTTTTATATAACAATCAAGAGAAAAACCCTTTAAATTATACATAATATTGCCTTAATTTTATATATATATATATATATATATATGTATATATATATATATATATATGTATGTATATATATATATATATATACACGTATATATATATATACGTATATATAAATACTTGTGGAGCTAGAGAAGGCAAAATGAGATTGAAACAAGTTAAAATTGAAAAGTTTCTATATAATTATAGAAACTGGAATTTGAAACTTAGAAGAAAGGTAAATTGTTGAGAGTTGTAGAAGGGGCAGTTGAATGAAGTCTACTTTAGAAAACTAAATAAAGACATAAAAATAAACTTTTTTGAGGAAATGTGTATGACGTTTATCTTTATATGGGAGTTTCCTTATCTATATTTAACATTAAGAATATTGCTTTTTATCAACCAGCCTGATCTCATAGACATATATAGAATATACCACCCAACAGCAGCAAAGTACACATTCTTTTACAATGCACATGGAATGTCCTCCAGAACAGACTACATCTTAGGCCACAAAGCAACCCTCAAAAAAATCGAAAACACTGAGATAATACAAAGCATCTTCTCTGATCACAACACCATCAAAGTAGAAATTAATAACAGGAAGAGCAAGGGGGAAAAAACATGGAAATTGAATAATACCCTGCTTAAAAAATCACTTGGTAATAAGAATAAAAAAATTCCTAGAATCAAATGAAAATGGAACTATATCATAACAAAACCTTGGGACACAGCAAAGGCAGTGCTCAGAGGTCAATTTATAGCAATAGATGCACACATCAAAAAGAAGAAAGGGACAAAATCAAAAACATTAGCTACACAACTCGAACAAATAGAAAGAGAATAGCAAAAGAAGCCCACAGCCACCAGAAGAAAGGAAATAATTAAAATCAGAGCTGAAATAAATGAAATAGAGACTAGAAAAACAATAGAAAGAATCAACAAAATCAAAAGTTGGTTCTTTGAAAGGATGAACAAAATTGACAAACCATGGCCAAATTGACAAAAGAAATACAGGAGAGGACACAAATAACACAAATAAGAAATGAAATGGAAGACATTACAACAGACCCAACTGAAATAAAAAGGAACATAACATAGTACTGTGAAAAACTATACTCCAACATGTATGAAAACCTAGAGGAAATGGACAAATTTCTAGAAACACACTACCTACCTAAACTAATACATACTGAAGTTGAAAATCTGAACAGACCCATAAAAAGAGAAGAGATTGAAAAGGTAATTTAAAAAAACTCCCAACAACAACAACAACAACAAAAAAAAGCCCTGGCCCAGATGGCTTCACTGGAGAATTCTACCAAACATTTAGAGAAGAGCTTACACCAGTATTACTCAAACTATTTCAGAACATAGAAATGAAAGGGATACTTCCAAATTCATTCTATGAAGCCAGCATAACCCTGATCCCAAAATCTGGCAAAGACACCACAAAAAAAAAAAATTACAGACCAATATCTCTCATGAATATAGATGCAAAAGTTCTCAACAAAATTCTAGCCAGTAGAATTCAACATCATATCATATATGGTGTATATAATACACCATGCCTAAGTGGGATTCATACCAGGTAAGAAGGATGGTTCAACATTAGAAAGTCAATCAATGTAATCCACACATAAATAAAGGAAAAGAACCACATGATCATCTCAATCAATGCATAAAAGACATTCGACAAAGTCCAACACACATTCTTGATAAAAACTCTCAATAAAATAGGTATAGAAGGGAAATTCTTCAACATAATAAAGGGCATATATACAAAACAAACAGCCAACATCATTCTTAATGGAGAGAGGCCGAAATAATTCCCCTTGAGAAGAGGAACAAGACGAGGATGCCCTTTGTCACCACTCTTATTTAACATTGTGCTGGAAGTCCTAGCTAGAGCAATAAGGCAAGAAAAAGAAACAAAGGGAACCCAAATTGGTAAGGAAGAAGTAAAACTATCCCTTTTTGCAGATGATATGATACTATACATAGAAAACCCAAAAGACTCCACCAGGAAACTACTGAAATTAATAGAAAGATTCAGCAGAGTAGCAGGATACAAGAGAAACATACAAAAATGAGTTAGATTCCTATTCACCAATAAAGAGAACTAGTAAAAGGAAATCAAGAAAACAATACCATTTATAATAGCCCCTAAAAAATAAAATGCTTAGGAATAACTCTAGCCAGGGAAGTAAAAGACCTATACTAAGAAAACTACAAAACACTATTGCAAGAAACCAAAAGAGATTTACATAAATGGAAAAACATACCATGCTCATGAATAGGTAGACTCAACATTGTGAACATGTCAATTCTACCCAAAACAATTTACAAATACAATGCGATCCTGATCCAAATACCAACAGCATACTTTAAAGAGATGGAAAAACTAGTCATTAACTTTACATGGAGAATAAAGGGGCCCCAGATAAGTAAAGCACTATTGAAGAAGAATAAAGTCGGAGGACTCACACTACCTGACCCCAGAACCTACTATACAGCTACGGTAGTCAAAACAGCCTGGTACTGGTACAACAACAGACACGTTGACCAATGGAACAGAACTGAGAACCCAGATGTAAATCCATTCACCTATAGTCACTTGATCTTCGAAAAGGCCCAAAGTCCATCAAACGAGGAAAAGACAGTCTTTTTAACAAATGGTGTTGGCAAAACTGGATATCTATCTGCAATAAAATGAAACAGGACCCATACCTCACACCATACACAAAAACTAATTCAAAATGGATCAAAGACCTAAATGTAAAACCAAAAAGTATAAAGGTCATAAAAGAAAAAATAGGGTCTAACACATGGCATTAACAGGATACAAACCATAACCAACAATACAGAAACACCAGAAGATAAGCTAGATGACTGGGATCTTCTAAAAATTAAACATTTATGCTCATCAAAAGATTTCACCAAATGAGTAAAAAGAGAACCTAGAGACTAGGAAAAAAATGTTGGCTATGACAAATCTGACAAAGGCCTAATCTCTAAAATCAACAGTCAAATCCAACATCTCTACAACAAAAGACAAATAATCCAATTAAAAATGGGCAAAGGATATGAACAGACACTTCACCAAAGAAGACATTCAAGTGGCTAACAGATACATGAGGAAATGCTCGTGATCACTAGCCATTAGAGAAATGCAAATCAGAACCACAATGAGATACCATCTTACCCTGATGATACTGGCACGAATCAAAAAGACAGAAAATAATAAATGTTGGAGAGGCTGCAGGGAGATTGGAACTCTTAGGCACTGCTGGTGGGAATGCAAAATGGTACAATCATTTTGGAAAAAGATATGGCACTTCCTTAAAAAGCTAGAAATAGAAATACCATATGATCCAGCAATCTCACTCCTAGGAGTATATCCCAGAGAAATATAAGCCATCATACAAATAGACATATGCACACTCATGTTCATTGCAGCATTATTCACAATAGCAAAAGGATGGAAACAACCTAGATGCCCATCAACGGATGAATGGATAAACAAACTATGGTACATACACACAATGGAGTACTACACAATGATAAAGAAGAATGATGAATCTGCAAAGCATCTCACAACATAAATGAATCTGAAAGGCATTAAACCAAGTGAAATAAGTCAATCACAAAAGGACAAATATTGTATGAGACCACTACTATAAAAACTCATGAAAAAGTTTACACAAAAATAGAAACAATCTTTGATGGTTACGAGGGTGAGAAGGAGTGGGAGGGAACAATCACTAAATAGCCAAAAGGTAAGTGGTAACTTTGGTGAAGGGTAAGACAGTATACAATAAAGGGGAAGCCAGCACAACTTGTCCAAGGCCAAAAAAAAAAAAATAGAATATTGCCTTTTACACTTGATGGTACTCCTAGGATAAGCTGAATGTGTTAGGCAGAGTATATCCTGGAATAGTTATTATGGATTTCCTTGAAGAAAAATATACAAGTAATTGAATACACTAAATAAGTCAATATAAAACAGCTTCTAAATAAAAACAATCGAATTTATGTCTATAAATACCAATAATTCTTTCATTTTGATTGAATTGATTGGTCAGATATGTCAACAACTATTGTAGCTAAGTGATTGTTCATTTAATTGGCCAATTGCTTGGCCATATTGTTTATTTTGATATTTAAGTAAATTTAGCTAAAGATTGGTATAAATCAACATGAATATTAAAGATTCCAAGTCAGATACTTAGTGCATTACAAGTTTCATTTAATTCTGAAATATGAATTCTAGGGACTATGCTTTCACATTTTTCTTTATATTAATACCTGTAGTATTTCTTCTGTGATTTTCTATCTTGAAATACTCTTTCTATTTGACTTTGGCACTTTGCTTTATATTCTAGTTAATAGGTGAAGCAAATAATTTAGTATGTTTATTTCTTGCTTCGTCATATCTGTTTTTCACATTACTAACATGATATTTATCATCCTGTATAAATAACCAAAAATCAAAGACTGATTCATCTTCCACTTACATTTTTACAAGCATATAAGAATAATTGTCTGAGTTGTTTTAACTTATATCACTGATCAAACAAGCTTTACACACAGGTGAAAGTAGCTTGTACTTGTAGCTTCCAACCATTTTATTTCTGTTTTACTGAGAAGAAAATGATGATTGACTTTTCAGACACAAAATGGTATGCAGACTTTCTGTAATGAGCTTGTATATCCCAATTCATCAACTCTTAGGAGTAATTGTGTCTGCTACAGTTCTGGATCTTGATAAGTAATGTAATTTGCAAGATTAAGCACCAGCTCTGATTTGATAAGTCGATATGATTCTGTTGATCTCTTTTCATGCAACATCTACTTAGTTTTGTGAGATATGTAACAGATGAATTTGCCCTAGATAATTCTAACCTTTGCCAAATGAACATGACAATCAATCCATGCTGTCTATGTGTGTGAATCTTTTTTTTTCTATGCAGTTAATGGAATTAAAACAATAACAACAACAAAGTTATAACCATGGCAACTCCACGAAGAACATTGTTTCTTTAATTTTAAATTAAAAAACCAAACCCGCTGCGGTCAAGTCGATTCCGACTGATAACACCCTATAGGACAGAGTAGAACTACCCCATAGGGTTTCCAAAGAGCGGCTGGTGGGTTCGAACTGCCCAACTTTTGGTTAGCAGCCAAACGCCTAACCACAGCGCCACCAGGGCTCCAAATAATCCCTGTATAAATACATTGATAATATTAATAATTTTGTATTACATAATTTTTAAGTAAAAAATACAATATTTTACTGAAAATATTATGCATCACTATAAAAGAAAAGCTTATTTACATGGGGCAGAGAATTAGGGCTCTATAAGTTCATAAGTATTCTAACCCCCCCAAAAAACACTGATTGCCATTGACTTGATTCCAACTCAAGTATTCTAACAGGGAAAGCCAAATCTGAGGCATAATACTGAATTCAGTGTCTCTGATTTCACATCTATTAAAATGGAGAGGAACACAGTATTTTCTTTAAATAAAAATCTATTGAATATGTTTTAATGTTTAAGTGAAGTAAAATCTACTTCACAAGATTTTTCCTGTTATGCTTTATTACATCACAGCTTATAGCATACAAATTGAATTTATTTAGCTCACATTTTAGTCATGGTCTTTAAAACTCAGTATAGTTTTGTATTCTCAATTATTTCTAAGTTTTTCATATTTTGTAGTCTCCTTCACTTTTAAAAGAATATAAAACATGTAAAATAAATCAACCCATTCTCAATTATTTAATTTTTATTTTCCAGTTGGATATTTAAAATTAATTATGCTATTTATATGTACATAGGAAGATTTACTTTAATTAAAATATTTATGTAGTCCTCTTCTTTCACTTGTCCAATGAATCATTCACCAGAAATGCTACTTTTACTGGGGAAAAATGATAGAATATAACTACCTGTTTTTTCATCATTATTTTTTATTGTTGTAAAAATATAGATAAAACATCTGTTTTTACCTAAATAATGTGATATATTTTTAAATTACATCAAATTCTTGGAAAAGGGTAAAAAGAATTCTAGGTTTTTGCTTTACAATCAATATTTCAAATTCAATCAACAAATATCTATCATAAGCTAGTTCTAACATTTCTCTGACTACAAGAGAAAATAATTTTGATGGAGGGAACAAAGAAATCATTAAGATTCTTTGAGTCTATTACATATCATGGTTTCACTACTGGTTTACTGATTATGGAATGCATTCACTTAGGTTGAGTTTGAACTTTCAAAGATCACCGTGCCTCCTTCTTTATGAAGACAATATAGATCAACCTCAAATCCCACCTTTTCTGAAAACATGCCTGCATCCTTACCTACGTTCAGCTGCTTTACTTCTTAAGACTGAATTCCCCATGTATGTCCTTTATCTCATCCTTTCTTGCCTTGTCTTGCTTCATCCGCCATTTCCTCTATCATTGTATCTGTAATCTCTTCTTCTTTATTGGTTCCTTCCTTTAGCTTAGAAACATATTAATATATTCTGCCTTATATACAACAACAACACTCTATCTTTAATCCTAATTGTCTCCCAGATGTCAACCAATGATTCTGCTTCAATTCTTGACAGAATAGAACACATTTGTTGTTTCCACATCAGTATATTCTTCAATGTCTTTTTGTTGCTGTTGTTAGGTGCTGTTAAGTCATGTGTTCTGACTCACACGTACCCTACGTACAGCAGAACAAAATGCTGCTCAGTCCTGCAACATCCTGGCATCGTTGTTATGCTTGAGCCTACTGTTGCAGTCACTGTGTCAATCCATCTCGTTGAGTGTCTTCCTCTTTTTTGCTGACCCTCTAATTTACCAAGCATGATGTCCTTCTCCAGGGACTGGTCCCTCCTGATAACATGTCTGAAGTATGCGACACAAAGTCTTGCCATACTTGCATCCAAAGAGCATTGTGGCTGTACTTCTTCCAAGACAGATTTGTTCATTCTTCTGGCAGTCCATGGTATGTTCAATATTCTTTGCCAACACCATAATTCAAAGGCATCAATTCTTCTTTGGTCTTGTCCAGCTTTCACATGTATATGAGGCGATTGAAAATACAGTGGCTTGAGTCAGGCGCACCTTAACCCTCAAAGTGACATCTTTGCTTTTTAATACTTTAAAGAGGTCTTTTGCAGCAGATTTGCCCAATGCAATAAGTCATTTGATTTCTTGACCGCTGCTTCCATGGGCATTGATTGTGGATCCAAGTAAAATGACGTCCTTGAAAGCTTCAATATTTTCTCCTTTTATCATGATGTTGTTTATTGGTTCAGCTGTGAGGATTTTTGTTTCATGTTGAGGTGCAATCCATACTGAAGGATACAGTCTTTGATCTTCATCAGTAAGTGCTTCAAGTTCTCCTCACTTTCAGCAAGTTAGGTTGTATCATCTGCATATCATAGGTTGTTAATGAGTCTTCCTCCAATTCTGATGCCTCCTTCTTCTTCATATAGTCCAGCTTCTCGGATTATTTGCTCAGCATACAGACTGAATAAATATAATGATAGGATACAACCCTGACACACACCTTTCTTGACTTTAACCCATGCAGTATCCCCTTGTTCTGTCTGAACTTCTGCCTCTTGGTCTAAGTACAGGTTCCCCATGAACACAATTAAGTGTTCTGGGATTCCCATTCTTCAAAATGTTATCCATAATTTGTTATGGTTCACAGAGTCGAACGCCTTTGCATAGTCAATAGAACACAGGTAAACATCTTTCTGATAGTCTCTGCTTTCAGCCATGATTCATATGACATCAGCAATGATATCCCTCATTCTATGTCCTCTTCTGAATCTGGCTTGAATTTCTGACAGTTCCCAGTTGATGTACTGCTGCAACCACTTTTGAATGATTTTCAGCATAATTTTACTTGCGTGTGATATTAATGATATTGTTTGGTAATTTCCACATTCTGTTGGATCACTTTTCTTTGGAATGGGCACAAATATGTATCTCTTCCAGTCAACTGTCCAGGTAGCTGTCCTCCAAATGTCTTGGCCTAGAGGAATGAGCAGTTCCAGTGCTGCATCCGTTTTTGGAAACATCTCAGTGTTCTGTCAATTCCTGGAGCCTTGTTTTTCGCCAATGCCTTCAGTGCATCTTGGACTTCTTCCTTCAATACCATAGGTTCTTGATCATATGTTATCTCTTGAAATGGTTGAACGTCGACCGATTCATTTTGGTACAGTGACTCTGTGTATTCCTTCCATCTTCCTTTGATGCTTCCTGCGTCATTCAGTATCTTGCCCATAGAATCCTTCACTATAGCAACTTGAGGCTTGAAATTTTTCTTCAGTTCTTTCAGCTTGAGAAATGCCCAGTGTGTTCCACCCTTTTGGTTTTCTAACTCCAGATCTTTGCATATTTCATTATAATACTTTACTTTGTCTTCTTAAGCTGCCCTTTGAAATCTCCTGTTCAACTCTTTTACTTCATCATTTCTTCCTTTCGCTTTAGCTACTCTGTTCAAGAGCAAGTTTCAGAGTCTCTTCTGACATACATTTTGGTCTTTTCTTTCCTTTCTGTCTTTTTAATGGCCTCTTGCTTTCTTCATGTATGATGTCCTTGATGTCATGCCACAACTCTTCTGGTCTTTGGTCATTAGTGTCTAATGCATCAAATCTATTCTTGAGATGGTTTATAAATTCAGGTGGATATACTCAAGGTCATACTTTGGCTCTTGTGGACTTGCTGTAATTTTCATTAGCCTCAACTTGAATTTGCATATAAACAATTGATGGTCCTTTCTGCAGTCGACCCCTGGCCTTGTTCTGACTAATCATATTGAGCTTCTCCATCATCTCTTTCCACAGATATAGTTGATTTGATTCCAGTGTATTCCATCCTGTGAGGTCCACGTGTATAGTCGCCATTTATGTTGTTGAAAAAAACTTATTTTCAATGAAGAAGTCATTGGTCTTGCAAAATTCTATCATATGATCTCTGGCATTGTTTCTATCACCAAGGCCATATTTTCCAACTACTGAGCCTTCTTCTTGGTCTCCAACTGTCACATTCCAAAAACCAGTAATTATCAATATGTCATGATTTCATAATTGATCAATTTCAGACTGCAGAAGTTGGTAAAAATCTTCGACTTCTTCATCTTTGGCCTTACTGTATTCCTTGTAGGCCTGTGGATATTACCTTATCACTGACAGCTTTGTACTTCAGGATAGATCTTGAAATGTTCTTTCTGAGATGATTGCAATGCCATTTCTCTTTAAGTTGTCATTCCTTGCATAGTTGATCATATGATTGTCCAATTCAAAATGGCCAATACCAGTCTATTTTAGCTCACTAATGTGTAGGATATTGATATTTATGTGGTCTTTTTCATTTTTGACCACTTCCAATTTTCCTAAATTCATATTTCATACATTTCACATTCTGATTACTAATGAATGTTTGCAGCTCTTTCTTTTCATTTTGAGTCGTGCCACATCAGCAAATGAAGCTCCTGAAAGCTTGATTCCATCCACGTCATTAAGGTCAACTCTACTTTGAGGAGGCATCTCTCCCAGTTGTATTTTGAGTACCTTCCAACCTGAGGGGCTCATTTTCTGGCACTATATCAGACAAATGTTCAGCTCTATTTATAATGTTTTCACTGGCCAATTTTTTTAGAAGCAGATTGCCAGGCCCTTCTTCCTAGTCTGTCTTAGTCTGGAAGCTCTGCTGAAACCTGTCCACCAATGGTGACCCTGCTGGTATTTGAAATACCGGTGGCAAAGTTTCCAGTATCACAGCAACACACAAGTCACCACAGTATGACAAACTGACAGACGCATCTTTTTCGGGGGTGCAAATTGTTAAGCGCTTGACTACAAGCCAGAAGGTTGATGTTTTTAACCCACCCAGAGGCACCTTGGAAGACCGGCCTGGTGATCCAATTCTGAAAGGTCACAGCCTTGAAAACCCTAAGAAGCAGTTCTATTCTGCACGCATAGCATCTTCATAAGTCGGAATTGACTCAAAGGCAACTAACAACAACAACAAGCAATAGAACAGGATTAAATTAAACATAATTAAAATTGAGGGTACGCTCATATAAACTCACTAAGGGAAGAACAAACCATTTTTCTGGAATGTTGAATACAAATGTAAGCAATTTTCCCTTTCAAATTATAGGTAATTTAATTCTTTTTAAGTCTAAATTAAACAATCAAAGATTTATTGATGACGTTAGTCAACACTTTAAAGTCAGTAAGATGTAGTTTAAAATATCAAAAACATGTTGCTTTTGCTAATTGGAATTAATGTCTTACAGTGAATATTTTATTCTCATGTAACATTTTTGTTACAAAAGTAAAATTACATTGATCAACTGCAGTAGGGATTGTTATTGATGTGCAAGCAGACAGAATATGATCTAGTTGAAAGGATGATTAGGTTTAAACTAACTTGTGTCACAGAGCTGTAGTCAATTTATGGAGAGCAGAATAATCAAGATAAGTGAGAAATGAGTTTTCAATTTTATTGTTCATTCTTTTAGAATTCAAGTAAATGTGTGTAAAACTAATCAAACAATATGTATTCATTCACTATGCAAAGCAATGTCAGCCCGCCAAAAGCAGGCCAATATCTGCTTTGATAAAGCCAGTTAGTTTCAACTATTCCCCAAGGCTTTCCAACAACACAGGGCAACTGGCATATGGACTACCTTCTTGCTCATTCTATAGACTTAAATGTCAGTGAAGACACAGTGATTATTAATGAATGCGGAGTAGATCCACTGTGTCAGGTGTCTAAAGTTATTCTGGGTTTTAATTTTACATTGAGGTGCTCAGTAATTATCATATGGTCCTATTGAAAGCATTTAGTCCTTAAAAATAAGGCACATTTTAGACAATAAAATTTTAAGTTATGGGAGATAGGCACTTATTCTTATATCTACAGATATTTACATATGCTAGCAACTTGGCAGAGTCCTGGCGGCTCAGTGGTTAGGAGCTTGGCTGCTAACCAAAAAGGACAGCAGTTTGAGTCCACCAACCACTCCTTGGAAACCCTACAGGGTAGTTCTACTCTGTCCTATAAGGTTGATATGAGTTGGTATCGACTCAATGGCAATGGGTTTGGTTTGGTTTTTATCACCTCTGCAGCCAAAGCCTTATGTACAAAATACCTTGTAGTTGTAAAAACAACCTCTGGTATAAAAAGTGTGACATCTTTCCTTCCTTAGGGCCAGATTTTTATATAGCTGCTGTGCTTATAAATCTCTGCTAAAGAATCCTGGTAACATATTAAATAATTATGGTACAATTTTGTTGTGATTCTACTTACCTTTCTGGACTCTCTGTCTGCTTTGCAGGCTCTATGCAGTCATTACATATTGGAATTCTTCAGGGTTTGATTCTAGGCTCTTTTCACCTTTATGCTCTTTTCTTAGGCAAGTGGTTCTCAAAGAGTCCTGGAACCACCAGCATCAGCATTACCTAGGAGCTTGTTGTTGTTGTGTGTTCTCAGTCAAATCTGACTCAGAGCTTGTTAGATATGTAAATTCTCAGCCCACATATCAGACCTATTGAATAAAAACTTTGGGACTGGGGCCTAGTTATATGTGTTTTAACAAGCCCTCCAGGTGATTCTTATGCATGCTGAAGTTTGAGAACTACAGCCTTAGGTGTTCTCACCTATGCCTATGGCTTCAAATACCATATAAATGCATACAACTCAAAAATTATATCTCCAATCAAGTCCTTTCTCTGAGCTCCAGACTTAGAGCTACTGCCTATTTGAAACTCTGTAGGATGTCTCAAAGGTACCCCAAGGTCTGTATTTCCAAAGACCAAACTCACAATCTTGTCCCTGAAACCTGGTCCTCTTCCAGCGTTCCCTATCTCACTGATAATTACAATGAAATCCATCTTGTTATACAAGCCAGAGAACTAGGAGTTATCCTTGACACTTTCCTCTCCCTCAATCACTACAGTCAAGTTTTGATGGTTTTACCTCCTAAAGATATCTTGAATACATCAACTTGTTTTAATTTTCACTCCAACCATTCTATTCTAAATAAGCAAACTAGCCCCTACTTGTCTCCTCACTACCCTTTGCATCCTCCTTCAATCTCTTCTCTATCTGACCAAATTACCCCTTTCTGGAAAGATTTTAGTTGCTTCCTTTGTCTCTTGATATAGACTAAAATCCTTAACTGATGGCTTATAAGACCTGCAAGGTTTGGCTGATACCTACCTTTATAGCCCCATCTTGCATTATACTACCCTTCCTCTCTACGTTCCAGCATGTTGGTCTCCTTTTGGCTAATACCATTGTTGCTGTTAGTTGCCCTCAAGTCAGACCCTACTCATGGTGATCTCATGTACAACAAAACAAAATATTGCCTGGTCCCTCAAGTCCATTGTTGTGGCCACTGTGTATTTTAAGTGCCTTCCAACCTAGGGGGCTCATCTTCAAGCACTATATCAGATAATATTCTATTGTGATTCATTGGGTTTTCATTGGTTAATTTTCAAAAGTAGATCACCAGGCCTTTCTTCCTGGTCTGTCTTGTCTGGAAGCTCCACAGAAACCTGTACCCCATGGGTGACCATACTGGTATTTGAAATACTGGTGGCATATCTTCCAGCATCATAGCAACATGCAAGCCACCATAGTATGACAAACTGACACATTGGTGATGGTCAGTGTGTAGCTCTCCACTAAGCCCTATTAGGATGGGGATCACATCATTTAACTTAAAAAAAAATTCCATTGTATTCCCTGAACCTACTATGGTACTTGAAACATAATAGAGGCTCAACAAATATATATTGAATCAGTGTATGAATAGAAATTACTTACTAATTCATTTCATCTGAGCATTCAGCAGCAAAGTAGAAAGTCTTGATTCGTGCATGAGAAGCTTGAAAAGCACTAGGGAAAAAAGAACAGAAAATAGAGAATTCAGTTTACTATCGAAACAATCAGGTCCCAGCAACTTTCTAGTATAATCCCTACAATAAAATGAAGAAAATTACACCATGACACATCATGATTGAATTGCTTAAAACCAGTGATAAAGAGAAAATATTAAAAGCACCCAGAGGAAAAAAAGACATGTTACATACAAAGGAAGAAAGATGAGAATGACAGAAGATTTTTGTAGATAAGTCCACAGAGTTTAAGTGACTTGCCAAAGATACTCTATTAGTGACTGACTTCATTAGGATACTGATTTGGCAGTCCACTAGAACGGAAACCTGGTGGCATAGTAGTTAAGAGCTACAGCTGCTAACCAAAAGGTCGGCAGTTCAAATCCACCAACTGCTCCTTGGAAACCCTATGGGGCAGTTCTACTCTGTCCTATAGTAATTGATTCGACGGCAACCAGTAGCCTGAGAATGTTTCATGCTTGTTTATTAGAGGATTAAGAGCTCTCTCATTTTTAAATGATATGTCATAGTATGAAAGGGGTGACATATAATGATTTAACAATAACTGAATTATTAATCAGATTTTACATTTCTGCAGAACTATTAGGTTTCTCCCTTTTTCAAATGCCAATATTTTTCACTTGACATGGGCACGCATGAGAAAAATATGGCTCTTGTGGTTCTATGGCCTTATGGCTTATCAAAAGTGAATGAAGTACCTATGCCTATAGATTTAGGCTTCTGTTCCTTAATATTCTAATTGAAGATATGAGAGCATGTATGCAGGTTGTCTGCGTATAATGTTTGTTAATGAATTACTTCTCCTCTTTTGTGAATAGTCCAAAATATTTTGCTTATTTTTCTAAAGGACTTGTAGTGTTTGAAATTTATTGTATGAACACTTGATATAATAATGATATTAGTCTTTTTTTGTTTCTATGACAATTTTTCTCAATTTATTTTTCCATTTATATTATGCTTTATTTTGACATAAAAATTTAAAATTTGATATAGTCAAATCTTTTTTGTCTTTGCCTTTATCATTTCTTCTGACAAGCTTAGATGAATCTTATACACTTTTGAGAAGGAACCACTTCTATTTTATTATAGATTTTGACTAGCAGGACATTCAGTTTAAGCCTTTAATAGATAAAGTGATCACAGTATTATTCATCACTCCCTTTGGGTTCAAATGTAAAATTATGGCCTATTTTAAACTCCTAAAACATGCATTGCCTTTGGATCACTGATTATTAATGTTTATGGAAACTCCTAAGGTTCTTCTCTTCTGAAAACACACTGACAAATATCAGTCTTTTTTTTTAAATCAAAGACACAGCTTGACCCAATTAATTTCAACTTATAGATCTACTAGGAATGCAAGATATTGGACCCAATATTATGGAATAAGAAAACATCTCTACTCTGTGCTTGTAAACTACATCCTTCTAACTATCTCCATATCATTTAGTAAATTATGACTCCTACATCACTACATGGCATTATTAGTATTCAATTTAATAAAACTTAAATTTCAATATTTTAAAATTTTTGTGAACAAATATAAATACTAGGGATAGGCTAGAAAAAAATTATAATGCAACTGTTAATTTCCCAATAAAAGCCTCCAAACTTTTAGTTTAAAAGTATAGCAGTCTCTCCGTTATTCATGGGTAGATAGTTCTTCCTGTTTGTTCACTTTATTTGCTCTTCTTTAATAAGAATTATTGAGGTTTTCTAAGTATCACTCATCGGTACTCTCCCAGAAGGGTGTAGCATAGAGGGGAAAAATGGCAAATGCTCTCTATCAATACTTGCTACTTAATTCTTACTGGATACTTTCGGACATTTTTCTAGAACTCTATTTTTTCTGCGACAGTGACATTTTGCCCATATCTCTTACCTAGTAACTCCTAGTTATATTTTGATGTGTCTGGCTTATCTATGCAGCACCCTTTGAGGACAGGGAATTCTCCCATTCACCTTAACATTATTAATGCTGAATACAATGGTTTATGCACATAAGGTAATTAATAAGTGTTTTTAGATGGTGAGTAATTATGTTTTCTGTAGTTCTGAGTGAATTTTGAAATACATTAAATTTGATTTCTATAAATGTGTATAGTACAACAGATTAAAATACAATTTTTAAGAAATATAATAAATTGATGTTTAATTTTCATACTAATTATTTATGTTTTTGTATAATTTATTACAAAATGATTTGCCATTCCTCCATATGACTGAAACTGAGATAAGTATCTACACCATTTAACTATATTTCTCCATTACAAGTATCTAGTATTTGTCAAAAATATTTTAACATATGTATTAGATTTGCTCTGCACATCCCAAAACCATTAAAAAGTTTAAAAATTAAGCAGCTATTTGTTAATAGGTAGACAAAAAGATCCCAGTTGTTTAACATCTAAATTCAGCCTAAAAAATAAATTCTGTTCAATTAGTTTTGTTCAGGCATAGACATAAATAGCCAAGTTTCCGTTCATTTTACTTACACTTTCACTCTCAACATTTAAAAAATCGAAGTTAATTATCCATTTATGAATATATAGATTCAACAGGATATACATGTATCTCTCTATCCATCTATCCATCCATCCATCCATCCATCCATCCATCCATCCATCCATCCATCTACTCATCCATATATCTTGTTATCTACCTACCTATCTAGCCACCTACCTATCTACCTACCCACCCACCTACCTATCTCTCTCTCTCCTCTCTCTCTATTTGTCTAAAACCAAACCCATTGCCATCAAGTCAGTTTCTGAATTATGCGGACCCCGTGTGTTACAGAGTAGAACTGGGGTGAGACTTTCCTAATACACCCTTCCATATAAGAAAAACCCTTTCTATAACCACTCTGTTCCCACACTTGTGCTCCACTGTAGCAAGAAAAGAGGATGCTGACAATGTAATTGATGTCAATAAGTTGTATACCCATAAAAAGTTAAATTGGCAAATGGGAGATATATATATATTTACAACCATAAAAAAAAGAGCAGCTGCTGAGGCCTCTTATATACAACAAAATACCACATGGGATTTGGTTTCTTGGTTTGACCGTTTAGGGTCATGGTTTCATGGCACATCCCAGTTGATTGGCCTAATATCGTGTTTAAGCCTGTTCTACCTCCTAGTTCTTTGCATAGTGCCTGGGATCTTAAAAGCTTGCAAACAGCTATCTAAGGCACAATTAGCCTCTATTTTCCTGAATCAACAGAGGAAGAAGGAGAGTCAGTAAGAGGAGGAGGAAATGGAATACATGGCTAATTGCCTCCACAAACAGCTACCTCTTTTGCCATTAGACCAGAAGAACTGGATGGTTCCATTTCTGAACCTTTGATCAAAGATTCTATAGAAGATTCCTGCTCATAAGGGGGAAAATGTGGAACAGAATTTAAAATTCTCATGGAATTCAGACTTTCTGGAGCCATTGAGGCTGGATGAAACCTTGAGTCTATTGCCCTGAGATAATCTTTAAGCCTTAAACCAAAACTATCCCCTGAAGTCTTCTTTAAACCAAACAATAACTTCGCTTAATTAGTAAAGAAGGTCTGCATTGAGCATTGTGCTCTTTTGAAGAATTATCTATATGGGATCAAATTGGCAGTAGCAACTTGAAAGCATAGAAAGGAAGCTTAAGGGGCAGTAAGTTTATGTTAATGGAGGAAGAAAAATTGAGAAAAAAAGAGTGAGAATGGTTTCTACAACTTGAAGAATGTAATCAATGTCACTGAATTGTACAAGCAGAAATTATTGAATTGGTGTATGTTCTTCTGTGTATGTTTGTAACTACACCAACAAAAATAAAATAAATTATTAAAAATACAAAAATAATATTACTCTCAATATAGTCTGAATTTCCAGCTAATTTAATTCTTTTATTTTTTCTTTTTTTAAAAAAAATTTATACATACATTGTTATGTGACTCTAATTGCTCTCCCCATACTGTGACAGCACACTCCTCCTTTCCACTCCTGATTCCCCATGTACATTCAACCAGCTCCTAACCCTCTCTGCCTTCCCACCTCACCTCCGGAGAGAAGCAGCCCATTTAGTCTCTTGTATCTACTTGAGCTAAGAGGCACACTCCTCACGAGTATCACTTTATGTCCCACAGTCTAGTCCAATCCCTGTCTGAAGAGTTGGGCTCAGAAATTGTTTTAGTTCTGGGCTGATAGAGAATCCAGGGGCCATGCTTTCTGGGGTTCCTCCAGTCTCAGTCAGACCATTAAGTCTGGTCTTCTTACTAGAATTTGAGTTCTGCACCCCACCTTTCTCCTGCTCCATCCGGGACTCTCTGTTCTGTTCACTGTCAGGGAGGTCATTGGTGGTAGCCGGGCACCATCTAGTTCTTCTGGTCTCAGGCTGATGAAGTCTCTGGTTTATGTGGTCTTTTCTGTCTCTTGGGCTACTACTTTCCTTGTGTCTTTGGTGTTCTTTGTTCTCCTTTACTCCAGGTGGTTGGGACCAATTGATGCATGTTAGATGGCCGCTTGCAAGCTTTTAAGACCCCAGACACCAGTCACCAAAGTAGGATGCAGAACATTTTCTTAATAAGCTTTGTTATGCCAATTGACCTAGATGTCCCCTGAAAGCATGGTCCCCAGATCCCTATCCCTGCCACTCTGACTCTCAAAGTATTTGATTGTATTCAGGAAACGTCTTAGCTTTGGTTTAGTCCAGTTGTGCTGACTTCCCCTGTAGTGAGTGCTGTCCTTCCCTTCACCTAAGATAATTCTTATCTACTATCTAGTTAGTAAATAACCCTCACCCTCCCTCCCCACCCTCGTAACCTTCAAAGAATGTTTTCTTCTGTGTTTAAACCTTTCTTGAGTTCTTATAATAGTGGTCTTATACAATATTTGTCCTTTTGTGACTGACTAAATTCACTCAGCATAATGACCTCCAGCTTCCTCCATGTTGTAAGATGTTTCACCGTTTCATCATTGTTCTTTTTCGTTGCATAGTATTCTATTGTGTGGATATACCATCATTTGTTTATCCATTCATCTGTTGATGGGCACCTAGGTTGTTTCCATCTTTTTACTATTGTGAACACTGCTGCAATGAACATGGGTGTGCATATATCTATTCGTGTGATGGCTCTTATTTCTCTATGATATATTCCAAGGAGCAGGATAGCTGGATCATATGGTACTTCTATTTCTAGCTTTTTAAGGAAGTGTCAAATCGATTTCCAAAGTGGTTGTATCATTTGACATTCCCCCTAACAGTATATAAGTGTTCCAGACTCTCCACAGCCTCTCCAGCATTTATTGTTTTGTGTTTTTTGGATTAATGCTAGCCTTGTTGGGGTGAGATGGTATTGTAATTTTAATTTGCATTTCTCTAATGGCTAATGGCTGTGAGCATTTCTTCATGTGTCTGTTAGCCACCTGAATGTTTTCTTTGGTGAAGTGCCTGTTCATATCCTTTGCCCGTTTTCTAATTGTGTTATTTGTATTTTTGCGTTTGAAGTTTTGCAGTATCTTGTAGATTTTAGAGATTAGATGCTGATCTGATTTGTCCTAGCCAAAATTTTTTTTCCCAGTCTATAGGTTGTCTTTTTACTCTTTTGGTGAAGCCTTTTGATGAGCATATGTGTTTGATTTTTAGGAGCTCCCAGTTATCTAGTTTCTCTTCTGGTGTTTGTGCATTGTTACTTATGGTTCATATTGTGTTTATGCCATGTATTAGGGCTCCTAGTGTTGTCCCTATTTTTTCTTCCATGATATTTGTAGTTTTATATTTAGGTCTTCGATCCATTTTGAGTTAGTTTTTGTGCATGGTGTGAGGTATGGGTCTTATTTCAGTTTTTTGCAGATTGATATCCAGTTATGCCAGCATTATTTGTTAAAGAGAGAGTCTTTTCCCCAAGCAATGGACTTTGGGCCTTTGTCAAATATCAGCTGCTTATAGGTGGATAAATTTACGTCTGGATTTTCAATTATGTTCCATTGGTCCATGTATCTGTTGTTGTACTAGTACCAGGTTGTTTTGACTACCGTGGCAGTATAATAGGTTCTAAAATCAGGTAATGTGAGGTCTTCCACTTTGTTCTTCTTCTTGTGTAATGCTTTACTTATGTGGCCTTTTCCCTTTCCATATGAATTTGGTGATTTGTTTCTTTATCTCCATAAAAAATGCTGTTGGAATTGGGATCAGGATTGCATTGTATCTGTAGATCGCTTTGGGTAGAATTGACATTTTCACAATGTTGGGTCTGCCTATCCATGAGAAAGGTATGTTTTTCCACTTATGCAGGTCTCTTTTTGGTTTCTTGCAGTAGTGTCTTGTAGTTTTCATTGTATAGGTCTTTTACATATCTGGTTAGATTTATTCCCAAGTATTTTATCTTCTTGGGGGCTATTGTAAATGATATTGATTTGGTGATTTCCTCTTGGAGGTTCTCTTTATTGGTGTAAAGGAATCCAACTGATTTTTCTATGTTTATCTTGTATCCTGATACTTGCTAAAATCTTCTATTAGTTCCAGTAATTCTTTTGTGGATTCTTTGGGGTTTTCTGTGTATAAGATCATATCATCTACAAAAGAGATACTTTTACTTCTTCCTTACCAATTTGGATGCCCTTTATTTCTTTTTCTAGCCTAATTGCTCTGGCTAGGACCTCCAGCGCAATGTTGAATAAGGGTGGTGATAAAGGGCATCCTTGTCTGGTTCCTGTTCTCAAGGAGAATACTTTCAAACTAGTTCCATTTAGGATGATATTGGCTGTTGGCTTTGTATAAATGCCCTTAATTATGGTGAGGAATTACTCTTATCTTCCTGTTTTGTTGAGAGTTTTTATCATGAATGGTTGTTGGACTTTGTCAGATGCCTTTTCTGCATTGATTGATAAGATCATGTGGTTCTTGTCTTTTATTTTATTAATGGGATGGATTACATTGTTTGTTTTTCTAATGTTGAACCATCCCTGCATACGTGGTATAAATCCCACTTGATCATGGTGAATTATTTTTTTGATATGTTGTTGAATTCTATTGGCTAGAATTTTGTTGAGGATTTTTGCATCAATGTTCATGAGGGATATTGGTCTGTAATTTTCTTTTTTTGTGCTGTCTTTACCTTGTTTTGGTATCAGGGTTATGCTGGCTTCATAGAATGAGTTTGGGAGTATTCCGTCCTTTTCTTTGTTCTGAAATACTTTTAGTGGTAGTGATGTTAACTCTTCTCTGAAAGTTTGGTAGAATTCTTCAGTGAAACCGTCAGGGGCAGGGCTTTTTTTGTTGGCAGATTTTTTAAAAATTTTTTTAATTACCTTTTCAATCTCTTTTTTGTTACAGGTTTATTTAGTTGTTTTACCTCTGTTTGTGTTAGTTTAGGAAGGTAGTGAGTTTCTAGAAATCTGTCCATTTCCTCTAGGTTTTCAAATTTGTTAGAGTACAGTTTTTCATAGTATTCTGTTATGATTCTTTTAATTTCATTTGGGTCTGTTGTGATATCACCCATCTCATTTCTCATACAGGTTATTTGCTTCCTTTCCTGTTTTTCTTTTGTCAGTTTGGCCAATGGCTTATCAATTTTGTTGATCTTTTCAAAGAGCCAGCTTTTGGTCTTGTTAACGGTTTCAATTTTTTTTCTATTCTCTAGTTTATTTAATTCTACTCTAATTCTTATTATTTCCTTTCTTCTGACAGCTGAGGGATTCTTTTGCTGCTCTCTTTCAAGTTGTTCGAGTTCTAGGGTTAAATGTTTTGATTTTGGTCCTTTCCTCTTTTTGAATGTGTACATTTATTGCTATAAACTGACCTCTGAGCACTGCTTTTGCTGTGTCCCAAACATTCTGATAGGATGTGTTTTCATTCTCATTTGATTCTATGAATTTCTTTATTCCATCCTTAATTTCTTCTATAACCCAGTAGTTTTTAAGCAAGGTGTTGTTCAATTTCCATGTGTCTGATTCTTTTCCTTGGTTTTTCTGTTATTGATTTCTACTTTTATGGCTTTATAGTTAGAAAAGATGCTTTATAATATTTCAATTCTTTGGATTCTGTTATGGCCTAATATGTATTCTATTCTGGAGAATGTTCCATGTGCTTTGGAAAAGAAAGTATACCTGGCTGCTGTTGGGTAGAGTCTTCGGTATATGTCCATGAGATCAAGTTGGTTGATTGTGGCATTTAGATCTTCCATGTCTTTATTAAGCTTCTTTCTGGATGTTCTGTCCTTCACCAAAAGTGGTGTATTGAATTCTCCTACTATTGTTGTGGAGCTGTTTATCTCTTTTTTCAATGCTGTTCGAGTTTGTTTTATGTATTTTGGAGCCCTGTCATTGGGTGCATAAATATTTTCTATAGTTATGTCCTTCTGGTGTATTGACACTTTAATCATTATGTAGTGTCCTTCCTTATCCTTTGTGGTGGATTTTACTTTAAAGTCTATTTTGTCAGAGATTAATATTGCTAGTCCTGCTGTTTTTTGAGTGTTGTTTCCTTGATATATTTTTCCCATCCTTTGAGCTTTAATTTGTTTGTGTCTTTAAGTCAAGGTGTATCTCTTGTAGGCAGCATATAGATGGATCGTGTTTTTTTTTTTTTTAATCCATTCTGCCACTCTCTGTCTCTTTATTGGTGCATTTAGTCCATTTACATTCAGTGTAGTTAGTGATAGCTATGAGTTTATTGCTGTCATTTTGATGTCTTTTTTTGTGTGTTGTTGACATTTTCTTTGTTCCACTTAATTTTCTGTGCTGACTCGTTATTTCTTTATGTATTTTCTTTTCATCTTTTTCATTGTTGATTTTGTATTTGCTGAGTCTTTATATTTTTCTTTTTTTAAATTTTGACATGTAGGATTGTTAGTTTCCTTTGTGGTTAGCTCAATATTTACCCTTATTTTTCTAAGTTTATACCAGTCTTTTGTTTCTTTATATCACCTTGACTTCCTCTCCATATGAAAAATCTGTTTACATTTTTTAGTCTCTCTTTTTTATTTTATTGTTGTCATCTTTTACATAGTGACATCTCTGTTTCACTATTTTAAATGTTTTATCTTTGATTTGTTTTTGTGACTTCCTTATCTGGGTTGATATCTGGTTATTCTGTCCTGTGTTCTAGCCTTTGGTTGTTAGCTGATGTTATTGATTTTCTAACCAGAGGACTCCCTGTAGTATTTGTTGTAATTTTAATTTGGTTTTTTCAAATTCCCTAAACCTCTAATTTATCAGGAAGTGTCCTAATTTCACGATCATATCTGAGAGACAGTTTTGCTGGATATGTAATTCTTGGCTAGCAATTTTTTTCCTTAGAGGCTATATATATGTCATCCCATTGCCATTTTGCCTGCATGGTTTCTGCTGAGTAGTCTGAGCTTAGTCTTATTGACTCTCTTTTGTAGATGACTTTTCATTTATCCCTAGCTGCTCTCAAAATTCTCTCTTTGTCTTTGATTTTGGCAAGTTTGATTGTAATATGTCTTGGTGACTTTGTTTTGGGATCTGCCTTATGTGGAGTTCAACGAGCATCTTGGATAGATATCTGCTCAACTTTCACGATATCAGGGAAGTTTTCTGCCAGCAAATCTTTGACAATTTTCTCTGTACTTTCTGTTATACCTCCCTCTACTTGTATTCCAGTCACTCGTAGGTTATTCCTCTTAATAGAAACTCACATAATTATTTTCTTAGAGTTTCTTCAGTTTTTAAAATCCTTTTATCTGATTTATCCTCAAATAAGTTGGTGTCAAGTGCTTTATTTTCAATCTCACTAGTTCTGACTTCTGTTGCCTCAATTCTGCTCATATGACTTTTTTTTGTTGTTGTAATTTAAGTACAAGTTTACAATTCAAGTCAGTCTCTCTTACAAAAATTTATACATACACTGTTATCTGACCCGAATTGCTCTCCCTATAGTGTGACAGCACACTCTTCCTTTCCACCTCTGATTTCCCATGCCAATTCAACCAGCTCCTAACCCTCTCCACTTTCTCATCTTATCCCTGGACAGAAGCTGCCTGTTTAGTCTCATGTATCTGCTTGATATGCTCATATGACTTTCTATTGAGTTGTCTAATTCTGAAATTTTATTGTTAATCTTTTGGATTTCTGATTGCTGTCTCTCTATGGATTCTTGCAGCCTGTTAAATTTATCATTATGTTCTTCTCTACTCTTCTTAAGTTCTTCTATTGCTTGATCTCCTTTTTGCATGATCTCCTTCCTGATCTCTTGAAGAGTTCTGTATATTAATCTTTTGTATTCTACCTCCAGTCATTCTAAGAAATTCTCTTCCTCCAGAAAATTTCTTGATTATTTTGAGAGCTTGGTGAAGCCCTCATGGTCTGCTTCTTTATGTGATTTTGTATTGACTGTTGTCTCCGAGCCATCAATAAGTTATTATATATATTTACTTTATGTTTGCTTACTGTGTCCTAGCTTCTTGTTTTGTTTTGTTTTGTTTTGATATGCCCAAATAAGCTGATCGTGTGAGCTTCACCCATCACCGGAGCTCCTGAAGCTCCAAACTCCTGTCACTGGGTGGCCAGACCTGCCAGTATGTATGAGAGCCCAGGAGTACACCCACTCCTCCTGTATGGATTCACTCAGGTGTCCAGGTTGTTGGCCACCAAGTGTGTTGTGCATGCCCTCACCTACAGTCCTAGACAGGCATGGGTGATTGGTGTAGACACAGGCATCTAGCTGCAGCAGGGGGTTACACACTGAGCAAGTCAGGGAGCCTACAGTTGCCCTCAAGGGTCCAGGAAGAAAGCGTGTCCCTATTCCCTACAGCACGTAGGTGGGTGGGTTTTGCAGCCAGACTATGAGCACCCAATGCTGTTGGCTGTAAGGACTGGGGGCACCACTTATTCTTGAGCCCCTCTTGCAGGTGGCTAGTTGGCATGGGTGGAGCCACCAGTCCTCAGGTCCCTGATGTGGGTAGGTGAAGACCTTGCTTAATGAGCAGAGCAGTGTCAAATGTCACAAACCTGCTACTTCACAGCTGAAACAGTTTGTTAGACTTCGGATATATACCTGTTGTTCTGTGGTAATAAAGGCCTTCACTGTTGAAATAGGCCTACACAAGTCTCTGCAGGGGGAAAGGCACTCAAAGTCTGTGGACCCCTTATGTCTGTGCCCAGACAAAGGAGCTGTGCCTCCCCTGAGTTCCTGGCTTAGGGGAGCCGGTAGATTATTTTCTCCCTCGTTTGTTAATTTGTTTCCTTTCCAAGGCTGAGAGAATGGCTCAGGGTGTGTTATGGGTCCTACTTCTGGCCCAGGCGACTCAGCAATCGTTGAAGGCATCCCGAACCCAGTGCAGAACAGAGAGCAAGGAGGTAAATGGGAGAGAGGTTTTTCCCAAAGGGGAGTGTTTTTGATCCTCTCAGTAGGCCAGACGCAAGTAGTTATCTTTCGAAGATTGAGGGCTGCTTCTCACTGGTTCTGGATGGCTGAGTAGACTCTGTGCTGCTGGGTCTCTCTTGATGTGGAAAACGCATCCTGAGTGCCGCTGCTTGCCTCACTGCGCACTGCAAGCTGATCCAGCCTGAAGGGCTCCAGCTCCCACTGGGTCAGGTCTGGCAACTCCTTGCTGCTTCTGAACCATCTCTCCCTGCCCCTGCCACTCAGTTCGATTCCTGGACTTTGCATTTGATGTTCAGGGCTCCTAGATTGTCATATACAATCGATTCACATTTTTTTTCGGGTCTTTGTTGTAAGAGGGCCTACCAGAAGTGTCTGACTACTCCACCTTCGTGGCCCTGCCCCCTTGACAATTTTTTTTAATTTTATTTATTTTGTTGTTATTGGGAATATACACAATAAAACATACACTAATTCAACACTGTCTACATGTATGATTTAGTGACAGTGATTACATCCTTTGAGTTGTGCAACAATTCTCACCATACTTTTCTGAGTTGTTCCTCCCCCATTAACATAAACTCACTGCCTAAGTTTCTTATCTAATCTTTTTAGTTGTTGTCAATTTGATCTCATATAGATAGTTCTCAAAAAAGCATAATGCTCAAGATAGACATTTTTCACTAGTTAAGCTAAACTATTTTTTTGGTTTTAAGAAGACTTTAGGTTTAAAGATTAACTTGGGGTGATAGTTTCAGGAATTCATCCAGCCTTCATGGCTCCAGAAATTCCATGAGAATTTTAAATTCTTTTCTACATTTTCTCCCTTTTGATCAAGGATTCCTCAAATGTTCAGGAATGGTAGCCGGTCACCATCCAGCTCTTCTGGCCTCACAGCAAAGGTGGCAGTTGTTCATGGAGGCAATTAGCACATATTCCATATCCTCCTTCTATTTCTGACTCTCCTTCTTCCTCTTTTGCCTTGAGGGCTGCTTGTAAGGGCACCTTTATTATTTTTTTTAATGTGGTATAAAAGGTAGTAATTTTCAAAGGCGCCTTAGCAGATATCAAAGTAAGAATTGCCACTCTAGCTTAACATATTCAGTTTATAGTTTTGATTCTAGCACAGAAGGTTGGGAGAAGAATTTCTAACAGTATTGCTTTTAAATGAATAGAAATGTGTAATGAAATTTTCAGTTTTCTCTTACTTAATCAATGTAGTTGTCATTCATTAATTTGAATCATTTTCGAGCCTGTGTATATATTTTATTTTATTTGACTTATTTTTATTTATATTTATATTTTATATATAAATAAATAAATATTATATATTTATTTTCTTTGACTTTTTTGTTTCAAGAATAATGAACATACTTAAACATTGAAGTATGAGTTTTCCAGTATAGAAAGAAAAGACAATGAGGAAATACTAATCACTGTTTTTCCCTGTAATTTGTCTAACTGTGTAGGGATTCACCTTATTTATGGTTCATAATTTAGATTTCCTTTTACTACTGCCTTTTTAATTTCTTCAGCTCTCTCATGACCCCAGTGATAGGAGTTTTATCTTTAATGTTATGAATCTTCTGCACTGAGGCATTTATCTAGATAAGGGGACCATTTATTTAATTTTAGATTTAATTACAGCTTGTGGTTCATACAGTGTGTCGGTAGGAATATCTTAGTTCCCTTCTTTTATGAAATGATGGGAAGACATTAAAGTAGCCTATCTCTCTGTTTGCTTAAAGCGGCCACTGCAGAGCTTCTGCTAACGTAATTCTACTTGTAACCTTTCAGGAAATCAAAGATTGTCCTTTAAGATTCCATGAGCACAGTTCATGCTGGAAAGCTCTTCAAATTTACTTTCTTCATTGAAGTTTTATGACTCAGGATGGTATATGAGGATAGAAAATTATTTGGTCTTGTTCCTGGTTTACACAGGTTAAATCAGAGGGAAGGAAGGAACCATCTACGTGAGATGACTTATCCTAATTAAAAATATAGGTGTCAGGGCTAGCTGATCATTGGCATGCGCATCACTCACTGATCTAAGCTCTTGCTAATACCTTTGAAGACTAGGTTTTCGTAGCAATTAAACAATATTGGCATAAACAATCCTTCTTTCAGGGCATTGGCTTAGCACATAAACACATTCTCATATAATTTATGTTGTTCTGAAAATACATTTTAGAAAAGGACTTACGCAGCATCAACAGTAGCTGAACATTGTTACTCAGTGATTTTCTCCTTATTCATTCTGTGGCATTAGTTCACACACTAGATGCACAATATTAACTATACTTGGTATGAATGTGATTTTTTTAAGATGCTCAAATCACTTAGTTTATTAAATCAACTTAAAAGTACAGTGAGAAAAAAGGGGGAAAGAAAATGGGTAGCTTAACATATTTAATGCAAGCAGGCAGAAGGACCACACTCTCCATGGGTTGTTCAGTGTTCATATGTCCTGACTCTCTCTTTGATTCATCTGCCTGTCCTGAGGATGGTGTGGTTACAAGGGCCAAAGTTGAGGGTAGGCAAGAAAGTTCTGAGCCTGTTTGATTTTGCAGCTACTGAAACTAAAATGTTCAGTGACTCATGTAAGGATACATCCTGTTTAGCCTTCAGGCCTTTTGTTTTTCCTCTGTATTTAAACCAAATTCAGTGAATGTATTTTGTCTCTCTTGTTAATATTTTCACATCTATCATAATCACTTCCTTCAATGTTTCAGTGTTCTCTAATTTTAAATATTTTAAAGCATGATGCTCCTGTGTTTTTTTTTTTTTCATAAGTATAAATATGCTGCAGTTAACAAAGGAGTTATACAAACACTGAATGCCTATTAAAGTTGAGAAATTCAGCAATTGGGTGGTAATTCATCAATGGAAATTCAAAGCTACTCTTAGAGCTTAAGACATTCAGGCTGTATCTGAAAGACAAAGGGAATTATGATGTTAAAAATTAGATAACTCAATGTACTCTAGGTTGAACATGTAGGTTATCTAAGAAATAAGAATCGGAATAGAACTAAACAACATCAATAACAACTAAATATCCTGAGTATATTCCTTACTGTTTATGCAAGTCATCAATTACAATTTACCATGCTCTTTGCAATAAACGTATTCTCAAAAGATGTGTGTCATTCTTATTTGTTTAAATATTCTTTGGCAAATTATTACTTTAGAAATACTTTTTCTAATAAAGCTAACTACTTTCAAAAGCTAGAGTACTCTTTTTTTTAAAGTAAGTTATTTTTTAATGTGAATTATTTTACAATGTGAATTATGAATTATTTATATGTTTTAAAATTGAAAATTTCAATAGATTAAGTCTTCATAAATTGGGAGATATTATAAACCTGAATAAAAATATTTTCTTCTCTGCATTGCATAGTATTTGTAGCACAGAATCAGCATTATTATCTTCATATGGTCTAGCATAATAGCCCACTTTAAAGAAATTTAATAATAAATTTACACAACAAAGAGAAATTAAGACCATTTAATCAGAGTTAATAGTAAATGAAAATACACTGAAAAAACTTGAAGAAATCATTTTGGAATTCAAAAATTGGGTGCTTATCCTGCAATGGAAATTTATTGCTAGAACTTTTAATTTTTATTTAAGTGAATAAAGATATATGATGCCTTGGACATTAGTAGCATTTAGGTGATTCACTATACTCAAATGTAAAGATATGGAAACTGCTGGTATACCATGCCTCATGTTTTATCTTATAAATATTTCTTCATCACTTTTCTATTACGTGGTTAAGGATGTGTAAATATCAATATAAATGACATGATAACTTACTTTAGAGGCAATCATACCTTGCTGGAGAAAGTAAGGAATGACTCTGTTGGTATTTGGATTATGAATCAAAAACTTAGAACAGTGGTTCCACATCCTCTTCCTTTATTGGTTATTTATCCATTTGTAAATTGTTTGCTTAAATGGGACCTCGCTCCAATTGTACTTTATTTTGTGTTTTCAGTTTCCTTAAACAACTGGGCCAACATGTAGATTTCAACTGCAAATGGTTTCTAATCTCTGCTATTAAAATGTCTAACATAAAAGCAATGAGTTCATTCTGGTTTTGGTTACATATTCTCACCTAACTCTAGCGATAACATAAGAAGGAAGGGAAACAAATCAAAACTGGAGAATACAAATGGGGCAAGAGTTCATCTCTCTATTTGCAGAGTGCGACACAAAGACCTGGTCTATTAGTATTGCCAATGTAAATTATGTAGTTCACTTTTCCTTATATAGATTTAAAAACAGTCAAATAAGGCAAGATGTCCTTTAAAAAGGGTAATAAAGAGTCTGACTCCATTTTTGATGTGTGACTACTGACAGCTTTTAAGCCTCATCCTCCCTCTTCCCCTTCTGCTGGAACCCTCACTCAAGCCTCAACCCCTAACCATCATAAAAGCTAGTCTCCTTTCCCTACTCTCTGACATTAGTTTTAGATCATTCTAGGGACGCCTACCCTGATCTCCCCAGAAAATCTCATTATGCAAGTAATAAACCATTTCATACTCTCCTGGTGCATGTGTGGCATCATCTGTCTCAATATCTAAACTAAATTTTGAGTGTGTGTGTGTGGTGGTCACCTCTCAGGGTGACCAACATGAGAAGAAAAATTGATTTAAAAACAAAAATATAATTATTACCAAAATAAAGAAATATAGTATAGCAAGTGATTTATCAAAGACAAAATCATTTGATGTCTGTTTTCCAATACCAAAAGAGTAGGTAAGAAATATTTTAAAGAAATTAATCTGATAGTATCCACTAGATGGCAAAGGCCAAGTTGTATTCCAAAGAATGGAACCAAAAGTTTCTAATCCAGGATAATATACATGAGATTTGGGGTAAATTGTTAGAGATGTGATTGCATGGCTCTTTATTTTTTTTTTGCCTTTTATTTTTATTAATTTTTTTAAATTGTACTTTAGATGAAGGTTTACAGAACAAATAGTTTCTCATTAAACAGTACACGTACTGTTTTAAGACATTGGTTAACAACCCCACGACATGTCAACACTGTCCTTTCTCAATCTTGGATTCCATATTACCAGCTTTCCTGTCCCCTCCTGCCTTCTAGTCCTTGTGCCTGGATTGTTATACCCCATTAGTCTTGTTTTGTTTTATGGGGCTGTCTAATCTTTGGCTGAATGGTGAACCTAGGGAATGACCTCATTACTGAGCCGAAAAGGTGTCCGGGGGCCATACTTTTGGGGTTTCTCCAGTCTCTTGTCAGGCCAGTGAGTCTGGTCTTTCTGAGTTAGAATTTTGTTCTACATTTTTCTCCTGCTCTGTCTGGGATCTTCTGTTGTGATCTGTGTCAGAGCAGTCAGTAGTGGTAGCTGGGCACCATCTAGTTGTACTGGACTCAGTCTGGTGGAGGCCATGGTAGTTGTGGTCCATTAGTCCTCTTTATTCTTTTTTTATCAATTAGTGAATTACTTCTAATGGCAAGTGGCCTAGGCTTTTGAGTAGCTTAATTCTCTTCCACTTTGAAAGAAGAACTGGCTTTCTTCCCTCATCCCCATCCTTGGTAGATAAATTACTTCTCTACATCAGAGACCAGATGTGACAAAGTTATGCTCTCTTCCAGGGCAATGCTTGACACAGAGATGAGTATTGTCTAGAGACACTCTCAAGTCTGCACTAACAAAAAATTATGCAATCTTACAGTTGGAAGGCTACTTAAGAGCTCAATTAGTTTATACTTTTTATTTTAAGTTTGAGTATTCAAAGCCTCCAGGAGAGAGTTTAAGATATTAAGAGATGGAAACAGTATCACCTCCTCAGTAGACAAATCTGATCATATGTTCCACCTTATAGATAATTCAAGCTCCCCTGCTTCAATTTAAATGCATGTTTGCATTTTTCTCAGTTGTTCAACTGCCTTTTCATATAATTAAAAAAATACGTTATAATTACACCACTCTACTATTAAACCACACCCATTTCTTTACAGAATATTTTTATATCTCTTTGATTGAATTTATTTCTCGTCTCTGGACCTCCTGAAATTTTAGCACTTCTGTTCTGAAATGTGATTAAAAAAAAAAAGGGTATAATAATAAGAGTCTAACTAACATAATACAGGAAATATGATATCCTGTAACTTATAGATAATTATCTTTTCAAATATCTCCTCACTCTATACTGGCATTCCTCTAACAACTAAATTTTATAGCACTGATTTTATAGCCTAAATGAACAACTTTGACTCCCAAAGATTTTTCTGCTATTTTGATGGTGGTGGTTTTGGTCCCTAAAGAGTGGAAGCAGAAGTTACTGTATTTCTCTTTGATCCACTGCTTGATTTCCTGTAAACTCTTGATTGGTAGAACTAAGCTCATATCTGTGACTTTATTAAGCCAAACAACATCAACAAAAGGAAAAAGAACAACTTGATACTGATTGAGTCTTCCTCTCCCAAGCTTAGTAATGATTCTATGCATGCATTCTTCAGTTGTAAGAACAAGGCTACAGAAAAAACAATGTATCATTTGAAGAGCATTGTAAAATAGTAGTTATTGCAATACAGTAAGTTAGAGAAGGACTTGACTAAAATTATATAAGTATTATGATTCTTTCTCCTAAGGAAGGTAACGCATATTTTCAGTATTTTGCGGATAAAGTGAAGGAAGGTAAAAAAAGAACTAGGGTGGTATCGTATGCTAATTTGGAAGCAATAGAACTATTTTGTTAATCTTATGGAATCTATTAACTGTCAATTCCTATCACAGCATAATGCTGGAACATAAGTATTCTGATGGATCAAGAATGCAGGCAAGTGTCTAGTATTTCATTTACATTAATGTCAGAAATCTAGACACACAGCTGAATGACATAAAAGTAACCCATGAACAGGAGACTTTGATTATGTAGCCTCTTAGAAATACCTCAGTTTCTGTAAACAGAAGTCACTAGAACACTTAAGCATAAACTCCTGAAGCAGCCTTAATATGGGTATCTTGCAGGCTCAGCATAAGACTGAAATTAAGAGGTTCACTGTTAGACTTTTTTCCCCAGTTTATTTGTTTATTGAAATGAAAATAAAGGAATTAGGTATTTAAATTTTGCCATTGTATATACAGTCAAATAAAATATTGTTTCAGTAATATAGATGTGCTTCCAAATCGATGACTATTAATTGATCTTGCCTTCTGTATGTTTTCATGAATGAGAAGATCGAAGTGAAAATCAATTTTTCCCCAGTGCCTAGTTTTCTCAATAGTCTAGCTGTACTTTCTAATAAGGTAGCCACTAGGAACATGTGGCTATTGCGCATTTGAAATATGGCTAGTGCTGCATGTTGAAATGATATTTTGAACATATTGGATAAAATAAAATATATTATTAAAATTAATTTTATCTGTTTCTTTTTATGTTTATAATAGAAAAAGTTACTTTTTTGCTAGAAAAATTAAAATTATATATGTAGCTCACATTATATTTCTATTAGACATAGCTGATCTGGGCCATGAGCTTAAGGATCTACTATACTTACTTATTTTTTCTGCAATGTGGAGCCAAGTCAATTCGGAATTCAGGTAGATAAATAAAACCGTCAGCCTTGGTGTCCTATAGAAAAAGGAGAAAGGGAAGCATAAGAGAATGTAAGGAACTGATTTAACAGAAAGAGTTAGAATTTGAAATGAAGAGTAACCCTTACATCACATGACTGAGAGCCAGGTCCCCAAGATGGTAATGAACACATTCTTCTAAATTGTTTATAGTTTACCTAGCATGCACTTGAAATAGCTCTCTGCAAAGTGAATGGACTGTGCACTCATTAAACTAGCTATGGTAACAACAATCTATTTCATTAATGATAATACAGAATTGCTTTAAAATATGCAAATAGCTTTCAACATCATTAGGGCATTCAAAGCAGATAATGATATATCAACAAGGACCAGCAATGATTGTGGTTATAGCAACATTTAACACATTTCTAAGCCTTGTTGTCTAATATAGAAAGGTGATTATATATATAGAGTATATATATCATTTATTTTCATTTTAAAAGTTCTTCAAAAATATTTAACAATGACGTTCTTAAGCATGAAATTGTTTAGTGTATGGGCATCAGAGATCAGCATTTGGAATAGGGTCCTTCACTGCCTGTGTCATGGTTTGAATTACGTCCTGCAAAAAATGTGTGTATCAATTTGGCTAGGCCATGATTCCTGGTACTGTGTGATTTTCCTGTATGTTGTAAACCTGCTTCTACGATGTTAATGAGGGAGGATGGGTGGCAGTTGTGTTAGTAAGGCAGGACTTGATCTACAAGACTGGATTGTGTCCTGAGGCAATCTCTTGAGATATAAAAGACAGAAGTGAGCAGTGAGACAAGGGACCTCATACCATCAAGAAAGCAGTGCCGGGAGCAGAGCGTGTCCTTTGGACCCGGGTCCCTGCGTAGAGAAGCTCCTAGTCCGGGGGAACACCGAAGAGAAGAAGGCCGACAGAGAGAAAAAGGCTTCCCCTGGAGCTGACGCCCCGAATTTTGGACTTTTAGCCTACTTTAACTATGAGGAGATAAACTTCTCTTCATTAAAACCGTCCACTTGTGGTATTTCTGTTGTAGCAGCACTAGATGACTAAGACAACCTGTGTCTTTCTTTTCCTACCCCTTTCTCTGGTATTACAAATAACACACTTATTTCTAAGAACCTTTCATGAAATGACTCAATGGTTGGTAGTATGTTTCAACTCATTTATAGAGTTTGTAATTCTTCTACCAATGCCTACGAAATCATTCATTCTTCCGGAATTGCAATTTCTTCAAGGATAAGAAAGGGGAGCAAAGTATTGATACGCTGTAATGTTTGTAATGTGTTGTAATTCCCAAGGAAAAGATTCTATAAAAGTGTTCAAGTTATATGAAAATATAAAACCAGAAATCATTGAATTGAAAAAAATACAAATTTCAAAATCTCATTAATAACAATCTGCCAAAGGGTCACTTGGAAAAAAAATACTAACAAAGGTCAATCCATTAAAAACGCCAATTGTAAAATATTCTGTCAATGTCATGAAAACATGGTGGATATAATTTTTTATTTTCTGTTTAATTTGGACAAGGATAAGATGAATGATATTCATCATGGGGGTTATAAAAACATGATATGAAATTATTTGATCTTTAATAATTGCACTAGAAACTTTCACATTTGCAATAGAAAATTTTTCACAACATTAGTTGAGGAAGTGGTAATAGAAAAATATGATGGAAACTAACACTTATTGAGAGCTTGTAATATGAGAGGTGCTGTGCAAAGGTACTTTACATGCATTATCTCATTTCATCCTCACAATTGTTCATTGATTCAACTAATATCTATTGAACACATACTATTTTGTGTTCAATGGAAAGACTTCTGTAAGTTTAAAAGTCTATGATATAGATTTGGTTGAGGCAGAAAGAATCAAGGTATAAGAAAGAGGATGAAAATATTTGGGAAGTGTTAGTATGCTTCTGAGAAATTGACAAGAATAAGTCTCCGAGAAGTTAAGTAACTTGTCCGATCTCTTGAAGATAACAAGTAGAAAAGCCTGAATTCCAAACCAGATATGTTTGGTTTCCAAACTATTATAATGTCATCCTTACAGATTATTTTTTAGCAGCAAGTACAATCAAATGGCCTGTCTCCCGAGCATCCCTTTAATAATTTTTAGAAATTCTCATCCTTAATAATAATACAGAGATTAAGGACTATTCTAATTCAGTGATATTAGATAGACTTTTTTCCTTTCCGGTGCACTTACTTTTAGATGTGAGAACCAGTAGAGAGTTGACTGTTTCAAAATAAACCAGTGTCTTTTCCAATTAAAAAAGGAGATTCCTCTAGACTCTCTTTTTTTCCAAAGCCATCCCTCGCATTTCCCGTGGCCCAGTTCAGTACAAGCCATTGCACAAAATCGAGTTCTAGACCAAAAAAATTGGTCTTCTTCAGAGAAAAATGAGCACAAGACCCTTCTAAACCACGACACTGCAAAAATAAACAAAGGGATAAAATGTTAATTCGGATACCATAACAATGTAGATAGTAAATTATCATGACATTTTCACAAGTCTACAAGAATCCAACAACCTATCAGTATTGGACAAAATTTTTGTTCTTTCTACAAATGGCAATATTTTCATCATTTATTTTCCTCATGGCTATTTGTATTTCTCATTTGGTTAACTGTCTTCTAGCCATTTGTCTGTTTCGTATTGTCTGTTCATCTTTATCTTATTGATTGATATATTAAAGATATTAACCTTTTGTTTGTCATATATGTTGCAAATACTTTCTCCAGTACTTCTCACCTTTTACTTTTATTTATGGCATATGTATGCACAAAAAAATTAGCTATTTACTTAGTAATATATATTAATAATTTATGTGTTCTGCTTTTATTGCCCTGCTAAGAGAATTTAATTTTTTTACATCAAATCATTAATATGTCTGGAACTATTTTTGGTACATGATATAATATGGTGATCTAGATGTGTTTTTCATTTCCAAAATTTTTGACAGTTGCCACAAATTATCTTTTACTCATTGATTTGAAATATTACTTTTATTATATACTAAATTATTTTATATATTTGGGTCTGTTTCTGGATTTTACAATGCTTCATTAAAATGTCTATATTTTTATTTTTGTCAGAGCAACAGTATGCTAATTATCATATATTTAGAGTATTTTTGGGATTTTTTTAAGGCAGATTCTTTCCTAATAAACTTGAGAAAATTTTTTCTTGGATTTTTCGCATACATGTTTTTTTTCCAGATAAGCTTTTTGAGTTAGGGTCAACTTCCAAGCAAATTTCATTAACAGTTTGATTGAAATAGCATTAGATATAAAGTTGATTTGAGGAGATTTATCGTATTTACAGTATTGAGTGTTTTAAGCCAGGAACATGGCCATATAACTTAATATTTGTTGGAGATTTCCTTCATTTCTCTTTGAAAAGTTTTGCATTTTATCTCACTTATTCTTATACATTTCATTTTAAGTTTATGCTTGCATATTTTATAGTTTTTGTTGCTATTGTGGAAAAGGATGTTTTCTATTTCCTGGCTATCATTTTGTTGTTGTTACATAATGGATGCCATAAAAGGTTTTAATCCCAATACTTTGGGCTCTGTTGTTCTATATATAGGTAAATAGCCCCAAGCCATAAAGTTCTAAGTAAAATTTAAATAAGTTATAGTTTAAGCAAAAATAACAGCTACTGGATACAAATCAACCCTCATCTATGCTGAGGTAAACTCTTAAGAACATGGTAAAGGCAGATTTTGGCTACTTGTTTTCGTCCTTTCAAAGTATCTCAATATAATACACATGAAAATTTGGCCACAAAGTTCTTAAATGTACTGAAGTTTCCCTAAGGCATGTGTTACTTTTCCTTAAAAGCCCAAGGCAAATTAAATTACAACATTGAACATTTTCTTTTAGAAATTCAGTTTAAGTTATTACATTAATTATAATTGTTTTACATATATATACCACTGTAAGTTTAGACTTGCATTTTTAAAAACTTGTCACTCCAGAGTCCAGCTATAGCAGTTATACTAACTACCAGATTAATATTTCTTTACCCTGATCAATTTTGTAGTATTCTAGATTCTCATAGGGTTCTACTAATATGTTAGTAGTTGAAAAGACCCTCAAATTATGTTTATTTGAAGAGTTTAGGCTGATGGTACAGATCGCTTCACAAAGCCAAACAAAGCTATATCTTTTTTCCTATGGTCAGCTAACTCTTTAAGAGTATATTAGTAAAGAGAATTGTTTATCTTTGAATTTTAAAACCATAGTACTGCTTTTGCAGTACATCGCTGTTTCCTTTTGTGAGTTCATGGAGCTTCAGATTCCACAGATATAGACATGTGTAGAAGGTTGGGTTTCTAAGATTGTAATCATTTTGCAAAATTACTGCCTCAAATTATGGCCACTACCACTTCCTTCTACTGTGGAAGGAAGGTGTTCCCAGATAAACCCTTCCCCAGCCCATTAGAGCTGTAGAATTTTTAAGCTAGAAGAACTTTAGAGATCATCTAGCTCAATCCTTCAATTTATTCATAGAGAAATGAGGGCAACAGAAGTCAAGTGACACATGCAATGTCATAGCCAGTTAGTGATAGAGCTTGAGCAAGAAAGCAGGTTTCTTATTATACCAGCTGTCTGTCTTTGCCTACTAATCCCCAGTGAGATTGCTTAGGATTTCCTTACTTTAAGGGTCTGGACTGGTTTCATATTAAGCATGAATGTTCTAATGGTTTATTGAAATGCCACTTTTGAAATGTAGGTCTTGGTTCAATGAGGACGGGCTTGGTAAAATTACCATAACAACAAAAATCCGTCTAAATATTAGGAGTCATCAGAAGGTAGGCATCTTATTAGAATGATCCCATTACAATGTTAATAAAACCATTGTCTGAAAAAAGAGGTTTCCCTTTAAGGTAACGCGACTAAACAAAATGTGTTCTCTATTTGTGAATGATCGCTCTGTGTTTTCTGGAAGATGAAAAGTAAGGATTATGAAAATACCTGGGCATCTAACGTGTAGCTCTGTTAGATATTTTATTTTTCCCTTAGTTGATGACTTTTTAACTTAATTAGCAGCCACATTATTTTATCCATCTTTGTTATTTTAAACCTAATTAACTAGTCCACATAATTTACCCAACTTTATGACCTAATTATCTGGCCCACATGAGCTAGTATTCCCTGAGTGGTGCAAACGGTTAACTTGCTTGATTACTAACTAAAAGGCTGGCAGTTCGAGTTTACCCAGAGGTGCCTTGGAAGAAAGACCTGGGGATCTACTTCCAAAAAATTAGCCATTGGAAATTCTTTGAAGCATTGTTCTACTCTGACACACATGACGTCTCCCTGAGTCGGAATTGAGTGGATGGCAACTGGTTAGGCCAAACCATCTATCTGATGCCATCACTATAGGTGGCTAAGCTCACGCAGAAAATATAATAGTAGATTTAGATACTTCAGTGATTGTAGCTGATAGTAATTACTTCTAAAAATTTTAAACTGTTCAGCTTTAATTCCACTATATTGCATTATGAAACTGGGGCATTATGAAGAATGACTGACAAAAGGAAAATATATGTACTTGACTAAAGGGGGAGTCATGTCCAATTCTCAGACACCATGTGTGCACCCTCTTTGGATTAACCATTGCTATCAGAATGTTTTCATGTGACACACACACTATAAATATCTGCTCATGCGATCATTTTTAAAAATTCTATAACATCTCTGACATATAAAATCAAATGTCAATGTTATGCTTTAGCTCTCCAATATAAGCAGTAGTCGAGAGAAACAAATTTACAGGAAACAGAAAGGAATAAAGCAAACAGAAACTTACAATTGAACCAGTTTTGGGCTTTTGCCTTCATGACAGAATTTATAATAGCCTACAAAGAAAACAACATGCAAATTAACTAATGAATCCATCAAGTTGACTGTGCTAATCATAATTATGTTACTATTTCTATTACACTAGGTAATAGTAACACTTTAACTTCATTGAAAATTACAGCAGTAATATACAAACAGTAAAAAAGCCTAAAAAGAGTACAGTTTTTATTTAAATCATGAATTGGTATTAATTATATCAAATAACTTTTCTATATTTGTTGAGTTGGTAATATATAGATTTTTTTCTTTAACCTTAATGTGATGAATTAGATTAATATATTTCCTTCTATTATATTCTCCTTAAATTTCTGGAGTAAACCCTACTTTGGCATGCTATGTTGTTCTTTTAATATACTACTGGAATCAATTTGCTACTGTTTTCTTTCAAACTTCTGCATTTACCTTCAATATTGAACATTCTGGAAGTTTCTTTCTTGTTTTATTTTTGGTAGCAAAATTATGATAGCTTCAAAAAGGTTTATATAGCATTAGGATAATCTGTCAAAGTGTGAGAAACTATGGTTCATAAGAACTTTTTGGCCAGCCCTCTTTTTAGAAGGTAATTTGAATAACTTTCAATTTCTTCTATTGTCATTGGTCTGTTAATACTTTGTTTCTTGAGGTTATTTTGATTTTGTATGGAAGCTTTCTGTTTCATCATATTTGGATTTGTTATTAATGATAACAAGAATAATAAAAATACTAGCAATAAATACAACCTAAAATTATCCTATCACATGGCCACCACTTTTACAAGTTTCTATTTTTTAGTTATTTTTATGGTAGTTTTCACACTCTAATATGCGTTGTCTGTAGTCCTTGATCTAGCAACTTTATTCAAGATTTATTGAGTTTTAATTTTTATATAAAAGAGAAAGATATACAGCAGAGTACATTACCTCCTCTCCCTTCATTCCTTCTCTCTCAATTTTTATTAGTTATATTGCTATTTTTAGTTCTTCTACAAAATGCCTTTATTTCTAAATACATTGACTTTAGACAATCATCTATTATTTCTGATTATGAAATTTTGTAAACTTTTTGTATGTTCAGCACATACATGGACTCATCAATTTTAAGTGAATAATAAAAAATGATTCATTGCTAATATTAAAATAATAAATATAAAACTATACCTTAAAATTTCATAATAACAATAAATAATTATAATGATTTATCCAGATTAGCAAGGGGTGAATATGACTAGTAAAATTTCACCAAAGTATTAACATGTGACTTAATAACTCATGGTCTGAGCCACATGCCAAATTACACATCCAGTTTTTGGAATAAAGTGTAAATTTTGTTTGTGTATATGAAGTTAGACTTATCTGCATTTAAAAAACTAAATAGAAGATTTAGCTATAGAGCTCTTAATATTATATAACCATTTGGTGGCTAAATCAAAAAATTTATAATTGAGAATAAGGTTTTACTTCTTTTAAAAAACCTTTAGAAAGTATAATTTTATTAAAGAAACAGAAGCAATTTTCTGCCTTATGATATCTCCTTCCAATTGCATCTGCATGTTTATGCTAGCAGTGTTAATTCTTTCTTTTTTGTTTTTGGAAGGAGGCACAGTTTAAATATATAATAAAATTTAAAAATACTAACTTTAAAATAATGTTTGTATAGTGTCTACAGTATGTCATACATTAAAGGACTTTCATACTCATTGTCTCATCTGATCACCCTGAAGTCTTATAAAATAGGTATAACAGATATAATTATTCCCACTCTATACATGAGAACATATGCTCAGAATGGTGTAGTGATTTGTCTCAAATCACAGTTAGTGCCAAAGCAAGAGGAGTTATGTTTCTTGTATCAATATTTTTCCATGTTACTGTTATAGGAAACGCTTCATAATATAACTAGTATTCAGCCTGTCACAGAACAGGTGCCCAATAAAATGATTGTAATTATTGTTACTATTATTCTAAACTATGGTAACCAGGCAATAATATAATAAACTGAAGTAAAAATTAAAATATACTGTGGAAACCCCAAAGATACAACGGGTATTTTAAATGATTGCCAAGTCTTTAAACAACATCCACGCATGGATTTCATTATACCATTATTCCGACATTTCAAGAGCCCCCAGAGTAAGTTCTAGCATCTTGTTCCTTCTCGAAGGCATTAAATTGGGGGTTCTTCTCAGTTTGTTTTTGTGCTATGGAATTCTTCATAATCTTGTGAAGTTTATGAACTCCTTTTCAGAAGAATGCTTTTAAATGTATAAACAAATACATTGGATTACAAAGGAAATAAATTATCTTGAAATGTAGTGATCAAAATAATGAAAAAATAATTGGCAGTTAAATAACAAAATTTCACAACAGGTCTAGTAATTATTGTAATTTTGAAGTAGCTGTGAGTATAAATGATCTTTTGACATTTGCAATAACTGCAATGCGATATGAAAATACCTGTGATTCAGACTGGTGACAAAGTAGCAAGTATTGCTGGTACTATTATGATTTATTGCTTCACTCCTTCATAACTGAAAAGAATGCTAAATTTCAGGTAGAGTTTAGTGAATATAAGATGTATTTTTGTTTTACCATCCGAGTTCATCATATCCCTTGAGTTTTTTCCATGATAGAATTTTTTAAGAGTCTGTGAACCCCAGTTTGAGAACTCTTGCCCTAAAAACAAAGCCATCCAGTTGGTTATCAAGAACCACCCATTGACATGACAGTCCAATTCAATATTCCTATTTCCTCAATATTAAATAGGAAATGCTAATTCTTTTTTTCCTTTTTTTATGGGAAGGATTCATAGCTCCCAAAACCAGTAGGATGAAAGAGAAAGACCAAGATAAACAGAGTAATTGAACCCAGAGAGAAGAGAGATAATTCAAGGTGCAAAGAGAACATACAAAAGAAACTTTCTAATTTTATTTTCAGAAAAATTGAAGAAAATTGTATTTATAAAACAAGAACAGGCTGATATGAAAAAGAGAAACTGTTACCAAAAAAACAACTCTTGGAAATGAAAATTATGGTTACTGAACAATTGTAAGATAAAGTCTAGGAGGTCCCTGAGTTCTGGACAATCGTTGAGCCATCTTTTATTAATAGTCTAGATTTAAAATGACATAACCATGCTATGCTTTCTTTCTTCTGCTTTCTCTTTTCCATCAAGTTGGTGCTATAAGAATACCTGGAACTTTTGGACAGAATGACCACATCCCTCTTATACCCTTTGGCCCCTGTGCAGTAAGCAATTCACAGGGGAGGCAGTAGAAAGTCTCATTTAGGCTGCCTGGCCTAAATGATCTAGCACTGTTTACTAGTGGGAATAAGGCTATGAAGTTCGAGATGTATTAGGGTCTTGACCATCATTAATAAAGTAGTAATTTTTTCCAGTTGGCTTTTCTTTCCTATACAAAGGACTTCTTTAATCGAGTGGTACACAAAGAGGGACAATTTTACCTCCCAGGGGACATTTGACACTTTTTGGAAACGTTTTTGGTTGTCACAACTTAAGGGGATGCTACTAAACACCCCACAATGTATAGGCAGCCCTTCACAACAAAGAATTATCTGGTCCAAAATTACAATAGTATCAAGATTGAGAAATCCTACTTTAGTCGAGGGTTGCAAAGGGGAAGACAGAGTGGTAAAATTGTCAAACTACACCCTAACCCTTGATAGCAGCCATTTTCCATTTTATAATCAACTTAAAATAGAAACATCTATTTCTACTGTTTATTTTGTGAGTTAGAATTGACTCGACAGCAACAGGTCTGATTTTTTTTTTTAAATTTTGTGTGGAGTCAAGTGATCTATTTTTAATGTTGTAGACTATACTTAATTACTATTATGATAGATTAAAAAATATTATGGCTGTTTCTCCCAAGCTTGAACAGGCCGTGTCTAAGAGATGCCGAAGCAATTAGTTAATTGAATTTTTCATTATTTGAGTTAATTGTTTGGCATTTTATAGAGATAGGGATAAACAGAATATGACAGAAGACCTCAGAGACAAAACTGAAATACTGATCATAGTTTCTACTTTTAGAATATGAGAATTTCCTTTTGTAATGTTAAAGAAGTCATGGAGAAATCTCATTTGAAAATTTAAGCTATTTATTTTATAAAAAACATTTAATGTATTTTAAAATACTTTTCCTGAGAGGCGACCAGAAAGGATAAATCTGCAATTAAAAAATTAAAATGGAAACCATTTACATTTTATAAAGTAAGTCTTTTAAAAGGTTTAATCAAAACATTATTTTATTCAATCATTTTAGTAGTTAGATTCCCCATATATCTTTATTTTTCAAAATTGTAATATAGCTGACTAGATTCATTAAACCAAAGGCAAGGAATGTTGAATATATTTTTAAAACTGAGAGTTTCAAAGATTTTCATTGAAATTTCACTTCAGATGGTTATCTTTCATAAGATGTAAAACATTTCTACAACAATTTCAATTAAGGATTAGAAAAGAACTGATTTAAGTAAGATTTATAGGTTCTGTGACTAAAGAGGAGCCTGGCAGTGCAGTGATTAAGATTTTGGCGTCTAACCAAAAAGGTCAGCAGTTTAAATCCGCCAGCAGCTCCTTGGAAACCTTATGGGGCAGTTCTGCTCTGTCCTATAGGGTCACTATGAGTCAGAATTGACTCGATGGCAATGGGTTTTGGGTTTTTGGTGACCAAAGAGCATCAATAGTATAAGAAGCCAGGCTTTAAAGAAGTCAGAAGTATCATTCTGAATGTTGCTAAGGACATTTTTAAACTAGGAAGCACATACTAAAATTAGGCTAAAGGAAATTTTTGTTAGATCCATGTGATAGTAGGAAGAACCGCAGTTTAGGAAAAATGCTTGTCCAGGAATTAGAAGATCCCGATTCTAGTACTAGTATTTTTTCTAACATGCTGTATGAACTTGGATATATATAATAACCTTCTTAGGCTGCACTCAAGTTGCTCCTTTGTAGGGAATGAGTTCTATTTATCATACTATCTAGGACCTAGAATAATGCCTAGCAAAACAGATGTTTGTTGAAGCAATGTTGTAGAACAATTGATAAAATAGGGCAGAAAAACAGTAGCCACAATTACCTCTAGGGCTAGTTCTAGGTAAAACTGTAAAGTATTTTTTTCATTCTTTATCTCCCTTCCACTCCCAATCACCTCTCTATCTGTAGTGCTCATGGTTCTATGCTCTTTATTTTTCATTTTCCTCATCAATAGCACACCAGGTCTGCTCTGCTACCATGCCTTTGTTCAGTGTTTTTTCTTACAGGGCAGTAGTTTCCCCTGGAATTTTTCAAAAGCCCACATGATCTAATCGTCTGGCCTAGAAGTTATCTCTTTTCCAAACCCTAATCTCTGCTTGTGGGTAGAGCTAGGGACATTTTGAAAACTTCAATTTTCATATTTCAGTCACCACCAAATGCTGGTGGCAACATTTTAAGATTAGGGCATAGGGACTTCTTGCCACACCTACAACCGTACTATATAAAAGGATGCTTTTTAAATGATAATCTTTTTTTTTTTAACTTCATAGACTTGGACATGACAATAAGAGTTAAATTCAAAGGATGTAAAAGTAATCTGAAAAAAAAATTAAGTCCTGTAGTAACCAAAATTTGTATCATGCTTATGTTCCTCAGCCTGTGATTTTTAGGTTTCTGTAATCTCTTCTCCAGCCAATCCTGGCTCAACATTACATTTCAGTGGAAAACTGGTATTCTTGTCAGGTCAGTTCCCTTATTGTTAGCCCATCCACCAACTCTGTTATAACATGTTTATTTCTATCTTTCTGCCTCCTAGGTCCCTGATTACAATATGGTGCTTTCTAGCAATCACGGTCCAACACAATAAACCTTATCAGTTAAATTAGTTTTTCTTCCTTTTTAGCCCCAGGCCTATGGCCCAATGTTTCCTTCAGCAGCATTCACTTTCACTATAGGCTTGGATTTCTAAGGTTAGGACTCCTGAAGAGACTATTTTTTTTTTGTTATGCCAATAAGAGCATGGTAATACCTATGCAAAGCCCCTGTTACCCAAATAGAATTTTCACAGGTGTGGTTCACAGATAAACATAGATCAGCATGCTTTTAAAGTGGTTTTTTTTTTTCAAACCCATCTTTACTCCCATCCTCCATTAGTGGCTCTACTACTACCTGCATGAAGAGTGTAGTAAGCGCACTTTATTTTTAATGCTTCTCACATAGTAAACACAAACAAACAAACAAAAAAAACTCAAACACCTTGCCATCGAGTCAATTCCCACTCATAGCTGGAAACCCTGGTAGCGTAGTGGTTAAGAGCTACAGCTGCTAACCAAAAGGTTGGTAGTTCGAATCCACCAGGTGCTCCTTGGAAACTCTGTGAGGCAGTTCTACTATGTCCTATAGGGTCACTATGAGTCCCACATAGTAGGTGCTCAGTATTTATTGCATTGAATTTATTCCTTGGGAGGAGATTCATAGAATCATAAAAGGACTGGACTTACAAAATCTTTTGTCCTTTTTCGATTTGGAAAGCATGTAGAATCAATTTCTCAGTCTGAGAGAAAGGCTAGTGATTACTTCAATTGAGTTCAACCAATGCTGATTGAATGTCTATCGCAAAACAATGTAATGGATATAAAGGCCAATAAGACAGAGTCTTTACCCTCATAATGCTTATGAAATATCTAGCCAATATATCTACTGATAGACTCATCAAATCTGAGATGTTTGGAAGTCTGAGACAATTTAGTTTACCTTTGTTATTTCCAAGCATAAACCACCTCATTTCATGTATGGGGAAATTAAGGTTCAGGAAGATTGAACACCTTATTCAAGGTAATACACTTTAGTAGAGACAAAGCCAGCTCCCAAACCTATGCCCTTTGAATCCAGATGAATGTACTTTCTTCTACACCACGCTATTGCTTGATAGGACAAAGGTAAGCATATATCGCTGACATATTTCTTTGGCTATTGAGAGTTAGCTACAGACCTATATTGAGGCTATGTATCAAGATGTCATTCAGTAGCTTACTGAGACTGAAAATGTGTATAAACCCAAAAAACCAATTGCTGTTGAGTCGATGCCGACTCATACTGACCCTGTAGGACAGAGGGGAGCCCTAATGGCTCAATGGTTAAGAGCCTGGCGGTTGACCAAAAGGTTGGCAGTTCGAATCCACCAGCCGTCTATCCTGTCGTTGTTGTTGTTAATGTGCCTTCGAGTCGGTTCCAACTCATAGTGACCCTATAGGACAGAGTAGAACTGCCCCATAGGGTTTTTAAGGAGTGGCTGGTGGATTCGAAATGCCGACCTTGTTGTTAACAGCCAAGCACTTAACCACTGGGCCACCAGGGCTCCTGAAAAGGTGTATAGGAGGGTTCATACAGGTTAAAGGGGAGGTTGTCTACGTAAGATATGTAAATGTGTGTGAACCCACATGCAAAGTCCTACCTTCTTAATTTAATATGTTAATACAAGTTAAACAGGAACACAAATATTAACTGCACATAAGATGGTCATGTTGAGAAAGGAATATACAAAGTTATTCTCCATTTTCTTGTCTTTGTTTTTCGTCTCTTTTGTACATTTTCATCAAGTGTACATTTACAAACTTAATGGGGAACAGTATGTTTAAAAGTTTTGGATAGAACCTCGTGAAAATTTCATAAGAGATAGCATCACTAATCACATTTTATTTACAATGTTTATCATTGTATCATCTAATTTCAGCACATCTCTTAATCTTTGATAAAGTTTCTCAGGGGGATATCTCAATGGACTATGAGTCGTAACAGTTGGCAAACTAATTACCGTCTAGATAAGCACCTGAGGACTGCTTTCAGAAAAGCTAGTCTGACTTGGAAAGTTTTCTGCCATTATTTCTTCAAATATTCTTTGTCTCTTTCTTTCTCCTCTCCTTCTAAGATTCCCATTTAAATAGTGGTTGCCGGGGCGGGGGGGGGGGGGGGTGTGGGGTGGGGAAGGAAGCGGAAATGGGGAACTGTTGTTCGGAAAACATTGAGTTTCTGTTCATGGTGATAGAAAATTTGGCAGTGGACATTGGCGATGGTTGCACAACATGATTGATGCAATTGGTGTCACTGAATTGTACATGTGAAAAATGTTGAATTGGCAAAAGTTGTGTTATTTATATTTTTGCAACAATAAAAGAAAAAAAGCTCATTATGGAAAGAAGAAATAGGCTAGTCTGATAGCTATTCAAATTCATTCTAGTTATATTTTTGATGAAAAGATATGATACTGAGGATGCATGCATCTTTGATGATAAGACCAAAATGGGGACAATTACAAAGGTATGTGCTTCATATTACTGGAACTTATTATTTGAGAGATAAAATGACCATCTAAGATTTCAGAAACACCACTGAGTTGTTGGAAAGACTGCTTTAGAACTGGCACAAATTATCTACTTAGCCAAGAGAATAACATTAAAAGGACAAGAAGATCAATTACTGAATTCATTCAATGCTAAACAAAATTTTATCAGTACTCCTGAGGATAGTAAAGCAGGGCTCCTTTCAAGGTGTCACATTATATCTTCTACATCTCACAAAAACAAATAATGTAAGTTCTGAATGGGCAGAGTGAGCTTCACTAAACAAGAATTCTTAGAGCAGCTAAATGTGATCTGTGCTCAAGATGGTTCTTTGTGTTTGCCTTAGATATATATCATGCCTTATAGATTGCTGAGAAGTTTGGAGAAAAATTTGAGATTACTTCTTATTTAATTTTTATTACTCTCTAATTTTAATACTTTATTTTACATATGCAGAAACACTTAATTAACTATGTAAGTTCCTACTGTCTTATGGTTCTGATCTGTTGATTACATTCAACTCAACCTGTCTTTAGTAAACCCCTTCTGTGGTTCATGTTTAGGAAATTGAGTTCTGTGTTCCTGTTTTAACTTTTACAAACATAGTTCTTAAATATTTGATAAATTTAGGTCCAGAACTATTTTCTACTAGTTGTTTTATTATTATGATTAAATGATCTGATACTCTCCTAACTTCAATTAATCTACAATAAGCGTATACCAGCAGGCAGAGATGCTTAAAAGGAGACTCTGAGGCTTCACTAAAATGAAGACTGAGCTGTAGAAATTTAGGCATATAGAGTAGCCAAAAAAACTAAAAAAAGGTTTGAAAATCATATGCAAAAAGTTACACTGAGTTTAAAGAAAACTGGAACCATCATTTGACTTAATTAATTAATTAATTACTTCATCCAAAAAATAATTTTTGAATGCTAGTATGTGCCAAACATTTTTCTATATTTTAGAGACACAGTGGCAAACAAGACAAAGTCCTGCTCTCATGCTGTCAAGTTTAAATGTTAAAGGGGAAAAGAGACAATAAACAAGTAAATAAATACGGGATATAATTTCAGGTAGTGATAAGTGCTTACTTCTTTTTTTAAATCTGGGGCTCGCCATGATTTAGACACTGGTGCTAACAGCCTTAAAATTGAACACTTCCAATGGAAAGGAATCATTAAACAGTTTAGGGTTCTTTCATCCCTTCACACCCCATACTCTGAATGCTCTCCCACCAGATCTTCCAGGTCCAGGCAGTGCTCCCAGTTCATCTCTCATAATTGCTCAATAAAGAAAGTATGTTTAACTAATTCATATACTCTGGTGTTGATGATGGATAATAACTTTGTATGTTACCCCTTCCGGAGGCACATGCATTTTAAAGTGTCTAAATCTCAAATGAATAAAGATTTCAGCCACTAAGGAGCCTCTCTGAGCACATGCTAAATTCACACCATAAAAATGATTTACTGAAGGCCAGCCTGATATAAATGAGGGGTGGTGACATAATGTAAAGAAAAAAATACACTTCTAGTTTTTAGCCTTCATATTTATTGAAAATAATTCTTCAGTTCTCAATATATGAAGCATATATTCTGTGATCTAGAGAGTTTGCCGTTATTTTTTTCAAGTATACCCTGGAGAAATATTCCACATAGAACTTTCATCCTGTATCAATATTTGCTTGCAGCCTAATATGTTTCTTAAGTTCCCTAGGTACCATGGTGACAGGTGCCAGAAAAATACCAAACTAATTTCTCACTAAATATCCAATATAAAAAGCACAAACAGTTCTTAACTCACAATACTGTCATATATATTGCAGTCTATTTTTGTTGCATTAGGGAGTTAAAAATTCAATCAAGTTTTAAGAAAAATGAAAAGCTAGAAAATTTGCTTTAGTCATAATAAGGCTGAATTTTTTAGAGATTTAAGCAAGATTCATCATGACAAATAGACACATTTCTGTGTACTTGAGTAGAAATGAAATAGCAAGCATTTGTTTTTTCAGTCTGTAATTCCATTGCTAGCTTTTGAAGTGCTGTCTCTAAGAACTCACCAAGTTAAGTTTGTTGTTCCTTAGGATTTTTTACCTAACATACTAGACCTCTTTACTTTTGAGATGAATAAATTAATAGATTAACTTAAAAATGGTCTATGGACAGTCTAACATGTCTATAGCAATTGATTTCAAAGTGACTATATTAGTTTTTAATGCTGTATTTCAATTTAAAAAGTGGATTACCTTAAGACTTTTGCTAATAGTAAACTCATAGACTAGAGCATTTTTTCTTTCATATTAAATAAATCCACAAATCATAAATTATTTGTGAGGATTCTTGCCTGGAAGTAACTACTTGAGCCAGCTGTTCTAAAACAGTTGACAAGACTGGTAAAAGTATGTTAGAATGAGAAATCATCAATAAAAATCATGAAGTTTTTCTAAAGAAATTAAAAAAAAATAACTTTTTCTGAAAGAGGTCCCTTCTCGGTGAAATTTGGAAGTTGGTGAAGGTATATTTAAGACTTAAACCTTGGAACACTTTACTCCTTGGTGGAACATCGTTATCTCACCCCCTTCATAAATCAAAAACCCATTGCTGTCAAGTAAATTCCTACTCATAGCGACCTTATAAGACAGAGTAGAACTGCCCCATGAGGTTTCTAAGGAGTGGCTGGTGGATTCAAACTGCCGAACTTTTGGTTAGCAGCGGTAGTTCTTAACCGCTGAGCCACCAGGGTTCCTCCTACACCATATGTGAATGACTCCCTTCATATAAACTTATAAAACCAAAAACCCATTGCCATCTAGTCGATTCCGACTCACAGGGTTGCTGTGAGTCAGATACCGCTATAGTACTCATGATATATTCTTGCTCTATTAAAATCTGATCTCAAGAAAAAAAAATCTGGTAAGTTCGTCATGCATAAGGATAACTGGCAGAAGTTTAATATGTTTAATTTACCAGGCATATTTGTGTTTCCTTGGAAAATAAGATCTTAAACCAAAAGAATTAATTTCAAATTAGAAATTGGAAGCTTGGCATCAATAAAACAATGGAAAAGTTATTTGTGGGGGGAGGGGCTATATAAAGCCAAGTCCCTGGGTGATGCAAACAGTTAAACGCTTTACTACTAACTGAAAAGTTGGTGGTTTTAACCCATCCCGAGGCACTTTGGAAAAAAGGCCTGGTGATCTGATTCTGAAAGGTCACAACCTTAAAAACCCTAAAGAGCAGGGTTCTACTCTGCAACACGTGGGGTCTCCATGAGTAGGAATTGACTAGAGGGAAAATGTTTTTTTTTCTATGTAAAGCCAGTCGTTTTTAGTTTAGAATCTTGAGACTGAATATACAAATGAATGATGGATATATGAAAATAGAACTCTGACCCACAACCTCTGCAGCAACCAGCCCAGGAAGCTAAACCACAACCTTGGTAGCAATCAGCCCAGAAAAATCAGGCTATGGTCAATGACTGCAAGCTTCTCTAATTTTTGCCCCTTCTTCCAACTCAACACCAACCAGAGAAAGCCAAATATGTTCTTCAAATCAATCACATAGGACGTTCTGCTTCTAGCTGTCCTGTTTCCAGCTTCCCCATGACAACAACCTCCAATCAGGGCATACTGTAAACCTCTTTTATCCCACTCTAAAACTTTCCCACTCTCCTGCCTGCATTTGAGTCTTTGGCAAATGTAAATGATGGTGGCTGACTCCCTTGCTGCAGTAAGCTCTGAATAAATAACTTCTCTTTGTTCTCATTTGGGTGTTCTTCATTTCTTTCCACAATCCTGTTATACATTATTTTAAAGCCAAGTGTTTTAACTGGTGATATATGTACATGATAATCAAATAAAAAAGTTAAATATTTACACCTGGTCAACCACTGTCGCAGTGGCAATGATTGTCGGGGCAGCGAAGACAGTAGCCAAACACAACTCTTACAGAGAAGTGGGGCCAAGGAGGGTCACTCAGAGGAGTCGACCCCCACTTCAGTCCCAGGAGTTTATTTATAGTCAATACAGCAAGCAGTGAAGCAAATCACAGAACAATGGGCTTTAGGTGAATAACAAGAAGTTTCGGGCAAGAAAGAATGGGTTTCAAGTAAACAAGTCAATTAGTAAAGGAACAGTGGGTTTTGGAGAAACAAGTCGTCATCTCTGACACGTTTCACCGTGTTCCGCGCATGGGCATTTGAGAGGCTGAAGTTAGCCATAGTGCAGTCATGTTTAAATGGCACGTATCCCCACATTTCCCCCCTTTTGTTTAACTAATGGAATAGGAATCAAGCAGGTTTTCACTGGTCCAACAAAATGCCATTAGGATAAAGTAAAATTTTGTTGTCAAGAGCATTTAGGCTGTTGTTTCTACACCTCAGGGCCTGGCTGATGTATGGAGAAGTTTTGTGAGTCCTTGTGTGCCCAGCTTCAGCTGGGGCACACTCCATATGTTTAAGGAGGAGAAGTAGCATAGCGATAAGTAATACCTGGACTTAGTTGGGCTCCTAGATGGCGGCCATGGCAGGCTCTTTAAACTCATGGTGCTGGTTTTCCACCGGATACCATCTGGTTCTTCACCAGGGTACTAAATTAGAGCGAGGCTCTCATGAATTGCAGTGCTGGAATAAATGGACTCACTGTACAACAACAATTTAGCTTAAAGGGCAAACAGTCGGAACAGGGTCAGCGCAAGGGAAATATTTTTAAACCCTTGCACTGAACACATCCCAATTGTTGGACCAATGGGTTTTCTCCCGATCAATCCCTTGTTTAACACTATTACTCAATAGTCACTAGATTAACATTAACAAGCAAACAAGCAATGATTTATAAAAATTCTCTATCAATTAAAAAAGAATCATCTGAATTAGAGACCTATCTATACAGAAGCATCTAATCTAAAAGAAGCAGAAAATACAGAGGAATTTACACATGATAGATTTTTCTGAGGAAATTACTGATTAACAAGATGATATAGGAAGGGCCTTCTTAAGTGGAGGTCTTCAATTTTCTTGTTTAGCGTAGAAGGCCAACCTCTGTTGGCGATGGGAGAGCTTCAGGGAGTAGAGACATTGGGTGACTGTTGAGAATTAAAAGTCACGAGAGAAACCATAGCTAGAAACAGATTTTCAGGTGTAAGTGGGGCACCGGTAGCTGAGAGGACATGCTCAGCTTTGGAGGAGAGGGCTTTCAAACCTCCCGATGTTACTGGCACAGCAGAGCTCTGTTGTTCATTCTCCTCCCCCGGAGGAGGGGATGGCTGTATCAGTAGTTGTTCTGGAATCAAATCGGCTGGCCAGCAGAAGGGTGGTGGCTGTCGCTGGGTCATGATATAGTTTTACTAGTCGAGTGGGAATCCAAAGTGGACCTGTAGGAGACAAAACAGCCACAAACCCTTGCCCCCAGGTTAGTAATTCTACAGCCCTTGCCAGACAAAGGGATTTGGAGGATCTTTATAGAGGACCTGTGGGCGAGGTCAGGTGTCAGAGGGGATAAAATGTCGTTCTGCAGCAGTACGATCATCTTTGGCAACCGATAAAAAGTTAAAAGTAAAGAGAGCTTTGGCAAGTCTTTCATTTTGGTCACATAGTCTGGACCCATCATCTCCCCCCTTTTGTTCATTTAAAAGCTGTTTGAGAGTATGATGGGTATGCTTAATTATGGCTTGGCCTTGAAGGTTATAAGGAATTCCAGTGGTGTGAAGAATATTCCAAGTGGCACAAGATTGTTGACATTTAGCAGAAGTATATGCAGGACCATTATCAGTTTTAAGGGCTTGGGGACATCCCATAGTTGCAATGGCTTGGGTGAAGTGCTGACAGGTATGAGTAGAACGTTCTCAAGAAAGGGCTGTAGCATGAAGAAACCCAGAACATGTATCTATGGACACATGAAGATATTTAAGTTTCCCAAAGGGAGGATAGTGTGTTACATCCATTTGCCACAATTGATTGGCTACTAGACCACGTGGGTTGATGCCAGCAGCAAAGGACGTGGGAGAAAAGCGTTGGCAGTCAGGACAGGTGCGAAGAATCTGTTGTGCTTCAGTAAGAGAGATAGAAAATTATTTTTGAAGTCCCTGTGCATTTTGATGAAAGAAATTATGAGAAGTTCGGGCATTAAAAAAGGCAGAGCCAGCAAGTAAATCGGCGCGAGAATTGCCATCAGAAAGAGGCCCCGGCAAGGGTGTATGGGAGCACACATGTACCACAAAAAAGGGAGAGCTACGGCTATTAAGCAAGGTTTGAAGCCTTTTAAATAAAGTAAATAACTCATAATCGGAACTAAATCGAAGAGTTACATTGCTAATATGTTGAATAGTGTGAACAACGTAAGCAGAATCAATAATTAAATTGAAAGGCATTAATTTAAAAATTTCAAAGGCAGCAACAGCTGCCAACAACTCGGCACGCTGTGTAGTGGAGGCTTTCTGTGTAATAAAATGCTGCCAGGCACCGTCCGTCTGCCAAATGACCGCTCCCTTTCCAGTTTTTCCTGATCCGTCTATAAAGGCGGTAGGAGTGTTAGCAAGAGGTGAAGGAGAGAGCATAGTAGAAAATTGTAAAGGAAGGAGCTGCAGGGTAGAGAGTGGCTTTGAAGTGGGATAAGAATAAATTATTTGTCCCATAAAATCAGCCAAAGCGATCTGGAGTTCTTCAGAATTAAGAAGAGCATAGTCAAAAGCTGTTTTTGTTATCCCAAAGTATATAAAATGAGGGTCAGAACCCAAAAGCTGTTGAGAGTGAGTACGCCCCTGCATCAATAGGTTAATGCACTGAGAGAAGCGTGTAAACAATTGTTGTGGAGGGCGATAAGGAAGAAAAAGCCACTCAAGTGCTTCAAAATCAGCAGTAAACTGACAGAGCACGCCTGTAAGTCTATGAGGAGTATTTAATAGGAGAAGGTAAACAGGATGATTTATCTGTAAACGAGTCAAAAATTTCTCTTTAATGGCTTGGTTAACAAGTGTTAATTCATGGCATGCCTGGGGAGAGAGTGTTTTCATAGAGGCTAGAGCAGGGTCACCCTTAAGGGTCTCAAATAAGTTGGTCAGCTGAGAAGTTGTTATACCGAGCGAAGGTCGCAGCCAATTAATATGACCAAGGATTTTCTGGAGGTCATTTAGAGTTAATGCCTTGGGAATTATAATTTCTGGTGTTTTAGGGCGAATGATATAGGTGTCAAGATAATATCCCAAATACTGCCAAGGGGTGAAAGACTGAACTTTTTCCAGGGCTATTTGTAAGCCAAAACTTTGTAACCCTCGTTGAACAGAGACAAGAAGTGAATCAAGTTGTACTGGTTTGGGATGGGTTAGGAGAATGTCGTCCATATAGTGATATATAAGACATGAGGGAAAGGCTCTTCAGACTGGATTAAGAGCCTTATCAACATAAGATTGTCAGATAGTTGGACTATTGACCATGCCCTGTGGGAGAACAGTCCACTCATAACGTTGCATAGGACGCCAATTATTCACAGAAAGAACTGAGAAGGCAAATTTAGCACAGTCATTAGGGTGGAGTGGGATAGTAAAAAAAAAATCTTTAAGATCAATAACAATAATATGACATGTTTGAGGAATACACGCCAGATTGGGAACTCCTGGCTGAAGAGGTCCCATAGGGACAAGACGTTGATTAACAGCTCATAAATCATGTAGGAGCCTCCATTTTTTTGGATTTTTTAGGGATACAAAAAATAGGTGTGTTCCAAGGGCTGCAGGAAGGCTGGATGTGTCCGGCCTCTAACTGTTCCTGGACAGGTCTTTTAAGGTGTTCTAATATTTCTTCTTTAATGGGCCACTGCTCAACCCAAACAGGAGGGCCAGGTATCCAGGTTAATTTTAACAGAGGGTCTGTTTGAGCAGTGGCCCCTGTGAAAAATCCTGATGGGTGCAAATTTGAACATTCCACTGGGAGAGTAAATCTCGTCCCCATAATATAGTAGGTAGAGGAAGGATAAAGGGACAGATAGAAGTGGGCTGTCCATCAGGGCTTTAGCAAACAATGGGAAGTGTACTTTGAAAAGGACACTGTCTTCTACAACTCCGGTGAGGGTTTCAGCGGTCTGTTTCTTGGGCCAAGAAGAGGGCCAGGAATCAGAGGAGAAGATAGTTATGTCTGCTCCAGAATCCACGAGCCCTTTAAACATGCGATCATTGACCTGAACAGTAAGATATGGTCGGGAAGACTGTAACTTAGTGACCCAAAAGGCATCAGTACTGCTGAAACCCCCAGTCTGTCTTGGGGTAGCACGAGTGGAGGGGACCACAAAGGGGAGTAAAATTAACTGTGCTATTTTATCAGAAGGAGTAATGTTCCAATAGGATAGACTGGAAACCATAATTTTGATTTGACCTTCGTAATCAGAGTATTACACCAGGATGAACAGTCAGACCATGAGATGTAACACTAGAGCGACCCATTATAAGTCCCAAATATCCTCGAGGCAGGGGTCCCCAAACCTGTGTTGCTATAAGAAAAACTTTTCCTGCCTCATCTATTACAGCCCCTTCTGCCAAGGGTAAATCTAGTCCCGCACTCCCTTCTGTACCTGCCTTTAAATCATTGACTCGTAAAGCTGTTTGGAGTCTATGCTGTGGTCTCCACACTCCACACTCAGGGGATCCCTCGATTTTTTGGGGCGTGAGAGCTCTCGCGCCTCCTCCCGTTTCCTGACTTAAAGTTGCCCTGATTATTGTTAGATTGATTTCTGCACTGGTTAGCCCAGTGAAAGCCTTTGCCACAGCAGGGACACTTTCGGTTTGGGAACTTAGCATTGCTATTTTTACTTTTTGAGCTGTGACAGTCTTTCTTAAAATGTCCTGGTTTACCACACCTGTAACAGGTGACGGTGGCAGTGGATGGATGGAGAGCTGTCGCTAATACTTGTGCCTTATGAGTTTCTGTGCCAACATTTTGACATGCTCTAATAGCTTCTTCTGACACCTTATGCTGTTCAGAAGAAAGAGAATTCCCCATAGTGAGGGAGAAAAGGAAAATGAAATGAAGAGAACAAAGCTCCTGGCCTGAAGCCTGAAATCCCTCAGGAGCGGTCAGGAAAGCCCCGCTGCTCTGGGGCTAAAGCAGCCTGATCTGAGAGCGCTCAGGAAAACTCCGTCGCCCTTGGCTGTGAAGGCAGCCTGAAAGGGACGTCGGATACTCACCACCTGAAGGGATTGAGTGCGAGGGGTCTACAGCTCCCTCACACGGGGCACCATCTGTTGCAGCGGCGACAATTGTCGGGGTGGTGAAGACAGTAGCCAAACACAACTCTTACAGAGAAGTGGGGCTAAGGAGGGTCACTCAGAGGGGTCGACCCCCACTTCAGTCCCAGAAGTTTATTTATAGTCAATACAGCGAGGAGTGAAGCAAATCACAGAACAATGGGCTTTAGGTGAATAACAAGAAGTTTTGGGAAAGATAGAATGGGTTTCAAGTAAACAAGTCAATTAGAAAAGGAACAGTGGGTTTTGGAAAAACAAGTCGTCATCGCTGACACGTTTCACCGTGTTCCGCGCATGGGCATTTGAGAGGCTGAAGTTAGCCATACTGCAGCCATGTTTAAATGGCACATATCCTCACAAACCACCACTCAAGTCCAACTGAATTAGCATCTCTATGAGTGGAACCAGGCAATGAATATTTTTAACAAACACCCCAGGTGATTCTTGGACACACTACAGTTTTAAAAACAGCTGTTCTGTGGAAACCATATCTAACTTTTATCCAATGTTTATGAATGTCCATTCAGTTATTTGATAACAAAAACAAAACAAGCAAGCAAGCAAACAAACAAAGCATGCCTAATTAGTGTGAATACTTTCCAAACTCAATCTTCTGTTTAGAAAAAAGAAAATATTTTAGGAAGAATTTGAAACTTGCTCTAACAGATAAAACCAAATACTCCTCTACCCAATTTTTCGTAATTCAAATATTTTCTGAAATGCATCACTTCCTTAGCATTCTTCATAAATTTTCACCTTAAATCAACAGTTACTGACGAGTCAAAGGATTGGCACAGTGCACAATACAGAATCATTTCACAAAAAGAAAATTGATTGTTTGCTCTCAAATATAAGACCAGTGTAACACTGGCTTAGAAGAGCTCCTTTGAGCCTCTTTTGAAAACTGAGAATCAGTCATTTGCTGGATTATGACTAACTCTGGTGAAGGACTCTTTGGCAAGGCAGATGCTTTGCAACAAATATCACGTGATCCAGACAAGAGCTCCAAGTGAGTTTTGTGTTGTATTAAAAAACTGAATCACCTGAGACATAAAGGTCTTTTCAAAAAGATTCCCAGTATCAGTTAACTAAAGGGATAAAATTCAAAATTTCTAAGCAATATCGCAGCAATTACTTGCAAATGATGTAGTGAAGATAGATTACTCTAAGTGCTAATAGTATATATCACACTGTAATCACCCTTCTTTTGAAGATTACCTGAGTTATACAAGTTAATGAAGCAGAATAAGAGTCAATGTGACTAAAACTAATACGATCATATTTTGCAAGCAGTGTAGGGTCAAAAACAGTCCAGTGTACCCACTACATACACTTGTATACAACTCTTTTACTCTGTTTTTGCTTACTCACTTTGTCACCACCAGTAGTTAATGGAGCTATGCAAATGTACAGATGTTGAGGCATGGAAACAATTTCAATAAATGATCTAGTAGGAGTGGTTTATTTTTGCCCACAAATCACTTTATGCCCTGAAACTCAGCTTGGAAATAATGACAACTAAGGAAAGTTTTTTAGGAGATTTTAGGCAAATGAGGCAACATTTTTTTCTACTTCAATGATGCCATTCACTTCCACTGAATACAACAAAAATGAGAAACAATGCGTGTGGGGTGAGAATGCTAGAATGGAAGAGTAAAGGATGGTATTTGTTGCCTCAGTCATGGTAAGGGTGTGGTGGGTGGGGTATATCAGGGAGAGAACTGAAGAAACCATGAGTTAAAGAATAGCAGTAATTGTGTGTCAGAAGAGGAAGTTCAATTGCTTCGTGGATATAGTTGACTTGGAGACAAAGAGGACATTAACTGTGATGAAGCGTAAACACAAGAAGGATATGGGTTATGGGGAAGAAAAATTGCGTAGTTTTCCAGTTCTAAACAATGTCTATAACATAATAAATCTTTGTTGTTGTTGTTGTTGTGTGCCATCAAGTTGTACACTTTATAAACTCCTTGAGAGAAAAGAATATAATACCTTGTCTTGGATTGGAATGCTTTTTTAAATGTTCCTATCCCCGTGCAGTTCCTAGGCTGACTGATAGATAACTGGGATGGCTTGGTATATATTAGATATCCAGGTTATAGATCAAATTAATGAAAAAATATGGAGATATTTTAACATAATTATTTCATTTTTATTTCCATATTTTTCTACACTAAATTATAAAGAAAGCACTAGACTATTCAAAACAGTGGATTAAAAGAATGTTCTGACATTTTTTAAGCATATGTAAAATCAAATACATTGGAACCTCGCTCTGCCTTTAGAATCCATGCCCTGAGTTGACACAATAGAGGAGACTACAGGTAGTCCCTGACTTAAGACAGGGTTCTGTTCTGATGACTCCACCATAAATTGGTTCTGACGTAAGTCAAATACTTCATTTTTTTTCTTCAGTTTTCATTATTAGTACCTTGTAGTATAAGTGTCTTTATAAATCCAATATTTATTTGTATTTGGGGGTTGGAAATATAACATATAAACTTACAGATATATTTTAACACACACATACATCCAGAAAAATACGCAAATCATAAAAATTTACTCAGGCGATGAAGAAGAGTTGGATGATGTTGGCATTTTGTCAGTTGTGGTAATAACTTCACTTGTGGAAGGTTATGAATAATTTGGATTATCCCTGGGAATGGGGATGGTGTTTCTAGTCAGAAAATTAGTGAGAGTTGTCTGTATGGTCCTTTTACTTTTTTTCTTCAAATATTTTGTGGTAACATCTCACTGCTTCCTGAATCTGCCTATCGACTTTAGCAAAGCAATCAGCGTTTGGATCCATGTTTTCAAGCAACTGAAGCCCTGACTTAGTTTAGGAAAAACTCCAGCTAATCCTTTCATTGGAAATTTTTTTGACAGCTTCTCTCCTTCCTCTTCCATCTCATCCAGCTCATCCTTGAATTTTTCGGCAGCTTCAACATCGGTGCTTCCTGCTTCACCAGTTATACGCATGTTATGTAAGCCAAACCAGCATTTGAAGCAATGAAATCAGCCCTTGCTGGCATTAAAGAACTTGTGGTAGTCTTATCTTTGCTGTTCCTTCAGGTCTTCAAAAAGGCTGTGTACTTATGTATCAATTATCAGTAAACTCATAGGAATTCTCTTCTGGACTTTGTCTTCTATCAAAATTATCAATAGCCTTTCCATCTCGTGGATTGGTCCTTGCCTATTCTTTGTTAAAAATGTCGCTTTTTTGCCAATCGCTCTTTTGACTGCCTCCAAAATCCTATTCTTATCCTTAATGATTGCTGAAATGGTCGAATGAGACAGTCCTTCCTCACATACTATTTCACCAACTTTCTTTTCATTATCACAGGCCTTACTGATCCTTATCTTTATATCCATGGCTAGAGCCTTCCTCACCTTCTTTTTTGGATTAGAACTTTTAGTGGTATGACTTCTTTTGCTAGACATATTTTAGGGGCTATAAGCACTGCAGGTGTTATAGTTAGAGAATCTTGAACAACTAGGCTTCAAATTAACAACTGCTGCTTCTTATGCTATGAAACACTGAATAAGATCATGCCATAGGCCCAGTCTGGAGCCCTGGTAGCCCAGGGTTAAGAGCTTCAGCTCTTAACCAAAAGGTCGGCAGTTTGAATCCACCAGCCACTCCTTGGAAACCCTATGGGACAGGTCTATTCTTTCCTATAGGGTTGTTATGAGTTGGAATCAACTCAACGACAGTGGGTTTGGTTTTGGGTCTAGGCCTGGTCTACAATGAAGCTGGCAACAGTGTTGTAACAATAAAGTCAGAGTCGTAATGGCTGTGGGGTGCATTTGCAGTTCAATTGTAGTATGTCATTAGAGTTGAACACTGCCCAACTTTCTGTCCATTATGATTCCCGACACTGACACCGACTTCACTGTGGAACAGACCATACCATAGCCTGCTATATGGCAGTGTTTTGAACAGTAAATCATAACATTGAACACCTGTGAATGAACATCTGAGAATCATAACATCAGCAAATTACACACTGCAACATTGTATATAGTATATATTACTACCAATAAGATGTAAAAAAAAAAAAAGGATGGTCATAAGTGTGGTTCGACATAACTTGAATAAGTCATCAGTCGGGAACTACTGTACACAGTAAAGTACTATAATGACATGTGCAAAGACCTGGAGATAGAAAACCAAAAGGGAAGAACACGCTCAGCATTTCTCAATATGAAAGAACTGAAGAAAAAATTCAAGCCTCAAGTTGCAATATTGAAGGATTCTACTGGGAAAATATTAAACTATGCAGGAAGCATCAAAAGTAGACGGAAGGAATACACAGAGTCACTATACCAAAAAGAATTGGTCCATGTTCAATCATTTCAGGAGGTAGCATATGATCAGGAACCAATGGTACTGAAGGAAGAAGTCCAATCTGCACTGAAAGCATCGGCAAAAACCAAGGCTCCAGAAATTGACAGAATGCCAATTGAGATGTTTCAAAAAGCAGATGCAGTGCTCATCTATGCCAAGAAATCTGGAAGAAGCTACCGACCAACTGACTGGAAGAGATCCATATTTATGCCTATTCCCAAGAAAGCTGATCCAACCGAATGCAGAAATTATCCAACGTTATCACTAGTATCACACGCAAGTAAAATTTTGCTGAAGATAATTCAAAAGTGGCGGCAGCAGCGCATCGACAGGAAACTTCCAGAAATTGAAGCTGGAGTCAGAAGAGGACATGGAACCAGAGATATCATTGCTGATGTCAGACGGATCGTGGCTGAAAGCAGAGAATACCAGAAAGATGTTTACCTGTGTTTTATTTACTGTGAAAGGCATTCTACTGTGTAGATCATAACAAATTATGGATAACATTTCAAAGAATGGGAATTCCAGAACACTTCATTGTGCTCATGAAGAACGTGTACATAGATCAAGAGGCAGTGCTTCAAATAGGACAAGGGGATGGTGAATGTTTTAAAGTCAGGAAAGGTGTGCTTCAGGGCTGTATCCTTTCACCATACCTATTCTCTGTGTATGCTGAGCAAATAATCCAAGAAGCTGGACTATATGGAGAACGCAGCATCAGAATTGGAGGCAGACTCATTAACAACCTGCGATATGCAGATGACACAACCTTGCTTGCTGAAAGTGAAGAAGACTTGAAGCACTTACTGATGAAAAGCAAAGACTACAGCCTTCAGTATGGACTACTCCTTAACATAAAGAAAACAAAAATCCTCACAAACTGGACCAACAAGCTGCATCATGATAAACGGATAAAAGATTGAAGTTGTCAAGGACTTCATTTTACTTGGACCCACCATCAACATCCACGGAAGCAGCAGTCAAGAAATCAAACGACGCATTGCATTGGGCAAATCTGCTGCAAAAGACCTCTTTCAAGTGTTGAAAAGCAAAGATATCACTTTAAGGACTAAAGCACACCTGACCCAAGCTTTGGTGTTTACAATCACTTCATATGCTTGCGAAAGCTGGACAGTGAATAAGGAAGACTGAAGAAGAATTGACGCCTTTGAATGGTGGTGTTGGTGAAGAATATTGAATATACCATGGACTGCCAGAAGAACTAATAAATCTGTCTTGGAAGAAGTACAGCCAGAATGCTACTAGAAACAAGAATGGCGAGACTATGTTTCACATACTTTGGACATGTTATCAGGAGGGATCAGTCCCTGAAGAAGGGCATCATGCTTGGTAAAGTAGAGGGTCAGCAAAAAAGAGGAAGATCCTCAATGGGACAGACTGACACAGTGGCTGCAAGAATGGGCTGAAGCATAACGATTGTGAGGATGGCGCAGGACTGGGCAGTGTTTTATTCTGTTGTACATAGGGTTACTATGAGTCAGAACTGACTCGATGGCACTTAACAACAACAACACTGTACTTTATAAGGTCTATTTGATACTTTATTATCTAGGCTTCCTAAAATGGTATCCAAGATGGCTCAGACATGAAGAGAATACCAGTAAATAATGTTTAGAGTGAGATTCTACTGTACAAAGATAACCTATTATGTGTAAGTATATTGTGGTTTAAAGGGATTTTTATACCAACTCTTCTGTGCAAATATCCAAGTTCTCTTCATTTACATAAAATATCTTTCTACATCTCATTTAATGTTTCCAAATGGTAAAATTTTGGAGGTATTGCTTGTTCCATTCAGTTTCTTTTGTGTTTGCAGTTGAAATACATATATACAAATATATGTGTGTGTGTGTATATATATATATATATATATATATATATATATATATATATATATATATATATAGTCTTACTTTCTCCTTTACTGAGGTGTAAGTTAATCAAAGACTCATCTTTTTGGGGGAAAAAGATTAGGAGTAGTAACAGCAGATCAAAATTCAAATGAACATTCGTTAACCATGTTTCTCATAATCCTGAAAACAAATGGACAGATTCTGAATACTAATTTAGTACACTATTTGGGGACAGAGTAAACAAACTACAGCATATTCTTGGGATCTAGAGAGAGTCTGGGGAGATTTAACACCCTGCTCTGAATATCTCAGACCTTGCCAACAGAGGCTCCTATTTTTTCATCCACAGTAGTACCAACACTTGTTTCTTTTTTAAAATAATAGTAAAAAATAATTCAAGAATCTCTTTAGTCTATATTTAGCTTATAGGCTGGAGACTGGTTTTAAAAGAATTAGACAATGGTTTTGCATTTTAGAGCAATGTGACAAAATGTTGATTTCATTTTGTAATACTTTGATGCTCATAGAAATGGTTCTGCTTTGGACACCAAGATTTTTAGTGTTTAAAATCCCTTATCCTATTTTACTTTATGTTTTAGCTATTGAAATACTTTCATATTTTTTTTATTTAAAAATTTAACATGCCGAAATTTGCATTGCTTTATTATCACTAGAATCAAGAACATGGTGTTCTTTGTTAAGAATTTGATATGGTAGATTGCATCAGGATTGTATATTACAAACTAAATGGTCACCAACGATAAAATGCTCTAAATATTTTGCCAAATATGTTGTTTTTATTGGTTACCCATTTAATAAGAAATATACTTAATATAATGTACTAAAGTTCATACTCCAAGATTCAGTCCACTGGATAAAACAGAGTCGAATTTGCCCATAGTTTTCCTCTTAGAAAGATCACTGTGACAAGTAGCCAGCTTGAAAGAGTAGTATTAGTAGTTATTTGTGAGGTCAAAATATTAATCTTTATAATTTTCAGTGTACAAGTCTTTCACCTCTCTTGGTAAATTTATTCCTAGGTATTTTATTCTTTTAGATGTTATTGTCAATGGAATTGTTTTCTCAGTTTCTTTTTCAGATTTCTCATTGCTGGTGTATACAAAGATGACTGATTTGTGTGTGTTGGTGTTGTATTCTGAAACTTTGCTGAATTCATCTAACAGCTCTAGAAGATTTCTTGTGGATTCTTTGGGGTCTTCTATATGTAGGATCATGTCATCTGTGAAAAGAGATAGTTTACGTCTTTCTTCCCAACTTGGAAACCTTTATTTTTTTTTAATTCAGTAATTGCTCTGGCTGGAACTTCCAGTACAATATTGAATAGCAGTCTTGAGAGTAGACATCCTTATCTTGTTCCTGATCTTAAGAGGAAAAAACTCTTAAGTATTTCACCATTGAGTATTTTGTTAGCTATGCCCGTTACCATACTGAGCAATTCCCCCTTATATTCCTAGTTTGATGAGTGTTTCTATCATGAAAGGGTGTTGGATTCTGTCAAATGCCTTTTCTGCAGTGATTAAGATGATCATGTGGTTCTTTTCCTTCATTGTATTAATGTGGTGTATTATTTTGATTTTCTAATGTTGAACCATTCTTGCATTCCTGGAATAAATTCCACTTGATTGTGGTGTATAATCCTTTTAATATGCTGTTCGATTTAGTCTGCTAGTGTTTTGTTGAAGATTATTGTATTTATGTTCATAAGAGATATTGGCCTGTAGTTTCCTTTTCTTGTGGTGTCTTTTGTCTGGCTTTGGTATCATGGTAATGAATGCTAACTTAATAGAATGAATTATGAAGTGTTCCCTCATTTTCTATTGTATTGAGCAAGATTAGTGTCATTTCTTTTATAAATGTTTGGTAGAATTCCCCAATGAAGCCATCCACTCCAGAACCTTTTTTTTTTTTGTGGGGATGTGGGGGAGGTTTTTGATTATTAATTCAGGCTTTTCACTTGTTATGGGCCTGTTGAGATTTTCTATTGATTCAGTCAATTTAGGTAGCTCATGTGTTTCTGGAGCACTAGTGGTGAAGTGGATAAGAGCTAAGGGTGCTAACCGAAAGGTCAGTAGTTCAAATCCACCAGCCACTGCTTGGAAACCCTATGGGGCAGTTAGTTCTACTCTGTCCTATAGGGTCACTATGAGTGGGAATCCACTCGACAGCACACACAACAACATGTGTTTCTAGGAATTTGTCCATTTCATAAAAGTATCTAATTTGTTGGATTAGAATACATAAGTATTCTCTTATGATCCTTTTTATTTCTGTAGGGTCAGTAGTAATGTTCCTACTTCTATTTCTGCTTTTAGATATTTGCATCTACTCTTTGTCTTTATCAGTCTAGATAAAGGTTTGTCAATGTTATTGATCTTTTCGAAAAAGCAACTTCTGTTTTCATTGATTCCATTATTTTTTTTCTCTATTTTCACTCATTTCTTCTCTGATTTTTATTATTTCCTTCCTTTCGGTAGCCTTGAACTTAGTTTTCTCTTCTTTTTCTAGTTCTTTAAGTTATAGAGTTAGACTGTGGGTTTGAGATCTTTCTTCTTTTTTTAAATTTATCACTATAGATTTCTATATGAAGAACTCCTTCAGCATTTCTTCTCGTACATGTTTAGTGGTAAAAATCTCCCTCAGCTTTTGTTTATCTGGGAATGTATTAATTTTCCCCTCATTCTCAAAGGACAGTTTTTCCAGATATGGAACTCTTTATTGACAGTTCTTTTCTTTCTGCACTTTAAATATGTCATTCCACTGCTTTCGTCTGGTCTCCAAGGTTTTTGAGGAGGAATCAGCATTTGATATTATTAAGGATACCTTGTATGTGACAATTCCCTTCTCACTTGCTTCTTTCAGGATTCTCTATCTTTTGTTTGAAAGAACTTGATTATAATGTGACTTGGTGTGGATCTTTTTGGGTGTATCCCACTTGGAGTTTGTTGAGTGTCTTGGATTTGTAATTCATAATCTTCATCAAGTTTGGAAAGTTTTCTTCCATTATTTCTTCACATATTCTTTCTGTCCCTTTCTCTTTCTTTGTCTTCTTTTGGGATATCCATGATGTGTATGTTAGCTTGCTTGATGATGTCCCACAATTCCATTAGACTTTGCTCAGATTTCTTGATCCTTTTATCTCTTTGCTCTTTATCCTCAATAATGTCATTTGCTTTATCCTTCTGTTTGCTGATTCTTCTGCCATCCTAAATCTACATTTGAGTTCTTCCATTGAGCTTTTCATTTTTGTTATTTTATTTTTCATCTCCAGTTATTCTATTTGGTTCCCTTTTCTAGTGTCTCTCTCTATTGGTCGTCTCATTTTGGTCATGTATTGTTTTCCTGACTTCCTTTGTTTCTTTCATCATATTTAATAATGTTGTTTTAAAGTCTTCTAATCTGTCCATAGCCATCCTTCTGTAGAGATTATTTCTCTCTCTTTGCCTTTTTTTAAAAAAATGAGCCATCGTTTTTAATTTCTTTGTATGATTTTTGTTGTTGTTGTTGAAATGGACATTAGAATATTAAAATGTGTTATCTTCTCAATTTCCCCATATACACAGTGCTTTTGAAGGTGCTAATTTCTGTGAGAAATTCTCAGGTGGGCTAAGCCTTTAGTCTTTCCTCACTGCTCCCTCTCCCATCTTGTGACAGCTCTGATTTAGGCCAGACTGGGGATTCAGTCCTTGAGGCAGCTCCCAAACAGATCAGAACAGACACAGTGAACATCCCACCAGCAAAGTCTGCCCTATTTACTCCAGAATCAGAGATCGGGCCCCCTTCTTCGTGAACATGCACCATGGTCACCTCCACTGCAGCTGTCTGGTTGTCACACTGGGAGTGGGAGGAGTTGGGACAGCATTGTGGAAAAAGAAGTTTTCCTATGATTTAAAAGACACTCGTTTCTTGTTTCAGTTTGTTGTCAGTAGTTTCAATCTTCTGCCTTAGAGTTTTTTCAGGATTGAGATTACAGATTTCTGTTGCTTTTCTTGGTGTTCATGTAGCAGGGTCAGGATCTTAGACCTACTCGTGCTGCCATCTTCCCAGAAGTTTCCTTTTACTTTTAACCCGCCTGAGCCTGGTGGGTTACTGATTAAGAGCTTGGTTGCTAAACGAAAGGTTGACAGTTCAAATCCACCAGACACTCCTGGGAAACCCTACAGGGCAATTCTACTCTGTCCTATAGGGTCGTTATGAGTCCGAATCAACTTGACAGCGATCAATTTTTTCTCCTTATGGTTTATTTATTTATTTATTAAGATTTTTAAATTGTACTTTAGATGAAGGTTTACAGAATGGAGAGTTTCTCATTAAACAGTACACATATTGTTTTACGACAATGGCTAACAACCCCACAACATGTCAACACTGTCCCTTCTCAACCTTGGGTTCCCTGTTACCAGCTTTCCTGTCCCCCTCTCCCTCCAGTCCTTGTCCCTGGACTGTTGTACCCTATTAGTCTCTTTTTGTTTTATGGGGCTGTCTAATCTTTGACTGAATAGTGAACCTTGGGAGTGACTTCATTACAGAGCTAATAGGGTGTCTGGGGGCCATACTCTCAGGGTTTCTACAGTCTCTGTCAGGCCAGGAAGTTTGGTATTTTTTTGTGAGTTAGAATTTTGTTCTGCATTTTTCTCCAGCTCCGTCCAAGACCCTCTGTTGTTATCCCTGTCAGAGTAGTCAGTGGTGGTAGCCAGGCACTATCTAGTTGTACTGGACTCAGTCTGGTGGAGTCCATGACAGTTGTGGTCCATTAGTCCTTTGGACTAAATCTTTTCCTTGTATCTTGTTTTCTTCATTCTCCCTTGCTGCTGAAGGGGTGAGATCAGTGGAGTATCTTAGATGGCTGCTCACAGGCTTTTAAGACCCCAGACGCTGCTCACCGAGGTAGAATATAGAACATTTTCTTTAAAATGTGTGTTATGCCAATTGAGCTAGATGTTCCTTGAGACAATGGTCCCCACAGCCCTCTGCCCAGCAGTTCTGTCCCTCAGGGAGTTTGGATGTGTCTATGAAGCTTCTATGACCTTTCCTTGTACAGGTTGTGCTGGCTTCCCCAGTATTGTGTACTGTCTTACCCTTCACCAAAGTTACAGCTTACCTATTATCTATTTAGTATTTACCCCACACGCCTCCCATCCCTCATAACCAACAAAGATTTTTTCTCTGTGTGTAAACTTTTTCATGAGTTTTTACAATAGAGGTCTCATACAATATTTGTCCTTTTGTGATTGACTTATTTCACTCAGCATAATGTCCTCCAGTTTCACCCATGTTTTGAGATGCTTCACAGATTCATCATTGGCCTTTATCATTGTGTAATACTCCATTATGTGTATGTAACATAGTTTGTTTATCCATTCATCTGTTGATGGGCATCTGGGTTGTTTCCATCTTTTTGCTATTGTGGACAACGCTGGAATGAACATGGATGTGCATATGTCTATTCATGTGACAGCCCTTATTTCTCTAGGATATATTCCTAGGAGTGGGATTGCTGGATGGTATGATATTTCGATTTATAGCTTTCTAAGGAAGTGCCATATCATTTTCCAAAATGGTTGTATCATTTTGCATTCCCACCAGCAGTGAATAAGAGTTCTGATCTCCCCGCAGCCTCTCCTACATTCCAGTGCTTTTGATCCGTGCCAGTAATGCCGGGGTGAGATGTTATCTCATGGTGGTTTTAAATTGCATTTCTCTAATGGTTAGTGATTGCAAGCATTTCCTCATGTGTGTGTTGGCTGCTTGAATGTCTTCTTTGGTGAAGTGTCTGTTCATTTCCTTTGCCCCGTTTTTAATTGGGTTATTTGTCTTTTTGTTGTAAAGGTGTTGAATTTTCTTGTAGATTTTAGAGATTAGACCTTTGTCTGACTTGTAATGTCCATTTTTTTTTCCCAGTCTATAGTTTCTCTTTTTACTCTTTTGGTGAAATCTTTTGATGAGCATAGTTATTTGATTTTTAGAAGATCCCAGTTATCTAGCTTATCTTCTGTAGTTTGTGTGTTGTTCGTTATGGTTTGTATCCTGTTAATGCCATGTATTAGGGCCTCTAGCGTTGATCCTATTTTTTCTTCTATGAACTTTATAGTTTTTGGCTTTATATTTAGGTCTTTGATCCATTTTGAATTTGTTTTTGTATATGGTGAGAGTTATGGGTCGTGTTTCACTTTTTTATAGATGGACATCCAGTTTTGCCAACACCATTTGTTAAAAAGCCTGTCTTTTCCCCACTTGATGGACTTTGGGCCCTTGTTGAAGATCAGGTGACAATAGGTGGATGGATTTATATCTGGGTTCTCAATTCTGTTCCATTGGTCAATGTATCTGTCATTGTACCAGTTCCAGGCTGTTTTGACTACCATAGCTGTATAGTAGGTTCTGAAGTCAGGTAGTGTGAGTCCTCCTACTTTATTCCTCTTCTTCAATAGTGCTTTATTTATTTGAGGCTTCTTCCCTTTCCATATAAAGTTAATGATTAGTTTTTCTATCTCTTTAAGGAATTTTGTTGGTATTTGGATCAGAATTGCATTGTATTTGTAAATTGCTTTGGGTAGAATTGTCATTTTCACTATGTTGAGTCTACATATCCAAGAGCATGGTATATTTTTCCATTTATGTAGATCCCTTTCGGTTTCTTGCAGTAGTGTTTTGTAGTTTTCCTTGTATAGGTCTTTTACATTCCTGGTTAGATTTATTCCTAAGTATTTTATTTTTTTTTTAGGGGCTATTATAAATGGTGTTGTTTTCCTGATTTCCTTTTCATCATTCTCTTTATTGGTATATAGGAATCCAACTGATTTTTGTATGTTTATCTTGTATGTTGCTACTCTGCTGAATTTTTCTATTAGTTCCAGTAGTTTTCTAATGGAGTCTTTAGGGTTTTCTATGTATAGTCCCATATCATTCGCAAACAGGGACACTTTAACTTCTTCATTACCAATTTGGATGCCCTTTATTTCTTTTTATTGCCTTATTGCTCTAACTAGAATTTCCAGCACAATGTTAAATAGGAGTGGTGATAAAGGGCTTCCTTGTCTTGTTTCTGTTCTCAAGGGGAATGTTTTCAGCCTCTTTCCATTAAGAATGATGTTGGCTGTTGGTTTTGCATAGATGCCCTTTATTATGTTGAAAAATTTCCCTTCTATACCTATTTTATTGAGAGTTTTTATCAGGAATTGTGTTGGACTTTGTCGAATGCCTTTTCTGCATCAGTTGAGATGATAATGTGATTCTTTTCTTTCCTTTTATTTATGTGGTGGATTATGTTGATTGATTTTCTAATGTTGAACCATCCTTGCATAGCTGGTATGAATCCAACTTGGTCATGGTATATATTTTTTTATATGATGCTGAATTCTATTGACTAGAATTTTGCTGAGAATTTTTGAATCTATATTCATGAGAGGCATTGGTCTGTAATTTTCTTTTTTCTGGCATCTTTGCCTGGTTTTGGTATCAGGGTTATGCTGGCTTCATAGAATGAATTTGGAAGTTTTGCTGCCTTTTCTAAGTTCTGAAATAGTTTGAGTAGTACTCGTATAAGCTCTTCTCTGAATGATGTATAGAATTTTCCAGTGAAGCCATCTCGGCCGGGGTTTTTTTTTTGTTGGGAGTTTTTTTAAGTATTACCTTTTCAATCTCTTCTCTTGTTATGGGTCTGTTCAGATTTTCAACACAATTTTGTGATAGTTTGTGTAGGTAGTGTGTTTCTAGAAATTTATCGATTTCTTCTAGGCTTTCAAACTTGTTGGTGTGTATTTTTTTCATAAAGCTCTGTTATAATCCTTTTTATTTTAGTTGTGTCTGTTATTATGTCCCCATTTCATTTCTTTTTTGGGTTATTTGCATCCTCTCCTGTTTTTCTTTTGTCAGTCTGGCCAGTGGTTTGTCGATTTTGTTGATTCTTTCAAAGAACCAAATTTTGGTTTTGTTCATTCTTCCTATTGTTTTTCTATTCTCTATTTCATTTATTTCTGCTCTGATCTTTATTATTTCCTTTCTTCTGGTGGCTGTGGATTTTTTTTTTTTTTTTGCTATTCTCTTTCTATTTGTTTGAGTTATGTAGTTAATGTTTTGATTTTGTCCCTTTCTTTTTTTTTGATGTGTGCATCTATTGGTTTAATTTGTCCCCTGAGGACTGCCTTTGCTGTGTCCCAAAGGTTTTCCTGTGATGTATTTTCATTCTCATTTGATTCTCAGAATTTTTTTATTCCATCTCTGATTTCTTCTATTACCCAGTGATGTGTAAGCAGGGTGTTATTCAGTTTCCATGTACTTGATTTTTTTCCTTGGTCTCCCTGTTGTTAATTTGTACCTTGATGGCATTGTGGTCAGAGAAGACACTTTGAATTATCTCCGCATTTTGGATCTAGTTGAGGATTGCTCTGTGGCCTAAGATGTGGTCTATTCTGGAGAACGTTCCATGTGCATTGGAAAAGAATGTGTACTTTGCAGTTGTAGGGTGGAGTATTCTATATATATATAGGAGGTCAAGTTGGCTGATTGTGCCCTTTATGTTTTCTGTATCTTTTCTGAGTTTCTTTTTCTATGTTCTATTCTTTACCAAGAGTGATGTGTTGAAGTCTCCTACTATTATTGTGGAACTGTCAATTTCTCTTTTCAGTGTTGTTAGAGTTTGTTTTATGTATTTTGGAGCCTGGTCATTGGGTGCATAGATATTTATTATGGTTATGTCCTCACGACAGGTATTCCCTTTAATCATTATATAGTGTTATTCTTTGTCCTTTATGGTGGATTTTGCTTTAAAGTCTATTTTATCTGAGATTAGTATTGCTACTCCTGCTCTTTTTTGGTAGTTGTTTGATGGATATATATTTTTTCCATCCTTTGATTTTTAATATATTTATGTGTTTGTTTCTAAGGAGTGTCTCTTGTAGACAGTATATTGATTGATCTTGTTTTTTTAATCCATTCTGTCACTCTCAGTCTCTTTATGGGTGGATTTAGGCCATTTGCATTCAGTGGAATTATTGATAGCTGTGAGTTTATTGCTGTCATTTTGTAGTACATTTTTTTGTGGTGCTGACACTTTCTTTGTTCCTCTTACTCTCCTGTGCTGAATTCCTTTTGCTTGTGGATTTTTTTGCTTTTGTAGGTTTCGTTTTTACTGAGACTTTATATTTTTCCTTTTTATTTTGATGATTAGGTTTGTTAACTTTCTCTGTGGTTACCTTGAAATTTACCCTTATCTTCCTTAGTTTGAAGCAGTCTTTTATTACTTGGTATTGCCTTGCCTTCCTCTCCGTTAGAAGGTTCTATACCTACACAGTTTATTCCCTCTTTTGTTGTTTTGATGTTGTTGTCATTTACAGATTAACTGCTCTGATTCCCTGTTGTATTTCTTTTAGTTTTGGATAGTCCTTAAGAGTTCATTTCCTACATTGGTATCTGGCTGGTATGATCCTGCTTCCTAGATTCAGCGTGTGAGCTGATGTTGTTTGTTCTCAGATTGAAGGACTCCCTTTAATAATTCTTGTAAGTTTGGTTTGGTTTTTACATATTCCTTTGATTTCTGTTTATCTGGAAATGTCCTAATATCACCATCATATGTGAATGAGAGTTTTGCAGGATATATTATTGTTGGTTGGCAAGTTTTTTCTTTCAAGTTTTTATATATATATCATCCCCTTGCCTTCTTGCCTGCATGGTTTCTTCCAAATAATCTGAGCTTAGTCTTATTGTTTTTCCTCTATATGTGACTTATTGTTTTTCTTGAGCTGCTCTCAGGATTCTTTGTCTTTGGTTTTGGTGAGTGTGATTATGATATGCCCTGGTGATTTTCTTTTGGGGTCTATCCTATATGGGGTTCGTTGAGCTTCTTGGATGGCCAGCTTTTCATCTTTCATGATATTGGGGAAGTTTTCTGTCAGCAGTTATTCAATGTTCCTCTCTGTGTTTTCTGTTTTCTCCCCATATTCTGGAACTCCGATCACTCAAAAATTTTTGGTTTTGATTGTATCCCACATAATTCTCAGGGTCTCTTCATTTTTCTTCATCCTTTTTTCTGATTTTTCCTCAGAGTTGTATCTAAGTGTTTGTCTTCAATTTTGCTGATCCTGTCTTCCACCATTTGAAACCTGCTCGTCAGCCCTTCTATGACATTGTCCATTTCTGATATCATGTTGTTTATCTTTTGGATTTCTAATTGTTGTTTTTCTATGATTTCTAGTTGTGGATTTATTTTGGCATTTTGTTCCTGCATTATTTTCCTGAATTCTTCCACTTTTTTGTCTGATTTTCCATGAAGTTGTCTGCCCTTTCCATGAATTTGTGTATTTTTTCCTCATTTTTGTCTGCTTTTTGTTTCAATTCTTGAATAGCTCTGAACATTAGAGATTTGAATTCCTTATCAGGTAGTTCTAGTGCCTTTTCTTCTACTGGAACGTCATCTGGTGTTTTACTTTGTGCATCTACTGGAACCATCCTGTCCTGTTTTTATAAATGTTTTGATATTACCTGCTGTTTTCTGGGCATTTGGTAGTTATTTTCTTAGTTTATTGATTGTAGATTTGTTTGTTTCATCCTGCTTTTTTGTTTTACTTGTTTATGTCTGAGCAGGCGGGCTGTGTGTTTTTTGTTGTTTGCTTGTCTGTGGGCATGATACTTTTCACCTCCTTCTCCAATTGGCAGGGTCAGTCGCTCAGACATGGTACAGCAGGGCTGGTCTAGCTGAAGAGGAGTTGCTGGGACGGGTTGTTTTTGGCACTTACTGAAGTCACCAGGGTGGGCTGGTAATCAGTGTGGGGCAGGCTCCAGTTAGCCGTACCTGGGCTACTTGGTGGTGTGATGTTATGCACAGGGTACAGGTAGGCAAGATGGATGTGGGAGATTGTGATGTGTGGAGCTAAGATGGGTATGGGAGAGAGGAGAGAAGGAGAGAGGAAAGGAGGAAAAAATATACAAACAAACAATAAAGAGTTCTAGGGGAGGTTGCCATTGGATTGGAGAGATGAGAAACTATGAAATGGAGAAAAACAAAAAGGAGAAGAAAAAATAGAAAAGAAAAGAAAGAATGAATGAATAAAAATTGAAAAGAAAGAAGAAATTCAAAGCCCCCAGTGATTCCACCAGTGCAGCTGCAAAGTCTGGGGAAGTTGCTCCCAGGCCGTGATGCACAGCCTAGCTGTAAGAGGTAGAGGTATCTCTTAGCACCAGGTATTTAGGGGACAGGAAGAGAAGGAAAGTATAGAGAGACGAGAAACTGAGTAACGAAGAAAGACAAAAAGGGAAAACAAAACAAAACAAATAATTAAAAAGGAACAAGAAACCTCCTCCCCAAAACAGGAAAAAAAAAAACCCCAAAAAAGAAGAAAAAGAAATGCTCTCAGGGATCCCTCTGGTCGTCTGTGCAAACTGATGGGGTAAGTCCCAAGCCTCGCAGTACTGCTTGGCTATAAAAGGCTCCCAATTCGAGAAAAGAAACAGAAAACAAACAATTCAAAACAAAGAAACAAAAAAGCCCCGGGATCTCACCAGTGTGGTTGCATGGGCCGGGAAGCAGTCTCAGAGTGGCATTTCACAGCCTTTCTCAAGAAGCAAAGATGAGCATGGAGCCAGGTTTTTGAGACAAAGGATGGAGAGGTGGTGAGAGATAAGGAAGAAATCTAAAGAAGTAGAAAAATGCTACACCAGCAGCCAGGAAATGGCACTTAAGGAGCCAGCCAGTGCAGGCGGATGGAATCCAAGCAACTCCAGGGTGAAGCCAGTGCTTCCTGGCCAAGAGACTGTGGCCGCAGGAAGCAGAGGAGGCCGAGTGTGGATGAAGATGGGTGAGGGGTGGGAAAGTGTATATCACTGGTTACTGGTTGTTCTGTCTCCTGCTGGAAGCTCCATGAAGCTACTTTCTCGTACCCCTGTTTGATGGTCTCTGATAGGAGTCCAAGATGGTGGATCTGTGTTACATTAGCTGATGAGGACTTCTGCATGTATCTCTCCTTGCTCTCTGTTCACTGTCAGTTTCTTACTCCATTCAATGCTTGGCTGAGTTCTGTATCTCTTCATTCGATGCTTAGGGTTTCAGGATTGCCATTGTCTCTGTTTCACTTAGTTTTTTGGATCTTTGCTGTGGAGGGACGGCATGTTGCTTCTGCCTATAGCGCCATGTTGCCTGGAAGTCGCAATGGATTTTTTACATCATTATATATAAAATGCATGTTTTTTAGATAGCATGTAATTGGGTCCTGTTTTTTTTTTTAATCCCTTCTGCCAATTTTTGTCCTTTTTTTCATGTATTTAGATCATTCACATTTAATGTAATTATTGATATGTTAGGGCCTATGTCTGTCATTTTATTTATTTTTGTTTCTGTTTGTTCTACCTTTATCATTTCTCTATTTGCTTTCTTTCCTGCCTTCCAATGGATTACTTGTACCATTTATAATTTAATTTTTATTCACCTATAAGGGTTTTTGAGTGTATCTCTTTGTATAGCCTTTTTTAGTGATTACTCTAGGTTATACATTATACATACATATTGTATCATAGTCTGCTAGGGTTCTACATTTTACCATTTAGAATGAAATGTAGAAAACTAACCTTCTTTTATATTGTTTTATCCTCCCCCACTTGTAAAATAATTGTCTTAAATATTTTCATTTTCACTGAGAACCACATCAGATAGTGTTATAATTTTTGCTTCAACTATTAAACAATTTAGAAACTCAAATGGAAAAGAAAAGTCTATTTTATTTACCAATAATTTTACTCTTTCTGTTCTTTTTTTCCTTTTTTATGTTCCAAAATCTCTTCTTTTATCTGTTCTGTTCTTTAGAGTACTTCTTTTAGCCATCTTTAAGGGTAGGACTGCTGGTGACAAATTGTGTTAGTTTCCCTTTATCTGAGAATTTCCTGTTTTCTCTTTATTCCTGAAGGATATTTTTGCTGGATATAGAATTCATAGTTGGCCGTTTATTGATTTTTCTTTAGCTCTTGAAAAATGTGCCACTTCTTTTTGGTCTTCCTGGTTTCTGATGAGAAATACGCTATCATGAAAATTATTTTTCCTTATAGGTAATGAGTTGTTTCTCTCTCCTTGTTTTCAAGATTTTTTTTCTTTTTCTATGATGTTCATAAGTTTGACTATTGTGTGTCCTGGTGTGGATTTCTTTGGTTGTATCTGTTTTGGGGTTTGGTAAGTTTTTTGAATCTGTAAGCTTATGTTTTTTTCCAAATTTTAGACGTTTTTAGGCATTATTTTTTGTTGTCTCCATCTTACTGTTGAGTTCATCCATTACTTTTTTTTTTTTATTTCAGTCATTGTATTTTTCAGTTCTAAAATTTCCAATTGGTTATTCTTTGTATCTTTCATTTCTTTCCTGAGACTGTTTATTTGCTGAGACTTTCTGTTTTTTCATTTGCTTCAAGTTTGTTTGTAGTTGCTCATTGAAGAATTTTTTATGATGCCTGCTTTAGAATCCTTGTCACACAATTCTACCATCTCTGTCACCTTGATGTCAGCTTCTGTTGATTGTCTTTTCTCATTCAATTTGGGATGTTTTTGATTCTTTGTATGATGAGTAATTTTCAGTTGATACCTTCGTATTTGGGGTTTTATGTTATGAAACTCTGGATCTTATTCAAACTTTCTGCTTTACTTGACTTTCTCTGATACTACTCTAGCAAGGGAAGAATAGTTGTCATTTCATTACTGCCAGATGGAGGTAGAAGTCAAGGTTCCTCACTCATCTTCCATTGACACCATGATGAGATGCTCCTTATTATGCCTAGGAAATAATGGGGGTTCAGGCTTCCCACTAGGCCTCTTCTGTTACCACTATGGCTTGGAGGGGGTGGAGTACTTCATTACAAGGTCTCTACTGACATCACAGCCAGGGGGTGACTTCATTACTCATTGTTGATGGTGAAAATCCTGACTCTTCACTAGGCCTTCTCTGATACCACAGAGGGAGATGGGTGCCTCATAACTGCTGGGTGGTGGTAGATGTCTAGGTTTCCCATGTGGTCCCAACTGATAAAGAGTGAAGGGGGACTATGAGGGGTGGTTTCAATACTGTCTGACAGGGAAGAAAGTCCTGGCTCACCTCTCAACCGTCTCTAACACTACAGGGGCAGGGTGTACATGGTGGATGGGAGGGAGATTGGTTGGGGCACCTTGTTACAGCCTAGTGCAAGTAGAAGTCTAGACTTTCCACTTGGCCTTTTTTGGTGGATGTGGAGCTAGGGTCTCAGTTTTTTTGATAGTGTTTGGCTGGAGTAAAGCAGTTATGGCATAAAATTTTCTGTCTTTCCTGAGTGCCCCTTTCCTGGTTCTTTGGCTAGAGATAGAGCAGACTTTTCTTGGACCTTTTTTTTTCTTCCCCCATTGATATTTCCAGGTTGCCTACTTCCCAGCACTTAATCTAGTATATATAAAGAAAAAAGAAAACCCAGGGACCCTACTGTCATGTTTTTCCTCAGGTCTTGAGGTCTTTAAATAACCTTCCTTCTTCTCTCCACCTTTCACAACCTTTTTATTTTTTTTCCTTAATACAGTAAAACCTGTGAAAGCTGAAATCTTGAAACTGTGTAAGGCAGAAACTTGTCAGAGAAGGAAAACTCAAATATTTTCCACTAATAGAGGGCCATAATAAAGTGGTAAGACTGCACCCTGTCAAAGGCAGAAAACTCATGAAACCTGGAAAAAAAAGGCAGTCCCGTGGAGTTCCAGCTCTCATAAATTTCACTGTATAGAATATTCAGGGTTTTTCATTGTACTTATTGGGAAGAATAGGGAAAAGTATGTCTACTCTGTCTTCTTGGAAGCAAAAGTCCAAAGAGATATTTTAAAGCCACGTAACTGATTATGTCTCATTCCTGCTTAAATTCTTAAATTGTTTCACATTTATTTTAGAATAAATACCAAAATCTTTAATATAAATAAGTCCCTGCATTTTTTGGCTCTGAGTACCTATACAGGCCAATCTCACACTGCCCTTCTTTCTATACTCCAGCATCTCTAGGTGTTTTGCAGTATCTGTGATGTGATATGTTAGCGGACATTTTCACATGCTGTTCCCTCTGTCTAAAATCTCCATCACCACCCATCTACCCATGCTGCATCTCCTTCACGTAGTTTATTTCCACTCTTTGTTCTCTCTCAGATGAATTACTTCCTCAAGGATATCTTCTCTGACAGCTCTCCTTTCTACCCGCCTCACGCTTGACACAAACACAAAATTCTAGGTCAGATTTCTTGTTATGCTTTTTGTAGAACTGGGAAACTTTCCTTAAAAAAAGAAGCACTCATCTCAGTTTGTAATTACACATATCTATATGTGTGATTTAAAAAATATCTGTTTTACTGACTACAATGTACACTCCATGAAAACAAGGACTATGTCTGTTCTTGCAAACCTTTGTATCCCTACTCATAGCAAAATATATGTTGGTAATAAGAAGTAAATGGTAATTAAACTCTGGCTAATCATATAAAAGGAACATAATTTGGGCTTAGAGAGTGAGGAGAATGGTGTCTTATTACAGAGTCTTAATGTGGGAGCGCCAGAATGGAGTGAAGAGTATTTCTTTTCTGTGTAAAAGGCTCTTATGATACACCACTTTTTGTAGTTAAACAGAAAATCAAGATGTGCTAGTGGATTTGGCAGTATCACTTTCTGGATCTAAGTTGTGAGGATGCTTTAGCTTCTTACATCTGTCTATAAAAACACATCCTACTCCTTGCTTCATAGACACCTTTCCATTCAAACCCTCAAACAAAGCTCAATTGGGAAATAGTGGGAAAAAATTCTTATTTTCTCTATATATTCCTCATAGTTGGAGCCTATAGCTATGACCATTTATTCTATGAGTTTTCTAAGATTAGTACAGATTAACTCAAATAATTATATGCTCAGTGCCATTCAGTGACTCAAGTGCATATCAGAAGCACCATGTATCTATTCTTTAAAAAATGACCATACATTATTGCATATAACATTTTTTAAAACACTGAAACCACTTCTGTTCAACAGAAACATGTATGTTTTAGGAAGGAAGAAATTGGCTTGGGTATTTCTGAAGCATTCTTGTAAAAGTCACCTTATCAAATTCTTATCTTCCCTTATAATTAATATTGTATTTAGCTTAGTTGGAACAAATAATGGTTGCTGCATAGATATGTTTAGTTTAATGACAGTAAACTTATAAATGCTGTCCTGTGCAGAGATATATCCAAAGAAAAGTTGAACTCCTCCACAGGAAAAAGGAAAACAGAAATTCTCATGAGAAGATGATACAAAGAAATGTGGTGCAAATGAATTAATTTTCCCCAAACTCTGATGAAGAATCTAACATTTCTGAATATCTTGGTGATGGTATTCTTTCCTTTCTTCCTTTCTTCCTTCAAGAAAGAAAGCAATGCAAACATGTACCGAGTGACTATTACATGCCAGGCAAGGATCTTAGATTCACATTTCCTAGTTTAAACACATTTGAATCATTCTTGATTTCATGCAGGTAAGAAGCATTCCCCCAGACTCTTCTATGCTAGTCATGACTCCAAGAGATGATTCAGGTAAACAAGGTAAGTCCAGCCATCAATCTTTATCTAGCCATACTGAGTAAATCTAGCATTTAGTTAACATTAATTTCCTTCTTAGAAAAATAAGAGAGAACATATCATTGATTTATCTCATTATTAGACTTAATGAAATACATGCTAGGGTAGCCAACTGAGGTTTCAGCTCACCTACGGGATTTATATCCACAGGCTAACTTTGTTTTTTTATTTTTTTCATTTTTTCAAATGACAAAAACAATCCAAGATCATGGTAAAATGTTCAAATAATATAGAAGTATAAGCTGTAAGAACTGAAAAAATCCTTTCCCCTCCCCTAATACAAATAATTTTGTATGTATTCTTACAAACATCTTTGATATGTGTTCACAATTATATTACTTAACAATTTTTATATAAATACTATGGAACAGCTAGAAAGAATAAAGTGGATAAATATGAATTGACATGGAAGGATGACCTCAGTGTATAAATTGCTGTGAAAAAAAGTGATTTGCAGAAAATTACACATAATATTTATGTAAATTTTACCGTCAAAATTGAGAATCCCCTTCTGTTTTCATTTCTATCATTAGTAGACCTAGGGGAAAGATAAAGAAAGCCTTTAAAAGTTAGGAAAAATCAATGTAGAAATAACTATATCAACAAACTAAAAATAATTATAAGTTTAAAAGTGAATATTCTCATGTTTTCATAAATGCAAACATGCATCATTCATTTTCTATGAAATGTCCAGTGATGACAATGGACATATTGCTATCTATAAGTTTACAAAACCAAATCTGGTTATTTTCCAAGGACCAATTAGAGAGAGAGAGAAAGGGAAGCCCAGTATCTTGGCAAGTTACTCTATAAACTATATTACTAGAAATTAATAGAAAAAAGAGTACTTTATTGGCCATATAATATTTGAAATACTGTCTTATGATGCTCAAGAAATAAAAGTGTTTATTAAATTTGATTTTGCACAAACCAAATACTTAAACAATAAATAGTTATTTAGGGCCCTCTACGACCACTCGTCCCTCAGTTCGTTGTATTGTGGGGGCTTAAGTGTTGCTGTGATGCTGGAAGTTATACCACCAGTATTCCAAATACCAGCAAAGTAACTCATAGTGAACAGGTTTCAGTGATGCTTCCAGACTAAGACAGACAAGGAAGAAGGACTGGGGATCTACTTCCAAAAAACTTTGGCCATTGAAAATCTTATGGATAGCAGTGGAACATTGATATACTGCTGGAAGGTGAGCCCCTCATGTTGAAAAGCACTCAAAATAAGAGTGAGGAGGAGCGGCTTCTTCAAAGCAGAGTCGACCTTAAAGACTTGGATGGAGTAAAGCTTTCAGGACCTTCATATGCTGATGTGGCATGATTCAAAATGAGAAGAAACAGCTGCAAACATGCGTTGGTAAGTGGAACATGGAATGTGTGAAGCATGAATCTAGGAAAACTGAAAATTGTAAAAAATCAAACTGGACACAAAGGTCAATATTCTAGGCATTAGTGAGCTAAAGTGGACTGGTATTGGTTATTTTGAATCAGATACTCATATGGTTTTCTCCGCCAGCAATGGAAAATTGAAGAAACGTTTCACTTTCTTCGTCATCAAAAAAAAAAAAAAGAAAATTAAAGATTTATCCTGAAGTACAATGCTGTCAATGATAGAATAATATTCATATGTCTACAAGGAAAACCAGTTAATACGACTATTATTCAAATTTATACACCAAACACCAGAGATGAAGAAATTGAAGATTTGTCCCAACTTTTGCAGTATGAAATTGATCAAATATGCAATCTAGATGCATTGATAATTCCTAGTGATTGGAATGCGAAAGCTGGAAACAAAGAAGAAGGATCAGTAGTTGGAAAATATGGTCTTGATGATGGAAACAACACTGAAGATCCCATGATAAAATTTTGCAAGACCAACAACTTATTCACTGCAAATACATTTTTTTTCAACAACATAAATGGTGACTATACACATGGACCTCACAGGATGGAATACATAAGAATCAAATCGACTATATCTGTGGAAAGAGACGATGGAGAAGCTCAATATCATCAGTCAGAACAATGCCAGGAGATGACTGCGGGACACACCAACATTTGTTCACACGCAAATTCAAATTTCAGCTGAAGAATATTAAAACAAATTCATGAGAACCAAACTACAACCATGAGTACATGCCACCTGAATTCAGAGACCATCTCAAGATAGATTTCCCTCTTTGAACACTAATGACCAGACGAACTGTGGGATAACATCAAGGATATAATACATGAAGAAAGCAGAAGGTCATTAAAAAGACAAGAAAGAAAAGACCAAAACGGATGTCAGAATAGACTCTGAAATTTGCTCTTGACAGTAGAGTAGCTAAAGTGAAAGGAAAAAACGATGACTTAATTGAGCTGAATAAAGATTTCAAAGGGCAGCTCGAGAAAACAAAGTAAAGTATTATAAAGAAATGTCCAAAGACCTGGAGCTAGAAAACCAAAAAGGAAGAACATGCTTGGCATCTTGCAAGCTGAAAGAACTGAAGAAAAAACTCAAACCTAGATTTGCAATATTTAAGGATTCTATGGGCAAAATATTGAATGACACAGGAAGCATCAAAGAAGATTGAAGGAATACAGAGTCACTGTACCAAAAAGAATTGGTCTATGTTTAACCATTTCAGGAGGTAGCATATGATCAATAACCTACGGTATTGAAGGAAGAAGTCCAAGCTGTACCAAAGGCATTGGCAAAAAACAAGGCTGCAGGAATTGACGGAACACCAATTAAGATGTTTCAACAAACAATGCAAGGATGGAAGTGCTCATTTGTCTACGCCAAGAAATTTGGAAGACAGCTACCAGGCCAACCGAGTGGAAGAGATCCATATAGGTGCTTATTACAAAGAAAGATGATCCAGTAGAAATTATCAAATAATATCATTAATATTACACACAACTAAAATTTTGCTGAAGATAATTAAAAAACATTTGCAGCAGTACATGAACAGGTAAATGCCAGAAATTCAAACGAGACTCAGAAGAGGATGTGGAATGAGGGATATCATTACCGATGTTAGATGTATCTTGGCTGAAATCAGAGAATACCAGAAAGATGGTTATCTGTGTTTTACTGACTATGCAAAGGCATTCTACTGTGTGGATCATAACAAATTATAGATAACATTGCTAAGGACGGGAATTCCAGGACACTTAATTGTGTTCATGTGGAACCTGTACATAGACCAAGAGGCAGTCATTCGAAAAGAACAAACTGATACTGCGTAGTTAAAATTAGGAAAGGTTTGCCTCAAGATTGTATCCTTTCATCATACTTATTTACTATGTATGCTTAGCAAATACTCCCAAAAGCTGGACTATATGAAGAAGAATGCAGCATCAGGATTGGAGAAAAACTCATTAACAACCTTCGATATGCAAGTGACACCATCTTGCTTGCTGAAAATGAAGAGGAATTGAAGCACTTACTGATGAAGATCAAACACTACTGCCTTCAGTATGGATTACACTTCAGAGTAAGGAAAACAAATATTCTCACAAATGGACCAGTAAGCAACATCATGAAAAAGGGAGAAAATATTGAAGTTGTCAAGGATTTCATATTACTTGGATCCTCAATCAATCCACGTGGAAGCAGCAGTCAAGAAATCAAATATCGCATTGGGCAAATCTTCTGCATAAGATGTCTTTAAGGTGTTCAAAAGGAAAAATGTCACTTTGAGGACTAAGGTGTTCCAGACCCAAGCCATGATAATTTCAAACACCTCATATGCATGTGAAAGCTGGACAATGAATAAGGAAGACCTAAGAATAATTGATGTATTTGAATTATGGTGTTGGTGAAAAATATTGACTATACCTTGGATTGCCAGAAGAATGAACGAATCTGTCTTAGAAGAAGTACAGCCAGAAAGCAACTTAGAAGCAAGAATGACGAGGCGAGGCCAAGAAGACAAAGTAGTCAGACGCTTCCTATGGTCTCTCTTACAACAAAGACCCGATTATATATTACAATCTAGGAGCCCTGAACATCAAAGGCAAAGTTGAGGAATCAGACTGAGTGGCAGGGGGAGGGAGAGACGGTTCAGAAGCAGTGAGGAGTTTTCCAGAACTGATCTGGTGGGAGTCGGCACCCTTCGGGCTGGACAGGCTCACGTGTGCATTGAAGCAAGCAGTGGCACTCAGGATCTGTTTTCCACATTGGGAGAGAGTCTACTTGGGCATCCAGAACCAGTAAAAAGCAGCTCTCAATCTTCAAAAGGTAAGTACTTGCATCTGGCCTACAGCCCGGATCAAAAAACACCCCCTTTTGGAAAAACCTCTCTCCCATTTACCTTCCCCCTCCCCACTTTGCACCGATCCAGGGCTGGTTTCAGTGACTGTCGAGTCCCCTGGACTGGAAGGAGGGCTCGTCAAGTGCCCTGAGCCATTCTCCCAGCCCTGGAGAGGGAACAAATTAACAAACAGAGAAAAAAATAATCTGCCATTTCCCCAAAGCCAGGAACTCAGGGTAGGCAAATCTCCTTTGCCTAGCCACCAGCATAAGGGGTCCACGGACTTTGAATGCCTTTCACCCCTGCATAGACCTGTGTAGGCCCATTTCAACAACTTAAGCCCTCATTACCATAGTACAACAGGGTATATACCTGAAGTCTAACTTCAGCTGTTTCAGCTATACGGAGAAGTGGCAGGTATGTGACATTTGACATTGCACTGCCCGTTTTGCAGGGTCCTCAACTACCCACATCAGGGGCCTGAGGACTGGTGGCTCCATCCATGCCACCTAGACACCCGCAAGAGGGGTCCAAGAGTAAGTGGTGCCCCCTAGTCCTTACAGCCAAAATCATTGGCTGCAAAACCACCCTCCTATGTGCTCTAGGAACAGGTACATGTTTTCCTCCCAGACACTCAGGGGCAGCTTTCAGCCCCCTGACTTACTCAGCACGTGATCCCCTACTGCAGCCAGATGCCTGTGCCTACATTGATCACTCTTGCCTGTCTAGGACTGTAGGTGACAGCCTGCACCACACACTTGGTGATCAGCTACCTGGATATCTGATCTGAATTCATCCAAGAAAGGTAGACAGACTCCTGGGCTCACATACCTAGTAACAGATCTAACCACCTGGTGACAGGACGTTAGAGCTTCAAAGGCACAAATAATCAAACTAGCTCACATGAGCAGCCTATTTGGGCATATCAAAATAAAACAAAACAAGAAGCTAGAACACAGTAAGCAAACATAAAATAAATATAATAACTTATTGATGTCTCGAAGATAAGAGTCAATATCAATTCACATAAAGAGGCAGACCATGATGGCTTCAGCAAGCTCCCAAAATAAAGACTCAAAAAATTTTCCAGAGGAAGAGAATTTCTTGGAATTACCAGAGGTAGAATACAAAAGATTAATATACAGAACTCTTCAAGAGATCAGGAAGGAAATCAGTTTCAATGCAGAACAATCCAAGGAACACACAGACAAAGCAAAAGAGGATCTTAAGAAGGTTATTCAAGAGTACAATGACAAATTTAAAAGGCTGCAAGAATCCATCTAGAGAGAGCAATCAGAAATCCAGAAAATTAACAATAAAATTGTAAAACTAGATAACTCAATAGAAAGTCATAGGAGCAGAATTGAAGCAGCAGAAGTCAGAATTAGCGAGATTGAAGATAAAGCACTTGACATCAACTTATTTGAGGAAAAATCAGATAAAAGAATTTTAAAAAATGAAGAAACTCTAAGAATTATGTGGGACTCTATCAAGAGGAATAACCTATGAGTGATTAGAGTACCAGAATGGGTGGGATAACAGAAAATATAGAGAAAATTGTTGAAGATTTGTTGGCAGAAAACTTCCCTGATACCGTGAAAGTTGAGAAGATATCTATCCAAGATGCTCGTCGAACCCTACATAAGGTAGATCCCAAAAAGAAAGTCACCAAGACATATTATAATCCAACTTGCCAAATCCAAAGATAAAGAGAGAATTCTAAGAACAGCTAGGGAGAAACAAAAAGTCATCTACAAAGGAGAGTCAGTAAGACTAAGCTTGGACTACTCAGCAGAAACCATGTAGGCAAAAAGGCAATGGGATGACATATATAAAGCCTTGAAGGAAAAAAAAAATGCCAGCCAAGAATTATATATCCAGTAAAACTGTCTCTCACATATGAGGGTGAAATTAGGGCATTTCCAGATAAACAGAAGCTTAGGGAATTTGCAAAAACCAAACCAAAATTACAAGAAAATCTAAAGGAGTCCTCCAGTTAGAAAATCAATAACATTATATAACAACCAAAGACTAAAACATGGACAATGCAACCAGATATCAACAAAATAAATCAAGTCATAAAAATAAATCAAGGCTGAAATACTGAAAATAAGGAAACAGAGATGTCAATATGTAAAAGATGACAACATTAAAACAAAAAAGGAGGACTAAAAAATGTAGACATAGATTTTTCATATGAAGAGGAAGTCAAGGCAATACAAAGAAATAAAAGAAGTTTAAACTTAGAAAAATAGGGATAAATATTAACTTCAAAAGAAACTAACAATCTTACACATCAAAATAAAAAACAAGAAAAATATAAAGACTCATCACATACAAAATCAACAACAATGAAAAAGATGAAAAGAAAATACATAAAGAAAAAACGACTCAGCACAGAAAATTAAGTGGAACAAAGAAACTGTCAACAACACACAAAAAATGACATCAAAATGACAGCACTAAACTCATACCTATCAATAGTTACACTGAATGTAAATGGACTAAAATGCACCAATAAAGAGACAGAGAGTGGCAGAATGGATTAGAAAAACATGATCCATCTATATGCTGCCTATAAAAGACACACCTCAGACTAAAGGACACAAACAAACTAAAACTCAAAGAATGGAAAAAATATATCAAGGAAACAACACTCAAAAAAGAACAAGAGTGGCAATATTAATCTCTGACAAAATAGACTTTAAAGTAAAATCCACCACAAAGGATAAGAAAGGACACTATATAATGACTAAAGGGTCAATATACCAGGAGGACATAGCTATAATAAGTATTTATGCACCCCATGACAGGGCTCCAATGTATATAAAAAAACTCATAGACATATACCAAACACTCCACTTAACAGAGGCCAAGTATACTTTCTTTTCCAAAGCACATAGAACATTCTCCAGAATAGGCCACATATTAGGCCATAAAGCAAGCCTTAACAAAATCCAAAGCATCAAAATATTATAAAGCATCTTTCTGACCTTAAAATCATAAAAGTGCAAATCAATAACAGAAAAAGCAAGGAAAAAAAATCAAACTCATAGAAACTGAACAACATCTTGCTCAAAAACTACTGGGTTATAGAAGAAATTAAGGATGGAATAAAGAAATTCATAGATCTAATGAGAGTGAAAACACATCCTACCAGAACCTTTGGGACACAGCAAAAGCAGTGCTCAGAGGTCAGTTTATAGCAATAAATGCACACATCCAAAAAGAAGAAAGTGCCAAAATCAAAATATTAACCCTACATCTGGAACAAGTAGAAAGACAGCAGCAAAAGAAGCCCTCAGGCGCCAGAAGAAAGGAAATAATAAGAATCAGAGCAGAATTAAATGAAATAGAGAATAGAAAAACAATTGAAAGAGTTAATAAGACCAAAAGCTGGTTCTTTGAAAAGATCAACAAAATTGATAAACCACTTGCCAAACTGACAAAAGAAAAACAGAAGAGGAAGCAAATTACCCATATAAGAAATGAGATGGGTGATATCACAACAGACCCAATTGAAATTAAAAGAATCATAACCGAATACTTTGAAAAATTGTACTCTAACAAATAGGAAAACCTAGAGGAAATGGACAAATTTCTAGAAACTCACTACCTACCTAAACTAACACAAACAGAGGTAGAACAACTAAATAAACCTATAACAAACAAAGAGATTGAAAAGGTAATTAAAAAACTTCCAACAAAAAAAATGCCCTGGCCCTGACTGTTTCACTTGAGAATTCTACCAAACTATTAGGGAAGAGTAAACACCACTATTACTAAAGGTATTTCAGAGCCTAGAAAATCATGGAATATTCCCAAACTCATTCTATGAAGCCAGAATAACCCTGATACCAAAACCAGGTAAAGACATCAGGAGAAAAGAAAATTACAGACTAATATCCCTCATGAACATTGATGCAAAAATACTCAACACAATCCTAGCCAATAGAATTCAATAACATATAAAAAAAAATTCAACATGATCAAGTGGAATTTATACCAGGTATGCAGGGGTGGTTCACCATTACAAAAACAATCAATGCAATTCATCCCATTAATAAAACAAAAGGCAAGAAACACACGATCTTATCAATTGATGCAGAAAAGGCATTTGATGAAGTCCAACACCCATTCATGATAAAAACTCTCAAAAAAAAAAAGGAATAGAAGGGAAATTCCTCAACATAATTAAGGGCATTTCTACATAGCCAACAGCCAACATCATCCTAAATGGAGAGAGTTTGAAAGCATTTCCACTGAGAACGGGAACCAGACAAGGATGCCCTTTATCACCAATCTTATTCAACATTGTGCTGGAGGGACTAGCCAGAGCAATTAGGCTAGAAAAAGAAATAAAGGGCATCCATACTGGTAAGGAAGAAGTAAAATATCTCTATTTGCAGATGATATGATCTTATATACAGAAAACCCCAAAGAATCCACAAGAAAACTACTGGAACGAATAGATTTCAGCAAAGTATCAGGATACAAGATAAACATACAAAAAGTTGTTGTATTCCTTTACATCAACAAAGAGAACTTCCAAGAGGAAATTGCCAAATCAATACCATTTACAACAGCCCCCAAGAAGATAAAATACTTAGGAATAAATCTAACCAGAGGCTTAATAGATGTATACACTGAAAACTACAAGACTCGACTGCAAGAAACCAAAAGAGACCTGCATAAGTGGAAAAACATACTTTCTCATGGATAGGAAGACTTAACATTGTGAAAATGTCTATTCAACCCAAAATGATCTACAGATACAATGCAATCCCCATCCAAATTCCACCAGCATTTTTTAATGAGATGGAGAAACAAATCACTAACTTTATCTGGAAAGGGAAGAAGCCCCAGATAAGTAAAAGTATTACTCAAGAAGAGGAACAAAGTGGTAGGTGTCAAACTACCTGATTTTAGAACCTATTATATTCCTCCACGGTAGTCAAAACAGCCTGTTACTGGTACAGCAACAGATACATAGACCAGTGGAACAGAATTGAGAATCCAGACATAAATTCATCCACTTGTGAGCAGCTTATATTTGACAAAGGCCCAAAGTCCGTTAACTGGGGAAAAGACAGTTTAACAAATGGTGCTGGCATAACTGGATATTCATCTGCAAAAACTGAAACAAGACCCATACGTCACATCATACACAAAAACTACCTCAAAATGGATCAAAGACCTAAATATAAAATTGAAAACGGTAAAGATCATGGAAGAAAAAATAGGGACAATGCTAGGAGCCCTAATACATGGCATAAATAGAATACAAACCATAAGTAACAATGCACAAACACCAGAGGAGAAACTAGATAGCTGGGAGCTCCTAAAAAATCAAACACTTATGCTCATTAAGAGACTTCACCAAAAGAGTTAAAAGACAACCTACAGACTGGGAAAAAAATTTTGGCTACAACCAATCCAATCAGAGTCTAATCTCTAAAATCTACTAGATACTGCAACACCTCAACAACAGAAAGACAAATAACCAAATTAAAAAATGGGCAAAGTGTATGTACTGGCACTTTGCCAAAGAAGATATTCAGGCAGCTAACAGACTCATGAAGAAATGGTCACAATCATTAGCCATTAGAGAAATGCAAATCAAAACTACAATGAGATACTATCTCACCCCAACAAGGCTAGCATTAATCCAAAAAACACAAAATAATAAATATTAGACAAGTTGTGGAGAGAGTGAACACTTATACACTGTTGGTGGGAATGTAAAATGGTACAAGTACTATGGAAATCGATTTGACACTTCCTTAAAAGGTAGAAATAGAAGTACCATACAATCTAGCAATCCCACTCTTGGAATATATCCTAGAGAAATAAGAGCCATCACACGAATAGATATATGTTCACTCATGTTCATTGCAGCAATGTTCATGATAGCAAAAAGATGGAAACAACCTAAGTGCCCATCAACGGAAGAATGGATGCAAACTATGGTATATGCACACAGTGGAATAGTACACAACAATAAAGAATAACAATGAATCCATGAAACATAACATGGAAGAATCTGGAAACCATTATGCTGAGTGAATTTAGTCAGTCACAATAGGACAAATATTGTATAAGACCACTATTATAAGAACTCAAGAAAAGGTTTAAATACAGAAGAAAACATTCTTTGATGGTTATGAGGGTGGGGAGGGACTGAGATGGGTAATCACTAGCTAGATAGTAGACAATAATTATCTTAGGTAAAGGGAAGGACAACACACACTACAGGGGAAGTCAGTACAATTGGACTAAACCAAAGCTAAGAAGTTTCCTGAATAAAACCAATCATTTTGAGGGACAGAGTGGCAGGGGCAGGCATCTGGGGACTGTGGTTTTAGGGGACATCTAGGTCAGTTAGCATAACAAAGCTTATTACGAAAATGTTCTGCATCCCACTTTGGTGAGTGGCGTCTGGGATCTTAAATGCTAGCAAGCAGCCATCTAAGATGCATCAATTTGTCTTAACCCACCTGGAGCAAAGTAGAATGAATAACACCAAAGACATAAGGAAAGTATTAGCCCAAGAGTCAGAAAGGGCCACATAAACCAGAGACTTCACCAGCCTGAGACAGAAGAACTAGATGGTGCTCGGCTACTACCAATGACCACCCTGACAAGGAAAACAAGAGAGAGTCCCAGATGGAGCAGAAGAAAAGTGGGGTGCAGAACTCAAATTCTAGTAAAAAGACCAGACTTGATGGTTTGATTGAGACTGGAGAGACCCCGGAAGACATGGCCCCCAGACTCTCTGTTAGCCCAAAACTAAAACCATTCCTGAGGCCAACTCTTCAGACAAAGATTAGACTGGACTATGGGACATAAAATGATACTCGTGAAGAGTATGCTTCATAGCTCAAGTAGATACATGAGACTAAATGGGCAGCTCCTGTCCAGAGGCAAGATTAGAAGGCAGATAGGGTCAGGAGCTGTTGAATGGACATGGGAAATCCAGAGCGCAAAGGAAGAGTGTGCTGTCACAGTATAGGGAGAGCAACTAGGTTTACATAACAATGTATGCACAAATTTTTGTATGAGAGACTAACTTGAATTGTAAACTTTCACTTAAAGCACAACAATAAAAAGTAAAAAAATAAATTGAAGTTTACAATAACAAAGCAAACAAAAAAAAAGAAGCAAAAATGACGACACTTTGTCTTACGTGCTTTGGAGATGTTATTAGAAGAGATCAGTCCCTGTAGAAGGACATCATTCTTGGTAAATTACAGGGTCAGCAAAAAAAAGGAAGACTCTCATGGCGATGGTTTGACACAGTGGCTGCAACACTGAGTGCGATTGTGAGGATGGCGGAGGACCAAGCAGTGTTTTGTTCTGTTGTACATAGTAGGGTCGCTACCCGTTGGAACCGACTCAGCAGCACTTAACCACATAACAGGGCCTTCTATGTTGAAGGCAGGTCCCTGGGTGGTGGAAACAGTTTGCACTTTAAGAACTTAAAGGTTGTTGGCTCAAACCAACTCCGTGCTGCCACAGAAGAAAGGGTTGGCTATCTACTTCTGTAAAGATTGCAGCCAAGAAAACCCTATGGAGCAGTTCTACTCTCTAACACTTGTGGCTGCCATAAGTTAGAGTCAACTCAACAGTAACTTTTTTTATGTTGAGAGTATTATTGCTACCTATCTTGTATACTTAATATTTTAACTTCTGATTAAGATGGATTATACTGAAACAAATTTTATATATTCAATACAAATCAAATCAGTCAAATAAACTAAATATACTCTATGGAAAAAATGTAAAATAATCTAGTAATGGTCACAGAGCTGTATATTAATTACTGTAAATGTTTGATGGTGTTTCTTATAATTTCTGATAATCAGCCTGTAATTATGCTGTAGTGTTTATAAGGCATTTTCTGAATTTCCTTTAAAACAAAGTAAAAGATATTGTCAATTGGTTTTAAGAGTATGATTGTGTTATGCCTATAAAGAGTACACATTGCAGTAGTATATTCAGGCATGACATAAAACTATCTCAGAATTAAACTGAAACAAAGTACATTTGTAGCAAAACTGTAAATATTCTTGATGCAGAGTTGCCTAATACGTTTAATTTTATTATGATTCAGCAAATATTTCCACTCCCCTTCTTCCTCTTTTTAGAAGAAGTATATTTCTCTGCTCTATTGATGTTGGAATTGGCCATGTGACTTCCTTTGGCCAATGGAATGTGAGTGGAATTCTGAGCAAAAGTTTTATATGTGTGATATGGCTTGCCTTCTTGTGTTCCTACTCTCTGCCATGAAACTATTATATCCAAGATAAGCAATAACTCCTTCAGCCTGGGTTATGAAATGGGAATAATCATGGAGCAGATCTGAAACCAACCTGCAGCCTGAGTAGAGCCACCTCTTCTGACCCAAAGACTCATTAAGGAGAAATAAATAATTGCTGTTGTAAGTCACTGAGATTTAGGATGGTTTGTTATATAGCATTATCACAATGAATGTTAACTAATAACACCCAGTATTAAATCCAGAATGTCAATCTATTCATATCCTAGTCTAACGTCCACAATGATTTGAGGGAATGGGTAAACCAACATCTTTGAGTTAAATTAGTGATAAATCTAAAAGCTATTGTAGGCTATGCTCCCAATCATCTCCTTCATGTTAGAAGGTTAACCAAAGGAGTTAAATGCCCACATTGTAGAATATATTCAATTTTCTCAAATCATTGTGACATATGAACGAGAATTACCAATCATTTTCAATATTACTGAGGACGGAATATAGGTTAGTTAATGAAAAGTTATATAAAAATCTTTGACAATAAATGTTAATCGCTAAAATAAATAATGAAGACATTCTATGTACTATACAATACCTAGCATAGTACAAAGTATGTGGTAGATGCTGAATGAATAAACAGATACTTACTGGAGATATTTAGGAATAAATTGTTGTAAATATACAGTTATAATTAGAGGCAAGATATTAAACTATTATCTAGTTTCTTCTGGGCATAGGATTTAGTAATTGAACACTACTGGTCTTGGGAGTTTTACCTAGTCTCCAGGTCAACAGTTCTTTCAAATAATTCTTGAGTAAACTAGGGAAAATGAGCCCTGGTGGCGCAACGGTTAACTAAAGCACTCAGCTGCTAACCAAAAGGTCTGTGGTTTGAACCCACTAGCTGATCTGTGGGAGAAAGATGTGGCACTCTGCTTCCATAAAGATTACAGCCTTGGAAAACCTATCGGGCAGTTCTACTCTGTCTTATAGGTCACTATGAGTCGGAACTGAGTGGATGGAAATGGGTTTGGTTTGATTAATAGGAATGTAGTGGTATCTCATTGTTTTTTTATTTGGAATTCCCTAAAGACATATGATGCTGAGAATTTTTCATATGCTTATTTGTCATCCGTATATATTCTTTGGTGAAGTGTTTTGTTCAGATATTTCACCTATTGTGTAATTGGGTTGTTTTCTTATTGTTGAGTTTTAAGAGTTCTTCGTATATTTTGGAAAGAAATTCTTTATAAGCTATGTTATACAAATATTTCTCCCAGCATGTGATTTGTCTTTTCATTCTCTTAACAGTGATTTTTTTGCAGAGGAGAAGTTTCTGACAAAGTCCAACTTATCAATTGTTGTTACGGATTGTGCTTTTGGTATTGCATCTAAAAAATCATTGCCAAACCCAAGGTCACCTAGATTTTCTCCTATGTAATCTTCTGGTAGTTTTATTGTTTTGCATCTTATATTTAGTTCTATAATCCATTTTGAGTTATATTTTTGACATACACGCTCTGTGTCTAGATTCATTTTTTGCATGTGAATGTCCAGTTGTTCCAGCACCTTTTGTTGAAAGACTATGCTTTCTCCATTGACTTGCCTTTGTTCCTTTGTCAAAGACCAGTTGGCTATACTTTTTGCCCACTTTTCAGTCTGAATAACTCTCCCATTCAATTCCACTGATCTATTTGTCTACTCCTTCTCCAGTATCACACTGTCCTGATCGCAGTAGCATTATAGTAAGCCTTGAAGCCAGGTAGTGTCAGTCATATAACTCTGTTTTTCTTCAGTGTTGTGTTTGCTATTCTGGGTCTTCTGCCTTTCCTTATACACTTTAGGATCAGTTTGTTGATATCCAGAGAATAACTTGCTGGGATTTAGATTGAGAATGCAAAAAATCTATAGATAAAGTTGGAAAGAATTGAGATATTAATAATATTAAGTATTTCTATTCATGACAATAGAATATCTTTCCATTTATTGTCATTGTTGTTCTTAGGTGTCATCAAGCCAGTTTCGACTCATAGCGACGAAACACTGCCTGGTCCTGCGCCATCCTTACAATCATTGTTATGCTTGAGCCCATTGTTGCAGCCACTGTGTCAATCCATCTACTTGAGGGTCTTCCTCTTTTTTGCTGACCTCCTACTTTATCAAGCGTCTTAGTCATCTAGTGCTGCTCCAACAGAAATACCACAAGTTTTAACAAAGAGAAGTTCATTCTCTCACAGTCTAGTAGGCTAGAAGTCCAAATTCAGGGGTCAGCACCAGGGGAAGGCTTTCTCTCTCTGTCAGCTCTGGAGGAACATCCTTGTCATCAACAGTCTTCCCCCAGACTAGGAGCTTCTCTGTGCAGGAATGTCGGGTCCAAAGGACACGCTCTGATCCCGGTGCTTCTTTCTTGGTGGTATGAGGTCCCCAGTTCTCTGCTTGCTTCCTTTTCCTTTTATCTCTTGTAAGGTAAAATGTGGTGCAGGCCACACCCTAGGGAAAATCCCTTTACATTGGATCAGGGATGTGACCTGGGTAAGGGTGGTGTTACAATCCCACCTTAATCCTCTTTAACATAAAATTACAATCACAAAATGGAGGCCAACCACACAATTCTGGGAATCATGGCCCAGCCAAACTGATACACACATTTTTGGGGGGACGTAATTCAAACCATGACACCAAGTATGCTGTTCTTCTACGGGGATTGGTGCCTCTGATAACATGTCAAAAGTATATGAGATGAAGTCTTGTCATCCTCTCTTCTAAGGAGCATTCTGGCTGTACTTCCTCCAAGACAGATTTGTTTGTTCTTTTGGCAGTCCAGGGTATACTCAGTATTGTTCACCAACACCAGAATTCAAATGCATCAATTCTTCTTCAGTCTTCCTTATTCATTGTTCAGCTTTCCCAGGCATATGAGGTGACTGAAAATATCCTGGCTTAGATCAGGCACACCTTAGTCCTCAAAGTGACACCTTTGCTTTTCAACACTTTAAAGAGGTCTTTTGCAAAAGATTTGCCCAATGCAATACACCATTTGATTTACTGACTGCTGCTTCCATGGGCATTGATTACAGATCCAAGTAAAATGAAGTCCTTGACAACTTCAGCCTTTCCTCCATTTATCGTGATGTTGCTTATTGGTCTAGTTGTGAGGATTTTTGTTCTCTTTATGTTGAGGTGTAATCCACACTGAAGGCTGTAGTCTTTGATCTTCATCAGGAAGTGCTTCAAGTCCTCTTCACTTTCAGCAAGCAAGGTTGTGTCATCTGCATATTGCAGATTGTTAATGAGTCTTCCTCCAATCTTGATGCAATGCTCTTCTTCATATAGTCCAGCTTTTTGGATTATTTGCTCAGCATAAAGATTGAATAAGCATGGTGAAAGGATACAACCGTGAGGCAAAACTTTCCTGATTTTAAATCACGCAGTATCCCCTTGTTCTGTTCAAACAACTGCCTCTTGGTCTATTTACAGGTTCCGCATGAGAACAATTACATGTTCTGGAATTCCCATTCTTTGCAATGTTTTCCAAAATTTGTTATGATCCACATCATCAAATGCCTTTGCATAGTCAATAAAACACAAGTAAACATCTTTCTGGTATTCTCTGCTTTCAGCCAAGATTCATCTGACATCAGCAATGATATCCCTTGTTCCACACCCTCTTCTGAATCCAGCTTGAATATCTGGCAGTTCCCTGTCAATGTACTGTTGCAGCCAGTTTTGAATGATCTTCAGCAAAGTTTTACTTATGTGTGATATTAATGATATTGTTTGATAATTTCCAAATTCTTTTGGATTACCCATCTTTGGAATGAGCACAAATATGGATCCCTTCTAGTTAGTTGCCCAGGTAGCTGTTTTCCAAATTTCTTAGGCAGAGACAAGTAAGCACTTCCAGCGTTGCCTCTGTTTGTTGAAACACGTCAATCAGTATTCCGTCAATTCCTGGAGCCTTGTTTTTCGCCAATGCCTTCAGTGCAGCTTGGACTTCTTCCTTCGGTACCATCAGTTATTGGTCATATGCTACCTCTTGAAATGGTTAAACATAGACCAATTCTTTTTGGTACAATGACTGTATTCCTTCAATCTTCTTTTGGTGCTTCCAGTGTCATTCAATATTTTGCCTATAGAATCCTTCAATATTGAAAGTCGAGGCTTGAATTTTCTCTTCAGTTCTTTCAGCTTGAGAAATGCTGAGCGTCGTCTTCCCTTTTTGTATTCTAACTCCAAGTCTTAGCACGTTTCATTATAATACTTTACTTCGTCTTCTCACACTGCCCTTTGAAATCTTCTATTCAGCTCTTTTTCTTCATCGTTTTTTTCCATTCACTTTAGCTACTCTATTTCAAGAGCAAATTTCAGAGTCTATTCTGACATCCGTTTTGGTCTTTTCTTTCTTTCTTATCTTTTTAATGATCTTTTGTTTTCTTCACGTATGATGTCCTTGATGTCATCCCACAACTTGGTCTTTGGTCATTGGTGTTAAACGCATCAAATCTATTCTTGAGATAGTCTCTAAATTCAGTTGGGAAGTACTCAAGGTTGTACTTTGGCTCTTGTGGACTTGTTTTAATTTTCTTCAGCTTCAACTTGAACTTGCATATGAGTAATTGATGGTCTGTTCCACAGTTGGCCCCTGGCCTGGTTTTGACTGATATTGAGCTTTTCCATTGTCTCTTTATACAGATGTAGTCAACTTGATTTCTGTGTATTCCATCTTGTGAGGTCCACGTGTATAATAGCTGTTTGCATTGTTGAAAAAAGGTATGTGCAATATATAAGTTGTTGATCTTGCAAAATTCTACCATGCAATCTCTAGCTTCATTTGTATTACCAAGGCCATATTTTCCAACTACTGATCCTTCTTTGTTTCCAACTTTCACATTCCAATAATCAGTAATTATCAATGTAACTTGAATGCATTTTTGATCAATTTCAGACTGCAGAAGTTGGTAAAAATCTTCAATTTCTTCATCATTGGCCTTAGTGGTTTGTGAGTAAATTTGAGTAATAGTCGTATTAACTTTTCCTCCTTGCAAGTGTATGGATATTATCCTGTCACTGACAGGATTGTACTTCAGTATAGATCTTGAAATATTATTTTTGATAATGAATGCAATGCCATTCCTCTTCAATTTGTCATTCCCAGCATAGTAGACCACATGATTGTCTGACTCAAAATGGCCAATACCAGTCCATTTCAGCTATTTCCTAGGATATTAATCTTCAAGTGTTTCATTTCATTTTTGAAGATTTCCAGTTTTCCTATATTCATACATTGTACCTTCCATGTTCTCATTTTTTTTAGCTATTGATCTTTTTTATTGTACTTGAGATGAAAGTTCACTGAGCAAACTAGTTTCTCATTAAGCAATTAATACTCATATTGTTTTGTGACATTGATTGCCAGCCCCACAACATGTCAACACTCTCCCCTTCTTGACCCCGGGTTCTCCATTACCAGCTTTCCTTTCCCCTCTTGCATTCATGTCCTTGCTCCTGGACTGGTGTGCCCACTGAGTCTTGCTTTGTTTTATGGGCCTGTCTAATCTTTGGTTGAAGGCTGAACCTCAGGAGTGACTTCAGTACTGAGTTAAAAGAGTGTATGGGGGCCATCGTCTAGGGGTTTCTCCAGTCTCTGTCAGACCAGTAAGTCTGGTCTTTTGTGTGTGTGAGAGAGAGAGAGTTAGAATTTTGTTCTACAGTTTTCTCCAGCTCTGTCTGGGACCCTGTATTGTGATCTTTGTCAGAGCAGTCTGTGGTGGTAGCCAGGCACCATGTAATTGCAATGGACTCAGTCTGGTGGAGCCTGTGATACTTGTGGTCCATTACTTCTTTGGACTAATCTTTCCCTTTAGTCTTCAGCTTTCTTCATTCTCCCTTGTTCCAGACCGGGTGAGACCAGTGGAGTATCTTAGATGGCTGCTCACAAGCTTTTAAGATCCCAGACACTACTCATCAATGTAGAATGTAGATGTGCTCTGATTATTAATGGATGTTTGTATCTGTTTTTTCTCATTTTGAGTTGTCCCACATTAGCAAGTGAAGGTCTCGAAAACTTGACTCCATCCATGTCATTAAGGTCAATTCTACTTTGAGGAGGCAACTCTTTCCCATTTGTATTTTGAGTGCCTTCCAACCTGAGGGGCTAATCTCCTACAGCTATGTCAGACAATGTTCCGCTGCTATTCATAAAGTTTTAATTGGTCAATTTTTTTAAAGAAGTATTTCACCAGGTCCTTCTTCCTAGTCTGTTTTAGTCTAGAAGCTGTGCTGAAACTTGTCCACCATGGGTGACCCTGCTGGTGTTTGAAATACCGTTGGCATAGCTTCCAGCATCACACCAACATGAAAGTCACCACAGTATGGCAAACTGTTACCTGCTAGATCAGTTAAGGGTATGAAGAATAAATGATTTTATTCTATCTTCATTTATTCCTTCTTGAACACCTTTCCTTTATGCAGATCTAAGTTTCTTACCTATATCATTTTCCTTTTCTCTGAAGAGTTTTGTAGTTTTCTTCATAAATATCTTACACATATTTTATTAGAATTATACCTAAGTATTTAATTTTGATGTTACTAAAACAAATGGCATTGTGTTTTTTAATTTCAAATTCCAGTTGTTCATTGCGGGCATATAGGAAAGCAATGGACTTTTATATTTTAATGTTGTACATTGCAACCTTTTTATAATCTCTTATTAATTCCAGGAGATTTCTTTTGTTTTTGCCAATTCTTTGGGATTTCCTACATAGACAATCACATCATCTGCAAAAAAAAGACAGTTTTATTTCTTCCTTTTCAATCTTTATACCTTTTATTTCCTTTTCTTGTCTTATTGCATTCATTAGGCTTTTAGTATGATGTTGAATAGGAGTGTTGAGAAGGTATTTACTTGCCTTTTACCCAATCTTAGGGGGAAAGCATCTAGATTTTATCATTATTTATGATGTTAGCTGTAGGTTTTTTGTAGATGTTCTTCATCAAGTTGAGGAAGTTCCCCTCTATTTCTAGTTTCAGAGAGTTTTTATTATGAATGGGTTTTGGATTTTGTCAAAAGATTTTTCTGCATCTATTGATAACATCATATGATTTTTTCATGTTTAGTCTGTTGATATGATGAATTGCCTTAATTGATTTGCAAATGTTGAACTACCCTGGCATACCTGGGATAAATTCCACTTGGTTGAAGTGTATAATTCTTCTTATACATTGTTAGATTCAATTTGCTAATATTTTATTGAGGATTTTTGCATCTATGTACATGAGAGATATTGGTCTGTAAATTTCCTTCTTAGTAATGTCTTTGTTTTTGGTACTAGGATTACGGTGGTCTCATAGAATGAGTTTGAAATTGTCCCCTCCTCTTCTATTTTTTGGAAGAGTTTGTGAAAGATTAGTGTTAATTTTTCTTTAAATGTTTAGTAGAATTTACTAGTGAAACCATCTGGGCCTGATGATTTCTGTTCTGGAAGGCTACTAATTGTTGATTCAATTTCTTTAATAGCTATATGCCTATTCAGATTATCTATTTCTCCTTGTGTGAGTTTTGGTACATTATATCTTTCAAAGAATTGGTCCATTTCATCTAAGTTATTAAATTTGTGTACATATAGTTGTTCATAGTATTATTATCTTTTTAATGTCTATGGGATCCATTGTGACAACCTCTGTTTTATTTCTAATATCAGTAATTTGTGTCTTCTTTCTTTTTTTATTGGTTAGCCAAGATAGAGTTTTATAAATTTTATTGATCTTTTCAAAGAACCAAATTTTGGTTACATTGATTTTGTCTATTGATTTTCTGTTTTAAATTTTATTGGTTTCTTCTCTAATTTTTATAATTTTTTTTCTTCTGCTTACTTTAGATTTAATTTGCTCTTCTTTTTCAAGTTCCCCAAGGTGGAGTCTTAGATTATTGATTTTAGATCTTTCCTACCATATGCATTCACATGCTATATCTCCTCAAGTCACAAATTTTGATAAATTGTGTTTTAATTTTCATTTAGTTAAATTTTTTTTAAAATTTGTCTTGCGGTTTCTTCTTTGACTCACGTGTCATTTGGTAGTGTGCTGTTTAATCTCCAAATATCTTGGAATTTTCTAGCTATCTTCTGTTACTGATTTCTAGTTTAATCCCATTGTGGCCTGAAAGTATAGTTTGTAAGATTTCTATTCTTTTATATTTGTTAAGATGGTTTTTATGACCCCAAGTGTGCTCTATCTTCATGAGTGGTTCATGTGAGCTTGAGAAAAATGTATATTTTGCTGTTGTTGGATGAAGTATTCTATAAATGTCAATTAGATCCAGTTGATTCATGTTGCTTTTCTGTTCAACTATACCTTTACTAATTTTCTGCCTGCTGGACCTGTCAATTACTGATAGAGGGATGTTGAAGTCTTCAACTATAATAGTGAATTTGTACATTTTTACTTGAAGTTCTATCAATTTTTCCCTCACATATTCTGATATTCTGTTGTTAGGCACACATATAATCAGGACTGCTATGTCTTTTTGGAAAATTTACACCTTTATCATTATGTAATTCCCTTTTTAACCCTGATAATATTCCTTGCTCTGAAATATGCATTGTCAGAAATTAATATAATTACTCCAGCTTTCTGTTAATTAATGTTAGCATGGTATATCTTTCTCCATCCTTTCACTTTTAATCTCTCTGTATCTTTATATTTTAACTGGGTTTCTTGTAGACAACATAGAGTTGATTCTTGTTTTTTTAATCCACTCTGATAGTCACTGTCTTTTAATTGATATATTTAGACTGCTCACATTAAAGCGATTATTGATATAGTTGAATTAATGTCTACCATATTTGTAACAGTATTTTATTTGTTGCCTTTGTTGTTTGCTTCCTCTTTCTTCTTCTCCTCTTTTTTTGGACTTCTGTGATTTTAATTGGACATTTTGTATGCTTCCATCTTCTCTCTTCTCCTAACATATCAATTATGTTTCTTTAAAAAATTCTGCCATAGAGTTTGCAATATACACCTACAACTAATTTAAGTCAACCTTCAAGTAACTTCATGGGTTATTTACAGGTACCTTGTAAGAAAGTGGAAACCCTGGTGGCATAGTGGTTAAGAGCTACAGTTGCTAATCTAAAGTTCGGCAGTTCAAACCCACCAGGTGCTTCTTGGAAACCTTATGGGGCAATTCTACTCTGTCCTATAGGGTCGCTATGAGTTGGAATTGACTCGAAGGCAACTGGTTTGTTTTTTTGGTTGTCAGAAAGTATTCCCAATACCTTCCTCTTATCCCTCATAACAATGCTGTCATGCATTTTACTTATCCATAAGCTATAATCATCCAATATATTGTTGTTATTATTATTATTTTAAACAAAGTGTTATCTGTTAGATCAGTTAATGATATGAAAAATAAATGATTTCATTTTACTTTAACTTATTCCTTCTTGAACACTCTTCCTCCCTTTATGTAGATTTGAATTTCTTACTATATCACTTTCCTTTCCTTTGAAGGACTTTTTTTGTAACATTTTTTGCAAAATTGGTCTGTTATCATGTGCCACAGTTGATTGTGACTCATAGCCACCATATAGGACAGGGTAGAACTGTCTCATAGGGTTTTCTAGGCTATAATCTTTACAGAAGCAGATCACCAGGTCTTTTTTTCCAGGGAGTAGCTGATAAGTTTGAACTGCCAACCTTTTGGTTAGCTGCTGAACACTTAACTATTGCACCACCGGGGCTCCTTTATAATTTATACTGGTCTAGTGTTGACAAATTTCTTCAAATTTTTGTATGTCTGAGAAAACCTTTATTTGTATTTCATTTTGGAGGATAATTTAGCTGGGTACAGAATTCTAGGTTGGTATTTTTTTTCAGCATTTTAAATATTTTACTACATTCTCTTCTTACTTGCATGGTTTTTGATGAGAAATCTGACATAATTATTATCCTTTTTCCTTTTTCCTTTATAGGTAAGGCTCTCTGCTCCCTTTCTAGTTCTTTCAAGATTTTCTTTTTGTCTTTGATTTCCTGAAGTTTGAATATGATATGCACCCAAACCCATTGCTGTCAAGTCGATTCTGACTTATAGTAACCATATAGGACAGGATAGAATGGCCCCATAAGGTTTCCAATAAGTGCCTGGTGGATTCGAACTGCTTACCTTTTGGTTAACAGCCGTAGCTCTTAAGCACTACGCCACCAGGGTTTCCACGATGTGCATAGGAATATATTTTTTGGTATTTAACCTGCTCTGTGTTCTCTGAATTTCCTGGATCTGTGGTTTGCTGTCTGTCAACAATTTTGGAAAATTCTTATATATATTACTCCAGTTCCTCTTTCCCTCCTTCCTCCCTCCCTCCCTTCTTCCTTCCTTCTTTCTTTCCTCCTTTCCTTCCTTTCTTCTCCTTCTAGGATTCCCATTGCATGTATGTTATACCTTTTTGTAATAGTCCCACAGTTCTTGTATATTCTGATATTTCCTTTTTTGCCCAGTCTTTTTTCACTTTCATTTTCAGTTTGGGATGTTTCTACTGGCATATCTTCAAGCTCCCTAATTCTTTCTTTAGCTGCGTCTAGTCTACTGATAAGCCACTTTTCATATTTGTTACAGTTTTTTGATTTATAGCATTTCCTTTTGATTCTCACTTAGGGTTTCCATATCTCTTCTTAATTACTCACCTATTCTTACATGTTCACTTCTTCCATTAGAGTCCTTAGAATATTAATCATAGTTATTTAAAAGAATTTTTTATTGTTCTTTAGATGAAGGTTTACAGAACTAATAGTTTCTCATTAAACAGTCAGTACACATATTGTTTTATGACATTGGTTAACAACCCCACGACATGTCAACACTCTCCTTTCTTGACCTTGGAGGACCTTTTTTTTTGGTGAAAATATACATAGCCAAAGTTACACCATTTCAAAAGCTTCTACATGTACAATTATTCCAGTTGTGCTGCCATTCTCACTATCCTTTTCCAAATTATTCCATCACCATTATCTTCAACTCACTGACCCCTAGGCTTCCCATCAAACCTTTTGAGTTGCTGTTGTCAATTTGATCTTACATAGATAATTCTTTTTTTTTGTACCTTAGATGAAGGTTTGCAGAACAAATAGTTTCTCATTAAACAGTTAGTACACATATTGCCCTATGACAATGGTTGACAACCTCATGACATGTCAACACTGTCTCTTCTCAAACTTGCGTTCCCTATCACCAGCTTTATTTTCCCCTCCTTCCTATTGGTATTTGTCCCAGGACTGCTGTGCCTCAGTAGTCTCATTTTGTTTTATGAGGCTGTCCAATCCCCAGCTGAATGGTGAATTTCTGAAGTGACTTCACCACTCAGCTAAAAAGGTGTCTGGGGGCCCTACTCTCAGGGTCTCTCAAGTCTGTCAGGTAAGTAAATCTGGTCTTTTTCTGTGAGTTAGAATTTTGTTCTGCATCCTTTTCCAGCTCTGTCCAGAACCCTCTGTTGTGATCCCGGTCAGAGCAGTCAGTGATGGTAGCCGGGCACCATCTAGCTGTACTGGACTCAGTCTGGTGGAGGGAGTGGTAGCTGCGGTCCATTAGTCCTTTGGACTAATCTTTTCCTTGTATCCTGTTCTTTTCACTCTCCCTTGCTCCAGAAGGGGTGAGACCAGTGGAGTATCTCAGATGGCTGCTCACAGGCTCTTAAGACCCGAGACGCTACTCACCAAGGTAGAATGTAGAACATTGTCTTTATAAACTGTGTTATGTCAATTGAGCTAGATGTTCCCTGAGACCATGGTCCCCACAGCCCTCCTCCCAGCAATTCAGTCCCTCAGGGAGTTTGGAAGTGTCTATGGTGCTTCCATGACCTTTCCTTGTACAAGTTGTGCTGGCTTCCCCAGTATTGTGTACTGTCTTACCTTTCACCAAAGTTACCACTTATCTATTGTCTATTTAGTTCCCCCCACCTCTCCCATCCCTCGTACCCAACAAAAACTATTTCTTTTTGTGTGTAAACGTTTACATGATTTTTTACAGTAGAGGTCTCATACAATATTTGTCCTTTTGAGACTGACTTATTTCAGTCAGCATAATGTCCTTCAGTTTCATCCATGTTATGAGATGCTTCACAGATTCATCATTGTTCTTTATGGTTGCATAATACTCCACTGTGTGTATGTAGCATAGTTTGTTTATCCATTCATCTGTTGATGGGCATCTAGGTTGTTTCCATCTTTTTGCTGTTGTGAATGGTGCTGCAATGAATATGGGTTTGCATAAGTTTATTCGTGTGACCGCTCTTATTTCTCTAGGATACGTTCTTAGGAGTGGGATTGCTGGATGGTATGGTATTTTTATTTCTAGCTTTCTAAGGAAGTGCCATATCATTTTCCAAAATTGTTGTATCATTTTACATTCCCACCAGCAGTACATAAGTGTTCCAATCTCCCTGCAGCCCCTCCAACATTTGTTATTTCCAGTGTTTTTGATTCGTGCCAGTAATGCCGGGGTGAGAGGGTATCTCATTGTGGTTTTAATTTGCATTTCTCTAATGGTTAATGATCATGAGCATTTCCTCATGTGTCTGTTGGCCGCTTGAATGTCTTCTTTGGTGAAGTGTCTATTCTTTTTCTTTACCCATTTTTTAATTAGATTATTTGTATTTTTTGTTGTAGTGGTGTTTGGTTTTCTTATAGATTTTAGAGATTAGACCTTTGTTTGACTTGTAATGTCCAAAATTTTTTTCCCAGTATGTAGGTTCTCTTTTTCACTCTTTTGGTGAAGTCTTTTGATGGCATAAGAGTTAAATGCTTAGAAGATCCAACTAATCTACCTTATCTTCAGGGGTTTGTGTATTGTTGATTATGGTTTATATCCTGCTAATGCTGTGCATTAGGGCCTCTAGCTTTGATCCTATTGTTTCTTCTATGAACTTTATGGTTTTTGGCTTTATATTTAGGTCTTTGATCCATTTTGAATTAGTTTTTGTGTATGGTGTGAGTTATGGGTCCTGTTTCATTGTTTTGCAGATGGACATCCAGTTTTGCCACCACCATTTGTTAAAAAGACTGTCTTTTGCCCATTTGATGGACTTTGGGCCCTTGTTGAAGATCAGGTGACCGTAGGTGGCTGGATTTACATCTGGATTCTCAATTATGTTCCATTGGTCAATGTATCTGTTGCTGTACCAATACCAGGCTGTTTTGACTACGGTAGCTGTATAGCAGGCTCTGAGATCAGGTGGTGTGAGTCCTCCTACTTTATTCTTCTTCTTCAGTAGAGCTTTTCTTATCCGGGGCTTCTTCCCTTTCCATATAAAGTTAATGATTATTTTTTTCATCTCTTTAAAGAATGTTGTTGGTATTTGGATTGGGATTGTGTTGTATTTGTAAATTGCTTTGGGTAGAATTGCAATTTTCACAATGTTGAGTTTACCTGTCCATGAGCATAGTATGTTTTTCCATTTATGTAGATCCCTTCGTATTTCTTGCAGTAGTGTTTTGTAGTTTTCTTTGTATAGATCTTTCACCTCCCTGGTTAGATTTATTCCTAAGTGTTTTATTTTTTTAGGGGCTATTATAAATGATATTGTTTTCCTGATTTCCTTTTCATTGTTGGTGTATAGGAATCCAACCATTTTTGTATGTTTATCTTGTATCCTGCTACTCTGCTGAATTTTTCTATTAGTTCCAGTAGATTTCTCGTGGAGTCTTTAGGGTTTTCTATGTATAGTCTCATATCATCTGCAAACAGGGACAGTTTAATGTCTTCATTACCAATTTGGATGCCCTTTATTTCTTTTTCTTGCCTTATTGCTCTAGCTAGGACTTCCAGCACAGTGTTAAATAGGAGTGGTGGTAAACGGCATCCTTGTCTTGTTCCTGTTGTCAAGGGGAATGTTTTCAGCCTCTTTCCATTAAGAATGATGTTGGCCATTGGTTTTGCATAGATGCCCTTTATTATGTTGAGAAATTTCCCTTCTATACCTATTTTATTGAGAGTTATTCTCAGGAATGGGTGTTGGACTTTGTCGAATGCCTTTTCCGCATCAGTTGAGATGATCATGTGATTCTTTTCTTTACTTTTATTTATGTGGTGGATTACTTTACTTGATTTTCTAATGTCGAACCATCCTTGCACACCTGTATGAATCCTACTTGGTTGTAGTATATTTTTTGTGATATGATGCTGAATTCTATTGGCTAGAATTTTGTTGAGAATTTTTGCATCTATATTCCTGAAAGATATTGATCTGTAATTTTCTTTATTTGTGGTGTCTTTGCCTGGTATCAGGGTTATGTTGGCTTCATAAAATGAATCCGGAAATATCCCTTCCTTTTCTATGTTCTGAAATAGTTTGAGTAGTACAGGTGTAAGCTCTTCTGTGAATGTTGGGTAGAATTCTCCCATGAAGCCATCTGGGCCAGGGCTTTATTTTTGGAATTTTTTTTATTACATTTACAATCTCTTCTCTTGTTATGGGTCTGTACAGATTTTCAACATCACTTTGTGGTAGTTTGGGTACATGGTGTGTTTGTAGAAATTTATCCATTTCCTCAAGGTTTTCAAATTTGTTGGAGTATAGTGTTTCATAATACTCTGTTATAATACTTTTCTTTTAAGTTGGGTTTGTTGTAATGTTCCCCATGTCATTTCTTACTTTGGTTATTTGCGTCCTCTCCTTTCTTTCTTTTGTCAGTCTGGCCAGTGGTTTGTCGATTTTCTTGATCCTTTCAAAGAACCAACTTTTGGTTTTGTTGATACTTTCTGTTGTTTTTCTATTCTTTATTTCATTTATTTAGTCTCTTATCTTTATTATTTCCTTTCTTCTAGTGGCTGAGGTATTTTTTTTCTGTTCTCTTTCTTTTTGTTTGAGTTCTGTAGTTAATGTTTTGATTTTGTCCCTTTCTTCTTTTTTGATGTGTGCGTCTAATGGTATAAATCGTCCTCTGAGGACTGCCTTTGCTGTGTCCCAAAATGTTTTGGTATGATGTGTTTTCATTCTCATTTGATTCTAGGAATTTTTTGATTCTGTCTCTGATTTCTTCTTTTACCCAGTGATATGTAAGCAGGGTGTTATTCAGTTTCCATGTAATTGATTTTTTTCCCTTGGTCTTCCTGTTGTTAATTTCTACATTGATGGCATTGTGGTCAGAGAAGATACTTTGTATTATCTCAATGTTTTGGATCTTGTTGAGGATTGCTCTGTAGCCTAAGATGCGGTCTATTTTGGAGAACGTTCCATATGCATTGGAAAAGAATGTGTACTTTACAGCTGTTGGGTGTAGTGTTCTATATATGTCTATGAGGTCAAGCTGGTTGATTGTGCCCTTTAAATCTTCTGTATCTTTGTTGAGTTTCTTTCTGGATGTTCTGTCCTTTACCGAGAGTGGTGTGTTGAAGTCTCCTACTATTATTGTGGAACTGTCAATTTCTCTTTTCAGTGTTGTTAGAGTTCGTTTTATGTGTTTTGGAGCCCTGTCATTGAATGTGTAGATGTTTATTATGGTTATGTCTTCATGATGGATCGTCCCCTTGATCATTATATAGTGTCCTTCTTTGTCTTTTATGGTGGATTTCATTTTCAAGTCTATTTTATCTGAGATTAGTATTGCCACTCCTGCTCTTTTTTGGTAGCTGTTTGCTTCATATATTTTTTCCATCCTTTGATTTTTAATAAATTTATGTCTTTGTTTCTAAGGTGTGTCTCTTGTAGACAGCATATTGATGGATCCTGTTTTTTTTTAATCCATTCTGTCACCCTCCATCTGTTTGTGGATGCATTTAGGCCATTTACATTCAGTGTAATTATTGATAGGTGTGAGATTATTTATGTCATTTTGTAGTGCTTTTTATATGGTGCTGTTGTTTTATTTGTTCCTCTTACTCTCTTGGGTGAATTCCTTGTTTGTGGATATTTTTTCATTTCTTTTTTTTTGTAGGTTTTGTTTTTACTGAGACTTTATTTTTTTCTTTATTTTGATGAGTAGGTTTTTTAACCTTCTTTGTGGTTACCTTGAAACGTACCCTTATTTTCCTAGGTTTGAACAAGTCTATTATTACTTGGTATTGCCTTGCCTTCCTCTCTATTAGAAGGTTCTATACCTACACTGTTTATTCTCTCTTTTAGTGTTCTGATGCTGTTGTCATTTACAGATTAAGCTCTCTCGTTCAGTGTTTTAATTCTTTTGGTTTTGGATAGTCCTTAAGAGTTTATTTCCTGGGTTGGCATATGGCTGTTACAATCCTGTGTCCTAGATTCAGCCTGTGGTCTGTTGTTTGGTCTCAGATTGAAGGACTCCCTTTAATAAGTCTTATAAGTTTGGTTTGGTTTTTACATAGTCCCTTAATTTCTGTTTATCTGGAAATGTCCTAATTTCAACATCGTATTTGAATGAGAGTTTTGCAATTCTTCAATGATCCTCTGTGTGTTTTCTATTTTCTCCCCCTATTCTGGAACTCTGATCACTTGTAGATTTTTACTCTTGATTGTACGCCACATAATTCTGATTTTTCTTAGAGTTGTATCCAAGTTTTTGTCTTCAATTTTGCTGATTCTGTCTTCCATTATTTCGAAACTGCTCCTCAGCTCTTTTATGAAACTATCGATTTCTGAAATCTTGTTGTTTATCTTTTGGATTTCTGATTGTCGTTTTTGTGTGATTTCTAGTTGTGATTTTATTTGAGCATTTTGTTACTGTATTATTCTCTTGAATTCTTCCATTTTTTTGTCTGTATTTTCGATGAATTTTTCTGCCTTTTCCATGAATTTGTCTATTTTTTCCTCTTTTTTTTGTCTGATTTTTGTTTCAACTCTTGGATTATTCTGAATATTAGAGATGTGAATTCCCCATCAGGTAGCTCTAGTGCCTTTTCTTCTGCTAGAAAGTCATCTGGTGTTTATTTTGACACCTACTGGAATGATCCTGTTCTGGTTTTGTATATGTTTTTGACAATGTCTGCAGAATTTGGGGCATTCAGTAGTTTTTTCCCTTTTACTGATTGTATATTTGTTTGTTTCATCCTATTTTTTGTGTTATTTGGTTATGTCTGAGCAGGTTTGTTGTGCATTCTTTGTTGTTTATCATCTGTAGGCATGACACTCTTCACCTCCTCTTCCAATAGGCAGGGTCAGTCACTCAGGTATGGGACAGCAGGGAAGGTCCTGCTGAAGGAGGACTCCTGTAATGGGTTGTTTGTGGCATGTACTAGGGCCAACAGGGCGGATAGGGAATCAGTGCAGGGTAGATATTGTTAGGCCTTGCCTGTGCTGCTTGGGAGTGTGATGTTCAGTGCACTGTGCAGGTAGCCAAGAAGGATCGGGGAGATTGTGATGTGTGGAGCTAAGATGGTTATGGAAAAGAGGAGAGAGGAACAGGAGCCAAAAACACACACAAACAAAAAAGAGGGTAAGGGAGGTTGCTATTGGAGTGGAGAGATTAGAGACTGAGAAATGGAGAAAAACAAAAAAAAAGGGTAAAAGAAAAAAATGAATACATAAATATTAGAGAAAAAAAGAAAGAAAATCCCCCAGGGATCCCACTGGTGTGGCTGCTAGGGCTGGGGAAGTTTTTCCCAGGCTGTGAAGTACAGCCTGGCTAGAAGGATAGAGGTGTTACACAGTGCCAGGTATACAGGAGACAGGAAGAAAATGTAAGTATAGAGAGATGAGAAACTGGAAATGAAGAAAAACAAAAAGGGAAAAAGAGAGAGAAGAAAATAAAAAAGGAAATTAAAAAAACAGAAACAAAAACAAACAAACAGAAAAAGAAATACCCCCAGGGATGTCACTCTGCATCTGTGCAGAGTAAGGGAGTAGCTCCCAAGCCAAATGGTACTGCCTGTCTAGAAGGGGTTCCCAAGCCAAGAAAAGAAAAAGAAAACACACAAACAAACAAATCAAAACAGAACAAATCAGAACAAACAATAAAAAGCCCCAGAGTTCCCACCAGTGTGGTGGCAGGGGCCGGGAAGCAGTTTCACAGTTGAGCAGTGTTTCACAGCCTTTCAGGAAGAAGCAAAGATGGCACACTGAGCCAGGTATTTGAGAGAAGGAGGGGAAGGTGGTGAGAGGTAAGGAAGAAATCTAATGAAGCAGAAAAAAGCAACACTGGTAGCCAACAAATGGCACTCAGGGAGCTGGTGAGTGCAGGCTGGTGGAATCCAAGTGACACCAGGGTGAAGTCAGTGCTTCCTGGCCAAGAGACTGTGGCCACAGGATGCAGAGGAGGCCAAGTGGGGTTGAAGAAGGGTAGAGGGTGGAAAAGTGTATTTCACTGGTTACTGGTTGTTTGTCTCCTGCTGGAAGCCCCATGAAGCTGCTTTCTCATAACCCCTGTTTGCTGATCTCTGATAGGAGCCCAAGGTGGCACCTCCGTGCTGCGGTAGTTGATAGGGGACCTCTGCATGTATCTCTCCTCACCCTCTGTTCTCAGTCAGTTTCTTATTTCATTTGCTACTTGGCTGAGTTCTTTATCTCTTCATTTGATGCATAGGGTTTCAGGATTGATGTGTGACTTTGTTTGACTTAGTTTTTTGATCTTTGCTGTGGAGGGATAGTGTGGTGCTTCTGTCTATAGTGCCATGTTACCCGGAAGTCATTCATAGCTGTTTTAAACTTACAGTCTGATAATTGCAAAATGTCTGTCATATCTAAGTCTGGTTCTAACGCTTTCCCTGTCTCTTCAGACTTTTTTTTCCCCTGCCTTTTAGCATTCTTTGCAATTTTTTTTGAAAGGTAGACATGATGTATCGGGTAAAAGGAAATGAGGATTTTTCACTTATAATCCCTTGTAATGCCCTGTTGATATTCATGTGGAGTTAAGGTGTGGGAGAAGGGGAAGCATTGTATAATCCTATGATTAGGTCTCAATTTTTTAGTGAGCCTCTGCCCTTGTATTGTGACCTTCACAGGTGCTTCTCAGATTTTTTTCACCTCTTATATAAAACAGGAGGAAGCCTCGTGGCACAACGGTTAAGTGCTCAACTGCTAATGAAAAAGTCAACAGTTCAAATCCATCAGTGGCTCCATGGGAAAAAAGACCTGACAATCTACTCCCATAAAGATTACAGTCTAGGAAACCCTATGAGTAAGCTCTACTCTGTCGTGTAGGGTCACTAGGAGTCAGAATTGACTTAAAGATACACAACAACAACATATAAAACAGGAAGGCTAGTAAGGGCTGGAGTTGAGTATTTATTTCCTTTCCCCATGTGCCAGGTTAGAAGAAGCAGTAGTTGGGTATTTCCCTTCTCCCACATCCAAGGCTGGAAGGATGATTGGGTTGGGATAGTCTTTTTCTCTACATGGAAGGCTAGAAGTTGCTAGAGTTGAGTATTTCCCCTCTTCCATGGTGGTTAGGCTTTGATAAATCTCACGTTGGTTCTGATAAAGTAGTTTCTCTTGAGGGTAGATCATTTGTTAAAGAGAACAGATCAGTATTTCCAAATTGTTACTTTTAACCTCCTCTGCCAGAAGCAAGAGGGGAATTTATATTTGATCTTCACAGTGAGAACTTCTGGGGCTCCTAGAGGTAAAACTCATGAATGTGTGGGGAACCCCTTAAGTCTGAGCATTCTTTTTTTACCAGCAATTCGTCCATTTTCCTTTAAGTGTTCTTACATGATGCTGAGTTCAGTAGGGGTGGTTTCTGGTATCAGTCAGTGGTGATTCTCTGTACCAGCTTGTCTTTCTATTCAGTTTTCAGGGCAGCAGTTTCCCTGTAACATCAATTCTCTGTTGGATCTAAGAAGAGTAGTTGATTTTCAGTTTTTCTGTGTTTTTTTTTTTTTTCTTGTTGTGAGGATGAGATTGATGACTTCCAAGCTCTTTGCATGCTGGACTAGGAACTGGAAATCTCTATCAATATCTTTATAAATATACTGAAAAGGTATAAAAATGACTATTCATAGCTTTATGATATTCTAGTACATATACACAGCTGTTATTATATAAGAAGAAAATAAAATGGAGTTTTAGAGGACAATTTTATTGTTTCAGAAACTTGTTACACTTAGTAAGTCTACATTAAGAGACGTGTTAGAGGAGGTAAATGAGATTTTTGAAGTGGTGAACAGAAGCAGCAGCAGAATAAAAAGCTATATAATATTAATTAACATCTTGCTTCATTGTGAAATTAAGTGGGAAACCAGGAAGGAAACTATTCATAGATGGGTCTAAATTTCCTTTAACTCAAAAATAACATCAATAAAAAGCTTCCAAAGGATACTGTTGATATGCAAAATTTCAACAAAAGCAATTTTTTATTTTCTTTTATTTTTTAGTTAGGGTCTGCTTACAGTGCTTCCTTACAGTGCTTTCATTTCTTAATGAAAATACTCTTGAGAGGGAGAATACCTTCAATCTCTACAGCACTGTAGTGTGATTTAATCAGATAGGTGCATTCCTAGTTAGCGCCAAATTACTAGATGCCTAGTTTTAAAATAATGAAAAGGTAACAAAATGGCACCAAAATGGAAGGAAAGATGAGAGCAACTACATATAAATGCTCAGTCTATTTCATAGTTTTACTTAGCTTATCTCTGATATAAAAGTTAAGAGACATGTTTCATAGAGGATAGAAGTCAAAATTCAATGAAAAGTTTACAACATATCTGTGACATTTTGAAAAAAACTTAATATGAGTTTGTTCTTTTAAATTGGTAAGAGTGAAAGTGTTAATTTTATAAACCAGAAGTTAGCGTATCTCTAAGGCTGCAGTAATCGTAGTTACGAAGTTACGTAAGTTGCTGACTATAGCAGCTAAACAGATTACTTCATATCTGCGCTTTCACATGTGAAAAGCTGGAACAACTAAATTGGTTGCAGCTCAGTTTATGTGACTTTTTTGTACTGATAAGTGGGTAACTCTCTTGCTGGGGAAGAAAAGCCCACATCAGATTCTACTAGTTCTGTCACAGATTGAGGATGATCTTGGGAGGATTTTAACATCTCTGTAATTTAGTTACCTTACCTACTATATCCCCAGTGTGTCTCAGTGGTATATTATGATATGTATTAAGATCATACAGCAGTGTTGGATCTACCCAAGAAAGAGATAATTTAAGAATACTAGTTATGTCAGTTATCTTCTTCTGACGCTTAATTTAGTCATTATTCTTATACCTAATGAAAATCGACCAATTGGTATCTCATCAGTGCCATTTCTGTGTCAACCAGAATGGCAGAGGTGAAAGGTGAAAACAATCCAAATCATTCCTCTCAGATCTGTAAATAAGATGTATAATATTCTATTTCTCTTGACTTCTGTGTAGAAGAGGTAGGTTCAAAGCAGATATGTTATTCAGAAAAATATTAACAACAGGATTGCAGGTCTTGGGAATATAAACCAGGTGTTTGGACTAAAGGTTGGTCGAGATTGGGTTGGAACCATAAGGTAGGAGGTCAATCTGCAAGCAAATAGCAAAGGTGGAATCAGGGATTAGAGGCCAGGTGAGCAGTCCTGAATTAGTTTGCACAGTGATCAGAGTAGTAGTTGGTTGCACATTAGAATCATATGGGGGTTTAAAAAAATATATTTGTTTGGGCTCAATTCTGGGACAATCACATCAGTATATGTGGAGATGGAGTTCTGGCATTGGAATGTGTGGCCAAGGTTGACAGCCACTGAGATAGATCTAAGAGTGAAGCTATGGGTCAAAACTAGGCAGGCAGTCAAAAATTTAAAGAATATAGAAGGAAAATTGCAAGGTGAGATGGATTTTCAAAAACCAGGTGGGTAAATGAGAATTAAGAGATCTATAGGAATAAAAGGAAGGACATCCATGGCAGACTGACAGGAAAATAAGTGCAAGGTACTGGAAAGCTTGGTGTTTACAGTAGGGTTGTTCTTAGAAGGGTGCAAGCCTGGGACAATTCACTCAGTGCAAAACACCTTTATTATGGCCATATACTTGTGATTTTAATGTACTTCTGGCTACAAGACTAATTATCAGAAATTAGAGCCCTAACATGCAGAGAGAGGCAGGAAGGAGGTTTTACTTAGCTAAGGAAGTAGATGATAGAGAATAAAGACTTACCTTTTTTTTCAGTGATCTAGAAACTAGAAATTCTGTTCTTTATGTTACAACCGACATTTCAATAGAGATAATGTTCAGGACCACTTGGGTCAGAGTTCTTGATTTAAAAAAAAAAAAGTCACAAATGTTGTCACTCTATTAAATGAAACAAGGAAACTGTGCACTTATTTTAAATAGAGATTTCAACCTAACTGAATTGGATTATCTTTAACATGTCACAAAATGCCAAAGTTTTTGAGCAAGCAATCATTGTTAGCTTCACAAACCTCTTACTTTTATACATCGCTGAAAGCTACTTCTTTTTGTTGAGCACTCTTTCCTAGAATGATAAGTCCTTTTGTTTCTGTTGACAGGGATCAAAAGGGAAAACTTCATGTCAGAATTAAAAATCCTCAAAGATTTAACAGTGAGTTCAATAAACTCGAAAAGAGGCTACTCCTTCCTAGGCTGCTTTGCCTCCAACAACAGGGTCAAATAAGATACTTGTGTGACTGGAGTAATATTGCTCCTTCACAGGTTCTCTCACATAGTTTGAAAGTGGTTAGTAGTGCCATTGGAGTAAGATCACTTCTTGGCTTTCACTGACGGAGATTAAGAGAGAACAAGACCATATTTTCCTTGGAAAAAGATAAATCTCTGTATGTTCAAAGAAAGACTATCTCTCCCCTAGCAGGGAAAATGAGTAAACCAAATATACTGAATAAATCACCCTTCCTCAGGACTTCACCCTGTCATTGGAAGGAGTGAAGTAGAGGACTGGGAACGCAGTTTTCTCTAATCCCCAGTCTCAAAGTATCATCAACATTGCCTGCTTTGAAAACACTAGAACTAATCTCATTCTGTTCTTTATCCCTTTGTCAGTCATTACAAGAAGCTCTCAACTCTTGTTTCACCCATCATCTTCCATGCTCTAATATATATATATATATATATATATATATATATATATACATACACATATACATACATATACATACACACACATACATACACACACATACACGTATGTATACACATCTTATATTTGAATCTCATCTCTTACCCTTCCCCAATTACAAAAAACTGTCCACAGTATCCTCTGGAAATCATAGTCCCTCATCAGCAAAGTCCCTTATATACTCAACCTGTTCTCTTCATCTTCTTGCACTAAGAGAAATCTTCATTTCCCCCAAGGGCACTGCTTTTCCTATAGTTCTCACAAGCATTCTTTCTCACAACACTGGGCCTGTACTGGGATAGGTGTCCCCTTTATCCTCATTGCCACTTTCAATATCATGCCAACAAACTACTTAACATGTTATCTATTCTTATTGGAGTCATGCACTGACCCCTAGGTCACTCCTACTCATTTCGCAAAGATTTTGGCTCCAGTCTCATTCTCTCCAAAATTATTCGTGCTGTAACTCTTAGTGATTTTCATATCCATGTATATTATCCTACTAATAGCTTGGTCTTTTCATTTCTTAACTTTCTCATCTTCAATAATCTTGCCCTCCAGATTACTGAAAGACTCCTTTCCATGTTAATATCCTAGGCCTTATCATTGCCAGTAATTTTAATACCTCTGTGATTCAAATTTCAAGCATTCCATTCTCAAAGCACCACATCCTGTGTTTCAGGTTTATTTCTTCTAGTCCTCAATCTCCAAAAATCCTTAAACCCCACCTGGACCTCCAATCCTTTGATTTTTATTCACTGTTTTTCGTCTTATCATGTCCTCACTTCCCTCCCTATTTAACCTGAATTTCATCATCAGTCATTATAGTCACTCCCTTCAATACATCTTCAATTTCCTTGTCCTCTTCTGCCCTTTTGTTCTCCTTCCCTGGTAAAACCCTCAAGCCTGATTGAATCCAAATCTCTGCCTACTCCATGCCTACACTTATGCAGCACAATTTGGAGAAAAACACAAAACCAGGTTGACTAGTCTCATTTTAAATTTAGGGTCACAAATTTCAATTTGCCCAAAAAATTCTACATTTCCTTAGTCTAGTCATTCTTCTAGTCTCCTTGTAAACTTTTTCATACCTTCTCCTCTCTCCTTAAACCTCCAATGCTTTCTCTCCATCCTCATTTTTAGCTGATGATCTTATTTCTCATTTCACTGAGAAAACTGCAATACATCGAAGAAAACTTCACAAGCTCCTCATATACACGCCTACTGGTACCTGCACCCATATATTCTCTGCTTTCCCTCATTATTACCGATGAACATATCTGTGCACCCAGCTAAAGCCAACCCATCCGCGTGTGTAGAAGTTCCCACTCCCCTTTCCTCCCCAAGGACACCACTTTTCTAAATCTCTCTGCTTTCTTATGTTTACTGTTTCTTTCTCTTCTGGATCATGTGAATCAACATACAAATAATATGTTATTTCTCACATCTTAGAAAATACACTCTTGACCCCATTCCACCTCCAGATACTTCTCTATTTCTCTGCTCTCCTTTTGTAATAAAATCCCTCAAGAGAGGTGTATATACTTAGTATGTACAGATGCCTCGTTTCTCATGCAAAAGGAGCAGGTATGAGGAGGAAGACTGGAATCAAGGTTTAGACATGTTAACTTTGAGATAGCTATTAGACCTACAAATGAAAATGTCAAGTAAATGGAGCTATAATTTAGGCAGTTTGGGTAGCTAAGGATAAGAGATTTAAATAACTTTCCCTGGCCCCTAGAAGCTAATAATTAGCTGATCTGGGATTCAGACTTAGACTGACTTCCCAGACTGTGTTCTCAACCATTGTGATTCTCAGTTTAACTTCTGAGATCTCATTAATCTGTTCAACAAATATTTATTGAGCACATATTAACTCAGTCCTGTGCCCTTGTTCAGCAGATATAAAGTATAGAAGTGTAAGATGTGATTTTGTTCAAGAAAGTTATAATTTTATCTATAATGTATCTTTATTAAAATATAATACTTTAAAATGCATTTTAGTTAATTATTATCTGATATAAGCTGAAATTATAATAACTTCAACAATTTTTAGAATTGTTTCAGAAAGCAGATTTTAACTAAACAAGGTTTATGCTTTGATGCTTCAGGGAAAGTAGAGTGAATTTAACCATAATATTTAATTACCAAATAACATTCAAAAAAATATAGCAGCAGCTTGCAATCCCTATTAAGAAGGAATGTTGTTTGGAGCAACTTAATAAAATTAAGTCATGTTTTTAAACTTGGGAAAGGTAGCTGTCAATTTCAGCTGACTGGCAACACCATATTACATGATGAATCACTCTCTTTTTGCTTCTCACTATGGATGAAAAAAAAAGGAAACAAGAAGCAGAGAAGCCCAAAGGAACAATTAACTGCATCTTTATTTTGATTTATCTATATCTGAAGGGAATGGTTTGCTAGCGAAGAAAGCCAGAAGCAGCCAAAAACTTAAAAAGAAAATGATGAAATAATATTAAACACTAGTAAAGCTTGAAGCACAAGAACTTCTTTGGATAGGGCATTCTTGATCTCCAATATACAGATTAAGGAGCAGTTACAACAATACCATTCAAAAGGGTAATTCGGACCAAATAGGGACTGGTAATTGTCTACATAGTAGAGAATGAAGTCTTAAAATTTACCTAGGTATGTATGGTATTTTAAAATTTCCTCTTTCAGATCACTGAAGATGAAAAGTTTGTTCATCTAGTTTAATAATGTCTTTAAATTGATTCAAAAAATAAAAAAATATGGTTATTTCTCCATTAAACATGACTATAGAAATCATGGTTGTTCAGACTAGGTGGCCAGTATCAAGCCACTGTCGCTCATTGGTCACAGTACATTCTGATCATAGCATAAAACCCAAAAATAAACAAACTTTTGTGATATGAGTTTGCAAACTTATTCCTTGAGTGGAGTAAGTAACATCGTCCTAATATTTAGACTGTCATAAATAGGAAAAAAGTCCCATTATTGTATTAATAAAGGGAATAACTGGTTTTAGTCCTGGTACATTTTTTATTCCTGTAGGAGGAAAAATATTTTCTAGAGAAGGCTTCATGACAAATTTCACTCTGTAAATTGGTTATTTTTTTCTGTAGCTATGAGAGATTTAAAAGTGCCAGTATTCAAAGAGCCTGAGAAAAATGTTTTCTTTAAATTGTTCCTTTTCACTAAGAGGAGATTTTCTAACAATCACAAGATTTAAGATCCTTTCTTTAAATTATTTAATATGATGTCTACAGGATGTCTGTAGACTCACACCTGGTGACAAATGTGTGCATGTGACAAATGCAATCTTATTTTGAAGATATAATATATATTGGATCTGTTACATGGAAGGGTACATGAACAAAGTTTTTACTACTGAATTACATTTGTGATACCTGCCTTGGGATAGTATAGAAGTAGTGACATGTGTCCTTAAGCATTTGGTACCAAGTGTTTTCTTTTTGTCTTAATGAAACTATGAATCAAAAGTAGTAAAGTCTGCTTTATGTTGTATAATTTAGTGATGTGCTATATATGGAATAATATTATATGAAGGAAAACAAATGAAAACTTTAAAAACACCTAATGTTTTTGTGAATTCTGAAATTTTAATATATTTTCCAAGTGAAAAATAGTCCATAAGATAGCTCAACATTGTCACTTCTTAGATATTATATATGAACGTTGTTGCCTCTTGAATATTAGCAATTATGATAAATTGTTTTTTTCCATATTTGGTATTTTTGGAGAGGGTAATATTGAAATGATGATTATCTTTCTGGAAGCTAGCATTATCATTTTTCAAACGTTAAATCAGTTTATAGAAATATCCAATATAGTGTTTTCTTCTTTTCATCTTCTCTTCAAATTGAGGAAAGATTAGGTTGAATGCAAAACACTTTTTCTTTAAATTGTTCCTTTTCACAGAGGAAATTCTCTAACAATCACAAGATTTAAGATCCTTTCTTTAAATTATTTAATATGATGTCCACAGGATGTCTGTAGACTCACACTTGGTGACAAATGTGTGCATGTGACAAATGCAATCTTATTTTGAAGATATAATATATATTGGATCTGTTACATGGAAGGAAGGGTACATGAACAAAACTTACCAGGCAAATCGCCTTGCAGATCTTCCAGAAGATTCCCCAGCAGATCCTTCTGCTGGTTTCACAGTAAGTCCCACTGCAGGTCCCAGAACCAGTCCGCCTACTGTAGGTCCCAGGGCAAGTCTCTGTGCAGTACTGACAACATGTTGCCTTGTTTGTCTCTCAGCATACCCTCTTGGAGGACTCACAGAATGTTTCCTTTCAGGTCTCACAGTAAGTCCCCTTGCAGGACTCACACCCTGGCATCTTGCAGGACTCACAGCATGGCCTCTTGCAGGACTCACAGCATGGCCTCTTGCAGGACTCACAGCACGTCCCCTTGCAGGACTCACAAAATGTCCCCTTTCAAGTCTTACAGTAAGTCCCCTTGCAGGACTCACTCTCCGGCCTCTTGCAGGACTCACGGCAGGTCTCCTTGTAGGACTCACAGTATGTGCCCCTTCAGGTCTCACAGTAAGTCCACCTGCAAGACTCACACCTCGGCCTCTTGCAGGACTCACAGCAGGTCTCTTTACAGGACTCACACTATATGCCCTTTCAGGTCTCACAGTAAGTCCCCTTGCAGGATTCACAGCAAGTCCCTTAGCGGGACTCACAGCATGACTTCTCAAAGGCCTTACAGTACACCCCCTTGCATGTCTCTCAGCATGTCCCCTTGCAGGGCTCACATCATGTCCACTTTCAGATCTTACAGTAAGTCCCCTTGCAGGACTCACAGCAGGTCTCCTGGCAGTACTCAAAGCAGATCCCTCTATAGGTCTCACAGCATGACCTCTTGCAGGACTCACATTCTGTCCCTTTGCATGTCTCTTGGCACATCCTCTTGCAGGACTTATAGCTTGTCCCCTTGGAGGACTCACAGCATGTCCCCCTACAGGACTCAGAAGAAGTCTTTCTGCTGGTCCCCCTTCAAATCCCCAAGCAGTTCCCCCAGCAGGTTCCCAAAAAGGTCCCTCTGCTGTTTCCCAAGCAGGTCCCTCAGATCTTGTGGTAATTCCCCCCATAGGTCCTTCCACTGGTCCCGTCTCAGGTCTCAAGGCATCACTGTAGTTGTAGAGTGACTGTAAAAAACAAAGAAAAGATAAAGAATTAACTATTAGCATATTAAATCTCTGAAAGGTAGTATACATATGTTAAGATCAGTAATAGAGTCTCTGGGTAAAGATAAAAAATTACATTTTAAAATTTAAAATTACTTCTGGAGATTATTATCATACATTGTGTATATTTCAACTGAATTAGGGAGCAAAGAAAAACATGGTCAGGTGCATCCTTTTTTCCCCTTGAAGAAATTGTGCACCTTTTTATGCAAAATAGCTGCTAGACATTTGGTACACGTTTTGGCACAAGTTAAATAAACCAGAAAATTGAATTCTGTTCTATTACAATCTATTTTTTCAAGAATTTACAATAAAAATTTTAAGAATTCATCACCCTTCAGCCAAAGATTAGACAGGCCCAGAAAACAAAATGAGGCTAAATGGGCACACCAACCCAGAGACAAAGACAAGAAGGCAAGACGGGACAGGAAAGCTGGTAACAGGGAACCCAAAGTTGAGAAGGGGAGAGTGTTGACATGTCGTGGGGTATGGCAACAATTATCATAAAACAATACGTGTATTAATTCTTTAATGAGAAACTAATTTTCTCTGTAAACCTTTATCTAAAGTACAATTAAAAAAACTTTTTTAAAGACACAAATAAATGTAAAGATGTAAATTTAAAAAAATTAAATTCAGCTTCTTACAAAGATGTGTGTGGGTATTTGTCTATTTGTAAAAGGGAAACCAAGGAAGGAAAAAACGGATTTTGTGAAAATGGCAACCTCTAGTGGATGAATGGGAATGAAGTGGAGGTGATAGAGAATAAATTGAGGTTTCTCTGAGTAAATATTTTTACATAATTTTCATTTGAACCATTCAAATACCTTATATTTTCAAAAATTAAATTAAATAAAAAGATTGAAAAAGAAAATCCTAAAACTGAAAACCTAAGACCTAAAACCTAAAACTGAATACCAACAGAAACAGATGAATTGAATTGCATATCAAATTTATAACCTAACCTCACAAAATACTAATTGAACTAAGTTTTGATCACTGTACCCTATCTATAACCCTTAGTTGGATATATATTCTGATATGGAGACTCTAAAAATTATTATGACGTATCTGATCTGAGTAAGAGAAGTTAAAGCAGGGTTCAGGCCTAGCATCCATTTTACGTGAGAATTTGTTTAAAGCTATAGTTAATGCTAGAATCCATTTTGACGAGCATTTGTTAAAAGTTATAGTTAATAATTATGAAATGTTTCAAGAAGAAATGAGAGTAAAGCTGAAACTCTTTGTTACATTATTTCCTCTACCCAGGGAAGGGATGTTACATGAAGGGTACTCTATCTTAACCAACAAAGAGACTACACTACAGGGAATTTATGTTCTCACAAAGAAGCGCATTGGAATTTCCTTGTGACTAACCTGGTAACTCATTGCAAGTCACTAAGCAAAGAACAGATATTGAGGTAATTCCCAAGGAAACCTCCCCACAGTAACTAAATGGTGCCTAGCCAACAAAGATTCTTTATACCAATCATTTATTCTCATATGTTATGTTTCCCACTTTTGACAATGATTTATTAATGAATAACCAATCAGATTTTTTTTAACTTCACTTCTTTCTGTAACAGTATATTAAAGACTCCTTGATTGTAATTCAGTAGATTATGCTAGTCTCTTGTGTCCAGTGCATGCTGGCAGATGCCTCATTGAAATATTTTTCTTTGTCTTTGTCTTAGCTTAACAAAAACCACTTTTAATTAAATTTGAGTCTGTGGTCTTTTTTCCCTACAAGAATTCTAAAGATAAAAAGAACTAGAGAAAACTATTGAACTTTTCTTAATTGATTTATTGTTTGTAGTAGTATTGGTATAGTAATTTTGATTCTGTTTTGTTTGTATTGTAGGCTAAATACGTTGAGTAAATACGTTGATAGTTTTGGAAGCCAAGATGAAGGGAGATGCAAATAGGAAATGTGGAAGTGAGAAAAGACCCTGTGATACTAAATTTGAAACGAAGGTATCAGTATGAACCTATGATTTAAACACACACACACACACACACACACACACACAAACACACACACATACTTACATATTTTCTAGCTCTGTCTACCGAAAGGCATTTACAAGTAATGACACTACAATAGTAATGAGCATGTCTACTGACTATATTTTGGTTTCTAAATACCATTTCCCACTAAAAGGAGCTAAGGATCTTTGGGGGAAATGGCTGATTCCAAGTCTAGATTAGAAAAAAAGCAACACGATCCTGGAGAATTTATTGCATTAGAAAACAAGGAATTGCTCAAAGATTAATGGGTTATGTTATGGACTGAATTGTGTGTTCCCAAAACATGTGTTGAATTCCAGGCCCTTGTACCTGTGGATGTTATACTGTCTGGAATAGAGTTTTACTTTTGTTGTGTTAATGAAGTCATACCAATGTAGAGTGGATTCTAAACCTAATCACTTCTGAGTTATAAAAAGACCAAAAAAAGACAGAGACACACACACAGGGGGAAAATAGATATCAAGGAACTGAGGAATGCCCAGGGTTACTGACAAGGAAGGAACTGAAATGGCCCAGGCCTGGATTTGAACTTCTAGTCTCCAGAACTGTGATAAAATAAGTTTATGTTCTTTAAAGCCACTAACTTGTGGTGTTTGTGTTACACAAGCACTAGGAAACTAATACAGGTCACATCAAAATGACATAGGAACTAGCTTGAAGGGGTTCCCATTAGCCAAATTTGGAACAAATGGAACATCAAAAAAAAAAAAAAAAGATGATGGTAATGGATTTTAACACATTGATTAAAATAAGAGTCTATGAGTCTGCAGTAATACTCAAAAAGGGAAGGGAGAAGGAAAATGTATTACTTATAGGAGAATGATAGATAACTAATAAAAGTAAAAAACAAAAAGATCAGCATTTTACAATTCCCAGCGCAATATTAATTCAGACAAGGATCATCATTGAATGCTAAAACAATTTTGTGAAAAGGTTGCTGTCAAATAGGTATTTACATGAGCATAAAGTCTCACTCCACAAAATAATTATTAATTACAAAGAAGAAAATGTAACTTTATAATGGAGAGCTCTGGTGGACACCACTTTAACTATGTTGATCAAATCTGTAATGGAACAAATTGACATGATATGCCTCCTGATGTAATAGGAACAACACAGCACCACTTACACAGTATTCTTGAAAAACCGTTTAACCTGAATCCAACCATGAGGAAACAAATAGAAAATTCCAGACTGCAGAACATCTTACAATGCAAATGGCCTGGATTTTTTAACAGATCAATGTCATGAAAGACATTATAAAATAAGAGGGATTGTTTCAGATTAAAGGAGACTAAAGAAATACAACAACCAAATTTTGCACATTTGAATCTGGGATTTAAAATAAAACTTTTATAGAGGACTTTTTTTTTTGGAAAATGTGAAAAGTAAAAAATAGACTATTAAACAAGTGTATTGTATCAATGTTAAATTCCTTTGGGCATGACTGACTTCTGGGAAGACGGGGTCATGAGAAGATTAACACCAAGAAATACAACAAAAATTCTCTACCAGAAAATTTTTTCTCCCCATGTTCAGTTACAGGAGTATCATAAAAGGTCATAAAGTACAGCAAAGAAAGGAACAGAGATAACAAAAGAACCAATGCTGTGCCATCTGGTGGACAGATCAATTAGTGTGCGCTCTCAGTTCTGACTGTGAGCTGCAGAAAGGTGAAAACCTGGTCCATAGTAGAAAGGGTGGGGGAGGAAAAAGCAAAGTTTGATAATTCTGCTTACTTAAGTGTTTCCTCCAGAAAACAGTGCTGTTGGTAATACCTGTGATGGTTAAGATTGTGTGTCAACTTGGCTGGGCCATGATTCTCAGTGTTTTACTGTAATCACTTCCATCACTGAACATACTGTGAGTAGCCAATCAGATGAAAGGAAGTCTCTTAGGGGTGTGGCCAGCATCTGCATATAAGCAGACGTTCTGGCTTTTTGCTCTCTCTGGATCCTGCGGCTGCTTCCTGTCGTCTCAACTCCCATTCTTGGGACTTGAGCTGTCAGCATATCTGCCAAACCTAGGATTTGTTGATCTGCACAGCCTGTGAATGGGAGCCCTGCCTTCTGACCTGCCGATCTTGGGCTTGCCAGCTTCTGCAGCTGTGTGACTTGGGAGAGGTCTCTACCCTGATCCACAGACTTGGGACGTTCTAGCCTCTACAATCACGTGAGCTGTTTCCCTGATGTAATCTCTCTCTACATATATATATATTTTTATATACCTTACTGGTTTTGCTTCTCTAGAGAACCCAGCCTAAGACAACACCAATCTGCTGGAGAGAATTGAGAAAGCTAACATCAAGCAAAAATATAATGCCCCAAATGTTTTTTTTCATTCAAAAAAAAGAGTACAAGAAATACTGAGAATGGAACTGAAGGCTCACCCAAATGTTCAAGACATAAGGAGAGACAGCATATCTATGGAAGTCTGAATAATGAATAGAATGTAAGAATATGATACAACAATATTAAACAAGCTCAGGGAACTGGAGGAAAACACAGAAAAATAACTAAAAGAAATTAGGAAATTGAATGAACAAAATGAGAATATAAACAAAGAGATGTTGCTAGTTGCTTCCAAGATGATTCTGACTCATAACAACCCCATGTGTGCAGAGCAGAACTGCTCCATAGGGCTTTCAAGGCTGTGACCTTTTGGAAACAGATCACTAGGCCTGCCTTCTAAGGCATCTTTGGGTGGGTTTGAACCTCCAGCATTTTGGTTAGTAGTCAAATACTTTACTGTTTGCACCACCCAGTGACTCCTAACAAAGAGATAGATATCATAAAAAAAAAAAAAAAACAGAAATACTGGAAATGAAAGAGACACTAACTGAAATGAAAAACTCAGTGGAAGTTTTGAACAATAGCGTTTGACAGGCAGAAGAAAGAATCAGTGAACTAGAAGATAAGGTAATCAAAATTTTAGAAGTTGAAAACAACAAAAAAGAAGGTTCAAGAATACTGAGAACAGTTTAGTGAAACATGATACAATATCAAGCAAACCAACATATGTTTCATGGGAATCACAGAAGGATATGAGAGAGAGAGAAAGGAAGAAATAACAGCAGAAAACATTCCAAATCTGATAAAAGGCATAAACCTAGATATCCAAGAAGCTCAATGAATTCCATGTATAATAAACCCAAAGAGATCCACACTGAGACAAAATTAAAGACAAAGAGAGAACTCTGAAAGTGGCAAGAGACAAGTAAAAGGTGACATATAAAGGAACTCCTATAAGATTAAATCTGATTTCTCCTCAAAAACAGTGGAGGCCAGAGGGCAATGGAATGATATATTTAAAGTTGTGAAAGAAATGAACTGTCAGCTGAGAATATTATATCCAGCAAAGCTGTCCTTCAATAATTATGGTGAAATTAAAATATTCACAGAAAAAACAAAAACTGCAAGAATACTTTTCCATAAGACCACCCTTAGAAGAAATACTAAAAGATAGCTTTCCAACATGAAAGAAAACAAATTAAAAAGAAACTTGGAACCACGTATATCAGATCTCCCATAAAGAAAATTGCAGGGGTAAAAATAAGGGCAAGTTTTAAGGTAGTCTTATTGGATAACTGTAATGGTTATGTACTTCCTACTTTATAATGACAAATACATAAAAGTAAGTACAAATATTGAATTCTGAGAAGATAGTGGTATCAACAGACCATTGTTCTGACCCTTCACCACAAATACAATGAGAAATATAACAAGGAAACAGTGCCCAGCTGTGAGAAACTCTGAATCAAGAAGCTGAGGACAGCAGTGGGGGAACTGCACACAGGCAAGAATCAGTAGATCAGCAATGAGTTGCATACGGTAGGAAAACTGATTCTCCAAACATCCATGCCCTACCACCCAGCCATGTAGGCCACCAGCTACTGTAAACTGGGGAAGCAGCCCCAGAAAAAGAGCCTGCTACCCTAACCACCAAACCCCCTGTCTGTACAAAGAGACAGGACCCCAAGTTTCTGCTCTAAATTCAACAAGGTAGACCTCCCCAGGGGTCCTCTTAGAGCATGCCTCCACTTCCCCCACCCAGACAGTCAGCTGCAAGGCTGCTTCAAAGTATTACAGAAGGCCCCTGAAGTGGAGTCTGCTCCCATAGTCAAAACTCTACCTGCCTCCCTGTACATCCCATAGCTCAGGCCTCTGTAGCCAACAGGACAGACTTCCCAGATCTGTTCAGGTCTGTCTGCTCCCCATTCTGGTCAGCCCTGAGGACTGCTGACTGAGGCTTCAGTGTGCTAGGAAGCAGACATTTTGAGCGGAGGCTACACCCACAACAAACATACTATAGGGGGATCTGACGGCAATGAGGTAAACTTCCCTGGGGGTCTGTTTGGGGTGTGACATCCCCTCCCCTACTGGGACACAGTCAGCTGCAAGGCTGTTGCGAGTTGCTGCAGAAGATGCCCTGTGGTGCTCCCATAGTCAACACTCTACTTACCTGACTTCCTGCACACCCAACAGCTCAGGCCTCCAAAACCAAGAGGACAGACCACCTGAGGGTCAATTTGAGTTAGTCTGCCTCAACTTCTGGTCAGTGCTGAGGACTGTTGACTGAGTCTGCTGTGTGCTAGAAAGCAGGTGTCTTGAGTGGAGGCTGCGCTCACTGTGAACAATCTACCAGGAAGTGGCCCTGATAACAACAAGGCAGACCTTGATGGGGTTCTGATCAAAGCATGACACCCCTTCCCCGACCTGGTAACTATTGGTTGCCAGGCTGCTTCAAACTGTTACAGAAGGCCCCTGCAGAAGAGTCTGCTCCCATAGGCAGCACTCTACCTGTCTCCCTGCACACCCCATAGCTTGGGCCTCTGAAACCAACAGGACAGACCTTTTTGGGGTCTCTCTGCTCCACCTACTGTCTTGCTCTGAGGACAGCTGACTGAGAGTGCTGTATGCTAAGAAGCAAGCATCTTGAGTGGAAGTTACACAAACAGCCAAAACACTATGGAGGGCCTCTCATAGCAACAAGGGAGACTTCTTTGGTGTCTATTTGGAGCATGACAACCCCTCCTCACCAGGTAACTGTTGATAGCTAGAATGATATGAAATAGTTCAGGTAGTCCCTGCAGTGGAGCCAGGAGGTGGGTCACCTAAGTGGAGACTGCTCACCCAACCACCACAGGGCCACTGGTGCTCTGAAACCAATAAGACAGATCTCTCAGTGGTCCTTCTGGGGAGTGCCAGTTCCTTCTCATCCTGAAACAGAGGAAAGTCTGCCTGTGCTTCCCCTGAATGCCAGCTCAGACATATGCAGCCCCCACAGAGTAGGGAAGGAAGCCTCAGGCAAACCCAGAGGGTAACACCCAGCCTTGAAGGGGGCTCACTGGGTGTGGATTTCTGACAGAAAACATGGCTGCAGAAACAAAGAAAGGAAGGGAGTAATAACCAAAGAGAGAGGACTGAGCACCCAGGTGGACAGATGGATTAGTGTGTCATAGCTTGCTTGAGTGGAGGTGCCTGCTGGTGGACAGATTGACAACAGTGTTTTCTCTGGTGTGTTTGGGAGACTCTGAAAGTTGAAAACTGAGATCTGGAACTTTCAAATTCTAACTAAACAAGGGAGCAAAAAGAAGCTATCACAAAGAGGGAGAGAAAATGGAAAGCAAGTGCAGAAGGCTCTGACTACCTAAGAGTGCTTTGCAGAAAGCAGTGTGGGCAAAAACACCAAATACTGGGGAGAACTGAGAAAGTTAATAACCTTGGAAATTCCAGTACACCAACAAAAAAGTCACAAGACATACAAATAAAACAGAAATGATGAACATGACGAAGGGAATGAAAGTGCGTGTAAGGAAGACCAAATCATTAAAAGAATGGAAGAATATAATAAAACAATGTTAAACATAATTAAAGAGTTAAGGGAAACTATATACAAAGATGTAAAAGAAATAAAGAAAACAATGCAAGAACAAAAAGAGGATCTAAAAAAAAAAAAGAGATAAAAAGAAACCAAACAGAAATATTTCAACTGAAAGGGACAATCGCTGAAGTGTGAAACACAATGGAAGTATTTAACAATTGATTTAATCAGGCAGAAAAAAGAATCAGAGAATTAGAGGATAAGATAGTCAAAATTATAGAAGCTGGAAGAACAACAAGAACAGAGGCTCAGGAAGGCTGAGCATAGTTTAATGGAATTAGTGGACAACATCAAGAGACTTAATTTATGCATCATGGGAATTCCAGAAGAATTTGAGAGAAAAGGATAGAAAGAATATTTGATGAAATAATGACAGAAAATTTTCTCAATATGATGAAGGACATGAATATACAAATCCAAGAAGCTCAAAGAACCCCAGGCAGGATAAACCCAAAGAGATATATACTGAGACAAATCATAGTTAGGCTCTCAAAAAGTAAGACTAAAGAGAGAATCCTGAAAACAGTGAGAGAGAAGCAAACACTCACATACAAAGGATCTCCAAAAAGATTAAGTGCCAATTTCTCCTGAGAAGCACTGGAGGCCAAAATGCAGTGGAATGATATATTTAAAGTACTGAAAGAAAAACAAAAAACAACAACAACAACAACAAAAAACTGTCAACCAAGAATACCAAGTGAAACTTTCCTTCAAGAACGAGTGTGAAATTAAAACATTCCCAGTCAAACAGAAGCTTAGACACCTCATGTCCACCAGACTGGCCTCACAAAAAGTACTAACAGGAGTTCTGAAGATGGAAGGTAAAACACATTAGAAAGTAATTTAAACTCATACATAAAAAGAAAGATCCCTAATAAAGGGAAGTGCACAGACAAATATAATGGCTAGTATTAAGGTATTCATAGTTGATAATTCTAACTGTTTTGTTCTTCAAGCTTTTTAATAGCAAATGTATAAAATACAAGGATGAAATTATGTTAGAGGGCACATGAAAAATAAAGATGTAGTTAGTGACAACAATAACAAAATTGTGGTGGTGGGGAATGGTATATGTATAGAATTTCGTGAATGTTATTGAAGTTAAATTGGTACCAACTTACCCAAGGATGTTATAAATACAAGCTGTTAAATGCAATATTCATGGTAACCACTAAGAAAGTAGCTTAAAAACATACACAAAAGGAAAGGAGAAGGGAATTAAAATGGCTCACTACAAGATACCAACAAAACACAAAAGCAAGCAGTAGTAAAGGACAAAGACAAAGAAGGCTTAAGACATACATCCACAAAAACAACAAAATGGCAGAATTAAGTAATTTATTATAGGTAATTACAATGAATGTAAGTGGATTAAATCAAAAGGCAGAGTGGTAGAATGGATTAAAAATAATTTTTTGCTGTTTGCAAGAGACGTACCTTAGGCACAAAGACAGAAATAGGTTGAAAGTGAAAGGATGGAAAAAAAACATGAAAAAATAAACAAAAGAGAGTTGGGGTTGCAACCTTAATATCACACAAAGTAGACTTCAAGACAAAATCTGTTGAGAGAGATAAAGATGGACATTATATAGTGACAAAAGTGTCAATCATCAAGAAGATATAACAATCATCAATATATATGGACCCAACATTTTCATTTGACTCTAATAAATTTGTGATTCCTCTTTTTATAGCTTCTTGACCCATTGATAGTTTGTGTGTTGTTTAATTTCCATACATTTATGTATTTTCCAGATTTTTTCTGTTATTGATTACTAGCTTTACTCCAACATTGGAGCACCTAGATATATAAAGCAAACACTGATAGAATTGACCTGAGAAATAGATAACACTACAATAGCAGTTGCAGACTTCAATACACCACTTTCATATTGGACAGGACATCTAGAAAGATCAACATGGAAACAGACAACATGAATGACACTATAAACCAACTAGACTCAACAGATATACATAGAACACTCCACCCAACAACAGCACAATATACATTCTACTCCAGTGCACATGAACCATTCCCCAGGAGAGATTACATGTTAGGTCACAAAGCAAGTCTTGATAAGTTTAAAAAGATGAAACAAACAAAAGTATTTTCTCTGACCACAACAGAGTAAAGCTAGAAATCAATAACAGAAAAAAAAAAAAACTGGAAAATGCATAAATGTATGGAAATTAAACAACCCACTATTAAACTACAAATGGTTGAAGAAGATATAAAAAGGGAAATCACAAATTTCTTAGAGTGAAATGAAAATGAAAGCACAATGTGTCAAAACTTATGAGGTACAGTGAAGGCAGTACTCAGAGGGAAACTTATAGCAATAAATGCCTACATGGAAAAAGAAGAAAGATCTCAAATCAACAGTGTAACTCTACAACGTGAAAAACTAGAAAGAAAGGAGGAAACTAAGCCTAAACCTACCAGAAGAAAGGAAATAACAAAGATCATAGCAGATATAAATAAAATTGAAAACAGAAAAATAAGAGAGAATTGACAAAACAGAAGTTTGTTCTTTGAAAAGATCAATAAACTGACAAACCTCTAGCTAGACTGACAAAGATAAAAAGAGAAAAGATGCAAATAACCAAAAATGATTTGAAAGTGAAGACATTACAACTGACCCAATAGAAATAATGAGAATTATGACAGGATATTATGAACAACTGTATGGCAGCAAACTGAATAATCTAGATGAAATAGACAAATGTTTAGAAGGACACAACCTACTCCAACTGACTAAAGATGATATAAAAAGTCTCAACAAACCCATAATAAGTGAATAGATTGAATCAGTGATCAAAAATCTGCCAACTAAAAAGTTCTGAACCAGATGGCTTCACTGGGGAATACTACCAAACAGTTAGAGAAGAGTTGACATCAATCCTGTTTAAACTTTTCCAAAAGACAGAGAAGGAAGGAATACTCCCTAATTCATTCTATGTAGCAAATATAATCCTGATATCAAAACAAGACCTTCAAGAAAAAAACAAAACAAACTACAGGCCAATATCCCTATGAAAGTAGATGCAAAAATCCTTAACAAAATACTAAGGAACAGAATCAAACAGTGTATTAAAAGAGTCACACACCATGACCAAATTAGAATCCAGGAATTCAGGGATGGTTCAACTTTAGAAAATCAATCAATGTAATGCACCACATCATTAGAACAAAGGAAAAGAACAACATGATCATCTCTATGGATGCATAAAAAGTATTGGATAAAATCCAAAACTTTTTCTTGATGAAAACTCTCGAGAAGATTGGAACAGAAGAGAAATTACTTAATATTATTCAGGGCATATATGAAAAGCTAGCAGCCAACATTACACTTAACGGAGAAAGATTGAGAGCTTTGCCCTTGAAACTGGGAACAAGACAAGGGTGCCCACTCTCACCACTTCTATTCAATATTGTATTAGCAGTCCTAGCCAGAGCAATAAGATAAGAAAAAGAAATAAAATATATCAAAATTGGAAAAGAAGAAGTAAAATTATCTCTATTCGTGGATGACATGATCCTATATATAAAAAATCCCAAAGAGTCTTCAAGAAAACTTCTAGAGCTAATAGAGAAATTTAGCACAGTTGCAGGGTACAAGGTCAACAAACAAAAATCTGTTAGGTTTCTATACACCAGCAATGAGAAAACCGAAAGGGAAGTTATGGAAATGATTCTATTTACAATAGTATCTAAGATAATAAAATACCTAGGCATAAATCTAACCAGGCACATGAAGGACTTATACAATGAAAACTATAAAACACTGCTAAAAGAGATAAAAGAAGACTTAAATAAATGGAAAGGTATTCCATGTTCATGGATTGGAAGTCTTAATATTGTTAGGATGTCAGTACTACGCAAAGTGATCTATAGATTCAATGCAATCCCAATCAAAATTCCAACAGCCTTCTTCACAGAAATAGTAAAACCAATCCCCTACTTTATATGGAATGGCTAGAGGCCCCAAATAGTTACAAAAATGTTGAAAGAGAAGAACAAAGTAGAAGGACTCACAGTTCCTCATTTTAAAACATTCTATACAGCTACTGTGAGGCCCTGGTGGAGCAGTAGTCAAGCATCTGGCTGCTAACAAAAAGTTTGGCAGTTCAAATTCACCAGTCACTCCTTGGAAACCCTATAGGGTAGTTCTACTCTGTCCAGTAGGGTCACTATGAGTCAGAATCAACTCGACAGCAACAGGTTTGGCTTTTTTTTTTTAAATACAGCTACAGTAATCAAAACAGCCTGGTACTGGTATAACAATAGACACATAGACCAATGAATAGAATTGAGAGTCCAGAAATAAACCCACATATGTATTGTCAGTTGATTTTTGACAAGGGTGCTAAGTCCATTCAATGGGGAAAGAAGAGTCTCTTCAATAAATGTTGGGGAAATTGGATTTCCACATGCAGAAAAATGAAACAGGATCCATGCCTCACACTGTACACAAAAACAAATTCAAAATGGATTCAGGACCTAAATGGGAAAACTAACATCGTAAAATTCTTAGAAGAACAAGCAGGGGCAATGCTGTTAGGCCTAGCTTTCAACTATGGATTATCTAATATAATAACAAAAGCACAAACAGCAAAAGACAAAATAGATAAATGGTACCTCATAAAAATTAAAAACTTTTGTTCACCAAAAGACTTTAGCAAAAAAGCGAAAAGATAAGCTACCGACTGGGAGAATATGTTTGGAAACCATATATCCAAAAAGAATCTAATAACCAAGATATATATAAAATTTTACAATTTAACAACAAAAAGACAAATAATCCAATCATAAAATGTGTATACGATTGGTCCCAACCCACCTGGAGTGAAGGAGAATGAACAACACCAAAGACACAAGGAAAATATTAGCCCAAGAGACAGAAAGGGCCACATAAACCAGAGATTCCATCAGTCTGAGACCAGAAGAACTAGATGGTGCCTGGCTACCACCAACGACCACCCTGACAGGGAATACAACAGAGTCCCTAATGGAGAAGGAGAAAAGTGGGGTGCAGAACTCAAATTCTAGTAAAAAGACCAGACTTAATAGTCTGACTGAGACTAGAGGGACCCCGGAAGACATGGACTCCAGACTCTCCATTAGCCCAGAACTGAAACCATTCCTGAAGCCAACTCTTCAGACATAGATTAGACTGGACTATAAGACATAAAATGATACTCGTGAAGAGAATGTTTCTTAGCTCAAGTAGGTACATGAGACTAAATGGGCAGCTGCTGTCTGGAGGTGAGATGAGAAGGCAAAAAGCGACAGAAGCTGGTTGAATGAACACCGGAAAGCTGGGGTGGAAAGGAGGAGATTGCTGTCACATTATAGGGAGAGTAACTAGGGTCACATAACAATGTGTGTATAAATTTTTGTATGAGAAACTAACTTGAACTGTGAAGTTTCACTTAAAGCACACAAAAAAAAGGTGTATATATAACATTTTATATACATAGTTTTGTCAGTTAATGAAATATTCTAAATCAGTAAATATTGTGGGAACTAAGCCTATATTTGTAAACCTAAAATAAACTATTTGACCACTGTGCAAAAAAAATTCCTTTCAGGGTGATAACACTATGTAGAGGGCTGTTTATAACTTAGAGGAAATGATAAATTATTAAGTATTTGAAAGTGTTGTCTGAAATTTACTTTCAAAGACTCAGAAAAAGAAGGAAAGTATATAGGGAGGGAGGGGATAGAGAGAGGCAGAGTAAGAGAGGGAGAGCTAGAGGGAGACAAAATGTAAAGAAATAAGAACAGAGAAACCTGTGAGAGCTGGAACTTTGCAGAACTGCCTTCCTTGTTTTTCCGGGTCTTGCAAGTTTTCCGCCTTTGACAGGATGAAGTCTTAACCACGTTTCTATCACTCTCTATTAGTGGAAAATATTTCAGTTTTCCTTCTTTGACAGGTTTATGCCTTATACAGTTTCCAGCTTTTGCACATTTTACTGTATAAGCATTTACAGCTTCCTTCATTGTGTACCTAATCAAAGACTGGGGACCTTTGCACAACAATCATCTAGTTATCTGGGCAAGGTAATAATATTCGACTTATTTTGGCATTTAAAGACTAGACCTAAATTAAGTGGCATCTTACTGTTTTCTATAATAGTTTTTATCATTTTATCTTGACTACAGTAAACCTAGTGATTTTTGTAAGTTCTGGAGATTTCCAAAGCCTACAGTAAAATGAAAAGAGTGTACAGCACCAGAAGTAGCCTAAGGAGAGGAGATTTTTGAGACTTTTGTCTTGCTTCATTTTCTTTTTCTTCTTACTATTGGGTAAATGCATCTGTGGCTTAAAAAAAAAAGTAAGCATGCTGGCAAACAGAAAAGTCTGTTTCCTTTCAAGGATATTTTAAAGAAACACATTATTTATTAAATATAATTTTAAAAATTAACTGAAGGGGCATCACACTTGGCAAATAACTTTGAAAAATATTACCTGAGCAGCAGGCAATTATGTTGTGTGTTTATCTGCAAAGGTCATATTAGTCACTTAGGCAAGTGGGATATTAAAATACGTGTTTCATTACATTTTCAACAGCCTGATTTAAAAGCTGATCATTGTCACTTAATCACACAATAATTAACAGAATGCCTGCCTGCCTATGGAAATAATAGATTTCTTTTCATGCCTATGTATACTTGAGATCACCACAATCACAGATTTAGGGTTTTTACTGTACCATTACCAGATGGTCATTATGAGAAGAACAGAGGAGGATTCTTGCATGAGTCACAGTGTAACAGAAACATAAAAATAGTTATTTTCCAAAAATTTTATGTGGCATTCAATTAATGACAGCCAGAAAACCCCTTTAAAAACTTAGCATCGATTTAACAAAAAAAAAAAAAAAAAAAAAGCAAGGTTATGAAAGGATAAGACATGAGATACAGTAGTTTTGAAGGTGAAGAGGAGATATGAAACATGGCACTTAATAAACTGTAATGAGTTGTGCCACCTGAACAGACAGAGAACATCCAGATGATATTGAGTCCCATATGCAGGATGTGAGGGGAGTATCTAAATGGGAGAGAAGAGTGTGAAGGTAAAGTGGTGGGAGATATAAATGGAGGATAGTAGCACCCTAATTTATGAAGGATATTTTACTAGATATAGGATTCTGGGTTGAAAATATTTTTTTTCCCCAGCCCTTTAAAGATGTCATTCTGTTGTCTTCTGTCCTCTATTATTTCTGAAAAGAAGCCAGTGATCATTCTTATTCTAATTCCCCTGGAACAAATTCAGACCATGAGCTAAAAATGTTTTTTAAAATTAAAAGGAATGTTTAAAAAATCAAAGAATATGACACACAGGAAATCACATGTGGCCCAAAAAGCCTAAAATATTTACTATCTTGTCTGTTCTGTTGTGGCTGAATTTTGTCTCCCCAAAATATCTACTGAAGTCCTGGCCCCTGTACCAGTGGGTGTAATGCTTTTTTGAAAAGGGTTTTTATCTTGTTACATTAATGAGGTCATACCAGAGTAGGTGAGTTCTAAACCTAATCACCTTTGAGTTATAAAAACAGCAGAGTAGACACAGAGACACACACAGGGGGAAGACAGATGCCAAGAAATGCCAAAGAATGCCAAGGAACTTACAGGGCTACCGACAAGGAAGGACTTCTTCCTAGAACCACACCTTAAATTCAGACTTCTAGCCTCCTGAACTGTGAAAAACAAAATTTCTACTCTTTAAAGCCAACCATTTGTGGTATTTTTTGTTATGGCAGCATTAGGTAACTAAGATACTGGTCCTTTACTAAAGAAAAAGTTTGCTGACCTTGCTGAATGTATCTTTTTCCTCTAATGGCTTTATCTTTGGTTTTCAGCAGTTTTACTCTAATGTGCTTAGGTGTGGTTTTCTTTATCTTGCTTGGGGCTTGCTTAGATTCTTGGATTTGTAAGTTGGTGTTTTTCATCAATCTTGGGGGTTTTTTGGTTGTTATTTTTTTTCCAATATTTTTTTCTGCCCCGGTATCATTTCCTTCTCCTTCTGTAAATCCAATTAGACATATGCTTTATTGTTTAGTATTGTGCCACAGGTCCCTGAAACTGTTCATTTTTCTTCAGTCTCTTTTTTCTCCCTGTTCTTCAAATTGATAATTTTTGTTTATGTGTCTTCTTGTTAACTAACTCTTCTGCCATCTCCAGTCTGTTTTTAAATCCTCCCCAGTGAATCTTTCACACTAGTTATTATGCTTTACAGTTCTAGAATTTGTATTTAGTTATTTTTAATGGTTTTCATTTATCTGCTGATATTCATCATCTGTTCACTCATTAAGACCATATTTTCTTTAACTTATTTGAAACTATTTATAATGCCTATTTTAATCATTATTTGCTGAGTCTAATATCCAGGCCATCTTGAATTACGTTTCTTTTGACTACTTTTTCTTCTTGAGTATGGATTACATTTTTATGTTTCTTTGTATGCTTATGATATTTGATTAAATACTGAACACTGTACATAGTACATTGTAGAGACTTTAGATTCTGTTATTAAACTCTGATGATTATTAATTCTTATTTTAGCAAACAGTTCAAATCACTGGCTGATCACTTTGATCTTTTGTAAAATTGGTTTTATTCTTTGTTAGTACAGATCCAGGGAAAATGTATGGCATTTCCCAAGCCCTTTAACTTGGCAGGACTCAACCTCTGAATTCTCTCTCTCCCACAGATCTCTTTGGGTCTTGGATTTAGGCTTTATTAGGGTGGATGTAGAATAGCTGTTACTCTAGAGACTTGTCCTTGCTCCAAAGGCATGGATTTTCTGGTTTCTCAGCTGGATTTGCGTTAACTATTTGCACCACCCAGGGACTCCAAGATGAAAGGAGATTGCTCTATTCTCACAGTAGCAGAACTCCAAAGTCCCTTAGCACTGCTCTTACTCCAGCACAACTTTGTTCTAATGTCAACACATAGCATCTCTGGCAAGCCTCTGGTAGTCTCACTCTACACATATATGGCCCAGCTCTCAACTACAGGATCATGGGAGACCCCCCAAACAGAGTTCTGAGACTCCTTTTCTGCAAAAATCCCCTCCTCTCCAATGTTCCTCTCCACAGATTCCAACCACTTCAGCTTCTCCAAACTCTGAACTCCACCATATCAGCTTATTGGAAGCATTGTGCACTATATGGTCCCACATTTCTGTGCACCTTTCAGGAAATTGTCACCAGGTAGAGAGCTGTGTGTTCATGGTGCTCACCCTGTGAGTTTTCCTTCTAGTAGGAATCATGGTCTTGCATAACCTGTTGTCCACTGACTGAAACATTGGCTTCATAAGTATTGCCAAGTTGTATAGTTGTTTACAGTGGAAGGACTAGTCTGGTACCAGTTATTCCATCATGGTTGGAAGGTGATATCCCTCAAAGATAAACTTTGAATTCATAATTTCATCTAAGATTAACTCTACATGATATCCTAAACATAAGAACGGTAGGTATATTTCTTCTCTAAACTTACTGGGGTAAAAGGAGACAAAGATGAAGAACAGGGACTAGATAACATATAACACTTATTGAACATTTGGAGTCCTGGTGGCGCAGTGGTTAAGAGCTCAGCTTCTAACCAAAAGGTTGGCAGTTTGAACACACCAGCTGCTCTTTGGAAACCCTATGGGGCAGTTCTACTCTGTCCCATAGGTTCGCTATGAGTCAGAATCGACTCGACGGCAAAAGTTTTTTTAATTGAACATTTGCTATAGGCCTGTTACTATTCCAAGTGCTTTGCACATATTAAGTCATTTAGTACTCACAGTATCCCTATGAAGTAGATAGTATTATTTATCTCATTTTACAGAAGTGGCTTTCCCCAGATCACAAGCTGTTAAGTGACTGAGCCAAGATTTAAATCCCACCAGTCTGAGTCTAGAGTTGTTTTTTTTTTTTTTTTAAATTGTGCTTTAGGCGAAAGATTGCGGAGCAAATTAGTTTCTCATTAAGCAGTTAATACACATATTGTTTTTTGACATTGGTTGCCAATGTCAACTCTCCCCTTCTCGACTTTGGGTTCCCCATTTCCATTCATCCAGCTTTCCTATTCCCTTCTGTCTTCTTGTCCTTGCCCCTGGGCGTGTGTGCCAATTTAGTTTCATACGCATGGTTGAACTATGTGTGTTATTGTTTGTTTGATAGGCCTGACTAATCTTTGGCTGAAGGGTGATCCTCAAGGGTGACTTCAATACTGAGTTAAAAGGGTGTCTGGGGGCCATACTCTAAGGTTTTCTCCAGTCTCCATCTAGCCATTAAGTCTGGTCTTTTTTCTGAGTTAGAATTTTGTTCTACATTTTTCTCCAGCTCTGTCTGGGACCCTCTACTGTGATCTGTGTCAGAGCATTTGGTGGTCATAGCCAGGCACCATCTAGTTGCACTGGACTCAGTCTGGTGGAGGTTGTGGTAGTTGTTGTCCGTTAGTCCTTTGGATTAATCTTTCCCTTCTGTCTTTGGTTTTCTTCATTCTCCCTTGCTCCAGATGGGGTGGGACCAGTGGAGTGTCTTAGATGGCTGCTTACAAGCTTTTAAGACCCCAGACACTACTCACAATGTCGGATGTAGAAGGTTATCTTTATAAACTATTTTATGCCAACTGAGCTAAATGTCCCCCGAGACCACAGTCCCCAGCCCTCAGCCCAGTAAGGTCCCTCAGGGAGTTTGGTTGTGTCTATGAAGTTTCTATGACTTTGCCTTGGTCAAGTTGTGCTGACTTCCCCAGTATTGTGTACTTGTCTTACCTTCACCAAAGTTAACACTTATCAATTGTCTAATTAGTGTTTTTCCCTTCCCTACCCCTCACCTCCCTTGTAACCAGCAAAGATTGTTTCTTTCTGTGTGTAAACCTTTTCATGAGTTTTTGTAATAGTGGTCTCACACAGTATTTGTCATTTTGTGACTGACTTATTTCACTCAGCATAATGCCCTCCAGATTCATCCATGTTGTGAGATGTTTTGCAGATTCATCATCGTTCTTCATTGTTGCATAGTATTCCATTGTCTGTATGTACCATAATTTGTTTATCCATTCATCTGTTGATGGGCATCTAGCTTGTTTCCATCTTTTGGCTATTGTGAACAATGCTGCAATGAACATGGGTGTGCATATGTCTCTTCATGTGACAGCTCTTATTTCTCTAGGATATATTCCTAGGAGTGGGATTGATGGATCATATGGTATTTCTATTTCTAGCTAATTTTAAGGAAGTGCCATATAGTTTTCCAAAATGATTGTACCATTTTGCATTCCCACTAGCAGTGCATAAGAGTTCTAATCTCCCCACGGACTCTCCAACATTTGTTATTTTCTGTTTTTTTGATTAGTGCCAGTAATGTCAGGGTGAGATGGTATCTCACTGTAGTTTTGATTTGCATTTCTTTAATGCTAGTGATCGCCAGCATTTCCTCATGTGCCTGTTAGCACAGCCTGAATGTCTTCTTTGGTGAAGGGTTGGTTCATATCCTTTGCCCATTTTTTAATTGGATTATTTGTCTTTTTGTTGCAGAGTTGTTGGATTTTCCTGTAGATTGTAGAGATTAGGTCTTTGTCAGATATGTCATAGCCAAAAAAGTTTTCCCAGTCTGTAGCTTCTCTTTTTACTCTTTTGGTGAAGTCTTTTGATGAGCGTGTTTAATTTTTAGAAGATCCTAGTTATCTGGCTTATCTTCTGGTGTTTGTGTATTGTTAGTTATCCTTTGTATCCTATTTATGCTGTATATTAGGACCTCTATCATTGACCCTATTTTTTCTTCTATGATCTTCATAGTTTTTGGTTTTATATTTAGGTCTTCAATCCATTTTGAATTAGTTTTTTTATATGGTGTGAGATGTGGGTCCTCTTTCATTTTTTTACGGATGGACATCTAGTTTTACCAGCACCATTTGTTTAAAAGACTGTTTTTTCTTCATTTAATGGACTTTGGTTCTTTGTCAAAGATCAGCTGACCATAGGTAGATGGATTTACATCTGTGTTCTTGATTCTGTTCCACTGGTCTATGTGTGTGTCGCTGTACCAGTACCAGGCTGTTTTGACTACCATGGCTGTATATTAGGTTCTGAGATCAGGTAGTGTGAGGTCTCCTACTTTTTTCTTCTTCTTCAATAATGCTTTACTTGTCTGGGGCCTCTTTCCTTTCCATATAAAGTTAATAATTAGCCTATCCATCTCGTTAAAGAATGCTGTTGGTATTCCGACCAAAATTGCATTGTATTTATAGATTGCTTTGGGTAGGATTGACATTTTCACAACGTTGAGTCTTCCTATCCATGAGCATGTATGTTTTTCCATTTATGTAGGTTTCTTTTGGTTTCTTGCAGTAGTGTTTTGTAGTTTTCTTTGTATAGATCTTTTACATCCCTGGTTATAGTCACTCCTAAGTATTTAGTTTTTTAGGGGTTATTATAAATGGTATTGCTTTCCTGATTTCCTTTTCATAGTTCTCTTTATTGGTATATAGGAATTCAACTGATTTTTGTATGTTTACCTTTTATCCTGCTACTCTGGTGAATTTTTCTATTTGTTCCAGTAGTTTTCATGTGGAGTATTTTGGGTTAGAGTTCATACTCTTAACTATTACTCTGGACTGGTTTAGTAAAAGAAAAAGTGAAAACAGTAATTCCAAAATGGCGTGCTGATGCCATTCTGACTTGCACTAAAAAGGAATGCACTATAGAAAAGAGCATTTAATATTGGTTACTTTGGAGGTGATTTTTATATACATACTCCTTTGCATAAAATATTGTTGTGGATTTCTAAGACTTCTCTTTATTCCTACAAATTTCTACCAAGTTAATGATACATAGGTGTTTCCACATCTCTGCATATTTAACTTCTCTACATATTCCTATCAAGCCTAATTAAATATTAACACCCTTTTGTATAGCTACCAGACAGGAAAACATTAAGATTAAAATGCTTCTGGAATATACAACTGAGTGAGGAAATCAAAGTTACAGTCAGCACATCCAAGTAGGTGTCAGTTGTAAATGAATAGCATTTTTGTCATACTTAATCAAGAAGTACTCACCAATGGAGCTCAATTAGTAATTAGTAATATTGCTAGAATTTTAATCATATGATGTAAAAAGTGAAAAATTGCCATTTTCAGAGTATAAGGTAAAAAATATGGCAAATATGGGAATGTAATCAATTACTCTTATTAAAATATGAATAAGGGAAACAATTCAGGAAGTTTGCATAACTCCTCCTGATGGCAAAACACCTGCTTTTAGTGGTAATTCCCAGCCCTGAAGTCACATTTCATAATGGAATCTATTAATCCTAGATGGGTTTGAATTAGATTATTGAACTGTGGAGTGAAAGTTATTAAAATAAATATAAGAGAGGGGAAAGTTATTACACCGCTTAAACAAACTTTTCATGAACTGACTACTTACTATTAACTCCTATACTGAAGTTAGGTTACATTGATCTTAAACCTGTTCCGTTATAATTATTAACTTACCGACATTTAAAGTGTTTCATATTTTAATGTGCTAGAGCTCAGTGAAAGGTTGAGCTGCTAGTCTTGTTAAGGAGAGGTAATATAATAATAGCAATTTCTTGCAAAACAGTGGGGCGTAGTCATATAAAACCTTAGAAGTGATCTTATTACTAACAATTATGTTGAAAAGCATCAGCTATAATGTTAAAGAGTAGGGCAGCCTCATACGCACATGAAAGCTGGATAATGAATAAGGAAGACTGAGGAAGAATTAATGCATTTGAATTATGATGTTGGCAAAGAATATTGAATATACCATGGACTTCCAGAAGAATGAACAAATCTGTCTTGGAAGAAGTACAGCCAGAATGCTCCTTAGAAGGATGGTGAGACTTTGTCTCTCATATTTGGGACATGCCTTCAGGAGGGACCAGTCATGCTACAACATGGATGAACTTTGAAAACATCATGTTGAGTGAAATAAGTAAGTCACAAAAAGACAGATATTGTATTATTCTATCTATATGAACTATCTTAAACAGGCAAATGTACACAGACCTAAGGTTATTAATGGTTACTAGGGATGTGGAGGAGGGAAAGGGAAAAAAGTGATTCACTGCTTAGGAGACACTGAGCTTCTGCTAAGGGTGATGTAAAAAGTTGGAAACAGATAATAGTAATGGTTGCACAACTTGATGAATACAATTAATGTCACAATTAATGTCACTAAATTGTACATGTGAAGAATGTTGAAATAGCAAATGTTTTGTCACATACATATTTACCACAATAAAAAAAGGTAAATTGCCACCAAAAAAAAAAAAAAAAAAGAAGTAAGGATAGTGAGATTTGGTCTCATGTACTTCGGACATGTTATCAGGAGGGACCAGTCCCTGGAGAAAGACATCATGCTTGGTAAGGTAGAGGGTCGGTGAAAGAAAGGAAGACCCTCAATGAGATGGATTGGCACAGTGGCTGCAACAATGGGCTCAAACATAGCAACGATTGTGTGGATGGACAGGACCAAGCAGTGTTTTGTTCTGTTGTACGTAGGGTTGCTCTGAGTCGGAACTGATTCGATGACACCTAACAACAAAAAGGGCAGCCCTGGAAAACATAGAAGATGACTAGTAGGGGGCATGAGCAATTTCTGACAGTGGGAAAGGGAGAATCATGCTCATGTGGTAAAGAATTAAATTGAATTATACTGAACTCAAAAATCTTACTGACATTATTATTATGCTTTAATAACTTCATAGTAATTACAGGAAAAATATTCTGAATTAGTGAAAAGTCCAAAATATTTAATGTGGTCTGTAAATACATCTTTATTAGATGTGTTGGATCATAGAAAGTTAGTACTGGAAGGGGTCTTGAAAAATCACATTTTACAAACTCTTCATTTTAAAGATGAAGAAAAATAAGAAACATTGAGGTAAAGTCAATTGTCCAAGGTCTGAAAGTTAGTCGTTGACAATGCCAGGACTAGAATTAAAGTCTGTTAATTCTCTGTCCAGTGCTCATTCCACTGTACTTCCCTATACCTTTCTTGCAGGTATCTGAAACAATGTCTCAAAGAGGGCATTCAGAAACTACTTTATTGACTTTATAAGAATGAATTTTAATTATATTTAAAAAGCATATTGCTTGTAACTTACAGTTTCAAACTTGAAAAGTTTCCTTTCAAATAAATTATTTCCCTTGTAATATTTTTTCATTATGAATTTATTTAGAAGTGCCCCCCTCACTTTTTTATAAAGCCAAGATAACATTCAGCTCAGTCCATGCCTGAATAATCATAAATTACTAATTATCTGAGTCTGAACTGGTGAGGAATAATCATACTGGAGTCCCATTATATCAAACATTGATAAAAGTAAATGGGTATTGGTTAGGCTTTGCATATTGTGTGGTTATAAAGAGATGCTCATTGTAATTGATTTTATTGGAAAATGGGGTTAAAATATGTTATTTCTAGAAGGCTCTTACTTTGGATTTTATTTTTTTAAATATTTTATCTTTGTAACTTACCATAAATCTATGACATTTTAAATCATGTTAAGCGATGAAAAAGTGTATTTTTAGTGGCCCTATAGTTTTGATCAACATATTTGAATTTAAAATTCACTCAAGTTTTAGAGCTGCACATCATGGCAAGTCATAATAAAACTAAAATAACACAGTATTTACGTAGTTAAAGTAACCTACATTTTAATTAGGAATATGTATGTGTATGTGTGTGTGTATATATATATATACACATATATATTCATTTTTTTGTCAGAGTGTAAGAATTTTCCAGTTTCCTGTTTTACTCATGGTTTGTCTCTATCAGTGTATGTATTAATGTCTCTATTAGAGTTTGGCACTATCTTGATCAGCTAATCTCCACACTGACAATCTATCTTGGTATGATTTGAAAAATTTCTGTATAAAAAAGTTCATACAAAAATAATTTGTTTTTGCACTGGATGTAGAAAGAACAATTCCTTTTAATTACTTCTGTTGTCATGTCAATAATAGTTTTCAATGAAAAGAGAAACAACTAACTATTCAGCTTCTAAAAAGAAAATGTGAGCAGAATGACTGTGAGAGATGTTTTCTGTTATCATAACAACATTGACAAAAACAGAATAATCACATAATAATAGTAATAATCACATAATGCCTTATGTATGATGAAATTGGAGCACTGGTTGCACAGTGGTTAAGAGCTATTGTTGATAACCAAAAGGTCGGCAGTTCAAATCCACCAGCCGCTCCTTGGAAACCCTATGGGGCAGTTCTACTCTGTCCTATAGAGTCGCTATGAGCCGGCAGTGGGTTTGGTTTGGTTTAGTAGGTTCAGAATCGACTCGACGGCAATGGATACGATGAAATATATCCTTTCTTGTTTTAAAGGAATGTCTTAGAAGTATTTTAAGTAAAAATTATGCCTTTGACTAAGAAAAGATATGGTTGTCAAAGAGAATTTTTCATATTTAAAAAAATAATTTTGTGTGGAAAACACTGAGTCTATAGTATGAAAACGATAATTTACCCTCATTCTATGAGGACTGGAGAGAAAATGTTATCATGCTCTGCCAAAGTGATGTTCAGAGATTTCAAACAGACAATTCATGTAACTAGGAATAAAGAGTCAGACTACTGAATTTCCTTACACTTCTATTCTTGGTTTAGATGCACAATGAAATAGGCATTTATCTAGGAACAAAATGATGGAGGAGACATTAGTTCTACGAGTGCAAGATTTTTATATATTGGTGTTACTGACATATCATTGTTAAACATAAAAAGTTCAGAATTATGGCATTTATTGACTGATACACATACTTCCTATCTTTCATCTTTTGATTTAGGCTGTATTGACAATGTTTTCATACACTTTTTCTTTTCAGAAATTACTAATCAGTGTACCATACACTTTTTAACCAGTAAATCATGTCTCGTAGTTGTTGTTAGCTGCTGTCAAGTTGATTCCGACTTATGGCGACCCTATGTGTGTCAGAGTAGAACTGTACTATAGAGTTTTCAAGACTGACATTTTGGAAGCAGATCACCAGGCCTGTTTTCTGAGGCATCTCTGGGCGGGCTCAAATTGCCAATATTTGGCTGGTAGTTGAGGGCTTAACCATTGGCGCCACCCAGGGACTCCTCATCTAGTAATTACCAAGCAATGATATTTGTTATAATTTATGTATTTTTGTGAACGTGACATTTGAAAGTAGAGATTGGAAAACATCTTGGCCATGGGTTTAAATAAAAATGTGTAGAGAGGTATAGCATATCAAATCAGAAAGATATATGTTGAGAAAACATTTATTATTAGTTGGAAGGACTAAACTTTTGGAAGTTCACTGTAAATTTACACAATATTAGTCCTGTCTGAAATAATATTTTTTCAGATATGCCCATGATTTGTTCTAGCCCTTCCTTCAGGCCTCTGCTCAGATATCACTATATTAGTGAGGCCTTCACTGACTACCCTGTCTAAAGTAGAAGCCTCTCCACCACCCCATTATTTTGCATTTGAGTGCATATTTGTGGAACCTTTGAAGGGATTTTAGAATTGCCCTGGTTATTCTGCTCTTGAGGAAACTGAGGCCCAGAGAGATGAAGTGCCGTTTTCTTATTCTGACACTGCCTATCAGAGACCAAGGCAGAATTAGAATCCAGGTTTCTCAGCTCTTAATATAATGCTCTTTACACTACAGCATATTGCCTTCCTGATTTTGTAGATCAAGTTTGTACTAGAACACAATCCTTATATTTTGTTCATGAGCACTCCTTTAAAGTTTTGTTTTTTTTCCCTAAGAGCAAACAGGAGCGTGTGAGTAACAGGCCATTATATGTAAAACCTTAATGTAGTATTTTTAAAAAGGTAAATGATATATTTTACAAATTCTATCAGTAACTAACATAATCAAATAATTTATCCTCCATGAGGTACACCAGAAAGACAATGATGCTTAATTAACTTCTCTTAATACAGAAACTGCCTTAAAGATTTGTCTCAGATTAATGATCAAAAACTAATTCTATAAATGACCTTTTTAGAAAATGAACTTGATCAAAAGCTTGCAGGGGGCAATTATGGTGTCAAACAGTCTCACAATCGTACTGTAATGAATGGTAAGATAGAAATTGCCTACTGATACAATATTATTGTTGACATGGTAGTTGCTGAAATGTTGGTTCCAAAGAATTGAAAGTTATTGCATTAAAATGACCTTTATAATACTATGAATGTCCTCTTTTTTTCTAACATGATGTAGGCAATAACTATGAAGAAAGGGAAGGCAAAAACAGATCAAGTCTAAATAGATCTTGCGGGGTCCAGTAAGTGGAAAAAATGGCACTGATTTCCACTGGCAAAATCAGATGCTTACTGAAAGGATTAACTGATTTATAGATGAGAATTTTGATGTGAATAATAAAATTATGATCGTCATTCCCTGCCTGTCTCAGATATTTTAGAGTGCATAACTGGCAGAGAAGCTTTTATTTATTTTATACGCCAAATTGTTAACAAATATATATTTCTAATGATAGACTTGGATAACTTATCCAGTGCCTAACGTCTCTTTGTGAGATGCTTTTGGTTCATCTTTGAGTTGGTCAAATTAGAAACCCCACAAATAGGATCATTTTCTAGTTTCTAGGTAGGGGGAGTTTTCACATTTTCAAATCATCCTATCCAGCCTTAATAGTGAACAGTAAAAAATTAAATAGTCTCTGAAAAAACAAATGAAATGGAGCATCGTCTTTGTGTTAGTTATTCCAAAGACATGGAGTGCCTTCTTTAGCGAGGGAGTTGAGTGGGGCAGGGAGAAGAATACTGAAACTATACTGAAAGTTTCACTAATTATTCTCCATACTAGTGTTTCTCAAGGTGTGGACTATGGGCTACCTGCATCAGAGTTGACTGCAGTGCTTGTTAAAATGCACATAATTTGACACAAAGCAAGACTTACTGAGTCAGAATTTTTGAGAGATGGGAATGAGGCTCGAGAATATGTCATTTTAAAAAGCTCCATAAGGATTCTTGTGCAACTTAGATTTAAGAACCACTGGTTTCGAGAAATTATTAGAAATGGATTATTTGCTGACCTGTAAGTTTCACTCAAGATTTGGAGGCTCAGAAAGGGGCACAGACACCATGGTATAGTGAAAAACAGTTCTCACCTAGAGTATAATGCTCTTTCTGTAAAATCAGAAGATATGCCACTCACCAACTCTCTGAACTTGGGTAGGTTATTAAATTACTCTGTGCCTCAATTTACTTAGCTGCAAAAGTAGAATGCTATCAGCCAATTGCCAGAATTCCTATGAGGATAAATGGTCCATTGGATGTGGACGTATTTTATAAACTGTAATGTATTTTAAAATTATAATAAGTACAGTTCTGGGTGTATTGAAACCTCACTATGAGATCTTCCTTTTTTTAAATTTTTTAAATATTTTATTGTATTTCAGGTGAAGGCTTACAGAACAAATAGTTTCTCATGAAACAGTAGTACACATGTTGTTTTATGACATTGGTTAACAACCCCACAGCACATTAACCCTCTAAATTCTCAAACATTATTATTTTTTTTTTCGGTGAAAATACACATAGCCAAAGATACACCGTTTCAAAAATTTCTACATACAAAGTTCAGTGACATTGATTACGCTCTTCCAATTGTGCTGTTATTCTCACTTAAGATGAAGGCTTACAGAACAAAATAGTTTCGCATTTAACAGTTACTACAAATGTTGCCCTATGACAATGGTTAACAATCTCACAACACATCAGCAATATCCTTACTTAACCTTGGGTTCCCTATCACCAGCTTCCTTGTACCCTTCTACCTTCTGGCCCTTGTCACTGGACTCCTGTACCTCATCAGTCTCATCTGGTTTTACGGGGCTGTCCACTCCCAGGCTGAACAGTGAACCTCGGAGGTAACTTCACCACTGAGATAAAAGGGTGTCTGGGGGCCATACTCTCGAGGTTTCTCCAGTCTCCTATAGGCCAGTAAATCTGGTATATTTTTTTGTGAGTTAAAATTATGCTGTACATCCTTCTCCAGCTCTGTCCAGAACCCTCTGTTGTGATCCTGGTCAGAGCAGTCAGTGGTGGTAGCCGGGCACCATCTAGCTGTACTGGACTCAGTCCGGTGGAGGCCTTGGTAGCTGTGGACAGTTAGTCCTTTGGACTAATCTTTTCCTTGTATCCTGTTCTCTTCATTCTCCCTTGCTCCCGAAGGGATGAGACCAATGGAGTATCTTAGATGGCCACTCACAGGCTTTTAAGACCCCAGACACTACTCACCAAGGTAGAAGGTAGAGCAATTGTCTTTATAAGCTGTGTCATGACAATTGAGCTGGATGTTCCCTGAGACCATGGTCCCCACAGCCCTCCGCCCAGCAATTCAGTCCCTCAGGGAGTTTCGATGTGTCTATGGGGCTTCCATGACCTTTCCTTGTACAGGTTGTGCTAATTTCCCCTGTATTGTGTACTGTCTCATCCTTCACCCAAGATACCACTTATCTATTGTCTATTTAGTATTCCCCCCCCCACCCCTCCCATCCCTGGTAACCAACAAAGATTGTTACATTTTGTGTGTGAACTTTTTCATGGATTTTTACAATAGAGGTCTCATACAATATTTGTCCTTTTGTGATTGACTTATTTCACTCAGCATAATGTCCTCCAGTTTCATCCATGTTATGAGATGGTTCACAGATTCATTGTTGTTCTTTCTCGTTGCATAGTACTCCATTGTGTCTATGTACCATAGTTTGTGTATCCATTTATCTGTTGATGGGCATCTAGGTTGTTTACATCGTTTTGCTATTGTGAACAATGCTGCCATGAACATAGGTGTGCGTATGTCTATTCGAGTGACGACTCTTATTTCTCTAGGATATATTGCTAGGAGTAGGATTGCTGGATCGAATGGTATGTCTATTTCTAGCTTTCTGAGGAAGCGCCATATCATTTTCCAAAATGGTTGTATCGTTTTGCATTCCCACCAGCAGTGCATAAGAGTTCCCATCTCCCCGCAGCCCCTCCAACATTTGTTATTTCCAGTATTTTTGATTCATGCCAGTAATGCCGGGGTGAGATGGTACCTAATGGTGGTTTTAATTTGCATTTCTCTAACGGCTAGTGATCGCGAGCATTTCCTCATGTGTCTGTTGGCCATTTGAATGTCTTCTTTGGTGAAGTGTCTGTTCATTTCCTTTGCCCATTTTTTAATAGGATTATTTGTCTTTTTGTTGTAGAGGTGTTGGATTTTCTTGTAGATTATGGAGATTAGACCTTTGTCTGACTTGTACTGTCCAAAAATTTTTTCCCAGTCTGTAGGTTCTGTTTTTACTCTTTTGGTGAAGTCTTTTGAAGAGCATAGGTGTTTGATTTTTAGAAGATTCCAGTTATCTAGCTTATCTGTTGGGTTTTGTGCGTTGATGGTTATGGTTTGTATCCTGTTAACGCCATGTATTAAGGCCTGAAGTTTGGTCCTATTTTTTCTTCTATCAACTTTATAGCTTTAGGCTTTATATTCAGGTCTTTGATCCATTTTGAAGTAGTTTTTGTATACGGTGTGAGGTGTGGGTCCTGTTTCATTTTTTTGCAAATGGATATCCAGTTTTGCCAGCACCATTTGTTAAAATGACTGTCTTTTCCCCATTTGATGAACTTTGGGCCCTTGTCGAAGATCAGGTGACCGTAGGTGGATGGATTTACAACTGGGTTCTAAATTCTGTTCCATTGGTCAATGTATCTGTCATTGTACCAGCACCAGGCTGTACTAACTACAGTAGCTGTATAGTAGGTTCTGAAGTCAGGTAGTGTGAGTCCTCCAACTTTATTCTTCTTCAGTAGTGCTTTATTTATTCGGGGCTTCTTCCCTTTCCATATAAAGTTAATGATTAGTTTTTCCATCTCTTTGAAGAATGTTGTTGGTATTTGGATCGGGATTGCGTTGTATTTGTAAATTGCTTTGGGTAGAATTGTCATTTTTGTAATATTGAGTATACCTATCCATGTTTTGTTTTTCCATTTATGTATGTGTCTTTTGGTTTCTTGAAGTAGCATTTTGTAGTTTTCTTTGTATAGGTCTTTTACATCCCTGGTCAGATTTATTCCTAAGTATTTTATCTTTTTAGGAGCTATTGAAAATGGTATTGTTTTTCTGATTTCCTTTTCATTGTTCTCCTTACTCGTGTATAGGAATCCAACAGATTTTTGAATGTTTATGTTGTATCCTGCTACTCTGCTGAATCTTTCTATTAGTTCCAGTAGATTTCTCGTGGAATCTTTAGGGTTTTCTATGTATAGTATCATATCATCTGCAAACAGGGACAGTTTAACTTCTTCATTACCAATTTGGATGCCCTTTATTTCTTTTTGTTGCCTTATTGCTGTAGCTAGAACTTCTAGCACAATGTTAAATAGGAGTGGTGATACAGGGCATCCTTATCTTGTTCCTGTTGTCAAGGGGAATGTTTTCAGCCTCTCTCTATTAAGAATGATGTTGGCTTTTGGTTTTGCATAGATGCCCTTTATTATGTTGAGAGATTTCCCTTCTATACCTATTTTATTGAGAGTTTTTATCAGGAATGGGTGTTGGACTTTGTCAAATGCCTTTTCTGCATCAATTGAGGTGATCATGTGATTCTTTTCTTTCCCTTTATTTATGTGGTGGATTACCTTGATTGATTTTCTATTGTTGAACCATCCTTGCATACCTGGTATGAATCCTACTTGGTCGTGGTGTATTATGTTTTTGATATGATGCTGAATTCTATTGGCTAGAATTTTGTTCAGAATTTTTGCATCTATATTCATGAGAGATATTGGTCTGTAATTTTCTTTTTTTGTGATGTCTTTGCCTGGTTTTTGTATCAGCGTTATGCTGGCTTCATAGAATGAAATTGGAAGTGTTGCTTCCTCTTCTATGCTTTGAAATAGCTTGAGTAGTACTGGTACAAGCTCTTCTGTAAATGTTTTGTAGAATTCTCCAGTGAAGCCATCTGGGCCAGGGCTTTTTTTGGGTTGGGAGTTTTTTTTTTATTACCTTTTCAATCTCTTCTCCTGTTATGGGTCTGTTCAGATTTTCAACATCATTTTGTTGTAGTTTGGTTAGGCTGTGTGTTTCTAGAAATTTATCCATTTCCTCTAGATTTTCAAATTTGTTGGAGTATAGGTTTTCATAATATTCCCTTATAATCCTTTGTATTTCAGTTGGGTCTGTTGTAATGTCCCCCATTTAATTTCTTATTTGGATTATTTGTGTCCTCTCCTGTTTTTCTTTTGAATGTCTGGCCAGTGGTTTGTTGATTTTGTTGATTCTTTCAAAGAACTAACTTTTGGTTTTGTTGATTCTTTCTATTGTTTTTCTGTTCTCTATTTCATTTATTTCTGCTCTGATCTTTACTATTTCCTTTCTTCCGGTGGTTGTGGGCTATTTCTGCTGTTCTCTTTCTATTTGTTTGAGTTCTCTAGTTAATGTTTTGATTCTGTCCCTTTCTTCTTTTTTGATATGTGCATCTATTGCTATAAATTGTCCTCTGAGGACTGCCTTTGCTGTGTCCCAAAGGTTTTGGTATGAAGTGTTTTCATTTTCATTTGATTCTAGGAATTTTTTTATTCCATCTCTGATTTCTTCTATTACCCACTGATGTGTAAGGAGGGTATTATTCAGTTTCCATATAGTTGATTTTTTTTCCTGGCTCTTTCTATTGTTAATTTCTACCTTGATGGCACTGTGGTCAGAGAAGATACTTTGAATTATTTCAATGTTTTGGATCTTGTTGAGGATTGCTGTGTGGCCTAAGATGTGGTCTATTCTGGAGAACATTCCATGTGCATTGGAAAAGAATGTGTACTTTGCAGTGGTTGGATGGAGTGTTCTATATATGTCTATGAGATCATGTTGGCTGATTGTGCCCTTTAGGTCTTCTGTATCTTTGCTGAGTGTCTTCTTAGTTGTACTGTCCTTTACTGAGAGTGGTGTGTTGAAGTCTCCTACTATTATTGTGAAACTGTCAATTTCTCTTTTCAGTGTTGTTAGAGTTTGTTTTATGTATTTTGGAGCCCTGTCATTGGGTGCGTAGATGTTTATTATGGTTATGTCTTCATGATGGATCATCCCGTTATTCATTATATAGTGTCCTTCTTTGTCTTTTATGGTAGATTTTGTTTTAAAGTCTATTTTATCTGAGATTAGAATTGCCACTTGTGCTCTTTTTTGGTAGTTGTTACCTTGATATATTTTTTTCCAACCTTTGACATTTAATAAATTCACATCTTTGTTTCTAAGGTGTGTCTCTTGTAGACAGCATGTTGATGGATCCTGTTTTCTTATCCATTCTTTCACTCTCCGTCTCTTTATGGGTGCACTGAGTCCATTTACATTCAGTGTAATTATTTATAGATGTGAGTTTGTTGCTGTCATTTTGTAGTGCTTTTTTTTTGTGGTGCTGAGGATTTCTTTGTTCTTCTTACTCTCTTGTGCTGAGTTACTTTTTTTAGTGGATTTTTTTTTCATTTCTTTTGTTTTTGTCGGTTTTGTTTTTGCCGAGACTTTATGTTTTTCGTCTCTATTTTTATGAGTTGGTTTGTTAACTTTCTTTGTGGTTACCATGAATTTTACCCTTATCTTTCTAAATTTGAAGCAGTCTACCATTAGTTGGTATCGCCTTGCCTTCCTCTCCATTAGAAGGTTCTATACCTATGCCGTTTATTCCCTCTTTCATTGTTTTGATGTTGTTGTCATCCATCAATTGACTGCTCTGATTCCCTGTTGTATTTCTTTTGGTTTTGGATAGTCCTCGAGAGTTCATTTCCTAGATTGGTGTCTGGCTCATATGATCCTGCATCCTAGGTTCTGCCTGTGAGCTGAAGCTGTTTGTCCTCAGATCGAAGAACTCCCTTTAATAATTCTTGTAAGTTTGGTTTGTCTTTTACATATTCCCTTAGTTTCTGTTTATCTGGAAATGACCTAATTTCACCATCAAATTTGAATGAGAGTTTTGCAGGATATATTATTCTTGGATGACAGCTTTTTTCTTTCAAGATTTTATATATGTGATCCCATTGCCTTCTTGCCTGCATGGTTTCTGCCGAATAATCTGAGCTTTGTCTTACTGTTTCCCCTCTGTATGTGACTTCTTGTTTTTCACGAGCTACTCTCAGGATTCTTTGTTTGTCTTTGGTTTTGGGGAGTGTGAATATGATATGCCTTGGTGATTTTCTTTTGGGGTCTCTTCTATATGGTGTTCGTTGAGCTTCTTGGATGGTCAGCTTTACATCTTTCATGATATTGGGGAAGTTTTCTGTCAGCAGTTCCTCAATGATCCTCTTTGTGTTTTCTGTTTTCTCCACCTGTTCTGGAATGCCAATCACTCGTAAATTTTTGCTTTTAATTGTGTCCCACATAACTCTCAGGGTCTCTTCATTTTTCTTTGTTCTTTTTCTGAGTTTTCCAGAAACAGAGTTGTATCCAAGTGTTTGTCTTCAGGTCCGCTGATCCTGTCTTCCATGGTTTCAAATCTGCTTCTCAGACCTTCTATGACATCATCCATTTCTGAAATCTTGTTGTTTATCTTTTGGATTTCTAATTGTTGCTTTTGTATAATTTCTAGTTGTGAATTTATTTTAGCATTTTGTTCCTGCATCATCTTGCTGAATTCTTCCAATTTTTTGTCTGTATTTTCCATGAATTTGTCTTTTTTTTTTCTCATGTTTGTCAGCTTTTTGCCTCAGTTCTTGGAAAATTCTGAGTATTAGAGATTGGAATTCCCTATCAGGAACTTCTAGTGCATTTTCTTCCACAGGAGAGTCATCTGGTATTTTAATTTGGACGCCTAATGGAACCATCCTGTCCTGTTTTTGTAAATGTTTTTGTATTGTCTGCTGTTTTCTGGGCATTCAGTAGTTATTTTTCTCGTTTATTGATTGTAGATTTGTTTGTTTCATCCCTTTTTTTTAAAAAAAATTTGACTATGTCTGAGCAGGCGGACTGTGTGTTCTTTGTTGTTTGCTAGTTTTTGTGCTCAATACTTTTCCCTTCCTTCTCCAACTGGCAGGGTCAGTCACTCAGATATGGCACAGCAGGGCAGGTCTAGCTGAAGAGGAGTTACTGGGATGGGTTGTTTGTGGCACTTACTACAGCCACCAGGGTGGGTCAGTAATCAGTGCAGGGCAGGTTCTAGTAGGCCGTGCCTGTACTGCTTGGTGGTGTGATGTCAAGCGCACAGTGCAGGTAGGCAGGATGCAGCGGAGAGATTGTTATGTGTGGAGCTAAGATGGATATGGGAGAGAGGAGAGAGGAACAGGAGCCAAAAAACTTACAAACAAACAAAAAAGAATGCTAGCTTAGCTTGCCATTGGAATGGAGAGATGACAGCCAGTAGTTTTGTCTCCTACTGGACGCTCCGTGAGGCTGCTGCCTCGTACCCCTGTTTGCTGGTCTCGGATAGGAGTCCAAGATGGTGGATCCATGCTGCATTAGCTGGTATGGAACCTATGCATGAATCTCTCCTTGTTTTCCGTTCTCTGTCAGTTTTCTCACTCCATTTGGTGCTTGGCTGAGTTGTTTATCTCTTCATTTGATGTTTTAGGGTTTCAGGATTGTTGTATTCTCTGTTTGGCTTAGTTTTTTGGATCTTTGCTGTGGAGGGACGGCGTGGTGCTTCTGCCTAGAGCACCATTTTGCCGGAAACTACCTATGAGATCTTTCTTAATTTTCTTTATAGAAAAGAAAAAAAAAATACCTTCAGACAAGATATAAACTACAATCTCTTGCGAATGAGTTAAAATATTTAATGTGGGAGTCCAGAAACCTTGAAGGTGAACTGCTGAAAGTAACTGAAGTGAATTATCCAGCTTAATTGTAGATGTAGAAATTGTTGGATTGGGGGATGTTCTGCTGTGTATATTCTCAACAACAAAAAATAAAATAAAATTTAAAAAAATCCTCATTTTCCACAGTTCAAGATTGTGATCAAGAAATTGAATATATACATATATATGTTGGTAGATACAGTCCACTTTTAATAAAGTTAATCAAAACACATTTAGGATTATTGTTTTATTAATTAGCTTAGCCTAAGAAGCAGTAGTTTTAAACATTTTTCCCCAGTCCTAACATATCGGATAGATATGATTCATTACTTATAGTAACATTAGTTCATTAGGCCAGATATTGAAAGGTAGATGGGACAGGGAGTCTTATGCATTTCCTGGTAGAGAGGGGCAGACAGATCAGAATCTGGGGAGAGTGAATATAGTTTAGATAAGCCCCACGTGATATGCTTCCCATACTGACAGTCACTTCTGTAAAGTAATACAAGTCTGCTTTAATCATTTGAATGCCACACCTGAGAAGGATGCCAGTGATATAGGTGTTTGAGCAGCCCTGAACAATTTCACAACTATAGCTTTTATGAAAAGGTTTAGTAAATCTCTAGCCTTACATTATTGATGCATGGGTCTCCTCTTATTATTTACCCATTGTGGTCGAGTTGATTTTGCCTCATAGTGACCCTACAGGACAGAGTAGAACTACCCCATGGGATTTTCAAGGCTGTAATCTTTATGGAAGAAAACTGATACAATCTTTCTCTTTTGGAGCAGCTGGTGGGTTCTAACCACCAACCAATTGGTTAGCAGCCAAGTGCTTAACCACTGCACCACTAGGGCTCCTCTCTTGTTATTTAACAAACCCAAAATAAGAAGTGCATGTCAGTGTTGCTATACCTAACTATAAATTGGATCAATATTTTTGTCCCTTATGATTTTGGTTGTTTTCACTGTAAAATAGTGACTACGTCTATGCAACTCATTACCTGCTTTAGACGTCAAAATTTTTTTTCTCTCTCTTTTTAAATTGTATTGTTGTAGTTTAAGTGAAAGTTTACAATCAAATTAGTCTTTCATATAAAAATTTATACACACATTGTTATGTGACCCTAGTTGCTCTCCCCATACTGTGACAGCACACTCCTCCTTTCAACCCTGGATTTCCCATGTCCATTCAACCAGCTCCTAACCCTGTCTGCCTTCTCATCTCACGCTGCACAGAAGTTGCCCGTTTAGTCTCACGTATCTACTGGAGCTAAAAACACACTCTTCATGTGTATCATTTTATGTCCCACAGTCCAGTCTAATCTTTGTCTGAAGAGTTGGCCTGGGGAATGGTTTTAGTTCTGAGTTGACAGAGAGTCCAGCAGCCATGGTTTCTGGGGTCCCTCCAGTCTCAGTCAGACCATTAAGTCTGGTCTTCTTACTAGAATTTGAATTCTGCACCCCACCTTTCTCCTACTCCATCAGAGACTCTCTGTTGTGTTCCCTGTCAGGGTGGTCATTGGTGGTAGCCAGGCACCATCTAGTTTTTCTGGTCTCGGGACGATGGAGTCTCTGGTTTATGTGGCCCTTTCTTTCTCTTGAGCTACTATTTCCCTAGTGTCTTTGGTGTTCTTTATTCTCCTTTACTCCAGGTGGGTTGGGACCAATTGATGGATCTTAGATGGCCGCTTGATAGCTCTTAAGACCCCAGACACCACTCACCAAAGTAGGATGCAGAACATTTTCTTAAGAAACTTTGTTTATGCCAATAGACCTAGATGCCCCCTGAAAGCATGGTCCCCAGACCCCTGCCCCTGCTACTCTGTCCTTCGAAGTGTTTGATTGTATTCAGGAAACTTCTTAGCTTTGGTTTAGTCCAGTTGTGCTGACTTCCCCTGTAGTGTGTGCTGGCCTTCCCTTCATCTGAGATAATTCTTGTGTACTATCTAGTTGGTGAATACCCCTCTCTCTCCATCCCCACCCTCGTAACCATCAAAGAATATTTTCTTCTGTGTTTAAACCTTTTCTTAAGTTCTTATAATACTGGTTTTATACAATATTTGTCCTTTTGCGACTGACAAAATTCACTCAGCATAATGTTCTCCAGATTCCTCCATGGTATAAGATGTTTCACGGATTCATAGCTGTTCTTTATAGTTGCATATTATTCCATTGTATGAATATACCATAATTTGTTTATCCATTTGTCCGTAGATGGGCAGGAAGTTTGTTTTCATCTTTTTGCTATCATGAACAGTGCTGCAATGAACATGGGTGTGCATATATCTGTTTGTGTGACGGCTCTTAATTCTCTAGAATATATTCCAAGGAGTGGGATTGCTGGATAATATGCTTTTTCTATTCCTAGCTTTAAAGGAAGCACCAAATCGATTTCCAAAGTGGTTGTACTATTTTACATTCCCACCAACAGTGTATAAGTGTTCCAGTCTCTCCACAACCTCTCCAGCATTTATTATTTTGTGTTTTTTGGATTAATGCTAGCCTTGTTGGGATGAGATGGTATCTTATTGTAGTTTTGATTTGCATTTCTCTAATGGTTAATGATCGTGAGCATTTCTTCATGTGTCTGTTAGCCACCTGAATATCTCCTTTGGCAAAGTGTATGTTCATATCGTTTGCCCATTTTTTAATTAGGTTATTTATCTTTTTGTTGTCGAGGTTTTGCAGTATCTTGTAAGTTTTAGAGATTAGATGCTGATTGGATTTGTTATAACCAGAAATTTTTTTCCCAGTCTGTAGGTTATATTTTTACTTTTTTGGTGAAGTTTTTTTGATGAGCACAAGTGTTTGATTTTTAGAGCTCCCATTTATCTAGTGTCTCTTCTCGTGTTTGTGCATTGTTACTTATCGTTCATATTCTGTTGATGCCATGTATTAGGGTTCCTAGCATTGTCCCTATTTTTTCTTCCATGATCTTTATCGTTTTTGATTTTATATTTAAGTCTTTGATCCCTTTCGAGTTAGTTTTTGTGCAAGGTGTGAGGTACGGGTCTTGCTTCAGTTTTTTGCAGATGAATATCCAGTTATGCCAGCACCATTTGTTAGAGAGACTGTCTTTTCCCCAATTATCAGACTTTGGGTCTTTGTCAAATATCAGCTGCTTATAGATGGATGAATTTATGTCTGGTTTCTCAATTCTGTTCCATTGATCTATGTATCTGTTGTTGTATCAGTAGCAGGTTGTTTTGACTACCGCAGAGGTATAATAGTTTCCAAAATCAGGTAGTGTGAGGCCTCCCACTTTGTTCTTCTTCTTGAGTAATGCTTTACTTATCCAGGGCCTCTTCCCTTTCCATATGAAGTTGTAATTTGTTTCTTCATCTCATTAAAAAATGCCGTTGGAATTTGGATCAGGATTGCATTTTATCTGTAGATCGCTTTGGGAAGAATTGACATTTTAACAATGTTGAGTCGTCTTATCCATGAGCAAGGTATGTTTTTCCATTTATACAGGTCTTTTTTGATTTATTGCAGTAATGTCTTGCAGTTTTCAGTGTTTAGGTCTTTTACGTCTGTGGCTAGATTTATTCCTAAGTATTTTATCTTCTTGGGGGCTATTGTAAATGGTATTGATTTGGTGATTTCCTCTTCGAAGTTCTCTTTGTTGGTGTAAAGGATTCCAACTGATTTTTGTGTGTTTATCTTGTATGCTGATACTTTGCTGAAATATTCTATTAGTTCTAGTACTTTTCTTGTGGATACTTTGGGGTTTTCTGTGTATAAGATCATATCACCTACAAATAGATATACTTTGACTTCTTCCCTACCAATGTGGATACCCATTACTTTTTTTCTAGCATAATTGCTCTGGTTAGGACCTCTAGCACAATGTTGAATAAGGGTGGTCATAAAGGACACCCTTGTCTGGTTCCCGTTTTCAAGGGGAATGCTTTCAGACTCTCTCCATTTACGGTGATGTTGGCTGTTGGCTTTGTATAAATGCCCTTAATTATGTTGAGGAAATTCCCTTCTATTTCTACTTTGTTGAGAGTTTTTATCATGAATGGGTGTTGGACTTTGTCAAATGCCTTATCTGCATCAATTGATAAGATTATGTGGTTCTTGTCTTTTGTTTTATTAATATGATGGATTACATTGATTGTTTTTCTAATGTTGAACCATCCTTGCATATCTGGTATAAATCCCACTTGATTATGGTGAATTATTTTTTTTGATATGTTGCTGAATTCTATTGGCTACAATTTTGTTGAGGATTTTTGCGTCAATGTTCATGAGGGATATTGGGCTGTAATTTTCTTTTTTCCTGGTGTCTTTACCTGGTTTTGGTATCAGAGTTATGTGGCTTCATTGAATGAGTTTAGGAATGTTCCATTCTTTTCTATGCTCTGAAATACCTTTAGTAGTAATGGTGTTAACTCTTCTCTCAAAGTTTGATAGAATTCTCCAGTGAAGCTGTTGGGGCCAGGTCTCTTTTTGTTGGGAGTTTTTTAATTACTTTTTCAAACTATTCTTTTGATATAGGTTTGTTTAGTTGTTCTTCCTCTGTTTGTGTTAGTTTAGGTAGGTAATGAGTTTCTAGAAATTTGTCCACTTCCTGTAGGTTTTCAAATCTGTTGGAGTACAATTTTACATAGTATTCTGTTATGATTCTTTTAATTTCAGTTGGGTCTGCTGTGATATCACCCATCTCACTTCTTATATGGGTTACTTGCTTCCTCTCCTGATTTTCTTTTGTAAGTTTGGCCATTTTTTTAATCAATTTTGTTGATCTTTTCAAAGAACCCGCTTTTGGCCTTTATTAACTCTTTTTTTTCTATTCTCTATTTTATTTAATCCTGCTCTAATTCTTATTGTTTCTTTTCTTTTGGGGTTGGAGTGTTTCTTTTGCTGCTTTCTTTCTACTTGTTCCAGTTGTAGGGTTAATGTTTGGATTTTGGCACTTTCTTCTTTTTGGATGTGTGCATTTATTGCTATAAACTGACCTCTGAGCACTGCTTTTGCTGTGTCCCAAAGGTTGGGGTATGATGTGCTTTCATTCTCGTTTGATTCTATGAATTTCTTTATTCCATGCTTAATTTCTTCTATAACTCAGTAGTTTTTGAGCAAGATGTTGTTCAGTTTCTATATGTTTGATTTTTTTCCTTCCTTTTTCTGTTATTGATTTCTACTCTTATGGTGTTATAGTCAGAAAAGATGCTTTGCAATATTTCAATGCTTTGGATTTTGTTAAGGCTTGCTTTATGGCCTAATATGTGGTTTATTCTGGAGAATGTTCCATGTGCTTTGAAAAAGAAAGTATATTTTGCTGCTGTTGGGTGGACTGTTTGGTATATGTCTATGAGATCAAGTTGGTTGATTGTAGCATTTATATCTTCCGTGTCTTTGTTCGGCTTCTTTCTGTACGTTCTGTCCTTCACTTAAAGTGCTGTGTTGAAATCTCCTACTATTATTGTGGAGCTATCTATGTCTCTTTTCAATGCTGTTAGAGTTTGTTTTACATATTTTGGAGCCTTGTCGTTGGGTGCGTAAATATTTATTATAGTTACGTCTTCTTGGTGTATTGACTGTTTAATCACTATATAGTGTCCTTCCTTATCCTTTGTGGTGGATTTTACTTTAAAGTCTATTTTGTCAGAGATAATATTGCCACTCTTGCTCTTTTTTGAGTGTTGTTTGCTTGATATATATTTTTTGCATCCTTTGAGTTTTAATTTGTGTCTTTAAGTCTGATTTGTGTCTCCTGTAGGCAGCATATAGATGAATCATGTTTTTTAAATCCAATCTGCCACTCTCTGTCTCTTTATTGGTGTGTTTAGTTCATTTACATTCATTGTGATAATTGATAGGTATGAGTTTAGTGCTGTCATTTTGATGTCTTTTTTTTGTTTGTAGTTGACAGTTTCTTTTTTTCATTAATTTTCTTGCTGAGTCGTTTTTCTTTATGTATTTTCTGGTCTTTTTCATTTTTAATGATTTTGTATTTGCTTAGTCTTTATATTCTTCTTTGTTTTTATTTTGACATGTAGGAGTGTTAGTTTACTTTGTGGTTACCTTAATATTTACCCTTATTTTTCAAGTTTAAACCTGTCTTTTATTTCTTTATATCACCTTGACTTCCTCTCCATATGAAAAATCTATGTCTACATTTTTTAGTCCCTCTTTTTTGCTTTAATGTTGTCATCTTTTACATGTTGACATCTCTGTTTCCCTATTTTCAGTGTTTAACTTTGATTTATTTTTGTGACTTCCCTATCTTGGTTGGTATCTGGTTGCTCTGTCCTGTGTTCTAGTCATGGGTTGTTATCTGATGTTACTGATTTTCTAACCGGAGGACTCCCTTCAGTATTTTTTGTAACTTTGGTTTTGTTTTTGAAAATTCCCCAAACTTCTGTTTATCTATAAATGCTGTAATTTCATCATCATATTTGAGAGACAGTTTTGCTGGATATATAATTGTTGGCTGGCAATTTTTTCCTTCAAGACTTTATATGTCATCCCATTGCCTTCTTGCCTGCATGCTTTCAGCTGAGTAGTCCGAGATTATTCTTATTGACTCTCCTTTGTTGATGACTTTTTGTTTCTCCTTTGCTGCTCTTAACATTATTTCTTTATCTTTGGTTTTGGAAAGTCTGATTATAATAAGTCTTGGTGACTTTCTTTTGGGATCTACCTTATGTGGGGTTTGAAGAGCACTTGGATATCTTCTCATCTTTCATGATATCATGGAAGTTTTCTGCCAACAAGTCTTCAACAATCCTCTCTATATTTTCTGTTGTCCCTGCCGTTCTTGTACGCCAATCACTTGTAGGTTATTTTTCTTGATAGAATCCCACATAATTCTTAGAGTTTCTTCATTTTTTAAAATCCTCTTATCTGGTTTTTCCTTAAATAAGTTGGTGTCAAGTGCTTTAGCTTCAATCTCACTGATTCTGTCTTCCATTGCCTCAATTCTGCTCCTATGACTTTCTACTGAGTGTCTAATTCTGAAATTTTATTGTTAATCTTCTGGATTTATGATTGCTGTCTCTCTATGGATTCTTGCAGCCTGTTAAATTTGTCATTATGCTCCTCTTTTATCTTTTTAAGTTCCTCTATTGCAAGGTCTGCCTTTTGCCTGATTTCCTTCCTGATGTCTTGAAGAGTTCTCTGTATTAATCTTTTGTATTCTGCCTCTGGTAATTCCAAGAAGTTTTCTTCCTCCAGAAAATTTCTAAATTCTTCATTTTGGGAGCTTGCTGAGATGCCATTATGGTCTTCCTATTTATGTGATTTGATATTGATTTTGTCTCCCAGCCATCAATAAGTTATTATATTTATTTATTTTATGTTTGCTTAGTGTATCGTAGCTTCTTGTTTTGTTTTGTTTTGATATGCCCAAATAGGCTGCTCTTGCTAGCTAGCCTGGTCACCAGTGCCCCTGAAGCTCCAATGTCTTGCCACCAGGTGGTCAGACCTGCCACTAAGTATGTGAGCCCAGGAGTCCACTCACTCCTCCTGTATGGATTCAACTCAGGTGTCCAGGTAGTCAGCCACCAAGAGTGTGGTGCAGGGTCTCACCTACAATCATAGACAAACATGGGTGATTGGTCTAGGCACAAGCATCTGGCTGCATCAGGGGGACACACACTGAGAAATGCAGTGGGCCAAGAGCCATCCCTGAGTGTCCAGGAGGAAAGCATGTCCCTGTTCCCTAGAGCCCATAGGTGGCTGGGTTTTGCAGCCAGACTATGAGCACCCATTGCTGTTGGCTGTAAGGATTGAGGGGCACCTCTTGTTCTTGGGCCCCTGTCACAGGCAGCTAGGTGATGTGGGTGGAGTCACCAGCCCTCAGGCCCCTGAAGTGGGTAGGTGAAGACCCTGCCTACTGGGCAGAGAAGTGTCAAATGTCACGAACCTGCCACTTCATAGCTGAAAGAGTTGAAGTTAGACTTCAGGTATATACCCTGTTGTACTGTGGTAAAGAAGTCCTATGCTGTTGAAATGGGCCCACACAAGTTTATGCAGGGGGAAAGGCACTTAAATTCCATGGATCCCTTAAGCCTGTGGTTAGGCAAAAGAGTTGTGCCTACTCTGAGTTCCTGGCTTAGGGGAGCCGGCAGATTATTTTTTTCCCATTTGTTAATTTATTCCCTCTCCAAGGCTGGGAGAATGGCTCAGGATACATGATGGGTCCTACTTCCGGCCCAGGGGCCTCAGCAATTGTTGAGGCTATCCTGGACTCAGTGCAGAGCAAGGAGCAGGGAAGGAAATGGAAGAAATCTTTTTCAAAAAGAGGGTGTTTTTTGACCCGTGCGGTAGGCCAGACACAAGTACTTAACTTTTGCCCATCAAGGGCTGCTTCTCACTGGTTCTGGATCGCCAAGTAGACTCTCTGCCACTGGTTCTCTTCTGATGTGGAAAACATTTGCCGAGCACCACTACTTGCCTGCTTCACCTCACACCTGGAGCTGATCCAGGCTGAAGGGCTCCGGCTCCCACCGGGTTAGGTCTGGCAACTCCTCACTGCTTCCAAACTGTCTCTCCTTTCCCCTTCCACTCAGTCCGATTCCTCAACTTTGCCTTTGATGTTCACGGCTCCTAGATTGTCATATATAATCGATTTACTTGTTTTTTTTTTTTTTGGGTCTTTGTTGTAAGAGGGATCAGTGGAAGTGTCTGACTACTCCGCCATCTTCGCCCAGCCTCCAAATGTCAAAATTTTTGATAGTACATTGTCATGGACTCCATGAGTCTGTGTAGTTATGATTAGTGTACTATAAATTCCTGGTGATGTATACATAAAAACTCCTCTTTGGGAATCAATGAGCATAATTTAAGAGGTATCTCCTGCCACCCAGCTGGTGGTTACACTACCCAGTTGGAAGGACATGGGAAGGGTGGGTCAGAAATAAAGAATCCAGGTGATGAAATCTGAGAAGCTGGGAGTCGACATCCAAGTTCATTCCTGAGAGTACTATAATGTTCTTCCCCTTTGTGTTTTTCTCTTTCCCTGACTACGCTCCCCAACAAAGGGACCCCAGGGGTTCCCTTGAAAGCTTAGATGGGGGAGGGGCAACACACAGTTATTTTATACATCTTTATCCATGACTTGAGATAAGGGCTTAAAGAACACACTCAATTTTAGAAAAAACTTGAACTTCATGGTTTCTTGGGTGAGAAAAAAACAACAAATCTTTGAAGCTTTTCAAGCCTAGTGGTACAGAGAAGTCAGCTATAAACTATTATATGAGAAAGAAACAAATTTCTGGCAACCATTCCAGTCCAGAGCAATGTTTTAAATGAAAGGAACTTTCTTATGCTTTTAACTGAATTCCACATTGCACAGACAACTCGCCTCTCTGTCTCAATGAAGGGGAAGAAAAAAAAGCAAAAATGTTTGGGCAATAGAATAAAGATTCTGCGTATATTTTTAAATAAAAATAATTTTTCTGTTTTTAGGTTCACTCTCTCCCATCAAGACTGTACAATAACACTAGACATATGTTCTTAAAACACTGCTTACATCAAGCCATAGCCTTAATAAATGATAACCATAAACTCGTAGCCATCAAGTCGATTCCGACTCATAGTGACCCTATAGGGCAGAGTAGAACTGCCCCATGGGGTTTCCAAGGGGCAGCTGGTGGATTCAAGCTGCCAACCTTTTGGTTAGCAGCCGAGCTCTTAACCACTGCACCAACAGGGCTCCAAGTAAATAATAGTAATAAAATTAAAAAAAAAAAAAACTCAGTGACTCCCTATTGATCACTGGATCACTCTTGCATCAATTAACAAATTCATTTATACATTCAGTACATATTTAACACTTACAACACAGTATAATACTAAGCACTATGAGGTGTGTGTGTGTGTGATGAAGCAGGGGCAGAAGGAGAAAGGAGGATATAAAGATGAAATTAGTAAGGTCCCTGACATCCATAAGTTTATACTCAAATAAAGAAGATAAACTATACACACAAATAACTACAATACAGAGTAATAACTATACGTCAGGGAAAAAAATGTATAATAAATGAATTCCTAACTACTTAGACTGGCATCTAAAATTCTTCATAATTTGATCACACATTTATCTCCACCTTTGTTGTTGGTAACTTCATCAAATATTTTCTCATATTAGGCAATGAAGTCTCCCTTAGGCAAGCTGTGTTAATTCCTGCCACTCTGCCTTCCATGCTATTTTCCCCACCTAGATGATCAGTCTTCCATTCATTTGTAAATATTCAAAGACTGTTATTCATTTTCTATATATAGGGTGTAGAGAAAAGTCCAGTCCACATTTATCTTCTTATTCTTGACTCCTGTTGCCTTTAATAATGTTTGTACCAAAATATTAGTTAATATATAGTCTCTGGCCTTCTAATTATTTCATTCATATATGTCTCCTCAGCTTGGCTAAATTCTTTTGGGTAGAGAGTATGGCTTGACCTCCTTTTACACCTTAAGTACAAGGATCGCTGTTATGGATTGAATTGTGTGCCTCAAAAACCTATGTTGAAATCCTAAATCCTGCACCTGTGAATGTGACTCTGTTTGGAAGTAAGCATTTTTCTTTTGTTATGTTAATGAGGCAATACCAGAGTAGACAGACCCCTTGCCTTTGAGTTAATACCAGCTGGGTCCTAAACCTAATGCCTTCTGAGTGGTGTCTTATAAAAAGGGAAAACAGACACACAAGGGGAAGAGACAATGTGAGGATCCGTCTATAGGCCAAGGAATGCTAAGGAAAGCCCGAGGCTACCCTCAAGGAAGGACCCTCCCTTAGAGCTTATGATCTGATTTAGACATCTAGCTTCCAAAACTGTGAGATCATAAATTTCTGTTCTTTAAAGCCACCCATTTGTGGGATTTTTGTTACAGTAATACTAAGTTACTAAGGCAATAGCTAAAATTTGTTGAGTGCTTATTCCATGTCAGATACTGTGTTAAGTAATTTATATGTATTATCACATTTATTCCATATAATAAGCAAGTATTAGTATTATCCCTACTTTACAGATTAGAAAACTGTTACATAGATAAAAAGTGATTTGCTTAAGGTCATACAGATAGTGTGAGGTAGACCCAGTTTTCTGACTGTTTTCAGAGCCCATGCTCTTAATCATTACATAATACTGCCTTACTGACACAGTATTATGACTCCAATTTATTTGCCTTATTGGTCAAATAATCTCAGAAGTTGGACTATATGATGAATGCGGCATCAGGATTGGAGGAAGACTCATTAACAATCTGCATTATGTAGATGACACAACCTTGCTTGCAGAAAATGAAGAAGACTTGAAGTACTCACTGATGAAGATCAAAGACTACAGCCTTCAGTATGGATTACACTTCAACATAAAGAAAACAAAAATCCTCACAACTGGACCAATAAGCAACATCATGATAAATGGAGAAAATACTGAAGTTGTCGAAGATTTGATTTTACTTAGATCCACAATCAATGTCCATGGGAGCAGCGGTCATGAAACCAAACGACATGTTGCATTGGGCAAATCTGCTGCAAAAGATCTCTTCAAAGAGTTAAAAAGCAAAGATGTAACTTTGCGGACTAGGGTGCCCTGGACCAAGCCATGGTATTTTCAAATGACTCATATGCATGCAAAAGCAAGGCAATGAATAAGGAAGACTGAAGAACTGACACCTTTGAATTATGGTGTTGGCGAAGAATATTGAATATACTATGGACTGCCAGAAGAATGAACAAATCTGTCTTGGAATAAGTACAGCCAGAATACTCCTTAGAAGCAAAGATGACGAGATTATGTCTCACATGCTTTGGACATGTTATCAGGAGGGACTAGTCCCTGGAAAAGGACATTGTGCTTGGTAAAGCAGAGGATCAATGAAAAAGAGGAAGATCCTAGAAGAGATGGATTGACACAGTGCCTGCAACAATGGGCTCAAGCATAGCAATGATTATGAGAATAGCACAGGACTGGGCAGCGTTTTGTTTTGTTGTACGTAGGGTCTCTATTAGTCGGAATTGACTCAACATCACCTAATAACAAAACATCATCACAGAAATGAATGTAAAGGCACTCAGTTAAATATTGTTAATTGATTCTGAAACCTAGATGCTTTAAAATGTTTTCACCAGTAATTCTACTATTGTCTACATGTTTACTAGTTTACAGACTCAGAAAAAATATTTTTTATGCCTCTTATCTCAAGTACTCAGAGTTGGTCTATGGTTCTTTATGGGAAAAACAAAGTTGAGCTCTCAGATTTAATTTCCTTCTGATAAAATATGTCCATATGCTGAAAAGAAATCAGTATGATATTGAAAGCGATCTTAGGGATAGAAAAGAGACTATCTTTTTCAGTAGAGGAAGATTTTGGAAGATGTTGAAGAAACTTGAACTGATAAAGCTGTAATAAAAATAAGGGACTAATGTTTCCTGCTATCACAAGCAGAATAGGTTCCACCAGTACCGATGTTTCTTATAGTGAAGATGTAGAGGGCCTTTGATGTATACATTCACGGCAAGGATGTCCACACAAATAACTGATATTTCTTGATGAATAATTGCTAGAATCCATAATTTAATGTGCTTAATACACACTACACACACACACACACACACACATATGTATATCACACAATGATTAAAGTGCTCAGTTGCTAACTGAAAGGTTGGCGGTTTGAACCCACTAGCTGCTCTGCAGGAGAAAAAACCTAGCAATATACTCTCGTAAAGATTACAGCCTAGAAAACCCTATGGAGCAGTTCTACTCTGTCATATAGTGTCGCTATGAATCAGAATAGACTCAACGGCAAACAACAACATATATATATATATAGAGAGAGAGTAAACTCTCTCTCTCTCTCTATATATATATATATATACACATATATACGCACGCTGTTTGTACACATATATATTCAGATACATATATATATATACATATATACTTTTTTTTAGCAAGACCCATCCTGAACTAAATGCAAAGGTGTCAGAAACATGAAGTAGTTTGCAGAAAAACCAGTGGTTTAACTAGAATTGTCCCAGGAGTTAACCTGTGTTATTTGGGCTGGTGAATTCTTCAAAAGGAGTAGGGGCTTACCAGCGGGTCTTTTCCTTCATTTTATCTTTGGTAAACATTGCATAAACTTCCCTACCCACTTCCTTTTGTACATTTTCTTCTTCATATTTTATTTTTGTTTTTACATATACTCCTTTCTCAGAAGATGGTTTTATAAAAGCTGTAGTGGCTTCATAAGGCACTCACTGAGTGTAGTGGTTTCTTATTATGAAACGGTAGGCAATAAACAATGAACTTTGATAAAAGTTTATATTTAGTTGAATACTAATTTTGGCACTAGGATCATGCTGATTTTAATTTTTTCTTCCAGTCTTCTCCATCTCTGCAAATTTTCTCTTCCATGTTGAAGAGATAAAACTCTCAACTACTATTTTCATAGTGTTCCCAGTAGTTTTTTTCCCCCCTTTTTTTCCATATGATGATTCATCTGAAGGGTCTTGTGGCCCATCAACCTCGCCTCAAATTCCCACGCGGTTTTTTCACAAGTTATAAAACTTCTCATGAGTTCCATGTGAATAAGAATAGATATACTGCCTTACTTTTCTCATACACATTAGGGTTCCAGGGTAGATTCCTATTTTGGTGGGTCATAGAGTTACAAAATCCTGGACCATCAGAGTTGGACAAGAATTTAGAAAACCTTCATTTCTCAAGTAAACAAAGTGAGGCCCAGAAAGGTTAAATGACTTATTACTAAAGTATAGAAATTATATATATATCTAGAGAGAGAGAGAGAGAGCCCTGGTGGCGCAGTGGTTAAGTATTCGGCTGCTAACTATAAGGTCAGTCTTTCAAAACCACCAGCCGCCCTGCTGCTCTGTGGGAGAAAGATGTGATGGTCTGCTTCGGTAAAGATTTACAGCCTTGGAAACCCTACAAGGGCAGTTCTCCTCTGTCCTATGAGTCAGACTCGACCTGCCAGCAATGGGTTATATATATATATACACACACACATATATATATGCACATATATATAAATTTTAAACACAGTGAGTTATCGCTTACTGATACTACCCAGAAAATGAGTTTGGCATATTTTTTTTTTTTACAATAATGTCAATACAATTCCTTGAATCTCAGGCTTCCCAAAAGGTTTCTAGAATAAACAACGTTTTTCAGTATATTGTTTTAAAAGAACAAGTTACTATTTTTACTTAAGTTGAAACATATGCAACATCAATTATGATGTCTGAAGAAACTATTTTACTTTCGTATATAAGGACAGAAAATATAATCTTAATCAGCATTGAGTGAAATATTGTGAAAGCATGTGAACTTTGAAGTAGCCAAGTTTATATTTTGTGTTTAAACAGTCCAAAATTCAGAATTCACATAGTTTTTATTAAATTCAGTAATGTGCAAAAATAATAAAAACTCTTTCATTGTGGTTTTTTCTTTAATTTAGTAATTATTGATTTGCATCTGCATTGTTATTTAATATTTCTTCAGAGAAGTCAGAAAGAACAGAAGTATTCACATCTTAAAGTTGTTCAAAACATTTAAAATGAATAAAATTAATATGTTTGACATATGAAAAGCTCTATGCTTTACTTAGCATTGTCAATAAACTTCTAAAATACGGCTGTATAAATTGCATTTTACAACTACAAGGGTATGTTAAATGTCAATTGATCATTTGATTATTAGATCATCTTTTAAAACAGAGATTTGATTTTTAAATTGCAATAACCACTCAACTGTCTCCATGCCTCTATAATCTCTCTCCATTTCATTCTCCTGGAATACTTCCCCCGAGTGTTGTTTTCTTTAGCTATTTCTGAGTTCAACAATTTACTTGGACTTTCTGCTGTCTATTAATCAAGTCCAATTTCCTCATCCTGATAGTGAAAGACAATCTGGCTGTACCATAACAACATTATTTTATCAGATATTCTCCTGTGAGTTCCTTTATTGTAGTCAGGTGGGCCACCTCACTGTTCCATTCCTACAGTGCTTATCAACCCTTCTCCATGTTACTAACCTTCTGTGAAAAGACAAACCTCTCTTCTTAGTCATATCTCAGCCACAGGCTTGTAAGCCATAAAATATGGTTACGGTAATATTCCTTTGAGCTTCTTTATTCCAGTCCCCGCTCATTGTACCGAGACCCAGAGAAGTGAATTGACTTGCCAGAAGGTCTGCATTTAATGTTTTAGAATCTAGAGTGTTGACCAGAAGCTAGAATGCCTGATGCCCAGCCTGGTGCTCTTTCTCTGCACCACACTTTACTTTCTTAAAACTCAGACTAAATTTCACCTGTTTATCCAGCCTATAATGATCTCTTTTATGGATTCTTATTGTAATCATCATTAAAACCATAGAGTTTAGCATTTGTGTGGAATTAACGTGATTTGAGGTTCTATTAAGTGCAAGGCACTGGGGCAGCCACTCACTAATGTTTTCTTTTTATAGTAACCTCGTATCTGTTGCCGTTGAGTCGATTCTGACTCACAGCGACTTTATAGGACAGAGTACAACTGCCCCATAGGGTTTCCAAGGAGAGGCTGGTGGATTCAAACTGCCAATCTTTTGGTTAGCAGCCGAGCTCTTAACCACTGTATCACCAAGGCTCCAGTAACCTCATAAGGTAGGTGTTTTCAGCACAGTTTTGCTGAGAAGTAATCTAAGGTTCAGAAAGACAGATTTGCCCAAGTAACCGGTGGAGCTGGGAATCAAACACATGTTTTTCTGTTCCAAAATATATGATGTATTTTTCTCCAACAGTTTCAAATTGCTCATCTTGCCTCTCTTCAACTAGACTCTAAGTATTAGATTTCCCCATGCATCTGGAATATCTTGAAGTAATGTCCCATGAAGTGTGGGTACAGTTAGTATGTATGACTGTTGGAGAGGATGTATCTGAGACCAAAAAAAATATTTCATAGTTTAGCACTTCTGCTAAATTGAGTAAAAAGTTACATCATTCCTTGTTTGAATTTCTTCAAGCCAAACTATGTCCAAGGGTTTGACTAAAAGGTCATCAAACACTAGGTGACAGATACCAAAAAGACTACTAGAGTCATGGATAGAGTTTTTTTGTTCTTGGAGATTGACATATTTCCTGTTTTATTTCAAAGAAGATAATATTTTCAGGGAGACCAAGTCAAGTAACTCATAAAACTAATTTTACACAATGGACAAGATTTTAAAATAGTTCTATGTATATTCTCCATGTGCTTTGGTACTAAAAACTTCCTTTTGTAGAAATTTTTTATTAAAACAGATTCATTAAGAGGAAATTTATTTTTCAGGCAATTTATGACTATGATGACAAAGCTCACAGAAATCAGTGAAGGTTAATTATAGTAGTTGTTCTTAAAAATGTAATTTGTCACTATAGGTTTTTCTTCTGTGACTTAACATAAAGGAAGAAAATGGTAGCATTCTAGAAATCAAATAATAGAATTTCTGTTACTAGCATTTTATCCAAGCTATATTATTTTCTGGAACCAATCATTGTCATGTAAGTGTTCCCATTTCAAGTGCTTCTGATTATTGTATCTGTAACTTTGAACAACTTATTTTGTCTTTTTTGAGCATCAGTTTATTTCTATCTACAATGGGGGTACTGTTACCTGTGATAATGATTGTAAAGGGCCATGGTTAGGATCAAATATTATGATAATGCTTCATGCAACTGCCAGTCCTATATGAACACAAGGAATTCTTAGCATTATACTATTTTCTTCCTACATACATCTGGTGTATAGCAAACGCCAGAGCTTAACTTAGATGAATTTGGAACATCATCACATAGATGTCACTCAGGAGTCTCTATCTTAATTTGTCACAAACTGATACCTCCTCCCCCCATCCAGTCTTTCTTATGCTCTATTATCCAAGTTGTTTAATGACACCATCATCCATCCACTTACCCAGGTCAGAAAGCTGAGAGTTATCCTAAATCTTTCCTTCTTTCTTTCCTCCTACATCCAATTATCCAGTAATTCCATCACTGTTGCCTTAATATCTCTCAAATGTGTCTCCTCTTCTCCATTCTTGCAATTTACTGTCTTATATCAAGCCCTTTTGAATGAAATTCTAGAGTACTGCATCTATGTCCCAACAGGCATCCTTATAGTCCCCTTCTCCATGCATCCACCTCAAATCCATCCTCCGTATCTCTACCAGAGTTATTTCTCTAAAGTGCAAGCAAATCACATTGCCAGTCTGCTTAAAATCTTTTAAAGGTTACTATCACCTCCGAGATAAAGTCTTAATTTCCTACTATTGCACAGAAGGTTCCCATTTACCTTTCTAACTTCCCTTCCCATCACTGTTACCACCTACAGCATGTACTCTATGCATGCCAAAATATGAATAGTTCTCCAAATGTTCTATCATCTTTCTCAGCTGACCTTATGAATATAAATTTGAGAATGAAGGGATAATATTGTGTATGGAAGTCTGAGACATCCTGAGTGAGGTAGGTCTTGGGTTGAGAGAAGGTGCTGAGAAGGACAATGTGCTCAAGTACAGCCAAGTCAAGACAGGGAAAAAGTGGGGAGACTCATATAGCTGGAGCAGAGGGTTGAATTTAGTTAATGAAAAATAAGGTAATCAGGGTGGTGTCAAATTTTGGAGGTCCTATGAAAAGATTTCCACTACTCATCTGTAAGTTTGTCTTACTGTGGTGGCTTGTGTGTTGTTATGAGGCATAAAGCTATGCCACTGGTATTTCACCAGCAGGATCACCCAGGTGGACAGGTTTCAGTGGACCTTCCAGACTAAGACAGACTAGCAAGAAAGGCTTGGTGACCTACTTCAAAAATTAGCCAGTGAAAACCCTATGTATATAATGGACTCAAACATACCCATGATCATGTATATGGCACAGGACCAGGCAAGGTTTCATTCTGTTATACTTAAAGCTTCCATGACTTAATGGTCTGACAGAGACTGGAGGAACCCAGGAACTCATGACCCCTGGATTCTCTGTCAGCCCAGAACTAAAACAATTTCTGAGCCCAACTCTTCAGACAGGGATTGGACTGGACTGTGGAACATAAAGTGATACTCGTGAGGAGTGTGCCTCTTAGGGCAAGTAGATACAAGAGACTGAACGGGCAGCTTCTGTCCAGAGGTGAGATGGGAAGGCAGAGAGGGTTAGGAGCTGGTTGAATGAACATGGGGAATCAGGGGTGGAAAGGAGGAGTGTGTTGTCACAGTATGGGGAGAACAATTAGAGTCACATTACAATGTATGTATAAATTTGTGTGTGGGGGAAAAAAGCTTCCATGAGTGGGAGCCAACTCAACAGCAACTACCAACAACACCATGAAAAGGTTTGGCAGGTCAGGATGGCTCCATTGCCTATGTTTCCTGTAGTACTCAAAGTGTATCTGGTCATTATTAGTCACAAAGATGTATTTTTTTTTTAAATATATCTGACTGCTTAGCCCCTGTTTCTAAATGTAAAGGAAGGAAACGAAGTTTTCCTTTCATCATTTCACTTCATTTTTTTCTCTCTCTTACCATGTGTTAATATCTATCTGGAAGCTCCAGAGATAGCCTCATTATATCCAATCACTTAATCTCTAAAACTTGGTAGAAGAATATGCTATCATCTCTCCTAGGTTAGCAAGGTTGAATGAGATAAATAGCAAGTTAAGCAAATACTGCATGATACTGATGAGTCGCAACTATTTTAATTTTGAGCACCATACTCATAAAACAATAACAACGATAAACTAAATGACAATGAAATAGTGATTTATTATGTGTGGTATTAAATCTAGAGTGCCATAAATGTGTTCAAAGTATCTGTCTTAAGATTCGTTAAAAGATAAGACCATCTTCTGGAGCCATAGATCTACACAAAATAAGGAAAGAATTTCTGGTTGGAAACTATGACTGCACTTTTGAGGTATTAACACTACAAAATTATTTTTATATGGTTATTAGAAAAGACTTCAGTGTGCCCTTTTCCTAATTCGAGAGTCTGCCAGAAAGAAATAAGATGGATGGGCTTATTATCGCATAGTATTTTGAAGCAACATTGATTGACCTAATAGAATATAAGCATGGTTACTGAATGGGGAGGATGATGTGTGACTGAACATATAATAACACTGCTCAGGTATCTTTGCAAGTTTTTGAAGTTATTTGTTCATATGCTCAACACCTTCTTGGCTGTGCCTTTGTCTTTTCCATCTCAAGGTATTCCTTTCATTAATCAAGGGCCAAGGCTTTTGTCTGCTACCTGTCTGGAGGATGAGCTGCAACAATAGGATAAAAAGAAACTAGGGAGTTAAAAGTGATGTTATGAAAGGAAAAAAAATTGTCCTTAGAAATACTTTAAATTATTTACTAGAAAATATTGGATATCATGACCCTGGAAAGTTTCAAATCTATGCCGAAGGAACTATTATGATTATCTTACAACTAACTACAGGGATACTATTGTCTCTTAGAATACTAAGATGGAACCACAGTAATGCTCATTTTGTAACCTAGATGTCTGCTAACATTAGGGTGACACAAAATTTACTATACTTGACACCTGTAGTTATGTGTTATTTTCAAAATATAAATTAACTCTAAATATTTAAATTTAGGCTCTGATTCTTTGACATTTAGTAGATGTGTGATCATGCAAAGGATACTTGACTATACTATGTCTTGGTTTCCTTATCTGTAAAATATACACATTATGGTACAATAACGTCATAGGGTTGTGGGGATTAAATGAGCTAATACGTATAGTATGAAACACAAGAGTACATGTCAGATAGTAAGTCTTCATGGAATGTTAGTTATTAAACGACCGCCTGAAGATTTATTCTGAATTTTACGTTTTTCCTGATTTCAACATTGCCATCACCCCAATCTTTTGTTGTCACATCATATTCTATTTACAAATTATATTTAAGAATAGTATGAGGCAGTGAAAGTAATCATATTGAGAACTGAACTTTTTGATCACAGCCTTTTGCTTAAAACTCTCAAAATTAGCAACCTTACTCAAAATTTCTTCCGGATTCAGACCATTTTGCAACTATCTAGAAATAGTCTTTTCAGAGCCTAGACCAAAACTTTGCTTGCCTCATTATCTATCACTATGAAGACAACAGGATGAAATGTGCTGCTTTGTCTATGACCAGTGTCCATAGGTGGTATAGCATTTATAGGACGAATTATAATAGCTCTGGTGCTTGCTTCTGTTGTTTCCACTTCACTTACTATTTGACCAGCCACTTCTTTTTTCAGGAAGTACCAAGATGGCAGGTGTGAATAAGTACAGATTGTTCCCAGCTTATAAAAGGGCTGTGTTTCAGAAGTTCATTTATAATTCAGTTGTTTGTAATAAAAATGATTTTCTTATTAAAATCTCTGCAAAAACTCACAGGTGGTGGTGGCCCCCAAAATAGCCCCAAATCAGAGGAAGTTATCTATGAAGGGTGTGTGTGTATGTGTGTGTGTGTGTAGGTTCTCTGTGAAAAGGTAAAAAGGAGGTGGTAGGGGATATATTGGGAGGTTAAGTTTCCAAAGTCAGGAACCAGATAGTACAATTGGTGCAGAACAGCTAAGTTACTTTCTGAGTGGAGGAAGAAAACTAGGGAGATTCAGTGACTTCAGAGTGGGAAAGACAGGAGAAAGTAGTGATTAAGTGAGGGTTTGTTATCATAGGGTGTTCATATGTTTGGTGTTTGAGACTTTAAAAGTCTGCGATTTTGTGTATGTGTTTGTGTGTGTGAATGTGATGAGATAAACAGGCAGGTCAGGAAGTGACGAGGATGATATAGAATCAAAATGCTTTAATTACAAATGGATACGTTGAAAAAGTAACGATTACTTCAATCATGTTTATTATTCCACAAAATCCCTCTTTATTGCTCCATATAATATTTCTTTTGCCTTCACCTATAACATGCTCCTTCCTTACTGCTACATTATTATATTCACTTTTAATTTTAGTGAGGAACTCTACTACATTGGAACCAACAGTTTCTATCTCATAAACATTTCTCTTAACGAATCCAGGTATCTTTACAAGGAGATTAGTTGACATGATGCATGAGGGAGGAAAAAGCTGAATTTAATAATATGCTTGTTTAATCATTTCGTATTTGTCACCTACAACACCCAGTATTTCCAAACTCAGACTTATAAAACTTTGAAAAATATTGTCTACTATTTGTCTCTCTGACACAGAAAATGGAATGCATTCAAACATGGCTGCCTCAGATTTTTCAAACCTCGAAAACATGGCAGACTACACAGATCCTGCAGCTGTTGAATGCACTATATCTAACTTTGTGTCATTGCAACAAACAGTTGTGGAATTTTTAAGAAGTCTCTTTAGTGAATTATTTAAGAATTATTATTTAGTGAATTATTTAAGATTTATGATTATGAGTGACAGATATTTTTAAAGTTCTCCTAATTTAGTCTCTACCTAGTTTTGTACTTAAGTTGACTTGGTCTGGCTCTCTCTATCTGCCTAGATAGTTGTATCATTCATCCTGTTGCTAAATTTGAGGGGGCTAGACCAAAGAATGTAGAGCCATCAGGGAAAATACATGCTTCTGAAATTCCTACAGAAAGGTCTCTGGCACAGATTTTCTACAATGGGGCAGTAACAAAGATACTATTTACTTTGAGCTTGGGGAAGCTGGTTCTCCTTTTTATTGGCCACCTGGATCTTTGTTAGGTTTGTGATTGGCTCAGACAACAACACATGGAAGAGGGTGAATTCAAACCGTGACCTTGATATTTTAGCAGATTAATGATTGTTTTCTCCCAAATTATTCAGAGAACAGTGAGAATGGCACATTGTTAGTACGAGGAATTTTTGAGTTGCCTAATATCTCATAGCGACCCTATAGGACAGAGTAGAACTGCCCCATAGAGTTTCCAAGGAGCGACTGGTGGATTCAAACTGCCGACCTTTTGGTTAGCAGCCAAGCTCTTAACCACTGTGCCACCAGGGCTCCATGTATTTATTTAGTTACTCAATAATTCAATTTGGGATCTTGGACTAATTTATCCTGAAAGGAGATTTCCAGCTGAGTTCACTGTGTGTCAATTGAATACTTTCAGGACCTAATCTTGTTTGACAAGTAATACAACAATAGAAAATCCTGGAAGCACTCTAATATGAAGAAATATGATCAAACTGATATATAAAGGGATGACTTTATGGAAAGGTTTAGTGCATAGATGGCCCTGGTAAAGTAGTTTAACAATAAACAGATCTTGAGTGAGTTGCCTGTACCTTTGTATAGGAGATGGTTTTGTTTTATCTTAGATGGAAAATCCCCAGAAAACATGTCTTCCACTGTAACAAAACACAGCATATTCCTAAAAAGCCAGGAATGGAAAAGCTGGTTATCTGTATGTAAATATATTTAATTAAGAAGCTATTAGGTAAGGCATTGCTTTATCTGGAGGATAAAGGTACTATATTCAGCTGCCTAGAGGTTTAATTTAACTAAGATTTTTTTCAGTCAATATTAAGCAGAATAATTAAATTTATTTATGTATTCCCATAGCTATATGAGCAGGAAGGAAATGATTCACTGGGTGGATCCCTTTAAAATGAAAGTGCAAAAACCTTTGGCCACTTCAGCCAATCTTTCATTTAACGACATGATCCTGCAAATTTAGCTTCTCCTGAACCAAGCCTTATCTGTAGGCTTCCTCAAATATCCAAGATAGTTGTAAACAAAAGCATTTTTACTGGATGATTTTTGAAGCAAGATTAGAGGTACTAAGAGAACTTCGATGCAAAAAGAACACATTTCTTCACTGGCATGCTCAGTCACTGGGAATGCCTATATCATTCCATAATTACAAAACTCTGGTTATAATAGGCTTCTCTATATGAAATTGTCGTTTCCCTCCGTGTCATTACTGAATCAACCTTGTTCTTTAAAAAATATACCTTAAATTAGATATGGCCACTTCTATGAATGTCCCTAATGAAATTCTTCTCAAGTACAATGGAATCCGTCAAAGGCTTAAACTAAATCCTTGAATAAATTTTATTTCTAAGTAAAAACAATTTCACAGTTTAGCTTTATATGAAATGATATAATTTCTGCAGAATCGTGAATAATTTCTGAATAGCTTATGAAATGACACTAGGCTCTTAGAAATATAGTTCTCGTACCACTGTTCATGGAAGTCAATATTAACCTTTACAAAAAAGATAAGTTCAGGAATTAGAAAAGTGCAACAGAGAATGCAACACCCACACACTTATTTCTAATTACTTTACAGACATTGGTGACATTTTGTGATCTGAACATCCAAAATGTTTTTAACTATTCTGGAAACCCTATGAGATGCCATTTCATTTGTCTTCATAGAGCTTCTACCCAAATGGCCACTTTTTCCCCCCATTAAGATAGACTTGATCTTTTTAGAAGGCAGAAACTATGTTTTACACTTAGTCTGCATATTTTTTGAACCTACTATGCTGTTTTACTATTAAATGCCCATTGAAAGAATGAATGAAGATGGTGTAAATGACTTAACTATTTGTATGTTCTGATGCTATTTAGTTATTTGGTTCACGTATGGTTGGTAGAAAGGTTTTATTCCCTTAAAGTGAGCTTCTCTCACTTTGTAAATTATTTGAATGGAGAAAGTACCCCTGTTCTCCCAATTATAGTTGTTTGTAATGGTAATATGGACAAAGATGTAATAAGGAAAATATGGAAGGCAATTACACATTCTGGAAAATGTTTTGTTAATGAAGGCATGCAAATACATGGTTTGCCAAGTTATCGATGAATGTATTGCAAAGTTATGTTTCTCTCCAATGAAAATAAAGGAAATGAATGCAGCTATTTCTGTTATGTAGTCATGGTCAAAAGTTTGAAATGTATGTACCCAGAGCGTAATATTTCTATGACTAGATGTTCTATTAAGAGCTCATTTTATTATTATGCTTTTGAGGAATCAAATGCCCTTTACTTAAAAAACCTGATAGTTTTTCAGAGGAAAGTAGTATACTTTGCAGGTGATTTTTGTCTAAAATCAACATAGTGTATTATGCTGAATGTTTTACATCCCCCAACGTAGGAAACATAGCTCTTAGATACTATGATTTCAACTACAAAATGATGGTTACATTCTTTAAAATTAGTAACCTATAATTTATCATAGCTGTATTTTTATTCATCCGGAAACACCAAAACCACAAAATAAGACATATTTTAGATGCTCTTATAGTACTAGAAAGATTCTTTTGTGAAAAATAGCTGAGGAAATATATCATTTTTCCAACACTAATGCTTCCATCTGAGCAGTATTATTGTTATTACTTATAACTGGCCAGTGTTACCCTTAAGTTTACATAAGGAGAAGCTGTAAAAACATAATTGACAATTGCAACTATTTCTAGGGAGGTGTGGTCTCTTGGGGGGAAATTACAAAATTTCTGTTAAAGTGAAAGCAGTAAGGAGATAGCAATTTTGTGCTTTCATTTTGGTTATAAGAATTTGTACCTCATTCTAAACACACAGTTATATTTAATTACACATTCTAGTGGAAAACAAAGTAATTATTTCAAGTTGCACATTTATGTACACAGACATTACAATCCAAAGTAAATGTATTTGTTTACCATGACTAATGAAGTATAACAAGGTTAAAATTCAATGTACGCCAACTTAATTATGTCTCAATAGCAGCAGATTGGTAAAGTTTCATAAAAAGGAATATTAATTGTTCCTGTCAAAAATAGTTTATCAAACACTTATCAAAATTATTTTGTGCATACAATTCAGAGTGTTAGTGGAAACATTTACTAAAGATGTATTCTTCATCAAAGGATATAATTTTATTAATAAATAATATAATTTTATTATAAATAAGATACAGCACAAGCTTTAAGTCAAAAGAAGCAAAGAATTGGAGTTCTTTATTCCCTAATATCATTTCACCAAAGTAACTTAAACTTTATTTATTTTAATGATATATTAGAATATCATAGCTATTTCAAACAGCCTTCTTAATAAAATAAGATTTTTGAGAGATGGTTGTTTTTAAATGGTTGATTCATAATATGTAAAGCTCCTTTGGTTTTATTCTCTCTCTGCACATATAGGGAAAGAACCAACACCAGGCCATGTGTGGGGAAAGGAGGTATGTAAGAAATTACTAGGTTGTCTGTTACCAGGTTTATATTTATGATCTACGTGACCCTTGACAGAGTAATAGATGAACCAGCTACAGTGCAGTCAAGTCCATTTTTCCACTTGCCAGCTGTACAGTAGGTGGATCTTCCAAATGGAAAATCACATAGCTGGCTAGAGAGATTAAAGAGGAAGTAAGACTGGATGTCTTGTCTCCTCTCTTCATGACTTGCATTTCCACATAAAGCAAAAAAAGGAATTATTTTAACCATGTTCAGTGACCTAACACTCTGAATTACAGGAAGTAGAGAAGAAATTTCAAACCTACATTTATATAAACTTACCTTAAAAAGTTGATTCATAGCACCTGATGATATGGCAAACTTCGTAACATCTGCTGATTCAGCTTCTATTATAATATCAAAACTATGGAGTAGAATATTGGGATTTGTGTGAAAGTTTAACCTGGCAGGATCCTTGACACCAATGAGATTCTGGACCTTTGAGAAATTTTTTAAAAAGCCAGATTCGTTGGCATCAAGGACATCTTTTGTCTCAGTGCCATACTTAAAGCTAGAAGAATTCTTGGAGCCAGCAGAATCTTTGAGGTGAGCACCAAATGTGTGGTCATCAAAATTTGTATAGCTTCTCCCAAGTTTAGATGGATCAGAAAATTTAGAGGTGGTCAAATTGTCAGAAGTGGAAGAATAGCTAGTGCCAGCATCAAAAGTGGAGGAGTTACCATAAACAGTATTAGACACAGAGAAACTGGAACTGATTTTCAATTTGGGTTTAGAGAGATTATGAATATTGCCGTTACTGGTGGAACTATGAGCATGTATGGCATCATAAACAGGATTAATGACAAAGCTGGAGCTAATGGCATGAATGAATCTAGGGACATGGTTATTGTCTGAGGCATAGTTGGTGCCAGCAGTGTAGCTAGGGCTAATAACACCACTACAATTCATGTCATTGCTGGTGTCGGTGGCACTGACAGTGCTAGCTGCAGAGCTGAGTTTGGCCACATAACTGTTTCTGGCAATATAGTTTGGGTTGACTTCTAAGCTAGAACCTACTTCATGGGTAAATTCTGGGACATAGTCAAGGTCTGAGTCATAGTTTGGGACAGCTGCATAGTTGTGGCCAGTGGTACTGGTGGGTCTTGTATCATAGTTGGGTTCAGCATCATTGTTAGGACTAATAGCATTACTGGGCCTGGCAGAATAACTGGAGTCAAGGCTTTTGGCGGGGGCAGGGTTATTATTGTTAGGGCCAAGGCTGTTGTGGTTGGAGTCAGGGCTGTTGTTGGGGTCAAGGCCAATGTTGTTGGGGTCAGGGCCATTGTTGCTGGAGCCAGGGATGTTGGGATCTAGTCTGATATTTTGGAGGCTGGAGCCTTTGTTTTGGAGGCCAATTTCATTGATGTCATAGCTAGGTTCATTGTTGTTGAAGACAGGTCCATTGTTGGGGCCAGAGCGCCAGTTGGGGCAAGAACCATTGTTGGGCTGACTGTCATTGGCTATCCCAGTGTCATTGCTGGGGTCAGCACCATTTTTGGAATCAGGGATGCCTTCTAGGCCCCTCCCATTTTGGTGCTCAGAGATGTAGTTTGGACTAGTGCCATTTTTGAAGTCAGCTGTATAGTTCTGATCAACACCATTGTTCAGGCGACCACCATTATCTGATCTGGTGTGTGTGTCACCATCAGGATCAGTGCTGTGTTTGAAGTTAGCCTCAATGTTAGTGGCTCTATCAATGTCAGGATCAGGCTCACTAGTGGGGTCAGTTCCATTGTTAGGGTCACCATCATTGCTGGAATTAGCTCCACCGGTAGGGTCAGCATCACCATTGGGATCAGCCCCATTGTTGGTGTCGTCGTCATTTTCAGCATTGCTATCATCTTTGGGATCAGTGTCATCAGGATCAGACTTATCCTTGGGATCTTTCTTATCTTTGGGGCTGTCTTCATCTTCAGAGTCTGTTTCATCTTCAGGATTTGTCTCATTGTCAGAGTTGGTCTCATTTTCAAGGTCTGTCTCATCTTTGGGAAGAGACTCATCTTTGGCATTGGCCTCATCTTTGAGATGGGCATAACTGATCAATTTAGTCTCATTGTCAGGGTTGGTCTCATCTTTGAGTTTGGCAACAAGGCTGAACTTGCCCCTGTTTTCAAGGCCAGTAACACTGCTGGTGTTGATGATATTGTCTGGACCAGGAGTACTATGGTGGCCCACAGTATTTTGAAGATTTATAAGAAAGGTAGGAGTAACAGTAGAGCCTACAAAATTTTGGAGAGCTGAGCAACTTTCACAATGCAAATAAGAAGTTGAACCCAAGGAATATTTAGAATCTTCCTGGTGTAGAGGACAGCGAATGCCCACAGGTTGCTTAGGATCCAGGGATCGAAATAAAGGGCTATTCCGAGAAGTCTTGTGGTGTCTAACAGAGTTAAGGCTCAGAGAATATTTAGAATCCAAGGGAACATGGAGATGTAAAGGACAGTCTGGGTCTGAGTCATCATCATAATTCCTGGGACATTTATGAAAAGAAGAGTTATTGATTTCCACAAAACATTTGGGACATATTTTAGCTCCAGTGTCCAAAGAATGCATGCTATTTCTGAGAGTCCTGGGGCATACAGCAGATCTTAGGCTCATGGAAGTGGCATGGCAGACAGGAGCTGAAACTTTAGGGGTGTAACCCTCAGTACTTAGGAGAAGAATAGAATTCATCTGAGACCTGGAACTCTGCAAACTCTTTGGGTATCTGTAGTCCTTGCGATGACTCTTACGGACAGAAATTTTGCAACTGGTAATTCTGTGATGCTTGTTATCTGTGAATGCATCTGGATCTGGAGAAAGGTTGTGGCTGTACTTTTCCTTTAACTTTTGCTGTGGGTCTCGCTTGTCATAGAGAGTTGGAGAGACCTTTTTGAATCTCCTAATCTTGTCATCACTCGGGTACCTTACAAGTTGAATTCTTGAAACATCTAGAGAGAGAAGAGTAATATATGAACAAGAATAACCAAAATGATAATGAAATCTGACTTTGATGCCCACATTACAACATACTTCTGTGCAAAGGAACAAATATTATTTCCTTCAATAGGTTATTGTCAGTGTTGTTATTTGATACTTCAAAAAGGAGAGCATGACCCCAAATTTTCTGTTCAAGTGGGTGTCATCTTGAGATTATTAAGTCATAAAAAATTAAACATGGTCATTTATTTCATACTTTATAATTTTTAGAATAAAAAGCTTACTCTTTGTAAAAAAGACCTTATTAAATAGGAACTTATTGGCATGATATGGTCAAAATAAAACAATTGTTTTACATAGCTTGGATACCACAAATCTGTTATTTTTTTTTTCTGTAAAAACACTAGAAATTTATTCTAATCTGGAATATAATTCTTATAATTTATGAAATCTTCATGTTTGGAGAAAAAATTTTCCTTGGGTTTGAAATGTAAAAATTTCAAAATTTTATTATATTAAGTTTATTATCAAGGATAAATTTCTGTAGCTATCATGAACTCACTGATGCATGATTCTAGAAATTTAGGTACGTATTTACCAACATTTTATCATTTAAAACAAAAGACCCCTTCTTTTATTCCCCTAAGGTCCTAAGAACATTTTTTTCCAGGTTTTGGCATTAAACACAAAATCATATTTGGGAAGGAGTCTAAGACTACTGGATGGTATTAGAAACTAATATTGACTTTTTATTGAGAAAGAGGTATGCCTTCTCATCAAATTTATATTAAAATCACATAAAGTTATCTAACTCTAGATAATTAAAAGAACAAATTTTTAAATTGAACATTCATAATCTTTAAGGCATTTATAAAAGATAAAACCTTAAGCAAGCCCACTCTGAAAGGGTAGGGTATATATGACTTTGCCTGCAATGAAAATTTTTACTGCATCTTCCTCAGGAGTTTATTTCTAAGAAAAGGAGCTCATATTCTTAAAAATACGTAGAGTCATTATTTTTCCCAAAAACATGATAACATTTAATGATGCTCACATAATGTAGAAGAGATGATATCTTGGTAGTCTATATTTCTATGCTTTCTAATAAATACTAAAAACACAACCATCAATTTTCTATCCCAAGCCAAGTGTCACCAAATATTGAATGTGGTAAACACTTCTCTTGAATGTCTCTGGTCTTCAATAGCATGTGTTATATACTTTACTCATATGGTGCTATTATTATTAGTAGTGACAAAGGCTTACAGCCTTACAGAAACACAAAAAGTGATGCATTTCGGCTATTTGTTAGACTCAGTCACATTCAACATAGCAGTGGAATGTACTAAAATAGTTACAAATGACTAGGTAGAAAGTGAGTTGGAAGTATATGCATACGGAAGGTGTACAGGGTTCTTAAAATCAATGAAAGAAAATAATGTTTGAAAAAGAGCACAAGTATGAGCATTTGTATGAGTAAATTGGTTAATATCTTGGATCAGAAGTAAGATACAACACTAAGAGTGAGTTGAAAATGTGATACCAGTACTCAGGCTGCTTTATAAAGATGGAGTACCTAAATTATAGCCAAGAAAACATCTGTCATTTGATAAGCCTGAAGATGGAGCTCTGGTTTTCAAATATAAATGAGTATGCTCATATGCTAAAGATAAAAGAGACTGTCTTATAATAGCTAAATTTTTTTCATATGTTGCCTCTTCTCACAAACTGTTTCTGATCTATACCTGTGACTCATGTATTTAACTTAAACTCTGTCCAAGCAGTCTTTAGTTGATATTAACACATGGTTCACTGTGAAAGATAGTACTAGGGCTTCTTAGTTATAAAGTTTTTCAATGCTGTCTTATGACTTCCATATTACATTACTACTTGTCCTTCTTTCTATTTGTTTGTTGTGGTTTATTATTTTTAAATTTTATTTATGTATTCATTAATTTAGTCATTCTTTCAATAAACATTTGCCAGCCAAACACTGATCTAGGCCTTGGGGATACATAAATGAATAAGAACTAAATTCTGTTGGCCTTGAGAAGCTGATGATTATACTCTCAGTATGAGCAATACTATGGTAGCACAGAGAAATTTAACCTGACCAAGGAATTTTAGAAAAGATTTCACAAAGAAAGTGACTCTTAAAGGATGAAGAGGAGTTTTTTCGGTGGAAAAGATATGGAAGGGATTTCCTGATAGAGGAAGCAACTTGATATTATAAAAGCAAGGCTATAGAGTTTCTTGTGATTGCCTCACAGAATGCAAATGCTGTATAGTGGAGATCATACCTCTCTATTAGAGGTAATCTAAAACCTTTAATCTTTTTATGACTTAGAACAGAGAACAAAAATGATTAATAATGTGTGTTAGAGAAGGCATTAGTTTTGAGTCAACCAGCCTGTGTTTGAGAATCTGGTTATGCCACTTACTAAATATACAGTGAAACCTGTAAGAGCTGGAACTTGACGGCGATGCCTTGTTTTTCTGGGTCTCACAAGTTTTCTACTTTTGACAGGGTGCAGGCTTACCACTTTTCTATTGCTCGTTTTAGTGAAAAATATTTTAGTTTTCCTTCTCTGACGGGTTTCTGCCTTACACAGCTTCCAGCTTTCGCAGGTTTTACTGAATTATCTTGGGCAAGTTATATATTTACAAGCCTTAGTTTCTTCACCTCTAAAATGGATGTAATAATATCTACCTTTTAAGGTTGTTGTGAGGGTTAAGTGACTTGCTCAAAAAATGTTAACATTTCTACCCTTTTAAGATAAGGGAGTTCAATATTGCTGAGATTGTTTGGCTAGTATTTTCCCTTTGTAAATCTTACATTTCTGATGACAGCTACTCAATTTGGCACTTTTATCCTAATATTCCTGATTTTCTGAAAGTATAGTAAGACATAATTGCTAAATTATAAGAAAAAATGTATATATTTTATATATGTTTACACCACTATTACTCAAAGAAGTTCAACAGCTAAATTTTTCCACATTTGTTTAGAGAATGAGAGTAAAGACCATGATAAAATATGTTGTTATTACAGTGGTTTTTATTTACACGCAATTTAAGAAAATAGCTATCAAAAATACGGGCACAGAAAAGTTATGATTAATGAAGATTCTTGCAAAGTAATGATTATTTATAATAATTGCTAATAGATAGTTTGAATGGCATATAATGGCTACTAATTTCGTTAACATTGAAAAACTTGACGTTTGCATGAATGGAGACAACTGTATTTTGTTTGTGAAGATGAAATTACTAAGTCAGTAGTGTAGGCAAAGAAAGAAAAGAGAAAAATTACAAAAAAGGTGTTTGTTACATTTCTTTAAGGTCAATTGCTCTTATAGTTAGGTATTAACCTTGAAGGTAGTCTTAGTAAAAAGAGAATACTTTTATTGAAAGCTATTCCATCTCCCAAATTGCCATAATTCTCAATTTTTTTACTAAATTTTTATTAAAACATTAATAAGCATATTCTTCTTATTATGTAGAAATCTAAACACTTACATAATTGAGGTTTTGTTTATTTTGTGTTACAGATGAACTTTAATAGTTACATAAGGGGACTGTGTCACCAAAAATAGCAGAGTAGGAAACTCCAGGTCTCTGTCCCTCCACAAAAGCAATTAACCAGCTGTCAAAAGCTGTTGTCATAATTAACTTTTGCAGAACTCTGAAATATAGTAAAAATCTTACAACCAGGGGAAAGTTCAATGAACAAGTTACTGTTTTGTAGTAAGAGAGTGATGTGGCATTTAAAATGTTTCATCTATAGTACCCCAAACCCCAGATTGGTGGTGGTCATTGAGGATAGCAGCCTGCATTCCTGATACAGGTTTCTAGAACCAGAGGGAGCAATAGGGACCTTTTTCTCAAAGAACTGTAGCTGTGGGTTTTGATCTATATGGTGGCTCCCTGAGGACTGGCTGAAGGGCTTGTTTCTGTTACCCAACTCAGAGTTCCAAGGGCTGGGGTAGCTTCTGGGGTGGCTTTTTCCAAAGGCATTTAAGGGAACAAGTATTGACTACCGCAACCTGTAGCAAGAGACAACAGTCAGAACAAGCAACAGATAGACCAAAAAGCCAGGGAAGGAAGATATTAGAAAAAGAGAAGAATAAAGGCTTTTAAAAGCTCCAGCATATATTGGAGACTCAAGAAGGTCAAGGGTATTTGCAACGAAGAAGTCATTGGTATTGCAAAATTCTATCATGCGATTTCTCAGATCGTTTTTATCACCAAGGCCATATTTTCCAACTACCAATCCTTCTTCTTTGTTTCCAACTTTCACATTCCAATCACCAGTAATTATCAATGCATCCTGATTGCATGTTTGATCAATTTCAGACTGCAGAAGTTGGTAAAAATCTTCAATTTCTTCATCTTTGGCCTTAGTGGTTGATGCATAAATTTGAATAATAGTCGTATTAACTGGTCTTCCTTGTAGGCGTATGGATATTATCCTATCACTGACAGCATTGTACTTCAAGATGGATCTTGAAATGTTCTTTTTGACGATGAATGCAATGCCATTCCTCTTCAAGTTGTCATTCCTGGCATAGTAGACAATATGATTGTCTGATTTTAAATGGCCAATACCACTCCATTTCAGTTAACTAATGCATAAGATATTGATGTTATGTGTTCCATTTCATTTTTGACGTTTTCCAATTTTCTTAGATTCATACTTCGTACATTCCATGTTCAGATTACTAATGAATGTTTGCAGCTGTTTCTTTTCATTTTGAGTCATGCCGCATCAACAAATGAAGGTCCTGAAAGCTTGACTCTGTCTGCGTCATTAAGGTCGACTCTACTTTGAGGAGGCAGCTCTTCCCCAGTGGTATTTTGAGTGCCTTCCAATCTGAGGAATTCATCTTCGGGCACTATATCAGACAATGTTCTGCTGTTATTCATAAGGTTTTCACTGGCTATTTCTTTTCAGAAGTAGACTGCCAGGTCCTTCTTTCTAGTCTATCTTAGTCTGGAAGCTCAGCTGAAATCAGTTCGCCATGGGTAACCCTGCTAGTATTTGAACACCAGTGGCATAACTTCCAGCATCACAGCAACACATAATCCCCCACAGTACAACAAACTCACGGACACGTGGGGTTCTTTATGATCGAAATGATGCCTGAGATCACGACAGAACTTTGCAAGACCAAAAACTTCTTCATTGCAAATACCTTTTTTCAACAACATAAACAGCAGATGGAATACACAGACATCAAATCGACTACATCCATGGAAAGAGATGATGGAAAGCTCAATATCACCATTCAGAACAAGGGCAGGAGCCAACTGCAGAACAGACCATCAATTGCTCATATACAAGTCCAAGGTGAAGCTGAAGAAAATTAGAACAAGTCCATGAGAGCCAAAGGACGACCTTGAGTATATTTCACTTGAAATTGGAGACCATCTCAAAAATAGGTTTGATGCATTGAACACTAATGACCAAAGACCAGACTAGTTGTGGAATGACATCAAGGACATCACACATGAAGAAAGCAAGATGTCATTAAAAAGACAGGAAAGAAAGAAAATGCCAAAATGGATGTCAGAAGAGACTCTGAAACTTGCTATTGAATGTAGAGTAGGTAAAGGTAACGGAAGAAATGATGAAGTAAAAGAGCTGAACAGAAGATTTCAAAGGGCATCTCAAGAAGACAAAGTAAAGTGTTATAATGAAATGTGCAAAGACCTGGAGTTAGAAAACCAAAAGGGAAGAACACGCTCAGAATTTCTCAAGCTTAAGGAACTGAAGAAAAAATTCAAATCTCGAGTTGCAATATTGAAGGATTCTATGGGGAAAATATTAAACAAAGCAGGAAGCATCAAAAGAGGATGGAAGAAATGCACAGAGTCACTATACCATAAAGGACTGGTCCACGTTCAATCATTTCAGGAGGTAGCATATGATCAAGAACCAATGGTACTGAAGGAAGAGGTCCAAGCTGCACTGAAGGCATTGGCAAGAAAAAATGCTTCAGGAATTGACAGAATACCAATTGAGATGTTTCAACAAATGGATGAAGCACTGGAAGCACTCACTCATCTACGTTAAGAAATTTGGAAGACAGCTACCTGGCCAACTGACTGGAGGAGATCCATATTTATGCCTATTCAAAAGAAAAGGGATCCAACAAAATTCGGAAATTATCGAACAGTATCATTAATATCACACACAAGTAAACTTTTGCTGAAGATCATTAAGAAGTGGCTGCAGCAGTACATTGACAGGGAACTGCTAGGAATTCAAGCTAGATTCAGAGGAGGACGTGGAACCAAGGATATCATTGTTGATGCCAGATGGATCCTGGCTGAAAGCAGAGAATACCAGAAAGATGTTTACCTGTGTTTTATTGACTATGCAAAGGCATTCGACTGTGTGGATGATAACAAATTATGGATAACATTGAGAAGAATGGGAATTCTAAGACACTTAATTGTGCTCATGAGGAACCTGTACACAGATCAAGACACAGTTGTTAGAACAGAACAAGGGGACGCTGAGTGGTTTAAAGTCAGGAAAGGTGTGTGTCAAGGTCACATCCTTTCACTATACTTATTCAATCTGTATTCTGAGCAAATAATCTGAGAAGCTGGACTATATGAAGAAGAAAGGGGCATCAGGTTTGGAGGAAGACTCATTAACAACCTGTGATATGCAGATGACACAACCTTGCTTGCTGAAAGTGAAGAGGACTTGAAGCACTTACTGATGAAGATCAAACACCACAGCCTTCAATATCGATTACACCTCATCGTAAAGAAAATAAAAATCCTCACAACTGGACCAATAAGCAACATCACGATAACATGATAAACAGAGAAAAGACTGAAGTTGTCAAGGATTTCATTTATTTGGATGCACAATCAACACCAATGGAAGCAGGAGTCAAGAAATCAACAGACACATTGCATTAGGCAAATCTGCTGCAGTAGACCTCTTCAAAGTGTTAGAAAGTGAACCTGTTGCCTTGGAGGCTAAGGTGTGCCTGACCCAAGCCATGGTGTTTTCAATTACCTCATATCATGCAAAAGCTGGAAAATGAATAAGGAAAACTGAAGAAGAATTGATGCCTTTGAATTATGGTGTTAAGGAAATATAGTGAATATACCATGGACTATCAGAAGAATGAACAAATCTGTCTTTGAAGAAGTGCAGCTAGAATGCTCCTTAGGAGCAAGGATGGCGAGACTACGGCTCACATACTTTGGATGTGTTATCAGGAGGGACCAGTCCCTGGAGAAGGACATCAGGCTTGGTAAAGTAGAGGGTCAGCAAAAACGAGGAAGACCCTCACTGAGATGAATTGACACAGTGGCTGCAACAATGGGTTCAAGCATAGCAACGATTGTGAGGATGGTGCAGGACCGGGGACTGTTTCATTCTGTTGTACACGGGGTCACTATGAGTTGGAACTGACTCGATGTCACCTAACAACAAGAACAATAAGGAGGACACACACATGCCCAGAGCTGGACACATGCTCAGAAAAGGCCTGAGAAGACCTTAATCCTTCACATCTGGCTGGCCTTCAGGCTCTGCACAAGCAGAAAGTGAAGGCTAAGAGGGAGTTTTAAATAGTCTGGCTAAACAATGAAAGAATGCCACAACACAACTGCAAAGACTGAGACAGTTTTTTTTCTTTTTAAATTTTTTCTTTTCTTGGCTCTAAGCATTTAAAGAAACTTTGTCAGAACACTAGCTTAACACTAAGCTAATGGACCACAGATTTCACTGGTCACACTGTCAAAGAATAAAGACTTTACAAAAATAGTTTCTTGTGATTGCAAGGTAAAGATAAAAGAGACCATCAAAATAGAAAAAAAGAACCAATAGTAATGTAATGTGGCAATCATATGACATTGAAAATATTTATAACTAAGAAGCCTTGGAGTTATCTTGGGTAGTGAACCATAGCATGTGAAAGCTGGACGATGAATAAGGAAGACTGAAGAAGAGTTGACGCCTTTGAAATGTGATGTTGGCAAGGAATATTGAACATACCATGGACTGCCAAAAGAATGAACAAATCTGTCTTGGAAGAAGTACAGTCAGAATGCACCTTAAAGGAAGGATTGTAAGACTATGGCTCACCTACTTTGGACGTGTTATCAACAGGGATCAGTCCCTGGAGAAGGACATCATGCTTGGTTAAGTAGAGGGCCAGTGAAAAAGAGGAAGACCTTCAACAAGATGGATTGACACAGTGGATGCAACAATGGGTTCAAGCATTACAACAATTGTGAGGATGGCACAGGACCAGGCAGTGTTTAGTTCTGTTGTACATAGGGTCATTATGAGTTGGAACTGACTTGACAGCACCTAACAACAAGAAAAACAACAGTAAACCATATGTTAATAAAGCTGATAAAAACAACAGACAACAAACAGCAACAACAAAATCCAGAGACAAGAATCTTATTTCTTACATTGCCAAATTATAATATTCAAAATATCTAGTTTTCAGTAAAAAATTACAAGTCATGAAAAGAAACAGGAAGTGTGGTCCAATCACAGGAAAAAAGAATTTAATAGAAACTTTCCATGAGGAAGTTCAGACATTGAACTTATTAAAAAAAAAGACTTTAAATCAATTGTCATATATGCTCAAAGATCTAAGGAAAACTAATTAAAACCACAGGAATTAAGTCTCATCAAATAGACAATATCATGAAGATACAGAAATGAAAGAAAGGAACCAAATAGAAATTCTGGAGCTGAAAAGTACAATAACTGAAATGAAAAACTGTCTAGAGGAGTTCAACAGCAGATTTGAGGAGGGAGAAAAAAGAATAAGCAAACATGAAGGTGGGTCAAGTCAGACTGTATACTCTGAGGAGCAGAAAGGAAAAGGAGGAAGAAAAAGGAACAGACCCTAAAAGACCCGTGAGATACCATCAAACAGAAGGAGGAGGGAGAAAAAGGGGAAGAAAGAATATCTGAAGAAATAATGACCAAAACTTCCTAATTTAATGAAAGACATGAATATACACATTCAATGAGCTCAACAAACTATATCATACTATAATCAAACTCTTGAAAACCAAAGATAAAAAAGAGAATCTTGAAAGCAGTAAGAGAAAAGCAAGTCATAACATACAAGGGATCCTCAATAAGATTAAGCACTAATTTCTCCTCAGATATCATGGAGGCCAGAAGGCAGTGGGATAACATATTTAAAATACTGGAAGAAAGGAACTGTCAACGAAGAATCCTATATCTGGTAAAAATATTTTTCAAAAATGAGGGGACTCTCATCCCTCAACAGAAACTAAAAAAAAAAAAAAAAAAAGCAGAAACTGGCTAAGTAAACTTTGTCAAAACTCTAGAATTAGTCAAAGGGTTATAGCAACTAAGCAAACCTGAGTCAACAAAAAGGTGACACTTAAACAGTAGGAAAGCTTTGATTTTCTACTTGCCTGAGCCCCAGGCCGTCATTGGGTTGGCATGGCCATCATAAAGCATCAGTGGCCCACATTATCAAAGAGGGAACCTGATCTCTGGCTCTAGAAGAAACAGAACAGAATTTATTTGAAAATTATTGTGTATGTCTGCTCTAAATGTCTGGGGGATGCCCAAAGGACCAAAATAAAGCACTTATCCATGGTTTGGCCTGTGTTGGAGCTTATACAATGCTGAGGAGCAGCAGGCAATGATCTAATGCTATAAACAGCTGTAGCCACTGAGGCTAAAGAGTGCCATTAGGGCATGCAACAGATTCTTAGGGACTGCAAGGAGAATCTCAGGAGAGAGTTTCTTTCAGGAAGTAGGGCTTTCAAAAGCACTGTGTATCTGGGGGAAAAGAGAAAGCCACACACAGGCTCAGGCCAAGACACTTGCTAGAAATTACCTGAGAAGACCCTACACTTTAAACTCAGGCTGATCTCTATGCTCAGTGCAAGCCTGGCTAAGTGTTGAAAGATGGTCTTGGCACAGAGTCACTTTGCAAAGATTAGGAGAGGTTTTGGGTTTTTCTTCTTTTCACTGGTGTTCCATGAAATATCTGTCAAAATACTAACTGAATACAAGTTAACAAGCAACGACTTCAGTGTTCACACACAACCAGGAAGGCATTTTTGCAAAAATAATCAGGGAAGTCATTAAACAAATGAATGCCTAGAACCTTCAAAAATTGGGAAACAAGAAGAAGAAAAAAAAAAAATCAAGCAAATTCTGGGGAAGGGGAAGAATATGATATCCAGAGTTACAACAAAATAACATTCAAATGTCCCAGTTTCAACAAAAATAACAAGGCATGCAAAGAAATAATGAAGAATGTCTCATTTAAAAAAAAAAAAAAACTAAGTGACAGAAATCATCCCCATAGAAGCTGAGATCATGCACTCCTTAAACAAAGACTTTACCACGACAGTATTAAATATGATCAAAGATCTAAAGGAAAACACAAAGAACTAAGAGGAATCAAGAAAATGATACAAGAACAAAAGAGAATATCAATAAAGACATACCAAATGATTCTGACTCATAGCAACCTTATAGGGCAGAGTAGAACTGCCCCATGGGGTTTCCAAGGGGCATCTGGTGGATTCAAACAGCCAAACGTTTGGTTAGCAGCCATAGCTCTTAATCACTATGCCACCAGAGTTTCCAATAAAGACGGAAATTATAAAAAAGAACTAAAATGAATTACTGAAATGAAAAATTTACTGGAGTGGTTCAACAGCAGATTTGGGATGGCAGAAGAAAGAATCAGTGAACTTGAAGATAGGACAATTGAAATTTTTAAGTCTGAGGAGTAAAAAGATAACAGAATGAAGAAAAGTGAACAGATCCTAAAAGACTGGTGAGATACCAGCAGTGGGTCAACAGATGTATTATGGAGTTCCAGAAGCACAAGGAGGGGCGGGGGGTGGGAGAAATAATATTTGAGGAAATAATGGTCAAAAACTTCCAAAATTCAATGAAAGACATGAATATACACATCCAAGAAGCCCAACAAATTCCAAGTAGGATTAATCCAAAGAGATCCACACCAATGTACGTTATAATCAAAATCACAAAAACCAAAGATAAAGAGTAAATGTTAAAAGCTTCAAGAGAGAAGTGAGTCATCACATACAATAGATTCTCCATAAGATTAAACACCAATTTATCCTCAGAAACCATGTAGGACAAAAGGCAGTGGAATGAAATATTTAAAGTGCTGAAAGAAGGGAACTGTCAACCAAGATTTCTGCATCTGGCAAAACTGTCCTAAAAAATGGAGGCAAAATTAAGACATTCCCAGATAAATAAAATCCATGGTAGTTTGTTACCATGAGACCTGCCTTAAAAGTAATGCTAAAGGGAGTTCTTCATGAGGAAATAAAGAAAATTAGACAGTAACTCAAAGCTGTATGAAGAAAAATAATATCTAAAGTAAACTTAATTTCATGGGTAAGTGAAATTTTATAGAATTTTTATAGTATAGTAATTTTAAAGTTTTTTACTATGCAGTTTTATAGTATTTTTGAGTTGTAGCTTTAACTGTTATGTCCCACATGATTTAAAAGATAAATGCATAAAATTAATTATAAATTTTTGTTATTGGGCACACAATGTATAAAGATGTAATATGTGGCAACAATAACATAAAAAGGAGAGAGAAGTAGTATAGGAACAGTTTGTGTATGTTATGCAAGTTAAGTTTGTATCAATATAAACTAGGTTGTTATGAATTAGGATGTTAAAAGTAATCCCCATGGTACTCACAAAGAAAATATCTAAAAAAATATACACAACAGGAAAAGAGAAGGGAACCAATGGATTACTACAAAAAATCAACTAAACCCAAAATAGGCAAAATTGAAGAAAATGAGAGACCAAAAATATAAGAATACAAAAAAACAAATATCAAAATGGCAGAAGTAAATACTTTCTTACTGGTAATTGTTTTAAATGTTAATGGATAAAACTCCATTAATATTAACAACTCAAAGATTGGCAGACTGGATAAGAAAACGTTCCATTTATATGCTGTCTAAAAAGAGACTGGCTTTAAATTCAAAGGCACAAATAGTTTGAAGGTTAAAGAATGAAAAAAATTATTCCATGCCAAAAGTAACCAAAAAAACAGCTGGAGTGGCTATATTAATATCAGACAAAATACAGTTTAAGTCAAAATATGTTATAAGAGATAAAAAAGGCGTTATACAATGACAAAAATGTCTTCATCCAAAAGATATATCAGTTATAAATATAAATGCACCTAACATCAGAGCTCCAAAATATATGTAGCAAACATTGACAAATCTGTAGGTAGAAAGACACCATTCTACAATAATAGTTGGAGACTTCAGTACACCACTTCAAATAATGGACAGAAGATCAATAAGGAAATAGAGGACTTGAACAAAAGTATAAAACCAGACATAACAGACATATATAGAACAATCCACCCAACAACAGAAGGTACACATTCTTCTCCAATGCACATTGATCTTTCTCCGTGATAGACCATATGTTAAGTCACAAAAATGTCTCAGACTACAAAAGACTGAAATCATGCAAAGTATTTATCTGACCACAATGGAATAAAACTAGTAATCAATAACAAAAGAAAACTGGAAAATTTACTAATGTGTGGAAATTCAACCACACAGTGTTAACCAATGGATCAAAGAAAAATTAGAAAATACTTAGAGATGAATGAAAATGAAAACACAACATACCAAAACTTATGGAATGCAGTGAAGGCAGTTCTCAGGGAAAATTTAAATCTGTCAACACCTACATTAAAAAAAGATCTCAGGAAGAAGAGCCAACATGGCACTACAGACAGAAGCACCATGCTGTCTCTCTGCAGCAAAGACTTGAAAAGCTAAAACAGATACAAACGTCAATCCTGGTACCCTAAGTACCAAATGAAGGAATAAAGAACTTGATCAAGCATGGAATGGAATACTGACAGAACAGAGAATGAGGAGAGCTATGGAGTGGAGGTCCCATACCAGCTAAGGTGGCCAGATTCACCATCTTGGGCTACAACAGCAAAGAATTCAGACAGGGAGTACAGCAAGACAACTTCATGGAGCTCCCAACAGTAGACAAAGTACCTGGTAACCAGGGATACATGCTTTCCCACCCTACACCGTTCTTCCCCATACGAGGCCTCTGCCGCTTGCCAACAGGCCACAGTTGCTTGGCAGGAGAGACACTTGCTCACTACCGCCGATGTCTTCCCCACCCCCACTGGCTGGCTCCTTCAGTGCCATTTTCTTGCTTGTTTTTCTCTGGGTTTTTGTTGGCTTTTTTTGTTGCTTTTCTTTCTTTCCCTTCCTTTTCTTTCTGCTGCCCAACTATCCCCATTTGCTATCTCCTCTTCTTGACAGGCTGTGACTTTTTAGTTTGTTTACTTTGTTCTTTTTTCTTTTTTTTTTTTTGGTTTCTTTTTTCCTGTTTATTTGTTTGTTTTTTGATATATTTTTGGCCTTTTTTGTTGCTTCTGTCTCTCTCCCTTCCTTTCATTTCTCCCTCCCAGCTAGCCCCATGTGTCATCCCCTCCCCTTCTTGACAGACTGTGATTTTTTGGTTTGTTTGGTTTGTTATTTTTTTTTCTGTTTATTCTCTCTCTCCTTTCCATCCTTTCCTTTTTCCTCTCCACCCAGCCGTGTGCACTGCCTCCGCCCCTTCTGAAGAATTCAGTTGGAGAGTCACTGCACGAGGTCTCCCCAGGTCTGCACAGGCCATCACCGACTGGCTCCCTCAGTGCCATTTTATCTATTTATTATTAGTTTTTGTTTTTTTCCTTTTTGTTTGTTTTTTGTTATAGCTTCTTCTCTCTCCCTTCCTTCCTTTCCTTTCTCCCATCAACCCAGCCCTGTGTGCCACCCTCAACTCCTTGGTGAGCTGTGCTGAACTGCTTGGCTAGAGAGCCTCTGGCACACGGCCTCCTGCAGTCTGCGTTGCCTCCACAGGGCAGCTCCCTCAGTGCCATATTTTTTACTTTTCTTTGTCTTTCCCTTTCTCCTTTTCCTTCTTCCTCCCACCTAGGTCCTGCACTGCCTCCACCCCTTCCTAACAGGCCTTTCAGTGCCACCCAGAGAGAGAGATGTTGGCTTGCCACAACCCTAATTCCACTCTGCCCTCAATGGCTGGCACCCCCACCCCCATATATTTTTGTTGTTTTTATTTTTATTTTATTTTTTTATTTGTTTGATTATTGTTTACTTCTTTCTCTTTCCTCTCTTTCTTTTCCTGTCTCCCACCCACCTAGCCCTGTGTGCCACCTATGCTGCTTCTTGACAGGTTGAGCCACACCGCTTGGCTAGAGAGTCAACAGCACATGGCCTTGCCAGATCTGCCCTGTCCCCACCCACCAAATCCTACCAGATCACTATTATACTTAACTTTCTTCTTTTTATTTTCTTACTTTTTTTACCTCATATTTTGTCTTTGTTTAATGAGAAATTAATTTTCTCTGTAAAGCATCATCTAAAGTACCATAAAATAAAAAAAGAAGAGAGATCTAAAATAAATGACTTAACCCAACAACTCAAATAAATAGAAAAGGAAGAGAAAAATAAAAAAAAAAAAAACCCATTGCGGTCGAGTCGATTCCGACTATTAGTGACTCTATAGGACAGAGTAGAACTGCCCCATAGGGTTTCCAAGGAGTGTCTGGTGGATTTGAACTGACGACGTTTTGGCTAGCAGCTGTAGCTCTTTACCACTGTGCCACCAGGGTTTCCTACCAGAAGAAAGGAAATAATAAGCATCAGAGCATTAATAAGCAAGTAGAAAACAGAAAAATAATAGAAAGAATCAACAAGACTAGAAGTTGACTCTTTAAAAGGATCAATAAAATTGACATCCACTGGCCAATTTGACAAGGGAAAAAAAGGAGAGGACGCAAATAACCAAAATAAGAAAGGAAGCTGGAGACAGTACAACAAATCCAGTGGAGAAAAAGAAGATTATAACAGATTACTGTGAAAAATTGTTCTCTAACTAATTTGAAAACCTAGAAAAAATGGACAAATTTTTAGGAACACACTATAGTCAACCCTCTGGGTCCATGGATTCCACATCTGTGGATTCAACTAACCGAGGATTGATAATATTTGAAGAAAAAAAAAAAAAGAAAGTGCCATAAAGCAAAACTTGAATTTGCCATGCACCGAGCACTACGCTAAATCCATGTGAATGAGATGATGTGTAGGCATACCCTGCTGTAGCCTCCTGTCATTTCACAGATCCTCAGTATCTCTCAAGCACTCGTTGTTCGAGCATTGTTTCCCTCAACTTCTCTTTCGTACACTACTTGTGTTGTGCACACTCTTCGTTTCTGTGAAAAAAAATGGCTCTTAAAAACTAATTAAGTGGTATAATTCATACCAGGAATGCAAGGGTGGTTTAACATTAGAAAATCAATCAATGTAATTCACCACATAAATAAAACAAAGGAAAAGAATTACATGACCATCTCAATTGATGCAGAAAAGGCATTTGATAAACTCCAACACTCTTTCCTGGTAAAAACTCAACAAAATAGGAATAGACAGGAAATTCATCAACATATTTAAGGGCATAAATACTAAATCAATATTCAACATTATTCTCAATGGAGACAGACTGAAAACCTTTCCCTTGAGAATGGAAATGAGATAAGGATGCCCACTATCACCACTTTTATTCAATATTGTACTAGAAGTCCTAGCCAAAGCAATAAGGCAAGAAAGAGAAATAAAGCATATCCAAATTGGAGAGGAAGAAGTAAAACTATTGGTATTTGCAGATGACATGATCCTATATATAGAAAATCACAAAGACTTCACAAGAAAGCTACTGGAACTAATAGAAAGATTCAGCAAAATGGCAGAATACAAGGTCAACACATAAATTAGCTGAGTTCCTTTACACTAACAAGGAGAACTCAGAAAAGGAAACAAAGAAAAAAATACCATTTACAATAGCCCCCAAAAAGGATAAAATATCTAATAATAAACCTAACCAGGCATGTAAAAGACTTATACAACGAAAACTATAAAACACTATTGCAAGTAACTAAAAGAGACCTACATAAATGGAAGAATATTCCATGTCCATGGATTGGACAAATTAACATTGTGAAAATGTTAATATTACCCAGAGTCATCTATAGATATAATGCAATCTTGATCCAAATTCCAACACTGTTCTTTACTGAAATGGAAAAACTTATCACCAGTTTTACATGGAAAGGAAAAAAGGCCCTGAATAGCCAAAGCAATACTGAAGAACAATAAGGTAGGAGGCCTCACACTTCCTGATTTCAAAACATACTATACAGTCACAGTAATCAAAACAGCCTGGTATTGGTTCAATAAGAGACACATAAACCAATGGAATAGAATTGAGAATCCAGAAGAAAATCAATCCGTCTATGGGCAGCTGATTTTCAATATGGGATTTCATTCAATGGGGAAAAAACTGTTTCTTTAACAAATGGTGCTGGCAAAGTTGGATATCCATTTTCACATAAATGAAACAGGATCCATACCTTACACCACACACAAAAACTAACTCAAAATGGATCAAAGACCTAAATGTTAAAGCAAAAACTATAAAGTTCCAGGAAGATAATATAAGGACAAAACTATGGGATGTAATTTTCTTTAGAAATTGATTATCAAACACAATTACAAATGCACAAGCAACAGAAGACAAATTAGATAAGTAGGACTTCCTAAAAATTAAATACTTATGCTCATCAAAAGACTTTATCAAAAAAGTAAAAAGAGATTCCACAGACTGGGAAAAAATCTTTGAGAATGACATGTCTGATAAGGGTCTAATTTCTAAAAATATATAGAAAACTTGAACAACTCAACAACAAAAAGACAAACAATGCAATTAAAAAATGGGTAAAGGAGATGAACAGACACTTCACCAAAGAGGACATTCAAACAGCCAACAAACACATGAAAAGATGCTCGTGATCATTAGCCGTTAGAGAGATGCAAATCAGAACAATGAGATACCATCTCACCCCTGCAAAAATGGCACTGAAAAAAAAAAAAAAAACAACAACAACAGAAAACAAAAACTGCTGGTGAGGTTGTGTGGAGATTGGAATCTTGACCCACTGCTGGTGGGATCGTAAAATGGCACAACCACTATGGAAAACAGCATGGCACTTACTCAAAAAGCTAGAAATAGAAATACGTTACGATCCAGCAATTCCACTGCGAGGTATATACCTTAGAGATCTTAGAGCAGTGACATGAATAGACATACGCACACCTCTGTTCATTGCAGCACTATTCACAATAGCAAAAAGATGGAAAAAACGTAAGTGTCCATCAACGGGTGAATGGATAAGCAAATTATGATGCATACATACAATGGAATACTACAGAGCTATACAGAATAATGATGAGTTCTTGAAATATAACGTGGATGAATCTGTGATATATTATGCTGAGTGAAATAAGTCAATCACAAAAGGAAAATATTTTATGATCTCATTTTTATAAAAAGAAAAGAATAGGTATAAATACAGAAAACAACGTTCTTTGGTAGTTACCAGGGATAAGAGGGGGAGAGATGGGGAATCTCTTTCTAGATAGTCAACACTTGTTTTTTTAGTGATGGGGAAGGCAATACCAAATGAGGGTGAAATCTGCACAACTTGATCAAGGTAAACTATGACACTAAGAAGTTCAAAGGACTAAGGGATGTTTTTGGTAAATGGTATATAACATACACAATTTTGCAACAACAGCAATATCAACCAAAAATTATACGTGTGGCTACATAGGTAGATAAGTATGCATGTATGCGTATAGGAAGGTATATATGCGCACATACATGTGCACGTATAGGTGTGTCTGTAGGCATAGCTCTATACATGTGTTGTCTGTGCTGCATATATATTCATATATATAATAAAGCAGAAAGTAACCATAGTTATGGATACTTCCTAGATATAACTAAATGCCTCACAGGATTGGTTTACTGGGTTTGAAGGCTTAGGACCATAGTCTAGTGGGACAACTCTGTCAATTTGGATAATATAGTTCATAAAGTTTATATTCTACATTCTAGTCTGGTAAGTAGCATCTGGAGTCCTTTAAAAGCTTAAGAATGGCCATATAAAATATAACTATTGGTCTGTACGCATCTGGAGCAAAAGAGAAAGAAGGAAACCAAAGATTCAAAGAAGAAACTACTCTACAAGATTAATAGCCCCATTAACCATGGCCTCATCTATCCTGAGACCAGAAGAACTAGATGGTGCCCAGTTACTACAATGGACCCTTCTGACCAGGGACACAACAGATGGTCCCCGATAGAATGGCAGAATAATGTAGAAAAAAGTCAAAATCTTAAAAAGGCCAGACTTACTGGACCAGTAGAGACCAGGGGAACCCCAAGACTGTTGCCCTGAAACACCCTTTAAACCTGGAACTGAAACCACTCCTGAAGGTCACCTTTCAGTTAAATAACAAAGTAACTCATAAAATAAACAACATCACTTGTGAGTACTATGGTCTTTAAAAAAAAAAATCAACTGTTTGAGACTAAATGGTGAATATTTACCCTAAAGTAAAGATGAAAAGGTAAAGGGGGGCAGGGAAGCTAGATTAATGGAAACTGAACAACCAGAATGAAATAATGAGAACATTGACACATTATGAAAAATGTAACCAATGTCACTGAACAATATGCATAGAAATTGTTAAATGGGAACCTAAGTTGCTGTGTAAACTTTCACCAAAAACACAATAAAATATTATTTAAGAAAAAAAGAATCAGTTTGGTTCAATTGATTTTCTCTCTATTTTTTTCTGTTTTCTATTCTATTAACTTCTGTTCTGACGTCTACTATTTCTTTTCTCCTTCTTTGTGTTTAATTTTTTCTCTAATTTCTTAATGTGAACTCATTGATTTGATACCTTTCTTCTTTTTTAATATGCATATTTAGTGTTATAAATTTCCCCCTACATACTGTGTTAGCACAGATTTTAATATATTGTATGTTAATTTTAATTCAGTTCAAAATGCTTTCTAATTTTCCTTGTGGTTTATTATTTGACCTATGGTTTACTTAGAAGTATATCATTTTTAGTTTTAGATTATATGGATATTTTTCAGAAATCTTTGTTATTGATTTCCAATTTAATTCCATTGTCATTAATGAACATACTTTCTGTGATTTAAGTCCTTTACAATTTATCAAGACATGTTTTATGGCCCAGAAGATGGTCTATCTTGGTAAATGTTCCATGTGAACTAGAAAAGAATGTCTTTTCTGCTGTTGTTGAGTAAGATGCTCTATAAATGTCAATTAGGTAAAGTTGTTTGATAGCATTGTTCAAGTATTCTATATCTTTATTGATTTTCTATTTACTTGTTCTATCAATTATTGATATAAGGGTACTGAAAGCTCCAACTGTAATGTTGAATTTTTAAATTTCTCCTTCCAGTTCTAACTGTTTATTGTGTTTTGAAGCTCTTTAATTACGTGATTAATGTTTAGACTGTTCTTTTGATGGATTTTTCTCTTTATCATTATGAAATAACCATCTTTATCCCTGGTAATATTACTTTGCTGATATTAATATAGCCATTCAAGCATTCTTTTAATTAGTTTTTGTATAGTATATACATATTTATTTTTAAAATTGTAATAAATTTGTGTATTCATATTTCAAGTGCATTTCGTCTTGCAGCATATACTTTAATCTTGCTGTTTTTTAATTCAATATGACATTGTTTGCCTTTTATTTGGGTTTTTTAGACCACTTAGTTTAACATGCTTAGTAATATGGTTAGGTTTAGGTCTACATCTTGGTATTTATCTTCTATTGTCCCATCTGTATTTTGTCCTCTTTTTCCAATTTTTCTGCATTCTTTTGATTTAATTAAATATATCTTTATGATTCCATTTTTATTTTTGTTAGGTTGTTAGCTGAAACTCTTAGCTTTGAATTGTAGTGGTACCTTTTGGGTTTATAATATACCTTTTAAACTCATCATATCTATCCTCAAGTAATAGCATACCACTTCATATGCATTTTAAGAATCTTAAAATAATATGCTTCTATTTCTTTCATCCTAACCTTTAGGATATTGTTGGTATGCATTTTGATTTTACTTACATATATTATAAAACCCACACTACATTGTTATTATTTTTGTTTAAATGTTGTTATTGTTGTTAGGTGCCATTGAGTCAGTTCCGACTCAATAGCGACCCTGTGTACTACAGAACGAAATACTGCCCAGTCCTGTGCCATCCTCACAATCGTTATGCTTGAGCCCACTGTTGCAGTCACTGTATCAATCCATCTTGTTGAGGGTCTTCCTCTTTTTCACTGACCTTCTACTTTACTGAGCTTGATGTCCTTCTCCAGGGACTGATCCCTCCTGATAACATGCTCAAAGTATGCGAGACGTAGTCTCGCCATCCTTGCTTCTAAGGAGCATTCTGGTTGTACTTCTTCCAAGTCAGATTTGTTCATTCTTTTAGCAGTCCGTGGTATATTCAATATTTTTCGCCAACACCACAATTCAAAGGTATCAATTCTTCTTTGGTCTTCCTTATTCATTGTCCAGCTTTCCTATGCATATGATGCAATTGAAAATGCCATGGCTTGGGTCAGGTGCATCTTAGTCTTCAAGGTGACATCTTTGCTTTTCAACACTTTAAAGAGGTCTTTCGCAGCAGATTTGCCCAGTTCAATGCATCTTTTGATTTCTTGACTGCTGCCATGAGTGTTGATTGTGGATCCAAGTAAAATGAAATCCTTGACGACTTCAGTCTTTTCTCCATTTATCATGATGCTGCTTATTGGTCCAGTTGTTAGGATTTTTGTTTTCTTTATGTTGAGGTGTAATCCATACTGAGGGCTGTGGTCTTTGATCTTCATCAGTAAGTGCTTCAAGACCTCTTCACTTTCAGTGAGCAAGGTTGTGTCATCTGCATATCACAGGTTGTTAATGAGTCTTCCTCCAATCTTGATGCCCTGTTCTTCTTCATATAGTCCAGCTTCTCAGATTATTTGCTCAGCATACAGAGAGTATAAGTATGGCGAAAGGATGCAACCCTGACACACACCTTTCCTGACTTTCAACCATGCACTATCCCCTTGTTCTATCTGAAGAACTGCTCTTGATCTATGTACAGGTTCCTCATGAACACAATAAAGTGTTCTGGAATGCCCATTCTTCGCAATGTTATCCACACAATAGAATGCTTTTGCATAGTCAATAAAACACATGTAAACATCTTTCTGGTATTCTCTGCTTTCAGCCAGGATCCATCTGACATCAGCAATGATATCCCTGGTTCGACATCCTCTTCTGAATCCAGCCTGAATTTCTGGAAGTTGCCTGTAGACATACTGCTGCAGCCACTTTTGAATGATCTTCAGCAAAATTTTACTTGTGTGTGATATTAGTGATATTGTTTGATGATTTCCACATACGGTTAGATCACCTTTCTTGGGAATAGGCATAAATATGGATCTCTTCCAGTTGGTTCGCCAGGTAGTTGTCTTCCAAATTTCTTCACATAGACAAGTGAGCACTTCCAGCGCTGCATCCGTTTGTTGAGAAACATCTCAATTGATATTCTGTCAATTCCTGGAGCCTTGTTTTATGCCAATGCCTTCAGTACAGCTTGGGCTTCTTCCATCAGTGCCATCGGTTCCTGATCACATGCTACCTCTTGAAATGGTTGAATGTCGATCAATTATTCTTGGTATAATGACTTTGTGTATTCCTTCCATCTTCTTTTGATGCTTCCTGCATCATTTAAGATTTTCCCCATACAATCCTTCACTATTGCAACTTGAGGCTTGAGTTTTTTCTTCAGTTCTTTCAGCTTGAGGAGTGCCGAGAGTGTTCTTCCCTTTTGGTTTTCTATCTCCAGCTCTTTGCACATGTCATTATAATACTTCACTTTGTCTTCTCAAGCTGCCCTTTGAAAATCTTCTGTTCAGGTCTTTTACTTCATCATTTCTTTCTTTTGCTTTAGCTACTCTACGTTCAAGAGCAAGTTTCAGAGTCTCTTCTGACATCCATTTTGGTCTTTTCTTTCTTTCCTGTCTTTTTAATGACCTCATGCTTTATTCATGTATGATATCCTTGATGTCATTCCAAAACTCATCTGGGCTTCAGTCATTAGTGTTCAACGTGTCAAATCTATTCTTGAGATTGTCTCTAAATTCAGGTGGGATATATTCAAGGTTATACTTTGGCTTTAGTGGACTTATTCTAATTTTCTTCAGTTCCAACTTGAACTTGCATATGAACAATTGATGTCTGTTCTACAGTCAGCTCCTGGCCTTGTTCTGACTGATAATATTGAGCTTTTCCATCGTCTCTTTCCACAGATGTAGTCGATTTGATTCCTGTGTATTCCATCTGGCGAGGTCCACGTGTGTCGTCGCCGTTTATGTTGGTGAAAAAAGGTATTTGCAATGAAGAAGTCACTGGTATTGCAAAATTCTATCATGTGATCTCCAGAATCATTTCTATCACTGAGGCCATATTTTCCAACTACTGATCCTTCTTTGTTCCTAACTTTCGCATTCCAATCACCAGTAATTATCAATGCATCCTGATTGCATGTTTGATCAATTTCAGACTGAAGAAGTTGACAAAAATCTTCAATTTCTTCATCTTTGGCCTTAGTGGTTGGAGTGTAAATTTAAATAATAGTCATATTAACTGGTCTTCCTTGTAGGTGCGTGGATATTATCCCAACACTGACAGCATTGTACTTCAGGATAGATCTTGAAATGTTCTTTTTCACGATGAATGCAATGCCATTCCTCTTCAAGTTGTCATTCCTGGCATAGTAGACCATATGATTGTCTGATTTTAAATGGCCAATACCAGTGCATTTCAGCTCACTAATGCCTGGGATATCGATGCTTATGCGTTCCATTTCATTTTTGATGATTTCCAATTTTCCTAGAGTGATACTTTGTACATTCTACGTTCCGATTGTTAACGGATGTTTGCAGCTGTTTCTTCTCATTTTGAGTTGTGCCACATCAATAAATGACGATCTCGAAAGCTTGACTCCATCCATCTCATTAAGGTCGACTTGACTTTGAAGAGGCAGCTCTTCCCCAGTTGTCTTTTGAGTGCCTTCCAACCTGGGGAGCTCATCTCCAGACACTATATCAGTGTTTCGCTGCTATTCATAAGGTTTTCACTGTCTAATTCTTTTCAGAAGTAGACCGCTGGGTCCTTCTTCCTAGTCTGGCTTAGCCTGGAAGCTCAGCTGAAACCTGTCTGCCATGGGTGTCCCTGCTGGTGTCTGAATACTGGTGGCATAACTTCTAGCATCACAGCAATATGCAAACCCCCACAGTATGACAAACTGACAGACATGCGGGGGGAAACGAGGGTGGGGGGAGTGAAAAAAAAACTATTCATTTCTTCAGCTTAGCTGCTGCTATTGCAGCAGTCACCTTCCCCTTGCATTCCAGCAGGGATCTCCCTGCAGCTGTAATATTAATCTTGTAAACTCTAATTTACTGCTAGGAGATTGAGTAAACTTGAAAAAAAAAACTTTACTCACAAAAAGAAACAATCTTTGTTGGTTACGAGGGTGGGAGGGGTGGCGGGGGAGCTAAATAGACAATAGATAAGTAGCAACTTTGGTGAAGGGTAAGACAGTACACAATACTGGGGAAGGCAGAACAACTTGTACAAGGCAAGGTCATGGAAGCTCCATAGACACATCCAAACTCCCTGAGGGACTGAATTGCTGGGCAGAGGGCTTTGGGGACCATGGTCTCGGGGAACATCTAGCTCAATTGGCATTACACAGTTTATAAAGACAATGTTCTACATTCTACCTTGATGAGTAGTGTCTGGGGTCTTAAAGGCCTGTGAGCAGCCATTTAAGATACTCCATTGGTCTCACCCCTTGAGGAGCAAGGGAGAATGAAGAGAACAGGATACAAGGAAAAGATTAGCCCAAAGGACTAATGGACCACAGCTACCATGGCCTCCACCAGACTGAGTCCAGTACAGCTAGATGGTGCTTGGCTCCCAGCACTGACTGCTCTGATGGGGATCACAACAGAGGGTCCTGGACAGAGCTGGAAAAGGCTGTAGAACAAAATTATAACTCACAAAAAAAGACCAGATTTACTGGTCTGACAGACTGGAGAAAACCCAAGAGAATGGCCCCGGAAACCCTTTTAGTTCAGTGTTGAAATTACTCCCGAGGTTCACCGTTCAGCTGGGGGTTGGACACTCCCATAAAACAAAACGGGATTAATGAGGCACAGCAGTTCAGGGACAAGGACTAGAAGGCAGGAGGAGACAGGAAAGCTGGTGATAGGGAACTCAAGGTTGGGAAGGGACAGTGTTGACATATCGTAGGGTTGTTAACCATTGTCATAAGGCAATATGTGTACTAACTGTTTAATGAGAAATTATTTGTTCTGCAAACCTTCATCTACGGTACCAAAAAAAAAAAAAAAAGAATTATCTATGTGAGATCAAATTGACAACAACAACTCAGAAGGTTTGATGGGAAGCCTAGGGGGCAGTGAGTTGAAGATAATGGTGATGGAATAATTTGGAAAAGGATAGTGAGAATAGCAGCACAACTGGAAGAATGTCATCGATGTCACTGAATTCTACGCGTAGAAACTTTTGAAATGGTGTAATTTTGGCTATGTAAATTTTCACCAAAAAAAAAAAAGGTTCTCCAAGTTTGAGAAGGGAGAGTGTTGACATGTCGTGGGGTTGCTAACCAATGTCATAAAACAATATGTGTACTGACTGTTTGATGAGTAACTATTTGTTCTGTAAACCTTCATCTAAAATACAATAAAAAAAGTTTAAAAAAAGATTTTTTAAAATGGTCTTGTATTTTGTAGCTACTGTATCAGATTTATTATAAAAATTGATATAAATGTTAAATGCTTGTAATTTCATAAATGCCAGATGAATCATCCTGATCAGGAAAAGTCTTTTACCATTGATGGACGGATTGAAATTTAAATACTTTGAGTATTAGAAAGAATATGGTTTATAATTTTTACTATAATTTTTGCCTTTTGGAGCCTGTGAAAAAAGGGAGATAACATAAAAAGTGAAACAATATCTAGGTGGAGATACATTTTCGAAGTTTTAAAAAGCAGTTTTTAGTTGCTAATGAGCACTTCTGAAATCAGATGTCTGAACCTTAGAGCCTGATAATTTTCTGATCTGATGTGCATATTTTTGAGTAGGTCAATTTAAGAATAACAAAATAAAAAAGGGCTCAGGAAATCCTAGCTTGTCACTTGGACTCGGAACATAGCTATCTGTCCCTGAAGTCTTGGCTTGATGCTGCTGAAAGAAAACCACTGGCTTTTTTGAATCCTGAATTCACAGATCTGTATTGTCTGGAACTATTAGCTGAAACTTGTTCCTGTCTTCTGTGAGCTGTTTCAGTGCCAACCCTAGTTGTGCCAAACTGTAACTGAGTGAAATCACTCCAGTCAATGAACACAACTCAGACGCTGGGACTGTTGCTGATTTAGGAAACCCACCTCTGGGGCTATAAATTATGAACACATCATGGATGTTGGCTGGACTGTCTGGGTCACATACAAATAATCACAGAAAAGAGTTTGTGCTCTGATGACACCATCTGAAATTGAGCTGCTGATCATCTCTATGTTTCTGATACAGAGATTTATTGCATTCTTGACTTGTGATTCTTGACCAAACTACAAGTTGGGGGAGGGCACATCACAGGCAGTGTGATTCCTCCACCTATTTCTGACAGATCAAACTCTGGAACCCCTTGGGTGGATGTTTCACTGCTGTTGACTTCTTGTATGTGGCTTTCCAGATTAGTTGGAATTTGCATCAATGAACTCATAGACTGACTCTATTTCCTTGACCTTTTTCAAAAGGTACTCACATTTTAATAAAGTAAAGCAATTTGATTGTTAAATACATCTGTCACCAGAAAGGAACTCATCTTTTTTACGCTGCTCACTAGATACATACTCATGAAAAGGTTGGGAGATTATTGAAAATTTTGAAAATTGAGAATTTCATCCGGACCAATTCCTGTACATATGTCTTTCTGGTTACGTTGTACGAGATTTTTTTTTCTATAAAAATGCCTTCATCTCTTTTGTATACAGCCTATCCAGACAAAAGGTCTGGGTGAAAGTAAGGGATGTTTGAAAAAGAAATGAAAAGATATGATTACTGAATGGGACACACTGATTCTTTAACAAAGGAATAAAACCAACCCCAGCACCTGGGAGGCATGGGAGAGGGGGAGGTACTAATAATCTTTGTTTTTCAGAACTATTCCTGGAAGAATACCCCTCTTGTTGAAGGAAAATTCCCTGTGCTGACTTTTCAGGGAAACCTGCTGATGCAATGGTTAAGTGCTCAACTTTTCAAACCCACCTCTGCTTTGCAGGAGAAAAGACCTGGCGATCTGCCTCTGTAAAGATTAAAAACCCTTTGCCATCTAGTTGATTCTGACTCACTATGACCCTATAGGACAGAGTAGAACTGCCCCATAGGGTTTTCAAGGCTGTCAATCTTTTTTTCATAATTTTTTTATTGTACTGTAGAAGAAGGTTTACAGAACAAATAGTTACTCATTAAACAGTCAGTACACATACTGTTTTATGACATTGGTTAACTACCCTATGACATGTCAACACTCTCTCTTCTGGACCTTGGAGGACCTTTTTTTTTTTTTTTTTTTTTGGTGAAAATTTACATAGCCAAAGTTACACCATTTCAAATTTTCTACATGTACAATTCAGTGACATCGATTACATTCTTCCAGTTGTGCTGCTATTCTCACTATCCTTTTCCAAATTATTCCATCACCATTATCTTCAACTCACTGCCCCCTAAGCTTCCCATCAAACTTTCTGAGTTGTTGTTGTCAATTTGATCTCACATAGATAATTATTTTTTTTCTTTTGTACCTTAGATGAAGGTTTGCAGAACAAATAATTTCTAATTAAACAGTTAGTACACATATTGCCCTATGACAATGGTTAATAATCCCACGACATGTCAACATTGTCCCTTGGGTTCCTTATCACCAGCTTTCCTGTTCTTTCCTGCCTTCTAGTCCTTGTCCCTGGACTGCTGTGCCTCATTAGTCTCGTTTTGTTTTATGAGACTGTCCAATCCTGGCGGAACGGTGAACTTTGGGAGTGACTTCACCGCTGAGCTAAAAGGGTTTCCGGGACCATTCTCTCGGGTTTTAGCTCTGTCCAGGACCCTCTATTGTGATCCTGGTCAGAACAGTCACTGGTGGTAGCCAGACACCATCTAGCTGTACTGGACTCAGTCTGGTGGAGGCCATGGTAGCTGTGGTCCATTAGTCCTTTGGACTAATCTTTTCCTTGTATCTTGTTCTCTTCATTCTCCCTTGCTCCCAAAGTGGTGAGACCAGTGGAGTCTCTTAGATGGCGGCTCACAGGCTTTTAAAACCCCACATGCTACTCACCAAGGTAGAATGTAGAACATTGTCTTTATAAACTGTGTTATGCCAATTGAGCTAGATGTTCCCGGAGACCATGGTCCCCACAGCAAGGCTGTGAATCTTTACAGAAGCAGATTGCCACATCTTTCTCTCGTGGAGTGACTGGTGGGTTCAAACCGTCAACCTTTTGGTTAGCAGTTGAAAGCATAACCACTGCAGCACCAGAGCTCCTTTCTGTAAAGATTACAGCCTAGGAAACCTGAAGGGACAGTTTTACTCTGTCTTGTAGGGTCACTATGAGTCAGAATCAACTGGAGGGCACACAACAACACTGAGCCCTTTGAATTCAAACTGTCTGTTCAGCCTGTTATCACACCTGATATGACACAGCAGAGGATTATGGTAGATCCTGCACTTTCCACAAAAAACACCTTCGGATACCATTCATACTCTTGAGGAGGATAAACTGGTATCAGGAACTGACTGCCTTCAAGCAATCTGAAACAAGGACTGAACTGAATTAATTGAAGTGGATTGAAAACCCTAGAACAGAGGCCCCAGTTAGGACCCCACATTGGGGGCCTTGTTAACTTGTATTGTATGATTAATATATGTCCTGCTTGAGTTCCCTAACAATTGTAAACTCTTTTTCTCTCAAAAGTACCACATGTGCCCTCTTGAACTGTACCCTCTTGTGTGTGCACCCTGACTACTACGATACTGTCTCAGCCCTAGAAGTCTTTCTTGTCAGCTTCAAGTTATTGGCCAGAATTGTGCTATGCCTGAATTGATGCCTCAGGCTAGATGAAAAAGGTTAATGTGGAGGAAACCAACTGACTTTCTAATATAGACCTTTATAGACAACAGGATTCATTTTAAGTGGCTAAATCCAGGACCCTTAAAGGAAATAACTAAGATCAATAATACAGGCTGATCTCATCCTGCTGTGTGGGGTCTTGTTCATAATAATTTTGCTGTAAAGATACTTTGGCTAAGGGCCAAGGGGGTAGATTGTGCAGAAAAGTGTTAACATAGCAGACCTGAGACTGCTATCCTTAAAAAGACCTGCTTGCAAAATTGATCTTGGCTGATCTCTGAGAACTTGGATTTGGGGAGGGTTTCCAAAATCCCCAGAACAGATAAGAGTGGCTCACTGTGCCTAAAATGTACAAACAATGTGGTTCATGTTGAACATCTGCTTTCCTTCTGGGAGTTTGGAATTTTGGTACATGTGTGCTAGGCAGAGGTTGCCTACATGGCCAGCCCCCAAGAAAAACCAGAGAGATTGAATTCTGGTATAAAAGTGTGAGAAGGAGCCCTGGTGGTGCACCAGTTATGTAATCAGCTGCTAACTGAAATGTTGGTGGTTCAAATCCACCAGCCACTCTTTAGGACAAAGATGTGGCAGTCTTCTTCTGTAAAGATTTACAGCCTTGGAAATCCTATGGAGCAGTTCTCCTCTGTCCTATAGGGTGGGTTTTTGTAATAGTGTGAAGTAGCCTTGGTTAAGCGCTTGGCTGCTAACTGAAAGGTTGGAAGTTTGAACCCACGCAGTGGCTTCATGGGAGAAAAGAGCTGGTGATCTTCTCCATAAGGATTACAGCCTAGAAAACCTTATGGATCAGTTCTACTCTATCACGTGGAGTCACTACGAGTGGAAATCGACTCAACCGCACCTAACAAAAGATAGATAGTGTGAGGAGCTCCACAGACCCACTCCTTAGTGAAACTAGTGAAAATTATTTTTAAAAAAAATCCAACCATTTGAAATCTCTAGAAATATTACTAAAGGCATATAGCAAATGAAGAAACATCTATTCAAGAAAATCTACCGAAATTTAGTACTAAAAGCAAGAGTCTGTTGTATGTGAACCAAGAGTATTCCCTTCCTCCCCTTCCCAATTCAGCAAGATGGAAACTCCACTCCAGGCTAGCGCAACCAAGAACACAAGGCTCCCTCTCCCATATCCCAGACTGTTTTTTCCTGAGAGAAACAGGATGTCAGCATTTTTAACTCTGCCTTCAGTGACCTGTTGCTGAGGCTAAATTTTGGTTGATAGTGGCTAATAAGAAACCCTGGTGGCGTAGTGGTTAAGAGCTATGGCTGCCAACCAAAAGGTTGGCAGTTTGAATCTGCTCCTTGGAAACTCTATGGGGCAGTTCCCCTCTGTCCTATAGGGTCGCTATGAGTTGGAATCTACTCGTCGTCAACAGGGTTTTGTGGCTGAGAGACAGGACTGAGACCAGCTAAGGACAGAAAATGCCTTAAGCAACAAGTTATGTCAGTTAAAAATTTTCTAGAAGAAGAATGGTGTCAACCACAAAACATTGTTTACCTCACTTGCAGTTAAAGTTCAAGTGCAATGTTGTCTGCTTCCTCCTAATCTTTCTGCTTACAGCTGTCTTTCAGATCAACCAATTAAAACTAGAATCCTGGGCACGCATGGTAAGAGACCAGGTTGACAGCCAGATGGCCCCATCCCATGATAAGTATTGCCTAGGAACCAGAAGAGCCATGCCAAGGAATCAAAATCATTGAACATACGTCACTGAGCGGTGATTGAGCCCATTTCAGAAGTGAGAAGTCCATCAGTCACTTCCCTGCCAAATCCTAGCCCAACCCATTTTTTAATTATGTAGGAAATTAATGAATATGTATGACTTCCCCTTTCTTGCATAAAATAAAACTTCCTCCACTTTTTCTTCCGAGAGACAGTGCTTTTAGAGTGACCTCCCTGACTCCTTAATTGCTGCAAGTAATAAACTGTGCCTTGCTTTAAATCCACTTGACTCTTAATTATTTTTAACAAGAGTACAAGCAGGAAATCCATTGCATTCTGTAACAAATTACCTGGTACCCCAGATGGGACCTTAATTGGGATCTCCCAAGTTAACCATCAGAGTGGATCGAACCTTCCCTGGACTGGTGAAGTGGCCACCTGGACTTTTTTTTGCACCCCTTGGGCTCGGTGAGTTCTGACTCTGAGAGTTTACTTTCAATTTGGCTAAAAGGCAGGCATGGTTTCTCTCTGTTTGTCTCTGGTAAGGTGCATCGTGGTTCTGGGAGTTTGGCATAGACATCTCTATCTGTTCAGATTGAGAGATTAAAACTCCTCCAGCTTCGTCTGGCTCTGAGGAGTGGACGTGAAATTCTCCATTCGGCACCCGATTGAGAGAGTGGGGTTGGAAGTCCCTCTCTGGTACTGGGGATAGAGGGTATCTGGAAGATTGAAGGGAAGTTTTCTCCTGAAGCTGAGAAAACACCTGGCTTCGATATGAATGCCAGATAAATCTCTAGTGGGCTAGAAGAAAGAGTTAATGGTTTCAACTACCCATAAGAGTAAGAAACTAGGCTCTTGGAAACAATTAACTGAGCAAAATACGAAACCAAGAAAGCGTACAGAGGGACTCTTCCTTCCGATGCATTCTTAAGCAGTGGCAGTTTTTCTATTATGATCAGTTAAAAAGGAAGAAGCTTATTTTTTCTGTAACACTGCCTGGCCTCAGTATACCCTTGCTGACCAGTAGAATTGGCCCTTCAATGGGATGCTTAATTTTTACACCATCTTTCAGCTGGATTTGTTTTGCAAAAGGGAAGAAAAATGGGATGATATCCCTTATGTCCAAGCTTTTATGGCTCTATACCAGAACAAGGGGTTGCAAGCCAAATGCAAACTAACCCGCATGGCCCTAGCCATTAGGGAACAATCTAAGAAACCTCCAAAAGGATCTAGGGAACCAGACCTTTTGGAAGACCCCATTCTTAACCGAAGCCCTGTGCTGGCCCCGACAATACCCTCGCTTGATCCTCCAGCATATCTCCCTTCTAACCCTTCCCTTCCTGCTGCTTCCAATCAGGCCCCTAACACCCTGTCCACCCCACCTTCCCTTTACCCTGTACCGGGGACCTAAGGCGTCTCTTGTGCCAGGCCCTAATCAATTCCCTTCCACTCCTATGGTTCTCTGTCCTTACAATCTCTATCCTTCTCTCCAAGAACATAGTAAACCTACAGGGGGAGTGCTCCCTCTGCTGCAGGTAGTGGATGGGCAGGCTGGAGTGGTCCGGGTGCAGGTCCCTTTTTCAGTTTCATATTTAAGTATGTGTAAAGAAAAGTTGGGCAAGTTTTCAGAAGACCTGGAGAAATTTAGAGAGGAGGTTGTTAAGCTTAGTCTTAACTTTGTTCTCAGTCGGCAGGATGCGATAGTAGTTCTGACCACCTGTTGTTCTGATGAGAAGAATAGAATACTAGCTAAGGCAAGAGAGCATGCTGACAGCTTTGGCCCCACCAACCCCAGACATAGTGTTTTGAGGCCAGGGGATGAGACAGTTCCTGTAACCAATCCTCAGTGGGACTACAAGGACCGACTGGATTGGGCAAGAACGAAACATTTTTTTTTAAACTGTGTGGTTGAGAAAATGAAAAAGTGTGTCCATAAGCCAATAAACTATTCAAAGTTCAAAGAAATAACCCAAGGAAAAGATGACAACCCTGTGGCCTTCGTGGATAGGCTGACAGAGAATTTTCAGATATTTACCAACATACACCCAGAGGCACCAGAGGTCACCCCTCTGCTGAGTCCGCATTTTTTAACCCAGAGTGCCCCAGACATTAGAAAGAAACTTCAAAAGTTAGAGGCTGGCTCCCAGACCCTGTTGTCCAAATTAATGAAAGAAGCCTTTAAGGTTTTTAACAACAGAGATAGGGCAGAAAAATATAGAAAGGATAAGAAGATGGAAAAAAAGGCCCAGTTGTTGGCTACAGTTATTCAGTGACCACCTCGAAGTAACCCCAGGGGCCCGGGGAGTCACAGGAAAGCAGCCAACCTGACAGACCTTAGAGCCGCCCTTCAGGACCACCAGCAAAGCTGGGGTACCAACAGTGTACGTATTGCAAAAAAAAGAGGGACACTGGAGACGGGAGTACCCAGACTGTCCTCAGTTGGGAAGGCCGGGACACTACCCTAATCATGACCCTAAATTGCAGTTGCCACAGCTTTCTGAGTAACGAAGCTCAGAGGACTACCCGGCTCCTGCAAAACAACGACAGTCAATCTCCATCACCTCTGTGAAACCTCAGATTACTTTCAACACGACAGATAAGAAAATTGAATTTTTACTTGATACGAGAGCCGCCTACTCTGTCTTAAATAAACCTATTGGCAAGCTTTCTAATTGAAGTTGTGTAATAATGGGAGTCTCGGGGCAGTCCCAGGCTAAGAAGTTTACCTTCCCTTTATCTTGTGAGGTAGGTACACCCACCCTATCTCACTCTTTCCTATATGTACCCCAGTGTCCTGTTCCTTTGCTTTGTAGGGATCTATTAACCAAATTAGAGGCTACTGTTTTTCTCTCCAGGGATCAAGTCACTGTAAAAATAAATAAAAGTAAAGGGGCTGGACTCCTAGGTTCCTTGAGACAGAGGGTTCTACACAAAAGAAACCTAATATCTCTCAGTATATTTTAACCAACGTGAACCCATTAGTTTAGAATGTAAACCAACCAGTAAGGGCCAACAATGCCAATCCTGTCTGGGTTGAAATAAAACCTGGAGCTGCTCTCCCTTGGTGCAAACAATATCCACTTAAGCCAGAGGTGAGAGCTGGGATTAAACTAGTATTAGAAAAACTCCACAGACAAGGGCTTATTAAGCCTTGCTGGTCCCCTTACAACACTCCCATTTTACCTGTCAGGAAGTCTAATGGAGAAAACCGCTTTGTGCAAGATTTAAGAACAGTGAACGAGGTTATAGTAACAATTCACCCACTGGTCCCCAACTCGTATACTATGCTTACCCAAGTACCTTCTGCCACCACCTACTTTACTGTACTAGATTTAAAAGATGCTTTCTTTTGTGGACACCTGCACCCTGACTCCCAAGAATTATTTGCTTTTGAATGGGAGGACCCAGATACTAGAGCAAGAACCCGGTTTAAATGGACAGTCCTTCCTTAAGGTTTCAAAAACTCTCCCCACCTGTTTGGTTCAACCTTGGCTAAAGACCTTAAGAATTTAAAGCTGAAAAAAATAATATTACTCCAGTATGTAGATGACTTATTGATAGCTAGTGAAGACCAAGATAGCTCAGACAAGAATACTATAGAGACCTTGAATCATTTGACAAATCGAGGTTACAAGGTTCCTCATGAAAAGGCCCAGATTACACAGAAGAAATGAAATATTTAGGGTTTCAGCTTTCTCCTGGTGTCCGACAACTACTGCCTGAAGAAAAACTAGCCATAACTTCCTTTCCAGCTCCCACCATGCAGAAACAATTACAAGACCTCTTAGGTATGGCCGGATTTTGTAGAATCTGGATACCCAACTTTGGGCTAATAACAAAACCCTTATATGAATCTCTAAAAAGAAAAGAAAGCTGACCCTTAGAATGGACTCAAGAGTGCCAAGCAGCATTTGAAACAATTAAGCTAGAGTTGGGTAGAGCCTCCAAGACTTAACGAAACCTTTCAGACTATATGTTCAAGAGAGACAGGGACAGGCCTTGGGAGTACTCACTCAACAAACTGGCTCCCTCACTAGGCCAGTCGTCTATTTCTCTAAACAATTAGATCCAGTGGCACAAGGTTGGCCAGACTGCTTGAGAGCAGTTGCGGACACTACAATCCTGGTTAAAGAAACATCCAAATTTACTTTAGGACAACCTATGGAGGTGCTGACACCCCATCAGGTTCAGACTGTTTTAAAAGTTACAGGAGGGAATTGGCTTTCTGGAGGCAAGATAGCCCAATACCAGGCCATATTATTAGATTCCCCTAAAGTGACTTTAAAGGTTTGTCAAGTTTTAAATCCTGCCATACTCTTCCCTGCTATGACCTCCAAAGACCATGAGCTAGCCCATAACTGTACTGAAACAATAGACCAAATTTATTCCAGCTAGCCTGATCTGAAAGACAGTCCTTTAGAAAATATAGATGAAGATTGGTTCACTGATGAGAGTAGTTTTGTAAAACGAGATCTTCTCAAAGCAAGATATGCCATAGTGAGTTTACATGACATTATAAAAGCCCAACCTTTACCTCCCTAAACCTCTACACTGACTTTGCTTGTTGCCCTCACTCGAGCACTACAGCTAGCAAAAGATAAGAAAATTGACATACATACAGATTCTAAATACTCCTTCTCCATCATCCACTCTCATGGGGCTATTTGGAAAGAAAGAAGGCTTTTAAACTCAAAGGACTCACCCATTAAGTATGGTAGTCTCATTTTAGAACTTCTAGAGACAACACAACAACCTGCTAAAGTGACTGTTATACACTATAGGGGACATCAAAAAGAGAACACTCCAGTTTTGTGGGGTAAGCAAAACAGATGTTGTAGCTAAGAAGGCAGCTCGGGTACGGTCCCCAGTAACTCAGATGGCTCTCATTCCAGACATTAACTTTTCAACCCTTAAGGCCCAGTACAGCTCAGAAGATATTCAGGATACAAAAACTCAGAGATTTGAGAAACAGATCCATGGTTGGTATCAGAATGAAAATAAAATGGTCTACATCCTTGACAGCCAACTCTAAAAAGTGGTTAATGTCTCCCATGAGGCCAGTCATTATGGCCAAGAGATGTTACATCTTTAGCTTAAAACTCTAATACAAAGAAGAAACTTAAAAAAGGTAATACAACAGGTTTCTAAAAGCTGCAAGATATGTTTAAGAAATAATCCAAATACTCACCCCATACCTCCTCCCGTGATAAAACCTATACAACGTCGGGGAACATACCCAGGAGAAGATTGACAAATAGATTTTACTGTTATGCCTCTATGCCAAGGTACAAATACCTGTTGGTTTTCACAGACACCTTCACAGGATGGATAGAGGCCTTTCCTGCTAGGACTGAAAAGGCTACCAAAATATACAAATGGCGTCTAAAAAAAATCATAACCCAGGTTTGGCCTGCCTCAATTCCTCTGGAGCGACAAAGGCCCTACCTTTATGGCTAAAGTAACTCAGAGTTTATCCCGGTCCTTAAGCAGCACGTACAGGCTCCACTCAGCATGGAGAGCTCAGTCCTCAAGAAAGGTTGAGAGAATGAACCAAACTCTAAAAAGGACCCTTACAAAATTATGCCAAGAAACTAAAAAAATCTGAATTAATATGTCACCCATTGCTTTGATTAGGGTATGGGCCACCCCCAGAGGAGCTCTAAAGCTAAGCCCATTTGAACTGACTTATGGAAGACCTTTTCTCAAGGTAAACGATCTTTTAGATCAAGAGACACAACAAACATTAAAACTTATCATTAATCCGAAAAAAGTACAAAAAGCACTCCAGGAATATGACAACCAGATACTCCTCAAACCTGCAAAAGGTGACATGCTCAATTTCCAGCCAAGAGACTTAGTGGTTTTAAAGACTTGGTGAGAAGGGAGCCCAGGAGACCAACAGACTGAAAAATGAGTAGGCCCATACCAGGTATTATTAACAACCCCCTCTGCCCTCAGATTAGAAAGAGTCATTTCATGGGTCCATCACTCCTGGGTCAAGCCTTTTTCTCCACCTAGACAGCCTGACAAACTCCCTACAAGCCAAGACTCCTACACCTATGAACCAGTTGAAGGCTTCAAGTAGATGTTTAAAAGACAGAACAAAGATCCATAGATAAGTATCATAAAAATGAGTGTAAAAGAAATACTCCAGTTGTCTTCACCCTGGCCATTCTCTTAATTTTTATTTTAACTACAACCTGTGTGATTCCCCTTTTTAGACTAACTTATGCACCTTGGTGTATGCTTTAATAAATCAGTGCTGACACTAGGCGTGGTAAAAATTGCCACCTAGTGTTAACATGGGAAGACCTCATTATCCTTAAAATGGCCACAGCAAGCCTAACTATTCCATTAACCCATTCAGCATTAACATCCACTAATGCCAACTATTTAATTAATGCTTCCCAAGCCATTGCTTCAAGAAACAGTTTAACACTTTACTAAATCTGTTATCACACCCGAACAACTGTCAAACAGGGAGCCCAGATCCCTGGGGTACTGTCCTCCCTCATATACAACATTAACCTGACAGCCTTTGGAACAGCTTTTGGGGCAAAATAACCCCTTCCCATATCTCCATTTCAAATATCTCCCATACCTGTACTTCGTAAAAGTAACTTCTACTTCCAAATTTGAGGCTTGCTAATGTGGACCAATTTTGTTTCCAAACTAGTACAGGCTCCCTGAGTGTCCAGAGAATGCCTTTCCCTTCACATGATGATTAACACAACCTAGTGCCTCCAAAGGGTCAATGATAATCTTACTAATTTCAAGAATAAGGTCAATAAATCCAGAACAAAAATAAAATATACCCATTAAGAACCTACCCTGGTTGCAACCCACTGAATGTGCTCAATGTTACACTATCACCACTTCAAGAGTCCTGGCTAAAACTGATCCTTAATCATACTAATCTTTTTTAACAGTTCCTCAGGTATTACCTACGTGTGTCTCCCAAAAGAATTGATGTTTCTTTGTGGCAACACTGTGCTAACATGCATCAAGCTGTTACATAAAAATAGAATATGTACCATTGGGTTTGCTCATCCCATCCCAGACCTCATTCAAATATATAGAGCCCCTAATCAGGTAGAAAGAGGAATAGGGCTAATAATAACAGGGATAGTAGCCCTCATTAGAACCATCACAGGAACCACAGGAGGGTTCTTGTATCAGGGATCAGTAATACCAAACATCACTACAATCATGGAGATAGTAGCCTAACATTCAGGGAAAGGAATTAGAGCCCCCAACCTAGCTGTAAATTCACTGGCCAAAATAGTCTTAGATCATCAAATCATTCTAGACTTTATTCTGGCCAAGCAGGGGGAGGTCTGTGCAGTCACCAACACCAGCTATTGTACCTATGTCAATACTACAGGACAGGTAGAAATTAGAGCAAAAAGTCTACTTGACCAGGCTAAGTGACTTCATAAGTTTAACCAGGGATCAGTAGCCCAAGACATATGCAAGCAGTAAAAAATGTGCTTCCCTCTGTCACATGGTTCCTACCTCTCCAGGGACACTTATTTGCTATTTTACTATTGCTCCTCTTCAGTGCATGTTTATTCAACTTGTTGGTCAAATTCATTTCTTCCAGACTTCAGTAGTTTCACCTTCAAATGATGGTTGCTCAAGGATTCCAACCCATTCCACTCCAATTTCAAGAAGAAACACAGCCATTCAATGAAGGACCTCTTGAGATGAGTGAAAAATCACAATAGTTTAGCTCAGACAACAAGAGAATTCCACTCCTTTAATCAATAGAACCCTGTATCCCTTATCAGCAAGAAGCAACTTTGGAAAAAGAGACCTCCATCCCTAAACCCCTCGAAAATGAGGACTGTAAATTTCTCAGGGGGGAGTTGAGACCAGCTAGGGACTGAAAAGGCCTTAAGCAACAAGTTATGTCATTTAAAAATTTTCTAGAAGAGGAATAGTGTCAACCACAAAATACTGTATACCTCACTTGTGGTTAAAGCTTAAGTGCAATGTTGTCTGTTTCCTCCTAATCTTTCTGCTTATAGTTGTCTTTCAGATCAACCAATTAAAACTAGAATCCTGGGCATGCACAGTAAGAGACCAGGTTGACTGTCAGATGGCCCCATCCCAGAATAAGTATTAGGACCCATGCCAAGGAACCAAAATCACTGGACATAAGTCATTGAGCGGTGACCGAGCCCACTTCAGAAGTGAGAAGTCCATCAGCCACTTCCATGCCAAATCCTAGCCCGATCCCTTTTTGAATGCATATGAAATTAATGAATATGTATGACTCCCCCTTTCCTGCATAAAATAAAACTTCCTCCAGCCCTTTTTTTCAGAGAGACAGTGCTTTGAGAGTGACCTCCCTTGTCTTCTTACTCCCTGGGAGAAATAAACTATATCTTGCTTTAAATCCACTTGACTCTTGGTTATTCTTAACGAGAGTACAAGCCGCAAACCCATTGCATTTGGTAACAGGACCTCCCTTCTTCTGCCAGTTCCCACTAGTGGAATGGAGGCTCTACCTTGGACATGGCACCACTGAGAATATTGGTGTCCCTATAGTGCTTTCCTCGGCTGATAAGGTGGTGGCTCCACGTTAGGAAAGGAAAGCCAAGAAGGCATGAGGCTACTTCCCACCCTTCCACCTAGAGCTCATTTCCTAAAGTGGGAGTGTCAATGTTGTCCCCACCCCCAGATCCAGAGCGTAGCTCAGAAATTTTGCCTGGGAGGAGATGCAGGCCTTAAAACAGCTCCTTATCTCTTCCCAAAAGAACTGACTTTATTTGCAACAGGGCATGGAGAATTTCAAGCCTATAGGCACTTTCAAAAACAGCCGATGTTGTGATGACAGGCAACTCGGAGGAGACTGGTAGAGTCAATGAAGACACAGGAGAAACTGTAGGCCAGCTAGTTTTGCAGAAGAGAACTGGAGAAAGAGACAGATGGGAGGACTTCTGGGGTCCAGAAAAATTTCAAATACTCATCTTTCAACCTAGTCCTTCAAAGGAGCCTGAATTTGATTGGAATAATATATAGAGCAATTTATGCCCCAAGGCATTGTCGAAAACAATAAAGCCACCAATTAGTAGAGTTTAACAGATTGTTGTTAATTGCCCTACGTTGATTCTGACTCAAGACAGCCCTGCTTGTACAGAGTAGAACAGCTCCATAGAGTTTTCAAGGCTGTGACCTTTCAGAAACAGATCGTCAAGCCTGTCTTCTGAGGTGCCTTTGGGGGGTGGTTCGAACTGCCAACATTTTGGCTAGTAGTCAAGTGCTTAACAATGTGTGCCACCCAGAGACTCCTGAGAAGAAAAGAGCCCTGCCAAAACCCTTGGTGACTGTGGACATACTCAAAGCTGTGCGTCTCAGAGGAATAATATCAGATGTTTGACAATGCTGGGTGAAATAGACTTCACTGAAACAATCCACCCAGTTACTAAACAAATAACAATAACAATAGCCTGAATAGCTAAGTAATAAATAGTCTTGAGTAAAGTTATATGCTCTATCCTATTCCTATGAGTCCTCCTAAAGAATCATTGTACCTAGGGATGGTCTTGGAGACCAAAACAACAGGTTCTGCCTTAAGATTTTCCGAATATTAAAGAGAATATGATAAAATCCTTAGGCAATTTCTATCAAATATATTCACCTCTGTCATCTATTTTTTGCACAGTGCATTGTTCTTCAGTTTCCTTTTGCTGGACAGGTGAAGGTGGCAGGAAAACAGGTCTCCAAAAACCTACAAACACATTAAGTCGACTCAATTATTTTCCAAACAATAATAAAAGAAGATTGAAAAAAGGAAGAATTAATATTATATGATTCTGCAGTGAAAAAAGTTTCTGACTAAATTCTTTTTCTTCAAATACGTCTATTAGTAATGATGATATTTTTCCAAATTTTCATAATGCTTGGTGGCACAGTTGTCAAGAGCTAGGTTGTTAACTGAAAGGTCAGCATTTCAAACCCACCAGCTGCTCTGTGGGAGAAAGATGTGGCAGTCTGCTTCTGTAAAGATTTACAGCCTTGGAAAACCCATGGAGCAGTTCTACTATGTCCTATATAGGTTGCTTGGAATAGACTTGAGGGCAACAGGTTTTTTTTTTTAAATTTTTTTTTATTGAAGTAATACTGAAAATTAAGTTAAAAATATTCCACCACACACTGGTAATAGATTTACCCCATATAAAAATTAAGTAGATACTCAGTTAATTCTATCTAAAAAATTGTAACTAGTTCTTGTGTGAATAAATGAAATGTTATAGTACATAACTGGCTAATCATAGGCTATGGTGAAGTGTGGGGGTGAGGTAGTATGGATATATGTTCATGTCAAACAGAAGCAAAAAAAAAAAAAAACCAAACCCGTTGTCATTGAGCCAATTCTGACTCACAGCAACCTTACAAGACAGAGTAGAACTGCCCTATAGGGTTTCCAAGCAGCACCTGATGGATTCTAACTGCTGACCTTTTGGTTAGCAGCCGAAATCTTAACCACTATGCCACCAGGGTTTCCGTCAAACAGAACAGACATTGCAAATCAAAGATGCCACAATGATAATTGAGAAGCAGAGTTAAATTCTCCTGGAATCCAGATTTCTGGGGTCCATGGAGTGGTGGTGACTCACCCAGGCCATTGCTTTGAGATCTTTTTTTGAACCTTGATCCTTGAGAAAACTGGTTTCTAAAGTCACCTTTGAGTCAAACAATAACTTAATAAGGAAGACCATTTTGTCTTACGCATTGGGCCATTTTGAAGAATTATCTATGTGCAGTCAGTTTGGAGAAATAGAAACTCCAAGGTCAGACTAGATGCTGTGCTTTAGGGTAAATCATTATTATATAAACATTGTTCTGGCCCCATTTCCATGGCAGTGTCAATGACATGGGGTATACGAATCTTTGAAAGTTCTTTAATCTTTGGAACATTTTTGACTCCCTAGTCGAAATGTTACTCCGATTTGCAAACTGTATATTAAAGAAACATCAATGAACTTCCATTATGGGCTTAATATGATTTTTGTTTTAACATATAAAATTTTAAACTGCAACACAAATTGTAAATATCAATATAACTGATAAGCATAGCAGCTGAGCAAATGAGTTAATATTATCAGTGAGCTCTGGATTCTTCTCAGGAATGATTTTTTTTAAGTAAAATAAACATGAAGATGCTTTGCAACCATCTGTTCATTTATTAAAAGAACAAAAGATTTATTAATACTTAGGGTCCATAGTCATAGGATCAAAGAGATTTAATTCTGGGCCTTGGAGATACAGCAAAGCTGCTTTGTCTCCCATCCCTTTGCTATGAGAAGGCATAGAGAAGGGACAGAAATGGTGCAGGCTGACTATGGGAGCAGAGTATGGTCATTTGGGAGTGAACATGGGATGAGGAGTACAAAGAGCACTTCTCCTATATCTGTAGCTCCATTTTTTTTTTTTTATTTTTTTATTTTTTTATATATATTTTATTGTACTTCAGGTGAAAGCTTACAGAGCAAATAGTTTCTCATGAAATAGTAGTACACATGTTGTTTTTTTTGACATTGGTTAACAACCCCACAACGTATTAAGCCTCTAAATTCTCAACCTTTTTTTTTGATGAAAATTACAGATGGCCAAAGATACACCGTTTCAAAATTTTCTACATTCACAGTTCAGTGACATTGACTACGCTCTTCCAACTGTGCTGTTATTCTCACTTAAGATGAAGGCTTACAGAACAAAATAGTTTTTCATTTAACAGTTACTACACATGTTGCCCTATGACAATGGTTAACAATCTCACAGCACATCAAGAATATCCTTACTCCACCTTGTGTTCCCTATCACCAGGGGGCTTCCTTGTCCCCTTCTGTCTTCTGGACCTTGTCAGTGGATTATTGTACCTCTTTAGTCTCCTTTGTTTGTTTATTTATTTATTTATTTTTATTTTATTTAAACACCATTTCAAAACTTTTTACTTACACATTTAAGTGATATTGACTATGCTCTTCCAATTGTGCTGCCATTCTCGCCCAAGATGAAGGCTTACAGGACAAAACAGCCTCCCATTTAATAGTTACTACAAATGTTGCCCTATAGCAGTGGTCAACAATCTCACAATACATCGACAGTGTCCTTATTCAATTTGTGTTCCTTATCATCAGTTTCCTACTCTCCCTCTGCCTTCTGGCCCTTGTCACCGGACTCCTGTACATCGTTAGTCCCATTTAGTTTTACTGGGGTGTCCATTCCCAGGCTTAACATCGAACCTTGAAGGTAACTTCCCCTCTGAGCTGAAAGGGTGTCTGGGGGCCACACTCTCGAGGTTTCTCTAGTATTCTTTAGGCCAGTATATCTGGTCTTCTTTTTTTTTTTTTTTTTGGGAGTTAAAATTATGCTCTACATCCTACTCCAGCTCTGCCCAGAACCCTCTGTTGTGATCCTGGTCAAAGGTGTAGCTCCATTTTTAATTCTAGAATCTTTTTATTTAACTTATCAGTTTATATATTCAAAACGTAACAGCTGAAGATGGATGAGGGCAGTTAGTAAAATTTTGGTTTTGTGTTTGGAAGGACTTCTACCAGTAGACTGGCCATATACCAAAACATGTTCTATGTTACTAATAATACACAAATTAGATAATTACTATCCAATTGTAAAAGCATTTAAAAGGTGATAAGGTCTTTTATAAAAAATTAGACTCTGCAATAGTATAGTTAATTGACTAATTTCATGTGGAATAATATTTTCTCAATTGGATTATAGAAGTCATAGACGTAATTGAGATAACACTAGACTAGGCGTTTCTATGCTCTAGCTTGGCTATAGGGTCGCTATGAGTTGGAACCAACTTGACAGCACCTAACAACAACAACAGCAGCTAGGCCATTAATTACCTACGTGACCTTTAGTGAAGTATTCTGCTTGAGCCTCAGTATCCTCACTTTTGAAGCAGGGACAATAATACTATAGTGTAATTGCTTGAATTACAGTGTTGTTGAAGAATATTGAATATGCCGTGGACTACCAGCAGAACAAACAAATCTGTCTTGGAAGAAGTACAGCCAGAATGCTCCTTAGAAGCAAGGATAGAGAGACTTATTTCTCACTTACTTTGGACATGTTATCAGGAGGGACCAGTCCCTAGAGAAGGACATCATGCTTGATAAAGTAGAGGGTCAACAAAAAAGAGGAAGATCCTCAACAAGATGGATTGACATAGTGGCTGCAACAATGGACTCAAGCATAACAATGATTGTGAGGATGGTGCAGGACCGGGTAGTGTTTCATTCTGTTGTATATAGGGTCACTATGAGTCTGAGCTGACTTGATGGCACCTAACAGCAACAACAATAATTGCTCTTTCTAACTTAGAAGATCATTATGAGGTTAAAATAAGTTGGCACTTAAAGAACATAATTAAGCCTGACTAAGAACTCAGACTCTGGAATCAGATAAACCTAGGTTTAAAGTCCAGGACATGTCACTTCAACTTTCTTACACTCATTGTACTCACTGTAAAATGAGAATAGTTCATACCTACTAGAGTTTAAAGTAGTACATGTTCATGGTTAACAGTACAGGCTTTGGAGCATAGGTTCAAATCCTGACTCTACTATTTATTGTGCTATCTTCGTCAATTATTCATCTTCTTTGTGCCTTAGTTTCTTCATCAGCATAATAGAGATGATAATAGCACCTATCTCTTAGGGTTGTTGAGAGGATTTAATGAATTAAACCCCCCCCCCAAAAAAAACGATCCTGTTGCCATCAAGTCGATTCCGACTCATAGTGACCCTATAAGGACAGAGTAGAACTGCCCCCATAGGGTTTCTAAGGAGCGACTGGTGGATTTGAACTGCCGATCTTCTGGTTAGCAGCCAAACTCTTAACCACTATGACACTAGGGCTCCATTTAATGAATTAGTACATGTAAAACTAGCGAATTGCTACTAATGAATTATTACATGTAAAAAGTTTAGAACAGTTCCTGTTTTCGTGTTTGGAAGGGCTTGTACCAGTAGAAGTAAAGGAGCCCCTGGGTGGTGCAAATGGTTAACATGCTTGGCTGATAACCAAGTTTGGAAGTTTCCATCTACCCAGAAGCATCTCGGAAGAAAGGCATGGTGTTGTACTTTCATAAAAGTCAGCCACTGAAAACCCTATGGAGCACAGTTCTACTCTGACACAGATGGGATTGCTATGAGTTAGAATTGACTTGACACCAACTGGTTTATTAACTGTAAAAGGGGATAAAAAGAGTGAATTGGGATTAAGTGTAATAATGCATGTGATTTTTGTAGCATAGTGCTTGACTTAGGGTCACCACTATTATTAATATTTTTACATTAATGGACTTTGAAAGGTTAAAATGTGCTATATAAATTTAAGGTATACTTCTATGTATTTCTTATATGTTGAATACATAGTAGGCATTCAGTAAATGTACATTGATGACAAAATTTTACAAAGCACATCAATAGCAATGCAGCTGAGTATCATCCATGTGTTTTTCTACTCCAGAGCAGTAGTTATGCAATTGCGCTGGACATTTCTCAGGTGGTGTTGGAAAATACTAGTAAATGAGGCTGCATGACAAATATTAGTATTTATACCCTCCATGCTGATTAATGCAACTCTTATTGGACTGTTAACATTACTTCTTTGAGACAGAATGATATTGGATTAAAAACCAAAAAACAAAAACAAACAAACAAACAAACAAAAAAAAAAAACCAGTTGTGGCGACCCAATGTGTGTCAGAGTAGAACTGTGCTCTATAGGGTTTTCAGTGACTAATATTTTGGAAGTAGACCTTCAGGCCTTTCTTTCTGAGTGGACTCAAACTGCATTGTTTAGCAGCCAAGCATGTTAACTGTTGCACCAGTCAGGGAGTGATATTGGAGTAAGGAAGAATCAACTTAGTATCACTAAATTCAAATCCAGTGAAACATTATTTTAAGATTTGTTTTCTCTCTTCTCATAAAATATAACAGAACTTTATGCCCACACCACCAATATGCTGCTTTATAAAGGATCTCTCAGATATTAACTTCTCACATTACTTAATCCTTTCCAATAGAATTGAATTCTAACTAGAGGTCAGAGAGTTTTTCTCAGGGAACATAAAAAATCAGATGAATATTTGCCTCTGACTGTTCAAATAAAATATATCACAGTTATTCTAACTGAATTAATGGCTTGAGGAGAAATGTACCTGTCTTGACAACCACAGAAACCTCTGGATAACACTGTGTATAAGTAAATGTCCAAAAAATATAGTATACATTATATACTTTTTTACTGGACTGAATAGTCCATCCTACTTAAAAGTATATGACCTCATGGAAAAGTCAGCATATTCAAATAGAAAGGATTGATAATTCTTTAAATATATATATATATATAATATTAACTATGCTATGGAGTCACAGGAGTTTATTGAGGTGTAGAACTTCTTGTCAACATTTCAGAGGGAAGGTTTCTTAAGAACAGTTTGGGGCAGGTTATTAGTTTTCTTTTGGTGCTTTGAGTTTTAGCTAAAAGGCTCTGTGTAAAAGGATTTATATGAAGTTAAAGTATCTATGAGATGATAATTTTCCTTTATCATAACAAGCATACCTTAATAAAATGACTTAGGAAATGAAGAATTATGATTTAGTATGATAAAGTGAATGTGATATAAGGTAAATGCCAACTAGTTATTAAAAATTATGGAGTTTTTACAATAACTCTTTGAGAGAAGCAAGATAATTTGACTTTTTACATAATTAGGCTTGAATATTTAAATGCTCTTCACAGTAACTAATAATGAGGCAACATTTATGAGCAATCTCTGTTCACCAATTCCAGAATGATGGGAGCTAAATTCAACATGTTGTTTCTTAAGCCAGGATAACCATCTTTGTTAAGAATTATTTAATTTTCCTCTGTTTAAGATAAGGACATAAAATAGTTAACTAAAATGTGATGACACCTAATTTTTAAAAGCGATTTGGAAATCTGAGATTAAGATTCTATTCTCTGAATTTCTTATAAAATGATCTCAGGCCCAAATCTGTTAAAGCTACTGCCATTTTGGAAATGTCATCATGTTATTTATTAAACTTGTAAAACAAGCTGCTTTTTAAAGCCACATACCTACATTCAAGCTTACCTTGAGGACGATTATCCTTTCTGCGAGCACCGAGCCGTTGGACTTCATTTTCTGACTCAAGGCAGTGTCTTTCATTGTCAAATGCAATCCTGCACTCTTTTCCACTGTCAGATTCTATAAGATGTCTTTCCCTCTCTTCATTCATTTTAAGTGTCTCATCTTCAAATTGTGTCAGACACTGTTCCCTTTCCACTTCCATCAGGCGTCTTTCACTTTCAAACTCATTTTGATGTCTTTCATTTTCAGAATTTGTTTGACATTTTTCAGAATCAGAGTCTACTTGATATCTTTCAAAATTATCCCAATGTTTTTGAAAGTCATCCTGATATCTTCCAGAGCCAACTTGAGGTCTTGCAGACCTATGCTGATATCTTCTAGAGCTATCCCAGCTTCTTCCATACTCAAAGTCTGACTGTTCTCTTTTAGAGTGCATCCAGCATCTTTCAGATGCGGACCTGGGGCACATCCAAAATTCTTTCAAGTCAGAGGTCTTTTGGCAATTTTCAGCCTTTGTCTTGTGTTTCACAGAATCAGAGGCCATTCCTAGGCTTTCAGAGTCTAAGTCAGCTGTGTGTCTTTCAGACCAAGAATCCATCCAGCGTTCTTTAGTGTCAGTGCGCAACTGAAATGTTTTAACATCCGTTAGACATTTCACAGCTGCTGAAGCTAGCCCACTTCTTTCTGAGTCTGAGTCAGAGTCCATCAAATATCTCTTAGATTTAGTCTTCCTCTGGCGTCTTTCTTCCCCCATCAGTTTTATTCTACATGCAGAGGCTGAGTCTATACTACTCCCTTCCATATCTGAGTCCGTCGCATGCCTCTCAGATGCAGAGATCATCCAGTATTTTTCGGCCTCCATCAACCCTTCAGATTCCATAAGGCGTTTTACAGAATCTAAGGCCATTTGGTGTTTTTCTGCCTCCATCAGGCGTTTCATAGATGCAAAGACCGTGGGGCTTTTTTTTGAGTTTATCCCTGGTCTATTGGAATCAGAGTCCACCACACATTTTTCAGAGTCTGAGTCTACCAAGCATTTTTCTGTGTCTGAGTCCATCCAGTGTTTCAGTGAGTCAAAGTCCACCTGACATTGTTCAACTCCCTCCAGGTGGTGCTGCAACTCTATTAGGTCTTCCACACAACCTGAAACCATCTGGTGTTTTTCTTTTTCTAGTAGGTGTTTCTCAGAGCCTGAGTCCCTGGCACGTTTTTCTGAATCTGAGTCCATTCTCCATTTTACTGAGTCAGAGTCTTTTGAATGTTGTTCTAAGTCAGAGTCCAACCCAATGCCTCTATCTGAATCAGAATCAACCACACATCTTTCAGAGCCAGAGTCCATCACTGGGGTGCGGCTTTCAATTATTGTTAGGTCTTGGAGACTTTTATAATTCAAGGAACCAGCTGAAGTTTCAGAACCTTTTGTTTCAGAAACTTCTGTTTCAGATTTATTTCCTTCATCATGTGGCATCATAACTGCTCCTTCATTTCTTAAAGAAAAGACAAACATGTAGACTTATTTAAATATTAATTGAATGTCAGCAAGCAAGTTATTTCCCTGTTGAAAAACACTCTGTAGGAAAATATTAATATATGTGCAGATAGTACAAATTTCTATCTGTCAGGTTGTGGAAAGCAAGAGCCACCACTGGGAGAATATCAGTGCATGCAGATTTTACACTCATTTGCATCTTCTCTCACATAACTATTTTCCAGTGCATCTGGCTAGGGTACTTCCTCGTAATGTATCATTTTTTCCCATCCAATTAATTCATCACTATTTTTGGTATTGAATATCATGTTTAAAATGTAGTAGAAAATAAAAGTAAGCTATTTCTACATACCCCAAGTGTTGTGGATTGAATTGTGTTCCCTAAAAATATGTGTTGTAAATCCTAACCACTATACCTGTGGCTATAATCCCATTTGGGAAATGGTTTTCTTGTTAGTTAATGAGACAGTATTAGTGTTAGCACCCTGAATTCAGACTTCAAGCCTCCTAACTATGAGGAAATAAATTTCTGTTTGTGAAAGCCACCCACTTGTGGTATTTCTGTTATAGCAGCGCTAGATAACTAAGACACCAAATATAAGATTTTACTTATGTAAATCTGACTGTCAGCGAGGCTTACCTTGGATTGTTGAGACTTTCTGGAGAAAAATATTCAAATCTGCCAGGTATTCTTTCATTTGGAGGAGCTACAGCTTGAAGGGGAAACATAGGTTCACTTGATGGACTAGTAGTTATTGGCTGCAAAGTAAAATAATTCATGAACAGTTGTAATTTCATAGTTGTATTTAATGTTCAAACACAGCACACTTAGGTGTTTTGACTGAGGGGAGGGTGTCACTTCATTAACTGCATCTGATGCTTAGGGATAGTCATAGTGAAAACCTCTTCCAAAGCAAAACTTCAGAATTAATGTTTAAATATAAAGGCAGATATGGTAGACACATTATGGGGTGTCTTCCCAACCTCTATTTCTCCATGAACTAATGCCCACTCCCAAGTGCCACTCCCAAGTGTCAGTTCCTTACCTGAGCTAACTGGTATTTAACCCAAATCAGGACAATCAGATTCTCTTTCTTGGGGATTTAGAGTTCAGATTCAGAAAAGTTCCTTGATTCCTACTGGTTTTTTGAAATGAGGACAGAAAATTTCAGGCACTATGGAAAAGCTATTTCTGTTACATATCCAGAGAATTAGAAAAACCAATGCGCAGCAAGTGTGAAGAATATAGCAGTCATATGTAAAGGATGTAGAAACAAAAGATCATATGCCTCTAGAGAAACAGAGATAGACATATTTTCTACACGGGTTCTGATGACTTTTCAGTTCCTGATTCCAGTCCCTACTAAGTGTTAAGTCTACTTCTTGCCCTTGAATTCCTAAAGTAATCATGGGTCCTTGAAGTAAGTTCCCACCTCTTTCTCTCTCTCTCGCTCTCTTTTTTTTTTTCCTCAAGCTAATATAAGTGGAGTTCTGTTCCTTGCAACCAAGAGGAACTTCATAAAACAACAGAATTTTTGTCAATATTTTATTGTTAAACTCACAGTGGAGCAGAACAAGTGTGTCTTTTAGGCATAGGAAGAGTCTAAGCACAGAAGAGAAAGTTGAGAAATCATCGAAATGAATTTTAGGTATGCGAAAAGATGTCTTCCATCTTTAATGACATATGAACAAGAAATAATAGACATATACTCTAATGCGTCATTTTGGTATGATATAAGAAAAAATGCTCTATGGGTTTTAGTATACTGTAGAATTGATTATTATAAAAGGCTTGGAATGTCCTCTCTCACTAGATAACTGTGAAGCTCAAATGAAATAATGTTTAGGAGAAAACACTCACTTCGAAAACTGGTAAAGAATTATAAAATGTAAATGATTAATGAGATAATAAAGAGAAAGTTAATGCTGATTTATATGACAAACAAACGAGAAGTCTTGAAACTTCCACATGCTAGGGGATATGGACAGAAAATAATTTCCACGTGCTTCTAAACATTGATATAAAAATGCAAACACTCAGAACTTCTTTGGCTGTTATTCTCAAACCTCAGTAATGACAATTCTGTCATGATTGCTCTGTCACTAGTTTTCATTATCTTAAAAGTCAAGACAAAACAAATAAAGGGCTAGGGAAAATACAGGCAAATTTATCCAACTAGATAATCTATGCTTAATCAGATAACATCTGTCTTCATAAATTGGTAACCAATGTCCTTTCGTGTGGTTGATTGATCAGGATACCTTGTCTCCTGTGGAACTATATAGATAATGTTTTTACCCTTTCTAAAAGAACCTATATCAGCTATGCATTCTCCTACATTGTGCAAAAATCTAACAGAAAATACAGTAAGAATAGAATTCACATTGGTTATTTAGGATTAACATTCTTCCTGAAGCTTTGACTATATAAAAGCTTCATGTCCGCCTTTTGGAACACTAAACCAAGTATCTTCCTTAGCAGGAATATTTTTTAAAGATGATATAAAGTGCCAGAAGGTTTAATTATGTGTTATTCCTAGTAATACCGCTTTCCAGAGGTGGTACTTTTAAAACAAACATGTTTCACTAAAGATTAAACTTAGGTTAACACCTAAAGAAGAAAAGGGATACAATATTTATAAATTCACTTATTAGAGCTCTATTTGTAAAAGCTAATAGCTCTTTAGCTCTAAGACTGTGCAGTACTCAGAAGTTCTTATTGAAAGAATTGTGTGACAACCAAATTCAAATTGAATTTCAAATAAATACATCTGCAACTAATGAATCTGTAATAAATTGCTCCATCTTGCTAAACAGTTTCTCAAATTTTCGCCAAATAACTGATTTATAGTTTTATACTAGTTAAACCTGAAAAGCTCTGTGAAAAGGTTAATATCTTGATATCTTCTTCGTATCTGCTATTTTACTTTGTCTCATATAGAACTGTTGAATTGATCATTTAGGGGGTGTGTGTGTTTCACTCCATAATCTTAACAACTTAATGCAGCCATTTAGATGAAAACAGTCATTAGAATGACTACTTCTTGACCTAGTGACATAACTGCTATGGCCACTTGCCTGTAATCTACAACTCTGTCCTAACTAGCCATTGTTGTGAAAGAAATAGACTCTAGGCCACAGAGTTGGACAGGTGGCATCAAGTGAAATCCAAGGTTCATGGGGAATGTGACGATAAAAGGCTTCTATTAACGTCCCATATTATACTTTATAGAAAGATTTCCCCCCATCACATTTATTTTAGCAAAAAGTGCCATTATGTAACTTATGTTAGTCTTTAATGTAATTCCATGAAGAGAAAATTTTCCATGTGATTTGCAAAATTTTAAGGATTTTATGGTCTGAATAGGAAGTTAGGAGAGTGGGGGATGAAAAGCATTGCAAAGAACCCTTTACTTTCTAAAGGAAGTAAGACACACTCTTCAAGGACCTTGACTCCTCGGTGGTCTTCCTTTTTGTAAACTATCCCAGTCATTGCACATTATACATTTCCCAAGAGGTTTAATTTGGGAAAGCATTATTACAAAGAACGTCCATTTGCAATTGAATGCCAAAGAAAGAAGTCAGAATTTCCAGGTATTTGGAACAAACACTTTTTATAAGTATAGCCTAGTTTAAGGAGCAGTGAGCTAGATGAAAGACTAGCAAACTACGCACGGAGGTCCAAAACTAGAGCACCACCTGTGTTTGTATGACTCAAGAGCAAAAAATGTTTCTTTTTACATTTTTATAGGTAAAGTGTAAAAAATGTCTAACAGCCACTCAGTGAGAACAGCTGCTCCGAGAGTTAAGGGTATTGCCCCTTAGCCCCAAAATCCTAAAATATTTACTATATGGTCCTTTACAGGAAAAGTTTGCCAATCCCTGAACTAGATGATCTCCAAGGGCTTTTCTGACTCAGAGTGCATGAGTCCATGGTTTTAAGCGAGATAAAAACACTCTCAGTACTCTGAGATTCCTCCCCCCCATCCGTGAGGAAATGATCAATCTGCTGAAATTGCTGAGCATTTGGAGGCTTCTTTTTGTGTTTTTAACAGTGATCAAAGTTATAAGGTAGTTTGCCCCTAGAGAAAATTTGTGAAATATAAAACTGAAAAGGGAATTTGAGAATTGTCTACGAAGGATTCTTTATGGAGTCTAGCATTTGGACTGAAGAAAATATTGAACCAATTAATTCACAGACGCTACAAATGGAGAGGCTTTTTTACATTAAAAGGTCTTGTGAATTAGAGAGTGCTGAATCACCAAAGATGTTTCTCTCCCATACCTAAAAGCTGATTCTAAGAGATGCCAAGAGAATAAAACAAAAACCAAACCCATTGTCAGTCGTTTCCTACTCCTAGAAACCCTATAGAACAGAGTAGGACTGCCCCATAGGGTTTCCAAGGCTGTAAATCTTTACAGAAGCAGACTGCCACATCCTTCTCTCGCAGAGCGGCTGGTGGGTTCGAACTTCCAACCTTTCAGTTAGCAGCCCAGCGCTTAACCACTGAGCCACCAGGGCTCCTTGCCAAGATAAAGAGGGGGGAAACCTTAATAACAGATTCTCTGGTTCCAAAAGAGAAGGGATGGGTATATAATAACTACTGGGAGTGGATAGTGAAAAATCACTTCTCCTTCCCACCAACTGAAAAACTTCCATTTTCAGTTTACAGCCTTTATGATGCAACCTCTACCCTGTGACCAAGAAAACTGGCCGTAATAGAAATCAATCACTTCTTCATTTAACAATGCTGTCATCACTCCTTATTAAAATCTCTTTTGTCACACACATTTTGTCAAACTATAACATTTGGATGGCTAATGCTACTTAAAGTGATTATGGATTTGAAATATAAGGGAATATTTTTAGCTACACTCCAAAGAAGAATGAACATTATTATGAGATAACAATTACTTTCTCTTGGTCTGAGTCTTTGTTTTCTTATTACTTTTCCTTGTCTTTGTATATATGTGATTATTTCCTTATTTTTTTTACAGTTATCTGGTTATCTATGGCCCTGTGCTAGAACTCTAAGTTCTATATGGAACAAGTATGACTTTATTAAGTAAACATAACCCCCTGAACTAGCAATTATCAGGCTGTCCAACAGTAATACAATTTTTTCAACTTTTCATAGTGAGTCATGTTATACTTTTGACAAAAAAAGATCGTAAAGAACAATCCAGAGAAAAACGAATTTAAAATAGCTGCCAAGGAATCTGTAAGCAAGATTTTTGTTTAATCATGAGAATACTTTTTAGCATTTGTGATTGGAAAATTCAAGATTATAAAGTGAACAGGTCTATGTTTAATATGTAAATAAAGAGAAGCATCTTAATATAAATTTTAAAATGTGAGAAATCTATTAAAGAAGAAAACATGAGTAAAAAATTCACATCACAGGTTTGCCTTGGATTGTCTTCTAGTTCTTGCTCATTGCAGTTATAATATTATAGGAATCAAGCACAGAGTTATGATTAAGAACGTGGGCTTTGGAATTAGACTGGCCTGATTTGAGTCTGGGCTCTGCTACTTATTACAGTATGAACTTGGGCAAGTACCATCTTTAATCATCTGTTTCCTTATCTATAAAATGAGGAAAAAAGAGTTGATATGAAGTTTATATGAGGTAATGAATGTGTTTTACAAAATGTCTAGTAAATAATAAATCACTTAATAATATGTACCCATTGTTATTATTAACCATTCAGTACCAAATTATGTTTAAATAACAATGTGGCTCAAAAAATTCTTCTCTATGGGTAATCTGATTGACTAAATATTTCTTAGTATTTTATTGGATTAGATTAAAATAATTAATATATTATTAGGTAGAAAAAAAATCTTAAATCACTTGGTTATATAAAGCATTCATTTCAGAGCTGTTCATGCTATATGCCTGCCCAGGCAGCTAATGGCCTATGTGACTCATGATTTGTCTTATTACACATTGTAACTTTTGTTTTGTCATTATAGTTAATTTCATTTGCAGTTGTCTTAATAGGTTATTGTAATAATTATAAAAGTAATTTTATCCACAAAATTAACAACCTTACATTCTTGTTGCTTCCTAATAGCAACTTTATAATGTGATAACAGTCAACAGAAAGCTAATAACAGATATGAAGCACTGCTAATGTAATTTCTTTAAGGTTCAGATAATTATTTAATTTTTTTTCCAGAAAGCAATTCCTCTTTTCCACTCAAAGTCAGACAATTCCAAAGGAGAAGTAAGATGAGTATTTAGAGTTCCTACACGCCGTATTGGTGGTCTGATATCATGGGAACTGATTCAATTGCTTGTGGAAGCTCTTCAATTGTTTTCCGCCACATATGTGCATCCCGGGACATAGTTATAAGGGACCACCTTTATCAGGTTTACACCTAAAGGCTTAAAATTGATGTTAGAAGTAACTCCTCCAACTGATAATTTATGGCTTGCTTGACATTATATGCGTATATGTCTCACATCCGGAAGTTGAACTGCCCCATAGGCAGACAGAGTAGAACTACCCCACAGGCAGACAGAGTAGAACTGCCCCATAGGGTTTTCTTGGCTGCAATCTTTATGGAAGCAGATCACCATGTCCTCCTCCTGCAGAGTCTCTGGGTGAGTTCAAACCACCAACCTTTTGGTTTGCAGCTGAGCTCTTAACCATTGAACCCCCAGGAGCAGGAAAACATAAAGCAAAGTTATGCATTGAAGTTTTGTTAATGATTCCATTGTTCAAAATAATCAGTTTATTAGCCTAAATATTTCATTAGGACACTATTACAGGTGTCAGCATATGTCCTGATTGAATTTGACTCTCTGAGATAAAATGTAGCATTTGTTAACATCTAATTAGTAATCTATTCACTTTGATCACTAATGACCTAAATTAAGGTAGATCCACTTAAAGCAAATAGTTTGTCTTGATAAGAAAAGTTAAGCAGTATAATTTGTTCCTCACAGTAGTATAAACCTAGTAACATTTCTGATATAGTTCTTTGAGGATTCTACTGTAGCGTAAGTTTATAAAACTTAAACTTGGTTCATGAGTTTTAATAAAATCACACCTAACTTGAAAACATAATTTATTTTTGCTACTTCTCTCCTTTCATTCATTTTTGTTGGTTCTTCTGTATTATTGATTAGTTAAAAGAAAGGCTAAATGTAAGATGTGACACTGAATGCAAGATCAAGGAATTAAGGCTTGTTATTATATAGAAAATATGTGCAACGGGGAGCCACTGAATGTAATTAAGTAGGTGAGTAACATGGTTTGTCTGCTCTGAAGGGAGATTGTTGTGGAAGTTGCAAGTAGAATGGAATGAAGGCAGGATTGCCAGCTATGAAACAATATTGTGCCTGACTAGGAGAATGACAATGAAAATGTAGAGGCGTAGATTGGCATCACATATTTTGGCAATTAAATTGATAGGGCTTCTCAAGTGATTGGATGTGAGGAGTACATATGCCCAAACTTTTAGAAAAGACAAGGAAGTCTCAAATAGAGAATAAACAAGGCATTTCATAATGTTCTATAATCACATTTAGAAATGTAGATGCTTTTAGAGAAATGATGGATAAATGTTAGTCATGTTTATTGGCTTCAATAAGTAATGAATAAAGATACCATAGAAGTAGGTTGGGGGAGGCTTAGTCAAAACATAAATCATGCAAAATGTCTGTGTATACATTCTTCAAGCACTTAGGAAATGTCTTACAAAGGCATTTTGTCAAGGATCGCAAACATAAATCAGATCTTTAAGATAAAAAATCAACTATTTACATGCTACACAAGAAATAAGGTTCCAATTTACTTGGTTGGTAGTGATCCGTTTATACTACTGTCCCTCTAAAGGACTTGAATCTGTATGAATTCTGTGCACTGCACAGAGGATTTGCATTGGGATGTAAATGGAAGGTGTTTATGTGGATGTTTGTCCCATGAGAGTGGGGATCAAGTGAAAACACACGATGGCTGGCGTTAATCATTCCTCCTTCTAACACATACTACTTAAACTCCAAATATGCCAAGCACTGAGGTAGATACCCAAAGAAACACCAAGATAAATCAATCATGAATCTGACCTCAAATTGTTACCACCCAGGGTTATTGCAAGGTCTAATATAAAGTATTACCGTTTTGTTATATAAACTGCTCTTTATATATATTTAATGATGAATTATTAAATGTATATTTATTTCAGGTCTTGAAGCTAATATTAATTACTCAGTCTGTAAATAAAGAAAACATAACAGTGCATATTATTCATTTTCAAAAAATATTGAGTGTCTACTACATGCCAGACACTGTTCTAGGCACTTGTGATATAACAGTAAACAAAGCATACAAAAATCCTTCACAAACCTGACATTCAAGAGGGAGATACAGACAATAAACAACAGACATAATAAGCACTATAAATAAGTAAATTACATGTTGTGTTAGAGAGTTATAAGTATTATGGAAGAAAGAGGAAGAGGATGAATGAAGTCCAGGAATGCTGAGTTTGGGGGAAAGAAGTGGGAAGCTTACATACGACATTATGTTGGTGCTGCCTGTTTCAAAAACATATGTCTAAGAACATATTTCTACCAGTGACTCAAACTGTCTTGATAGCTTATGAGATTAGTACAGTGTTCATTTGGGTTCGGATCAGATCTTAAGTCCTTGGTTTCCCCATTGCATTTATTTCAACATCTTCCATAGTTAAACTTATTATGATGACTAATATGTTTCCTAAGAACAAATTAATTTGTAATCATATGCTCTGTAATGGAAGCCTTACTAAGTTTTTAACATCAACACATTGATGAAACTATAGTCCATCTCACAGAAAAAAAAACAAAACAAAACTTTCTTTCATTAACTAGACTTGTGACCTTGAACAAATCATTCACTTATTCATTAACTCACTTACTAAGAGACTACTAAGTTCAAAGGTGCTTTAGGAGAGCAGAGTTATCTTGGCAATCAAAAGCTTATATTCTAAAAGAAAGGCTGATGCATCAAAATGACTAAAATATTACACAGAAATAATAAATACTACAATGAAGATACAGATAAGTGCTGTAGGGGATTCAATTCAAGGAAAGACAGCTTCCTGCTAGGTATATCTTATGTATGTTAATTAAAGAGGTGCTATTTAAGCTGGAACTTAAATATAGGTAGAATCTGGATGGGCTCAGATGAGGAAGAAAGAGCATACTAAGCAAAGAGATGAGAAAGGCACAGAAATGACAAAGCACAGGTCAGTTTGGCACTATCCAGATGTGGGAAAGAGGTTTGGAAAGGTAGGTTGGTGACAGATAATGAAAGATCTTAAAAAAAAATTCCTAAAAATTTTGAGTTTGTTCTGTTGGCAAAAGAAGAACTTTGAAGGTTGGGAGGCAATGACATAATTACAACTATAACTGGGGGATAACATATATAGGCAGGATGTGGAGAAAGGGAGAAAAGCCAGGGAAGTATTAACAAGAGACTTCTGATTATAATGGTGTGAAGAATTTGGCAATCCCCGTCTGCAAAACAAAACAAAACAAGTATAAGACTGGACAAATTTGTAAAACAAAACAAAACAAAACACCACTTCAGGTAAATTTACCAAAGGCAGAAAAAAAATTGAGATGTGATTATTCTTGAAAAACTGATAGACCTTGTATAAATAAAAACAGAAATCTGTGACCTTATTGCCTGCGGCTGTTCACCGTGTTCCCAGGTCAGGTGGTGAAAATAGTTTCACCAGTGGGGGCGGGGTGGTTAATGGATTCAGGACAGAGGGCAAAAACTTTTAGCTCTGACAACTAAAAGTGACAGACTCTACTGGGAATAAATGGCATATACAGGAAGTTTTGCTAGACCAAGTTTACAATCTTAATTGGGGCAAGTGGCAGATGATGCAGAAATTTAACAGGGAGATCCTGGAAATAAGATACCTGTAAGAGGGCTAAGATAAGCTTTTCACATGTATTAGGCTGACTGGGAAACTATATGCACCTGAAAGCTTCTTGGAGAAAAGCAAATGTCAAGAGAGAATTAAGAACAGCCTAGAACTTTGAATATGTTCTTCAAATCACACATAGAGAGATTAGCAATGGATGGAAGCCTCATGGGCTTGAGATGTTCAAGTATGAACTCTGCCCAAATCATTGGCTGATGGTTAAACTACGTAGACACAGGGACAAACCCTGGGAGAAAAAGCAAAAAAAAAAAAAAAAAATTCCATATTTTAAGTCTAAGTAAGTTAAAAAAATAAATTAATTAATTAAAAAACCCTAACAGCCAACAGAAAATAAAACAGAATCTAGTACCTTTAATATAATATCTAAAATGTTCAGTTTTCAACCCAGACTTGAGACATGAAAAGAAACAACCTATACCCAGGTTAAAATGCAGTCAATAGAAATTGGTTTGGTGTGGACCTAGATGTTTCATTTAGTTGACAAAGAACTGAAAAATACAGTAACCAAAATAAAACAAGCAATAGATGGCTTAGCAGCAGAATGGATGGGATAGAGGAACAAATCAGTGAACTTGGAGATTGAAGTATAGAAGTTACTTAACCTGAACAACAAAAAGGAGAGGGAAAAAAAAAAAAAAAAGAAAACCAGAACTTAAGGAATCTGTGAGACTATAAGAAAAGATTTAACATTCACGTCATGGAAATTTCTGAAGAAGAGGAGAAAAAGGAGAAGGCTAAAAACGGTGCTGGAGCAATTAGACCCATACTCAAAAAACAAAACAAAAAAGAACCTCAATCTAAACGACACACCACATACAAAAAGTAACTTAAAATGGAACGTGGATTTAAATGTAAATTATCAAATTGTAAAACATTTAGAAAAAAAAGAGGAGAAAATCTTAGAAACTTAGGGCTAGGTGAAGAGTTCTTAGACATGACACCAAAAGTACGATCCATAACAGAAAAAAAAAGATTAATTGGATTTCATAAAAATTAAAAAATTTGCTATTTTAAAGCATTATTACAAACATGAAAGCAAGGTACAGACTGGGAGAAAACATTTTCAAACCACATGTCAGGAAAAGACCTTATATCTAAAATATATAAAGAACTCTCACACTCAAGAGTAAAAACTCAAGCAACCTAGTTAAAAAATGGGCAAAAGATGTGAACAGACATTTCACTGAACGATATACAGATGGAAAAAAGCACAAGAAAGATGCTCAATATCATCAGTCATTTGGGAAATGCAAATTAAAATCAAATGAGTTATGACTACACACTGATTAGAATAGCTAGAATAAAAAACAGTGATAATATAAAATGAGGACATTTGATATTGGTAGGCTTGTAAAATGGTACAGCCACTCTGAGAAGTAGTTTGGCAGTTTCTTATGAAGTTAAACATGCACAATGGAGTATTACACAATGATAAATCACAATGATGAATCTGCGAAGCATCTTATTACATGGATGCATCTGGAGGGCATTATGCTGAATGAAATAAGACAATCACAAAAGGACAAATATTGTATGAGACCACTACTGTAAAAACTCATGAAAAGATTTATACACAAAAAGAAACAATCTTTGATATTTATGAGGGAGGGGAGGGGTGCAGATGGGAAAACACTAAATGGACAGTAGATAAGTGGTAACTTTGGTGAAGGGTAAGGCAGTATACAATACTGGGGAAGCCAGCACAGCTTGTACAAGGAAAGGTCATGGAAGCTCCATAAACACATCCAAACTTCCTGAGGGACCAAATTGCTGGGCTTAGGGCTGTGGGGACCATGGTCTCGGGAAACATCTAGTTCAATTGGCATAACAGTTTATAAAGAAAATGTTCTGCATTCCACTTTGGTGAGTAGCGTCTGGGGTTTTAAAAGCCTGTGAGCAGCCCTCTAAGATACTCCATTGGTCTCACCTCTTCGGGAGTAAAGGAGAACGAAGAAAACTAAAGATACAAGGGAAAGATTAGTCCAAAGGACTAATGGACCACATCTACCACGGCCTCCACCAGACTGAGTCCAGTACAACTAGGTGGTGCCAGCTACCACCACTGACTGCTCTGACAGGGATCACAACAGAGGGTCCTGGACAGAGCTAGAGAAAAATGTAGAACAAAATTTTAACTCACAAAAAAAGACCAAACTGACTGGCCTGACAGGGACTGGAGAAACCCCTAGAGTATGGCCCCCAGACACCCTTTTAGCTCAGTAAGGAAGTCACTCCAGAGGTTCACCCTTCAGCCAAAGATTAGACAGGCCCATAAAACAAAACGAGACTAAAGGAGCACAACAGCCCAGGGACAAGGACTAGAAGGAAGGAGGGGACAGGAGATCTCATAATAAGGAACCCAAGGTTGAGTAGGGAGAGTGTTGACATGTTGGGGGGTTGTTAACCAATGTCGTAAAACAATATGTGTACTGTTTAATGAGAAAGTAGTTTGTTCTGTAAACTTTCATCTAAAGTACAATAAAAAAAAGTTAAACATGCACTTACATTTGAATCAGCAATTACACTGTTGTGTATTTATCCCAAGAAATGAAAGAAGTATGCTTACTCAGAACCTGTACATGAATGCTCATAGCAGCTTTATTTCCATAGCAAAATACTGGAAACAACTTTAATGTCCCTCATTGGTTGCGTGGTTAAACAGTCTCTTGTACATCCATAGAATGGAATATTACTCAGCAAAAAAACAAACAAAAAACAATTATTGACAATACAACAGTCTGGATGAGCTTTAAGGGCATTATGCTTAGTGAAAAACTGTCAGTATCAGAAAGTTACATTCTCTACGATTCATTTCTATAACATTCTTGAAATGACAATATTATAGTTAGGAAGAACAGATTGGTTGTTGCCAGGGTACATTGATGGGGTTGTGGTGAAGGTTATGTGGATACAAAGAGTTAGCATGAGAGAATTCTTTTGTGGTTAAATCGCACGCACACATGAATGTAGGACCAAAAAGTAGTGAAAACTGAATAAGGTCTGTAGTCTACTTAACAGCAATGTACCAATGTCAGTTTCCTGATTTTGATATAGTAATTCTACTATACAAGATGTTATCACTGGAGGAAGCTGGGTGAAGCGTACATGGGATTCTTTGTGCTATTTTTGCAGCTTCTCATGAGTTTGAAATTATTTCAAAATAAAAAAGTTAACAAGAAGAATGTAAGGTTGATTTAACATCTGAAAATCATTCACTAAAATACGCCATATTAATACAACAGAGGAAGAAACCTACCATCATATTAACTAACAAAGGAAAAGCATTTGAGAAAATCCAAAATCCATTCATGATTAAAATAAAAAACAATAGAACTCTCAACCAAGAATAGAAGAAAACTTTCTCAACCAATAAAATGCAGATATAAAAAAACATAATGATAACAGCATATTTAATGATGAAAGACTGAATTGTTTCCCCCCTTAAATCAGGAACAATATAAGGATATTCACTTGCACCATTTCTAGTCAACATTGTGCTGGAGGTTCTAGCTAGTGAAATAAGGAAAAGCAGTAAATTTTGGTACACAAATTGAAAAGGAAGAAGTAAAACTGTATTTATGATCAGAAGACGGAATTGTCTATGTAGAAAATCCTAAGCAATCTAAAAAAAGCCAAAAACTACTATTAGCACTAATAAGTGAGTTTGATAAGTTTGCAGGATAAATATGCAAACATTAATTGCCTTTGTATATACTAGCAATTAACAATCTGTAAACGAATTTAAGAAAACAATTCCATTCACAGTATCATCAAAAAATAAAATACTTAAGAATAAATAGAATAAAAAAGTGCAAGATCTGGACACTGAAAACTCCAAAACTTTGCAGAGGAAAATTAAACAAGACCTAAATAAGCAGAACTATATAGTTGCACAATGGACAATGAAGAAAGAAGCCTGAAGAAGAATTGATGGCTTTGAATTATGGGGTTGGCGAAGAATGTTGAATACACCATGGACTGTCAGAAGAATGAACAAATCTGTCTTGGAAGAAGTACAAGCAAAATGCTCCTTAGAAGCAAGGATGGTAAGACTTCATCTCACATACTTTGGACATGTTATCAGGAGGGACCAGTCCCTGGAGAAGGACATCATGCTTGGTAAAGTAGACTGTCGGCGAAAAAGAGAAAGACCCTCAACGGGATGGACTGACACAATGGCTGCAACAATGGGTTCAAGCATAACAACAGTTGTGAATATGGCACAGGATTAGGCATTGTTTCATTTGGTTATACATAGGTCGCTTTGAGTCGGAACAAACTGAATGGCACCTAACAACAACATACAGCATGCTCATGGATCAAAAGACTCAATGTTATTAAAATGGCATTTCTCTCCAAACTGATCTAAATATTTAACAATTATTTCTATCAGAATCTTAGCAGGCATTTTTTTTTGTAGAAATAGGCATGCTAATCACAAAATTTATATGGAAATGTGAAGTTTTAGAATGACCAAAGAAATTTCTAAAAAGAATAAAGAGGATTTACACTACATCATTTCAAAACTTGCTATTATGCTGTAGAAATCAAGACTGTGCTACTGACATAAGGGTAGACAGATAGATCAATGGAACGCAATGAAGAATATAGAAATACACCCATTCATTTACAGGCAATTGATTTTTTACAAAGGTGTCAAGATAATTCAAAAGGGAAAGGATAGTCTTTTCAATAAATGTTACCAGAATGATTGGATATTCATTTGAAAAAAAAAAATGAACTTAAGCACCTTTCATCATACAGAAAAAAATCAACTCAAAATGAATAATAGATATAAATTTAAGGGCTAAGACAATGAAACTTGAAGGAGAAAATATGAAACAATCTTTGTGACCTTCAGTTAGGTAAATATTTCTTAGTTATAACATGAAAGCACAATACTTCAAAGAAAAATACGTTATATAGGACTTCATCAAAAGTAATAACTTTTTTAGTTGGTAGCCGATTGCTTAGCTGTTTGTGCCACCTAGTCAGCCCACCAAGAGGCTAATTCCTCTAAGCTGTAATTTACATACATACATGCCTGTCTCCCCCATCAAACTGGGAGCTCCTCTGGTTAGGGGCTAGATCTGATTGATCTGTTTCCCCAGTGACCTGACCAAAAAAGTGCTTAGCTATTTGTTCAATGAATTATAATCAAATCTCACTACACCGAACAATTGTTGTAAAGAAAATTCCCCCTTGTAATTGCCACACAAAAGTACTGTAGATCAGGAGTCGACCAGAGAGTAAATATTTTAGATTTTGTGGGCCACCTAGTCTCTGTTGAAACTACTCAACTCTGCCATTGTAGCAAAAAAAAAAAGAAAAAAAAAAGAAAAAAAGCAACCACAGACAATATGTAAATGCATGAGTGTGGCTATATTCTAATAAAACTGTTTATGGACACTGAGATTTCATATAATTTTCGTGTGTCACAAAAAAAAACTAATAACTTTTGTTCTGTACAAGACACCCTTAGGAAAATTAAGGACAAGCTAAAGAATGGGGGAAAATTTGCAAATCTTATATTTGATTAATGATTTATGTACAGACTATATAAAGAACATTTATAATTCAATAATATGGCCAACAACCCAACAAAAATGTAGGTAAAAGATCTGAACAGGCCTTTTCCCAAAGGAGATATAAAATGTCAAGTAAGCACATGAAAAGATGCTAACCAACATTAGTCATTAGGAAAGTGAAAATTAAAACTACAATGAGATTCATAGCCACTAGAATGGCTATTAAAAAAAAGATTGAAAATACCAGATGTGGAGAAATTGGAGCTCTCATAAATTGGGGGAGGAAATGTAAAATGGTGCAGTTATTTTGAAAAGCAATTTGGAAGCTTCTTAAAAAGAAATATACACTTGCCATAGTATAAGTAAACAAACATTTATCATACAATTCTGTAATCCACTCTTATGCATGTACCGAAGAGTAAACAATATATAGGTCCACACAAAGACACGTATGTGAATGTTCATAGCGGAAGTACACATAATAGGGGAAAGTGGAATCAAAATGTCCAACTGGTGAATGAACCAACTGTTTTATATCTATATAATGGAATACTACTGCTATGGATTAAATTGTGTCCCCCTCCCTAAAAAGATATGTTGAAGATCTAACCTCTATACCTGTGACTATGACCTTATTTGGAAATAAGATCTTTCTTTAAATATGTTGACTGTTAGGTTAACTTGATGTCATCCCAGAGTAGAGTGGGAGCTAATCCCTTCTGAGTGGTGTCTTATGAAAGATGAGAATACACATAGATAGGCACAGGTGGAAGCTGCAAGGAATGCCAAAGATTGCCCGAAGCCATCAAAAGCTAGGAAAGAGGCATGCAACGGTGTCTCTCTCAGAGCCTTCAGAAGGAATCAACATGGCCGGTACTCTAATTTGGACTTCCAGTTTCCAGAACTGAGAGACAACAAATATCTCTACTTATAAACCACCCAATTTATTGTATTTTGTTATGGCAGTCATAGGAAACTAAGACAACTAACAACTCAGCAATAGAAAGAACTACTGATACATGCAACAACGTGCATGAACCTCAAAAATATTTTGCTAAGTGAAAGTAGCCAAACACTAAATAGTACGTATTATGTGGCTCTATTTATATGAAATTTCTGGTAAAGTCAGAACTGTAGAGACAGAAAACAGATAAGTGGTTGCTTGGGGCTAAGTGTGAGTGGGAGACGATTACAAATGGACTAAAGGAAATTTTTTGTGGTGATGGAAATATTCTAAAACTAGATTATGGTGACAGTTTCAAAATTATAAAAATTTAATAAAACTCACCAAACTAAATGCTTAAAATGGGTGATTTTTTTAACAAGTAAATTGTTGTTGTTGTTGTCAGGTATCTTTGAGTTGGTTCCAACTTACAGCAACCCCTACGTACAACAGAACAAAATGCTGCCCAGTCCTGCACCATCCTGACAATTGTTGCCATGTTTAAGCCCATTGTTGCAGCCACTGTATCTATCCATCTCATTAAGGGTCTTCCTCTTTTTCGCTGATCCTCTGCTTTACCAAGCAGGATGACCTTCTCCAGGGACTAGTCTCTGCTAATAACATGTCCAATACACGTGACATGAACTATTGCCATCCTCGATTCTAAGGAGCATTCTGGCTGTACATCTTCCAAGACAGATTTGTTTGTTCTTCTAGAAGTCCACGGTATATTCAATATTCTTCATCAACACCATAATTCAAAGCCATCAGTTCTTCAGTCTTCCTTCTTCATTGTCCAGCTTTCCCATGCATATGATGCAATTGAAAATACCATGGCTTGGGTCAGGTACACCTTAGTATTCAAAGTGACATCTTTGCTTTTTAACACTTTAAAGAGGTCTTTTGCAGTAGATTTGCTCAGTGCAATACGTAGTTTGATTTCTTGACTGCTGCTTCCATGGGGGTTGGTTGTGGATCCAAGTAAAATGAAATCCTTGACAATTTCAATATTTTCTCCATTTATCGTGATGTTGCTTATTGGTCCAGTCATGAGGATTTTTGTTATCTTTATATTGAGGTGTAATCAGCACTGAAAGCTATTATCTTCTATCTTCATCAGTAAGTACTTCAAGTCCTCTTCTTTCAGCAAGCAAGGTTGTGTCATCTGCATATTGAAGGTTGTTAATGAGTTTGCCTCCAATTCTGATGCTGCATTCTTCTTCATATAGTCCACCTTCTCTAATTATTTGCTCATTGAATAAGTCTGGTGAAAGGATACAACCCTGACACACACATTTTCTGATTTTAAACCATGCAGCATCTCTTCGTTCTGTTCGAAAAACTGCTTCTTGTTCAATGTACGGTTTTCCCAGGAGCAAAATCAAGCTTTCTGGAATTCTGAGTCTTTGCAATGTCATCCATAATTTGTTATGATCCACACAGTCAGATGCCTTTGGTTAATCAATAAAACACAGGTAAACAGCTTTCTGGTATTCTTTGCTTTCAACCAAAATCTATCTGACATCAGCAATGATATCCCTGGTTCCACCTCCTCCTCTGAATTGGGCTTGAATTTCTGGCAGTTCCCTGTCGATGTGATGCTGCAACAATTTTTGAATTATCTTCAGCAAAATTTTGCTGCTGAACAGAAGATTTCACAGGGCACCTCGAGAAGACAAAGTAAAGTATTATAATGAAACGTGCAAAGACCTAGAGTTAGAAAACTAAAAGGGAAGAACACTTTTGGCATTTCTCAAACTGAAAGAACTGAAGAAAAAATTTGGGCCTTGAGTTGCAATATTGCACAAAATATTGAACTACGCAGGAATCCTCAAAAGAAGATGGAAGGAATACACAGAGTCACTGTACCAAAAAGAATTGGTCTATGTCCAACCATTTCAGGATGTAGTATATGATCAAGAACTGATGGTACTAAAGGAAGAAGTTTAAGCTTTACTGAAGGTATTGGCAAAAAAACAAGGCTCCAGGAATGAACAGATACCAACTGAGATGTTTCAATAAATGGATGCAATGCTGGAAGCACTCGCTCATCTTTGCTAATAAATTTGGAAGACAGCTACCTGGCCAACCAACTGCAAGTGGTCCGTATACTTGCCTATTCCAGGAAAGGTGATCCAGTGGAATGAGGAAATTATCAAACAATATCATTACGATCACACACAAGTAAAATTTTGCTGAAGTAAGTAAATTACACCTCAATAAAGCTGTTAAAAATAATAACAGGTTTGAATATGTATGGAAGCACTGGGGATCAAAAAGAAACATAAGACTTTATGGTAGAATTAATCAATTTTAGTAGATGAGCAAATGTTAGTGGTGAGACAGAAGGAATAAAAAAAAATGACAATGAGATTTTGAGCCCAGGACCTGGTTGGTTTTGCAACCAAATATGGAATGCCAGGGAATAAGAAGATTTAAAAGGAAAAATTACTAAATTCAGTCACTTAGTCTAGATGTCCTTCTCTAAAACACAGATACTATTATGTATATTTTGTTACCCTCAACAGAATTAATGTCTGTGAAAGTACTTTCATAAGTACAAATACAGTTCATATGTATATTCAATTATTTTAATGAAAAGTTATAAATTATTTTAGAACTTATGTGATACATATACATTTATATTTATATTAAAGTTTGTTAAATTTTACATTTGTTGTTATTTTTCAAGCTTTTCCCTGGTATACTGTATGGTCTGTGATGGCAGCAATGGTGTCTGCCAACTATTAGGATCTCTATATCCCTAGCATGTTGTGATAAACAGTAAAAACAAAACAAAACAAAAAAACACTTTATTCAGCCACTTAAAATATTTATTGGACATCTAATATATGTCAGACACTGTTACAATGCTGGAGAATCATTATTGAATAAAATGAACAAAAATAGATCTCATGGAGCTTATATTTTAGAGGAGCAAGATAAACAACAGTTTTATAAAGTAAAATGTATAGAGTGTTAAATGGTAATAAATTCAAAGGAGGAAAAATAATTAAGCAGGGAAAAGGTGTATTAAACTAGAGGCAAAAGCTGACATTTTAGACAAGAGAGCCTTCAAAGACTCCAACGAGAAATGACTTTTGACTGAAGACCTGAAGGAACTAGAAGATGTGACACATATATTCCAAATTCCTTTGAATTTTTTAGTATCTTCAAATATTCCATCTTCATTATCCAAACCTGGCATCAACATCATCTCTACTTACAGATGTCAGGGGGAAGAGAGCAAACAGCAAATCCAAAGGTCCTGAGGTAGAAGCATGTCTGTGTGTTTGAGGATCTGCAAGGAAGCCAGTGCAAATAAAGTGAGGGAAAGAGAGGGAGCACAATGGTGGATGAGGTCAGAGAGAGAAGTGAATAAAGAAGGCAGATCATGTTGGGCCTTTTGATTTTACTCTGAGAAAGACAGGAAGCCATTAGACATTATAACCTGATGGGTGACTGTTAACTAACTTATATTTTAACAGAGTCACTCTGGCTGCTGGGTTGAGAAAAGACTGCCAGGAGAATACAAGGAAGAAGGAGACCAATGAGACGGCTATCGCAATAATCAAGGTGAGAGATGATGGTGGTGTGGACCAAGGTATTGGCAGTGGGGGTTGGAGAAGTGGTCAAATTCTGGATATATTTAAAAGTAGAGCTTCCTATTTTCTAGGAAGACTGTCTATTGACTTGACTTCTGATGAATAGAGTTTATGAATGAAACGTTACATCCAGGTCAAACTTCAGAATACATTATAAAGGTAGAATCCAAAAGGAGGATTTCAGACAGGGCAGATTAATTACATAGAGAGAAGGTAGAGAGAAATAAAAGAGTTTGAGAATTATGTGACAAACAAAAGGGAAGAAACCCAGAAATGAAGGGGAAGATAAATATAGTTTAATGTTTATATAAAATTCAGAAAGTTAATGAAATATTTTAGGGACCTAGCTAAATCTAATATAAGACATTTTGGAAGTTAATATGTAGACTCAGTCTAAAGAGACTGGCAGAATTATTTGGTACTAACCCAATACTAACTTGTATTTCTTGAAAAGTATCACTTAAGTTTCTCACTAGGTTGGTACTCATACATTACCATCTGCCAGGTGCCTAGCTGTGCCTTTTAAGAGAACAAGTGACCGAAGACATCCCAGTTAAGAACCGCCTAATAAATAGCTTCTTGAAAGACACAAGTTTGGAGATTGGCCTATGTCTTGTCAGTTACAGCCCACAAAGTACTTTATTATCCCAACCTGACATCTTTAAAACTATCTTCATTACAGTGCAAGATAAGTCTGCGTTAGCCTTTTTTCATATGGGGTGTAGAGTAAGAGTAGGAACCAGCATGTTCTCAAGATATTTCTCAAAGGCTAAAATTAGTCCATGTGTTTCTTCTTTTAGAATATATACTACAGTGATTGTCATCCAACTACAATAAATTGCTTCCAAAAATTTCATTTCACTTGTTTAAACTTTGACAAAATCTTTGTCAATTGTAGTGATGTGTTAAAAAAGAATTATTTTTAGTCTGTTTAATACCAACAAAATAATTGTTTATCAAGCTATGATATTCCTTGGAAAAGAGTGATGATGTTGATGCCAATTTTTTATAATGAAAATAGAATGCTTTAATATATTAAGAAATCAAAATCTTTTAGATAAAATGATATTGTAATTTCTCTTTCTTCTCTGCAGGCTGACTTTTAGTCTTGCCTCTACATTAACTTAGTGTTTTATGCAATGGTTAGGAATAATAGGTGGGGAATAATTATGAAATGTATTATCAGTGTTATAATCAGTGTCTTAATTATCTAGTGCTGCTATAACAGAAATACCACAAGTGAGTGGCTTTAACAAACAAAAATGTATTTTCTCATCTCACGGTTTAGGAGACTAAAAGTCTGAATTCAGGGTACCGGCTGTAGAGGAAGTCTTTCTCTCTCTGTTGGTTCTAGGGGAAGGTCCTTCTTCCTTGGTACCTTGTTGGTCTTCATGTGGCTTGGCTTCTATCTTCCCCTATCTCTGCTTGCTTGCTTGCTTGCTTGCTTGTTTAATCTCTTTTATATCTCAAAAGAGACTGACTTAAAGATACAACCTACATTAATACTATCTCAATATAACAGAGAAAACCCATTCCCAAATGGGATTATAACCACAGGTATAGGGATTATAATTTACAACACATATTTTTGGGGGACAAAATTCAAACCATAACAATTGGCTTTAGTTTTTTTTTTTTTAAATATCAAATATTTAATGAAACTTATCCAAAGTCCTAATTAAAGATCATCTATCACTGTAAGGATTACCACAAACTCCATGGATAGGAAAATTATTTTAGAAATTATTATAAACCATTACTTCAATCATAGAAGATGATAGCACTAAGTCCCTAAAAGGACTTGTCTGGCTTATCTATTTAAAAGTATCCTCAAGTTTCTATACTAAAGATAACTTAAAATTTAAATATTTCTCCCTTTTCAAGCAATTCATTTAAGCACAAAATGAAACAATTTATACCAAATGTTTGAAAATGGTACATATCCATGTTACTTAAATGTTAATTCATATGAAAGAAAAAGCAAAAATTACTTCCAAGTAAGGACTATCTGGTATGTTTTTCTAGTGAATACCCAACATGCAATTTTCATGAAGCATCCCAAGGTAATACAGGTGAAAAACGACACAAAGTAAATGTCAAACACAAAATCCCACTCTGTGCAAATAGTTTTTCTTGAAATTAAGTAAACAGTAAGTTCAAAGCTGAAATCTTAGAATAAACATTTCCATGGAAATAGGAATAAGATCACATTGAGAAATGATAATAATTAGGTTGCTAGAGAACAGATGCTATAGGTGGAAAAAAACTCATTAAAATGAATTGACAGGTTTATTCCATTTTCAACTATGTATTGAATGGGCATAATCTTTGAGGCTAAACTTAGCATGAATGGTAAAGGTAAATTTTTAACACATAAAGGGAAATCCATGGAAACAATTATAGGAGGTAAAAAATAATTATATAGGAAATATATCAGTAAGCAAATGATACTTAATGAACAACCCATTGTCAAAGTGTTGTTCATGACTCATAGTGACACTATAGGATGGAGGAGAACTCCCCTATAGGGTTTCCAAGGAGTGGCTGGTGGATTCGAACTGCCGACCTTTTTGGTTAGCAGTCGAGCTCTTAACTACTGAGCCACAAGGGCTCCACTAAATAAATAGTAGCTACAAATATATTATGATTAACAACTACTAATTTTTATTGAGGTCTGAAGGTGCGATGATATCAATAATATCACCAACATGTTATGGTTAATATAAAATGCTCTTGGGGCACATAACAGGATAATTTTAAGGGTCAGGAAAGTGGAGCAAAACTATTCCTTTCCATTAAAGTGTAAGGAAAAAGAAATGTTAGTCACAACCAGCAGCAGAGAGGAAAAACAACGGAAAACTTACATAAAAGAAGCATCTTCTTGCTTCAAGTATAGTATATATGATGCTTATTAACTGTAATAAAAGAATATTGAAGGAATGTTGAATGAATCTTGGTGGACTCTAATTGGATTTATCCCAAAGAATGTGCTGTGCATACAGCGTGAAATAAAAAACTAAGGAAATCCTGTTGGATACCTGATGTGAGAAAGCACAACTTACAGAAAAAGAAAACTTGTTTTCTTAATTCATCACTTAGATTTTCAATTGTAGAGACAAGTAAGTGGTGATCTTCTAAAGAATGGATGGAAAGATATTTGAAACTTCTGGCCGGTCTCAAGGAGTGCTGGTGGCACAGTGATTAAGTGTTCGGCTGCTAACTGAATGGTCGGTGGTTTCAACCCACCAATTGCTCTCCACGGGAGAAAGATGTGGCAGTCTGCTCCATAGAGATTTACAGCCTTGGAAACCATATGGGGCAGTTCTACTATGTCCTATAGCGTTGCTATAAGTAGTAATGGACTCAACGGCAATGAGTTTGGGTTTTGAGCTGGTCTCAGGCTAGTTCTGGTCAGCCCAATAAACCCATGAGTGAAAGGGATGGCTCCAACTGCTCCTAGCCTGCATAAGAGGACCTCATTTGTCCACACAGGACAAAACCTCATAAACAGCTATTAGTCATTGCCAGTATAGTCTGGGAGGTGAAATTGGTTATTAATTAAGGAACTTGTGTGAAAATATGGATTAAAAATAAAATAATTAAATTAAATCAGCTGGCTTTAAATAATTTTACATGAATGAAAAAACGACCAATTTAATTGAATTAAAAAAATAAATCATATATTTGATTTTTTTATATGAACAACCTTGGAAGTAATTCCTCCTGGGAAAATGTTTCAGCTTTATTTATTTTATAGTCAGTGTTTTCTCTTTCATATTTAGATTTTCTATTTCCTCCTCCTTCATACTTAAAATCATTGAAATCTACTGAGTGTTGACAGTTTTTATTTTCTTTTGTCATCTAGCTACCTCCTCATACAAAATATAATATTCAACCAAAAGCTCAGCAAAAGGTTGAAAGACAAAAACAGTGAGAACCAATACACCTTCGCCTTCACCAGTATGGTCAAGATGTTTAGGTAAATCATGGTACATGGTGCTTTGTGCTTTTCCATGCAAATGTACGGCTCTTTCTGCTTCTTTACCTATGGTGGCCTTCTGGACATTCTATTTATCTACAAAACACCCTTGTTTGTTTCCCTATTTCATTATTGAATTACAAATTAACATAGAAGCATAATACTTCTCTAGCATTAATCACCTGTCATAGAATTTATACACATAATTTGTTAACTGATTTCACAGAATGTACAAATTCAATAGTCACTATATAGAAGTGAAGTCTTCAGGTTTAAAGGAAAAAAAACCAGCCAGTTTTCTACAAAATAACTGTGAATTTCAGTGAAACACTGAATTGCAGAAATAAATTAACATCTGGCTCAAATTACAGCATTAAACTCCCCTGTGAAATAGATTCAAGAGTGGAAATATTTGAGAAGAAATGCTGAGGCATTCTACAAAACTTCCATTAATTGTCAAATTATTTTATACTGTAAGTCATGTACTGGTATGGGAAAGAGGAAATTTTGCTTGTTGCACGCTGATATTTCAGTTTGAATTATGCTAAAGTTGCTTGATAGATGCATTTTTCTGATTATGATACTCTTAAATTGTCCTTATAGTTGATAGATATGGTATTAATAGTTTAGCTTGCTTATTAAGCAGATTTCAGGTCCACTCAACTAATAGGAAATTGTACTAACCAGTTGGTTGATTGCTGTCTCCCAAAAGCACATTTCACAAACAAATGCTAATGAACTGTAAATTCATTGAGTACACACAGTAATAAAAATGTATGCAATGTTAGTATGTGATACATTAGTGTTTGCTGTTGTTGATAGGTACTGTCAAGTTGTTTCCAACCCAAAGCAACCACAAGCACAACAGAATGAAACAGTCCTGTGCCATCCTCACAATCATTGCTGTGTTTGAGCCCAGTGTTGCAGCCACTGCGTTAATTCATTTAATTGAAGCACTTGCTCTTTTTTACTGACCCTCTACTTTACTAAGCTTGATGTCTTTCTCCAGGGACTGGTCCCTCCTGATAACATGTCCAAAGTATGTGAGACGAAGTCTTAGCGTCCTTGCTTCTAATGAGCACTCTGGTTGTACTTCTTCCAAGACAGATTTATTTGTTCTTCTAGCAGTCCACGATATATTCAATATTCTTCACCAATACCATAACTCAAAGGCATCAATTCTTCTTAAGTCTTCCTTATTCATTGTCCAGCTTTCACATGCAAATTTGGCAATTGAAAATACCATGACTTGGGTCAGGTGCACCTCAGTCCCCAAAAGGACATCTTTGCTTTTTAACATTTTAAAGAGATCTTTTGCAGCAGATTTGTCCAAAGCAATGCGTTGTTTGATCTCTTAACTGCTGCTTCCATGGGCATCGATTACAGATCTCAGTAAAATGAAATCCTTTACAACTTCAATCTTTTCTTCATTTATCATGATGTGGCTTATTGGTCCAGTTGTGAGATTTTTGTTTTCTTTATGTTGAGGTACAATCCATACTGAAGGCTGTAGTCTTTGATCTTCATCAGTAAGTGCTTCAAGTCTTCTTCACTTTCAGCAAGCAAGGTTGTGTCTTCTGCATAATGCAGGTTGTTAATGAGTCTTCCTCCAATCCTGATGTTGCATTCTTCTTCATATAGTCCAGCTTCTCAGATTATTTGCTCAGCATACACACTGAATAAGTATGGTGAAAGGATACAACCCTGACATACACCTTTCCTGACTTTACACCAAGCCGTATTCCCTTGTTCTGTTCAAATAACTGCTTCTTGGTCTAAATACAGGCTCCTCATGAGCACACATTAGTGTTTAGTTGGTAATAATGGTGATTACAGATGATGTGGACATGTATGCGTCCCCATCTTCTCATCTTTCAAATTTATTCCATTTATGACATTGTGCAAAAGTCTATTTGGAAAACAAATCAGATAGTAACAACCTCTTACAGATGTAGAGTGCTTTACAGCATACAAAAAGCACTGTCTCACACACACACACAGATCACTCCACGTGATCTGTCAGATTGGCAGAGAATATCTAAATATGCTGACTTTTATTTATTTATTTTTCTTAACATCTGCAGAAAATTCTCCAGTCTAGTGTTTAGCTTTAGTATAATCATGTAATAATTTGTAGCTAAAATTACTTAGAATGGGCTCAGGCAGATTTGCCAAGACCAAACAGATAGAAATATTTTTTGTCTGTATCTTGTATTCACAAGTTTACATCTCACAAACCACAAGCAATAAAACTGGAGCTTATCACTTTTTGACTTCTGTGTTAGTGATAACTATTTACAAATTAAATGAATGTAAAATACTCAGTTTAGCACTAACATTTTTAAAACAATGATATGAATGCTTATAGTTGAAAGCAATATATCTAAATGAATAAATCTGTTAGTCTGTTAGATTGACAATTTCCATTCTTTGTGAGAATATAATAGTCAAAGGATGTGCCTGATTTTATGTAATTCTGTTAAAAGGAAATGATAAATAACTTAAAAGTTGATGATAAATCAACCTAAAGCAGACATGTTAATGGAAATGTATTAAAATTGAAGAGAATAATAGATCAAACTGCAAAGTTGAATACTTTGGAAGAAAAAAGAAAAAATACTTTTAATGATCAGGATATTTTATTATAAATTATATCACTAAGATCTCTTTGGGGAAATATCAGTTATTATAATAATCTAAAAATCTTATCTGATAACTGGTCCTTCATGCAGAAGCTAACATTTTAAACCTTAACAATTTTATGCAGTTACTAGCTACTGTAGATAATTATTTTCAAGACTTTTATCCTATTTGAATTTTTGAAAGTATGCATTCAGTAATTATACTGCATAATATAGACTGAGGTACTTCTCCCTATAATGAGAGTAATAATAAAATCATCCTAATGAAGCAGAAAAGGTCAGTATGGCTAATTTAAATAATGTCTGCCTATGTAAATGAGCCTCAAGCAAAATGAAACCTCCACAGCATGCAAGTGTTGAACAAAATGAAAGTGCTTGGCATCAATATTCAGCGACAATGCTTCTCATTCAACATTAATAAAACATGAACATTGAACTTTTTGTCAGCAGTGGGGATTGATTTACCTTGCGTCATTTATATTCTTAACTACTCCTTTCTGAAACCAATTAAAAATACTTAGGTTATTTACAATCTATTGTCATAATTCAGAGTGAAAGTAGCTGGCCCAACTAAGAAAGAACATGGGAAATGTCACTGCATCAGCCATTTCCTTTCTTCAGTTCTAAGAATAGTTTGGGAAATGCTAAAACTTGGCTCTGAATAGACAGACTTTCCTTTCTTGACACAGGTAAGCATTCCAAGCTGAGAAACAACAAAAACAGCAACAAACAAACAAAAGAGAGACAAGAAGCACTGCTTTCCAACCTACATGAAAGATCACATATTTTTAAGAGCACCATTTAGCTAACTACCATTTGAAATCACTACCATTACAACTGAAATCATTACCACTTCACATTTTTGTTTGTTTGTTTTTCATGAATAATTAAGACTGGGAAGGGAAGTGTAGTGTGAGTGGGTACATCTGTGAAGGAATCTATCAATTGAAATAGGTGCTTGCTAATCTTAGGTACTCACAAGGAGGTGCCTGCCCCCATCCTTTAACACTGTCTTCACTTCCCCATATACTCATCATATGACTGAAGGCTTTTTCACTTCCTACGAACAGTAGAGTCACTGAGCTGTGAAACCCTGTGCCCATTAGCAGTCACTCCCCATTCCTCCTTCCCAATCCCTGGCAACCATCAATCTACTTTCTATCTCTATATTTATGCCTGTATTGAACATTTCATATTCATGGAATCATACAATATTTGATCTTTTGTGACTACCTTCTTTCATTTAGCATGTTTTCAAGGTTGTGATTGTTAAGGTTGTGTGTCAACTTGGCTGGGCCATGATTCTCAGTGGTTTGGCAGTTATGATGTAGTTTGGCAGTTGTATGATTATGTGATCGCTTCCTGTGAGTAGACAATCAGTTGAAAGGGAGTTTCCTTAGGGGTGTGGCCTGCATCAAATATAAATGGACTTTTTGGCAAGGCTCATGGGCTTTTACTCCTTTGGATCCTGCAGCTGGCTCCTGGTCATCTGATCTCTTGTTCTTGGGACTTGAGCTAGCACCTTCCCAGCCATCTTGTCTGCCAATCTTAGGATTCATTGGTCTTCGCAAGCGCCCTGCTGTCTGACCTGTCGTTCTTGAGTTCGCCAGCCCCTGTGGCTAAGTGAATAAGGAGAAGCCTCCAGCCTGACCCATGGACTTGGGATGTTCCAGCCTCTACAACTGTGTGAATCATTTCCTTGATATAAATCTCTCTCTTTATATATTTATACACTTTACTGGTTTTTTTTTTTTTTTAGATAACCCAGCTTAAGACAAAGGTTAATCCATGTTGTAGCATGTATTAGTACTTCATTTCTGTTTATGGCTGAATAATATTCCATCATACGGATATATCACATTTTGTTTATCCATTCTTCAGATTATGGACATTTGGGATGTTTCTACTTTTGGGCTATTATGAGTAATGCTGCTATGAACACCGGTGTACACATTGTTTTTGGACATACACTTTCATTCCTTTTGAGTATGTACCTACATGTGAAATTGTTGGGTCATATGGGTAACTCCGTATTTAACCATTAGAAGAAATGTCGGTGTTTTCCAAAGTGGCTGCACCATTTTACATTCCCACCAGCAGTATATGAGGCTTACAGATTCATCACATCCTCACCAACCTTTGTTATTATCTGCCTTTTTCTCTAGTAGGTATGAAGTGGTATCTCATTTTGGTTTTGATTTGTATTTACTTGATGGCTAATGACATTGCATATCTTTTCATGTGCTTTTTGGCTATTTGTATATCATCTTTGGAGAAGTATCTATTCAAATCCTTGCCCATTTTTAAAATTGGGTTATTTTTCAATTTTTTGTTGTGTTGTAGGAGTTTTTTATATATTCTGGATACTAGACCTGTATATGATATAAGTTTGCAAACATTTCTCCCATTTTGTAGGTTGTCTTTTTATTTCTAGATGGTGTCATTTGAAGAAAAAATATTTTTAATTTTGATGAAGTTCAATTTATCCATTTTTCTTTGTTTGACTTTAGGCAACATATGTAAGAAACGACTACCTAACGTAAGTTCATGATCTATACCTATGTTTTTCTTTTATGAGCTTTAGAGTATTTCTTTTTACATTTGAGTCTTTAAGCCGTTTTGAGTTAATACTTATATATGGTTGAGGTAGTGATCCAACCTTATTATTTTGCATGTGGATACCAGTTTTTCCAGCTAGGAAATATATTTAAATGGCTATCTCTTTATAGTCTCTGTGCCCTTCAAAATCTAGACAGGTTGAATTTGGTGTTGCAATTGTCTTTCATATATTATTTTTATTTGGACATTAAACACTTCCTTTGTCTATTTTCACTCCTGTTTTAAATATGTGACTTCCAGATTTCAAAAAAAATGTATATGTCTTCCCTAAAAACTCAGGTGTAGCTAGGGAAGTTTAAACTTAAAACACACACACACACGTACACACAGAAAGAGAAATCTTATCAGAAGAAAGTTACTGAAAATATTGTGCAGAGTCACATTATTTATGTGGACTTTGAGAGACTAACAAACAGTAGGTTAATTAGAATTACTGTGATTTGATACAAGTAATTACTGACTCAAAATCATCAATTACTGAAACACAGCTCTAACATTTACAATTAAGTGAGTTGTGATTAAAGGAAATTAAAAGAAGCATGGTGATGGACCAAGAAGTTCCATGCTCCTGCCCCCCTGAAATATATTTTTTTAAAAAAACGAGCATAATCTGTCAGAATCAACTTCATCAGGACTCTGGAAAACAGATAAAAGTTTACAGTAGCCAAGTGAATGCTAAATCAAGAAGAAGGCTATTTAAAAAATGATAGGAAAGCTTTGTGGCTTTTTTTATTTGCCCATGCCCCAACACACTTTTTCAGTTCAATGGCTGACTTGAAGAAGATGGCCTATATTCTCGATGTGAAGTGCTGGTCCTTGGTTCCCAAGAGAGCAGAGCAGTCCTTATTCACAAATGATTGACTTTGTCTTTTCTAACATGTATAGTGGTTACCTAAAGGACTGATGCAAGCCACTTATCTTTTTCACTTATCTTGGGATTCACTCAGGGGTGGAAAGTGTCAGGCATTACTTGAAAACACTGTAAGGGAAACAATCAACCTGCAGCAGCCTGGGACAAAATAATGTGATTTAGACATACAATATACTGCCTAAGACCTGAGAGGAAAAGTTGGGGAGAGTGTCTTTGGGAAATTAGGACACTCAAAAGCACCCGTGTATATGGGGGCATTTAGAGAGCAATGCATATGCCCAGGGCAAGACACATGCTCAGAAATGAACTTAGAAAAACCATACGCTGTTACCTCAGGGGACCCTCTAGTTTCAGTGTAAACCTGGGTTAGTGTTAACGAAGTGCTCTACACATAGCCAATCTGCAAAAACTGCAAGAGGGTTTCTTATTTTCTGTCCTTTTTATCCTTCTTTTTGTTTTATTTTATTTTTCTTTTTTTAAAAACTACTGGCATTCAAGGACATCTCTGTCAAAATACTAGGTGAACACACACTAAAGGAACAGAGACTGCAGTGACCACACAAAAAGGAATACAGTTTTGAAAAATAGTTTGGAAAAGTTACTAAAGCAACAGATTACTACAGCCTTCAACAATTAAAAAAAAATAAAACCCTGAGGAAGAGAGAGAATCAGATATCCAGAGTTACCTCATTATAATATTCAAATTTCACATTTTCAAGAAAAATTACAAGGCATATGAAAAATAAAAAGGAATGGGTCACTCAAGAGAACAAAATAAAGTGATAAAAACCATCCATGAGGAAGCTCAAAAATTCTAATACTAGACAAAGACTTTAAAATAATTTTCTTAAATACAACCAAAGAGATAAAGAAAACAAAGACAAAGAACTAAAGGAAATCAGAAAAATGATGTATGGACAAAATGAAAATATCAATAAAGAGAAAGAAACTATTAAAAAAAAAAGAGGAATCAAGAGGTGGAGCCAACATCTTCTGCAGCAAAGACCTGAAAAACTAAGTAAAACAGATACAAACATCAATCCTGGAACCCTAAGCAGCAAATGAAGGGGTAAAGAACTTGATCAAGCACCGAATGGAGTAATAAAATGACAGAGAACAGAGAGCGAGGAGAGATATGGAGTGGAGGTCCCATGCCAGCTAATGCCACAAGGATTCACCAACTTGGACTACAGCCACAAAGGCCCACAGACAGTGAGTATGGGAAGGCAACTTCACAGAGTTAACAACAGGAGACAGAGCACCTGGTAACCAGGGATACATGCTTTCCCACCCCTCACTCTTCCCTCTACACAGCCTCTGCCCCTTTCCAATGGCTATGGTCACTTGGCCAGAGAGACATCAGCTCACTGATGCCTGGGTCCACCCACCACCAACAGCTGGTTCCCCCAGTGCAGTTTTTTTAAATTTTTTTTTGTTATTTTTAACTTTTTTTGTTTCTTCTCTCTCCCTTCCTTTCCTTTCTTCTGACCAGCTAGCCGTGCCCCTTCTCAAAGTACTATGCTACACCACTCAGCTAGAGAGCCACCAGCACAGCCTCCCTGGTTAGCTGCCACCCCCACCAGCCAGTTCCTTTAGTGCTATTTTTTTATGTTTCTTCTGTATCTCTCCCTTCCTTCCTTCCTTTCCTTTCTCCCACCCAGCTAGCCCCATGTGCTGTCCCTGCCCCCTTTTCTTGGGCTGTGCTGCACCACTTGGCTAGAGAGCCACCGGCACACGGCCTCCCCAGATCTGTGCCACCCCCACCAGCTGGTTCTTTAGCACCATATGCTTTTGGTTTTGTTTTGTTTTTTTGTTTCCTCTCTCTATCCCTTCATTCCTTTCCTTTCTCCCACCTAGCCCCATGCACTGTCCCTGCCCCTTCTATAAGGGATATGCTGCACTGCTCGACTAGAGAGCCACCAGCACACAGCCTCCCCAAGTCACATCACCCCACCTGCTGGCTCCCTTAGCACCATTTTTTTTGTTTTGTTTTTTGTTGTTTCTTCTCTCTCTTTCCCTTCCTTCCTTTCCTTTCTGCCGCCCATCTAGCCCTGTGTGCCATCACTGCCTTTTCTCCATGAGCCGTGATACACTGCTTGGCAAGAGATCCGCTGGTATAGGCCTCCCCAGGTCCATGCTGTCCCCACTGGCTGGCTCCCTCAGTAACATATTTATTTATTTATTGTTGTTTTTTGTTTGCTTTCTCTCTTTCCTTTTTTTTTCCCTTTATCCAGCCCACCTACCCCCATGCACTGCCCACAGCCCTTCTCAACAGGCCAAGCCACACCACTTGGATTGAGAGCCACTGGCACACAGCCTCCTTGGGTCTGTCCCGCCTCTACCCACCAAATCTCACCATGCTGCTATTTTATTTACTTCTTTGTTTCCTTTTTTTGCTTTTGTTTCTCTCTCTTCTTTCTCTCTCCCACTTAGCTCCACATATCATATCTTTTCCCTTCCATCCTGCCTATCTGCACCATGTTCTAAGCTCTGCACCCCCAAACAGCACCATCGAGGACCCCCAACCCTGCTCCACACTATCTTCCAGGCTAGCCTCACCAGCCCCAGTTTGTGCTGAAAACGACCCATCCCTACTCCTCCTGCCCCTCTGGATCTGACCAGCTGCACCATAGTTGAGTGACTGGCCCTGCCCACATAGACAAGGTGGTGAGAAGTATCATATTCACAGACAAGCAAGCAATAAAATACACCCTTCCCGCCTCCCCAGACATAACCAAATCAAACAAAAAAGCAGGACAAAACAAACAAATCTCCAATCAAAAACCAAAGAAAATAATTCCTGAATATCCCAGAGACAGCAGACAATATCAAAGCATATTAAAAAAAAACAGGACAGGATGGCTCCAGTAAGCAACCAAAATGAAACACCGGATGACCTTCCAGTAGAAAAAAAATCACTGGAACTAACTGATAGGGAATTCAGGGCTCTCCATGAGATTAAGACAGAAATTAAGGAAATACAGACAGAAACAAAGAAAAAATAGACAAAATAATGGAAAATACAGACAAAATCAAGGAAAACACAGATAAAGCAAGAGAAGAATTCAGGAAAATAGTACAGGAACAAAATTTCAAAATAAATAAACAGCTAGAAATCATACAAAAACAGTAATTAGAAATTCAAAAAACAAACAACAAGATTTCAGAAATGGGTAGTGCAATAGATGGTTTTAGGAGTAAATTTGAAACAATGGAAGACAGGATCAGTGGAATTTCAGACAAATCTTTGACTATCACTTTGTCTGAGGAAAAAATAGAAAATAATGAATAAAAACGAAGAAAACCTGATAATTATATGGGATAAAATCAAGAACAAAAATTTGGACATAATTAAATTTCCAGAACAGGGAAATAAAACAGAAAACACAGAAAGAATCATTGAAGATTTGTTGACAGAAAACTTCCTTAATATCATGAAAGATGAAAAGCTGACCATCCAAGAAGCTCAACGAACCCCATATAGGATAGACCCCAAAAGAAAGTCACTAAGACATCATAATCACACTCACCAAAACCACAGACAAAGAAAGAATCCTGAGAGCAGCTCAAGGAAAATGAAAAATCACATACAAAGGGGAAAAAAATAACACTAATTCTGATTACCTGACAGAAACCATGCAGGCAAAAAGGCAATGGGATGACATATATAAAACCTTGGAATAAAAAATTGCCAACTAAGAATAATATATTCTGCAAACACTCACCACATATATTGGCGAAATTAGGACATTTCCAGATAAACAGAAATTAAGAGAATATGTAAAAACAAAACCAAACTTACAAAGAATTATTAAAAGGAGTCCTCAGTTAGAGAACAAACAACATAAGACAACAACCAGAGTGTAGGGCGCAGGACAGCATTAGCCAGATACCAACATAGGTAATAAACTCTCAAGGATAAAACAAAACTAAAATATTTACAACAGGGAAACAGAGATGTCAATCTGTAAATAGCAACAATGTCAGAACAATAAAAGAGGGAAAAAATGGTTTAGGTAGAGAACATTCAAATGGAGAGGAAGTCAAGGTGATATCAATCAATAAAAGACTGGATTAAATTAGGAAGATAGAGGTAAGCTACAAAGTAACCAAAAAGGAAGTTAACAAAACTACTCATCAAAATAAAGAAGAAAAACATACAGTTTCAGTAAACACAAAAAACAAAAGAAAGAAAAAAAAATCCACAAACAAAAGCAATTCAGCACAGGAGGGAAAGAGTAACAAAGACAACATTAGCACCACAAAAAAAAAAAAAAAAAAAACACTACAAAATGACAGCAATAAACTCACATCTATCGATAATCACACTGAAGTTAAATGGCTTAAATGCACCCATAAAGAGACAGAGAGTGACAGAATGGATAAAAAACAGGACCTATCACTATGCTGTCTACAAGAGATACACCTTAGAAATAAAGATATAAAAATATTAAAATCAAAGAATGGAAAAAGTATGTCAAGCAAAGAGCAACCAAAAAAGACCACAAGTGGTAATACTAACCTCAGATAAAATAGACTTTAAAACAAAATCCACCATATAAGACAAAGAAGGACAATATAAAATGATTAACAGGACAATAAACTTTGAGGGCATAACACTAATAAATATTTACACACTCAAGGGTTGACAGGGTTTTGACAGGGTTCCAAAATACATAAAACAAACTCTAAAAGCACTGAAAAGAGAAATTGACAGTTCCACAATATTAGTAGGAGATTTCAACACAGCACTCAGTAAAGACAGAACATCTAGAAAGAAACTCAGCAAAGATACAGAAGATCTAAAGGACACAATCAACCAACTCGATATCATAGACATAAACAGAACACTTTGCCCAACAGCAGTAAAGTATATATTCTTTTCCAATGTGCATGGAATGTTCTCACAAATAGACCACATCTTAGGTCAAAAAACAAACCCTCAACAAAATCAAAAACACTGAGATATTAAAAAGTATCTTCTCTGATCATAATGTCATCAAAGTAGAAATTAATAACAGGAAGAGCAAGGGAAAAAAAAATCAAGTACATGGAAAGTGAACAACATCTTGCTTAAAAATCACTGAGTAATAGAAGAAATCAAAGATAGAGCAAAAATTGCTAGAATCAAAAGAGAATGAAAACACACCATACCAAAACTTTTGGAACACAACAAAGGCAGTGCTCAGTGGTCAATTTATAGAAATAGATGCATACATCAAAAAAGAAGAGAGGGACAAAATCAAAATGTTAGGTATGTAACTCAAAAAAATAGAAAGAGAGCAGCAAAGAAGCCCACAGTCATAAGAAGAAAGGAAATAATGATGATCAGAGCAGAAATAAATGAAATAGAGACTAGAAACACAATAGAAAGAATCAGCAAAATTGACATACCATTGGCCAAACTGGTAAAAGAAAAACAGGAGAGGAAGCAAATAACTAAAATAAGAAATGAAAAGGGGCAATCACAATAGAGTCAACTGAATTAAAAAGGATCATAACAGAGGACTATGAAAAAGTATACTCCAACATATTTGAAAACCTGGAGGAAATGGACAAATTTCCATAAACACATTACCTACCTAAGCTAACACAATCTGAGGTCAAAAATCTGAACAGAACCATACAGGAGAAGAGATAGAAAAGGTAATAATAATAAAAAAAAAAAAAACCTCCCAACTAAAAAAGTTCTGGCCCCGATGTCTTCACTGGTGAATTCTACCAAGTATTCAGAGAGGAACTCACACCAGTACTACTCAAACTATTTCAGAACATAGAAAAGGAAGGGACACTTCCAAATTCATACTCTGATGCCAGTATAACCCTGGTATGAAAACCAGGCAAAGACAACATACAAAAAAAGAAAATTACAGACCAATATCTCTCACGAATAAAGATGCAAACATTCTCAACAAAATTCTATCTAGTAAAATTCAGCATCATATAAAAAAAAATACACCCCGACCAAGTGGGATTCATACCAGATATGCAAGGATGGTTTATCATTAGAAAATCAATCAACATAATCCATCACATAAATAAAACAAAAAAGAATGACATGATCATCTCAATCAATGCAGAAAAGGCATTTGATAACATTTAACACCTGTTCCTGATAAAAACTGTCAATAAAATAGGAATAGAAGGGAAATTCTTCTACATAATAAAGGGCGTCTATACAAAACCAACAGCCAACATCATTCTCCGTGGAGAAAGGCTGAAAACATTCACCCTGAGAACAAGGAGAAGACAAGATGCCCTTTGTCATCATTTCTATTTAACATTGGGTGGAAGTCCTAGCTAAACCAATAAGGCAAGAAAAAGAAATAAAGGACATTCATACAGGTAAGGAAGAAGTAAAACTATCCCTACTTGCAGGATATACTATACATAAAGAACCCAAAAGACTCCACAGGAAAACTACTGGAACTAATAGAAAGATTCAGCAGTGTATCAGGATACAAGATAAACATACAAAAATCAGGTGGATTCCTATATTCCAGTGAAGAGAACTAAAAAAGGAAATGAGGAAAGCAATGCCATTTATAATAGCCCCTAAAAAAATAAAATACTTAGGAATAAATCTAATCAGGGATGTAAACAACCTATACAAAGAAAACTACAAAACACTACTGCAAGAAACCAAGAGAACTACAAAAATGGAAAAACATACCATGCTCATGGTTAGGTAGACTCAACATTGTGAAAATGTCAATTTTATCCAAAGCAATCTACATGTACAATGCAATCCCAATCCAAATACCAACAGCATTCTTTAAAGAGATGGAAAAACTAATCATTAACTTTACATGGAAAAGAAAGAGGCCCGGGATAAGTAAAGCACTAAGAGAAGAAGAATAAAGTAGGTGGCCTCACACTACATGACCTCAGAACGTACTATACAGCTTTGGTAGTCAAAATAGTCTGGTATGGCTACAAAGACAGACACATTGGCCAATGGAACAGAATAGTGAACCCAAATGTAAATCCATGCACCTACAGTCACCTGATCAACCTTGTATACAAAACTAAAGGAGAACACCAGCCCAGGGGCAAGGACACAAAGGTAGGAGGGGACAGGAAAGCTAGATGAATGGAAATCGTTGAGAAGGGGAGAAGGTTGACACATTGTGGGGTTGGCAGCAAATGTCACAAAACAATATGTGTATTAATTGTTTAATGAGTAACTAATTTGCTCTGTAAACCTTCATCTAAAGCACAATAAAAATCCATAAATTAAAAAAAAAAGAATCAAGCAGAAATTAAAAAACTGAAAAGAGGACGTGGATGGAGTTCTGTAGGAAAAGGTTTTCATATATAAATGAAGTTACGAGCATATGAATTCGAACTAGATTGTTATCAATTTACAATGTTGAATGTAATCCTAATGGAATATCTAAAAATGCACTAAAATTAATGAGAAGTAAATAAAAATAATTCATTGCAAAAATTAATTAAACACAAAGGAAGACAGTACTGGAGGAAATAGGGAATAAAAAAGTTATAAGACACACAGTATACAACAAGCAAAATGACAAAAGTATTTCACTATCAGTAACTACTATAAATGTAAGTATTAAACTCTGCAGGTGTATGCCAGTTTGTCGTACTCTGGTGGCTTGGCATGTTGCTGTGGTACTGGAAGCTATGCCATTGGAGTTTCAAATACCAGCAGGGTCATCCACGGTGAACAGATTTCAGTGGAGCTTGCAGACTAAGACAGACTGGGAAGGACCTGATAATCTACTTATGGAAAAACTGGCCAGTGAAAATCTTATGGATAGCAGTGGAACAATGTTTGATATAGTGCCAGAAGATGAGTCACTCGGATTGGAAGGCACTCAAAATGTGACTGGGGAAGATCTACCTCCTCAAAGTGGAGTCGACCTTAATGATGTGGATGGAGTCAAACTTTCATGACCTTCATTTGCTGATGTGTAACGACTTAAAATGAGAAGAAACAGTTTCAAACATCCATTAGTAATGTGAATGTGAAATGTACGAAGTATGAATCAAGGAAAATTGGAAGTCATCAAAAATGAAATGGAATACTTGAAGATCAATATACTAGGCATCAGTGAGCTGAAATGGACCGGTATTGGCCATTTTGAATTGGAAAATCATAAGGTCTACGATGCTGGGAATGACGAAACGAAGAATAATGGCATAGAGTTCCTCATCAAAAAAGAACACTTCAAGATCTATCTTGAAGTACAATGCTGTCAGTGATAGGATAATATCCATACGTCTACAAGGAAAACCAGTTAATACAACTATTATTCAAATTTACCCACCAACCACCAATACCAAGGATGAAGATATTGAAGATCTTTACTAACTTCTGCAGTCTGAAATTGATCAAACATGCAATCAAGATAAATTGATAATTATTTGTGATTGGAATTTGAAAGCTGGAAACAAAGAAGGATTGATAGTTGGAAAATATGGCCTTAGTGACAGAAATGACGCTGGAGATTGTGTGATAGAATTTTGCAAGACCAACGTCTTATTCATTGCAAATACCATTTTCAACAACATATAGGGCGACTATACATGTGGACTTCCCTGGGTGGAATACACAGGAATCAAATAGACTACATCTGTGGAAAAAGACAATGGAGAAGCTCAATATAATCAGTCGGAACAAAGCCAGGGGTCGACTGGAACAGACCACTAAATGCTCATATGCAAGTTCAAGTTGAAGATGAAGAAAATTAAAACAAGTCCATGAGAGCCAAAGTACGATCTTCAGAATATCCCACCTGAATTTAGAAACCTTCTCAAGAACAGATTGAACACTAATGACAGCAGGCCAGACTCGTTGTGGGATGCTATCAAGGACATCATACATGAAGAAAGCAAGAGGTCATTAAAGAGAGAGAAAAGAAAGAAAAGACCAAAATGGATATCAGAAGAGACACTGAAAACTGCTCTTGAAGGTAGAGCAGCTAAAGGGAATGGAAGCAATGATGAAGTAAAAGGGCTGAACAGAAGATTTCAAAGAGCTGCTCGAGAACACAAAGTGAAGTATTATAATGAAATGTGCAAAGACCTGGAGTTATAAAAAGAAAAGGGAAGAACGCACTTGGCATTTCTCAAGCTGAAAGAACTGAGGAAAAAAATTCAAGACTTGAATTGCAATAGAGAAGGATTCTATGGGCAAAATATTGAATGATGCAGGGAGCATCAAAAGAAGATGGAAGGAACACAGTCATTGTACCAAAAAGAACTGGTTTACATTCAACCATTTCAGGAGGTCGCATATGATCAAGAATCGATGGTACTGAAGGAAGAAGTCGAAGCTTCACTGAAGGCTTTGGCGATAAACAAGTGTCCAGGACTGACAGAAAACCAAGTGAAATGCTTTCAACATAGGAACAGCTCACTTGTCTATGCCAAGAAATTTGAAAGACAGTTAGTTACCTGGCCAACCAGCTGGAAGAGATTCATATTCGTGCCCATTCCAAAGAAAGGTGATACAATGGAATGTGGAGATTATCGAACAATTTCATTAATATCACATGCAAGTAAAAGTAGTGTCATGGGTTGAATTGTGTCCCCCCAAAATATCTGTCAAATTGGCTGGGTCATAATTCCCAGTATCGTATGATTGTGTACCATTTTGTAAATCTGATGTGATTTCCTTATGTGTTTTAAACTCTGTCACTATGATGAGTTTATACTGATGAGGTTTAGATAGTGTCTTAATCCAATCTCTTTTGAGATATAAAAGAGATAAATGAGCAAAGACACGTGGGAACCTCATGCCACCAAGAAAGCAGTGCCAGGAGCAGAGCGCATCCTTTGGACCTGAGGCTCCTGCACAGGGAAGCTCCCAGACCAATGGAAGATTGATGACACGTAACTTCCTCCAGAGCCAACAGAGAAAGCTTTCCCTTGAAGCTGATGCCCTGAATTTGGACTTGTAGCCTACTGGACTGTGAGAGAATAAACTTCTCTTTGTTAAAGCCATTTACTTGTGGTATTTCTGTTACATAAGCACTAGATAACTAAGACAAGTAGACTGTAGATAATTCAAAAATGGTTGCAGCAGTACATTGACAGAACTGCTGGAAATTCAAGCAGGACTCAGAAGAGGACTTGGAATAAGGGATATCATTGTTGATGTCAGACAGATCTTGGCTGAAAGGAAAGAATACCAGAAAGATGTTTACCTGTGTTTTATTGATTATGCCAAAGAATTTGAAAGTGTGAATCATAACAAATTATGGATAACACTGCTAAGAATGGGAATTCCAGAACACTGAATTGTGCTCATAAGGAACCTGTATATAAGCCAAGAGGCAGTCATTCAAACAGAACAAAAGAATACTGCGTGCTTTAAAATCAGAAAAGATGTGTGTCAGGGTTGTATCATTTCACCATACTTAGTCAATCTATATGCTGAGCAAATAATTAGAGAAGCTGGACTATTTGAAGAAGAACGCGGCATCAGAATTGGAGGCCGACTCATTAACGACCTTTGATATGCAGATGACACAACCTTGCTTGCTGAAAGTGAAGAAGACTTGAAGCACTTACTGATGAAAATCAAAGTCTACAGCCTTCAGTATGGGCTACACCTCAACATAAAGAAAACAAAAATCCTCACAACTATACCAATAAGCAACATCATGATAAACGGAGAAAATACTGAAGTTGTAAAGGATTTTATTTTACTTGGATCCACAATCAACGCCCATGGAAGCAGCAATCAAGAAATCAATTTGTGTCGGGCAAATCTGCTGCAAAAGACCTCTTTAAAGTGTTAAAAAAAAAAAAAAGATGTCACCTAGAGGACTAAGGTGTTCCTGACCCAAGCCATGATATTTTCAATTGCCTCATGCATGAGAAAGTTAGACAATGAGCAGGGGAGACCTTAGAAGAATTGATGCATTTGAATTATGGCGTTGGTGAAGAATATTGAACATACCATGGACTGCCAGAAGATCTAATAAGTCTGTCTTGCAAGAAGTACAGCCAGAATGATCCTAAGAAGCTGGGATTGCAAGACTTTGTCTCACATACTTTGGACATGTTAGCAGGAAGAATCAGTCCCTGGAGAAGGAACTCATGCTTGGTAAAGTAGAAAGTCATCGAAAAATAGGAAGACCCTCGATGAGATTGATTGATACAGTGGCTACAACAACGGGCTCAAACATAGCAAAGATTGTGAGGGTGTCACAGGACTGGGCAGTGTTTTGTTCTGTTGTGCACGGGGTCGCTATGAGTGGGAACTGACTCAAGGGCACCTAACAATAACAACAACAAATGAATGTGGAGAGCTAATGAATATCTTTCAGCCTTGTAGGTAAAAGCAAGAAAGTTAACATTAATTTTGAGGGCCTAATATGTGCCAACCTGTTGCTGTCGGGTAGATTCCGACTCACAGCGACCTTATAAGGACAGAGTAGAACTGCCCCATAGAGTTTCCAAGGAGTGCCTGGTGGATTCAAACTGCTGACCTTTTGGTTAGCAGCTGTGCACTTAACCACTATGCCACCAGGGTTTCCAATACATGCCAAGCAGTATATAAAACATTGTCACCTTTATTCTTCAAGTCAAACTGTTTAAGATCACAAAGCTGATAAACGCTAGAGCTGGGATTCAAATGATGGAGTGATTAAACATCCATTTCTAATACACTATTGCTGCCTCTCTTTTAGAAATCAAAATCTTCATTAAATGAATAATGGCCTGTCTGAACGCTAACCTTTCACTGGGTCTCTCTAAATAGAAAGACTGGGAGAGTTTTACGGCTCAACATAGTTCATTAACACAGTCTTCTCTCTAGACTCTCATTAATCCTATTTGCCTCCTCTTAAACAGAATATAAAAAGCATGAAAATGCTAATTTTCATTTCTTTTATAGAAAAGTGAGAGGAGATTGGATGAGAGATATTAGGGGGAAATAAAAGAAAGGGGTTTCATCAATTCTTACAGAATTATGACCCCACAGCAACTAACAACAACAACAGCACTTTTCTCTACCATGTATTATATTAATTAGGTAAAGTTTCTCTCAGGTGCCCCATATTCCTTGCCTATACCCTTCAGTATTGCCACTCTATCTCACTACTTTTGCTCTGGCTTCTCATACTGTGTCAGTCTGTTTTCTTTGGGGGAAAGCAATTACTAAACCTATTTGAGCTAAGGTATTATGAACTCCTTATTTTATAAAGATGACTAAGTGGTATGTGCATTTTACTAGACAGTCAAAGGAAGAAAAGAATATGTAACCCAAAGTAGTGAATTTCTAATGTAGGAAACTAAAATCTCAGTTTGGGACTTTTTTTTTTTAGTAATATATCTATTTCTTGCACAATCGAGTTGGTATACTAATTTCAAAATATACAGAATATAGCAAAAATCGTGCCCACTGAGCTTAACTAAACTCCCAGAGTTGTCTGATTTAGCAAAGTTGTAGATGGGTCTTGAACCCTTGCCTACTCATGAATACTACATTCTACACAAACTGGTTTAAATCAGAGCCTTGGTGGCTCTCCCATCCTGATGATTGCTTCTGGTTCTTTCTTCATCAACTTCCCCACAGCCAGATAGTATCTGTGGCTAGGCATGGGACTGAGCTTCATTGTGAGTGTGGTGGTGACTATGGAGATTGAATTATTTTTAAATTCAGCCTTTTCCTTTATTAAATCAAAAGTATGAGGGAAATAAAAATTTATCCACAATTCCCTAGCCAGGCTACTGGAGAAAGCAAATTGTATTCTTTATGTTTGGTATGCATACACATGTCTCCATCTCCTTGTCTGTCTGTCTTCACTGTTACTGAAGGAGATTATATGTATATATACACACACACACACACACACACACACACACACACACGGCTGTCGTCTTCAGACATACTGAGTTATAAATAAACATGCATTTAAACAAACTTCCATTACAGTCTCAATTCTTTAAAAAGCATAGCTCTCCAGAGAGCCTCCCCCAACCCTCCTTCAAAAAATCATCATCATTTATGGTGACAAACTGCATCTTAACTGCTTGTCTGAGGTGACTCTGCTTGGGGATGTGTCAGGGACAGTGGGAGACAGGAACAACAATGTTTTGGAGATGGATTTTCCCATTAAGGAGAAACCCGGGGGTCACAATGCTGCATCCACATCCACGCTGAGAAGGAACTAAGCAAGGAGGGTCTTAAACCAAGATGCCAAGTGAAGAGGTATACAGAATTCTGGCAGTGGTATCTAGTAGACAAGTAAGGCCTGACACAGCAGGGTGCACGTGGAACCACCTGCACTGTCTTTTCAAAGTTCCTTCCTTTTGTTGCCATCCTTTCCAACCCCCTAGCTTGCCATCTGGACTGGCATCCTCTGAGAACCCCACTCTAAACTGTGCCAAAAGGTCAGCTCCCCACCAGGCCTTTCTGGAGCACCATATCCAGTGTTTGGGGTAAGGTTGCACTGCACCCACTCGCTTTGAAGCTCTCGAAAGTCTCCTTCCCACCCCCCACAGTTTTGTGGCAGAGATGGGGTGTGAGGGGGCCCCTCTCAGGCCTAGCATCCCTGAAGCCAGCTGTCTCAGCCTTCAAGGAGGCCCCAATTGACGGTGAAGATTGTATTTGATTCCTTTTTTAATATGTATAACAAAACATTTGCCAGTTCAACCATTATTGCATGTATAGTTTAATGACATTACTTTATGTTCACCAGGTTGTACAATCATCACTGTCAGTTTCCAAATTTTTCCATCACTCTTGACAGAAACTCAGTACCCTTTAATCAATAGCTCCTCATTTCCCCCTCCCATCCACCCCTGGTAACAACTAAGAAACTTTGGTCTCTGTACATTTGCCTATTCCAGATATTTCATATAGGTGAGATCATACAATACTTGTCCTTTGTGACTGACTTATTTCACTTAGCATAATGTTTCAAGGTTCATCCACATGGAAGCATATGTAAGGACTTAATTTATCTTTATGGCTGAATAATATTCCATTATATGTATGTACCACTTTTGTTTATCCATTCATTTATTGATGGACACTTAGTTTGTTTCCACCTTTTGACTACTGTGAATAGCGCTGCAATGAAATTGGTGGACAAGTATCTGTTTATGCTCCAGCTTTCGATTCTTTTCGTTGTATTCCTAGGAGTAGAATTGTTGAATCAAATGTCGATTCTATGCTAAACTTTTTGAGGAACCACCAAACTCTTTTCTACATTGGCTGTACAATTTTATAATTGGTTGATTCCAATTTCTACACATTCTTGCCCAAACTTGCTATTTTCTGTTTTTTGTTTTGTTTTTATCATAGCCCTCCTAGTACGGGTGAAGCAGGGCTTCAAAGTGGTTTGAACCGGTTTGGTCATGGTCATTGAAGCAAAACCAGAAGAGACCCGAATTTTTTAAATCTGAGTGAACAGGAATGATAACCGGAACGAAAAAAAATTATCAGTGGAGACCTGGAATGCGAAACTCAGAAGAGGCATAATGAGCCCTTTCACGAACCTAATTCAGAATATTGGATTACTGGCAAAACTGCGGAGAACAACAAACATTGAAGCGGCATGGTCAGCCATCATTTTTGAGCTCAGAGCCGCTGTTTCCCACTCTGCGGGCCAGAAATTTGGTTGCTATGCAACACGTACAGGTGGTAAGAGGGAGATTAAGTTTCTAGCAGGCTGTAAACCGTAATTTTTCCCTTTCTGGTTATAGCTCCAGTTCACCAAAATTTTAAAAATCCGGGTCTGTTCTGGTGTTGCTTCCTCAGCCATGACAGACCGGGCTGAACCAGTTTGGAGCCCTGGGGTGAAGTGGTATCTCATTGTGGTTTGATTTGCAATTCCCTAATGACTAAATTAGGAGCTCTGGTGGCACAGTGGTTAAGAGTTTGGCTGCTAACCAAAAGGTTGGCAGTTCAACTCCACCAGCCGCTCCTTGGAAACCGTACGGGGCAGTTCTACTCTGTCCTATAGGGTCGCTATGAGTTGGAATCAACTCAATGGCAATGCGATAGTGCATATAAAAGTTATGTTAACACTATACAGTAGTTTTTAAGTGTGCATTATGTCTAAATAGCATTATGTCTAAAAAAAGTACATACCGTAATTAAAAAAATATTTTATTGCTAAAAAATACTAACCATAATCTGAGCCTTCAGAGAGTTGTAATCTTTTTGCTGGTGGAGAGTCTTGCCGTGATGTTGATGGCTCCTGACTGATCAGGGTGGTGGTTGCTGAAGGTTAGGGTGGCTGTGGCAATTTCTTAAAATAAGACAACAATAAACTCTGACTCTTCCTTTCACAAAAGCTTTTTCTGTAGCATGCAATGCTGTTTGATAGCATTTTATGCACAGTAGAACTTACTTCAAAATTGGAGTCAATCCTCTCAAACCCTGCTATGCTTTACCAGCTAAGTTTATATAATATTCTAAATCCTTTGTTGTCATTTCAACAGTGTTCACAGTATCATCATCAGGAGTAGATTCTGTCTCAAGAAACCACTTTTTTTGCTCATCCCTAAGAAGCAACTCCTCATCCGTTAAAGTTTTATCATGAGATTGCAGAAATTCAGTCACATCTTCAGGATCCACTTCTAATTTTAGTTCTCTTGCTCTTTTCACCACTCACATCTGCAATTACTTCCTCTACTGAAGTGTTGAACCCCTCAAAGTCATCCATAAGGGTTGGAATCAACTTCTTCCAAACTCCTCCTAATGTTGATATTTTGATCTCCTCCCATGAATCATGAATGTTCTTAATGGCATCTAGAACGGCGAACCCTTTCCAGAAGGTTTTCAATTTACTTTGCCCAGATCCATAGGAGGAATCACTATCTATGGCAGGTATAGCCTTACAAAATGTGTTTCTTAATTAAGACTTGGAAGTCAAAATTACTCCTTGATCCATGGACTGCAGAATGGATGTTGTGTTAGTAGGCATGAAAACAACATTAATCTCCTTGTACATCTCCATCAGAGCTCTTAGGTGACCAGGTGCATTGTCAATGAGCAGTAATATTTTGGAAAAACTCTTTTTTTTTTTTTTCCGAGCAGGACTCAAAAGTGGCCTTAAAATATTCAGTAAGCCATGTTGTAAACAGATGCGCTATCATCCAGCCTTTGTTGTTCCATTTACAGAGTACAGGCAAAGTATGTTTAGCATAATTCTTAAGGGTCTTAGGATTTTTTGGAATGGTAAATGAGCATTGGCTTCAACTTAAAGTCACCAGCTGCATTCGGCTCTGACAAGAGGCTCACCCTGTCCTTTGAAGCTTTGAAGCCAGGCATTGACTTCTCCTCTCTAGCTATGAAAGTCCTAGATGGTATCTTCTTCCAATATAAGGCTGTTTAATCTACAATGAAAATCTGTTGTTCCATGTAACTACCTTCATCAGTTATCTGAGCTAGATCTTCTGGATAACTTGCTGTAGCTTCTACATCAGCGCATGCTGCTTCACCTTGCACTTTAATGTTATGGAGATGACTTCTTTCCTTAAACCTCACGAACCAACCTCTGCTAGCTTCAAACTTTTCTTCTGCAGCTTCCTCACCTCTCTCAGTCTTCATAGAATTGAAGAGAGTCAGGACCTTGCTCTGGATTAGGCTTTGGATTAAGGGAATGTTGTGGCTGGTTTGATCTTCTATCCAGACCACAAAATCAGCAATTAGAGGTTGTTTTGCTTCCTTATCATTCGTGCGTTCACTGGAGTAACACTTTTAATTTCCTTTGCATTCACAGCTTGACTAACTGTTTGGATCAAGAGACCTAGCTTTCAGCTATGTCTGCTTTCGACATGCCTTCCTCACTGAACATACTCATTTCTAGATTTTGATTTAAAGTGAGAGACTTGTGACTCTTCCTTTCACTTGTACACTTAGAGGCAATTGTAGGGTTATTAATTGGCCTAATTTCAATATTGTCATGTCTCAGGGAATAGGGAGGCCTGAGGAGAGGGAGAGAGACGGGGAACGGCCAGTTGGTGGAGCAGTCAGAACACACACAACCTTTATCGATTAAGTTTGCCGTCTTACATGTGCACAGATCGTGACGCCCCTAAACAACTGCAATAGTAACATCAAAGATCACTAATCACAGGTTACCGTAACAGATATAGTAATAATGAAAAAGGTTTAAATATTTTCCTGATTCTTGGTGTGAGTGATTTTTGATTGATACCTGGACATTTTTGGTATTATATTATGAGATTCTGTATCTTATTTAAACCTTCTGTTTTAGCTAGCTTTCACTGATAGTGTTATGGAAGAAGAAGTGGCAATGTTGCCTCATCACTGCCATTTGTGGGTAGACATCCAGTTTCTCACTTGGCATCCCTTTACACATGAGATGGGGGGAACTCCGTGTTAGTGCTGGGCAAGGGTAGGAGTTCCAGCTCCCCACTAGGCCTCCACTGATACCTCTTTGGCTCTGAGTGGTAGAAATACTCATTACTGTTCCCCATATAACCTCTACCGACACCAGGGGGTAGCAGTGGTGATCTCCCTTAAAGGCTGCTGGTCAGTGACGAAAGCCCTAATTCTCTAATAGGCTTCCTTTGACATAACCCCTATTGAGAGGAGAAGGGGTGACTGATTAATGCTGGGTGAGGGTAGAATTCCAGGCTTTCCATGTGGTCTCCAATGACACTATAGAAGAATAAGCTTCATGACCACTTGGCAGGGATGAATGTCCCAGATCCCCACTTGGCCTTTTCTGACACCACTCAGCAAGGTGATTGGGGTACCTCTCTATATAGCCTGGTGAGAATGGAAGTCCAGGCTTCCCACTAGGCTTTTGCTGGCATGGGTAGGAATGGAACTACAACTTTATCTGTGGTGTTTGCCTGGAGTAGAGCAATTACTGTCTAAAAGTTTTCTGACTTGCTAGGTCGTCCCTTTCCTGGTGCTTTGGCTATAGAGAGCAGGCTTTTGATGGGGCTTTTGTTGTCGGCACCCATTGGCATCTCTGGGATGCCAGAATCTTCAGCTGCATAAGTGGCATATATGATGCCAAAAGAAAACTCAGGGAACTTGCTTTTCCACTCTTTTGGGTACTGAGATCCCTAGCCAGTCTGCCTTCCTCTCTCTACCTTTCAGGGTCTTCTTACATTTGTTTTAAAAATAATATACAGGGTACATCTACTCTATATTCCCAGAAATTGAAGTCCCTTAGTTTGTTTTTATATATTATTAAAACAAACAAACAAAAAACCCAAACCCATTGCCATCGAGTCAATTCTGACTCATAGAGACCCTATAGGACAGAGTAGAACTGCCCCATAGGGTTTCCAAGGAAAGGCTGGTAGATTTGAACTCCTGACCTTTTGGCTAGCAGCCAAGCTCTTAACCACTTTGTCACCATGACTCCTTATATATTATTAGGTGTTATGAAAACAAAGTCATCAAGTATATGTATATATATGGAGACAGAGGGAGAGAAAGAGAAGAGAAAAGGAGAAGACAGTTATATCTGGGCACCATCTGAAGCAGCCCCTAATTTTCAGATTATAAACTGGCAGTTTGGATTTTTTAGTTTTAAATTTGGAACTTCATGGTTATATGGATGTCATAGATTAAGTCAGGAAGTAATGGCACAAAACAATATGTAGCCTGGAGAAATGAATGAAAACAACCAGCTGAATTTTCCCTAATAGCTATGGAGTGATGCTATTATTTGTAGAGGGCTGGGAGGTAAGATTACTTTGTCTTACCCTAAACCATGTGTCTTAGTTATCTAGTGCTGCTATAGCAGAAATACAATAAATGGGTGGCTTTAACAAACAGAAATTTATTTTCTCATAGTTTAGGAGGCTAGAAGTTCAAATTCAGGGTGCTGGCTCTAGAGGAAGGCCCTCTGTCCACTCTGGGGAAAGGTCCTTTTGTCTTTTCAGCTTCTATTCCTTGGTTTCTTGGTGATCTTCATGTGGTATGGCATCTATATTCTCCCATCTCTGCTTGCTTGCTTGGATGCTTTCTCAATCTGCTCTTTTTATATCTCAAAAGAGATTGATTTAAGACACACCCTACACTAATACTGCCTCATTAAAGTGACAAAGAAAACTCATTCCCAAATGAAATTATAACCACAGGTATAGGAGTTAGGATTTACAATACATATTTTTTGGGGACCCAATTTAATCCATAACACCATGAGATATCATTTCCATTCCCATCACGAAGAAATCTCAGCCAGAGTCCTACACTGAAAATGTTGGATAAGGCCTAACTCTTACTTCATCACCATATTTGACGCTGGAATCAAGAACTTGATGGAAGTCAAACCAATGTAGGAATCTTGAGGAAATTAGTTGTTCCTTGATTCAGCATCATGGCTCTTGGTGGAACCGTATTTAGTTTCCAAACAGTTTCAGCCTATCTACTGATTTGTATTCTCACTTCATCCTGGAAATCTGATCTCATTTGCTATCTGTTGTCTTTCTCAGTGGTTTGCATGTCTTAACTCTGGGTTGTACTTTATGATGAATTCAATCATATAAATTCAGTAGGAAGACGCAGAGACTATTTGAGAGAAAAACTAGGTTAATGTTGGAGACGTAGGAGCCATTGAGAACATTCCCTTTCTCTTTGCTTTAGATTCTTACACATCACTCATTAACCCATTGGTTGGACAAACAGAAGATGAAAATTTCCATACAAAAAGTTGTGAGTGTTGTTTCTGGTGGGGATGCAAATTTCTATTTGATTCTGAAAAACAAAGCATATCTCTAAGGGTAGGACGCATATGTAAATTTAACTCCAAGATGAAATAATATTTGCAGATAGAGGTGCCTTAGTGTTTGGGTAGCTTTGGAAAGAGGGGATACCTGAGCTTTCCGAGAAGGAAAAGTCAACTCTGACAAGAAAGAAATTGTGCTAGGATTCCTTTCTTCAAGGGAACGTTTACAATTAAAGTCATATTTACATGTAAAGGAATATTAGGTAGTTATTCGACTGTCTTTGATCCAAACTTTTGAGACATGTTTGGAAACTGGATCTGAAACATGAATTACTCACTCCCATACCATTCAATAAAGTTTGAGGAGTTGTTTATGCTTCATTTTTCAGGGATCCAAAGTTCAGAAATATGAGGTTAAATGGAGTTAGGAGGTGTTCTAAGCAACTTTTATATGAAAACGAACCTTTCACCTTTGTTATTTCATAGGACAAAACTTAAAACAACTTTAAAATATGAATAAATAAAGCTCAATATTACACTTAGTATTACCTTCATTAAATTCTTTCCCCCTTCTATTCATAAAGTCCTATGTTATGCACACGTATTTAAAAGTGTCTAATAGTTCCCTCAAGTTTCAAGGTAGCACACTGAAGTATTGACAGTCAACTTGTAAATATTCTGCACACTCACAGGAAACCTGTATAAATAATTTATCAAATTCTTGAGGAGGGAAACACATCAATATATTAAACCTTAATTTTAAAAACTGAATTGCTAAAAAAAATTGTTAAAGAGAATCCCAATTAAATTTATGTTGCTAATAATTTGACAAAAGAGAGGCTAGATCACAAGGAGATAAGAGTCTAGGGGTCACGTTTACTTTCTCTGGCTCTGTTGTTACTCTGTCTCTTATCCATTTTCCACATAACAACCTAAATGACATTTCTAAAGCTCATATATGACACTTCTCTGATTAAATATTTCAATGGCATCCCATTCCCTTTAAAATAAAGACCAAATAATGAAATATGAAGCTTTTGGTAATCTGGCTCCTTCCTGCTTACTCCTTCAATCTAACTTCTTTCCACTGACTTCTCACCCAACCCCACATCAAAACAATCTTTGCCTGGATGACTCATACTTAACCTTTAGATCTTATCTTCCTCAAGGTCTTTGTCTCTGATTGCCTCAGACTAGATCAAGTCCCCCTGTTACACTTTCTCATAAGACCATGTAATTTTCCTTCAAAACATTTATCCTATTTTTTTTATATAGTTAGGAATTTCAAAAGTCTGGATTGTTACTTAAGACTGTATATTGAAAACCAAATTAGCTTCAGTATAGAAATAGGAACACATAGCATGTGATATTAATAATAATAAAAATGGTTACGATTTATTTTATGCTTACTATCCTATGAGAAAGGAGCCCTGGTGTGCAGTGGTTAAGCACTTGGCTGCTAACCAAAAGATCAGCAGTTCGCATCTACCAGCTGCTCTGCAGGAGAAAGATGTAGCAGTTGTCTCCCATGAAGATTACAGCCTTGGAAACCCTATGTGGCAGTTGTACTCTGTTCTATAGCATCGCTATAAGTCAGAATTAACTCGATGAGAATAGATTTGGTTTATCCTATGAGGCAAAGCCTGATATTTTTCAGCACAATGTAGTGAGTGGCTCTGGAACCAGACTGCCAAGGTTCAAATATTAACTTTGTCTTTAACTAGATGTGTAACCTTGGACAACTCAATCTCTCTGGGGCTTTTGCTTCTTCATCTGTAAAATGGAGATACAAATAACATCTATCTCTTAGGGCTATTATCAGCATTATTGTAAAATGCTTAGAACATGTTTGGCACATGTTTTTGTTGTTAGGTGCCATGGAGTTGGTTCTGACTCGTAGTGACCCTGTGTACACCAGAATGAAACATTGTCCAGTCCTGCACCATCCTCACTATCGTTGCTATGCTTGAGCCCATTGTTGCAGCCCCTGTGTCAGTCCATCTCCTTGAGGGTCTTCCTGTTTTTCTCTGACCCTCCACTTTACCAAGGATGATGTCCTTCTCCAGGGACTGGCCCCTCCTGATCACATGCCCAAAGTATGTGAGACAAAGTCTCGTCATCCTCACTTCTAAAGAGCGTTCTGGCTGTACTTTTTCCAAGACAGATTTGTTCGTTCTTTTGGCAGTCCATGGTATATTCAATATTCTTAGCCAACACCATATGCTCAAAGGCGTCAACTCTTCTTCGGTCTTCCTCATTCATTGTCCAGCTTTCCACGCATATGAGGAGATTGAAAACACCTTGGCTTGGGTCAGGTGCAACTTAGTCCTCAAAGTGACCTCATTGCTTTTTTAACACTTAAAAGAGGTCTTTTGCAGCAGATTTGCCCAGTGCAGCATGTCGTTTGATTTCTTCTCTGCTGCTTCCACGAACATTGATTGTGAATCCAAGTAAAATGAAATCCTCAGTAACGTCAATCTTTTCTCCATTTGTCATGATGCTGCTTATTGGTCCATTTGTGAGGATTTTTTCTTTCTTTATGTTGAGATGTAATCCGTACTGAAGGCTGTAGTCTTTGATCTTCATCAGTAAGTGCTTCAAGACCTCTTCACTTTTGGCAAGCAAGGCTGTGTCATCTGCGTAATGCAGGTTGTTAATGAGTCTTCCTCCAATCCTGAAGCCCCATTCTTCTTCATCCAATCCACCTTCTCAGATTATTTGCTCAGTATACAGATTGAATAAGTATGGTGAAAGAATACAACCCCGACACCCACCTTTCCTGACTTTAAACCATGCAGTATCCCTCTGCTCTGTTCGAACAACTACCTCTGGATGTTATGTACAAGTTCTTCATGACCACAATTAGTAAACACTATATAATTTGTTAAATTATCAATATTTTGTAGACAAGAAAAAAGTCCCAATTAGAAAGTGTAGAGAAGCAGTAACTTAGGATTCTATATTAGACAAAATGCACTTTCTGTAATGGTGAAATGTTATTAAGGCCTAGAAAAAAATGTCAAGTTCTTAGCAACAAATATAAATTCACAAAGCAGTACAAATAATTTTGGGAGCATGTTAAAATTTGAGAAATGGACAGTAAACTATTAAATAACAGACTGTTCTGATATTATGAGAAACATGAAAGTTTACTTCAGCCTTGATCCTGGTAAAATCAAAATGTTCCTTTACATTAAACAACAATAATGAAAAAATCTATCCACTTAGAAAGTTTTTTTTTGATTAAATACAGGCTTTCTTTTTTTGTTGTTGTTAAATACAATTCAGAGTACTACTAAATGCTGAATTATCAAAGTTTTTGGACAATTATTTTTCTATTAAGAATACCAAATTTTGAGCTGTAAACTTTCACCTAAAGTGAAATTAAAGAAAAAGAATACCAAATTAGCATTTAACAATTCAATCCATGTGAATTTTGTCTGTATCTATTGGAAGGAACTTCATTTTTTAGAAAAGTGTTTGACTAATGCTCAAACTGTTCCCAATCAGGAGAATAGTCCATTGTTGGTCTTCTCCCTGTATCATATTGCTTTATTCATTTATTCTCTGTTTCATTGACACTGGCAGTTCTTGTGGGCCCAGTGGTAATTAGGTGCCAGATGGCCTGGAGAAATTCCTAATTTTTAAATGTTCAGTATACTTCTAGCTGAATAATAAACATAAGGCTCCAGAAAATTATATGCTTATTGTGAGACATTCAACTATCTTTAATAAAATATTTGATATTTTTTATTATGGATATGTATTGATGATTCCTGCTATATATATTCAAAGACAGAGTTTCAGCAATTAATAAAAGGGTTGTGAATGTGCAGGTCTGACTGTGAACAAGAGAAAATAATTTCATATTGAAGTAAGAATGTTCAGGACACTGCTCAATTGAGAACTGATAAGCACAAAATTATCTGGTTTGCCTGCATAGTGGGTTGGGATGTACACAAGTGTGCAGTAGTAAAATTGGTTCATTTACTCATTCATTCAGCAACTATTTTACTTATTACTGATTATATACTTGTCACTGTTCTAAGCACGGGGATTACAATGGTACACAAAAACAGACACAGTCCCTGCCAAAAAGGAGATAATATGGGAGATACAGGCATTAATTTTTAAAGATTACTAAAATAAAAGTAAAGATAATTGTCCATTTCTCTCCACTGTTTCTTTCGTAGATTTCCTATCTAGCTCTCCTCTGACCCTAAGGGAATCTTGTTCTAACAATCCTCTCTCCGTTTTCCTTAGCGTTTAATGATGAAGGTCAGGAACATATGCAATCTTTCCTTAGCCACAGGTATCTATTTTGTGTACTATTTCCTTGAAGCTCTATCAGTTTGTGAGAATGGGTAGTACTAATGTGTTCCTCCTCCCTTGCCTTATTTAATATATCTACTTTAACATAATTAAATAACCAGTTCCTTAAAAAGGCTCAAAAGAGACGATATTATTTTAAATTCCAAGCATTAAGGCAGTCTGTTGAGGGAAATGGTGTGCAGCCTCAAATCATCATGTAAACAACCTTTTCTTTCATTCAAAGAGGTATTTTTGTGTAGTGGTAAGAACATGGGCTGTAGAATCATATATATCTGAGTTAGAATCCCATCTCAGCTGCTTATGAGGTATGTGGTCTTAGCCAAGTAATTATGCCTCTTCGAACCCCAATTTCTGCACCTGTAAACTAGGTGTTTACTTTCATCTCACAGGATTGTAATGAGAACAGTACCTGGCTCATGTTGTTATTAGCTATCATAGAGTCGATTCTGACTCATGGAAACCCTATGTGTATAGAGTATAACTGCTCCTTAGGGGTTTCAAGGCTCTGAACTTTTGCTAGCAGATTGCCAGGCCTGTCTTCCGTGGCACCTCTGGGTGGGTTCGAACTGCCAACCTTTCAAGCATTTAGCCATTTGCGCCATCCAGTGACTCCTTAGCTCATATTAGGCACTCAATAAATGTTAGTTTCTTTCCTTTTACTTATTTGGTTTTGTTGGTACTGACTATATATTTAGACTATTAAATGGCAATAAATGAAGTGATCAAACTATACTAGCAATAGTTTACCATCAATATGCGTCTTTTCATAGTTTCATTTGCCCTAGTTCCCAAATGCAAACTTCTTTTAAAGGAGTATTTTTATTTTGTTTTCCTGATAACAAAGTTTGTAATCAATAAAAAAGGTAAATCACATTAGACAACATGTATTTTTCTTCTAAACTCTAACCTTCGCATTTATTCTGATCTGCATCAGTGTAAATCACACTCAATAATTTAATAATTTGAGAACTCTATTTTAATGACACTTTGAATGCATTATCTACTACAGGCAGACCACAGTAAAGTATTAAGGCATTAGAACTTCATCCTAAAGATTGTACATTTGTATTAATTGTTTCAATTTTAAACTGTCTTAATTTGAGACTCAAATTTAGATAAAATCTCATTCAAGTTATTTTTTCTTAAAAGGTGAATTCAGCCTCACCTTAGAGATAGAAGTGCTTGAGGGACAAAAGTACTATAAATACTTATATAAAAATAGTTTGACCATGAAATTTGAAGTATATTTCCTTATGATATCTTTAGACAATGCTTATGGACACTTAAGAGAAACATTTTTATAAGCATAATCTTTCACTGGATTTACTTTAAACTGTTTAAATATGAGCCTTTCAATTGAGCCAACTAGGTTTAAACACCCTATAAATTCAGTTATTAAATGAAAACCATTCTCGTCAGTAATTGGGTATAATTCTGGTGACAGAGCAGAAATTATTTCAAATATCCTGAAAGAGAATACTTTTTGGCTTTTAATTTGCACTGAAGATATTATTTTCAAAAATTGCTAAAAGACAAGTTTAAAAGAAAGTATCAGAGTTTAAAGGAAGGGAAAGGATGGATAGATTTCCTCCTGCTTGTAAGGCCTTACCCCAAACCACTGGCCAAACTGACAAAAGAAAAACAGGAGAGGAAGTAAATAACCAGAATAAGAAATCAGATGGGGGACATTACAACAGACCCAACTGAAATAAAAAGGATCATAGCAGAATACTATGAAAACCTGTGCTTCAACAAATTTGAGAACCTAGAGGAAATGGATAAATTTCTAGAAACACACTACATACCTAAACTAACATAAGCTGAGATAGAAAATATGAACTGACTCATAACAAGAGAATAAATTGAAGAGATAATAAAAAAACTCCCAAAAAAATAATAATAATAATAAAAAAGCCCTGGCCTGTACAGCTTCATTGGAGAATTCTACTAAAAATTTAGAGAAGAACTCACACCAGTACTGTTCAAAATATTTCTGAGCATAGATAACAAAGGAACACTCCTAAATTCATTTTGTGAAGCCAGATACCAAAAGCCAGACAAAGACACAACAAAAAAAGAAAATTACAGACCAATATCTCTCACGAATATAGATGCAGAAATTAGCAACAAAATACTAGACAATAGAATTCAGTATTATATCAAACAAATAATACACCACAACTAAGTGGGATTCACACCAGGTATGCAAGGATGGTGCAACAATGGAAATCAAGGTAATCCATCACATAAATAAAAGAATCACATAATCATCTCAATCAATGCGGAAAAGGCATTTGATAAAGTCCAACACCCATTCCTGATAAAAACTCTCAATTAAATAGGAGGGAAATTCCTCAACATAATAAAGGGAAACCCTGGTGGTGTACTGGTTAAGAGCTACAGCTGCTAACCAACAGGTAAGCAGTTCTAATTCACCAGTCACTCCTTGGAAACCCTATGGGGCAGTTCTATTCTGTCCTATAGAGTCACCATGAGTTGGAATCGACTCGATGGCAAGGGGTTTGGTTTGGTTTATACAAAACCAGTATCCAACATCATTCTCAATGGAAAGAGGCAGAAAGCATTCCCCCTGAGAAGGGAAGCAAGATAAGGATACCCATTGTCACCACTGCTATTTAACATTGTGCTGAAAGTCCTAGCTAGAGCAACAAGGCAAGAAAAAGAAAGAAAGCTTATCCAAATTAGAAAGGAAGAAATACAACTATCCCCATTTGCAGATGATATGATCCTATACATAGACAACCCAGAAGATTCTGCAAAGAAACTACTGGAACTAATAGAAAGATTTAGCAGAGTAGCAGCATAAAAGATCAACAGACAAAAATCAGTTGAATTCCTATACGCCAATAAAGAGCAGGAAGACTCAACATTGTGAAAATGTCAATCCTACCCAAAGTGATCTACAGATATGATGCAATCCTGATCCACATACCAACAGCACTCTTAACGAGATGGAAAAACTAATCACCAACTTTACATAGAAAGGAAAGAGGCCCTGGATAAGCAAAGCATTATTGAAGAAAAAGAACAAAGTAGGAGGCCTTACACTATCTAATCTCAGAACCTACTATACAGCCACAGTAATCAAAACAGCCTGGTACTGGTACAACGACAGACACATTGACCAATACAATCGAATAGAGAACCCAGATGTAAATCCATCCACCTATGGTCATTTGATCTTTGACAAAGGACCAAAGTCCATTAAATGGAAAAAGACAGTAATTTTAACAAATGGTACCAACAAAACTGGATGTCCATCTGTAAAAAAATGAAACAGGACCCATACCTCACACCATAAACAAAAACTAACTCAAAATGGATCAAAGACCTCAATATAAAACCAAAAATGATAGAAATCATGGAAGAAAAAATAGGGACAATGTCAGGGACCGTAATACATGGCATAAATACATTATAAACTATAACAATGTACAAACACCAGAAGATTAACTAGATAACTGGGAGCTAATAAAAATTAAACACTTATTTTCATCAAAAGACTTCATCAAAAGAGTAAAAAGAGAACCTACACACTGCGAAAAAAATTTTGGCTATGACATCTGACAATGACCTAATCTTTAAAATCTATAGAATACTTCAACACCTCAACAACAAAAAGATAAATAACCCAATTAAAAAATGGGCAAAGGATATGAACAGACACTTAACCAAAGAAGACATTCAGGTGTCTAACAGACACATGAGGAAATGCTCACAATCATTAGCCAACAGAGAAATGCAATCAAAACTACAATGAGATATCATCTCACCTCAACATTACCGGCATGAATAAAAAAAAAAAACAAAACAGAAAAGAACAAATGTTGGAGAGGTTGCAGGGAGATTGAAACTCTTATGCATGGCTGGTGGTAGTGTCAAATGGTACAACCACTATGGAAAACAGTATGGCACCTCCTTAAAAATCTACTAATAGAAATACCATACAATCCAGCAGTCCACTCCTAGGAATATATCCTAGAGAAATAAGCGCTGTCACACGAATAGAGATATGCTCACCCATGTTCATTGCAGAATTATTCACAATAGCAAAAAGATGGAAACAACCTAAGTACCATCAAGAGATGAACGGATATAAAAATTATGGTATGTATACTCAATGGAGTACTATGCAATGATAAAGAACAATGATGAATCCGTGAAACATATCACAACATGGATGAATCTGGAGGGCATTATGCTGAGTGAAATAAATCAATCACAAAAGGACAAATATTGTATGAGACCTCTACTGTAAAAACTCATGAAAAAGTTTACACACATAAAGAAACAATCTTTGTTGGTTACGAGGGATGGGAGGGTTGGGAGGGGGAAATACTAAACAGACAACAGATCGGTGGTAACTTTGGTGAAGGGTAAGACAGTACACCATATTGAGGAAGCCAGCACAACTTGTACAAGGAAAGGTCATGGAAGCTCCATAGACACATCCAAACTCCCTGATGGACCAAATTACTGGGTTGAGGGCTATGGGGGCCATGGTCTCGGGGAACATCTAGCTCAATTGGCATAACATAGTTTATAAAGAAAATGTTCTACATTGTTCTTTGGTGAGTAGCGTCTGACGTCTTAAAAGCTTGCAAGTGGTCATGTAAGATACATCTATGGTCCTCTCCCATCAGGAGCAAAGGAGAATGAAGAAAACCAAAGACACAAGGAAAATGTTAGTCCAAAGGGCTACTGGACCACATGAACCACAGCCTCCACCAGCCTGAGCCTGGAAGAACTAGATGGTGCCCAGCTACCACCACTGACGGCTCTGACAGGAATCACAATAGAGGGTACCAGACAGAGTGGGAGAAAAATGTACAACAAAATTCAAATTCACACACACACAAAAAAGACTAGGCTTACTGGTCTGACAGAGACTGGAGGAACCCCCGAGACTATGGTCCCTGGACACCCTGCTAACTCAGAACTGAAGCCACTCCCAAAGTCCATCTTTCAGCCAAAGATTAGACAGGCGTATAAAACAAGCAATAACACACATGACAAACGTGCTTCTTAGTTCAATCAAGTACGCGAGATCAAATGGGCAACATCCACCCAAAAGCAAAGACAAGAAGCCAGGAAGGGACAGGAAAACTGGACATCTGGGCACAGGGAACCCGGGGTGGAAAGGGAAAGGGGGGAGTACTGACACAATGTGGGGTTTGCAACCAATGTCACAAAATAACTTGTGTATAAATTTTTGAATGAGAAACTAATTTGCGTTGTAAAGTTTCACCTAAAGCACAATAAAATTTTAAAAAAAAGGAAGTGAAAAGACAACCCAAGTAATGGGAGAACATATTTGCATATCATAAATCTGATAAGGGATTTATATATAGAATATAATAAAAATATTCCTAATTTATATATTCTATATAAACCTATAAAAATCCTAGGAATATATATAGAATATAATAAAGAACTCAACAATAAAAATTCATATAACTCAAATTTTTAAAAATGATCAAAGTACCTGAATAGACATTTCTCCAAAGAAGATATGCATATGGTCAATAAGCTTATCAAATGATGTAACATCATTAGCCATCAGGGAAATGCAAATCAAAACCACACTCATGTACCATTTCATACACACTTCTTCTTGTTTTTAGTTGTTGTAGAGTTGGCTCTGACTCATGACAATTGTACGTACAACAGAAGAAAATGTTTCCTGGTTCTGCATCATCTTCACAATTACTGGCATGCTTGAGTCCATTGTTGCAGCCACTGTTTATTTTGAGTGCCTTCCAGCCAAGGGGTTCATCTTCCAGAAATGTATTGGGCAATATTTTGTTGTGATTCATAGGATTTTAAATGGTTTATTTTTGGATATAGATTGCCAGGCTTTTCTTCATAGTTTATCTTAGTCTGGAAGCTCTACTGAAATATATTCACCAGGGGTGAGCCTACTGGTATTTGAAATAGTGCTGGCATATCTTCCAGAATCATAGCAACAAGCAAGCCCATGGCATGACAAACTGTCAGATGGGTGGTGATCACACACAGTAGGAGGGTTATAATCCAAAAGACAGTTGGTAAGGATGTGAAGAAATTAGGATCGTCATACACTGATGATGGGAATGTAAAATAGTGCAGCTTCTTTGGAAAACAGTCCGGCAGTTCTTCAGTTAAACACGCAGTTACCTTATGACTCAAAAATTCCATTCATAAGTATATACCCAAGAGAAATGAAAACCTATGTCCACACAAAAAGTTGTACATAAATATTCTTAGCAGCATTATTCATAATAGCAAAAAAGAGGAAGCAATCCAAATGTCCATCAACTGATGAACTGATAAATACACAGTGGTATATCCATACAATGGAATATTATTTGTCAGTGAAAAGGAATGAAGTACTGATACATGTGACAACATGGATGAACCTTGACAACATTATGTTAAGTGAAATAATCCAGATACAAAACGTCATACATTGTATGATTCTATTTATATGAAATGTCCAGAGTATATATATATATATATATATATATATATATATATATATATATATATATATAGAGAGAGAGAGAGAGAGAGAGAGAGAGAGAGAGAGAGAGAGAGAGAGGAGAGAGAGATGGGAAATTAGATTAGCGGTTTCAGGGTCTAGGGGAATGGTGGAATGAGTAGTGACCGATAAAGTGTACAAATTCCTTTCTAGAGTGATTAAAGTGTTCTAAAATGAATTGTGATAATTGTAGAACTCTAAGTATACTGAAAACCATTAAATTGTATGCATTGATGAATTGTATGGTGTATGATTTATATCTCAATACAGTTAAACTTACTTGAAATAGTCTATTTAAATACATGTAGCTGAAATGTTGTGGTCATGAAACTCTCATTTCTAAGAACTCACAGGAGGATTGGGAGGTATATATTGAATAAAGAAAACATGGGAGTGCTCCAGTAATTTTGAAGCTATAAAGTTGGAGAGTTGTTGGCTTAAGTTCTACATATCAAAAACAAATGGCTAACAGTAATCACTAAACTGAATACCAAAACACAATTTTCACAAAATTTCGTATCTATCACTATAGTTTCTTCCAGTCATATGGATCCACTCATTGGCCTGCAAGCATGCCTTTATGCTCCAGCTCTATGGGTCTCTCTGTTCCTAATATAAATGACTTTCTTCTTTCCACCATCTATAACTCTAGTTTCAGCTCAAACTTCACCTGATGAAGCTTCCTGTTCATCACAGCTCACAAAGATTTCATCACACATTTGGTATGAGCTACTTAGTATTGCATGCTAATTACTTTTACTTACGCCTCCCTGCACAGTCCACAGCTCAGTTCTCTGTAAAATAAAGGACAGATCTCTCTGTGGGTCAGTTTGGATCTGTCTGATTTCCCCTTCTGGCTGGCACTTAGAAGTATTGATTGAGGCTGCTGTGTGTTAGGAAGCAGGCATCTTGAGTGGACAACTACACCCACAGCCAACATACTATGAGGAGGGGAGGCTGTGATAGCAACAAGGAAGAACTCCCTGGAGGTCTGTTCAGAATGTGACAGCCCCTCGCCCACCTGGAAACTATCAACTGATGGATTGATACACACTCCTACAAGAGGTTCCCTATAGTGGAGCCAGGAGGTCAGCTACTTATGTGGAAACTGCTCCTCCAACCACCACAGGGCCATTGGGGCTCTGAAACCAACAAGACAGAGTTCTTGGAGGTCCTTCTGGGGACTGACAGCCCCTCCTCCTCCTGAAATGGAGGGAAGTCTGCCTGTGCTTCCCCTGAATGCCACCACAGAGCAGGGAAGGAAACATTGGGTAAAACTGAAGGGCAACACCTAGCCCAAAGAGTGCTCTCTGGGTATAGATTTTCCAATTTAAACATGGTTGCAGAAACAGAGAAGGGAAGGGAGTAATAACCAGAGAGATGGGACAGGGCCTTTGGTGGACAGATTGATTAGTGCTCAATATCTCACCTGAGTGGCAGTGCCAGGTGGAGGATAAACTGACCACAGTGTGCTGTCTGGTGTGTTTGGGAGACAGTGAAAGTTGAAAATCTGGAACTTTTGAATTCTAATTAAACTGAAAGGGAGAAGGAGCTATCACAGAGAGGAAGAGGAACCAGTAAGTAAAGGCTGAAATTTCTGCCCATCTGAGTTTTTTTGCTGAAAGTAGTGTGGGCAAAACCACCAAATACTGGGGAGAATTGAGAAAAACTAATACCCTCAAAAATTTCAATACCCCAACAAAAACTCACAAGACACACAAAGAAAAGAGAAATCTTGATCCATCCAAATGAACATGATGAAAAGAGAGGAAGTTCATCTAGGGAAGACTGAATAATGAAAAGAATATAATACAACAATGTTAAATATAATTAAAGAGTTAAAGGAAAGCATAGACATAGTTCTAAATGAAATAAGAAAAACAATGCAAGAACAAAATGAGGATTTAAAAAAGAGATAAAAAGAAAACAAACAGAAATACTGCAACTGAAAGAGACAATAACTGAAAGGAGAAACATAACAGAAGGATTTAACAATAGATTTAATCAGGCAGAAGAATCAGTGAATTAGAGGATAAGATAGTTAAAAATTTCAGAAGCTGAAGAGCAACAAGAATGGAGGTTTAAGAAAGCTGAGCATAGTTTAATGGAATTATGAGACAACATCAAGAGACCTAATATGTGCATCATGGGAATTCCAGAAGGAGATAAGAGAGAGAAAGGAACAGAAAGAATGTTTGAAGAAATGACAGAAAATTTCCTTAATCTGATGAAGGACATGAAACTACAAATCAAAGAAGCTCAAAGAACCCCAAGCAGGATAAATCCAAAGAGATGTACGCTGAGACACATCATCGTTAGCCTCTCAAAAAGTAAAGATAAAGAGAGAATCCTGAAAGTAGTGAGAGAGAAGCAAATAGTCACGTACAAAGTATCCCCCATAAGATTAAGTGTGAATTTCTACTCAGAAAATTTGGAGGCCAGAAGGCAACAGAATGGCATATTTGAAGTGCAGGAAAACAAAAAACAAACAAAAACTGTCAAACAAGAATATTATACCCAGGGAAACTGTCCTTCAAGAATAAGGGTGAAATTAAAACATTCCCAGACAAGCAGAATCTGAGAGAGTTCATATCCACCAAATTGGTATTACAAAAAATACTAAGGGGAGCTCTGTAGATAAAAAGGGAGAAGACATCAGAAAATAATTCATAGACACACATAAAAGAAAGATCCCTAATAAAGTTAACTGTACGGACAAGTATAAGGGCTAGTAATAAAGTATTCATGCTCGATAATTCTGTTTTGTCCTTCAAGCTTTTTAATAATGAATGTATAAAAAGCAAGGATAAAATCATGTTACAGGGCATGTAAAATAAATATAAAGATGTAATTAGTGATAACAACAGAATGGTGAGAAGAGTAATAATGGTATAGATATAGAATTTCTTGCACGTTACAGAAGATAAGTGTGCCCAATAAGTCTAATTTTGTTTTATGGGCCTGTCTAATCTTTGAATGAAGGGCGAACCTCAGGAGTGACTTCATTACTAAGTTAAAAGGGTGTCCAAGGGACATACTCTCAGGGTTTCTAGTCTCTGTCAGACCAGTAAGTCTGGTCTTTTTTGTGAGTTAGAATTTTGTTCTACATTTTTCACCAGCTCTGTCTAGGACCCTCTACTGTGATACCAGTTAAAGCAGTTGGTGGTGGTAGCTGGGCACTATCTAGTTGTGTTGGACTCAGTCTTGGTGGAGGCTGTGGTAGCTGTGGTCCATTAGTCTTTTGGACTAATCTTTCCCATGTGTCTTTGGTTTTCTTCATTCTCCCTTGCTCCAGTCGGGGTGGGACCAGTGGAGTATCTTAGATGGCCCCTCACAAGCTTTTAAGACCCTAGATACAACTCACCAAAGTAGGATATAGAAAACTTTCCTTATAAACTATGTTATGCCAACTGAGCTAGGTGTCCCCCAAGACCATGGTCCCCAGCCCTCAGCCCAGTAATTTGGTCCCTCAGGGAATTTGAAGCTTCCGTGACCTTGCCTTGGTAAAGTTGTGCTGACTTCTCCAGTACTGTGTAATGCCTTACACTTCACCAAAATTATTGTTGTTATTGTTAGGTGCCATTGAGTCAGTTCCGACTCATAGTGACCCTATGTACAACAGAACAAAACACTTTCCAGTCCTACACCATCCTCACAATCACTGTTATGCTTGAGCCCATTGTTGCAACCACTGTGTCAGTCCATCTCCTTCAGGGTCTTCCTATTTTTCTCTGACCCTCTAATTTATCAAGCATGATGCTCTTCTCCAGGGACTAGTCCCTCCTGATAACATGTCCAAAGTATGTGAGACATACTCTCAGCATCCTTTCTTCTAAAAAACATTCTGACTGTACTTCTTCTAAGACAGATTTGTCCATTCTTTTGGCAGTCCATGCTATATTCAGTATTCTTTGCCAACACCATAACTGAAAGGCATCAATTCTTCTTCCGTCTTCCTTATTCGTTGTCCAGCTTTCACACGCATATGAGGTGACTGAAAACATCATGGCTTGGGTCAGGCGCACCTTAGTCTTGAATGACTGCCTCTTGATCTTTGTACAGGTTCCTCAGGAGCACAACTAAGTATTCTGGAATTCCCATTCTTCACAATGTTATCCATAATTTGTTACGATCCACACAGTCAAATGCCTTTGCATAGCCAATGAAACTCAGGTAAACATCTTTCTGGTATTCTCTGCTTTCATCCAGGATCCACCTGACATCAGCAATGAAATCCCTTGTTCCACTTACTCTTCTGAATCCGTCTTGAATTTCTGGCAATTTACTGTCAATGTAGTGCTGTAACCGCTTTTGAATGATCATCAGCAAAATTTTACTTGCTTGTGATATTAATGATATTGTTCAATAATTTGTCTTCCAATTTTCTTGGCATATTAGTCTATTTAGTGTTTTTTGCACCCCACCTGCCCCCCATAACAATCAAAGATTATTTTTTTCTGTGTGTAAACCTTTTTATGTGTTTTTATAATAATGGTCTCATACAGAATTTATCCTTTTTTTTTGATTGACTTATTGCAGTCCATACAATGCCCTCCAGATCCATCCATGTTGTTACATGTTTCACAGATTCATCATTGCTCTTTATGGTTGCATTGTTTTCCACTGTGTGTATATACCATAGTTTGTTTATCCATTCATTTGTTGATGGTCACTTAGGTTGTTTCCATCTTTTTGCTATTGTGAATAACACTGCAGTGAACATGGGTGTGCATATGTCTATTCTTGTGATGGCTCTTATTTCTCTAGGTATACTCCTAGGAGTGGAATTGTTGGATCCTATGGTATTTCTATTTTTAGGTTTTTAAGGAAGTGCCATATCATTTTCCAAAATGGTTGTACCATTTTGCATTCCTACTAGAAGTACCTAGGAGTCCAAATTTCCTTGCAGCCTCCCCAGCATTTGTTAATTTCTGCTTTTTTGATTTGTGCCAGTAATGTCGGGGTGAGATGCTGTCTCATTGTAGTTTTGATTTGCATTTCTCTAATGGCTAGTGATTGTGAGCATTTCCTCATGTGTCTTTAGCCTCCTGAATGTCTTCTTTGATGAAGTGTCTGTACATATCCTTTGCCCATTTTTTAATTGGATTATTTGTCTCTCTGTTCTAGTGATTTGGGGTTTTCCTATAGATCTTAGAGATTAGAACTTTGTTGGATTTGTCATAGCCTATTTTTTTCCCAGTCTTTAGGTTCTCTTTTTACTTTTTTGCTGAAGTTTTTTGATGAGCATAAGTGTTTAATTTTTAGAAGGTCTCGATTACCTAGCTTACCTTCTGGTGTTTGTGTATTGTTAGTTACGGTTTGTATCATATTTACACTGTGTATTAGGGCCTCTAGCATTGACCCTATTTTTTCTTCTATGATCTTTATAGTTTTTGGTTTTATATTTAGGTCTTTGATTCATTTTGATTTAGTTTCTGTGTACAGTGTGAGGTATGGGTCCTGTTTTATTTTTTTACAGATGTACACCCAGTTTTGCCAGCACCATTGGTAAATAAGACTATCTTTCCCTATTTAATGGACTTTGGGACTTTGTCAAAGATAAGGTGACTGTAGGTGGATGGATTTATACCTAGGTTCTTAATTTTGTTCCATTAGTCAATGTTTCTGTCATTGTACCAGTACCAGGCTGTTTTGACTATCATAGCTGTATAGTAGGTTCTAAGGTCAGGTAGTGCGAGTCTCCTACTTTATTCTTCTTCTTCAGTAGTGCTTTACTTATCCGGGGCCTCTTCCCTTTCCATATAAAGTTAATGATTAGTTTTTCCATCTCATTAAAGTATGCTGTTGGTAGTTTGATCAAGATTGCATTGTATCTGTAGATTGCTTTGGGTAGAATTGACATTTTCACAATGTTGAGTCTACCTATCCATAAGCATGGTGTGTTTTTTTTTCCATTTCTGTAGGTCTTTTTTGGTTTCTTGCAGTAATGTTTTGTAGTTTTCTTTGTATACATCCTTTACATCCCTGGTTTGATTTATTCCTAAGAATTTATTTTTTTAGGGGCTATTTTAAGTGGTATTGCTTTCCTGATTTCCCTTTTGTAGCTCTCTTTATTGGTGTATAGAAATCTAACTGATTTTTGTATTTCTATCTTGCATCCTGCTGCTCTGCTGAATCTTTCGATTGGTTCCTGTAGTTTTCTTGTGGAGTCTTTTGCGTTCTCTGTAGTATCATATCATCTGAAAACAGGGACAGTTTTACTTCTTCATTACCACTTTGGATGCTCTTTATTTCTTTTTCTTGCCCTAATGCTTGCTAGCTAGGACTTCCAGCACAATGTTAAATAAGAGTGGTGATAAAGGGAATCCTTGTCTTGTTGCTGTTCTCCAGGGGAATGTTTTCAGCTTCTCTCCTTTAATAAATAATGATGTTGGTCATTGGTTTTGCATAGATGCCCTTTATTATGTTGAGAAATTTCCGTTCTATACCTATTTTATTGAGAGTTTTTATCAGGAATTGGTGTTGGACTTTATCTAACATACTTTTTGTGTCGATTGAGAAGATCATGTGATTCTCTTCTATTTTGTTTATGTGGTGGATTACATTGATTGATTTTCTGATGTTGAACCATCCCTGCATACCTGGTATGAATCTCACTTGGTCGGGGTGTATTTTTTTATATGATGCTGAATTCTATTGGCTAGAATTTTGTTGAGAAATTTTACATCTGTATTCATGAGAGATATTGGTCTGTAATTTTCTTTTTTGTTGTGTCTTTGCCTGGTTTTGGTATCAGGTTATGCTGGCTTCACAGTATGAATTTGGAAGTATCCCTTCCTTTTCTATGCTATAAAATGGTTTGAGTACTACTGTTACAAGCTCTTCTGTGAATATTTGGTAGAATTCTTCAGTGAAGCCATCTGGGCCAGGGCTTTTTTTTGGGGGGGGGGAGTTTTTTTTTTTAATTATATATATATATATTACCTTTTCAATCTCTTCTCTTATTACAGGTCTGTTCAGATTTTTGACCTCATTTTGTGTTAGTTTAGGTAGATAGTGTGTTTCCAGAAATTTATTCATTTCCTCTATGTTTTCAAAATTTAAGGAACACATTTTTTCATAGTACTCTGTTATGATGCTTTTTATTTCAGTTGGGTCTGTTGTAATGTTCCCCATTTCATTTCTTATTTGGGTTATTTGCGTCCTCTCCTGTTTTTCTTTCATCAATTTGGCCAATGGTTTGGCGATTTTGTTGCACCTTTCAAAGATCCAACTTTTGCTTTTGTTGATTCTTTCTATTGTTTTTCTATTCTCTATTTCATTTATTTCTGCTCTGATTTTTATTGTTTCCTTTCTTCTGGCTACTGTGGGCTTCTTTTGCTGTTGTCTATTTGTTCTAATTGCGTGACTAACATTTTGATTTTGTCCCTTCTTTTTTGATATGTGCATCTATTGCTATAAATTTACTTCTGAGCACTGCCTTTCTGTGTCACAAAGGTTTTGGTATGATGTGTTTTCATTTTTGTTTTATTCTAGCAATTTTTTGCTCTATCTTTATTTCTTGTTACTCAACAGTTTTTAAGCAAGGTGTTATTCAGTTTCCATATATTTGATTTTTTTCCTTGCTCTTTATGTTATTATTTTCACCTTTGATGGCCTTGTGATCAGAGAAGATGCTTTGTATTATCTGAAAGTTTCGGATTTTGTTGAGGTTTGTTTTTTGGCCTAAGATGTGGTCTGGTCGGGAGACCATTCCATGTGCTTTGGAAGAGTATACACTTTGCTGATGTTAGGTGGAGTGTTCTATGTATGTCTATGAGGTCAAGTTGGTTGATTGAGGCTTTTAGATCTTCTGTATCTTTCTTTAGTTTCTTTCTAGACATTCTACCCTTTAACAAGAGTGTTGGGTTGAAGTCTCCTAATATTATTGCAGAACTGTCAGTTTCTGTTTTCAGAGTTGTTAGATTTTCTTTTATGTATTTTGGAGCCCTATCATTGGGTGATTAAATATTTATTATGGTTATGTCCTCATGGTGGATTGCCCCTTTAATCATTATGTAATGTCCTTCCTTTTCTTTTATGGTGGATTTTGGTTTAAAGTTTATTTTATCTGAGATTAGTATTGCCACTCCTGCTTTTTTTTCGGTTGCTGTTTGCTTGATATATCTTTTTATCCTTTGATTTTTAATAAATGTATGTCTTTTTTTCTTGTAGACAGCATATTGATGGGTCCTGTTTTTTTTAATACATTATGTCACTCTCTGTATCTTTATGGGGGCATTTAAGCCATTTACCTTCAGTGTGATTATTGACTGATGTGTTTATTGCTGTCATTTTTTAGTGCTTTTTTTTTGTGGTGCTGATGTTTTGTTTGTTCCTGTTACTCTCTTGTGCTGAATTCCTTTTGTTTGTGGAGTTTGTTTCATTTCTTTCATTTTTGTAGATTTTGTATTTACAAAGACGTTACGTTTTTCTTCTTTACTTGATGAATAGGTTTGTTAACTTTCTTTGTGTTTACCTTGAAGTTTACAGCTATCTTCCTAAGTCGAAACCAGTGTTTTATTACTTGATATCACCTTGACTTCCTCTCCATTTGAAAGTTCAATACCTACACCTTATATTCTCTCTTTTATTGTTCTGACATTTTTGTCATTTACAGATTGACCTCTCTGGTTCCCTTTTATAAATATTTTAGTTTGGTTTTATCCTTGAGAGTTCATTACCTAGGTTGGTATCTGGCTAATCATGTCTAGTGTTCTAGATTCCGGTTGTTGTCCGATGTTGTTGGGTTTCTAATCGAAGGTCTCCCTTTGTAATATTTCTTTGATTTTTACATAATCCCTTAATTTCTGTTTATCTGGAAATGTACTAATTTTGCCATCATATTTGGGTGAGAGTTTTCCAGGATATATTATTCTTGGTTGGCAGTTTTTTTTCTTCCAAGGTTTTATATATGTCATCCCTTTGCCTTCTTGCCTGCATGGTTTCTGCTAAGTAATCAGAGTTTAGTCTTATTGTTTCCCCTTTGTATGTGACTTTTCGTTTTTCTCAATCTGCTCTCAGGATTCTTTGTCTTTGGTTTTAGCGAGTGTGATTATGATATGTCTTGGTTATTTTCTTTTGGGGTCTATCCTCTGTGGGGTTCATTGAACTTCTTGGATGGTCACTTTTTATTTTCCATAATATTAGGGAAGTTTTCTGTCAGCAAAGCTGTAACGATCCTCTCTGTGTTTTCTGTTTTCTCTCCCTGTTCTGCAATTCTGATCACAAGCAAATATTTCTTTTGATTGATGCCCACATTGTTCTCATGATTTCTTCATTTGCTTCATCTTTTCTATTTTTCCTCAAACAAGGTGGTATATGTCCAAGGATTTGTCTTCAATTTCACTGATCCTGTCTTCCATTGTTTCAAATTTGCTGTTAACACCTTCTATTGTACTGTCCATTTCTGAAATATGGTTATTTATTTTTTGGATTTCTTATTTCTGTTTTTGTATGATTTCTAGTTGTTTGTTTATTTTGACATTTTGTTCCTGTAATATTTTCTTGAATTCTTCACTTGCTTTGTCTGTGTTTTCCTTGACCATGTCTGTATTTTCTATGATTTTGTCTATGTTTTCCTTATTTTTGTCTGCATTTTCCTTCATCTCTTGGAGAGCCCTGAGTTTTCATTTCCCTCTCAGGTAGTTCCAATGCCTTTTCTTTTACTGGAGGGTCATCTGGTGTTTTATTTTGATCACTTTTTGGGGTCATCCTGTCCTTTTTTTTAATATGTTTTGATATTGTCTGCTGTCTTTGGGACATTCGGGAATATTTTCTTCATTTATTGATTATTTGTTATGTCCTGGTTTTTTGTTTTATTTAGTTGTATCTGGACAGGAGGGCTGGGCATGCTTTGTTGCTTGTTCCTCTGTTGACATGATACTTCTCACAACCTTGTATAGGTGGGCAGAGCCAGTCACTCAGCTGTGGTGCAACAGAGCAGTTCCAGCTGAGGGGGTGGTATGGGGTCGGGATGGGTTATTTGAAGCATGAACTCTGTTTGATGGGGCAGTTCTGGAGGCAGCCCAGGGCAGGGTCTAGTGGTCTGCACTGGTTTTGCTTGTGGGTGTGGCTCTTGACGCACAGTGCAGATGAGCAAGTGGGAAGGGAGAGGATGTGATGTGTGCAGGTAAGTGGATGAGAGAAAGAAGATAGAGAAACAGAGGCATAAAAGTAAATAAAACTGGAACAGTAGGATTTTGCAGGTGGGGATGGAGCAGACCTAGCCAGGCCATGTGCCAGTTGCTCTCTAGCAGAGAGGTTTTACTTGGCCTGTTGAGAATGGATGTGGGTGGCACATGGGGCTGGGTGGGCAGGAGAAAGGAAAGGAAAGAAAAGAAAGCGAGAGAAGAAACAACAACAAAAAACTAAACCAACAACAATAACAAAAAATAAATACAGTGCTGGGGGAGATGGCCTTTGGGGAGAGGCAGAATTAGGTTGGTGGTGAGCTAATATCTCTCACTGGGCAGCGTGGCACAGCCCGTCAGGAAGGGCAGAAGCAGTGCAGGGTTTAGATGGGAGGGAGAAGGGAAATGGAGAATGGGAAAAAAAGAAAAAGAAAAAAATATAGCTCTGAGGGAGCTGGCCTGCGAGTGTGGCACAGATCAAGAGAGTCTGTGTGCTGGAGGCTCTCTAGCACAGCACAACACATCAATAAGGTTGGGGTGGTGGTGCACGGGGTGCTAGGTGGATGGGAGAAGGAAAGGAAGGACGGAGAGAGAGAGTAAAGAACAATAAAAAGAAGAAAAAAAAGCAAAAAGAAAAAAAGAAAAGCAAAACAAATAATGGTGCTAAGGGAGCTTGCTGGTGGGGGAGGTGCAGACCCGAGGAGGTTGTCTGCCAGTGACTTTCTAGCCAAGTGGTGTGTCACAGTTCATCAAGAAGGGTTCAGGACAGCACACAGGGCTAGCTGGACATGAGAAAGGAAAAGAAGGAAGGGAGTGAAAGAGAAGAAACAAACAAACAAAATGATGCTGAAGGAGCCTGCCAGTGGCTCTCTAGATAAGCAGTGTGGCACAACCTGTCAAGAAGCAGCAGGAATGGCATACAGGGCTAGCTAGGCAGGAGAAATAAAAGAAGGGAGAGAGAAGGAACTGAGGGAAAAAAAAGAAAAAAAGTGGTGCTAAAGGAGCCTGCTGGTGGGGGTAGTGCAGAACCAGGAAGGCCAAGTGCCGGTTGCTCTCTAGCCGAGTGGTGTGGCATAACCCATCAAGAAGGGGTGGGAAAGGCACACAGGCCTAGGTGTGCAGGAGAAAGTAAAGAGAGAGAAGAAACAAACAAACAAAAAATAGTCCCGAAGGAGCCTGCCAGTAGGGTGGCTTAGACCTGAGGAGGCTGTGTGTCGGTGGCTGTCTAGTTGAATGTTGTATTACAACCCATAAAGAAGGAGTATGGACAGCACTCGGTGCTAACTGGGCAGGAAAAAGGAAAGGAAGGAAGAGAGAGAGGAGAAAAGAAAAAAATCCAAAAAACAAAATAGCCCCAAAGGAGCTGGCCAGTGGGGCGGGGCTGACCCAGGTAGCAGTGAGCTGGTGTCTCTCTGGCCGAGTGACCATGGCCCATTGGAAAGTGGCTGAAGGCCATGTAGAGGGAAGAAGGGTTGGGGGTGGGAAAGTGTGTACCCTGGTTAACAGGCACTCTGTCCCCTGTTGGGAGCTCCGTGAAGTTGCCTCCCAGTACTCGCTGTTCACCATTCTTGGTGGCCGCCGAGGTCCACGATGGTGAATCGGTGCTGCGTTAGCTAGTAGGGGACCTCCACTCTTTAGCTCTCCTCATTCTCTTCTCTGTCATTTTCTTACTCCATTCATGCTTGATGGAGTTCTTTATCCCTTCAATTGACGCTTAGGGTTGCAGGATTGACTTTTGTGTCTGTTTTACTTAGTTTTTCCAGTCTTTGCTGTAGAGAGATGGCATGGTGCTTCTGTCTATAGAGTCATGTTGACTCCACCAAAAATTAAAAACTTTTGTTCATTAAAAGACTTTACCAAAAAAGTGAAAAGACAAGCTACCGACTGGGAGAATGTCTTCAGAAAACTTATGTATGATAAGAATCTAATAACTGAAACACATATAAAACTTCAACAACTTAACAACAGAAAGACAAATAACCCAATCATAAAATGAGCAAATGGCTTGAATAGGCATTTCTCCAAAGAGGATATTCAAACAGCCTCCAAACCATAGCTTAGAGCTGGTTCATTTCAGTTCGAACTTCTGTTGAGAATTTGCATTTCCACCCCAGATATACTGAATTAGAATCTACATTTTAACAGGATGTCCAGGTGATTCTTCTGTATAATAATTTTTGAGAAATACTATTGTATTAGTGGCTCTCAGAATTTGTCAGTAACCAGCAGCATTAACATCTCCTGTGAACCTGTTAGAAATACAAATTCTGAGCAGGGGTTTGAAACGGAATGAATTGGTTTGAATCCCTGCACTAAACATAAAAAGATTCTCAACGTCATTAGCCTTCAGAGAGATGCAGATCAAAAGCACAATGAGATACCATTTCACTCCCGCTAGGATGGCTAAGATTAAAAACAAACAACAACATCAAACAGAAATTAACAAATGTTGGCTAGGATGTGGGGCTATTGGAACCTTTATCCGTTGCTGATGGGAATGCAAAATGGTACAGCCATTGTGGAAAACAGGGGGGTGGTTCCTCAAAAAAACCAAAAATAAAACTACCATAAGACCCAGCAATTCCACTCCTAAGTATATACCCAGAAGACTTGAAAGCAGAAACTCAAACAGAGACTTGTACACCAATGTTCATTGCAGCACTATTGACAATAGCCAAAAGGTGGAAACAACCTAAATGCCCTTTAACAGATGAATGGATAGACAAAATACTGTACAGACATACAATGGGAAACTACTCAGCCAGTAAGAGAAATAGTCTTGATATATGCTATGATATGGATGTAGCTTGAAGACATTATGCTGAGTGAAATAAGTCAATTACAGAAAGACAAATATTGTATGACTTCTCTTATATATAAAGACAAGAACCAGAAAATGTGGTGATCAAAGTTTCTTAGTGGTAACCAGGGATGGGAGGAAAGATAAAGGGGGTTATATTTAGGGTGACAGAAAATTCACACAAAAACTGTGCACAGTTGATTAATGCAATGGCTATCAATATGCTGCACACCTGTATAAAACTGAATTGGCAAAAGCTTTGTGATAGATATATTTACAACAGTGACAAAAAAAAAAGAGTAGCTGCTGAGGCTGATTATGTATAACTAAACACCTCATGGGATTTGGTTCCTCAGTTTGTAGGTTTCGGGTCATGGTTTCATGGAATATCCCAGTTAAATGGTCTAATAAAGCATTCAGTGCTTCTGTTCTATCTCTTAGTTCACAGCATAGTGCCTGGAGTCTTAAAAACTTGCAAAAGGCCACTCAACGTACCACAATTGGTCTCTATTTGCCTGGAGCAACAAAAAAAAAAAGAGAGTAAGGAATAGGAGGTGGAAACAGATGTGTGGCTAATTGCCTCCATGAACAACTACCTCCTCTGCCATGAGACCAGAAGAACTGGATGGTGTCCGACTACCATTACTGAACATTTTGATCAAAGATTCTATATAATAATCCTGATCAAAAGGGGGGAAACACAGAACAGAATTTCAAATTCTCATGGAATCCAGATTTTCTGGAGTAATGAAAACTGGATGAACTCCTGAAACTATTGCCCTGAGATAATCTTTAAACCTTAAGCCTTAAAACAAAAATATCCCCCAAAGTCTTCTTAAAACCAAATAATAGTTTAGCTTAACTTGTAAAGAATGTCTGCATTGAACATTGTGCTGTCTTAAGATCTATCTATATGGGATCAAATTAAGAACAGAAACTCTAAAAATTAGATAGGAAACTTAAGGGGCAGTGAGTTTAGCTTAATGTGGGAGAAACAGCACAGAAAAGGAGGGTGAGAATGGTTGCACAACTTGAAGAATGTAATCAATGTCACTGAATTGTACATGTAGAAATTGTTTAACTGGTGTATGTTCTGGTATGCATATTCTCAACAACAACAACAACAAAATAAAATGAATTATAAGAAAATACAAAGTAGTAGCTCTGGTGGCGCAGTGGTTAAGAGCTACAGCTACCAGCCAAAAGGTCAGCAGTTCAAATCCACCAGCCGCTCCTTGAAAACCCTCTGGGGTAGTTCTACTCTGTCCTATAGGGTTGCTATGAGTTGGAATCGACTCGACGGCAATAGGTTTTTTTTTTGTGTGTGTATAGAAGGAGAAATAGAAAAATTGTCATGGAGAAGGAAGAGATCTAAGTTGGAGGCACAGAAGAATTCAGATAATCAGAGAGAAGAGAGTTTGGTATTTTTAAGAAGATGAAATGGTTTGGGCAAAGGCAGACAAGCTAGGAATTTATATGGTGAATTCTGAGAGTAAGAAAACCAACAACAACAAAACTTGGTTTGCTGACAAAGGCTGATTCACACTCAATGGGGAGTAGATTTTGAACACTCAAATAAGCAATAATAGACTATGTAAATTTGTCTTCAGAGGAAAAAAGACACATATAGTAAGATTTATAGTTATACCACCAACATATGGGCAGGAGAAATCTGTGAAAGTGCTGTTGATGTTTTAAATCAGAAGACAACACTTGAGAATGCACTGGTTGTGTTTGATAAGATGTCTTCTGATAGCCTTCAAGATGTTTCTCAGCACTAGTAATGTGTTACTGTTATTTTTCTAGTTAATTGAAAATTTATGAATATTATAAAGCAAAGAGAGATTTTTCAATTAGCACTACAAAGATGAATAATGATATACCCTAATGAAAAATTAAGACAATTTTCTTATCAGGATGAAGCACAAAGTATAAGGTTAAGATTTCAAGGCCATTATTTTTAAGTGAAGAGACCATACAACCTTTCTTAATGCAAATACTCTTAAAAATAGGTAATTAATATTTTACCACTGTATTTCAATTGTTCAAAATTCTAGCTAACTCTCCCACCACCAGTAACCCCACAACCTCACCTTGTTTGAAGATAGGCCAATATCTGTATGCTTTTCTGGCAAGAGAGTGAAGAAACCAAGTAGAACTTTGTTTTGGGATGAGATCATTGTAACAATTCTGTTGGCAAATAACTAGGCAATATAGAAACAGTGCAGTATATTGAATAAGAGCATGAGCTCTGGGGTCAGATTGCCTGTCACTTGGTAACTATGTGACTTTGGGCAAGTTATTTAGATACTATATAGTCAGCTTCCTCATTTGTAAAATGAAAAAAATAATGATTCTGTCTTAGTCATCTAGTGCTGCTATAACAGAAATACCACAAGTGGATGGTTTTAACAAAGAGAAATTTATTTCCTCACAGTAAAGTAGGCTAAAAGTCCAAATTCAGGGTGTCAGCTCCAGGGGAAGGCTTTCTCTCTCTCTTGGCCTTCTCATCAGTGTTCCCCCGGACTAGGAGCTTCTCAGCACAGGGACCCCGGTCCAAAGGACGCACTCTGCTCCTGGCACTGCTTTCTTGATGGTATGAGGTCCCCCATTCTCTGCTTGCTTCCCCTTCCTTTTATCTCTTGAGAGATAAAAGGTGGTGCAGGCCACACCCCAGGGAAACTCCCCTTACATTGGATCAAGGATGTAACCTGAGTAAGGGTGGTGTTACAATTCAACTCTAATCCTCTTTAACATAAAATTACAATCACAAAATGGAGAACAACCACACAATTCTGGGAATCATGGCCTAGCCAAATTGTTACACACAATTTTTGGGGGACACAGTTCAATCCATGACAGATACCTACTTCATAAGGATGGTACAAAGATTAAACAAATCAACACTTACAAAATAGTAGCCTAGTGTCTAGTACATAGTAAACACTCAGTAAAGTATAGTTATTATTATTACTTAAGCCTATACTCCAGTGACTGTTTTCTTGGGAAAAGCATTGATGACAGTCCATGTAACTACACTCAAAAAGTATGTGAAATGGGGACTTGGAGTGTTTCTGAAAAATAATCATTTCTTTCATTGTTCCAGTGATAGACTTTGTGATTAGATCATTATTTCTCTTCATAAACTCTTAGGATTACATCTCTTGCAAAGATATCCCATTCCCGTGAGTTTTTCCTTCATACACATTTGAGCATACATAATTAGAAGCTTCCAAGAAAAAAGCACTTTTAAAATGTGTGGAACACCCAGCACTTTGCATGATCTTGAAAAGTGACTGCTGTTTGTACATTCTGTTTATGGTCCCCATCATCATTTTAAGATGAAGAAACTACATTTGGACTGTTTTATCCACATTTTCCCTTTAAAAATGGTTATTTGGCACTGCACAGACCATTTATATGAAAAAATTTAGAATACCTTTCCACTTTTCAAATATTTTATAATATTGATAATATATATTTTCTATGTAACTATAATCAATTGTGTATTTTTGTTATCTTACAAATTAATATTATAAATTTTGTGATTAAAAAACTTGCCAGAATGTGTTTTTGAGCCTTAATTGAAAATTGAACTGGTTAGACAGAATGATTCGTTATTGTATAATATGCTATATGTCAGTTCATAGTACCTTATATTTGAATGAAAGTGAGAAATTTCTGGATATCTTTCTGTGAGTTTATTGCTATTGAAGCAGTTAAATTATTTTATTTTTCCTGTACTTACATATTGTTTGCTAAAAATGTTTCAAAAATGATTAAATTACAGTATTCTGATCAGTGAATTCATTTAAATATATCAAAGTGGGAAACTCACTTTGTTTATGTGGGAGAAGGGGTTGGAGGAATCTGACTACTTTACAATCTGGTTAGAAGGACCAGGGGCATTCAAAGATGTAGTCCCTATGCACTTGTGTTCTGGAAGAGTAAATGATTCCATCTTATTAGGAATGGATTCTGAGGTCCCCATTCCTTGTGCAGAAATTATTGATATGGATAAATAAAAGCACCAGAACGCATTTTGTTTATCAGGCAGAATTTGTTTGGACTTTTGCTATCCTATTCTTTAAACCCAGTGGTTTACTCACACTGGTGTGTAGTTTTCTGGCATGGCCTCACTCTGGGACTTTCCTCCGTCCCTCCCTCCCTCCCTCCATCCATCCTTCGGTCCCTCCCTCCCTCCATTGCCTCCATCCCTCTGTCCCTCCACTCCATTCCCTCCGTCCCTCCGTCCTTCCAAACATTAAGTTCTTGCTATGTAAAAGGTACTATGTTGTTTGCTGGAGTTACAAAGATCAATAAGAAGATATGGCACAGACTGACTAGAACACAATGTAATGAGTTATTTGACAGAATAATTTACAGTGTACTACATGACCACAAAGAAAAAATTAATTCTACCCGAAGGTGTCAGGCAAGGCTTCACAAAGGAAGTGACAATTAAGCTGAATGTTGAGGAATGAGTGGGAATTACCCAAACAGAGAAGGAAGGAGAGGAAAATCTAAGAACAAAATAAATATGAACAAAAGGAGTAGTTTGGTATGGCTAGTAGACTCAAGGGCAGGGAGTCACATGAGATAAGGTGGGAAAATTGGTTGAGATCAGATTATTAAGGGCTGTGTATACCATGCTAAGAAATAAAAGTCAGTAACAGAAACTAAGAATCAGAGAAGCTGGAAAAATAAAGTTACAGAAAAAATAAATGTTAGAGAGTTTCGAGAAGGAAGAGTCAACAAGATCAAATGTCAGAAATTACCCAATGTCTACTTGGGAAGGAAGTAAAGAGCCCAGGTAGTCATCAATAGAATTTAGACTATCTGAAACTGTCCTGGTGCTTAGTTTCTGAATCATACAGAATGACAGTAACCTTGTTAGTTCTTGACCCAAGTCTCATACTACCTTATGATACTACTATGGAGCTTAATAGATCAATTCCACTTAATTGATGATTCTCACTTGCCTCTGGCAGACTAGTTTTCCTCTTTGCTAACTCTGTGTTTCTTAGTTCTACATCATGGATAAAATCTTCTCCCAGATCTTGGTTTATTTGTTGGATTCTTATATTCAACTGTAAGTACCTTGAGGCTAGAAACCATTTCTTTTTCATCTTTATATCCCCAGAATTAACTTACAGCCTGGCACAAAGTAGGTGTTCAATGTTCAAGAAATTATTGAATGAATGAATTAATCTTCAAACGTTGTTGTAAGACTCCTGAAAGGAAAGCTTAACTATAGTCTATGGTAGCAGAATTCTATTTGACTTCAAATAATAGTGTAAGGAAACAAATTCTATTTAGGTCCCTGAATTGAAGCTAAAGGTGGAACATTTCTTAAGTGGTGAAATTTACATGTGTCTTCCCCCAGTAGTGAACTTCTCAATGTTCACCATGGGGTAATTCAACCTACTTACCATTGATGGACGTTGAGTTGGAGGCATATAGTCAGGTACATATTCCATCGAGAAACTCATTACTTCAGTTTCAGTGGTAATTGGCTAAAAACAAAATTGAGAAACCCATTAAATATGGAGGCTAAAATGCTAAAAAAAGGAAAGAATGGTTGTTTATTAAAGGTTCAGGCATCTTAATTAGCCTTTAAATATTTTCATGAAAAATGTTAGATCACAAACTGTTCACATGTACAATGGTGATTACATAAATAGCTAATATTTACTGAGTACCTCCTATATGCCAGGCATTATTCTACAGCTTTACACACATTAATTCCTTTAACCCTCACAACAAATTTATGAGCTAGGCACTATTATTATGTCCATTCTTATATGGGAAAACTAAGGACAAGTAAATTAACTTGCACAAAGTCACACAGTAAGTAATGGTGCTGGGATTTGAATTCAAGTAGTCTGGAGATAGATTATACAATTTTAATAACTAAACTAACCTAATAAATATTAAAAAAAATCCAAAAACCAAATCCATTGTTGTTAAGTCCATTCCAATTTATGGTGACCCCAAGTATTACAGAGTAGAACCGCTCCATAGGGTTTCTTGGCTATAATCTTTATGGAAGAATATTACCAGACCTTTCTTCCCCACCACAACTGGGTGGGTTCAAACCGCCAAGCTTTAGGTTAGTACTCAAGTGCAAATTGCTTGTGTCACCCAGGCACCTTGTAATAAATATAGAAGCCTAAATGTAACTTTTATAATGATATGAATGGACTTTCTTAATAATCTTTATATAGTACTTACTATATACCAGACTCTGTTTTTAGTATTTTATAAATATCACTTCACTTAATATGACTTAGTAGTATGTAAATATCAACTCATTTAATATGGACATTTGGAGAAATATACTATGCAAAAAATAAATTGAGCCAACTTAAATTCCCTCAGTTTATGGAAAAAAATGCAAGATTAGTGCACTTTAAGAAGGAGATATAAATAGAAATAAGATAGTCAAATATGGGGTGTTTAGGTGTGTGTGGTGTAAAAACCAACTGGAGGTTATAGAGTTTGATTATATTATTTCTATTATTACTTCACAGTGAATTAACTTTTTTTAAAGATATCAGCATCTGGCATTATATGAAAAGCATTGACCTTAAAACTATACCTAGATCAGTTCATATCAGAATCAACAGCACTAAGAGCAATCAATGATAATATTATGAAGCAAATGTTTGTCTCAAGTGCTTTTCAAAGTACTTTTTTAGTTCACTTTCTTCAGTATTAACTTACTATTTCTCTTAGCCTTCCTTAACGTTAATTCTACCACAGCTGTGATTTCTTTCATGTCACAAAAAGTGATCTGATACATTTATTATAGTGCTATGTCTTCCAAGAAGATTTTAAAAGGGATTTAATATAGGAAGAGGGGACTGATTAAGGAAGTGAATACATCCTTAAGAGTATGGAAGATACTTTTATTGAGGAGCCTACTTCACCTACAGGTAGGATCAGTAATAGAGGGCAAACAAGTGAGTGGATAGGAAAAATAGTTGCTCTTTGTTACATCGATGTGAACTATTTTACTATCTGAAAGGCAGTTTCTATAATGGTTAACTGCACAGGATTTGCAGCCAGTAGTTTTGAATCCTGGCTCTGACATTTACAAGCTCGGTGCCTTCGGGGGAATTAGACTCCCTATACCTCAGTTTCCTCATTGATAAAAATAGGGATATTACCAATATCTTCCTCACATGGCTGTTGTGTAGATCGAATGAGATAATGTGAATAAAGAATTGTGCACATATTAGACACCACAAACTATTAGTTATCATTGTCTGCACAATATGAAAAATATCACCAAATTAATGAATTGAAACAGCAATTGTGATGTATACTTTTCTTAAGGAAAGGCCTTAAACATTATGATAAATTCCATGCCATAAAGAATTATGATGGGGTCCTCACTGCGAAAAGTGAGGGGTAAAATTCAAACATGCTTTTGGGAACTCAAGTCTATTTTCCTTGATGGGTGAGTACTCATGACATTAATTAGAGTATTTCAAGATCAATGCAGTCTTAACATATGTGTAAAAAGTAATTCATAAATTTGTTGATTCTTCTAAGAACATTAGTTAGTATTGTGCTGTCTTTCAGCACAATATTAAAATTATTCTTACGAAATTAGCATAATTACAGTTAAATGCAGTCATACTTGCTGACTTTGACACTTACAGTGATCGGGTATCACCTTTTTAGTTAGCATCAGGGTTTCTCAAGAGAAAGTCCAAGTGTTGATTGACTAGAGATAATTTGACAGGTAAAAGTACCCTTTAATCAGCTGAAATTCAAATTGGTGAGTTATACCTTTTGGTAGAGAAAAAGAGAGAAAATTTCACCTATTCTTTTATTAATTTTAATAAAAGGGAAAGAGAATCCGTGAACTAATTACTTCACTAAAATACAGTGGAAGAACTGAAAACAGCATTTACAACCTTTGTCTATCACCTCTAAAGCCAATTACTGAAAAGAGTACAAGTGAGACTGACCTTTAAGATGCAGGTGGATGTAATACAGGAATGACACTTTTTAATGTTAGAGTGGGCTACATTTTATCTTACTCCAGGTATGTACAAAAATGTCGTTCGATCCTTTCATTATTTTTCTAACTTATCTCATGTTGAAATAAATAATATGGTTTGAAATTAAATGTCAGATCTGTGAAGGAACTGGAAAAACTAAGGAAGGATATACACTAAATAGTTAACAGTGATTATATCTGTGGGTGGGAATTTCTTTTTTTACTTGATATAATTTAAACAATGTAGTGGCAATACAAATAAATCAATACATCAATGGAAAATAAACTAGAGAAAATTTTATTTGAAAAAAGTAATTCATATTCAGGCTAGAAATAAAACACTTTAAATCTTGTTTAGTGCACCATATATAACTGTATATTATATTATGTGATATATAATAAGGTGTGTTATGAATTGATCACATATTTTATAATATAGTTGTATATCACAGGAAATTATTATATTATATAGAATATATTATGTATTATATCATATGTACAATATATTTATAACTACAAAAACACTCAGATTTCTTTTCCCTTATATTAGCAACACAATTTCAACAGTTCAGATTAGTGTTTAAAAGATTTATGGTTTTCACCTGGTTGGCTAAAAATTTTTCCTTTTTTTAAAAAGATGTATAAATACTTTTAAAGAAAGATTTCTCTTTGTTTTAATATACTATGCTATTCCATAACAAAATAGTCAATAGAATTCAGTAATTTTCTTTCTTAAAGGCTTGTTACAAGGTTAATTTGTGAAATTCTATAGACATTTATAAGATAATCAGCTGCTTAAAAGAGACACTTTGGAAATGAGTTTGTATTGGATAATATTTATCATAAATGAAGAGACACAGAAAAATTTCTTAAAGGAATAGTTTCCTTAGTCAATGCACTGGGTAAGTTTCACAAATCAACCACTAATTAGATATCCAGCATTTCGAGGGCAGAAACCATGTCTTATTTATTATCTTTGTTCCTTATTCCCAGAACATAGTGGGGTTTCATAAATATTTGTTGAACTAAACTGAATAAAAAAGTCAAAGAACTGAAGAAGCACCGATGTAAAAGAAATGCATCTTATGTTTCAGCAATACTGGAAGAAGTATGTTAACAAAGAAAACATAAAAAGAAATAATCTTTCAATAAAATTTTGAGCAGGATGGTAGTGTTACTTTCTCACATACTATATGCACCCACATAAAGTATTACATTTTAATATATATGAATGTGACTATGATACCCTAGGAGCCCTGGTGGTGCAGTGGTTAAGAGCTTGGTTGCCAACCAAAAGGTTGGCAGTTTGAATCCACCAGGCGCTCCTTTGAAAACCTATGGGGCAGTTCTACTCTGTCCTATAAGGTCGCTGTGAGTCAGAATCAACTCAACAGCAGTAAGTTTCGTTTGGTTTGGTTGAGAGCCTAACCAAACTTAAGAGCTGGAAGACACTGGAGATGACATTATAAATATTCTTCTTTGCAGATAAGAACATTAGGACACAGAGATAGTAATCAAATTACTCAGAATCACACAGTAAAAGATATTACAGGGATAAATCTTTGGTTATATGTTTTCTGAACCAAATTGAAATATGATCTGGGTGATGGTTAGTTTTATGTGTCAATGTGGCTAGGCTGTGGTGCTCGGTTTTTTTGATCAAACACTCTTCTAGATGCTGTGAAGGTATTTAGGTATTTATATGTGATTAACATTTACAATCAGTTGATTTTAAGTAAAACAAATTACCCTCTATATTGTGTGTGAACTCATCCAATCAGTTGAAGGCTTTAAGAGCAAAACTGAGATTTCCTGAAGGAGAAGGAATTCTGTTTCAAGATTGTAACATAGATATCCAGTGGGAGTATCCAGTGTGCCCCCTGAACTACTGATTTCAACCTCAGGAATGCTGGCTTTCCAGCCTGCCACCTGACTTATGGGTTTTGGACTTCTTAGTTCTCACAACTGCATGAGTCAATTTCTTAAAATAAATCTCTCTTCATCTCTCTCACTCTCTCTCTCTATATATATATTCTGTTTTTCTGGAGAACTCTGACTAATACAGATTTGATACCAAGAGTGGTTGAAGAGGATGACAATCTTAAGGATGAGTTCTCTGAATTGGTTCTGAGGTTTCTGGAATGATTTCACCAATATGATTAGATTCAAAGGCAGTAATGACTCTACTTCTAATAGTGAAGAGAGTATTGATAGTTCATAATGTGATGTGACAATAGAGATATACAATATACAACCACCAAATAATTATAAGAGACAAGGTTCTCAGTGACCACGTATTTGATAACTTAGAACATTTTTGTCAAAATGATGGGTATGATGAGGTTGATATTTTGCTCCTAATGATGCTGGACAAAGTGGGGAAAGAAAAGCTCTGGGCTTCAGATTCCCAGCTAAAGCACTGTATAAATGATCTAAAAATTTCTATGTGTTCCCTGAAAGAAAAATTTATCTCCTGCAGCCACACAGTTGAGATTACTGAAAATCAAACCCAAAGTCTCATCCTATGAGTGAATTATTAATTACAGTGTAAATTTAATTCCTAACCTTGCAGAGTGTCTGCTGTTAAAGTGAGGGCATTTGTTAGGAAGTACTGGTATCATGAAAATTAGAATGGAGACATATGGGAGGATTCTGATGAAATTGGGGACACTGAACCTGAAATTCTGCTCAGCCTACTTTGCCAGTGGAAGCAGCCCTTCCACCACCATCTAAAAAGAAAAATCCTATTTTGACTAGGAACCTCTAATGGTCTAAGTTACCCTTAGGTAATTGCCTTATAAGACACTTCCAATTCTCCTTAGCGCCCATCCCTACCACCTCTCTTTGCTTCTAGACTATAACTAGACTTATGTTCCAGCAGGCCCCACAAGGTGAGGTACAAAGTGTTACCCATAAGGAGGTATGATGCACTTTGAAAGCACTACATAATTTCCTAATTTAAATAATTCTATATAGTTTATATAGAAATCTGGAGAATATGTGTTGGAATGGATATTAAAGGTGTGGGAAAATAGTGAAAGAAAGAAAAGAAGGATCAGGCCAAACTTACTGATATGGGGCCATTAAGCACAAATTCTGGATTAATATTATAACTTGAGGGGTTACAAAGTGCTCTAAACAGTTTGTATGGTTCACTGAAACATGGACAAAAGGTGGCCTACACTAAGCGAATTTGAAATGCAACAACTGCCTTGGTATAGATTTAACAAACAGTTTGCTTTATGCAAAGCAGGTTACCATCCATAATGTGGATGGGTGTCTTTCAATGGTTGAAAACCTTAAGAGTAAAAACCGAGGTTTTCTGAAGGAGGAGAAATTCTCCCTCAAGACTGTTACATAGATATCTTGCTAGAGTCTCTAGCCTGGTTCCTGGCTTATGGGTTTTTAACCCAGGAGTTCTGGAGTTTCCAGACACCAAGGCTATGAATTTCCAACTTGTCAGTACCCACAACTGTGTAATTGTGTTAGTGAATTCCTTAAAATATCTCTCTCTTCATATATATATGTGGGGCGCTGGTGGTGCAGTGGTTAAGTGTTATGGTTGATAAATGAAAGGTCAGCAGTTCGAATCCACCAGCTGCTCCTGGGAAACCCTATAGGGAAGTTCTACTCTGTCCTACAGGGTCACTATGAGTCAGAATCAACTTGAAGGCAACGGGATTATATAAATATGTATGGAGTGGTGTCACATTCATTATCAGAAAGAACCAACCACTAATGCCAAAGATAAAGGAATTGAAGATATTTGTCAACTTCTGCAGTCTGAAATTGAATAAGTAAGCAATCAAGATGCATTGATAATTACTAGTGATTGGAATGCATAAGTTGGAAAGAAAGAAGGATCTGCAGTTGGGAAACATTCTCCTTGGTGATAGAAATGATACTGCAGAACACAAGACAGAATTTTGCAACAGCGATGACTTATTCATTGCAAATATCTATTTTCAACAACATAAAGGGTGACTATACATGTGGATTTCACTAACTGGAATACACAGAAATCAAATAGACTACATCTGTGGAAAGAGATGATGAACAAGTTCAATTTATCTTCAGTCAGAGCAAGGCCAAGGGCCAACTGTGGAACTGACAATCAATTGCTCATATGCAAGCTAAAGCTGAAGCTGAAGAAGATTAAAATAATTCCACAAGAACCAAATTATGACCTTGAGTGTATCCCACCTGAATTTAGAGACCATCTCAAGAAGATATTTGATGCATTGAACACTAATGAATGAAGACCACACGAGTTATGGGATGACATCAAGAACATCATACATGAAAAAAGCAAAAGGCCATTAAAAAGACAGGAAAGAAAGAAAAGACCAAAAAGGATTTCAGAAGAGATTGTGAAACTTTCTCTTGAATATAGAGTAGCTAAAGCAAATGGAAGAAATGACAAAGTAAGAGAGCTGAACAGAAGATTTCAAAGGGAGGCTCTAGAAGACAAAATAATATAATGAAATATGCAAAAATCTGGAGTTAGAAAACCAAAAGGGAAGAACACTGTTGGCATTTCTCAAGCTGAAAGAACTGCAGAAAAAATTCAAGCCTCGAGTTACAATAGTGAAGGATTCTATGGGCAAAATATTGAACAGCACAGAAAGCATCAAAAGAAGATAGAAGGAATACAAAGAGTCACTGTACCAAAAAGAATTGCTCAAGATTCAACCATTTAAGAAGGTATCATACGATCAAGAAATGATGGCGGGAGGTGGGGCAAGACTGCGGAGTAGTCAGATGCTTCTGGTGGTCCCTCTTACAACAAAGACCCGAAAAAACAAGTGAATCAATTATATATGACAATCATGGAGCCCTGAACATTAAAGGCAAAGTTGAGGAATTGGACTGAGTGTCAAGGGGAGGGACAGACGGTTCGGAAGCAGTGAGGAGTTGCCAGACCTGACCCAGTGAGAGCCTGAGCCCTTAAGGCCAGATCAGCACAGGGGTGAGCGTTGAGGCAGGCAAGCAGCAGCGCTTGGGAGACATTTTCCACATTGGGAGAGATCCATTGGCAGAGAGTCTACTCAGTCATCCAGAACCAGTGAGAAGCAGTCCTCGATCAGCGAAAGATAAGTACTTGTGTCTGGCCAACTACATAGATCAAAAACACCCCCCTTAGGGAAAAACCTCTCTCCCATTTACCTCCCCACTCCCTGCTCTGCACTGGGGCCGGGACTGGCTTCAGCAGTTGCCGAGTCCCCTGGGCCAGAAGCAGGACTTGTCACGCACCCTGAGTCATTCTCCCAGCCTTGGAGAGTGAACAAATTGACAAAGAGAAAAAATAACCTGCCAGCTCCCCTAAGCCAGGAATTCAGGGTAGGCACAGCTCCTTTGCCTAGGCATAGGCATAAGGGATCCTTGGACTTTGAGAGCCTTTCCCCCTACATAGACTTGTGTGGGCCCATTTCAACAGTGTAGACCCTCATTACTGCAGTACAACAGGGTATATACCAGAAGTCTAACTTCAATTGTTTCACCTGTGAAGTGGCAGGTGTGTGACATTTTACACTACTCTGCCCATTAAGCAAGGTCTTCACCTACCCAGATCAAGGGCCGGAGGACTAGTGGCTCGACCCATGCCACCTAGCCACCTGCTACAGGGGCCCAAGAATAAGAGATGCCCCCAGTCCTTACAGCAAACTGCATTGGGTATTCATAGTCCAGCTGCAAAACTCAGTCTTCTATGCTATCTAGGGAAGAGAGACACACTTTCCTCCTGGACACTCAGGAATGGCTATCGGCCCCCTGCCTTGCTCAGCCCGTGTCCCTCTGCTGCAGCCGGATGCCTGTGCCTACACCAATCACCCATGCTTCTCTAGAACTGTAGGTGAGAGCCTGCACCACACACTTGGTGGCTGATTAACTGGACACCTGAGCTGAATCTGTACTGGAGGAGTGGGCAGACTCCTGGACTCACATACTTAGTGGCAGGTAAGGCCACATGGGGGCAGGACATCAGAGCTTCAAGGGTGCTGATGACTGGGCTAGCTCAAATGAGCAGCATATTTTGGCATATCAAAATAAAACAAGAAGCTAGGACACAGTAAGCAAACATAAATAAATAGAATAACTTATTGACGGCTCAGAGACAACAGTCAATATCAAACCAGATAAACAGTCAGAACATCATGGCTTCAACAAGCTCCCAAAATAATGACTCTAGAAATTTTCCAGGGGAAGAAAATTTCTTGGAATTACCAGAGGCAGAATGCCAAAGATTCAGAATTCTTCAAGAGATTAGGAAGGAAATTATGCAAAACGCAGAACACGCAATAGAGGAATTTAAGAATATTAGAGAAGAGCATGTTGACAAACTTAACAGGCTGCAGAAATCCATAGGAAGACAGCAATCAGAAATCCAGAAGATTAACAATAAAATTTCAGAATGAGACAACTCAGTAGAAAGTCATAGGAGCAGAACTGAGAGAATGGAAGTCAGAATTAGTGAGACTGAAGATAAAGCACTTGACACCAACTTATTTGAGGAAAAACCAGATAAAAGGATTTTAAAAAGTGAAGAAATCCTAAGAATTATGTGGGATTCTATCAAGAGGAATAACCTACAAGTGATTGGAGTACCAGAATGGGGAGGGGGGATAACAGAAAATATGGAGAGAATTGTTGAAGATTTGTTGGCAAAAAAACTTCCTCAATACAGTGAAAGATGAGTAGATATGTATTCAAGATGTTCATCAAACCCCACATAAGGCAGATCCCAAAATAAAGTCACCAAGACATATTATAATCAAACTTGGCAAAACCAAAGATAAAGAGAGAATTTTAAGAGTGGCTAGGAATAAATGAAAAGTCATCTGGAAAGGAGAATCAATAAGACTAAGCTCGGACTACTCAGCAGAAACCATGCAGGCAAGAAGGCAAAGGGATGACATACATAAAGTCTTGAAGGAAAACAACTGTCAGCCAAGAATTATATATCCAGCAAAATTGTCTCTCAAATATGACGGCGAAATTAGGGCATTTCCAGATAAACATAAGTTTAGGGAATTTTCAAAAACCAAACCAAAATTACAAGAAATACTAAAGGGAGTCCTCTGGTTAGAAAACCAATAACATCAGATAACAACCAAGATGAGAACACAGGACAGAGCAACCAGATTATCAACTCAGATAAGGAAGTCACAAAAATAAATAAAAAATAAAACACTAAAAATAGGGAAACAGACATCAATATGTAAAAGATGACAACATTAAAACAAAAAAGGGGGACTTAAAAAATGCAGACATAGATTTTTCATATGGAGAGGATATCAAGGCGATAATGCAGAAATAAAAGACTGGTACAAAATTAGAAAAATAGGGGTAAATATTAAGGTAACCACAAAGGAAACTAACAATCCTACAAATCAAAATAAAAAAGTAGAAAAATATAAAGACTCACCAAATACCAAATCAACAACAACGAAAAAGATGAGAAGAAAATACATACAGAAAAAAGACTCAGTACAGATAATTAAGTGGAACAAAGAAACTGTCAACAACACACGAAAAAAGACATTAAAATGACAGCCCTAAACTCATACCTATCAATAATTATGCTGAATGTAAATGGACTAAATGCACCAATAAAGAGACAGAGAGTGGCAGATTGGATAATAAAACAAGATCCGCCTATATGCTGCCTACAAGAGATGCACCTTAGACTTAAAGACACAAACTAAAACTCAAAGGATGGAAAAAAAAATATATCAAGGAAACAACAGGCAAAAAAGAGCAGGAGTGGCAATGTTAATTTCTCACAAAATAGACTTTAAAGTAAAATCCACCACAAAGGATAAGGAAGGACACTATATAATGATTAAAGAGTCAATACACCAGGAGGACATACCTATAATAAATATTTCCGCACCCAAAGACAGGGCTCCAAAATACATAAACTCTAAAAGCATTGAAAAGAGACATAGCTCCACAATAGTAGTACGAGACTTCAACACTCCAATTTTGGTGAAGGACAGAACATCCAGAAAAAGCTCAACAAAAACACAGAAGATCTAAATGCTACAATCAACCAACTTGATCTCATAGACATATACTGGACACTCCACCCAACAGCATCCAAGTATACTTCCTTTTCCAACATACATGGAACATTATCCAGAATAGACCACTTATTAGGCCATAAAGCAAGCCTTACCAAAATCCAAAGTGTCGAAATATTACAAAGTATCTTTTTTGACCATAAAACCATAAAAGTAGAAATCAATAACAGAAAAAGCAAGGAAAATAATCAAACACATGGAAACTGAACAACACCTTGCTAAAAAACTACTGGATTATACAAGAAATTAAGGATGGAATAAAGAAATTCAGAGAATCAAAAGAGAACAAAAACATATCCTACCATAACTTTTGGGACACAGCAAAAGCAGTGCTCAAATTCAGTTTATAGCAATAAATACACATCCAAAAATAAGAAAGGGCCAAAATCCAAACATTAATCCTACAACTGGAACAAGTAGAAAAGAGAGCAGCAAAAGAAAACCTCGGGCGCCAGAAGAAAGGAAATAATAAGAATTAGAGCAGAGTTAAATGAAGTAGAGAATAGAAAAACAACTGAAAGAGTTAAGAAGACCAAAGGATGGTTCTCTGAAAAGATCACAAAATTGATAAACCATTGGCCAAACTGACAAAAGAAAAACAGTAGAGGAAGAAAATAACCCATATAAGAAATGAGACGGGTGATATCACAAGGCACCTAACTGAAATTAAAAGAATCATAACAGAATACTGAGAAAAATTGTACTTTAACAAAATTGAAAACCTAGACGAAATGGACAAATTTCTAGAAACTCACTACTTATCTAAATTAACACAAACAGAAGTAGAACAACTAAATAAATCCATAACAAAAGAAAAGATTGAAACAGTAATTTAAAAACTCCCAACAGAAAAAGCCCTGGCCTGGATGGCTTCACTGAGAATTCTACCAAACTCTCAGAGGAGTTACCACTACTACTAAATGTATTTCAGAGCATAGAAAAGGATGGAATACTCCCAAACTCATTCTGTGAAGCCGGCATAACCCTGATACCAAAACCAGGTAAAGACACCACAGAAAAAGAAAATTACAGACCAATATCCCTCATGGACATTGACTCAAAAATTATCAATGAAATTCTAGCCAATAGAATTCAACAACATATCAAAAAAAAAAAAAATTCACCATGATCAAGCGGGATTTATACCAGGTATTCAGGGATGGTTCAACATTAGAAAAACAATCAATGTAATCAATCAAATTAATAAAAGACAAGAACCACATGATATTATCAATGCAGAAAAGACATTTGACAAAGTCCAACGCCCATTCATGATAAAAACTCAACAAAATAAGAATAGAAGGGAAAATCCTCAATGTAATTAAGGGCATTTATACAAAGCCAGCAGCCAACATCATCCTAAATGGAGAGACTTTGAAAGCATTCCCCTTGAGAACGGGAAACAGACAAGGATGCCCTTTATCACCACTCTTATTCAACATTGTGCTGGAGGTCCTAGCCAGAGCAATTAGGCTAGAAAAAGAAATAAAGGGCATTGAAATTGGTAGGGAAGAACTCAAAGTATCTCTATTTGTGGATGATATGATCTTATACACAGAAAACCCCAAAGAATCCACAGTAAAACTACTGGAACTAATAGAAGGTTTCAGCAAAGTTTCAGGATACAAGATAAACATGCAAAAATCAATTGGATTCCTTTACACCAACAAAGAGAACTACGAAGAAGAAATCACCAAATCAATAACCATTTACAATAGCCACCAAGAGGATAAAAATACTTAGGAATAAATCTAACCAGAGATGTAAACGACCTATACGATGAAAACTACAAGACACTACTGCAAGAAACCAAAAGAGACCCGCATAAGTGGAAAAACATACCTTTTCATGGATAGGAAGACTCAACATTGTGAAAATGTCAGTTCTACCCAAAGAGATCTACAGATACAATGCAATCCCGATCCAAATTCCAACGGCATTCTTTAATGAGATGGAGAAACAAATCACCAACTTCATATGGAAAGGGAAGAGTCCCGAGACAGGTAAAGCATTACTCAAGAAGAAGAACAAAGTGGGAGGCCTCACACTACCTCATTTTAGAACCTATTATACTGCCTTGGTAGTCAAAACAGCCGGGTACTGTACAACCACAGATACATAAAGAAATGGAACAGCATTGAGAATCCAGACATAAATTCATCCACCGATGAGCAGCTCATATTTGACAAAGGCTCGAAGTCTGTTATTTGAGAAAAAGACAGTCTCTTTAGCAAATGGTGCTGGCATAACTGGAAATGCATCTGCAAAAAACTGAAACAAGACCCATACCTCACACCATGCACAAAAACTAACTCTAAATGGATCAAAGACCTAAATATAAAATTGAAAATGATAAAGATCATGGAAGAAAAAATAAGGACAATGCTAGGAGCCCTAATAGATGGCATAAACACAATATGAACCATAAGTAACAATGCACAAGAACCAGAAGAGAGACTAGATAATTGGGAGCTCCTAAAAATCAAACACTTACGCTCATCAAAAGACTTCACCAAAAGAGTCAAAAGACAACCTACAGACTGGGAAATATTTTTAGCTACAACAAATATGATCAGCATCTAATCTCTAAAATCTACATGATACTGCAAAACCTCAATAACAAAAAGACAAATAACCCAATTAAAAATGGGCAAAGGATATGGACAGGCACTTCACCAAAGAAGACATTCAAGCAGCTAGCATACACATGAAGAAATGCTCACAATCATTAGCCATTAGAGAAATGCAAATCAAAACTACAATGAGATACCGTGTTACCCCAACAAGGCTAACATTAATCAAAAAACACAAAATAATAAATGTTGGCAAGGTTGTGGAGAGACTGGAACCCTTATACACTATTGGTGGGAACATAAAATAATACAACCACTTTTTGGAAATCTATTTGGCGCTTCCTTAAAAAGCTAGAAATAGAAGTACCATAGGATCCAGCAATCCTGCTCCTTGGAATATATCCCAGAGAAATAAGAGTGAATAGATATATGCAAACCCATGTTCATTGCACCACTGTTCACAATAGCAAAAAGATGGAAACAACCTAGGTGCCCATCAGTGGACGAATGCATAAACAAATTATGGTATAGTCACACAATGGAATACTACGCCACGATACAGAACAATGATGAAGCCATGAAACATAACATGGAGGAGTCTGGAGGACATTATGCTGAGTGAATTTAGTCAGTCACAGAAGGACAAATATTATATAATACCACTATTATAAGAACTCAAGAGAAGTTTTAAACGCAGAAGAAAATATTCTTTGATGGCTATGAGGGTGGGGAGGGAGGGTGATGGCTATTCACTAACTAGATAGTAGATAAGAATTATCTTAGGTGAAGGGAAGGACAGCACGCAGAATAGGGCAAGTCATCACAACTGGACTAAACCAAAGCTAAGAAGTTTCCTGAATACAACCATACACTTCAAGGGACAGAGTAGCAGAGGTGGGGGGTGGGGGTCATACTTTCAGGGGACATCTAGCATTACAAAGTTTATTTAGAAAATATTGTGGATACTACTTTGGTGAGTGGCATCTGGGGTCTTAAAAGCTAGCGAGCGGCCATCCAAGATCCATCAATTGGTCCCAACCCACTTGGAGTAAAGGAGAATGAAGAGCACCAAAGACACAAGGAAAGTATCAGCCCAAGAGACAGAAAGGGCCACATAAACCTGAGACTTCATCAGCCTGAGTCCAGAAGAACTAGATGGTGCCTGGCTACCACCAATGACCGCCCCGACAGGGAACACAACAGAGAGTCCCTGAAGGAGCAGGAGAAAGGTGGAGTGTAGAACTCAAATTCTAGTAAAAAGACCAGACTTAATGGTCTGACTGAGACTGGAGGAACCCTGGAAAACATTGTCCCCAGATTCTCTGTCAGCCCAGAACTAAAACAATTTCCTAGGCCAATTCTTCAGACAAAGATTGGACTGGACTGTGGGACATAAAATGATACTCATGAAGAGTGTGCTTCTTAGCTCAAGTAGATACGTAAGACTAAACAGGCAGCTTCTGTCCAGAGGTGAGATGAGAAGTCAGGGAGGGTTAGGAGCTGGCTGAATGGATACGGGAAATCAGGGGTGGAAAGGAGGAGTGTGCTATCACAGTATAGTTGAGCAGTTAGGGTCACATAACAATGTATGCATAAATTTTTGTATAAGAGACTAACTTGAAATGTAAACTTTCACTTAAACTACAATAAAGAAACAAAAAAAAATTACTAAACACTTAAAAAAAAAAAGAACCAATGGCATTGAAGGAAGAAGTCCAAGCTGCACTGAAGGCATTGATGAAAAACAAGGTTCCAGGAGCTAACAGAATATCAGTTGAGATGTTTCAATAAACAGATGCAACACTGGAAGTGCTTACTCATCTGTGCCAAGAAATTTGGAAAACAGTACCTGGCCAACTGACTGAAAGGGATCCATATTTGTGCTCATTCCAAATAAAGGTGATACAACAGAATGGGAAATTATTGAACAATATCATTAATATCACAAGCAATTAAAATTTTGCTGAAAATAATTCAAAAAGGATTGCAGCAGTACATTAATGGGAAACTACCAGAAATTCAAGCCAGATTCAGAAGAGGATGTGGAAATGAAGTATATCATTGCTGATGTCAGATGGATCTTAGCTGAAAGCAGAATGTCTTAGTTATCTAGGGCTGGTATAACAGAAATACCGCAGGAGGATGGCTTTAACAAACAGAAATTTATTCTCTCACAGTCTAGGTGGCTAGATGTCAGAATTCAGGGCACCGTCTCCGGGGGACATGTGGTTTAAAATCATAGAAGCTGGACTATATGAAGAATAAAGGTGCATCAGGATTGGAGGAGACTCATTAACAACCTGCCATATGCACATGACACAACCTTGCTTGCTGAAAGTGGAGAGGACTTGAAGAACTTCCTGATGAAGATCAAAGACAGCAGCCTTCAGTATGGATTGTACATCAGTTTAAAGAAAACAAAAATCCTCACAACTGGACCATTAAGAAACATTATGATAAATGGAGAAAAGATTAAAATTGTCAAGGATTTCAATTTACTTGGTTCCAAGATCAATGCCAATGGAAGCAGCAGTCAAGAAATCAAATGACATATTATTGCACTGGGCAAATCTGCTGCAAAAGACCTCTTCAAAGTAATCAAAAGCAAAGATGTCACATTGAAGACAAAGGTGAGCCTGATCCAAGCCATGGCATTTTCAATCACCTTATATGCCTGCAAAAGCTGGACAATGAGTAAGGAAGATTGAAGAAGAATTGATGAGTTTGAATTATGGTGTTGGTGAAGAATATTGAATATACGATGGACTGCCAAAAGAACAAACAAATCTGTCTTGGAAGAAGTACAGCCAGAATGCTCCTTAGAAGCAAGGATGGCTAGACTTCTTCTCATATATTTTGGACATGTTTTCAGGAGGGACCACTCTATGGAGAAGGACATCATGCTTGGTAAAGTAATGGGCCAGCAAAAAAGAGGAAGACCATTAATGAGATGGATTGACACCGTCTCCATGACAATGGGCTCAAACATAGCAACGGTTTTGTGGATGGCTCAGGACTGGGCAGTGTTTCATTCCTCTTAACATGGGATTGCTATGCATTGGAACTTCCCCAGTAGTACATAATAACAACAACAACATATAATAGCTGATTTCTTGCTAGGAACTACTGATGCCAGAAAGCAGTGGGATGACATACTCAAGACGCTGAAAGGAAAGGTCTGTCAGCAAAGAATTCTATATCCAGCAAAACTCTCCTTCAAAAATGAAGAAATTAAGACCCCCCCCAGATAAAAACTGAGATAATTATTTTCTAGCAGACTTAGCCTACAAGGAATAATACTGAAGGGATTCACTGAAGCTGAATAAAAGGCCACTAGACAGTAACTAAAATCCACATAAAGAAATAAAGAACACCATTCATAGTAATTACAAAGGTAAACAATAACAGACGGTATAAATGCACTTTTGTTCTTAATTAATTTTTTAACTTTTCTCATTTAAAAGCTCACTGTATAAATTATAAATTATAAATCTAATTTGAGAGGCACACAATGTATAAAGATGTAATTTGTGTCAACAATAGCACCAAGAAACAAGAAATAGATATATAGTAACAAAGTTTTTGTATACTATCAAAATTAAGTTGGTATTAGTCCCAACTAGATTGTTATACGTTAAGATGTTAAGTGCAATCTCCTGAGAAATCATGAAGAAAATAACTTTTAAAATATTGCAAAAGAAACAATGACAGAATTAACGTGATATCCTAGAAAATATCTATTTAACACAAAAGAAGGCAGTAATAGAGAAATAGAGGAACAAAAAACACATAAGACATATAGAAAACCAATAGCAAAATGGCAGACAGAAACTTTGCCTCATCAGTAATTGGAGCCCTGGTGGCACAGTGGTTAAAAGCTTGGCTGCAGTTCGAATCCACCAGATGCTCCTTGGAAACCCTCTGGAGCAGGTCTACTCTGTCCTATAGAGTTGCTATGAGTCAGAACAAACTCGGCACCAATGGGTTTGGCTTTGGGGTTTTATCAGTAGTTACAGTAAATGTAAATGGATTAAATACTGCAATTAAAAGACAGAGATTGCCAGAATGGGCAAAATTAAAAAACATTACCTGACTGTATTCAGTCTTACAAGGGACAGATTTTAGATTTAAAGACACAAATAGGTTGAGAGTAAAAGTATGGAAAAAGAGATGCCACGGAAACAGCAACTAAAAATATATGGAGTAGCTATAATAATGTCAAACAAAATAGACTTTAAGACAGGAATTGTTATTAGATACAAAGAAGGGCATTTGATAACGGTAAAAGGGTCAATAAATCAAGAAGAAGTAATAATTATAAACATATATGCCCCTAACATCAGAGCCCCAAAATACTATGAATATGGATGACAGGTGATTACTAACATTAACTTATGATAAATTTCATTACACAGCAGAAGAAAATATCCCTCATAACAAAAGCAAATTCTCTGTAAGACTCCTCTAGAATGACGTACTAAAAGATGGGGCAAATTCATCCTATTAATGCACTGCTTAAATCTGGATATAAGAAAAAAAATATTTGTAGCAAATATTAATAAAAGCAAAGAAAGCTGTTTAGCACTGCTCTCTGCATACGCAGCCTCTTTTATGCTTGGGAGCTCAATAGGGAGAATGACCCTGGGAGATTGTCCTTTGCTAAACTTTTCTTAGGGTTCAAATAATAAAACACATCGACTCCAGAAACAAGAGATAAGAGCACGCTGATTTAAACACACATACACACACATACCATAAACACAACTTACTGATCCAGAACTTCAAAGTATATATTATCTAATTTAAATAAAAGCAGAGATATTGACATAATAGTGGATTTGAATGATTTTCTGTAATATTACATGCTTCATAGAAAAGGTGAGTGATCACAACTATTTTACCTACACTCTCCTTCAAACAGAACGCTCAAAAATTTAAGCCATTCACCTTTAAACTCCTGCAGGGATACAGCTAATCTGAGGAATTTCATTCTTTCCTATCCAAAAATAATGCCATTAAATATATGCAGAAACTGCTACTCACTTTCTACACTACACAGGAATATACTTCACTTGTAGCAGACAGTGGCATAGTGAGAAGTAAAATTTTTTAAATTTTTCTATTTGATCTTCACAGAACTAAATTATTTCCACTCACTTCTGCTACCCTCATGACCCTATTGTCCCTGCCTCATGTCATATTAGGTTTTGTAGGATAACGAAGGGGCTTTTCTTGCTAAGAGTGCCCTATAGTCCTTTCCTAATTCTGAATGTCCTCTAACCTCTTTTCCATTCACTTCTGGATTCCTTCATTGACTGCATACCCATAACCCCACAGTCTATACTTTCCATAAGTTGATTCTCCTTCTCCTGTTGGAGACAGGAATATTTAGAGTGGCTAAGGAATTGACTTGATGGCAGTGGGTAATAGCATTGATCTGCAATTTCCTTATTACTACTCTAGCCTCCGGATCATTGAATTCAAGGTTTCATTTTTGTAAAATGAGTTAGCTCTTTATGAAATCAATGACAATTTAAAATCTGAATATTAATTTTATTTGAAAAGTAGGCCTAAGAAAGATCTGTGGGAAAAGACCAGCTGATTCATTTCAGCCACTATTAAAACACACACAAAAAATAGAAATTATTTAAAAAAGAAATTAGATAGAAACAACTATGCTCATTTGTTAACAAACCCATTTGTGTATCCATCATTTTCAACTTCCTTAAGTAAAACAAAAACAAAACTTTTTATTTAAAATTGAGTCAAAAGTATCGGTGGACATTTCAAGGAATCAATTCAAAATGACCAAGATTGGAAACAATAAATGTTTAAAAACTCCACTCTACCATAATTAGGTAAGTCATTTTACTTTTCAGAGCCTTGTTTGTTTTTTCCTATATAAAATGAAAGAGTTGGAATAGATGGTCCCTTTCCTTGCCAGCAATAATCTAGTGATTTATTACCTCTGATAATTCCCCATGATAACCTGGCCCAGGTCCATTAGTGTTCTCCTTAGTATTAAATGAAATACTTCTATTTGTTCAAAATCTTTGATAGCTGAGAAATGATGCACACAGGTTGCCTCAAAATTATGAGAATAATTAACATGTTGGTAAATCCTAAGAGAAAATATTTTTAAGAAAATTAATCATTGCTTGCATGATGTGGTCTAGAAACAGAGAAGGTGCTGAGAATGTACAATTGGGGCTATAAATTCTAGTATATGGTTAAAATTGAAATGAAATACCATCTAAAGTGACTGGTCATTATATCATTTGTAAAAAACTCCTGATAGCATGGACCACCCACCCTTTCCCCCATTCTCATCTGACCCAAAACCCTAGAGAAAAATAAGTTTTAGGGGGAAAATGGTAGTCAGTGGCATTTAAAAAAAAAAATTCCCTTAGGTTTTCACAGTCAAATGTAGAAAAGACTTAGACTTAAATATTTTAAAGAATAATAATATGCTTAACTAAAAGAAAAAAAATGAAAAAAATAAGCAATCAGTGTTTTAGATTCAAGAAGGAAGAAGAAATTGTATTTACTCATTTTTCTGTTTTGTTTTTCAAAACTCTCCAAGTGATTGAGAAGTTAACCGGATAAAATCAATGGAAGTATTCATGTTAGTTCTGAGAAAACAATATGATTTATCCTAGTTCATTATTGCCCACAACATGTAAAACCACCATTTTATTTTGGGCCAAGCAGACAGTTACACTCTCCCCACTTCTCATAACCCCAAGTTGAAAATGACTCAGGATTATTAAACATCTGTTTTTTTAAAATTTAAAATCAGGTTATCAGACAACCCCAAATAATTGTTTGGAGATCAACTACTTAAATGTCTCTGCTTATGACTAGAAGAGTTTTTGAAAATTTTACTTAAGGGAAAGAAACAGCTTCACTGAAATTTCTTGGTTGATTTTTGGTAAACATTTATTTATGTTGGACAAACAGTAGAGCTACCACAATACTATATCATCAGGTAAGTCAGATAAACCATCCTAACCACGTAGAATGTTTTCTTGTTCAAACTACTAATAATTACCCACTTTTTGAGATGAATTGATGGGTACTCATTTGTATCCACTACTCTCGAAATAATACTTTCATTACTTGTTATGATTTTTACCGTCTATGAAAGATCCATAAGGGATTAATGTAGAATGACTTCATGATCAAGGAATTATATTAAAGGTTGACTTTTTTTTCCAGGTTAAAATAACAACTCCTTTACTTCACAATCCTTTACTAACTTGTGAACTCCTTGAGAGATGGGCCACATCCCTATTACCAAGCAAAGTGCCTGGCACATAGCAGATGCTCAAAACATTATCATTTAATAAATCAGTAAATCAATGAATGAAAAAGTTGTTCTATTCCCTTTCTGGGGTACACTAATTTAAGGCAAATGTTTCTTAGTTTTTAATTCTACCTCACAATTCTTTTTACTTGTATACTAGCTCATATTATTTATCAAACATAAATATTTGTGGATTTAGAGTAAATTTCAATTTCAAATTATGTCGAATTACACTTAATTCTTTACTTTTTTCTTCAGAAAGAATAATTATTATCTCAGAATAATTGTACATACTTCTATCAATTTTAAAAACTATCACTTGTCACTTATGTAATTTCATTTATATTTCTACCTTTTGATGGGAAAGTAAGAATAAAAATAATTTGTTGGAATGGACAGTAAACAGTAGCCTATTAAGACATAATTAGAATATTCCTTAGGATCTTCTTTATAATAGTAACTAATAGTGCCATTTCTCATTTTTTATTGAGAACTTCCTATAAGCTAATCATATTTCTACTTATCCTCACAATAACCTTATTGGATAAGTATTACTCACTCCATTATACATCTGAGGAAACTAAAATAAAAGCAGTTAAATAACTTTTCCTATGTTATCTGGATTAAAGTTCATCTATTCTAACTACTTTGTTACAAATGGGCATTTGAAGTTGTGTCAGGCTCAGTAAATTGACAAGGTCACATAGCTAGTAAATGATAGAATGAAGACTACAATCTAAATTTAATTTTAGAAAAGTTTTATTTCTACACCTAGTGCAATACTCTTTGCAATTTGCAATACTAGGTATATTTTACACTGTTCACACACCTTAGAAAATAATTTTGCCAAATCATGTCTCTGTCTTCTTTCTTTAGATAGAGATATCTAATCAGAATTGGATTTTGACTGGGGTAGAAGTCTAGGTGGAGGTATAAATTAACATTTATCAGCATTTAAATGATACTTCAAAACAATCGGTGTTTACCTAAGGAAAATTGGTACTTCTCGAACATAGCTCAGCTTCAGAATCAACTGGAGAGTTTTTTTTAAAAACAATTGCACATTCCTGGGCCTCACCCCTGCAGATACTGATTCAGATGGTGTAGGAGTAGAGTTAAAGAATATGAATTTTGAACAAGTAACTTTAAGTGATTCTGATGTACATAGTCAAAAGATCATACCTTGAGAAACACTGATGCAGAGAGATAAAAGAAAATTCGTTACAAAATATTGGAGAATGCCAACATTTATGGAATAAAGTGGATCCCATCAACGATACTGAGAAAAAATGATCAGATAATTGGGAGAAGAATCCAGAGAGTGCAGTGTCGTAAAGTCAGTGGAAAAAAAAAGTTTCAAAGAAGCAGTGGTAACTGCTTGAAGTGTGACAGATTAAGATGAGGACAGAAGTTTTAGCAGAGTAGTAATGGCAGAAGCTTGTTTTCAGTGGATTGAGCAGTGGTTGGAAGGAGGTGAGGGAATCACAACGTATATTGTCCTTTTAGGAATCGTGGTTTAGAAGTGAAGAAGTAAGGCAGTGAAATAGCTAAAGGAGGAGACAGAATCAAGGATTATTTTATTTGGGGGTGGTGAGAGAGACTTGAGTTCATCTATAGACTGAGGAGAAGTTAAGTGACTGGGAATAAAGGTCAGGAGGCAAGAAGGAAAAGAAAGTGCTGGAGGATATGAGAGGATAAGAGGATTATACCTAGAAAATAGAGACACATGTCCTCTTATGGGCCTGGAGGGGAGGAAATGAGGCTTCCTGTGAATAAGAATTAGTTTGTAGGTGGAATCAGTTGCAGGAAGCTGAGGAGGTTCACACTGTTCGCTTTGCTTATTTTGAGGCTATGTTGTTATTAGATACATATAAATTTAAAACTGTTTTACCTTTCCGGTGAAACTAACCTATTTCATGAAATATTCATCTTTGTCTCTAGTGAAGCTTATTTACTTAGTCTAATACACAAGATTTCTTTTGGTAATTGTTTGCATGGCATATATTTTTCCATCATCTTATTTTCAAACATTTCCTATATTTATATTTTTGGCTTGTCTCTTGTAAACAGCCTATAATTGGGTTTTGTTTTTCTACCTACTCTGAACTCTTTTTCTTTAAATTTTAAAATTTTAAAATGCTTTAAATGAAGCATTTAGTCTGTTTACATTTCATGACATTGCTGATATACTTCGGTTTAAATCTACCCCCTTACTACTTGATTTCCACTTTTCCGGCCTGCTTTTTCTTCCTTTCTCTCTCCTTTCTTGCCTTCTTTTAGAATACTTTTCCAATTTTCTTCTCTAGTTCTTGATGGTTATACATTATTTTATTTTATTTAGTGGTTCAGTGAATTGGATAATATAAGGACCTTATAACCTTAACTCCATTGACCCTCCTTCCTCTTTATTTGCTAGTTGGAATGATTTAAAACCCTGTATGTTTTATACCCCATATTATGTCATCATCATCATCATCATCATCATCATTTTACACAGTTAATATTCATTTAGATGTACGTACATATTTACCATTTTTTTTTTGTTGCTCTTCATTCCTTCCTGCATCCTCGTACAGCCATCCTGGATTATTTTCCTTCTGCTGAAGAACAACCTGTAATATGTCTTTCAGTGTGGGTGCACTGGTAACAAATTCCAGCTTTCGATTGTCCACAAAGTCTTTATTTCATCTTCATATTTGAAGGTCATTTTTAATGAGAATAGAATTGTAAATTGTCTGTTATTCTCTTTCAGCACTTTCAGTTCACTATTTGAAAATGCTACTCCATTGTCTTCTGGCTTCCATTTTTTTTTGAGTCTGGGTTTTCTTATTCTCCCATATCTTGGCCTCGAATGTTTTCACTGCTGTTGGCTCTCTGATGCCATTAGAAATTTTTTTTTTTTTTGTCAAACTTTTCTGTTTATTTTCAGCTGGAATGTTGACACAAAATTCCAAGCCTTCCATTACTGGAGGTACTTCCAAGAAGTTCATAACTGATTGGCCAAATATTTTTGCTGAAGTGGAAGGTGAGGACCTAAGCTGAGATGTAAAAGGGGCTAGAGTTGGATAGGTGGGCTTTTTTGGACAGTGGTGAAATTTTAGGTTAGCCTCAGAAAAGACAGCTGATCACAGATAATTGAATGGATAAATAAGTGGTATAGATGGTGCAACTGAATTAAATTTCAGTGACAAGCAGGCATAGAGAGTGGTATGATGTAGCTCAGCCTCCATTTCTTAAATTTTTAAATGAATATGATAATAATTCCCTGTATATCATAGAGTCATTTTGAGGATCAAATAATATGATGGTATGAGTTTCAAAGGAAATGATGCATGTGAAAGTGCTTTGTAAACTATGAGGTGATATAAATATTGCTTATTTATGCACATTCAGATTTTTAAAAAATCCGTTCAGTATACTAAATTTGAAATGACCTTTTACTCAAAAAACAAAATGTATGGAATTGTGTCTTCCGAGGTTTACTTTTTGGGATCATGGACATTCTTTAAATTTTCATTCACAGAACTGACATTCACTTCCACATTCCCACAGAACTGGGGAAAACATTCATGTAAGAAAGGATGGGGGTAGGCAAGTAAGGATCACAGCACACTTGGAGCAAAAGAGAGGAAGGGAGAAAAGAAAGAAGGATGATGGAGTGGGTGAAAGAAGGAAAGCCAACAGACTGGAGCAGGTACTCTGTGAGTTTCAAATATGTTCCTTCTTTAAATCTTAGCTACTGTAAAGCATCTTCCTGATGAAGATAATTTATCACATCTATCTCACCTGGATTAGCTACTGCTGAGAATTTATCAAGGTCATTGGTCCAAGGGTTACTGCAGGAATGTACACGGAGAAAACACAGCAAACTTAGTGTCTGATTGTGGGCTCCTGATTAATTTTCTGGGCCCTACCACTTGAATGGAACAAGATAGCAATCAAGTGGTCCTAGGCATCTCATCCTGAGCAGAAATGGACCATTTAAGCAGACGATATTGTAACATATTTTATTACGAGCCATTGTCACATGGGAATTGGAAAGTTGGTTTCTAAAGATAAAAGGTCAGAGCCACTTTTTCTGGAGCCAAGTGTTAGAGTTTCAGAATGTATTGTAATGATAGATTTTGGCTACATGAAACACTTCTTTTAGATGATGCATCGTTACAATGAAAATATCGTACAGCCATGCAATATTTCAATGTACAAATACGTATTTTATAATTTTTTTTTTTTATTTCCTGACACTTGACGATGATTCCACTATTGGCTTATTTTAAAACAGAAAAGCCCAGAAAAGCAGCATGTCATATTTTTAAATATTTAAAAAGTGTTGGATAAACTTTTCATTGACTTTGAGAAGTAAGTTACTTCTTAGATTTCTCCCTTTGTAGAGCACTACGGCTGATTTTCCTGCCATGTAATTATCACCGGGCAGCTTTCTTCTGCTGTTAATCAGCTTCCTCAACAAAGGCATATTATTTTATACTCGTATCTGTTGATTAGAATATTGTATATTATATTCCAAAGGTACAATTAAATTTTGTGTATCTTTAATTTCTGTTTTTGCTTGCTGATGCTGATGACCAAGAGTTGCATTTATGTCACAATCTCCTGTAATATGATAGATATCATAACTGAATATAGTATTATTGACTACTCAAAACATTTCAAATTTTCAGACACTGTTGTAGACAATTACCAAAAACAGAGGAAATTGTGATGAAACACCACAGAATACAATACAACTCTCAGCTTGTGCAAGAATTTATGAACTATGACAATGAAAACATATGGAGAGATAGAGTCTTAACAATCCTTGCTCAAATCAGTGATCATAATTATCCACACACCAAGTTTACAAGAAGCACATGGAGCCAGACATCTTAGATGAAAGATGACTGCGACAAGATGTTGGTAGAGATGATATTAATGTGCCAGTACACTTCCCTGGGCATGAAATAATGGTCCCAGATGGGAAATATTAGTTACCTGAATATTGTTGGGCTAGAAACACATTTTCATGTAGGTTTCTTTAGTTATATAAATGAAAGCATTCGCTAACCTTTTTACCCCAACCCAAAGAGGTTTCAAGTTTGTGTCCAGTCTTTAATGAGATATAGCCAGAATTATTCAGGCAGTTGACATAGAGGGAAGCATACTGGCTTGGTACACTCCTTGCTGACACAAAAGCCATATCTATATAGTATTTACTGTTTGACCTCCAATGTTGTCTTCTTCTTTCACATAACTTGTGTCCACGGAGTTAGCACTGTTAAAGATAAGGGGTGGAGCCAAAGAGAAGTGCACATAGAAAAAACATGCCTGATCTCAGAGACAGATTTACCATGAAGCGAACGAAGCTTACGGTTTAGAAGCCCTCACTTGCACAGGCCATTTTCAAGGCCTCAGTATTTTCTGATTGCAATATTTGTCAGCATTTCAAAATTTATAATTTTTGCGATTTCTTTTTTCATTGTAAAAATTTGATTTTTATATTATTTTGCATTCACAATTTTTTATATTTTCTTAAAGAGGGACTCTCCAAACTGTAAAAGTTTCTTTAAAATATGGATTGTCCCCTGTTGAGTGTGCCTTACCAATAGTTGGGAGAATTCCTTCCCCCTCCAAACCCTTTCTGCCCCACCAACCCCCAATACAGCAAAACCTATGGCTATAAAACAAACATTTTGATCAAAATCATAATACTCCATTTCCATGCTAGAAATTAATCAACAACTAGGAAGAATATGTACACTTGTTAATGATTTCTCTGATAGGTCACTACAGGAAGAAATGAAATTGTAGGTCTGTGAAGCCACATTATATTCATAGATATATAAGTGACTTCAGTTGTCATCCACCCAACCCCACACTTTAAGTATAAGAAAACTGAAGCTGACAAAGGAGGTATGACTTATTCAAGTTCACATCCAAGAAATTAGTGCTACAGTAGGGGTTTCAAGAAAAATATTTTATCCTTATACTAATTTCCACTATTGTTCCAATTTCTTTGCTTCTGTATTTATGGAGATTTATTTCCTAACATGTTCTAGATTTGGATATTTTACTTAAGAACTTTAAATCCTACCCGACTCTCTACAACTGAGAGCCAAATTACTATTCAATATTTTAAATCGTTACTTTTATACTTCATCATCAGCATATAATACGTATTCTTTTTGCATGTCGTTTACAGTTTAATGACATCCTTGATCCAATGCAACAATAAGATAACAGCTTCTATTTCAAAGGCCTATTCATTTTTTCAGTTCATTAACTGAATATTTCAACTCAAACAATTCTGTATTTAAAATCTCTATCTTCTCTCTTTCATTAAATTATCATGCTAAAATTAGGTTTTCCATGCAACTGTAATGATTTTGTTAAGTTTATATAGATTACAGTAAGGTAAGATTTAGCTATAGATGAAAACTGTTCTGAAAATGCAAACAAAATATGGGGAGGGTTATTTCAAATTACACCTTGAAAAAAAATTCACATTAAGTCATTATTTCATTAGAGTAAGTTAGAAGGTAATTTTGCCCTTCATTTATGGATATGCAAGTCATAACTACAGTGCTTTTAAAAAACACTGGAAATTCACATAAATACAAAGACAGATGCAATCATCTAGCTATGGCTAAAATAGTGCACGTTAAAAAGTACAAGCTGATGGCACTGAAAATTAATCCCCAAACTTCTTATTTCTGAACTTAAAAATTCCTAATCTCAGTGTAATGGGAAATATTTACAATAAATTTGGCACACACACATACAAATAATGCAAAAATATGTGTAAAATTACAACTAAGATTCTAGTAATTTAATGGGGAAAGATTATGAATAGGTAATTCAGACAAAAGAAAATACAAACGGCTAATACATTTAAGGAAAATATTTAACCTCATTAATTAACAAAGAAACAAAATATTATTAGGAGTATGATTATGACTTTTTTTCTCCTAGATAATTCTGTTTAAACGATAAAGCATAATGAATAGGTATACATGCATGCTGCTGACAGAAGTGTAGATTGATGCAACACTTTGGGAAATCAATTTTTCAGTATATATTACAAAACTTAAAGATGTTCATAGCCCTTGGATCAGTAATTCCATGACAAGTAACTAATCCTGAAAACAAAGCTTTATGCATAAAGATGCACACCTATGTGCATCAGAGCAGTATTTATGAGAGTAACATAACAAAAATTGGAACTGATTTGAATGCCAACAATAAAGGAAATATCAAGTGAATTATATTCTGTTCACATGATTTAATTATATATGTGTGTGTGTGTGTATACATATTTCACAATTACGTAGGTAAAATATCGATTGAAGAAAGAGTGGAAGAAAATACACAAATACTGTTGATAGTTAAAACAATTCAAATACTTTTCTATATTTTCTACATTTTTACATAACGAGCAGTTTATTGATTTTATAATAGAAGTAATTAATTTTAATAATGAAGGTAAAGAAATGGAGAAAATAGTAGAGACATATAGAAAACATGAAAAGTAAGGTGTAAATACATACTAAAACAACAATGAGGTTTCATTTTAGAATTCTAGCAGAAATAAAGAAAAGAGATAAAACCCAATATTGGTGAGAATACAGGATTAATCTTAAAACAATTGTACACTGTCACAATAATCAGTCTTGGAAATATATTTAAGGAGATTATTCAAATGGTTAAAAATGCATTATACTTACAAAGAAAATTATATCAGCTTTACTTTTAGTAATTGAATAATTGCAGCAACCTGAATAATCCAACAATAATGAAATGATTAAACAAATTATGGTATATAAATTCAGTGATATATAATGCAGTCACTTACAATTAATACAGTGACTACATGTTATATACTATATATATCGAGGAATATTAGAAGGAAACATTAAAAAAACAAACGTTTGCTGTGTTAAAGAGGATTTGAGTGAAATTTAAAAATCTTTTTAAACACTTTATATTAATAATAAAGCTTTTTTTTAATTGCTTACCACTTGCACTCTAGGTGGCCTCTCTTCAGGGGTAATATATTCTAGGATTTGTGTTTCTGGTCCTGGAGGATCAGGTGGGAGAGAAATTATGTAGTGACAGATTTTAGTCACACCCTTGCACTGGAAAAGAAGAAAACGATACATTGAATTCATATCAAAGTCATTAACTCAATGTTAATATGTAATATCCATAATTTTCATTGAAAAAATAAACAAAGTAACAAAAACATGGAAGACCAGTATTCTACAGCTGTTGAAATGTCAAATATAAGTTGAGGCAAAAAAATCCGTTCCTCCTAAATACTCTTCTAATTATATTCTATGTGGCACAGGTGAACTGTTTAATACTATGAGAGCATAAGTGTCTATTTTTGAATTGCTGTGATTATATTATGCAGAGATTTTTTCAAACAAATCTGCTTATAGTGCTCATTTTAACCGACTGTAGCATAATTCTGTATTAGTTACAGTGCTACAATCCAGTGATGATTGGTGACATACATACATATATATATATATATATATATATAGTGATTGATATATACATACAAAAAAAGAAAAAATAAAGTTGCCCTCAAGTGGATTTGACTCACAGTGACCCCATGTGTGTCAGAGTAGAACTTTGCTCCATAGGGTTTTCAATGGGTGGTTTTTGGGAATTAGATCTCCAGGCCTTTCTTCTAAGACACCTACCTCTGGGTAAACTCGAAACTCCAGCCTTTCCGTTAGCAGCCGAGAGTATTAACCTTTCATTTTCACCATCTTGCTCTCTGTCCACCTCTCTCTATCTATCTATCTAACCAGGGAAGATACCACATGTCTCACTACATTAACAGGATAGAAAATATTTTCGTTTGGCTAAAAAATAAAAATGTTTTCATACTGAGTCAAGTGTGTGGTATCAAAGTGTAAAACTGAACCTAATTCTGAAAGTCCTCTTAATGGTGTTGGAGGCAACATACAGATGAGTGAGAAGTGGTGAAAATATATTTTAAATGTTAATTTACTTTGGAATATATATATATATATATATATATATATATACACACACACATATATATATCATTATTATCATCATCATGGAAATTTAAGAAAAGGCAGAAGAGCCTAAATAGAATCCCACCCACAGGAAACAGGCTAAGGATTAAATTTACTTATAGTGGCATCTATAAATATCTATTTATTGTCGTTTATTTCAAAATTTACTTTTAGTAGACTCCTTAAAGGAAATTTAAACTGTGTGAATTTTAAAATTATGACAAATCATTTTTAATATAAATCAATCTTGTTGCTGTATAACACATATAAATTGATTCTAAGATGTTAGGAAAAGAAATACAAACTTCAAGTAAAAAGAAAGAGCTATAAATAATGACCCAATAAATAACCTTAAACTCAAAAACCCACTACAGTCGAGTTGATTCTGACTCATAGCGACCCTATAGGACAGAGTATAACTTCCCATAGGGTTTCCAAGCCTGTAATCTTTACAGAGGCAGACTACCACTTCTTTCTCCCGTGGAGCAGCTGGTGGGTTTAAACCACCAACCTTTGATTAGCAGCCGAGCGCTTATCCACTGTGCCACCAGGGCTCCATAAATATTCTTACCTGTTAGTAAATTTTATATATAACACTTTGGATTTCAATCTTAGCACAATCCCCAACATGTAGTAGAGTTACATAAATGTTTATTGTTGAAGAGTATGATGGTAAAAGCAATTCTTACATTTTTTTCAAGGAATATGTAAAAAGATTAAGTCTAAAGCTGGCTGTAGGTAAAGAGGTCATTGGAAAAAACAGTGCTTTAAATGGTTAAAGACCAGAATGGCTTGCATTCTTTTTGTTGTTGTTGTTATTGAGAATCTACACAACAAAACACACTAAATCAACCATTTCTACATGTACAATTCAGTGACATTGATTACATTCCTCAAGTTCTGCAACCATTCTTACCCTCTTTTCTGAGTTGTTCCTCCCCCATTAATATAAACTCACTGCCCCCTGAGTTCCTGTCTAATCTTTCAATTTGTTGTTGTCCCTTATAAATAGTTCTTAAAAGAGCATAATGCTCAAGGCAGTCATTTTTTCACTAGTTAAGCTATTGTTTGGTTTTAAAAACACTTCAGGGGCTATTTTTGGTTTAAGGTTTAAGCTTTAAAGATTATCTTAGAGCAATAATTTCAGTGGCTTATCCAGCTTCCATGGCTCCAGAAAGTCTGGAGTCTGTGAATATTTGAAATTCTGTTCTCCATTTTCTCCCTTTTGATTAGGATTCTTCTACAGAATCTTTGATCAAAATGTTCAGTGATGGTAGCTGGGCACCATCCAATTCTTCTGGTCTCATGGCAAAGGAGGCAGATGTTTCTGGAGGCAAGTAGCCACAAATTCCATATCTTCCTATTCCTGACTCTGCTCCTTCCTCTGTTGCTCCAGGTGAATAGAGACCAGTTGTTATGACGTGGGTGGCCGCTTGCAAGTTTTTAAGACACAAGGCACTACACAATGAACTAGGAGGTAGGAGAGAAGCACTAAACACCTTATTAGGCCAATTAACTGGGATGTCCCATGAAACCATGACCCTTAACCTCCAAACCAAGAAACCAAATTCTATGAGGTTTTTGGTTGTATATGAACAGCCTCAGCAGCACATTCTTAATGACTTGATAAAATCCATGTTGTTACTGGTACCAAACGTATATTTTATCTCCGGTAAATATTTCAATTTGAAACGAACATTGGAAGTGTAAAGTTACATATTGTCATAGGTTATACATATCTGCACAGGTAGATTTTTTCAAAATCAAAATCATAGTATATTTAGGTTGGATTGTTGTTGTTAAGTGCTGTTGAGTCAGTTCTGACTCATAGTGACCCTAGGTACCCTCTGTACAACTAAATACTGCCCGGTCCTGCGCCATCCACACAATCATTGTTATGTTTGAGCCCATTGTGGCAGCCACTGTATCAATCCATCTCATAGAGGGTCTTCCCCTTTTCGTTGACACTCTACTAAGCATGATGATCTTCTCCAGGGACTGGTCCCTGCTGATAACATTTCCAAAGTACATGTTTGATTACCTTTCTTTGGAAAGGGCACAAATACTGATCTCTTCCAGTCGGTTGACCAGGTAGCTGTCTTCCAAAGTTCTTGACATAGATAAGGGAGTGCTTCCAGCACTGCATCCATTTGTTGACACATCTCAAATAGTATTCCATCAATTCCTGGAGCCTTGTTTTTCACCAATGCCTTCAGTACAGCTTGGGCTTCTACCTTCAATATCATCCATGCTTGATCATATACTACCTCCTGAAATGGGTGAAGGCTGACAAATTCTGGTTGGTACAGTGACTGTTTGTATTCCTTCCATCTTCTTTTGATGCTTCCTGTGCTATTTAATTTTTTGCCATTATAATCCTTCAATATTGCAACTCGAGGCTTTTCTTCAGTTCTTTCAGCTTGAGAAATGCCAAGTGTGTTCTTTCCTTTTGATTTTCTAATTCCAGGTCTTTGTACATTTCATTATAATATTTTACTTTGTCTTCTCGAGCCACCCTTTGAAATCTTCTGTTCAGCTCTTTTACTTTGTCATTTCTTCCATTCACTTTAGCTACTCTGTGTTCAAGAGCAAATTTCAGAGTTTCTTCTGCCATCCATTTTGGTTGTTTTTTTTTTTCTTTTTCTTTTCAGTCTTTTTAATGACCCTTTGATATCTTCATGTACGATGTCCTTGATGTCATCCCACAACTCATCTAATCTTCAGCCATTAGTGTTCAGTGCATCAAATCTATTCTTGAGATGGTCTCTAAATACAGGTGGGATATACTCAAGGTCATACTTTGGCTCTTGTGGTCTTGTTTTAATTTAATTCATCTTCACTTTGCATATGAGCAATTGACGGTCTGTTTTGTGTCAGCCCCTGGCCTTATTCTGACTGATGACAGTGAGATTCTCCATTGTCTCTTTCCACAGACGTAGTTGATTTGATTCCTGCGTATTCCGTCTGGCGAGGTCCACATGTATAGTCACCATGTATGTTGTTAAAAAAGGTATTTGCAATGAAGAAGTTAGTCTTGAAAAATTCTATCATGCTATCTTTAGCATTGTTTCTATCACCAAGGCCATGTTTTCCAACTGTAGAACCTTCCTCTTCATTTCCAACTTTGATATTAAAATCATCAGTAATTAACAATGCATCTTGACTGCACGTTTGATCAAGTTCAGACTGCTGAATTTGGTAAAAATGTTCATTTTCTTTATCATTGGCATTAGTGGTAGGTGCTTAAATTTGAATAATAGTTGTATAAATGATTTTTCTTGTAGGCATATGGATATAATTCTATCACTGACATCACTGTAGTGCAGGATAGATGTTGAAATGTTATTTTTGATGATGAATGCTATGCCATTCCTCTTCATTTTATAATTCCTATCATAGTAGATGAAATTACTGTCTGATTCAAAATGGCCAATACCAGTCCATTTCAGCTCACTAACGCCTAGGATATTATTGATTTTTATGCATTCTATTTCATTTTTGATGAATTCCAATTTTCCTAGATTTATACCTTATACATTCCATGTTCTGATGATTAATGGATGTTTGCAACTGTTAATTCTCATTTTGAGTCATGCCACATCAGCAAAGGAAGGTCCCAAAAGCTTTATTGCATCCACATAATTAAAGTCAACTCTACTGTGAGGAGGCAGCACTTCCCCAGTAGTATTTTAAGTGCCTTCCAACCTGAGGAGGTTCATCTTCTAGAAATATATAAGACAATGTTCTGCTGTTATCCATAAGGTTCACACAGGTCTTTTTTTTTTTTTTTTTTTTTGAGAATTAGATAGCCAGTTCCTTCTCCCCAGCCTATCTTAGTCTGGAAGTTCCACTGAAACCTGGCCACCATGGTTGACCCTGCTGGTATTTGAAACACCAGTAACATAGCTTCCAGCATCATAGCAACACGCAAGCCACCACTGTAGGAGAAACTGACAGATGAGTGCTGAAATAACAGCATAGTATGTTCAATTTATTATATAATCCTAGGCAGATAACTTAATCTTTCTTCGTTGATTTCCTCATTTGTAAAACAGAAATGACAATAGCTGTCCTCTCTACCTTACAGACTATTATGCATTCAGTGTCTGCTTCACATCAGTGTGCATATATGTGTGTGTGTGCGTGTGTGTGCTAATTTAAGTTCATAATAACCCTATGAGTTAGGTATTATTAGTTCCAATTACATGATGAAGAAATAAATGCTTTATGAAGTTAAGCTATGTACTCAAATAACATATATAATAATAGATGGAGGCACAATTTGGTCCTGTATCTGCTGGACATCAAATATCATGCCTTGCCTATGATACAATACTGTTTGTCATGATGTATAAAGAAGTGCCTTTAAACTACAGTAATCTGTTCCAATATAAAGTGGTATTGTCACTATTATATTTACACCTCAGATAAATAAAAATGCCGATCAACTAGCCAGTGGAGAGGATGGGGCAGGGACACTCAATTGGATGATATTTCATGAGTCTTTCTGGCTCTGGAAATCTTTAGTTAGATGTGTAAAATGATCTGATTATCTGTGCGATTTTATATTACAGTGTAGAAAGAATCTCTCCTTGGTTTGTTATCAAGGAATGAAGGCAAAGTCTATGTCCTTTATGTGTTTTACCTCATCTATGACACACATCATGTGGCCTCTTCTAAGAAAAATAGCACCAAACCCCAGAGGAGTTAATATTGGCTCGCTATATCTAGAATTGTAGAATTTCAAAATAGTAGAGCTGTAAAGAATTGAGAGATCAGATGATCTATCTTCCCACCCAATGCAGAAATTTCTTTTCTAAGATTAAATATAAAAGGGAGGATCATTCATTTATATTTCTCAAAAAGTTTTATTTGAAAATGACAAAAGCAATATTCTGTGTATCTTTCTCAGGATAACCAGGGAAAGTATGGCACTTCATTCCATAATGTATCTCTCAGGAAAATAAGTAACAAATCATGTTGATCCAAGAAGCAGCAGCTTTTTTTGGGGTCCCCAAGACACCACGTTCAGAGATTTGCCAGAAGGACTCATGGGGCTCAGCATATAGTTGTACTCACGGCTAAGATTTATTTCCGCCACGTAATATGCAAATGTTGCATAAATTATACATACACAGCAGGATCATAACAGGAAAAGACATAGATGGAGTCAGAAGAAATCCCTGGACAGGGTTCCTAATGCTCTCTCCCTGTTATGAGGTCACAGATCACGTTCTTCCCCCAGCAATGAAAGTGCAGCAGCAGGTATGTTATGTTTCTGCCTAGGGAAACCTATTACAGAATCAACACCTAGGTTTTTTTATTGTGGGGTGGTAAGAGCTTGGCTGCTAACAAAAGTCAGCAGTTCAAATCTACCAGCTACTCACTGGAAACCCTATGGGGCAGTTCTCTGTCTTATAGGGTGGCTGTAAGTCGAAATCAACTTGACTGTGAGGGGTTGTTTTTTATTGTCCGTGTAGGAGGAATCCTTGGGTGGCACAAATGGTTAAGCGCTCGACTACTAACCAAAAGGTAGTGCCTTGAATCCACCCAAGTCACTTTGGAAGAAAGGCTTAGTGCTTTGCTTCCAAGAGCTCACAGCCTTGAAAACCCCTATGGAGCACAGTTCTACTCTGCAACACATGAGGTCGCTGTGAGTTGGAATCAATTCAATGGCAACTGTGTTCTGTTTTCTTTTTTGGTTCATGTAGACACTCTCTGCCTAGGCACATACCAAAATTCCAGTCTCCCAGAAGGAAATCAGGTGCTTAGTATAAACAAACAGTTTAGGAAACATAGGAAAGCTAAGTTCCCAGACAACAGCCAAGGCCCAAGCTTGCAAGCAGGCTATTCTAAGAACAGCAGTTTCAGTCCTGCTCTGTCAACTCTTTTCTGCATACCACCATTGCCCAAATGGTGCTTCTTTCTAAGCAGTAGTGAAATCAATTTTACGTGCATTTTCAATCTCATCAAATAATTAAATATCTTCCCTGTAGCACCTGAATAGCCAATGGGAGGTGTGGAATGGTTGACAACACTTAGGACAGGAATTCAGTCTCTATGCTGCAGGACGATTTTCTTTGTAGTCAACAATATTTGAGGAATTTAATATTATATTATGTAGTACTGTTAAGCTCAGACATGCAAAGTGCCTGCTATTTTAAATCCCACCCTAAATTCTATGTGTTTATGTTTTATTTTTAATCAGTATAGAAAGCTAGGCCAGAAACATACACATCAAACCATGAAGAATAGTTACTTCTGGGGAGTGGGATTTTGTTAAGAGAGTAGAGAGGGATGGGGTGACTTGCATTTTTTACACTTTTGCATTGTTTGAATATTTTCACAACAGATATGTATTACTATTGTTATTTAAGTTAAAGAAAAACAACCGTTAAAACTTTAAAAAAAGGAAAGATAAAGATGTGAGGCAGCACACATTATAAACAACTAAAGCATGTTCTGGCCTATACACACACACCCACACACACACGCACACACAAACAAGACAGAAAATACAAACTCCTAGGAAGACAAAAAAAGCGCACTCTAAAGCTAGCTTGCCCTGAAAGTAATTCATATTCTGGAAGTACCAAATGATCAATGAAAATGAAAGACCAATTTTCGCAACATCTTCTCCATCACTACTAAAAATCCGTTCTTATTTAAGGTAATGCATCAACAAAACCATGACTTCGCACTTCGTATTCTGTACACATAATGCAAGTATTAGAATTCCTCATACAAGAAGCGTAACTGAAAATACTTTCTTAATAAAAGATCTGGGAAATCCAGTCCACCTTCCTCAACAAAATAACTCACATATTTCCCCTATCAATCATTTATTCCTGAACATTATCTTCTATGTTAAAACACAGAACGAACGTTCTTCATTTTAAAAACAAAACCAAGAAAACACACTGAAGAAAAGTACTTAGAAAAATAAAACTTTGCAAATGTACAATGTAATTCTAACCAAAATCAAATCACAGTAAAGAAAAGCTATGCCCTCTTAACTGCAAAGAAGGTAGTTCAGGTAGTAAACCCATTACAAAATACAGGGTCATTCTAACCTTCTCTTGCTCTTCTCCATTTTGAATATCATTTTATCATTTTAAGTATGACATAGGGTTCAAATAGGCGCTCTTGACTCAAGATTCTTAGCATATTTCAGATACTAAATTGTATCATTAAATGTAGGTTCTTTTTTGGCAAAACATCATCCTGATCCAGCTAACGCTTGCATGCACTTTAAAATCCAGTTTTTTCTCAAAAAATTTGTTGAGAAAAAGTTTTGTTGTAAATCTCTTTGACTTTTCTTCTTGAGAAACTATTTTGAAGCACACTTCACACAAGCAATATGTAATTTAAGTGTTGTAGAAATAATCTTACATTAAGATCAGAAGGTCGATATAACCTACAAAGTTATTTTTTGACATATCATTACAAACACCAAGATGCCTTTTCCTTCCAGAATTAATATTTAATAGGGGAGAGGTTATAAAGAGAGGAGAAGCATTTATTTTTTAAAGAGATGGGGAAATATTTTTTTAAAAGAATATTTTGGCAAAATAGGATTTTTGGGAATATGCAATAAAATGAAAGATAAAAAGTAACACAGTAAAAAGGAACAGATCCATGCCAGACTGATTGTTTACATCATTTATTCACCTTATCTAACCAGGTTCATGATCTATTTTTATTTTTTTATTGTTGTAATTAAATGAAGTTTACCTTCCAAGTTAGTCTCCCATACAAAAATTTTTTTACATACATTGTTATGAGACCCTAATTGCTCACCCCATTCTGCGACAGCACACTCCTCCTTTCCGCCCTTGATTGCCCATGACAATTCAACCAGCTCCTAACTTTCTCTGCCTTCCCCTCTCACCTCTGGACAGAAGCTGCCCCTTTGGTCTCTTGTATCTACTTGAATAAGAAGCACACTCTTCACAAGTATCACTTTCTGTCCCACAGTCCAGTCCAATCCCTGTCTGAAGAGTTGGCCTCGGAAATTGTTTTAGTGCTGGGCTGATAGAGTCCAGGGGTCATGCTTTCCGGGGCACGTCCAGTCTCAGTCAGACCATTAAGTCTGGTCTTCTTATTAGAATTTGAGTTCTGCATCCCATCCTTCTACTGCTCCATCAGGGACCCTCTGTTGTGTTCCCTGTTAGGACGTTCATTGGTGGTAGCCGGGCACCATCTAGTTCTTCCAGTCTCAGGCTGATGAAGTCTCTGGTTTATGTGGCCCAGTCTGTCTCTTGGGCTAATGCTTTCCTTGTGTCTTTGGTGTTCTTCGTTCTCCTTTACTCCAAGTGGTTGGGACCAATTGATGCATCCTAGATGGCCACTTGCAAGTTTTTAAGACCCCAGACACCACTCACCAAAGTATGATGCAGAGCATTTTCTTAATAAGCTTTGTTATGCCAATTGACCTAGACGTCCCTGAAAGTATGGTCCTCAGATCCCTACCCCTGCCAGTCTGCCCCTCAAAGTGTTTGATTGTATTCAGGAAACTTCTTAGCTTTGGTTTAGTCTACTTGTGCTGACATCCCGTGTAGTGTGTGCTGTCCTTCCCTTCACCTAAGATGATTCTTATCTACTATCTACTTAGAAAATAACCCTCACCCTCCCTCCCCACCCCCGTAACCATCAAAGACTGTTTTCTTCTGTGTTTAAACCTTTTCTTGAGTTCTTATAATAGTGGTCTTATACAGTATTTGTCCTTCTGTGACTGACTAAATTCACTCAGCATAATAAGTTCCAGCTTCCACCATGTTACACGTTTCACAGCTTCATCATTGTTTGCTGCGTAATATTCCATTGTGTGGATATACCATAATTTGTTTATCCATTCATCCACTGAAGGGCACCTAGGTTGCTTCCATCTTTTTGCTATTGTGAACAGTGCTGCAATGAACATGGGTGTGCATATATTTAACAGGTTCATGATCTTGTAAATGAAAATCTTAAATGGAAACTACAGAAAATACACATAAAATGTCGTTATTTTATTCTTAATAATTTTACCCCTATCATATATGAAAAAAGGAGCCCTGGTAGCACAGTGGTTAAGCACTCAGCTGCTAACTGAAAGGTTGGCAGTTCAAACCCACGAGCTGATCCATAGGAGAAAGATGTGGCAGTCTGCTTCCATAAAGCTTTACAGCCTTGGAAACCCTATGGGGCAGTTCTGCTCTGTCTTATAGGGTTGCTATGAGTCAGAATCGACTACAGGGCAATGGTTTTTTTGGTTTTATATATGCAAACAGATTTAGACAAAGACCCAATGGAAAGGTCTTCTAGGACAATTTGAATATTTCCATTATTAAACAACACTGCCCTTTGTTTTATGTTCCTCAGGTCATATTTTTCTGTTTCCTTTATTTCTTCTGAAAACATAAATTATACAGCCTCTTTAAATGCATTTTGTTGTTTAGCTTTATGTGAAATTAAGAATTTGACCACTTAAAATTATTTATGATTTTTAAAAAAAATTTCTTACCAGTGAACCATGTTCAGTCTCTAAATACATGGGCAATGAATTATACTCAAAATCATTTAAAACAAATGGCTAAGAAAATAGCAGAGGGTGGACACCTGTAAAAGTAATACTTTCTCTATGTTTGTCTTCAGCCAAATTTCCCGTAAGAGTTCTATTCCTATCTCCCTGAGAGTTTACCAGCACAAGTTTTGCTATGCAAGCTATAAAGAATGAATTTAACAGAAATGGTTCTACCCTTCTTCATAATACAAGTGAAGGAAATGCCTCCCAAGATCCTCAAGTTACATTTGAAGATATGTCATATAAGCCAGAAGTCTTCAAACATTAACCCAACTTCCTCACCGAGCTCTATCTCCACTTAGAGAATTCTTAGCATCCTAGCCTTTCTTTTAATCCAAATACTTTCTAATTTTCCAACCTTAATGTAAATAGCAAAGGATCTGCCAAAAGAGAGTCTCTCCTCTCTCCTTAAAACTATCTCTTAACTTTATCCCCTGAGGACACAGTTAAGTCTCCTCAACCTAATTTCTATGACTCATGAACACTGAAATATTCCTGGCCACATTTATTCTCTCTCTACTTCTCTACTTGAATTCATTTCAAAATGTCCCTTTAGAAAATTAATATTATAAAAATTGTTTCTTTTGTCTTCTATTTCCCGTGAAATATATTACTCTTAAGGGCATGGATGATTTTATTTTTATCTATAATGATTTGAATATTAGCATTTTTGGAAACAGTGGTATTAATAAGTGATATATATTATATTAATTAACAACCATATATTTAAGTTTATAAATGACACATTATCTTGATATTTCTTCAGACATCACGATTGGTTTCCACATGTCTCTGCAGGGATAATTGTGGGTGGGCTAAAACAAATTTTGTGCTATATTGTCCCCAATCCTCCTCCCCTTGAACTTTGAAAGATTTAGTTTCCTAGATACCCAGTACCCTCATGGTATATCCCATGGGAAGTTTGTTCTAGTCTCACCCATTCCTTTTACTTTCATCACTGCATCAGGACCCTGTAATTCTGAGAACTGCCAAGTAACTCGAGCTAATGTATTAATAACTTTTCCTTTTCAAGTAAGACTTATATTTTAACATCTACCATCATCCAAATAAATGGATGAAAGAGGCATTGGTGGGAAATGTATTTTAGGTAACATAGCAGGTGTCTGGGAGAAATGTTTCTCAGAAAAGTAACCTTTACCAAATATACTTTACATATAGATATAGGTACATTCAGGTCTGAACATTAGCTATAATATCCAGGATCTATGAACCATTTATAACTCCGATTTTACAGACTGAACTTGAATCAATTCTTCTTACACATCAGCTGAATCAACTTTTATTACATATTGAAGGATGGTGGTGGTGGGGAAATCTTACAGGAAACGCATAACAATCATCAGTCTAACAGCTTGACACCTGGCTTGGTATTCCAACGCCTTCTCTCAATTATCCTAGCATGAAAATAATTCAGAAACTTTATCTAGATGAAGTTATTTGTATTACGCTCTTGATCATACTCAAAATAGTAACCTTTCATAATATAATCACTCATAAGGCTGGCTACTAGGAAAAATACACACATGAATCATTCTCATCTCGGTCTTTATGAGTTACCAACTCAAAACATTTGACATAATTCTCACTTGAAGGTACAGTTCAAATGGAGAACAAATTTTCCTGACAGAAGGAGAAATCAACAGTAATTTATTTTGTGAAAGCAAGAGGTTTCATTCACAGGCATGAACACAAAACAGTGAATTCTCCTGTAAGATGTTTTCCTTTTGGTTTCGTGTTTTGCTGAATAATATTCTATGAATGTCTAGAATTCTTTTAAAAGGCAAGTTTGGAGGATATGCTTTCTGATTTTCTAAAATGCAGCATATCAGGGCAAAAATATAGGACTGTCCATGAGTACTGTCCTGCCTGATGATTAGTGGTGTGTCCATGAGGAAATCAATTCATCTACCTTTTCAGTTGGAGAAAATAGCATATTAAGAACAAATTGCAATGATTAGCCTGCCTTTTAGCAAGGTCCTTTATGTCCCTAACTAAACCCATTTGTAAAGGGTTTAAGATGCACCTCTGTTAAAATGAATTCTGTTTACAGTGAAAGGTATATAGTGAGGTTTCCAGGTCCTTCTAGCAAACGTCTTATAGAGATACCGTCAAAAATTTTACTTGTTAATCAATTTCTTTCTTCATAAGTAAGAATAAAAGCACCATTTATTCTTGTTCATAATTATTACAATACTGAAATATATCTTTTAGGGAGGAGTTCTGTTTTTTCTAAGATGAAGATTATCTACTGGCTGTCTTCCCCACTATCAATACAGAAGAAATTATAGAATCAAGAGCAAAACAAACAAAAAAACAGACTTCAGAAACTAATAAAAACAAAACCCCACAAGAATCTCATGGTTAGACTGCCTTGGGAAGCTTTGTTTTTAACAGGTGTGTGTGTGTGTGTGTGTGTGTGTGTGTGTTTGCTGGAAGTGGGTAGATGTGTATACAGCCCAGAGTAGAGGACATCTTGAAGTGGCACTGAGAAGACTGGTTAGAGGAAAATTGTTTAGCTTCTGCTTTTTCAGAGTAAAACAACTTCAAAAGAAAGATGAGAAACTAGACAATATAAACAATGTGGAGCAGAAGTATTGGAACAGACAGATTAAGAATTTTAAATAAGTGTAATAAATACAATTAAGGAGATGAAGAAAAATATAAACTACATCAAACAAAACAGAATAAAGTATAAAAAAGGCCAAATGCAAATATTAGGTAAGAAAAATATAATTGAGATAAATAACAGAATAGATGGAATATATACAGAATAGATGGAATATATAATTCCATCTATTTTGTTATTTACATAATGGTTACAATGAAACAACAATTCATTGGAGAAAAGATCAAATTAAGGAAATTTTGACAAAGATGGCAAGAAAAGATAGAGAAAGAATGCATAAAGGAATAGCTAAATCATGAAGAATAAAATTATATGGAAAAAGAAATGTCAACAGAAAGATATTAGAAGTAAGAAAAGGGTAGAAAACTAATAACAATGAAGGGAAAATATTTGAAGAAATAATGAAGATAAATGGCCCAAATTGATGGAAAAAAGATTCAAGACCTCAGAAAGGAATTATAGGAAATCAAACATGGAGGTAAAATAAAAAACTCACTTAGACCTATTATAGTGAAATGTATGATTATTAAGAAACAAAATAAAATTATAAAAGTTTTCAAAAGTAAAGATCAGATCACAAACACAGGAACAAGAAGCAAATGTTCATCAAACTTCTCAACAGTGACATTAGATAAAACAGAGGGTAATATTGTCAAAGTATTGAAGGAAAATAACTTTGAAGTTTTTCTTTTCAATTGTGCTTTAGCTGAAGGTTTACAGAGCAAATTAGTTTAACATTAAACAGTTAATACACATATTGCTTTGTGACATTGGCTGCCAACCCTGAAATGTGTCAACACTCTCCCTTTCTTGACCTTGGGTTCCCCATTTCCATTCATCCAGCTTTCCTGTTCCCTCCAGCTTTCTTATCCTTGCCCCTGGGCTGGTGTGCCCATTAAGTCTCATATACATGGTTTAACTACATGTATTATTGTTTGTTTAATAGGCCTGTCTAATCTTTGGCTGAAGGGTGAACCTCAGGAGTGATTTCAGTACTGAGTTAAAAGGGTGTTGGGGGCCATACTCTCGGGGTTTCTCCAGTCTCTGTCAGACCAGTAGGTCTGGTCTTTTTTGTGAGTTAGAATTTTGTTTTACAATTTTTCTCCAGCTCTGTCAGGACCCTCTATTGTGATCCCTGTCAGAGCAGTTGGTAGTGGTAGACGGGCACCATCTAGCTGTGCTGCACTCAGTCTTGTGGAGGCTGAGGTAGTTGTGGTCCATTGGTCCTTTGGACTAATCTTCCCCTTGTGTCTTTGGTTTTCTTCATTCTCCCTTGCTCCAGATGGGGTGAGACCAGTAGAGTATCTTAGATGGCCGCTCACAAACTTTTAAGACTCCAGATGCTACTCACCAAAGTAAGATGTAGAACATTTTCTTTATAAAACATGTTATGCCAGTTGAGCTAGATGTACTCTGAGACAATGATCCCCAGCCCTCAGCCCAGTAACTCGATCCCTTAGGGAGTTTGGATGTGTCTATGAATCTTCTATGACTTTGCCTTGGTCAAGTTGTGCCGGCATCCCCCAGTATTCTATACTGTCTTACCCTTCACCAAAGTGAAGTTGAAGTTTTATATCCAGCTAAATTTTCATTAAATTTGAAGACATAATAAAAAAATATTCTCAGGCATACAAGACCTCAAAATGTTTGCCACACAAAGACCTGTATTGAAAATACTTCATGAGAAAGTATGAAGAAGAGAAACAAATACAGAGGATGTCACAAAAGATCTAAGAACGGTTGTCAAATAGCTTGGTAAAGTTTATGCTATCTAAATTTTTACACTCACCCCTTTTCCATCAAGTATATTCTGACTCATAGTGACTCTACAAGACAGAGTAGAACTGCCCCCATAGGGTTTCCAAGGAGTGGCTGGTGGATTCAAACTGCCAATCTTTTAGTTATCAGGGGAGCTCTTAACCACTGTGCTACCAGGGCTCCAATTTTTTTTCACTTAGAGCATATAAAAGATAAAGTTTATAAAATCTCAGAAAAATTTCAAATTCCAGACAATACCATGATGATGGCAAAAACTTCCAAACAACATAAAGGCATGTTCAAATACTTGTATTTTAGGAGGAAGATAAAAATATTGGTAAATTAAAAAAAAATCAGTGGTGATAAATATATGTGGTATGAATACCAAGTCAAGGACAACCAGCATAAGAAGAAAAAAAAAAAAAAAAGAATGTATAACTTTTAAGGAGTCCTTGGGTGACACAAAAGGTTAAGCTCTTGACTACTAGCTGAAAAACTGGCAGTTCAAGCCCACTCAGAGGCATTTCAAAAGACAAGCCTGGTGATCTGCTTCTGAAAGGTCACAGCCTTGAAAACCCCATGGAGTGGTTCTACTCTGCACACATGTGGTCACCATGAGTTGAATTGACTAAAAGTCATCTAACAATAGCAATAACATAACTTTTACACCAGAGAGAAAACAAATATCTAGATGAAAGCAAAGTATATAATAAATTAATAATAAAGCAGACAGTAAGCAGATAATATGAAACACGATTACAAAAAAAAAAAAAACTAACATAATCATAATTGTAAATGGGTTAAATTCAGTATTGTAAGACAGAGAATACACATACTAGATATACAACAAGCACTTCCCGTCTGTTATCTACAAGTGTCATAGTTAAAAAGACACAGAAATTTTTAAAATAAAAAGATAGAAAAATATACACAAAGCAAAAGCAAACACGTATAAAGCTGACTTCACAATATTATCTGAAAAAATAGAACTAAGAGCAGAAAAAAAATCATAAGGAACAACAAAGATGGTATATACTTCTAAAAGGAATAGTGGAATGAGAGTAAATATCCAACAATTTTTATTAAGTAAATTACAAAGATAAAAAGCTAAATTAAAAATTGCAGACAGATTTTTAAGAAACCTCTTTCAAAAATGGATACATCAAGCAGAACAAAAATAAGCAGATATTTGGGACTTAAATAATAATATGGATATGGATAATGCTGAGGTATTAATTACACATTCATATTTTTCTAACTCAACAATAGGTAATGCACATTATTTCAGAGCACTCTCAGTTATTTACAAAAACAGACCATTATTTGATCACAAGGAAATCATCAATAAATTCCAGTGGAAAAAGGAACATACACACTATGTTCTACAACCATATGCTTGGAAATTAAATAGCACCTTATTAAAATCATGATTGGGTCAAAAAGAAAAAAGGGAAATACAGAGCTATTTAGAATTCAATGGTAATAAAAGCACTATATTATAAAATTTGCATGACATGATGTAAACAGCACTTGGAAACTTATAGCTTCAAATAAATTTAACAGGGAAAAAGAAGGGCAAAAAAATAAATAATCTGAACTTTCAATTCAAGAAGTTGGAAAAAGAGTAACAGTAAACACCAAAAGGAAAGGAAATAAATAAATTTTTAAGTAATAGTAGGAAGCATAATAGAAAACAAAACAACAACAAAACACCCAAAGGATTGATTATCTATGGTATGCAAAAACCTTCTCAAAATCAAAATAAAAACACTATCAATACCGAATAAAACTGGTCAAATACATGAACAGGTAATTTATATAAGGGGAAACAGAGAAAGGTTAACAACCGTAGGAAATGATGCTAAATTTATTGCTTAGCAGAGAAAACAAAATGAAAATATTTTAGATCAATCAGACTTACAGAAATTAGAAAACTAAATAATGCCAAGTGTTGGTTGCAATACACTAAAATAAAAATCCTCATGCTTTCCTAGTTGGAGTATAGATTGATGCAGCCATATTGGAGAACAATCTTTCAATACTTAGTCAATTTAAATATACCCACATCCTAGACCTAGAAATTTTGCTCTTGTGTATATAACCCTAAGACATTTGAACTCAGATCGTTAAGGGAACATGTATGAGAGTGTTTACTTCACTGCTGTTTATGGCAGCAGGGAGTTGGAATCAACATGGATGTCTATTCAACATAACAGAATGGAGATACATATCATGGAGTAGTGTGCAGAAACAATTAGAAGAAATGATTTAGATGCACACATAACAACATGAATAGATCTTTAAAAACAAAGAAATAAAGTTTAATTTATAACAATAAAATTTGTATAAATGAAAAATGAAAACAAGTACACATATACCCAAAACCCATGTAGCATGTTTGTCTATGGTGGGGGTGGCTGGGTAATAAGAGTATGTTCTGGGATTAAAGGGGAGTAGATGGATGAATAGAGAGAGAGACATAAAATACTGTCCTTACAGGAACAAAGAAGGATAATGTATGAACTGAGGAATATGATAAACAGTCATTCCAAAAAAGGCAGATCCATTCAATGGAGCAGACACTTGTTGATCTTAATACAGCCTCAACACTATCAATGAAATTGGTGAATAGGATTTTTTTTTTTTTTTGGTGAAAGTATACACAGCAGAACATACACCCATTTAACAATTTCTACATGTACACTTCAATGACATTGGTTACATTCTTCATGTTGTGTCACCATTCTTGCTATCTCTGCTCATATTGTTTTGTCACCATTGATTTAGATTTACTACTCCCTAAACTTCTTAGATGTTGCTTTGAGGACTAAGGTGCGCCTGACCCAAGCCATGGTATTTTCAATTGCCTCATATGCATGTGAAAGCTGGACAATGAATAAGGAAGTCTGAATATAAATTGATACCTTTGAATTATGGTGTTGGCAAAGAATACTGAATATACCATGGACTTCCAGAAGAATGAACAAGTTTGTCTTGGAAGAAGTACAGCCAGAATGCTCCTTGGAAGGAAGAATGGTGAGACTTTGTCTCACGTACTTTGGACATGTTATCAGTAGGGACCACTCCCTGGAGAAGGACATCATGCTTGGTAAGGTGGAAGGTCATGAAAAAGAGGAAGACTCTCAACGAGATGGATTGACACAGTGGCTGCAACAATGGGAGTTCAAGCATAATAATGATTGTGAGGATGACACAGGACTGGGCAGTGTTTCCTTCGGTTGTACATAAGGTCACTATGAGTCCAGAATGACTCAACAGTACCTAACAACAACAACAAAATTTTTATCAAGAAGGCCTGGTGGTGCAATGATTAAGCACTCCTCAGCCAACAGAAACATTGGTGGTTCAAACCCTCCAGCAGCTCTGCTGGAGAAAAGACCTGGAGATCTGCTCCAGTAAAGATTACACACAGACACACACAAAGTTCTCATGTATGCTTCAGAGTTACTGTTGTAAATTTGTTCTCATATAAATAACTCTTTAAAGGAGCACAATGCTCAAAGCAAACATTCTTTTTTCTAATTTAACTAAACTGTTGTTTAGTTTAATGATGATTTCAGGGGCTAGTTTCGGTTCAAGGTCTAAAGATATTCTCAGGGCAATAGGATTAGGGGTTCCTCCAGTTTCAGTGGGTCCAGTAAGTATGGATTCTGTAAGAATTTGAAATTCTGTTCTACTTTCCCACCCTTTTGATATGGATCCATCTACTGAGTCCTTAATGAAAATGTTCAGTAATGGTAGGCTGGCACATTCAGTTCTGCTCTCCTGACAAAGAAGGCAGTAGTTGATGTAAGCAGTAAGATCTGAAGTCTATTTCCTTCTGTGATTCCTGGGTCTTCTTCCTCTGCTGTTCAAGGCAAATAGAGACCAATTGTTGTATCCTGGCTGGGTACCTGAGGCGGGACACCAATTGGTCATCACAGTTTCCATTGCCAGCTGTGAGAGATCATTCAGCAATTTAACACTAATTTCCCTAGGCACTATTTTCTGTAGTTAGCCCCTGTATATACATTAGGGACCTAAAAGTAACAACATGAACAGACATACGTATAAGTATGTTCATTGCAGCACTATTCGAAAAAGCAAAAGGTGGAAATAAGTGCCTATCAACACATGAATGGATATATAGTAATAAAATTAAAGTCCAGATTAATGTATATAATATTTTTTCAGTTTGTTTAAGGAAAAATAGTTAGGCCTCTGTGTATATGGTCATATGGTAGTTCTGGAGCCCTGATGGCACAGTGGTTAAGTGTTTGGCTGCTAACCAAAAGGTCAGAAGTTTGAATTCACCAGCAGCTCTTTGCAAACCCTTTGAGACAGTTCTATTCTGTCCTATAGGGTCACTATGAGTTGGAATTGACTTGATGGCTTTATTTTATTTTATTTTTTGGCTTATGGTAGTTCTATTTTTAATTTTTTGATGAAAGGCCACACTGTTTTCCACAATGGTTGTACCATTTTACATTCCCACCAGCAATGGAAAAGGTTTCTGATCTCCCCACATCTTCGCCAACATTTACTTTCTTTTTTTGTTTGTTTTTTGATTATTGTCATTCTAGTAGGAGTGAAGTGGTATCCCATTGTAGTTTTGAATTGCATATCTCTAATGGCTAATGAGGACCAATGGTGGTACAGTGGTTAAAACGCTCAGCTGCTAACCAAAACCCACCAGCCACTCTGCAGGAGAAAGATGTGGCTTTCAGCTTCCATAAAGATTTACAGCCTTGCAAACCCTATGGGGCAGTTCTACTCTGTCCTGTAAGGTCGCTATGAGTCTGAACTGACTAGACAGCAGTGAGTTTGGTTTTATTTTTTTTTAATGGCTAATGGCAATGAGCGTCTTTTCATGTGTTTGTTGGCCACTTGAATATCCTCTTTGGTGAAGTGACTGTTCATGTCTTTTGCCTGTTTTTTGATTGGGTTATTTGTATTTATGTTGTTAAGTTGTAGAAGTTTTATATATATTTTGGATATTAGACCCTTATTGGATATACCATTCTCTAGGATTTTTCCCAGTCTGTAGGTTGTCTTTTTATTCTTTTGATAAAATATTTTGGTGAACATTAGTATTGATTATTATTAGGTCCCAATTATGCATTTTGTCTTCTGCGCTCATGCATTTGTTGTTGTACTGATAATGTATCATTAGAAAAAATCTAGGTCCCGTAGCTTTGACCCTATCCACATACTCTTCACTTATTGACTGTCTAATTATCTGACATTTCATATTTACATCAATAGTAAAAAATGTACTATCCGTCTATTTTGTGCATTAATGACGTATGTCTGGCAGTAACGAACACAGAGGTACAAAGCAAGAGTAACGCTGGCTGTCATGGTTAAGGTTATGTGTCAGCTTGGCTGGGCCATGATTCTCAGTGGTTTGGCCGTTATGTAATGCTGTAATTTGACAGTTATGTAATGATGTAGTTATCCTCTATTTTGCAGTCTGATGTGGTCATCCTCCATTTTCACATAATGCTGATTTTCACATAATTACCTGGTCTTTGGAACCTAACAATGTTGATAATTGATGAGTGGGTGTATTTCTTCGAAGAACTTTGTGGTTTTAGATTTACCATTTAGGTTCTTGATCCATTTTGAATTAGTTTTTATGTATGGTGTGAGGTATGGATTTTGCTTAATTTTTCTGCATGTGGAAATTCCATTTTCCCAACACCATTTGTTGAAGAGACTGTTCCTTCCTCACTGAATGGAATTAGCACCCTTGTTGAAAAACATTTGACCATCAAACTGATTGCTGGCAAGTCGATTCCAACTCATTGCAACCTTATAGGACAGAGTAGGACTGCCCCATAGGGTTTCCAAGGAGAGGCTAGTGGATTCGAACTGCAAACCTTTTGGTTAGCAGCCAAGCGATGTATGGATTTCTTTCTGGGATCTCAAGTCTATTCCGTTGATCCATATGTTTGTCATCAAACCAGTACCTGGCTGCTTTGATTACCACAGCTATATAATATGCTTTGAAATTAGGATGTATGAGGTCTCCTACTTTGTTCTTCATCTTCAAAATTGCTGTGACTATTCAGGGCTTTGTGCCTTTCCATATAAAAGTTAATAATTATTTTTTCCATATCTGTAAAAAATGCTGTTGGAATTTTGATTGGGATTGCATTGAATTTATAGACAGTTTTGGGCAGTATTGACATTTTCACAATATTTAGTCCAATCCATAAGCACAAAATGTTTTTAAGTTTATTTTGGTCTGTTTTAGTCTCTTGCAGCAATATTTTATAATTTTCACTGTATAAATCCCTTATATCCCTGATTAGGTTTATTCCTAGGTATTTTATTCGTTTACACATTATGGTAAATGGAATAGTTTTCTTGATTTTCTTTCAGACTTCTCTTTGTTAGTGTATAGAAACACAACTGATTTTCGTGTGTTGATCTTGTACCCTGAAACTTTGCTGAATTCTTCTATTAGTTCTAGAAGCTTTCTCGTGCGTCTTTAGGATTTTCTATTTATAGGACCATGTTGTCTGCAAATAGAGATAGTTTTACTTCTTTCTTTCCAAGTTTGATAGATTTTATTTCTTTATTGTGACTTACTGCCCTTGCTAGGACTTCCAGTATGACATTGAATAGAAGTGGTAATAGTAAGCATCCTTGTCTTGTTCCTATTCTTAAGGGGAAGGCTCTCAGTCTTTCATTTAGTAGAACGTTGGCCATTGGTTTTTCATAGAGCCCTTAATCATGTTGAGGGAATTTCTTTCTATTCCTATCTTGTTGTGAGTTTTTAATCAGAAAATTGTTTTGGATTTTATCAAATGTCTTTCCTGTATCTATTGCAATGATCATGTGGTTCTTTTTTGATGTTGTTGTTCTATTAACGTGGTGTGTTACATTGATAGATTTTCTAATGGTGAACCATCCTTGCATTCCTGGCATAAATTCCACTTGTTCATGGTGTATAATTCTTTTAATATGTTGTTGGGTTCTGTTCACTGGTATTTCATTGACAATTTTTGCATCTGTATTCATGAGGTATATAGATCTGCAGTTTTCTTCCCTTGTGATGTCTTTGCCTGGTTTTGGTATGAGGATAATGCTGGTTTCATAGAATAAGTAAGGGATTATTCCTTCCTCTTCTATACTTTGGGAAAGTTTGTGTGGGTTTGGTGTCAATTTTTCTCTGAATATTTGGTAAAATTCCTTAGTGAAGCCATCTAGTGCAGGGCTTTTGTTGTTGTTGTTGGGAGGTTTTTGATGATTGATTCAATCTCTTCTCTTTTCATAGGTCTGTTGAGATTTTCTAGCTCTTTTTCTGCTAGTTTAGGTAGGTTATGTGTTTCTAGGAATTTTTCGATTTCTAAATTTTCAAATTTGTTGGAGTACAACTTTTCATAATATTATGTTATGACACTTTTTATTTCTGTTGGATGTGTGGTAATGTCTCTGACTTCATTTCTTATTTTGGTTATTTGCATCCTCTTACTCTTTTTCTTGTAAGTCTAGCTAAAGGTTTGTCAATTTTATTGATCTTCTCAAATAACTAGCTTTTAGTTTTGTTGATTTTCTCTATTCTTCTGTTCTCTCTTTCATTTATTTCTGCTTTAATTTTTATTATTTTCTATATTCTGGTATGAATATATATTTTTTTATTTCTTCAAGTTTGTAGAGTTAGACTGTTGATTTGAGGTCTTTCCTCTTTTTTGATCTAGGCATTTATAGTGGTAAACTTCCCTCGGATGACTGTCTTCACTGTATCCCACACTTTTTAAAATATGTTTTATTGTATTTTTGGTGAAAGTATACACAGCAAAACAGGATACCAATGAACAATTTCTACACAAAATGTTCAAAGACCTGGGTTATATTCTTCACATTATGTCAACATTATCACTATGTCTTTTCTAGTTGTTCCATTCTCATTAACTTAGTCCCACTACCTGCTCCCCCAACCTTGTCATTTATGCTTTAGAGTAAATGTTGTCTACTTTGTGTCATATAGATTACTTTTTAAAGGAGTGCAGGGACTCAAGGGTAACATTCTTTACATTTTTGAGCTGATGTGCTATTTAGTTAAAAGGTAACTTCAGGGGATAGTTTTGGTTTAAGGTTTAAAGAGTATCTCAGGGCAATATCTTGGGGATTCCTCCAGTCTCAATGGTTCCAATAAGACTGGATTCTTTGAGAATTTGAAGTTCTGTTTCACATTTTTTCTCCCTTTCTATCAGGATACTTCCATGCTGACCCTAATAAGAACTTTCAGTGGTGGTAGCTAGGAACCATCTAGTTCTGGTCTCAAGGTAGAGGAAGCTGTTGTTCATGGACACAATTAGTCCTGTGATCCAGTTCCCTATCTGATCCTTGGTTTTCTTTCTTTCTCTTTTGCTCCAGACAAGTAGAGACCAATAGTAGTATCTTAGATGACTCTTGCAAGCTTTTAATACCCCAGAAACTACTCACCAAACTAAGATGTAGCACCTAAACTTTATGAACTATATTATGCCAATTGTCTGAACAGTCCCATGAGAGTATGATCATTAGTCTTCAAAACAAGAAAACTAAACCAGTGAGGTGATTGGTTATATTTAAGAAGTATCAGCATATAGCCCCTATTTGTTTTATTATATATATGTGTGTTTTATTTTATATATATTATATATTCATTGTTGTTGTTATTGTAAAATTTACATAACACAGCATTTACCAATATATCTTTTCTCTTGTGTATAACTTAGCGGAATCAGCTACACTAGTCAAGCTGAGCATACTTCATCCGCATTTGTTGCTATCTTTCCCATCAACATAAACAAAAAGTGACTACTAGCTACAGAATGATTCCCATTCTCCCCTCCCCCCATGCTGGAAACTACCAATGAACACTGGTGTCTGTATATATACTTGGTTTTGTCATTTCATAAAAGTGAGATCTTACAATATTTGTACTTTTGTGATTGACTTACTTCGGTATAATGTCCTCCAGGTTCACTCATGTTTCAAGACATTTCAGGAACTCATTTTTCTTTATGGCTGAGTAGTATTTCATTGTATTATGTACCACATTTTACTAATCTATCTATCCATTGATGGGAACTTAGGATGTTTCCATCTTTTTATATTGTGAATAGTGCTACAATGAACATAAGTGTGCATATGTCTGTTCATGTCTCTTCTATTAGATCCCTTTGGTATATACCTGGAAGTGGAACTGCAGGGTAATAAGGTAGTTCTATTTTTAATTTTTTGAGGAATCATCATACTGTTTTCCACAACAGTTGCACCATTTTATATTCAAGCCAGTGGTGGATAAGGGTTCCAATCTTCCCACATCCTCATCAACATTTGTTGTTTATTTTTTTATATAATTTGTTTTTGTTGTTGTTGAAAATTTACACAGCAGACCATACACCAATTCAACAATTTCCATATGTACAATTCAGTAACACTGATTACATTCTTCAAGTTGTGCAAACATTCTTACCCTCCTTTTCCGAGTTGTTCCTCCTTCATTAACATAAACTTACTGCCCCTTAAGTTTCCTATGCAATCTTTTCAGTTACTATTGCCAATTTGTTGCCATATAGATAGATCTTAAAAGAGTACAATGATCAAGGCAGACGTTCTTTACTAGCTAAGCAAAGCTATAATTTGGTTTTAAGAAGACTGCAGAGGTGTTTTTGCTTTAAGATTTAAAGATTATCTCAGGGCAATAGTTTCAAGGGATCATTCAGCCTCCATGGCTCCAGAAATCTGGATTCCATGAGAATTTCTGTTCTACACTTTCCCCTTTTGATCAAAATTCTTCTATAAAATCTCTGATCAATATGTTCAGGAATTGTAGCCAGGCGCCATCCTATTCTTCTGGTCTCATAGCAAAGGAAAAAGTTGTTCATGGAGGAAATTAGACACACATTTCATAATATCTTCCTTTTCCTGACTCTCCTTCTTTCTCTGGTGCTCCAGGAAAATAGAGACCAATTTTTGTGCCTTGGATGGCCACTTGCAAGGTTTAAGATCCCAGGCACTATGCAACTAACTGGCAAGTAGAACAGAGGCACTAAACATGTTATTAGACCAGTTAAGTGGGATGTCCCATGAAACTATGACACTAAACCACCAAACCAAAGAATTAAACCTCATGAGGTGTTTGGTTATACATAAGCAGCCTCAGCTTATGCATAGGAATAGTCTTTGTCTTTGTTGTTAATATATCTATCACACAACTTTTACCAATTCAAATTTTTACAAGTGTACAACTTATTGACAGCAATTACATTAATCGACTGTGCAACAATCACAAGGGTGCTAAGTCAATTCTATGCAGAAAGAAGTGTCTCTTCAATAAATGGTGGTAGGAAAATTGGATTTCCACATGCAGAAAAATGAAACAGGATACATGCTTCATTCCATACACAAAAACAACTTCAAATTGGACTAAAGACCTAAATGTGAAAGCTAAAAGCATAAAATTCTTCGAAAAAATACAGGGCAATGCTATCGGGCTTAGGTTTTAACAATGTATCATCTAACATAGTAATAAAAGCACAAACATTAAGTCTGGTCTTCTTACTAGTATTTGAGTTCTGCATCCCATCATTCTACTGCTCCATCAGGGACCCTCTGTTGTGTTCCCTGTCAGGACGTTCATTGGTGGTAGCGGGGTACCATGTGGTTCTTCTGGTCTCAGGCTGATGAAGTCTCTGGTTTATGTGGCCCATTCTGTCTCCTGGGCTAATACTTTCCTTGTGTTTTTGGTGTCCTTCATTCTTTACTCCAAGTGGTTGAGACCAATTGTTGCATCTTAGATGGTTGCTTGCAATCTTTTAAGACCCCAGACGCCACTCACCAAAGTAGGATGCAGAAAATTTTTCTTAATAAGGTTTGTTATGCCAATTGACATAGATGTCCCCTGAAAGCATGGTCCCCATACCCCACATCCCTGCTACTCTGTCTCTCAAAGTATTTGATTGTATTGGGGAAACTTCTCAGCTTTGGTTTAGTCAAAGCATGGCCCCTGGTCTCTCCATCACCCCAGAACTAAAACAGTTTCCGAGGACAACTCTTCAGACAGGGATTGGACTGGACTGTGGGACATAAAGTGATACTCGTGAAGAATGTGCCTCTTAGACAAGTAGATATAAGAGACCAAAGGGTGGCTTCTGTCCAGATGTTAGAGGGGAAAGCAGTGAGAGTTAGGAGCTGGTTGAACATTCATGGGGAATCAGGGGCAGAGGGGAGGAGTGTGCTGTCGCAGAATGGGGTGAGCGGTTTGGGGTCTCATAACAATGTATGTTAAATAAATTCTGTATCGGAGACTAACTTGAAATGTAAACTTCATTTAATTACATCAATAAAAAAAATAAAGCACAAACAAAAAACAAAATAAATAAATGGGATCTCATAAAAATTAAATACTTTTTTCATCAAAAGACTTTACCAAAAGTGAAAAAAACAAGATACTGGCTTGGAGAATATCTTCAGAAGCCATATATCAGCTATGAATCTAATAAGAAAATATATATAAAACTTCAACAACTTAACAATAAAAAGAGAACTAATCCAATCATAAAATGTACAAAGGACTTAAATAAGCATTTCACCTAAGAGGGCATTCAAATGGCCACCAAACACATGAAAAGATGCAAAATGTCATTAGGCATCAGAGAGATGAAAATCAAAACCACAATAATATTGTATTTCACATCACGGGAGAAAAATGTGGCAGTCTGCGTCCCTAAAAATTACAGCCTTGGAAACTTTATGGGGCAGTTCTACTGAGTCATGCACGTTTGCTATGAGTAGGAATCAACAGCAACAGGTTTAGTTTATTTATTTGTTTTTTGGTTGTAAGATGGCTAAGATAAAAAAAAAAAAACCAGAAAATAACAAATGTAGGCTAAGATGTAGGGAAATTGGAACACTTATCCATTGCTGGTGGGAATGCAAAATGGTAGAGCCACTGTGGAAATCAGTGTGGTGCTTCCTCAAAAAACTGAAAATATAACTTCTGTTGTTGTTGTTGTTAGGTGCAGTTGAGTCGGTTCCAACTCATAGCGACCCTATGTACAACAGAATGAAATGCTGCCTGGTCCTGCGCCATCCTCACAATTGTTGTTATGCTTGAGCGCCCATTGTTGCGGCCACTGTGTCAGTCTATCTCGTTGAAGGTCTTCCTCTTCTTTGCTGACCCTGTGCTTTACCAAGTATGATATCCTTCTCCAGGAACTGGTCACTCCTGATAACATGTCCAAAGTATGTGAGATGAAGTATCACCATCCTTGCTTCTAAGGAGCATTCTGGCTGTACTTCTTCTGAGACAGATTTGTTCATTCTTCTGGCAGTCCATGGTATAGTCAGGATTGTTCGCCAACACCATATTTCAAAGGCATCAATTCTTCTTCGGTCTTCCTTATCCATTGTAACTTCTATATGACCCAGCAATTCTACTCTTAGATATATACTCAACAGACTTGAAAGCACAAACTCAAACAGATACTTGTACACCAATGTTCACTGAAACATAATTCACAGTAGCCAAAATGTGGAAACATCCTAAATGCTCATCAACGGATGAATGGATAAACATAATGTGGTACATGCACACAATGGAATGCTACTCCACCAGAAAGAGAAAGGAAGTCTTGATTATGCTACAATATGGATGGAGCTTGAGGACATTATGCTAGGTAAGTAAATCACAAAAGGATAAATACTGTATGACTTCACTTGCATAAAAGAAAAAGAACAGGCAAATGTATAGAGACCAAAGTTTATTAGTGGTTACCAGCTGTGGGATGGGGAGGGGGTATTGCTTATGGAGTACTGATTTTCAGTTTATGGTGATGTTTTCTGTTTTTTATCAACACCATTTTAGCAGAGGTGAGGCAGTATCTCATAGTAGTTTTGATTTGCGTCTCCCTAATGGTCTATGAAATTGAACCACTTTTTATGTGTTTGTTGGCCACTTGAATGTTCTCTTCGATGTGTCTATTCATCTCCTTTGCCCATTTTTTGACTGGGTTATTTGTATTTTTGTTGTTAAGTTATAGAAGTTTTACATATATTTTGGATATTAAACATTTATCAGATATGTCATTCCTGAGGATTTTTCCCAGTCCATAGGTTGTCTTTTTACTCTTTTGATAATTTCTTTTGATGAGCATAAGTATTTAATTTGTATGACGTCCCAGTTATCTAATTTCTCTTCTGCTGTTCATGCATTTGTAGTTGTGTTTGATAATACCATATGTTTTGGTATGTTGTACTTTCATTTTCATTAAACTCTGTATTTTTTTTTTTTTTCATTTTACTCTTGATTTTTTTTCTTGTCCCGTTGGTTGTTTAATAGTGTGTTATTTAGTTTCCATGTATTTGTATTTTATATTTTTCCTTGTAATACTAATTTCTACTGTTATTCCTTTGTAGTCAGGAAGATACTTTGTTACATTTCAATCTTTTTAAACTAGTCAAGACATTTTTATGACCTAGCATATGGTCATTCCTGAAGAATATCCCATGTGTAATGGAGAAAAATGTATATTGTTCTGATGTTTGGTGGACAGTTCTATATATGTGTATTAGATTACTTTATGATATTCTTCAATTCCTCTATTTCTGTACTGATGATCTTTCTGGAAGCTCTGCCCAGTTTTGACAATGGTGTATTGATGTCCCCTACTGTTATTTTAGATTTGTTTATTGCTCCTTTCATTTCTGCCAGTGTTTTCTTTAAATATTTTGGTGCATTGATGTGGGGTGCATATATATTTATGATAGTTATATTTTCTTGATAGATTGTCACTTTTATCAATATGTAATGGCCTTCTTCATCTGTTATAATAGACGCTGACTTAAACTCTATTTTTTCTAATATCAGTATGGCCTCCCTTGCTCTCTTTTAATTACTATTTGCATGGAATATTCTTTTTCATCCTTTCACTTTCAGGCTATTTGTGTCCTTGGGCCTAAGATGTGCCTCTTGTTTACAGCATATAGATGAGTCATTTTCTCTTATCCATTCTTCAACTCTCTACCTTTTGCATGAAAAGTTTATTCTATTTACATTAAGGTAATTATTGATAAGAAATTATTTATTCCTATAATTCTGTTATTTGATTACTGTGTGTCTTATAATTTCTGTCTTACCATCTTGCAATTTTGTCATTGTTTGTGTTAAGTTGCTTTCCTGTGTTGAGTCTATTTCTTAACCTATACCTGTATTTTTAAAGTATTTTCTTAGTGGTTACAATAAAAATTATAATTGAGACCTTAGATTTACAATGACCTATCTTATTTTGATACCAACAATTAACATACAATATTAACAGTCTTAAATTCTAGTCCTAATTCTCCCATCCCTCCCCCATCTGTTATTGTATCACTTTTCATATCATTATACATTCTGTGTCTTTTAGACTAAGTTTTTACTTGTTTCCTATACATTTGATGATATTAAGCTTGCATTTGATGATATTAAGCTTGTCACACATAACAATTAAATTTACTCACTGAAAATACTGTTCAACAGGCCTTTTCGTTTGCTCTTGTCAGTACCTTTATTGGAGATCTTTCCTTTTTTTTTTTTTTTTTTTTAGATTTCTTCCCTGCGTACTAGATCGGGTAGTTGTCTAATGTTCTTTCTTTTCCACTTGAAGGACACCCTTTAGCAGTTTTTGCAAGGCAGGTCTGGTAGTAACAAATTCTAAAACTTTTGTTTGTCTAAGAATGTCTTGAAAATATCCTCCTTTTTGAAGTTTTACTGGATAAAGTATTCTTGGTTTACAATTTTTTTCAGCGCTTAATACGTATCCTTCCATTGCCTCCTGACGTCCAGTGTTTCTGTGGAAAATTCAGCACTGATTCTTATTGAGGGCCCCTTTTATGTTATTTTGTGTTTTTCTTTAGTCTTTGGTTTGTCTTTTGTCTTTGTCTTTGTTTTTGGTCTTCAGGAGTTTGATTACAATGTGTCTTGGTGAAGACCTCTTTAGATTCATTCTACTTGGAATTCACCAAGCTTCCTGGAAACACAAGGGACCAACAGAGCAAAAAAAAAAAAAAAAAACTCAAAAAAGAAAAGTAAATATGAAGAACTCCTACTTCCTGAGTTCAAAATTACTACAAAGCTATAGTATTCAAAGCAATATGGTAGTGGCATAAGGATAGACATATTAAGGGAATAAAATTGAGTGTCTAGAAATAAAACCTTCCATTTATGTTTGATTTATTTTCAAAAACATTGCCAAGATATTTCAACGGGGCAAAGAATATTTCTTTCAGTAAATGGTGCTGGAACAATTGGATAACCACATGCAAAAGAATAAAGTTTGGTCCTTATCTCTCACCCACAGCAATGAACTAAAAATAGATCATAGAGCTAAATATAAGAGCTAAAAGTATAAAAATCCTATTAAGAAAACATAGGGGTAAATCTTTGTGACCTTGAGTTAGCCAAAGCCTTCTTAGACATGGCACCAGAAGGACAAGTAACAACAGAAAAATAGCTAAATTAGATTACATCAAAATGTAAAATCTTTGTGTTTCAAATAACATCATCAAGAAAGTGTGAGACATCCACAGAATGAGAGAAAATATTTGCAAATCATATATCTGATAAGGAGTTCACATCTAAAATAGCTAAAGAAACCTTATGACTCAGTAATAAAACTAAAAACAATCCAATTAAAAATAGGCAAAAAATTTGAACGGAAATGTCTTCAAGGAAGATTACAAACAGCCAGTTATTGCTATTAGGTGCTGTAGAGTTGGTTGTAACTCATAGTGACCCTCCGTGCAACAGAATGAAACACTGCCTGGTCCTGTTCCATCCTCATAATCATTGCTATGTTTGAGCCCCTTGTTGCAGCCACTATGTCAATTCATTCGTTGAGGGTCTTCCTCTTTTTTGCTGACCCTCTACTGTACCAAGCATGATGTTCTTCTCCAGGGACTGGTTCCTCTTCATAACATGTCCAAAGTATGTGATACAAAGTCTAGTCATTCTTCCTTCTAAGGAGCATTCTGGCTGTATTTCTTCCAAGACAGATTTGTTCATTCTTTTGGCAGTCCACGGTATATTCGGTATTCTTTGTAAACACCATAATTCAAAGGCATCAATTCTTATTCAGTATTCCTCATTCACTGTTCAGCTTTCACATGCATATGAAGCAATTGAAAACACCATGGCTTGGGTCAGGTGCACCTTAGTCCTTGAAGTGACATATTTGCTTTTGAACACTTTGCAATTTTGTCATTATTTCTGTTATGTTGCTTTCTTGTGTTGAGTCTATTTGATTTCTTCTTTCTTAACTTCTACCTGTATTTTTTAAGTATTTTCTTAGTGGTTATAATAAAAATTATAATTGAGACCTTAGATTTACAATGACCTATATTATGTTGATACCAACAATTAACATACAATATTAACAATCTTAAATTCTAGTCCTAATTCTCCCATCCCTCCTCCTGTCTCTGTTATTGTATCACTTTTCATAGCATTATACATTCTGTGTCTTTTAGACTAAGTTTTTACATGTTTCCTATACATTTGATGATATTAAGCTTGTCACACATAACAAATTTACCCATTGAAAATACTGTGCAACAGACCTTTTCATTTGCTCTTGTCGTTAACTTTACTGGAGTAGATTTGCCCAATGCAATACATCTTTTGATTTCTGTTGGATCACCTTTCTTTGGAATGGGTACAAATATGGATCTCTTCCAGCCAGTTGGCCAGGTAGCTGTCTTCCAGATTTCTTCCAGCACTGCATCCATTTGTTGAAACATCTCAATTGGTATTCCATCAATTCCTGGAGTGTTGTTTTTTGCCAATGTCTTCAGTGCAGCTTGGATTTCTTCTTTCAGTATCATGGGTTCTTGCTCATATGCTACCTCCTGAAATGGCTGAATGTTGACCAGTTCTTTTTGGTATAGTGACTCTGTGTATTCCTTCCATCTTCTTTTGATGCTTTATGCATTGTTCAATATTTTGCCCACAGAATCCTTCACTATTGCAACTTGAGTCTTAAATTTTTTCTTCAGTTCTTTAAGCTTGAGAAATACTGAGGGTGTTCTTCCCTTTTGGTTTTCTAACTCCTGGTCTTTGCATATTTCATTTTAATATTTTACTTTTTCTTTTCCAGCCACCCTTTGAAATTTTCTGTTCACCTGTTTTACTTTATCATTTCTTCCATTTGCTTTAAATACTAAATGTTCAGCGGCCAATAAGCACAAAAAATTATTCTCAACATAATTAGTCATTAGGTAATGCAAATCAAAACTGCTATGATACCATTTCACACTCACTATGATGGCTGTAATAAAAATACAGTTAATAACAAGTATTGGTGAGATGTGGAGAAATTGTAACACTCATACATTACTGATGGGAATTGAAAATGTCTCATCCACTGTGAAATACAGTTTGGAAGTTCTTAAAAAACTAAACATAAAATTACTCAATGACTCAGCAATTCCACTCCTAGTATATAGGCAAAAAAAAATTGAAAACAAGTTCTCAAACAAATATTGTACATGAACGATCATAGAAGCATTTTTCATAATTGCCAAAAAGTAGAAACAACCCAAATGTCTATCACCTGATGAACTGATAACAAAATGTGGCATACCCATATATTGATAAATTTTAGGCAATAAAAATGAATGGAATACTAGTACATACTATATCATAGATAACCCTTGAAAGCATTATGCTAAGTGAAAGAAGTCAGTCATAAAAGACCACTTCTGTATGAGTCAATTAATATAAAATATCCAGAGTAGGCAAATATATAGAGACAGAAAGGAGATTAGTGATTGACTGAGGCTGTGGGGGGTGGGGTGGGATGGGGAATGACTGCTTATGGGCAGGGGGTTTCATTTGGTGAGTCAAAATTACCACATCTGCACAGTCCTGCCCAAGCACTTGCATGGGAGTTACAAGACCATGGCCAGAAAGGCCACATAAAAGTGATCTATGGCACCACAAGTTTTAAACAAGAATATCAAGACTTCTGGCAAAACAGTGCTCTACGCAGAAGCACCACGCCATCCCTCCACAGCAAAGATCCGAAAAACTAAGCCGAACAGAGAAAACAACAATCCTGAAACCCTAAAACATCAAATGAAGAGGTCAAGATCTCAGCCAAGCACAAAATGGAGTGAGAAAACTGACAGAGAAAGGAGATCAAGGAGAGATTCATGCAGAGGTCTCCTATCAGCTAACGCAGCACGGATCCACCATCTTGGACTCCTTTCAGAGACCAGCAAACAGGGGGTAAGAGAAAGCAGCTTCACAGAGCTTCCAGCAGGAGACAAAACAACCGGTAATTTGTGATATACACTTTCCCACCCCCCACACTTCTTCACCCCCACTTGGCCTCCTCTGCTTCCCGCGGCCACAATCTCTTGTCCAGGTAGCACCGGTTACTTGGATTCCAGCCACCTGAACAGGCCGGCTCTCTGAATGCCATTTGTTGGCTGCTGGTGTTGCTTTTTTCCCATTCTTTTGATTTCTTCCTTACCTCTCACCACCTCTCCCTCCTTTTGTTCAAATACCTGGCTCTGTGCACCATCTTTGCTTCTTCCTGAGGGGCTGTGGAGCTCGGGTAATTTGTGATCTGCACTTTCCCACCCCCTACCATTCTTCACCCACACTCGGCCTCCTCTGCTTCCCACGGACACAGTCTTTTGTCTGAGAAGCACAAGTTGCTAGGATTCCACCAGCCTGCACTAGCTGGCTCTCTGAGTGTCATTTGTTGGCTGCTGGTGTTGCTTTTTTTCTGCTTCTTTTGATTTCTTCCTTACCTCTCACCACCTCTCCCTCATTTCATTCAAATACCTGGCTCCGTGTGCCATCTTTGCTTCTTCTGGAGGTGCTGCAGAGCTCTGTTCGAGTGTGGAGCTGCTTCACGGTTTGGGCTGCTATGCTGGTGGGATCCTGGGGCTTTTGTTCATTAGTTTGTTTTGAATTGTATGTTTTCTTTTCCTTTTCTTGAGTTGGGAGCCCGTTCTGGCCAGGCAGTGCTGCATGGCTTGGAACCTACCCTCTTGCTTGCACAGACGTGCAGAGGGATCCCTGAGGGCATTTCTTTTATCGTTGTTTTTTTTTCCTGTTTTTTTGGGGGCTTTTCTTGTCCTTTTTGTTTTTAAATTTGTTTTCTTTTCTTTTCCTTCTTTTTCCTTTTTTGTCTTTCTTCATTACTCAGTTACTCGTCTCTCTGTATCTTCCTTCTCTTTCTGTTCCCTGAATACCTGGCGTTGTATACCTGTATGCCTTCTAGCCAGGCTGTACTGCAACTCCTGAGAACAACTTCCCCAGACCTCATAGCCACACCGGTGGGATCCCTGGGAACTCTGCTGTTCTTTAATCTTTCAGATTTTTATTTATTCATTATTTTCTTCCTCTTCCCCATTTCGTAGTCTATCATCTCTCCACTCCAACGGCAAGCTCCCCTAGCATTCATTTTGTTTGTTTGTATGTTTTTGGCTCCTGTTCCTCTCTCCACTCTCCCATATCCATCTTAGTTCCACACAAAACAATCTCCCCACTGCATCCTGCCTACTTGCAGTTAACATCACTCCACCAAGCAGCACAGGCACGGCCTACTGGAACCTGCCCTGCACTGATTACCCACCCGCCCTGGTGGCTGTAGTAAGTGCCACAAAAAACCAGTCCCGGTAACTCCTCTTCATCTAGACCTGCCCTGCTGTACCATATCTGAGTGACTGACCCTGCCAATTGGAGAAGGAGGTGAAAAGTATTGTGCCCACAGATGAGCAAACAACAAAGAACACACAGCCTGCTTGCTCAGACATAGCCAAATTAAAAAAAAAAAGACAAACCAAACAAACCTACAATCAATAAATGAGAAAAATAACTATTGAATGCCCCCAAAAGAGCAGACATTATCAAAACATTTAGAAAAACAGGACAGGATGGTTACAGTAGACATCCAAAATAAAACACCAGATGAGTTTCCAGAGGAATAAAAAGCACTAGAAATACCTGATAGGGAATTCAAATCTCTAATTATACAAGAATTATACAAGAGTTGAAGCAAAAAGCAGACAAAAATGAGGAAAAAATAGACAAATTCATGGAAAAGGCAGAAAAATTCATGGAAAATACAGACCAAAAAATGGAAGAATTCCGGAAAATAATGCAGGAACAAAATGCCAAAATATATTCACAACTAGAAATTATACAAAAACAATTAGAAATCCAAAAGATAAACAACAAGATTTCAGAAATGGACGGTGTCATAGAAGGGCTGAGAAACAGATTTGAAACGGTGGAAGACAGAATCGGTGGAATTGAAGACAAAAATTGGATACAACTCTGAGGAAAGCTCAGAAAAAAGAACAAAGAAAAATGAAGAGACGCTGAGAGTTATGTGGGATACAATCAAAATCAAAAAATTGTGAGTGATTTGCCTTCCAGAACAGGGGGAGAAAACAGAAAACACAGAGAGGATCACTGAAGAACTGCTGACCGAAAACTTCCCCAGTACTATGAAAGATGAAAACCTGGCCATCCAAGAATCTCAATGAACCCCATATAAGATAGACATAAAAAGAAAATCACCAAGACATCTCATAATCACACTTGCCAAAACCAAAGACAAACAATGAATCTTGAGAGCAGCTCATGAAAACAAGAAGTCATTTACAGAGGAGAAAAAATAAGACTAAGCTCAGATTATTCAGCCGAACCAATGAAGGCAAGAAGGCAATGGGATGACATATATAAAATTTTGAAAGAAAAAAAATTGCCAGCCAAGAATAATATATCCTTCAAAACTCTCATTTACATACAATGGTGAAATTAGGTCATTTCCAGAAAAATGGAAAATAAGAGAATATGTAAAAGCCAAACCAAACTTACAAGAATTATTAAAGGGAGTTCTTTGATCTGAGAACAAACAACTTCACCTCACAGGTGGAATCTAGGATGCAGTATCGTACCAGCCAGATACCAATCTAAGAAATGAACTCTCAAGGACTATCCAAAACCAAAAGAAGTACAACAGGGAATCAGAGCAGTTAATCAGTAAATGACAACAACATCAAAACCATAAAGGAGGAAAAAATGGCATAGTTATACAACCTTCTAATGGAGAGGAAGGCAAAGTGATACCAAGTAATGGTAGACCACTTCAAACTTAGAAAAATAAGGGTAAAATTCATGGTAACCACAAAGAAAGTTAACAAACATACTCAGAAAAAGAAAGAGGAAAAACATAAAATCTCAGCAAAAGCAAAACCTACAAAAACAAAAGAAATGAAAAAAAATCCACAAACAAAAGTAATTCAGCACAAGAGAGAAAGAAGAACAAAGAAAACTTCAGCACCAAAAAAAAAGCACTACAAAATGACAGCAACAAACTCACATCTATCAATAATTACGCAGAACGTAAATGGACTCAATGCACCCATAAAGAGAGAGTGACAGAGTGGATAAGAAAACAGGATCCATCAATATGCTGTCTACAAGAGACACACCTTAGAAACAAAGATATGAATTTATTAAAAGTCAAAGGTTGGAAAAAAATATATAAAGCTAACAACAACCAAAAAAGAGCAGAAGTGGCAATACTAATCTCAGATAAAATAGATTCAAAACAAAATCTACCATAAAAAACAAAGAAGGACACTATATAATGATTAAGAGGATGATCCATCATGAAGACATAACCATAATAAACATCTACGCACCCAATCAGAGGGCTCCAAAATACATAAAGAAACTAACAACACTGAAAAGAGAAACTGACAGTTCCACAATAATAGTAGGAGACTTCAACACACCACTCTCAGTAAAGGACAGAACAACTAAGAAGAAACTCCGCAAAGTTACAGGAGACCCAAAGGGCACAATCATCCAACTTGACCTCATAGACATATATACAACACTCCATCCAACAGCTGGAAAGTACATATTCTTTTCCAATGCACATGGAATGTTCTCCAGAATAGGCCACATCTTAGGCCACAGAACAATTCTCAACAAGATCCAAAATGTTGAAATAATTCAAGGTATCTCTTCTGACCACAATGCCATCAAGGTACAAATTAACAACAGAAAGAGCAAGTAAAAATAAATCAATTATATGGAAACCGAATAATACCCTACTTACACATCACTGGGTAATAGAAGAAATCAGAGATGGAATCAAAAAATTCCTAGAATTAAATGAGAATGAAAACACATCATATCAAAACCTTTGGGACACAGCAAAGGCAGTCCTTAAGGGACAATTTATAGCAATAAATGTATACATCAAAAAAGAAGAAAGGGACAAAATCAAAACATTAACTACAGAAATCAAACAAATAGAGAACAGCAAAAAAAAAAAAAAAAAAAAAAGCCCACAACCACTGGAAGAAAGGAAACAGTAAAGATCAGAGCAGAAATAAATAGAGAACAGAAAAACAGTAGAAAGAATCAACAAAACCAAAAGTTGGTTCTTTGAAAGAAACAGCAAAATTGACAAACCACTGGCCAGACTGACAAAAGGATAGCAGGAGAGGATGCAAATAACCCAAATAAGAAATGAAATGGGGGACATTACAACAGACCCAACTGAAATAAAAAGGAATATAACAGAATATTATGAAAAACTATACTCCAGCAAATTTGAAAACCTAGAGGAAATGGATAAATTTCTAGAAACACATTACCTACACAAACTACGACAAAGTGATGTTGAAAATTTGAACAGACCCATAACAAAGAAGAGATTGAATAGGTAATAAATAAACTCCCAACCAAAAAAAGCACTGGCCCAGACGGCTTTACTGGAGAATTCGACAAAACATTTACAGAAGACCTTGTACTCATACTACTCAAGCTATTTCGGAGCATAGAAAAGAAAGCAACACTTCCAAATTCATTCTATGAAGCCAGCATAACACTGATACCAAAACCAGGCAAAGACGTCACAAAAAAAGGAAATTACAGACCAATGTCTCTCATGAATATAGATGCAAAAATTCTTAACAAACTTATAGCCAATAGACTTCAGCATCATATCAAAAAAATAATACACCACGACCAAGTAGGATTCATACCAGTTAAGCAAGGATGGCTCAACTTTAGAAAATCAATCAACGTAATCCACCACATAAATAAAAGGAAAGAAAAGAATCACATGATCATCTCAACTGACACACAAAAGGCATTGGACAAAGTCCAACACCCATTCCTGAAAAAAACTCTCAATAAAATAGGTATAAAAGGGAAATTTCTCAACATAGTATAGGCAATCTATGCAAAACCAATGGCCCACATCATTCTTAATGGAGAGAGGGTGAAAAAATTCCCCTTGAAAACAGAAACATGAAAAGGATGCCCTTTATCACTACTCATATTTAACACTGGGCTGGAAGTTCTAGCTAGAGCAGTAAGGCAAGGAAAAGAAATAAAGGGCATCCAAATTGGTAATGAAGAAGTTAAACTGTCCTTGTTTGCAGATGATATGATACTATACACAGAAAACCCTAAAGACTCCACGAGAAATCTACTGGAACTAATAGAAAGTTTCAGCAGAGTAGCAGCATACAAAATAAACATTCAAAAATCAGTTAGATTCCTATACACCAATAAGGAGAACGATGAAAAGGAAATCAGGAAAACAATACCATTTTCAAGCCCCTAAAAAGATAAAATATTTAGAAATAAATCTGACCAGGGATGTAAAAGACCTGTACAAAGAAAACTACAAAACACTACTGCAAGATACCCAAAGGGATCTACATAAATGGAAAAACATACCATGTTCATAGATAGGCAGACTCAACATTGTGAAAATGACAATTCTACCCAAAGCAATTTACAAATACAACACAATCCCAATTCAAATACCAACAACATTCTTCAAAAATATGGAAAAACTAATCATTAACTTTATATGGAAAGGGAAGAAGCCCCGAATAAGTAAAGCACTACTGAAGAAGAAGAATAATGTTGGAGGACTCACACTACCTGACTTCAGAACCTACTATACAGCTACAGTAGTCAAAACATCCTGGTACTGGTACAACGACAGATACATTGACCAATGGAACAGAATTGAGAACCCAGATATAAATCCATCCACCTATGGTCACCTGACCTTCGACAATGGCCCAAAGTCCATCAAATGGGGAAAAGACAGTCTTTTTAACAAATGGTGCTGGCAAAACTGGATATCCATCTGCAAAAAAATGAAACAGGACCCATAACTCACACTGTACACAAAAACTACTTCAAAATGGATCAAAGACCTGAATATAAAGTCTAAAACTACACAGCTCATAGAAGAAAAATTAGGACCACCACTTCAGGCCATAATATATGGCATTAACAGGATACAAACCATAACCATCAATGCACAAACCCCAAAAGATAAGCTAGATAACTGGGATCTTCTAAAAATCAAACACTTATTCTTTTCAAAAGACTTCACCAAAAGAGTCAAAAGAGAACCTACAGACTGGGAAAAAATTTTTGGACAGTACAAGTCAGACAAAGGTCTAATCTCCATAATCTACAAGAAAATCCAACACCTCTACAACAAAAAGACAAATAATCCTATTAAAAAATGGGCAAAGGAAATGAACAGACACTTCACCAAAGAAGACATTCAAATGGCCAACAGACACATGAGTAAATGCTCACGATTACTAGTCATTAGAGAACTGCAAATTAAATCCACAATGAGATACCATCTCAGCCCGGCATTACTGGCACGAATCAATAACACTGGAAATAACAAATGTTGGTGGGGCTGCGGGGAGATCGAAACTCTTATGCACTGCTGGTGGGAATGCAAAATGATACAACCATTTTGGAAAATGATATGGTGCTGCCTCAGAAAGCTAGAAATAGACATACCATTCTATCCAGCAATCCCACTCCTAGGAATATATCCTAGAGAAATAAGAGTCGTCACTCGAATAGACATATGCACACCTATGTTCGTGGCAGCATTGCTCACAATAGCAAAGCGATGGAAACGACCTAGATGCCCATCAACAGATGAATGGATAAACAAACTATGGTACATACACACAATGGAGTACTATGCAACAAGAAAGAACAACAATGAATCTGTGAAGCATCTCATAACATGGATGAAACTGAGGGACATTATGCCGAGTGAAATAAGTCAATCACAAAAGGACAAATATTATATGAGACCTCTATTGTAAAAACCCGTGAAAAAGTTCATACACAAAATGTGACAATCTTTCTTGGTTACGAGGGATGGGAGGGTTGTGGGGGGGGGGAATACTAAATAGGCAATAGATAAGTGGTATCTTGGGTGAAGGGTGAGACAGTACACAATACAGGGGAAACCAGCAAAACTTGTACAAAGAAAGGTAATGGATGCTCCATAGACAGATCCAGATTCCCTGAGGGACTGAATTGCCAGGTGGAGAGCTGTGGGGACCATGGTCTCGGGGAACATCTAGCTCAATTGGCATAACACAGTTTATGGAGACAATGTTCTGCATTCTACCTTGGTGAGTAGCGTCTGGGGCCTTGGAAGCCTGTGAGCAGCCATCTCAGAGTCTCTACTGGGCTCATCCCTTTGGAAGCAGGGGAGAATTAAGAGAGCAGGATACAAGGAAGGGATTGGTCTGAAGGACTAACAGACCACAGCTACCAAGGCCTCCACCAGACTGAGTCCAGTACAACTGGGTGGTGCCCAGCTGCCACCACTGACTGCTCAGACCAGGATCACAGCAGAGGGTTCTGGACAGAGCTGGAGAACGTTGTAGAACAAAATTCTAACTCACAAAAAAAAGGACCAGATTTACTGGCCTAAAGGAGACTAGAGAAACCCCGAGAGTACGGCCCCCCTGGACACCCTTTTAGCTCAGTGGTGAAGTCATTTCTGAGGTTCACCTTTCTGCTGGGGAGTGGATAGCCCCATAAAACCAAATGGAACTAATGAGGCACAGCAGTTCAGGGACAAAGGCTAGAAGGCAGAAGGGGACAGGAAAGCTGGTGATAGGGAACCCAAAGTTGAGTAAGGATAGTGTTGAAGTGTTGTGAGGTTGTTAACCATTGTCATAGGGCAACATGTGTACTAACTGTTAAATGAGAAACTATTTAGTTCTGTAAGCCTTCATCTAAAGTGAGAATAGCACAATTGTAAGAGCATAGTTGATGTCACTGAACAGTGCATGTAGACATTTTTGAAATGGTGTATCTTTGGCTATGTATATCCCACCCCCCCCAAAAAAAAGGTCGAGAAGAGAGAGGGTTGACATGTTCTCGGGTTTTTAACCAATGTCATAAAACAATATGTGTACTACTGTTTCATGAGAAACTATTTGTTGTGTACGCATTCACCTGAAGTACAATTTAAAAAAAAAGGAATATTTAAACTTTGGCACAATTTCACCATTAAAAAAAAAAAAAAGAAGGTCAGGGAATTGGGCATGATAGCCTGGATTTTGATATTCGACTCATCAGGTCTACCATGTACTAACTCTGTGATCTAGAACAAGTTATTTAAGTTTTCCATAAACTTCAGTGTCTTTTTCTGTATAACTGACATAATAGCTACCGCATAGTGTTCTTCTGATTTTTAAATAAAGTAATATATAAAAAGCACTTAGTACAGTGCTTATACATAGGTAATACTAAATAAATTACAATTATTATTGTGTTTAGCTAACAATGCTGCTTATATCAGGCATGGAAGTGCTTATCTTTTCATTAAAATTATTTATCATTCTGTCATGGTCTGAATTATATTCCCCAAAATATACGTGCTTCAAATTGGCTGGGTCAAGATTCCCAGAATTGTGTGGTTGTCCTCCATTTTGTGATAGTAATTTTATGTTGAAGAGGATTAGGGTGGGATTGTACTACCACCCTTACCCAGGTTACATCCCTGATCCAATGTAAAGGGAGTTTCCCTAGGGTGTGACCTGCACCACCTATTATCTTACAAGAGATAAAAAGAAAGGGAAGCAAGCAGAGACTTAGGAACCTCATATCACCAAGAAAGCAGTGCCAGGAGCAGATCCCGTCTTTTTGACCTGAAGTTCCTGTGCAAAGAGGCTCGCTGACCAAGGGAAGACTGATGACATGGACCATCCTCCAGAGCCAACAGAGAAAGCCTTCCCCTGGATCTGACACTCTGAATTTGGACTTGTAGCCTACTTGACTGTGAGAAAATAAATTTCTCTTTGTTAAAGCCATCCACTTGTGGTATTTCTGTTATAGCAGCACTAGACAACTAAGACATTTTCCCAATATTTTTCTTAGCTAGGTAAACGATACAATTAAATTTATGCTTAATTGTCATGGTCATCTAGTGGATTCTGCTAGTATCTGTGTTTGCAAACCCTTCATAATCTCAGTATCAAGTGTTCCATTTGTCATGGATTAAATTTTTTCTCCCAATAAATGTGTGTATCAGTTTGGCTGGGCCAAGATTCCTGGTACTGAGTGATGTTTCCTATATGTTGTAAATCCTACCTCTATGATGTTAATGAAGGGGGATGGGCGGCAGTTGTGTTAGTGAGGCAGGACTCAATCTATGAGATTGGATTGTGTCTTGAGGCAATCTCTTGAGATATAGAAGAGGGAAGCTTGCAGAGAGACAGGAGGACCTCATACCGCAAAGAAAGCAGTGCTGGGAGCAGAGTGCATCCTTTGGACCCGGGGTCCCTGTGTGGAGAAGCTCCTAGTCTAGGGGAAGATTGATGAGAAGGCCGACAGAAAGAGAGCCTTCCCCTGGAGCTGATGCGCTGAATTTGGACTTTTAGCCTACTTTACTGTGGAGAAATAGATTTCTCTTTGTTAAAGCCATCCGTTTGTGGTATTTCTGTTATAGCAGCACTAGATAACTAATGTACCACTCTTACCACCACCTCCTTCCTTTGCAGCACATTACCTAGAGTATCACAACTCCCACATTCCTTTAACTCCCACAGAAATCTACAATTGATTGATCCTTATTCACTTAGTGCCCTCACTTCCATCGTTAAATTCTATGAATCATCATAATAATCACTCCTTTGTATATGTCCTCAACTTTTTTCCCCTCTGTTACTTTATTGTGTTAATCAAGAAAAACCCCAACCCTGGTGATATCCAACTTTTCACCTCTCCATACCTATACCAGCACAGTAGAATGTCATAGGATTTGAAAAAAGATTAAAAATAAAGCTATGCTTATTGGTCTCAATTTAAAAAATAACTACTAAAAACTCTTTAGTGCTTCCCAGAAATCATGCTATACCTCCTTAATTCATTTACTATCCTACCATCTTAGACAACTATTTAATACATTCTTTCAAGTTTGCATACCAAACCAACCTCACTCTCAGCTGATATCTTTGCTTCCCATTTCTCTAAGAAAATTAGAAGCCAGCAGAGAATTCCCACAAGATCCTACCACCAAATCTACCTAACTATCACATCTCGTCCCTCATGTTATTGTGCCTTCATTTGTGTTATTCCACATCCTTATCTAGAGCTCCAAGTGTCCTCTAATTCTATCTTTAAACTTACTAAAGAATGTCACCCAGAAAATACCATTTGTCATGGTTTGCATTGTCCCCCAAAAACTGTGGGTATCAATTTGGCTAGGCCATGATTCCTAGTACCGTGTGATTTTCCTGTATGTTGTAAACCTGCCTCTATGATGTTAATGAGGGAACACGGGTGGCAGTTGTGTTAGTAAGGCAGGACGTGATCTACAAGACTGGATTGTGTCCTGAGGCGCTCTCTTGAGATATAAAAGACAGAAGTGAGCAGAGAGACAGGGGCACCTCATGCCATCAAGAAAGCAGTGCCGGGAGCAGAGTGCATCTTTTGGACCAGGGTCCCTGGGCCAAGAAGCTCCTAGTCCAGGGGAACATTGATGCGAAGATGAAGAGAGAGAGAAAGCCTTCCCCTGAAGCTGACACCCTGAATTTGGACTTTCAGCCTACCTTACTGTGAAGAAATAAATTTCTCTTTGTTAAAGCCATCCACTTGTGGTATTTCTGTTATAGCAGCACTAGATGACTAAGACACCATTCAACAGGATTCTCCCTACTTAGACATTTGCCCTCCTACAATCTATTCTTAATATAGCATCCAACTTGATCATTTTAACAATAAAGTCAGACCATGCAATTTCTGTATTTAAAAAAAAACTTCAATGGCTTACAGTTTCACTTAGAGTAAAAATCAAAGTTCTGGAATTTATACTTTTGGAAGTGGCTGAGTAACTTCTACTGTATCACCTACAAGACACTTTTGGAGTTTTAATATCTATAAACTCCAGAAAAATAGGAATACAACTATGTGAAGTCACTGGGCGACAACCGAAAGCACACAGATAAACATGATTCTGAATCATATGGGGTGGTAAAAATATTCATAGAAACTTGCAGACTTACTAGATTGAAGTATAGGACACATATCAGGCCAGCAATAACAGTTGTAATGCAAAATGGCAGTGGCAAGTCCAAGAAATGAGAGAGCCAGAAAGTGGGTGCCCCAAAATATGTGTAGAAACTCTGATAAAATCTCTTGCTGATCTTTGGTTCACATATGCACAGGGAAAACTCTAAGCAGCCCATCCAAGGCTAAAAGAACTTAACAGAGATTGTAGATGCTACCAACCATAAATGAGAAAAACGTTACAGTTTGAGGTCAGCCAGTTGAACTGCCTTCAAAAACAAAACAAAATCATCAGTGCTCTTGAGAGGAAAATAACATAATATGGTTTCTATAATATTTCATTCACAATGTCCAGTATACAAATCAACAGTTCTAGACTTACGAAGAAACAGGAAAATGTGATATATTCTGGAGAAAAAAGTCAACGGAGACTAACTCCAAGATGACCCAAGTGTTGGAATTATAAAACAAAGATTTTCAAGAACCCTTTACAACTATATGAAAATATAGTTTTAGAACTGGAAATACAATACCTGAAGCAAAAAAAAAAAAAAAATCACTAGAACATGGTGCTATAGACAGAAGCACAATGCTGTCCCTCCACAGCAAAGACCCAAAAAATTGTATAAAACAGATACAAACGTCAATCCTGGAATGCTAAGCATCAAATGAAGGGATAAAGAACTAATCAAGCATCGATTGGAATAAAAAACTGATAGAGAACAGAGAATGAGAAAAGCTATAGAGTGGAGGTCCCCTACCAGCTAACATGGCACAGATTCACCATCTTGGACCTCAGCCACGAAGAAAGTTGGACAGGGAGTACAGAGAGGCAACTTCACAAAGCTCCCAACAGGAGTCAAAGCACCCACTCCACACAGAGCATACTCTCCTTTTCCTCTTGCCTATCTGCTCCATGCACCAAGTGCCACGCTCCTGAGGGGCACCACCGTGGACCACCGGACCCCATCCTGCACTGCCCCTGGCAACACCCCTCTGGCCCAGAAAATACTGCAAATGACCCATCTCTACACCTCGCCCCTGTTGGATCTGCTCTGCTGTACCATAGCTGAGAGACTGGCCCTGCCCACATCGACAAGGTGGTGAGAAGTATCATGCCCTCAGACAAGTAAGCAACAAAGTATACCCAGCCTGCCTGCCCAGAGATAAACAAATAAAGCAAAATAGCAGGATGAAAAAAAACAAATCTACAATCAGTAAATGACAAAAAAAAAATATACAGAATGTTCCAAAGACAACAGGCAACATCAAAACATTAAGAAAAAAGGACAGGATGGCTCCAAAAGCAACCAAAATAAAACATCAGATGAACTTCTGGTAAAAGAAAAGTCACTGGAATTACCTGATACGGAATTCAAAACTTTAATATTCAGAGCACTCCAAGAGACGAAGGAAAACACAGAAAAAAAATAAGAAAAAAATAGACAAAATCATGGAAAATACAAACAAAGCAATGGAAGAATTTAGGAAATAATACAGGAACAAAATGTCCAAATAAACCAACAACTAGAAATCATACAAAAACAGCAATTAGAAATCCAAAAGACAAACAAGATTTCAGAAATAGACATTGCAAAAGAAAGTTTTCAGAGTAAATTTGAAACAATGGAAGACAGGATCAGTGAAATTGTAGACAAATCCTTGGATATCACTTTGTTTGAGGAAAAATCATAAAAAAGAGTGAAGAAAAATTAAGAAAACCTGAGAATGATGTGCAATACAATGAAAAGCAAAAATTTGTGTGTGATTGGAATTCCAGAAGAAAAGGGAGAAAAGAGAAAACAGAGAGGATCATTGAAGATTTGCTGACAGAAAACTTCTGTAATATCATGAAAGATGAAAAGCCAACAATCCAAGAAGCTCAATGAACTCTGTACAGGATAGATCCCAAAAGAAAATCACAAAGGCATATCATAATCACACTTGCCAAAACCGAAGACAAAGAAAGAATCCTGACAGCAGCTTGAGAAAAACAAAAAGTAACATACAAAGGGGAAACAATAAGACTGAGCTCTGATTACTCTGCAGAAACAATGCAGGCAAGGAGGCAATGAGATGACATATATAAAACCTTGGAAGAAAAAAAAATTGCTAACCAAGAATAATATATTCTGCAAAACTCTCTCCCAAATATGATGGCAAAATTAGGACATTTCCAGATAAACAGAAATTATGGGATTGTATGAAAGCAAAACTAAACTTACAAGAATTATTAAAGGGAGTCCTTCAGCTAGAGAACACACAATGTCAGACAACAACCTGAATCTAAGACACAGGACAGCACTAGCCAGGTTACAACCTAGGTAATGAACTCCCGAGGATAAAACAAAACTAAAAGATTTACAGCAGGAAACTAGAGAGATCAATCTGTAAATGACAACAAATTCAGAACAATAAAAGAGGGAATACATTGTGTACGTACAGAACTTTCCAATGGAAAGGAAGTAAAGGTGATATCAAGTAATGAAAGACTGGTTTAAACTAAGGAAGTTAGAAGTAAACTTTAAGGTAACCCAAAAACAAAGTTAACAAACCTACCCATCAAAATAAAGAAGAAAAACAAAAAGTTTCAATAAACACAAAATCTACAGAAAAAAAGAAACAAACAACAAAACAAAAAAATCCACAAACAAAAAGAATACATCACAGGAGAGTAAGAAGAACAAAGAAAATGTCAGCAACAACAACAACAACAAACAACAAAAAAAACCCCACTACAAATGACAGCAATAAACTCACACCTATCAGTAATGACACGGAACATATATGGCTTAAATACACCCATAAAGAGACAGAAAGTGACAGAATAGGTAAAAAAATATGACCCATCTATGTGCTATCTACAAGACACATATCTTATAATTAAAGACAGAAATATAATAAAAATCATAAGATGGAAAAACATATATCAAGCAAACAGCTACAAAAAAACAGCAGGAGTGGCAATACTAATCTCAGATAAAATAGACTTTAAAACAAAATTCACCATAAAAGACAAAGAAGGGCATTACATAATGATTAAAGGGATGATTCAACATGAAGACATAACCATAATACACATGTACACTTACAGTGACAGGGCTCCAAAATACATAAAACAAACTCTAACACCACTGAAAAAAGAAATTGACAGCTACACAATAATAGTAGGAGACTTCAGCATACCACTGTCAGTAAAGGACAGAACATCTAGAAAGAAACTCAGCAAAGATACAGAAGATATTAAGGTCACAATCAGCCAACTTGATCTCATAGATTTCTATAGAACACTCCACCCAACAGCTGCAAAGCACATTCTTTTCCAACTCACATTGAACATTCTCCAGAATAGACCACATCTTAGGTCACAAAGCAACCCTCAACAAAATCCAAAAAATAAAGATAATACAAAGTATCTTTTCTGATCACAACATCATCAAAGTAGACATTAACAACAGGAAGAGTAAGAAAAAAGAATCAATTACATGGAAACTGAATAACATCCTGCTTAAAAATCATTGGGTAATAGAAGAAATCAAAGATGGAATAAAAAAATTCCTAGAATCAAATGAGAATGAAAACACATCATACCAAAACCTTCGGGATACAGCAAAGGCAGTGCTCAGAGGTCAATTTTTAACAACAGATGCACACATCGAAAAGAAGAAAGGGATAAAATCAAAACATTAGTTACACAACTCGAACAGATAGAAAGAGAACAGCAAAAGAAGCCCACAGCCACCAGAAGAAAGGAAATAATGAAGATCAGAGCAAAAATAAATGAAATAGAGAAAAGAAAATAATAGAAAGAATCAACAAATCTAAAAGTTGGTTCTTTGAAAGGATCAAAAAAATCGACAAACCACTGACCAAAATGACAAAAGAAAAACAGGAGAGGACACAAATAACCAAAATAAGAAATGAAATGGGGGACATTACAACAGACGCCACTGAAATAAATAGGATCATAACAAAATACTATGAAAAACTGTACTCCAACAAATTTGAAAACCTAGAGGAAATGGAAAATTTCTAGAAACACACTACCTACCTAAACTAAAACAAAATGGTGTTGAAATCCAAATGGACTCATAACAAGAGAACAGATTGAAAAGATAATAATAAAAAAAAATTCCCAACAAAAAAAAGCCCTAGCCCAGATGGCTTCACTGGAGAATTCTACCAAACATTCAAAAAAGCGATACACCACTACTACTCAAAGTATATCAGACCATAGAAAAGGAAGGGTTACTTCTGAATTCATTCTATGAAGCCAGCATAACCCTGATACCAAAACCAGGTAAAGACATCACAAAAAAAGAAAATTACAGACTGATATCTCTCATGAATATAGATGCAAAAATTCTCAACAAAATTCTAGCCAATAGAATTCACCATCATATTAAGAAAGAAAAAACGACCAAGCAGGATTCATACCAGATATGCAAGGATGGTTCAACATTAGAAAATCAATTAATGTAATCCACCATATAAATAAAGGAAAAGAACGATCATCTCAATTAACAAAGAAGGGGCATTTGTTAAAGTCCAACATCCATTCGTGATAAAAACTCTCAATTAAATAGATGTAGAAAGGAAACTCCTCAACATAATAAAGGGCATCTATACAAAACCAACAGCCAATATCATTCTTATTTTATTTTATTGTTGTAATTTAAGTGAAAGTTTACAATTCAAGTTAGTCTCTCATACAAAAATTTATACATACATTGTTATATGACCCTAATTGCTCTCCCTATACTGTGACAGCACATTCCTCCTTTACACCCCTGATTTCCCATGTCCATTCAACATCATTCTTAATGGAGAGGCTAAAAACATTCCCCTTGAGAACAGGAGGAAGACAAGGTTGCCCTTTATCACCATTCCTATTTAACAGTGTGCTGGAAGTCCTAGCTAGAGCAATACGGCAAGAAGAAGAAATATAGGATATCCAAATTGGTAAGGAACAAATAAAACTGTTTCTATATGCCAATGATATGATACTATACATAGAAAACTCAAAAGATTCCACAAGAAAACTACTGGAACTAATAGAAAGATTCTGCATAGTAGCAGCATACAAGATAAACATACAAAAATCAGTTGGATTCCTATACACCAATAAAGAGGAAATGACAAAAAGAAAATCAGGGGAAAAAGGCCATTTATAATAGCCCCTAATAAAATAAAATGCTTAGGTATAAATCTAACCAGGGATGTAAAAAATGTATACAAAGAAAACTACAAAAAACTACTGTAAAAAATCAAGAGATCTACATAAATGAAAAAACATACCATGCTCATGGTTAGGTAGACTAAATATTGTGAAAATGTCAGTTCTAACCAAAGCAATCTACAAATACAATGGAATCCTGATCCAAATACCAACAACATTGTTTAAAGAGATGAAAAAAATTAATCATTATATGGAAAGGGAAGAGGTCCCAGATAAGTAAAGCATTATTGAAGAAGAATAAAGTAGGAGGACTTGCACTATCTGACTTCAGAAACTACTATACAGCTACAGAAATCAAAACAGCCTGGTACTGGTACAATGACACTTACTGTGACCAATGGAGCAGGATTGAGAACTCAGGTGTATGTATGGTCACCTGATCTTCAACAAGGGCCCAAAGTCCATCAAATGGGGAAAAGTCAGTCTTTTAAACAAATGGTGCTGTCAAAACTGGATGTCTGAGGCGGGGCCAAGATGGTGGAGTAGTCAAACGCTTCCGGTGGTCCCTCTCACAAGAAAGACCAGAAAAAACAAGTGAACTGATTATATATGACAATCTAGGAGCCCTGAACATCAAAGGCAAAGTTGAGGAATTGGACTGAGTGGCAGGAGGCAGGAGAAACCATTTGGAAGCAGCGAGGAGCTGCCATACCTGACCTGATGGGAGCCGGAGACCTTCAGCCTGGATCAGCTTGGGGATGAGCAGTTAGGCAAGCAGCAGCTCTCAGGAGGCATTTTCCACACCTGGAGAGACCCAGCGGCAGACAGTCTACTTGGCCATCCAGAACCAGTGAGAAGCAGCCCTCGACTGGTGAAAGATAAGTATTTTTGTCTGGCCTATTGCACAGATCAAAACCACCCCCTTAGGGAAAAACCTCTCTCCCGTTTACTACTCTGCTCCATGCTCCTTGCTCTGCACTAGATTCAGTGATTGCCAAGTCCTCTGGGACAAAAGTAGGACCCATCACACACCCTGAGCCATTCTCCCGGCCTTGGAGGGAGAATAAATTAACAAACAGGCGGAAAAAATAATCTGCTGGCTCCCCTAAGCCAGGAATTCAGAGTAGACACAGCTCCTTTGTCTAGGCACAGGCATAAGGCACCCATGGACTCTAAGTGCCTTTCCCCCTGCATAGACTTGTGTGGGCCCATTTCAACAGCGTACACTCTCATTACTGCAGTACAACAGGGTATAAACGTGAAATCTAACTTCAACTGTTTCAGCTGTGAAGTGGCAAGTTTGTGACATTTGACACTGCTCTGCCCATTAAGCAGAGTCTTCACCTACACACATCAGAGGTCTGAGGTCTGGTGGCTCCAGTCACGCCACTTAGCCACCTGCGATAGGGGCCCAAGAATAAGAGGTGCCCCCCAGCCCTTATAGGCAAGAGCACTGGGTACTCATAGTCTGACTACAAAACCCACCTACCTATGCGCTCAGGAAACAGGGAAAAGTTTTCCTCCTGGACACTCGGGGGCAGCCGTCAGCCCCCTGCCTTGCTCAGCGTGAGTCCCCCTGCTGCAGCTGGATGCCTGTGCCTACACCAATCACCCATGCCTGTCTCAGACTGTAGGTGAGAGGTTGCACCACACACTTGGTGGCTGACTACCTGGATTCTTGAACTGAATCCATACAGGAGGAGTGGGCAGACTGCTCGGCTTACATACTTAGTGGCAGGTCTGACCACCTGGGGGCAGGATGTTGCAGCTTCAGGGGCACTGGTGATTGGGCTAGTTCACATGAGCAGCCTATTTAGGAAAATCAAAACAAAAGAAAACAAAACAAGAAGTTAGGACACAGTAAGCAAACATAAAATAAATAAATATAATAACTTATTAATGGCTCAGAGACAACAGTCAATATCAAATCACATAAAGAGGCAGACAATGATGGCTTCAGCAAACCCCCAAAATAGGGTCTAGACATTTTCCAGCAGAAGAAAATTTCTTGAAATTACTGGAGGCAGAATACAAAAGATTAATATACAGAACTCTTCAAGAGATCAGGAATGAAATTAAACAAAACGCAGAACATGCAACAGAGGAACTTAAGAATAGAGAAGAGCATAATGACAATTTAACAGGCTGCCAAAATCCACAGAGAGGCAGCAATCGGAAATCCAGAAGATTAACAATAAAATTTCAGAATTAGACAACTCAATAGAAAGTCATAGGAGCAGAACTGAAAAAATGGAAGTCAGAATTAGGGAGACTGGAGATAAAGCACTTGACAGGAACTTATTTTAAGAAAAATCAGATAAAAGGACTTTAAAAAAATGAAGAAACCCTAAAAATTATGTGGGATTCTATCAAGAGGAATAACATACAAGTGATTGGAGTACCAGAAGAGGGGGGGATAACAGAAAATACATAGAGAATTGTTGAAGACTTGTTGGCAGAAAACCTCCCTGATATCATGAAAGATGGGAAGATATCTATCCAAGATGCTCATCAAATCCCACAAAAGACAGATCCCAAAAGAAACTCACCAAGATATATTATAATCAAACTTGCCAAAACCAAAGATAAGGAGAGAATTTTAAGAGTGGCTAGGGATAAACGAAAAGTCATCTACAAAGGAGAGTCAACAAGAATAAGCTCGGACTATGCAGCAGAAACCATGCAGGCAAGAAGGCAATGGGATGACATATATAAAGCCTTGAAGGAAAAAAATTGTCAGCCATAAATTATATATCAAGCAAAACTATCTCTCAAATATGATGGTGAGATTAGGGCATTTCCAGATAAGCAGAAGTTTATGGAATTTGCAAAAAACAAATCAAAATTACAAGAAATACTAAAGGGAGTCCTCCGGTTAGAAAATCAATAACAGCAGATAACAACCCAAGACTAGAACACAGGACAGAGTAACCAGATATCTCCCCAGATAGGGAAGTCACAAAAATAAATCAAAGCTAAAACACTGAAAATAAGGAAATAGAGATGTAAATATGTGAAAGACGACAACATAAAAACAAACTAGAGGAACTTAAAAAATGTAGACATAGGTTTTTTCATACAGAGAGGAAGTCAAGACGGTATAAAGAAATAAAAGACTGGTATAAACTTAGAAAAATAGGGGTAAATATTAAGGTAACCATGAAAGAAACTAACAATCCTACATGTTAAAATAAAAAACAAGAAAAATAAAGACTCACCAAATACAAAATCAACAACAATGAAAAAGATGAAAAGAAAATACATAAAGAAAAATGACTCAACACAGAAAATTAAGTAGAACAAAGAAACTGTCAACAACACACGAAAAAAGACATCTAAATGACAGCACTAAACTCATACACAAATAAACTAAAACTAAAAGGATGGAAAAAATATATCAAGCAAATAACACTCAAAAAAAGAGCAGGAGTACCAATGTTAATGTCTCACAAAATAGACCTTAAAGTGAAATCCACCACAAAGGATAAGGAAGGACACTATATAATGATTAAAGGGTCAATACACCAGGAGGATATAACTATAATAAATATTTATGCACCCAACGACAGGGATCCAAAATACATAAAATAAACTGTACCAGCATTGAAAAGAGACATAGACACCTCCACAGTAGTAGTAGGACACTTCAACACACCACTTTTGGTGAAGTACAGAACATCCAGAAAGAAGCTCAAAAAAGACACGGAAGAGCTAAATGCTAAAATCAACCAACTTGATCTCATAGACATATACCGAACACTCCACCCAATAGCAGCCAAGTATACTTTCTTTTCCAACCCAAATGAAACATTCTCCAGAATAGACCACCTATTAGGCCATAAAACAAGCCTTAACAAAATCCAAAGCATCAAAATATTACAAAGCATCTTTTCTGACCATAAAGTCATAAAAGTAGAAATCAATATCAGAAAAAGCAGGGAAAAAAAATCAAACACGTGGAAACTGTCTTAGTCATCTAGTGCTGCTATAAAAGAAATACCACAAGTGGATGGTTTTAACAAAGAGAAGTTTATTTCCTCACAGTCAAAGTAGGCTAAAAGTCCAAATTCAGGGCATCAGCTCCAGGGGAAGGCTATTTCTCTCTGTTGGCATTCTTCTTTTCAGTGTTCCCCCGGACTAGGAGCTTCTCGGCACAAGGACCCCATTCCAAAGAAAGCGCTCTGCTCCTGGCACTGCTTTCTTGATGGTATGAGGTCCCCCAACTCTCTGCTCACTTCTGTCTTTTATATCTCAAGAGATTGCCTCAGGACACAATCCAGTCTTGTAGATCAGGTCCTGCCTGCCTTCCTAATACAACTGCCACCCATCCTCCCTCATTAATGTCATAGAGGCAGGCACAAAATAAAGGAAAATCACACAGTACCAGGAATCACGGCCTAGCCAAACTGATACACACATTTTCTGGGGGACATAATTCAAACCATGACATTCCACCCTTTGGCCCCCAAAAAATCACATCCTTGCAACATGGAAAACATATTCACCCCATCATATCATAGGAAAAGTCTTAACTCCAAGTCCAAAATCCAAAAAATTCCTCTTCATCTCTGAAATCTAGAATACAAGTTTTCTGCTTCCAAAGGTACAGTGGCAGAACAGGCACAAGCTAGACATTTCCATTACAAATGGGAGAAATTTCAGGGAAAGAAGTGATATCAGGCACCAAGCAAGTCAGCAGAACACACTACATTAGCCCTCAAGGCTTTGAAAATAATCCTCTGTTCTCTGAGACAATTTACACAATGGCCCTGCCCTCCAGACTCTAGGTATTGGCCACAGTCTCTGGATTTTGAGTGGAGGCCCCTGGCCCTGGGCTTCAGCTCTGCCTTCCAGGCCCACTGGGACAGCAACTCTTCCCCCTTGGCTTTAGGCGCACCATTCTCCTACTCCATCTGGGTGACAACTTCACCCTTAGAAACACCAGACGCCATGGCTCCACCCCTTGAAACACTTGAGGTCATGGCCAAACCTTTTCAGAATGAAGCAGCTTGGCTTCTTGTGTCCCTTGTTGCTTCAGATTCTGCTTCCTATGGCCTCTTGGCCCTCGGGCCTCACGCCCGCATCTGCCCTGCTGGGGCAAGTGTTCCAAAGCTCAGTAGCTCCACAGGTAAGTGCCCGGAGGCAACACACTCCGCCAGGAAGCCTTCTGCGCACAGGCACTCAGCTCCCTTGCTCCGTGGGTCGGCAAGCCTAGATCCACCGATAAGTGCCCAGAGGCACTCCACTCCACCAGGAAGCCTCCTGCTCACAGGCATTCAGCTCTCTCGCTCCGTGGGTCGGCTGCAGCGCCATCTTTCACCCGTCTCCTGGTTCTGCTGCTGTTGGTTCTCTGCTGCTGCTGGTCCTCTGTCACTGTTGCACGTCTATCCTAATGTCATGGTTTGAATTATGTCCCCCCAAAAATGTGTGTATCAGTTTGGCTAGGCCATGATTCCTGGTACTGTGTGATTTTCCTGTATGTTGTAAACCTGCCTCTATGACGTTAATGAGAGAGAATGGGTGGCAGTTGTGTTAGTAAGGCAGGACCTGATCTACAAGACTGGATTGTGTCTTGAGGCAATCTCTTGAGATATAAAAGACAGAATTGAACAGAGAGTTGGGGGACCTCATACCATCAAGAAAGCAGTGCCAGGAGCAGAGTGCATCCTTTGGAACGGGGTCCCTGTGCCGAGAAGCTCTAGTCCCGGGGAACATCAATGAGAAGGCCGAGCGAGAGAGAAAGACTTCCCCTGAAGCTGACACCCTGAATTTGGAGTTTTAGCCTACATTACTGTGAAGAAATAAATTTCTCTTTGTTAAAGCCATCCACTTGTGGTACTTCTATTACAGCAGCACTAGATGACTAAGATAGAAACTGAACAACACCTTGCCCAAAAACTACTGGTTTGTAGAAGAAATCAAGGACGGAATAAAGTGATTCATAAACTCAAATGAGAATGAAAACACATCCTACCAGAACCTTTGGGAAACAGCAAAAGCAGTGCTCAAATTCAGTTTATAGCAATAAATACACACATCAAAACGAAGAAAGGGCCAAAATCAAAACATTAACCCTACAACTTGAACAAGTAGAAAGAGAAGAGCAAAAGAAGCCCTTGGGTGCCAGAAGCAAGGAAGTAATAAGAATTAGAGCAGAATTAAATGAAATAGAGAATATAAAAACAGTTGAAACAGTTAACAAGACCAAAAGCTGGTTCTTTGACAAGATCAAAAAAATTGATAATACCGTTGGCAAAACTAACAAAAGAAAAACAAGAGAGGAAGCAAATAACCCACATAAGAAATGAGATGGGTGATATCACAACAGACCCAGCTGAAATTAAAAGAATCATAGCAGAATACCATGAAAAATTGTACTCTAAAAATTTGAAAACCTAGAGGAAATGGACAAATTTCTAGAAACTCACTACCTACCTAAACTGACAGAAACAGAGGTAGAACAACTAAATAAATCCATAATAAAAGAAAAAATTGAAAAGGTAATTTAAAAAATCCCAGCAACAACAACAAAAAATCCCTGGCCTGGATGCCTTTGGGAGAATTCTACCAAACATTCAGAGAAGAGTTAATGCCACTACTATGAAACGTATTTCAGAGAATGGAAAAGGAGGGAATACACTCATATTCTATGAAGCCAGCATAACCCTGATTCCAAAACCAGATAAAGACACCAGGAAAAAAAAATTAGAGACCAATATCCCTCATGAACATTGACACAAAAATCTTCAACAAAATTCTAGCCAATAGAATGCAGCAACATATCAAGAAAATACTTCACCATGACACAGTGGGATTTATACCAGGTATGCAGGGATGGTTTAACACTAGAAAAACAATCAGTGTAATCCATCACATAAATAAAACAAAAGACAAGAACCACATGATCTTATCAATCGAGGCAGAAAAGGCATTTGACAAAGTTCAACACCCATTCATGATAAAAACTCTCAATAAATTAGGAATAGAAGGGAAATTCCTCAATATAATTAAGGGCATTTATACAAAGCCAACAGCCAACATCATCCTAAATGGAGAGAGTTTGAATGCATTCCCACTGAGAACAGGAACCAGACAAGGATACCCTTTATCACCACTCTTACTCAACATTGTGCTGGAGGTCCTAGCCAGAGCAGTTAGGCTAGAAAAAGAAATAAAGCACATCCAAATTGGTGGGGAAGATGTCAAAGTATCTCTATTTGCAGATGATATGATCTTATACACAGAAAACCCCAAAGAATCCACAAGAAAACTACTGGAACTAATAGAAGGTTTCAGCAAAGTATCAGGATACAAGATAAACATACAAAAATCAGATGGATTCCTCCACACCAACAAAGAGAACTTCCAAGACGAAATCGTCAAATCAATACCATTTACAATAGCCCCCAAGAAGATAAAATACTTAGGAATAAATCTAACCAGAGATATATAATACCTATACAATGAAAACTACAAGACATTACTGCAAGAAACCAAAAGAGACCTGCATAAGTAGAAAAACATACCTTGCTCCTGGATAGGAAGACTCAACACTATGAAAACTTCATTTCTATCCAAAGCGATCTATAGATACAATGCAATCCCGATCTAAATTCCAATGGCATTCTTTAATGAGATGGAGAAACAAATCATCAACTTCATATGGAAAGGGAAGAGGCCCTGGATAAGTAAAGCATTACTCAAGAAGAACAAAGTGGGAGGCCTCACACTACCTGTTTTTAGAAACTATTATACCGCCACGGTAGTCAAAACAGAATGGTACTGGTACAACTACAGATATGTAAACCAGTGTAACAGAATTGAGAATCCAGACGTAAATTCATCCACCTATGAGCAGCTGATACTTTACAAAGGCCCAAAGTCCATTAAATGAGGAAAAGACAGTCTCTTTTACAAATGCTGCTGGCATAACTGGATATCAATCTGCAAATAACTGAAACAAGACCCATACCTCACACTGTGCATAAAACCCAACTCCGAATGGATAAAAGACATAAATATAAAATAAAAAATGATAAAGATCATGGAAGAAAAAATAGTGACAGCGCTAGGAGCCCTAATACATGGTATAAAGAGAATATGAACCATAAGTAAGAATGCACAAGCACCAAAAGAGAGACTAGATAACAGGGAGCTCCTAAAAATCAAACACTTATGCTCATCAAAGGCTTTACCAAAAGAGTCAAAAGACAACCTATAGACTGGGAAAATAATTTTGGCTATGACAAACCTGATCAGCGTTTAATCTCTAAATCTACAAGATACTGCAAAAGCTCAACAACAAAAAAACAAATAACCCAATTAAAAAATGGGCAAAGGATATGAACAGGCACTTTCCCAAAGAAGACACTCAGGTGGCTAACATACACATGAAGAAATGCTCATGATCATCAGCCATTACAGAAATGCAAATCAAAACTAGAATGAGATACTATCTCACCTCAACAAGGCTAACATTAATCCAAAAAACACAAAATAATAAATGCTGGAGAGGTTGTGGAGAGACTGGAACACTTATACACTCTCAGTGAGAATGTAAAATGTTACAACCACTTTGGAAATGGATTTGGCGCTTCCTTAAAAAGTTAGAAATAGAAGTATTGTATGATCCACCAATCCTGCTCCTTGGAATATATTCTAGAGGAACAAGAGCCATCACACGAATATATATATGCACACCCACGTTCATTGCAGCACTGTTCATGATAGCAAAAAGATGGAAACCACCTAGGTGCTCATCAACTGACGAATGGATAAACAAATTCAGGTATATTCACACAGTGGAATATTACTCAACAATAAACAACAATGATGGATATGGGAAGCATCTTATAACACGGAGGAATCTGGAGGGCATTATGTTGAGTGAATTTAGTCAGTCACAAAAGGAGAAATATCATGTAAGACCACTATTATAAGAACCCAAGGAAAGGTTTAAACACAGAAGAAAACATTCTTTGATGGTCATGATGGTGGGGAAGGAGGGTGAGGGTTATTTGCTAACTAGATAGTAGACAAGAATTATCTTAGGTGAAGGGAAAGACAGCACACACTACAGGGGAAGTCAGCACAACAGGACTAAAGCAAAGCTAAGAAGTTTCCTGAATACAGTCAAACACTTTGAGGGACAGAGTAGCAGATGGGGGGGTCTGGGGATCAAGCTTTCAGGGGACATCTAGGTCAACTGGCATAACAAAGTTTATCAAGAAAATGTCGTGCATCCTACTTTGGTGAGTGGTGTCTGGGGTCTTAAGAGCTATCAAGCGGCCATTTAAGATGGATCCCAACCACCTGGAGTAAAGGAGAATGAAGAACACCAAAGACACAAGGAAAGTATTAGCCCAAGAGACAGAATGGGCCACATAGATCAGAGACTTCGTCATCCTCAGGCCAGAAGAAATGGGTGGTGCCCTGGTACCACCAAAGACTGCCCTACAGAGAACAAAACAGAGAGTCCCCGATGGAGCAGGGGAAGGGTGGTGTGCAGATCTCAAAATCGAGTAGAAAGACCAGACTTAATGGTCTGACTGAGACTGGAGGAACCCCAGAAAGCACAGGTCCCGGACTCTCTGTTAACCCAGAGCTAAAACAATATCCGGGGCCAACTCTTCAGAAAAAGATTGGACTGGACTGTGGGACATAAAATGATACTCATGAAGAGTGGGCTTCTTAGCTCAAGTAGATGATTGAGACTAAATGGGAAGCTTCTGTCTGGAGGTGAGATGAGAAGGCAGATAGGGTTAGGAGCTGGTCAAATGGACATGGGAAATCAGAGGGGTGGAAAGGAGGAGTGTGCTGTCACAGTATAGGGAGAGCAATTAGAGTCACATAATAATGTAGGTATAAGGTTTTTTTTTTTATGACAGACTAACTTGAATTGTAAACTTTCACTTCAAATACAACACTTACCAAAAAAACTGGATGTCCATCTGCAAAAAAATTAAATGATCCGTACCTCACACCATACACAAAAATTAATTCAAAATGGATCAAAGACCTAAATATAAAGCCAAAAGCTATAAAGTTCATATAAGAAAAAATAGGATCAACACTAGAGGTCTTAATACACAGCATTAACATGATAAAAACCATAGCTAAGAACACACAAACTCCAGAATATAAGGTAGATAACTGGGATCTTCTAAAAATTATACACTTATGCTCATCAAAAGTTTTCACCAAAAGAGTAAAAGGAGAACCTACAGACTGGGGAAAAAAAATTGGCTATGACAAATCCGACAAAGGTCTACTGTCTAAAATCTACAGGAAAATCCAAAACCTCTACAACAAAAAGACAAATAATCCAATTAAGAAATGGGCAAAGGAAATGAACAGACACTTCACCAAAGAAGACATTCAAGAGGCTAACAGACACATGAGGAAATGCTTGCAGTCACTAGCCATTAGAGGAATGCAAATTAAAACCACAATGAGATACCATCTCAGCCCGGCATTACTGGCACGAATCAATAACACTGGAAATAATAAATGTTGGAGGGGCGGCTGGGAGATCGGTACTCTTATGCACTGTTGGTGAATGTAAAATGGTATAACCATTTTGGAAAATGATATAGTACTTCCTTAGAAATCTAGAAATAGAAATACCATATGATCCAGCAATCCCACTCCTAGGAATATATCCTAGAGTAGTAAGAGCTGTCACACGAATAGACATATGCACACCCATGTTCATTGTAGCATTGTTCACAATAGCAAAAAGATGGAAGCAACCTTGATGCCTATCAACAGATGAATGGAGAAGCAAATTATGGTACATACACACAATGGAGTACAATGCAACGATAGAGAACAATGATGAACCTGCGAAGCAACTCACAACATGGATGAATCTGGAGGGCATTATGCTGAGTGGAATAAGTCAATCACAAAAGGACAAATAGTGTATGAAACCACTACCATGGAAAATCATGAAAATATTTACACACAAAAGGAAACAATCTTTAATGGTTGTGAGGGAGGGGAATGGTAGGGATGGAAAAAATACTAAATAGACAATAAATAAGTGGTAACTTTGGTGAAGGGTAAGACAGTACACCATACTGGGGAAGCCAGCACAACCTGTACAAGGTAAGGTCACGTAAGCTCCGTCAACACATCCAAACTCCCTGAAGGACTGAATTACTGTGCTGAGGGCTGTGGGGACCATGGTCTCGAACAATATCTAGCTTAATTGGTATAACATATTTTATAAAGAAAATGTTCTACATTCTATTTTGGTGAGTAGCGTCTGGGGTCTTAAAAGCTTGTGAGCGGCCAGCTAACATACTCCACTGGTCTTCCCCATTGGGAGCAAGTGAGAATGAAGAAAACTAAAGACACAAGGGAAGGATTAGTCCAAAAGAGTAATGGACCACAACTACCACAACCTCCACCAGACTGAGTCCAGCACAACTAGATGGTGCCTGGCTACCACTACTGACTGCTCTGGCAGGGATCACAATAGAGGGTCCCGGACTGGGCTGGAGAAAAATGTAGAAGAAAATTCCAACTCACAGAAAAAGACCGGACTTACTGGTCTGACAGAGACTGGAGAAACCCTGAGAGTATGGCCCCCAGACACCTTTTTAGCTCAGTAATGAAGTCACTCCTGAGGTTCAACCTTCAGCCAAAGATTAGACAGGCCCATGAAACAAGATAAGACTAATAGGGTGCAATAGTCCAGGGAGAAGGACTAGAAAGCAGGAGAGGACAGCAAAGCTGGTAATAGGGAACTCAAGGTCAAGAAAGGAGAGTGGTGACATGTTGTGGGGTTGGTAAGCAATGTCACAAAACAATATGTGTACTGTTTAATGAAAATTTGTTCTGTAAACCCTCACCTAAAGTATGATAAAAAAGTCTGTCATTTGATTGTGGTAATGGGTGCACAAATTTTTGAGTATATAAAAAAAAACTGAATCATAAAGATTAAAAGTATACATTTTATGGTGTGTGAATTATATCTTAATAAAATAGAAGAAAATGAAGGCAAACGAAAAGCAATTGCAGATGTAAGTAACTAAGATAATCCATCTTCAGCACACCTGTGCTGCAGAGAAATGCTAAAGGAAGATCTTCAACCTGAAGGGAAACAACACTAGAAAAAAACATGGATGTTCAGGAAGTAATGAACAGCATCAGAAATGGTCAAAATGTAGGTAAATGTCAAATACTATTCTTCTCTTTTAACTTCTTTAAAATAATTATTATTATTTAAAGGTAACATTCCAGGATGTCTTATGAGATTCATAACTTATGTAGGTATAATATACATGACAATTACAACATTAAGTGTGAGAGGAGAGGACCTATACAGTGGCAAGTCTCTTATATTTTACATAACTTACCTTATTAACTCTAAGTAGCTGTGAAAAGCTAAGGATAAATATTTTAATTCTAAGAGAAACCATTAAAAATAATGCGAAGATGTATAGTCACAAAGCCAATAGACAAACTAAACACAATAAAATGAAATAAAAATAAAATTCTACAAAATAATTAATTGAAAAGACAACAAGAAAAGAAAAATAGAGGAGTTAAGTATCAGGAGACAAACAGAAAACATACAATAAAATGGTAAATTTTAATCCATATCAGTAATGAATAAATATCAACTAAGATGTTAGTGAACTACAACTGGACTAAACCAAAAGTTAAGAAGTAGCCTGAATACAATCAAACACTTCGAGGGACAGAGTAGCAGGGGTGATGGTCTGGGGACCATGCTTTAAGGGGACACCTAGTTCAACTGGCATAACACAATTTATTAAGAAAATGTTCTGCATCCTACTTTGGTGAGTGGCATTTGGGGTCTTAAAAGCGAGGGAGCGGCCAACTAAGATGCATCAATTTGTCCCAACCCACCTGGAGTAAAGGGGAATGAAGAACACCAAAGTCACAAGGAAAGCATTAGCCCAAGAGACAGAAAGGGCCACATAAACTGGAGACTGCAACAGCCTGAGACCAGAAGAACAAGATGTTGCCTGGCTACCACCAATGACTGCCTTGACAGGGAACACAACAGACAGTCCCTGTTGGAGCAGGAGAAAAGTGGGGTGCAGAACTCAAATTCTAGTGAAAAGACCAGACTCAATGGTCTGACCGAGACTGAAGGAACCACAGAGAGTAGGCCCCCGGACTCTCTGTCAACCCAGCACTAAAACCACTCCCTAGGCCAACTCTTCAAAAGTTTAGACTGGACTATGGGACATAAAATGATACTCGTGAAGAGTGTGCTTTTTAGCTCAAGTAGATACATGAGACTAAATGGGCAGCTCCTGTCCAGAGGTGAGATGAGAAGGCAGAGAGGGTCAGGATCTGGTTAAATGGACATGGAATATCAGGGGTGGAAAGGAGGAATGTGCTGTTATAGTACAGGGAGAGCAATTAGGGTCACATAACTATGTATGTATACATTTTTGTATGAGAGACTAACTTGAATTGTAAACTTTCACTTAAAGTACAATGAAAAAAAGATGTTAGTGAACTAGAGACTCCAGCTGAAAGACAGAGATTATCAGAATGGATACAAAAGCAAGAGTCAGCTATTTGCTCTCTACAATGAATCAATTTTAAATATAAAGAAACATTTTGGAAGAAAATGGATGGAAAAGTTATACCATGAAAATCATAAGCATAAGAAGACTGGAGGGGTATTTTAATATTAGATGAAGTAGTCTTCAAGGAATTTAAAAAAAAATAAAGGAATAAGTTAAATCGGGAAGACAAAACAATCATAAATATGTATGCACCAAATTTCACTGCCCAAGAACATGCAGCAAAAATGGACAGAATTTAAAGGAGAAATAGAAAATGGCATAATCACAGTTTTAACACCCTACTCTCATCAACTGACAGAGCAATTGGACTAAAATAACTTAATAAAGGCATAGAAGTCCTTAACAGAATTATCAAACATCTTGACCTAATTGATATTTATAAAAAACTACATCAAATAAAAGGGTCACTTTGAAGACTATGGTGTGCTTGACCCAGACCATGGTATTTTCAATCTCCTCATATGCATGTTAAAGCTGGACAATGAGTAAGGAAGATCAAAGAAGAATTGATGCCTTAGAATTATGGAGTTGGCAAAGAATATTGAATATATCATGGACTGCCAGAAGAACAAAGAAATCTGTCTTGGAATAAGTACAGCCAGAATGCTCCTTTGAAGCAAGTTTGGTGACACTTCCTCTCACGTACTTTGGACATGTTATTAGGAGGGACCAGTCCCTGGAGAAGGGCATCATGTTTGGTAAAGTAGAGGGTCAACGAGAAAGAGGAAGACACTCAACGAGACGGACTGACACAGCAGCTCAAACATAGCAAAGATTGTGAGGATGGCACAGGACTGAGCAGTGTTTCATTCTGTTGTACATAGAGTCGCAATGAGTTGGAACCAACTCGATAGTACCTAGCAACAATAACAACATCAAACATCTGTAGAATACACATTCAAGTGCTCATGGTAAATTCAATAAGATAGACCAGGTGCTGGGCCGTAAAATCAGTCCCAATAGATTTAAAAGGACTAAAATCCTATAAGTTCATTATCTAACCTAAGGGGAAATAAAATAATTAAACTTAAGATATCTAGAAAAAATCATAAATATGTCAAAATTTAACAACACACTTTTAAAAAAATCCACTAGTCAAAGGAGAAATCACAAGGGGAATTTAATAATATTTAAAAACAGATGATAAAAATAAGCACATGAAATGTCATGGGATGCAGCTATAGCAATGGTTGAGAGAAACTTACAGCATTAAATGTTTTTATTAAAGAAGGAGAAAGGTCTAAAACCAATGATCTAAGATTCTACCTTAAAAAGTTAGAAATAGAAGAGCAGAGTAAATGCAAAGTAATTAGAAGGAAGGAATGAAAAAGAGAAATCAAGGAAATAGAAACCAGACGGAAAAGAGCAAAGCCATAAGCTGGTTCTCTGAAAAGACTTTTAAAATTGGTAAACATATAGCCAGACTAATCAGCCAAAAATATAGAAAGGATATAAATTACCAGTAACAAGAGAGAGGTTATCACTGAAATTCCTACAGATACTAATAGGATAAGAAGAGAACATCATGAAAAATTTTATGCCAACAATTTTGACAACTTAGAAGAAATGGACACATTTCTTTAAAAACACAGCTTACCAAAATAGAGAGACGTTAAAACAGAAAATGTGAATAACCTTTACCTATTTTTAACATTGAAATAGCTATGAAAATCTTTCCCATAAAGAAACTCCAGGCACATATGGTAAATCAAAAAAAAAACCAAACCTACTGCCATTGAGTTGATTCATAGCGACACTATAGGACAGCATAGAACTGCCCCATAGGGTTTCCAAGGTTGTAAATCTTTATGGAAGCAGACTGCCACATCTTTCTCCCGCAATTGTGGCTGGTGAAATCGAACTGCCAACCTTTAGATTAGCAGCCTAGCACTTTAACCACTGTGCCACCAGGGCTCCTCGGCACAGATGGTATCACTAACTAATTCTATCAAACTTTATGGAAAATATATGAATTTTAAAGAAACTCAGACGATAGAGAAGAAACACTTCCTTACTCATTTTATGAGGCCCAAAACTCTGATGCCAAAACCTGAAAAAATACATTACAAGAAATGAAAACTGCAGACCAATATACCTCATGAACATAGATGCAAAAGTACTTAACAAAATCTTATCAAATTGAATCTAGCATTATATATAAATCATAATACTTCATGACAAAGTGAAATTTCTGCCAGTAATGGAGGGTTGGATTAACACCAACAAGATCAGTCACTATAATTCACCATATTAAAAGAAAGGAGAAACTTTATATGATCTTTTCAATAGGTGCAGAAAAAACATTTAACCATATCCAATACTCGTTAATGGTTAAAAAAAAAAAAAACTCTCAGCAAAGAAGGAATAGAAGGGCATTTCCTCAATCTGATAAAGGGCATTTGCAAAAAACCTACAAGCAACATAATAATTAACAGAGAAATGTTGAATATTTCCCCCCTAAGGATTGAAACCATACGAGGATGCACAACCTTACCACTTCTAGTCAGCATTGTAATGGAAGTTCTACCCAGTTAAGGAAAGAAAAAGAAATAAAAGTCATGCATATTGAAAAATAAAAAATAAAAACGTCTCCAATTACAGATGACATGATTGCTTATGTAGAAAATCCTAAGAAAGCTTCAGAACAGCTAACAAAATCAATAAATGAATTTCACAAGCTTGTAGGATACAGTGGTAATAAAAAACATCAATTGCATTCTTATGTATCAGCAGCAAACTTGCAGGCTAAATTTAAAAAAAACATTTAAGATAACTTCAAAAACATAAAATACTTAGGAATAAATTTAACAAAAGATGTGCAGTGTTGCTGAACTGAAATCTACAACAATTGACAGAAATTACAGAAGACCTAAATAAATTGAAAGTTACACCATGTTTCCTGGAGAAAACATTAATAAAATATATATCTGACAAAGGAATGGTAATCAGGATATATAAAGAACTACTACAACTCAATAAAAACATACAAAATAAAGCATTGTGAAATCGATTCTGACTCATAGTGGCCCTATAGAACGGAGTGGAACTACTCCATAGGGTTTCCAAGGCTGTAAACTTTATGGAAGCAGACTGCCACATCCTTCTCCCGTGGAGTGGCTGGTGAGTTCTAACCGTGGACCTTTCAGTTAGCAGCCCCAGCCACTGTGCCACCAGGGATCCTAATAAAATACAAACAACCCAATTTTTTAAAATGGGCAAATTTTTTAACAGACACTTCACATAAATAAAAAGATATATGAAAGGACAAAAATTATGTACAAAAGTGCTTAACACAATCAGTCAACACGGAAATGCAAATTAAAGCTATAATGAAATACTACTACACGCCCACCAGAATGGCTACAAGTAAAAAGTCTGACAGCACCAAATTTTGGGGAGAATATGGAACAGCTTGAATTTTAATACATTTTTTTATTGGAGTGTAAAATGATACAACTGTTTTGGAAAATTTTCTGGCAATTTCTTATAAGACTAAATATGAATCTTCCCCAGCAATCTCATTCCTAGGTATGTCCAAAAAGAAATGAAAAGATATCCACAAAAAAGACTTCGTAAAAAATGCTCACGTAAACTTTATTCATAATAGCCTTAAACTGGAAACAACACAAATGTCCATCAGCAGGAGAATGGATAAACACACTGTCATACATATATTGATGCAATGGAATATCATATAACAATATAAAATGAAAAACTACTGATACACACAACACCATGGGTGAATATCAAAAACATTATGCTGAGTAAATAAGGCCTTAGAAAACATAGCCCATAATGTATAATTCCATTTATACGAATTTCCAGAGTAGGCAAAACTAACGTAAGGTGGAAAAAAACCAGAACTGTGATTGCCTCTTTGTAAGGGAGTGGAAAGACTTGGGAAGGAGCATGAGAAAACTTTCTGAGGCGAGGGTAGAATTCTATATCTTCATAGGAGTCTGGGTTACACAGATCTGTGCATTTGTCAAAATTCATTTTTGTAAATTTTACCTGAAAAATTGAACTGAAAACTAGTATTGAAGTTTCTTTAATGACATGCATGCTGAAGTGTTAGGAACAAAGTGTACTGATTTCTGCAACTTTGAAATGCACCATAGAAAATAAGATAGATTGATGGATGAATAGAAGGATGAACAGATGAACGGATATATGATAAAGCAAATATAATAAAATGTTATTTGTAGAATCTAGGTGTTATGTATATAGATGTTTATTGTACATTTCTTTCAAGTTTTCTGTGTGTTTGAAGATTTACATAACCGAATGTTGAGGAAAAAAAAAAAACCTTAAGTCCTTATGTTGTTCCACTACCTATACAATTTGCATCCCCTCCACTATTACCTCATTGACTTCAACTTCTATTACTCTACTCCCACACCTTTTCCCTGGCCCAACATATATCTCGCTCTAGCCACATTAGCCTTCTTGTTATTCTTGGAACACATCAGGAATGCACCTCTCTTATATTCTTTGCATTTTCTGTCCTCCACTTAGAACATACTTTTCACAGAGGGCGACATGGTTTAAGGCTTGATCCCTCACTTCTTCAGGTCTTTGCTCAAGTCACCTTTACACTGAAGCCTTCTCTAACATTCAACTCTTCCTGCTAGCACCCGATCCTATTTCCTCACTTTATTTTTCTCCAACAGCACTTACCATCATCTGATATACCATATATTTCACTTATTAATTTGTTGATTCACTCTCAGTGAGGGTAGGGATTTGTGCCTGTTTTCTTCACTGCTACATTCCCAGCACATTGAACAGTGCCTGGCACATAATGTGTGTTCAGTAAATATTTGTTGAGTGAATTAATCAGACTTGTAAAATAGATTAATACGTGTTAATGATGAGTCAAAACTAACATGATAATTTGATAATTGTTTCAGCCACATCTAGAAAACAATCTGTAAGGCTAGAGAGTACTATCATAATATTTCCTTCTAAACAAAGAACAAACAGATACTCAAGGCAATAGGCATAGGCTCAAGGTTTCTTTTAATGGAACTTATTGAGGAAATATTTTCTCGATAGTGGAATTTTTATGAATATTAATTTATCTGTGCCAATACTTGATAAAAATCATTTTAAAAAGCTTTGACTTATAAAATATTTTAAGATCTGTTCTCTTGGGTCTCTGCCAAAAGTAAGCAGCCCACGATTAGTTGTGGGGGGAAGAGTGTTCCAAATCAGAAATGTGACCAATTGAACTAGTTTTTCTTTCTGTTTCAGAATACATTGAACAGATGCTGCTCCTATTTTCCCATTACATTTTACCTTCTTTACTGGGTTTGTAGATTTTTTTTTTTTTTGATATCACATTTTAAAATATTACCTTCTGTAAGAAATATCTCATTCTTTTGCTCGTTTCAATGTCATCTGCATGTCACAAAAAGATAAACTAAAATATGCTTTAAACATTCACTATACATGCTCCTTACTTTTATATAGAATACTAAAGGAGATGTACTTAATTAGTACTGTAGTATCAAGAAAACGTAGTGTACATTAAATATTTTATAAGACAAAATCTTAGTGGGGCACTTACCACATCTATCATATCAGATTCCATTTCATGGCTGAGATCAGACTACAAGAAAAATAAAAATAAAGATGTTAGTGTTTAATTGCTGACAAGCTGTTGTCATTTATTTATTCAAAGTCACAGAATAAATATTAAATATTAATATAAATATGTTTAAAATAATCTATTCATTTCACACATACTACCTGTGCGAGTCATCCAGTTTGTTGAATACCACCTTGTTTAAATTTTACTTTTTTTCCCATCTTTTTACTTTGAACCTTTCAGGACCCCACAACCCTAATGATGCCTTTGAATTACAAGTCTCTGTGAAGGATAATTTTGCCAATGGAATCCTCTGGGAAAGAGAGGCAGCTTCCAACTGAAGGTACCCTTTGGAGTTTTGGACATGTTGCCTCCATGAAATGCTACATCTCTTTTGAAAAACAGCTATTAGATTACTACTTGGCTCTTGTTGAAACTCAATGCCTGAACAATTAAGGCTTTATGATTCTCTGGCCTGATATTTCCATTTTGTGGTGGGCCAACTTGGACTCAATAACTAACAAGGTTGGATGTGTCCAACAAGCTTCACTTGCCAAATGGAAATGGTATATTCAAGAACATAACTAGCCTGGCACCACTGTCATCTCCCCTTTCAATACAAAAGTGACATCTGTCTAATTGGGGAAATTTCTATCCCCCAATAAGCACCTTAAGAGCAGAAGTGGTAAGATTATTGCCTTCCATGCAAGAGATTCGGGTTAGATTCCTGGACAATGTGCTTCAAGTGCAGCAACCACCCACCTAACAATGTAAGCTTGCATGATGCTATGATACTGAACAGGTCTCAAAGGAGCTTCCAGACTAAGACAGACTAGGAAGAAAGGCCTGGTGATCTACTTTCAAAAATCTGTCAATGAAAACACTATGGAGATCACAATGGTCTGATTCTTTTGTGCATGGAGTCACCATGAGTCAGGGGCAGACTCAATGGCAGCTAACAACCTCACAGTAAACAAATTCAATGGCTCAATGGGGCCCTCAATTCACAAAGGCTCAGCCTGGTTCACTGTTGTTTTAACTAAGCTGAAAACCAGTGGTGTCCACTGGGTTCTGGTGGCTTCAGCACCTTCCACGTAGAGCTACAAATAGACACTGTCCCTCTGCACAATTGGCAGAAATCAAGGTCATTCTCTAATCTCTGGCCAGTACTACCATTGATTAAGCTTGTTAAGTTTTTCCTAACTCTTGGTCTGTTGCAAGTGGACTCTTTGATCTGCCACTACGAAAACTAGAAACTATTAAATTAAGGACACCTCTCTTTGGGGCCAGGAACTTTGGAAACAAATCTCTTACTGATCAAATAGTTCGGGTTACTCATGGAGATGTCTATGGTAAGGGACTGTTCTCTGAGGAGATGGAGTGAAATTAAGCTGCTGATCATACCTGTACCACTCAGATTGTCACTATCACTTCCAGGATTCATCATCATTCTGGACATGACATTACATCTACCAACAAAGTAATGGGCTCTGTGTTTCTGATGCACAGAATAACACTGTACATGAGATTTGTGACTCCTTCCAAAATTTGATATCTTGTAAAGGGAGACCACAACATCAAATGTGGCCCTCACCTGCTCCTGACAGAATGACTACATCAGACCATTGACCCCCTAACGGGTCTATTGTTGATGTCTCACCACTATTGACTCTTTTTCAATTACAGTGCTCCAGTTAAATCAGTCAACTCTGGCCACATCATTGTGGCCTCTGAAATTAAACTGTGTCATGTTCCATGTTTTTGGCTTTCAGACAATCTACAGTTTTTTATAGGAAAGGCTATTCAATAAAGATCTGATAATATATTTGATGGACCTTACATGCTTCCTACTGTCCATAGCCATCTAGTATTGTTGAGCATTGGAATGACATCCTAAAATTTGACTAAAAACGGTTTCTGATTACACCTCCCTCACACCTGGACTGCTCCTACCTGCTTCACACACCTTACTAATGCAATTTAGTCCCCAAATGTAGCTTTCTCCAGAAAGAGATAGTCTCCTTTTGGCAACTTTCCAGGTAATGATCAGGACAAAAGGAGTGTGGGATTGTATAAATTTTGAAAATTCAGAATTCTGCCCTAATCATTTCTAGTTATGATGCTTCTTTCTTTCTCTTACTGGACAGTCTGATTGTTACATCCTCTGGTAGTATCCATGCCAAAAGAGGGTCTGGTGATTCAACTTTGATTCTGGTACAGTCACCGGGGTTTTTTTTTGGATGAACATGGTCCTATATCATAAGGATAATTACACATGCTTGATATCCATGCAATAGCCCCCATGGGACAAAGTGGAGGGAGGAACGTAAGGGGTCTGTATAATTTCTATTGAAAAGGTCTTGTTCCTCTTGCACGTAACCCTTCCAAACTAAAGGTCTGGGTGTAAGCAAGAGATGACGGGGGGTGGGGAGGTGGGGTAGTGAAGTTATAGATACTGGAATAGGATACACTGATTTTGTGGCAGTGGAAGGACAGCAACAACCTAGCACCTGGGGAGGAAATACGTCAGACACCAGAAGGCGTGAGAGAGGAAGGGCTATTAATAATCTTTGTCTTTCAGAGCAACGCCTGGAGCCTTCCTCACAAAGGAAAACACTCTGATGTGCTTCTTCCAAACTTTTGCATGTGCCTTAAATTTACCAACTATGTCTTGCATTTTGGGAGTATCACTGTGGAGTGATTTTGCTTTTGTCTCTGCTGGGGCCCAAGAGGCTTTACTGGTTAGGGATATGTTTTATGTTAATTTCTCATCTTTCGGTTCCCACACCACTCTCGTGGTGTGACTCAGATTACACACATGCACATGGTGCAGGCTTCTGTTTACAATATTTTATGAGTGTCTCTTTTTCCACCAGTACCCCAAAGGGGATGGAAAGTTTCCCTGTTGCTTTCCTGAGCTGGTAAGCAGAATACTTTTCAGCCTAATTTTCATTAACATGAAGCTATTTGAGGTTACTCACTTTATATAGGGGGTTGACTTCAAGTTCCCCAGGTAATGCCTCTAAGTTATTAGGGCTGCTATAACAGAAATACCACAAGTGGATGGCTTTAACAAAGAAATGTATTCTCTCACAGCTTAGGAGGCTAGAAGTCCAAATGCAGGGCACCAGCTCTAGGGGAAGACTTTCTCTTTCTGTCAGCTCTGGGGGTAGGTCTTGTCATCGATTTTCCCCTGGTCTAGGAGCTTCAGCACAAGGACCAAAGGTCCAAGGAATGTGCTCCACTATTACCTCTTCTTTATTGGTGGTGATGAGGTCCCTTTCCTCTCTGCTCACTTCTCTCTTTTATATCTCAAAAGAGATTGACTCAAAATACCACTTAATCTTGTAGATTGTGCCCTGCCTTATTAACATAACTGCTTCTAATCTTGCCTCATTAACATCATAGAGGTTTGGCTTTACAACACATAGTACAATTACATCAGATCACAGAATGGAGGACAACCACATAATACTGGGAGTTGTAGCCTAGCCAAGTTGACACACATTTTTTTTTTTATTGTACTTCAGGTGAAAGCTTACAGAGCAAATAGTTCTCATGAAATAGTAGTACACATGTTGTTCTATGACATTGGTTAACAAGCCTGCAACATATTAAGCCTCTAAATTCTCAACCTTTTTTTTTTTTGATGAAAATACAGATAGCCAAAGATACACCGTTTCAAAAATTTCTACATTCACAGTTCAGTGACATTGACTACGCTCTTCCAACTGTGCTGTTATTCTCACTTAAGATGAAGGCTTACAGAACAAAATAGTTTTTCATTTAACAGTTACTACACATGTTGCCCTATGACAATGGTTAACAATCTCACAGCACATCAAGAATATCCTTACTCCACCTTGTGTTCCCTATCACCAGGGGACTTCCTTGTCCCCTTCTGTCTTCTGGCCCTTGTCACTGGACTACTGTACCTCTTTAGTCTCATTTGTTTTTTTTTTTATTATTTTATTTTAACACCATTTCAAAACATTTTACTTACACATTTAAGTGATATTGACTATGCTCTTCCAATTGTGCTGCCATTCTCGCCCAAGATGAAGGCTTACAGGACAAAACAGCCTCACATTTAATAGTTACTACAAATGTTGCCCTATAGCAGTGGTCAACAATCTCACAATACATCGACAGTGTCCTTATTCAATTTATGTTACTTATCATCAGTTTCCTACTCCCCCTCTGCCTTCCGGCCCTTGTCACCGGACTCCTGTACCTCGTTAGTCCCATTTAGTTTTACTGGGCTGTCCACTCCCAGGCTTAACATCAAACCTCGAAGGTAACTTCACCTCTGAGCTGAAAGGGTGTCTGGGGGACACACTCTTGAGGTTTCTCCAGTATTCTTTAGGCCAGTAAATCTGGTCTTTTTTTTTTGGGGGGGGGTTAAAATTATGCTCTACATCCTTCTCCAGCTCTGTCCAGAACCCTCTGTTGTGATCCTGGTCAGAGCAGTCAGTGGTGGTAGCCAGGCACCATCTAGCTGTACTGGACTCAGTCTGGTGGAGGCCTTGGTAGCTGTGGACAATTAGTCCTTTGGACTAATCTTTTCGTTGAATCCTGTTCTCTTCATTCTCCCTTGCTCCCGAAGGGATGAGACCAGTGGAGTATCTTAGATGGCCACTCATAGGCTTTTAAGACCCCAGACACTACTCACCAAGGTAGAATGTAGAGCATTATCTTTATAAGTAGTGTCCTGCCAATTGAGCTAGATGTTCCCCAAGACCATGGTCCCCAGAGCCCTCCGTCCAACAACTCGGTCCCTCGGGGGGTTTGGATGTGTCTATAGGGCCTCCATGACCTTTCCTTGTGCAGGTTGTGTTAGTTTCCCCTGTACTGTGTACTATCTCACCTCTCACCCAAGTTACCACTTATCTATTACCTATTTAGTATTCCCCCCCCCCCATCCCTGGCAACCAACAAGGATTGTTACATTTTGCATGTGAATTTTTTCATGGGTTTTTACAATAGAGGTCTCATACAATATTTGTCCTTTTGTGATTGACTTATTTCACTCAGCATAATGTCCTCCAGTTTCATCCATGTTATGAGATGGTTCACAGATTCATTGTTGTTCTTTCTCGTTGCACAGTACTCCATTGTGTGTATGTACCATAGTTTGTGTATCCATTCATCTGTTGATGGACATCGAGGTTGTTTCCATCGTTTTGCTATTGTGAACAATGCTGCCATGAACATAGGTGTGCATATGTCTATTCGAGTGATGACTTTTATTTCTCTAGGATATATTCCTAGGAGTGGGATTGCTGGATCAAATGGTATGTCTATTTCTAGCTTTCTGAGGAAACGCCATATCATTTTCCAAAATGGTTGTATCATTTTGCATTCCCACCAGCAGTGTATAAGAGTTCCCGTCTCCCCGCAGCCCCTCCAACATTTGTTATTTCCAGTGTTTTTGATTCGTGCCAGTAATGCCGGGGTGAGATGGTATCTCATTGTGGTTTTAATTTGCATTTCTCTAATGGCTAGTGATCGCGAGCATTTCCTCATGTGTCTGTTGGCCATTTGAATGTCTTCCTTGGTGAAGTGTCTGTTCATTTCCTTTGCCCATTTTTTGATAGGATTGTTTGTCTTTTTGTTGTATAGGTGTTGGATTTTCTTGTAGATTATGGAGATTACACCTTTGTCTGACTTGTACTGTCCAAAAATTTTTTCCCAGTCTGCAGGTTCTCTTTTGACTCTTTTGGTGAAGTCTTTTGAAGAGCATAGGTGTTTGATTTTTAGAAGATCCCAGTTATCTAGCTTATCTGTTGGGGTTTGTGCATTGATGGTTATGGTTTGTATCCTGTTAATGCCATGTATTAAGGCCTGAAGTGTTGGTCCTATTTTTTCTTCTATGAATTTTATAGTTTGAGGCTTTATATTCAGGTCTTTGATCCATTTTGAAGTAGTTTTTGTATATGGTGTGAGGTATGGGTTGACACACATTTTTGGGGGACACAATTCAATCCATAACAGCCTCCTGTCATTTGCATTTATATGTGTTAGAACCATTCCCTCTGCACCTAAGACCTATATCTGTGTCTGATACACTTGGACCACTGAATCTTCCAATCATTTTTACTAACTTCATTTTGAGTTTTTTTATTTTCTTGTGGCACCTATGGATTTCTCTTTTCTTATTTTGAGTTCAAATATGTATTAGATTTTTTGTTATGTTTTATCTAGAATTTCTATGTCTGTGGATAGAATGGAATATTTTCAGCCCCAGCTCAGTCCACCATACTGGTCAGAAGTCTCTCTATGTATTATTTAACACTGGACACAACATATATTATCAAAAATTAATTTGATTTACACTGTTTGCTAGGTTAAAAGCTTTAGTTAACTGTATGTATTTTAATTCAGAAAAGCTGATCATAAGGGATTTTCTTGATCAAACATTTCCAATAAAGAATGGAAAATATCATTAAAGCAAATATATAAAATATGAATATGTTAATTTTGTTTAAAGCTAAAAAAACAGGTTGAAAACATTTTAATTATCTAGTCACTGAGAGAATTTTCTAACCTAATTTTTAAAAATGTGCTGCAAGGTATTTGAAAAGAGTCATCAGAGTGATCATTTTTTATCTCAGCCAATTTATATATAATGTATGTATTGAAGAATTTATAATCAAGTCATTAAACCTCTTGAGAAAAGTAAAAAAATATTAAAGACATATTTTAAATCACTCTATGTATAACACTAAGATTATGTCTATTGGCCTTGAAGGGTTTCATCTATAATCCAGATCCTTAATAATCTTAGCTCCATTAAAATAAAGTACTGAAATATCCTTAGGTACAGTTAATTCTTTCTTTTACAACAAAGCAGCCAATGTGTGAAATTAAATATTCAGCTTCCTTTGGGGGAAAATCAGTTGCATTGAAGAGTTCTAAGAAATAAAATAATCATCTCTTATTCACCTTTACATACACACTATTGGTCAAAATCCTTATCATGCAGTATAAGAAAGCTTAGCTTATGACAAGAGTTTAGCTTATAATATGGTCTTCACTAAGGCAAAGACTTCTTCAAAGTGCTAAAAAGCAAATATGTCACCGTGGAGACTAAGCTGTGCCTGACCCAAGCCAGGATGTTTTCAATTGCCTCATATGCATGTGAAAGCTGGACAATGAACAAGGAAGACTGAAGAAGAATTGATGCCTTTGAATTAGGTGTTGGCAAATAATATTGAATATACCATGGACTGCCAAAAGAATGAACAAATCTGTCTCGCAAGAAGTACAGCCAGAATGCTCCTTAGAAACAAGAATGGCAAGACTTCATCTCACATACTTTGGACATAAAATCAGGGGGGACCAGTCCCTGGAGAAGGACATCATGCTTGGTAAAGGGTCAGCAAAAAAGTTGAAGACTCTCAAAAAGATGAATTGACACAGTGGTTGCAACAATAGATTCAAGCATAACAATGATTGTGAGGATGGTGCAGGACTGGGCAGTGTTTCACTCTGATGGATACAGGGTCCCTATGAGTCAGAACCGACTTGATGGCACCTAACAACAACAACAAGGCAAAGGTGTTTCTTCACACTTCTCTATGAAATATTATTATGACTGAAATCACTGGATTTCTGCAGGTATTAATAACAACACATATCAGCACTACTATAATACAAGCCTATCTTTATTTTTTACTGGAGTTCCAAATGTTTGAATTTTGTCATCATTTGTAGACTGACCATGTGGCCACATATTTCTTGACCAACTTATTTCTCCTCAACCAAATAGTTTAATTTATAGAAACTAGGGCTGGTTTCTATGAGAACTGTAACTTGACATGATATGAACATCCACAAACACCATCCTGAAGAGTAACATATCTTATTTATCATCTATCTATCATGTCATCTATCTATCTAATCTATCTAAATACATGCACACATACACATATATATATGTATATGTATGTGTGTGTATCTTAAGTAAGGAGTAAACTAGGCCTTCCTATCAGAGAAGAAATAACAGAATTTTTAAAATTTCACTGTGTTTGTGTGTGTGCATGCCCTAAGTAAGGGGAAAATCCACCTTCATTGCCAATTGCATGGTAAGAATCAGCATGAATACAATCCTCAAAATGTGGGGACTTATCTAGTTTTCACCTAACTTCTTTTCCATCCCATCCCCAGCCACCTAGAAAGCACTCTCTCTCTGACCCTAGACATCAAAAACTGGGTTATAACTTACAAGTTACAAGAACATTGTTCTTCAGACCAGCTGCCCATGTAGCACTTCTCTGACCTAGCCACCAGGGGCTGGGTCAGAGCTCAAAAGTTAAAAGGATATTGTCCTTCAGACTGTCAAATAGGTAGAAGCCAGTCACAAGCTTGGGGAGTCTACATAACACGTCAACCTTCTGCCCTGCTGGACACAGATTCAGGGCTAGTTTCTCACTATCCCTCAGGATGCCAGCCACAAGCTTGGGAGTCCATAAGCTATCCTCACTTTCTGACCTTCTGGATCACACTGTCTCTTTGGGTTCAATATTTCACTGGAACGACTCACTGATCTATTAGAACCAAAAAGGTTAAAAAGGAAGAAATGCCTCAGGTGAGGTCTAGGAGGGTTCCCAGCATGGAGCTTCCATGTCCCCAGGAATGCATTACACTCCCGAGAGCAAATGTTCTTGCTAATCAGGGAGCCCTCCAAGCCTTAATGTTCAGTGTCTTTATTGGCCTCACCATGTGCTCATGACAGATTATACCATGCAATCTGAGGCTAGTCAACATTGAGCTATCAGGAGGTTCTTCTTGGTCTGGTCAAAACCCACTCAATAGCCTCAGGTGTGATCCAACTAACAGGAACCAAGAACAAAGGTCAAATTGCTTTCTGAACTTCACAATGTGTGTGTGTGTGTGAGAAAGAGAGAGATGATTGATGACACTTTATCTTTTAAAGATTTCTAGTAAAGAGACATTGTATGATAGAATATGGTAAACATAGATACAATTCAATATGCTAAACTATAAATTCTTGTGAATCTTCAGTATGAGGCTAATAATTCAGGGAATGAATTTATTTAGTTACTGTTTGTGAAACACATTAGCAAATATAAAATTTACAGTATCTCATCTGGGATATCATGTAATATGTCTAAACAAATAAATTAAGCTTCCAGCTTGGACAAATGCAAGATGTACCATTTGAAACAGAAAGTGCATTTCATATACTATTACTATCAAGGTGCTTAATGAAATGAATTAGAGATTCCACAGCAAAGAGCTTTTCCATGGAGCCCCTAGCGTGAGAGATCAAAAAGGCATTCACTTAAATGTCTTTTAAATATAAAATGCTTGTTGTTGTTCTTGTTAGGTGCCATTGAGTCACTTCCAACTCATAGTGACCCTATGTATAACAGAATGAAACACTGTCCAGTCCTGCACCATCCTCACAATCATTGCTATGTTTGAGCTCACAGTTGCAGCCACTGTGTCAATCCATTTTGTTGAGGGTCTTCCTCTTTCTCTTTGACCCCCGATAACATGTCCAAAGTACATGAGAAAAAGTCTTGTCATCCTTGCTTCTAAGGAGCATTCTGGCTGTACTTCTTCCAAGACAGATTTATTCATTCTTCTGGAAGTCCATGGTTTATTCAATATTCTTTGTCAACACCGTAATTCAAATGCATCAATTCTTCTTCAGTCTTCCTTATTCATTATCCAACTTTTGCATGCATGTGAGGCAATTGAAAATATCATGACTTCGATCAGGTGTACCTTAGTGCTCAAAGGTACAACTTTGCTTTTAATGCTTTAAAGAGGTTGTCTTTTACTTTTTTTTATTTTGTTGAGAATACACAATGCAAAACATACACCAAATCAACTGCTTCTACATGTACAATTCAGTGACATCGATTACATTTTTCAAGTCGTATACCCATTCTCGCCCTCCTTTTCTGAGTAGTTTCTCTCTCATTAACATAAGCTCACTACCCCCTAAGGTTCCTATCTAATCTGTCAAGTTGCTATTGTCACTAAGATCCCATACAGATAGTTCTTAAAAGAGCATAATGCTCAAGGGAGGCATTTTTTTTTACTAGTTAAGCTAGACTATTGTTTGGTTTTAAGAAGACTTCAGAAGATACATATTTTTAAATTTTATTTATTTTGGTTTTGTTGTTGAGAATATATGCAGCAAAACATACACCAATTCAACAGTTTTTACATGTATCATTCAGTGACATTGATTACATTCTTTGAGTTCTGCAACCATTCTCACTCTCATTTTCTGAGTGCTTCCTATCCTATTAATACATATTCACTGTCCCCTAAGATTCCTATCTAATCTTTTGAGTTGCCGTTATCAATTTGATTCCACACAGATAGTTCTTGAAAGAGCATAATGCTGAAGGCAGACATTTTTTACTAGTTAAGCTAAAATATTGTTGGTTTTAAGAAGGCTTCTGGGGATGTTTTCAGTTTAAGGTTTGAAGATTATCTTAGGGCAATGGTTTCAGGAATCATCCAATCTTCTTGGCTACAGGAAGTATGGAGTTCATGAGAACTTGAAATTCTGTTCTGCATTTTCCCCCTTTTGATCAGGATACTTATATAGAATCTTTACTCAAAATATTCAGTAATGGTAGCTGGACACCATCCAGTTTTTCTGGTGTCATGGCAAAGGAGGCAGTTGCTCATGGAGGCAATTGGCCACAGATTCCATATCCTCCTACTCCTGACTCTCCTTTTTCCTTTGTTGCTCCTGGTGAATAAAAATCAATTGTTGTGCCTTGGTTGGCCGCTTGCAAGCTTTTAAGACCCCAGACACTACACAACAAACTAAGAGGTAGAACAGAGCACTAAATGTGTTATTAGGCCAATTAACTGGGATGTCCCGTGAAAAAATGATCCTAAACCTGCAAACCAAGAAACCTAATCTCATGAGGATTTTGTTTGTACATAAGCAGCCACAGAAGCTACTCTTTCTCTCTTTTTTTCATTGTTGTAGATATATCTATCACACAACTTTTGTCAATTCAACCCTACCCTGAATCAGTGAGTTATTTCTATCACCATTAACCCCTTCTCTTTTCCTCCTCCCTCTTACCCCTGGTAACCACTAATAAACTTTGTCCTCTATACATTGGCCTTTTCTTGTCTTTTTATATAAGTGAAGTTATACAATATTTGTCCTTTTGTGATTGACTTATTTCACTCAGCATAATGTCTTCCAGCTCCATCCATATTGTAATATGTATCAAGACTTCATTTCTCCTATTGATTGAGTAGTATTCCACTGTATGTACATACCACATTTTGTTTACTCATTCATCTGCTGAAGGGCATTAGGTTGTTTCCACCTTTTGACTATTGCGAATAGTGCTGTAATGAACATTGGTGTAAAAGTCTTTGAGCCTCTGCTTTACAGTTTTTTGGCTACAAATACCTAGGAGTGGAATTGCAAGGTCATATGGTAGTTCTATAGTTAGTTTTTTGAGGAACTGTCACACTTTATTCCACAATGACTGTACCATTTTGCATTCCCACCAGCAATGGATAAGGGTTCCAATTTCCCCACATCCTGGCCAATATTTGTTATTTTCTATTTTTATTTGTTTGCTTTTTAAACTTAGCCATCCTAAATCCATTGCTGTAGAGTCAATTCCAACTCACAGGGACCCTACAGGACAGAGCAGAACTGCTTCATAGGGCTTCCAAGCAGCAGCTGGTGGATTCGAACTCCCCACCCTTTGCGTAGCAGCCATAGCTCTTACCCAATGCACCACCAGGGTTCCTCAGCCATCCTAGTGGGAGTGAAATGGTATCTAGTTGTGGTTTTGATTTGCATCTCTCTGCTGGCAAATGACATTTAGCATCTTTTCATGTGTTTGATGGCCATTTGAATGTTCTCTTTGGTGAAATGTCTAGTTAAGTCCTTTGCCCATTTTTTGATTGGGTTATTTGTCTTTTTTTTGTTAAGCTGTAGAAGTTTTATACATATGTTGGTTATTAGATTCTTGTCAGATATATGGTTTCCAGAGATATTCTCCCAGTCGATAGCTTGTCTTTCCACTTTTTTAGTAAAGTCTTTTGATGTACAAAAGTTTTTAATTTTTATGAGGTTCCATTTATTTATTTTGTCTTTTGCTGTTTTTGTTTTTGTTATTATTTTAGATAATCCATTGTTAAAAGCTAAACCTGACAACGTTGCTTCAGGGGACATTTTTGGTTTAAGGTTTAAAGATTATCTTAGGGAAATAGTTTCAGGGATTCATCCAGCCCCCATGGCTCCACAAAGTCTGGCGCCCATGAGAATTAGGTGTTTTTCATTGGATTTGCACAATGCAACACGTCATTTGATTCCTAGACTGCTAATTCCATGGACATTGATTGTGGATCAAAGTAAAATGAAATTCTTCACAATTTCAATATTTTCTCCATTTATCATGATGTTGCTTATTGTTCCAGTTGTGAGGATTTTGTTTTATGTTTAAGTGTAATCTATACTGAAGTCTACAGTCTTTGATCTGCATCATTAAGTCTTTAAGTCCTTTTTACTTTCAGGAAGCAAGGTTATGTCATTTGCTTATGGAAGGTTGTTAATGAGTCTTCCTCTAAGCCTGATGCTGCATTCTTCTTCATATAGTCCAGCTTCTTGAATTATTTGCTCAACATACAGATTGAATAAGGAAGGCGAAATGACACAACCTTTACACACACCTTTTCTGATTTTAAATTATGCAGTATCTCCTTGTTATGTTCAAACTACCATCTATGTACAGGTTCTGCATGAGCACAGTTAAGTGTTCTGGAATTCCCGTTCTTCACAATGTTATCCATAACTTGTTATAATCCACAAAGTCTAATGTCTTTGTGTAGTCAATAAAACACAGGTAAAGATTTTTCTGGTATTCTCTGCTTTCACCCAAGATTCATCTGACATTAGCAATGATATCCCTGGTTCCACATCCTCTTCTGAATTTGGCTTGAATTTCTGGCAGTTCCCTGTCAATCTACTGCTGCAAACATTTTTCAATTATCTTCAGCAAAATTTTATTTGTGTGTAATAACTAATGATATTGTTCAATAATTTCTGCATTCTGTTAGATTACTTTTCTTTGGAATGGGCATGTACATGGATCTCTTCTAGTAGGTTGGCCAGGCAACTCTCTTCAAAATTTTTTGGCAAAGATGAGTGAGAGCTTCCAATATTGCATCCGTTTGTTAAAACATATCAACTGGAATCCCATCAATTCCCAGAGCCTTGTATTTTACCAATGCCTTCAATAAAGCTTGAATTTCTTCCTTTAATGCCATTGGTTCTTGATCATATGCTACCTCCTGAAATTGTTGAACATCTACAAATTCTTTTCGGTACAATGACTCTCTGTATTCTTTCCATCTACTTTTGATGCCTCCTGCATCATTCAATATTTTGCCATAGAATCCTTCAATATTGCAACTTTGAATATTTTATTTACTTCTTTAACACCAGATCCTGGCACTTTTTATTATTATACTTTACTTTGCCTACTTGAGATACCCTTTGAAATCTTCTGTTCAGCTCTTGAGGTGTGACCACACAGGGGTGAGTTTCTGAATTTTTGTCTTTTATTTACATCTCTCATGACATTACTCTAAGTGTGAGACCTAGCTGCAGTGCACTGAGACAGTCTGGGAGGTTAAAAATTGTTAAATGCCTAGTCTTTCGGTCTGAGGAATAATTTTCTGCGGCTGGAGACTGAGGGGGGGAATCTCATAGTAGGGAAAACTAGAGAAAACATTACACTAACGTGTGTATGAACTCTCAAAATTTCAGGCTTAAGGGCTGAGGAGCAGATTTGAAACAGTGGAAGACAAGATCAGTGGAATTGAAGAAAAACACTTGGATACAACTCTGTTTGAGGAAAACTCAGAAAAAAGAAGAAGGAAAAATGAAGACACCCTGAGAGTTATGTGGGATACAATCAAAAGCAAAAATCTGTGAGTGATTGGAGTTCCAGAACAGGGGGAGAAAACAGAAGACACAGAGAGGATCATTGAAGAACTGCTCACAGAAAACTTTCCCAATATCATGAAAGATAAAAACCTGGCCATTCAAGAAGCTGCACTAACCCCATATAGGATAGACCCCAAAAGAAAATCACCAAGGCATATCATAATCACACTTGATAAAACCAAAGACAAACAAAGAAACCTGAGAGCAGCTCATGAAAAACAAGAAGTCACATACAGAAGAGAAACAATAAAACTAAGCTCAGATTATTCAGCAGAAACCATGCAGGCAAGAAGGCAATGGGAAGACATATATAAAACCTTGAAAGAAAAAAATTGCCATCCAAGAATAATATATCTTGCAAAACTCTCGTTCAAATATGATGGTGAAATTAGGATATTTCCAGATAAACATAAATTAAGGGAATATATAAAAACCAAACCAAATTTACAAGAATGATTAAAGGGAGCTCTTCAGTCTGAGAACAAACAATTTCAGCTCACAGGAAGAATCTAGGATGCAGAATCGTACCAGCCAGATACCAATCTAGGAAATGAACTCTCAAGGATTATACAAAACCAAAATAACTACAACAGGGAATCACAGCAGTTAATCAGTAAATGACAACAACATCAGAACAATAAAAGAGGGAATAAACGGCATAGGCATAGAACCTTCTAATGGACAGGAAGGCAAGGCGATACCAAATAATAATAGACTGCTTCAAAATTAGAAAGAAAAGGGTAAATTTCATGGTAACCACAAAGAAACTTAACAAACATACTCATAAAAATAAAGAGGAAAAACATAAAGTCTCAGCAAAAACAAAACCTACAAAAACAAAAGAAATGAAAAAAAAATCCACCAACAAAAGTAATTCAGCACAGGACAGTAAGAAGAACAAAGAAAACATCAGCACCACAAAAAAAAAGCACTACAAAATGACAGCAACAAACTCACATCTTTCAATAATTACACTGAATGTAAATGGACTCAATGCACCCATAAAGAGACAGAGAGTGACAGAATGGATAAGAAAACAGGATCCACCGATATGCTGTCTACAAGAGACACACCTTAGAAACAAAGACATGAATTTATTAAAAGTCAAAGGATGGAAAAAAAACATATCAAGCTAACAACTACCAAAAAAGAGCAGGAGTGACAATACTAATCTCAGATAAAATAGACTTTAAAACAAAATCCACCATAAAAGACAAAGAAGGACACTATATAATGATTAAGGGGATGATCCATCATGAAGACATAACCATAATAAACCTCTATGCACCCAATGACCAGGCTCCAAATTACATAAAACAAACTTTAACAACACTGAAAAGAGAAAGTGACAGTTCCACAATAATAGTAGGAGACTTCAACACACCACTCTCAGTAAAGGACAGAACAACTAAAAAGAAACTCAGCAAAGACAGAGAAGACCTAAAGGGCACAATCAGCCAACTTGAACTCATAGACATATATACAACACTCCATCCAACAGCTGGAAATTACACATTCTTTTCCAATTCACAGGGAACGTTCTCCAGAATAGGCCACATCTTAGGCCACAGAGGAATCCTCAACAAGATCCAAAACGCTGAGATAATTCAAAGTATCTCTTCAGAACACAATGCCATCAAGGTACAAATTAACAACAGAAAGAGCAAGGAAAAATAAATCAATTGTATGGAAACTGCTTACACATCACTGGGTAATAGAAGAAATCAGAGATGGAATCAAAACACTCCTAGAATTAAATGACAATGAAAACACATCATACCAAAACCTTTGGGACACAGCAAAGGCAGTCTTCAGAGGACGATTTATAGCAATAGATGCACACATCAAAAAAGAAGAAAGGGACAAAATCAAAACATTAACTAGACAACTGAATCAAATTGAAAGAGGACAGCAAAAAATGCCCACAGCCACCGGAAGAAAGGAAATAATAAATATCAGAGCAGAAATAAATGAAATAGAGAACAGAAAAACAATAGAAAGAATAAAAAAAAAACCAGAAGTTTGTTCTTTGGAAGAATCGACAAAATCAACAAACCACTGGCCAGACTGAAAAAAGAAAAACAGGAGAGGACACAAATAATGCAAATAAGAAATGAAATGGGTGACATTACAACAGAACAAACTGAAGTAAAAAGGATCATAGCAGAATATTATGAAAAACTATACTCCAACAAATTTGAAAACCTACAGGAAATGAATAAATTTCTAGAAACACACTACCTACCCAAACTACAACAAAGTGATCTTGAAAATCTGAACAGACCCATAACAAGAGAAGAGATGGAAAAGGTAATAATAATTAAAAAAAAAAAAAACTCCCAACAAAAAAAAGCACAGGTCCAGATGGCTTCACTGGAGAATTCTACAAAACATTCATAGAAGAGCTTGTACCAGTACTATTCAAGCTATTTCAGACCATAGAAAAGGAAGTAACACTTCCGAATTCATTCTATGACGCCAGCATAACACTGATACCAAAACCAAGCAAAGACGCCACAAAAAAAGAAAATTACAGACCAATATCTCTCATGAATATAGATGCAAAAATTCTGAACAAAATTCTAGCCAATAGACTTCAGCATCATATCAAAAAAATAATACACATGACCAAGTAGGATTCATACCAGGTATGCAAGGATGGTTCAACATTAGAAAATCAATCAACGTAATCCACCACATAAATAAAAGGAAAGAAAAGAATCACATGATCATCTCAATTGACACAGAAAAGGCATTTGACAAAGTCCAACACCCATTCTTGATAAAAACTCTCAATCAAATAGGTATAGAAGGGAAATTTCTCTACATAATAAAGGGTATCAATGCAAAACCAATGTCCCACATCATTCTTAATGGAGAGAGGATGAAAACATTCCCCTTGAGAACAGGAACAAGACAAGGATGCCCTTTATCACCACTCCTATTTAACATTGTGCTGGAAGTCCTAGACAGAGCAACAAGGCAAGGAAAAGAAATAAAGGGCATCCAAATTGGTAATGAAGAAGTCAAACTGTCCCTGTTTGCTGATGATATGATACTATGCATAGAAAACCCTAAAGACTCCACAAGAAATCTACTGGAACTAATAGAAAGATTCATCAGAGTAGCAGGATACAAGATAAACATACAAAAATCAGTTGGATTCTTATACACCAATAAAGAGAATGACGAAAAGGAAATCAGGAAAACAATACCATTTACAATAGCCCCTAAAAAAAAAAAATACTTAGGAATAAATCTAACCAGGTATGTAAAAGACCTATACAAAGATAACTACAAAATATTACTGCAAGAAACCCAAAGGGATCTACATAAATGGAAAAACAAACCATGCTCATGGATAGGTAGACTCAACATTGTGAAAATGACAATTCTATCCAAAGCAATTTACAAATACAACGCAATCCTGATCCAAATACCAACAACATTCTTGAAAGAGATGGAAAAACTAATCATTAACTTTATATGGAAAGGGAAGAAGCCCCAAATAAGTAAAGCACTACTGAGGAAGAATAAAGTCGGAGGAGTCATACTACCTGACCTCAGAGCCGACTATACAGCCACGGTAGTCAAAACAGCCTGGTACTGGTACAACGACAGATACATTGACCAATGGAATAGAATTGAGAATCCATATGTAAATCCATCCACCTACGGTCACCTGATCTTCGACAAGGGCCCAAATTCCATCAAATGGGGAAAAGACAGTCTTTTTAACAAATGGTCCTGGCAAAACTGGATACCCATCTGCAAAAAAATGAAACAGGGCCCATACCTCATGCCATATGCAAAAACAAATTCACAATGGATCAAAGGCCTAAATACAAAGCCAAAAACTTTACAGTTCATGGAAGAAAAAATAGAACCAATGCTACAGGCCCTAATACACATCTTTAACAGGATACAAACCATAACCATCAACACACAAACCCCAGAAGATAAGCTAGATAACTGGGATCTTCTAAAAATCAAACACCTATGCTCTTCAAAAGACTTCACCAAAAGAGTAAATAGAGAACCTACAGACAGGGGAAAAAATTTTGGAGAGTATAAATCAGACAAAGATCTAATCTGCATAATCTACAAGAAAATCCAACACCTCTACAACAAAAAGACAAAGACCCCTGTTAAAAAATGGGAAAGGAAATGAACAGACACTTCACCAAAGAAGACATTCAAGCGGCCAACAGACACATGAGGAAATGCTTGCAGTCACTAGTCATTAGAGGAATGCAAATTAAAACCACAATGAGATACCATCTCAGCCCGGCATTACTGGCACGAATCAATAACACTGGAAATAATAAATGTTGGAGGGGCTGCCGGGAGATCGGTACTCTTATGCACTGCTAGTGGGAATGTAAAATGATACAACCATTTTGGAAAATGATATGAAATAGAAATACCATATGATCTAGCTATCCCACTCCTAGGAATATATCCTAGAAAAATAAGAGTTGTCACTAGAATAGACATATGCACACCTATGTTCATGGCAGCATTGTTCCCAAGAGCGAAAAGATGGAAACAACCTTGATGCCCATCAATAGATGAATGGATAAAGAAAATAAGGTTACATACACACAATGGAGTACTATGCAATGGAAAGAACAGTGATGAATCTGTGAAGCATCTCATAGCATGGATGAAACTGGAGGACACTATGCTGAGTGAAATAAGTCAATCACAAAAGGACAAATACTGTATGAGATCTCTATTGTAAAAACCCATGAAAAAGTTCACACACAAAATGTAACAATCTTTGTTGGTTACCAGGGATGGGAGAGGTGGGGGGGAAACACTAAATAGGCAATAGATAAGTGGTATCATGGGTGAAGGGTGAGACTGTATACAGTACTGGGGAAACCAGCACAACTTGTACAAGGAAAGGTCATGGAAGCTCTATAGACACAGCCAAACTCCCTGAGGGACTGAATTACTGGGCGGAGGGCTGTGGGGACCATGGTCTTGGGAAACATATAGCTCAGTTGGCATAACACAGTTTATAAAGACAATGTTCTACATTCTACCTTGGTGAGTAGGGTCTGGGGTCTTAAAAGCCTGTGAGCAGCCATCTAAGATACTCCACCCGTCTCATCCCTTCGGGAGCAAGGGAGATTTAAGAGAACTGTATACAAGGAAAAGATTAGTCCAAAGGACTAATGGACCACAGCTACCAAGGCCTCCACTAGACTGAGTCCAGTACAGCTAGATGGTGCCTGGCTACCACCACTGACTGCTCTGACCGGGATCACAACAGAAGGTTCTCGACAGAGCTGGAGAAGGATGTAGAACAAAATTCTAACTCACAAAAAGAAAAAGACCAGATTTACTGGCCTAAAGGAGACTGGAGAAACCCTGAGAGTATGGCCCCCAGACACCCTTTTAGCTCAGTGCTGAAGTCAATTCCGAGGTTCACCGTTCTGCTGGGGAGTGGACAGCCCCATAAAACCAAATGAGACTAATGAGGCACAGCAGTCCAGGGACAAGGGCTAGAAGGCAGAAGGGGACAGTAAAGCTGGTGATAGGGAACCCAAAGTTGAATAAGGACCGTGTTGATGTGTTGTGAGGTTGTTAACCATTGTCATAGGGCAACACGTGTACTGTTTAATGAGAAACTATTTTGATCTGTAAACCTTCATCTACCATGAGAATAGCAGCACAACTGGAAGAGCGTAGTCGATGTCAGTGACCTGTGCATGTAGAAATTTTTGAAATGGTGTATCTTTGGCTATGTATAATTTCACCCCCACCCAAAAAAAGGTCAAGAAGGGAGAGGGTTGACATGTTGTGGGGTTGTTAACCAATGTCATAAAACAATATGTGTACTACTGTTTAATGAGAAACTATTTGTTCTGTAAACCTCACCTGAAGTACAATAAAGAAAAAAATTCAGGCTTAACCCTGATATATGCATGTTCAGGATAGATCCAAACCAGCTGTACTGAAATTTGAGTCACTGCTCAGAGAAATCAAGAAAGAAATTTTGATCTGAATCTAAATAGGTTGATTCCCACTAGTTAATTCACAATTAGTAAAATATATTCCAAGTATTCTGAGTAAATGCAATTAACTGAAATATATTCCAAGTTCACAAAGAACTGCATAGAAATCTTGAACTTTACTTAAGTTTATTTTTGACAGTGGCATTGGTGTTGTCGAGATGGATTGACACAGTGGCTGCAACAATGTGCTCAAATATAGTAAAGATTATGAGGATGGTGAAGGACTGGTAAATGTTTCTTTCTGTTGTGCATGGGAACTGACTTAATGGCACCTAACAACAACAACTTTGGTGTTGTAATTCTTACCTATTTAGTGTATCGTTGGGTGACACTATTCTCATTATGGGGAAAAAAAGATACCAATGTGGAATGAAGAAAGGTGAGAAACAATTCTGTATGTTTGGGTTTTAGTTGGAAGTATCAGCATGAATCCTTGATGAAAAATATATCTATATTATCTATCTATGTCTCTATTTATCTATATATCCATCCAGCCAGCCAGCCAGCCATCCCACCCATCCATCCATCCACCCATCCATCCGTCCATGCATCCATCCATGCGCCCATGCATGCATCCATCCATGCATCCATCCATCCATCCTTCCATCCATCCATCCATGCATCCATCCATGCATCCATGCATCCATGCATCCATCCATCCATCCATCCTTCCATCCATGCATCCATGCATCCATCCATCCGTCCATGCATCCATGCAGCCATGCATCCATCCATGCATCCATCCATCCATCTATCCATCCATCCATCCACATACTAAATCTGCTTAATGAAAACTCCTAGAAACAATGATACCCCAGAAACAAAGAGCACACCTAGTGCCTAGATTTTTTTTTTTTTTTTTTGCAATTTATAGTTCTGTATTTGTTGTGCATTTCTTTCTTTCTTTCTTTCTTTTTTAATTGTGCTTTAGGTGAAAGTTTACAGCTTAAGTTAATTTCTCATTCAAAATTTTATACACATTTTTGTGACATTAGTTGCAATCCTTAGTTATCTAGTGCTGCTATAACAGAAATACCACAGGTGGATGCCTTTAACAAACAGAAGTTTATTCTCTCACAGTCTAGTAGGCTAGAAGTACGAATTCAGGGCACCAGCTCCAAGGCAATTTTTTCTCTTTCTGTTGGCTCAGGGGTAAGGTCCTTGTCATCAGTCTTCCCCAGTTGTGGAGCTTCTCAGGGCAGGAAACTTTGGTCCAAAGGACACTCTATTTTCCTGGCTCCTGCTTCTTGGTGGTGTGAAGTCCCCCGCCTCTCTGCTTGCTTCTCTCTTTTACTTCTCAAAAGAGATTGGCATAAGACACAACCTAATCTTGTAGAATGATTCCTGCCTCTTTAACATAACTGCAGCTAATCCCACCTCATCAACATCATAGAGGTAGGATTCACAGCATATAGGAAAATCACATGAGATGACAAAATGGTGGACAATCACACAATACTGGGAGTTATGGACTAGCCAAGTTGACAGATATTTTGGGGGGACACAATGCAATACATGACAAATCCCCACAATGTGCCAGCACACTCCCTCTTTCCACCCCAGGTTCCCTGTGTCTAGTCATCCAGTTCCTGTCCCTTCCTGCCTTCTCGTCCTGCTTTTGGTCAAGAGGTGCCCATTTAGTCTATTATATTTGATTGAACTAAGAAGCACATTCCTTACATGTATTACTTTCTGTTTTATAAGCCTGTCTAATCTTTGTGTGAAAAGTGGGCTTCAGCAATGGCTTCAGTTCTGAGTTAGCAGAGCATCCAGGGGCCATAGTTTTGGGGGTTCCTCTAGTCTCTGATGGACTGGTAAATCTAGTCTTTTTATGTGAATTTGAATTGTGCTCTACATTTTTCTCCTGCTCTGTCCTGGACTCTCTGTTGTGATGCCTGACAGGGCGGTCATAGGTGGTAGCTAGGCACCATCTAGTTCTTCTCGTCTCAGGCTGGTGGAGTCTCTGGTTCATGTGGTCCTTTAGTCCTTTGGGCTAATATTTTCCTTGTGTCTTCGGTTTTCATCATTCACCTTTGCTCGGGTGGAATGGGACCAACAGATGCATGTTAGATGGCTGCTTTCAGGCTTTGAAGACCCCAGACGCTACTCGTCAAAGTGGGATGTAGAACACTTACTTTATAAACTGTATTATGCCAATTGACCTAGATGTCCCTTGAGACTGTGGTCCCCAGGCCCCAGCCCCAACTACTCTATTCCTCAAGGTGTTTGGATGTGTCTAGGAAACTTCTATGCTTTTGCTCTGGTCCAGTTGTTCTGAATTCCCTATATTGTGTGTAGTCTACCTTCAAGTTAGTGATTTCCCCTCCCGCACTCAGCCCATCAAACAATGCTTTTTTTCTGTGTGTAAACCTTTTGTTGAGTTTTTATAATAGTCATCTCAAACAATATCTTTCCTTTTGTGATTGACTTATTTCACTGAGCATAATGCCCTCCAGATTCATTCATGTTGTGAGATGTTTCTGGGATCCATCATTGTTCTTTATTGTTCCACAGTATTCCACTGTGTGTATGTACCATAATTTGTTTATCCATTCTTATATTGATGGGCATTTAGGTTGTTTCCATCTTTTTGTTGTGACTAGCGCTGCAACGAACATGGATGTGCATATTTCTATTTGTGTGATGACAGCTCTTATGTCTCTAGGAGTGGGATTGCTGGATTATACGGTATTTCTATTTCTAGCTTTTTAAGGAAGCTCCAAGTCGTTTCCCAAAGTGGTTGTACCATTTCACATTCTCACCTTCAGCGCATAAGAGTTCCAACCTCCCCACAACTCACCCAACATTTGCTATTTTGTGTTTTTTGGATTAGTGCCAGCCTTGTTGGTGTGAAATGGTGTCTTATTGTAGTTTTGATCTGCATCTCCTTAATGGCTAATAATCTCAAGCATTCCATTAAGTGTCTGTTAACAGCCTGAATGTCTTCTTTGGTGAAGTGTCTGTTCATATCATTTTCCCATTTTTAATTGGATTATTCGCCTTTCTGTTGTTGAGGTATTGCAGTACATTGTAGACTTTAGAGATTAGACCCTTATCAGATATATCCTAGCTAAAATTTTTTTCTCAGTATGTAGGTTGTCTTTTGGCTCTTTTGGTGAAGTCTTTTGATGAGCATAAGTGTTTGATTTTTAGGAGCTCCCAGTTACCTAGTTTCTGTTCTGGTGTTTGTATATTGTTAGTTATGGTTCGTATACTACTTATGCCACGTATTAGGGGCCCTAACATTGCCCTATTTTTTCTTCCATGATCTTTACCATTTTAGATTTTATATTTAGGTCTTTGGTCCATTTTGAGTTAGTTTTTTGTGTATAGTGTGAGGTAAGTGTCCTGTTTCATTTTTTACAGATGAATATCCACTTGATGCCAGAGGGATCCTGGCTGAAAGTGGGGAATACCATAAAAACGTTTACCTGTGTTTTATTGACTATGTAAAGGCACTCGACTCTGCGGATCATAATAAATGATGGATAACATTGAGAAGAATGGGAAATCCAGAACACTTCATTGTGCTCAAGAGGAACCTGTACATAGATCAAGAGGCAGTCATTCAAACAGAACAAGGACATACTGAGTGGTTTAGACTCAGTAAAAGTGAGCGTCAGGGTTATATCTTTTCACCATACCTATTCAGTCTATATGATGAGCAAATAATCAGAGAACCTGGAGTTTATGAAGAAGAATGGGGCATCAGGATTAGAAGAAGACTCATTAACAACCTTCGATATACAGATGACACAACCTTGCTTGCTGAAAGTGAAGAGGACTTGGAGCACTTTCTGATGAAGATCAAAGACGACAGCGTTCCTATGGATTACACATCATCATAAAGAAAAATAAAATCCTCACAGCTGGACCAGTAAGCAACATTGTGATAAACGGAGAAAAGATTGAAGTTGTCAAGGATTTCATTTTACTTGGATCCACAATCAACGCCCATGGAAGCAGCAGTCAGGAATTCAAAAGACGCATTGCATTGGGCAAATCCACAGCAAAAGACATCTTTAAAGTGTGAAAAGCAAAGATATCATCTTGAAGACTAAGGTGTCCCTGACCCAAGCTATGGTGTTTTCAATCACCTCATATGCATGTGAAAGCTGGACAATCAATAAGGAAGACCAAAGAAGAATTGATGGCTTTGAACTGTGGTGTTGGCGAAGAATATTGAATATACCATGGACTTTCAAAAGAATGCAGAAATCTGTCTTGGACAAAGTACAGCCAAAATGCTCCTTAGAAGCAAAGATGGCGAGACTACATCTCACATATTTTGGACTTTTTTTTTTTTTTAGTTTTACAATTTCATTTTCTCCCTAACTGATTCGTCCCATTCCTATTTGTTGATAATCAAAAAAGAAATGGTAAGTTTTGAAGGAAACAAATCAAACACATTTCTTGGTCTTTTATAATTGAAAGTGTGTTTAAAATGGTGATTTGAGGGTGTTACAGAATCCTAAAGTATATTCTAAACAAGGATTAAATTTTGCTTTTTAAAATATACTTTTAGTACCAACTCTAATTATCTTTCAATATCATTCTCTTTAAATATATATGTATATACATATATACATATGTGTATATATATACATATGTGTACATATATATACATATGTGTATATATATATATACATATGTATATATATAGTGCTTTAGGTGAAAGTTTACAGCTCAAGTTAATTTCTCATACAAAAACTTATGCACATATTGTTACGTGGCACTAGTTGCAATCCCTAGAGTGTGACAGCACATTCCTTCTTTCCACCAGGGTTTCCTGTGTCCATCCAACCAGCTCCCATCCCTTCCTGCATTCTCATTCCCCTTCCAGAAAGGCGTTGCCCGTTTGGTCTTGTGTATCTGCTTGAACTAAGAAGCACACTGTTCACAAGTATTATTTTATGTTTTATACTCCTGTCTAATCTTTGAAGAATGGGCTTTTGGAATGGTTTTAGTTCTGGGTAGACAGAGAGTCTGGGAATCATGGCTTTGGGGGTTCTTCCAGTCTCAGACCATTAAGTCTGGTCTTTTTAAGTGAATTTGAGTTCTGCTCCAGACTTTTCTCTTGCTCCATCAGGGACTCTGTCATGGATTGAATTGTGTTCCCCCAAAATATCTGTCAACTGGGCTAGGTCATGATCCCCAATATTGTATTATTGTATACCATTTTGTCATTTGATGTGATTTCCCTGTGTGTTGTAAATTCTATCACTATGATGGAATAAGCTGAATTAGCAGCAGTTATATTGATGAGGTCAACAAGATTAGGTACTGTCTTAAGCCAGTATCTTTTGAGATATAAAAAAGAGAAGGAAGCAGAGAGACATGGGTACCTCGTACCACCAAGAAAGCAGCATCGGGAACAGAGTGGGTCCTTTGGACCTGAGGTTCCTGCACTGAGATGCTCCCAGATCAAGGGAAGACTGATAAGAAGGACCTTCCTCTGGAGCCAGAGACCTGAATTTGGACTTGTAGCCTACCAGACTGTGAAAGAATAAATTTCCCTTTGTTAAAGCCATCCACTTGTGGTATTTCTGTTACAGCAGCACTAGATGACTAAGAGAATTTCTGTTGTGTTCCCTGTCAGGGCAGTCATTGGTGGTAGCCAGGCACCATCTAGTTCTTCTGGTCTCAGTCTGATGAAGTCTCTGGTTTAGTTGGCCCTTTCTGTCTCTTGGGCTAATAGTTTCCTTGTGACTTTGGTGTTCTTCATTGTTCTTTACTCCAGGTGGGTTGGGACCAACTGATGCATCTTAGATGGCTGCTCACTAGCTTTTAAGACCCCCGATGCCACTCACCAAATTAGGATGCAGAACATTTTCTTAATAAAATTTGTTATGCCAATTGACCTAGATGTCCCCTGAATCCATGGTTCCCAGACCACAGCCCCAGCTACTCTGTCCCTCGAAGTGTTTGGCTGTGTTCAGAAAACTTCTTAGCTTTTGGTTCAGTCCAGTTATGCTGATTTCCCCTGTAGAGTGTGTTGTCCTTCCTTCCCTTCATCCAAGGTGATTCTTGTCTACTATCTAGTTAGTGAATTCCCCTCTCCGTACCTACTCACTCTCATAACCATCAAAGAATGTTTTCGTTTGTGTTTAAACCTTTTCTTGGGTTCTAATAACAGTGGTCTCATACAATATTTGTCCTTTTGGAACTGACTGATTTCACTCAGCATAATGTACTCCAGATACATCCATGTTGTAAGATGCTTTGTGAATTTTTCATTGTTCTTTATGGTTGTGTAGTATTCCATTGCGTGTATGTACCATAATTTGTTTATCCATTCGTCCATTGATGGGCACCTAGGTTGTTTACATCTTTTTGTTGTTGTGAATAGTGCTGGAATGAACATGGGTGTGCATATATCTATTTATGTGATGGCTCTTATTTCTCTAGGATGTATTCCAAGGAGTGGGATTGCAGGATCATATGGTACTTCTATTTCTAGCTTTCTAAGGAAGAGCCAAATCAATTTCCAAAGTGGTTGTATCATTTTACATTCCCAGCAGCAGTGCATAATTGTTCCAATCTCTCCACAACCTCTCCAACATTTATTCCTTTGTGTTTTCTGGATTAGTGCCAGCCTGGTTGGAGTGAGATGGTAACTCACTGTAGTTTTGATTTGCATTTCTCTAATGGCTAATGATCGTGAACATTTCCCCATGTATCTGTTAGCCACCTGAATGTTTTCTTTGGTGAAGTGCCTGTTCATATCCTTTACCCATTTTTAATTGGGTTATTTGTCTTTTTTTTTTTTGAGATGTTGCAGTATCTTGTAGATTTTAGAGATTAGACTCTGATCAAGTATGCTGTAGCCAAAATTTTTTTCCCAGTCTGTAGGTTGTCTTTTTACTCTTTTGGTGAAGTCTTTTCATGAGCAAAAGTGTTTGATGTTTAGGAGCTCCCAGTTATCTAGTTTTCTCTTCTACTGTTTATGCGTTGCTATTTACAGTTTACATTCTGTTTATGACATGTATTAGGGCTCCTAGCATTGTACCTATTTTTTATTCCATAATCTTTATCATTTTATATTTCATATTTAGGCATTTCATCCATTTTGAACTAGTTTTTGTATATGGTGTGAGTATGGGTTGTGTTTTATTTTTTTGCAGATGGATATCTAGTTATGCTAGTACCATATGTTATCAGGAGGGATCAGTCCCTGGAGAAGGACATCATACTTGGTAAAGTAGAAGGTCAATGAAAAAGCTGAAGACCCTCAATGAGATGGATTGACATAGTGGCTGTAACAATTGGCTCAAGCATAACAACGATTGTGAGAATGGCACAGGATTAGGCAGTGTTTTCTTCTGTTGTACATATGGTTGTTATGAGTCAGAACTGACTTGATGACACCTAAAAACACAACAATAAGATAAGATAAAAGATAAGATATATTCTCTTGCAACTTGTATTCAACATTGTACTAGAGGTTGTTGCCAGGACAATTAGGAAAGAAAATTACATAAAAGTAATAAAGAGTGGAAAAGAAGAAGTAGAATATCTATGTGCAGATGACATGATTTTGCATATAAAAAATTCTGAGGAGAGGTGGGTCCAAATGGCGGAGAAGTCAGACACTTCCTGCGGTCCCTCTTACAACAAAAACCCAAAAAACAAGTGAATTGATTATATATGACAGTCTAGGAGCCCTGAACAGCAACGGCAAAGTTGAGGAGTTGGACTGAGTGGCAGGGAGAGGGAGAGACAGTCCAGAAGCATCAGTGATTTGCCAGACCTGACCCAGCAGTAGCCAGTGCCCTTCAGGCCGGATCTGCTCGTGTGCACCATGAGGCAAACAGTGGCACTTGGGAAGCATTTTCCACATCAAGAGAGACCTAGCTGCAGAGAGTCTACTCAGGCATCCAGAAACAGTGAAAAGCAGCATTCAATGTTCAAAAGATAAGTACTTGCGTCTGATGTACCACGTAGATTGAAAAACTCTCCTTTGGGAAAAACTTCTCTCCCATTTACCTGTCCTCTCCCCACTCTGCACCATGTCCCGGGCCGACTGCAGCGATTGCCAAGACTCCTGGGCCAGAAGTAGGACCCGTTATGTACCCTTAGCCATTGTCCCAGCCTTGGAGAAGGAACAAGTTAACAAAAATGGAAAACATAATCTGCAGGCTCCCCTAAGCCAGGAATTCAGGTAGGCACAGCTCTTTGCCTAGGCACAGGCATAAGGCGTCCACGGACTTTGAATGCCTTTCATCCCTGCATAGATCTATGTGGGCCCATTTCAAAAATGTAGACCCTCATTACCAGAGTACAGTGGGGTATATACCTGAAGTATAACTTCAACTGTTTCAGTTATATGGTGAAATGGCAGGTTCGTGACATTTGACTCTGCTCTGTCCATTAAACAGGGTGCTCACCTACCCACATCAGGGTCCTGAGGACTGGTGGCTCTACTCACGCCACCTAATCACCCATGACAGGGTTCTAAGAATAAGTGGTGCCTCCTAGTTCTTACGGCCAACAGGATTGAGTGCTCATACTCTGGATGCAAAATCTGCCCACCTACATGCTTTAGGGAAGAGGGACATGCTTTCCTCCCAGAAACTCGGGGACAATCATCAGTCCCCTGTCTTCCTCAGCATGTGACCCCCTACTGCAGCCAGATACCTGTGCCTACACCAATCACCCATGCCTGTCTAGGACTGAAGATGAGAGCCTGCACCACACACTTGGTGTCTGACTACCTGGACACCTGAACTGAATTCATACAAGAAAAGTAAAGAGACTCCTGGTCTCACATACCTAGTAACAGATCTAACCACCTGGTGACAAGATGTTAGAGCTTCAAAGGCATCAATAATCTAACTAGCTCACATGAGTAGCCTATTTGGGCATATCAAAATGAAACAAAACAAAAATCTAGGACACAGTAAGCAAACACAAAATAAATAAATATAACTTATTGATGGCTCGGAGATAACAGTCAACATCAAATCACATAAAGAGGCAGAACATGATGGCTTCAGCAAGCTCCCAAAATAAAGAATCAAGAAATTTTCCGGAGGAAAAGAATTTCTTGCAATTACCAGAGATAGAATACAAAATATTAATATTCAGAACTCCTCAAGATATCAGGAGACAGATCATGCAAAATACAGAATAAGCCAAGTAACACAAACAAAGCAATAGAAGATCTTAAGAAAGTTGTTCAAGAGCATAATGACAAATTTAATAGACTGCAAGAATCCACAGAAAGAGAGAAATCAGAAAGCCAGAAGATTAACAATAAAATTTCAGTATTAGACAAATAAATAAAAAGTCATAGGAGCAGAATTGAGACAATAGAAGTCAGAATTAGTGAGACTGAAGATAAAGCACTTGACACCAAATTTTTTAAGGAAAAATAAAAAAAAGAATTTTAAAATAAGAAGAAACCTTAATAATTATGTGGGACTCTATCAAGAAGATAATCTACTACAGATGGGAGTACCAGAAGGGGTGGGGGGGGGGAGAAGAGAAAATACAGAGAGAATTGTTGAAGATTTGTTAGCAGACAACTTCCCTGATATCATGAAAGATGAGAAGATATCTATCCAAGATGCTCATCAAACCAAACATAAGGTAGATCACAAAAGAAAGTCACCAAGGCACATCATAATCACACTTTCCAAAACCAAAGATAAAGAGAGAATTTTAAGAGCAGCTAGGGACAAATTAATAGTCATCTACAAAGGAGAGTCAGTAAGACTAAGCTCGGACTACTCAGCAGAAACCATGCAGGCAAGAAGGCAATGGGATGATATACATAAAGCCTTGATGGAAAAAAAGTCAGCCAAGAATTATATATCTGGTAAAAATGACTCTCAAATATGACAGTGAAATTAGGGCATTTGCAGAGAAACAGAAGTGTAGGGAATTTGCAAAAACCAAACAAAATTACAAGAAATACTAAAGGGAGTCCTCCGGTTAGAAAATCAATAACATCAGATAACTACCCAAGACTAGACCACAGGAAAGAGCAACCAGATATCAACCCAGATAAGGAAGTCACAAAAATAAATTGAAGCTAAAACACTGAAAATAGAGAAATACAGATGTCAATATGCAAAGGATGACAACATTAAAGCAAAAAAGAGAGACTAAAAATGTAGTAATAGATTTTTCATATGGAGATGAAGTCAAGGCCATATAAAGAAATAAATACTGGTATAAACTTAGAAAAATAGGGGTAAATATTAAGCTAACCACAAAGGAAACTAACAATTCTACACATCAAAATAAAGAACAAAAAAAAGTAAAGACTCAGGAAATACAAAATCAACAACAATAAAAAAGATGAAAAGAAAATGCATAGAAACAGAGAGTGGCAGAATGGATAAAAAAACATGATCTGTCTATACGCTGCCTACAAGGGACACACCTTAGACTTAAAGACACAAACAAACTAAATGTAAAAGGTTGGAAGAAAATATATCAAGCAAACCACTCAAAAAAGAGCAGGAGTGGAAATATTAATCTCAGACAAAATAGACTTTAAAGTAAAATCCATCACAAAGGATAAAGAAGGACACTATATAATGAATAAAAAGTCAATACACCAGGAGGACATAACTATAATAAATATTTACACACCAAACAACAGGGCTCCAAAATAAATAAAATAAACTCTAATGGCACTGAAAACAGAGACAAACAGCTCCACAATAACAGTAGACTTCAACATGCCACTTCCGTTGAAAGACAGAATATCCAGAAAAAGCTCAATAAAGACACCAAAGATCTAAATGCTACAATCAATCAATTTGATCTCATAGACATATAAAGAACATTCCACCCAATGCAGCCAAGTACACTTTGTTTCCAAAGCACTTGGAGCATTCTCCAGAATAGACCACATATTAGGCCATAAAACAAACCCTAACAGAATCAAAAACATGGAAATATTACGAAGCATCCTTTCTGACCATAAAGTCATAAAAGTAGAAATCAACAGAAAAAGCAAGGAAAAAAAATCAAACACATTGAAACTAAACAACGCCTTGCTCAAAAACTAGCGGGTTATAGAAGAAATTAAGGGTGGAAGAAAGAAATTTGTAGATTTAAATGAGAATGAAAACACGTCCTAGCAGAACCTTTGGGACACAGCCAAAGCAGTGCTCAGAGGTCAGTTCATAGCAATAAATGCACACATCCAAAAAGAAGAAAGGGCTAAAATCAAAACATTAACCCTACAAGTCGAACATATGGGAAGACAGCAGCAAAAGAAGCCCTCTGGCCCCAGAAGAAAGGAAATAATAAGAATTAGAGCAGAATTAAATGAAACAGAGAATAGAAAAACAATTGAAAAAGTTAATAAGACCAAAAGCTGGTTCTTTGAAAAGATTAACAAAATCGATAAACTTTTGGCCAAACTGAGAAAATAAAACCAGGAGAGGAAGTAAATAACCTGAATAAGAAACGAAATGGGTGATATCACAACAGACCCAACGGAAATTAAAAGACTCATAACAGAATGCTATGAAAAATTGTACTCTAACAAATTTGAAAATGTAGAGGAAATGGACAGAAATCTAGAAACTCACTACCTACCTAAACTAACACAAACAGAGGTAGAATAACTAAATAAACCTATAACAAAAGAGGAAATTGAAAAGGTAATTAAAAAACTCTGAACAAAAAAAAAAAAGTCCTGGCCCTGATAGTTTCACTGGAGAATCCTACCAAACTTTCAGAGAAAACACCACTACTACTAAAGGTATTTCAGAGCGTAGAAAAGGATGGACTACTCCCAAACTCATTCTATGAAGCCAGTATAACCCTGATACCAAAAACAGGTGAAGACACCACAAAAAAAAAAAGAAAATTACAGACCAATATCTCTCATGAACATTGAGGAAAAAATCCTCAACAAAATTCTAGCCAATAGAATTCAACAACATTCAAAAAAATAATTCACCATGATCAAATGGGATTTATACCAGGTATGCAGGGATAGCTCAACATTAGAAAACCAATCAGTGTAATCCATCACATTAATAAAACAAAAGACAAGAATCACATGATGTTATCAATTGATGCAGAAAAGGCATTTGACAAAGTCCAACACTCATTCATGATAAAAACTCGCCGCAAAATAAGAATAGAAGAAAAATTCCTCAACTTAATTAAGGGCATTTATACAAAGCCAACAGCCAACATCATCCTAAATGGAGAGAATTTGAAAGAATTCTCCTTGAGAACAGGAACTAGACAATGATGCCATTTATTGCCAGTCTTATTCAACATTGTGCTGGAGGTCCTAGCCAGAGCAATTCGGCTAGAAAAGAAATAAAGGGCATTCAAATTGGTAAGGAAGAAGTAAAAGTATCTCTATTTGCAGATGATATTATCTTATACATAGAAAACACAAAAGAATCCACAAGAAAACTACTGGAACAAATAGAAGATTTCAGTAAAGTATCAGGATACAAGATAAATATACAAAAATCATTTGGATTCCTCTACACCAACAAAAAGAACTTTGAAGAGGAAATCACCAAATCAATACCATTTACAATAGCCCCCAAGAAGATAAAATACTTAGGAATAAATCTAACCAGAGATGTAAAAGACCTATACAATGAAAACTACAAGATACTACTGCAAGAAACCAAAAGAGACTTGCATAAGTGGAAAAAAAAAAAACCTTGCTCATGGATAGGGCAACTCAACATTGTGAAAATGTTAATTCTACCCAAAGAGATCTACAGATACAATGCAATCCCAATCCAAACTCCAACGGCATTTTTTAAGGAGAGACAAATCACCAACTTCGTATGGAAAGGAAAGAGGTCCCAAATAAGTGAGGCATTAATGAATAAGAAGAACAAAGTGGGAGGCCTCATACTACCTGATTTTAGAACCTATTATACCACCACGGTAGTCAAAAGAGCTTGGTACTGGTACACCAACAGATGCATAGACCAGTGGAACAGAATTGAGAATTCAGACGAAAATTCATCCACCTATCAGCAGCTGATATTTGACAAAGTTTCAAAGTCTGTTAATTGGGGAAAAGACAGTCTCTTTACCAAATAGTGCTGGCATAACTGAATACCCTTCTGCAAAAAACTGAAACAAGACCCATACCTCACACCATGCACAAAAACTAATTCAAAATGGGTCAAAGATCTAAATATAAAATTGAAAACAATAAAGATCATGGAAGAAAAAATAGGGACAACGCTAGGAGCCCTAATACATTGCATAAACACAATACGAACCATAAGTAACAATGCCCAAACACCAGAAGAGAAACTTGATAATGAGGAGCTCCTAAAAATCACTTATGCTCCTCGAAAGACTTCACCAAAAGAGTCAAAAGACAACCTACAGACTGGGAAAAAAATTTTGGCTACAACAAATCCTATCAACATCTAATCTCTAAAATCTGCAAGGTACTGCAAAAACTCAACAACAAAAAGATAAATAATCCAATTAAGAAATGGGCAAAGGATATGAACAGGCACTTTGCCAAAGAAGACATTCAGGCAGCTAACAGACACATGAGGAAATGCTCACGATCATTAGCCGTTAGATAAATACAAATCAAAACTGCAATGAGATATCATCTCACCCCAAGAAGGCAAGCATTAATCCAAAAAAACACAAAATAATAAATGTTGGAGAGGTTGTGGAGAGACTGGAACACTTATACACTGTTGGTGGCAATGTAAAATGGTACAACCACTTTGGAAATCAGCTCGGCACTTCCTTAAAATGCCGGAAATAGAAGTACCATACCATCCAGCCATCCCACGCTTTGTAATATATCTTACAGAAATAAGAGGCATCACATGAATAGATTTATGCACACCCATGTTCATTGCAGCACTGTTTGTGATAGCAAAAAGACGGAAATAACCTAGGTGCTGATCAACGGATGAAGGAAGAAACAAATTATGGCATGCTCACACAATGGAATACTATGCAATGATAAAGAACAAGGATGACTCTGTGAAACATCTTATAACATAGAGGAATCTGGAAGGTGTTATGCTGAGTGAATTTAGTCACTTTCAAAATGGACAGATATTGTTTAAGACATCTATTATAAGAACTCAAGAAAATATTTCAACACAGAGAAAATATTATTTGGTGTTTAAGAGGGTGGGGAGGGAGCAAGAAATGTTTTCACTAACTAGATAGTAGACAAGAATTATCTTAGGTGAAGGGAAGGAACATGCACAGTACAGGAAAGTCAGCACAACTGGACCAAATCAAAGCTAAGAGGTTTCCTGAATACCATCAAACACTTCGAGGGACAGAGTAGCAGGGCAGAGGTCTGGAGACCATGCTTTCAGGGGACATCTAGGTCAATTGGCATAACTAAGTTTATTAAGAAAATGTTTTACATCCCAATTTTGTTAGTGGCATCTGGGGTCTTAAAAGCTAGAGAGCGGTCATCTAAGATGCATCGATTGGTCCCAACCCACCTGGATTAAAGGAGAATGAAGAACACCAAAGACACATGGAAATTATTAACCTAAGAGACAGAATGGGCTACATAAATCAGTGTCTCCATCAGCCTGAGACCAGAAGAACTAGATTGTGCCTGGCTACCACCAAAGATCGCCCTCACAGGGAACACAACAGAGAGTCCCTGATGGAGCAGGAGTAAATTGGGGTGCAGAACTCAAATTCTAGTAAAAAGACCAGACTTAATGGTTTGACTGAGATTGGAGGGATCCCAGAAGACATGGCCCCCTGACTCTCTTTTAGCCCAAAACTAAAACCATCCCCGAGGTCAACTCTTCAAAGATTAGACTGGACTATGGAATACAAAATGATACTTGTTAAGAGTGTGCTTCTTAGCTGAAGTAGATACATGAGACTAAATGGGCAGCTCCTGTCCGGAGGCAAAATGAGAAGGCAGAGAGGGTCAGGAGCTGGTTGAATGAACACGGAAAATCCGAGGTGGAAAGGAGGTGTGTACTGTCACAGTATAGGGAGAGCAACTAGGGTCACATAACAATGTACGTATAAATTTTTGTATGAAAGACAAACTTGAACTGTAAAGTTTCACTTAAACCATAACAATAAAAAAAATTCTAAGGAATGCACATACGTACATACACACACAGCTACTAGAACTAATAAATGAGTTCGGCAAGTTTGGAGGATCTGAGATAAACACTCAAAAACCAATTATATTTCTATACAGCAAAATATATGCCTTTAAGATGGTAAATTTCTGTATAAGAACCACTTTAGCTGCATTTCTAAACTTTGAAATATAGTGTTTTGCTATTTAGGTCAGTTTTGTAACTTCTTTTTTTTTTTATTTCCAAATTTTTATAGGGTTATTTTGTTTCTATTTGTTTTTAGTTATTATGTTATTAAAATATTTTTTATTTCCTTATGATTTGTATGATATAAATTCTCTGAAATTTGTTGATCTTCCCTTGGGGCCTAGCACATGATAAGTTTCGTAAAATGTTGCATGTGTACTTGGAAAAACAATATATATTCTCTATTTGTCATGTACAAGTTTTAGATATGTATGTTAGGTTAAATTTGTTAATTGTATTACTAAAATTTCCTACATACTGTTTTTGTCTTCATGATCTATTGGTTCCTACAAAAGGTGCAACTCTCTATGGTTATGGTTTTTTCTGCTTCTATTTGTAATTCTGTTAATTTTTCTCATCTATTTTTAGGCAACCTGGTTAGATATGTTAAAGTTTTGTGATTTTATGTATTTTAGGTGGATTAGTCCTTTGATAATAAGGTCCCGTTCATCCCTATTAATATTTTTGCCTTAAAGTTTATTTTTGCCGACATTTGTATCGGTAAACTAGCTTTATTTTGATCAACATTTATTTAATAGTCCTTTATTTTCAAATTTATACTTCATTATAGTTCAGGATATCTCTTGTAAACAGCACATAGTGTCCGTATTTTGTTTTCTTAAATTCAAATTCAGAATATGTTTCTTTCAATAGTTACAAATAAATTGTTTTATTTATTTTAATTACTGATATATTTTGACATTTTCTATCATCTTGTTTTATATTTTCTATTCACAATGTTTTTCTTTGATTTGCATGTTTATATAACATTATAAACATGCAAATCCAAATCAAATTATATATATATACATATACAGACAGAGAGAGCTAGTCTCCCCGATGATAATGGTTTTCAATTTAAAGATACTTATTTCTACTATTTTAAGAAATTACCCCTGAAATTTTAAGATGTATTCATGACTAAAGCCTAAAGTTAATATCTCTACCTTCCTCTAAACAAAGGAAGGAACTTAAAACACTTTAACTCTTGACCTCATGTCTATCTCCCTTATTACTATTGTCTATTATTTAGTACCTCCTTTAGAATTCGATTTCCTTATTACTGAAGTACATATTTCAGTAGTTCATTCATCATTGTTTGTAAGTATAAACTCAGATTTTATCTAAAAAACTGTCTTAATTTGTCTCTTAATCTTGAACGGTAGTTTGACTAGGTACCTAACTCTAGGTTCACAGTTATTTTCCCTCAGTAGTTTAAAATTTCTATTTTATTAACTTCTTAGCATTATTGTACAAACTGTTACTTTGTTTCTCATTTTGGAAAAGCTATCTTTTCTCTCTGGTAATTTTAAGAGTTATTCGCTTTCATTGATGTTTTACAATTTTACTAGGATGTTTGCAGGGGTGGATTTCTTTTTACTTAATATGTTTAGGACTTGATGTCCTCCTTCTTACTTGCGTCTTTTTTCAATTCTGGAAGACTTTCAGATTTAGAATGTTGCCTGTCTCTATCTTTTCCTCCTGGATTTTTTAAAAGTTGCTTGTTTGATGTTCTCATTCTACCTTTCCTGTCCTTTTTTTTTTTTTTCTTTTCAGCTTTTAATATTTTATTGTGTTTTTGGTGAAAGTTTACTGAGCAAATTAGGTTCCCATTTAACAGTTTCTATTCATATTGTTTAGTGACATTGGTTTCGTTTTCCACATTGTGTCAACACTCTCATTATTTCCTTTCTGGTTGTTCCATTTCCATTAATCTAGCTTCCCTGTCCCCCCACCTTTGATTTAGGGTAAATGTTCACCGTTTGGTTACATATAGATTTTTTTTTTAAAAGGAGTACAGTACTCATGAGTATATTGTTTATTTTATGAGGCGATCTGTTATTTAGCTGAAAGGTGACCTCCAGGAGTGGTTTCAGTTCAAAGTTTAAAGGGTATCTCAGGGGTTCCTCTAGTCTCTACCAGTCCAGTAAGTCTGGCCTTTTTTTAAGATTTTGAGTTTTGTTCTACAGTTTTCTCACATTCTGTCTGGGACTATCTATTGTGTTTCTCCTTGGTCAGAACAGTCGATAGTCGTAGCCTGGCACCACTTGTTCTGCTCTCAGGATAGATGACACCATAGTTCATGCAGGAAATTAGTCCTGTAGACTAGTTTCTTCTTTGAGTCTTTGGTTTCCTTCTTTCTCTTTTGATCCAGACGAGTAGAGACCAATAGTTGTGTGTTAGATAGCCTTTCCATGTCTTTTAATTTACCCTTCATGATTTCTATCTCTATTTCTCTATGCTGTGTCCTGATCATTTCCTTAGTCTGACTTCCAAGTATCTCTTCAGCTGTGTCTAATGTGTTTAAATGGTCCATTATGTTTTTCATTAACTATATTTTTAGCTGCAGAAGATTGTAATTCATTCTGATTCAAATCCGACTGCTTATTTTCTATGATGTTCTTTCATTATTTTCTCACGATACATTTTAACGTTATTTATTTTAAATCTCTTATATATATTTTATATATTATATAAATATGATTTTTATATATATTATAAATATATTTTATAAATATATATTATATATATATATATAATATATTTTATGTAATATTTGGCTGTAAGTTATGGTTTGTGCTGTGTCTTCTGACTTCCCCTCTCTGGTGATATTTAATTTCCTTCTGTGGCACATAATTTTTTATTTTATCTCAGTTCATCTTCAGCAGGAGTTGTTTTCAGCTGAAATCTTCTGTACCAAAGTTTACATGCACTCCTGTGGAGTGGTTTTACATTTGCCTCCATCAAGGTTCTGTTGGCTTTACAGAATAAGAAATAATTTTTAATTTCCAGGTTTGAGATTCTCATATTTTATACATAGAGGTAATTGGAAACTCACCTCAGAATATGGTGTGGACTTGGATTTCTGATTTATTAAAGTTGACTGAATTTCCAGCTACAGTCCCAAAAATACAGCAGCTTCCACCATTATTAGAAGAGATTTTTTGTCCCTGGTTTCATGGATGGGCCTGTTTTTTGTGGAACTTTGCTTTATGTAGGGAGTTCAGTCTCAAACACCCTGCCTTGCACAGGCCTAACGGGTCAGCTGCACTTCTACTGCATGCATTAAAATGTCATATACCAGACACTAAGACCTACATAAATTTCTCTTAACTCTATAGAGGCCGTTGGCTTTTAGTTCCAATTCTTGTCTCTGGTTTTGGATTCCTTCTTCATTTCTGACCATATAGGAATTTTTCTTTCCTGATTTTGAGCTTGGATGCACATTAAAATTATTTGGTAAATTTTATCAAGCATTTCCAGATGTTTGGACAGAGACAGATGTCTTCCCACATAAACTCACTCTATCATATTTACTGGAAGTCTTCAATTCATTAGCAAGTGATCTCTATAACAGGTCTATGAGGTAGTAATTGTTGGTGTTATTAGGTGCTGTCGAGTGGTTCCGACTCATAGCTACCCTATGTAAACCTGGTCCTGCTCCATCCCCACAATTGTTGTTATGCTTGAGCCCATGGTTGTAGCCACTGTGTCAATCATCTCATTAAGGGTCTTCTTGTTTTTCACTGACCCTCTACTCTACCAAGCATGACATCCTTCTCCAGGGACTGATCCCTTCTGATAACATGTCCAAAGTATGTAAGAACTAGTCTCACTATCCTTGCTTCTAAGGAAAATTCTAGTTGTACTTCTTCCAAGACAGATTTGTTCATTCTTCTGGCAGTCCATTGTATATTCAATATTCTTCACCAACACCACAATTCAAAGGCGTCAATTCTTCCTCAGTCTTCCTTATACATCATCCAGCTTTCACATGCATACGAGACGACTGAAAACACCATGGCTTGGGTCAGGCGCACCTTAGTCTTCAAGGTGATATGTTTGGTTTTCAACACTTTTAAGAAGTCTTTTGCAGCAGATTTGCCCAATGCAATGCATCTTTTGAATTCCTGACTGCTGCTTCCATGGGTGTTTATTGTGGATCCAAGTAAAATGAAATCCTTGACAACTTCAATCTTTTCTCCGTTTAGCACGATGTTGCTTACTGCTCCAGTTGTGAGAATTTTATTTTTCTTTATGATGATGTGTAATCCATACTGAAGGCTGTAGTCTTTGGTCTTCATCAGAAAGTGCTTCAAGTCCTCTTCATTTTCAGCAAGCAAGGTTGTGTCATCTGCATATCGAAGGTTTTTAATGAGTCTTCCTCCAATCCTGATGCCCTGTTCTTCTTAACATAGTCCAGCTTCTCGAATTATTTGCTCAGCATACAAATTAAATAGGTATAGTGAAAGGATACAACCCTGACACACACCTTTTCTGACTTTAAACCATGCAGTATCCCCTTTTTCTGTTTGAATGACTACCTCTTGATCTATGTACAGGTTCCTCACGACCACAATTAAGTGTTCTGAAATTCCCATTGTTTGCAATTTTATCCATAATTTGATATGATCCACAGTCGAATGTCTGCACAGTCAGTAAAACAAGGGTAAACATCTTTCTGGTATTCTTTGTTTTCAGCCAGGATCCATCTGACATCACTTATGATATCCCTGATTCCACATCCTCTTCTGAATCCCACTTGAATTTCTTGCAGTTCCCTGTTGATGTACTGCTGCAGCTGCTTTTGAATGATCTTCAGCAAAATTTTACTTGCATGTGATATAAAAGATATTGTTCGATAATTTCTGCATTCGGTTGGATCACCTTTTTGGGAATAGGTATAAATATGGATCTCTTCCAGTTGGTTGGCCAGGTAGCTGTCTTCCAAATTTCTTGGCATAGATGAATGAGCACTTCCAGCGCTGCATCTGTTCTTTGAAACTTCTCAGTTGGTATTTCGTCAATTCCTATAGACTTGTTTTTTGCCAAAGTCTTCAGTGCAGCTTGGACCTCTTCCTTCAGTACCATCGGTCCCTGATCATATGCTACCTCCTGAAATGGATGAACGTCCACCTATTCTTTTTGATATAGTGACTCTGTGTATTCCTTCTATCTTCTTTGATGCTTCTTCTGTTGTTTAATATTTTCCCTGTAGAATCCTTCAATATTTCAACACGAGGCTTGAATTTTGCTTCAGTTCTTTCAGCTTGAGAAATGCTGAGAGTGTTCTTCTCTTTTGGTTTTCTATCTCCAGGTTTTGCACATGTCATTATAATACTTTACTTTTTCTTCCTGAGCTGCCCTTTGATATCTTCTGTTCATATCTTTTAGTTCATCATTTTTTCCTTTTGCTTTAGCTACTTGATGTTCAAGAGCAAGTTTCAGAGTCTTTCTGACATCGATTTTGGTCTTTTCTTTCTTTCCTGTCTTTTTAATGACCTCTTGCTTTCTTCATGTATGATGTCCTTGATGTCATTCCACAACTCGTCTGGTCTTCGGTCATTAGTTTTCAATGCATCCAATCTATTTTTGAGATGGTCTCTAAATTCAGGTGGTATATACTCAAGGTCACACTTTGGCTTTTTTTTGTGGACTTGTTCTAATTTACTTCAGCTTCATCTTGAACTTGCATATGAGCAATTTATGGTCTGTTCAGCAGTCGGCCCCTGGCCTTGTTCTGACTGATTATATTGAGCTTTTTCATTGTGTCTTCCCACAGATGTAGTCAATTTGATTCCTGTATATTCCATCTGGTGAGATCCACGTGTGTAGTTGCTATTTATGCTGGTGAAAAATGGTATTTGCAATGAAGAAGTCGTTGGTCTTACAAAATTCTATCATGTGATCTCCAGCCTCGTTTCTATCACCAAGGCCATATTTTCTAACTACTAATCCTTTGTCTTTGTTTCCAACTTTTGCATTCCAATCACCAGTAATTATCAATGCATCCTGACAGCATGTTTGATGAGTTTCAGACTGCAGAGGTTGGTAAAAATCTTCAGTTTCTTCATCTTTGTCCTTAGTGGTTGGTGTGTAAATTTGGATAATAGCTATATTAAATGGTCTTTCTTGTAGGTGTATGAATACTATCCTGTCACTGACAGCACTGTACTTCAGGATAGATCTTGACATGTTGTTTTTGATAATGAATGCAACGCCATTCTTCTTCAAGTTGTCATTCCTGGCATAGTAGACTACATGATTTTCCAATTCAAAACAGCTAATACCAGTCCATTTCAGCTCACTGATGCCTAGGATATTGATGTTTATGCATTCCATTTCATTTTTGATGATTTCCAATTTTCCTAGATTCATACTTCGTACATTCCACGTTCTGATTATTAATGGATGTTTGCAGCTGTTTCTTTTCGTTTTGAATCATGCCATGTCAGCAAATGAAGGTCCCGAAAGCTTGACTCTATCCACATCATTAAGGTCGACTCTATTTTGGGGAGGAAGCTCTTCCCCAGTCGCCTGTTGAGTGCCTTCTCAACTGAGGGGTTCTTCTGACACTATATCAGGCAATCTTATGTAATGATGTAATTTAGCAGTTATGTAATGATGCAATTTAGCAGTTATGTAATGATGCAGTCATCCTTCATGATGTGATCTGATGTGATCAGCCAATCAGTTGTAAGGGGAGTTGTCTGGAGGATATGGCCTGCCTCCAATATATATATATATGGACATTCTGGCAAAGCTTGCTGTTTTTCTCTGGATCCTGCATTTGGCTCATCATCATCTGAACTCTGGTTCTCAGGACTCGAGCCAGTGGCCTGCTGCATTGCTTGCCAATATTGGGATTCTTTGGCCTCACAGACTATGAGCCAGCAGCCTGTCGTCTTACCTGCCAATCTTGGGTTCATCAACCTTGGCAGCTTTTGAACCAGCATCCCGCCATCTGCTGATCTTGGGTTCATCAGCTCCTGCAGTTACATGAGTCAGGAGAGGCCTCTAGCCTGAAACTTGACCCAAAGACTTGGGGCTTGCTAGCCTCTACAAGCACGTGAGCTGTTTCCTTGAGATAAAGCTCTCTCTCTCTCTCTCTCTCTATATATATATATATATGTATATGTATATATACAAATATATATATATATATACAGACACATACACATATATATACTTCTCTAATTTTCTTCTCTAGAGAACCCAGACTAAGACAGTTGCTGTTGAGTCAGAATCAACTTGATGGCACCTGACAACAACAAAAACAACATATGTTTATTGTTATAACAATACCAGTCTGTTTTGATTACTTTAGTTTTATAATATGCTTGAGATCAGGAAGTGTGAGTCCTCCAACCTTGTTCTTCATTGTCAAAACTGTCTTGGCTATTTGGGACTCCTTGAAATTCCATATAAATTTGAAGATTAGCTTTTCCATTTCTGCAAAGAAGGTTGCTGGAATTTTAATAGAAATTGTGTTGAATCTATAGATTAGGTAATATTGACATTGTTTTAGTCATCTTGTGCTGCTACAACAGAAATACCACTAGCGGATGGCTTTAACAAAGAGAAATTTGTTTCTTCACAGTAAAGTAGGCTAAAAGAAAAATTCAGGGAGTCAGTTCCAGGGAAAGGCTTTCTCCCTCTGTTGGCCTCCTCATCCACGTTCCACAGGACTAGGAGCTTCTCCGCACAGGTACCCTGGGTCCAAAGGACATGCTCTGCTCCTGGCACCGCTTTCTCGGTGGTATGAGGTCCCTGTCTCTCTGCTCACTTCTCTCTTTTATATCTCTAGAGATTGCCTCAGGATACAATCCAATCTTGTAGATTGAGTCCTGCCTCACTAACACAACTGCCGCCCATCCGCCTTCATTAACATCATAGAGGCAGGATTTGCAACATATAGGAAAATCTCACAATACCAGGAATCATGGCCCATCCAAATTGATACACACATTTTTTGGGATACATAATTCAATCCATGACATTCCACCCTTTGGCCCCCCAAAAATCACATCATTGCAACATGCAAAACACATCCATCCCACCATATCATAGCAAAAGTCTTAACTGTAAGTCCAAAATCGAAAAATTCTTCTTCAACTGTGAAATCTAGAATACAAGTTATCTGTTTCCAAAGGTACAATGGCAGAACAGGTACAAGCTAGACATTTCCGTTACAGATGGGAGAAACTGGGTAAGAAGGGTTAATAGGCACCAAGCAAGTCAGCAGAACACATTACATTAGCCCCCAGGACTTTGAAAATAAACCTCTGTTCTCTGAGACAATTTACACAATGGCCCTGCCCTCCAGACTCTAGGTATTGGCCACAGTCTCCAGATTCTGAGTGGAAGCCCCTGGGTCCTGGGCTTCAGCTCTGTCTTCCAGGCCCACTGGGATAGCAACTCTGCTCCTTCGGCTCTAGGCGCACCATTCTCCCACTCCATCTGAGTGGCGACTCCACCTTTAGAAACACCAGAGGCCATGGCTCCACCCTTTGAAACCCCAGAGGTCATGGCCATACCTTTTGAGACTGAGGCAGCTTGGCTTCTCCTGTTCCTTGCCTCTTCAGCTTCTGTTTCTGTTTACTGTGGCCTCTCAGCCCTCAGGCCTCATGCCCGCATCTGCCCTGCTGGGGCAAGTGTTCCAAAGGTCAGTGATTCCACCGATAATTGTCCGTAGCACCCCACTCCACCAGGAAGCATCATGTGCACAGGCACTCAGCTCTCTCGCTCTGTCCGTTGGCTCCAGTGTGGTCTTGCACTGGTATCCTGGTTCTGCTGCTCCTGGTTCTCTGCCACTGTCGCTTTTCTGCCACTGCAGGTTCTCTGCTGCTGCTGTTCCTTTGCTGCTGCCACTGCTCTATCCATTCAATTTCAAAACTGCTTCCACATTTTAGGTATCTGTTAGAGCAGCACCCCACTCTTTCAGTACAAAATTCTGTCTTAGACCAGCACTGAGTTCCCGATATGGCACCATCCCTCAAAGTGATCAGCCAACAACCTGGTGGCAAGTTGATTATATCGGACCACTTCCATCATGGAAAGGGCAGCGTTTTGTCCTTACTGGAATAGACACTTACACTGGATATGGATTTTCCTTCCCTGCATGGAATGCTTCTGCCAAAACTACCAGACGTGGACTTACAGAATGCCTTATTCACCATCATGTTACCCCACACAGCACTGCCTCGGATCAAGGAACCTACTTCACAGAAAATGAGGTGTGGCAGTGGGCCCAGGCTCATGGAATTCACTGGTCTTACCATGTTCCCCATCATCCTGAAGCAGCTGGCTTGATAGAATGATGGAATGGTCTTCTAAAGACACAATTACAACACCAGCTAGGTGGCAATACCTTGCAGGGTTGGGGCAATGTTCTCCAGGAGGCTGTATATGCTCTCAAACAGCATCCAATATATGGTGCTGTTTCTCCCATAGCTAGGATTCATGGGTCCAGGAATCAAGGGGTGGAAATGGGAGTGGCACCACTCACTATTACCCTAGTGACCCACTCACCAGATTTTTCCTTTCTGTCCCTGTGACCTTATGCTTTGCTGGTCTAGGGGGTCTTAGTTCCAAAGGGAGGAATGATCCCACCTGGAGACACATCACTGATTCCATTGAACTGGAAGTTAAGAATGCCACCTGCCCACTTTGGGCTCCTTATGCTTTTGGATCAATAGGTAAAGAAGGGAGTTACCATACTGGCCAGTGTCATTGATCCTGATTACCAAGAGGAAATCAGATTTGTATTACATAATGGGGGTAAAGAAGAGTATGTCTGGAATGTTGGAGATCCTTTAGGGTGTCTCTTAGTACTACCATGTCCTGTGATTAAAGTCAATGGAAAACTACAGCAACCCAATTCTGACATGACAACTAGTGGCCCAGACCCTTCAGGAAAGAAGGTTTGGGTCACCCCACCAGGCGAAGAACCACAACCAGCTGAGGTACTTTCTGAAGGCAAAGGGAATATGGAATGGGTGGTGGAAGAAGGTAGTTCTAAATATCAGTTATAGCCATGTGACCAGTTGCAGAAACAGGGACTGTAATTAGTATGAGTATTTCTGTTTTGTATGTGTGCATCTAATATTTTTGTTTCCTTCACTTATAAAATGTAAGATGTAAAGAGGGCTAGTGCATTTTCGATTGTACGCATGTTAGTTGTATCATGTTAGGTGGCAGTATGACTTTGTAATCATTTTTATTCAGCAATTACGTGTGGTTTCAGGAGATGTGTACAGGTGCCAAGTTGACAAGGGGTGGACTGTGATGGTTAAGATTGTATTTCAAGTTGGCTAGGCAATGATTCTCAGTGTTTTAGCAGTTGTATAATGTTGTGGTCACTTCCTTGTTGAAATTTGGTATGTGATCACTCCCATGATGGAATCTGCTGAGTGGTACTGGCAGGTGTGGGGCCTGTGGCAGCTCACCGTCCCCTCAGCTTCATCTCTCTGCCTTCCACTGGTTACTTTCTGCCTGCTCGCCTTGCCAAGATTTTTGCTTGTTCCAGACTCAGCAGCTGCCTCTTGTTGTCTCATCTCCTGTTCTTGGGACTTGAGCTAGCTGCTTACCTGTTGATTTTAGAATTTGTCCATCTTCACAGTCTGCAAGCAAAAGTCCGGTTCCCCAACCTGCTGATCTTTGATCCGCCAGCCCCTGCAGCTATGTGAATACGTAAAAACCTTGCAGTTTTGTCTGCTGATGTTGGAATTCTTTGACATTCACAGCCTGTGAGCGGGAGCCCCTCTCCAACCTGCCTAGCTTGGGTTTACCAGCTTCTGCGGCTCCATGAATTGGCAGAGGCCTCTACCCTGATCCGTGCACTTGGGATGTTTTTAGCCTCTACAGTTGCATGAGCTGTCTCCTTGGTATAAATCTCTCTCTATATGTACTTATACACTTTACTGGTTTTGCTTCTCTAGAGAACCCAGCATAAGACAGACACCTTATCAATATTAAGTCTTCCAATCCATTTATTGACATCTTATTTAATTTCTTTCAGTAGAGTTATATAATTTTCAGTGTACAGGTCTTTTACCTTCCTGGTTAAATTTATTTCTAGGTATTTTATTCTCATAGATGCTATTATAAATGGATTTTTTCCCCTTAATTTCCTCTTCAGATTTCTCATTGCTAATGTATAAATACCTGATTTTTGCATGTTGACCTTGTATTCTGCTACTTTGCTGAATTATTTTATTAGGTATAATAACTTTCTTGTGGATTCTTTAGGCACTTCTATACATAGCATTATGGCATCTGTTAACAGGGATATTTTTACTTCTCCCTGATTTGGATACTTTTTTATTTCTTTTTCTTTTCTAATTGCTCTGTTTAGGACTTCCAGTGCAATATTGAATAGTAGTGGTGAGAGTGGGCATCCTTACCCCATTGAGTATAATGCGATCTGTGTGTTTTTCACAGTATATGCCCTTTATTGGATTGAGAAATTTTCCTTCTATTCCTATCTTGTTGATTGCTTTTATCATGAAACAGTGTTGAATTTTGTCAAAAGTATTCCTGGCATGGATTGAGATGATTCTTTTCCTTTGTTCTATTAATGTAGTTAATCAACTAGATGGCTACAGGTTTAAACAGGCATTACATTAATTGATTTTTTAATGTTGAACCACCTTTGAATTCTTGGGATAAATTGCCCTTGATCATGGTGTACAATCCTTTTAATATACTTTTGGATTCAGTTTTCTGGTAATTTGTTGAGGATTTTTGCATTTACATTCATGAGGGATAGTGGTCTGTTTTTCTTTTCTTGCAGTGTCTTTGTTTGGCTTTGGTATAAAAGTAATGCTAACCTCCTCATAGAATGAGTTAGGAAATATTCCCTCGTATTTTCTGGAAAATTTTAAGAAAGATTATGGTCACTTCTATAAATGTTTGGTAGATTATGCCAGTGAAACCATCTTGTACAGAATTTTTTTGTTGGTAGGTTTTTGGTTACTTATTCAGTCTCTTCAATTGGTATAGGTCTGTTGAGATCTTCTATTTCTTGTTGAGTTAATGTAAGAGGTTTATGTGTTTCTAGGAATTTGTCCATTTCAACAAGATTATCTAATTTCTTGGCATACAGTTGTTCACAGTATTCGCTTATTATCCTGTTTATTTCTGTAAGGTCAGTTGTAATGCCCCTACTTTCATTTCTGGTTTGCAGTATTTACATTTTCTCTCTTCTTTTTTTTCTTTGTAATTCAAGCTTCAGGTGTGTCAATTTTACTTATCTTTCAAAAAATCAACTTATTGTTTCATCAGTTTTTTCTAATCTGTGATTCATTTATCTCTTTTTTGATATTTGTCATCACCTTCTTTCTGGTTGGTTTGGTTTTGGTTTGCTCTTCTTTTTCTAGTTTATCAAGTTGTTCAGTTGGATTTTTGATTTGTGTTTTTTGTTATTTTTTATTATAGGTGTTTACAGTTATCAATTTCCCTCTGAGCACTGTTTTGATATGTTGTGTTTTCACATTCATTTGACTCTAAATAGTTTCTGATTTCTTTTTCGATTTCTTCCTGGACCCACAGGTTGTTTAATAGTGAGTTGTTTAAACTAAATTATATATATATATATATATATATATATATATATATATATATATACAACAAGTTTTATTTCTGGTATAAATTTACAATTTAACACCATTGTGGTAGCAGAAAATACTTTGCATGATTTAAATCTTTTTAAATTTGTTGAGAATTGCTTTGTTACCTAACATGTGGTCTATCCTGGAGAATGATCCATGTGCACTGGAGAAGTATGTATACTGTGTTGTTGTTGGGTGAAGTGTCTTGAATATGTCTTTTAGGTCTAGTTGGTTTATAGTATCCTTTATGTCCTTTGCTTCCTTATTTATCTTCCTAGATAATCTGTCTGTTATTGAGAGTGGTGTATTAAAGTCTCCAACCATTATTGTAGAGATGTCTAGTTGTCCCTTTAATTCTTTCAGTGTTGGTGTTATGTATTTAGGTGTACCGATATCAGGTGCATATATATTTATAATTGTTATATCTTCTTGATGAATTCACCTTTTTATCATTATATAATGTCTTTTTTTTTTTGTGGTCTCTTATAACAAGGTTTGACCCTAAGTCTATTTTGTCTGCAATTAAAATCATCACCCTCATTCTCTTTTGGTTATTATTTGCATGGAATTTTTTTTTCCATCCTTTGACTTTCAACCTATTTCTGTCCTTGGGCCTAAGATATGAAATATGCCTCCTGTAGACAGCATATGGTTGAATCATTTTTTAATACATTTTGACATTATCTAGCTTTTAATTGGAGCATTTAGTCAATTAAATCAATTTACATTCACTAGAATTACCAGTAAGGAAGGATTTACTTCTGCCATCTTATTTATTCATTTATTTTTGTATGTCTATGCCTTCTTTGTACCTTATTACAATTAATGTTAATGATCTTTGTGTTTCGTTGATTTTTTGTAGTAAGCCATTTTTATTCCTTTCTCTTTTCCTTTTGTCTTTATTTTTTAGATATTTTCTTTGTAGTTACAATGAATATGACATTTAACATCCTGCATTTATAACAACCTGGATTAAGTTGATACCAACTTAATTTAAGTAGCATTCAAAAACTCTATACCCATACTGTTCACTCCTGCCCTCCAGTTGTGTTGCTGTTATCACCCATTACATCTTTATACTTCATGTGCCTTGTAACATAAATTGATACTTATATGGTATGCCTTTGTTATTATAAAATATGAAGGGCATAAGAATAAGAATTACCAAGTAAGAAAACTTGCCCTTATACTTGTCCATGCAATTACCTCTAATGGAGATCTTTCTATATACACCTTCAAGTTACTTTATAGTGTAATTTCTTTCCCACCTGAAGGATTCCCTTCAGTATTTTTTGTAGAGCCAGTCTAGTGGATATGAACTCTCTCAGATTTTGCTTATCTGGGAACGTCTAAATTTTTCCCTCATTCTGTAAGGACAATTTCTCCAGATGTGATATTCTTGATTGAAATTTCTTTTCTTTCAGCGCTTTAAATACTCCACTCCATTGCCTTTTGGCCTCCAAGGTTTCTGAGGAGAAATGGGCACTTAACCTTATTGGGATCCTTTGTATGCGACTGTTACTTCTGTTTTGCTTCTTTCAGGATCCTTTGTTTTTTGAGAGCCTGATTATAATGTGTATTGGTGTGGATCTTTTTGAGTTAATACTACTTGGACGTGGTTGTGCTTCTAGGATTTGTATATTTATGCCCTACTTTAGATTTGGAATGTTGTCTGCCATTATTTCTTCAAATATTCTTTCTGTCCCTGTCTCTCTCTCTCATCTCCTTTTGGAATTCCCATGATGCGTATATTAGTTCACTTGCTGTTGTCCCACAGTTCCGTTAAACTTTGCTTAGCAGTCTTGAGACTTCTCCTTTGTTGCTCTTGAGCCTCCATAATTTCAACATCTTATATTTTAGTTTACTGATTCTTTTTTCTGACTTCTCAAATATGATGAGTTTCCAATGAATTTTATTTCTTTAAAATTTATTTATTTTATTGTTGTTGTTGAGGATATACACAGCAAAACATAGACAAAATTAGCTGTTTCTACATGTACAATTCAGTGGCATTGATTACATTCTTTGAGTTTTTCGACCATTCTCACTCTCCTTTTCTGAGTTGTTCCTCTCCCATTAACATAAATTCACCAGCCCCTAAGGTTCTTATCAAATCTTTATAGTTGCTGTTGTCAATTTGACCCCATATAGATAGTTCTTAAGAGAGCATAATGCTCAAGGCAGACATTGTTTGATAGTTAAGCTAAACTATTGTTTGGATTTAGGAAGACTTTGGGGAATATTTTTTGGTTTAAGGTTTAAAGATTATCTCAGGTCAATAGTTTCAGAGGTTCATCCAGCCTCCATGGCTCCAGAAACTCTGGAGTCTAATAGAATTTTAAATTCTGTTCTGCATTTTCCCCCTTTTGATCAGGATTACTCTATAGAATCCATGATCAAAATGTTCAGTAATGGTAGTGGGGGACCATCCAGTTCTGGTCTCATAGGAAAGGAAGCAGTAGTTTATGGAGATAATTAGACACACATTCAATGTCCTCCTCCTATTCCTGACTCTCTTTCTTCCTCTGCTACTCCAGGTGAATACAGACCAATTGTTATGCCTTGGATGGCTGCTTGCAAGCTTTTAAAACTCCAGGTACTACACAGCAAACTAGTAGGTAGACGAGAAGCACTAAAGACATTATCAGGCCAAGTAACTGGAATATTTCATGAAACCATGACCCTAAACCTCCAAACTGAGGAACCAAATCCCACAAGGTGTTTGGTTGTACATAAGCAGCCTCATCAGCTGCTCTTATTTTGTCGTTGTAAATATATCTATCATACAACTTTTTCCAATTCACCTTTTTACAGGTGTACAACTTATTGACAGCAATTGCAATAATCAACTGTGCAACCCTACCCTTAATCAATTATATTTTTCCATCACTGTTAACTTCCTTTTATCCCTCCCTCCTGCCCCTAGTAACCACTACTAAATTTCTGTCTCTATAAACCAAAATCTTATTGCTGTCAAATTGATTCTGACTCATACCGACCCTACAGCACAAAGTAGAACTGCCCCATAGGGTTTCCAAGGAGTGACTGGTGGATTCAAACTGCTGGCCTTTTGATTGGCAGCAAGCTTTTAACCACTACACCACTAAGCTCCTTGGTCTCTATACATTTGCCTTTTCTTTTTTTTTTTTATGTAAGTGAGGTCATACAATATTTGTCTTTTTGTGATTGACTTTTTTCACTCAGCATAATGTCTTACAGCTCCATCCATATTGTAGAATGTATCAAGACTTCATTTCTCCTACTGGCTGAGTAGTATCACATTGTATGTATATACTACATTTTGTTTATCTATTCCTCTGTTGATGGGTATTTAGGTTGTTTCCACCTTTTGGCTATTGTGAATAGTGCTGCAATGAACATTGTTGTACAAGTCTCTGCTTGAGTATATGCCTTCAAGTCTTTTGGGCATATACCTAGGAGCTGAATTGCTGGGTCATATTGTAGTTCTATTTTTCATATTTTGTGGAACCGCCACACTGTTTTCCACAATAACTGTACCATTTTGCATTCCCATCAGCAATGAATAAGACTTCCAATTTCCCCCACATCCTCAACATTTGTTATTTTCTGTTTTCATCTTAGCCATCCTAGTGAGAATGAAATGGTATCTCATTGTGCTTTTTATTTGCATATCTGATGTCTAACAAAGTTGAGAATCTTTATAATTTGTTTGGTGGCCATTTGAATGTTTTCTTTGGTGAAATGTCTATCACAGTTCTTTGCCCTTTTTATGATTGGGTTATTTGTCCAATGAATTTTCATTTCAGTTATTGTCTCTTTCTGTTATTGTTTCTTTCAGCACCAGTATTTCTGTTTCATTAAATTTTATAGTGTCTATCTCTTAATTTAAATTCTTGTATTGTTCATGCATTATTTTCCTGATGTCTCCTCATTCTTTGATTTCTGTTTTAGTGCTTTCAGCTTTTTTATAATTGTTGTAATATATTCTTCCAATCTGTTCATTATTCGGGCTTCCATAGATACGAAGTCTCTCCCTTCAACTTTTTTATTTCAATATGCCATTGTTCCATTTTTTGTGTGTCTTGTGATTTTTTTGTTGTTGTTGTTGAAGCCAGGATATTAGAATTTTGCAAGATGTTAGCTTTCTCAACTCTCCCCAGTATTCAGTGTTTTAGACATCATTATTTTTTGCAGAAACCCTTAGGCAGGCAGAGCCTTCAGACTTTGTTTATTCCTTCCTCTCCCTCTCTGTGGTAGCTCCCTCTCCCTCTTCAAAGGGTCTGAAACTTCCAAACAAAAATTTCTGTCTTTCAGCAACTCCCAAACAGGACCAGGACAAGCACTGATTAATTTGTCTGCTTAGCATTAATTTTTTGGTTATCTTTCTCTCTCCCGCTCTGATGCATTTATGTCTTTTTGAGACTCCTGAAACTGATCAGGAAGCTCACACCATATGAACTGCTAGTGGAGGTTAGTGAAGCCCTCTGTCTTTGTGCAGAGTTCCCTCCACTGTTCTGTGAGGGCACACTTTTCTCTTAGCCAGAAACTGGGTACCTGTCCTGTGCTCAGGCAAGGCATGAATTGCCTGGAATTGCAGCAGCCATCTGTCCATAATACCGAGAGAGAGACGGGTGGGCACACAGTGAACAGACTACCAGGGAGATCTATTCTATTAATCTTGGCCAGAGCTGAGAGTCTTTCTCTTTGCTCAGGCAAGTAGTGTGTTCATTGGGGGAGCACATTCCTCCAGAGTTGCCACCCTGTGCACCACACTGCATCCATCTGTGAGCTTATAGCACCAGGAGGGGAAGGGCAAGGGAAGTTGATGGAATGCTTCTACTGCATGTAACTTGTTGTTGACTTGAGACTTTCTGTAGGTCTTTCTGCTATCTTCTGCCTACCAATCCATAGGACCTGTAGGAAGAGACTAGTTTTGTTGTATTTCATGGTCAGGAGCCTAGACTTGCTCAGACTACCATATTCCCAGAATTCCCAACCCCAGAGTTTTTTATTCATTTGGTTTGTGGTAGGGCCAGAAAACTTGCATTTCTAACAAGTTTCCAGGTGATGCTGATGACAGCCATTGTTAAAAGTCACAATTGAGATCATGAAAATGAAAATAGGCATGCTACTGACGGTAAAATTACACCTGCTCTGTATATTACTTCCATACATTAATGAGAATATTTCATTCACTGAATTAACTGTAAGAATATAGTTGCTCAAGAGGCTTTCTTAACTACTTGGAAATTGAATAAGCTAGTTCACTGAAGCTGTTAGTCAAAAATGTGTTCCTCCCCTATAGTATTATTCTAAACAATCTTTTATGACAAGTCAGTCACATCAAGTATTTTTTCTTTTGGTAGCTTTTTGGTGATGACTTACATTCTGGATTGAATTGTGTCCTCCAAAATCTTGTGTGGCAGTCCGAACCCTGTACCTTTAAATATGACCTTATTTGGAAATAACAGTTTTATTTTATTATGTTAATGAGGTAATGCCACAGTAGGGTGGCTCTTAAACCTAATCCCTTCTGAGTGCTATCTTATAAAAAGAGCACAATAAATACAGACACACACAGCAGATATAACCATAAGCACAGGAACACCACAAAAGAAGATCAAAGAGATGAAGAATGACTTTCCCCTAAAGCCGATGCTCTAAATTCAGACTTCTAACCTCCTTAACTGTAAGAAAATAAATTTCTTTTCTTTAAAGCCACTTCTTTGTGGTACTTTTTGTTATGGTAGATCTAGATATCTAGGTAACTATCTTGGTTATCTAGTGCTGCTATAACAGAAATACCACAAGTGGATGGTTTTAACAAAGAGAAGTTTATTTCCTTACAGTAAAGTAGGCTAAAAGTCCAAAGTCAGGGTGTCAGCTCCAGAGGAAGGCTTTCTCTCTCTCGGCCTTCTCATCAATGTTCCCCCGGACTAGGAGCTTCTCGGCACAGGGACGCCTGTCCAAAGGACGCGCTCTGCTCCTGGCACTGCTTTCTTTATGGTATGAGGTACCTGACTCTCTGTTTGCTTCTCTTTCCTTTTATCTCTTGAGAGATAAAAGGTGGTGCAGGCCACACCCCAGGGAAACTCCCTTTACATTGGATCAGGGATGTGACCTGGGTAAAGGTGGTGTTACAATCCCACCCTAATCCTCTTTAACATAAAATTACCGTCACAAAATCGAGGCAAAGCACACAATTCTGGGAATCATGGCCCAGCCAAATTGATACACACATTTTTTTGGGGACATAATTCAAACCATGACAGTAACTAAGACAGAATTTGGTACCCGGAGTGAGATACCTAAGATGTGCGAGTGGTTTTGGAATTGGGCAATGTGTAGAAGTTAAAGAAATTTTGATGTGCTTGATAATAAGAGCTTAGATTGCCTTGAAGAGACCATGGGCAGAATTACGGACATTAAGGGTGATTCTCATGAGGGCTCAGAAAGAATTGTGGGGAAATCTTATATTATCTTAAACAGAGTTTTGCTGGAATTGTTAACTATATATGTGTTTCTGGTGAGGCTTTAAAAGGAAATTATGAACATGTTATTGGGCACTGGAGGAAACATGATTCTTGTTATAAAGTGGCAAACAACTTAGCTGAATTATGTTCATATGCTTTGTGGGACATAGAGCTTGGAAGTCATGAACTTGGATATTTAGCTAAGGAGATTTATAAGTGAAATCTTAAAGACGTGGCATGGTTTCCTCTTGTTGATTATAGAAAATTGTGAGGGAAAAAAAGATTGAAAAATGAACTTTGAAAAAAGAAACCAGAACTTTATGATTTGGAAAATTCTATTGTAAAACTTTAGAGAGTGTGTCATGGAAAGAATACCAAGTGTGTAGCTACACAACCATTTGCTAAAGAGATTAAGTCTGTAACCAATGTATCTAGTCATCAACTTCAGCAGAAACATTATTATCTTAGACTGAAAGAGATAGACTGAAAAGAGAGAAAGATGCTTGCCTCCTGGAATTCTACAGGCAGGGAACATGCCAATGGATCTACTTGATTGCAAACAACAGTGTCCTACAAGAAAAGGAAAGGACAATCCCAGTAGCAGTTCAGAGACCAGCAAGACTGATGGAAGGAGCATGGGGGGCATGGCTGTCACTTCCCTGGCTTCAAAGGGTGGAGCTACTGCCTAGATTTGAAAGAGTGGAACTGCCACCTCAGTTTCAGTGAGTGGGGCTGCAATTCCAGTGGGCCAGGTGAATGGGCCTCTGCCAAATATTGAGGGAGTGAAACAAGCAACTTTGTGGGCAGAGAAAACAGGGATGCCCAGGGCCAAGGAGGTGGCTTCACTGCTCTGGTGGGTCATGAGAATGGGGCCCCCCCAAAGCTGAGGGAGTGGGCTTACTGTCACAGTGGGCCTGTAAAGCAGAGCAGACACCCAGAGCCATGAGACCCCTGCCCAGTGTCTGGAGGGTTGGGATGACACCCAGATGTGCCTGGAAAACAGGATTATTTTCAAACCTCAAGATCTGATGAAATTTGCCTTGCTGAGTTTGGAATTTCTTGGTACCTGTGACTCCTTCTTTCCCTCCAATTTCTCTCTCTTGGAATGGTAATATCTACCTTATGCCTATCTCATCATTCTACTCTGGAAGCAAAGAAAAAAAAAAAAAAACTAAAACAAAAACCTGTTGCCGTTGAGTCTATTCCAACTCATAGAAACCCTATAGGACAAAGTAGAACTGCCCCATAGAGTTTCCAAGAAGCCCCTGGTGGATTTAAACTGCCGACCTTTTGGTTAGCAGCCATGGTACTTAACCACTATGCCACCAGGGTTTCCACTTTGGAAGCAGATAACTTATATTCTACATTTTTGTCCACAGATGGAAAAAATAAATTGCCCCAGGAAGGAACACACACAGAGCCTCACCCATACTTGGTTTAGATGATTTAAAAGATTAGATTGTGGACTTAGAGTGGATGCTTGTATGGATGGAGACTTTTGGGGATGCTGGGTATAGGCGAATGCATTTTTCGCATGGGATGGACATGAATTTGGGGTACCAAAGTGTGAAGTGTTATAGATTAAATGTGTCCCCAAAAAAGTAATGTGGAAGCCCTAACCTCTCTACTTGTAAATATGAATGTTTGTCAATAGGGATTTTCTCTTGTTATGTTAATTATGTCATGTCAGAGCAGGGTGGGTCCTAAACATAATCTCTTCTGAGTTGTGTCTTATAAAAAGAGCAGAAAAGACTCACACATGCACACATTCACACACAGACACACACATGGCAAAAGGGAGACGGATGTCATTTGAAGATTCTTCTAAAAGCCAAAGAATGTCAAGAAATGTCCAGGGCTACTGATAAGGAAAGACCCTTCTCTAGAGCCGATGCCCTGGTTTGCACCTCTAGTGCCTAAAACTGTGAGACAATAAATTTCTGTTCTATAAAGCCACACACTTATGATATTTGTAGTATAGCAGCACTGAGTGGGTAAGACAGCTTAATATGTAAAAAACTCTATCCCTAGCAGAAATAGTAGTACTTCTACATACTATATGTCTACTATAATCAAAGCAATTTTCTTCTGGGAAAGTAGTCACTTCGTTGTTTCAAATGACATTTACTAGTGCTCCTTTACGTATTGTAAAAATGTTTTAAGCATCTATATTTCAGAAAAAAATACTTTTTAAACTTACATTTTGTTATTCTATATTTATGAAGTTCAGGACTATATAATTCTGTAGGCATTATGCAAATGATATATATTAAATGGATTTCTATAGCAACTTTCTCCAGAAACAGAATTGACAGTCATGCAGATTTGGGGTTGAATTCTCACTGCAGCATCCCTGTGTATTAACCCTTTTAAGATTAGATGATACATTACATCACAATTGGCTGTAGATTACATAGTGCAACACAGAAATTCAAATTTTAAAAAATAAAACCATGAAAAGAATGTGAATTGTAGAGGGGAAAGTAAGTAGTGATTTAGTGACTGAGATATTGTGATGACTATATTGTTTCACTAAAAGCTGGTGTTGGATTCCAGCAGTGGGTACACTCAAACACACAACACACTAAAGAAGAATAAAGAAAAGATTTATGACATCAATAAATGCAAATATATATGATTTCCCCCAGGCACAGAATGAATGGGTTGTAAAGGGAAGCTGCCATAAGCAGGAACTACAGCCATTCATTTTGTATGGCTAAGAGGCAAGTGTGTCAGGCAGATAAACTAGCAGAATTTTAGATTATGTTGAACATGAAGTGAATGCCCTCATAAGATTCAAAAAAATTTTTTAGGCAGAAAGTTGACTGCCAACACCTTAGAATTACAAATGTGAAAGAACTAGAACAAGCATTTTAAGTCCTAAAACCAAAATGAAAATTGTGCAAAACACTCATACCAGACACCTCATAGTCACAAATTCAACTTGTATCACGATAGAGTATTTAATTTGGGTCCAAATGCAAAAGTGTACAGTCAAAAAGGTAAGGGAACAATACTCAATCCCAACATCAGTTGGAATATTCCAAATGGTTAGTATCATTCTATGTTTTACCTCAAGACTAATCTCAAACTTTAACGAAGATAAACTAATAAAATAACTATTTACTAGTTTTCTCTTTTGTAAGACTGTGATTTTGGAGGAAACTCAATCCCCCTAAGTAAAATTTAAAAGAATCATTGAAGAAAAATACTTATGTTCAGAAAATCAAGGAAGTACCTGCCACAAAGCTGACTAATTACACTATACAAGCTAATTTTGTTATGATATATATTCTCCTTTTTGGAATACTACTACTGCCATGATAGTTTCCAAAATTAACTATGTGTAATTAAATGACAACTCAAAAACACATCTCAAAACTTGCAAGTATTTTTCCTGTCCATGAATGAGGAACTACTTCCACCTGGAAAGTAAGTCTTAAATCATTCATCACTTTTTCATTGTCCAGCACTAAGAGGACACAAACAAATGTGCTTTGCTACGATAAAAATTCCGCTGCTAATATTAAAATAATTCTTTAGTTTGTATAGCTCTTTGTACTTCAAAGCATGCCATAGCCATTATCTTTGTGTCATAATGTCAGCTAGAAAAGAAAGTATGACCCTTAAAATTTAAATATTTATGGATTAATTGATAATTTGATTATCTGTGCTGCTGGTCATCATTATGAAAACTAGGAGTTATGATGAATGGTAAAGCTTTGTTTGGAAGCCACATAATTGAGCACCTCATAAATGCACTTTATATTTTTCTACTTTTTTATTTTGAGTTGTAGGATTGTTAGATTCCTTTGTGGTTACCTTACTATTTACCCCTATTTTTCTAGGTTTGTAACAGTCTTTTATTTCTTTATATCTCCTTGACTTCCCTTCCGTATGAAAAATCAATGTCTGCATTTTTTAAGTCTGTTTTTTTATGTTTTAATAGTGTCCTTTTTTACATATTGATATCTCTGTTTCCATATTTTCAATGTTTTAGCCTTGATGTATTTTCAGCTTCCCTATCTGAGTCAATATCTGGTTGCTCTGTCTTGTGTTCTAGTCTTGCGTGTTAACTGATGTTATTGATTTTCTAACCGTAGGACTCCCTTTAGTATTTCTTGTAATTTTGGTTTGGTCTTCTCAAATTCCCTGAACTTCTGTTTATCTGAAAATGCCCTAATTTCATCATCATATTTGAGAGACAGTTTTTCTGGCTATATAATTCTTGGCTGGCAGTTGTTTTCCTTCAAGGCTTTATATATGTCTTCCCATTGCCTTCTTGCCTGCATGGTTTCTGCTGTGTAGTCGGAACTTATTCTAAGTGACTTTGTATGACTTTTCGTTTATCCCTAGCTGCTCTTAATATTCTCTCTTTATCTTTGGATTTGGTAAGTTTGATTATAATATGTCTTGGTGACTTTATTTTGGGATCTACTTTATGTGGGGTTCAGTGAGCATCTTGGATAGATATCTTATCATCTTTCATAATATCAGGGAAGTTTTTTGTCAACAAATCTTCAACAATTTTGTTTGTATTTTTTGTTATCCCCCCCACCCCCTCTCTGGCACTCTAATCACTCTTAGGTTATTTCTCTTGATAGAGTCCCACATAACTCTTAGATTTTCTTCATTCTTTTTAATTCTTCAATCTGATTTTTCCTCAACTAAGTTGGCGTCAAGTGCTTTATGTTCAATGTCACTAATTCTAACTTCTACTGTGTCAATTCTGCTCCTATAACTTTATATTGAGTTGTTTAATTCTGAACTTTTATTGTTAATCTTCTGGATTTCTGATTGCTGTCCCTCTATGGATTCTTGCAGCCTATTAAATTTTTCATTATGTTCTTGAATAACTCTTTTAAGTTCCGCTACTACTTTGCCTGTATGTTCTTCGGCAATTTCTGCATTATGGAGAATTTCATTTCTAATTTCTAGAAGAGTTCTGTATATTAATCTTTTGTATTCTGCCTCTGGTAATTCTCAGAAATTCTCTTCCTGCAGAGAATTTATTGATTCTTTATTTTACGAGCTTGCTGAAGTCATCATGGACTGCCTCTTTAAGTGATTTGATATTGACTGTTGTCTCCAAGCTATCAATAAGTTATTATAATTTTATTTTATATTTAATTTGTTTAGTGAGTCCTAGCTTCTTGTTTTGTTTTGTTTTTATATGCCCCAATGGGCTGCTTGTGTGCACTAGTTTGATTATTGGCACCTTTGAAGCTCTAACATCCTGTCACCAGGTAGTTATTTCTGTAACTAAGTATATGCACACATGAGTCTGTTAAATTTTCCTATATGGGTTCAGCTCAGGTGTTCAGGCAGTCGGTCACCCAGTGTGTGGTTCAGGCTCTCACCTACAGTCTTAGAGAGTCATGGGTGATTGGTGTAGGCACAGGTATCTCGCTGCAGTAGGGGGTCACATGCTGAGCCCAGCAGGGGGCTGACGGCTGCCCCTGAGAGTCTGAAAAGAAGGCATGTCCCTATTTCTTAGGGCGAGTAGGTAGGTGAGTTTTGCAGCCAGACTATGAGCACCCCACTCTGTTGACTGTAAAGACTCGAGGGCACCACTTATTCTTGGACTCCTGTAGCAGGTGAGTTGGTGTCATAGGTGAGGCCACCAGTCCTCAAGGCCCTGGTGAAGATATATAAAGGTGCCTGTTTAAAGAGCAGAGCTGTGTCGAGGGTCACAAATGTGCTACTTTACAGCTGAAACAGTTGAAGTTAGACTTCAGATGTTTGCCCTGTTGAACTGTAGTAGTGAGGGCTAATGCTGTTGAGATGGGTCCCCACAAGTCTACACAGGGGTGTAAGGAACTCAAAGTCTGCAGACACCTTATGCCTGTGCCTAGCAAAGGAGCTGTGCTGATGCTGACTTCCTGGCTTAGGGGAGCCAGTAGCTTATTTGTTCCCTCTCCTAGGCCAGGAGAATGGGTCAGGGTGCCTTTTGGGATTTACTTCCAGCCCAGGGGAGTCAGACTTCAGAAGACTGGACCAGTGCAGAGCTGGGAGGGAGGAGGTAAAAGGGAGAGAGGTTTTTCCCAAATGGGCTTTTTTTTTTTTTTTTTTAATAAATCACTGTGAAAGGCCGCACACATGTACTTATCTTTAGCCATTGGGAGCTGCTTTTCACTGGTTCAGAGTGTCCTAGCAGAATCTCTGCTGATGGATCTCTCTCAAGGTGGAAACTGCCTCCTGAGTGTGCATGTGCAGCTGTTTGCTTGCTTCACTGTGTACCTCGGAGCCTGTCCGGGCTGAAGAGCTGCGCCTCCAGCCGAGTCTGGTCTGGCACTTCTCGCTTCTTCAGACCTGTCTCCCTTGCCCCCTGCCTCTTGGTCCGATTCCTCAACTTTGCATTGTTCAGGGCTCCTAGATATTCTTATACAATGAAATGATTTGTTTTTCCAGGTCTTTGTTGTAAGAGGGATATAGGAAACCGTCTGACTACTCCGCCATCTTGGCCCCACCTCCAGAATTTTCTTATTTTAAAAAGGAAATTTGACTTTGACAACTATGAGGGATTTACGTCACCTGCTTATTGTCAAGCAAAGCATCATAAGAATGAGTCTAGCTGTCTAGTCAACCTATTTACTAACTCACACAGCCCTCGAGTTGGCCCTCTCATCAAGACCGTTTCATGATCACTCTAGCTGGTGCAAGATGGCACAGTAAGCAGCCGTACCCTACCATTCCTCCCAGAAATACACCAAAAAAAAGCAGAAATTGGCATGATTATTGGTGTCCGAAAGCTGGAAACCAGTCATAAAGAGTTACAGCAAATAAGAACTGAATCACAAAAAAAGGCAACCTCTCAAAGGTGGGAATGCTTTGGTGTTCTACTCGACTGTGCCCCACGTCCTCCCCAGCTGTACCAGATGGCTTTACTAGGGAATTCTACTAAACATTTATAGAAAAAGTGATATCAATCCTTCTTAAAATTTTCCCCAAAAAAATAATAATTAAGAGGAAAAAATTTCTAATTCATTCTATGAAGAAGGCATTTCCCTGAGTCCAAAGACAGATACAGACATTACAAGGAAAGAAAGAAACTACAGACCAAATCCCTTATAAATATAGATTTGAAATCCAATATCACTTTCTATTGATGTAAAAATATAGGTAACAACATTTGCCAATTCAACACTTTTCACTTGTAAAATTTAATAAAACCAGTTACATAAATCACATTGTACAAAAATTACCAACATCTATTGTCATATTTTCCATCCCCATGTACAGAAACTCAATGCTAACTAAAGAAAGATTCCTCTCCCTCTCGCCCCTGGTAATCACTGTTAAACTCTGATCTCTATACATTTGCCTATTCTCATTAGTGAGAGCATACATTATTTTTTTTCTATAATTGATTTATTTCACTCAGCATAATATTTCCAAGGTTCATCCATGTTGTGGCATGTATCAGGAATTCATTTCTTCTTATTTTTGTTGTTGTTAGGTGTCGTCGAGTCAGTTCTAACTCATAGTGATCCTAGGTACAGCAGAACAAAACACTACCCAGTCCTATGCCATCCTCACAATTATTTTTATGTTTGAGCCCATTGTTGCAGTCATTGTGTCAATCCATCTCATTGTGGGTCTTCCTCTTTTTGGCTGACCCTCTCCTTTTCCAAGCATGATATGTTTCTCCAGGGACTGATCCCTCCAGATAACATGTCTAAAATACATAAGATGAAGTCTCACCATCTTTGCTTGTAAGGAGCATTCTGGTTGTACTTCTTCCAAGACATATTTGTTTATTCTTTTGCCAGTCCATGGGATATTCAATATTCTTCGCCAACACCACAATTCAAAGGCATCAGTTCTTCCTCAGTCTTCCTTATTCCTTCTCCAACTTTTGCATGCATATGAAGTAACTGAAAACACCATGGCTTGGGTAAGTTACACCTTAGTTTTCAAGGTGACATCTTTGCTTTTCAAAACTTTCAAGAAGTCTTTTGCAGCAGATTTGCCCAACGAAATACTTCTTTTGATTTCTTGATTGTTGCTTCCATGGGTGTTGATTGTGGATCAATCAAGTTCTGATACGTGTGTTGTGGCATGTAACAGAACTTCATTTCTCTTTATGGAAGAGTAATATTCCATTGTGTGTATACACTGCATTTTGTTTATCCATTAATTTATTGATGGACACTTGGGTAGTTTCCATCTTTTGGCTATTGCTAAGAGTACTGAAATATGAACATTGGTGTACTTGTGTCTATTAGTGTTGCTGCTTTCAGGTCTCTTATGTATATACCAGTGGGATTTCTAGGTCACATAGTAGCTCTATTTTTAAGTTTTTGCTGAACTGCCAAACCATTTTCTACAGTAGCTGTACAATTTTTTATTCCTACCAGCAATAGATGAAGGTTCTGATTTCTCTGCACCCTCACCAACATTTGTTATATTCTATTTTGTTTTTGTTTTTTATCTTTACCTTCCTAGTGGGAGTGAAGTGGCATCTTATTGTGGTCTTTATTTGCATCTCCCTAATGCCGAATGACGTTGAGCGTCTTTTCATGGGTTTGTTGGCCATTTGTATATACTCTTTGGTTAAGTGTCCAATAGCATTTTAAAAAGATTATGCACCATGACCAAGTGAGATCTATCCCAGGAATGCAAGGGTGGTTCAATATAACAAAATAAGCGTAATACACCACATTAATTGAACAAAGAAAAAGAACCACATGATCTCAGTAGACACAGAGACAGCATTTGTCAAAGTCCAACATGCTTTTATCATAAAACACTCAGCATACTAGGAGTAGAAGGGGAATTCTTCAATATAATAAAAGGCATTTGTTAAAAAAAAAAAAACTTAACATCATGCTCAGTGGTGAAAGTTTCAAGCTTTCTCCTTAAAACAGGAATAAGACAAGGATGCCTACTTTCACCATTGCTGTTCAACATTGTACTGGAAGTGTTAGGCAGGGTAATTAGGTGGTATAAGTAAATAAAAGGCATCCAAATCAGAAAGGAAAAAATAAAACTATTTGTATTATCAAATGACATATATTAAAAATCCCAAAGAATCTATAGGAAAGCTACTAAAGCTAATAAATGAATTTAGAAAAGTTTCAGGGTATAAGATCATTTGGGTTTCTATACATAAGCAATGAACAATCTGAAAAGGAAATTAAGAAAACAATTCCATTTATAATAACATCTAAAAGAATAAAATACCTAGGAATAAATTAAATCCGTGAGGTAAAAGACATGTACACTGTAAACTATAAAATACTGCTGAAATAAAATAAATAACTAAATAAATGGAAGTACATCCTGCGTTCATGATTGGAAGACATAATATTGTTAAAAATGTCAATATTGCCCAAAGTGATCTACAAATTCAATGCAATCTCTAAGAAAATTCCAGCTGTCTTGGTTGCAGAAAATCAAAAGGTCAATTCTCAAATTCATATGAATGGCAAGGGCCCCAGAATAGTTAAAGAAATCTTGAAAATGAAGTACTATGTAGCATGACTCACATCTCCCAATTTGAAAAAGTACTGTAAACCTCAGTAATCAGAATAGTATGGTACTGGTATAAGGATGGACCTACAGACCAATGGGGAGCCCTGGTGGCACAGTGATTAAGAGCAATATGGCTGCTAACAAAAAGGTTGACAGTTCGATTCCACCAGCTGCTCCTTGGAAACCCTATGGTGGCAGTTCCACTCTGTCCTATAAGGTCACTACGTGTCAGAATTGACTCAATGGCAATGAGTTTGGTTTGGTTTTTGGAATAGACAAACAGAATAGAATTGAGAGTCCAGAAATAAACTCCCACATCTATTGCCAATTTATTTTTGACAAGGATGCCAAGTCCTTTTAACAGTGAAAGAAATGTCTTTTCAACAAATGATGCGGGAACAACCAGATTTTCACCTTCAAAAGAATGAAGTTGACCCATACCTCATGAGATACACAAAAATTAACTCAAAATGGACCAATGACCTAAATACAAGCACTAAAACCATAAAACTTTTAGGAGATAACATAGGGATAAGGCTCTAAAATCTCATATTTGACAATGGATTCTTAACATATGACACCAAAAGCATGAGCAACAAAAGAAGAAGCGATAAAGTGGACTTCATCAAAATTAAAAACCTTTGTACATCAAAGGACTTTGTCAAGAAAGTGAAGAAACAATCTACAGAGTGGGAGAAAATATTTGATCATAATATATTTGATAAAAATATAATATCCAGAATATACAATGAACTACTCCTACAACCCAACAACCAAAAGAAAAACAAACTCAATTAAAAAAAAAAAAGCAGGCGGAGCCAACATGGCTCTATAGACAGAGGCAGCACACCATCCCTCCAAAGCAAAGACCTGAAAAACTAAGTAAAACAGAGACAAACATCAATCCTGGAACCCTAAGCATCAAATGAAGAGATAAAGAACTCATCCAAGCACCGAACGGAATAAGGAACTGACAGAGAACAGAGAGCTAGGAGAGATACGTGCGGAGGTCCCCTATGAGCTAATGCAGCACGAATTTGCCATCTTAGACTCCTGTCAGAGATCGGCATACAGGGATTACAGGAAAGCAGATTCACGGAGCTCCCAGCAGGAGACAGAGCACCTGATAACCAGCATTATATGTTTTCCCACCCCTCATTTTTCTTCCCCCTGCTTGGCCTCCACTGCTTCCTGCTGGTAGCAGTCTCTTGGCTGGGAGATGAGACATCAGTGTCGGCCCCCTGCCACTTGGATTCACCCTGCCCACACTGGCCGGCTCCCTGAGTGCCATTTGTTTATTGCTGGTGTTGCTTTTTTCCACTTCTTTTGGTTTCTTCCATGCCTCTCACCACCTCCCTCTCTTTTCTCTTGAACACCTGACTCTGTGTGCTATCTTTGCTTCTTCCTGAAAGGCTGTGAAGTGCCGCTTGACTGAGGAATTGCTTATTCGGCCCCTGCCGCCATGCTGGTGGGATTCCCAGGGCTTTTTTGTTTGTTTTGTTTTCTTTGTTCTGTTCTGTTTTGTTTTGTAGGTTTTTTTTTTCTTTTCTTCTCATGGCTTGGGAGCCCCTTCTAGTCAGGCTGTATGGCACAGCTTGGGAGCCACTACCTCGGTCTGTGCAGTCATGCTGGACCCTAGAGGCATTTTTTTTCCTTTTTGTCTTTCTTCATTTCTCAGTTTCTTGTCTCTCTATACTTACCTTCTTTTCCTGTCTCCTGAATACATGGCACTGTGTGACATCTCTACCCCTTGTAGCCAGGCTGTACCGCGTGGCCTGGGAGCCACTTCCCTAGTCTTCACAACCACATTCGTAGGATCCCTGGGAGATTTTCTTTTTTCCTTTTTGTTTTTCTCCTTTTCTCGGTTTCTCATCTCTCTGCTCCAAAGGCAAGCTCACTTAGCACTTTTTGTTTGTTTCTTTGTTTCTGGCTCCTGTTTCTCTCTCCTTTCTCTCCTCTTTTGCATACCCATTTTAGTTCCGCACATCACAATCTACCCCCTCCTTCTTGCCTATCTGCACTGTGCATTGATCATCACACCCACAAGCAGCATAGGCATGGCCTACAGGAACTTGGTACACAGATTCCAAGCCCACCCTGTTGGCCCTAGTACGTGCCATAAAAATCCCATCCCAGTCACTCTCAGTCAGCTGGACCTGTCTTGCTGCACCATATCTGAGCAACTGGCCCTGCCCATTGGATAAGGAGATGAAAAGTAACGTGTCCTCAAATGAACAATCAACAAAGAATGCATAGCCCACCTGCTCAGACATAATTGAATAAAATGAAAAAAGGAGGACAAAACAAACAAATATACAATCAATAAATGAAGAAAATACCTAATGAATGTCAGACAGCAGACAATATCAAAATATATAAGAAAAAACAGGGCAAGATCTTTCCAGTAGACATTAAAATAAAACACCAGAGACTTTCCAGTAGAAAAAAAAGCACTAGAACTACCTGATAGTGAATTCAAATCTCTAATATTCAGAGCTATACAACAGTTGAAGCAAAAATCAGAGAAAAATGAGGAAAAAATAGACAAATTCACAGAAAAGACAGACAAAACAATGGAATAATTCAGGAAAATAATACAGGAACAAAATTCCAAAATAAACTCACAATTAGAAATCATACAAAAACAACAGTTAGAAATCCAAAAGATAAACAACAAGATTTCAGAAATGGACAGTGTTATAGAAGGTCTGAAGAGCAAGTTTGAAATGATGGAAGACAGGATCAGCCAAATTGAAGACAAACACTTGGATACAATGCTGTTTGAGGAAAAAATCAGAAAAAAGAACGAAGAAAAATTAAGAAACCCTGAGAATTATGCAGGATACAATCAAAAGCAAACATTTGTGAATGATTGGAGTTCCAGAACAGGGGGAGAAAACAGAAAATACAGAGAGGATCATTGAAGAATTGCTGACAGAAAACTTTTCTAATAGCATGAAAGATGAAAAGCTGACCATCCAAGAAGCTCAATGAACTCCATATAAGATAGACCCCCCCCAAAAAATTACCAAGGCATATCATAATCACACTCACTAAAACCAAAGACAAAGAAAGAATCCTGGGAGCAGCTCGAGAAAAACAAAAAGTCACATACAGAGGGAAACAATAAGACTAAGCTCTGATTATTCAGCAGAAATCATGCAGGCAAAAAGGCAATAGGATGACATATACAAAGCCTTGAAAGAAAAAAATGCCAGTGAAGAATGATAGATCATGAAAAACTTTTGTTCAAATATGATGAAATTAGGACATTTCTAGATAAACAGAAATTAAGGAAATATGTAAAATCAAACCAAACTTAAAAGAATTATTAAAGGGAGTCTTTTAGTCTGAGAACAAACAACATCACACCACAGCCTGAATCTAGGATGCAAGATTCTACTAGCCAGATATCAGCCTAGGAAATGAGCTCTCAAGGACTATCCCAAATCAAAAGAATTACAACAGGGAACCAGAGAGGTTAATCTGTAAATGACAACAATGTCAGAACAAAAAAAGAGGGAATAAACAGTGTAGGTATAGAAGTTGCTAATGGACAGGAAAGCAAGACAATATCAAGTAATAATAGACTGATCCAAACCTAGGAAGATAAGGGTAAATTTCAAGGTAAACACAAAGAAAGTTAACAAAACTATTCATCAAAATAAAGAAGAAAAACATGAAGTCTCAGTAAAGACAAAATCTACAAAAACAAAAGAAATGAAAAAAAAATTTAAAAAAAAGGAATTCACAGGAGAGTAAGAGGAACAAAGAAAATGTCAACACCACAAAAAAAGAACTACAAAATGACAGCAATAAACTCACATCTATCAGTAATTACACTGAATGTAAATGGTCTAAAGGCACCCATAAAGAGACAGAGAGTGAGAGAATGGATTAAAAAACAGGATCCATCAATATGCTGTCTACAAAAGACACACCTTAGAAACAAAGAGATAAATTTATTAAAAATCAAAGAACAGAAAAAAATATATCAAGCAAACAGCTACAAAAAAGAGCAGGAGTGGCAATACTAGCCTCAGATAAACTTTAAAACAAAATCCACAAAAAAAGACAAAGGGCATTACATAATGATTAAAGGGAAGATCCATCATGAAGACATAACCATAATAAACATCTACACACCCAATGACAGGGCTCCAAAATACATAAAACAAACTCTAACAGCATTGAAAAGAGAAACTGACAGTGCCACAATAATAGTAGGAGACTTCAACACACCACTCTCAGTAAAAGACAGAACATCTAGAAAGAAACTCAACAAAGATACAGAAGAGCTAAATCAACCAACTTGACTTTATAGACATATATAGAACACTTCACTGAAAGGCGCAAAATACATATTCTTTTCCAAACGCACATGTAACATTCTCCAGAATAGACCACATCTTAGGCCACAGAGTAACCCTTAAAAAAATCCAAAGCATTGAGTTAACACAAAGGGTGTACCCTGACCACAACACCATCAAAGTAGAAATTAACAGCAGGAAGAGCAAGGAACAAAAATCAGTTACATAGAATCACACCCTACTTAAAAACCACTGCGTAATAGAAGAAATCAGAGGCGGAATCAAAAAATTCCTAGAATCAAATGAGAATGAAAACACATCATACCAAAACCCTTGGGACACAGCAAAGGCAGTCCTCAGAGGTCAATTTATAGCAATAGATACACACATCAAAAAAGAAGAAAGGGATGAAATCAAAACATTAGCTACAAAACTTGAATGAATAGAAAAGGAACCGCAAAAAATGTCACAGTCAGCAGAAGAAAGAAATAAAGATCAAAGCAGAATTAAATGAAATAGAGACTAGAAAAACAATAGAAAGAATTAACAAACCAAAAGCTGGTTCTTCGAAAGCATCAACAAAATCAACAAACAGCCAAACTGACAAAAGAAAAACAGGAGATGACTCAAATACCTAAATAAGAAATGAAATGGGGGACATTATAACTGGCTCATCTGAAATAAAAAGGATCATAATAGAGTATTATGAAAAACTATACTCCAACAAATTTGAAAACCCAGAGGAAATAGACAAATTTCTAGAAACACACTACCTACCCAAACTAACACAAAATGATGTTGAAAATCTGAACAGACCCATAACAAGAGAAGAGATTGAAAAGGTTAAAAAAAAAAAAAAAAAAAAAAACTTCCAACAAAAAAAAGCCCTGGCCCAGAGGGCTTTACTGGAGATTTCTACCAAACATTCAGAGAACAGCTTACACCAGTACTACTCACACTATTGCAGAACATAGAAAAGGAAGCAACACTTCCAAATTCATTCTATGAAGCCATCATAACCCTGATACCAAAACCAGGCAAATACACCACAAAAAAAGAAAATTACAGACCAATATCTCTCATGAATATAGATACAAAAGTTCTCAACAAAATTCTAGCCAATAGAATTCAGCAACATATTAAAAAAAGACCAAGTAGGAGTCTTACCAGGTATGCAAGGATGGTTCACCATTAGAAATCAATCAATGTAATCCACTAAATAAATAAAAGGAAAGAAAAGAATCACATGATCATCTCAATTGACACAGAAAAGACATTCAATGAAGTCCAACACCCATTCCTGATTATAACTCTCAATAAAATAGGCACAGAAGGGAAATTTCTCAACATAATAAAGGGCATCGATGCAAAACCAATGGCCAACATCATTCTTAGTGGAGAGAGGCTGAAAACATTCATCTTGAGAACAGGAACAAGACAAGGATGCCTTTTATCACAGCTCCTATTTAGCAATGTGTTGGAAGTCCTAGCTAAAGCAATAAGGCAAGAAAAAGAAATAAAGGGCATCCAAATTTGTAATGAAGAAGTTATAGTGTCTCTATTTGTGGATGATATGATACTATACATAGAAAACTCAAAAGACTCCACGAGAAAACTACTGGAACTAATAGAAAGACTCAGCAGAGTAGCAGGACACAAGATAAACGTACAAAAATCAGTTGGATTCCTATAGACCAATAAAGAGAACGATGAAAAGGAAATCAGGAAAATAATACCATTTATAATAGCCCCTAAAAAATAAAATACTTGGGAATAAATCTAACCAGGAATGTAAAAGACCTACACTAGTAAAACTACAAAACACTACTGTAAGAAACCGAAAGAGATATACAGAAATGAAAAAACATACCATGATCATGAATAGGTAGACTCAACATTGTGAAAATTACAATTCTACCAAAAGCGACTTACAAATATAATGGAATCCTGATCCAAATACCAACAACATTCTTTAAAGAGATGGAAAAACTAAACATTAAATTTATATGAAAAGGAAAAATGCCCCAGATAAGTAAAGCACTACTGAAGAAGAAGAATAAAGTAGGAGGACTCCCACTACCTGACCTCAGAACCTACTATACAGCTATGGTAGTCAAAACAAGCTGGTACTGGTACAAGGGTGATAACTGACCAATGGAACAGAACTGAGAGCCCAGATGTAAATCCATCCACCTACGGTCAGCTGATCTTCGACAAGGTCCCAAAGTCCGTCAAATGGGGAAAAGACAGTCTTTTAACAAATGATGCTGGCAAAACTGGATGTCCATCTGCAAAAAAATGAAATAAGACCCATATCTCACAGCATATACAAAAACTAATTCAAAATGGATCAAAGATCTAAATATAAAGCCAAGGCTATAAAGTTCATAGAATAAAAAATAAGATTATTGCTAGAGGGCCTAACACATGGCATTAACAAACCACACAAACCATAAACAACAACACACAAACTCCAGAAGATAAGCTAGATAACTGGGATCTTCTAAAAATTAAACAGTTATGCTCATCAAAAAACTTCACCAAAAAATAAAAAGAGAATCTACAGACCAGGAAAAAATTTTTGGACATTACAGGTCAGACGAAGGTCTAATCTCTAACATCTATAAGAAAATCCAACATTGCTGCAACAAAAAGACAAATAATCCAATTAAAAAATGGGCAAAGGAAATGAACAAACACTTCAACAAAGAAGACATTCAAGTGGCCAACAGACATGTGAGGAAATGCTTGAGATCAGTAGCCATTAGAGAAATGCCAATCAAAGCCACAATGAGATACCATCTCACCCCAGTATTACTGGCATGAATAAAAAAAAACCTGGAAATAACAAATGTTAGAGAGGTTGTGGGGAGATCAGAACACTTATGTGCTGCTGGTGGGAACGCAAAATGATACAACCATTTTGGAAAACGATATGGCTCTTCCTTAGAAAGGTAGAAATAGAAATATATGATCCAGCAATCCCACTCCTAGGAATATATCCTAGAGAAATAAGAGTCATGACAGAAATAGACATATGCACACCCACGTTCATTGTAGCATTGTTCTCAATAGCAAAAAGATAGAAACAACCTAGATGCCAATCAACAGATGAATGGATAAACAATCTATGGTACATACACACAATAGAGTATTACACTGTGATAAAGAACTGATGAATCTGTGAAGCATCTCATAACATGGATGAATTTGGAGGGCATTATACTGAGTGAAATAAGTTAATCACAAAAGGACAAATATTGTTTGAGACAACTAATGTAAAAACTCATGAAAAGGTTTACACAAAAAAAGAAACAATCTTTCATGGTTATGAGGGAGGGGAGGAGTAGGGGTGGAAAAACACTAAATAGACAGTAGATGAATCGGTCTTTGGTGAAGGGTAAAACAGTACACAATACAAATGACCGATAAACACATGAAAATATGCTGAAGGGCATATTGCATTAGGGGAATACAACCACAATAAGATACCACTTCACATCTTCTTGAATAGCTATTATCAGAAAAGCTGAAAATAACAAGTTGGAGAGAATTTGAAAAAAAATTAAAGTACTTGTGCATTGCTGATGGGAATGTAAAATGGTGCAGCCACTGTGGAAAACAACCTGGAGATTCTTCGGAAAAGTTAAATATAGAACAACCACATGAACCAGCAATTCCACTCCTAGGTATATACCCCAAAGAATTGAAAGTGGGGAATCAGATACTCGCACAATGTACACTGCAGTGTTATTCACAATAGCCAAAAGGTAGAAACAACTCAAGTGTTCATCAACAGGTGAATGGTTTTATAATATGTGGTATATACATACAATTTATTCAACCATAAAAAGAAATGAAGTTCTTATACATGCTACAACATAGATGAACCTTGAAAACATTATGGCGAGTGATATGTCATATACAAAAGGACAAATATTGTATGATCCCACTTACATAAAATATCTATAATAAGCAAATGCATGGAAACAAAACAAAGTTTACTAGGGGATGGGAAAGGGGGAAGTGGGAAGTTATCGCTTAAGGGGTAATGAGTTTCTGTTTGGGGTGACAAAAAACATTTAGAAATGGATAGTGGTGATAGTTGCACAACATGGTGAATGTAATTAATACCACGAATTGGACACATAAACATGTTTAGGTTGATGATATTTTACAATAACATTTTTTAGAAAGCAGATTTGTAGTTCCCACCTAAGATCCTGGTTCCTATCCCTGGCTCCATATTATAACTACTTGGACAATTTTTGAAAACCAACAATAACCAAGCCCATAAGCCCCTGTCTCATATCAATTAAATCTAAATATCTTGGGCTGCAGATGGGCATCTGTTTTTTGTTTTTTGTTTTAAAGCTTCTCAGGTAATTGTAACAGCAGCTTGGGTTGAAAACTAATGATAGTGAATAAGAATCTCTGGGGTGAAACCTGGTAGGTAGATTGTATTAGTTTCCCAGGTAATAATTTTGCACATTAGGGTTTGAGGACCACTGCTCTAGAATGTCTTGAATTTTTCTGTGAAGAAGGATTTATCCTTCTTGGATGAGTGATTGACCTAACTATCACACTCATTTTTATTTTTCTTGATCAACAGAGATGCTAAGGTCATAATCTTTAACTTGCTGATTCATCTTTCTGGAAACCACATGGAGAGACATCTTCAGTCAAACTGGCTTTGATGTTCTCCTTCAAGACCAAAAATATTGGTTGATGAAAATCTGTACCTTCTAATCAGCCTTAATCATGTCTTACACTCTCAATCCAGAGATTTAGAATTTCCCTTCTAGGCTCTGAGGGTTGTGTTTATTTTTACTGCCAGTAACTTGTTTCTTTTGATATTTTTGAAATGGCTGTTACCAAACTCTATTGAGTTGGCTTTCCTTTTGCTTTGATAAATGAATTTCTATCTGCTCCTTTTCCACTTGGGAGATGTTCTTCAGCACTTAATTGTTGCTGTTTCTCCTCTGTGCTAGGTTTTGTAAAGTAAGACATGAATCTATACCTTGAGTGAATTACAATAACATAGAGATTGATAACCTACAAGAAACTACATTCTGGAGATTTTCCCCACTGTATTACATTTTCTTAACTGGTGTAGAAGTGGAAAAAATGAATGGTTATGGAAATTGGAAATGAGATGTAAACTCTCCATATTTCTATTATTTTTAAGCCCAAATTAATGTGATCATACTCACATAGTCCTGCCTAAAGATAAGTGAAGCTATGTAATTTCCCAATAATTACTAGATTTTATTATCCCTATTTTAAGGCTACTGTTAAATAGTGTTTTAGTAGACTGAATAGCACTTTAAGCATCAAGTTAACTTCTATAAACGTCTTCAGAACTATTGTTCTAATACTGGTGTGATTATTAGGAGAAATGAGAGAGGTGGAGAAAGGGAGCAAAACTTGAGAGAAGGGAAGAAAAGAAAAGGAAATAAGGGGAATGTCACAGTAGGAGTAGATTTTTATTATTTTGTTTTCTTTTTTGATTTGGCCTTGGTAGAGATAAGGCCTTTGTAATCTATCTTCTCTCCCTTTCCTCCTTATTTAATTTAACCTTGGAAGAGAAAAAGAAAATAGGAAACAAAAAGCACCTGAGTCAAAAACAAATAACCTAGTCAAGAAGTGGGAAAAGGATATGAACAGACACTTCAACAAAGAGAACATTCAAATGGCCCACAGAGACAAGAAAAGATGCTCAATATCATTAGCCATCAGAGAATGCAAATCAAAATCACCATGAGATACCATTTAACTCCCATTAGGATGGCTAAGAGAAAAAAAAAAAAACAAAAACACAGACCTACTGGACAGGTTGAGATTAGAGGACTGCCTGAGACTGTTGCCCTGAAATACTCTTCAAACTTTGAACCAAAACTAACCCTGGAGTCTCCTTTTAGCTAAATAAAAAATTGGTTAAAAAAGTAATCCATTAGTACTGAGCTTCCTTAAAAAATCACATATCTGAGACCTAACAGTCAACAATTACTTTAAAACAAAGATGAGAACATAAGGGCAGGAAAACTAGATTAATGGAAACAACCAAAATGGAAATAATGAGAATGTTCATGCATTGTGAAGAATGTAACCAATGTCACTCAACAAATTGGGTAGAAATTATTGAATGGGAATCTAAACTACTGTGGAAACCTTCACTGAAAACACAGTAAAATATATATTTTTTTACAAAGGACTTGAATCTTGGTACTGCATTCATATGTCTGAATTGGAGGTAGGGTAGAAAGAAAAAGCCAATATCAAAATATTTTGATATATGATAAATAAGGTTGGAGCTAAAGCTAAGTAATCTTATGAATTGGGAATGTAGAGAGATTGAAACTACTCCTAGATGTTCAAGGGGATAATTTCACTCTCAAACCAAACTGAACAGATTAAAAGAAGACTATGCAAAGCTTTTTCTAAAGCAAGTTATTCAACCTCGAGATGATAATGGAAAGTAATATTTACAATGCATCCAAATAATATCTACCTAAATATTTGTATAAATATGCATTTACTGATTTAGCAGTATTATTTTATTGAATGAATAGCCATCAAGGTAAATTATTTTGGAATACTATCCACAGGCAATAATGTATGAGAGTTCATATTCTAGCACAGTAGTTCTCAATGAGAGGCAATTTTGTCCCACAGGAGACTTTTGGAAATGTTTGGAGACATATTTCACATCCTACAATGCACAGGATATCCTCCTTCACCAAATAATTATCTAACCCAAAATGTCAATAGTATCGATGTTGAGAAATCCTGCTCTAGAGCAAGTTCACCTAGGTTCCAAATCTTGCTCCCATTACTTAATAACTGTATGACCTCAAGTAGGTTACTTAACTCAGTGCCTTAGCTTCCACATTTATAAAATGGGGGTAATATACCTATCTCATACACATGAACATAAAGAAAATGAAAAATCCTTACTATTGAACCACATCATGATGAATGGCGAAAAAATTGAAGTTGTCAAGGCTTTCATTCTTCTTGCATCTACATTCAATGCCCATGGAAGCAGCAGTCAAGAAATCAAATGTGTAAATCTCCTGCAAAACACCTCTTTAAAGTGTTACAAAGCAAAGATATTACTCTGATGACTAAGGTGCCCCTGACCCAAGGCATGGTATTTTCAATCACTTCATATGCATACAAATGCTGTACAATAAAAAAGGAAGACAGAAGAAGAATTTACATATTTGAATTGTGGTGATGATGAAAAATTTTAAATATACCATGAACTGCCAGAAGAACAAACAAATCTATCTTGGAGAAAGCACTGCCAGAATGCTGCTTAGAAGAAAAGATGGTGAGACTTACTCTCACTTATTTTGGACATGTCATCAGGAGGGACTAATTGCTTGAGAAAGACATCATGCTTGGTAAAGCAGAGGGTCAGCAAAAATGAGAGAGACCCTGAATGAGATGGAATGACACAGTGGCTGCAACAACGAGCTCAAACATAGCAACGATTGTGAGGATGGCACAGGACTGGACAACATTTCTTTCTGTTTGCATAAGGTTGCTATGAGTTGGAGTCAGCTCGATGGCACCTAACAATAACAACCTACCTATCTCATTGGGCAGCCATGGGGATTAAATAAATTCTCACACACAGTCTGTGGCATATAGTAAGTGGAACATAAAGTGTTTATGTGGCAGCCAATTGATCACTGAGCTGGACCATGATCACTACTGGTTGGCTAACCAGTATGGGGAAGCTGTTTAAGGGAGACTCCAAGCAACTGTCATGATTTACCTGCATCTCTACATTGTCAATATCTTTGCAGCAGAATTTGGGAGAGCAAGGGCCTAGAATGCAATATCAGAAGCTGACCTTGTGAGGAGTATGTATTAATCTCACTAAGATTGCCAGTGTGCTGAGTGTACCACCTGCAAAATGGAGCTGAAAATTATCATTACCATCTGAAGAATAATATAACTACGTATGAGCATCATCTAAGAGTCAGGTGCCCTAAAGTTTTTCAATGGCTATCACTAAGCAGTAACCTTGGAAAAGTAACTTTCTCTCTCTGGGCCTCTGTTTTCCATGTGCAAAAGTGAGGCAATAGACTGGAAATTCTTTAGGGACATTTTTAGGTCTGACTTCATAGGATTCAATACGCAAAGCTTGTATTTAATACTCCCACTCTCTACTTCTATACCTCCTCTCTCAAAAATTGATGTCACACTGCAGAGGTTCCCTAGGCATATTTTAGGGTACTGATTCTTTTTCATCTCAGCATCCCTAGTAGCTAACATAATGTCTAGCTTATAGTAGGTGTTTATAAGTTTTTAAGGTTCCTTTCGTAAGAACACAGCAGTGATATGTGAGGGTGTGGCTACTGAGAAGAACCGTGTACCTACTGCATGCAATATCTTAAGAACTGTTTCTAATAATTGCTGGGACGAGGGGGTGGATCTGTGTTGGGGGGTGCTTATTTTGAAACAATTGCTTACTTCAGTTTCAGTTGCTCATTTCTCACTAAGTTTTCAATTACTCACTTGAGGCCAGAGTATGAGTAATATTTTATTTTACTTTATTTTCAGGCTTCTTACCTTTCAATGGATTTATTTACAGACAGTGAGCTTCCCACCTTTGGTGAGTGTACCCAAAAATTTAAAGTAAAAAGTTTATCATAAGGAACCACAAGGTGATAGATATGAAGAATAGTCAGCACTATTGATAAACTGGATTTTTATCTAAACAGGAGCTGTTTAGGGGAGAAATGAGGGCTACTGCTTGAAATGTCCCTTAGGCTCAGTTTAGGGAAGCCCCGAATGTCATAATCAGAACTTTTCATTTTGAAGGCACTTGGAATTCAATAGTATAAATAAGGCTGCCCTTTAAGAAAATTAATCTTATTGAGTGCTATGGTTAAATTGGAGTACAGTAAGATAGGAGGAAGGTATGGGAGATTACTTAAGATGCTAACTTAACAAATAGAGTATGACCTACTGTGATAGTTTTTTTCTTCCAACCAGCCATCTGGTAGGGCTGCACTTCCCTTATCCCTTTAAAATTAAGCAACATGTAAAATATATATATATATGTTGACATAGCAATGCTTACAAAAATACCTCAAGGGAGAAGGGCATAACGGGCAAGCATAGAAGGCATATGCTATTTGCGTAAAAAAAAACCCAAAAAACAAAAAACAACAGTGAAGTTGAAACTACAAAACACTATTGCCAGAAAACAAAAGAGAACTACATAAATGGAAAAACGTACCATGTTCATGGATAGGAAGACTCATCGTTGTGAAAATGTCAATCCTACCCAAAATGACCTACAGATATAATGCAATCCTGATCCAAACACCAACCAGATTCTTTATCGAGATGGAAAAACTAATCACCAACTTTATATGCAAAGGAAAGAGGCCCTAGATACGCAAAGAATTATTGAAGAAAAACTAACAAAGTAGGAAGCTTCACATTACCTGACTTTAGAACCTACTATACAGCCAGAAAAGCATTGCTGAAGAAAAATAACAAAGTAGGAAGCCTCACACTACCTGATCTCAGAACCTACTATACAGCCATGGTAGTCAAAATAGCCTGTTGGTACAACTACTGACACACTGACCAATGGAATAGAATTGAGAACCCAGATGTAAATCCATCCACCTATGGTCAGCTGATCTTTGACAAAGGACCAAAGTCCATCAAATGGGAAAAGACAGTCTTTTTAACAAACGGTGCTGGCAAAACTGGATGTCTATCTGTAAAAAAATGAAATAGGACCCATACCTCACACTATACGCAAAAGCTAACTCAAAATGAATCAAAGACTTAAACATAAAACCTAAAATGATAAGAATCATGGAAGAAAAATTAGCAACAATGCTGGGGCCCTAATACATGGCATAAATTCAATACAAACTATAACTAACAATACACAAACACCAGAATATAAACTATACAACAGGGAACACCTGGAAATTAAGTGCTTATGTTCATCGAAAGATTTCACCAAAAGATAAAAAGAGAACCTACAGACTGGGAAAAAAATTTTGGCTATGGTATATCTGACAATGGTTTAATCTCTAAAATCTACAGAATACTTCAACACCTCAATAACAAAAAGACAAACCAATTAAAAAATGGGAAAAGGATATGAACAGACACTTCACTAACAGACATATGAGGAAACACTCGCCATAATTAACCTTTAGAGAAATGCGAATCAAAACTACAATGAGATACCATCTCACCCAGACGTTACTGGCACTTATCAAGAAAACAGAAAATAACAAATGTTGGAGAGGGTGCGGGGAGATTGGAACTCTTATGCACTGCTGGTGGGAATGTAAAATGGTACAGCCACTATGGAAAATGATATGGTGTCTCCTCAAAAAGCCAGGAATAGAAATACTATATTATCCGGCAATCCCACTCCTAGAGAAATAAGAGCCATCACATGAATAGACATATGCACACTCATGTTCACTGCAGCATTATTCACAATAGCAAAATTATGGAAACAACCTAACTGTCCATCAACAGATGAATGTATAAACAAATTATGGTACATACACACAATGGAATACAACGCAACTATAAAGAACAACGATGAATCTGAAAAACATCTCACAGCATGGATGAATCTGGAGGGCATTATGTTGAGTGAAATAAGTCATTCGCAAAAGGACAAATATTGTATGAGACCCTATTATAAAAACCCAAGAAAATGTTTGCACACAGAAAAAAAAGTCTTTCATGGTTATGAGGAAGGGGAGTGGCGGGGAGTGAAATCACTAACTAGACAGTAGACAAGTGTTAACTTTGGTGAAAGGAAAGACAACACATAATATAGGGAAAGTCAGCATAACTTGACCAAGGTAAAGCCATACAAGCTTGTTAGACACATCCAAATAAGTTGAGGGACCAAGTTACTGGGGCTGAAGGCTGGGGAACATGGTCTTAGAGGACATTTAGGTCAATTGGCATAACCTAGTTCATAAAGAAAATGTTCTACATCCTACTTTGTAGAGTAGCGTCTGGGATCTTAAAAGCTTGTGAGCAGCTATTGGTGTCATCATGTTTGGGGCAAAGGAGAATGAAGAAAACCAAAGATGCAAGGAAAATATTAGTCCAAAGGACTAATGGACCACATGAACCAGAGACTTCACCAGCCTGAGCCCAGAAGAAATAAATGGTGCCTGCCGATCACCACCAACCGCTCTGACAGGGATTACAATAGAGGTTTCCAGACAGAGTGGGATAAAAATGTAAAGCAAAGTTGAAATTCACCAAAAAAAGACCAGACTTACTAGTGTGACTGAGCTGGAGGAGTCCCCGAAATTACGGCCCCCAGACACCCTGCTAACTCAGAACTGAACCACTCCCAAATTCCACTTTTTAGCTAAACATTAGACTGGCCTATAAAACAAACAGTAACACACAGGAACGAGCTTCTTAATTCAATCAAGTATAGGAGACCTAATGGGCAACATCTTCCCAAAAGCAAAGAAGAGGAGGCAGGAAAGGACAGGAAACCTGAACGAATGGACATGGGGGATGCACGTTGTAAAGGGAAAGGGTGAGAGTGTTGACACGTTGGAGAAAATCCAACCAATCACAAAACAATTTGTGTGTAAATTTTTGAATGAGAAACTAGCTCTGTAAACTGTCACCTAAAACACACACACACAAAGATTTAAAAAAATTGAGGCAGCAACCAAAATAAGTTTCCAAGCTGCTCATTTGTTAGCCAAGTTGTTTACTGATGGTAAGTTAATTTAATCATGTTTCAATTACTGCAGCCAACAAAATATGTCCACAGAAAATAAAATTGCTTACCAGTATTAGACTTTTAGAAAGAACAGCTGATCACAGAATTGAGGACATTGGGAGCAATATTAATAGTCCATAAAAAAAAAAAAAGGGAAATTATTTCAAGTACTCTTCCTTGGCTCTTGATGAGTAAATAGATGTTACTGATACTGATCCTTTGTTGCTGTTTAAGAAGTCAAAGACAAGTTTGAAGTGAATAAAGAATTGGCCTCTATGAATAGTGTTTGTGGAACAACAATAGGCAAGAATATTTTCAAAGAAGTTGAGAAAACACTAATTCAATACAACTTGAAATGGAATCTTCTAAGTTTGCTATAACTGATAGTAAAAGTATGTGTGTCGTTGCTAGGTGCCATCGAGTCAGTTTCGACTCATAGTGAAAAGTATGTGTAGAGCACAAAAAAATCTTAGTTGGAAATATTTACAAAGCTTTTGAAAATATAAGATGTTTAAAGCCTACAGTAATTTGTTGTCTTAATTGTAGGCACATTACAGAAAAATATTTAAATCTATCATTTGTTATTGAACCAGTAGTGTCAAAAGTGAATTTAATTTGCTTTCTTAACTTAATCATCATCAGTTTCATGACTTTTTGTTAGAAATAGAAGCTGAATATCTGGACTTGTCCTCCTACACAGCTCTTTGATGGCTTAGCAATGTTAAAGGTTTATTGTGATGTTTTCAGCTCAGGGCCAAGACTGAAATTTTTCTGAATGAGAAAAACACCCTTAACCATTTTTATAAAACACTGAATGGCTTTGGAAATTAGCTTTTGCTGCAGACTTTTTGTTTTTAATGAACTCAACCTAAAATTACAAGATAAAAGAACACATATGATAACCTTAAAAAGTGGTAAAATCACTGAAGTGCAACTAACATTGTTTGAATTATAAGTGATATCAATTTGCTTCATACACTTCCAGCGCTGTCAAAATTTAAGAAGTGACATCTCGATTCCTACACAAATTTGCCGCAGACAAATTTTCTGCACTCAAACTACAGTCCTAGTAGCATTTTTTGGATCTCGATGCAAGTAAAAAGGAAATTTCAGTATTTTGAAATCTATTTAACTGTGCGATTCATGAGCTTCCATCTAACATTTAATTGGAAGTGATGGATTCCCAATGTAATTTCATGCTAAAATCCAATATCAAGCAAAAAATCTAAAGGAATTGTATAAATGCCTTTCCAGTGATGAACACGCTCAATTAAAATCATATACTCATGGATTAATATTGGTAATATCTAACTGTATGAAAACACATTTTCAAAGATGAAACGTGAAATCTCATTATACATCAGCATTGTTGCTATTAGTTGCTGTTGAGTCAATTCTGGCTCATTGTGACCCTATGGGTGCAGAGAGAACTGCCCCATACAGTTTTTAATGCTGTGACCTTTCTGAAGCAGATCCCCAGGCTTGTCTTCCAAGGTGCCTCTGAGTAGTTTCAAACCACCAAACTTTGGCTAGTAATTGAGGGTTTAACGTTTTGTGCCATGCAGGAATACCATACATCAGCATTAAGAGAATGTAATTAATTTTGATGGTAGGGCCCACTGCCTTTGAACCCCAATTAAGTGAAATGTTATCCCGTCAATAAAAAAAAAAAATACATTGTTCTCATTAGTAGACCTGTAATACCAAAAAATTGTACTCAATTATTATTATAGTTGGAATTTTGCCAATAAAAATTATTAATTTTTTTTCTCTCTTCTTACATAATATCCTCAACTTGGCCTCTTGGCTTGCAAAGCCTATAATACTATTTGGCCATTTACAGAGAAAGGTTGCTGACCTCTGTTTTAAGCCACTGATACTTTGGTGAATTTTTATTACTTCAGCATAACCTGGTACACCCTGACTGGAGTACAAAAGAGATTTGTAAGGGATGTTACTGAGGAAGAATCTATATAAATTAAAATCTGATTACATATATAGGGTATAGGACTTCCGGGCAACATGGCGCTATAGTCAGAAGCACCACACCGTCCCTCCGCAGCAAAGATCAGAAAAACTAAGTCAAACGGAGTCACACGTCAATCCTGAAACCCTAAGCAACAAATGAAGAGATAAAGAACTCAGCCAAGCACCAAATGGAATAAGAAACTGACTGAGAAAAGACAGCGAGGAGAGATACATGCAGAGGTCCCCTATCAGCTACCACAGCACAGAGCTGCCATCTTGGACTCCTATCCGAGATCAGCAAACAGGGTTACGAGAAAGCAGCTTCACGGAGCTTCCAGAAGGAGACAGAACAACAGGTAACCAGCAATATATGCTTTCCCACCCCCTACCCTTCATCACCCCCTCTTGGCCTCCTCTGCTTCCTGCAGCCACAGTCTCTTGGCCAGGAAGCACCAGCTTCACCCCACTGTCGCTTGGATTACACCCACGTGCACTGGCCACTCCCTGAGTGCCTTTTGTTGGCTGCTGGTGTTGCTTTCTTTTTTCCACTTCTTTAGATTTCTTCCTTACCACTCACAACAACCCCCTACTTTCTCTCTAATACCTGGCTCCATGCACCATCTTTGATTCTTCCTGAAAGGCTGCAACAAACAGATTGACTGTAAAACTGCTTCCCAGCCTGTGCCTACAAGCTGGTGGGACCTCCGGGGCTTTTTTGTTTGTTTGCTCTCATTTGTTCTGTTTTGATTTATTTGTTTGTTTTCTTTTTCTTTTCTTGGCTTGGGAGCCCCTTATAGCCAGGCAGTACCACGCAGCTTGGAAGCTACTCCTTTACTCTGTGCAGACGCACAGGGACATTCCTGGAGGCATTTCTTTTTTCTTGTTTTTTTTTTTTTTTTCTCTCTGTTTTGTTTTTTTCTTTCTTATTACCTTTTTGTCTTTCTTCACATCCAGTTTCTCAATTGGTTAATTTTTTTTCTTTTACCCTTTTTCTTTTTCTTCATTTTTGTTTTTACCCATTCCTCAGTCTCTCATCTCTCAACACCAATAGCAAGCTCCCTTAGCACTCTTTTATGTTTGTCTGTATGTTTTTGGCTCCTGTTCCTCTCTCCTCTCTCTCATCTTTCCCATACCCATCTTAGCTGCACACATCACAATCTACCCCCTCCTTCCTGCATACCTGCACTGTGCGCTGACCATCACTCCCAAGCATCACAGGCATGGTCTACTGGAACCTGCCCTGCATTGATTCCCAGTCCACACAGTCAGCCCTGGTACGTGCCACAAACAACCCATCCCAGCAATTCCCATTCACCTGGATCTGCCCTGCTGTACCATACCTGAGGGACTGACCCTGCTCATTGGAGAAGGAGATGAAAAGTATCGTGCCCACAGAAGAACAAACAACAAACAATACACAGCCCGCCTGCTCAGATGTAACCAAATAAAACAAAAAAGCAGATGAAACAAACAAATCTACAATCAATAAATGAGGAAAATAACCACTGAATGCCCAGAAGACAGCAGACAGTATCAAAATATTTACAAAATCAGGACAGGATGGTTCCAGTAGGTGTCCAAAATAAAACACCAGATGACCTTCCAGTAGAAGAAAAGGCACTAGACCTAACTGATAGAGAATTAAAATCTCTAATATTCAGAATTATCCAAGAGTTGAAGCAGAAAGCAGGAAAAATGAGGAAAAAATAGACAAATTCATGGAAAAGGCAGACAAATTCATGGAAAATGCACACACAAAAAGGAAGAATTCAAGAAAATAATACAGGAACAAAATGCTAAAATAAATTCACAACTAGAAATCATACAAAAACAACAATTAGAAATCCAAAAGATAAACAACAAGATTTCAGAAATGGACAGTGTCATAGAAGGGCTGAAGAGCAGGTTTGAAATGATGGAAGATAGGATCAGCAAAATTGAAGACAAACACTTGGCTACAACTCTGTTTGAGGAAAAATCAGAAAAAAGAATGAAGAAACACTGAGAATTACGTGGGATGCAATCAAAAGCAAAAATGTGTGTGTGATCAGAGTACCGGAACAGGGCGAGAAAACAGAAAACACAGAGAGGATCATTGAAGAATTCCTGCAAAAAACTTCCCCAATATCATGAAAGATGAAAAGCTGACCATCCAAGAAGCTCAACGAACCCCATGTAGGATAGATCCCAAAAGAAAATCACCAAGGCATATCATAATGACACTCGATAAAACCAAAGACAAACAAAGATCCTGAGAGCAGCTTGAGAAAAACAAAAAGTCACATACAGAGGAGAAACAATAGAAAAAGGCAATGGGATGACATGTATAAAACCTTGAAAGAAAAAAATTGCCAGCCAAGAATAATATATCCTGCAAAACTCTCATTCAAATATGATGGTGAAATTATGTCATTTCCAGATAAAAAGAAATTAAGGGACTATGTAAAAACCAAACCAAACTTACAAGACTTATTAAAAGGATTCCTTCGATCTGAGAACAAACAACATCAGATGACAGGCTGAATACAGGACCCAGGATTGTACCAGCCAGATACCAACCTAGGAAATGAACACTTAAAGACTATGCAAAACCAAAAATATTACAGCAGGGAACCAGAGAGGTTAATCTGTAAATGACAACAGCATGGAAACAATAAAAGAGGGAATATATGGTGTAGGTATATAGAACCTTCTAATTAAGAGGAAGGCAAGGTGATACCAAATAATAATAGACTGGTTCAAATCTAGGAAGATAAATTTCAAGGTAACCACAAAAAAAGTTAACAAACTTACTCATCAAAATAAAGAAGAAAAACATAAAGTCTCAGTAAAAACAAAACCTACAAGAACAAAAGAAATGAATAAAAATTCACAAACAAAAGAACTCAGCAGAGGGAAGTAAGAAGAACAAAGAAAAGGTCAGCACCACAAAAAAAAGTGCCACAAAATGCAATCCCACTCCTAGGAATATATCCTACAGAAATAACAGCCATCACATGAATAGACGTATGCACACCCACATTCATTGCAGCGCTGTTCACAATAGCAAAAAATGGAAACAACATATGAATGGATAAATGAACTAGGGTATATACACACAATGGAGTATAATGGAAAGATAAAGAACATTGATGAATCTGTGAAGCATTTCATAACATGGATGAAAATGGAGGATATTATGCTGAGTGAAATAAGTCAATCACAAAAGTACAAATATTGTATGAGACCTCTACAGTAAAAACTCATGTAAAAGTTTACACACAAAAAGAAAGAATTTTTGTTGGTTCTGAGGGATGGGAGGGGTCGGGGAGTCTAAATAGACAATAGATCAGTGGTAACTTTGGTGAAGGATAAGACAGTACACAATACTGGGGAAGCCAGCACAACTTGTACGAGGAAAGGCCATGGAAGCTCCATAGACACATCCAAATTCCCTGAGAGACTGACTTGCTGGGTGGAGGGCTGTGGGGACCATGCTCTCAGGGAACATCTAGCTCAATTGGTATAACACAGTTTATAAAGACAATGTTCTGCATTCTACCTTAGTGAGTAGCGTCTGGGGTCTTAAAAGCCTGTGAGCAGCCATCTAAGATACTCCACTGGTCTCATCCCTTCAGGAGCAAGGGAGAATAAAGAGAACAAGATACAAGGAAAAGTTTAGTCCAAAGGACTAATGGACCACAGCTACCATGGCCTCTACCAGACTGAGTCCAGTACAGCTAAATGGTGCCTGGATACCACCACTGATGCTCTGACCAGGATCACAGTGGAGGGTCCTGGACATAGCTGGAAAATGATATAGAAGAAAATTCTAACTCACAAATAAAGATGAGATTTACTGGCCTGACAGACTGGAGAAACCCTGAGAGTATGGCCCCCAGGCCCCCTTTTAGCTCAGTGGTGAAATCACTTCCAAAGTTCGCAATTCAGGTGGGGATTGGACAGCCTCATAAAACAAAATGGGACTAATGACGCACAGCAGTCCAGTGACAGGGACTAGAAGGCAGAAGGGACAGGAAAGCTGGTGATAGGGAATCCATGGTTGAGAAGGGACAGTGCTGACATGTTGTAGGGTTGTTAACCATTGTCATAGGGCAATATGTGTACTAACTGTTTAATGAGAAACTATTTGTTTTTCAAACCTTTATCTAAGGTACAAAAAAAAAAAAGAATTATCTATGTGAGATCTAATTGACAACAGTATCTCAAAAGGTTTTTGGGAAGCCTAGGGGGCAGTGAGTTGAAGATAATGGTGATGGAATAATCTGGAAAAGGATAGTGAGAATATCAGCACAACTGGAAGAATGTAATCGATGTCAACGAATTGTACATGTGGAAACTTTTGAAATGGTGTAACTTTGGCTATGTATATTTTCACAAAAAAATAAAAGGTCCTCCAAGGTCGAGAAGGGAGAGTGTTGACACATCGTGGAATTGTTAACCAATGTCATAAAACAATATGTGTACTGACTGTTTAATGAGAAACTATTTGTTCTGTAAACCTTCTTCTAAAGTACAATAAAAAGAATTCACAAAAAAATTAAAAAATAAATATATAGGGTATAAGAAAAAAAGTCATAGATGACTTCAAATGTTATCATCTAGGAGGTAAACGGCAGGAGGTTCACTTCATTAAAAGAAATAGTAAGCAGTGGACCTGTTTTTAGTAATTCATTTTGGAAATGTTAATTTTAAGGTACTGATAAAGTATCCATGTGAAAGACTGTCACACATACAATACATCCTGGAAGTGTGTGTCACCCAACAACTAGACCCATGTTTATTTAGGATTTTTTTAATTTGCAATCACTGTTGCCACTTTTATAAATTTGATTTAGAGTAAAAAACACATCTCAGAGGAATTTCAGATTCATATTTTGAATGTGCAGCAGTTGATCTGAAAGTAAATTAAGGAGCAAAGCATAAAAATGTTTTAGGCAAAGAATTACAATAACATTTATAAAATCTTATAAAATTAAAATAGCCTGTTCTAGAGAATAAGTTTCTTGAAAGAAGAATCCAAATCTTAGTTACATTTGTGTCCCCCACAATACTTGATTATAGTAGGTTCCCAGTATTTGTTGGATGAATAAATACATAAAGGTAAATAACAAGTTCACCCCCCCAAACTTAAATATAATAAACTTCAAGAACTTAAAAACCTAGATGCAAGAGTATTTATAGATCTGCCTGTTAGAATTACTACCTTTCTTAATGTTAGGCTGTCAAGGGTGGCCACACTTAGTACATACTTGTGATACTATTATTTACATTAAACAATCCTGTATTTACTCAGCACTGTATGTATAATGGAGCCCTGGTGGCTGCAGTGGTTAAGAGCTTGGCTGCTAACCAAAAGGTCGGCAGTTTGAATCCACCAGCTCCTCCTTGTCAGCCTTAGCTTTATTAAATCTCATTTAGCAAAATAAACTGCTCATTATCATAATGTTGCTTTATGACACATTTCTCTGACAAATGTCCACCTGAAATCTGCAAATTTTCTATTTGTAGATATGGACTTCAATGATTATATTAGCAGAATTTAAAAGAAACCGTCATGTTATTTCAAATTAGTCTTTGATTAATAGATTGACTGCTTTTAAGTTGCTATTCTCTGGGAATTTGAGTGCTCTGGGAATTTTGTAATTGTATTGGTATGAATAGGAGTCGACTCAACAGCAATCATCAACAGCAACATTAGTTCCCTAGAGCTGCTCTAACAAAATATCACAAAGGCTTGGAGCGACATCTGTCTCCTTCCTCACATGGCCGTCTTTTCTCTGCCTATATCTATCTCCAAGTCTGTTTTCCTCTTTTATAAGACACTACTCAGATAGTGTGAGGACCTGCCATGTTCTGGTATGATCTCAGTTAACTGATAATATCTTCAAAGATACTATTTTCAAACAGTGCCACATTAAGAGGTACCAGTGGTTAGGACTAAAACACATTTTTTGGAGGACACAATTCAATCTGTGACAATAATCTCGCAACAAATGTACTAATAAATTTCAGACTATTAAGAGTTTAATGAAGATAGGAAGGACATTTTTTCTTTTATTCCATGGTTCAGAACAGTGCACAAATATGTTACACTTCTAGTAAGCTATATGGTAGAAATATTGTTTGAAAAAATGATTTCTTTGTTAGCATCAACCAGGCTGCTTTTGGTTTCTACAGAGTTCTCAAATGGGCTTCTCTAAACTGGAATTTCAGGGAAGAAGGCATTGAGAAAAGGCTTATCAGACATAGAAAAGGATTTTCCATGCTATTTAAACAACAAATGCACCCTTCTAAAAAAGAACTCCCGATACACAAATTTGGATATACAATGTACTAAAACACAACAGTGATTATATGGTAATATCAACTCACTGTGAAAAAATATAAATCAACTCTCATCATACAGAACTCAGCAACATTATTAAAACACTTAAGTAGGCCACCCAGAACTGCTACAAAAACAATTTCTCACAAGATAAAGCCTTTTAAGGAAAGTAGTATTTTCATTGAGCTATGGAGGAAAACATGTATTGAATATATCAAGGGCCTTGCTATGTTTACTAATTAATGAAATTTCACAAACCCTACCTACTCCAAGGATTCCCTGGTTGGCACAAACGTTAAGATTTTATCTGCTAACTGAAAGGTTAGCGGTTCAAGCCCACCCAGACACACTTCAGAAGGAAGGCCTGGCAATCTGCTTCTGAAAGGTCTCAGCCTTAAAACCCGATGGAGCAAAGTATCTTGGAATCCACTCCAAGGCAACTGCTTTATTTTTTTTTTAACCTATTTCAAAATATCTGTCCCAGAGGCTTACAATGACCCCAGAATTTCTTACTTTAGAATTATTCCTTTGGGCTAGATTCCTTTTTCTGGAAGATTATTAAATTATTTCAGATTGGCTTTGTTTTCATTTTCTAAGGATGCCATAGCAAAATACCATAAAGTAGGCTTATAAAAACAAACATTTATTGTCTCACAGTTTTGGAGATTAGTAGTCTGAATTCAAGGTGTTGAGAGGGCCATATTTTCTCCAAAGGACCTAAGGGAAGCTCTTTTCTTGTCTCTCCCTGCTTCTGGTAGACCCTGGCATTTCTTGGCTTGTAGCTGCAGCATAACTCCTTTGTCACATTGCTATCTTCCTTCTGTCTGTTTTTCTGGGTCTCTTCTACTCTTTTATAGGACACCATTCAGATTAAATTATGACCCATCCTAATCCAGTACGACCTCATGTTAACTTTACTGATAACACTTTCAAAGACCCTACTTCCAAACAAGTTCACTGAACTGTGTGAGTATGTGTGTGTAAAGATGCACACATATGCACGAAGTTGTGCCTCTAAATCCTAAACAATCATGAAACTGCTAAGATAAGGACCCTACTATTCAATCTGATTGGGTCACACACAAATACACTTTACAAAGTGTTGGCAACTGAAAGCCATGATTATTGTTTATAAAAGGTAGACAGTAAACAACAGGAACAGATAATTTATAGAAAGCAAATAGTAAACAACAGGAATAGACTTGAGGTGAACTTGTCTCCTCAACCCCTACAAGTACCTCACTTAGCATCACAGGAGAGAAACCCACTTATGGCTAATAGTGGACCTGCTCAACCTTCTCAAATTGCTTATGTCCATTTCTATGTCTCTCGGGTGGGCACACTGTGAATCAGGTGTCAGCAAGTGTCTCTCTCTGTCTCTCTCCGCGGTGTGTTCTCAGGTCAGGTGTAGTGTGGTTGTGTTTGTTCTCTCCCTATTTGCCTCTCTCCATGGATTTTCTTGGCTGAGTATGGCACCCTGTGTTCACTGGTCAGCTCTCAACCAGCAGCTTCAGGACACCTTAGGCCAGTGCCAGGGTTAGGCCAGCATTATGACAGCTCTTGAGGCAAAACTGTTTTACAGGCAACCCCTTAGGATGTATTCCAAAGCCTCTGCGGGTAACCTCTCAGCCCCCTCAGGACAGGCCTCCTCTCAGTCTCCTCTGGACAAGCCTCTACTCAGCCCTTTTGCCTGGATGCCCAGCTCCACTCCGTGGGCCAACCCTGCTGGCTGCCGCCATCTTCTTTGTTAACCGACTCACCCATGGCCAACATCTTCAGGTCTTGTGTTTCCCACTGTTTGCACTGCCGCCATTTCTTAGCTGCTTGGCTCTGCTGTGCTTGTTACTGTTTCTTTTGGTCTTTAATGTTATCAGCTCAATGTTACCAGTTCAGTACAGCCCTTTCACTCAGGTCTAGGCAGATCTCAGCACAGTGACCCCGGGTCCAAAGGATGCACTTCTCACAAAAAAAAAAAAAAAAAAAAAAAAAAAACACTTTTGTAAGATTGGTCGCTTATATGGGAAAACTCCTTGTTAATGTCAAGGCATGGCTTTCCTAGCAGGATCATAAACAAACCAATCCCTTAGGTGGATCATAAACCAACCAATCCTATTGGGTGGATTGCAAGCCACTTAGGAGAATAGAAAACCAACCAATCCCTGCAAGCTGCTTAAGTGGATAGCAAACTGACCAATCACTTGAGAGATTGCAGCCCAACCAATAATTTTGGGAGAATTGTAAAGTCAGAGCCAGAAAAGACACATAAAAGAAATCCACTGCACCACAGTGAACTTGACAGGTATCAGGGGTTAGGACTTCAACATAAATTTTTGGAGGACACAATTCAATTCTGAATTTAGAGACCACCTCAAGAATAGATCTGATGCACTGAATACTAATGACAAAGACCAGACGAGATGTGGAGTGACATCAAGGACATCATACAAGAAGAAAGCAAGAGATTATTAAAAAGAAAGAAAACACTAAAATGGATATCAGAGGAGACTCTGAAACTTGTTCTTGATTGTTGAGTAGCTAAAGCAAAAGGAAGAAATAAAATGGAGTAAAAGAACTGAACAGAAGATTTCAAAGGGTGGCTCAAGAAGACAAAGTAAAGTATTATAATGACATGTGCAAAGCCTGGAGTTAGAAAACCCAAAGGGAAGAATACATTTGACATTTCTCAAGCTGAAAGAACTGAAGAAAATTTCAAGCCTCGAGTAGCAATAGTGAAGGGTTCTAGGGGCAAAATACTGAATGACAAAGGAAGCATCAAATGAAGATGGAAAGACTACACAGAGTCACTGTACCAAAAAGAATTGGTTGAAGTTCAGTCATTTCAGGAGGTAGCATATGATCAAGAGCCAACGGTAGTGAAGGAAGAAGTCCAAGTTGGACTGAAGTCACTGGTGAAAAACAAGGCTCCAGAAATTGACAGAATACCAATTGAGATGTTTCAACAAACGTATGCAGCACTGGAAGTGCTCACTTACCTAAGCCAAGACGTTTGGAAGACCGCTACCTGGCCAACTGACTGGAAGAGATCCATATTGATGCCTATCCCAAAGAAAGATGATCCAACAGAATAGGAAATTATCGAACAATATCATTAATATCACAGACAAGTAAAATTTTGCTGAAGATCATTGAAAAGCAGTTGCAGCAGTACATCTACACGGAACTGCCAGAAATTCAAGCCAGATTCAGAAGAGGACGTGGAACAAGGGATATCATTGCTGATGTCAGATGGATCCTGGCTGAAAGCAGAGAATACCAGAAAGCTATTTACCCTTGTTTTATTGACTGTGCAAAAGCATTCGACTCTGTTGACCATATCAAATTATGGATAAAATTGCAAACAATGGGAATTCCAGAACACTTCATTGTGGTCATGAGGAACCTGTACATAGATCGTGAGATAGTTGTTCAGACAAAACAAGGGGATACCGCATGGTTTAAAGTCAGGAAAGGTGTGGGTCAGGGTAGTAACCTTTCACCATATTTATTCAATCTATAGGCTGAGCAAATACTCAGAGAATCTGGACTATATGGATAAGAACAGGGCATCAGGATTGGAGGAAGACCTTTAACAACCTGTATTATGCAGATGATGCAATCTTGCTTGCTGAACGTGAAGAGGACTTGAAGCACTTATTGATGAAGATCAAAGACCACAGCTTTCAGTATGGATTACAACTTAACATAAAGAAAACAAAAATCCTCATAATTGGACCAATAAGCAACATCATGATAAATGAAGAAAAGATTGAAGTTGTCAAGGATTTCATTGTACTTGGATCCACAATCAACACCCATGGAAGTAGCAGTCAAGACATCAAACGACACATTGCATTGGGCAAATCTTCTGCAAAAGACCTCTTTAAAGTGTTAAAAAGCAAAGATGTCGCTTTAAGGACTAAGGTGCTCCTGACCCAAGCCATGGTGTTTTCAGTTGCCTCATATGCATGCGAAAGCTGGACAATGAATAAGGAAGACTGAAGAAGAATTGATGCCTTTGAATTGTTGGCTAAGAATATTGAATATACCATGGACTGTGAAAAGAATGAACGAATCTGTCTTGGAAGAAGTACAGCCAGAATGCTCCTTAGAAGCAAGGATGACAAAATAAAGTAATAAGAGGGACAAATTATAGAAAAACTGTGGGTTTTTTTTTCTGCCCAATTAGGGCATGCTTAGATGATATGTTTCCTTGGGAAGCTCTATGTTTCCAAGGGCTAATGTGAAGGAAGCAGTCACGTGAAAAGTTTTGCAACCAATTAGGGGGTTTCAAAAGGAAGAAACTGATAACAAACCAGCTACGTGGTGGTAGGAAAGAGCACTGGACTGTGAGTTATTGTCAAAAGACCTGGCTTCTGTTACTTGCTCTGAAACTTATAAGCTTTGTGACCTTGAACAAATCACTTCACATCACTGAAACCCAATTTCTTCATCTTAGAAATGTCTACCTAACTCCTTAGGTGTCTTTTAGCCAACATTATATATTACTACTTCACAGTATTTCCTCAGGCTTACCTTGTTGATAGCAATATATTAGTTTCCAAATAAGAAATCTGAGGATAAAAATAGTCAGGAAGGGATCCAAAATTCATTATGTAAGTAAAAATTTGAAATGGAAAGAGCTCTAGATTCTGGCTTTCTTCTTCTTAAACAAGTATTTCAACCAGTAGTAACACAATGTGTTACCAAGATAAATCATACTTCTTATTATTGATGCAGCTCTTACCCATTCCAGTTTTTTGACATTGAAGCACAAAAGACCATAAAAACTGGGTTGGTAAAGTTCAACTGCCAACAGGTCTAGGGGAGGCTGCTGTTGTTAATGCCGATAGAAGTAAGGTCATGGTCAAAAAAGATCTAGGGAACACTTCAAAGTTTCAGATGTTATTTGCAGATGTTCAATGTTTCTCTCAAAATGAAGGCCAACTCTTAAATTTCATGCTTATCGGATACATCTACAATTATGTTTTTCTTATTTATTAGGCATATTTTTTATTTCTGATGCTTACTTAGGCAGGTATACCTTATATATGGAAAAATAATTAATAGATAAAGCAAAGTTTTTACAATGGGTCCAACTAGAGCAGGATCCAGTAATTTGATATCCCTCTCCAATTATTTTTGCCCAAGAATAAAGATCTACCAGCCTCCTCAGTCCCCTTCCCCATTTTCCTTCAGAGGAATTATGCCAAATAAATCTCTCACTTGTCTAATCTTGCCTTGTCATCTGCTACTCAGTGGACCCAGAATGAAACATACTCTATCTAATCCATCCTTTCTCCCTCCTGCTTGCCCATTTCACAATTCTCTATAGTACACTTTACATCAAATATATCATATCTTTTTTTCCATTGAACTCTGAATTCTGTACAAACATTATTCAATTAATGTTTAAGATATATCCACAAAGTGGAAAAAAAAAAAAACCTTTACACAGACAGGAAAAATAAAACCTAAAGAAGTTATATCCCCCTTGTTACAGTAAATCATTAAATGGATAACATAAGATGGAGTACTTTATTAGATGTGTTGCAGTATAAACCCTGGCATAGGCAGAGAGAGATCATGAGCCACAGAAAGCTGGTCTATAAGCTCTTTAGGAATGAATCGTTATCCAGAAGACTATTTTGTGCCTTCCAATAAGTTCAGTAAGGTAGCGAGCAATTCACACATAGTGGTTGGAAGAATCTATCTTGTTAAAAACAAGTCTGTCAGTTTCCTAATTTACAACTAATCAGATTAAATCTTTATTTCTTTTTTGTTGACTTGGGAAACTTTCAAGGTGCCCTAGGCAGCACAGTGGTTAATGTGCTCGGTAGCTAACCGAAAGGTGAGTGGTTCAAACCCACCAGCCTCTCCATGGGAGAATGATGTGGCAGTCTGCTTCCATAAAGATCAGACTTGGAAATCCTATAGGAACAGTTCTGCTCTGTCCTATAGGGTAGCTATGAGTTAGAGAGACTTTCAACATACGTTAAATTTCTGTTATTCCTACACTTACTAGCACCAACAGTTTTATAAATGCCCTCAAGATCAGCCGGAATATATTCTGATTCACATTACCTAGGTTTTAGGCATTTGAATAGTTTTAAGAAATGACTTATCTTCAGGTTGTGGCTGTGTCATGTAGTACTTATGTTCCACTGACACCCTCCAATATATAGCATAGATCAGGTGATGTACCTGTATCAAAACATGAATACAGCTACCCCGAGGTATATGCACAACAGGGAGCCTTGGCGGTGCAATTCTTAAGAGCTCAACTGCTAACCAAAAGGTCGACAGTTAGAATCCACCAGCAGCTCCTTGGAAACCCTATCAGACAGTTCTACTCTATTCTATAGGATCACTATGCATCAGAATTGACTTGACAGCCGTAGGTTTGTTTTGTTTTTTTTAGGCATAACTACTATTCAACGTGTAGTCTTATAAAAATCTCATATTTAATTGTGGATTCACCCCTCCTCCCCTCAAAAACAAAGATTATCAATAAGTTCTTCTGAATTTTCATTTACATGCTTCAAATTTCTTGAAATAAGGAATTGAGTTGAATTGGCATTCAAACCACCTACAATAAGCATATAGGTATGTGGTAGGTTCATGTAGCACATTTACCTATCATCTCTCTCTCTCTATCTATCTATTCATTCATTTATGCAGTTAAAAAGTCCCACAAGTAATAAAGATTCAAAAAACAAACCTATCACTGTCGAGCCAATTCTGACTCATAGCGATCCTATAGACAGAGTAGAACTGCTCCATAGGGTTTCCAAGGAGAGGCTAGTGGATTCAAACTGTTGACATTTTGGTTAGCAGCCAAGCTTTTAACCACCACACCACCAAGGCTAATAATAAAGATCAGAGCAAAAATTAATGAAATAGAGACTATAAAAATAATAGAGAAATTCAATTAAACAAAAAGTTTATTATTAGAAAAAAAATGAAAAATCTTTAGCTAGACTACCTGAGAAAAAAGTGAGAAGACTCAAGTTGCTTATCAGGATAGAAAGAGGGGACATCACTACTGACCTTAGACAAATAAAAAGGATTATAAGTTCCCATTCCTAGGAATATATCCTAGAGAAATAAGAGTCGTCACTCGAATAGACATATGCACACCTATGTCCATGGCAGCATTGTTCACAATAGCAAAACGATGGAAACAACCTAGATGCCCATCAACAGATGAATGGATAAACAAACTATGGTACATACACACAATGGAGTACTATGCAACGAGAAAGAACAACAATGAATCTGTGAACCATCTCATAACATGGATGAAACTGGAGGACATTATGCTGAGTGAAATAAGTCAATCACAAAAGGACAAATATTGTATGAGACCTCTATTGTAAAAACCCATGAAAAAGTTCACACACAAAATGTAACCATCTTTGTTGGTTACTGGGGATGGGAGGGGTGGGGGGCGGGAAATACTAAATAGATAATAGATAAGTGGTATCTTGGGTGAAGGGTGAGACAGTACACAATACAGGGGAAACTAGCACAACTTGCACTAGGAAAGGTCATGGAAACCCCACAGACACATCCAAACTCCCTAAGGGACTGAATTGCTGGGTGGAGGGCTCTGGGGACCATGGTCTCGGGGAACATCTAGCTCAATTGGCATGACACAGCTTATAAAGACAATGCTCTACATTCTACCTTGGTGAGTAGTGTCTGGTCTCTTAAAAGCCTGTGAGTGGCCATCTAAGATACTTCACTGGTCTCATCCCTTCGGGAGCAAGGGAGAATGAAGAGAACAGGATACAAGGAAAAGATTAGTTCGAAGGACTAATTGTGCACAGCTACCAAGGCCTCCACTGGACTGAGTCCAGTACAGCTAGATGGTGCCCGGCTACCACCACTGACTGCTCTGACCAGGATCACAACAGAGGGTCCTGGACAGAGCTGGAGAAGGATGTAGAGCATAATTCTAACTCACACAAAAAGGACCAGATTTATTGGCCTAAAGGAGACTGGAGAAACCCCGAGAGTATGGCCCCCAGACACCCTTTTAGCTCAGTGGTGAAGTTATCTCTGAGGTTCACTGTTCAGCCTGAGAGTGGACAGCCCCTTAAAACCAAATGAGACTAACGAGGTACAGGAGTCCAGTGACAAGGGCCAGAAAGTAGAAGGGGACAAGGAAGCTGCTGATAGGGAACCCAAGGTTGAGTAAGGATATTGTTGATGTGTTGTGAGATTGTTAACCATTGTCATAGGGCCACATTTGTAGTAACTGTTAAATGAGAAACTATTTTGTTCTGTAAGCCTTCATCTTAAGTGAGAAGAACAGCACAACTGGAAGAGCGTAGTCAATGTCACTGAACAGTGCATGTAGAAATTTTTGAAATGGTGTATCTTTGGCTATGTGTATTTTCACCAAAAAAAAAAAAAAAAAAAGAGGTTGAGAAGTTAGAGGGTTGATATGTTGTGGGGATGTTAACCAATGTTATAAAACAACATGTGTACTTCTGTTTCATGAGAAACTATTTGTTCTGTAAGCCTTCACCTGAAGTACAATAAAAAAAAGGAAAATAAAAACAAAAAAAAGATTATAAGTAAATATGAACAAATGTATGCCAATAAATTAAATTAATTTAATTAAATGGACAAATTTCTAAAAGACACTAACTATAGAAACTGACTTAAGAAGAAAAATACAAAATATGTACACATTTACAAATAAAGAGATTCTGTTAGTAATTTAAAAACTTCTCTAAAAGAAAACCCAGGACCAAATAGCCACTGGAAAATTCTACCAAACGTTTAAATAAGAATTAATACCAATTCTTCAAAGAATTACTACCAAATTCTTCCAAAACATAGAATAGGAAGGAACACTTCCTAACACATTCTATGACGTTAGAATTATCACTGTACCAAAAACATCAACAATATAATAAGAAAATAAAACCACAGACCAATACCCGTTATGAATATAGACATAAAATCCCTCAATAAAACACTAGCAAACCAAATCCAGAAATATTTAAAATAGACTATACACCATAAACAAGTAGTGTTTATCCCAAGAATGCAGACTTTGTTTAATCTCTGCAAATCAATAAATGTAATACACCATGTTACGGATTGAATGGTGTCACCTCAAAATACTTGTTGGAATCCTAACCCCCTATACTTGTAGATGTAATCCTATTTGGAAATTTAAACTATTTTAGGAATGTAAAATACTTCAGCCTCTGTGGAAAAAGTTTGGCAGCTCTTCAAAAAGTTAAGCATTTGACCCAGCAATACCACTCCTAGATATGTAATCAAGAGAGATGAAAACATACACTCATGCAAAAACTTGTACCAGTGTAGGGTGTGTTCTAAATGTAATCACTTCTGAGTTATAAAAAGACCAGAATAGACAGAGACACCCACAAGGGAAGACAGTAGCTATATGAGGCTCGTCTACAAGCCAAGGAATCAAGGGATGGCTGGGACTACCGATAAGGAAGAAATCACACTACTGAGACCATGACTTGGATTTTTATCCTCCAGAACTGCGAGAGAATGCATTTCTGTTCTTTCAAGCCACCACCTACTTGTGGTATCTGTGTTACAGAAGCACTAGCTGAGATATACCATGTTAACAGAATAAAGTGTAAAAACCAACTGATCATCACAATAGACACAGAAAAAGCATTTGACAAAATCTAACACCATTTCATGACAAAAACATTCAACAAACGAGGAATAGGAGGTAATTTCTTCAATCTGATGAATGGCATCTATGAAAAGCTGAAAGCTAACATCATACACGATGGTGAAAGACTGGATGATTTCCCCCTAGGTCAGGAACAAGACAAGTATGATGCTCTTACCACTTATACTCATTGTATTGGAGGTTCTAGCTAGGACATTTGGGCAAGAAATGGAAATAAATAACATCAAGATTGGAAAGGAAGAAGTACAACTATCTCTATTTGCAGAGGACATGATACCGTACATATAAAATCCTAAGGGATTCACTAAAAACAAAAAAACCTATTAGAATTAATAAATGAGTTCATAGCAGCATTATTCGTAGTATTCCAAAAGTGGCAACAATTCAGTTGTCCATCACCTGATGACTGGATAAACAAAATGTGGTTTTCCATACTATGTCAATAAAAAGGAATGAAGTCCTGATACATGCTATGATATAGATGAACCTCAAAAACATTATGCTAAGTGAAACTAGCCAATCACAAAAAACATATATGATTCCATTTATGTGAAATTTTCAGAATAGGAAAATCAGTAGAGACAGTAGATTAAGTGGTCGCCTAAAGCTGGGTGGGTGAGTAGGGAAATGGGAAATAAGTAGTAAATGGGTTTGAGGTGACTCTGAGGGTAAGGAAAATGTTCTAAAATTGATTGTAGTAATGATTGCAGAACTCTGTGAATATACTAAAGCCACTGGACTGTACAACTTAAATGGATGAATTATATGTTATGTGAATCATATCTCAATAAAGCTGTTTAATAAAAAGTATCCCATATTACAAATATATTTGGAAACAGTTTAAAATATTTTTGGGGTATGGAAACCTGATTCTCCATAAATTACACAACCCTGAACAATGCTATAAGTTATACCAATGATTTCAAAAACATTTGGAAATTTGTAAAGTTCTTCCCCGCCTCACAATAGAATGAAAGGCACAATCTGTTTATTTTAATTGAAGAATGATAATTAAAATTTAACAGGGGAATATAATGTGATTTATTAAGAATTAGGAAACCCTGGTGGTGTAGTGGTTAAGAGCTATGGCTGCTAACCAAAAGGTCGGCAGTTTGAATCCACCAGGCGCTCCTTGGAAACTCTATAGGGCAGTTCTACTCTGTCCTATAGGGTCGCTATGAGTAGGAATCAACTTGACGGCAAAGAGTTTTTTATTAGAAATTACAAAGCATTTACCACACTGACTTTAAAATGATGACCTCAACAAAATTTCTTTCAAACTTACGCTCTCTGGCCTCTCTCCCTTCCCTTCATCTATGAAAGGTGACTTGAAAGTGCAAAAGAGGTGATTTGAAGTCACAGTACTCAAATGTGACAAAAAGCCAGGTGCACTCAGCACTTTTATGACAGCAATATGATATATTGAATAATAACCCATTTTAACATTTCCTTCTTAATGAAGAGACAAAGCTGTCTGGAAAACTACCACCACCTCATTTAATTATTCAGTAGCATTCCTCAATATTAAAAAGGGAAGTGTAAAAATGAATTGAGAAGTTTTAGAGAAAAAATTCAGAGGTTACGTTTTTGTGAACATGACTAATCTTTTAAAAATTGGACTCTTATCTATGAAGAAAACATGCCTTCTGGTGTATCTCCTAGGTGAAAAGTTTCTACAAATTATACTTTAAAAAATAACATGATAATGAGAAAAATTTAGACAACATATTCAAATATTTTCCTGAATATTTATGAGAAAATGTACATTTAAAATCATGGTCCCAAAATAATGTTTAAGTTAATTTTCTAATTTACATACCATGAAGTGCAGGCAAAATCGAGGACCAGAGTTCCAAAACCCAATGCCATCAAGTTGATTCTGACTCTTAGCAACATCATAGGACAGAGTAGAACTGCTGGACAGAGTAGAACTGCCCCATAGGGTTTCCAAGGCTGTAAATCTTTATGGAAACAGACCGTCACATCTTTCTCCCGCAGAGCAGCTGGTGGGTTCGAACTATGGACCTTTTGGTTAGCAGTCGAGCACTTAATCACTGAGCCACCAGGGCTCCCCCCACCCAGAGTTCCAACTAATATGTAATCGCCCATGAGATATTCAGGTCATAATGTGGTTTCCTATACAATGGCACATTATTTTTCAAAATATTTAACTCAGAAAATGAACACTGATATTGGGATTTCATGTACTCTGACAATCTAATATGGAACCTCTTTGTAGGGCTTTATTTTTTCTTTCATAGAGGTAATATAAGGATCAATTACATCTAAAAGGAACCATGTATTATTTTGAGGAGCACGCACACATGTAAGATACATGCATAAAAGTGCCAAAACCTAAGTGAATTATCATAAAGTGAGCACACATGTATAACTACCAGTCAGATCAAGAAATAGAAAATAATTTACACTGCAGAAAGATCTCTTGTTCCCTTTCATGTCACTACAATCCACAATTCTACAAATGTAACCACTATTCTTAATACTAACATCACAGATTAGATTTGTTGTTTTGAACTTTATACAGTGTAACTGAAATAATACAATATATGTTCATTTGCGTGGGGGGGGTTCATTCAATAATTTGTAAGATTTGTAGTTTGTTCATTTTCCTTGCTGTATAGTATCCTATTGTGTGAATACACCACAGTTTATTTATCCATAATACTGTTGAGGGACATTTAGGTGGTTTTCAGTTTGGGGCTATAATGAAAAATTCTGCTATGAACATGAGTTTTGATGCACAAATATATGCATCAGCCTTGCACTCCTGGAATCAACATGTCTGTGATATCCTTTTTATTTATCACTGGATTCAAATTTGCTATATATGTTTTTTAAGACTGTTTCTTCCATGTTCATGAGAGAGATTGGCCTGTAATTTTCCTTTCTTGAGATGTCTTTACAAGATTTTGTTATCAAGGTTATGATGACCTCATAAAATTAGATTGGAAAGTGTTCTCCCTGTGTCTGTTTTCTGGCAGAGTTTGTACAATGTTGCTATTTCTCCCTTAAACATTTTTGAAGAATTCACAAATGAAGTTATCTGAGACAGAGTATTCTTTGTGGAAAAGTTTGTAATTATGGATTAAATTTCTTTAATGAACTCTTTTCCAAACTTTAATGTGCATACGAGTCACCTGGGGATATTGTTAAAATTTAGATAATGATTCTGTAGGTCTGGTGTGGGACCTGAGACTCTACTTTTATAACAAGATCTCAGCTGATGTCGATGTTTCTGGTGCAAAGATTACACCTAAGTAGAAAGATTTTAATGTATATGGCAGTTCAGATTTTCTTTCTTTTTGCATTAATTCTTATAAGTTATATTTTTAGGAATTTGTCCATTTTATCTACACTTTCAATTTTATTTGCATAAAAGGTATAGAAGAGTATCATGCACAAGATTATGTACATGTTATTTCTAGTGAAATCTCTCTTTTCATTTCTGATATAGCATTTGTTTGTTAGTGTTTTCTTCAAAAAAAAAAAAAGCTTGGAAAGAGTATCACCATTGTTATTGTTTTCAAATAACAAAATTTGTGTTTTTTGATCCTCTTTATTTTTTTTCTATGCCATTAATTTAGGCATTTATCTTAATTATGTTTTTATTTAATTTGCTTTTCTTTTCCTAGCTTCCTGAGACGGGTGCTTAGATCATTGATTTTCAGCCATTCTTCTTTTCTTATAAATACATTGAAGACTGTGATTTCCCCTAAGAATAAGTTAAGCTGCATATCACAAGTTTGCATATCATATTTTCATTATCATTCAGTTCAAAATATTTTCAAATTCTTGTTGTGATTTCTTCATGCCTTCTTATTATAAGGCTTTTTGTCTGTAATGAGTTGAATATTTCCCCCAAAAAATACATGCTGAAATCCTAACACACGTACCCGTACGTACGATTCTGTTTATAAATAGGGTTTTTCTTTACGTTAATGAGACTCTATCAGTGTAGGGTGGGTCCTAAACCTAATCATTTCTGAGTTATAGAAAGGGCAGAATGGACACTGAGACACACACAGGGAGAAGACAGATGCTATGTGAGGATCCATCTACAAGCAAAAGAACACCAAGGAACACCAAAGAATTCATATCCTGAATTTGGATTTCTAGCTCCCTGAACAGTGAGAAAATAAATTTCTGTTCTTTATATCCACCCACTTGTGGTATTTCTGTTATGACAATACTAGGTAACTAAGTTATTGTCTTAAAATCTACTTCATCTGATATTAATTACACCATTTTTTAAAATTTGTTTGCATGGCATTTTTTTTTCATTCTTTTGCTTTCCATCTTTCTGTATCCTTGTGTCAAGCAATGTGTTTTGCAAGCAACATAAAGTTGTTGTTTTTTGTCCCATCTGACAATTTTTGTCTAATTTAAGTTTTCAGTGCATTTATATAAAATGTAGTTACTAATATATTTGGAATTATATCTACTACATTACTATTTTGTTGGAACCTTGGTTGCATACCGGTTAAGAGCTTGTCTGCTAACCAACAGGTCAACAGTTCAAATCCACCAGCCCTCCTAGGAAACCCTATGGGGCAGTTCTACTCTGTCCTATAGGGATACTATGAGTCGGAATTGACTCGATGACAATAGGTCTGTTTTTATTGTTTTTTATATTACTATTTGTTTTTGCTTTGTACCACCTTCTGTATGTTTACTTTCTTCTCATTTCTTTTCTTCTTTTGAATTAGTAATTGTTCTTATTCCTTTTCCTTACTCTATTAGCTTATTATAAATTTTTTTTTTTTTACCATTACTTTAGGGATTACCCTAGAAATTACAGCATGTGACTTTGATTTCCAAGAATATTCAAGGATGTGAAAACATTTTGACTATTTACCCCCTTCCTCAATTTTATGGTATTTTTCCATGTGTTTTAATTCCATATGTATTTCAAATTCCATGATATTACTATTTTATAGAGTTAATATTCTTTTAGTTTTATCCATATACTTTTCCTTTCCACTCCTCTTCATTTTTTCTGAATCTTTGTCATTCCATCAAGTATTAACTTCCCTCTGCCTAATTAATTCAATTTAGTATTTTTGTTTTCTGGTCTGATGGTGATGAGTTATCTTAGGTTTTGTTTGTCCACAAATATCTTTATTTCACCTCAGTTTTAAGAGTATCTTTGCTAGGTATGAAATTCTAGATAGGTGATTATTTTCTTTCTGTACTTTGAAGATATTGTTTCTGTTAGTCATTTGGCAATCTTATCACTACTATTATAAGACAATATAGATATTTATTTTTCTCTGACATGTTTTAAGATATTTCTCTTTGATTTTGAGGAGTTTTACTATGATATTTAAAGGTGCAGTTTTCCTTGCATTCATCCAGTTTTGAGTTCATAGCGCTTGTTGAGTCTGTGGCTTAATGGATTTCATTAATATTTTTAATTATTTGTTGTTAGCTCTTCAAATACTACTTCTGCCCCATCTGCTCCACTCACCCCTCTAGGACTCCAATTATTTGTACGTTAAACCTTTTACCATATCCTATATGTTCTTTACGCTCTTTTCTATACTTTTCATTCTTTTCTTTCTCTATCTTCTGATCTATCTTCTACTTCACTGTTTCCCTCTTCATTTATGTTCTGCCTGTTCCAAAATCTATTTAACGTCTTAATTTTACAGTATTTTTAGTCCAAATATCTCCATTTGTTTCTTTGTTATAGTTTTGAGAACTCTGCTGAAGTTCTACATATTCTCATTTAAATTTTTGATGTTATTAATCACTGTTATTTTAAAGGTTATAAACAATAATGATAATATCTACAACTTCTTGATGGGTATGCTTCTTTTTTTCTCTTGATTTTCAATTAATTTATTTATTTTTGCTATCTTAATAATTTTTGGTTGACTGCTGGACATTGTGAGTGAAAAAATTATAAAGATAATTTAAGGTTTTTGATAATGTTATCTTCCTTCAGAGAGAATTTACTTTTGATTCTGTCAGGCAGTTAGAGTAGGGAAGGATTAGCTTCATCTAATGATGGATTTAACTGATTAAAATCTGAGCTTTACTTTTGGGAGGACTGCTGTCTTTCTGTTTTACCCTTACACCTAGTGTGTAGCCCTTCAGAGATCCTAACAAAAAGCTTGGCCTGCCGTAAATAACCTTTTTTTTTTTTAAATTCAGTTATATAAAACTAATGAAAACTCTGCTCAGCTTCTCAGTGTTTCATCTACAAATTACTGCTCAGCTTTTCAGCTTCTTGGTCACCAATTTTGAATGTATCCCTGGAGGGGTAAATGCAGTTCTAAATATGAGACTGAGCTCTCTGAGCTTCCCTTCTCTGCGGGATCTTGGGCTCTCAAATCCAGCTGGTCTTAACTATCAGTTTGATGCCCTCATACAGAAGAGTTTACTTTATTTTGTTTTACCCAGATTTTCTAGCTGTTCTTGGCAGGATAACTTGTCTATAAGAATCTAGAGTGACTTTGCTGGAAGTAGCAATCTAATTCTGAGACTTTGTGTAAAGAAGTGAAATTTCCCTATGATCTTTTCTGATAAAACAAATACAATTCACACAGACACAATACATATTATAATACTGTTTCAGGATTTCTTGGTATGGTTTAATCACCATCAAATATTTATTACATAGAGGAAGGGCCAAAATGGCAAAATAGTCATCCCCTTCCTGTGGTCCCTCTTACAATAAGACCCCCCAAAAAAGTGAATTGATTAAATATGACAAAATCTAGGAGCCATAAACATCAAATACAAAGTTGAGGAGTCAGACTGAGGGGCAGGGGGAGGGAGAGACAGTTCAGAAGCAGAGAAGAAGTGCCAGACTTGAGTGGCCAGCACCCTGTGGGCTGGATCGGCTGGCGCATGTGAACTGAGGCAAGCAGTAGCACTTGGGGACGTGTTTCACCAAGTGAGGAGAGACCGCGTGGCAGAGAGTCTGCACAAGCCTCCAGAGCAAGGGGGAAGCAGTGCTGGATCTGCAAAAGTTAAGCGCAAGCATCTAACGTACTGCGCAAGATCAAAATAACCCCCACCCCGGGAATTTCTTAGTGGATAAGTGCCTATTTTCCCCTCATCCACACTTCTCCCCACTCTGCTCTGATACTAGTCTGGCATTATTCAACAATTGCCATGCTGTCTAAACCAGAAATAGAAGCTATTATGCCCAAACCAGTCCAGAAGCTTTAGGGCAGAAACAAACAAACCAAAAAATCACCAACTCCCCTAAGCCTGCTACTCAGGACTAACTGCACCCAAACCAGTTTCTTGGCTTTAAAAAATCACCACGCAGTCTAAGATGGGAAACTAGGGCAGGCATTGCCCCTTTGCCTAGGCACAGACATAAGGGTCCATGGACTCCGAACACCCTTCATCCCTGCCTAGACCTGTGTCGGCCAATTCAACAGCATGGGCCCTCATTAGCATAGAACAACAAGGTTATATACCTGAAGCTTATTTTCAACTGTAGCAGCCAACAGCGAGTGACAGATTTGTGATATTTGACACCACCCTGCCCATTAAGCAGGTTCCTCAACCACCAACATCAGAGGTCAGAGGACTGGTGGTTTCACCAATTCCACTGAGTCACCCACAACAGGGGTCTGAGAATAAGTGGTGCCTCCAAGTCCTTACAGCCAACAGCATTGGGTGCTTAAAGTCTTGCTACAAAACCCACCGACCTACATGCTCTAGGGGACAGGGACACACCTTCCACCTAGGCAATCATGGGCAGCCATTGGCCCCCTGCCTTGCTCAGCACATAAGCCCCTAATGTCACCAGATACCTGTGCCTGCTCCAATCACCCCTATATTGCCCTGCCCATCTAGGAATGTAGGTGAGAGGCTGCACCACACACTCAGTGGCTGATGACCTGGACACGTGAGCTGAATCCACACAAGAAAAGTAAACAGACTCCTAGGCACACACACCTAGTAGCAGCTCTAACCACCTGGTGACAGGATGTGAGAGCTTCAAAGTTGCCAATAACCAAAGTAGCTCACATGCCCAGACTACTTGGGCATACCAAAAAACAAAACAAAAAGCTAAGACATAGTAAGCAAACATACAATAATAAATAGAACAACTTACTGATGTCTTGGAGACAACAGTCAATATCAAATCACATACAGAAATACATCAAGATGGCTTCAGCAAGTGACCAAAAAAGGAACCAAAAAACCTTCTAGAGAAAGAGAAGGTCTTGGAATTGCCAGAGGTAGAATTGAAAAGATTAATAAAAAGAGCTCTTCAAGATATCAGGAAGGAGATCAGACAAAACACAGATCAAGCCAAGGAACATACAGACAAAGCAATAGAGGAATTCAGGAAAGCAATACAAGATCAGAATGATAAATTTAACAGGTCACTAGACTCCGTAGGGAGATAGAAAATAGAAATTGAAAAGATTAACAATAAAACTTAAGAATTAGACAACTCAATAGAAGGTCATAGGAACAGAATTGAGGCAATGGAAGTCAGAATTAGTGATATTGAAGATAAAGCACCTGACACCAATTTATTTGAGGAAAAATCAGATAAAAGAATTTTAAAAAATGAAGAAACTTTAAGAAATATGGGGGACACTATCAAGAGGAATAATCTACAAGTGACTGGAGTATCAGAACAAGGGGTGATAATGGAAAATACAGAGAGAATTGTTGAAGATATGTTGGCAGAAAACTTCCCTAATATTGTGAAAGATGAGAAGATATCTATCCAAAAAGCTCATCGAACCCCACACAGGGTAGATCCCAAAAGAAAGTCACCAAGACATATTATAATCAAATTGACAAAACCAAGATAAAGAGAGAACTTTAAGAGAAGCTAGGGATAAAAGAAAAGTTATATAAAAAGGAGAGTAAATAAGAATAAGTTCTGACTACTCAGTAGAAACCTTGCAGGCAAGAAGGCTATGGGATGACATACATAAAGCCTTGAAGGAAAAAAAATTGTCGGCCAAGAATTATATATCCAGGAAAACTGTTGCTCAAATATGAAGGTGAAATTAGGGCATTTCCAGAAAACAGAAGTTAAGGGAATTTGTAAACACCAAACCAAAATGACAAGAAATATTAAAAGGAGTGTTCCTGCTAGAGAACCAACAATATCAGATAACAAGACTAGAACACAGGACAGAAAAACCAGACATCAGCTCAGACAGGGAAGTCACAAAAATAAGTCAAAGCTAAAACACTGAAAATAGGGAAACAGAGACATCAATATGTAAATGATAAGAATATTAAAAAAGAGGAATTAAATAGTGTAGTCACAGATCTTTCATATGGAGAGAGAGTTATGGTGATATCAAGAAATAAAAGAATAATTGAAACTTAGAAAAATAGAGGTAAATTTTAAAGTAACTGCAAAGGAAACTAACAAACCTACACATCAAAATAAAAAAGAAGAAAAACATAAAGACTCTGCAAATACAAAATCAACAATAATGAAAAAGATGAAATGAAAATACATAAAGAAAAATGACTCAGCACAGAAAATTAAGTGGAACAAAGAAACTGTCAACAACACAAGAAAACACATCAAAATTACAGCACTAAAGTTATACCTATCAATAGTTACACTGAATGTAACTGGACTAAATGCATCAATAAACAGACAGAGAGTGGCAGAATGGATAAAAAAAACATGATCTGTATATATGCTGCCTACAAGAGACACACTTTATACTTAAAGACACAAACAAACTAAAACTCAAAGGATGGAAAAAAATATATCAAGCAAATAACAATCAAAAAAGAGCAGGAGTGGCAATATTAATCTCTGACAAAATATACTCTAAAGCAAAATACACCACAAAGGATAAGGAAGGACACTAGATAATGATTAAAGGGTCAATACACCAGGAGGACATATCTATAATAAATATTTATGCACCCAATGACAAGGCTCAAAAATAAATAAAACAAACTCTAACGGCACTGATTAAAAAGAGAAATAGACAGTGTCACAATAATAGTAGGAGACTTCAACACACCACTTTCAGGGAAGGACAGAACATCTACAAAGAAGCTTAATAAAGAAAGACACAGAAGATCTAAATGCCACAATCAACAAAACTGGCCTCATAGACATATACAGGAAACTCCACCCAACATCAGCCAAGTATACTCTTTTTTCCAACACACATGGAACATTCTCCAGAATAGACCACATATTAGGTCACAAAGCAAGCCTTTAGAGAATTCAAAACATCAAAATATTACAAAGCATCTGTTCTGACCATAAACCCATAAAAGTAGAAATCAGTAACAGAAAAAGCAAGAAAAAAATCAAATACATGGAAACTGAATAATACCTTGCTCAAAAAATACTGGGTTATAGAAAAAATCAAGGACAGAATAAAGAAATACATAGAATCAAATGAGAATGAAAACACTTCTTATCAGAAACTTTGGGACACAGCAAAAGTAGTGCTCAGAGGTCAAATTATATCAATATATGCACACATCCAAAAAGAAGAAAGGGCCAAAATAAAAATATTAACCATACAACTCAAAAAAATAAGAAGAGAGCAGCAAAAGAAGTCCTCTGGCACCATAAGAAAGGAAATAATAAATATTAGTGCAGAAATAAATGAAATAGAGAACAGAAAAACAATTGAAAGAGTCAACAAGAATAAAGCTGGTTCTTTGAAAAGACCAACAAAATCCATAAACCATTGGCCAAACTGACAAAAGAAAAACAGGAGAGGAAGCAAATAACCAGCATAAGAAATATAATGGGCAATATCACAACAGACCCAACTGAAATTAAAAGAATCATAATAGAATACTATGAAAAATGTACTCTAACAAATTTGAAAACATAGAAGAAATGAACAAATTTCTAGGAACACACTACCTACCTACACTAACACAAACTGAGGTAGAACAAATAAACCTATAACAAAAGAAGAGATTAAAGAGGTAATAAAAAAACTCCCAACAACAACAACAACAAAAAAAAAGCCTTGGCCCTGATGGCTTCACTGGAGAATTCTACCAAAGTTTCAGAGAAGAGTTAACATCACTACTACTAAAGATATTTCAGAGCATAGAAAAGGATGTAATACTGCCGAAATCATTCTCTGAAGTCAGCATAGTCCTGATACCAAAGTCAGAAAGATATCCCCCCAAAAGAAAATTACAGACCAATATCCCTCATAAACATAGATGCAAAAATCCTCAACAAAATTCTAGCCAATAGAGTTCAACAATGTATCAAAAAACTAACTCATCATGACCAAGTGGGATTCATAAGAGGTATGCAGGAATGGTTCAACATTAAAAAAACAATCAATGTAATCCATCACATAAACAAAACAAAAGACAAGAACCACGTGATCTTATCAATTAATGCAGAAAAGGCATTTGACAAAGTCTAATGCTCATTCATGGTAAAAAAAAGTCTCAGAAAAATAGAAATAGAAGGGAAATTCCTAACACATAATAAAGGGTGTTTATACAAAGCCAACAGCCAACACCATCCTAAACTGAGAGAGTCTGAAAGCATTCCACCTGAGAACAGGAACCAGACAAGGATGCCCTTTATCACCACTCTTACTCAACATTGTGCTAGAGATTGTAGCCAGAGCAGTAAGGCAAGAAAAAGAAATAAAGAGCATCCAAATTGGTAAGGAAGAAGTAAAAGTATCCCTATCCACAGATGATATGATCTTTGCACAGAAAACCCCAAAGAAGCCACAAGAAAACTACTAATAGAAGATTTCAACAAAGTATTAGGATAGCAGATAAATATGCAAAAATCACGTGAATTCCTCTACACCAACAAAGAGAACTTCAAAAAGGAAATCACCAATTCAATACCATTTACAATAGCCCGCAAGAAGATAAAATACTTACGAATAAACCTAAGCAGAGATGTAAAAGACCTATTAAAAAAAACTACAAGACACTACTGCAAGAGAACAAAAGAGACCTACATAAGTGGAGAAACATACCATGCTCATGGATAGGAAGACTCAACATTGTTAAAATGTCAATTCTACCCAAAGCAATCTACAGATAAAACGCAATCCCAATCCAAATTCCAATAACATTTTTTAATGAGATGGAGAAACAATCACCAACTTCATATGGAAAGGGAATAGGCCTCAGATAAGTAAAGCATTACTGAAGAAGACCAAAGTAGAAGGACTCACACTACCTGATTTTAGAACCTGTTATACCACCAAGTAGTCAAAACAGCCTGGTACTGGTACAGTAACCAATACATAGACCAATGGAACAGAATTGTGAATCCAGATGCAAATTCATCCACCTATGAGCTAGCTAATATTGGACAATGGACCACTATCCATTAACTGGGGAAAAGACAGTCTCTTTAACAAATGGTGCTGTCATAACTGAATATCTATCTGCAAAAAAGTGAAAGAAGACTCATAACTCACACCATGTAAAAAATTAACTCAAAATGGATCAAAGATCTAAATATAAAATCTAAATAAAGATCATGGATGAAAAAATAGGAACAACGCAAGGAGCCCTAATACATGGCATAAACAGAATACAAACCATAGCTAACAATGCACAAACAACAGAAGAGAAACTAGACAACTGGAAGCTCCTAAAAATCAAACACTTATGCTCATCAAAAGACTTCACCAAAAGAGCGAAAAAGAGAACCTACAGACAGGGAAAAAAAATTGGGTATGACATATCCAATAAAGGTCTAATCTTTAAAATCTGCAAGATACTGCAACACCTCAACAACCAAAAGACAAATAATCCAATTAAAAAATGGGCAAAGGACATGGATGAGCACTTCACCAAAGAAGATATCCAGGTGGCTAACAGACATATGAGGAAGTGCTCAGGATCATTAGCCATTAGAGAAATGTAAATCAAAACTACAATGAGATACCATCTCACCCCAACAAGGCTGGCTCTAATCCAGAAAACACAAAATAATACATGTTGGAGAGATTGTGGAGTGACTGGAACATTTATGCACTGCTGGTGGGAATGTAAAATGGTACAGTGACTTTGGAAATCATTTTGGCTCTTCCTTATAAAGCTAGAAATAGAAGTTCCATACAATCCAGCAATCCCACTCCTTGGAATACATCCTAGAGAAATAAGAGCCATCACACGAACAGATAAATGAACACCCATGTTCATTGCAGCACTATTCACAACAGCAAAAAGATGGAAATAACCTAGGTGCCTATCAACAGACAAATGGATAAACAAATTGTGGTACACACACAATGGAATACTTCACAATGATGAAAGACAATGATGAATTCACAAAACATCTCACAACATGGATGAATCTGGAGGGCATTATGCTTAGTGAAAATAGTCATGAAATGACAAATACTGTATGAGACCACTATTATAAGAATTCAAGAAAAGGTTTAAACACAGAAGAAAACATTATTTGTTAGTTACGAGGGTGGGGAGGGAGGCATAGGGGAATTCACTAAGTAGATAGTAGACAAGAATCATCTGAGGTGACTAGAGGGCAACACACAATACAGAGGAAGTCAGCACAACTGGACTAAACCAAAAGCAAAGAAGTTTCCTGAACACATCCAAACACTTTGAGGGACAGAGTAGCTGGGGCTGGGGCTGGGTCCTGGGGACCATAGTTTTGGGACATCTAGAGCAATTGGCATAACAATGTTTATTAAGAAAATGTTCTGCCTCCCACTTTGGTGATTGACGTCTGGGGTCTTAAAAGCTTGGGAGCAGCCCTTTAAGATGCATCAATTGGTTCCAACCCACTTCGAGCAAAGGAGAATGAAGAACACCAAAGACACAAGGAAAATATCAGCCCAATAGACAAAAGGGCCACATAAAACAGAGACTTCATCAGCCTGAGACCAGAAGAACTAGATGGTGCCTGGCTACAACCTATGACTGTCCTGACAGGGAAAACAATACAGAGTCCCTGGAGGAGCAAGAGGAAAGTCCGGAACAGAACTCAAATTCACATAAAAAGACCAGACTTAATGATCTGATTGAGACTAGAGGAACCCCTGAAACCATGGCTCCTGGAAGTTCTGTTAACCCAGAAGTAATATCATTCCCGAAGCCCACTCTGCAGACAATGATTAGACTGGACTGTAAAACATAAAATACTTGTGAAGAGTGTGCTTCTTAGTTCATTCAGATACATGAGACCAAAAGGGCGGCTCTGTCAGGAGGTAGGATGAGAATGCAGGAAAGGACAGCAACTGATTGAATGGACACAAGAAACCCAGGGTGGAAAGGGGGAGTATGCTGTCACATTATAGGGATTGCAACTAATGGCACAAAAATAAATGTGTATAAATTTTTCTGTGAGAAATTAACTTGAGTTGTAAACTTTCACCTAAAGCACAATTATATATATATGTATATATATATATATATATATATATATATATATATATATATATATAACATATATATATAACACAGCTACTATGTACAAAACGTTTGCTGAACTATGTTAATAGAAAATGATGTAGGATAGCACATAACTTCAAGAGATTTGAAATCTAGTTATTAAGTCGTAATACATACATAAAAAGATTAAGCACTACATTTTCAAATATCTCATTCTTCTGTCTGTCTTGAGCATTGTGCTCTTTTAAAGAACTATGTAGGATCAAATTGACAACAGCAACTTGAAAGGTTAGGTAGGAAGCTTAGGGGGAAAGGAAGGTGAGAATGGTTGCACAACTTGAATAATATAATCAATGTCACTTAATTGTACATGGAGAAATTATTGAATTGGTGTATGCTTTCCTGTGTATATTTTCAAAAACAACAATAAAATAAAATATTTTTTAAAATCACATTCTTCTACTAAACCTTGAGGGAAGGAATTCTGTCTCATTTATTTGTATCATCTCTATAAAGCCTAGTCCATTTATCTGCACACAGTAGAATTAAAACAACTTTACAAAGTATCATATGCTAAACTATATAAAATAGGAACCACAAAAGAAGAAGAAGTCACCTTGTTTGATTGATGTATAGTGAATGGATGAAAGTATAGACAAATTAATAAATGAACCAACTAGGCCTTAAAAGAAGTATGGTACTTAGATAAACGGAGACATACTGGTAGTTAGTAAATTATAGGAGAAGGAAATAGTGAAAAAAAATCATAGAGATGGAAATGTACGTGAAACATCTAGAGATTAAAGAGTAAACATCTTAATGGCAGTAGAGGAGTCATATAAAATAGAGCATTAAGATAATAGTGAATATATGATTATGACCTGTGGAGGACCTTGAATACTAGTTTATCAAGTTTCTTGTTGTTGTTAGGTGTCTTCCAGTGGTTCTGACTCATAGTGACCCCATGTACAACTAAATGAAACACGGCCCAGTCCTGCGCCATTCTAATGATCATTGTTAGGCTTGAGATCATTGTTGCAGCCACTGTGTCAATTCGTCTAGTTGAGGGTCTTCCTCATTTTTGCTGATCCTCTACTATACCAAGCATCTGTCCTTCTCCAGGGACTGTTCCCTCCTGAAAACATGTCCAAAGTATGTGAGAGAAAGTCTCTTCATCTTTGCTTCTAAGGAGCATTCTGGCTGTACTTCTTCCAAGACAGATTTGTTCATTCTTTCGGCAGTCCATAGTATATTCAATATTCTTCGCCAATACCATAATTCAAAGGTGTAAATTTTTCTTCTCTCTTCCTTATTCATTGTCCAGCTTTCCTATGCATATAAGACTATTGAAAACTCCATGGCTTGGGTCAGGCTCACCTTAGTCCTTAAAGTGGCATCTTTGCTTTTTAACACGTTAAAGAGATCTTTTGCAGCAGATTTACCCAAGGCAATGTGTCCTTTAATGTCTTGACTGCTGCTTCCATGGGTGTGGATTGTGAATCCAAGTAAAATGAAATCTTTTACAACTTCAATCTTTTGTCTGTTTATCATGATGTTGCTTATTGGTCCAGTTGTGACGATTTTTGTTTTCTTTATGTTGAGGTGTAATCCATACTGACGGTTGTAGTCTTTGATCTTCATCAGTAAGTACTTCAAGTCCTCTTCACTTTCAGCAAGTGAGATTGTGTCATCTGCATAATACAGGTTGTTAATGAGTATTCTTCCAATCCTGATGCCATGTTCTTCTTCATATAGTCCAACTTCTCAGATTATTTTCTCAGCATAGAGATTGAATAAGTATGGTGAGAGAATACGACCCTGACACACACTTTTCCTGACTTTAAACCAAGAAGTATCCCCTTGTTCTGTTCAAACGACTGCCTCTTGGTCTATGCACAAGTTCCTCGTGAGCACAATTAACTGTTCTGGAATCCCATTCTTTGCAATGTTATCCATAATTTATTATGATCCACACAGTCAGATTCCTTTGCAGAGTCAATAAAACACAAATAAACATCTTTCTGGTATTCTCTGCTTTCAGCCAGGTTCATCTGACAACAGCAACGATATTCCTCATTCCAAGTCCTTCTAAATCCTGCTTGAATTTCTGGCAGTTCCCTGTTGATGTATTGCTGCAATAGCTTTTGAAAGATCTTCAGCAAAATTTCACTTGTGTGTGATGTTAATGATATTGTTCAATAATTTCCACATTAGGTTGGATCACCTTTCTTTAGAATAGGCATAAATATGAATCTCTTCCAGTCTGTTGGCCTGGTAGTGTTCTTCCAAATTTCTTGGCATAGACAAGTGCTCACTTCCAGCACTGCATCTGTTTGTTGAAACATATCAGTTGGCATTTGTCAATTCTGGAGCCTTGTGTTTCCCCAGTGTCTTCAGTCCAGTTTGAACTTCCTTCAGTACCGTCGGTTCTTGATCATATGCTACCCCTGAAATGATTAAATGCCAAACAGTTCTTTTTGGTACAGTGACTCTGTATATTCCTTCCAACTTCTTTTGATTTTTCTTGTGTTGTTCAGTATTTTGCCTATAGAATCCTTCACTATTGCAACTTGAGGCTTGAGATTTTTCTTCAGTTCTTTCAGCTTGAAAAATGTCGAGCGTGTTCTTCTCTTTTGGTTTTCTAACTCCAGGTCTTTGCACATGTCATTATAATAATTTACTTTGTCTTCTTGAGTTGCCCTTTGAAATCTTCTGTTCAGCTCTTTTACTTCATCATTTCTTCCGTTCGCTTTAGCTACTTGACGTTCAGTAGCAAGTTTCAGAGTCTCTTGTGAAATCCATTTTGGTCTTTTCTTTCTTTCTTGTCATTTTAATGACCTCTTCTTGCTTTCTTCATGTATGATGTCCTTGATGTCATTCCACAGCCCATCTGGTCTTCACTCTTTAGTGTTCAATGTGTCAAATCTACTCTTGAGATTGTCTCTAAATTCAAGTGGTATGTACTCAAGGCTGTACTTTGGCTCTCGTAAACTTGTTCTAATTTTCTTCAGCTTCAGCTTCAACTTGCATATCTACAGTTGATGGTGTCTTCCACAGTTGGTCCCTGGCCTTGTTCTGACATAATCCTGAGCTTTTCTATCATCTCTTTCCACATATGTAGTCAATTTGGTTCCTGTGTATTCCATCCGGTGAGGTCCATGTGTATGTTGTTGAAAAAAGGTATTTGCAATGAAGTCATTGGTCTTGCAAAATTCCATCATATGACCTCCAGCACTGTTTATGTCACAAAGGCCATATTTTCTACCTACTGATCAATCTTCTTTGTTTCCAACTTTTGCATTCCAATTACCAGTAATTATCAATGCATCTTGATCGCATGTTTGATCAATTTCAGACTGCAAAAGTTGGTAAAATCTTCATTTCTTCATCTTTGGCCTTAGTGATTGGTGTGTAAATTTGAATCATAGTTGTATTGACTGGTCTTCCTTGTAGGCGTATGGATATTATCCCATCCCTGACAACGTTGTATTCAGGATAGATCTTGAGATGTTTTTTTTGATGATGAGTGTAACGCCATTCCTCTTTAATTTGTCATTCCTGGCATAGTAGACCATATCATTGTCTGATTCAAAATGGCCAATACCAGTCCATTTCAACTCACTAATGCCTAGGATATTGATGTTTATGCATTCCATTACATTTTTGATGATTTCTAATTTTTCTGGATTCATACTTTGTGCATTCCATGTTCTGATTATCAATGATGTTTGCAGTTGTTTCTTCTCATTTTGAGTCATGTCACATCAGCAAATGAAGGTCCTGAAAGCTTGACTCCGTTCATGTCATTAAGGTCAACTCTACTTTGAGCAGGCAACTCTTTTCCGTTCGTTTTTTGAGTACCTTCCAAACTGAGGGGCTCATCTTCTGGCACTATATCAGAGAATGTCCTGCTGTTATTCATAAAGTTTTCACTGGCTAATTCTTTACAGAAAAAAAACTGCCAGATCCTTCTTCCTAGTCTGTCTTAGTCTGGAAGCTCAGCTGAAACCTGTCCTCCATGGGTGACCCTGCTGATATTTGAATACCAGTAGCATAGCTTCCAACATCACAGCAACATGGAAGCCCTCACCTGACAGACGTGTGGGGAGTGTCAAGTTTAGACTATGTTTATTAGGTAATGGTAAGACTTTGAAGGTTTCTGAGCAACTGAATAGTTAATTTAGGACAATCCAGTGATAAGTAATGGTAAATTCAGATTGAAAAGGAAAGATATTGGAGGCAGCAACACTATTAGACGAGTATATGAATATTCTGGTTCTAAAAATATATGGACCTCAATTTCTATGTCAGCTTTGGAAATGGTAAAGAAGAGAGAAGCCCTATAAGTGTTATGAAAGATAAATTTATGGGATTTGGTAAATAATTATATATGATGATGTATGTAGAACAAAACCATGCCTTACCTGTTCAGAGAAATGTTTCAGTAATGTGATATGTTTAATGAGGTGGTTTTTCAGACTGGAAAATTCTGACGTGCAATCAAATGGAGGCCTGCCAGGGAAGGATGAAAAGAGATTACGTCAATCTGAGTTTACTGAATACTATCTCTGTATAGTTTAGGAAATATACAATGATAACTGACAAGATATAGAGCTTTAGATCACTTTGAAAAAGTGACAAGATTCAGTAAAATTCTACATATAACAGAGTTATACATCAAAGAGAAACAAGCTTTTCTGGAAGCTGATCAATGCAATATATCTAGGGCCTTAATGAACTGATAGGATGGTAGGAAAAAAATTTACAGTAGTTATTCCTGTTTTTAAGTTACTATATAAAAGTGTGGAAGGCAGAGTAGGGCTCTTCTTAATTTAATTTATTATCTTTCCCTTGTGCACTTTACTGTACAAAGGATTACATAAAAATGGGACCAAAGCAAGCAGGAAAAGGAGCACGTATTAATTAACTACATAACTCACAAGTAGATTATCTATCCCTTGAAAAATAAAGATTGGTTATATCTGGTAAATCATTTCATTTGTAATAAACTAAAAAAGGGTATATTTCTTAAGACACTATAGCCAATTGAAAACTTGGGGCTTTATGATTTTTATCTAACATAGCTCTTAGGCTTGGATGATCTGTCAAACTTGTAATCACCAGTAGTAATTTGAGGATGATGAAGCCTACATAGCTTTGTTGGAAACAAAACAAAACAGAACAAAACACTCACTTCATCAATACTATTAAGGACATCCGAAAAATGAAAGCAATTTTCAGAATGTAATTTGTAAAATAAATTAGCAAGTACTAAAGTGCTGAATTCATAGTTACTCTCATAAAGGAAATGAAGCTTTATTTTATGAATTATCAATAAACAGTAATTTGTAAAGCTTCCAAATATCAGGATATTACAATCCATGGTGTTTCCATGGAAGTGCCACTTCTGGAAGTCTGTTTCTAAAGCACGTAAGAATATGGGCAATTATTCAAAATACTTTTTATAATTACACTTATAAAACTTATGTGGCAAGAGAGCTGTGAGTGTCCACAGGACAGTCTCCTGTAACGCTGTCCGGGGTATAAAACATGTGACCAAAATTCCTTGGAAAGTTTAAATTGCAGAAATTGAAGCCTACCCCCTCAACCTATGCCATTCCTTAACTTTCAATATGAAATATGCTCAATTTGTGTGTCTTTTTAAGTAGAATCCTAGTGGTTATGCTTGGATAAATTGTCTTGAGTTGTTATATTACCCCCCAATGAATTTTGTTATAAATTCTGTCTACTTCAAATTAGTAAACCACTTAGGATATTAATAACTAATAGAAATATAACATTATGAGAAAAATACTAGTTAACAGACTCTAAGATTTCCACTTAGTAACCATTATTAGAAACTTTAAAAAACCCATAACCTCTACAGTAAACTTTAAAATGTATCTTCTGTTACACTAAAATGAAGCTCTGTCATGAATACTCAAGCTTTTACTGCTTGTAAAGTCAATCTTTCCTACACTGTAGTTCTGTTGAAAAAGTTCAAGTTAAGTATAAAGACTAAAAATTTTAGGAAAACACAAAAAAAGCTAGAGGAAACTCTTCCTGGAAACAGAGAAGATGACCAGCTTTTTTCCTCTTTTTCAAGATATCTTGAATTAAACTCTTAAATTAGCTTCAATTCTCAAAAATAATTATTATCTCTATTACCAAGATGACTCACCAGATTTATATTCCTCTTTTTAATAAAACTGAAATAAATTTTAGACTTGGTATCATAGATTTTATTAAACCAAGCTGAACCAGGTCAAATAATAGCTTTAATCCCAATTGGACAAAACTTCAATATTAAAACAAATGGAAAATTTACATTTTAATGGAATTTTCCCTTCTGTTGCTTTTGAAACACATAGAGATGAGGCCAACTTTAGGATAAACCATAGAAGTCATTTTCATCACTAACACAATAATTCAACTTCAGAGAGAAAAGGAGGATTCCTCCAATTGACACTCTAACCAGGTATTTGCTAAAGGAAAATTTATTTCATAGGACATGCAGTTTGGCTGAGTCACGACCATTCTTAAAATTCATGCTACTTTCTGCTCAGAAATGACTCATATGAGTCCATGACACAACTTTCAAAATATAGAATTTCCTAAGAGGTCTTTGGAAAATTAGAAGTGATTCAAACTTATGGAATTAGAAAGTACTGAGGTGTTTTAGTGGCAACCATGCCCAGTGCAGTGTTTTTTTAAATCTGTTTCATTAATAAAATTTTTGGTGTTCAAAGATCATAGTTAGAATTCTTAAGAGGCTTCAGCTTAGTAAAAAAGTTATTCAGTATGAATACCTCTTATTTAATAGTCATTAGTTCTTCAGCAAAGATTATGAGAATCAGTTAGAAAAGAAGATGCTAAAATAATCCATAAATCTACCATATTGGAAAGTAGCTATATGAGATCATTTTGTATTATCTCATTTCCGAAGAGAAACTCGACTAATTGTCTTTAAAACTACTTACTATAAAATATAATCTCCCTTTAATCTTGCCTGGTTTCATTCATGAGGGCAAAACAAAAATAAATAAATAAAACCTGTTGCCGCTGAGTTGAGTCTGACTCATAGCAACCCTACATAAACCCGTTGCTGTGGAATCAATTCTGACTCGTAGTGCTGACTCGTAGTGACCTATATAAGATGCCTTTAAATTGAAAATTTAGTGAAACTGTACTATAGGCTTCTTAATACTGTGAATTTTGAAATTAGATTAATTATATGAGAAAATCCAATCCTGTGAATTTCTACTGTGAGTGCAGCAGATTATATTCAATCTTGAGGATTCTCTTTGTTGCCACTGTTCAGTCCTGTGGCTATCTTTGCTGTCTGCCCAACATCCTTTTCCTTATTCTCCTTGACATGGGCTCATTCCAAGGGTCCTGTTATGAACTGAATTGTGTCCCCTAAAAATGTGTGTCAAATTGGCTAGGCCGTGATTCCCAGAACTGTGTGGTTGTCCTCCATTTTGTGATCTGATGTAATTATCTTATGTACTGTAAATATTAACCTCTATGATGTTAGTGAAGCAGGATTAGAGACAGCTATGTTAATGAGGCAGGGCACAATCTACAGGATTAGGTTATATCTTGAGTCAATCTCTTTTGAGATATGAAAGAGAGAAGCAAGCAGAGAGGAGAGGGACCTCATTACCACCAAGCAAGAAGAGCCAGGAGAGGAGTGCATCCTTTGGATCCAGGGTCCCTGCACTGAGAAGCTCCTAGACCAGGGGAAGATTGATGACAAGGACCTTTTCCCAGAGCCAACAGAGACATAAAACCTTCCCTGTAACACTCAATTTGATGTTGTTTTTAACAAGTGGGTCAGTCCCCTTACCCCTTCTTTATGTGAACAAAATGAGTTTGTCAGTAAAGTGTCAATTGCAATATAGGAGATGAAAATAGATAAGTAAGAGAAGAGGAAACAAAGAGGTGTAGAGAAATGTGTAATGACTTCTATTTCTTATATTTCTCTCATCGATTACAAAAGCACTCTTCTCTCTCTCACTATCTAACCTCTTCGGGAGTTAACATTTTCCTACAGCAGAAGCAAAAGACCTAGGAATAAGCATCCATATAGTGTTTCATTTTTGTGTAGAATTAAGAGTTGACTGTAGTTTTTTATCAAAATAACAATTAGGAAATTTAAATATTAATATGTTACATAAAGTTATTAAATCATTAACCTTTGGCTTCTATAGCTTTCTCTTAATAACCTGGGATTTTAAAACCAGGACTCATTCTCATTTACTTCAGACTCCTAATTTAATTAATATCCAAAGGAAAAAAAAAAAGCGTTTTTGTTGTTGTAAAGAGTCCTCATATAGTAATTTAGAAGTTTGGTGCAACTTTTGTGCATTCCTAAAAGACTGTAGAAAAGCAAATGCAGCACCGTGGTTTTATCTAAAGAAACTCAAAGTGAATCCTTTGCAAAACAAATACTATTTTTGAAAAATTAATAATTTTTTCCTGCAAAACATCAGATGGTTCACTTAAAGGGAGCTGTATACCTACGTTGTACGTCATAGGGAGATATTCAGAGCATTAATAAAATATCTGTAAATCTCTCTGAAAAGACATTGTGGAAATAAAATCCAGTCCATATGTAAGGTTTCTGAAGAGAAAGAGGAAAAATGCAACTGTCTTAGGGCTTCAAAGATCTGATATTAGGAATTACCTTTCCAGAATGTCTAGTATCATCTTGACTATATTAATCAGTTCAAGAGCAGCTGTAAGAATATTACGAGGTGGTTGTTCATTAGTGCCATGTAGACTACGTGCCCTTCTTCTTTCCGAAATCATGACAAAAACGCGGTCAATAGCATGCTGAAGATGTTCACTTTGTTTTCTGAATCTGGTAGGCATCTTTTTGTCATCCTGAAATTAAAGCGGGAATTTGGGAAGGAAGAAGTGAGACAGCACTTATCTAACACGCTATAAACATGGAATATGTTCAACACCAATACCACTTAGCCGAAGTAATATAAGAATGCAAAACTATCATTAAACACTTTTCATTCTTTACATATTGTTTCTAATGATACTGGTATCATTCTTGGTAATATTGAATAAAGGACATGAGAGGAATAAGGTTCAGTTATGGGAATACTGAGGTGTATAATTTTAGAATGTGGCAAAAAGTATTTGCTTAAAATTAGAACATGTTAATTCTTGTCTTAAAGACTACTTACTCTAAAATATAGCAGGAGCAATATAAGCTCCCTTTAATCTTATCTGGTTCCACTGATGAGGCCAAAGATGCCTTTTAATTGGGAGTTAATAATTTGGGATAATTCTGATACTGCCTTATTAAAATATCTAACTCATTTCCTTTCTACTTTGCATTCTGAACAGGATTGGGTATAGACCCAAAATACAGGAAAGGGGATCCTTAATTTTCATTTATCTCAGATTCGTGGGAACTGTGTATATAGTCTTTTCTGATAGCTGGTAAGGTCATTTAAACATACATGAATTATAAGATTCTTAGTTGGATACTGGCATTAAAATGCACCACTTCAAAGGATTAGACACTCTTTTCATTTACATGTCATCTCTTTGCATGAACATGTGTACATGTGTTCATCACATCTTTGTCCAGGGCCTCATTAATGACTAGCAGAAACAACCACAGATTTACAGTAATGGCCCAAGTGGTCTCCTCTTGATTTGGAGGAAGGTACTATATCTTCCCTATTTAATGATTAGAGAATAATTTGTGGGTTACTAAGTAGTAAGGGAACATATTTAAAAGGACCTTCCCTTGCAGTCTTTGCAAGTTGGGCATGCAAGGAAATTTTTATTGATTAACACTATGCTTTACTACTTTCATTGTTCACTGCTAGTTCTTTTATACTACAACTTCCTTGTTTTTGAGTTCTTTACTTTTACGCATCCATCGGTCAGCTGAAATATATCTTCTGGTAATTTTTAATAAGTACATGGGTAATATTTCTTGACTTCGTAGTCTTAAAAATGTTTTTCAGTTGCCAACTCATGTGAATAGTTTGTCAAGGTCACACAGCTAATTATTAGCAGATCTTATCTTGGAAATAGAAGCCCCCTGATTCCTAGTGCTCTTTCTGGAGCATTATTAAATGTATTTAGCCATACAGGGATAAGGAAAAATGGGAATTTTCTGGCATTTACTATGCTGTTGTCAGAACAGTGAAAGGAAGAACTAGGCCTGGTGTGATATCTGAGTTTGTGCAAACCACTTAATATTTCAGAGCATTAGTTTTTTCATTTCTAAAATATGGATATTAACACCTGCTTTACCCATCCATAAAACTGTTAAAGATATAAAATGTTATACAAACGCAACTATTATATTTACATATATAATTTGGTATGTGCTAAAGATAATCACAATATTTTAGGAATTATTAGCCACCAAACTCTAAATAACAAAGAATGGTGGACAATTCCTTTACAAACTTAAGGAAATGTCAAAGAAATTCAATAGCTAGCCCCTCTAACATTCTAAGTAAATTTGGATTGACTTTTCTAAAGTAATTTAAGAAAATCTTGTTAAGATTAAACAATTGATAAATGCTATCTTTTTTGGGTTTTTTTTTTTGTTACCTCACTAGACCTCCTGTAAAGAGTGCAAAATCAGATATATGTCTTCCCTTGCATAGTAACTACCTTTTTAATTTTTAAAATCATTTTGAACATAGAAAACTTTTTTCAGTAACTCCAAAATATATAGGTCAAATATCTTATACTTTGGTAACGTTTTGCCTTGGGAAATGATAGCCCTGGAATGCCTTTCTGGTTACTATTTTAGTATGGACAGCTAAGGGCAAATAATGCCATTTACATCGTAAAAGAGAGGCTATTGTTGACATTTTTAAAAGCCATATACTTTAGAATACTAATGTGAAATTAAGTTTTTTTCCCAAAAATATTTCTCAACCATTACCTTACCTTGCAATATTGAATTTCTTCTGAAATCATGAAGACAATAGTGTACCAAAAGAGATATTTATTTACTTCAACCTCCTTGTGATCTTATGACATACTGAGACCCAAGAAATACAGATCCTTATGGTTTCATTAAAATTTGAGTTATATAATTTCTAGCTTCCATGAAATGAAATAGATCAATTATTTGATTTAGTTGATGATTACTTTTTGCCAGTATATGATCTTCATTAGCTTTAAAAAGTATAAAGCTTTCAAGAGCTGATGAAAATAATAGTAGTAGAAAGAACTGTCATGTGTACTTCCTTTATCTCTCTGAAACACATTTTACTCTGGCAAAGCTTGGGGTGAGGCCTCCTCTCTGTTCACCATCTTCCTCCAAATACTCTTGATATTGCTAGTGGATAATCTATGCTGCAAGTGCTAACATTTTTCTGCCCAATGTATGTAGGGGAGGTGTAACAGCTGAAAAAGTTTACTGTAGCATGGAAATTTGAAATTTGAGAATGGAACAGACACATTTAGAGTCAATCCTGACCCATAAAGAGAAGCCTATTATGTATTTTCTCCCTAAAAACATGGGAATCTTCTGAAGAATTTCTGCAAAAAGGATTGCTGATTTGTGCGATTGTAAATAGGATAAATACTAACCAAATCATTATTTTATTCATCTGGATGCTACAGTCTTGTGGGAAAATGGAGGAAACATTTTTAATTCCATAATCTAGGGGTTTCTTCTTGATAAATTAAGGTTCTAATACTGCTTTGTTTATATCTTGCATCATAAATGGGAACTACAGGTCTCCAGATCTGGCCTTACCTACAGTAACTACACAGAAGAAAAAAAATATTTGTTACCCCCTTCTATTTACTATTGCTATTACATATTTAGGACAGGCATTCATCTACCTTACCATTTTCCTACAGCCAGCCATGAATACACAAAGATCAAAGTCAAAAGATGGACAAATATGTCTCCAGGACACAGTCGAATAGACAATAAGATTAATAAAAGAAAATATAAGTTTCAGGATCTCCTACAATGATGTACATAGAATTATGTAGAAAATTTTCCTCCAAAGAACATAATCTAAACCATAATCTATACAGTGTTGGTAAGTTGCAGACTCTAATGAGCTTCTGATGCTTAAAAAAAGAGTACAGCCATAAGAGTTGTATTTTCTAAAAGCAATCCATTTTTTTTTTAAATCAAATCAATAGCTTTTATTAATGGAAGTATAAACGGTATAAAAGAGTTCCTACTTGTATGTTATTTTCCAGGACTTGAATTCAGACACCTGAATTCAAGTTCAATACCAACAATTTACTAACCATTAAACTGATCCGCTGAAGACTTAAATTTCTTACTTGTATAATGGGGATCCTTAATGAAAACTCTAGGTTGCAGTTGAAGTTAAAAAACTCTAGCATCTAGTTAAAGACAGAATGAGTTGATGATGTGAAATTGCTTTTTAACCTGTAAATAACTATAAATATATTTACATATACATATATATGTGTTTTTGTTGTTGTTAGGTGCCATCAAGTCGGTTCTGACCTATAGTGACACTATAGGACAGAGTAGAACTTTCCTATAGGATTTCCAAGGAGGGGCTGGTGGATTTGAACTGCCAACCTTTTGGTTAACAGCCGAGCTCTTAACCACTATGCAACCAGGGCTCCATACATATATGCATAATTTTTTATTATCACCACCACCATCATTAATTATTATAATAATAATCACAAATCACAGATGTCAGCCTAAAAGTTTTATGATTAAAAATGCAAAAAAGAAATATTTCTAAAGAAAATATTGCTATATAGATATCTATTTTCTTTCTTTTTCCAGCACTGCTTAGTTGTAAGACCTAAAATTGTCATTTGCAAATACTCATTTCTTTAGAAAAAATATCATTTCCTTACCATTTATTATTTCCTTCTTTATTCACTTTTTCCTCTTCCATATATTGCTTTGGTGACAAAAATCACTGACCACAATTTCATGATTTTCACCATTTCAGCATTCCTTTTATCCCTCAGTAGTAAATAATGTCATCTCATTGATTTTTGTTTTCCAAAATACCAATTTACCCTTTCTCTTTAATATCACCTCCTAATTCTTTCACCCCTATTGGCATAAACAACCAGTCCTTAAATACCTTTTCATACACATACTTTTAAAACAAATACTTCTCATGACTTTCTCTCAGGCATGCTATATATAATATTTAATTGACAATAATCACATCAATTAACACTAGTTACCACAAATATAATATTTTAATTTCATCATTCTCTTGTTTTATATTTCATGCCAAACTATATCGTTGATTTTTTACCCAACATTTCTACTATGAACAGTGTTCTAGAATCTTTAGTTGATTATGTGCCAGTCTTCATATTTCTGGAATGTATAGTCTCAATAAGAGCAGGATCCATGAACATTTTTGCCTCACATATCTCCAGAACCCAGGACAATGCCTGACATACAGAAGGTTCAAAAAATAGTTATTTACTGAATGAGTGATGACTAACACAAAATGTAAAGGGACAGGGAATACATTTTCTAGTTCTATCTCTCCCAATAACTTGAGCAAGTTATTTAGCTACTAATTTCACTTTAATAATCTGTCAGACAGAAATAAAAAACCCTGCTCTACTTCATAAAATTATTAAACTGATGAAAGGGAATAATATTTGAAACATTATCTTAAAATGTGTAATGTACAATATCACAATGTATATACATTTTCTTTGAGACACTTGATATATTTTATGCCTCATTTTTGCATGGCATTCAAAAGCAGACACAAAGTAAGCAAAGAAAATTGATTTCCAATAAAACATTTACTTAACAACAGCCATAGGTCGGCAGTTTGAATCCACCAGCTGCTCCTTGGAAACCCTATGAGACAGCTCTATTGTGTCTTATAGGGTCGCTGTGAGTCAGAGTCGATTGGAGAGCAACAAGTTTAATAACAGCCATAAAATTCTTCCGAAAAATCCCTCTCTCCATCTCCCCTCAGAAGGCCATATTGAAATGCCACTGAAATGTTCAATTTACATTAAATAAGGGTCATTTTGGATTCTGATTCTGTATTCCTATGAACTACCAGTGAACTACACCACAACACATTAGAGGTTGGCATTATAATAACACTTAATGAGCCTACTTATTATTCCTTATCCAAGTCTTTAATGAAAACATTAAAAAATTTAGATGATGAGACTTCCAGCAACATGGTGCTCTAGGCAGAAGCACCACGCTTTTCCTCCACAGCAAAGATCCGTAAAACTAAGCCAAACAGAGAAAACAGCAGTCCTGAAATCCTAAACATGAAATGAAGAGATAAAGAACTCAGCCAAGCTCCAAATGGAGTAAGAAACTGACAGAGAACAGAGAGCAAGGAGAAATACATGGAGAGGTCCCCTATCAGTTAATGCAGCACGAATCCACCATCTTGGACTCCTATCAGAGACCAGCAAAAATGGGGTACGAGAAAGCAGCTTCACGGACCTTCCAGCAGGAAACAGAACAACCAGTAAACAGCGATATATGCTTTCCCACCTCCCACCCTTCTTCACCACCACTCGGCCTCCTCTGCTTCCTGCAACCACAGTCTTTTGTCTGGGAAGCACTGGCTGCTTGGATTCTACCTTCCCGCACTGGCCCGCTCCCTGAGTGCCATTAGTTGGCTGCTGGAGTTGCTTTTTTCCTGCTTCTTTTGATTTCTTCCTTACCTCTCACCACCTCCCACTCTTTTTGCCCAAATACCTGTCTCCGTGTGCCATCTTTGCTTCTTCCTTACAGGCTGTGGAGCTCTGTTCGAGTCTGGAATGGTTTCCCGGTCCGTGTGGCCACACTGGCGGGACCCTGGGGCTTTTGTTTGTTTGTTTGTTTTCTTCTTCTTTTCTGGAGTTGGGAGCCTGTTCTGGCCAGGCAGTGCTGTGTGGCTTGGGACCTAGCCCCTCAGCTTGCACAGATGCACAGAGGGATCCCTGAGAGAATTTCCTTTTTTGTGGTTTTTTTCCCTGTTTTTTGGGGGTTTATTCTTGTTCTTTTTTTAAAATTTGTTTTGTTTTATTTTCCCTCTTTTTCCCTTTTTGTCTTTATTCATTACTCAGTTTGTTGTCTCTCTATACCTTCCTTCTCTTCCTGTCCCCTGGATACCTGGCACTGAATACCTCTACACCTCCTAGCCAGGATGTATTTCAACACCAGGGAAAAACTTCCTAGACCTCATAGCCGCACCAGTGGGATCCCTGAGAGCTCTGCTGTTCCTTTTTCTTTCTAATTTTTATTTATTCATTCTTCTCCTTTCTTTTTCTCATCTTCTTCCCCTTTTTGTTTTTCTTCATTTCATAGTCTCTCATCTCTTCACTCCAATGGCAAGCTCCCCTAGCACTCTTTTTTGTTTGTATGTTTTTGGCTCCTGTTCCTCTCTCCTCTCTCCCATACCCATCTTAGCTCCACACATCACAATCTCCCCCCCTCCATCCTGCCTACCTGCACCGTGCGCGTAACATCACACCACAAAGCAGCACAGGCATGGCCTACCAGAACTTGCCCTTCACTGATTACTGACCTGCCCTGGTGGCTGTAGTAAGTGCCACAAACAACCCATCCCAGAAACTATTCTTCAGCTGCACCTGCCCTGCTATACCATATCTGAGTGACTGACCCTGCCAATTGAAGAAAGAGGTGAAAAGTATTGTGCCACAGACTAGCAAACAACAAAGAACAGACAGCCTGCCTGCTCAGACATAGCCAAATTAAAAAAAAAGGATGAAACAAACAAATCTACAATCAATAAAAGAGAAAACTAACTACTGAATGTCCCGAAGACAGAAGACAATATCAAAACACTTACAAAAACAGGACAGGATGGTTCCAGTAGGCGTCCAAAATAAAACACCAGATTCCAGTAAAAGAAAAGGCACTAGAACTACCTGATAGGGAATTCAAATCTCTAATATTCAGAATTATCCAAGAGTTGAAGCAAAAAGCAGACAAAAATGAAGACAAAATTGACAAATTCATGGAAAATACAGACCAAAAAAATGGAAGAATTCAGGAAAATAATGAAGGAACAAGATGCCAAAATAAATTCACAACTAGAAACCATACAAAAACAACAATTAGAAATCCAAAAGATAAACAACAAGATTTCAGAAATGGACAGTGTCATAGAAGGGTTGAGGAGCAGATTTGAAACGGTGGAAGACAGGATCAGTGGAATTGAAGACAAACACTTGGATACAACTCTGTTTGAGGAAAAATCAGAAAAAAGAATGAAGAAAAATGAAGAGACCCTGAGAATTATGTGGGATATAATCAAAATAAAAAATTTTCGAGTGATCGGAGTTCCAGAACAGGGGGAGAAAACAGAAAACACAGAGAGGATCATTGAAGAATTGCTGACAGAATACTTCCCCAATATCATGAAAGATGAAAAGTTGACCATCCAAGCTCAACAAACCCCATATTGGATAGACCCCAAAAGAAAATCACCAAGGCATATCATAATCAAACTCGCTAAAACCAAAGACAAACTATGAATCCTGAGAGCAGCTCAAGAAAAAGAAAGTCGCATACAGAGGAGAAACAATAAGACTAAGCTCAGATTATGCAGCAGAATCCATGCAGGCAAGAAGGCTATAAGATGACATATACAAAACCTTGAAAGAAAAAAATTGCCAGCCAAGAATAATATATCCTGCAAAACTCTCGTTCAGATATGATGGTGAAATTAGGTCATTTCCAGATAAACAGAAATTAAGGGACTATGTAAAAACCAATCCAAACTTACGAGACTTATTAAAGGAAGTCCTTCAATCTGAGAACAAACAATATCAGACCACAGGCTGAATAAAGGACACAGGATTGTACTAGCCAGATACCAACCTAGGAAATGAACTCTTAAGAACTATGCAAAACCAAAAGAATTACAAAAGGGAACCAGAGACGTTAATCTGTAAATGTCAACAGCATCAGAACAATAAAAAAGGGACTAAATGGTATAGATATAGAACCTTTTAATGGAGAGGAAGTCAAGCAATACCAAGTAATAATAGACTGGTTCAAATTTAGGAAGATACGGGTAAATTTCAAGGTAACCACAAAGTAAGTTAACAAACCTACTCATCAAAATAAAGAAGAAAAACATAAAGTCTCAGTAAAAACAAACCCTACAAAAACAAAAGAAATGAAAAAAATTCCACAAACAGAAGGAATTCAGCACAGGAGAGTAAGAGGAACAAAACTGGAGGACATTATGCTGCATGAAATAACTCAATCAAAAAAGGACAAATATTGTATGAGATCTCTACTGTATAACTCATGTAAAAGTTTACACACAAAAAGAAACAATCTTTGTTGGTTATGGGGGATGGGAGGAGTGGGGGGAACTAAATAGGTAAGTGATAACTTTGATGAAGGGTAACACAGTACACATTATGGGGGAAGGCAGCACAACTTGTACAAGGAAAGGTTATGGAAGCTCCATAGACACTTCCAAACTCCCTGAGGGACTGAATTGCTGGGTGGAGGGCTGTGGGGACCATGGTGTCAGGGAAGCTCAGTTGGCATATCACAGTTTATAAAGACAATGTTCTACATTCTACCTTGGTGAGTAGTGTCTAGGGTGTTAAAAGCCTGTGAACAGCCATCTAAGATATTCCACTGGTCTCACCCCTTCGGGCACAAGGGAGAATTAAGAGAACAAGATACAAGGAAAATTAGTCCAAAGGACTAATGGACCACAGCTACCACGGCCTCCACCAGACTGAGTCCAGTACAGCTAGATGGTTCCCGGCTACCATCACTGACTGCTCTGACCGGGATCACAACAGAGGGTCCTGGACAGAGCTGGAAAAGGATGTAGAACAAAATTCTAACTCACAAAAAAAAATACCAGACTTACTGGCCTAAAGGAGACTGGAGAAACCCTGAGAGTATGGCCCCCAGGCCCCCTTTTAGCTCAGTGGTGAAATCACTTCCAAAGTTCGCAATTCAGGTGGGGATTGGACAGCCTCATAAAACAAAATGGGACTAATGACGCACAGCAGTCCAGTGACAGGGACTAGAAGGCAGAAGGGACAGGAAAGCTGGTGATAGGGAATCCATGGTTGAGAAGGGACAGTGCTGACATGTTGTAGGGTTGTTAACCATTGTCATAGGGCAATATGTGTACTAACTGTTTAATGAGAAACTATTTGTTTTTCAAACCTTTATCTAAGGTACAAAAAAAAAAAAGAATTATCTATGTGAGATCTAATTGACAACAGTATCTCAAAAGGTTTTTGGGAAGCCTAGGGGGCAGTGAGTTGAAGATAATGGTGATGGAATAATCTGGAAAAGGATAGTGAGAATATCAGCACAACTGGAAGAATGTAATCGATGTCAATGAATTGTACATGTGGAAACTTTTGAAATGGTGTAACTTTGGCTATGTATATTTTCACCAAAAAAAAAGTCCTCAGGGTCGAGAAGGGACAGTGTTGACATGTCGTGGGGTTGTTAACCAATGTCATAAAACAATATGTGTACTGACTGTTTAATGAGAAACTATTTGTTCTGTAAACCTTCATCTAAAGAACAATAAAAATATTTTAAAAAATTGAGATGAGAGACTAAAACTAATGATTCCTCTTTGTTGACTGAGAAGTCACCATATGTGCATAACACATCTCTTATACTTGTACATCCACTTCAGAATCTTTGAAAGGACATCACCTACATAGACTGCATAGTGAGTTTCAAGTAGAGGTTATTTCCAAGAAAGCACAATGTATTCAGATGAGTCAGTAAGTGGGAGCCCATATACAAAGAGTTAGTTCACTCTAAACTCTGGTCTGGAATGAAAAACAGTGCAAGTGTTGAGGAAACAACCATTCACAATCTCCATCCAAAACATTTAACCTGGTGAGGGTTGTGCTAGAGACAGCCAAGATCAGCCAAATGGTGTTCAATCAGGTAATGGAAGAGTTTGTAGAGCTAAGCATAGTGCCTATGCAGGTCTCAGAGTGGGTATAAGGGTGTGCTGGATATCAAATGGTATGAGATCAAATATATGCTAAATATGAAATTGGTATAATGATAAAAGTTAAAGTAAATTAAAACATATAAAAGAAACAGAGAAAAATGGATTAAGAGAAAAGTGAATGGATGGTAAGAATTTCTGCTCAGCATAAAGAAAATAATCTTAGTGAGTTATTCAGTAAATGTGAATAAGCTGTATATAACAGTTTGGTACCATTAGACATAGAAATTCTTTCTTTTAGAAGTAAACTGTTAGGATAATAACACCATTGAATAAATTATATTAGAAGCTGAAAGCATTATATTTAAAATAAATGTGGGGGGAGGGGGTAGAGGACTAAGTAAAATGACTTTTCCAATCATGAAGTAGAATCATTGTCTGAGAGTTCAACATTCCTATAGCTAATGACCTTCCATTTTAAAAAGCTGATACTAATTTCTGAGAGGCTAAAGTTATTGAAGGAATAACCTGAGACATTGAAAAAAAACACGGGCTCTTCTATATTCTTGAAAATAAAGGATAAAAATGATAAAAGATGGATTCCAAAGATTAGATCTTTCATAGATAACACAGGGAACTGTAGTGATTTTTGGCAAAATAATGTAAGAGGGAAGAGATCATAATATGGAAATTTACTGTAATTTAATCAAAGTGAGGCTGAATGCCTGAGGTAAATTATTAATAATCATGTTAAGGGTAATATCTTTTAAATGACATTGAGATCTACACAATTGACTTAACATTTTTGTTTTCTGTATGATGAACTTAATTATGGGTTTCAGAAGAGTGTATATTCCAAAACAATTCTATAGTTTTAAAATACATTCGTGAAGTTTCATGCTACAGCATATTAAAAATATCCTAGTGTTTTTTCATGCTTTTGTGATGACTGCTATTGGAAGCAGGTATGAATATTGAAGTGATGGACTTGAGCAAATCCAGGAGTTTTGCAGTTAGTAAGTTTTTCAAAGTGTTAAGATAGCAGTGTCTGTTGCCAGAAGTGTGAGAACTGAATAGCACTGGAGAGAGAATAACAGGTTATTGGCATATATTGGATAAAAGTAAAGCTCTTGATTAGTCTTCAAGGTAAATGGGAGGGATGGGGTCCATTTTCCTTTCCTTAATAATGTCTATATAATTACTGTTTTGGCATCTCCATAGAAGTAACAGGCCATGGTTTATATTACAGGTATTTGCATAATTCATACACACTTAACATTTCTATAAATAAAGGTAGTGAGGATCAGTAAATTCCAATCATAGGACTACAAAGCCAAATATATGTATGTACGTGCATGTGTGCATATATTTATATACACATACACATATGTATATACATAAATCTACATATATACATGTATATACATTTATAAAACCTACTGCCGTTGAGTCAATTCCAACTCATAGCAACCCTATAGGACAGAGCAAGAACTGGCCCACAAGATTTCCATGGAGCGGCTGGTGGATTTGAACTGCTAACCTTTTGGTTAGCAACTGAGCTCTTAATCACTGTGCCACCAGGGATCCATATATACTTATAGTACATATATACATTTATATATGCCTATCTATCTATCATCTATATAAAGTGAAAATTACAATATACAATTCAAAACCAATAAAAAATTTTAAAAAATGACGAAGTCAGGGTGGATAGTTTGTAAATGTTACAATACAAAACTCCATAGCTATACCTACATCATGCCGAACTTCAGAATGAAAATAGGAGGAAAACTTTTCACCCATCTAGATGTGCAATATCAGGCAAATGTTTGGCTAATTTTTTTCTTATTTTTATCTGAAACTTTGGGAACTATGCAGGTTTTCATTCCTCTTTGCCCCAGAAGTCAGTATATCTTAAAAAAAATAATCAATAGTGGCTTCTGAACTCAAAAGACCTATTCTCCTTGAGTCAATGGCTTGACTTGAGCCAGTAAAAATTAGTCAATTGAATTTTCACTATATATCACTAGAAGGAAGAATTTCCATGGCATAATAGAGGATAAGATTCTGACTTTGAGTAGATGTCTTAAAAATATATATAATTAAATTAAGTCTGGCCAATAAATACAGAGTGGAATGCACATGCTCCTTGTGGTTGTATGATAGATGGCTTCATTAGAGAATTCTACCAAATATTTAGAGAAGAGCTCACACCAGTACTACTCAAACTATTTCAGAGCGTAATAAAGGAAAGAATACTCCTGAACTCATTCTATGAAGCCAGCATATCCCTGATACCAAAGCCAGGCAAAGATACCACAAAAAAAGAAAATTACACACAAATATCTCTCATGAATATAGATGCAAAAATTCTCAACAAAATTCGAGCCAGTAGAATTTTGTATCATATCAAAAAAATAATACACCACGACCAAGTGGGATTCATACAAGGTATGTAAGGATGGTTCAACATTAGAAAATCAATCAATGTAATGCACCACATAAATAGAACAAAAGAAAATAATCACCTGATCATCTCAATCTACACAGAAAAGGTATTTGATAAAGTCCAGCACCTATTCCTGATAAAATCTCTCAATAAAATAGGAATAGAAGGGAAATTCTTCAATATAATAAAGGGCTTTTATAGGGTTGCTATGAGTCGGAAACGACTTGATGGTAACAGGTTTTGGTTTTTATATAAAACCAACATCTAGATCAATTGACATAACATTATTCATAAAGATTATATCCTACTTTGTTGAGTAGCATCTGTGGTCTTAAAAGTTTGCTATTGGCCATCTAAGATAGTAATTTCTGTCAGGAGCAAAAGAGAGTGAAGAAAACAAAGACTCAAGGAAACAATTAGTGGAAAGAACTAATGGACTACAAGAACCACAGCCTCCACTGGGTTGAGACCAGAAGAACCAGATGGTGCCCAGCTACTACCACCGACTGCTCTAACAGGGATCACGATAGAGGGTTCTGGACAGAGTGGGAGAAATGTGTAGAACAAAATTCAAATTCACCAAAAAGATCAGACTTACTGGGCTGAGAGAGACTGGAAGAACCTCTGAGACTATGCCCTCAGACACTCTGCTAACTCAGAACTGAAACCACTCCCGAAGTCTACCTTTCAGCTAAAGATTAGACAGGCCTATAAAACAAATAATAACACACATGAGGAATGTGCTTCTTAGTTCAATCAAGTATACAAGATCAAATGGACAACACCTACCCAAAAGCAAAGACGAGAAGGCAAGATCGGACAGGAAACTTGGACGTATGGACACGGGCAACCTGGGGTGTAAGGGAAAAGGAGGAGAGTGTTGACACATTGTGAGGATTGCAACTAATGTCACAAAACAATTTGTGTATAAATTTTTGAATGAGAAACTAATTTGCACTGTAAACTTTCACAATAAAATTTTAAAAAATTACCCTAGATCACTAGGAGATATTTCCATGCCATAATAGGACATACGGTTCTGACCACGAGAAGATGTCTTTAAAAAAATAATAATAAAAAGAGGCGGAGCAGAGATAGGGGAATAGTCAGATGTTTCATGTCATCCAACTTAAAACAAAGTCTCAAAAAGTGAATCAAATATTAAGACAATCTAGGCACCCTAAGCATCAAAGAGAATGCTGAAAAATTGTACTGAGTAACAGGTGGAAGGAGAGACGATTCAAAAACAACGGAAACGGGGAATCATGGATCACAGGATCGCCAGCATCCTGCTAGGTGAATCTGCCCAGCACACACAAGTTGAGGCAATCAGGAACATTCCAAGCCAAAACCCACCCCATTTGGTGCAGCTAAGCAGCAGCAAATCTGCATGCACCTCCAGACCCAAACAGAAGTTACACCAAACCTTCAAAAGTCAAGTGCAAGCTCCCAACTCACCATGCACACACAATAACCCTTCCCTGACCAGAGCTCCATGGCTGAGGAACACTGACTTCTCCTTATCCATCCCCCTAAACCAGTCTGGAGGCATTCAACACAACCACGCCGCCTACGCCAGGATCTCACATTCAGGAATGGAGGAACCCACTCCTTCACCCAGCCACTGGCATAGGCGGTTTATGGACTTGCAGTACCCTTCACCCTCGCCAATCACCTGCACCAGTGTCTTGCTGGCCTACCTAGCCTGGCACACCCTCATTAGGATAAAATGGGCGGGGCTTCCAACTGAAGCCCATTTTCTCCTGCAACAGCCCAGTGGGAGCTGCAGATTTGTGACATTTGACACTGCCCCACCCCCAAAGATGGGGCCTCACCCACCCACATTGAGGGCTTGAGGGCCAGTGGTACCACCCACTCCATCTAATCACCCATGACAGGGACCTGAGAATTAGTGGCACCCCTCAATCCCTCCAGCCAATGGCACCAGGCACCCAAGGACTGGCTGCACTACCTCCCCACTATGCACTCTAGTGGACAGGGGCACTCTCTCCATCCAGGCACCTGGGGCAGCTGACAGCCCCCTGCCTTGCCCCCTACATTACCCCCTACTGTAATCAGAGACCTGTGATTGCTCCAAACACCCCCACACCACTCTGTCCACCCAGGACTGTAGGTGAGACTCTCCACACCAAACACTCAGTGAATGATGACCTGGGCACCTGTACTCCAAAAAACCAGTAAGCAGCAGAGCACACATATAACATCCCACCCAATGTCCAGGGATAACACCCCTGCACATAGGGCCAGGTAAATAGCAGGACAGGTTCATTGCCTCACCCAAAACACCACCTATATCTTCAGCACCTACACAAAAACAGTAAACAGACTCCCAGATTCACACACCTAGTAGGTGCTATGACCAGACGGAGATAAGAGGTGAGAGCTTCAATGAAGCCACATAAAAAAGAGAGTAGCACAAATGTCCAGCCTACTTGCACATATAGAAAAAAATTCAGGTGCAATAAACAAAAATACAATAGATAAACAAAAATAGTAACCCATTGATGCCTCAAAGACAATAGTCAATATCAAATCACATAAAGAAGTAGGACAAGATGGCTCCAGAAAGTGACCAAAATAAAGAACCAGAGAAATCCTTCCATGGGAAGATAAGGCAATGGAACTACCTGATAAAGAATTCAAAAGACTAACATACAGAGCTCTCCAAGAGATCAAGGAGATCAGGCAAAACACAGACAAAACCAAGGAATACACAGACAAATCAATAGAAGAATTCAGGAAAATAATACCCAAAAAAAAAAAAAAAAAAAAAAGGACAGAATGAACAGGCTGCTAGAAACCATACAAAAACAGAAAATAGAAATCCAAAAGTTTAACAATAAAATTTCAGAATTAGACAACTCAATAGAAGGCCGCAGGGGCAGAATTGAGACAATGGAAGTTAGAACTAGTGAGACTGAAGATAAATCTCCTGACAGCTATTTATTTGAGGAAAATTAGAAAAAGGAATGATAAAAAATGAAGAAAGCCTAAGAATTATGTGGAATACTATCAAGAGGAAAAACATGAGTGATAGGAGTACCAGAACTGGGGTGGGGGGTGGATAATGGAAAACACAGAAAGAATTGTCAAAGATTGATTGCCAGAAAACTTCCCTAAATATCATGAACGGCAAGAATGTATCTATCCAATGAAGCTCAAAGAACCCCATACAGGATAGACACCAAAAAGAAAGTTACCAAGGCATATCATAATTAAAATTGCCAAAACTAAAGACAAAGAAAGAATCCTGAGAGCTGCTAGAGATAAACAAAAAGTCACCTATAAAGGAGAATGAATAAGACTAAATTCTGATTGCTCAGCAGAAACCACGCAGGCAAGAAGGCAATGGGATAACATATATGAAGCCTTGAAGGAAAAAAAATGCAGCCAAGAATTATATAACCAGGAAAATTGTCTCTCAAATATGATGGTGAAATTAGGTCATTTCCAGATAAACAGAAACTAAGGGAATATGTAAAAACTAGACCAAAATTACAAGAAATATTAAAGGTAGTCCTCTGGTTAGAGAACCAAAAACATCAGACAACAACCCAAGACTAGGATACAGGACTGATCAGCCAAATACCAACCCAGACAGGGAATTCACAAAAACAAAATAAAGCTAAAAGACTGAAAATAGGGAACCAGAGACACCCATATGTAAACAACAACAATGTCAAAACAAAAATAAGGAATAAACGGTGTAGTCAGAACTTCCATATGGAGATGAAATCAAGGAGGTATCAAGAAATAAAACAATGGTTTAAACTTAGAAAAACAAAGGTGAATTTCAACATAACCACAAAGGAAACTAATAAAATTACCCATCAAAATAAATAAGAAGAAAAACATAAAGACTAAGCAAACACAAAATCAACCATAATGAAAGAGATAAAAAGACAATACGTAAACAAAAAGAACTCAGCACAGAAAATTAAGTGGAACAAAGAAACCATCAACACCACACAAAAAATAAATAAAAGTTCAACAGTAAATTCATACCTATCAATAACTACACTGAATGTAAATGGCCTAACTGCACCAGTAAAGAGGTAGAGAGTGGTAGAATGAATAAAAAAAGATCCACCTATATGCTGTCTACAAGGGACACACATTAGACATAAAGACACAAAAAACTAAAACTCCAAGGATAGAAAAAAATATATATCAAGCAAACAATAACCAAAAAACAGCAGGAGCAGCAATATTAATCTCCAATAAGATAGATTTTAAAACAAAATCCACTGTATAGGATAAGGAAGGACACTATATAATAATTAAACAGTCAATACAGCAGGAAGACATAACCATAATAAACATCTACATATCAGATGACAAGGCTGCGAAATACATAAAACAAATTCTAACAGTATTGAAAAGAGAAATGGACAGCTACACAATAATAGTAGGAGACTTAAATACACCACTTTTGGTGAAGGACAGAACCCCTAGAAAGAAAATCAATAAAGATACAGAAGATCTAAATGCCAAAATCAACCAACTGGACCTCATAAAAATATACAGAAAACTCCACCCAACAGCAGCAAAGTATACATTATTTCCAACACACATGGAACATTCTCCAGAATAGACCACATTTTAGGCCACAAAGCAAGCCTTAACAAAACTCAAAACATTGAAATAATATAAAGGATCTTCTCTGATCATAATGTCATAAAAGTAGAAATCAGTAACAGAAATAGCAAAGAAAAAAATCAAATACATGGAAACTGAAAAACACCTTGCTTAAAAACTACTGGGTAATAGAAGAGATAAAGGAAGGGACAAAAATAAAAATCAAATGAAAATGAAAACACACGTTACCAAAAGCTTTGGGACACAGCAAAGCAGTGCTTAGAGGTCAATTTATAGCAATAACTGCACACATCAAAACAGAAGAGACTTCTGGGAAACATGGTGCTATAGTCAGAAGCACCACATCATCCCTCCTCAGCAAAGATCAGAAAAACTAAGTCAAACAGAGTCACACATCAATCCTGAAACCCTAAGCATCAAATGAAGAGATAAAGAACTCAACCACGCACCAAATGGAATAAGAAACTGACCAAGAACAGAGAGCGAGGAGAGATACATGCAGAGGTCCCCTATCAGCTACCACAGCACGGATCCACCATCTTGGACTCCTATTGAAGATCAGTGAACAGGGGGTATGAGAAAGCAGCTTCACGGAGCTTCCAGCAGGAGACAGAACAAGCGTAACCAGCAATATACACTTTCCCACCCCACACCCTTCTTCACCTCTACTTTGCCTCCTCTGCTTCCTGCAGCCACAGTCTCTTGGCTGGGAAACACCAGCTTCACCCCACTGTCACTTGGATTCCACCCACCTGCACTGGCCGGCTCCCTGAGCACCTTTTTTTGGCTGCTGGTGTTGCTTTTTTCCTCTTCTTTAGATTTCTTCCTCACCTCTCACTACCTCTCCCTCCTCTCTCTCAAATACCTGGCTCCGTGTGCTGTCTTTGCTTCTTCCTGAAAGGCTGAAAAACACCGCTCAACTGTGAAACTGGTGGGACTCTCGGGGCTTTTTTGTTAGTTTGTTTGCTCTGATTTGTTCTGTTTTGATTTTTTGTTTGTTTTCTTTTTCTTTTCTAGGCTTGGGAGCCCCTTTTAACCGAGCAGTACCACATGGCTTGGAAGCTACTCCCTTACTCTGTGCAGATGCATAGGGACATCCCTGGGGGGCATTTCTTTTTTCTTGATTTTTTTGTTTGGAGTTGGATTTTTTTTTTGTTTCTTTCTTTTGTTTTCTTCTCTCTTTTATTCTTTTTGTCTTTCTTCATTTCTAGTTTCTCGATTCATTCATTTTTTTATTTTACCCTTTTTATTTTTTTCTCATTTTTGTTTTTCACTGTTTCTCAGTCTCTCGTCTCTCTACTCCAATAGCAAGCTACCTTAGCACTCTACTTTTTTGTTTGTTTTTGGCTCCTGTTTCTCTCTCCTCTTTCCCATACCCATCTTAGCTCAACACATCACAATCTATCCCTTCCTTCCTGTCTACCTGCACCATGCGCTGAACATCACACTCCTAAGCAGCACAGGCACAGCCTAATGGAACCTGTCCTGCACTGATTGCTGATCTGCCCTGGTGGCTGTAGTAAGTGCCACAAACAACCCATCCCAATAACTTCTCTTAAGTTAGACCTGCCCTGCTGTACCATATCTGAGGGACTAACCCTGCCAATTTGAGAAGGAGGTGAAAAGTATCATGCCCACAGACTAGCAAACAACCAAGAACACACAGCCTGCCTGCTCAGACATAGCCAAATTAAAAAAAAGGGCAAAACAAACAAATCTACAATCAATAAACAAGAGAAATACTACAGAATGCCCCGAAGGCAGCAGACAATTTCAAAACATTTACAAAAACAGGACAGGATGGTTCCAGTAATCATCCAAAATAAAACACCAGATGAATTTCCAGTAGAAGAAAAGGCACTAGAACTACCTGATAGGGAATTCAAATCTCTAATATTCAGAATTATCCAAGAGTTGAAGTGAAAAGCAAACAAAAATGAGGAAAAAGTAGGCAAATTCATGGAAAATACAGACAAAAAATGGAAAAATTCAAGAAAATAATACAGGAACAAAATGCTAAAATAAATTCACAACTAGAAATCATACAAAAACAACAATTAGAAATCTAAAAGATAAATAACAAGATTTCAGAAAGGGACGGTGTCATAGAAGGGTTTAGGAGCAAGTTTGAAATGATGGAAGATAGGATCAGTGGAATTGAAGACAAACACTTCAATACAACTCTGAGGAAAAAATCAGAAAAGAAGAATGAAGAAACCCTGAGAATTATGTAGGATACATTCAAAAGCAAAAATCTGTGAGTGATCGGAGTTCCAGAACAGAGGGAGAAAACAGAAAACACAGAGAGGATCATTGAAGAATTGCTGACAGAAAACTTCCCCAATATCATGAAAGATGAAAAGTTGACCATCCAAGAAGCTCAATGAACCCCATACAGGATAGAACCCAAAAGAAAATCACTAACGCATATCATAATCACACTCGCTAAAACCAAAGACAAAGAATTCTGAGAGCAGCTCAAGAAAAACAAAAAGTCACATGCAGAGGAGAAACAATAAGACTAAGCTAGGATTATTCGTCAGGAAACTATGCAGGCAAGAAGGCAATGGGATAACATATATAAAACCTTGAAAGAAAAATTTTCCAGCCAAGAATAATATATCCTGAAAAACTCTTGTTCAAATATGGTGGTGAAATTAGGTCATTTCCAGATAAACAGAAATTAAGGGACTATGTAAAAACCAAACCAAACTTACAAGACTTATTAAAGGGAGTCCTTCGATCTGAGAACAAACATCAGACCACAGGCTGAATGTAGGACACAGGATTGTAGTAGCCAGATACCAACCTAGGAAATGAACTCTTAAGGACTATGCAAAACCAAAAAAAAAATTACAACAGGGAACCAGAGAGGTTAATCTGTAAATGACAACAGTATCAGAATAATAAAAGAGGGAATAAACAGTGTAGGTATAGAACCTTCTGATGGAGAGGAAGGCAAGGTGATACCAAGTAATAATGGATTGGTTCAAATCTAGGAAGATAAGGGTAAATTTCAAGGTAACCACAAAGAAAGTTAGCAAACCTACTCATCAAAAGAAAGAAGAAAAACATAAAGTCTCAGTAAAAACAAAACCTACAAAAAAAAAGATATAAAATCCACAAACAAAAGGAACTCAACACAAGAGAGTAAGAGGAACAAAGAAAAAGTCAGCACCACAAAAAAAAAAAAAAAGCACTACAAAATGCAATCCCACCGCTAAGAATATATCCTAACGAAATAAAAGCCATCACATGAATAGACATATGCATACCCATATTCATTGCAGCGCTGTTCACAACAGCAAAAAGATGGAAACAATCTAGATGCTCATCAGTAGACGAATGGATAAACTATGGTACATACACGCAATGGAGTATTATGCAATGATAAAGAACAGTGATGAAGAATGATGAATCTGTGAAGCACTGACATGTTGTGAGGTTGTTAACCGACGTCATAAAACAATATATGTACTGACTGTTTAATGAGAAACTATTTGTTCTGTAAAACTTAATCTAAAGTACAATAAAAAAAATTTAAAAAAAACAAAAGAAAATGTCAAAATCAAAACGTTAACCCTGCCACTTGAACAAATAAAAAGAGAGCAGCAAAAGAAGACCTCAGTTATAAGAAGAAAAGAAATAATAAATATTAGAGCAGAAGTAAATGAAAGAGAATATAAAAACAATTAAAAGAATCAACATTACCAAAAGTTGGTTCTTTGAAAACATCAACAAAATTGACAAACATTGGCCAAACTGACAAAAGAAAAATACAAGAAGAAGCAAATAACCCAAATAAGAAATCAAATGGTGATATCACAACAGATGAAACTGAAATAAAAAGGAGCATAACAGAATACTATGAAAAATTATACTCCATCAAATTTGAAAACATAGAGGAAATGGACAAATTTCTATAAACACACTGTCTGCCTACACTAACACAACCTGAGGTAGAAAAATTAAATAAACCTATAACAAAAGAAGAAATTGAAGAGGTAATAAACCCCTGCCTCCCAAAAAAAAAAAAAAAAAAAAAAGCCCTGGCCCTGATGGCTTCACTGAGGAACTCTACCAAACATTCAGAAAAGAGCTAACACCAATACAACTCAAGCTATTTCAGAGCATATAAATGGAAGGAATACTGCCAAACTCATTCTATGAAGCCAGCATAACCCTGACACCAAAGCCAGTCAAAGACACCACAAAAAGAAAACTATAAACCAGTATTCCTCATGAACGTAGATGCAAAAATTCTCAACAAAATTCTAGCCAATAAAATTCAGCAGCATATCAAAAAATAATACATTTTGACCAAATGGGATCCATACCAGATATACAGGGATGTTTCAACATTAGAAAATCATCAGTGTAATCCACCACATAAATAAACAAACAAAAAAAGAATCACATGATTAGAAAAGGCACTTGACAAATAACAACACCCATTTCTGATGAGAACTCTCAGCAAAACAGTAATACAAGAGAAATTCCTGGACATGATGAAGGGCATTTATCCAAAAACAACAGCCAACATCATTCTAAATGGAGAGAGTGCAAGCCTTCCCTTAAGAACAGGAACCAGACAAGGACACCCTTTATCACCACTCTTATTTTTCGTGTTTCTGGAAGTCCTAGCTAGAGGAATAAGGGAATAAAAAGAAATAAAGAACATCCAAATTGGCAAGGAAAAGGTAAAACTATCCCTATTAGCAGATGATATGGTCTTATACACAGAAACCCCCAAAGAATCCACAAGAAAATTACTGGAACTAATAGAAGACTTCAGCAAGGTAGCAGGATAATAATCAACATACAAAAATTAGTTGGATTCCTCTATGCCAACAAACAGAACTTCAAAAAGGAAATCACCAAATGAATACCATTTACAATAGCCCCCAAGAAGATAAAGTACTCAGAAATAAATCTAACCAGGGACATAAAAGACCTATACAAAGAAAACTACAAAACACTACTGCAAGAAACATATCACGCTCATGGATAAGAAGACTCATCATTGTGAAAATGCCAATTCTACCCAAAGCGATCCTCAGATACAATGCAATCCCAATCCAAATTCCAACAGAACTCTTTAACATGATGGAGAAACAAATCACCACCTTTATTAGGAAAGGGAAGAGGCCCTGGATAAGTAAAGTACTACTGAAGAAAAAGAACAAAGTGGGAGGCCTCACACCACCTGACTTTGTTGTTGTTAGGTGCCCTTGAGCCGGTTCCAACTCATAGCGACCCTATGTACAATAGAACGAAACACTGCCCGGACCAGCACAAGCCTCACAATCGTTATTATGCTTCAGCCTATTGTTGCAGCCACTGTGTCAGTTCATCTCATTGAGAGTCATCTTTTTTTCGCTGGTCCTCCACTTTACCAAGCATGATGTCCTTCTCCAGGGACTGGTCGCTCTTGATAACATGTCCAAAGTATGTGAGAAGAAGTCTTGCCATTCTCTCTTCTAAGGAGCATTCTGGCTGCACTTCTTCCAAGACAAATTTCTTCATTCTTTGGCAGTCCATGGTATAGTCAATATTCTTCACCAACATCACAATTCAAAGGTGTCAATTCTTCTCCTGTCTTCCTTATTCATCAACCAGCTTTCAAATGCATATGAGGTGATTGAAAACACCATGGCTTGGGTCAGGAGCACCTTAGTTCTAAAAGTGGCATCTGTACTTTTTGTCACTTTAAAGAGGTCTTTTGCAGCACATTTGCCCAATGCAATGTGTCATTTGATGTCTTGATTGCTGCTTCCATGGGTGTTGATTGTGGATCCAAGTAAAATGAAATCCTTGACAGTGTAAATCTTTTCTCTGTTTTTCATGATGTTGCTTATTGGTCCAGTTGTGAGGAGTTTTGTCTTCCTCATGTTGAAGTGTAATCCATAACGAAGGCTGTTGTCTTTGATTTTCATCAGTAAGTGCTTCAAGTCCTCTTCACTCTCAGCAAGCAAGGTTGTGTCATCTGCATAAGGCAGGTTGTTAATTAATTTTCCTTTAATCCTCATGCTCTGTTGTTCATATAGTACAGCTTCTATGATTATTTGCTCAGCCTACAGGTTGAACAGGTATGGTGAAAGGATAGAACACTGACCCACACCTTTCCTGACTTTAAAACACACAGTATCCCCTTGTTCTGTTTGAACGACTGCCTCTTGATCTATGTACAGGCTGCTCATGAGCACAATTAAGAGTTGTGGAATTCCCATTCTTTGCAATGTTATCCATAATTTGTTATGATCCACACAGTCGAATGAAACACAAGTAAACATCTTTCTGGTATTCTCTGCTTTTCACCGGGATCCATCTGACATCAGCAATGATATCCCGCGTTCTACATCCTCTTCGGAATCAGGCTTGAATTTCTGGCAGTTCCCTGTAGATGTACTGCTGCAACAGCTTTTGAATGATCTTCAGCAAAATTTTACTTGCATGTGATATAAATGATATTATTCAGTAATTTCCTCATTCGATTGGATCACCTTTCTTTGTAATAGCCATAAATATGGATCTCTTTCAGACCTGCTTTTAGAACCTATTATACAGCCACAGTAGTCAAAATCTAAAAGCTAAAATAATAAAGATCATGGAATAAAAAGTAACGACAACACTAGAGGCCCTAATACATGGCATAAATAGTATATAAACCATAACTAACAATGCACAAACACCAGAAAAGAAACTAGATAACTGGGAGCTCCTATAAATTAAACACTCATGCTCATCAAAAACCTTCAATAAAAGAGTAAAAAGAGAACCTACAAACTAGTAAAAAAAAAAAAATTTGGCTATCACATACCTGAAAAAGTCTAATCTCTAAAATATAGAAAATATTTCAACATCTCAATAACAAAAAGACAAATAATCCAATTAAAAAATGGGCAAAGGATATGATCAGACACTTCATCCAAGAAGACATTCAGGCAGCCAACAGACACATGAGGACATGCTCGTGATCATCAGCCATTACAGAAATGCAAATGAAAACTACAGTGAGATGCCATCTCAGCCCGACAATACTGACACTAATCCAAAAACACAAAATAACAAATGTCAGAGAGATTTCAGGGAGACTGGAACTCTTTCACACTGCTTGCGGGAATTTAAAATGTTGCAATCACACTGGAAAATAATATGATGTCTCCTTAAAAAGCTAAAATTAAAAATACTGTACAATTCCTAGAAATATACCTTCGATAAATACGAGTCATCATACAAATAGAAACAAACACACCCATGTTCATTGCAGCACTATTCACAGTAGTAAAAAGATGGAAACAACCTAAATGCCCATCAACAGATGAATGGATAAACAAATTATGGTACATACACACAATGAAATAGTAGGCAATGATGAAGAAAAAAGATGAATCCTTGAAAATCTCACATCATAGATGAATCTGGAGGGCATTATGCTGAGTGAAATAAGTCAATCACAAAAGTACAAATATTGTATGAGACCACTGTTACAAGAACTCAAGAAAAGTTTTACACACAGAAAAAAGCATTCTTTGATGGTTACAAGGGTGGGGAGGGATGGGGATGGGAAATCACTAACTAGATAGTAGACATTGTCAACTTTGGTGAAGGGAAATACAACACACAATATAGGGGAATTCAGCACAACTGGACCAAAACAAAAGCATAGTAGTTTCCTAGACACATCCAAACACTTTGAGGGACTGAGTAGCTGGGGCTGGGAGCTGGGGACTATAGTCTTGAGGAACACCTAGGTCCATTGGCATAATATAGTTTATAAAGAAAATGTTCTACATCCCACTTTGGTGAGTAGCATCTGGAGTCTTAAAAGCTTGTGAGCGGCCACCTAATATACATCTATGGGTCCCATCGCACACAAGAAAATATTAGCCCAAAAGACTAAAAGGCCACATGAACCAGAGACTACACTAGCCTGAGCTCAGAAGAACTAGATGGGGGCCAGCTACCACCACCGACCACTCTGACAAGGATCACAACGGACACTCCTGAACAGAGTGGGAGAAGAATATAGAACATAATTCAAAATCAAGAGAAAAGACCAGACTTAATGGTCTGAGAGTGACTGGAGGAAACCTCAAGACTATGGCCCCTGGATACTCTGCTAACTCAGAAATGAAACCACTCCCAAAGCAAACCTTTTCAGACAAAGATTAGACAGACCTATAAAACAAAAAATAACACACGTGAGAAAGTTCTTCTTAGTTCAATCAAATAAACGAGATGAAATGGGCAACTCCTCCCCAAAAGCAAGAAGAGAAGGCAGGAAGGGACAGGAACTGGACAAATGGACACAGGGAACCCGGGGTGAAAATGGGGAGCATGCTGTCACATTGTGGGGATTACAGTGTCACAAAACAATACGTGTATAAATTCTTGAATTAGAAATTATCTTGAGCTGTAAACTTTCACCTGAAGCACAATAAAATTTAAAAACAATAGAAGAGAAATTTCTAGAACTCAAAATTATGTAGCATGGGCAGCACAATCAACAAAAAAAGAACTACACCTGGATACAACTTCATAAAATTACTGAATACTACAAACAAAGAATAGATTCCCAAAGCTTTCACTGACATAAAACAGTTTGTGCACAAAAGAATGAGCATCAGACTATGATCAGATTCTGAAGAATAACACTGGATGATAGAAAACAAAAGATGTTTTACTTTAAAGATTCTAAATAAAATTATTTTCATCCTAGAATTCTATATCCAGCCAAAAATGAGAGAAGATGAAAAATATTTCAAACATGAAAGCACCCGGTAAATGTTATTTGAAAGCAACTGGTTGGAGAAAGTTACTGTAAGAAATACTCCAGCATAATTGGAATAAAAAATAAAGACATGGAGAGTCAAAAAACAGTGAATTCAACCAAGGAAAACAATGAAGGGAATTTCCACGATGACATTTACAGCAGATCTAGAGCATCCTAGTCCAGACTGGAAAAAAAGGCCAGGGAACACTAGGAAGAAAGTGTGAATCGAATAAAATGTATGATTTAAATTGGCCAAAAAATAAAAAAATAAAACACCATCAATCTGATCAAAAAAGTCTCTGAGTATTGAGAAACTGTTAAGCTTATGGTGGTGGATACAAGTTTTCCAAAATTCTAATTTTTGGTTCAAAGTTTAAATTTTATTATTGGCAGTAAATATTGTCAATTGAAGTGACAGGTTCTTTGTTCATTTTTGAGAAAATATATGCCAAATACTTAAGTGTGAATATCCATGATTTGTCTATCAGGTCTTTTTGTTTTTTTTTAGGTAGAGATGGCGCTCCATAAAAAACAACTGTTAGCTCAGCTTTCAAATCCAACAACTGCAGAAGTGCTTTTTCTTGACATAGCTATCTTGCTTGGATATGCAGAAGAAATGCTTTGTGTGTACTTCCTATTTCATCACATAGAATATTAAGAATACATGCACGCAAGGCACGAGATTTAATAAAATTAAGCATTTTTAATTCCCTCATCAAGGAAAAAAAAAGAATAAAATTAATTCTGGCTAATAAATAGAGTAAAGAGCACATGCTCCTTGTAATTGTTTGACTTTCATTCATCCAACAAATTTTGTTGAGTGTCAACTATGTGGCAGATACTCTTCTATATGTTGGGAATATTGCAATGAACTTCACAAGCATGGTCTCTGCATTATGGAGCTTATATTGTAAATAGAGAAGGTAGTGATAGAGGAGAAAATTAATAAATAATTCCGTATTTAAAAAAAGGCAAAACCAAAATATTTTCACACAGATTTCATCATGTTCCATAGAATGTTGACAATAGATAAAGCACAATTTACCTTAAAATAATGTCCAACCTTTGATTTATTCAAAGAAATAGCACACCTAAACCAAATAAGAAAAGAAATAGGGGACATTACAACAGATCCAACTGAAATAAAAAGGATAATAACAGAGTATTATGAAAAACTATACTCGAGAGGTGGGACCAAGACGGCGGAGGAGTCAGATGTTTCAGTGGTGCCTCTTACAACACAGACCCCAAAAAACAAGTGTATTGATTATATATGGCAACCTAGGAGCCATGAACATCAAAGGTAAAGTTGAGGAATCTGACAGAGCAGCAGGGGGAGGGAGAGACAGTTCAGAAGCAGCCAGGAGTTGCCAGACCTGTCTGGGCAGGAACAGGCACCCTTCACGCCAGATCAGTTGGCATGTGTGGTGAGGCCAAGTGGTGCTTAGAACACGTTTTCCTCATCGGGAGAGACCAAGGAGTGGAAAGTCTACTGAAACCTCCAGAACCAGTGAGAAGGGATACTCAACTAGCAAAAGGTAAGCACATGCGTCTAACCTACCTCGCAGATCAAAAAACACCCCCTTTGGGAAAAAAATTCTCTCTGATTTACCTGCCCCTCCTCACTATACACCACGTCCCAGGACAGCTTCTATGATTGCAGGGTCCCATGGGCTGGAAGTAGCCCATTCTCCTGGACTCAGAGAGGGAACAAAATGACCAACAGGAAAAACTAATCTGCCAGCTCCCCTAAGTGGTGAACTCAGGATAGGCACAGCTCCCGTGCCTAGGCACAGACATAAGGGGTCCATGGACTTTGATTGCCTTTCACCCCTGCATAGACCTATGTGGGCACATTTCAACAGCATAGGCCCTCATTAGCACAGTAAAACAGGACATACAGTGAAACCTAATGTCAACTGTATCAGCTATATGGAGGAGTGACAGGTTTGTGACATTTAACACTGCTCTGCTCATTAAGTGAGGTCCTCACCTACCCACATGAGGTGCCTGAGGACTAGTGGCTCCACGCAGACCACCTAGCCACCCACGACAGGGGTCCAAGAATAAGTGGTGCCTCCCTGTCCTTATAGCCAACAGCATAGGGAGACCGTAGTCTGACTGCAGAACCCACCCACCTAGATGCTCTAGGGAACAGGGACATGCTTTCCTCCCAGACACTCAGGGGCAGCTGTCAGCCCCCTGCCTTGCTCAGCATGTGACCCCTTACTGCAGCCAGATACCTGTGCCTACACCAATCACCCCTGCCCATCTAGGACTATAGGTGAGAGCCTATACCATACATTTGGTGACCAACATCCCGGACAACTGAGCTGAATTCATACAAGAAAAGTTAAATGGCTCCTGGGCTCACATACCTAATAACAGGTCTAACCACCTGGTGATGAGACGTTAGAGCATCAAAGGCACCAATAACCAAACTAGCTCACATGAGCAGCCTATTTGGGCATATTAAAACAAAACAAAACAAGAAGCTAGAACACAATAATCAAATATAAAATAAATAAATATAATAACTTATTGATGGCACAGAGACAACTGTCAATATCACATCACATAAACAGGTAAACCACGATTGCTTCAGCAAGCTCCGAAAACAAAGAATCAAGATATTTTCTGGAGGAAGAGAACTTGAAATTACCAGAGGTAGAATACAAAAGATTAATATACAGAACTCTTCAAGATATCAGGAAGGATATCAGAAAAAATGCAGAACAAGCCAAGGAAAACACAAACAAAGCAATAGACGAACTTCAGAAGATTATAGAAGAGCATAATGACAAATCTAAAAGGTTTCAAGAATCCATAGAGAGACAGCAAACAGAAATCCAGAAGATTAACAATAAAGTTTCAGAATTAGACTACTGAATAGAGAGTCATAGGAGCTGAATTGAGGCAATAGAAGTCAGAATTAGTGAGATTGAAGATAAAGCACTAGACACTAACTTATTTGAGGAAAAACCAGATAAAAGAATTTTAAAAAATGAAGAAGTCCTCAGAATTATGTGGGACTCTATTAAGAGGAGTAACTTACGAGCTATTGGAGAACCAGAACAGGGGAGATAACAGAAAATAGAGAGAGAATTGTTGAAGATTTTCTGGCAGAAAACTTCCATGATATCATGAAAGGTGAGAAGATATCTATCCAAGATGTTCATCGAAACCCGCACAAGGTAGATCCCAAAAGAAAGTCACCAAGATATATTATAATCAAACTTCTAAAACCAAAGATAGAGAAATTTAAGAGTGGCTAGGGATAAAAGAAAAGTTATATACAAAGGAGAGACAATAAGACTAAGCTTGGACTACACAGCAGAAACCATGCAGGCAAGAAGGCAATAAGATGACATGTAAAGACACTTGAAGGAAAAAAAAAAAAAAACTGTCAGCCAAGAATTATATATCCAGCAAAATTGTCTCTCAAATATGATGGCAAAATTAGGGCATTTCCAGATAAGCAGTTTAGGGAATTTGCAAAAACCAAACCAAAATTACAAGAAATACTAAATGGAGTCCCCCAGTTAGAAAATCAATAACATCAGATAACAACCCAAGACTAAAACAAAGGACAGGGCAACCAGATATCAACCCAGATAGGGAAGTCACAAAAATAAATCAAAGATAAAACACTAAAACAGGGAAATAGAGACATCAATATATAAATGACTACAAAGTTAAACCAAAAAGAAGGACTGAATAATGGGGTCATAGATCTTTCATATGGAGAGGAGGCAGTCAAGGCAATATAAAAAAATAAAAGACTGGTTCAAACTTAGAAAAATAGGGGTAAATATTAAGGTAACCTCAAAGGAAACTAACAGTCCTACACATCAAAATAAAATACAAGAAAAACATAAGGACTCAGCAAATACAAACTCAAAAACAATGAAAAACATGAAAAACAATATAAAGAAAAACGATTCAGCACATAAAATTATGAGGAACAAAGAAACTGCCAACAACAACAAAAAAAACAAGACATCAAAATTACAGCACTAAACTCATACCTATCAATAATTACGCTGAATGTAAATGGACTAAATGCACCAATAAAGAGACAGAGAGTGGCAAAATGGATAAAAAAAACATGATCCATATATATGCTGCCTACAAGAGACACACGTTAGACTTAAAGACACAAACTAAAACTCAAAGGATGCAAAAAATATATCAAGCAGACAACACTCAAAAAACAGCAGGAGTGGCAATATTAATCTCTGACACAATAGACTTTAAAGTAAAATCCACCACAAAGGATAAGGAAGGACACTATATAATGATTACAGAGTCAATACACAAGGAGGATATAACCATAATAAATATTTACATACCCAATGATAGGGCTCCAAAATATATAAAACAATCTTTAACAGCACTGAAAAAAGAGAAAGACAGCCCCACAATAAGAGTAGGAGACTTCAACACACCACTTTTGGTGAAAGACAGAAATTCCAGAAAGAAGTTCAATAAAGACACAGAAGATCTAAACGCCACTATCAACCAACTTGATCTCATAGACATACACAGAACAGTCCACCCAACAGCAGCCAAGTATACTTTCTTTTCCAAAGCACATGGAACATTTTCCAGAATAGACCACATGTTAAGCCATAAAGCAGGGCTTAACAGAATCCACAGCATCAAAATATTACAAAGCATCTTTTATGACCATAAAGTCATAAAAGTAGAAATCAATAACAGAAAAAGCAAGGAAAAAAAATCAAATAGATGGAAAGTGAATAACACCTGGCTCAAAAACTACTGGGTTGTAGAAGAAATTAATGACGGAAAAGAAATTCACAGAATCAAATAAGAATAAAAACACATCCTACCAGAATCTTTGAGACACAGCAAAAGCAGTGCTCAGAGTTCAGTTTATAGCAATAAATGCACATATCCAAAAACAGGAAAGGACCGAAATCAAAACATTAACTCTACAACTCCAACAATGAGAAAGAGAGCAGCAAAAGAAGCCCTTGGGCACCAGAAGAAAGCAAAGAATAAAAATTAGAGCAGAATTAAATGAAATAGAGAATAGAAAAACAACTGAAAGGGTTAACAAGACCAAAAGCTGGTTCTTTGAAAAGATCAACAAAATCAATAAAACATTCGCCAAACTGAAAAAAGAAAAACAGGAGAGGAAGCAAAGTACCTGAATAAGAAATGAGATGGGCGATATCACAACAGACTAAATGGAAATCAAAAGAATCATAACAGAATACTATGAAAAGTTGTAATCTGACAAATTTGAAAACCTAGATGAAATGGACAAATTTCTAGAAATGCACTATCTACCTAAACTAACACAGAGATAGTGCAACTAAATAAACCTATAACAAAAGAAGAGTTTGAAAATGTAATTAAAAAACTCACAAAAACAACAAAAAACCCGGTCCTGATGGTTTCACTGGAGAATTCTACAAAACTTCCAGAGAAGAGTTAACATCACTACTACTAAAGGTATTTCAGAGTATAGAATAGGATGGAATCTTCCCAAACTCATTCTATGAAGCCAACATAATCCTAACACAAAAACCAGGTAAAGAAACCACAAAAAAGAAAATTACAGACCAATAATCCTCATGAACATAGACTCAAAAATCCTCAACAAAAATTCTATCCGATAGAATTCAACAGCATATCAAAAAAATAATTCACCATGATCAAGTGGGATTTACACCAGGTATGCAGGAATGGTTCAACATTAGAAAAACAATCAATGTAATCCATCACATTAATAAAACAAAAGTCTAGAACCACCTGATCTTATCAATTGATGCAGAAAAGGCATTTGACAAAGTCTGACACCCATTCATGATAAAAACTCTCAGGAAAATAGCAATAGAGGGGAAATTCCTTCATGTAATTAAGGGCATTTATACAAAGCCAACAGCAAGCATCATCCTAAATGCAAAGAGTCTGAAAGCATTTCCCTTGAGAACTGGAACCAGACAAGGATGCCCTTTATCACCACTCTTATTCAACATTGTGCTGGAGGTCTTAGCCAGAGCAATTAGGCTAGAAAAAGAAATAAAGCACATCCAAATCGGTAAGGAAGAAGTCAAAGTATCTATATTTACAGATGATATGATCTTATACACAGAAAACCCCAAAGAATCCACAATAAAACTACTGGAACTAATAGAAGATTTCAGCAAAGTATCAGGATACAACATAAACATACAAAAATCAGTTGGATTCCTCCACACCAACAAAGAGAACTTCAAAGAGGAAATCACCAAATCAATACCATTTACAATAGCCCCCAAAAGATAAAATACTTGGGAATAAATCTCACCAGAGACATAAAAGTCCTATACAAAGAAAACTAAAAGTTACTACTGCAAGAAACCAAAAGAGACCTACATAAGTGGAAAAACATACCTTGTTCATGGATAGGAAGACTTAAGATTGTGAAAATTTCAATTCTACCCAAAGCAATCTACAGATACAATGCAATCCTCATCAAAATTCCAACGGCATTTTTCACTGAGATGGAGAAAAAAAATCACCAACTTCATATGGAAAGGGAAGATGCCCCAGATAAGTAAAGCATTACTGAAGATGAACAAAGTGGGAGGCCTCACACTACCCGATTTTAGAACCTATTATACCGCCAGGTAGTCAAAACAGCCTGGTACCGGTAAAACAACACATACATAGACCAAAGGAACACAATTGAGAATCCAGATGTAAAGTCATTCATCTATGAGCAGCTGATATCTGACAATGGCCCAAAGTCCGTTAACTGGGAAAAAAAATTCTCTTTAACAAATGGTGCTGGCATAACTGGATATCCAGCAGCAAAAAAACTGAAAAAAGACACATACCTCACATCATGCACAAAAACTAACTCAAAATGGATCAAAGACCTAAATATAAACTCAAAAACGATAAAGATTATGGGAGAAAAAATAGGGACAATGCTAGCAGCCCTAATCTATGGCATAAACAGAATACATACCATAGGCAACAGTGTACAAACACCAGAAGAGAAGCTAGACAACAGGAATCTCCTAAAAATCAAAAACTTAGGCTCATCAAAAGGCTTCAACAAAAGAGTAAAAAGACAACCTACAGACTGGGAAAAAATTTTGACTACAACATATCCAATAACGGTCTAATCACTAAAATCTACAAGATACTGAAATACCTCAACCGGAAAAAGACAAATAACCCAATTAAAAAGTGGGCAAAGGATATGAACAGGCACTTCACCGAAGAAGACATTCAGGCAGCTAACAGACACATGAGGAAATGCTCACTATCATTAGCCACTAGAGAAATGGAAATCAAAACTACAGTGAGATACCATCTCACCCCAACAAGGCTAGCATTAATCCAAAAAACAGAAACTAATAAACTTGGAAAGGTTTTGGAGAGACTGGAACACTTATACACTGTTGGTGGGAATGTAAAATGGTACAACGACTTTGGAAATTGATTTGGTGCTTCCTTAAAAAGCTACAAATAGAATACCATAGGATCCAGCACCCCCACTCCTTGGAATATATCCTAGAAAAATAAGAGCTGTCACACATATAAATATATGCACTCCTATGTTTATTGCAGCACTGTTCACAATAGCAAAATGGTACAAACAACCTAGATGTCCATCAACGGACGAATGGATAAACAAATTATGGTATATTCACACAATGGAATACTATGTAATAATAAAGAACAATGATGAATCCGTGAATTAGCTCATACTATGGATGAATCTGGGAGGCATGATGCTGAGTGAAATTAGTCAGTCGCAAAAGGACAATTATTGTATAAGACCACTATTATAAGAAGTCAAGAAAAGGTTTAAACACAGAAGAAGATATTCTTTGATGGTTATGAAGGTGGGGATAATAGATAAGAATTATCTTAGGTGAAGGGAAGGACAACACACTTTACAGGGGAACATAGCACAATTGGACTAAACCAAAATTTAAGAAGTTTCCTGAATACCACCAAACACTTCGAGGGACAGAGTGGCAGTGGCATGAGTTTGGGAACTATGATTTCAGGGGACGTCTAGTTCAATTGGCATAACAATGTTTATTAAGAAAGTATTCTGCATCCCACTTTGGTGAGTGTTGTCTGGGGTCTTAAAAGCTAGCGAGCAGCCATCTAAGATGCATCAGTTGGTCCCAACCCATCTGGAGCAAAGTTGAATGAAGAACACCAAAGACACAAGGAAAATATTAGTCCAAGGGATAGAAAGGGCCACATAAACCAGAGTTTCCATCAGTATGAGACCAGAAGAACTAGATGGTGCCTGGCTACCAGCAATGACTGCCATGACAGGGAACACAACATAGAGTCCCTGACAGAGCAGGAGAAATGTGGGGTGCAGAACTCAAATTCTAGTAAAAAGACCAGACTTAATGATTTGACTGAGACTGGAGGGACCCCTGAAGGCATGGCCCCCGGACTCTTTTTTATCCCCAAACTAAAAGCTTTCCCGAGGCCAACTCTTCAGACAAAGATTAGACTGGACTGTAAGAGAAAATGATACTTCTGAAAAGTGTGCGTCTTAGCGCAAATAGATACATGAGGCTAAATGGGCAGCTCTTGTCCAGAGGCGAGATGAGAAGGCAGAAAGGGACAAGAGCTGGTTGAATGGACACGGGAAATCTGGGGTGGAAAGGAAATGTGTGCTGCCACAGTATACGGAAAGCAACTAGGGTAACGTAACAATGTGTGTATAAATTTTTGTACAAGAAACTAACTTGAATTGTAAACTTTCACTTAAGGCACAATAAAAAAAAAAAAAACCTATGCTCCAAAAAATTTGAAAACCTAGAGGAAATAGATAAATGTCTAGAAATACTCTACCTGCCCAAATTAACACAAAATAATGTTGAAAATCTGAACAGACCCATAACAAAAGAAGCAATTGAAAAGGTAATAATAATAATAAAAAAAACTCCCAACAAAAAAACCGCTGGCACAGATGTCTTCCCTGGAGAATTCTACCAAACATTCAGAGAAGAGCTTACATCAGTACTACTCAAAATATTTCAGAACTTAGAAAAGAAATGGATACTTCCAAATTCATTCTATGAAGCCAGCATAACATTAATACCAAAACCAGGCAAAGATACCACAAAAAAAGAACATTACAGACCAATATTTCTCATGAATATAGATGCAAAAATTCTCATCAAAATTCTAGCCAATAGAATTCAGCACCATATCAAAAAAATAATACACCATGCCCAACTAGGATTCAAACCAGGTATGCAAAGATGGTTCAACATTAGAAAATCAATCGACATAATCCACATAAAGAAAAGAAAAGAATCACATGATCATCTCAATCGATGCAGCAAATGCCTTCCACAAAGTCCAACACCCATTCCTGATAAAAACTCTCAATAACATAAGTATAGAAGTGAAATTACTCAACATAATAAAGGGCATCTATATAAAACCAACAGACAACATCATTCTTAATGGAGAAAATATTCCCCTCAAGAACAGGAACAAGATAAAGGATGCCTTATGTAACCACTCCTATTTAACATTGTGCTGGAAGTCCTACCTAGAGAAATAGGCAAGAAAAAGAAATACAGAGCATCTAAATTGTTAATGAAGAAGTAAAACTGCCCTATTTTTGGATAAGGTGATACTATACATAGAAAACCCAAAAGACTCCACGAGAAAACTACTAGAACTAATAGATTCAGCAGAGTAGCAGGATACAAGATAAATATACAATAATCAGTTGAATTCCTATACACCAATAAAGAGAACAATGAAAAGGAAATCAGGAAAACAATGCCATTTATGATAGCCGTTAAAAAAATAAAATACTTAGGAATAAATCTAACCAGGGATGTAGAAGACCTATACAAAGGAAACTACAAAACACTACTGAAAGAAACCCAAAGGGATCTACATAAATGGAAAAACATACCATGCTCACGGATAGGTATACTCAACATTGTGAAAATGACAATTCTACCCAAAGCAATTTACAAATACAACGCAAACCGATCCAAATACGAACAGCATTCTTCAATGATATGGAAAAACTAATCATTAACTTTATATGGAAAGGGAAGAAGCCCCGAATAAGTAAAGCACTACTGAAAAAGAAGAATAAAGTTGGAGGGCTCACACTACCTGACTTCAGAACCTACTATACAGCTACAGTAGTCAAAACAGCCTGGTACTCGTACAACGACAGATACATTGACCAATGGAACAGAATTGAGAACCCAGATGTAAATCCATCCACCTATGGTCACCGGATCTTCGACAAGGGTGGAAAGTCCATCAAAAGGGGGAAAGAGAGTCTTTTTAACAAATGGTGCTGGCAAAACTGGATATCCATCTGCAAAAAAAAGAAACAGGACCCATACCTCACGCCGTATACAAAAACTAATTCAAAATGGATCAAAGACCTAAATATAAAGCCTAAAACTATAAAGTTCATAGAAGAAAAAACAGGACCAACACTACAGGCCTTAATACACGGCATTAACAGGATACAAACCATAACTAACAACACACAAACTCCAGAAGATAAGCTGGATAACTGGGATCTTCTAAAAATTAAACACTTATGCTCACCAAAAGACTTCACCAAAAGACTAGAAGGAGAACCTACAGACTGGGAAAAAATTTCTGGCTATGACAAATCCGACAATGGTCTAATGTCTAAAATCTACAGGAAAATCCAACACCTGTACAACAAAAAGACAAATAATTAACGGGCAAAGGAAATGTACAGATACTTCACCAAAGAAGACATTCAAGTAGCTAACAGACAAAAGAGGAAATGCTCGCATGCACTAGCCATTAGAGAAATGCAAATCAAAACCACAGTGGGATATCATCTCACCCCGGAACTACTGGCACTAATCAAAATCACTGGAAATAACAAATGATGGAGGGGCTGCGGGGAGATCGGAACTCTAATGCACTGCTGGTGGGAATGCAAAATGATAGAACCATTTTGGAAAATGATATGGCGCTTCCTCAGAAAGCTAGAAATAGACATACGATAGGATCCAGCAATTCCACTTCTAGGAATATATCCTAGAAAAATAAGTCTTCACTCGAATAGACATATGCACACCTATGTTCATGGCAGCATTATTCACAATAGCAAAACAATGGAAACAACCTAGATGCCCATCAACAGATGAATGGATAAACAAACTATGGTACATACACACAATGGAGTACTATGCAACGAGAAAGAACAATGATGAATCTGTGAAACATCTCATAGCATGGATGAAACTGGCGGACATTGTGCTGAGTGAAATAAGTCAATCACAAAAGGAGAAATATTGTATGAGACCTCTATTGTAAAAACCTATGAAAAAGTTCACACACAAAATGTAACAATCTTTGTTGGTTACCAGGGTTGGGAGGGGTGAGAGGGAAATACTAAATAAGCAATAGATAAATGGTATCTTGGGTGAAGGGTGAGACAGTAAACAATACTGGGAAAACCAGCACAACTTGTACAAGGATAGGTCATGGAAGCTCCATAGACACAGCCAAACTCCCTGAGGTACTGAACTGCTGGATGGAGGGCTCTGGGGACCATGGTCTCGGGGAACATCTAGCTCAATTGGCATGACACAGTTTATAAAGACAATGTTCTACATTCTACCTTGGTGAGTAGGGTCTGGTGTCTTAAAAGCCTGTGAGCAGCCATCTAAGATACTCCACTGGTCTCATCCCTTTGGGAGCAAGGGAGAATGAAGAGAACAGGATACAAGGAAAAGATTAGTCCGAAGGACTAATGGACCACAGCTACCAAGGCCTCCACCAGACTGAGTCCAGTACAGCTAGATGGTGCCTGGCTACCACCACTGACTGCTCTGACCTGGATCACAACAGAGGGTTCTGGACAGAGCTGGAGAAGGATGTAGAACAAAATTCTAACTCACAAAAAACAAAGACCAGATTTACTGGCCTAAAGGAGACTGGAGAAACCCCAAGAGTATGGCCCCCAGACAACCTGTTAGCTCAGTGGTGAGGTCACTTCCGTGGTTCACCGTTCAGCCTGGGAGTGGACAGCCCCATAAAACCAAATGGGACTAATGAGACAGAGCAGTCCAGGGACAAGGGCCAGAAGGCAGAAGGAGACGGGAAAGCTGGTGATAGGGAACCCAAGGTTGAGTAAGGACAATGTTGATGTGTTGTGAGGTTGTTAACCATTGTCGTAGGGCAACATGTGTACTGTTAAATGAGAAACTATTTTGTTCTGTAAGCCTTCATCTAAAGTGAGAATAGCAGCACAATTGGAAGGGCATAGTCTGTGTCACTAAACTGTGCATGTAGAAATTTTTGAAATGGTGTATATTTGGCTATGTATATTTTCACCAAAAAAAAAAAAAATGTCGAGAAGGCGGAAGGTTGACATGTTGTGGGGTTGTTAACCAATGTCGTAAAACAATATGTGCACTACTGTTTCATGAGAAACTATTTGTTCTGTAAGCCTTCACCTGAAGTACAATAAAAAAAAATTAAAAAGAAAAAAAGAGTTCCAACCTCCTCGCAGCCTCTCCAGCATTTGTTATTTTCTATTTTTTTTAATCGAGCCAGTAGTTCCGGGGTGAGATGATATCCCACTGTGGTTTTGATTTGCATTTCTCTAATGGCTAGTGCATGCGAGCATTTCCTCTTTTGTCTGTTAGCTACTTGAATGTCTTCTTTGGTGAAGTATCTGTACATTTCCTTTGCCCGTTAATTATTTGTCTTTTTGTTGTACAGGTGTTGGATTTTCCTGTAGATTTTAGACATTAGACCATTGTCGGATTTGTCATAGCCAGAAATTTTTTCCCAGTCTGTAGGTTCTCCTTCTAGTCTTTTGGTGAAGTCTTTTGGTGAGCATAAGTGTTTAATTTTTAGAAGATCCCAGTTATCCAGCTTATCTTCTGGAGTTTGTGTGTTGTTAGTTATGGTTTGTATCCTGTTAATGCCGTGTATTAAGGCCTGTAGTGTTGGTCCTGTTTTTTCTTCTATGAACTTTATAGTTTTAGGCTTTATATTTAGGTCTTTGATCCATTTTGAATTAGTTTTTGTATACGGCGTGAGGTATGGGTCCTGTTTCTTTTTTTTGCAGATGGATATCCAGTTTTGCCAGCACCATTTGTTAAAAAGACTCTCTTTCCCCCTTTTGATGGACTTTCCACCCTTGTCGAAGATCCGGTGACCATAGGTGGATGGATTTACATCTGGGTTCTCAATTCTGTTCCATTGGTCAATGTATCTGTCGTTGTACGAGTACCAGGCTGTTTTGACTACTGTAGCTGTATAGTAGGTTCTGAAGTCAGGTAGTGTGAGCCCTCCAACTTTATTCTTCTTTTTCAGTAGTGCTTTACTTATTCGGGGCTTCTTCCCTTTCCATATAAAGTTAATGATTAGTTTTTCCATATCATTGAAGAATGCTGTTCGTATTTGGATCGCGTTTGCGTTGTATTTGTAAATTGCTTTGGGTAGAATTGTCATTTTCACAATGTTGAGTATACCTATCCGTGAGCATGGTATGTTTTTCCATTTATGTAGATCCCTTTGGGTTTCTTTCAGTAGTGTTTTGTAGTTTCCTTTGTATAGGTCTTCTACATCCCTGGTTAGATTTATTCCTAAGTATTTTATTTTTTTAACGGCTATCATAAATGGCATTGTTTTCCTGATTTCCTTTTCATCCTTCTCCTTATTGGTGTATAGGTATCCGAGGTTGGAACTCTTATGCGTTGCTGGTGGAAATGCAAAATGATACATCCATTTTGGAAAACTATATAGCGCTTCCTCTAGAAGGCTAAAAATAGAAATACCATGTGATCCAACAATCCCACTCCTAGAAATACATCCTAGAGAAATAAGAGCCATCACGTGAATAGACATATGCACACCTATGTTCATTGCAGCATTGTTCATAATAGCAAAAAGATGAAAACAACCTAGATGCTCATCAACAGATGAATGGATAAACAAACTTTGTTACATACACACAATGGAGTAGTACGCAATGAGAAATAACAATAATGAATCTGAGAAGCATCTCACAACATGGATGAATCTGGAGGGCATCATGCTGAGTGAAATAAGTCAATTACAAAAGGACAAATGTTGTATCAGAGTACTACTATAAAAATTCTTGAAAAGGTTTATGCACAAAAAGAGACAACCTTTGATGGTTACGACGGAGGGGAAGGACGTGGATGGAGAAACACTAAATAAACTATAGATAAGTGGTAACTTTGGTGAAGAGTAATACAGTACACAATACTGGGTAAGCCAACACAACTTGTAGAAATAGTGCACCTTACTGATTTAATTCAAAATTTCCATTTTGAATTTTTCTTTCCACGTTGCCTTTAGCAGTAGGAGTAGCCGCTTCCCATAGTCCGAAACAACACTAACTTCCCAGTGAAGAAAGAGGACTGAGGGCAGGAAAAAAAATTTATGGTGGTATCTGACAACTTTCATAGAGCTAAAATAATTACATTTTTTGGCATCTATATTTTTATTAAAAAAAAAAACAAAATTTTGTAGTGATTGAACACACATATTTAGCTATGTTGTGTGTCTTTCAGGGCTAACAGCTGAATCCTGAAAGTTTCCTCAGGAAATATGCTTATTGTGACCTACTGCAAATGTCAATTGCTTAAGAAAATAATTCTGCTTCAATTAAAGCTTGGATAATCCTAAATATTGTACACTGAGCTTGACTCCCTTGTGTAAAGTGCCAGATTTGCAACAGAAAACACATTGTTAAATAACAATACATTTTCGTAAAGTAATTGATTCTAATAAAGATAAAAGCCTTTCACAGAATACACAGTGAATCTTTGGGATTTTTTTTTTTTTACACCAAAGGCCAGATAATATACAAAAGTATTGATTTTTGTGTACTTTTCACATCCTAAAATGATCAATGATCTTATAAAGAACATATATCTTTTTTTTCTTTTTCCTTTTTAAGGATAATTAAACTTACAGACGTTAAAGCAGGCTATTGAAAACTATAGTAACACTGTAGCGCAAAGACTGACAGTGAAAAATGGCTAGGTGCTTATGAAAAATGACCTGTTTTATAAAGTCTAAGATGATATTCGGAGACCTGGTGGCGTAGTGTTTAAGACCTCGGCTGCTATCCAAAAGGTCAGCAGTTCGAAACCACCAGCCACTCCTTGTAAACCCTATGAGGCTTTTCAACTCTGCCCTGTAGGGTTGCTATGAGTCAGAATTGACTTGACAACAGAAGGTTAAGATGATATTCAACACAGATCCACCTTTCAGGACAATGGCTGATTTTATTACTGCATTTATCTAATTCTATAATGGTGGTTGGGGATGCTACTGTCATTAATGTAGGACAGATAGAAATAGGTGCATGAATAGTCAATTTAGTTTAAAATAAAATGCTTCAAATCAGGTAGTAGGGCTTCAGAATAACAGATGCCACCATATATTTTCTTAAAGTATACTTTTCAATAACTTATCCTCCATGCTATATTTTTCTAGATGTCATGTTAAGATTCTATATTGTTCAGAGAAAGTGAGAAAACCAATTATAGAAATGATATACTAATCATACCCCCAAAAGTATACTATGAAGTAAATAAAAATAGAAGACAAAAGACGTCATGCCAAATGTCTGAAAACTAAAGTTACCAGGTACTAGCTTATCTAAGGTGTAAATGACACATTTCTATTTCCAGATAAAATAGAGAATGAGAGAACTACCTCTTCATTTAACAATAATATAGTATGTAACTGAGGTGGAGTAACAAGTCCTTTCATTTCATTATGAGTCTGGAGAATGTCTGAAGAAAGAAAGTAAAGCTGTTTTTCATCCACATTGGAAACAAGCTACATCAAGCAATGAACTCTGATAGATAAGACCTCACACATCTCAACAATCTTTGTCACAATGTGCATATAAAGAGTAGCAAGTAAGAGGATGTTAACCTAACTATAAAAACAAACAAACAAACAAAACAACGTTGCTATCGAGTTGATTCTGACTCATAGTACCCTATAGGACCCTATAGAACTACCCCATAAATTTTCCAAGGCTGTAATCTTCAACGGAAACAGACTGCCACATCTTTCTCCTGTGGAGCAGCTGGTGGGTTCAAACCACTGACCTTTTGGTTAGTAGCCCAGCACATAAACACTGTACCACCAGGGCTCCTTTAATCTAACTATAAAAAAAATCCAAACCAACCTTGTTGCAGTCAAGTTGATTCCGACTCATAGCGACCCTATAAGACAGAGTAGAACTGCCCCATAGGGTTTACAAAGAGCAGCTGGTGGATTCAAACTGCCGACCTTTTGGTTAGCAGCGGAGCTCTATAACCACTGCGCCACCAGGGCTCCTAATCTAACTATAACCATACCCATTGCCATTGAGTCAATTCCAACACATATACCAGCCTCAAAATTGAGTAACTTGTGCTGAGCCCCACATCAGCAAACCAAAACCTAAGTTTCTATTTCTTGCAAATGCCTAACCTTCCCAGGAACCAAAATCCAAGTCAATCTATTGACTCTTCTGGAAATGGAAACCTAAGCTAGCCCATTAGCACTTGCCTGCTAGTTCAGCCTGGTTCAAAATTTCCCCTTAATCCCAAATAAGGAATGAAAATGCCTACCGGGCAATCCAAAAATTGCCCAGTCTAGCTTCCTTGTTCCTGTCTATCTTCTGTTACAAAAGTCTTTCCACTTGTACCTCTCTTAGGAACCCTTGTCTGACTTCCAGACCAGACTTTCTCTCGTTCATGAACTGAAAAATAAAGCTCATGAGTACATACATAAATTTAATATTGTTAACGGTTTCTTTTTAACAAGGATAACTGTACTGAAGAAGTTGAGTTAAAACAAAGCGTGATAATAAACTTCAGATATTAAGAGTTCGGCCTCATTATTTTCCAAGTCTACTCATGATGGCATGCTTTTTGGCAGTTATTTGGTGATGAAGATTTTCATATGATCATAAATTGGCTTCCAGTAACAGGTGAGTGGCACACTCATTATCTATCTTGAGGGCTTTTCAGGGAATTTATGATTAAGAGTAACCTGTACTTCTGAGTGACAAGTACTAAAATGCTGAGTTTGGTAGCATGCTTAAGGGACATGGGCTGCTTACTGCATATTGTCTCCCTTCTGAGGTCTAATAGATAAATCACTGATGTTTGAAACTTGGCGAATCCATTTAGTCTTCTCTAATGTCTGTCCAGGAGCCCTGGTGTCACAGTTATTAAGAGCTATGGCGAGTTACAGTTGCTAACCAAAAGGATGGCAGTTTGAATCCACCAGTCGCTCCTTGGAAACCCTATGAGGCAGTTCTACTCTATCTTATAGGGTCGCTATGAGTAGGAATCAAGTGGACGGCAGTGGGTTTGGTTTTTTGTTTTTAATGTCTCTTCAAGGAGGCTGGGTGGTGCATTGAAATATTACAAAGCAACTTTCCTGATCATAAAGCCATAAAAGTAGAAATCAACAACAGAAAAATCAAGGAAAAAAAATCAAACACATGAAAACTGAACAACACCTTGCTCAAAAACTGCTGGGTTATAGAAGAAATTAAGGATGGAATAAAGAAATTCACAGAATCAAATGAGAATGAAAACACACCCTACCAGAACCTTTGGGACACAGCAAAAGCAGTGCTCAGAGGTCAGTTTATAGCAATAAATGCACACAACCAAAAAGAAGAAAGGGCCATAATCAAAACATTAACCTTACAACTGGAACAAGCAGAAAGAGAGCAGCAAAAGAAGCCCTCAGGCACCAGAAGAAAGGAAATAATAAGAATTAGAGCAGAATTAAATGAAATAGAGAATAGAAAAAACAGTTGAAAGAGTTAACATGACCAAAAGCTGGTTCTTTGAAAAGATCAACAAAATTGATAAACCTTTGGCCTAACTGACAAAAGAAAAACCGGAGAGGAAGCAGATAACCCTTATAAGAAATGAGATGTGTGATATCACAACAGACCCAACTGAAATTGAAAAAAAAAATCATAACAGAATACTATGAAAAATTGTACTCTAACAAATTTAAAAGCTAGAGGAAATGGAAAAATTTCTAGAAACTCACTACCTACCTAAACTAACACAAACAGAGGTAGAACAACTAAATAAACCTATAACAAAAGAAGAAATTGAAAAGGTAATTAAAAAAATCCCAACCAAAAAAAAAAAGCCCTGGCCCAGATGCTTCATGGAAGAATTCTACAAAACTTTCAGAGAAGAGTTAACACCACTACCGCTAAAGGTACTTCAGAGCATAGAAAAGGATGGAATACTCCCAAACTCATTCTGTGAAGCTGGCATAACACTGATACCAAAACCAGGTAAAGACACCACAAAAAAGAAAATTACAGAGCAAAATCCCTCATGAATATTTATGGAAAAATCCTCAACAAAACTCTATCCAATAGAATTCAGCAACATATCAGAAAAATAATTCACCACGATCAAGTGGGATTTATACCAGGTATGCAGGTATAAAAACAATCACTGTAATCCATCCTATTAATAAAACAAAAGACAAGAACCACATGATCTTATCAGTTGGTGCAGAAAAGGCATTTGACAAAGTCCAATGCCCATTCATGATACAAACTCTCAACAAAATAGGAATAGAAAGGAAATTCCTCAATATAATTAAGGGCATTTATACAAAGCCAACAGACAACATCATCCTAAATGAAGAGAGTTTGAAAGCATTCCCCCTGAGAACGGGAATCGGACAAGGATGCCCTTTATCACCACTCTTTTTCAACATTGTGCTGGAGGTCTTAGCCAGAGCAATTAGGCTAGAAAAAGAAATAAAAGGCATCCAAATTGGTAGGGAAGAAGTCAAAGTATAGCTATTTGCAGATGACATGATCTTATACACAGAAAACCCCAAAGAATCCACAAGAAAACTACTGGAAGTAATAGATTTCAGCAAAGATTCAGGATACAAGATAAACATACAAAAATCAGTTGGATTCCTTTACAGCAACAAAGAGATCATTGAAGAGGAAATCACCAAATCAGTACCGTTTACGATAGCCCCCATGAAGGTAAAATACTTAGGAATAAATCTAACCAGAGATGTAAAATATTGATACAGTGGAAACTACAGGAGACTACTGCAAGAAACCAAAAGACACCTCCATAAGTGGAAAAACACACCTTGCTCATGGACAGGTAGACTCAACGTTGTGAAAATGTCAATTCCACCCAAAGTGATCTGCAGATACAATGCAATCCCAATCCAAATTCCACCGGCATTCTTCAATGAGATGGAGAAACAAATCACCACCTTCATATGGAAAGGGAAGAGGCCCCGAATAAGTAAAGCATCACTCAAGAGAAACAAAGTGGGAGGCCTCATACTACCTGATTTTCGAACCTATTATACTGCCACAGTAGTCAAAACAGCCTGGTACTTGTACAACAACCGATGCATAGACCAATGGAACAGAATTGAGAATCCAGACATAAATTCATCCACCTATGAGCAGCCGATATTTGACAAAGGCCCACAGTGTGTTAATTGGGGAAAAGACAGTGTCTTTAACAAATGGTGCTGGCATAACTGGATATCCATCTGCAAACAACTGAAACAAGACCCATACCTCATACCATGCACAAAAACTAACTCAAAATGGATCAAAGACTTAAATATAAAATTGAAAATGATAAAGATCGTGGAAGAAAAAATAGTGACAATGCTAGGAGCCCTAATACATGGCATAAACACAATAGGAGGAGCCATAAGTAATAATGCATAACCACCAGAAGAGAGACTAGATAAATGCAAGCTCCTAAAATCAAACACTTATGCTCATCAAAAGACTTCACCAAAAGATAAAAAGACAACCTACAGACTAGGAAAAAATTTTGGACTATGACAAATCCGATCAGCATCTAATCTCTAAAATCTACAAGACACTGCAAAACCTCAACAACAAAAAGACAAATAATCCAATTAAAAAATGGGCAAAGTATATAAACAGGCAGTTTGCCAAAGAAGATATTCAGGCAGCTAACAGACACATGAAGAAATGCCGACGTTCATTAGCCATTAGAGAAATGCAGATCAAAACTACAATAAGATATCATCTCACCCCAACAAGTCTAGCATTAATCCAAAAAACACAAAATAATAAATGCTGGAGAGGTTGTGGAGAGACTGGAACACTTATACACTGTTGGTGGGAATGTAAAATGATACTACTACTTTGGCAATTGATTTGGGACTTCCTTTAAAACCTAGAAATAGAAGTACCATACGATCCAGCTATCCCGCTCCCTGGAATATATCCTAGAGATATAAGAGCCGCCACACAAATAGATATATGCACACCCATGTTCATTGCAGCACTGTTCACAATAGCAAAAAGATGGAAACAACCTAGGTGCCCATCAATGGTCGAATGGATAAACAAATTATGGTATATTCACACGATGGAATACTACATCAATAAAGAACAATGATGAATCTGAGAAACATTTCATAACATGGATGAATCGGCAAGGCATTACGCTGTGTGAATTTAGTCAGTCACAGAAGAACAGATATTGTAGAAGACCACTATTACAAGAACTGAAGAAAAGGTTTAAACACAGAAGACAACGTTCTTTGATGGTTATGAGGGTGGGGAGGGAGGGTTAGGGTTATTTATTAACTAGATAGTAGATAAGAATTATCTTAGGTGAAGGGAAGGACAGCACACACTACAGGGGAAGTCAGCACAACTGGACTAAACCTGGACTAAGTTTCCTGAATACAATCAAACACTTTGACGGACAGACTAGCAGGGGTAGGGATCTGGGGACCATGCTTTCAGGGGACATCTAAGTCAATTGGCATAACAAAGCTTATTAAGAAAATGTTCTGCATCGTACTTTGGTGAGTTGCCTCTGGGGTCTTAGAAGCTTGCAAGTGGCCATCTAAGATGCATCAATTTGTCCCAATCACCTGGAGTAAAGGAGAATGAAGAACACCAAAGACACAAGGAAAGTAGTAGCCCAAGAGACAGAAAGGGCCACATAAACCAGAGACTTCATCAGCCTGAGACCAGAAGAACTAGATGGTGCCCGGCTGCCACCAATGACTGCCCTGACAGGGAACATAACAGAGAGTCCCGGATGGAGCAGGAGAAAGGTGGGGTGCAGAAAGAAGACCACATTTAATGATCTGACTGAGACTGGAGGAACCCCGGAAATCATGGCCCCTGGATTCTCTATAAGCCCGGGACTAAAACAATTTCCAAAGCCAACTCTTCAGACAGGGATTGAACTGGACTGTAGGACATAAAGTGATACTCGTGAGGAGTGTGCCTCTTTGCTCAAGTAGATACAAGAGACTAATCAGGCAGCTTCTGTCTGGAGGTGAGATGGGAAGGCAGAGAGAGTTAGGAGCTGGTTGAATGGACATGGGGAATCAGGGGTGGAAAGGAGGAGTGTGCTGTCATAGTGTGGGGAAAACAATTAGAGTCACATAACAATGTATGTATAAATTTTTGTATGGGAAAAAAGAAAAAAAATGTTTAAGGAGATTTTTTAAAAAAAATCTAAGTTATAGTATAAGTCAGCTTAAGGAAGACCTGTGTTGTTGTTAGGTGCATTGAGCCGATTCTGACTCCTAGCGACCCATATGACAGAGAAGAACTGCCCTATAGAGTTTTTTAAGCTATAATCTTTATGGGTTGGAGCCCTGGTGGAGCAATGTTTAAGCACTCAGTTGCTAACCAAAAGGTTGCTGGTTTGAACCTACCTGCTGTTCCATGGGAGAAAGATGTGGCAGTCTGTTTCCGTAAAGATTACAGCCTTGGAAACCCTATGGGTCAGTTCTACTCTGTCCTATAGGGTCGCTATGAGTCAAAAGCAACTGTTGGGCAATAGGTTTTTTGGTTTTGGTTAATGTTTACAGGAGCAGATTGCCAGGTCTTCCTCCCGTAGAGCCGCTAAGTGGCAACCAAACACTTAACCATTGTGCACCAGGATCCTTAGGTCACAAAATAAGTTCTTAGAAATACTCAATACTCAGTACTAGCTCTTAGAAATACTCAATACTCAAACCTAGATATTCTGATTCTGGAAACTGTGCACTTAACCATTACACTGTACTTCAGAAAAAGACAAGCGTTTAGCTGCTAACTGAAAGACTGGAGCTTTGAACCTACCAGCCTCTCCACAGGAGAAAGATCTGGTAGTCTGCTTCTGTAAAGATTTACAGTCTTGGAAACCCTATGGGGCAGTTCTACTCTGTCCTATAGGGTCACCATGAGTTGGAATCGACTCAACGGCAACGGATTTTTTGGTTTTTAGAAAGAATCAATTATGCTCCAAAAATGTAGTAGTCCTATTAAAGAGTTGCCGTAGGATAGCAGAATTATCCGACATATTCATCTCTATGGGGAGAAGCTACCTAATAGTCGCTGAATATTTTACTTAGAAATGTTACTATTCTCCCTAGACCTTCAAATTTTGGTGTCACTAAAGGAAAAAAAAGGTAGATTGCTTTTAGTAAAGCAAAGGGTATTTGCATAGATATTTCAAAAAGCTAAGCCTGAGATACAGTCACTCAACCTGTATATTTATTTTTCTTGCAACCATTTTTTTCCTAAAGATCTAAGGCTTGAAATCAATCTATGAGAACAGAGAGGGAGATGTGGTGAGGCTTTTCTTCTTCCTACATCCTGCCAAACCATTTTCAGACACTTAAATACCTGTTCCTTGCCACTGGAAACATAAGCTATGCAACTTTTATCTACCTTTTTATAATCACCATTGTTGATCACTATCACCCCTTTGGATATACATCTAACTTCCTGGACTGCATCAACCACCTCACAGGATCTTACAGTTCCTCAGCCTACCTGATTTTCATGACTACTCTTTCTGTTCTACATTAATCACTAGCCAGAACAACCACAGAAACACTGGTGGTGTAGTGGTTAAGAGCTACGGCTGCTAACCAAAAGGTCGGCAGTTCAAATCCACCAGATGTTCCTTGGAAAGTCTATGGTGCAGTTCTACTCTGTCCTATAGGGTTGCTATGAGTTGGAATCGACTGAACGGCAGTGGGTTTGGTTTTCTTGGTAGCACAACCACACCTTGAATCTCATTAGTAGAAATGGAAAAAAGACGGATTCAAAACAAACTACAAAAGACAAATTATCAGGGCTTGATAACTAATTTTACATAAATTATCTAATTAGCAGAAACACTTAAAGTCAAAGGTGGCTTGCAGGTTTACGTGACCAAATAATATCCATATAGCCCACACAGTAAGTTACCCTTCACTATCCTCTGGAGAAAGCTATGTTACTAAGACTCTTATCAGCAGCTGCCTTTGAGTTGACCTTCAACTCATGGCAGCCCCATGCACAGTTCTGTGCCATCCCCATGATAGGTGTGGATCAGACCATTGTGATCCATAGGGTTTTCACTGGCTGATTTTCTGATGTAGATCACCAGGCTTTTCTTCCTAGTTCATTTTAGTCTGGAAGCTCAACTGAAACCTGTTCAGCATCATAGCAACACAGAAGCCTCCACTGATAGATGGGTGGTAGCTGCAGATGAGGTGCAATGGCCAGGAATCAAATCTAGGTCTCCCTCATAGTTGAGAATTCTACCACTGAACCGCCAATGACACAACTAAGACTCTTAGCATACCTGTAATATGAACCAAAAAAAAAAAAAAAGTCATTGAGTCAATTCCAACTCATAGAGACCCTATAGGACAGAGTAGAACTGCCCCATAGAGTTTCCAAGGAGCGGCTGGTGGATTCGAACTGCTGACCTTTTGTTTAGCAGCTGAGCTCTTAACCGCTGTGGCACCAGGTCTCCCACTAAATATTATAGGAATAGGAAACATCAAGATGGGAAAACAAATGAAGAAATGGGGAGTCTGTCGTGGATGGGGTTAGGTCATGGGGATGGTGATAAGGAGGGATCATCTCAATAGTAACCCTGAAATAGGTATTTCCAGGTGCATTAGTTTTCTATTGCTGCCATAACAAATAACACAAACTTAGTGGCTTACAGCAATACAGTTTTTTGGTGTTACAGTTCTGTAGCTCGGAAGTCTGACCCCGAGTCTCACTAGGCTAAATTCAGGTATCAGCAGGGATGCTTTTCTTTCTGGTTGCTCTAGGAAAGAAGAATCCTTTTCCTTGTTCATTCAGGTTGTTGGCAGAATTCAGTTCCTTGAGGCTAAGGTCCCTGCTTTCTTGCTAGCTGTCAGCTGAGCATGATCCCAGATTCTAGAGGCTATCTGCGTTCTTGGCTCATGGAAACCTCCCTCCATCTTCAAAGCCAGCAACGACATTTCGAGTTTCTCTCACACTTTCAATCTCTCCTGCCTCTTCTTTCATTATGACATCCTCTGACTTCCTTTTCTGCCTCTGTCTTCCACCTTCAAAAGCCCATGTTATTACATCTATATATCTAGGATAATATTCCTATCTTAAGATCAACTGATCAGCAAACTTAATTCCATCTACAATCTTAATTTATTTTTGCCTTTGCAACATGACACATTCATAAGTTTCAGGGATTAGGATGTGGACATCTTCGGGAAGGAGGGTATTATTCTGCCTACTATACCAGAGCTTTTTCCTAGGCAAGGTTTGAAGTCACCCTTCAATCCACCAGCAGCTCCTTGAAAACCCTATGGGGCAGTTCTACTCTGTCCTACAGGGTCGCTATGAGTCTGAATCAACAGATTTAAAAAAAAATAATATTTAGTGGTTTATTTACTTTTAAAATATTATTAAAATTTCCAAAAAGAAAGATGCTATAAAAACACCACACATAATCAATATTAGTATCTTTAGAGATACTATTTAGTAGGCAAACCTTTACTTTCAGGCAAGTTTATAAGTAGAAATCATTCTAACAACTACTACTTTCCTACAGTGAGTTCCTCTGTATGATTAATGATGTTCAGTGTCTCAGTACATTTGGTAACACCCAGGACCACTTACAAATTCTTAATGAATTAATGTCAGTAGTTACTTTTCAGTGGTGTACTAAGGTTGTCTCTTACTGGTTTGAAAGAGTTGTTAAATGGTCAGGAATTTTTCAAGCTGGCTGTTAAACACTGCCATTACTTTAAAAATACATTAAGAGTTAAATAAATTCTATAAGAAATGAAAGGAATATGTGCTCAAAACTTACCATTCCTTTATTATTTTAACACACTTTATTATTGTCTATGCTCTTGAATCATTTACTTTTATTGTGTCTTTCTGGTGGTATGCTACTGTACATCTCTTCCCAGCTCCATCAAGTTGGTAGCTTGAAATTAGCCACAGGGAGAGTATTTACACCATGGAAATTGACAAACACTACAAATCAGGGTTTGATTTATTGTTTTTTTGGTTTTCTAGATTTAAAAAAGTGATGGAGAAATGTTAATAATGCTGAATAAATGTTGAAGTTTGTTAGTTATGTCTGTAGCTATTGCATAGTGAATAGCATAAAAAGTTGAGGAAATAGACTTCTGAACTTCAACTATCATTCAGTTCAGCACAGAAGTCGCTCACATTTTTGATGAACAGTTGAATTTTTAATGTACATATTCACTGTTTTATTTTTGTGTTAGTCATTAATGTAAACAAAAATACCAATTAACATTCATGGTGAAGCTACATTCATTTGCTAATTGCAACCATAGGCTGGCTAAAAGAGTTCATCAAAAATCAATGAAAGCATTCTCTTAAAATCATTTAAAACCAAAAATCCAAAACCATTGCTGTCAAGTCAATTCCAACTCACAGCAACCCTATAGGACAGAACAGAACTGTCCCATAGGGTGTCCAAAGAGCGGCTGGTGGATTTGAACTCCCAACCTTTTGGTTAGCAGCCAAATGCTTAACCACTGGACCACCAGGGCTCCATTAGCTATATGGAATTTATAATATAGAGTGTCATGTATTTTATTATTATTTTTAAATTGTATGCTATATATCTTTCATATCAGCAATATATATATACATTATATATGTGTCATGCATGTTCCTATCTATCGATCAATTGATAGATAGACATTTACCAACATACCACTGCTTCATCCTCTTACTCCTTTCATTCATTTTCATTTATCTTGCCTAGAAGGGTTAGTACTTGGTAAGCAGAGGCAAAGCTCCTACCATCTTAGAAAGGAATAATCTACAAGAGTAATAAGAACCCTGAGTGTTTTGACACGTGACAGAGACAAAGGCAAAAGTGTTTTATTTCTCTTTGTTTTTTGTATTATTTTGTTGTTGTTGTTGAGAATATACACAGCAAAACATACACCGATCCAACCATTTCTACATGTACATTTCAGTGACATTGATTACATTCTTGGGGTTATGCAATCATTTCACCCTCCTTTTCTGATTTAATCCTCTCCAGTTAACATAAACTCATTGCCCCCTAAGGTTCTTAATCTTTTGATTTTCTGTCTGTCACTTTGATCTCATATTCAAAAAAAAAACCAAACCCGTTGCTGTCGAGTCCATTCCAACTCATAGACTAGAACTGCTCCATAGGGTTTCCAAGGACCACCTGGTGGATTTGAACTGCCAGCCTTCTGATTAGCAGCCAAACTCTTAACCACTACACCACCAGGGTTTCCTTGATCCCATATAGATAGTTCTTAAAAGAGCATAATGCCCAAGGCAGACAGTTTTTTACTAGTTAAGCTAAACTACTGTTTGATTTTAAGAAGATTTCGGGGCAACATAGTTTTTTTTTAATTCTTCTTCACTATGAGATGTGGTGAAAATAAAACTATGAGAGAAAAAGGAAGCTACATGATGACTCTGTACACAAACAAAAGTATGTGATGGTCCAAGATAAGATTAACTCACAACAGCATTTTGGTAAAATTTCACTTGAGAACTCTAAATTTGATGATAGTTTGCAATTGCAAATATATTTGTCTTCTTTTCCTATGGGTACTACTATAGATACTAAAAAATATACTATAACAGTAGGTTGAAAGTGATTAAAACCAGAAAATATTTAACCCTCAAGAATATCAGACCTCAGGAAGAAATTCATAGCAATTCCCTAAAGTAGCTAAACTAAGAAACTTCAAATGTAGGCTAGGTTCAAGATTATGATCTTATTCACTGCTAGTAAGGGATTAACAGATTTTCTAATTAAGGGCCTACATGTCCAATTTAAGCCTACCAAGGATTATAATGACAGATTTTTTAAATCCATAAATTGAGAACTCATATGTATAAATAATCTACACTAAGTTGATTTTCCACTCCTACAAAACAATTCACACATGAATCATTGAGTGTCCTTTCCATACCTGCCTTGGCTAACCACACTTAATGATTCTTTTCTGTTAAGTGTTGTGGCTAAAAATGGATAAATCAGTATCCCTTTGAAGAAATATATACATGCTTTAACAGTCCTTCTGTGCCTTCAGTTGCAAACTTTTCTCACTTGCAAAACATATCTTTAGTACCATGGTAAATTAATGATAAGAAATGTTCTGGTAAACAGAAATACTTCCCACCTACACACACACAAATGGGGAAAAAATAGGAAAATGTTCACTATTTAGAAACTTTTATACACTGTAGCAAAAACAGAAAATAGCTTAATCTTGTTCAAGAATAACTTGGACAAATTATAAACCATATCAAACACACACACACACACACACACACAGCTTAAACAGTACAAAAAAGAAGGAAGGTGACAATATATCCCACTACCATGACATACAAAAGCCCAGGGCCAAAAAAGATCAGGTACTAGAATTGTTACAGAAACCGAAGTAAAATAGTCCCCATGCAAACTGAACCAATTAGTCAACCAGATGTCTCCATCTGGATATTTGTTGTACTGAAAAGATCCAATTTGATTCACTTTTTCTCACATTCCAGACAACTGTTAATAGTTCCAATTTTGAAGGAATTTATCAACTATACTTTGAACCATGAAATTGTAAAGCTGAGTACATCTGTCTCATCATACTTTGGTCCTTAGAGCTATGACAAATCTTAATTTTTTTTCCCTTAATTCTCAACAGATTTTTTTGTTGTTGTTGGTGGCGGTGGTGTGGTGTTTTCTTACCTGCTCTTCTCCTTGCATAGCTTGCTCTTCAACTTTGTTCTAAGGGGGAAAAAAACCAAGATAACTTATGAAGAAAATACAGTCAAGGAAAAGAAAATGGGATTTAAAAAAAAAAAAGATGTTAAAAAATAAAGGTAAGATGAACGATGTAAGTTCTGTCCAGTGATTCCTGTTCTATTTCTGTGAGAAATAGGTTTAGATACATTAATTAATATTATTTCAGTGCAGTTATTTAAGCAGCTACACATCCGTGTAACTGTATTTGTATCCAATCTGCACGTATACGTGTTATAAAATATTTACATTTTGGGAAACTTTGTAAAACAACTCTTTAAGATAAAAAAAAAAAAACCTATCTCCAGGCTTCTGGCACCTCTCCCATTCAAGATTACTGATTCTGCCTCTGAAATAATATGTTTTTAGTTTCCCCTCCCGTCTCTACCCATGTCCTGAGATAAAATTCACCTGAGTCTGGAGACTTGAACTCTTGGCAATTTCATCTCTCAGAAAAGAAAACCATGATAAGAGCAATTTCTCTTGTCCAAATTCTAACTAAGAAAAAAGAACTATTTAGAAGTGATAAAAGCCTTGGAGACAGTGACCATATCATCTTATAGTTAGTAAGTAGTAGGAAAGAAAGGGAATGGTAGGCAAAGTCAGACACATGTCTTAGCTATTAATAGAATGACATTTCCAGCAGCTGTCCAAATAGTTCAAATCCACCATCACAACTGTAACTTACCTCGGTGTCAATGTAAAAATCAACCCTCTACCAATTCTGGAATTTAACAACTATGAATGAACTTGAGGAACTTCCTGCTCTATAGGCTATTGTAAGTGATAAACCATGATTTCCCTAACTTAGGCTTAAAAAAAAAAATCTGACACTGGAAACCAGCTATCTAATCAGTTGGCCAGGCATAAGTTTTTGAAATCATGCATCTTTAGTCCTTATATGTAACTTTCATTTCTATTAAAAGGACTAGAAGATGAGATTGTAGAACATAAGAAATAGAGGACTTTTTAGATTGCATGGTTTTATAATTACCTAAGGTCTTTCCCCTAGAATGCTGAAGAATAGAAAGGAAGATGAGATTTAATTGCAAACATACTTAAGGTAAGGTTTAACAAGGGTTGTAAAAGTTAACAAATATCAAAAGGAGTTGCTTAGTTTCCCTCCACAGAACATAAATTCATTCATTAACTCTGGATTAAAAGGCTTAACTATATGAACACTGAGTTTAGATCAACTCTGACGTAATGATAGCATAAAGTATAAAAAGAACATAGAAAAAAGTAATAACGCTTTTGCCATAACTATGGTATCACAAAAGACATAATAAGATTATATACAGTTTACATCCATAAACTGTCCCAAACTATAAAACTCATCTTTCCCTTCATTATGCTACAACACATTTATTTTCATATCTGGGCATTTCTCTTTCCCACTACACTTAGAGATCTATTTATTTCATCAAAATGCCAGTTCCTCACATGTTGCCATCCATTAACACATTGTTCTGGGGCACTCAGTAAATAACAGATTACCTGAGGGTTGCTTTTTTCCTATTAAATTTGTTTATAACTATTGAAATCCAACTCCAATGTACTGGGAAAGAAGAAGGAATGAATCATTTTAATAAAAAATCTGCACATTTCAGAAAGGTTTATGTATCTGAGATAAAAGATAAAAATCGTTTATCTTGTTCTTAGAACATCTCCAAAGAAGTTCACCGTGAGTAAAATTAACTTGAATGAGTTGAGTCTTGAAACCAAGAAGTCAGTTACTAATCTTTCCTTCCAACTGCTGAAAAGGAAACCATCTGCTTTGTCATCATTTAAATCACATTCCATTCTTCTAACATGGTTACAACTTACAACAATTTGTTATAGCAACATGGGACTAATTTCCAGGCAACTGGATACATTTTTAAAAGAGGCTGTACTATAATCTCTGCTTTTTACATGTTCACAGGGCTGAGGGAGAACAATGGTCTGACTGTCTGAAAACTCTGCTTGGTGGCCTGACTTCAGAGGAATTTTTTTGTCTACTTTATCAATTAGTTCCACCATGGATGTAAAGGCAGATATTTTACACATGCTCTACTCGAGCAGACGTATAAAAAAATGAAATTTTAGAATGTCTATTGTTCTATTCCCAAATTCAAAGTACTTGAGATATTACACAAAACTAAACAATAGTGACATCAGGAAAGCAAGAGGGTGTTTTTCTTCTATCTTTTTCTGCATTTCTCAGAGGCAAGAAAATAATTCATAAAATGAACTATTAACTCACACAGTATTGCATTTTCTGTACTCAAAAGCTGGAGAAAAGATGTCACAACTTAGGTTTGTTATTATAGAGTAATGTGTTCTGCCCCAGATTCAAACATGAGCTAGGTTTGAGGATAGTTTCAAAAAAGAATGTATAAATAGATTAATTTTTCTCATGTTCTAGAAGGAAAAACTGTTTTATTTGGATTATATGGACTTTAAAAATATGATTTTCATCATTCTTTCTATTGTTTTTTAAAAAAATATTTCCTACTGATTATTTTCCAAATGCTATTTGTACTAAAATAAAGAAACAATTGTGAATCCTTGCAAAGGTCCTCCAGTTTCTCTAAATGGCACTGATAGTAATTGTGGTGACCTGTGATACTAGAGAGCATATCAGAGAGTTGCAGTTCAATTAATTCCTATTATTTCCTTCCAGAAAAAGAAACTAACCTACACCTCTGATGGAGATAAGTCCTTGCTGTCAGAGAGCTGAATTTCTGCTTATAATGACATTACCTTATCATACTTGTCAGTAATTATCTTCACAGAACTTAAACTTTAATTATGTGAAACACGATTTTCATTTATTGACTGGTATAAAACCTCAGTGATTGCCCTTTGATACATATCCAAATTAATTTACGTGTCCACGCTATCAAATGCTTATGAACACATCTGAACACATCTATGAGCAGTAATTACAGCATCAATAATTTTCTGTTTCCTTTGATACTGTTCTTGCCTAGTATTGTTCTTTGTAAGTAGCTGAAAAGGAAGAGAAAGCTCAGTAGTAAAAATGGTAAATCCACTAAAGACAATTCTTCAACTTCATACTTTGATGACAAATCCAGTAATACAGTAAAAAAAAAAAAAAAAAAAAAGTGACTATACAGCTGCACCTGCCAGTACATGCTTCTTTGTCTTTCCACGAAGGAGAGGCATTCCACAAGGGACATAAAGGTTTTACTGAGGTTTTTAATAATACATGATACTACTTTCTTACCCAAGAAAGGATTAATATGGGTAGGAATGAAAATTCAACAATCCTTTTCTCTGCTTAGCTGATTTTAAATATGCAAATCTGATAATGGTGATATCCTAGAAAGCAAATTACATATTTAAGAAGGGCCCTGCAGAAGTAATACAGATAGTTTATTATGTGTGGTAAAGCTGTCTTTCCCTGTCATACATACTTCAATATTAATGTAGGGAAATACTTTGTCTTAACATTTTACTGTCCATAAATTTGACATAAATTTCTTTTACCTCTTTGTTACATTTGACTCTGCTGATAATGCCCTACTTCTCAGATATATTAACCTGTAGTGATTTCCTGGATCTTCTGATAGGCCCTACATCCCTCTCATCCGTTCTCTCCTTTCCCCTCTTTATTCTGTCTCTGCTTCCTGATTTGATTGAGCGGTAAGAATACTGAGCCAGGAGATCTGAATTCTGCAACCAGCTCTATCATTTATTCATCAAGCAACTTTGGAACACGACAATTAAACTATATGACCCTCAGTGTCTTTATCTATAAAATGGTTATGATAGTATCTGTCCCCGATGTTTCTTTCTTATCTCACAAAGTCGCACTGAAAACCAGACTAGAAGATGGGATAGTATTTTACCATCTTTGCAACATAAAGGCAAATAGTATTATTAAGGTTATTACGTAAAAACCTACAATTTCAGCTTTCTGATCTCCATAAACACTCTTCTCACTCCGGAAACTTAAACACCTCCTGGTGTGGGGATGATCCTCAAAATTGTATCTCTAAATCCGGTTTTCCACCCTCTAACACATAAACCATGTTTGAATTCTATAAAATTGTAATACACAGTGTGCTGAAAAATTATATTATACCATAATTACTTCTTATCTGTTCTTACACTTCTTTATTTTGTCTCTTTTAATGTATATTCAATGTCTGTATTTATGTACTCCATGTATTCACTTTTCACTTGACATTAAAGAAACTGATAGTTTTTTTTTTTTTTATTAAATATGTGCCAAGAAGGAGTAGTATGATAGTGCATAATAGCTGATAGGTTTCCTCTCATTTTTCAAGTTTCACCCCTCCATGGAAGCACAAAACAAAACAAATATAGTGATCTTGCCTAGGAAATCATTTGTTATCCAGAGCCTAGTCTCTGACAACTTTTTCTGTTTGATTATTTCCAGTTCACATTCTCTTGAGAATTTTTCTTCCAATGGGATTATGAATGTTCCATCCTGCAAGTCACACTTGTCCAGTTAAGGTATGATATGGTATTTGGCTCGTTTTTCAGAATTTGAGTGAAAAATAGTCTTTCAAGTCATTCCTCAATCAGCTATATAAAATCTCATATCTCTATGACCTCTAGGAACATGTGTGCCTTTTTCAGTCTGGTCTTCCAAAATATTATTACAAAGCATACCTTTAGGGGACATATAGACTTGCATAGTAACACATTTTATTGATTTGGAGGGGTACATTTTTTCATATTTAAGATCTCTAAAATCTGGATGATACAGTGGTTAAATGTGCTCAGTTGCTAACTGATAGGTCGGTAGTTTGAACCCACCAGCCACTCTTTGGGAGGAAGATGTGGCAGTCTGCTTTGGTTAAGATCACAGTTTTGGAAACACTACAGGGAAGTTCTACTCTGTCTCCACCACTCATTGGTCAGTTTGTCCTACTATGGTGGCTTGTGCATTGCCGTGATTTTGGAAGTTATGCCACCGGTATTTCAAATAGCAGCAGGGTCACCTATGGTAGATAGGTTTCTGTGGAGTTTCCAGACTAAGACAGACTAGGAAGAAGGACCTGGCAATTTACCTCTAAAAAAAAAAAAAACAAAAAACTGGCAGGTGTAAACCTTAAGAATAGCAGCAGAACATTGTCTGATATAGTGCAAGCAGATTAGCCAAGCAGATTGGAAAGCACTTAAAATACGACTGAGGAAGAGTTGCCTCCTCAAAGTATAATTGACCTTAATGACCTAGATGGAGTCAAGCTTTCAAGACCTTCATTTGCTGGTGTGGCATGACTCAAAATGAGAATAAACAGCTGCAAACATCCATTAATAATCAGAGCATGGAATATACGAAGTATGAATCTAAGAAAATTGGAAGTGGTCAGAAAAGATATAGACTGCATAAAGATCAATATCCTAGGCATTAGTGAGCAGAAATGGACTGGTATTGGCCATTTTGAATTGGACAGTCATATGGCCTACTATGCCAGGAATGACAAACTGAAGAGGAATAGCATAGCATTCATCATCAAAAAGAACATTTCAAGATCAATTCTGCAGTACAATGCTGTCAGTTATAGGAAAATATCTATATGCCTAGAAGGAAGACCAGTTAATGTGACTACTATTCAAATTTACACACCAACCACTATGTCAAAGATGAAGAAATTGAAGATTTTTACCAACTTCTGCAGTCTGAAATTGATCAAATATGCAATCAAGGTGCACTGATATTACTGGTGACTGGAATGCGAAAGTTGGAAACAAAGAAGAAGGATCAGTAGTTGGAAAATATGGCCTTGGTGATAGAAATGACACTGTAGATCACATTGTAGAATTTTGCAAGATCAATGACTTCTTCGTTGCAAATACCTTTTTTCAACAACATAAACAGTAACTATATATCTGGACCTTGCTGGATGGAATACACAAAAATCAAATGGAATACACAGGAATCAAATAGAATACATCTGTAGGAAGAGACAATGGAGAAGCTCCATATATTCATCCAGGACAAGACCAGGGCCCAAACTGTGAAACAGACCATCAATTACTTATAGGCAAGTTCAAGTTGAAGCTGAAGAAAATTAAAACATGTCCATGAGAACCAAAATACGACCTTGAGTATATCCCACTGGAATTTGGAGACCACCTCAAGAATAGATTTGACACATTGAATACTAAAGACCGAAGGCCAGACAAGTTGTGGGACATCATATGCAAAGAAAGAAAAAGGTTATTTAAAAAAAAAGGCAAGGAAAAAAAGACCAAAATGGATGTCAGAAGAGACTCTGAAACTTGCTCTTGAACGTACAACAGATAAAGCAAATGGAAGAAAATATGACATAAAAGAGCTAAACAGAAGATTTCAAAGGGTGGCTCCAGAAGACAAAGTAAAGTCTTATAATGAAATGTGCAAAGACCTGGAGTTAGACAACGATTAGGGAAGAACATGCTTGGCATTTCTCAAGCTGAAAGAACTGAAGAAAGAATTCAAGCCTCAAGTTGCAATACTGAAGGATTCTATGGGCAAAATATTGAAAGACTCAGGAATTAACAAAAGAAGATGGAAGGAATACACAGAGTCACTGCACCAAAAAGAATTGGTCAACATTCAGACATCCAAGGAGGTAGCATATGTTCAAGAACTGATGGTTCTGAAGGAAGAAGTCCAAGATCCACTGAAGGCATTGGCAGAAATCAAAGCTCCAGAAATTGACAGAATACCAGTTGTGATGTTTCAACAAGGGATGCAGTGCTGGAAGTGCCCACTCGTCTATGCCGAGAAATTTGGAAGACAGCTAGCTGGCCAGCCAGCTGGAAGAGATTTGTATTTGTGTCCATTGCAAAGAAAGGTGATCCAACAGAATGTGCAAATTATTGAACAATATCATTCATATCAAACCCAAATAAAATTTTGCTGAAGATAATTTGAAAAAATTGCAGCAGTACATTGACAGGGAACTTCTAGAAATTCAAGCTGGATTCAGAAGAGGATATGGAATGAGGGCTATCATTGCTGATGTCAGATGGATCTTGGCCGAAAGCAGAGAATACCAGGGAGATATTTACCTGTGTTTTATTGACTATGCAAAGGAATTCGACTGTGTGAATCATAACAAATTATGGATAACATTTCTAATAATGGGAAATCCAGAACACCTAATTGTGCTCATGTGGAACCTGTACATAGGCCTAGAGACAGTCATTTGAACAAAACTAAGGGATACTGCACGGTTTAAAATCAGAAAAAGTGCGTGTCAGAGTTGTATTCTTTCACCATGGTTATTCAATCTGTATGTTGAGCAAATAATCTGACAATCCAGAGTATATGAAGAAGAATGCGTCATTAGGATTGCAGGAAGACTTATTAACAATTTAGGAAGTGCAGATGATGCAACCTTGCTTACTGAAAGGGAAGAGGACTTAAAGCACTTACTGATGAAGATCAAAGACATCAGTACGGATTACACCTCAACATAAAGAAAACAAAAATCCTCACAACTTTACCAATAAGCAAAATCATGATAAACAGAGAAAATATTTAAATTGTCAAAGATTTCATTTTGCTTGGATCCCGAATCAGTGCCCATGGAAGCAGCAGTCAAGAAATCAAACAATGGGGGATAGAAGGCCATACTTACTGGACCAAATGACGGATTGCCCCATAAAATAAATAATTTCACTTGTTAGTACTATGCCTCTCTAAATAATCATCTAAATGAAACCAAATGGTAAACATTTTCGCTAGATCAAAGATGAGAAGGTAAGAGGGGACAGGGAAGCTAGATTAAAGTAAACAGAAAAACCAGAATGGAAATAATGAGAATGCTGATACTTTGTTAGATATTTAATCAGTGTCACTGAACAGTATGTATAGAAATTGTTAAATAAGAACTAATTTCACCAAAAACACAATAAAATATTTAAAAAGAAAAAGAAATCAAATGATGTATTGCATTGGGCAAATCTGCTGCAAAAGAACTCTTCAAAGCGTTAAAAAAACAAACAAACAAACGAACAAAGACATTGTTTTGAGACTAAGGTGTGCCTGAACCAAGCCATGGTATTTTCAATCACCTCATATGCATTCTAAAGCTGTACACTAAAAAGGGAAGCATGAAGAAGAATTGATGATGCCTTTGAACTATGGTGTTGGCAAAGAATATTGAATATACCATGGAGTGCCAGAAGAACGAAAAAATCTGTCTCGGAAGACATATAGCCAGAATGCTCCTTAGAAGCAACAATGGTGAGACTTCATCTCACATACTTTGGACATGTTATTAGGAGTATCCAGTCCCTGGAAAAGGACATAATGCTTGGTAAAGTAGAGCGTCAGTGAAAAAGAGGAAGACCCTCAACGAGATGGATTGACACAGTGGCTACAACAATGAGCTCAGACATAGCAAAGATTGTGAGGAGGCGCAGGACACTGTTTCATTCTGTTTTATTTAGGGTTGCTGTGAGTCGGAACCAACTCAACGGCACCTATCAACAACAACAAGATCAAGATGTGATTTCAGTAAGAAGGAATTTATAGCATTGTTTTACTCTCTGTGGTAAATTAAATAATGGTATATCTTAACAACAATAGCATCTTAAATTCAGTGAAGTATGGTTTATAGCCTTGGGTGTTCAGCTAATTATCTTTATTCGGACAAATCCCAAGCAAGATAAACTTGGTGAAGAAACATTAGAGAACATAGGTTTTTAAGATCTTCAGGCTCCTTTATACCACAATAAGCTTGACAGAAGAGCCCACTTAAAACTTTAAATTCTCACTGTCCCATTTTGGGGATTAAATTGATCACTGTCATAAAAGATATGAACTAAAACTATGATACGTAAACTCTTGAAGGAATTTTAGAAGTCACAGACCCAATATTTGACTGACAGCATAAGTGGCTTTTGTGACATCCAGTCATCTAATAGTGTTATATATAATTTATGAACAAGTGAGAAGAATGATGTACCTAAATAGGAGTATGGATCTTGTTTGCCACATAACAACTTCCACTAGGCTAATGGACGTGTTGTTTTGGAAACATGTACAACCTGGATTTAGTGGTTCTCCCTACACTAAGCATAATATTTATGCATTCAACCCCTTTTCCACCTTTTGTTCAAAAAAAAAAAAGCTGCTTTGGAAACACAAACTCACTGCAAAGGATGGGCAACACAATAGAGTAGTCACAAAAATTAATTTATGAAGTTGTCTAAGAATTAGGAACTAGTGAGTTTTGATGCTGAGATATTCTAGAGAATGGCTTGCTAGTTGAGGAAAATTAATACTTTTTGAGTTTTTTCCCCTACAAAGTATTTTTAAGTAGTATTCTACTATGCAGGGAACAACTACTTGAACTCCTGATATGATCAATAATCTTCAATGCAAATTTTCCATGAGGAAGAAAACTTGGAAGTAAATAATAACTCGTCTATGTTACTGCTATTAAAACTGAGCCATTCCATGACCGAAATAATCATTTTGTTCAGGTAGTGTGCAAGGGTTCTCATAGTGTTTGTTAGTACTGGTCTCAGCTGAATACTTAACTGGATGGGATATAATGTGCAATAAAACAGACATATTGTCACTCTCTTGTAAAGTCTAGTTAAAAGGCAAAGGAAAATGACAGAGACTTCATTTTTTAAAAATTTCACAGTGTTCTTACTGAAAAAGTAGAAAAATAAAATTCATCCAAAAGATATAAAGTGTGTTAGAATATTTAAAATTTTATTAGAAATAAATTGGTTTTAAACCTGGCAAATTAAAATGTGGGAAATGAAACTTAACGTATACAATTAGGCATATGATGTTGCTTAAATTGTCAAATAATTAAAGGTCCTCAATGAATATTTGTTGAATGGATGAATGGATTTTAGGATGATTGCAGCCTTGACATAATGAAAAACTCCAAGTTTTTCTGAGTTTTAAATTCTTATTAAATAGTTCTAGATTTGCCCTTATAATGTATTTATTATTGAGTTTGGGTTGAATTGGCTATTAGAGTAAAAAAAAAAAAAAAAAGATGTCATCAAGTCTATTCCAGTTGATGGCTACCCCACGTGTAACAGAGTAGAACTGCTCCATAGGTTTTCTTGGCTGTAATCTATATGGAAGCAGTTCACCAGGCCTTCCTTCTGCAGAGCCACTGGGGGTTCAAACTGCCAATCCCTAAGTTAGCAATTGATCGCAAACTTCTTGTACCTTCCAGACGACTATTAGATAAAATAGGCAAGTTCATTCCTAGGTGCAGACAGTTATCTCGAATATTGCATCTGGTCTTGATAATTCCTTTGACATTTTTTGATTCATTTTGAACCTCAGTAGCTATAGTGGCCCTCTCTCTGTCCTTTGATTGTATAGGAATTTGCAAGCTAATTCACCAGAACCGCTATCCCCAACTTTGATTTCTGGGAGGAAGTGAATTTAGGCAAAATATCCTTGAGTTTTCCCAGGATAGCTGGGACACATCATGCCCAGGCAGAGAGCAGAAAACACCAAACACCTCAGAAATAACCATGATTTAAATATGGAAATGAGAGGGGTCCACCAGAATTCATAAACACAGTAATCAGAGAACATATCAGTCATAATCATCTTTGCATTGGAAAGGTGAAAAACTGCAGCAGACAGAAGCACGGTTCTTGACCTTAACTTATTTTTTGTTAAGTAGAAACATAGGTACCATATTTTTTCGTACTATTCTAATTTTTTAGCAACATATAAAAAAAATTGGCATAGCGGCACTTACGAAAATACCTGAGGAGAGGGTGCAGTTGGCAAAAAAACATAGAAGGTACACATTACTTGCATAAAAATATGGGTAATATAGCTCTCTACTCACCTTTTTTATGAATATCAGCAACTGCTTTTAATATAATATCCTGGTGGTCCTTATGGATTATGCCAAGTTCAGTAAGTTCTTGCCAGGTGATGTTAAATAGCTTTTCCTCATTGTTTTCTGCTCTTTCAAAGTTTTTTCCATATACTATAAAACTATAATCCAACTCTGAAAAAGATATAAAAGAGGTAGAGGAGATGTCAATGAAAATAGGGACTCTACTTCCTCGTACAAATAACTATACAATTCTACTGGAATAGGACTGCTTGTAGCTCTTTTTTCATTATCCATGAGCCATTTCCACTTCTTATTCCAAAAATTCATCTTAAATTCAGCATCCTTAGGTCAAAAAGGCATGCAGGGAGGGGCAAATTTCTGTAGATCCTTACAGAAATGCTTAGGTAAAAAATTTACTTTAAGAGACTCTGTTAAACATATACATACAATCACAGATTATAAATGAAAGCAGATTTACAATTTGTTACAGACTTTTATTATTTGGAAATGTATCAAATAAGTATATATATAGTAAATATATACAGGCATAACTCAGAGACATTGTGGGTTTGATTCCAGACCACCACAATGAAGTGATTATTGCAATAAAGAAAGTCATACAAAATTTTTGGTTTCCCAGTGCATATAAAAGTAGTGTTCACATTATATTATAGTCTATTAAGTGTGTTATAGCATTTGTCTAAAAAAAATGTACCTACCTTAATTAAGGAATACTTTATTGCTAAAAAAATGCTAAACATCATCTGAGCCTTCAGTGAGTTGTAATCTTCTTGCTGGTGGAGTGTATTGCCTTGATGTTGTTGGCTGCTGACTGATCAGGGTGGTAGTTGCTGAAGGTTGGGGTGTCTGTGGCAATTTCTTAAAATAAGACAATGAGGTTTGCTGCATCAATTGATTCTTCTTTCACAAAAGATTTCTCTGTAGTACGTGATGTTGTTTGATAGCATTTTACCCACAGTAGAATTTCTTTCAAAATTGGAGTCAATCCTCTCACAACCTGCTGTTGCCTTATCAGCTAAGTTTATGAAATATTCTAAATCCTTTGTTGTCATTTCAACAATGTTTACAGCATCTTCACCAGGAGTAGATTCCATCTCAAGAAACTACTTTCTTTTCTCATCCATAAGAAGCAACTCCTCATCCATTAAAGTTTTATCAGTCACGTCTTCAGACTCCACTTTTAATTCTAGTCCTCTGGCTGTTTCCACCACAACTGCAATTACTTCCTCCTCTGAAGTCTTGAACCCCTCAGAGTCATCCATGAGAGTTGGAATCATCTTATTCCAAACTCCTGTTAATGTTGATATTTTGACCTTCTCCCATGAATCATGAATGTTTTTAATGGCATCTACAATGGTGAAACTTTTCCAGAAGGTTTTCAGTTTACCTTGCCCAGATCCATCAGAGAAATCACTATCTATGGTAGCTAGAGCTTGCAAAATTTATTTCTTAAATAATAAGACTTGAAAGTGGAAATTACTCCTCGATCCATGGGCTGCAGAACGGATGTTGTTTTAGCAGGCATGAAAACAACATTAATCTCCCTTTAAATCTCCATCAGAGCTCTTGGGTGACCAGGTGCATTGTCAATGAGCAGTAATATTTTTAAAGGAATCTTTCTTTCTGAGCAGTAGGACTCAACAGTGGGCTTAAAATGTTCAGTAAACCATGTTGTGAACAGATGTGCTGCCATCCAGGCTTTGTTGTTCCATTTATACAGCATAGGCAGAGTAGATTTAGCATAATTCTTCAATTTTTGGAATGGTAAATGAGCATTGGCTTCAACTTAAAGTCACCAGCTGCATTAGCCCCTAACAGAGAGTCAGGCTGTGCTTTGAAGCTTTGAAGCCAGGAATTGACCTCTCCTCTCTAGTTATGAAAGTCATGGATGGCATCTTCTTCCAATATAAGGCTGTTTCATCTACAATAAAAATCTATTGTTTAGTGTAGCCACCTTCATCAATTATCTTAGCTAGATCTTCTGGATAACTTGATGCAGCTTCTACATGAGCACTTGCTGCTTAACCTTGCACTTTCACATTATAGAGATAACTTCTTTCCTTAAACTTCATGAACCAATCTCTGCTAGCTTCAAACTTTTCTTCTGTAGCTTCCTCACCTCTCTCAGTCTTCATAGAATTGAAGAGAGGTAGCACCTTGTGCTGGATTAGGCTTTCACTAAAGGGAAAGTTGTGGCTGGTTTGATCTTCTACCCAGACCAATAAAACTTTCTCCATATCAGCAATAAGGCTGTTTCACTTTCTTATCATTCTTGTGTTCATTGGAGTAGCACTTTTAATTTCCTTCAAGAACTTTTCCTTTACGTTGACAACTTAGCTAACTGTTTGGCACAAGAGGCCTAGCTTTTGTCCTATCTCAGCTTTTGGCATGCCTTCCTCGCTAAGCTTAATTATTTTTAGCTTTTGATTTAAAGTGAGAGACATGTAACTCTTCCTTTCATTCAAACACTTAGAGGCTATTGTAGGGTTGTTAATCTGCCTAATTTCAATATTGTCCTGTATCAGGGAATAGGGAGGCCAGAGGAGAGGGAGAGAGACAGAGGAATAGCACTCAGAACTCACAAAACATTTATTGATTAAGTTCGCCTTTTTATATGGGTGCAGTTTGTGGCTCCCCAAAACAATTACAATAGTAACATCAAAGATCACGGATCACAGATCACCATAGCAGATATAATAATAAAGAAAAAGTCTGAAATATTGAGAGAATTACCAAAATGTAACACAGAGACACAAAATGAGCACATGCTGTAGGACAAATGGCACCAATAGACTTGCTAGATGCAGGGCTGCCACAAACTTTCAATTTGTAAGAAATGCAGTGTTTGTGAAGCATAATAAAGTGAAGTGCAATAAAATGAGGTACGCCTGTCTGAACTATTTTGAGAGGGCATAATCACTTGGTCAAAGTGCTTCATAACTGTGATAAAAACTGAAAAATATGAAAAATTTCTCAGGTATCTGTTTTAGTGAACTGCTGCTGCCATACCTTTAGATCAATCTATTTATAGAGAAGCAATTAAAGAACTTGTAAATAACATAATACAATGTATTATATAATGAAGAAAATAAATTTAAGTAACCTGACATGAAAGGTTGCTTAGCTATGAATAACTGAAAGTATCAGAAGACTAAATAAATTGTGGGACTGTCATCCATCTTCAGTTACCCATATTAACAATAGGAGTACGGTGGCAATAGTCCAAACTTAATTTATAATTTGTTTGAAATTTGATGTTGAAGTTCCCCATAAAAATGAATGTGACTAGTATTCTGGGAAGTAATGATATAGTATAAACTGATTATTACAGACTCCATTAATTTGACTTTTTCAAAAATAATTAAGTCAGGCTGATATTTGCCTTTACAATATCTTTAGAGAATTTGCTAAGTAATTAGACAATGTAAATAAGATTTCAAGATAATATTTAAACAGCTTTTTAAAACATGTCAAGTGCTTTAGGAATATTTATTTAATTTCATTGATATGTTTATTAAAATCACATTTGCATTCTTATTTACTAAAGCAAGACTACTAATGGCCTCTAATAATTTACTTTATTATTCTCATTCTTGTTACAATATGCACTTTAAAGGAATAGAATTATATTTCTTTTATTTAAAATTTTTATAATTATCTTTTGATACATATTAAAAGTGGCCTTCCTATTAATTAGTCATAAATTATTAAGGTTTTTTTTTAACTGCACTTCAAATTAAAAAAATGAGTCCAACCTGGGGTAACTAAACTTCTACAAGTGTAGATATTTATTCTGATTTCCCATTTTGCCTCTTCCAAAGAACATAGTAGAGAAAAATTTTCTGACCCATTCTAGAGAGAAAACAACATTATTCAGACACTTGCAAATTATCTACTTAAAACTTGGATGTGTCTCTCTCCTTAATCTTATTTTTTATGTTTTTATTTCCTTTTGTTAGGGGATTATGCATTATGATTTAGAAAACTACATATTATATGTGTGGCTAGAAGTACATCACAAATACCATTTACAATAGCCTCCAAGAAGATAAAGTACTTAGTAATAAATCTAACCAGGGACATAAAAGACCTATACAAAGAAAACTACAAAACACTACCACAAGAAAACAAAACACAAGTGGAAAAACATACTGTGCTCGTGGATAGGAAGACTCAACATTGTGAAAATGTCATTTCTACCCAAAGCAGTCTACAAATACAATGAAATTCCTATCCAAATTCCAACAGCATTTTTTTTAAACAAGATGGAGAAACAAATCACCAACTTCATATGGAAAGGGAAGGAGCCTCTGATAAGTAAAGCATTACCGAAGAAGAACAAAGTGGGAGGCATCACACTACCTGATTTTAGAACCTATTATACCGCCATGGTAGTCAAAACAGCCTGGTACTGGTACAATAACAGACACTTAGACCAATGGAACAGAATTGAGGACCCAAACATAAATTCATCCATCTATGCACAGCTGATATTTGACAAAGCCCTAAAGAGGGTTAAATGGGGAAAAGACAGTCTCTAACAAATAGCGCTGGCATAACTGGATATCCATCTGTAAAAAAATGGAACAGGACCCATACTTCACACCATACACAAAAACTAACTCAAAATGGATCAAATACCTAAATATAAAATCTAAAATGATAAAGATTTATGGAATAAAAAGTAGGGAGAACCCTAGGGGCCCTAATCAATGGCATAAGTAGTATACAAACCATAACTAACAATGCGCAAACACCCGAAGAGAAACTAGATAACTGGGAGCTCCTAAAAATCACTTATAGTCATGAAAATACTTCACCAAAAGAGTAAAAAGAGAACCCACAGACCGGGAAAAAATTTTTGGCTACAACATGTCCAATAAGGGTCTAATTTCTAAAATCTACAAAATACTGCAACACTTCAACAACAAAAAGACAAATAATCCAATTAAAAAATGGGCAAAGGATATGAACAGACATTTCACCAACGAAGACATTCAGGCTGCTAACAAACACATGAGGAAATGCTCACTATCATTAGCCATTAGAGAAATGCAAATCAAAACTACACTGAGATATCGCCTCACCCGGACAATACCAGCACTAATCCAAAAAACACAAAATAATAAATGTTGGAGAGGTTGTGGGGAGATTGGAAATCTTATGCACTGCTGGAAGTACAACCACATTGAAAAATGATATGGCGCCTCCTTAAAAAGCTAGAAATAGAAATACCGTATGATCCAGCAATCCCAATCCTAGGAATATACGCAAGAGAAATAACAGCCATCACACGAATAGACGTACGCACACCCATGTTCATTGCAGCATTATTCACAGTAGCAAAAAGACAGAAACAACCTAAATGCCCATCAACAGATGAATGGACAAATTATGGTACATACACACAATGGAATACTATGCAACAATAAAGAACAATGATGAATCTGTGAAATGTCTCACAACATGGATGAATCTGGAGGGCATTAGGCTGAGTGAAACAAGTCAGTCACAAAACGACAAATATTGTATGAGACCATAATTATAGGAATTCAAGAAAAGATTTACACACAGAAAAAAGCATTCTTTGATGGTTACTAGGGTATGGAGGGAGGGAGAGGGGAAATGACTGACTAAATAGTAGACAAGTGTCAACTTCAGTGAAGGGAAGGACAACACAAAATACAGGGGAAGTCAGCACAAGTGGACCAAAGCAAAAGCATAGAAGTATCTTAGACACATCCAAACACTTTGAGGGACTGAGTAGCTGTGGCCGGGGCCTGGGGACCATAGTCTCGGGGGACATCCAGGTCAATTGGCATAATACAGTTTATAAAGAAAATGTTCCACATCCCAGTTTGATGAGTAGTGTCTAGGGTCTTAAAGGTGAGTAACCATCTAAGGTACATCTACTGGACCCATCCCACTTGGAGCAAAGGAGAATGAAGAAAACCAAAGACATGAGGAAAATACTAGTCCAAAGTACTAAAGGACCACATGAACCAGAGGCTCTACCAGCCTGAGTCCAGAAGAACTAGATAGTGCCCAGCTACTACCAATGACCACCCTGACAGGCAATACAACAGAGTCCCAGACAAAGCAAGAGAAAAAATGTAGAACAGAAGTCAAATTCACGTAAAAAGACCATACTTAATGGTCTGACAGAGACTTGAAGAACCCCTGAAACTATGGCCTCTGGAAGCTCTGCTAATCCAGAACTAAAATCATTCCCGAAGCCCACTTTTTAGAGAAAGATTAGATAGGCTTATAAAACAAAAAAATAATACACGGAAGGAACATGCTTCTTGGTTCAATCCAGTATACGAGAAAAATGGGCATCTCCTATCCAAAGGCAGGATGAGAAGGCAGGAAGGGACAGGAACTGGATGAATGGACACAGGGAACCCAAGGTAGAAAGAGGGAGGGTGCTGTCACATTGTGGGGATTGCAACCAATGTCACAAAATAAAGCGTGTATAAACTTTTGAATGAGGAATTAACGTAAGCTGTAAACTTTCACCTAAAGCACAATAAAAAAAAAAGTGCATCACGAATATCAAGAGGAAGTTGTATAGGTAGGCCAAAGGAATATGAAAGCTAAATTTCTTAGGTAATCTTTCTAACAGTTTACAAAAGACTTTAAAGTACTATTATAGTGATTAAATATGATAAAAAGATAAACAGAAAAGCTTAAGGATCAGTTTTGATGATAGCAAATGGCTAGGGAAAAATTATAGTTTATGCCCAATAGAATGAGGTACACATTCTTATGGTGGATGCTCATATGTGCTTGAATCTTCACTCAATAACTATGCTTGCAAGTTTATTGACTTCTCAAAGGGGATTTTAGGTTTCCTTTGCTCTTTATATATGTCTGAAGAGTGAATTATAAAAATAGAAAAGAGATGTTGTGTGTGCCGTCGAGTCGATTCCAACCCATAGCGACCCTATAGGACAGAGTAGAACTGCCCCATAGGGTTTTCAAGGAGTGGCTAGTGGATTTGAACTGCCGATTTTTTGGTTAGCAGCCTGAGCCCTTAACCACTTTGCCACCAAGGCGTAATTTGTTGAGTTTAAATGCCCTGAAAATTTCATACATCCAGGTTCCACATTCCATTTTATGAACTGCAGCAAATATTTGCACTTGAATATAATACATTGTCAACAAAACTGTAGAAATAAATTAAATTTTCTTAGGTATCTAGTGCTGCTATAACAGAAATACCACAAGTGGATGGCTTTAACAAACAGAAATTTATTTTCTCACAGTTTAGGAGACTAGAAGTCAGAATTCAGAGCGTTGACTCTAGGGGAAGGCTTTCTTTCTCTGTTGGCTCTGGTGGAAGGTCCTTGTTCCTTTAGCTTCTGCTTCCTGGTTCCTTGGGGATCTCCATGTGTTTTGGCATCTATCTTACCCCATCTCTCTTCTTAGATTGCTTGTTTAATCTCTTTGGTGTTGGCAAAGAATATTGAGTTATACCATGGAGTTCCAAAAGAACGAACAAATCTGTCTTGGAAGAAGTACAATGAGAATGTTCCTTAGAGGTGAGGATGGTGAGACTTCATCTCACATACTGCGGACATGTTATCAGGGGGCTTGGTCCCTGAAGAAGGACATCATGCTTAGAAAAGTAGAGGGTCAACAAAAAAGAGGAAGACCCTCAACAAAATGGACTGATACAGTGGCTGCAACAATGGGCTCAAACATAGCAAGGATTATGAGGATGGCGCAGGACCAAGCAATGTTTCATTTTGTTGTACATAGGGGTTGCTATGAGTCGGAACCAACTCGAAGGCACCTAACAACAACAACATCTCAAAAGAGATTGACTCGAAACACACCCTACACTAATCTTATCTCATTAACATAACAGAGACAATCCATACCCAAATAGGGTTATAATCACAGGCATAGAGGTTAGGATTTACAGCACATATTTTTGGGGAACACAATTCAATCCATAACAATGGTGATGTATATAAATTTAATAAAATGAGCTACTCTCTATAGATGACTGAGAATTTGAACTGTAGATGTAGTAAATGTAAGTTACTCCACATACTATGTTATTTTGCCTTTGCTTTTGTAAGCTTTTTCATTATTACCTTGAGAAAGGATATGGCTCTGATAAAGGATATGGACCTGAAACAGGTTCCAAGTTTTCACCAACTAATAGCCATCACCCTTGGATCACTGGATTTTGAAAGAAGTAGCAAAGTCCACACTTAGTGTTTTGATTTTCATTCATACATGTGATCTTTCAAGTCATTGACATAATTAGCAAATTGGCCTGATCAATGCATATCTGAATATAAGTGTGAAAACTTTGCTGATTATATATAGGCTCATTTTTTAATGAAGGCCAAAAATGCTAAATAAATCAAATCTATAACAAATATCCAAGGAGACATTTAGCAAGGCTAAGAATTGATCAGAATTCCTCAGTCAATTAATCAGCATGTCCCTTCAAAATGAGGGCATCCATTAAATGCAGAAAGCTCATTCTCAATATCTGGCATACAAACTTCCAGCTTTTAAAACCATCTGCATTTTGTTATATTTTCTCACAGATGTAGTGGTGATGCTCAAATTACTGCCAAGGATGAACATTATGATCAAATAGCAAGCTATCAATCTGAACATTTGTGACTTTCCTGCTGTTTTATATGGCATACACACCTACCCAGACTTTCCATTTTTATCCCATGTCACTTTGTCCCATCAAAGCTTGCTATTAACAGCATTAATTTACAAGTTTGGGGCACAGTATCATTGCTAATATTGTGTGTGTGTGAATCTGTGCATGAGTGTGTGTGTGTGTAAATTTTAAATTTATTTTCCCGAACAGAAAAATCATGACTCCATTGTATATTTATGGATATATAAAATAAGCCATCAAAATTAGACTGTGTGCTTTGTTTATAAATTTTTAAAAAAATGAGTTTTTTTTTTTAGTTTTTAAGAAGCAGCAAGACCCACTATCATATCAATAACTAATATTTGTCACTATTCTAAGCATTTTTAACATATTAACTCACTTAATTCTCATAAAAACTCTAAGAGGTAAGAACTATTATTTTCCCCATTTTACAGATGGACAAACCGGGTCATGCAGAGGTAAATTTCTTACATAAGATCACACAAGCTAGTTAGTGGTGGAGCCAGGATTTAAATCCAAGAAGTCTAACTCCAGATCTCATGCTCTTAACCACTATGTTGTACTATTTCTCATAGTAATTTAGATGGCCTAAGGTTAGAAATGGCTTCTAAGGCATCTATAAAACGTCTTCTAGAATGGCGTGATTGAAGATATCTGGTTACTGCAATTGATATAAGAGACACCTGACAACAGTCTCAGAGTGACCTAAGTGCAGCCAGATATCCACATCTGTAAACTTTTGGAAAAGGCGTACTCCATCTGTACAACTAATTACTCCATAATTTCATTGATTCATTTGTGCAACAAAGATTTACTAAATGTGTTCTGTGTGTATAACACAGTTGTTAAAAACTGTGAGGGGTGGAAGAAGCACAATCCCGGCATTTAAAGAATTTAAAGTCTAGATTTAGGGAGCTAAACACAAACACGAACAAAAAGGTAAAAAAATGTAAACCTAAGGATTAAGTGAAAAAGACTATAAGCTTTAGCAAATGATAGAGATGAGAAATCAGAATGAATGAGTGATCAGGCAATGTTTTCACACACATAGTCTATTTAATGAAATTTCAGCCCAGACTTCCGTAACACTTGGAATCGGGCTGCACCAATTAATGCATTATGTTCCTGTAGTCCATCATACTATCTATGGAAACCCTTGTGGCATAGCGGTTAAGAGCTACAGCTGCTAACCAAAAGGTCAGCAGTTCAAATCCATCAGGTGCGCTTTGGATACTCTATGAGGTAGTTCTATTCTGTCCTATAGGGTTGCTAAGAGTGGGTGTCTACGGATGAATACAACACTGTTTTGAGCGTCATTTGGATTTTTATTTTCATATGCTATGACTTTATCTGGAAGAGGAGAGGAAAAATACCAAAAAGAATTCAGGAAAAAAAATCTACAAACTGATGAGTTGTGCTAAAATGAAACTATTTAAATCTATGATTTAAAAATTGAAAAGAAATATCTACAGCCAAAAGCAATTAAATTTTTCTAAAACTAAATAAGAAAATGCTATCCATCTATATTTTATAAGGAACGAGTATGTATATGAAAAATAAAACAAACAAAAATATCAAGGCCAAAAGCATAATAAAATGCATTTCAAAAGCTCTTCATTTACTGAATTTCAAGAAACAGATTATTGTTAGCATTTTAATTGAGAACTTTTTCATATTAGCAAGTCATAAAAGCCATATGTGCTGGATTCTAGACATATTTCTATGAGCAAACTACAACATTAGAATCCAGAGACAGCAAGGAAGTACAAATGTACAAAACAAATCTGGCACCAGCAGACCAACTGTAACTCAGATTTGATGTTACACACAATCATTCAGAAGAAAGATGCTAACTAAATCCAATAGAACCTTATTTTTAAAAATATTGGGAAAATTGTAGAAATAAACTGGCTTGAAGGAAAACATATGGAATGAAATCTCAAAACTAAATGAGCATTCTAGGGTAAAACTACCTAAATATTGAGAGTTACATTTAAAGTGGCAATTTGAAATTATGAAGAAATTGAAGACTTTACCAACTTCTGTAGTCTGAAATTGGTCAAACATGGATACAAGATGCATGGATAATTACTGGTGATTGAAATGCAAAAGAAGGAAACAAAGAAGGATCAGTAGTTGGAAAATATGGCTTGGTGATAGAAATGAGGCCAGAAATAGCATGATAGAATTTTGCAAGGCAAATGACTTATTCACTGCAAGGAAAACACCTTTTTTTCAACAACTAAATGGCAACTATACCCATGGACCTCATCAGATGGAATACACAGGTATCAGATTGACTACATTTGTGAAAAGAGACAATAGAGAAGCTCAATATCATGAGTAAGAACAAGGCCAGGGGACAACTGAGGAACAGACCATCAATTGCTTATATTCAAGTTCAAGTTAAAGCTGAAGAAAATTAGAACCAATCCAGAAGAGCCAAAGTACGACCTTGAGTATATCCCATCTGAATTTAGAGACCATTTTCAAGAACAGATTTGACAAACTGAACACTACTGAATGAAGACCAGACGAGTTGTGGGGTGACATCAAGGACATCATATGTGAAGAAAACAAAAGGTCATTTAAAAGACAAGAAAGAAAGAAAAGACTAAAATAGATGTCAGAAGACACTCTGAAACTAGCCCTTGAACACAGAGTAGCTAAAGTGAATGGAAGAAATGATGAAGAAAAGAGCTAAACAGAAGATTTCAAAGGGTAGCTCGAAAAGACAAACTATTATAATAAAATGTGCAAACCAATAGAGAAGAATATGCCCTGCATTTCTCAAGTTGAAAGAAATGAAGAAAAATTCAATCCTTGAGTTCCAATTCTGAAGGATATATGGGCAAAATAATGAAGGAAATGGGAAACAACAAAAGAAGATGTAAGGAATACAGAGTCAGTGTACCAAAAAGAACTGATGGACATTCAACCATTTCAGGAGGTAGCATATGATCAAGGACTGATGGTATTGAAGGAAGAAGTCCAAGCTGCATTGAAGGCATTGTCAAAAAACAAGGCTTCAGGTATTGATGGAATACCAATTGCTATGTTTTGGTAAACAGATGCAATACTGGAAACACAAACTTGTTTCTGTCAAGAAATTTGGAAGACAGCTACCTGGTCAACCTACTGAAAGTGATCCACATTTGTGCCTATTCCAAAGAAAGGTGATCGAACAGAATGAGGAAGTTTTTGAAAAATATCATTAATATCAAACACAAGTAAAATTTTGCTGAAAATAATTCAAAAATGGTTGCAGCAGTACATCCACAAGGATCTGCCAAATAGTCGAGCTGGATTCAGAAGAGGATGTGGACTGCCAGAAGAACGAACAAATCTGTCTTGGAATAAGTACAGCCAGAGTGCTCCTTAGAAGTGAGGATGGCGAGACTTCATGTTACGCACTTTGGACGTGTTACCCGGAGGGACCAGTACCTGGAAAAAGACATCATGCTTGGTAAAGGAGAGTATCAGCAAAAAAGAGGAAGGCCCTCAACTAGATGGATTGACACAGTGGCTGCAACAATGGGCTCAAACGTAGCAAAGAACATGAGAATGGTGCAGGACAGGGTAGTGTTTTCCTTCTGTTATACATAGTGTCACTATGAGTCGGAATGGACTTGATGGCATCTAATGACAAGAATAACAATTTGAAATTATACTCAAAGTCGATTCTTTTAGTTATTTATTTATTTATATTGTACTTCAGGTGAAGGCTTACAGAACAAATAGTTTCTCATGAAACAGTAGTACACATATTGTTTTATGACATTGATTAACAGCCCCACGACATGTCAACCCTCTAACTTCTCAACCTTTTTTTTTTTTTTGGTAAAAATACACATAGCCAAAGATACACCATTTTAAAAATTTCTACATGCACAGTTCAGTGACATTGACTACGCTCTTCCAATTGTGCTGTTATTATCACTTAAGATGAAGGCTTACAGAACAAAATAGTTTCTCATTTAACAGTTACTACAAATGTTGCCCTATGTTAACAATGGTTAACAGTCTCACAACACGTCAACAATATCCTCACCCAACCTTGGGTTCTCTATCACCATCTTCCTTGTCCCCTTCTGCCTTCTGGCCCTTGTCACTGGACTACTGTACCTCATTAGTCTCATTTGGTTTTACAGGGCTGTCCACTCCCAGGCTGAACGGTGAACCTCGGAGATAACTTCACCACTGAGCTAAAAGGGTGTCTGGGGGTGATACTCTCGGGGTTTCTCCAGTCTCCTTTAGGCCAGTAAATCTGGTCTTTTTTTTTTTTGTAAGTTAGAATTATGCTCTACATCCTTCTCCAGCTCTGTCCAGAACCCTCTGTTGTGGTCCTGGTCAGAGCAGTCAGTGGTGGTAGCCGGGCACCATCTAGCTGTACTGGACTCAGTCCAGTGGAGGCCTTGGTAGCTGTGGACGATTAGTCCTTCGGACTAATCTTTTCCTTGTATCCTGTTCTCGTCATTCTCTCTTGCTCCCAAAGGGATGAGACCAGTGGAGTATCTTAGATGGCCGCTCACAGGCTTTTAAGACCCCAGACACTACTCACCAAGGTAGAATGTAGAGCATTGTCTTTATAAGCTGTGTTATGCCAACTGAGCTAGATGTTCCCTGAAACCATGGTCCCTACAGCCCTCCGCCCAGCAATTCAGTCCCTCAGGGAGTTTGGATGTGTCTATGGGACTTCCATGACCTTTCCTTGTACAAGTTGTGCTAGTTGCCCCTGTATTGTGTACTCTCTCACCCTTCACCCAAGATACAACTTATCTATTGCCTATTTAGTATTTCCCCCCCACCCCTCCCATCCCTGGTAACCAACAAAGATTGTTACATTTTGTGTGTGAACTTTTTCATGAGTTTTTACAATAGAGGTCTCATACAATATTTGTCCTTTTGTGATTGACTTATTTCACTCAGCACAATGTCCTCCGGTTTCATCCATGTTATGAGATGGTTCACAGATTCATTGTTGTTCTTTCTTCAAGGTCAATTCTTAATGTTATCTTCTTTGATGAGACTACTAGCATAAATAATCCATTGTAAAGTCATAATCCAATCCTCATTTATATATTTGATATTCCAAATGGGCACACTAATTTTGTTTGTGTGTTTTTAGCAGATGTAGCTCCTAATATTTTAATGGCTTTTGTTGCTATTTAAAATAGTCTGTAAATTTATGAATGTCAAATGATGAGGTGTGTAGGTATGATTTAAATTGTTTCCATAAATGAGTCAGAAAGTGGATTATTAGGTGCCATGGAGTGGGTTCTGACTCATAGCAGTCTTATGTACTGCAGAATGAAACACTGCCCAGTTCTGTACCATACTCACAATCTTTGTCATGCTTGAGCCCGTTGTTGCAGTCATTGTGTCAATCCACCTCACTGAGTGTCTTCCTCTATTATTTCACTGACCCTTTACTTTACCAAGCATGATGTCCTTCTCCAGGGACTGGTCCCTCCCAATAATATGTCCAAAGTACACAAAACGAAGTCTCCCTGTTCTTGCTTCTAAGGAGCATTCCAGCTGTACTTCTTCCAAGACAGATTTGTTCATTCTTCTAGCACTCCATGGGATAGTCAATATTCTTTGTCAACACCATAATTTAAATACATCAATTCTTCTGTGGTTTTCCTTATTCATTGTTCAGTTTTCCCATGCATATGAGGTGACTGAAAATACTATGATGTAGGTCAGGCGCATACCAATTGAGATGTTTCAACAAATGGATGCAGCGCTGGAGATGCTCACTCATCTATGCCAAGAAATTTGGAAGACTGTTTCCTGGCCAACCAAATGAAAGAGATCAATATTTGTGCCTATTCCAAAGAAAGGTGATCCAACCGAATGTGGAAATTACCAAATGATATCGTCAATATCACACCCAAGTAAAAATTTGCTGAAGATCATTCAAAAGCGGTTGCAGCAGTACATCTACAGAGAACTGCCAGAAGTTCAAGTTGGATTCAGAAGAGGACGTGGAACCAGGGATATCATTGCTTATGTCAGATGGATCTTGGCTGAAAGCTAAGGATAGCATAAAGATGTGCTTTGCTGACCATGCAAAGGCATTGGACTGTGTGGATCATAACAAATTATGGATAACATGGTGAAGAATGAGAATTCCGGAACACTTAGTTGTGCTCATGAGGAATCTGTGCATAGACCAAGAGGCAGTCGTTCGAACAGAAGAAGGGGATACTGCATGGTTTAAAGTCAGGAAAGGTGTGTGTTACGGTTGTATCCTTTCACCATACTTATTCAATCTGTATGCTGAGCAAATAATCCGAGATGTTGGACTATATGAAGAAGAACATGGCATTGGGACTGGAGGAAGACTCATTAACAACCTGTGACATGCAGATGACACAACCTTGCTTGCTGAAAATGAAGAGGACTTGAAGCACTTCCTGATGAAGATCAAAGACTACAGCCCTCAGTATGGATTGCACCTCAACTTAAAGAAAACAAAAATTCTCACATCTGGACCAATAAGCAACATCATGATAAACGGAGAAAAGATTACAGTTGTCAAGGATTTCATTTTACTTGGATCCACAATCAATACCTATGGAAGCTGCAGTCAAGAAATCAAACAATGTATTTCATTCGGCAAATCTACCGCAAAAGACCTCTTTAAAATGTTCAAAAGCAAAGATGTCACTTTGAGGACTAAGGTGCACCTGATCCAAGCCATGGTGTTTTCAGTTGCCTCATATGCATGTGAAAGCTGGGCAGTGAATATGGAATACTAAAGAATTGACCCCTTTGAATTGTGGTGTTGGCAAAGAACATTGAATATACTGTGGACTGCCAAAAGAACGAACAATCTGTCTTGGAAGGAGTACAACCAGAGTGCTCCTTAGAAGCAAGGATGGCGAGACTTTGGACATCAGGAAGGACCAGTCCCTGGAGAATGACATGCTTGGTAAAGTAGAGGATCAGCAAAAAAGAGGAAGACCCTCAATAAGATGCATTGACACAGTGGCTGCAACAATGGGCTCAAGCATAACAATTATTGAGAGAATGGTGTAGGATTGGTCAGTGTTTCATTCTGTTGTACATAGGGTCGCTATGAGTCGGAACTGACTCAAAGTCACCTATTTTCAATAGCTTCATATGCATATGGAAACTGGACAATGAATAAGGAAGACTGAAGAAATAGTGACACTTTTGAATTATGGTGTTGGCAAAGAATATTGAATATACCATGGACTGCCAGAAGAATAAATTTGTCTTGGAAGGAGCACAGCTAAAATGCTCCTTAGAAGCAAGGATGGCAAGACTTCATCTCAGGTATTTTGGACATGTTATCAGGAGGGACCTGTCCCTGGAGAAGGACATCATGCTTGGTAAAGTAGAGGATCAGCGAAAAAAAGGAAGACCCTCAACAAGATGGATTGACACAGTGACTGCAACAATCGGCTCAAAGCATAACAACGATTGCGAGGATGGCATAGGACCGGTCAGTGTTCTGTTTTGTTGTACGTAGGGTTACTATGAACTGAAACTAACTTGAAGGCACCTAACAACAACAATCTTTATGGAAGCCAACTGTCACATCTTTCACCTGAGGAGTGGCTGGTGGGATCAAACCACCTACCTTTCGATTATCAGCGGAGTACTTAACCACTAAGCAGCAGGAATCCTCATTGAATAGTTAAGTTATGCCTGATATAATAATATGCAGTGTCACAACAGTACTATGGTAAAGTTATTTGTTTTATCTGGGCTTCTCCTTCCAAAGAAATAGAATGAAGATCATAGAATGAAATCATTACTGTAACAGAATTTTCAAAAGTGTAAATTAAAGAATTTGACCACAAGTTAGTTGTTTGTATGAAAAATCTTTCTACATGCCCACATATGAAATGTTTTAAAAAAGAAAACAGAATGCCAATTTTCCCAGGGTAAAATTAATCCCTAGTTGATTTTATATGAAGTCCTTTGGGCAAATACATTAATTCATAAACTACACTGAGGGAATCTTCAGGCCATTAGGAATTTAGGATGAGTGCATAAACTACTCTGTGGAGTCTAAATGATTTAGAGCCATTCCCAAAGCTGATAAACTCAGATGATAAACTTAAATCCTTGGAGAACAATATCCAAAGAATCTGTAGATAACTCCCAAAAGCATCTAAATTGGTATTAATCCCTGCTACCTGCCCCTGTCCCACCAACCCCGAAAGAAGTAAACAAAACAAAATGCCCATTTCAACTTCCACCCATATCACAGTGCCCCCAACACACACACACACAAAAACATGGTATAAGCTTCAGGTGTTAGAAATGGGGTATTAATTTCAACTTCAAATTTTCTTTGTGAGTGTGGGGTGGAGAGCGGTTTCCAGAGTTTAAACTGTATGAGTAAAGAGCACTTCGGAATTCGTTGCCATTAGAAATTCATTCAGCAAACCAGAAAACAGAGAGAATATAAATGAAATGGGGCTTAGATCAATGACAAAATTAAATCTTTGAATAGAACAAATTAACTTGAACTAGGCTTTACTATTAAGAAGCAGTTCAATAAATCAGCTATATAGTCACTTGTGCTTACAAACTCTTACCTTATTTTTATCAGGCTCTGAAACCTCTGATAATTCATATTTTCTACATAAACTATGTTATTTTCCTTTGGGAGACACCACTTGGTAATGCACTGTAATCCATGCATGCAGATATTGCTGAAAAGATTGTACGGCCATTATATCTTTTTATACTAAGCATGAATATAGTCTTTTTAATATTGTCTAGTGACTATAGCAGTTGTGTGAACTGCCTCTCACTGTCTGATAGCTGCTTTCTAGACTCTTATTTGGTCTAAAACATTTGGTCTGTAGTAGCAAATACATTGCATTTGTCCTTCTATACCTGGATCCCAATGCCATGCCAAATATCATTAATTTATCATGGTACTTTTTCTTATTAAGATAAGATTCAGCCTCAGAATTATTTTTTCCATACTGCTTTAGATAGACAGTAAACACTAACAAATAATGGGCACTAACACTTGATAATTTTGTCATACTTGATCTAAAGAAAAGCCCTGATCCTTATTTTTGCACACCAGTCTGCTCATTGGCAGCGTTTTCAGCTGTCTAAACAGCAAAGCACTACTTTTTCTTCCCTGTTGATTGTTATTATATATCCAGACTATAATGATAATGCTTTCTTAAGAATTGTATCAGTGTTCTGACTTATTTCCTTCTATCAAAAGCCTTCAATTATTCTCCACTATTTACAAAGTAAAATCTAAAACTCTTTAGTTGGCTCTTAAGGTCTTATGTAATCTGGCACCATTTCCAATTACTCCCATACAGAAATCCTCCATTTCAAATGAGCTACACTATTCACATTCCTGCAAATATCCTAAATTATTCTATGTCTGTGCCTTTATTAATGTTAGTCTCCACTCCCAAAGTCTTCCTCACCATCTATTTGTTAAAATCCGACCTCTCCTTTAAGTATTAATCTCAGTTTCTTCTGTGCTTTTCTCACTCCTTTACTTATCATATCTACCTTGTGTTGTACTTATTTGCTGGCATGTCTTATTTCCCTACTAGTCTCAAAGATACTTGAAATTAGATACTGTGTAAATTCATTTTTTTTTATTCTTTTGAGCTCCTAGAACTGGTTTTAGAATACAGTAGGCACTCTCATAAATGGACGTTGAATGAAAATTAATACTGAGTCACTGACTGGGTGACTCTTAACCCAAGGCTGCCTCCACTTTCCTCCAGTTAGATGATGTGTAGGAGTGTCTTTGGTTATCACCACCACTGGGGAACATTGCTGGTATTTAGTAGGCAGGAACCAGGTATGGTAAATATCCTGCATTGTTTGGGACAGTTCCTCATAAGGAAAAATTGTGGCCCCCATCTCCATCCACACCTTTACCAAAAAAATATCAATAACATCCTTCTTGAAAAAACATTGGCTTTTTATTGGACATTTAGATGATAATTGTATTCTAAAAGTAAAGTTTCATAAGACCCAAAGGCTAACACTGATAGAAAAGTTTGATAGTATTAGGTGACAATATTGGTAGTACTAGGGACTAACTAACTTGAAAACAACTGAAGTCTTGCGCCTTTCTGAACTACAGGAGATGTTACACAGATGCTTTCACTGAGCATTGCTGTGTTGATGATCCAAGAAGCATGCATGGGCTGAGCACCTGCTGTGTGTGTGTTCAGTACCGTATTAACCACTGGAGAGGCATGCAGGAATAAGCAAAAGATTGTCCCCAAGTAATAGAGAACTGTTTTAAGAAATATAGCATGTCTACTGAACGTCTAGTGTGAGAACAAGCCAGGAATAAACACCATGTTCCAGATCAGACTAAATGTTTAAAAAACAGCAGATCTCTCTAACCTTGAAAATAATTGGGACACTTGCATCATAACCCTAGGGTAACCTTGTGACACTTACTGAAAGTCAGAAGGTAATATAACTCTTTCACACACATCTTACTTTTTTTTATCAAGAAAAAAAAAGTCTCAAAGAACTATCAGAAAGACTACACTCTAACCGGTCAGTATGTAAGTAGTAATTGCCTACATCACAAAGGGGAATTACAGTGGTTCTTTCACAATGTTATTTAGAGTATTGAAATAGCACTTTGTGTATGAAACCAGGTGAATTTCACTGGTCTCAAGCTGGCAATATGAAATTGCCAATACATGCATTAGCTCTGCAATGAGCCACTTACACCAACAATTTCTATTTTCTGTCACTATGGAATCTATAAACTCTGCAACGAAATTGCCCACTATATTTGCCTGAAGTGCGGTTGGAAGAATTGAAATGTCTAGCAAGATGTTCTCAATACAGTTTGACCTGCTCTCCATACAGTCAGACTGGCCCTCAAAGTACGTTATCTATAAAGGAAATTCTCCATTTTCCCACCTTCAGTGTTACAAATGCTAATAATTTATCCTTAGTATCTATTCGGTAAGGCATATATGTTTCCACAAAGAAAATGAGTTCATAATTTTTTTACAACTAATTTATTCTAAGGTTAAAAATTTTATATTAAAAAAACTACCCTTTGAAGAGAAAATAGGAAAATAACTCTGAATGGAGACACCATAGCAAAGATTCATCATCTGTGTTGAACCTGTTAGCAGATTTGTTTTACTCTTGACTCTAATCCACAGGAATTGGAAATAGGAGTAAGGCCTATATAATACTCTAGTCCCATTTTATCTAATAGTTTCCTTTCTTTCACTATTCAACGAACCAAGTAATGATTTTGACCATTTTTGTTTTAGTTTTAATTCTTTTCACTTTTTCCATTGACCATGCACTAAAGATGATAAATAGATAGGATATGAAGTAAACAACCTCACTAGATTATCTGAAGTAAGTTTGTTACTCCAAAAGACCACCAGAAGCTCAAAGTCACAACATGTGGTTGTAAATTGTGCACTACAAGCAGGTACTAAAACTTAGCTGCACTCTGCCTTGCAAAGCTATGCACCCTGATGTGCAACTGCATTCTCTTTGGAGGAAGTGACCTCATTTACTTCACCTAAATCAGAGTCTGTTCTCCAAGCTGTGCTATCAGGGGCCTATGTCTGCTCAAAGGGAAAGCTTTTATCCTAATATGCTGGCCAGAGAGAACATCTAATTCACACAGAGGTGCCATATAGGCTAACAGTGCTCTGCTGAGAGGAGCCTCTCTCTCTGATATTGAGCTATTGATATTGCAGTTAATGACTGCATAATGCACTCATCTGCTAACTGAAAGATCGGAGATGCCGTGGAAGAAAGTTCTGGTGATCTACTTCTGAAAAATCAGCCATTGAAGACTCTATAGAGCACAGTTTTACTCTGACACACATGGGGTCGCCATGAGTTGGAATTGACTTGATGGCAACTGGCTATATATATCCTTTAGCTGTTTTATTTTCATCTCTGCATGCTTTATCTACACAGCTTGTGGGATTTGGGAGGATAGATTATGATTTATATGCTTCTTGGTATTCCTCACAGCATCTAGCATTGTACACAATTATTACTTAATAAATTTGATTGAAAGTACTAAATTTAAATTTATGCCACAGACAGGAATTGGAGAGGGGAGAGGAGGAGCTCAATTATCACACCCTGAGTAACTGCAAATCTATCAAAAGCCTTACTCTTAGTTTCTTAAAAATGTGTTTATAGGTTTTGTTGTTGCTGTGGTTACTGCTTCTTTCTGTGAGAAGATGGTAGAGTTCCTTCTAAACTGAGGTGTAGGTCTCAGTTATTTGGTGGGTACTACAGGGTCGCTACGAGTCGGAATCAACTCGAAGGCAACGAGTTTGGTTTTGTTTTATTTCGAATCAAGTGCTATGAAAGGGATGCAAATCTCTGATTGCGGTAAATCATGTCCTCAATGATCCATTTATGTTGGTAGTGTGTAAGCAGACTACTTCAACATTCATTCTTAACAGAGTATTGCAACAATAGAAAATACACATAGTTCTTAAAGGGAAATGTTTAGATTAAAAAAGAAAACATAGAACTTAAATTTCAAATCTTTTCAAGTAGAGAAAATGCCCCCCCCCCTAAAAATAATAACAAGTCATTTAATTCAAAAGGCACTATTTCCATTTGGAAAACTTTACCATCAGCTGCCCTGACTTCCATCATTTCAACTAATGCATATAATTTAGCATCAATTTAATCATAAAATAATTTTCTTAACAACGTTGAATGTTCTTTAGATCAAATTTCACAGATTTATTCAAACAGAATTCTATTTTATGATATAGTGCTCAAATCTTAGAGATTTCAGACAGTTTATGCTCAACTACTAACCAAATGTTGGCGGTTTGAACTCATCCAATAGGCGCTAAGGGAGAAAGGCCTGGTAATCTGCTTCTGTAAAGATTACAGCCAAGAAAACTGCATGGAATTCAGTTCTACTCTGTAATACATGGAGTCACCATGAGTCAGAACTGACTCAAGAGCAATAGGTTTGGTTTGTTTTTTTCAGGAGGATTTTCATTATAAGGAGCTCTAACTGTACAAAAATTTCTGCAAAAATGATTTTCAAAAAAAAATTTCTATAATATAGAAAACTCAAAGGCTACAAAATCTTGTATAATATTTTATCTTCTTTCAGGTGGATATGACTTATTTTCATTTCTTACATTAAATTTGAAAATCACTTTACATTCTAGGCAGTGTAATGTGTGTGTGTGTGTGTGTGTGTGTGTGTGTGTGTACGCGCCCGCGTGTGCGTGCGTGCATGTGCCCATGTGTATTTAATTCAATAACTTTCACCAGAAATCTCAGATAGCACATTAATGTGTATGTGTACTCCGAGTAACAGCAGAAAATTATTGCCATGCAAATGTTTTGCTACAATTAATTTTGCAAATTCACCACAGTTAAATCTTATACTTAGGTGATGTTCTATGTGTTTTTTTTCTCATTCAGAGAAATCTTTCTACAAAAAGAAGGATATAACTTTCAGAGAGAAATTAAAGCCAGTTATAAATGCTACATGCAGCAATAAAAACTCTTGATTAGTTGCTTATACTGAACACATAAAGTAACTGATTGTTAAAATTTTTTAAACACATTTTTAATTACGTTTAGGGAAGTGCTTTCACACATTTGGTTCTGGGACCTCCTACATACAAATCAACTGGTGTTATTGTTAAGAATGCAGATTCCTCCCACTACCACCAGTGACACTGAATCATTCTCTGTAATGGATTAGACTTTGCATTTTAACAAGCTCTGTAAGTGATTCTTATTCACAGTAGAGTAAACTCTACTAGTTTGGCATTTAAATACAAACAGCTGTTGCAGCAGCACCTGGGGAAGAAGGATCAGACAGCTGTCACAGAGGAAACTCAATACTCCAGCATCTGTGGGCAGGTTGTTTGGTGCCTTGCTCCCAGTTTGAGCAAACTTAATAGCAGATATCACAATTTACTGCTGCACAAACACACCAGCAGCCCAGGGAAAGAGATAGATAAGAAAACAGTTAAGAAGACAACTGGGTTTGGTAAGAGAAGCCAGGAATTGCTCTTTCCCTATTCTAACCAAGGTAAGCACCTGGGGGCTGCTTGCTACTTCTGTAATATTACCCTTTGTCTGTCAAACACAGAGAACCTTCCAATTTATGCCAGAAGCATTCCTTAAGAAAAGTACTCTATCTCCAGATGTGCAAGTGATTGATATTCTTAAAGTCCCTGACAAATTTATCCTGAAACTGTGATTGCTCTCTGAAAACAAAAGAAAAGAAAAAAGGGAGACTTCAGAGGTGGAAGATTTTACAGAGAAAATTTTTTTTTCAATTACCTTTTTAAAATTTTGACTATGAAACATAAATCACGGTATTTTTCTGTTTTGATCTGTGATTGTATAAAATCACCATTTTATCCATTAAGATAAAAATAAAACAAAGAAGATCCTTAAAGCATTTTGGTATAAATCTTACCAGCTCACATAAGCCTTTCCTCACTCTAATTTAATACAGCCAGCTATTCTCATTCCTGTCCTCACCACTCCAGCCACCGAACTATGAATTCAAGTGTTTTTGGGCTGATGGGCTCCTCATGTCCGCAGCAGAGACTGTGATGGGAAAACTGACTCTGTAATAAACAAGAATAAAGTTGAAACTATGTGAAGTTCTTAACAGTTTAAAGATATTTAGTTTAACTGTTAGCAGTCTGGTTATAGAGAAAGTGTAGACTGATCAAATGAATCTGAGTTGCTGTCAAAATAAACTGATGAAACAGGGTAATTGAACATTTCATTAGTCACTGCACAGACTGCTAATATATGCTAAGCCCAAAATTAATGGTTGCAAAAAAGTGATGACTAACAGCAAAATTCACCGTCTTTACTTTGTGCACAGTACAGTCAGGGGGTATATCTTCTAGTTAAATTCATATTAAGAATGAGTGTATTTGAGTGTGACTTTTACCTATGCACCTATCTATTTATTCACACAATCATCAAAATACAGTAATGTAAGATGCAAAATTCATATACATTAAGAGCTTATAGGGTTGTCTAGGGCAGTATTCATTTATCAAATGAACTTAGTAATGAAGTACTACCACTGTGAAAATTAAAATGGTCCAAAAAAACTTTCTTTCACAATTGAGTCTATTTTGTTGTCTTCCAAATGTCGTATTTCTTTGTAGTCCTAATTATATACTCCCCCCAATGTTTTGCTTTACCTTATTCTCTGAGCCAGAAAATGCTCTTATATTTTAAGTCAGTTCACAGAATTGTAACTAAAACTACCTAAGAAATCCCCTTGTTTTGAGCAAGAATGTTTGTCTGATATTAGTATCGCCACTCAGCTCTCTTTTGGTTACTGCTTGTGTGGTATACCCTTTTCCATCCCTTTACTTTCAATCTGTGTCTTTGATACTAAAGTGTGTCTATTGGAGACAGCATATAGTTAGATCATGTTTTTGTATCCACTTTGCCAATCTTTGCCTATTAATTGAAACGTTTAATCTATATACATTTAATGTAATTACTAACAAGGCAGGATTTATGTTTACCACTTTGTTATCTGTGTCCTACATGTTTTATGTCTTTTTGTTCCTCTAGTCTTCCATTGATGTCTTCTTTTGTGTTAAATATATATTTTCTAGTGTACTATTTTAAATCTGTGTCTTTTACTGTATTCTTTGTTATTTTTATAGTGGTTGCCCTGTGGTTTAAAATTAATATATTAACTTATAACAATGTAGTTTGATTAATACCAACTTAATTTCAATACTGTGCCAAAACTTTGCTCAGATATAGCTCCATTCCCTTCCCCACTTTTTTGTGTTCTTATTGTCATACAAATTACATTATAAATTATGTGACCATCAACACATATTTATAATTATAGCTTTATGTAGCTCTCTTTAAGACAAATAAGAGAAAATAGTTACAAACAAAATATGCATTTATACTGCCTTTTATATTTACGTAAGCAGTTAGTAGTTTCACCAGTGCTCTTTATTTCTTTATGTGGATTTAATTTACTGTCAAGTGTCCATTCATTTCAGCTGAAGGATCCATTGTAAATAATGATTCATTTTTCTCTTACTGCTTTTAAGATTTCCTCTCTATCTTTGGATTTTAACAGCTTAATTATGATGTGTCTAGATGTGGCTTTCTTTGAGTTTCTCCCACTTGGAGTTTGTTGAGATCCATGGATGTGTATATTAATAAGTTTTGAAAAAATATGGAAGATTTTTGCCATTATGTCTTCAAACATTCTTTCTGTCCCTTTCTCTCTCACTTCTACTTCAGGGACTCCCATTATATGTATGTTGGTATGCTTGATGGTGACCCACAGGTCTTTGAGGCACTGTTCATTTTTCTTTTTGAGTCTTTTTTTTTCCCTTTCCTTCATGTGAGAAGTAAATCACAATGGTACAAAAAATTGGGAAATCACAAAATATCCACCAAAATCATCTGAAATCCTCTGAAAAAGGGCCACCATTTATGTATTAGGGAAGTATGAAGCTTTCTCAGAGTTACTATTTAAAGGAGGTCAGAAGCATGACCCTACATAGAAATATCATATACTGTATAATGATAATAAGTTCTTTTGAAGCTAGCAATTGTTACACTCAAAGTATGTCCCTCTGACACTGAGTCTTATTTAAGGGAGGAATATGAGATTAGGTTTTAATAGTATGTGTAGTATGCAGGCCCTAGATTGTGAAACCTCTGACAATAACACACACCCAGCAGCAGCAGCAGCTGCTGCTGCCATAACTCCAGAAAAGTTTATTGCTCAGCATGTATTGGATAGGTTTTATTTATAAAAGCTGCTTTCTGATGCCTGAGGAAAAATGAAGGTAGTTCAACAGTTACTGTAGTAGATGCTTTAAAGATAACACACAGACAAGGAAGTCTTGGCACAAGGCATTACTCCTAAGGACCCATCAACAATGTAAGGGACAGTGAATCATCCTCTAAGCCAGGATATGCCAATTCACCTCTAAAACACAGGAAATTTTCAAAAGAAATATAATGTACTTTGAGCTCTTCTCTGTACCTGCTCTACTTTGTCAATCCCCCTTCTAAAATATAGTATGCAGAAGTGAACATAGTAATGTAGACAAGATCTATTCAGTGCAGAGCAGTGGGTCTATTATCTGTGTGATCAGAACTCTTTCCCTCTTGCGATTAAGACTCTTTCCCTCTAGTGATAAAGCCTGACGATTTTATTTCTCTTGCTATGGAAGAAGAGAGATAAAGCAATTATCCTCATTTGACAAAAGTATTAGTGAAAATTAACAATTAGAGGGAGAGCATTACTCCTTGTCATCCTCAAGATGACAAGGAAAGAAATGCCTACAGGATAAACTTCATACTCTTAAAATTAACATTCAAAGTCTTCCACAATCTGGCACCAACCTATCTTTACAAATTTGTCACTCACAAACAGAAGCCTGCCCATTCCAGGCTCTAATGTTACACCTTCTTATCTGTTCATTTTTTCACATGTTATTTGCCTTCTCCAGAACATCATTCTTCTTTCTCTCTCGCTATCAAAATTATACTTACATATAAAGTCCCATCTATGCCATGAGGTTCTTGCTGAATAGTGTTCCTTAAAGCAATCTCTCCCTTCTATGAAAAGTTGTAGTTTCTACCATTAAACTGACCCTTCATACTTTGATATTATATACTGATTATTTAACATTGTTAAACTTGTGTATTTCAAGACTTGCCTACTTAACTATACTGTGAGATTCTTGAGACCAAGAGGCCATAAATTTCTTATTGGAAAATGGAAAACTGCTGGTCTATATAATTAATGAGTCTCCCAAAATGTGTATGCAGAGGGTTCTGATTGGTCTTGATACCTAGGCCAATCTACGGCCACAGAATAGAAAGGGAACTCCTGATATATGCTGAGGAAGGCTTTTGAAGTATTTGAAGTGGTATAGGCACACCCTAGATATTTCAGAACTTGCCCCTGCAAATCAGCAAGAATTAAACATCAAAAATTCCTCCCAGTATGGAGACAAGGAAAGGCAGAAGTATAGTATTTTAGTCCATGAATTCTCTTCTAAATAGCAAGTTCTGCTTTTTCTTTTTCATGTTTTTTATTGTTGTGCTTTAAGTGAAAGTTTACAATTCAAGTTAGTCTCTCATACAAAAATTTATACATATATTGTCTTGTTACCCTAATTGCTCTCCCTATATTGTGACAGCACACACTTTCTTTCTACCCCAGATTTCCCCTGTCCATTCAACCAGCTTCTGACCATGTCTGCCTTCTCATCTCACCTCTGGACAGGAGCTGCCCATTTAGTCTCATGTATCTACTTAAGCTAAGAAGCACACTCTTCACGAGTATCATTTTATGTCCTATAGTCCAGTCTAATCTTTGTCTGAAGAGCTGGTCTCGGGAATGGTTTTAGTTCTGGGCTAACAGAGAGTCAGGAGGGCCATGTCTTCTGGGGTACCTCCAATCTCAGTCAGACCATTAAGTCTGGTCTTTCTACCAGAATTTGAGTTCTGCACCCCACACTTCTGCCGCTCAGTCAGGGACTCTCTGTTGTGTTCCCTATCAGGGCGGTCATTTGTGGTAGCCAGGCACCATCTAGTTCTTCTGGTCTCAGGCTGATGAAGTCTCTGGTTTATGTGGCCCTTTCTGACTCTTGGGCTAATACTTTCTTTGTGTCCATGGTGTTCTTCATTCTCCTTACTCCAGGTGGATGGGACCAATTGATGTATCTTAGATGGCCGCTTGCAAGCTTTTAGGACCCCAGATGCCACTCACAAAAGTAGGATGCAGAACATTTTTTAATAAGCTTTGTTATGGCAATTGACCTCAATGTCCCCTGAAAGCATGGTCCCCAGACCCCTACGCCTGCTACTCTGTCCCTCAAAGTGTTTGATTGTATTCAGGAAACTTCTTAGCTTTGGTTTAGTACAGTTGTGCTGACTTCCCCTGTAGTGTGTGCTGTCCTTCCCTTCGTCTAAGATAATTCTTACCTACTATGTAGTTAGTAAATAACCCTCACGCTCCCTCCCCACCCTCGTAACCATCAAAGAATGTTTTCTTCTGTGTTTAAACCTTTTCTTTAGTTCTTATAATACTGGATTCACACAATATTTGTCCTTTTGCTACTAAGTTCACTCAGCATAATACCTTCCAGATTCCTCCATATTATAAGATGTGTCACAGATTCATCATTGTTCTTCATCATTACATAGTATTCCATTGTGTGAATATACCATAATTTGTTTGTCCATTCAACCATTGATGGGCACCTGGGTTGTTTCAATCTTTTTGCTATTGTTAACAGTGCTACAATAAACATGGTTGTGCATATATCTATTCATGTGACGGCTCTTATTTCTCTAGGATATATTCCAAGGAGAAGGACTGCTGGATCGTATGCTACTTCTAATTCTAGCTTTTTAAGGAAGTGCCAAATCGATTTCCAAAGTGGCAGTACCATTTTACATTCCCACCAACAGTGTATAAGTGTTCCAGTCTCTCCACAACCTCTCCAGATTATATTATTTTCTGTTTTTTGAATGAATGTTAGCCTTGTTGGAGTGAGATGGTATCTCACTGTAGTTTTGATTTGCATTTCTCTAATGGCAAATGATTGTGAGAATTTCCTCATGTGTCTGTTAGCTGCTTGAATGTCTTCTCTGGTGATGTGCCTGTTCATATCCTTTACCCATTTTGTAATTGGGTTGTTTGTCCTTTTCTTGTCGAGGTTTTGCAGTATCTTGCAGATTTTAGAGATTATTTGCTGATCGGATTTGTCGTAGCCAAAATTTTTTTTCCCATTCTGTAGGTTGTCTTTTTACTCTTTTGGTAAAGTCTTTTGATGAGCATAAGAGCTCCCAGTTATTTAGTCTCTCTTCTGGTGTCTGTGCATTGTTACTTATGGTTTGTATTTTGTTTATGGCATGTATTAGGGCTCCTAGCATTGTCCCTTTTTTCTTCCATGATCTTTATAGTTTTAGATTTTATATTTAGGTATTTGATCCATGTTGAGTTAGTTTTTGTGCATGCTGTGAGGTATGGGTCTTGTTTCAGATTTTTGCGGATGGATATCCAGTTATGCCAGCACAATTTGTTAAAGAGACTGTCTTTTCCCCATTTTGACAGACTTTGGGTCTTTGTCAAATATCAGCTGCTCTTGTGTGGATGAATTTACGTCTGGATTCTCAATTCTGTTCCATTAGTCTATGTATCTGTTGTTGTACCAGTACCAGGCTGTTTTGACTACAGTGGCGGTATAATAGGTTTTAAATCATATAGTATGAGGCTGCTCACTTTGTTCTTCTTGAGTAATGTTTTACTTATCTGGGCCCTCTTCCCTTTCCATATGAAGTTGGTGATTTGTTTCTCCATTTCATTAAAAAATGCCATTGGAATTTGGATCGGGATTTCATTGTATCTGTAGATCACTTTGGGTAGAATAGACATTTTCACGATGTTGAGTCTTCGTTTCCATGAGCAAGGTGTGTTTTTCTACTTATGTAGGTCTCTTTTGGTTTCTTGCAGTAGTGTCATCTAGTTTTCTTTGTACAGATCTTTCAGATCTCTGGCTAGATTTATTCCTAAGTATTTTATCTTCTTGGGGGTTATTGTAAATGATATTGATTGGTGATTTCCTCTTCTAAGTTCTCTTTTTTGGTGTAGAGGAATCCAACTGATTTTTGTATGTTTATGTTGTATCTTGATACTTTCCTGAAATCTTCTATTAGTTCCAGTAGTTTTCTTGTGGATTCTTTGGGGTTTTCTGTGTATAAGATCATATCATCTGCAAATAGAGATACTTTGACTTCTTCCTTACCAATTTGGATGCTCTTTATTTCTTTTTCTAGCCTAATTACTCTGGCTAAGACCTCCAGCACAATGTTGAACAAAAGTCATGATAAAGGGCATCCTTGTTTGGTTCCCGTTCTCAAAAGGAATGCTTTCAGACTGTCTCCATTTAGGATAATATTGGCTGCTGGCTTTGTATAAATGCCCTTAATTATGCTGAGGAATTTCCCTTCTATTCCTATTCTGCTGAGAGTTTTTATCATAATGGGCATTGGACTTTGTCAAATGCCTCTTCTGCATCGATTGATAAGATAATGTGGTTCTTGTCTTTTGTTTTATTTACATGATGAATTACATTTACTGTTTTTCTAATGTTGAATTGTCCCTGCATACGTGGTATAAATCCCACTTGATTATGGTGAATTATTTTTTGATATGTTGTTGAATTCTATTGGCCAGAATTTTGCTGAGGATTTTTGAATCAATGTTCATGAGGGATATTGGTCTGTAATTATCTTTTTTTGTGGTGTCTTTACCTGTTTTTGGTATCAGGGTTATGCTGGCTTCATAGAATGAGTTTGGGAGTATTCCATGCTTTTCTACGCTCTGAAATACCTTTAGTAGAAGTGGTGTTAACTGTCCTCTGAAAGTTTGGTAGAATTCTCCAATGAAGCTTCTGAATTACCTTTTCAATCTCTTCTTTTGTTATAGGTTTATTTAGTTGTTCTACCTCTGTGTTAGCTTAGGTAGGTAGTGAGTTTCTAGAAATTTGTCCATTTCCTCTAGGTTTTCAAATTTGTTAGAGTATAATTTTTCATAGTATTCTGTTATGATTCTTTTAATTTCAGTTGGGTCTATTGTGATATCACCCATTTCATTTCTTATACGGGTTATTTGCTTCCTCTCCTGTCTTTCTTTTGACACTTGGGCCAGTGGTTTATCGATTTTGTTGATCTTTTCAAAGAACCAACTTTTGGTCTTGTTAACTCTTTCAATTGTTTTTCTATTCTCTATTTCATTTAATTCTTCTCTAATTCTTATTATTTTCTTTCTTCTGGCACCCGAGGGCTTCTTTTGCTGCTTTCTTTCTACTTGTTCCAGTTGTAAGGTTAATGTTTTGATTTTGGCCCTTTCTTCTTTTTGGATGTGTGCATTTATTGCTATAAACTGACCCCTGAGCACTGTTTTTACTGTGTCCAAAAGGTTCTGGTAGGACGTGTTTTCATTTTTGTTTGATTCTATGAATTTTGTTATTGTATCCTTAACTTCTTCTATAACGCATTAGTTTTTGAGCAAGATGTTATTCAGTTTCCATGTGTTTGATTTTTTTCCCTTGCTTTTTCTGTTATTGATTTCTACTTTTATGACTCTGTGGTCAGAAAAGATGCTTTGTGATATTTCTAAGGCTTGCTTTATGGCTTAATTTGTGGTCTATTCTGAAAAATGTTCCATGTTCTCTGGAAAAGAAAGTATACTTGGCTGCTGTTGGGTGGAGTGTTCATTATATGTCTATGAGATCAAGTTGGTTGATTCTGGCATTTAAATCTTCTGTGTCTTTATTAAGCTTCTTTCTGGATGTTCCGTCTTTCATTGAAAGTGGTGTGTTGAAGTCTCCTACTATTATTGTGGAGCTGTCTATCTCTCTTTTCACTGCTGTTAGAGTTTTTTTATGTATTTTGGAGGCCTGTTGTTGGATGTATAAATAATTATTATAGTTATGTCCTCCTGGTGTATTGATCCTTTAATCATTATATAGTGTCCTTCCTTATCCTTTGTGGTGGATTTTACTTTAAAGTCTATTTTGTCAGAGATTAATAAGTGGGTGGGTTTTGTAGCAGGACTAGGAGCACCCAATGCTGTTGGCTGTAAGGAGTGGGGGGGCACTACTTATTCTTGGACACTTGTCATGGGTGGCTAGGTGTCTTGAGTGGAACCACCAGTCCTCAGGCCCCTGATGTGGGCAGGTGAGGAAACTGCTTAATGTGTAGAGCAGTGTCAAATGTCACAAACCTGCCACTTCACAGCTGAAACAGTTGAAGTTAGACCAGGTATATACCTTGTTGTACTGTGGTAGTGAGGGGCTACACTGTCGAAATGGGCCCACACAAGTCTATGCAGGCGTGAATGGCATTCAAAGTCCATGGACCCTTTATGCTTGTGCCTACACAAAGGAGCTGTGCCAACCCTGAATTCCTGGCTTAGGGGAGCTGGCAACTTATTTTTTCCTGTTTGTTAATTTGGTCCCTCTCCAAGGCCAAGAGAATGGTTCTGGGGGCCTTGATGGGTCCTGCTTCTGTCCCAGGGGACTCAGCAGTCTCTGAAGCCAGCCTGGGACTTGGTGCAGAGTGGGGAGGGAGAGATAAATGGGATAGAGTTTTTTTCCCAAATGGGGTGTTTTTTGATCTGCGTGATAGGCGAGGCACAATTACTTATCTTTCACCGATCGAGGGCTGCTTCTCACTGGTTCTGGATGGCCGAGTAGACTCTCTGCTGCTGGGTCTGTCCTGATGTGAAAAAGGCCTCCCAAGCACCGCTGCTTGCTTCACCGTGCACCAGGAGCTGATCTGGCCTGAAGGGCTACGCATCTCCCTGGGTCAGGTCTGGCAACTCCTCACTGCTTCCAAACTCTTTCCCTCCCCCCACCACTCAGTCTGCTTCCTCAACTTTGCCTTTGATGTTCAGGGCTCCTAGATTGTCATATATAATTGATTTGCTTGGTTTTTTTTTTTTTTTTTTTTTTGGTCTTTGTTGTAAGGGGGACCACAGGAAGTTTCTGACTATTCCTCCATCTTGGCCCCGCATCCCCTCCAGTCCTGCTTGTTCTGACACATGACTTTGGAAGGTTTCCTCTTTTATTGCCATTGATTAATGTTTTCTTTGTTTGTTTTTTAATATTATTAGAGCTCTAGCTCTAAGTGATCAAAAGTCAGTGACACTTCTAGAAATGTGAACAGAAAGTAAATTTGAAAGCTGTATTATTTTTCTATTGTTGTTTGACAAATTACCACAAATTTAGCACCTTAAAACTACACGCATTTACTATTTCACAGCTTCTGTAGGCAGGGCCAGATTAAGGCATGTGGGGGTCCTAATCACTGATAATCTGTAGTGCCACCTCCTTTGCTTACTAATGCATTTTAACAGAATATGTGAGTTATATTTATATATACGTATATATACATAAGTGTGTGTTAGCTATCCATGATGTAACTTCTTTTTAAATGCAACTATAATATTAGTAATTGAATGCAAAAGTGGCGTATGAGATGAACTGGATTATAAAATTTTTAGTGGATTTGGAGTGGTAAGATTTTTACTATATACCACATTTTCTACAAAAAGAATATTCCACGTATTCTACAGCAAAGAAAATGAGTCAGTGAACTTAGTTCACAAAATGGATCAGAGATCTGTTGTCTATTAAAATAATACATCCTTGCCCATGGGAGGGGACCATAGGAGACAGAGGTCAAAAAAAGTATTGAAGTGGTAATGGCCTTATAGCTTAATTAAACAACCTTGCACATGGGCACCCTTGTAACACTGCGAGAACTTTATTTCCAGCCTACATATTTTCATGCACTGGAGCTGGTATCAGTTTCATTTAGTGCCCTGCCAGTTCCCTTCCACTGCGGCATTCTCTTCTGCTTGTGTCCCATCTGCCTGACATCTATGGGTCTTTGCTTTGGACAACTGGTGCCCTGTTTTGTTGATGCCTTAAGCACATGCTTACCTTGCTTATTAGGTAACTCATCCCTGTCTGTAGGTCAGAACTCAAGGCACAGTGTAGCTATTTTCTCTGCTCAGGGTCTCATAAGGCTAAAATCAAGGTGCTAGCTAGGTCTGTCATGTCATCTAAGGCTAAGTGTCGTTTCCGAAGCTCAGTGGTGGTTGGTAGAATTCTGATCCTTGCAGTTATAAGACTGAGGTCTTATTTTCTTGCTTGTTGTCAACCAGGGGCTACCCTCAGATTCTAGAGGATGTCCATCATCTCCACATCATGGCAGTTTGCTCCTTCAAGGCCAGAAGGAGAGTATCTCTGATAGTTCACCTTCTATTAAAGGGTTCACCTAATTAAGCCAGGCCTACATAGGATAATCTCTCTTTCAATAAACTAAAAGGCAACTGATTAGTAACTTAATCATGGGAATCATATCCAATCATATCCACAGCTCTCAAACACAACTCAGACAGAAGGGATTATACAAGGGCATGGGTCATTGTGGGTCATTCAGAATTCTGCCTACCACAAAATTCAATAGTCCAATATTATGCAGAAGAAGTCAAATGACATAACAATTTGCTCCTTCAAAAGGCCTGACATCCTGGTGATGGATAGTACCTGTTTCTACAAACGTGGATACTTACAAAATACCCTAAGAATTGTCTTAGGCTAGGTTCTCTAGAAAAGAAAAACCAGTAAAGCATATAAATATACATAGAGAGAGATTTATACCAAGGAAATGGCTCACGCAGTTGTAGAGGCTGGAATGTCCCAAGTCCATGGGTCTGGATAGAGGCTTATCCTGATTCACGTAGCTACAGAGGCTGGCGAATCCAAGATCAGCATGTCAGAGAGTCGGGCTCTTGCTTACAGGCTGCAAAGATTGACGAATCCCAAGATTGGCAGGCAAGACTGCAGGTAAGCTGCTAGCTCAAGTCCCAAGAACCAGAGGTCAGACAAATAGGAGCCAGCTGCAGGATCCAGATTGAGCAAAAGCCCACCAGCCCTTTCAGAATGTCCACTTATATTCGATGCTGGCCACATACTCAAGGAAACTCCCTTCCAACTGATTGGCTACTCACAGCAGATCCCATCATGTAGGTGATCACATTATATCAAATCTCATCATGGAAGTGATCACAACATCATAAGACTGCCAAACCACTGAGAATCATGGCCCTGCCAAGATGATACACAACCTTAACCATCACAAGAATCAAAGTCAAAATGGGAGAAAATAGAATTTTTCTTGTAATATGACTGAGAATGTATAGTGATGGAACTTGAAATAAGAGCGTTGCAAAGCATCTTTATTACAGTAAGCAGAACAATAAACATCCTGGGAGATGAGTGAATAGCACAATAAGTAATAGGGTATGCAACAAATCTTCCCTTTTACTCTGTGTAAATAACCAGCTTTTGAACGTAATATGGATTAAGGTCACTTAATTATGACAAATAACCAAAGGTTACTCATTCCTGCACCCTTTATCATGTTTCTTTTTCAACAATTATAGTGTGTTATAGACATAAAAGAGTACACTGTCAAGGAAATGCAATACTTAAAAGGGGAAGCATTACACAAATGTATTCTAATAAACTATAGATTTATGTTCAAATACAAGAATAAAGTGAGAAGATGCAAAAGCCTCCAGCGTAATACTTTAGGAACTTCCGATCTGTGAGGAATCATAAAAATCAAAGACTTTTGGAGCTGAAAGTGAGCCTAGAAAACCTTCATTTCAGAAAAGTGAAGGAACTCATCAAAGGTCACACAGCTAGGGAGTGACTTGTTTAGGACTGGAACTACAGTGTCCTAAATGACCACGGCTGTTTCCTTGATGTAATATTCCATTCTAACTAGTGGTATTTAGGCTAAACCTAAAACTTCCATAAGATTGCAAAAGGTCCTGGAAATTTGGGAAATTAACAATGAACATCTGATAAGAATCTCTTTCACAATATATGGAGCCAAAGCAGAATGGGGCAATATTTTCCAAATAGACTGGGAATTAGTCCATGACGTTCAACCCACAGCACATGGGCAGAACCTCCATTGGCAACAAAAGGAGCAATATAAGAAAGGTTAAAATATCCTCCATATTTTTTCACATTAATAAACCAAGTTTTTCATACAAATTTATGGGTACGTATTGGTTTGATAGGTGTCAAATTTAGGTCACCATTAAACACAAAAATAAAACTAATGCTGAAAATCAGGCCACTGCAATCAGTGTTGATTTGTGAATCCGTGATTTTATTTAGAAGCTTTTCAGACATTATCTTATACAAAGTTGTTGCCTTTCTTCTCTTACCCTGACTAAAATTATAAAGTGGACAATTGGTCTTCAGGGTCCTTTCCCTCTTTTTACTGCAGTGTAATGCCCAGGATTTCCTACAATGGCAACCTAACAGGTTACATAGCACCAAGCTTTACTCTCATATCCCTTTTCTTCTTATCAAAATGTAACCCAGTTCCATTCTCTTCCACAAACAGGAAATGACCAGAGTGAACTTTTAAAAAGGAAAATCAGATTAAGTTATTCCCTTGCTTAAAACACTTTACTGTGTCCCCCATTGAACTCAGAATAATGACAATTATGAGTGACAAAATATTTAGGGATTAGGCTTCTCTCATAAGCATCTTACACACTTCTTTTGTACAGGGCTAATCTCTTGCAAAAGACCTCCGGAAAGTGTTAAAAAGCAAAGATGTCACCTTGAGGACTAAGGTGTGCCTGACCCAAGTCATGGTATTTTCAATTGCCTCATAAGCATATGAAAGCTGGACAATTAATAAGGAGGACTGAAGAAGAATTGATGCCTTTGAATTATGATGTTGACAAAGAATATTGAATAAACTATGGTGTGCCAAAAGAATGAACAAATCTGTCTTGGAAGAAGTAGTCAGAATGCTCCTTAGAAGCGAGAGTGGTGAGACTTTGTCTCACGTACTTTGGACATGTTATCAGGAAGGACCAGTCCCTGGAGAAGGACATCATACTTGGTCAACAGAAAAGTGGAAGACCCTCAATGACATGGGTTGACACAGTGGCTACAACAATGGGCTCAAACATAGCAATGTCTGTGAAGATGGTGAAGGACCGTGCAGTGTTTCATTCTGTTGTACATAGGGTTGCTATGAGTTGAAACTGACTCAACGGCACCTAACAACAACAACAACATAAACTTCTTTAGGTTATAACATTAAACCAGTTGCCTTCTTCTACTAATCTAACACTTGTCCCATTCATGAGCTTTTAAAATTGGCAGAATACATTCTTGGAAAGTCTTATGTTTCAAGCACAAGCTGTTTTCCTTATGAAGTATTGAGGTATTTCCTAATTTTCATATTGAAATAATTTTTAATTATGAACAATTAATTTTGCATCTAATTTCTACCAAAACTAATTTTTCTAAAATCACTAATGTTTATACCTACTAAACGGATAAATTATAATTCCAAAAATGTGTCCTTAGCTAAATGAGGGTCTATAGCCAATTAAACAATCGAAATGATACACATCAGAAGCAACAACATAGAATTCAAAATTATCCAGAAATAAAATTGATGCCCTTCTCTCTACCACCACTACCACCTTATTGTTACTCTTTCTTAGTCCCGGTTGTAACTTATGTAATAAATACTAAAATTTGACAATCTAAAGTTTTAACATAAGATGAACTTAGCATTTCCAAAATAATAAATAGTTTGTAATTAAACAACACTAAGAATCTGAGCCTATTTGGAGAAACTTAGGCACTGAAGGCAAAGAATAGTTCACGTTTTTCAAAGCTCTCCTCTCCCAAGACAGAATTTGGTATAAAGAATGTAGAGCATCACTTTTTGAAGGTCAACCTAGAGACGCCCTCGGTATATACAAGATCATATTCTTCATGCTGCCCATTGCATCTTGAAATATTTCCCCCAAGTTTAAAAACATTTCTCCATCTCTCACTGCACAGAACTTGAAAATAAACAAAATCCTTAATGTATACTTAGTGTCTCTCACATATGTTGAATGAGGCACAAAAAACTACACCTTACATGCCATCACAAAAGGTTTGAATTCGGTTGCCCTTTCTTAAAAGAAATTGCTTGCTCAGCACAACTTGTACAAGGAAAGGTCATGGACGCTCCATAGACACAGCCAAACTCCCTGAGGGACCAAATTGCTGGGCGGAGGGCTGTGGGGACCATGGTCTCGGGGAACATGTAGCTCAATTGGCATAGTATAGTTTATAAAGAAAATGTTCTACATTCTACCTTGTTGAGTAGCGTCTGCGGTCTGAAAATCCTGTGAGCATCCATCCAAGATACTCCACTGGTCTCACCTCTTCGGGAGCAAGGGAGAATAAAGAAAACAAGATACAAGGCAAAAATTAATCTGAAGGACTAATGGACGACAAATACCACGGCCTCCACCAGACTGAGTCCAGTACAACTAGATGGTGCCTGGCTACCACCACTGACTGCTCTAACCGGGATCACAACAGAGGGTTCCAGGCGGAGCTGGAGAAAAATGTAGAACAAAATTCTAACTCACAAAAAACGACCGGGGAGTCGGGGCAAGATGGCGCTCTAGGCAGAAGCACCACGCCGTCCCTCCACAGCAAAGATCCGAAAAACTAAGCCTAACAGAGACTCAACAATCCTGAAACCCTAGAACACCAAATGAAGAGATAAAGAACTCAGCAAAACACCAAACGGAGTGAGAATACTAAAAGAGAACGGAGAGCGAGGAGAGACTCATGCAGAGATTCCTTACCAGCTAACGCAGCGCGGATCCACCATCTTGGATTCCTATCGGAGACCAGCGAACGGGAGAGCAGCATTGCAGAGCGTCCAGTGGGAGACAGAATGACCGGTAAACTGCGGTGAACGCTTTCCCACCCCCCCACCCCTCTCCGCCTCGGCTGGGGCTCCCCTGATTTCCGTGGCCAGGGTCCCTGGGCTGGGGGGCACCGGTGCTTGGATTCCACGCGCCCCCGGGCTGGCGGCTTTCTGAGAACCATTTGCTGGCTGCTGGTGAAGCTTTTTCTGCTGCCTCCCCCTCCTTTTGACTGGGTGCCTGGTTCCGAGTGCCGTCTTTGCTCTCTCCTGCAGGGCTGTGGGGCTGCGTTCGGGCGTGTGGCTGCTTCCAGGTCTGGGCTGCCACGCTGATGAGATCCCGGGGCCTTTGTTCGTTCGCCCCTCTGCTTTCCGTGGCCAGGGTCCCTGGGCTGGGGGGCGCCAGTGCTTGGATTCCGCGCGCCATGGCTGGCGGCTTTCTGAGAGCCGTTTGCTGGCTGCTGGCGAAGCTTTTTCTGTCGCCTCCCCCTCCTTTTGCCTGGGTGCCTGGTTCCGAGTGCCGTCTTTGCTCTCTCATGCGGGGCTGTGGGGCTGCGTTCGGGCGTGTGGCTGCTTCCAGGTCTGGGCTGCAGCGCTGGTGAGATCCCGGGGCCTTTGTTCGTTCGCCCCTCTGCTTCCCGTGGCCACGGTCTCTTAACCCTGAGACTGCCGGCTGCTTGGAATACGTGCCCCTGAGTGGGGGCTCTCTGGGTCCCATTTGTTGGCTGTTGGTGTGGCATTTTCTGCTTCTTCTGGTTTCTCGCTTACCTCTCGCTGCCTCCCCCTCCTTTTGCTCGGGTGCCTGGTTCCAAGCGCCGTCTTTGGTCTCTCTTGCGGGGCTGTGGGACTGCGTTCGGGCATGTGGCTGCTTCCAGGTCTGGGCTGCCGCGCTGGCGAGATCCCGGGGCCCTTGTTCGTTTGCCGCTCTGCTTCCCGTGGCCACAGTCTCTTAACCCCGAGACTGCTGGCTGCTTGGAATTCGTGCCCCTGAGTGGGGGCTCTCTGGGTCCCATTTGTTGGCACTGACCGCTGGTGTTGCTTTTTTTTTCTCTTTTTTTAATTCTATTTTTCTTCTTTTTTGAATAGTTTTGTCATCTTTTCCCTCTTTTTCCCTTTTGTCTTTCTTCATTGCTTAATTTCTCGTCTCTCTAACTCTTCCTTCTCTTTCTGATCCCTGAATACCAGGCGATAGATGCCTCTGTACCTTCTGGCCAGGCTGTGCTGTGAAAACTGAGACCGACTCCCCCAGACCTCATAGCTGCATAGGTGGGATCCCTGGGAACTTTGCAGTTCTTTAACTTTTCTGATTTTTATTTGTTCATTCTTTCCTTTTCTTTCTCTTCCCCCTTCTGGTTTCCTCCATCCCATAGTCTCTCATCTGTACATTCCAACGACAAGCTCCCCTAGCATTCTTTTATGTTTGTATGCTTTTTGCTCCTGCTCCTCTCTCCTCTCTCCCATATCCAGCTTAGCTTCACACATAACCATCTTCCCGCTGTGCCCTACCTACCTGCACCGTGCACTTGACATCACACCACCAAGCTGTGCAGGCACGCCCTATTGGAACCTGCCCAGCACTGACTACAAACCGTCCTGGGGGCTGCGGTGAGTGCCACAAACAACCCGTCCCACTGGCTCCTCTTCAGCTAGATCTGCCCAGCTGTACCACAAGGACGAAACAAACAAAAAAAAATCTAAAATCAGTAAATGAGAGAAATATCTGCTGAATGCCCCGAAAACAGCAAACAATATCAAAACATTTACAAAAACAAGACAAGATGGCTCCAATAGGCGTCCAAATTAAAACACCAGATAACTCTCCTGTGGAAGAAAATGCACTAGAAGTACCTGATAGGGAACTCAAATCACTAATACTCGGAATTTTCCAAGAACTGAGGCAAAAAGATGACAAACATGAGGAAAAATTAGACAAATTTATGGAAAATACAGACAAAAAATTGGAAGAATTCAGGAAGATGATGCAGGAACAAAATGCCAAAATAAATTCACAACTCGAAATTATACAAAAACAACAATTAGAAATCCAAAAGATAAACAACAAGATTTCAGAAATGGACGGTATCATAGAAGGGCTGAGAAGTAGATTTGAAACCATGGAAGACAGGATCAGTGGAACTGAAGACAAACACTTGGATACAACTCTGTTTCAGGAAAACTCAGAAAAAAGAACAAAGAAAAATGAAGAGACCCTGAGAGTTATGTGGGACACAATTAAAAGCAAAAACTTACGAGTGATTGGCATACCAGAACAGGGGGAGAAAACAGAAAACACAGAGAGGATCATTGACGAACTGCTGACAGAAAACTTTCCCAATATCATGAAAAATGAAAAGATGGCCATCCAAGAAGCTCCACGAACCCCATATAGAAGAGACCCCAAAAGAAAATCACCAAGACATATCATATTCACACTTGCTAAAACTAAAGACAAACAAAGAACCCTGAGAGCAGCTCGTGAAAAACAAGAAGTCACATACAGAGGAGAAACAATAAGAATAAGCTCAGATTATTCGGCAGAAACCATGCAGGCAAGAAGGCAATGGGATGACATATATAAAATCTTGAAAGAAAAAAAATGTCAGCCAAGAATGATATATACTGCAAAACTCTCATTCAAATTTGATGGTGAAATTAGGTCATTTTCAGATAAACAGAAACTAAAGGAATATGCAAAAGTCAAACCAAACTTACAAGAATTATTAAAGGGAGTTCTTCAATCTGAGGACAAACAGCTTCAGCCAGCAGGCAGGACCTAGGACCTAGGACGAAGGTTCATATGAACCAGATACCATTCTAGGAACTGAACTACAGAGGACTTTCCAAAACCAAAAGAAATACAACAGGGAATCAGAGAAATCAATCAAAGGATGACAACAACAGCAAAACAATGAAAGAGGGAACAAACAGCATAGGTATAGAACCTTCTAAAGGAGAAGAAGGCAAGGCGATACCAAGTAAGGGTAGACTGCATCAAAATTATAAAGATAAGTGTAAAATTCATGGTAACCACAAAGAAAGTTAACAAACCAACTCATAAAAATAAAGACGAAAAACATAAAGTCTCAACAAAAACAAAACCTACAAAAACAAAAGAAATGAACACAAAATCCACAAACAAAAGTAACTCAGCACAAGAGAGTAAGAAGAACAAAGAAAACTTCAGCATCACAAAAAAAAACACTACAAAATGACAGCAACAAACTTCCATCTATCAATAATTACACTGAACGTAAATGGACTCAATGCACCCATAAAGAGACGGAGAGTGGCAGAATGGATAAGAAAACAGGATCCATCAATTTGCTGTCTACAAGAGACACACCTTAGAAACAAAGATGTGAATTTATTAAAAATCAAAGGTTGGAAAAAAATATATCAAGCTAACAACTATCAAAAAAGAGCAGGAGTGGCAATTCTAATCTCAGATAAAATAGACTTTAAAACAAAATTGACCATAAAAGACAAAGAAGGACACTATATAATGATTAAGGGGATGATCCATCATGAAGACGTAACCATAATAAATATCTATGCACCCAATGACAGGGCTCCAAAATACATAAAAAAAAAACTCTAACAGCACTGAAAAGAGAAATTGACAGTTCCACAATAATAGTAGGAGACTTCAACACACCACTCTCAGTAAAGGACAGAACAACTAAAAAGAAACTCAGCAAAGATACAGAAGACCTAAAGGACACAATCAGCCAACTGGACCTCATAGACATATATAGAACAATCCATCCAACCGCTGCAAAGTACACATTCTTTTCCAATGCACATGGAACATTCTCCAGAATAGACCACATCTTAGGCCACAGAGCAATCCTCAACAAGATCCAAAACGCTGAGATAATTCACACTGTCTTCTCTGACCACAATGCCATCAAGGTAGAAATTAACACTAGAAAGAGCAAGGAAAAAAAATCAAACACATGGAAACTGAATAATAATCTGCTTACACATCAATGGGTAATAGAAGAAATCAGAGATGGAATTAAAAAATTCCTAGAATCAAATGAAAATGAAAACACATCATACCAAAACCTTTGGGACACAACAAAGACAGTCCTCAGAGGACAATTTATAGCAATAGATGCACATATCAAAAAAGAAGAAAGGGACAAAATCAAAACATTAACTACATAACTCAAACAAATAGAAAGAGAACAACAAAAAAAACCTACAACCACAGGAAGAAAGGAAATAGTAAAGATCAGAGCAGAAATAAATGAAATAGAGAACAGAAAAACAATAGAAAGAATCAACAAAACCAAAAGTTGGTTCTTTGAAAGAATCAAGAAAATCGACAAACCACTGGCCAGACTAACAAAAGAAAAACAGCAGAGGGCACAAATAACCCAAATAAGAAATGAAATGGGGGACATTACAACAGACCCAACCGAAATAAAAAGGATTATAACAGAATATTATGAAAAACTATATTCCAACAAATTTGAAAACCTAGAGGAAATGGATAAATTTCTAGAAACATACGGCTTACCCAAACTACAACAAAGTGATATTGAAAATCTGAATAGACCCATAACAGGAGAAGAGATTGAAAAGGTAGTAAAAAAACTCCCAACCAAAAAAAGCCCTGGCCCAGATGGCTTCACTGGAGAATTCTACAAAAGATTTACAGAAGAGCTTCTACCAGTTCTACTCAAGCTATTTCAGAGCATAGAAGAGGAAGCAACACTTCCAAATTCATTCTATGAAGCCAGCATAATGCTGATACCAAAATCAGGCAAAGACGTCAGAAGAAAAGAAAATTACAGACCAATATCTCTCATGAATATAGATGCAAAAATTCTGAACAAAATTCTAGCCAATAGAATTCAGCATCATATAAAAAAAAATAATACCCCATGACCAAGTAGGATTCATACCAGGTATGCAAGGATGGTTCAACATTAGAAAATCAATCAATGTAATCCACCACATAAATAAAAGGTAAGAAAAAAATCACATGATCATCTCAATTGACGCAGAAAAGGCATTTGACAAAGTCCAACACCCACTCCTGATAAAAACTCTCAATCAAATTGGTATAGAAGGGAAATTTCTCAACATAAGAAAGGGCATCTATGCAAAACCAACAGCCAACATCATTCTTAATGGAGAGAGGCTGAAAACATTCCCTTTGAAAACAGGAACAAGACAAGGATGCCCTTTATCACCACTCCTATTTAACATTGTGCTGGAAGTTCTAGGTAGAGTAGTAAGGCAAGAGAAAGAAATAAAGGGCATCCAAATTGGTAATGAAGAAGTTAAACTCTCCCTGTTTGCAGATGATATGATACTATACATAGAAAACCCTAAAGACTCCATGAGAAATCTACTGGAACTAATAGAAAGATTCAGTAGAGTAGCAGGATACAAGATAAACATTCAAAAATCAGTTGGATTCCTATACACCAGTAAAGAGAACGATGAAAAGGAGATCAGGAAATTAATACCATTTACAATAGCCCCTAAAAAGATAAAATACTTAGGAATAAATCTGACCAGGAATGTAAAAGACCTATACAAAGAAAACTACAAAACACTGCTCTATGAAACCCAAAGGGATCTACGTAAATGGAAAAACATACCATGCTCATGGATAGGCAGACTCAACATTGTGAAAATGGCAATTCTACCTAAAGCAATTTACAAATACAATGCAATCCCGATACAAATACCAACAACATTCCTCAAAGAGATGGAAAAACTAATTATTAACTTTATATGGAGAGGGAAGAAACCCCGAATAAGTAAAGCACTACTGAAGAAGAAGAATAAAGTTGGAGGACTCACACTACCTGACTTGAGAACCTACTATACAGCTACAGTAGTCAAAACAGCCTGGTACTGGTACAACGACAGATACATTGACCAATGGAACAGAATTGAGAACCCAGATGTAAACCCATCCACCTACAGTCACCTGATTTTCGACAAGGTCCCAAAGTCCATCAAATGGGGAAAAGACAGTCTTTTTAACAAATGGTACTGGCAAAGCTGGATATCCATTTGTAGAAAAATGAAACAGGACGCATACCTCACACCATATACAAAAACTACTTCAAAATGGATCAAAGACCTGAATATAAAGCCTCAAACTATAAAATTCATAGAAGAAAAAATAGGACCAACACTTCAGGCCTTAATACATGGCATTAACAGGATACAAACCATAAACATCAACACAAAAAACCCAACAGATAAACTAGATAACTGGGATCTTTTAAAAATCAAACATCTATGCTCTTCAAAAGACTTCACCAAAAGGGTCAAAAGAGAACCTACAGACTGGGAAAAAATTTTTGGACAGTACAAGTCAGACAAAGGTCTAATCTCCATAATCTACAAGAAAATCCAACACCTCTGCAACAAAAAGACAAACAATCCTATCAAAAAATGGGCAAAGGAAATGAACAGACACTTCACCAAGGAAGACATTCAAATGGTCAACAGACACATGAGGAAATGCTTGCGATCACTAGCCATTAGAGAAATGCAAATTAAAACCACAATGAGATACCATCTCACCCAGGCATTACTGGCACGAATCAAAAATACTGGAAATAACAAATGTTGGAGGGGCTGCGGGGAGATGGGAACTCTTACACACTGCTGGTGGGAATGCAAAATGATACAACCATTTTGGAAAATGATATGGCGTTTCCTCAGAAAGCTAGAAATAGACATACCATTTGATCCAGCAATCCCACTCCTAGGAATATATCCTAGAGAAATAAGAGCCATCACTCAAATAGACATATGCACACCTATGTTCATGGCAGCATTGTTCACAATAGCAAAACGATGGAAACAACCTCGATGTCCATCAACAGATGAATGGATACACTAACTATGGTACATACACACAATGGAGTACTATGCAACGAGAAAGAACAACAATGAATCTGTGAAGCATCTCATAACATGGATGAAACTGGAGGACATTATGCTGAGTGAAATAAGTCAATTACAAAAGGACAAATATTGTATGAGACCTCTATTGTAAAAACCCATGAAAAAATTCACATGCAAAATGTAACAATCCTTGTTGGTTACCAGGGATGGGGGGGGGATACTAAATAGGCAATAGATAAGTGGTACCTTGGGTGAGAGGTGAGATAGTACACAGTACAGGGGAAACTAACACAACCTGCACAAGGAAAGGTCATGGAGGCCCTATAGACACATCCAAACCCCCCGAGGGCCTGAGTTGTTGAACGGAGGGCTCTGGGGACCATGGTCTCAGGGAACATCTAGCTCAATTGGCATGACACTACTTATAAAGATAATGCTCTACATTCAACCTTGGTGAGTACTGTCTGGGGTCTTAAAAGCCTATGTGCAGCCATCTAAGATACTCTACTGGTCTCATCCCTTCGGGAGCAAGGGAGAATGAAGAGAACAGGATACATCGAAAAGATTAGTCCAAAGGACTAATTGTCCACAGCTACCAAGGCCTCCACCGGACTGAGTCCAGTACAGCTAGATGGTTCCCGGCTACCACCACTAACTGCTCTGACCAGGATCACAACAGAGGGATCTGGACAGAGCTGGAGAAGAATGTAGAGCATAATTTTAACTCCCCCCCCAAAAAAAAGACCAGATTTACTGGCCTAAAGAATACTGGAGAAACCTCAAGAGTGTGGCCCCCAGACACCCTTTTGGCTCAGAGGTGAAGTTACCTTTGAGGTTCGATGTTAAGCTTGGGAGTGGTCAGCCCTGTAAAACTAAATGGGACTAATGAGGTACAGGAGTCCGGTGACAAAGGCCAGAAGGCAGAGGGGGAATAGGAAACTGATGATAAGGAACACAAATTGAGTAAGGACACTGTCGATATGTTGTAGATTGTTGATGACTGTTATAGGGCAACATTTGTAGTAACTATTAAATGGGAGGCTGTTTTGTCCTGTAAGCCTTCATCTTGGGCGAGAATGGCAGCACAATTTGAAGAGCATAGTCAATATCACTTAAATGTTTAAGTAAAAAGTTTTGAAATGGTGTTAAAATAAAGTAAAATAAAATAAAAAAAACCAAATGAGACTAATGAGGTACAGTAGTCCAGTGACAAGGGCCAGAAGACAGAAGGGGACAAGGAAGTCCCCTGGTGATAGGGGACACAAGGTGGAGTAAGGATATTCTTGATGTGTTGTGAGATTGTTAACCATTGTCATAGGCAACACGTGTAGTAACTGTTAAATGAAAAACTATTTTGTTCCGTAAGCCTTCATCTTAAGTGAGAATAACAGCATAGTTGGAAGAGCGTAGTCAATGTCTCTGAACTGTGTATGTAGAAATTTTTGAAATGGTGTATCTTTGGCTATCTGTATTTTCATCAAAAAAAAAAAAGTTGAGAATTTAGAGGCTTAATATGTTGTGGGGTTGTTAACCAATGTCATAGAACAACATGTGTACTACTATTTCATGAGAAACTATTTGTTCTGTAAGCTTTCACCTGAAGTACAATAAAATATAAAAAAAAACAAAAAGACCTGATTTACTGGCCTGACAGAGACTGGAGAAAGCCCAGGAGTGTGGCCCCTGAACACCTTTTTAGCTTAGTAATGAAGTCACTCCCAAGGTTCACTCTTCAGCCAAAGGATTAGACAGCCCCATAAAACAAAATGAGACTAAAGGGGCATAACAGCCCAGGGACAAGGACTAGAAGGCAGGAGGGGACAGGAAAGCTGGTAATAGGGAGCCCAAGGTAGAGAAGGGAGAGCATTGACATGTCGTGGAGTTGTTAACCAATATCATAAAACAATATGTGTACTAATTGTTCAATGAGAAATTATTTGCTCTGTAAACTTTCATCTAAAGTACAATAAAAAATTTTAAAAAATTTTTGCTTTATGCTTCAATTTTCTATTAATGAATGAATAACTATCAATGACCGTAGACACAAATTATGAGGCTGAATCCCATTAAAGAGTCTAATATATACAGAACAGAAATATAAACATGGAACTTTAGAAAAGGAAGATCACTGCAGGCTGAGAAGGTCAGGGAAAGATCCACACTGAAGTAAAATTTAAGTTGGACTTTGAAGCAGGAAAGGATTTAAAAAGACATGAAAGTGGTATTTATGTATAAAGCTAGGAAGTAGAGGTGATTGGGTATGGTGTGATTGGTAGCAAGGAGTGCATGAGAGAAAGAAATAAGTAGACTGATTATAGCAGAAAATTAATGTGATGTACTGAATAATCTAAATTTTGAAAATATGGACTGAATCAGGTTGTAGATAGCTTTAAATGGAAGTCTGGGGAGTCTGAACTGTGCTCTGATTATAATAAGCTGTCATTACAAGTGATGTGATTAGTAAAATGACAGTGATAATAAAAAATACTTTTAGTAAAATGGACAATTATAGACTAACACGGCATTTTTCTTCATAATTTTTTATGTAACAATCTTATTGAGATATAATTCACATACTACAATTCACCATTTAAAGTGTACAATTTAACATTTTTAATATACTAACAGAGTTGTATAACCATTAATACAAGAAATTTAGAACATTTTCACCACTCCCAAAAGAAACCTCATATCCATTAGCAGTCACTCCCCATTTGCCTCCACCCTCCAACAAACCTCCACTTCCAGTCCTAGGAAACCATCAATATAATTTCTGTCTATAGATTTTCCTATTCTTTATATGTAATATATAAATGGAAGCATACAGTATGTAGTCTTTTTGTAACTGGCTTCTTCCTGTAGCATATTTTCAAGATTCATCAATGTTATATCATGTATCAGTACTTCATTGTGTTTATAGCTAATAGTCCATTAAGAAGCCCTGGTGGTGCAGTGGTTAAAGGGCTTAGCTGCTAACCAAAAGGCCAGCAGTTTGAATCCACCAGCTGCTCTGTGGGAGGAAGATGGGGCAGTCTGTTTCCATAAAGATCACAGCCTTGGAGACCCTATGGGGAATTTTCACTGTCCTACAGGGTCACTATGAGTTAGAATGAACTTGATGGCAACAGGTTTGGTTTTTGGTTTGGAATATTCCATTATAAGTATATAACACATTTTATCCATTCATAAATTGATGGGCATTTGGATTATTTCCACTTTTTGGCTATTACAAACAATACTGCTATGAACATGCATATAAAGTTTCTGTGTTGATATATGTTTTCATTTCTCTTGGGTATATACCTTGGAGTGGAATTGCTGAGCCATATGTTAACTCTGTATTTAAATATTTGTGGAACTACCGGACTGTTTTTCGGAGACTACACCGTTTTACATTCCTACCAGCAATTTATGAGGGTTTTAATTTCTTAATATCATCACCAACACTTATTATTTTACTTTTTATAATTATACTGAACCTAGTGGGTGTGAAGTGGTTGTGATTTGCATTTCCCTAATGACTAATGCCATCACTTCTCTGTCTTTTTGTCATACTGTGGTGGCTTTCATGTTACTGTAATACTGGAACCTTTACCACTGGTATTTCAAATACCAGCAGGATCAACCATGGTGGACAGATTTAATGAGAGCTTCCAGTCTAAGACAGACTAGGAAGAAGGACCTAACAGTCTACTTCTGAAAAAATATGCCAGGGACAAGCTTATGAATAGTGGCTGAACATTGATATAGTGCTGGAAGATGAGTCCCCCCAGGTGGGAAGGCACTCAAAATACAACAGGGGAAGAGCTGCCTCCTCAGAGTAGTTGACCTTAATGACGTGGATAGAGTGAAGCTTTCGACACCTTCATATGCTGATGTGGCATGACTCAAAATGAGAAGAAACAGCTGCAAACATCCATTAATAATCTGAATGTGGAATGTACGAAGTATGAATCTAGAAAAATTGAAAATCGTCAACAAAGAAATGGAATGCATAAACATCGATATCCTAGGCATTAGTTAGCTGAAATGGACTGGTATTGGCCATTTTGAATCAGACAATCATATGGTCTACTATGCTGGGAATGACAAATTGAAGAGAATTGGCATTGCGTTCATCATCAAACTGAACATTTCAAGATCTATCTTGAAGTACAATGCTGTCAGTGATAGGATAATATCCATATGCCTACAAGGAAGACCAGCTACTACGACTATTATTCAAATTTACCCACCAACCACTAAGGCCAAAGATGAAGAAACTAAAGATTTTTACCAACTTCTGTAGTCTGAAATTGATCAAACATGCAGTCAAAATACTTTGATAATTACCGGTGATTGGTATGCAAAAGTTGGAAACGAAGAAAAAGGATTGGTGGTTTGAAAATATAGCCTTGATGAAACAATCCTGGAGACAGCATGGCAGAATTTTGCAAGACCATTTACTTCTTCATTGCAAATACCTTTTTTCAACAACATAAAGGGCGACTGTACACGTGGACTCATGGAGTCACTAAGACTCGGAATCAACTTAACGACAATGGGTTTGGTTTTGATTTTAAGCACGTGCACCTCACCAGATGGAATACACAGGAATAAAATCAACTGTATCTGTGGAAAGACACTATGGAAAAGCTCAGTATGATCAGTTAGAACAAGGCCAGGGGCCGATTTCAGAACAGACCACCAATTGCTCATATGTAAGTTCAAATTGAAGCTGAAGAAAATTAAAACAAGTCCATGAGAGCCAAAATATGACCTTGAGTAAATCCCACTTGAATTTAGAGACCATCTCAAGAATAAATTTGACACACTGAACACTAATGACAGAAAACCAGACAAGTTGTGGAATGACATCAAGGACATCATACATGAAGAAAACAAGAGATCATTAAAAAGACAAGAAAAAAAGCAAAGGCCAAAATAGATGTCAGAAGAGACTTTGAAACTTAAGCTTGAATGTAGAGTAGCTACAGTGAAAGGAAGAAATGATGAAATAAAAGAGCTAAACAGACAATTTCAAAGGGTGGCTCAAGAAAAGAAAGTAAAGTATTATAATGAAATGTACAAAGAATTAGCATTAGAAAACCAAAAGGGAAGAATATTCTCGGCATTTCTCAAGCTGAAAGAACTGAAGAAAAAATTCAAGCCTCGAGTTGCAATATTGAAGGATTCTTTGGTGAAAATATTAAACAACGCAGGAAGAATGAAAAGAAGATGGAAGGAATACAGAGTCACTATAGCAAAAGGAATTGGTCAACTTTCAAACATTTCAGGAAGTACCATATGATCAAGAACCAATGGTACTGAAGGAAGAGGTCCAAGCTCCACTAAGGGCATTGGTGAAAAGACAAGGCTTCAGGAACTGATGGAATACCAACTGAGATGTTTCATCAAACTGAGGCAGCACTGGAGACGCTCACTCATCTATGCCAAGTAATTTGGAAGACAGCTACCTGGCTAACCGACTGGAAGAGATCCATATTTGTGCCCATTACAAAGAAAGGTGATAACAGAATGCAGAAATTATCAAACAATATCATTAATATCACACACAAGTAAAATTTTGCCAAAGATCGTTCAAAAGCAGTTGCAGCAGTACATCGGCAAGGAACTGCCAGAAATTCAAGCCAGATTTAGAAGAGGAGGACATGGAACAAGGGATATCATTGCTGATGTCAGATGGATCCCGGATGAGAACAGAGACTACCAGGAAGATGTTTACCTGTGTTTTATTGCCTGTACAAAGGCATTCGACTGCGTGGATTATAACACATTACGGATAATATTTTGAAGAAGGGGAATTTTAGAACACTTAATTGTGCCAATGGGAAACCTGTACTTATAATGACAGGCAGTTGTTCAAAGAGAACAAGGGGATACAGCATGGTTTAAAGTCAAGAATGTTGTGCATCAGGGTTGCATTCTTTCATCATACTTATTAAATCTTTATGCTGAGCAAATAATCCAAGAAGCTGGACTATATGAAGAAAATCAGGGCTTCAGGATTGGAGGAAAACTCTTTAACAACCTGCGTTATGCAGATGATGCAACCTTGCTTGCTGAAAGTGAAGAGGACTTGAAGCACTTACTGATTAAGATCAAAGAATACAGCCTTCAGTATAGATTACAATTCAACATAAAGAAAACAACAATCCTCACAACTGGACCAATAAGCAGCATCATGATAAACAGAGAAAAGATTGAAGTTGTCAAGGATTTCATTTTACTTGGATCCACAATCAACACCCACGGAAGCAGCAGTCAAGAAATCAAACAACGCATTGCATTGGGCAAATCTGCTGCAAAAGTTCTCTTTAAAGTCTTAAAAACAAATATGTCACTTTAAGGACTAAGGTGCACCTGACTCAAGCCATGGTATTCTCAATCGCCTCATAGGCATGTGAAAACTGAACAATGAATAAGTAAGATTGAAGAAGAATTGATGCCTTTGAATTATGCTGGTGGCAAAGAATATTGAACATACCATGGACTGCCAGAAGAACAAACAAATCTGTTCTGGAAGAAGTACAGCCAGAATGCTCCTTAGAAGCAAGGAGAGCAAGACTACTTCTCACATACCTTGGACATGTTTTTAGGAGGGAACACTCCCTGGAGAAGGACATCATGCTTGGTAAAGTAGAGGGTCGGTGGAAAAGAAGATCCTCACCGAGATGGATTTACAGACTGGCTGCAACAATGGACTCAAGCATAACAATTGTAAGGATGGTGTAGAACTGAGCAGCATTTCATTATATTGTATTTAGGGTCGTTATGTGTTGGAACTGACTCGATGGCACCTAAGAAAAAAAATGACTAATGATGTTGAGCATCAATTTATGTGTTTACTTACTGGTCATTTTTTTTTTAATTTTTTAAATTTTTTTATTGTACTTTAGGTGAAGGTTTACAGAACAAATAGTCTCGCATTAAACAGTCAGTACGCATACTGTTTTATAACATTGGTTAACAACCTGATGACATGTCAACCCTCTCCCTTCTCATAAGAACCCCTTGACATGTCAACACTGTCCCTTCTCAACCTTGGGTTCCCTATCACCAGCTTTCTTGTACCCTCCAGTCTTCTAGTCTTTGTCCCTGGACTGCTGTGCGTCGTTAGTCCCATTTTGTTTCACGGGGCTGTCTATTACCCAGCTGAACAGTGAACTTCGAGAGTGACTTGACCTCTGAACTAAAAGGGTGTCCAGGGGGCCACACTTTCGGGGTTTTCCAGTCTGTCAGGCCAGTAAATCTGGTCTTTTTTTGTGAGTTAGAATTTTGTTCTACATCATTTTCCAGCTAGGTCCAGGACCCTCTGTTGTGATCCCTGTCAGAGCAGTCAGTGGTGATAGCTGGGTACCATTTATCTGTACTGGACTCAGTCTGGTAGAGGCCTTGGTAGTTGTGGTCCATTAGTCCGTTGGACTAACCTTTTCCTTGTATTCTGTTATCGTCATTCTCCCTTGCTCCCGAAGGGGTGAGACTAGTGGAGTATATTATATGGCTGCTCATTGGCTTTTAAGACCCCAGACACTATTCATCAAGGTAGAATGAAGAACATTGTATTTAAAAACTGTTATGCCAATTGAGCTAGATGTTCCCCAAGAGCATGGTCCCCACAATCCTCCATCCAGTAACTCAGTCCTTCAGGGAGTTTGGATATGTCTGTGGAGCTTCCATGACCTTTCCTTGTACAAGTTGTGCTGGCTTCCCCAGCATTGTGTACTGTCTTACCCTTCACCAAAGTTAACACTTATCTATTGTCTATTTAGTTTCTCCCCCACAAATCCCATCCCTGGTAACCAACAAAGATTGTTTCTGTTTGTATGTAACATTTTACATGAGTTTTTACGCTAGAGGTCTCATACAATATTTGTCCTTTTGTGATTGACATATTTCACTCAGCATAATGTCCTCCAGTTTCATCCATGTTTATGAAATGCGTCACAGATTCATCATTGTTCTCTATCTTTGCATAATACTCCATTTTGTGTATGCACCATAGCTTCTTTATCCATTCATCTGTTGATGGGCATCTAGGTTGTTTCCATCTTCTTGCTATTGTGAAGAGTGATGCAATGAATATGGGTGTGCATATGTGTATTCGTGTGATGGCTCTTATTTCTCTAGGATATATTCCTAGGAGTGGGATTGCTGGATCGTATGGTATTTCTATTTCTAGCTTTCTAAGGAAGCACCATATCATTTTCCAAAATAGTTGTACCATTTTGCATTCCCACCAGCAGTGCATAAGAGTTCCGATCTCCATGCAGCATCTCCAACATTTGTTATTTCCAGTGGTTTTGATTCATGCCAGAAATGCTGGGGTGAGATGGTATCTCCTTGTGGTTTTAATTTGCATTTTTCTAATGGCTAGTGATCGCAGGCATCTCCTCATGTGTCTGTTGGCCACTTGAATGTCTTCTTTGGTGAAGTGTCTGTTCATTTCCTTTGCCAATTTTTTAATTGGACTATTTGTCTTTCTGTTGTAGAGGTGTTGGATTTTCTTGTAGATTTTAGAGATTAGACATTTGTCTGACTTGTAATGTCCAAAATTTTTTTCCCAGTCTGTAGGTTCTCTTTTTACTCTTTTGGTGAAGTCTTTTGATGAGCATAAGTGTTTAATTTTAGAAGAACACAGTAGTCTAATTTAACTTCTGGGGTATGTTTGTTATTGGTTATGGTTTGTATTCTGTTAATGCCATGTATTAGGGCCTCTAGCATTGATCCTATTTTTTCTTCTATGAACTTTACCATTTTGGGCTTTATATCTAGGGCACCGATCCATTTTGAATTAGTTTTTGTGTATGGTGTGAGGTATGGGTCCTGTTTCATTTTTTTTGCAGATGGACATCCAGTTTTTCCAGCACCATTTGTTAAAAAGACTGTCTTTTCCCCATTTGATGGACTTTGGGCACTTGTTGAAGATCAGGTGACCGTCAGTGGATGGATTTACATCTGGGTTCCCAATTCTGTTCCGCTGGTCAATGTATCTGTCATTGTACCAGTACCAGGCTGTTTTTACTACCGTACCTGTATAGTAGGTTCTGAGGTCAGGAAAAGTGAGTCTTCCTACTTTATTCTTCTTCTTCAATAGAGCTTTCCTTTTAGGCTTCTTCCCTTTCCATATAAAGTTAATGATTAGTTTTTCCATCTCTTTAAAGAATGTTTTTGGTATTTAGATGGGGATTGCATTGTATTTGTAAATTGCTTTGGGTAGAATTGTCATTTTCACAATGTTGAGTCTACATATCCATGAGCATGGTATGTTTTTCCATTTATGTAGATTCCTTTGGGTTTCTTCCAGTAGCGTTTTGTAGTTTTCTTTGTATAGGTTTTTAACATCCCTAGTAAGATTTATTCCTAAGTATTTTTTCGTAGGGGCTATTATAAATGGTATTGCTTTCCTAATTTCCTTTTCGTCGTTCTCATTATTGGTGTATAGGAAGCCAACCGATTTTCATGTTTAGCTTGTATCCTGCTACTCTGCTGAATCTTTCTATTAGTTCCAGTAGTTTTCTTGTGGAGTCTTTAGATTTTTCTATATATAGTGTCATATCATCAGCAAACAGGGACAGTTTAACTTCTTCATTACCAATCTGAATGCCCTTTATTTCTGTTTCTTGCCTTACTGCTCTATCTAGGACTTCCAGCACAATGTTAAATAGGAGTTGAGATAAAGGGCATCCTTGTCTTGTTCCTGTTCTCAAGTGGAATGTTTTCAGCCTCTATCCATTAAGAATGAAGTTGGCCATTGGTTTTGCATAGATGCCCTTTATTATGTTGAGAAATTTTCCTTCTATACCAATTTTATTGAGAGTTTTTATCAGGAATGGGTGTTGGACTTTGTTGAATGCCTTTTCTGCATCGAATGTGATCCTTTTCTTTCCTTTTATTTATGTGGTGGTTTACGTTGATTGATTGTCTAATGTTGAACCATCCTTGCATATCTGGTATGAATCCTACTTGGTTGTGGTGTATTATTTTTTGATATGATGCTGAATTGTATTGGCGAGAATTTTGTTGAGAATTTTTGCATCTATATTCATGAGAGATATTGGTCTGTAATTTTCTTTTTTGTGGCGTCTTTGCCTGGTTTTGGTATCAGGGCTATGCTGGCTTTGTAAAATGAATTTGAAAGTATCCCTTCATTTTCTATGTTCTGAAATAGTTTGAGTAGTACTGGTATAAGCTGTTCTCTGAATGTTTGGTAGAATTCTTGGGTGAAGCCATTTGGGCCAGGGCTTTTTTTTTGTTGGGAGTGTTTTTACTCCCTTTTCAGTCTCTTCTCCTGTTATGGGTCTGTTCAGATTTTCAACATCACTTTGTGGTATTTTGGGTAGATAGTGTGTTACTAGAAATTTATCCATTTCCTGTAGGTTTTCAAATTTGTTGGAGTATAGATTTTCATAATGCTCTATTATAATCCTTTTTTATTTCAGTTGGGTCTGTTGTAATATCTCCCATTTCATTTCTTATTTGGGTTATTTTTGTCCCCTCCTGTTTTTATTTTGTCAGTCTGGCCAGTGGTTTGTCAATTTTATTGATCCTTTCAAAGAACCAGCTTTTGGTTTTGTTGATTCTTTCTATTGTTTTTATATTCTCTATTTCATTTATTTCTCTTCTGATCTTTATTATTTCCTTTCTTCTAGTGGCTGTGGGCTTTTTTTTGCTGTTCTCTTTCTATTTGTACCAGTTGTTTAGTTAATGTTTAATTTTTCCCTTTCTTCTTTTTTGATGTGTGCATCTATTGCTATAAATTGTCCTCTGAGCCTGCCTTTGCTGTGTCCCAAAGGTTTTGTATGATGTGTTTTCATTCTCATTTGATTCTAGGAATTTTTTTATTCCATCTCTGATTTCTTCCAATACCCAGTGATGTGTAATTGATTTTTTTCCTTGCTCTTCCAGTTGTTAATTTCTACCTTGATGGCATTGTGCTCAGGGAAGACACTTTGTATTATCTCAACGTTTTGGATCTTGTTGAGGATTGCTCTTTGGCCTAAGATGTAGTTTATTCCAGAGAACGTTCCATGTGCATTGGAAAATAATATATACTTTGCAGCTGTTGGGTGGAGTGTTCTATATATGTCTATGAGATCAAGTTGCCTGCTTGTACCCTTTAGGTATTCTGTATCTTTGTTGAATTTCTTTCTTGATGTTCTGTCCTTTTCCGAGAGTGGTTTGTTAAAGTCTCCTACTATTATTGGGGAACTGTCAGTGTCTCTTTTCAGTGCCGTTAGAGATTGTTTTATGTATTTTGAATCCCTGTCATTGGGTATGTAGATGTTTCTTATGGTTATGCCTTCATGACGGATCACCCCCTTAATCATTATATAGTGTCCTTCTTTGTCGTTTATGGGGGATTTTGTTTGAAAGTCAATTTATCTGAGATTAGTATTGCCACTACTGCTCTTTTTTGGTAGTTGTTTGCTTCATATATATTTCTTTCCATCCTTTGATTTTTAATAAATTTACATCTTTGTTTCTAAGGTGTGTCTCTTGTAGACAACATATTGATGGATCCTGTTTTTCTAACCATTCTGTCACTCTCCATCTCTCTCTGGGTGCATTTAGGCCATTTACATTCAGTGTAATTAATGATAAGTGTGAGTTTATTGCTATCATTTTGTAGGTTTTTTTTTTTTTTTTTTTTTTTGTGGTGCTGACATTTTCTTTGTTCCTCTTACTCTCCTGTGCTGAGTTCCATTTGTTTGTGGATTTTCTTTTATTTCTTTTGTTTTTCTAGGTTTTGTTTTTACTGAGACTTTATGTTTTTCTTCTTTATTTTGATACGTAGGTTTGTTAACTTTCTTTGTGGTTACCTGGAAATTTACCCTTATCTTTCTAGGTTTGAACCAGTCTATTATTACGTGGTATCGCCTTGCCTTCCTCTCCATTAGAAGGTTCTACACCTACACCATTTATTCCCTCTTTTATTGTTCTGATGTTGTTGTCATTTACAGATAAAACTCTGTGATTCCCTGTTGTAGTTGTTTCAGTTTTAGACGGTCCTTAAGAGTTCATTTCCTACACTGGAATCTGGCTAGTAAAATCCTGTGTCCTAGATTCAACCTGTGGTCAGATGTTGTTTGATCTCAGATTGAAGGACTCCCTTTAATAAGTCTTCTATGTTTGGTTTGGTTTTTACATAGTCCCTTAATTTCTGTTTATCTGGAAAAGACCTAGTTTCACCATCATATTGAAAGAGAGTTTTGCAGAATATATTATTCTTGGCTGGCAACTTTTTTACTTTCAAGGTTTTATATATGTTATCCCATTGCCTTCTTTCCTGCATGGTTTCTGCTGAATAATCTAAGCTTAGTCTTATTGTTTCTCCTCTATATGTGAGTTCTTGTTTTTCACGAGCTGCTCTCAGGATTCTTTGTTTGTCTTTGGTTTTAGCGAGTTTGATTATGATATGCTTTGGTGATTTTCTTTTGGGGTCTCTCCTATATGGGGTTCGTTGAGCTTCTTGGATGGCTAGCTTTTCATCTTTCATGATATCAGGGAAGTTTTCTGTCAGCAGTTCTTCAATGATCCTCTCCGTGTTTTCTGTTTTCTCCCATGTTCTGGAACTCTGATCACTCACAGATTTTTGCTTTTGATTTTATACCACATAATTCTCAGGGTTTCTTTGGTTTTCTTTGTTCTTTTTTCTGACTTTTCCTCAGAGTTGTAGCCAAGTGTTTATCTTCAATTTTGCTGACCCTGTCTTCCATCTTTTCAAACCTGTTCCTCAGCCCTTCTATGACTCTGTCCATTTCTGAAATCTTGTTGTTTATCTTTTGGATTTCTAAGTGTTCTAATAGTTGTGAATCTATTTTAGCATTTTGTTCCTGTATTATTTTCTTGAATGCTTTCATTTTTTGTCTGTATTTTCCATGAATTTGTCTGCCTTTTCTGTGAATTTGTCTATTTTTTCTGAAATTTTGTCTGCTTTTTGCTTCATCTCTTGGATAATTCTGAATATTAGAGATTTGAATTCCCTATCAGTTAGGTCTAGTGCCTTTTCTTCTACTGGGAAGGCATCTCGTGTTTTATTCTGGACACCTACTAGAATCATCCTGTCCTTTTTTTGTATATGTTTTGATATTGTTTGTTGTCATTGGGGCATTCAGTAGTTATATTTCTTTTTTATTGATTGTAGATTTGTTTGATTTGTCTTGCTTTGTTGTTTTATTTGGTTATGTCTGAGCAGGTGGGCTGTTTGTTCTTTGTTGTTTGCTCATCTGTGGGCATACTTTTCACTTCCTTCTCCAATGGGCAGGGTCAGTCATTCAGGTATGCTACAGCAGGGCAGGTCCAGCAGAAGGGGAGTTGCTGGGAATGTTTGTTTGTGGCACATACTAGGGCCGACAGTGTGGGCCGGGAATCAGTGCAGGGCAGGTTATGGTAGGCTGTGCCTGTGCTGCTAGTGGTGTGATGTTCTGTGCACAGTGCAGGTAGGCAGGAAGGAGGGGTAGATTGTGATGTGTAGAGCTAAGATGAGTATGGGAGAGAGGAGAGAGGAACAGGACCTAAAAACATACACACAAACACAAAAGAGTGCTATGGGAGCTTGTTATTGGAGTGTAGAGATGAGACACTAAGAAATGGAGAAAAACAAAAAGAAAAAAACAAAAAAGGGTAAAATAAAATAATGAATAAACCAAGAATCTGGAAATGAAGAAAGAAAAAAGGGAAAAGGAGCGAGAAGAAAGCAAAACAAAAACAATAAGAATGAAAAAAACAAGAAAAAAAAATGTCCCCAAGGATGTCCCTGTGCATCTGCATAGAGTAAGGGAGTATCTCCCAAGCCGCGTGGCACTGCCTGGCCAGAAGGGGCTCCCAAGCTGAAAAAAGAAAAAGAAAACAATCAAACAAACAAATCAAAACAGAACAGACAAAAAAGCCCTGGGTGTTCCATAGTCAATCGGTGCCTCGCAGCCCCCCAGGAAGAAGCAATGATGGCCACAGAGCCAGGTATTTGAGAGAAAGGAGGGGAGGTGATGAGAGGTAAGGAAGAAATCAAATGAAGTGGAAAAAAGCAAAACCAGGAGACAACAAATGGCCCTCAGGGAGCCGGCCAGTGCGGGTGGGTGGAATCCAAGTTACACCGGGGTGAAGCCAGTGCTTCCCAGCCAAGAGACCATGGCCGCAGGAAGCAGAGGAGGCCGAGTGGGGTTGAAGAAGAGTGGGGGTTGAGAAAGCATGTATCATTGGTTTACTGGTTCTGTCTCTTGCTGAAAGCTCCATGAAGCTGCTTTCTCTTACCCCCGTTCGCTGATCTCTGATAGGAGTCCATGGTGGCAGATCTGTGCTGTGGTAGCTGGTAGGGGACCTTTGCATGTATCTCTCCTCGCTCTCTGTTCTCGGTCAGTTTCTTATTCCATTCGGTGCTTGGCTGAGTTATCACTTTATTTGATGCTTAGGGTTTTAGGACTGACGTGTGACTCTGTTTGACTTAGTTTTTTGGATCTTTGCTGTGGAGGGATGGCGTGGTGCTTCTGACTATAACGCCATGTTGCTGGAAGTCTCTTACTGATCATTTTTTAATCTTTTTTTGAATACTGTTTTTTCAAATACTTTGTCCATTTTTTAATAAAATTTTTTTATCATTCAGCTGTATGAGTTCTTTGTATATTTTAGATAAAAATCCTTTGTTGAATATATGATTTGCATATAATTTCTTTCATTTTGTGGTTTGCCTTTTAACTTTCTTGATACCCCCCCAAAGTGAGCAAACAAACAAATCAATTGCCATCTGTCAATTCTGACTCATAGTGATCCTACAGTACAGAGTAGAACTGCCCCGTAGGGTTTGCAATACTGTAAATCTTTTATTGTACTTTAGATGGAGGTTTACAGAGCAAATTAGTTTCTCATTAAACAATTAACACACATATTGTTTTGTGACATTGGTTGCCAATCCCACAACATGTCAACACCCTCCCCTTCTCAACCTTGGGTTCCTCATTACCAGCTTTTTGTCCCCTCCTGCCTTCTTGTCCTTGCCCCTGGTCTGGTGTGCCAATTTAGTCTCATTTTGTTTTATGGGCCTGTCTAATCTTTAGCTGAAGGGTGAACCTCAGTAGTATGGCCCCTGCACACCCTTATAGCTCAGTAATGAAGTCACTCCCTGCCTTTCTGCTCAGCAACTGGCATAACAGGTTCACAGACTCACCCTTCACCCCTGCCTAGACCTGTGTTTGTCGATTCAACACTGCATTCCCTCATTAGCATAAACCAGCAGGGCATACACCTGAAGTCCATTTTCAACTGCCTCAGCCAAGGGGGAGTTGCAAATTCGTGGCATTTTTCACCACCCTGCCCCTTAAGAGGGACCTCACCCACCCACATCAGGGGCCTTAGGTCTGGCACTACCACTCACTCCATCTAGCCTCCCAGGACAATGGTCTGAGAATAAGTGGTGCATCCCAGTCCCTCCAGCCAACAGCACTGGCTGACCAAGGGCTGGCTGAAATGCCCCCACTATGTGCTCTAGGGAACAGGGACATGCCCTCCACCAAGGCATGCAGGGCAGCCATAAGCCTCCTGCCTTGCTCTGCACATAGCCCCCTACTAGTGCCAGATACCTGTGCCCACTCCAAACAACCCTATACAACCCTGCCCATCTAGAACTGTAGGTGAGAGTCTGTACCACACACTCAGTGACTGACAACCTAGACATCTATGCCACACCCCCAAGAGAAAAGTGAACAGACTCCTGGGCTCACGCACCTAGTAGCTGGTTTAACCACCTGGAGATAGGACATGAGTATTTCAAAGATACCAATAATCAAAGTAGCCCACATGCCCAACCTACTTGGGCATATCAAAATAAAACTTAACAAAAAGTTAGGACACAGTAAAAAAAATTCAGTAAATAAATATAATAACTTATTGATGCCTCAAAGACAACTTTCAATATCAAATTACATAAAGAAGTAGGTCAAGATGGCTCCAGCAAGCAACCAAAATAAAGAACCAGGAAACCTTCTAGAGGAAGATAAGGTAATGCAATTACCTGAGATACAATTCAAAAGACTAATACACAGAGATCTCCAAGACATCAGGAAGGAGATCAGGCAAAACTAACACCAAGCCAGTTAACACACAGGTGAAGCAATAGAGGAATTCAGGAAAACAGCACAAGAACAAAATGACAAAATCAACAGGCTGCTAGAAACTATAAAGAGAAAGCAACTAGAAATCCAAAGGATTAACAATAAAATTTCAGAATTACACAACTCAACCAAAGGTCATAGGAGCAGAATTGAGGCAATGGAAGTCAGAATTAGTGATAATGAAGATAAATCCCTTGACATCAATTTATTTGAGGAAAAGTCAGAAAAAAGAATGAAAAAAATTATGAAACTCTAAAAATTATGTGGGACACTATCAAAAGGAAAAACATAAAAGTGATTTGAGTACCAGAACAAAGAGGATAACAGAAAATACAGAGGGAATTGTTGAAGATTTGCTGGCAGAAAACTTCCCTGATATTAAAAAAAAAAAAAGAGAGAGAGAAGATATCTATCCAAGAAGCTCTATGAACACCACACAGGGTAGATCCCAAAAGAAAGTCACCAAGTTGTATCATAATCAAAATTGCCAAAACCAAAGACAAAGATAGAATCTTGAGAGCAGCTAGGGATAAACGAAAAGTCACCTACAAAGAAGAACCAACAAGACTAAGCTAGGACTACCCAGCACAAACCATGCAGGCTGGAAGGCAATGGGCTGACATATGTAAAGCCTTGAAAGAAAATAACTGCCAGCCAAAAGTTATATATCCAGCAAAACTGTCTTTCAAATACAATAGCGAAATTAGGTCATTTCCAGATAAACAGAAGTTAAGGGAATTTGTAAAACCAAACCAAAATTACAAGAACTATTAAAGGAAGTCTTCTGGTTAGAGAACCAACAACATCAGACAACAATCCAAGACTAGAACACAGGACTGATCAACCAGTTATCAACCCAAATAGTGAAGTCGCAAAAAACAAGTCAAAGCTAAAGGACTGAAAATAGCGAATCAGAGACGTCAATATGTAAACGATGTTAACGTAAAAACAAAAAAGAGGGAATAAACATTGTAGTCATAGAACTTCCATATAGAGAGGAAGGTAAAGCAATATCAAGAAATAAAAGATCAGTTTAAACTTATAAAAATAAGTTAAATTTTAAGGTAACCACAAAGGAAGATAACAAACCTACTCATCAAAATAAAAAAGGAGAAAAACATAAAGATTCAGCAAACACAAAATCAACAATAATGAAAAAGATGGAAAGAAAATACATAAAAGACTCAGCACAGAAAATTAAGTGGAACAAAGAAACTGTCAACAACACACACACACACACAAAGACATTCCCAGATAAACAAAAGCTGAGGAAGTTCTTAACCACTAAACCTGTACTAAAAGAAATAGTAAAGGGAGTCCTTCAGGTTGTACTGAAAGGACACTAGACAGTAATTCAAGCAATATGAAAGAATAAGTATCTGTGGTAAAGTTAATTAAATAGACAAATAAAAAGCCAGTATTGTTGTATTTTTGGTTTGTAACTGTACTTGTTATGTGTTACATGAGTCAAAAGAAAAATGCATAAAATAATTATAAATTTAGGTTACTGGGCATACAATATATAAAGATGTAATTGGTGAGAATAACAACATATATAGCAGGGACAGAAATGGAGTTTTGGTATGCTATAGATGTTAATTTCTTATCAATTCAAACTAGATCACTATAAACTTAGGACCTAAAGTTTAATACCCATGTAAACCACAAATAAAACAACTAAAAAAAATACATAATAGTAAAAAGGAAGAGAATCAAATTGGTTCACTACCAAAAAAATCTACTCAACACAAAAGGATGAGAAAAATGGGAAAAATGACAGAAAAAAAAAAACCTACCTTACTGGCAATTACTTTAAATGTAAATGGATTAAATTTCCAAACAAAGAGCAGAGTTTGGCAGCATGAGTAAAAATACAACTATATGTTGTCTATAAGACAGCAACTATAGATCCAAATGTACAAATAAGTTGAAAATAAAAAGATGGCAAAAATATTCCATGCAAATAGTGACCAAAAGAGATTTGAGATGTATGATATTAATATTAGACAAAATAGACTTTAAGTAAAAACTATTACAAGAGACTAAGAATGGCATTATATAATAATAAAAGGGTTAAATCTTCCAGAAGATGTAATAATTACACATACATACACCTAATAACAGAGAACCAAAATATATTAAGGAAACTTTGAAAGACTTGAACAGAGAAATAGACAGTTGTGCATTAATAGTTGGAGACTTCAATGCACCACTTCCAGTAATAAGTAGAACATTTATACAGAAGATCAAGATGGAAATAGAGGACTTGAATAAACCAAGTACAGTCACGTTTCACTTGATGTCCATGATACCTTCTGTGAAATAGGATGTTATGTGATTTGGACATCTTGAGAACACTAGATTATATACAGGCAGTCCACCTTCTGTTCCACCTACCTGAGGAGCAGGAGCAGCCCAAGCCTGGCAGTCCCACCACCACATGCCCCCCAGACATAATCCAAGAGCTGCCTCCAAGGGACACAGGATACCACCCTTGCCAGGAGTGCAGCTGTGGGTTGGGTGGCGGAAGCTCCAGCAGCCAGATACAGGCTTTAGGCATGTCTGGACACAGGCTGGGAGTCACATTGGGGTATGGAGAGGTGGCCATGGGGAGCAGGTGTGTGGGTGACAGGAGTGTGGCTGGAGGTGGTGGCCCTGGCTGCTATCACCCTGTCAGTGTAGCCACTTTTTGATCATGTGCAGCTGCTGCCCAGAGTCAGGAGCCCATGGGTTTCCTGGGCCGAGCTGGCCCACCCACCATCACCCATGGCAGGAGTGGAGGAGTCATGGCAGGTGCTGCTATGCGCAAGAGTGAATGGCTGCATGGATGCTGGGCAGGTGAATGAAGCCAGGAGGAGGGAAAGGAGGAGGAGGCGGAGGAGAAGGTGCTGTGGGGATTGGGATGTGCCCTAGAGACCTACAGCTTGTTCACTCTGAAGGTTTGGGGTCTTTAAAACTATTAGGGGGAAATAATAAACAAAAGGAAAGCTTCTTTCCCTTAAAAAAAAACTTACAGGACAACAGTCATATATGCAGTCATAGTTTGCTCGAATGGATTTTATATAGCATATGACTGTACACCTAACAGACATATATAGAGCACTCCACCCACAACAGCAGAATAGGTGTTATTCCCCATTGCATATGGATCATTATCCAGATTAGACTATAAATTAGGTCATGAAGCAAGTTTCAATAAATTTAAAATGTTTAAATCATACAAAGTATCTCCAGTAAACGTAATGGAAATATACGAGGAATTAATAACTGAAAGAAAACTGGAAAAGTCATGAATACATGAAAATTAAATAGGACACTATTAACAAGCAATAGATCAAAGAAGAAATCACAAGGTATTAGAAAATGCTCAGAGAAGAATGTCAATGAGAGTACAACATACCAAAACTTATGCGATGAAGGGGGCAGAGCCAACATGGAGCTATAGACAGAAGCACCGTGCCATCCCTCCATAGCAAAGACCCGAAAAACTAAGTAAAACAGAAAAACATCAATCCTGGAAACCTAAGCATCAAATGAGGAGATAAAGAACTAAACTAAGCACTGAATGGAATAAGAAACTGACAGAGAACAGAGAGTTCGGAGATTTATGAGCAGAGGTCCCCTATCAGCTAACGCAACATGGATCCACCATGTTGGACTTCTGTCGGAGATCGGCAGACAGGGAGTATGGAAAAGCAGATTCATGGAGCTCCCAGCAGGGACAGAGCACCCGGTAACCAGCAATACATGCTTTCCTACCCTCTACCTCTACTCCCCCTCTTGGCCTTTGCCACTTCCTGGCAGGCTGATCTGTGCCTTCCTGGCTGGCTGATCCATGGAGTCCCAGAGGGCCGCGACTGTGGCATGGGAGACACCAGTTCCATGACCAGCTGTCTTCTTCAGTACCTTTCTTTGTTGCTGGTGTTGCTTTTTTCAGCCTCTTTTGGTTTCTTCCCTGCCTCTCAACTCCTCCTCCTCCTTTCTCTCGAACACCTGACTCCATGTGCCATCTTTACTTCTCCTTGACAGGCTGTGAAGGGCCACACGGCTGGGGAACTGCTTCCCTAATCCATGCTGCCATGCTGGGGATTCCCTGGGGGCTTTTTAAAAATTTTGTTTGTTTTCTCGTTATTATTTTTCTTCATTTCTCAGTTTCTCATCTCTTTTTATTACCTTCTTTTCCTGTCTTCTGAATACCTGGTGCTGAGTATCATCTCCACCACTTCTAGCTGGGCTGTACTGTGCACCTTGGGAGCTGTTTCGCAGGTCTATGCAGCCACACTGGTCGGATTCCTCGGGACATTTATTTTTTATTTTTTATTTATTTATTTTGCTTTATCTTTTTTTTTCTTTTAGTTTTTCTTCATTTCTCAGTTTATTGTGTCTCCGCTCCAACAGCAAGCTACCTCAGCACTTTTTTTGTGGGCTCCTGTTTCTCTCTCCTCTCCCTCTTCTTTCCCATGCCCAGCCTAACTCCACACATCACAACCTCCCCTTCCCTCTCCCTACTACTTATCTGCACTGTGTGCTGAACGTTGCACTCCTGAGCAGCACATGAACAGCCTACCAGAACTTGCCTTTTGTTGGCCCCAGTACATGCCTAAAACAACCCATCCCAGCCTGTCTCCTTCAGCTGGACCTGCCCTGCTACACCACAGCTAAGCGACTGGCCCCGCCCATTGGACAAGGAAGTGAAAAGTATCTTGTCCACAGATAAGCAAACAACAAAGAATGCACAGCCCACCTGCTCAGATGTAACCAGATTTTTAAAAAAGCGGGATGGAACAAACAAATCTACAATCAATAAATGAAGAAAATAACTACTGAATGCCCCAAAGACAGCTTATAATATCAAAACATATTTAAAAAGGACAAGATGGCATCCAAAATATAACAACAGGTGTCTTTTCAGTAGAAGAAAAGGTGCTAAAACTACCTGATAGGGAATTCAAATCTCTAATATTCAGAGCTATCCAAGAGTTGAAGCAAAAAGCAGACAAAAATGAGGAAAAAATAGTCAAATTCAGGCAAAAGGGAGACAAATTTATGGAAAACACAGACAGAAAAAATGAAGAATTAAGGAAAATAATACAGGAACAAAATGCCAAAATAAATTCACAACTGGAAATCATATAAAACAACAATTAGAAATCCAAAAGATAAACAACAAGATTTCAGACATGGGCAGTGTCATAGAAAGGCTGAGGTGCAGGTTTGAAATGATGGAAGACAGGATCAGTGAAATTGAAAACAAACACTCGGATAGAATTCTGAGGAAAAATCAGAAACAAGAATAAAGAAAAATGAAAAGACCCTGATAACTATGTGGGATACAATTAAAGGAAAAATTTGCAAGTGATTGGAATTCCAGAACAGGGGGAGAAAAGAGAGAATACAGAGAGAATCATTGAAGAACTGCTGGCAGAAAACCTCCCCAGTATCATGAAAGATGAAAAGCTGACCATCGAAGAGGCTCAATGAACCCCATATAGGATAGATTCCAAAAGAAAATCACCAAGGCATATCATAATCACACTCGCTAAAACCAAAGACAAACAAGAATCCTGACAGCAGCTCAAGAAAAACAAAAAGTCACATACAGGGGAGAAACAATAAGACTAAGCCTGGATTGTTCAGCAGAAACCATGCAGGCAAGAAGGCAATAGGATGACATACATAAAACTTTGAAAGAAAAACATTGCCAGCCAAGAATAATATATCCTGCAAAACTCTCATTCAAATATAATGGTGAAATTAGGACATTTCCAGATAAACAGAAATTAAGGGACTATGTAAAAACTGAACCAAACTTACAAGACTTATTAAAGAGAGTTCTTCAATCTGAGAACAAACAACAGACCACAGACTGAATATAAGATACAGGATTGTTTGAACCAGATACCAACCTAGGAAATGAACTCTTAAGGACTATCCAAAACTGAAACAACTACAACAGGGAACCAGAGAGTTTAATCTGTAAATGACAAAAACATCAGAACAATAAAAGAGGGAATAAATGGTGTAAGTATAGAACCTTGTAATGGAGAGGAAGGCAAGGAATTACCAAGTAATAATACACTGGTTCTAGCCTAGGAAGTTAAGGGTAAATTTCAAGGTAACCACAAAGAAAGTTAACAAACCTGTGCATCAAAACAAAGAAGGAAAACATAAAGTCTCAGTAAAAACAAAATCTATAAAAACAAAAGAAAGAAAAAAAAATCCACAAAAAAAGGAATTCAGCACAGGAGAGTAAGAGGAACAGAGAAATTGTCAGCACCACAAAAAAAAAAAAAGCACCACAAAATGACAGCAATAAAGTCACACCCATCAATAATTACACTGAACAAAAATGGCCTTAATGAACCCACAGAGAGTGATTGAATGGATAAAAACAGGACCTATCAATATGTTGTGTACAAGAGACACACCTTAGAAACAAAGACATAAATTTATTAAAAATAAAATGTTGGAATAAAAAAAAAATCAAGGAAATAGCCACCAAAAAAGAGCAGGAGGGGCAATACTAATCTCAGATAAAATAGGCTTTAAAACAAAAATCCACCATAAGAGACAAAAAAGGGAAGTATATCATGATTAAAGGGATGATCCATCATGAAGATATAACCATAATAAATATCTACACACTCAATGACAGGGCTCCAAAATACATAAAACAAACTTTAACAGCACTGAAAAGAGGAACTGACAGTTCTACTATAATAGTAGGGACTTTGACATACCTCTCTCGGTAAAGGACAGAACATATAGAAAGAATCTCAACAAAAATACAGAATATCTAAAGGCCACAACTAGCCAACTTGAACTCACAGGCATATATACAACACTCCACCCAATAGCTGCAAAGTACGCATTCTTTTCCAATGCACAAGGAATGTTCTCCAGAATAGACCACATTTTAGGCCACAAAGCAACCCTCAAGAAAATCCAAAAGACTGAGATAATATAAAATATCTCCTCTGATCACAATGCCATAAAAGTAGAAATTAACAACAGGAAGAGCAAGGGAAAAAAATCAATTACATGGAAACTAAATAACATCTTCCTTTAAAACAGCTTGGGTAATAGAAGAAATCAATGATGGAGTCAAAAAATTCCTAGAATCAAATGAGAATGAAAACACATCATATCAAAACCTTTGGGACTCAGCAAAGGCAGTTCTCAGAGGTCAATTTATAGCAATAGATGCACACATCAAAAAAGAAAGGGAAAAAATAAAAACATTAGCTACATAACTCGAACAAATAGAAAGAGAACACCAAAAGAAGCCTACAGCCACCAGAAGAAAGGAAGTAATAAATATCAGAGCTGAAATAAATGAAATAGATAATAAAAAACAATAGAAAGAATCAACAAAACCAAAAGTTGATTCTTTGAAAGGATTGACAAAATCAACAAACCACTAGCCAAACTGGCAAAAGAAAAACATGAGAGGATGCAAATAACTCAAATAAGAAATAAAATGGGATATATTACAACATACCCAACTGACATAAAAAGGATTCCCCATAACAATAGAAGAGATTGAAAAAGTAATAAGAAATCTCCCAACAAAAAAAAAAAAAGCACTGGCACAGATGGCTTTACTGGAGAATTCTACCAAACATTCAGAGAAGAGCTTACACCCGTAATACTCAAACTATTTCAGAACATAGAAAAGGAAGGGATACTTCCGAATTCATTCTATGAAGGCAGCATAACCCTGATACCAAAACCAGGCAAAGAAACCACATAAAAAAACATTACAGACAAATATCTTTCATGAATATACATGAAAAAATTCTCAAGAAAATACTAGCCAATGTAATTCAACATCATATTAAAAAAATAATACATCATGCTCAAGTAGGATTCATACTAGGTACAAGGATGGTTCAACATTAGAAAATCAATAAATGCAATCAACCACATAAATAAAATAATCACATGATTATCTCAATCGACAAAGAAAAAAACATTAGACAGAGTCCAGCATGCATTCCTGATAAAAAAAACTCTCAATAAAATACGTATAGAAGGGACATTCATCAACATAATAAAGGGCATCTATACAAAACCAACAGCCAACATCATTCTTAATGGAGAAAGACTGAAAACATTCCCCTTGAGAACAGGAACAAGACAAGGGTGTCCTGTATCTCTACTCCTATTTAACATTGTGCTGGAAGTCCTAGCTAGAGCAATAAGGCAAGAAAAATAAATAAAGGGCATCCAGATTGATAATGAAGAAGTAAAAGTGTCCCTGTTTGCAGATGATATGACACTATATATAGAAAACCCAAGAGACTCCACAAGAAAACTACTGGAACTAATAGAAAGACTCAGACAGTAGCAGGATACAGGATAAACACAAAAATCTGTTGGATTCCTATGCAGTGATAAAGAGAATGATGCAAAGGTAATCAGGAAAACAATACCATTTATAATAGCCTCTTAAAAAATAAAATATTTAGGAATAAATCTAACCCGGGATGTAAAAGACCTATACAAAAAAAACTACAAAACACTACTGCAAGAAACCAAAAGAGATCTGCATATATGGAAAAATAAACCATATTCATGGAGAGGTAGACCCAACATTGTGAAAATGAAAATTACACCCAAAGCAATCTACAAATACAATGCAATCCCGATCCAAACACCAATAACATTCTTTAAAGAGTTGGAAAAAATAACCATTAACTTTATATGGAAAGGAAAGAGGCCCCAGATAAGTAAAGCACTATTGAAGAAGAAGAAGAAGGTAGGAAGACATGCACCACCTGACCTCAGAACCTACTATACAGCTACAGTAGTCAAAACAGCCTGGTACTGATACAAGGACAGATACATTGACCAATAGAACAGAATCGAGAACCCAGATGTAAATCCATCTACCTAAAGTCACCTGATCTTCCACAAGGGCCCAAAGTCCATCAAATGGGGAAAAGACATTCTTTTTAACAAATATTGCTCGTAAAAGTGGATGTCCATCTTCAAAAAAAGAAATAGGAACCATACCTCACACAATACACAAAAACTAATTCAAAATGGATAAAAGATCCAAATATTAAACCAAAAACTATAAATATCGTGGAAGAAAAAATAAGATCAACGCTAGAGATGCTAATACACAGCATTAACAGGATATAAAGCTGTAACTAACCACATAACAAACTCCAGACGATAACATAGATAACTGGAATCTTCTAAAAATTAAACACTTATGCTCATCAAAAGACTTCACCAAAAGAGTAAAAAGAGAACTTATAGACTGGAAAAAAAAATTGGGTAGTACAAATCCAACAAAGGTCTAATCTCTAAAATCTACAGGAAAAATCTAACATCTTTACAACAAAAAGACAAATAAGCCAATTAAAAAATGGGTAAAGGAAATGAACAGACACGTCACCAAAGAAGACATTCAAGCGGCTAACAGACATGTGATGAAATGCTCCAGATCACTAGCCATTAGAGAAAAGCAAATCAATACACAATGAGATACCATCTCACCCAGGCATTACTGGCACGAATCAAAAAAACAGAAAATAACAAATGTTGGAGAGGCTGCGGGGAGATTGGAACCCTTATGCACTGCTGGCGGGAACGCAAAATAGTACAACCATTTTGAAAAATGATATGGCGCTTCTTCAGAAAGCTAGACATAGAAATACCATATGATCCAGTAATCCCACTCCTAGGAAAATATCCTAAAGAAATAAGATCTGTCACACAATAGACATATGCACATCCATGTTAATTGCAGCATTGTTCACAATAGCAAAAAGATGGAAACAACCTAAGTGCCCATCAACAGATGAATGGATAAACAAACTATGGTATGTACACACAATGGAATACTATGCAAGGATAAAGAACAATGATGAATCTGTGAAGCATCTCACAACATGGATGAATCTGGAGGGCATTATTCTGGGTGAAATAAGTCAATCACAAAAGGACAATTATTGTGTGAGACCACTACTATAAAAACTCATGAAAAAGTCTACAAACAAAAAGAAACAATCTTTGATGGTTACAAGGGAGGGGCCAGGTGGGGGAGTAAAAACTCTAAATAGACAATAGATAAGTGGTAATTTTGGTGAAGGGTAAGACAGTATACAATACTGGGGAAGCTAGCACAACTTGTTCAGGGTAAGGTGATGGAAGCTCCATGGACAAATCCATACTTTCTCATGGACCAAATTACTGGGCTGAGGGCTGTGGTGATCATGGTCTGAGGGAACATCTAGCACAACTGACATAACATATTTTATAAAGAAAATGTTCTACATTTTACTTTGGTGAGTAGCGTCTGGGGTCTTAAAAGCTTATGAGCAGCCATCTAAGATGCTCCACTGGTCTCACCCCTTCAGAAGCAAGGGAAAATGAAGAAAACTAAAGACACAAGGGAAAGATTAGTCCAAAGGACTAATACACCACAACTACCATGGCCTCCGCCAGACTGAATCCAGTACAAGTAGATGGTCCCTGTCTACCACCACTGACTGCTCTGACAGGGATCACAACAGAGGGTCCCGGACACAGCTGGAGAAAATTATAGAACAAAATTCTAACTCAAAAAAAGGCCAGAATTACTGGCCTGACAGAGACTGGAAAAAGCTTGAGAGTATGGCCTCCAGACACCCTTTTAGCTCAGTAATGATGTCACTCCTGAGATTCACCATTTAGCCAAAGATTAGACAGGCCCATAAGACAAAATGAGACTAAAGGGCCACACCAACCCAGGGGCACGGACTAGAAGGCAGGAGGGGACAGGAAAGCTCTTAATAGGGAGCCCAAGTTTGAGAAGGGAGAGTATTGACATGTCATGGGGTTGTTAACTAATGTCATAAAACAATATATGTACTAACTGTTTAATGAGAAGCTAGTTTGTTCTGTAAACCTTCATCTAAAGTACAATTTAAAAAAAAAAACTTATGGATGAAGCAATGAAGTGCTCAGAGGATTTTTATAGTTGAAAACTCCTACACTGAAAAAAAAAAAAAAAAGATGCCACTTTGAGGATTAAGTTTTGCCTGATGCAAGCCATGGTATTTTCAGTTTCTTCATACGCTTGTGAAAGCTGGACAATGAGTGAGGAAGAATGAAGAATTGATGCGTTTGAATTATGGTGTTGGTGAAGAATATTGAATATCTCGTGGACTGACAGAAAAATGAACAAATCTGTCTTGGAAGGAGTCCAGTTAGAATGCTCCTCAGAAGCCACAATGGGGAGACGTCATCTCATGTACTTGGACATGTTACCACGCTTTGTAGAGAGTCAGTGAAAAAGAGGAAGACCCTCAAAAAGATGTACTGACACAGTAGATGCAACAATGGGCTCAAACATAGCAACAAGTGAGAGAATGACGCAGGACCAAGCACTGTTTTGTTGTTTTACTTAGGGTCGATAGGAGTCAGAACTGACTCAGTGGCACCTAACAACAGCAACAACTTCTTATAGCCATCATTTCTAATTCTTCTTGAGTACTTTTTAGTAGTTTATGTGTTTTAGGAATTTGTACTTTTCCCTATATTATTTATTTAGTTGGCATACAGTTGTTCATACTATTCGCTTTATAATTTTTTTCATTTTTCTAAAGCTGGTATTAATTTCACCTCTTTTAGACCTAATTTTAGTAATTTGAGCTTTCTCTCTCTTTTGCTTTGTCATTATAGCTAAATTTTTTATCAATTTTTGTTGATTTTTCAAAGAACCAACTTTTGGTTTCTTTGCTGTCATCTATTGTTTTTCTTCTCTGTTTTCTTAATTTCCTCTCAAACCTTTATTATTTCCTTCCTTCTTCTTGTTTTAGGTTTAGGTTGCTATTCTTTTTCTAGTTTCTTAAAGAGGAAGGATAAATTATTGATTTCAGATTTTTTTATATGTGTTTTTACAGCAATATATTTTCCTCCAAGTACTGCTTCAGCTGCATCCCATAATTGTTGCTATGTGCTATCTTTATGTTCATTCATCTCAAAGTATTTTCTAATATTTCTAATGATTTATTCTTTGCCTCGTTAGTTACTAAGGAGTATGTTGTTTAATTTCCATATATTCTGTATTTCCAAAATGCCTTTTAATTATCAATTTCTCAATTCATTCCATTGTGGTCATATAACATATGTTGTGTGATTTCAATGCATTTATGATGCGGTCCCATTCTGATGACGCCATGGTAAGTGAATTGTGACATGTCGAATGTCTCATTTTTCTTTTAGTTTTCATTGTTATTGCCTTTTATTATCAATACCTTTATAAATCTTTATTTGTCTTTAGGGGCTGGAAACATTGCAAGTAAACTTATAGGTATATTTTAATACATACATACATAAAAATACACAAATAGTAAAAATTTACTCTGTCAATGAAGAAGAGTTGGAAAACATTGGCATTTTGTCAGTTGTGGTAATAACTCCACTTGTGGAAGGTCCTGGATCATCTGAATTATCCCTGGGTATGAAGATGGCATTTCTAGTCAGAAAATTAGTGGGAGTTGTCTATATGGTCCTTTCCTTTTTTTCTTCATATATTTCATGGTAACATCTCACTGCTTCCTGAATCTGTTTATCGTCTTTAGCAAAGTTATCAGCGTTTGGGTCCATGTTTTCAAGCAAATGAAACCCCTGATTTAGTTTGGAAAACAATCCATATGGCAGTGTTTTGAACAGCAAATTATAAAACTGAACATCTGTGAGAGAATATCCGAGAATGGTAATGTCAGCGAATTACACCCTACAACATTGTATGTAGTACATGTTGCTAATGATAAGATGTACAAAAAAAAGGACGGTCAGAAGTAGATTTCATCATAACTCAAATACATCTTAAGTTGGGGACTACCTGTATTGAAGTTTGTTTTAGAGTCTAGCATACGGTCTATCCCAGAGAATGTTCTATGTGAACTGCTGTTGTTTGGTGGAAGTTTCTATAGATGTCTGTTAGGTCTAGTTCTTTTATAGTGTTGTGTCTTCTATTTCCTTGTTCTGCCAAGATTTTCTATCCATTATTAAATGTGGGGTGTTGAAGTTTCCAAATATTATTGTTGAACGTTCTAGTTCTCCCTTCAATTATGTCAATCATTTTATCATGTATTTTAGGTCTCTTTTGTTAGGTGCATGTATGTTTATAATTATTTTATCTTCCTGATGTATTGAATCTTTTATCATTATCCTTATCTCTAATAAAATTTTTTGTTCTAAAGTTTAATTTGTTGATATTTGTATGGCCATGAAAACTTTCTTATGATTACTGTTTCCATAATATATCTTTTCACTTTCAACCTATTTGTATCTTTGGATATAAAGTGTCTCTCATTTAAACAGCATAGAGTTGGATTTTTTTTTTTTTTTGTAATCCAGTTTGAATATCCATAACGTTTGATTGGATAGTTTAATCCATTCATATTTAATGTTAGTATTGGTATTGTTGGATTTACACCGGCATTTTATAATTAGTGTTCTATATATCTTATGTACTTTTTGCTCTATATCTCATATTCTGCTTTCTTTTGCATTAAGTGAATATTTTTAGTGTAGCATTTTAATTCCCTTAATGATTTTCTTCAATGTATTTTAAAGTTATTTTCTTACGGGTTACTCTAGGGTTTACTTGCTTTCAGCCTGAAGAATGTCTTTAGTATCTATTAAGATAGGTTTGCTAGCAACAAATTCTCTCAGTTTTTGTATATCTGGAATGTCTTTATTTTTCATCTTTCAAAGACAGTTTGGCTGGATGAGAGAGTCCAGTTTTACAGTTTTTTAATAATTATTTTAACACTTTGAAAGAGTACTTTTACTGACTTCTCACCTCCATTTTTTTTCTGATGAGAAGTCACCTATTTACCCTATTGGGGTTACCTTGTACATGACAAGTCATTTTTCTTCGGCTACTTTGACATATTTTCTTTGTCTTTGTCTTTCAGCATATTTACCACGATGTGTCTCTGTGTGGATATGTATCTGTGAGGTGTAAAGCCCCCTTGCAACAAACAGTCTGGCCTTTGGCCCTGGTTCCTGAGAGCCAGACCACACCTGAAGCCAATGAGTGGGGGCTGACCAGACCAAGAGGGATCACCTGGGGGCCTGGTGCTGACTAAGCTTCAGGGGGCATGATGTCATCTACTTTAGTCACAAGGTGAGGCCAATAAAGGTCTTTGAAGATGAGACTCAGTGGAGCTTCCTAAGTGGTAAGAGCAAACATCTGTTCTTGGGAGGGTAAGCATGTTCCCCTGGGGACAGGGCAACTCTGTATGAGACCCCTCCCAGACCTCACCCTATGTGTGTCTTTTTCTCTGCTAGATTAAAGATAGCCCTTTCCCTGGAGTTTGTGAGTTTTTCCAATTATTGAACCTAAGAAATGCGAGAAGGGGCTGGTATACTCGAACCTAGCCCCAGGTGAATGGGGATGAGAGAGAAACGGCTGCATGAAGCAGCTGGGTTCTGGATTGACCAGGGAATGGAAGCTGAGATTTCTATGGGGTGTAGGTGGCATATAGAGTGGGATTTATTATCCCCACATATTTGGCATCAGAGGTGGATGATCTCATTCTCCCTGGACTGGTTTCACACAATTGATATAGTCGACAGGATCCACTAGAGCGGCCCCTGACTGCATGGTGTCTGTATGTGGATCTCTTTGTGTTTATCCTGCTTGAAGTTTATTTAACTTTTTGGATGTGTACGCTGATGTTTTTCAGCAATTTGGGAAGATTTCAGGCATCATTTCTTCAAATATTTTCTGTATTCCTTTCTCTCCATCTCCTTCTGGTACTTCCATTATGGGTATGTTGGTGTGTATCACATTTCTCTGAGACTGTTCATTTTTCTTTAGACTTTTTTGTCTCTTTTTCTGATTGCATTATCTTTATCAATTTATCTTTAAGTTCAATCATTTCTTTTGCCAGTTAAAATCTACTCTGGTGCCCCCTCAGTGAACTTTTCATTTCAGTTAGTGTATAGTTTACCATTCCAGAAATTTCATTTAGTTCTTTTTATAATTTCTATTTATTAATATTCTCTATTTGACAAGACATTGTCATAGTATCTTTTTTACTTCTTTATACATTGTTTCCTTTAATTCTTTGAACATATTTATAATGATTGCTTTGAAATTTTGTCTTTTAAATCAACACTGGAGACCTCTCACAGGCAATTTCTGTTACCTGCCTATTTTCTCATGTATGGGTCACACTTTATTTCTTTCCATGTCTTATAATTTTTTTGTTGAAAACTGAAAATTTTACATAGTATGCTTCAGCAACTTTGGATACGCATCACCTCAGGGCTTGTTTTTATTTAGTTTTTTTGCTTGTCTATATGTTTAGTGACTTGGTTGGACTATCTTAGTGAAGTGTACTTCCCCTGAAGTGTGAAACCTCTGATGTTACTCCCCAGAGGATCCAAACGTGAGCATGCACACAGTCACCCCGGGATGACAGGATTTTAGCAGGGCTATTTGTCTCTTTCCCTAATCTCTCTGTTACTCTGTATGCCTCTATTCATATGACACCCAGGTTTTAAACCAAAAATCAAACCCAATACCACTGAGACAATTCTGACTCATAGCAACCTTATAGGACAGAGTACAACTGCCCCATAGGGTTTCCAATGAGAAGATGGTGGATTTGAACTGCAGACTTTTTGGTTAGCAGCTGAGCTCTTAACCACTGCACCACCATAATTGCAGGCTGATTGCTCTGTTTTTTTTTTTTTTTTTAACAGTGTCCTGGGGCATATAGTGCTCCACAGCATGACCCAATTTAATCTGGGCCCCTTTGCATGGGTAAGGAGCACTGGTGGCGCAATGGTTAAAGCAATCAACTGCTAACTGAAAGGTCAGCAGTTCAAAATCACCAGCAGCTCTGCGGGAGAAAGATGTGGCAGTCTGCTTCTGTAGAGATTTACAGCCTTGGAAACCCTATGGGGTGGCTATGAGTCAGAATTAACTTGACAGCAGTGGGTTTGGTTGCAAGGGTAGTTTTTTTAGCCCAGTCTTTGAGGTTTGTTCTGAACCCAGGAGGGCTCCTCTTAGCTGACTCTTGCCCTGGTGGTCTCTGATAAAGTAGCTGGCCTACAAGTTAGTTTGTTGGTCTCATAGAACTACCAGCTTCCTCTTAATTGCTTACCACCAAAATCTCCATTGTTTTGAGCACACTTGTCTTAGTTTGCTAGTGTTGCTACAACAGAAATATCACATCTGGGTGGCTTTAACAAACAGAAATGTATTTTCTCACAGTTAGGAGGCTGGGAGTCCAAATTCAGAACACCGACTTTAGGGGAAGGCTGTCTGCTCGGGGAAAATCCTTGTCTCAGCTTTTCTAGGTGGCCATCCTTGTATTTCCTGGGCTTGTAGACGGATCTGCCTCCCTTATCTTCAGATAGTGTCAACCTGCCCTCTGAGTCTACTTTCTTCTCTGCCTAATCTGCTTTTTTATATATCAGAAGTGATTGGCTTAAGATATACTTTACCCTGATATGGACTCATTAGCATAACAAAGAAAACCCTATTCTCAAATGGGATTACATCCACAGATATAGGGGTTTGGATTTATAACACATATTTCTGGGGGACACAATTCAATTCACAACAACATTCCTAGGCTTTAACTTTCCTATACCATTTTGCAAATAAAGTCAGTTACTTAAGAGAGGAATTCAGAGCTCTCTGTTCTTATGGCCTACCTGTCCTCCCTGGGCAAAATCTCCAGGGCACAACTCTGGAGTTTTGGGCATGGACAGCGGTCCACTGCTCTCAGAGTGACACCCCTGCTTTACAACCATGGCACTGGATGGGAGCAGTAGCCTATCTTCTTGGCTTGCCTCTCTGAGCTTAGATCCCCCACACTATCAGCAAACTGGGGTGAAGACAATAGGGGTCCCTGTATTATTTATGTGCTGAGCCTGAGAAAGAGCTTCTGCTCTATGGTTGGGGACTGAGTAGAGGAGGAGAACTCCTGATCTTTCATCTTCACCTATCCAAAATTTTGTCTCTGAAAACTACAGCTGGAGGGGATGCGAAATGTTACCTTTCCCAGTGCCATATCCATTCACTGTGAGCTGGGAAGAGAGGATGCCCCATCTTCATGGCCACATGTGTTCAGAGTGGAGCTTCCTTCATGCTGAACTAGTTGGAGGAAGGGAATGAATGGGTCATGGCTCAAGTATCACAGATTCTCACTGTTCTTACCAAGATTTAGTAGGTTTTCTAGAATAAATGTCTCTGCATATGATTTATGCCCTTAGGGTAATTTCCAGAGAATTTAAATTGTTGATTTTTTAAAAACAATTATCACCAGTTATGATTCTTTTGGTGGCAGTGGTGGTTCAGTAGTAGAATTCTTGCCTTCCATGTGAGAGACCTGTGTTCCATTCCTAGCCAATGCACCTTAAACACAGCCACCACCTGTCTGTCAATGGAGGCTTTCATGTGGCTATGATGTTTCAGCAGAGCTTCCAGACCAAGACAGACTAGGAAGAAAGCTCTGGTGATCTACTTATGAAAAATCAGCCAATGAAAACCCTATGGATCACAATGATTCAAACCTGTTGTACATGGGGATGCCATGAACCAGGGGCCAACTCAATGGCAGCTAACAACAACATGATTGTTTCACTGGGAAATGGATTGCAGAACTCATCATGCTGCCGTTCCAGAAATAGAAATCTCATAATATTTTATATAGTATCAGAAAATAATTTTAGTCATGATTTTCACAGCTGTCAGGAAGTTAATATTCAAATACATTGCAATGCAAACTTTTATTTCAGTCATACCAGTTAAAGCTTACTCCAGAGTTTATTCAATGGGCATATTTTACCTCCTGCCCCAAAAGATATTTTGATTTTTAGTCCAGACGTAAGTACAGGAAACTTTAGAAAGGATGCCAACCAAATCCCAAGCAATATTCTCTAAGTCTAAAATCTAAAATAACAACCATAGTCTATGTCACGTACAAACTGAGCTGGCATTTTAATTCAGATGTTAGAGCAGTAGGCCCATGGATCTTTCTCAGAAGGGAGTAAAATGGCAAAAATAATTATGGCAGAGGATAGAGAAAAAAATAAAAATGTCATCCTTCTTTGATATTGTAGTGAAAAACAAAAGTGCCAATATTTTGACAGATAGTGAAGATCAAAAAAATAGATTAAATTTAGGACCATCAAATCTTCAAAAGGGAATTAAGACTCTAGCAGCTTTATATACTAACTATATTGGATTATGAAAGCATCAGATTATTACAGGTTTTGTTTGTTCCCTTGAAAATCTGCTAAGCCTGAACAGAATAATGGAAGTATTTTAGTTGAGTTTCTGTTATTGGCATATAAATGAACTCAGTGATATAAAGCCTTTTTTCCATATATGATTTCCAGGATTTCAGGGACTCCTGCAAATATTTCTATGCTTGACACATTATTTTTTGTTGACAGTTTTCCAACTCTTCACACTGCCTCTTTTGACATTCCAGAAAATTTCATTTGTTTTTCTATCAGTAAATGCTCATTTTAATAAATATCATTTCAACAAAAGGTTCCATTTAGGAAAACAAATTTCATATTTTGGCTGAGTATCCATAGCAGTGGGGTTTTACTAATTTAGTTTCAAAGAAGTCTGTTAAACAATAAAAAGAAATGTAAGAATCCTTACAGTTACGGTCAGTTGATTTTTCACAAGGTTGCCAAGACAATTTAATGGGGGAAATAATAATCTTTTCAACAAATGGTTCCATAACAACTGGATAACCACATGCAAAAGAATAAAGTGGGATCCCTACATCACACCATATAAAAAATTAACTCAAAATGGATAAGAGAAAATGTAAGAGCTAATACTATGAAATTCTTAGAATAAAACTTAGCAGTAAATCTGTATGCCCTTAGATCAAGCAATGGTTTCTTATATAAGACACCAGACATACAAGTGACAAAAAATAGATAAATTGAATTTCATCATTTTTTGTAAATGTGCTTTCTCAAGAAAGTGAAAAGTAAAAACATAGAATGGGATAAAGTATTTGCAAACCATGTATCTGTTAAGGGACTTGTATCCATAATATGTACTCTTACAACTAAACAATAAAAAGACAAATAAGTCAATTTTTAAATAAATGGGCAAAGGCTTTAAATAGACGTTTCTCTAATGAAGATATACAAATAGCCAATGAGTACATGAAAAAAATGCTCAAAAAGATTAGTCATTAGGGAAATGCAAATAAAAATCATAATGAGATATAACTTCACACTGCTAGGATAGCTATAATTAAAAGACCACACAGTAATTAAATCAAACAAACCAATAAACTAAATTTAAGTTAATCTGATTTGATTAAATCAACACATGTTGGCAAGGATGTGGAGAAATTGGGAGCCTCATACACTGCTGGTGGAAATGTAAAATGGTACAAAAATGGTACAGTCTCTTTGGCAAACAGTTTGACAGTTGCTCAAAGTTAAACACAGAGATACCATATGACCCAGCAATTCCACTCCTAGGTATATACCCAAGAGAATTGAAAACATATGTTTACACAAAAAGTTGTACATGAATATTTGTAGCAACATCATGTACAACAGCCAAAGAGTAAAAAAAAAATCCTAATTTCCATCACTGAAGAATGAATAAATAAAATATGGTACATCCATACAATGGAATATTATTTAGCCATAAAAAGAAATGATGCTACATGCTACAATATGGATTAACCTTGAACACATTATGTTAAGTAAAAGAAGCCAATCACAAATGACATACTATTGTATGATTCCCTTTATATGAAATGTCCACAATAGGAAAATCCAGAGACAGAAAGTAGATTAGTGGATGCTTAGGGCTGGGTGGGGTTGAGGGGGTAGAATGGGGGATGTGTGCTAATGGTACGGGCTTTCTTTCTGGGGGGACAAAAATCATAAAATTAAATCGTGTTGATGATTGCAGAATTCTGTAAATACAGTAAAGAACATAGAATTGTATACTTCAAATGGGTGAATTTTATGATATATTAATTATAGTTCAGTAAACTTTTTTTAAGTGTAGGACAGATGAGATCGACACGACAATTAACCTATTTAAATATGATTTTTTCATGGGCAAATAATATGCTTATGTATGTTTTCTGTTACAACTATGTGAATGCTGGAGGGTAGATAATGGAACAAACAGATGGAATAAACGTTCACATACACTATGTGCGGGGAAATAAGAGGTAGCCGTAACAGTGACTATAATGAAGAATGGATTAAACAATGGGCCTGGAATTTAAGGAAGATGTATTACAGAAAGTGGAATCACTCATATAACAATATTTATTGTTTTCCTTTCCCCAGGATCTAGAGACATTTGTCTGTTACCCAAAGAAGCCTCACCATCCTAACTTTATAACAGCATACTCCAGTCTCAAAAGGGAGTGTATTGTTTCCAAATACAACTTAACCAAACCATTTGCTTATTTAAATCAAAAAGTAACTAATAAAATGTTCCTATTTCAACAGCATTAGTTTTAACACGTCTGTATTTAACTGTTTTCTGGTCAACTTTCTAAAAATGCTGCCTCTATCTCCGTGCTAAGGACTTCTTAATCTAAATTGTGAACTCATTATGTGAAAATATTTCTGCATATATGTTCTTCTATTTTGTGGGTTTCCCATTTCACCTCCCCCCCCACAAAAAAAACCCTGCAATTTAAAATTGAAAGGAATGGAATTCAAACTTCCATTATTTTTTAAAATAATCATTTTTATTCAAACCTTAATTATCTACATTTTGCAAAATAAAACCACACCACATCCACAGAGAAATTCATCTACAGGTCATTGATTTTCACAAGGTTTTCTATCAGAATACAAGATGTTTTTGGAAAAAAAAAACTGCGTTAAGAACACATTTTCTCTTTATGATTCCCTTCTGGCGACCTATGGCAAGTTTTAATTAGATCAATGGAAATATCTTCTAAGGACAAAAAATAAAGTTTTCCTTTGATTCCTGGCTCTGAATTGCCACTACCCAGTCTCTCACTCTTAGGTTAAATGACTTAATCAATAATAATATTTAATACCATTTAATTGGTTATTCATCATTATGTTCTCAAATGATTCCACAAATATTCCATAAATTGCTGTCTGTGGATCCAGATACTTAATTCATGAGAGTGAGTGTAGCAACCCACTGAAAATGAATGAGACAAAAAACTGATTCCTTCACTTTGTGGTTTATATAGTAGGTTAGGAGTACACACACACACACACACACACACGTGTAAGTACCTATGCCTGTAACCAAGGCTAGCTAGTGCTGTATGTAGAATGAAAGGTAAAACAATTACATATGCTGAGGGGCACGGATAATGAATAGCAGGGGCCAAATGGGGAGAGGGCGTAAGAGGGTTCTAGGCAAAACTGAAATCAAAGAGAAATGTTTCCTATTTCACAATTGCTGCCTAGTTTAGCCCATTTGATGGGCCACCACTTCTGCCTTGGATATTAGAAATAAATAATCCCATTTTTACTGTAAAAGAGATCATGGTACTAGATTCTTGCCAGGAACTTCCTGAGCATACCTTTAGCCTTTAGTCTTTATATCTCAATATGAATCAGCATATCACCTCTATCACAAAATCATTTAAAAACTAATAAGTATTTTCTTTATTATCTTTCATACAAGGTACACGATTAAATCAATTTTATCCATATTCTTTTTTTTCCTACTTGAAGTAATTCATTTTATTCTCACCAAGCTGCAAATTGTCAATTCCTAACTATGAAACAACTACTATTTGTTTTAAACAATAAAACAAAAAGTAAAACCAAATCATTAAAAAAAAGTAATAACTCCTTGAGATACCTTATAAATAAATGCTGCCTCATTGCCAAAGCCCTCAGTGTTATTCATTGGTAACTTTATGTCCCTGACAGAACTGCATCTGAACAAGGTCAGAATGTCCCCCTGGAGCAAGCTTGGCACAAAGGACTGAGGAGTATGGAGTACTGAAGAGATTGGTCTTTGAAAAATGCCCATAAATCCAAGCAGCTTTTCCCCTGGCTGCCTCTATTCTCTTCCTTTACTTCGTGATTCTGTCCCTTTATGCCCTCAACAAATCCACAAGTCTACCAATCCCTTGGTACATCCTCATTATACTCATAATTGGCTCAAATACTCTATTTCACCATTACATCAAACCATACAATTCTCTAGTCAGATTACTAATTGAAATACATTTTTCTGTTTGTTTGTGAAGCATGTCTATATGTTAGCCAACTGAAGAGGGCATTACAACCCTTAGTAAGGTAACATGAAAGTGGAGGCTGTATTTATCATTTTCTCTATCTGCACATACAACTGTATATATATAAAATCAATTAAATGAAATTTTTCCTTCTTTATAGGTCAGGTATTCCAGGGAAAAGAGTGTACTTTTGAGAATGATGACGCCAAGGACATTGTGCTCCCTCTTTAAAGTGAAATGCTCATTTCCTACTAAAAAGAAAATTATTAATTTCAGAATGTTGAATAGGATGGAGCTTAAAATATAGAATTATAGCTGGTTAAGTTAAAGTACTAAACAGTCCTAAAATATATGTTGTCTGGTTCTATAACATTTAATGTAGATGAGATATATTTTTATTCTTTGTAAGTCCTTATCCCTTCATATTTTCTCCTGATAAAATCAAACCAATTTGACTAGGCTCATTGTAACTAATTGCCATTTTAGTCATCTATCTATAGCACTTGGACTTTTTCTTGTTTAAAATGACCTGATGTAAGAAGTATTGATGTTTTTAAATAAAATTCTGTTTTTATCATATGTAAGCCTTGCCTTCTATCACTACTATTATGAAACGTGTTCCAAAGTTCAGAAAGCTAACTGATTGCCCCATTCCATGTTCTAAACAAAGGACTAGCTTACAAAAATGGCCACTCCTACATTCTGAGTGTTCTTTCATAAGGTATTACAAAATAGTCTCTTCTCCAAGGAACTATAGCATACCACATATATGCTTCTGGCAATCATATTTTTGTCACATTAATGCTTTGAAAAACAGAGTCCAGAGTTGACACTATACAGCCATACTTGAAATTTGGCATTGCTATTGTCAAAAATAACACAAAATGAGAAAGGAGTAGAAAATAAATATGCAAGTATAGGCAATAGAAAAATCTAAATATGGAAAAGGAGAATGAAAATTGATTATAGTAAATCAGCGAGTAAGTGATACTCAGATAAAATAAAAACATAGTAACTGTAGAACTCCTTTCTTTATTGCAAACAAGTAAAAAAAATACACAATATGTTGTTGTTCTAACCTAAGAATTGGAAATTTCCAGAATTTGTCTACTTTATCAGAAAAAAAGAAATTCTGTGCATGAAAATATTAGGATTTAAACACTTTTTAGAAAAATGTTTTCAAGCACTGAAACTTTGATATTCTGAAACTTAATCCAATTCATTCCAGCATTATACAATAACTATAGGGGAGCCCTGGTGGCACAGTCTTTAAAGCACTGGGCCACTAACCAAAGGTCAGCACTTCAAACCCACCAGCTGCTCTGCTGGGGAAAGATGTGGCAGTCTACTCTCTTAAAGATTTACAGCCCTGCAAATCCTATGGGGCATTTCTACTCTGTCCTATAGGATTGCTATGAGACAGAATCAACTCGATGGCAATGGGATTGGCTTTGGTTTATACTTACAGAAAAAGCACTAGACCAGGAATCAGAAAATCTATTCCACCATGTAAGTACTACTTATATTACTTAATATTAATTTGAATAACTCACTAATTCTCTGAGTTTCTTTGCTCATTTACATAATGAGGATATATATATATATATAAACCTGTTGCTGTCAAGTCAATTCTGACTCATAGCAACCCTATAGGGCAGAGCAGAACTGCCCTATAGAGTTTCCAAGGAGTGCCTAGTGGATTTGAACTGCTGATGTTCTGGTTAGTAGCCAAATTCTTAACCACTATGCCAGCAGGGTTTCCATATATATATATATATATATATATACGTGTGTGTGTGTGTGTGTGTGTGTTGTTGTTGTGTGCCGTGAAGCTGATTCCGACTCATAGAAACCCTATAGGACAGAGTAAGAACTGTCCCATAGGGTTTCTTAGGCTGTTATCATATAAACGTACACACACACACACACACACACACACACACAGAGAGCTGAGCTAAGCCAAATAAATTAGCTATTGGTAAAAATAGTTTTTCAAAAATTCTTGATGGCATTGTAGCAATTTCACTGTCAGTTGGTGAAGCATGAGTGAAGAGCCCAGGAAACTTCCTTTTGTTGACTCTATACAACTTTATTTATTTCGTCTTTTTTTTTTTTTTAACAAAATTGAGAATAATGAATTATAAGTGAATAGGAGTATATACAGATACATATATATATATATGTATGTATGTATGTATGTATGCATGTAAGTATGTATGTATATCATCCTTTTAGGTTCCTGGGTGGCTCAAACAGTTTGAGCTTGTCTATTAAGCTAAAAGTTGGAGGTCTGAGGCTACCCAGCAGCACTGCTGAAGAAAGTTTTGCTGATCTCCTCCTGGAAAGATAACAACCAAGAAAATTCCATGGAGCAGTTCTAATCTGTAACACATGGGGTCTTCTTCGTGAATTTTAATTGACTCGATGGCAATGGGTATCCTCCTCTTGCTCTCTATCAGCCTTATATAAATGGCTTTATAAGGGACTGAGGAAATCCCTAAGTGAGCACAGTAGATGGAAGAAGATGCCATTTTTAATAGTGCAGCAAGGTGTGTGGCCACTGTCAATGCAGGAAAACAGCTGCCCCCTCCCCCCAGTATAGGGCTTTAAACAGCCAAAAAACATATCAGGCCAGTGTGAAAAGCCTGTGCAGAATACAAGGCCAATGTGCCTAGGAACCAATTACCATGATTGCATATGGGGCCTGTTGATTCCACGTGCATGTAGTTGCGGGAATATACCATACTGGGCTACTTAAAAAAAGAAGAAGACTACTGTTCTATGAAAGCACAGCAGAGAAGCAGGATAAACTACTTTGCTTTTTCTTAATATGTAACTTCATGGTAGTAACACTGAAACAGAACCATTCAGAAATTACCTTAATCCCACCCCTGCCAACAAATTACTAAATATGATGTTATAAAATAGCAGGCATTATCCAAGAAAATGATAAAGCCAGTGTTCTATGGGGAACAGACCAGGTCTATTCACTTATAATTCATTAGTCACAATTTGTAGAAAAAAATCATATGAATGAATAAACAAATTACGATAAACACACACAATGGAATACTACACAATGATAAAGAACATTGATGAATCCGTGAAACATCTCACAACATGGATAAACATGGAGGGCATTATGCTGAGTGAAGTAAGTCAATCACAAAAGGACAAATACTGTATGAAACCACTATTATAAAAATCCAAGAAAAGGTTTATACACACACAAAAAAGCAATCTTTGATGGTTATGAGAGCGGGGAGGGGAAATCACTAGACAGTAAACAAGTGTTAACTTTGGTGAATGGAAATACAACATACAATATAGGGGAAATACGTGCAATTCCAACAAGGCAAATTCATAGAAGCTTCCTAGACACATCCAAACACCTTAAGGGGCAAAGTTACTGAGTACTATGGTCTCAGGGGATAGGTCACCCGGCATAACATAGTTCATAAAGAAAATGTTCTACATCCTACTTTGGTGAGTAGCGTCTGGGGTCTTAAAAGCTTGTGAGCAGCCATCTAAGATGTATCTATTGGTCCTATCCCATCCAGAGCAAAGGATAAAGAAGAAAACCAAAGACACAAGGAAAACATTAGTCCAAAGGACTAATGGACCACAGGAACCACAGCCTCCACCAGCCTGAGCCCACAAGAACTAGATGGTGCTCAGCTACCACCACCGACCATTCTGACAGGGATCACAATAGAGGGTCCGCACAGAGCAGGAGAAAAACGTAGAACAAAATTCAAATTCTCAGAAAAAGACCAGACTTACTGGTCTGACAGAGATTGGAGAAACCCCCAAGACTATGGCCCATGGACACTCCGTTAACTCAGAATTGAAGCCATTCCAGAAGTCCACCTTTCATCCAAAGATCAGACAGGCCTATGAAACAAACAATAACACATGTGAGGAACGTGCTTCTTAGTTGAATCAAGCATAGGAGAGCAAATGGGCAACACCTGCCCAAAAGCAAAGATGAGAAGCCAGGAAGGGAAAGGAAAACTAGTTGAATGGACACAGAGAATCCAGGGTGGAAAGGGAAATGGAGAGAGTGCTGACACATTGCAGGGATTGCAACCAGTGTCACAAAACAATTTGTGTATAAATTTTTTAATTTGTGCTGTGAATTTTCACCTAAAACACAATAAAATTTAAAAAATAATAAAAGAGAAATGAAAAGTTTTACTTAGTTAACAAAACAAAGTTTCCTGGGCTCTTCACTCATGCTTCACCAACTGACAGTGAAATAGCTAAAATACAATCAGCGATTTTTGAAAAATTATTTTTACCAATATAGTAGTTAATTTCTTTGGCTTAGCTCAGCTGTATATATGCCATACATAACTACATAACACATCACTTATATCAGTATATAATAACATAATTCAATACATAGCAACTTAAGTTCTTAAAAGCTTAGCTTTTACAGTCATTTTCAAAAGTCATTAAATCTTACAGAGTATTTCTTGTACTATCTATGTGGTTACAACTAGTTTTGTATTGAGGGCATTACATCTTTCTTCACCCTTCTAAAATGAATCCACTAAAACAGAGTACTCAGTATAGTAAGTAATAATATCACTTTCTAAATGTATTAATACAAATTTAATACATTCCTTATAGATACAATAGCTAGATCTTTTTGGATTCAAACATATGCAGAGCCTCATCAGAGCCATGGGTCATAAGATAAATATTAATAAACACTGGTACTTGGGACAGGAAAATCATGACAATTGTAGTTTGTTAGACAGGAGAAAGACATCTAGATTTTAAAACCACACAATTTATTTTCAACTATTTAATATCTTTCTTGTCTCTGGAACAAGTGACTCTAAATCCTAAGAATTCCTAAATAATCATCTGTGCAAAGAACAATACTGGTGTGATTATATAATTTCCCAACTATAAGACCCCCAAGAAATCATCTATAATTAGAGCTACTAGCAGAATGGTACAGAGGAAAGACTGTTTTTGAAGTCAGAAAATCTGGAGTATAGTCCCGTTTCTATTTAACCCAGTCACTAAACTTCTCTGTACCTCAGTTTTCTCATCTATGCAATTAGGTTTGAAATCAATGCCTAAGGTATGCTTACTCAATAAGCCTTCACTTTTTGAGCACCCAATTAACAAAGTAAGAGATAATCAAACAATATGTCTATGTTCCTTTGTGGTTTGGAGATGTACCAAGGGACAAGTAAGAATTTAATATATACATTTTAGATTCTGAAACTGGAAAGAAAATGTCTAGGGTTAAGTTATGTTTCTAGACAATATAGTTATAGCTCCTGATTAGCCATTTCCTTTCTTTGGTAATCACCCCATAATCTCATATACTAGGGCAGGAATAATACCAGACTTAAGCCGTGGGGTACCTGAAATATATGTATAATTCCTGCAAAGTGTTAGACATCATAACCATGAAGAAAAAAGAGTATGGAGACATAAAGGACTTGCAGTTCCTATTTCCATCTTTTTAAAAATCAGGTTGGGTCCACTTTCACCTATGAAAGTATAATGGTTCTGGGACTTGCTCTCTTCCAACTGGAAAACTGATCCAAACATTTGAAACAACAGTTTTCAAATATTAGAGAAGTAAAAGAGGGCTGTGAGTCTTAAGAGAAACAGAGGATGAAAACTCTATAATCAAGTCAGCTTTCTACCTTAAGCAATTTCCAGACCTCAGCACAGGAAAAAAAAATCCCAAAAGAGCTTCGTACTCTCACTGTGTTGATAATACAGAAATGGACTTCAGGGAAGCTGAGATGGCTAAACTTTGTGGGCAGAGTAACAGAACATCATACATAGAAATAGATAAGCCTTTGAGTTTTTGGCTAAATACCAGACTGCAAAAGTACAGGGCAAATTTTCATGAGACCAGGAAAAATGCAATTGCCAAGTAAAAACAATTACTAGGGAGTGCTACACCAAATAAATAAGAGTCCACATAGTGCTGAGAATAGTTGAGGTCCTTTGAGCCAGAGTGGAGAAACTTCATTTAAAATAGAACGCATTCAGTAGAAACCACAGAAGTGTCACATCTTGGTGGTGCAAATGGTTAAGAGCTTGGCTGCTAACCAAAAAGTTGGTGGTTTGAGTCCACCTAGAGGAACCTTGAAAGAAAGGCCTGGTGATCTACTCCCAAAAAAAATCAGCCACTGAAAATTCTATGGAGCACAGTTCTACTCTGATACACGGGGACGCCATGAGTAGGAACTGACTAGATGGCAACTGGTTAACTGGAGGTCACATCTAAGGAGTGGGAGAAAATTATCCCGAGAGTAAAGGCTACTCTAAAGCCACCCTTGAGAAATTTTAATAACAAGTCTTGAAATGATCAAACAGATATGCAAGTTAACTACCTGCCAGGAATATATATATATCACTCTTTAAAAGAATAAGGCAAAATTCAGCACTAAAAAGCATAAAATTCACAACAACCCAGCATTCAATAAAAACTTACTAGACATGAGAAGAAGCCTGTGACCCACAACCAATAGAAAAATCAGTCAACAAAAGAATGGATAACTAAATAGCAGTATATCTATACAATGGAATATTTCACAAGAATTTAAAAAAAATAGAACTACAATACACACAACAACATTGATGAATCTCAAAAATATGTAGAGCAAAGAAGATACAAAATAGTACATTTTGTATGATTCAATTTATATGATATTCTAAAAAAGGCAATACTAATCTGTAACGAAAGAAGGCAGATCAATGATATTCTGAGGCCATACAAGGGGGTATAGACCACAAAAGAACACAAGAAAACTTTTTGTGGTGATGGGGGCATGCTTCATCTTAATTGTGGTCATGGTTACATGGATGTACACGTGTCAAAACTCATGAAACAATACATTTAAAGTGGATGTATTTTATTGTGTTTAATCTTCATCTCAATAATATTGATGCAACTTATTAGGTTGAAAACAACTTTATGGCTAATGAAAAAAATACTTTTTTATTTATTGTTGCAGTTTAAGTGGAAGTTCACATTTCAAGTTAGTCGCTCATACAAAAATTTATACCTACTTTGTTATGTGACCCTAACTGCTCTCCCTATACTGTGACAGCACACTCCTCCTTTCCACCCCTGATTCCCCATGTCCATTCAATCAGCTCCTAACCCTCTTTGCCTTCCCCTCTCACCTCCGGACAGAAGCTGCCCATTTAGTCACATGTATCTACTTGAGCTAAGAAGCACACTCTTCACGAGTATCATTTTATGTCCCACAGTCCAGTCCAATCTTTGAAGAGTTGGCCTCAGAAATTGATTTAGTTCAGTGCTGATAGAGAGTCCAGGGGCCATGATTTCTGGGTTACTCTACTCTCAGTCAGACCATTAAGTCTGGTCATTTTACTACAGTTTGAGTTCTGCACCCCACCTTTCTCCTGCTCCATCAGGGACTCTCTGTTCTGTTCCCTATCAGGGTGGTCATTGGTGGTAGCTGGGCACCATCTAGTTCTTCTGGTCTCGGGCTGATGAAGTCTCTGTTTTATGTGACCCTTTCTGTCTCTTGGGCTAATACTTTCCTTGTGTCTTTGGTGTTCTTCATTCTCATTTACTCCAGGTGGTTGGGACGAATAGCTGCATCTTAGATTGCCGATTGAAAGCTTTTAAGACCCAAGATGCCACTCACCAAAGTAGGATGCAGAATATTTTATTAATATGCTTTGTTATGCCAATTGACCAAGATGTCCCCTAAAAGCATGATCCCCACACCCCTACGCCTGCTACTCTGTCCCTCAAAGTGTTTGATTGTATTCAGGAAATTTCTTAGCTTTCATTTAGTCCAGTTGTGCTGACTTCCCCTGTAGTGTGTGCTGTCCTTCCCTTCACCTAAGATAATTCTTGTCTACTATATAGTTAGTGAATAACTCTCACCCTCCATCCCCACCCTCGTAATCATCAAAGACTGTTTTCTTCTGTGTTTAAACCTTTTCTGGAGTTCTTATAATAGTGGTCTTATACAATATTTGTTCTTCTACGACTGACTAAATTCACTCAGCATAATGCCCTCCAGATTCCTCCATGTTATGTTTCACGGCTTCATTGTTGTTCTTTATCATTACGTAGTATTCCATTGTGTGGATATACCATAATTTGTTTATCCATTCCTCCGTTGATGGGCACCTAGGTTGTTTCCATCTTTTTGCTATTGTGAACAGTGCTGCATTGAACATGGGTGTGCATATATCTATTCATGTGACGATGCTTATTTCTCTAGGATATATTCCAAGGAGCGAGATTGCTGGATTTTATGGTACTTCTGTTTCTAGCTTTTTAAGGAAGCACGAAATCCATTTCCAAGAAGTTGTACTGTTTTACATTCCTACCAACAGTGTATAAGTGTTCCAATCTCTCTACAACCTCTCCAACATTTATTATTTTGCGTTTTTTGGATTAACGCTAGACTTGATGGGGTGAGATGATATCTCCTTGTAATTTTGATGTGCATTTCTCTCATAGCTAATGATCATGAGCATATCTTCACGTGTCTGTTAGCCACCTGAATGTCTTCTTTGGCGAAGTGTCTGTTCATATATTTTGCCCATTTTTTAATCGGGTTATTTGTCTTTTTGTTGTAGAGGTTTTGCAGTATCTTGTAGATTTCAGAGATTAGACACTGATTGGATTTGTCGTAGCCAAAATTTTTTTTCCCAGTCTGTAGGTTGTCTTCTTACTCTTTTGCTGAAGTCTTTTGATGAGCATAAGTGTTTGATTTTTAGGAGTACCCAGTTATCTACTCTCCCTTCTGGTGCTCATGCATTGTTATTTATGGTTCATATTCTGTTTATGCCATGAATTAGGGCTCCTAGTAATGTCCCTATTTTTTCTTCCATGATCTTTATTGTTTTCAATTTTCTATCTGGGTCTTTGATCTATTTTGAGTCAGGTTTTGTGCATGGTGTGAGGTATGGGTCTTGTTTCAGTTTTTTGCAGATGGATATCCAGTTATGCCAGCACCATTTCTTAAAGAGATGTCTTTTCTCCAGTTAATGGATTTTGGGCCTTTGTCAAATATCAGCTGCTCATAGGTGGATGAGTTTATGTCTGGATTCTCGATTCTGTTCCACTGGTCTATATATCTGTTGTGGAACAAGTACCAGGCTGTTTTGACTACTGTGGTGGTATAATATGTTCTAAAATCAGGTAGTGTGAGGCCTCCCACTTTGTTCTTCTTGAGTAATGCTTTACTTATGCGGGGCCTCTTCCTTTTCCATATAAAGTTGGTGATTTTTTTCTCCATCTCATGACAAAATGCCGTTGCAATTTGGATCGGGATTGCACTGTATCTCTAGATAGCTTTGGGTCGAATTGACATTTTCACAATGCTGAGTCTTCCTATCCATGAGCAGTGTGTGTTTTTCCACTTATGCAGGTCTCTTCTGGTTTCTTGCAGTAGTGTCTTGTTGTTTTCATTGTATAGGTCTTTTATGTCTCTGGTTACATTTATTCCTAAGTATTTTATCTTATTGGGGGCTATTGTAAATGGTATTGATTTGGTAATTTCCTCTTCAATGATCTCTTTGTTGGTGTAAAGGAATGCAACTGATGTTTTTACATTTATTTTGTATCCTGAAATTTTGCTGAAATCTTCTATTAGTTCCGGTAGTTTTCTTGTGGATTCTTTTGGGGGTTTTCTGGGTATAAGATCATATCATCTGCTAATAGATATACTTTGACATCTTCCCTACCAGTGTGGATACCCTTTATTTCTTTTTCTAGCCTAATTGTTCTGGCTAGGACTTCCAGTAAAATGTTGAATAAGAGTGGTGATAAAGGGCATCCTTGTCTTGTTCCCTTTCTCAAGAGAAATCCTTTCAGACTGTCTCCAAATAGGATGATGTCAGCTGTTGGCTTTGTATAAATGCCCGTAATTATATTGAGGAATTTCCCTTCTATTCCTATTTTGTTGAGAGTTTTTTATCATGAATGGGTGCTGGACATTGTCAAATGCCTTTTCTGCATCAATTGATAAGATCATGTGGTTCTTGTCTTTTGTTTTATTTATGTGATGGATTACATTGATTGTTTTTCTAATGTTGAACCGTCCCTGCATACCTGGTATAAATCCCACTTGATCATGGTGAATTATTTTTTTGATATGTTGCTGAATTGTATTGGCTAGAATTTTGTTGAGGATTTTTGCGTCAATGTTCATGAGGGATATTGGTTGGTCTGTAATTTTGTTTTTTTGTGGTGTCTTTACCTGGTTTTGGTATCAGGGTTATGCTGGTTTCATAGAATGAGTTTGGGAGTATTCCACCCTTTTCTACACTCTGAAATACCTTTAGTAGTGGTGGTGTTAAATCTTCTCTGAAAGTTTGGTAGAATTCTCCACTGTAGCTGTCCGAACCAGGGCTTTTTTTTTGTTGGGAGTTTATTTTTTCCCATAAAAATTTATACATACATTGTATGTGACTCTAATTGCTCTCCCCATACTGTGACAGCACACTCCTTCTTTCCATCTCTGATACCCCATGTCCATTCAACCAGCTCCTTACCCTCTCTGCCTTCCCATTTCACCTCGGGACAGAAGCTGCCTATTTAGTCTCTTGTATCTACTTGAGCTAAAAGGCACATTCCTCACGAGTATCACTTTATGTCCCACAGTCCAGTCCAATCCCAGTCTGAAGAATTGGCCTCAGAAATTGATTTAGTTCTGGGCTGATAAAGAATACAGGAGCTATGCTTTCCAGGGTACCTCTAGTCTCAGTCAGACCATTAAGTCTGGTCTTCTTACTAGAATTTGAGTTCTGCACCCCACCTTTCTCCTACTCCAACAGGGACTCTCTGTTGTGTTTCCTGTCAGGGTGGTCATTGGTGGTAGTCAGGCACCATCTAGTTCTGGTTTCAGGCTGATGAAGTCTCTGGTTTATGTGGCCCTTTCTGTCTCTTGGGCTACTACTTTCCTTGTGTCTTTGGTGGTCTTCATTCTCCTTTACTCCAGGTGGTTGGGACCAATTTATGCGTCTTAGATGGCCGACTGCAAGCTTTTAAGACCCCAGATGCCACTCACCAAAGTAGGATGTAGAACATTTTATTAATATGCTTTGTTATGCCAATTGAACTAGATGTCCCCTGAAAACATGGTCCCCAGACCCCTACCCCTGCTACTCTGTCCCTCAAAGTGTTTTTATTCAGGAAACTCCTTAGCTGTGGTTTAGTCCAGTTGTAGTGTGTGTTGTCCTTCCCTTCACCTAAGATAATTCTTATCTACTATCTAGTTAGTAAATAACCCTCACCCTCCCTCCCCACCCTCGTAACCATCAAAGAATGTTTTCTTCTGTGTTTAAACTTTTCCTTGAGTTCTTATAATAGTGGTCTTATACAATATTTGTCCTTCTGTGACTGACTAAATTCACTCAGTATAATGCCCTCCAGATTCCTCCATGTTATAAGATGTTTCACAGCTTCATTGTTGTTCTTTGTTGTTGAGTAGTATTCCATCGTGTGGATATACCCTAATTTGTTTATCCATTTGTCCATTGATGGGCACCTAGGTTGTTTCTATCTTTTTGCTATTGTGAACAGTGCTGCAATGAACATGGACGTGTATGTGTAACTATTCGTGTTATGGCTCTTATTTCTCTAGGATGTATTCCAAGGAGTAAGATAGCTAGATTGTATGGTACTTTTATGTCTAGCTTTTTAAGGAAGTGCCAAATCGATTTCCAAAGCGGCTGTACAATTTTACATTCCCAACACCAGTGTATAAGTGTTCTAGTCTCTCTACAACCTCTCTAGCATTTATTGTTTTGTGTTTTTTGGATTAAGGATAGCCTTGTTGGGGTGAGATGATATCTCATTGTAGTTTTGATCTGCATTTCCCTAATGGCTAATGATCATGAGCATTTCTTCATGTGTCTGTTAGCCACCTGAGTGTCTTCTTTGGTGAATTGCCTGTTCATTTCCTTTTTCCATTTTTTAACTGGGTTATTTGTCTTTTTGTTGTTGAGGTTTTGCAGTATCTTATAGATTTTAGAAATTAGATGCTGATCAGATTTGTCATAGCCAGTAATTTTTTCTCAGTTTATAGGCTGTCTTTTTACTCTCTGGTGAAGTCTTTTGATGAGCATAAGTGTTTGATTTTTAAGAGTTTCCAATTATCTGGTCTCTCTTCTGGTGCTTTTTCATTGTTACTTGTGGTTCCTATTGTGTTTATGCCATGTATTAGGGCTCCTGGCGTGGTCCCTGTTTTTTCTTCCATGATCTTTATTTTATATTTAAGTCTTTGTTCCATTTTGATTTAGCTTTTGTGGATGGTGTGAGGTATGGGTCTTGTTTCAGTTTTTTGCAGATGGATATCCAGTTATGCCAGCACCATTTGTTAAAGAGATGACTTTTCCCCAATTAATGGAATTTGGGCCTTTGTCAAATATCAACGTCTCATAGGTGGATGAATTTATGTCTGGATTCTCAATTCTGTTCCATTGGTCTATATATCTGTTGTTTTACCAGTACCAGGCTGTTTTGACTACTGTGGTAGTATCATATAATAGATTCAAAAATCAGGTAGTGTGAGGCCTCCCACTTTGTTCTTCTTCTTGAGTAATGCTTTACTTATTTGGGGCTTCTTCCCTTTCCATATGAAGCTGGTGATTTTTTTCTCCATCTCATTAAAAATGCCTGTGGAACTTAGATTGGGATTCATTGTACTTGTAGATCGCTTTGGGTAGAACTGACATTTTCACAATGTTCAGCCTACCTATCCATGAGCAAGGTATGTTTTTCCACTTATACATGTCTCTTTTGGTTTCTTGCAGTAGTGTCTTGTAGTTTCCATTGTATTGATCCTTTACATCTGTTTACATTTATTCCTAAGTACTTTATCTTCTTGGGGGCTATTGTAAATGGTATTGACTTGTGATTTCCTCTTCGAGGTTCTCTTTGTTGGTGTAAAGGAATCCAACGAATTTTTGTATGTTTATCATGTATCCTGAAATTTTGCTAAAATCTTCCATTAGTTCCAGTAGTTTTCTTGTGGATTTTTAGGTTTTCTGTGAATAAGATCATATCATTTGCAAATAGAGATACTTTGACTTCTTCCCTACCAGTATGGATGGACTTTATTTCTTTTTCTAGCTTAATTGCTCTGGCTAGGACCTCCAGCACAAGGTTGAATAAGAGTGGTGATAAAGGGCATCCTTGTCTGCATCCTGTTCTCAAGGGGAATGCTTTCAAACTCTCTCCATTTAGGATGATGTTGGCTGTTGGCTTTGTATAAACGCCCTTAATTACGTTGACAAATTTTTTAACTTCTATTCCTATTTTGTTGAGAGTTTTTATCAGGAATGGGTGTTGGACTTTGTCAAATTCCTTTTTTTGCATCAGTTGGTAAGATCCTGTGGTTCTTGTCTTTTGTTTTATTTATGTGGTCGATTACATTAATTATTTTTCTAATGTTGAACCGTCCCTGCATACCTGGTATAAATCCCACTTGATCATGGTGAATTATTTTTTTGATATGTTGCTGAATTCTATTGGCTAGAATTTTGTTGAGGATTTTTGTGTCAATGTTCATGAGGGATATTGGTCTGTAATTTTGTTTTCTTGTGGAGTCTTTACCTGGTTTTGGTATCAGGGTTATGCTGGCTTCATAGAATGAGTTTGGGTGTATTCCATCCTTTTCTATGCTCTGAAATATCTTTAGTAGTAGTGGTGTTAACTCTTCTCTGAAAGTGTGGTAGATTTCTCCAGTGAAGCCATCTGGCCAAGGCTTTTTTTTGTTGTTGTTGTTGGGAGTTTTTTAATTACCTTTCAAATCTTTTCTTTTGTTATGTGCTTATTTAGTTGTTCTACCTCTGTTTGTGTTAGTTTAGGTAGGTAGTGAGTTTCTAGAAATTTGTCCATTTCTTCTAGGTTTTCAAATTTGTTCGAGTACATTTCTTCATAGTATTCTGTTACGATTCTTTTAATTTCACTTGAGTCTGTTCTGATATCACCCATCTCATTTCTTATACTGGTTATCTGCTTTGTCTCCTTTTTTTTCTTTGGTCAGTTTGGCCAATGATTTATCTATTTTGCTGAACTTTTCAGAGAACCAGCTTTTGGTCTTGTTAACTCTTTCAATTGTTTTTCTATTCTCTATTTCATTTAATTCTGCCCTAATTCTTATTATTTCCTTTCTTCTGGTGCCTGAGGGCTTCTTTTGCTGCTCTCTTTCTACTTGTTCCAGTTGTAGGGTTAATGTTTTGATTACGGCTCTTTCTTCTTTTTGGATGTGTGCATTTATTGCTATAAACTGACCTCTGAGCACTGCTTTTGCTGTGTCCCAAATGTTCTTGTCAGATGTGTTTTTCATTCTCGTTTGATTCTATGAATTTATTTATTCCATCCTTAATTTCTTCTATAACCCAATAGTTTTTGAGCAAGGTGTTGTTCAGTTTCCATGTGTTTGATTTTTATTCCTTGCTTTTTCTGTTATTGATTTCTACTTTTATGGCTTTATGGTCAGAAAAGATGCTTTGTAATATTTCGATGCTTTGGATTTTGTTAAGGCTTGCTTTATGGCCTAATATGTGGACTATTCTGGAGAATATTCCATGTGTGTTGGAAAAGAAATTATACTTGGGTGCTGTTGGGTGGAGTGTTCGGTATATGTCTATGAGATCAAGTTGGTTGATCGTAGCATTTAGCTCTTCCGTGTCTTTGCTCGGCTTCTTTCTAGATGTTCTGTCCTTCACTGAAAGTGGTGTGCTGAAGTCTCCTACTACTATTGTGGAGCTGTCTCTCTTCTCAGTGCTGTTAGAGTTTGTTTATGTATTTTGGAGCCCTGTCATTTGGTGCATAAATATTTATTATACTTATGTCCTCCTGGTGTATTGACCCTTTAATGATTATATAGTGTCCTTCCTTATCCCTTGTGGTGGATTTTACTTTAAAGTCTATTTTGTCAGAGATTAATATTGCCACTCCTGCTCTTTTTTGAGTGTTGTTTGCTTGTTGTATTGTTTTCCATCCTTTCAGTTTTAGTTTGTTTGTGTCTTTAAGTCTAAGGTGTGTCTCTTGTAGGCAGCATACAGACGGATCGTGTTTTTTATCCAAACTACCACTCTCTGCCTGTTTATTGGTGCCTTTAGTCCATTTACATTCAGCGTAATTATTGACAGGTATGAGTTTGGTGCTGTCATTTTGATGTCTTTTTTTGTGTGTGTTGTTCACAGTTTCATTGTTCCACTTAATTTTCTGTGCTGAATCATTTTTCTTTAGCTATTTTCTTTTCATGTTTTTCACTGTTGTTGATTTTGTACTTGCTGAGTACAATATAAAGATATTTTTCTAGTTTCTTATTTTAACTTGTAAGATTGTTAGTTTCCTTTGTGGTTACCTTAATGCTTACCCCTATTTTTCTAAGTTTATACCAGTCTTTTATTTCTTTATATTGCCTTCACTTCCTCTCCATGTGAAAAATATATGTCTATATTTTCTAAGTCCCTTTTTTAATTTTAATGTTGTCATGTTTCAGATATTGACATCTCTTTCCCTATTTTTAGTGTTTTAGCTTTGATTTACTTTTGTGACTTCCCTATCTGGGTTGATATCTGGTTGCTGTGTCCTGTGTTCTAGTCTTGGGTTGTTAGCTGATATTACTGATGTTTTAACCGGAGGAGTCCCTTTAGTATTTCTTGTAATTTTGGTTTGGTTTTTGCAATTTTCCTAAACTTCTGTTTATCTAGAAATGCCCTAAGTTCGCCATCATTTTGAGAGACAGTTTTGCTGGATATATAATTCTTGGCTGGCAGTTTTTTTCCTTCAAGGCTTTATATATGTCATCCCATTGCCTTCTTGCCTGCATGGTTTCTGCTGAGTAGTCCGAGCTTATTCTTATTGACTCTCCTTTGTAGACGACTTTTTGTTTATCCCTACCCATTCTTAAAATTCTCTCTTTATCTTTGGTTTTGGCAAGTTTGATTATAATATGTCTTGGTGACTTTCTTTTGGGATCTACCTTATGTGGGGTTCAATGAGCGTCTTGGGTAGATATCTTCTCATCTTTCACATATCAGGAAAGTTTTCTGCCAACAAATCTTCGACAATTTTGTCTGTATTTTCTGTTATCCCCTCCGTTCTGATACTCCAATCTCTTGTAGGTTATTCCTCTTGATACAGTCCCACATAATTCTTAGGCTTTCCTCATTTTTTTAAATCCTTTTATCTGATTTTTTTCCTCAAATAAATTGGTGTCAAGTGCTTTATCTTCAATCTCACTAATTCAGACTTCCATTGTCTCGGTTCTGCTCCTATGACTTTCTATTTAGTTGTCTAATTCTGAAATTTTATTGTTATTCTTCTGGTTTCTGATTGCTGTCTCTATGGATTCTTGCAGCCTGTTAAATCTGTCATTATGCTCTTCTCCAATATTTTTTAACTTCCTCTATTGCGTGTTCTGTGTTTTGATTAATTTCCTTCCTAATTTCTTGAAGGTTTCTGTATATTAATCCTTTGTATTCTGCCTCTGGTAATTCAAAGAAATTTTCTTCCTCTGGAAAATTTCTAGATTCTTTATTTTGGGAGCTTGCTGAAGCCATCATGGATTGCCTCTTTATGTGATTTGATATTGACTGTTGTCTCCAGGCCATCAATCATTTATTATATTTATTTATTTTATGTTTGCTTACTGTGTCCTAACTTCTTGTTTTGTTTTGATATGCCCAAATAGGCTGCTCATATGAGCTAGTTTGATTATTGCGCACCATTGAAGCTCTAATGTCCTGTCACCAGGTGGTTAGATCTGTTACTAGGTATGTGAGCTCAGGAGTCCACCCACCCTTCCTGTATGGATTCAGCTCAGGTATCCAGGTAGATAGCCACCAAGTGACTGGTGTAGGCTCTCACTTGCAGTTGTAGACAGGCATGGGTGATTGGTGTAAGCACAGGCATCTGGCTGCAGCAGGGGGACACACTCTGAGAAAGGCTGGGGACTGACAGCTGCCCCAGAGTGTCCAGGAGGAAGGCATGTCCCTTTTCCCTAGAGCACATAGGTAGGTGGGTTTTGCAGCTGGACTATGAACAGCTAATGCTGTTGGCTGTAAGGACCAGGGGGCACCTCTTATTCATGGGCCCCTCTAGCAGGTGGCTAGGTGGCATGGGTGCAGCCACCAGTCCTCAGGCCCCTGATGTGGGTAGGTGAAGATCCTGCTTCATGGGCAGAGCAGTGCCAACTGTCAAGAACTTGCCACTTCACAGCTGAAACAGTTGAAGTTAGACTTCCGGTATATACCCTCTTGTACTGCGGTAATGAGGGTCTAAGCTGTTGAGATGGGCCCACACAAGTTTATGTAGGGGGAAAGGCAATGAAAGTCCGCAGATCCCTTATGCCTGTGCATAGGCAAAGGAGCTGTGCCTACCCTGGGTTCCTGGCTTCGGGGAGCCGGCAGTTTATTTTTTTCCCATTTGTTAATTTTTTCAGTCTCAAAGGAAGAGAGAATGGCTCCGGGTGTGTGATGGATCCTACTTCCGGCCCAGGGGACTCGGAAATTGCTTAAGCCTGTCCAGGACCCTGTGCAGAGCAGGGAGCAGCAAGGTAAATGAGAGAGAGGTTTTTCCCTAAGGGTGGTGTTTTTGATCCGTGCAGTAAGCCATAAACTAGTACTTATCTTTCGTTGAGAGCTGCTTTGTGGGGATATATGCCATTTAAACATGGCTGAACTATTGTCAACTGCAGCTCCCACAGGCCTCTGTGCTGTACATGTCATGCTGGACACCTGTCAGCTATGAGTGAGAGATTAGGCACGACTTATTTTTCTATAACCCACTGTTCCCTTACTGATTAACTTGCTTACTTATAGCCCATTCTCCCTTGCCCAAAACTGATTGTTATCCACCCAAAACCCATTGTTCTATGATTTGCTCCACTGCTTATTGTGCTGATTATAAATAAACTCCTGGGACTGGAGTGGGGGTCGACTCCTCAGAGTGACCCTCCTTGGCCCCACTTCTCTGTAAGAGTTGTGGCATTGGTTATTGTCTCCGCCGCCCCGACGATCTTTGCTGCTGTGACACTGCTTCTCACTGGTTCTGAGTGGCTGTGTAGAGTCTCTGATGCTGGGTCACTCCCAGTGTGGAAAACAAGGCTCCCGAGCAGGGTTGCTTGCCTGCCTCACCGCTCACCCCAGAGCTGATCAGGCCTGAAGGGTTCAGGCTCTCTCCAGGTCAAGTCTGGCAACTCCTTGCTGCTTCTGAACCATCTCTCCCTCCCCCTGCCACTCAGTCCGGTTCCTCAACTCTGCCTTTGATGTTCAGGGCTCACTGATAGCCATATATAATAGAATCACTTTTTTGGGAGGTCTTTGTTGTAAAAGGTTCCACTGGAAGTGTCTGACTACTCCGCCATCTTGGCCTGCCTCTGTGTTGGGACTCTTTAAATTTCTTTCTCAATCTCTTCTTTTTTATGCATTTATTTAGTTGTTCTACCTCTGTTTGTGTTAGTTTAGGTAGGTAGTAAGTTTCTAGAAACTTGTCCATTTCCTCTAGGTTTTCAAATTTTTTACAGTAAAATTTTTCATACTATTCTGTTATGATTCCTTTATTTTCAATTGGGTCTTTGGTGTTATCACCCATGTCATTTCTTATACAGGTTATTTGTTTCCTCTCCTGTTATCCTTTTCTCAGTTTGGCCAATGGTTTATCAATTTTGTTGATCTTTTCAAAGAGCCAACTTTTGGTCTTAACTCTTTTAATTGTTTGTCTATTCTCTATTTCATTTAATTCTGCTCTAATTCTTATTATTTCCTCACTTCTGGTGCCCAAGGGCTTCTTTTGCTGCTCTCTTTCTACTTGTTCCAGTTGTAGGGTTAATGTTTTGATTATGGCTCTTTCTTCTTTTTGGATGTGTGCATTTATTGCTATAAACTGACCTCTGAGCACTGCTTTTGCTGTGTCCCAAAGGTTCTGATAGGATGTGTTTTCATTGGTTTGATTCTATGAACTTTTTATTCCATCCTTAATTTCTTCTATAACCCAATAGTTTTTGAGCAAGGTGTTGTTCAGTTTTCATGTGTCTGATTATTTTTCCTTGATTTTTCTGTTATTGATTTCTACTTTTATAGCTTTTTGGTCAGAAAAGATGCTTTGTAATATTTTGATCCTTTGGATTTTGCTAAGGCTTGCTTTATGGCCTAATATGTGCTCTATTCTGGACAATGTTCCATGTGTATTGGAAAAGAAAGTATACTTGGCTGCTGTTGGGTGGAGTGTTCTGTATATGTCTGCTAGATCAAGTTGGTTGATTGTAGCATTTAGATCTTCTATGTCTTCATTGAGTTTCTTTCAGGATGTTCTGTCCTTCACTGAAAGTGGTGTATTGAAGTCTGCTACTACTATTGCAGAGCTGTCTATCTCTCATTTCAGTGGTGTTAGTTTGTTTCATGTATTTTGGAGCCTAGTCATTGTGTGGGTAAATATTTATTATAGTTATGGTCTCCTGGGGTATTGATCGTTTACTCATTGTATAGTGTCCTTCCTTATCCTTTGTGGTGGATTTTACTTTAAAGTCTAATATTGCCACTCCTGCTCTTTTTTGAGTGTTGTTTGCTTGATATATTTTTTTCCATCCTTTGAGTTTTAGTTTGTGTCTTTAAGTCTAAGGTGTGTCTCTTGTAGGCAGCATATAGATGGATCATGTTTTTTTAATCCAATCTGCCACTCTCTGTCTCTTTATTGGTGCATTTAGTCCATTTACATTTAGGGTAATTATTTATAGGTATGAGTTTTGTGCTGTCATTTTGATGTATTTTTTGTGTGTTGTTCACAGTTTCTTTGTTCCACTTAATTTTCTGTTTTGAGTCGTTTTTCTTTATGTATTTTCTTTTCATGTTTTTCATTGTTGTTGATTTTGTACTTGCTGAGTCTTTATATTTTTATTGTATCTTATTTTGACTTGTAGGATCATTAGTTTCCTTTCTGGTTACCTTAATATTTACCCGTATTTTTCTAAGTTTATACCAGTCTTTTATTTCTTTATATTGCCTTGACTTCCTCTCCATATGAAAAATCTATGTCTACATTTTTTAAGTCAGTCTTTTTTTTAGATGTTGTCATCTTTCAGATATTGACATCTGTTTTCCTATTTTCAGTGTTTTAGGTTTGATTTATTTTTGTGACTTCCCTATCTGTGTTGATCTCTGGTTGCTCTGTCCTGTGTTCTAGTCTTGGGTTGTTAGCTGATATTACTGATGTTTTAACCGGAGGAGTCCCTTTAGTATTTCTTGTAATTTTGGTTTCGTTTTTGCAACTTCTCTAAACTTCTGTTTATCCGGAAATGCCTTAATTTCGCCATCATGTTTGAGAGACAGTTTTGCTGGATATCTAATTCTTGGCTGGCAGTTTTTTTTTTCCTTCAAGGCTTTATATATGTCAACCCATTGCCTTCCTGCTTGCATGGTTTCTGTTGAGTAGTCCGAGCTTATTCTTATTGACTCTCCTTTGTAGATGACTTTTCTTTTATCTCTAGCAGCTCTTAAAATTCTCTCTTATCTTTGATTTTGGCAAGTTTGATTATAATATGTCTTGGTGACTTTCTTTTGGGATCTACTTTAATGCGGGTTTCAATGAGCATCTTGGATAGATATGTTCTCATCTTTCACGATATCAGGGAAGTTTTCTGCCAACAAATCTTCAACAATTCTCTCTGTATTTTCTGTCCCCCGCTCCTGACCCCCCACTTCTGGTACTCCAATCACTCATTGGTTATTCTTCATAGAATCCCACATAATTCTTATAATTTATTCATTTTTTAAATCCTTTTATCTGATTTCTCCTCAAATAACTTGGTATCAAGTGCTGTATCTTCAGTCTCACTAATTCAGACTTCCATTGCCTCAATTCTGCTCCTATGACTTTCCTCTGAGTTGTCTAATTCTGAAATTTTTTTGTTAATCTTCTGGATTTCTGATTGCTCTCTCTCTATGGATTCTTGCAGCGTATTAAATTTGTCATTATGCTGTTTTATAATCTTCCTAATTTCCTCTATTGCGTGTTCTGCATTTTGCTTTATTTGCTTCCTAATTTCTTGAAGAGTTCTGTATATTAATCTTTCTATTCTGCCTCTGCTAATTACAAGAATTTTTTTTCTTCTGGGAAATTTCTAGATTCTTTATTTTGGAAGCTTGCTGAAGCCATCATGGACTGCCTCTTTATGTGATTTGATATTGACTGTTGTCTCCAAACCATCAATAAGTTATTATATTTATTTATTTTATGTTTGCTTACTGTGTCTTACCTTCTTGTTTTGTTTTGACATGCCCAAATAGGCTGCTTGTGTGAGCTGGCCCAGTCACCAGCACTCTTGAAGCTCTAATGTCCTGTCTTCAGCTGTCTAGCCCTGCCAGTATGTGAGCCCAGGAGCCTGCCCACTCCTCCTGCGTGGATTCAGCTCAGATGTCCAGGTAGTCAGCCACCAAGTGTGTGGTGCAGGCTCTCACCTACAGTTCAAGACAGGCATGGGTGATTGGTGTAGGCCCAGACATCCAGTTGCAGCAGGGGGACACTGGCTGAGTAAGGCAGGGGGCTGGCAGCTAACCCCTACTGTACAGGAGGAAAGTGTGTCTCTGTTCCCTAGAGTGCGTAGATGAGTGGGTTTTGCAGCCAGACTATGAGCACCAAATACTGTTGGCTGTAAGGACTAGGGAGCACCTCTTATTCTTGGGCCCCTGTTGCAGGTGGCTAGATTGTGTGGGTGGAGCCACCAGTCCTCAGGCCCCTGATGTGTGTAGATGAAGACCCTGCTTAATGGGCAGAGCAGTGTCAAGTGTCACGAACCTGACAGTTCACAGCTGAAACAGTTGAAGTTAGATGTCAGGTATATACTCTGTTGTACTGTGGCAATGAGGGCCTATGCTGTTGAAAGGCACTCAAAGTCATGCATCCCTAATGCCTGTACCTAGGCAAAGGAGCTGTGCCTACTCTGAGTTCTTGGCTTAAGGGAGCCGGCAATTATTTTTCCCCTGTTAGTTATTTGTTTACTCTCAAAGGGAGGGACAGTGTTCTTATAATCCATGTAATTTGTTTTATTTTGTTATGGCAGTCATAAGGAACTAATACACACTGCACTGTCAAAAATGGAATAAGTTTCTTATATAAGATTTGTTACTTTCCTAATGCTCTACTTATATTATTCAGTGACCGCAAATATTATGCTTTTAAAATCATCTTAGTTTGAGGGAAGAGCCAAGATGGCAGGTTAGTCAGATATACTAAGCCATCCAGCTACAACAAAGACCTGAAAAACCAAGTAAAATAGATACAGATGTTAATCCTGGAACCCCAAACCTTAAATGAAGGGATAAAGTATTAGATCAGAAGTCACTGAGGTATCTGGACTAAACCAGAGCTAAGAAGTTTCCTGAATACAACCAAACACTTCAAGGGACAGAATAGCAGGAGCAGGGGTCTGAGGACCATGCTTTCAGGGGACATCTATGTCAATTGGCATAACAAAGCTTATTAAGAATATGTTCTGCAACCTACTTTGGTGAGTGGCTTCTGGGGTCTAAAAAACTTGCAAGTGGCCGTCTAAGATGCATCAATTGGTCCCAACCACCTGGAGTAAAGGAGAATGAAGAACACCAAAGACACAAGGAAAGTATTAGCCCAAGAGACAGAAACGGCCACATAAACCAGAGACTTCATCAGCCTGAGACCGGAAGAACTAGATGGTGCCTAACAGGGAAAACAACAGAGAGTCCCTAATGGAGTAGGAGAAAGGTGGGGTGCAGAACTCAAGTTCTAGTAAAAAGACCAGACTTAATGGCCTGATTGAGACTGGAGGAACCCCAGAAAGCTTGGACCCTGGACTCTCTGTTAACCCAGAACTAAAACAATTTCTGAGGCCAACTCTTCAGACAAAAATTGGACTGGACAGGGGGATATAAAATGATACTCGTGAAGAGTGTGCTTCTTAACTCAAGTAGATATATGAGACTAAATGGGCAGCTTCTGTCTGGAGGTGAGATGAGAAGTCAGAGTGGGTTAGGAGCTGGTTGAATGGACATGGGAAATCAGGGATGGAAAGGATGAATATGCTGTCACAGTACAGGGAGAGCAATTAGGGTCACGTAACAATGTGTGTATACTAACTTGAAATGTAAACTTTCACATAAACTACAACCATAAACAAACACAAAAAAGAAGTCACTGAGAAGAAGAAACTGATAGAAAATGGGGAAGGAGTAGAGATACAGAGTGGAGGTTCCCAGCCAACCACAGTACAAACCCACCCTATTACCCTCCTCTATCTAGCCCTCTCTGCCCTTTCATTCACCCATTTACTACCTCCTCCATCCCACCAGCAGCGGCCCAGAGGGAAACTGGCCCATACCTCAGTCCCCTTCCCACATGATCCAAACCCCTCTTGCTGCCTGCCAGAGCTCCAAGGGGACCCTGTCTGGAAGCCAGGCCCCTTCCCGCTGACTCTGGACCTCTCCCACCACCCACCACGGCCCTGCGGGGACCTGGCCAGTAACTCAGGACTCTTTCCAATAGCTCTGGACCTCTCCTATTGACCTCCGTGGCCCCAAGGGGACCTGGCCTGGACCCCAGGCACCTCCCCACCGGGATATGTTGCAGGGAGATTGGAACTCTTACGCACTGCTGGTGGAAATGAAAAATGGTACTACCATTTTGGAAAATGACATGGTGCCTCCTTAAAAAGCTACATACAGAAATATCATATGATTCAGCAATCCCACTCCTAAGAATATATCCTAGAGAAATAAGAATCTTCATATGGATAGATATGTGCACACCCATGTTCATTGCAGCATTATTCACAATAGCAAAAAGATGGAAACAACGTAAGTTCCTATCAACAGATGAATGGATAAACGAACTATAGTACATACACCCAATGGAATACCACGCGAGGATAAAGAATAATGATGAATCTGCGAAGCATCTCACAACATGGATGAATCTGGAGGGCATTATGCTGAGTGAAATTAGTCAATCACGAAAGGACAAATATTGTATGAGACTACCATTATAAAAACACACGAAAAGACTTACACACAGAAGGAAAAAAAAAATCTTTGATGGTTCCGAGGGAGGGAATGGGTGGGGAGGTAAAAACACTAACTAGGTAGTAGATAAGTCGTAACTTTGGTGAAGGCTAAGAGAGTACACAACACTGGAGAAGTCAGCACAACTTGACCAGGGCAAAGTCATAGAAGCTTCACAGACACATCAAACTCCCTGAGGGAACAAGCTAGTGGGCTGAGGGCTGGAAACCATGGTCTCAGGGAACATCTAGCTCAATTGTCATAACATAGTCTATAAAGATCCACTCAGTCGAATGCCTTTGCATTGTCAATAAAACACTTAGACCAAGAGGCAGTCATTCGAACAAAACAAGGGAATAAGGCATGGTTTAAAGTCAGGAAAGGTGTGTATCATGGTTGTATCCTTTCACCATACTTATTCAATCTGTATGCCTAGCAAATAATCCAAGAAAATGGACTGTATGAAGAAGAACAGAGCATCAAGTTTGGAGGAAGACTTATTAACAACTGCTGTATGTAGATGACAAAATCTTGCTTGTGGAAAGTGAAGAGGACTTGAAGCATTTACTGATGAAGATCAACGACCACAGCCTTCAGTATGGATTACACCTCAACATAAAGAAAACAAAAATCTTCACAAATGAATTAATAAGCAACATCGTGATAAACGGACAAAAGATTGAAGTTGTAGAAGATTTAATTTTACTTGGATCCTCAATCAATACCCATGGAAGAAGCAGACAAGAAATCAAACGACGCATCACACTGGGAAAATCTGATGCAAAGATCTCTTTAAAGTGTTAAAAAGCAAAGATGTCACTTTAAGGACTAAGGTGTACCTGACCCTTGTCGTGGTGTTTTCAATCGCCTCATAAGCATATGAAAGCTGGAGTATGAATAGGGAAGACCACAGAAGAATCAATGCCTTTAAATTATGGTATTGATAAAGAATACCAAACATACTATGGACTGCCAGAAGAACAAACAAGTCTATCTCGGAAGAAATACAGTCAGAATGCTCCTTAGAAGTGAGGATGGTAAGAGTTTTTTTCCCATACTTTGGACATGTTATCGGGACGGATCAGTCCCTGAAGAAGGACATTATGCTTGGTAAAGTAGAGGGTCAGCGAAGAAGAGGAAGACCCTCAACGAGATGGACTGATACAGTGGTTGCAACAATGGGCTCAAGCATAACAATGGTCATGAGGATGGCACAGGACCGGGCAGTGTTTTCGTTTTGTTGTACATAGGGTCACCATGATTCAGAACTGACTCAATGGCACCTAACAACAAGTCTGTAAAGGAAATGTTCTACCTTTGACTGTTGTAAGTAGTGACTGGGGTCTTAAAAACCTGTGAGCGGACATCTAAGCTACATCTACTGGTCCCATCCTGGCTGGAGTAAAGGAGAATGAAGAAAACCAAAGACACAAGGGAATGACTAGTCCAAAGGACTAATGGACCACAACTACCACAACCTCCACCAGACTGAGCTCAGAAAAACTAGACAGTTCCCAGTTACTACCACATACTGCTCTGGGAGGGATTACAATAGAGGGTCCTAGGCAGAACAGGAGAAAATTGTAGAACAAAATTCCAATTCACACACACACACACAAAGACCAGCCTTGCTGGTCTGACAGAGACTGGAGAAACCTTGAGAATATGGCCCCCAGACACCCTTTTAACTCAGTACTGCAGTCACTCCTGAGGTTCACTCTTAGCCAAACATTAGACAAGTCTATAGGGCCAACAATAACACGTGTGAGGGATGTGCTTCATAGCTCAATCATGTATACAAGACTAATGGGCCCACCAGCCCAAAAGCAAAGACAAGAAAGCAGGCAGGGACAGGAAACCTGGGGGCAAATGAAAATGGAACCAGAGGTGTCAAAAGAGATAGTGCTGACACTTCACTGGGTTGGCAACCAAAGTCACAAAACAATTTGTGTATTAACTGTTTAATGAGAAACTAATTTGCTCTGTTAATTTTCACCTAAATCACAATTTAAAAAAATAAAATAAAATGTACTTGAGGTTTAAAAAAAAATCACCTTAGCTTATGAATGAACGTGAAGTGTAATCCTATCACCACTTCTACTAATGCTTTACACTAAAATCAGTTTTAGAATAGTTATACAACAATAGACAGCTTTTAATATTGCTAGCCACAATTAACATATCACAGCTCTGTGAAGCCCCGTGTTAATGGTAATATTTTATAGGAAGTACTTATGGAGCTCACATATTACAGCTCAAGAATTACGTTTAAGAAGAAAATTGTCTTGGTTTCTACTGAAAGAAAAAAAAAGCTAATGGTATTAATGGTATAATTCATGCATACTCTGACAAGTGAATTAACATCTGTTCCTGGACAGATTCTATTGAATTTTTCAATAAAGTCAGGGGATTTCTTTCATGTAAGGCTGCAATAAAGACATCATCCAAGTTAGTCAAGCACAAAAAGTTCTTTTGCTTTCTTTATAAGAAGCATATAATTTACTCATATGTTAAGAGAAAATTCTATTAGGCATTTGGTTTGTTACCACTGTAATTTGTAACCTGGCATAAGTGTTACTTTCAAAATTGATTATACTTTAAATAATAAAACCAATATGCCATTTGATGTCAAGATATCTTTTAAGGGTTATACAAGAAAGAGAATCAAATAAAAAATAACTCACGTGAAAATAAAATAACGTTTAGATTATAATTTTTACTTACAAAGCCATTAATGAATTCTATTTTGAAGCTCTTTTGTAAGAAAAGCATTCTATTCTGTCCAGGATAGCTTGGAAGAGCCAGTTCTACAAAATAAGGTGAAGTAAACAGCTCCTCTGTGGTACAGGTGAATTTTAACTAGGTCATTCTAGGTACCCATGGTTTTAAGTACTACACTATAATATAGATATTTCCCCTAGAAACCTAACCTCCAGTCTGAAAGGCAGTTCCTTCGTTAATGTTGCGGTCTTGAAAAGAGGGTACAGGAAAAGGTACAACAAGTGGCTTGGACTGGGGGGAATCTGCTTCATTCATGTAATGCCAAGAATGCTAAAGCAATGTCTAACCTATTTCAAACTGCAACTTGTAGAGCGAATGACAGCTGACTGATTATACCGGCTTTTAAATAAATAAATAAGGGACACAGTGAGAAATATTAAAATTAGGGCATATAATCCAACTATGAGGATGGGCAATTTCAATGGAACCCAAAAGCCACACTGGAACAAACAGAAATGGGATGGTAAGAAAAAAAGAAATAGTAAGGAAGCTAGAAATAGTCCCTCTCAGTGTCTGCCAACTTTCAGAGTAACACTCTCTGCTTTATTAAGGCTCTTCACTCTTTAAGCCACCACCATTCTTACCAGAAGAACTAGATACCTGGGTTGAAGGTGGGTGAGAAATTTACCCCTGCCCGTGGCAATGTGGCTTCTTCCAGTCCGTTCCTTTATTTTTCCTTTCCTCCATCCCTCCTCTTGACAACAATTCCCTAGAAACCTACATTATCCATTTAATAATCCCACAGGTGTTATTCTTCTTGTGAAAAAAGGCTGAGATCACCTTGCTAAGTAAGTTCTTCACAAAATATTTAAAAATAAGGACAGTAAAATGGAGGTAAGAACAGTTCTTTGATAATGTTGTTGTTGTTGTTGTTAGGTGCCGTGGAGTCAGTTCCGAATCATAGCGACCCTATGTTCAACAGAACGAAACACTGCCTGGTCCTGCGCCATCCTCACAATCGTTGTTATGCTTCAGCCCATTGTTGCAGTCACTGTGTCAATCCATCTAACTGAGGGTCTTCCTCTTTTTGTTGATTATTCTTTGATAGAAGACATTAATTCCCTGAATAACTGTAGACTCTTCACTGTATTTTCATGATTATTTAAGAACTCTAATGTTGAGCTATGGGGAATCAAACTCATCAAAGGAGAAGGCCAAAAAAGAAGATTCAGCATTCTTCATAGGCTACAGACAGGAAATGAAGTTCTAAGGGTTTCTTTAGAAAAATAGTTTATTATTTGTAGCTTTGGTAGTTTCAATAAAAAGTGCTCTACCTCAGAAGAATGAAAAGCAGCCAGATGTTATGCCTTGTTATTTCCTACACTTTGTAAAAGTTACAGTGTAACTAGAAAATCACTATAAGAGTTCCCTCATTTATAGACATGTGACCTTGGACAAGTCACAGAGTTCAAAAAATGCATTTAAAAGTTGTTTGTAAAGTTACAAATGCAAGGCATTATTATAAATAAGGTATATACTGAATTTTTACATGGCACAATTCCTCCTGATTTACATAATTATTCAGAGCAGTTTTACCTTAAACCGATTTTTCTGTGTGTTTCTCTTCTCCCCAAGCATCGGTAATCTCATATTTTAAATGTATTATGGGAGCAGAGCATTTACATGAAATCTAAACCATTTAATATACTTGTAAATTGAAGAAACTTTCGAAATGTGAAAAAAATCGTCCTTTTAAAATTATTTAATTTGTTATTTGATGTTTACTAAAATTACTTAAATTAATGCTATTTCCACCAGATGGTACTGGAATTTTATTGGTTGTTATGTGTCACTCTAAACTATTTTTTAAACATGGAATTAATTTGACAGATAGCAATAAGAAAAGTACATACTTTAGTTTAAATACGTCAGATTAAAAGGGATGAAAAGTTAAGAAAAAATGGCTGCAATCAAAAAATATAATTAAGATTATCATTTGTCTCAAATCAAGAGAGTAAAGCACAGAGGTTTAAAAAATATAAAATAATTTCATTTAAAAAATAATGAATATTCCTTTCATAATATACTCTCACTCAATTGACGAGTATTACAGGTTAATGGAATATCTTTCTTCATCAAGTTTGAGATTTCCTTTTAGAAATTTTTTTAGCCATTTTCTCCTGAGACAGTTTTTTTTTTTTTTTTTTTAAACCATTTCCATTTCCCGTAAGCTATTGAGCTGGCTTTTCAGTTACTCTCAAGGTGACCAGCAATGTTTCTCTTTCCTCCAGATTTAAAACTTATAAAGTTATGGCCATGATATTTAAAGCTTTTCTATTTCAAGAGCGTATCTGAATTTAAACACACACACAAGAAGACAGTGCAAAGAAAATTTACTTTCCTTTAAGGAAGGATAAGTTGAAAAAAATAAAAAGGTTTACAAAAGGGTTCTGTTATCGCTGTATACTATTATGTGTCACTTTGGATAAATTTGGGTTGAGTGAAATTGTGGACAAAATAATAAGTTATCTTCATTTATGCAATGTTTATACTTCTAGAGGCACTTTCAATTTAACAGCATACTAACTTTCCATAACATTTCTATGAATTTGAACATGGAAAGAATTATAATCTCCATTCTACAGAGAGGCTAGGCCATTTTCTTAGGTCTCTTGGCTTCTACTCCAATATTCCTTCCATGACATCATACAGTCTTTCTGTATCTTTGCATACACTGGTACAGGTATCAGAAATTTACTTATCCACTTTAATTTTAACAGTATGCTTCCCCCTGAGGTTTTACCGTTTATTCTATACAGAATGAAATTAGAATAAACATTCTTACAACTGACATATGTTCATATTTTTCACTATGAAAATTCTATGAACTTACAATGTATCAGAGTTATGAAATATTTAACTACATTTGAACTAATCTCAAACCGTCCCTGGATTTAAAAAAAAAAATTAAAGTTTCTTTTTGTTATGAAAGGAATTTACATGAAAAAATTTGATTATTTCAGTGTTAGGTGTTTGAACTGAAAGCGAATTTACTGCACTTCTTTTCTATGAATTAGATCATACATATTTTTTATTGGTGGGTGGGTGTAAGTGAGGTGCTCTGGTGGCACACTGGTTAAAGCACTCAGCTACTAACCAGAAGGTTGGTAGTTCCAACCTACCAGCTGTTCTTTGGGAGAAAGATGTGGCAGTCTGCTTTTGGAAAGATTTACAGCCCTGAAAACCCTATGGGGCAGTTCTACTCTGTCCTATAGAATTACTATGAGTCAGAATGCACTCTATGGCAGTGGGTTTGGTTTTGGTTTTGGTTTGGGCTTAACCAGTTAAGTACCTGCCTACTAAGAAGCCCTGGTGGCACAATGGTTAAGTTCTTGGCTGCTAACTGAAAGGTTGGCGGTTCACACCCACCCAGTGGCTCCATGAAAGAAAGACCTGTGGATCTGTTCCCTAGAAAACCCTGTGGCGCATTTCTACCCTGTCACATGACGTCTCTATTAATCAAAATTGACTGGATGGCACCTAACAACAACAACTAACTTAAAGGTTGGCAGTTCCAACCTTCACAGAGGTGCCTCGTAAGAAAGGCCTAGTGATCTGCTTCTGAAAGGTCACAGCTTTGAAAACCCTATGGCACAAATTTCTACTCTGCAACATAGGGGGTTGCCGTGAGTTGGCATTGACTCAACAACAAGTGATTTTTTTTTTAAATGACTTTGTCTATGTATCTTCAAATTCAGTTGCCAAATGATATTCACCAAATCTAAAAGAAAACATAAATAGAATCCATAGGATTTAATGATTAATTTGAGGTAAGAGGGGAAGAATAATTAGTTAAGGATTATACTTGAGTTTCTGGTTTTAGTTATTCAGTAAATGGGGGTACCGTTTGATAAGAAAAATTATTCTCAAGGAAGACAAGGGACAAAGAGAGAAAGAGAGAGTCTTTCTGACATTTTCAGTTTGAGGTTCCTGTGGAACATCCAAAACTGACATCTAAAAGGCAGTAAAAACAGAAAAAAAAAAGAAGAAAACATTTCTCAGAAATGAAAAAGTTGGATGCATTAGAAATAGACTTATGCTTTTTCCAGCAATACAAGCAAAAGAATGCAAGATCACAGTACACTTAACACAAATTCAGTTATGACCAAAATATATATCACAGCCCACATTTTAGATGGTATAAAATCTTTGTTTTCATAACTAAAGAATTATTAATATGACTACATGTATAAAAGGAGCCCGGTGGCACAATGGTTAAAGTGCTGGGCTGCTAACCGGAAAGTCGGTGGTTTCAACCCACAAGCCATTCTTCAGAAGAAAGATGTGGGCAGTCTGCTTCCGTAAAAATTACAGCCTTGGATACCCTATGGGACAATATTACTCTGACCTCGCAGTGGTTTTGGCTGCTAACCAAAAGGTCAGCAGTTCGAATCCACTGGTCACTCCTTGGAAATCCTACGGGGCAGTTCTACTCTGTCCTATAGGGTCGTTATGAGTAGGAATCGACTTGATGGCAACAGTTTTTTGTTTGTTTGTTTCTTCTGTTTTTAAATAGAGTCATTATGTGATGATGAACCACATAAACGACTTCAATGTATATGAGCAGGAGACAAAAATACTTTTTAAGCGTTACTAGAATTAGAAGAAGAAAGGCAATTTGTAAAACACCTATCCTGAAACAATTTTAGCTTTAACTTCTCCTTTTGCTTATGACTAATCCATTGGAACGTATTTCACACTTGTTAGAAAATTCTCCATTGCGTGTTTGAATGGGTAAATGGGAGCCACTTATTTGGATATCATGTATGTTGAAAAACAACTGGCTTGAAATTAAGCTTTAAAATAAAACTAAATGCTACCTTTGAAGATGAGTTTAAAAGAGAAAAAATTCAACAATATACTTATAGGTAATGTTTGCAACTTTTTAAACATTGGCCAACTTATTAGCATTTTGAAAGTGAGTTTTATTACTTCTATTATGGCCAACCCAGCCTAGTACTGCCTAGTACCCTTCCAGGAAAAAGAAAAAGAATACACTCTACATTCCAGTACCTCTGGCAATGGTAAACACCATCCAAAGTCATATGGTCTCATTTTCTAAAGATTATGGGAGTAGAGCATCGGCCAGTATCCACTGAATTTCATCTTCTAGCAAAAATAGCAAGATGAGAAAGAAAAAAGCTATATCAAGCACAAGCATTAAGATATGAATACAGGTGCCATACATAATTGAAGTCAGTAAGTTATTATCAATAAACTTCCAATTCATCGGGCATTGTCCTGGATTTAGGAGAGGGAATACAAAAGGGAATGATATTGTCCCCGAACTTGAGGAACTACTGAAAGGAATCTTAGATCAACTACTCTAACTTCTTCATTTTTCATTTAAGACATTTGAAGCTCAATAAAGGATAAACCATTTATGCAAGGTTACACAGCAATGCTGATGCAAAAAAATAAAATTCTCAATTCAATGCTCTTTTTAAGTATATCACATTTTTTAATGCTAAAACTTATCATCTAAATAATCAATACATGCTCATTATAGAGAATTTGGGAGTTACATAAAGTCATAAGAAATAAAATAAAAATTATTCAACTGGAAATTTTGTGTGTATATCCATATAATATATTCAATTTTGTAACTGGCATATCTTAATATTAAAGTTTTATTATGAGTGTTTTCCCATAGCATTAAATATTGTTTAGAAACAACACTTTGGTTTGGCTCTTTACTAGCCCACCATTTATGTCCATCCCCACTGCTACTACCTTTTATTCAAATTAACATCTTTCACACCTGACCTATGTCATCATTTTCCATGGTCTCCCTGCTTCCACTCTATAACCAGGGTGACCAGCAAGTAATATATTTGCTTCTCTTCTGTATAATATATTCCTGTAATCAAATATAGCTGATATTGTTCTATTTCAAACTACTTTCAGAAATCTTACCCTCAAAAATAGACTTTCAAAAATAGTCTTTCACCCTAGTCTATAAATAACCTCAGACTGTTACAGTAATGTGGCGCATTACTTGGAAGACAAATGGAATCCTGATAATTCCCACAGCATTGAGTCAACCAGGTTTCTACTTGGAGTAAAATGCACCTAAGGCTCATTAATATGAAATAACATACATGATCAATGAGGTGAATGGTGGGGTATTCACTCTGAAACAAGGAAACTGAAGTATGAGGAGTCCCTGTACCTTGGGAGTTCATTTCCTGACCCCTAAATCCACCTGAAATATTCCAGTTCACTCTGCAATTGTCCATTAACACCTGGTGTATATGCTAGTTATTTAACTTGGTAACTCTAACCAAAAATCATCTTAGCATGAACACTATATTTCTGGAGTTCTCCCTGAGTCTTTTGGCTGTTATTATTATAAAAGCTAAAATTCTGTTCCTTGATCTAAAGCAACAGAAATAGTTCTACATGCAATTCTCAACACTTACATAATCAAGGGGAAAATAAATTCATAACCCCTTCTCTACCACAGATAATTTTATCCAATAAATTGCTGACACAGAAGTCACAAAACAAACACAAAAACCTATGTATGGATATCCTATGTGATTCCATACTTAAGATATTTAAAGTATTATCTAAAGCAATGGTTTCTAAAGTGTGTTATACATACCAGTGATGGTACTCCAAATAAATTTAGGTGATATACAGATTAATTTTTTAATAGTTTTGTACTATTTTAATGTTTAATAATGTGAATCTTCTATTTATAAGTAATACTGCTTTATTGTAGTGATATAAAATTTATTATACACTTACTGTAGTGATAGAAAATTTCTTTTCTAAATAAGTATATGTAAATTTTAATAAGATAGCTGAAATAAAGGGAGATACTAAGTAAATTTCATATACATTTGGTATGATGATATGCAAAAAAATCATGACATTGGGCTGATGTTTGGGACAAACTGACATAGGGAATTTGACAATTTGTGGGAACTACTAAACAGAATCTCTGACATCAGCCTCCTTAAAGGTAGTTCCAAAGAATACACGAGAAAAGAACAAATATTAAAAAAAAAGTGAAGCAAAACAAAACCCATTGCCTCTCTCAAAAATAACGATAATAATAATAATATTTAGTGAATGCTTATTAATGGCAAGACAATATTCTTAGCACTTTCTAATATTATTCATTTAATCTTCACAATAACTCTTTGATATATGGATTATTATCCTCATTTTACACCTAAGGAAACAGAACCCCAAATAGATTAAGTAACTTATCTAATGTCACAAGCAAGGATGTGACAGAGCATGAATTCAAACTTGGGCAGTCCCCTCCAGACTCAGTATTGCATCCGAAGTTAAAAAAAAAAAAAAACAGCAGAATCAAAGCAACCAGCCTGAGCATTAGTTTGTAGACTTGTTTTCTCCAAACACTGTCTGTTCTGCCTTGAGTTCACCCCTTAGTCAAACTGTTGATATTATTTATATTCAAATGAGAGAATTACAATCATTTATCTTTTAGCTCTATTGAATTTTAAACCTTTCATCATTCCATTTACTTCAACAAAAAGAAAAGAAAAATGGAAACGAAAAATCCTTCCTTGAAAGACAACTCCTGCCCACAAAAATTGTCATGAAACTTGGTACATTTTTTTCCCAACAAATAAAATACAAGGAACATTCATTAGCTTCTGGGAAGATGGAAATTTGAACAGATCTAAGATCCTGGCTTTTCAACATGAGCACCAAGAAAGCAACTAGAAATATGTACTCAATCCTCTAAGACTCTGAAAAGGTAGGTGGAAGACTGCAACAATTAGCTGAAAAATGGGGTGAAAAGAGACTTTTAAATGGTAGGAAAAACCTCTTTTCCTACTTTCCCCACCCTCCTGGCACAACATCAAGGAGGCTTCAGCAGAGCTCCAGCCAAACCATTGTATGTATTCACTAGGAAGAAACCTAATCTCTGACTCTGGAAAAAACAGGACATGTTTTACTGGCAGAATGTTCAGTGTATCGATTCTGATTGTTCTGAGATCTGACCTGAATATGAGCTCTCACTGGGCAGCATTGGGAGCAAGAAGCAAAGACTGAAAGCTGTACCTAAGAGTTTCTTGCAAAAATTAGCACTTTCAAAAGCACTGTATATATGGGGGAACTGAAAAATCTAGCACATTGTAATATTCTAATGTCCTGGATTCAACAACAAACAACAAATCATAAGTCATACAAAGTAACTGGAATTGATGGCCCATTCAAAAGAATAAGAGGAAGAAAGAAATTGTCTCTATGGAGGCTCAGATAATGGGCAGATTAGAAAACTTTAAGACAACAGCATTAAACATGCACAAATAACTAAAATAAAAAAAGAAAAACAAAAAAAAACCTAAAGGAAATCAGAAAAATGGTACACAAACAAAATGAGAATAGAAATAAAGAGATAAATACTATAAAAAGGAACCAAACAAAAATACACACAAAGTAACTGAAATGAGAAACTCAATTGAAGGACTCAATAGCAGGTCCGCAGATTTGACCTGGCAGAAGAAAAGAGTGAACTACAGTATAAGGCAATAAAAATTTTTGACTCTAAAAAGCAATAAGAGAAAAGAATCAAGACAGCTAAGCAAAGCCTAATGCAACTGTGAATCACTGTCCAGGAAAGTAACAAATGCATCATGGGTTTCTCAGAAGGAAAAGAGAGACAGAAAAGTACAAAAAAAAATTGAAGAAATAATGGAAGAAAGCTTTCCAAATTTGACCAAGGACATGGATCTATAAATCCAAAAACTCAATGAATTTCAAATAGAATAAACCCAAAGTGACCCACACTGAGACACATTATAATCAAGCTCTAGAAAACCAAAGATAAAGAATCCCAAAGCAACAAGAGAGAAGTGAATTGTCACATACAAAGGATCCTTAGTAAGATTAAGTGACAGTTTCTACTCATAAAACTTTGAGGCCTGAAGGCAGTGGAATGTTATATTTAAAGTACTGAAAGGTTAAAAAAAAAAACCTACCAATGAAGAATTCTGTATCTTTAAAAACTGTCCTTTAATAATCAGAGTAAAATTAAGACAGTCCCAGATAAACAAAAGCAGAGGAGTTGTTTACCACTTAGCTGCCCTACAAGAAATGCTAAAGAGAGTCCTTGAGATAGAAAGAAAAGTTGTCAGAAATGAAATGGAACACTTTAAGATATATATCCCAAGCATTAGTGAGCTGAAATGGACTGGCACTGGCTGTTTTGAATCAAACAATCATACGGTCTACTATGTGGGAAATGACAAATTGAAGAAGAATGGCATTGCAATCACTGTCAAAAGAACATTCCAAGATCTATACTGAATGCAACGCTGTCAAGGATGGATAATATTCATATGCCTACAAGGAAGACCAGTTAATATGACTATTATTCAAATTTGTGCCCTAACTACTAATGCCAAAGATAAAGAAATTGAAGACTTTTACCTACTTCTGCAGTATGAAATTGATCAAATACCCAATCGAAATGCATTGATCATTACTGATGATTGGAATGTGAAAGACAGAAACAAAGAAGAGGGATTGGTAGTTGGAAAATATGGCCTTGGTGATAGAAATGACACCAAATATGGCATGGCAGAATTTTGCAAGACCAACGACCTATTCATTGGAAAAGGCTTTTTTTTTTTTAACAACATAAATAGTGGCAATACAAGTGGACCTCACCAAATGGAATATACAGGAATCAAATCGAATACATTTGTGGAAAGAGCAGATGGAGAATCTCAATATCATCAGTCAGAACAAGGCCAGGGGTCAACTGTGGAACAGACCATCAATTGCTCACATACAAATTCAAGTTGAAGCTGAAGAAAATTAAAACAAGTCCACAAGAGCCAAGGTACAAAATACAGGATATCCCACCTGAATTTAAAGACCATCTCAAGAATAGATTTGATACACTGAACATTAATGACCAAAGACCAGACAAGTTGTGGGAAACCATCAAGGACATCATACATGAAGAAAGCAAAAGGTCATTGAAAGAACAGGAAACAAGGGAAAAAAACTAAAATGGATGTCAGAAGCTCTGAAACTTGCTCTTGAACACAGAGTAACTAAAGGAACAGAATAAAGGATGGTATAAATGAGATGAACAGAAGATTTCAAAGGGCGGCTTCAGAAGACAAAGTGAAGTATTATAACAAAATTTGCAAAGACCTGCAGTTAGAAAACCAAAAGGGAAGAACGCGCTTGGCATTTTTCAAGCTGAAAGATCTGAAGAAAAAATTTAAGCCTCAAGTTGCAATACTGAAGGATTCTATGGGCAAAATACTGAACGACACAGGAAACATCAAAAGAAGATGGAAGGAATACACAGAGTCACTGTACCAAAAATAATTGGTCTATATTCAACCATTTCAGGAGGTAGCATATGATCAAGAACTGAGGACACTGAAGGAAGAAGTCCAAGCTTCACTGAAGCCGTTGGTAAAAAACAAGGCTCCATGAACTTACAGAATGCCAATTGAGATGTTTTAACAAACAGATGCAATGCTGGAAGTGTTCACTTGTCTATGCCAAGAAATTTGGAAGACAGCTACCTGGACAACTGACTGGAAAAGATTCATATTTGTGCCCATTGTAAAGAAAGATGATCTACAAGAATGTGGAAATTATTGAAAAAGATCATTAATATCACAGGCAAATAAAATTTTGCTGAAGATAATTCAAAAACAATTGCAACAGTACATTGACATGGAACTGCCATCAAGTCAGATTCAGAAGGGGCATGGAACGAGGTATATCATTTCTGACATCAGGTGGATATTGGCTGAAAGTAGAGAATATCAGAAAGATGTTTACCTGTGTTTTACTAATAAATGATGGATAACACTGCAAAGAATGGGAATTCCAGAACACTTGATTGTGCTCCTGTGGAGTCTGTACATAGACTAAGAGGCAGTCCTCCGAACAGAACATGGGAATACTGCATGGTTCAGGATCGGGAAGGGTGTGCATCAGGGTTGTATCCTTTCACCATACTTATTAAATCTGCACGCTGAGCAAATAATCTGAGACGCTCAACTATATGAAGACGAGCGCAGCATCAGAACTGGAGGAAGACTCATTAACAACTTGAGATATGCAGATGAAAGCAACAGTACTTGAAGCGCTTACTGATGAAGATCAAAGACTACAGCCTTCAGTACGGATTGCACTTCAACATAAAGAAGACAAAAATCCTCACAACTGAACCAATAAGCAACATCATGATAAATGGAGAAAAGATTGATGTTGTCAAGGATTTCATTTTACTTGGATCCACAATCAACACCCATGGAAGCAGCAGTCAAGAAATCAAATGAAGTATTGCATTGGACAAATTTGCTACAAAAGACCTCTTTAAAGTGTTAAAAAGCAAAGATGTCACTTTAAGGACTAAGGCATGCCTAACTGAAGACATGGTATTTTCAATCACCTCATATGCATGTGAAAGCTGGACAATGAATAAGGAAGACCGAACAAGAACTGATACATTTGAAGTATGGTATTGGAGAAGAATATTGACTATCCTTTGGACTGCCAGAAGAAGGAACAAATTTGTCTTGGAAAAAGTACATCAAGAACACTCCTTAGAAGCAAGGATGGCAAGATTTCCTCTCATGTACTTTGGACGTGTTATCAGGAGGGACCATTCCCTGGAGAAACATATCATGCTTGTTAAAGTAGAGGGTCAACGAAAAAGAGGAAGATCCTTAATAAGATGGATTGACACATTGGCTGCAACAATGGTCTCAAACATAGCAAAGATTGTGAGGATGCTGCAGGACCAGGCAGTGTTTCCTTCAGTTGTATATGAGGTCCTTGTGAATTGGGACCAACTCAAGGGCACACAACAACATAAGTAATGCATCTGATTTCGAGATTTTTTTTAATCTTTAGTTTTAAGAATTGAAACTATAATGTGTCTTCACATGTATGTCTTTGGTCTCATCTCTGTTGGGTTTATGTCAGCTTTTTAAATCTTTAGATTTATGTCTTTTGCCAAATTTAAAAAGTTTCCAGCCATTATTTCTTCAAATACTCTTTCAGCTTCACTCTTTTTCCTTCCCTTCTGGTATTCTGATTATAAAAAGTTGGATTTTTTGCCATTGTGCTTGTTCAGACTGGATAAATTCGATTAAGCTTTCCCCAAATTCACTGATTCTATCCACTTGTTTTCTTTGCTCTCCTATTGAGTCCATTCAGTTAAATTTTTTAAAATTTCAGTTTTTTTATTTTTCTGTTATATAATTTCCTTTTTTAAAAAATAATTTCTATTTCTTTGATGAGGTTTTCTATTTTTTCATTTGTTTCAACAGGTTTTTGATTGCTTGTTGGAGCATTTTTGTAATGAATACTTTAAGATCCTTGTCAGATAATTTCAACATTGGATTCATCTCAGTCTTGGCATAAGTTGATCATATTTTTTCGTTCAAGATGAAATTTTCTTAGTTATTTGTATGGTGGGTTATTTTTATTGCACCTTGTACATTTTAACTGTTATGTTAGGAGAGTCTCAGTCTTATTAAAATATTTAATTTTATAAGGCAGTTTAGCTTTTTAAGTTTAGCACATGGGACCTGGCCTAGTTTTATGGGCTGTGGTTCCAACTATACTTTAGTTTTCAGAACTTTTGTGGTGCTATTTTGGTCTGCCTGGTTTATCTGTTTCCACTGGGGCTTCCACTAGTCCCTGTTACTTCTCACTGAGGGACCATAAGTGGTTTACCCACGCCAGGCTACCTGGTGCATCTAGATGGAAGAGAGTTTCCAGCATGCCGTGATGAATAGCAATTCCCAGGTCTGGCAGCTTTCTGTGAAGGGATCCGTCTTGCTAGTTCCACCAATATGACTGATATCTCTGTGGGAAAGGAGCATCTCAGGCCCATGGGGACAGAAAAGTTTCCTCATCCAGACACTTGTTTTCTCATATCCCCTTACCTAGCACATAATATTTTTATTGGTATCTGAACAAAGGTAGTGTAATTCCATTGATAAATGTATTCTTATTCTTATGGGTCAAAAATAAATATGTATGTCTAAGAATCATTTCAGTGGAAAAGTTTTAGTTTTGTTCCAGAATTTGTGAGGTTTTGTTCTAATGTTCTTGAAAACAGTATCATATTTAATTATGAGACAGAGTCTGGTTTATCTTCCATGTATTTGGAAGCACTAATACCTAAATTGTTATAAGCCTGGGGAACTTATTCCATCAATATCTTTGAAATTATAAAAACAGGGGGATTTAACATGATCAGCTTGAGGTACTGTAATATATAGGAACATGCCAGTATCACTGTAGTGACGTTTTTACTAATTTGACTAAGTCAGCCTCTATTACCTCATTGAGAGAATGAGTTGTGTGATCTGTGCCTTTAATCTTTGTGATATCATTAGCGGCTGAAAGTTTTAAAATGTCTTTAATCTTCTTGATATCATAAGTGGTTGAAATTTTTAATGAAATATAAACGAGGCCTAAAAGTAACTTTGGAGAATTGTTGCATGGGAAATATGATCACACTGTATTTTTTTCCTTTCTATACCTCCTAATCTTCTGTATCACTCCAAGTGTTTTTGTATTTCATGCACATGTGCTCTCCTAGTGTGTCATGTTTTTAGGTTTAACATTTTAGAAGATAACCTCCATTTTATGCATTTAGTGTTTAACTCAAAATTATTTGGTGCAAGATTGCACCAAGTGCTCCAGTATGAAACAACTGTGTACAATGAGACAACGTGTCTCATTTCAGAATAAAAATATAGTTTAGTGAATCAGCAACTGTCCAAATGTGAAAAGATTTTTGGGATGTCTAATTTAGCACCTACAAATTTAATAAACACACCCCTTTTAGAAATTATCATTCTTCATTTGTGGTCCAAAAATTACACTGTAACAGGCCATATTGTTACACTGGATGTGCAAAATATATATAGCTAATGACTCTGAACATTCTGATTGTTGCTTTTAGTATGTCTTAGTAAACATTATTTAACTAGGAAAGGTATATCCTTCATGGTTTAATATATTGTATAAACTCAGTTAAAAATGAGAAGAATGTAGCTTTTCCCAATATTACGTGTGTGTGCTTGTGTATAATACAGTGTTTATAATACATTTGTATGTAAATATTGAATTTAAATTTTGAAACATGAAAAACAAAGCTACAGAAAAATTACCTTATTTCAATCAATGTATACTGAAGTTCAGTTAATATTTTAACTAGTTTCCATTGTGTGATGTATATCTAGTCATAAGCTTATAAAACTAAATCTCTTAATACAAGATTGATAGACTAGTAAACATACAATCATTATTTCTAATAAATCATGTAACAGCTGGATTTATATGTGGCTAATTAGCTTTATTTGTTAACTTATATATTTGTTTGCCCTACATAGAATTAAAGGGAACATTTCCATTTGAAAAAATAACTTTCAAAACCATATCCCTAATTAATATTTTATTCAACATCAGTAAGTAATATGCTCATATGCACAATTCTAAGATTAAGGGGATTAATCTTTGACAATAAGAAAGTTTAGGCCAAACTGTACAAAATAATATATTATTTCTAGAAGCTAAATTGAAACAGTGAATAATCTAAAAAGTCACCTTTTCTTTCTATTACCCATAACAAAGTTATTGTCAGAAGTTTTACTTAGACACTACCCTGTGTTAGTAATTTTACAATGTGCCAAAACTCACTTATGTCGTCTTATTTTAGTGATTTGGAGAGTGAACAAAGGGATTAAAATAGTTAAGTGAGAATAAGGCATTATTTTTCAGTTGGATGAGATTAAGTCATTCATAAAATTTAACTGACTCAACATATAATGATATCTAATATATTATATTCCAGAAGAATGCTGCTAGCTGTAGTATTGATGTCAAGGTCTATGTATAAAAATGGGTCAGTTTTTAAATAAATTTATGTTTATTCCAAATAAGTGGAATAAAGTACAACAGTGCAATGAAAATGTCAATTCACCACTATACCCCCATTCTTCAGTATAGTATCTTGTATTTAATAGGTATTCAACAATGTTCATAGAAAAAGGGAGGAAAGAAGAGAAGAAGGAAAGGAAAAGTTCAGAATATTTTCATTTACAAATTTTCCAAATTACCTCCTATAATAATGATAATGGTGCTGATAATTGTTATTTCTTCAAATAGACCTTAATAGTATATACTGCAATAGTTAAGCCTTGAGCTTTGGTGACAGGCAATAATTGGTTTAAATATTTATTACTTGGTATATGTGAGATTTTACAAGACTTATTAATTCTACTGCCACCATCACCACCACCACCATAACTACTACTACTATTTCTACTACAATAAAAAGACTATTTACAAAATAATCTTAGTTGCCTTTAAATAATGAATCATCTTATGTATTTGAAATAGATTTTTACATCTAACATTTCAACTTTAGACAATTTTCCCAGAACATATCTCTTGTTAAAAGTGAGGCCTAGGGATGTGAACTACATGTAGCAACTGGACAGCATCCCCCATTCCTCAGCCCCACCATGATGGTGTGTATGGTGGTCTGCATTGCCAGAAGAGCTGGCTAGTGCCAGGGCAGGCAGTGGTGACCTCTTTCTCGAAGGTTTTGGAGTTACACAGTTTGCAGAGAAGGCTTGGTCCAGCAGAACCCTGATAGGTTCAAACAAGTGAGGAGATTTTGGCCTTTTCCTAGTGCCGTATCAGTGCCAACAGAATCAAAGGGACAGAGAGCCCTTTGGAATCAGCCTGACCACTGACTGACTTCAAAGATAGCAGAACTGGAACTCACACTTTACAAAAAGTAGCTTGGAAAAGGCACTAAACAAACAGTTAATGACAGTCTACATCAAGTAATAACAGTAATACCCAAGAAGTGAAAAAATCATACACTTTCTGTACTCTGCTATTTGTCTTTCTCACTGAAGTAAAAAAAAAAAAAATCTTATTTGAAACACTATAAGGACAATGGCTTTGTATCAGAATCCTAGATATCCATGTTCTGGAAGGCAGTCCTTTCAACAATAGTTAGAGGAGTTTGCTGAGCAGACAGATGATTACAGCCTTCAACAGTTAGAAGAGAAAATTATAATTCCTTGGGAATGAGAAGACTCTGAGTTCTAGAATTACCACAGTATAATATTAAAGTGTCCCAGGTTCAACAAAAAAATTACGAGGCATACAAAGAAATAGAAAAAGATGGCCCAATAAAAAGAACAACATTAATAGACAGAAATCAGTTCTAGGGAAGCCCAGATAATGAGCAAAATAGAGGATTTTCAAAAAACAACATTAAATATGTTCAAAGAATCTAAAGAACAAAGACAACAAACTAAATGAAATCAGGGAACAAAACGAGAATCTCAATAAGGAAATAGGAAATATAAAAAAGAACAAAACAGAAATGCTAGAGCTTAAGAGTACAATAACTTAAGTGAAAAATGCAAGAGGGATTAAACAATATATTTGGGCTGACAGAAGAAAGTGAACTACAGGAAAAGGTGATCAAACTGCTTGAATCCCAAGAGAAACAGGAGAAAAGAAAAAAGAAAAATGAATAAATCCAAATGGAATTGTGAGACACCACCAAGTGAACCAACATATACATCATATACATCATGGGAATCCCAGAAAGATAGCGGAGAAAGAAAAGGGCATGAACAATATTTGAAAAAATATTGATAGAAAACTTTCCATACTTGAGTAAGGAGCTGAATCTACAAATCAAGGATGTCCAACAAACTACAAGTAGAATAAACCCAGAGAGATCTACACCAAGACATATTGTAACCAAAATCATGAAAACAAAAGATAGAGAGAATCCTGAAAGCAGCAAGAGAAAAGCCCAGTGTAACCTATGTGGGATCTTTAATAAGATTAAGTGCTGATTTGTCCTCAGAAACTTTGGATGCCAGAAGGCAATGGAATGATATATATAAAGTGCTGAAACAACAACAAAAACCTGTTAACCAAGAATTCTTTATCTGTCAAAACTGTCCTTCAAATACAAGGGTGAAGTCAAGATATTCTCAGATAAACAAAGCAAAAACAGATCTCCTTTGCAATAAATCCTAAGAGAGTTCTTCTGATTGAAAGGAAAGGACACTAGATAGCTACTTGAAGCCATGCAAGGATGAAAGAGAGAGAAAGAGAGATCTCCTGTAAAGAAAATGAGGTAATGGTGTGGGCAAATAAAAAGGCCAGTTTTATGGTATCTTCAGTTGATAACTTTAGTTGTTATCTTCTACAAGCTTTATAACAGCAAATTCATAAAAAATAAGTATAAATTGATATTAACAGAAATATGAGACATAAGGATGTAATTGGTGACAACAACAACAGAGATGGCAGAAAAGTGATATAGGAATAGAGTTTTTGTATGTTACTGATGTTAAGTAGGTAGCAAGTTAAACTAGGTTGTTATAGATGTAAGATGTTAAATGTAATCTTCATAGTATTGACAAAATATCAAAAAACTACATGCTGAAAGTAAGAAGGCAATCAAAAGATTTTAATACAAAAAACCAGCTAAACACAAAAAAAGACAAAATTGCAAGAAATGAGAGACAAAGACAAAAAAACAATTGGCAAAATGACAGAAGTCTTTATTGGTACTTACCTTAAGTATAAATGGATTAAACACTCCAAGCAAAAGACAAAGGGTGGCAGAATGAATTAAAAAAAATAAGCTCCATCAATACGCTGTCTACAAGAGACACACCGTAGGTCAAAGGACACAAACAGACTGAAAGTGAAGGATGGAAAAAGATAATCTATGCAAATAGCAACCAAAAGAGAGCAGGGTGGGCCATATTGATTTCAGAAAAAAAAATTCAGTCAAAATAAAAACATTATACAATGATAAAAGGGTCAATATATCAGGAAGACATAATATGTATAAATATATATGCATAATATATACAAAATATATAATGTATGCAAAATATATAACCTAACATCAGAGCCTCAAAATATATGAAGCAAACACTGCCAGAACTGAAGGGAATCATAGCTCTACAGTAATAGTTGAGGACTAAATACACCACTCTCAATATTGGACAGAACATCTAGAAAGAAGATTACTAAGGAAATAGAAAGATTGAACATTATAAACCAATTAGAGCTAACAGGAATATATAGAACACTTAATACAAGAACAGAAAAATATACATTCTTCTACAGTGCACATGGGTTATTCACCAGCATAGACAATATGCTAGGTCACAAAACAAGTCTCAATAAATGTTAAAAGACTAAAATCATTCAAAGTATATTCTCCAACCACAAGAGAATGAAACTAGATATTAATAACATAAGAAAATCCAGAAAACACAAACATGTAGAAATTAAACAACATACTCTTAAACAACCAATGGGTCAAGAAAGAAATTAAAAAAATACTTACAGTTTGTAGTGCAATGAATTACTTAATATTGCCCTTCTAGTAGTGGTCTTTGTGATTCACACACAATGATTGAGTGGGACTATGCAAATAAGGTATACAGAACCTCTGATGGCTGGAGTTACATGTCAACTTGGCAGGACCATGATTTCCAGTATTGTGTGGTTCTCCTCCGTTTTATGTGTTATGGATCCTGACCTCTGCATGTTGATGAGGCAGGATTGGTATAAGGTGTGTCTTGGATTGCAGCCTTGCAGGAGGAAATGACTCAAGCCCCACCTTTACTAAAGTTACAACCTTCCCTGAGGTGTGGCCTGCGTCTAAGATGTATGTGTACATCCTGGTGAGGCTCTCTCTTTGTGCATCTGGATCTCACGTCCAGTTCGTGATCAACTGACATCCCCAGAGGCCTGCTGTCTGACCTGCCAATTCTGGGATTTTCCAGCCTCCACAGCCCTTGGGCTGGCAGCCTACCGTGTGACCTGATTAGCCAGCTTCCAAAGACTTGTAAGCCATCAGCCTGTGGTCTGAACTGCCAGTTTGGGTTCCTCAGCTCCTGCAGCCACGCACCAGACCCATGAATTTGGAACTTGTCAGCCTCCACAACCACTTGAGTCATTTCCTTTATAAGGTTCGGGAGTTCTGTGAGATGTTGCAGAGAATTAGGTAACCTAAAGACAGAAGGGAGAGTACTGAGGGTAGAGGGAGTAGTTGATGTTAGAGATGATGGAGAACTACAGCAGCTTGGAAAATTTGGACATTAGTGGCATCTTTAACCTCCGTCTCATAGGAAACAGCTTTGTGCTGATCCTTATAAAAGAAATTATTTGTTTAGAGTTGAACTAAATGAAAACACAACATACAAAAACCTTTGGGATGCAGCAAAGACAGTGCTCAGAGAAAAAAAATTATAGCAATAAATGCCTACATTAAAAAAGAAGAAAAATCCAAAATCAACAGCCTAACACTACAACTTGAGGAGCTAGAAAAAGAAGAGCAAACTAAGCCTAAACTTACCAGTTAAAGAAATAACAAAGATCAGAGCAGAAATAAATGAAATACAGAACACAAAACAATAAAGAAAATCAACAAAACCAGAAGTTGCTTCTTTGAAAAGATCAATAAAATATGCAATTCTTTAGCTAGATTGACAAAGAAAAATAAGAGAGAAGATACAAATGACTAAAATAATGAATGAAAGTGGAGACACTACAATTGACCCAGTAGAAATAAAAAGGATCATAACAGAATGCTATTATCAATAGTATGCCAACAAACTAGATAATCCAGATGAAATTAATAAATTTGTAGAAACACATAATCTATCTAAAGACTCAAGAAAACCCAAGGTTGAGAAGGGAGAGTGTTGACATATCATGGGGTTAGTAACCAATGTCACAAAATAATATGTGTACTAATTGTTTAATGAGAAGATGGTTTGTTCTGTAAACCTTCATCTAAAGTACAATAATAAAAAAAAATTCTACAGCACTTTGTAAAAAAAATAAATAAATTGACTCAAGAAGAAATAAAACATCTCAACATCCCCATAGTAAGGGAAGAGATTGAAACAGTAATCAAACACCTCTCAACAAAAAAATTTTGGCTCTGAGGGCTTAACCAGGGAATTCAACCAAATATTTAAAGAATTGACACCAATTCTGTCCAAATGCTTACAGAAAATAGAGTAGGAAGGAACACTCCCTAACTCATTTCTACAAGGCCAGCATTACCCTGACACCAAAGCCGAAGACCCATAAGAAAAGAAAATACCAGACCAATTTCCCTTATAAATATCCAAACCCATTGCTGTCTAGTTGATTCTGACTTATAGTGACCCAATATATAGGATAGAGTAGAACTGCCCCACAGGATTTCCAAGTAGTGTCCGGTGGATTCGAACTACCAACCTTCTGGTTAGCAGTTGAACTCTTAACCAGTGTGCCACAGGACTCCCTTATGAATACAGATGCAAAAATTCTCAACAAAATACTAGCAATCCTATTCCAACAGCATATTTTTTTTTTAAGTATACACCATGACCAAGTGGGATTTATTCCAGGAACTCAAGAGTGCTTCAACATTAGAAAATTGATCAAAGTAATACACCACATTTATAGAACAGTAACAACAAAAAAAACACATGAACATCTCAACTGATGCAGAAAAGGCATTTGATAAAATCCAACAGGCTTTCTTGATAAAATAACAAGCTAGGCATAGAAGGGAAATTCATCAATATGAGTATGGCCATTTATAAAAAACCAACAGACAACATTATACTCAAGGGAGAAAGACTGAGATCTTTCCCCTTAAAATTGGAAACAAGATAAAGATGCCCATTCTCATCGCTACTATTCAATTTTGTACTGGAATTCCTAGCCAGAGCAATAAGGCAAGAAAAAGAAAAAAAAGGTACCCAAATTTGGAAGTAAGAAGTAAAAGTATCCCTAGTCACAGATGACGTAATCCTATACATATAAATTCCCAAAAAATCCATAATAAAGCTTCTAGAACTAATGGAAGAATTCAGAAAACTGCAGGGTACAAGATCAACACACAAAAATCATTTTGGTTTATATACGCCAGCAATGAGCAATATGAAAAGGAAATTAAGAAAACAATTCCATTTAGAATAACATCTAAAAGAATAAAATACCTGGGAGTAAATTTAACCAGGGATGTAAAAAAAAAAAAACTTATACAATAAAAATTATAAAACACTGTTAAAAGAGATTAAAGAAGACCTAAATAAATAGAAAAAAAATTCCATGTTCATGGATTGGAAGACTTAACATTGTCAAGATGTCAATACTACCCAAAGCAAATTACAGATTCAACACAATCTTGATCAAAATTTCAACTGCCTACTTCATAGAAATGAAAAAAAAAAAAATTTCTCAAATTTATATGAAATTGCAAGGAGCCCCAAATAATCAATGCAATCTTGAAGAAGAACAAAGTAAGAGAACTCACACTTCCAGATTTCAAAACATATTATCCTGTTGCCGTTGAGTCAATTTTGAGTCATAGTGACCGTATAGGACAGAGAATTGCTGTCATGGATTGAATTGTGTCCCCCAAAAAATGTGTGTAGCAACTTGGCTAGGTCATGATTCCCAGTATTGTATGATTGTGTAATCTGATGTGATTTCCTTATGTGTTGTAAACTCTATCACTATGATGAGGTTATATGTGATCTCCTTATGTGTTGTAAATTCTATCACTGTGATGAGGTTATGCTGATGAGGTTTACAAGATTAGATAGTGTCTTAATCCAATCTCTTTTGAGATATAAAAGAGAAAAGCGAGTAGAGACACATGGGAACCTCACAGCACCAACAAAACAGTGCCGGGAGAAAAGCATGTCATTTGGACCTGAGGTTCCTGTGCTGAGATTCTCCCAGACCAAGGGAAGACTGATGCATCACAAGGACTTTTCTCCAGAGCCGACACAGAGAGAAAGCCTTCTCCTGGAGCTGATGCCCTGAATTTGGACTTGTAGCCTACTGAACTATGAGAGAACAAATTTCTCTTGTTAAAAGACATCCACTTGTGGTACTTCTATTGAAACGGCAATAGATACTAAGACAATTGCCCCATAGGGTTTTCAAGGCTGCGATCTTCACAGAAGCAGATTGTCACAGCTTTCTCTCTTGGAGGGGCTGGTGGGTTCAAACTGCTGACCTTTCAGTTAGCAGTTGAGGGCTTAACCACTGTGCCATCAGGGCTCCTATACAGCTATAGTAATCAAAACAGGTTGGTACTAGTATAACAGACACATGGATCAATGGAATAGAATTGAGAATCCAGAAATAAACCCACAGTTTACAGTCAACTGATTTTTGACAACAGTGCTAAGTTCATGCAATAGGGAAAGAATAGTCTCTTTAGTAAATGGTGTTATGACAACTGTATATCCACATGAAAGACAACGATGCTGGATTTATACCTCACACCATACATTAAAAGTAACTCAAAGTGGATCAAAAACCTAAATATAAGAAGTAAAACCATAAAACATCTAGTAGAAAACAGAGGGATATAGTTTTGGGACCTAGTTTTTAACAGCGGATTCTTCGATACGACACCAAAAGCACTAGCAACAGAAGACAAAATAGATATTGTGGACTTCATCAAAATTAAAAACTTTTGTTCAATACAAGATTTAGCAGCAAAGTGAAGAGACAACCTACAGACTGTGAGAAAAGAATTGGGAACCATATATCAGTTAAGGGTTTAATATCTAGAATATATAAATAACTCCTGCAACTTAAATGGTACAACATAAGAAGAAAAAGACAAACAATCCAATTCAAAAATCGTCAAAGGAATTGAATAAACATTTCACCAAGGAAGATATACAAATGGCGAACAACATCATTAGCCATTTAGGGGTATGTAAATCAAAACCACAGTGAGATACCACTTCACTCTTACCAGGATGGCTAAAATTTAAAAAAGGAAAACAACAATGGAGACATCGGAACCCTTATCCATTGCTGGTGGGAATGCAAAATGGTACAGTGGCTATGGAGAACAGTTTAGTGGGTCTTCAAAAAGTTAAACATAGAACTAGAATACAATCCCACAATTCTACTCCTAAGTATATACCCAAGAGGTTTGAAAGCAGTGACAAAAACAGACACATGTAAACTAATATTCATTACAGCACTATTCACAATAGACAAAAAGTGGAAACAACCTAAATACCTATCAAAAGATAAATGGAATTAACCAAATCTGGTACATACATACAATGGAATATTACTCAGCCATAAAGAGAAATGAAGTACTGATATGTGCTACAACATGGATAAACCTCTAAAACTGTATGCTCAGTGAAATAAGTCAACCACAAAAGAACCAATATTGTATGATCTCATTTATATGAGATAACAAGAATAGGCAAATGTATAAAGACCAAAGTTTATTAGTGGTTACCAAGGGTTGTTTAGTGTGATTAATGTGATTGATATCATGTGAAAAACATTGAATTGGCAAATGATGTATTATATATATATTTTTACAATAATTAATTAAAAAACAAAGTGAGGCCTAGGGAAAGTGGATATTACTGTCCAGTTTCTACGTGAGCATAGGAGCTCTGGATTTTTACTTTTATAAATACACAATTTGTTGAATTGAATGCCCCAAATGTACCTGGTTTTTCTTAAAAAAAAAAAAAGTTAGGAGAAGACTTTTAGCAGCTTCCAAACAAGATATTTAAAATTAAATATTACATTTTTCAGGTAGAATTGGCCAATTGACCTTAAAGATAATTTAGACCAACCCCCTTATTTCACCAATGAGGAAAATAAGGCTTAAAGAGGTTATAAGTCTCAGTTAGTTAGTGGTAGAGCCATGATTAAGAAGCTAAGTATTGAAAATGATAGTCTAGTGATCTTTCCATTATAGGGCATTACAGTATTTCAAAGAAGATAAGAGTTTAAGTAAATGCCTGAGTCAAATTGTCTGATGGTTCTACCAGTCAAATGGTCTGATGGTGGGTTATTAATGTTTATTAAGTACAATTATTTTCACAAAGTCAGTTACTAACTTAATACTAAGGGATACGTTTATGGATTATCCCTTTCATGAACAAATTATTTTACATTTGTAACTTTTTGGAGACGGAATGTTTTCTCACTAACAAAATGCATGCTGAATCATTGAGTGTTGGTAATCTTTTGTTATATAATACAGTTTTTTTATGTGGTACACATATATACAAGTGAACTCTGGAGGTAAGAATAGTGGAATGATGCAGGGAAAAATTGTTTTTTCTTTTTTTTTTGGTAAATGTAACATCATTACATAACTGCCAAATCACTGTGAATCATGGCCCAGCAAAGTGGACACACAACCTGAACCATCACGACAGTATAATACAAATACCATACCTCCAAACCAATACGAGACTACACAAGGGGACACATCGCATGATGCCAGCCTCATGTAAAACCAAAGCCCCAAAAGGAAGTGCTGTTGTGTGAACACTACCACTGCAACAAACTACTTCTTACTGTAACCAACAGGGTTTAACTGTTTCCCCTTCCAAAATGTAACCGATGGGGTTAAACTATCCCCCCCTCCTCCTCTCATTCCAGCCAGGCTCTCTGAGTTCCTGATAAGACATTTCTATGTTGTCTGTGTAACAACACAAGGTCGTCTTACTGCCTCTCTGCCCAAGGCCGCTTCACTACTAATCAACCGCCCCTCCCCCATTCTGACATGAGCAATAAGCCGCAAAGCTGGCTTTAGATAAACTTCATGTGTCATACCCACCAGCCATCATATTACAGGCCCACTGCACCCCCATTCATGTTAATTAGTTCTTTAAATTGCCCGCCTATTTCCAGAAACTTCATGAATTATGCATAAGTTCCCTATCCCGAACCCTATAACTGCCCTAAAACCCTCAACTTCGGGGAGCTTGATTTTAGATGTAGTCTCCAGCTCCTTGCTTGACCGGCTTACAGTAAAGTCCACTTTCTCTCTCTCAAAGGCCTAGTGTCTCTCAACTGACTCAAGAGGTCACAATGGGCAGGACCCATTCCCATTGTGTTACATTACTGCAAAACATTGCAGCTCAGAAACCAGAAGATAGGTCCTTGACAATTTGCACAAAACATGCATGCAGAACGTCAAAGACGTTACAACTTGTGCTTACACTGTATTTATCCAAAAAAAAAGTTTTTCACGTGAATATTACCTAATCCAGAAAGCCGCACCTACCCAATAACACACACACACACACACAAAAAAAAAATGCTTGCAAGGCTTATCTCACTGTTCAGAATTCCAAATAGCCAAAAAAATGTAATTGATACTTATTTGTACCTGTGTACATGAAGTTTGTCAAGGATGCTGTTTACACTGTATTTCACCTGAAAATAACTTATACAGTTGAATACTACCTAATGCCAAAAATTGCACTCTCCCAATAACACAAAGGAAACAATAAATGTACTTACAAGCCTTATCTCGCTGTACAGATGGAAAAAGAGACAAAAGTCATTCACAGTCACCTCTCCTGGTTGCAGCACATCTTGCAATATGGTGCCAGAAACTTCCTTCTGGTTTACACAGTTACAAAAGATCCTGCCCTGACGTTAGTATGTATTAAAAATGTTACAAAAGCATACCTATACACTTAAGAGGTGAAAAATGTGAGTGGTACTTATATATACCAGTATACGTGAAACAGTTCTAAAATTGTGACCAGATGTTAAGCAACAATCTGATATTAAAAAGTCATCTAAATTCAAATGGAAAATGAAGTCATTGACAAAAGCCATGGCCACATAGATCAAAATCTGATTTCAAGCCTAATCATAACTATTACATATTTCTTAGAGACACAATTACAGATTTTTTTTTCTTTAAATGATGATTAGAAACAAAAACCCCTACTTCAGCTATGAATATTTGTATACCATGAAAACAGCACTAAGGTAATATAAAGAACTAATGGACTTCTCCACTAACAAATCTCCACTCTTGGAAAATTCCTTAGAGAAATGTCCTAAATGCTTCAAATTCAACCTGAAGTTCTGCAAAGACTCATAAAGATAGGCTGTAAACATGCCCAGTGTAAATAATATTCTCTGCCTGCGTGTGCACACACAGATTGACTTATACAAAATTTTACAAGTGTACTATGTCCTAAAATGTCTAAAATGTGACAAAACTTAAATATGTCAATAGCCATGTAATGAAATTTTAATCCCTAAATAGCTTAGATACACTAGTATTATAAAAAATATACCAAACAAACTTGCCATACCAGATAAAAATGGATTGGAGATGCACGAATTTATTTTTCTGTTTCCTTGGCTCCATTGTAGTCAGCACATATTTTGAAAAAGATCATTAATCATTAACCTTTTTTACTGCACCTTAATGGAGCACACTTATTTATGAACATATTGTTGAAGAAATGAATACTCATATTATCACAGCAAGTGAAATTATGTTGGTTCCTTTTTAACCTTCTCTTTAACCCTGCCCCTTTCCTTACAATTCCCATTCTTATTTTTATTACTAGGCAGGGATCTAGCAACTAATTGAGTACAACTACATATGGTGCTAATTTCTTATATTTTTGTATATAGTACAAGTTTCCCTTCCAGCTTTATCTCCTCCAATCCCCCAGGCAGCCTAGTGCAGGGAGGATAAAGGCCTATTGAATGCTACTGCTGCTCTTGTGCCATAATATTTCCCTCCAAAATATGGGTACCAAGGCTAATCTGAGAAAAAGGTGGGTAATAGGACAAGATATGAAGGGTTCCAAAAGGTCTTGCCTTGCAGAAAGAAATTGCAATTCCCACCATTAGAGATTAGAAGACACAAGGTGAAGTTCATCTTTATTTGAGCTTAACCCACTAGCTCAGTGGTTTTTAACTTTAAGGTGTGTTATAATGTTCTGGGAATCTTATTTCAAATGCAGAATCTGGGGCTCCATCCCCAGAGAGTCTGCTTCAGTAGACTGATCCAGGATTCTTGAATTTTTAAAAATGCACCTCTCCTCTCCATATCCCAAAAGATTCTGAAGAAGAAGGTTAACTAAAAAAAAAAAAAAAAAGTTGAGAAATAGACTTAGCCTCTCCCACTGGCTTAGATTAGTTACTTAACATCTAAAGCCTGTGGAATAAAATACTCCAAACACAGAAGTCAGAAAATTTGAGTTGTGTAATGCTCTGCCACTACTTTTGTGGATTTGGGCAAGTAAACCTCTCTGGATTTTACTGAAATTATCTATAAAACAAAAGGGGCACACTATGATCATTCCATATCCAATATTCTACAGTTCTGTTACACAAGTGAAAAATCATCACATGGTTTTTTGTTTGTTTTGTTACACAAAAGCCAGAAATCATAACCCTGTATGGATGAGCCCATAGAGCCATGGTTACTATCATAACCAGGGGAAAGTCAAAAATCTGAGCAGTAAAATGACCTATCAAGTACATGTATGTGACAAATGGGTTGTCAAAAAGGGATTTCCGGGACTTCCGGAAACATGGCACTCTAGGCAGAAGCACCACACCATCTCTCCACAGCAAAGATCCAAAAAAACTAAGTCAAACAGAGAAAACAGCAATCTTGAAACCCAAAACATCAAATGAAGAGATAAAGAACTCAGTCAAGCTCCAAGTGGAATAAGAAACTGACAGAGAACAGACAGCAAGGAGATATACATGGAGAGGTCCTCTATCAGCTAACACAGCATGGATCTGCCATCTTGGACTCCTATCAGATACCAGCAAACAGGGCGTACAAGAAAGCAGCCTCACAGAGCTTCCAGCAGGAGACAGAACAACCTGTAACTGGTGATATACGATTTCTCACCCCCAACCCTTTTTTAACTCTACTTGGCCTCCTCTGCTTCCCGCGGCCACAGTCTCCTGGCTGGGAAACACCGGCTGCTTGGATCCCACCCGCCCACACTGGCCGACTACCTGAGTGCCATTTTTGGCTGCTGGGGTTGCTTTTTTCCACTTCTTTTGATTGCTTTCTTACCTCTCACCACCTCCCCCTCCTTTCGCTAAAATACCTGGCTCCGTGCACAATCTTTGCTTCTTCCTGATGGGCTGCGGAGCTCCATTCGAGTGTGGAACTCCTTCCGGGTCCGTCCGTGCTGACACGTTGGTGGGATCCTGTGGCTTTTGTTTGTTTGTTTGTTTTCAATTGTTTGTTTGTTTCCTTTTTCTTTTCTTGAGTTGGGGGCCCATTCTGGCAAGACAGTGCCACGCGGCTTGGGATCTACCCCCTCAGCTTGCACAGACGTGCAGAGGGATCCCTGAGTACATTTTTTTTTGTGTGTTTTTTAAATATTTTTGGTGGGATTTTTTTTGTTCTTTTTTTTTTAATTTGTTTTTTTTCCTTCTTTTTCCCTTTTTGTCTTTCTTCATTACTCAGTTTCTCGTCTCTCCGTACCTTCATTCTCTTCCTCCCCTGAACACCAGGCACTCAATACCTCTACACCTCCTAGCCAGGCTGAACTTCAACACCTGGGAAAAACTTCCTCATACCTCATAGCCACACCGGTGGGATCCCTGGGAGATTTGCTGTTCTTTGTCCTTTCTAATTTTTATTTATTCATTCTTTTCTTTTCTTTTTTTCATTTTTCTTCCCCTTTCTGTTTTTCCCCATTTCATAGTCTCTCATCTCTCCATTCCAATGGAAAGCTCCCCTAGCACTCTTTTTTGTTTGTTTGTATGTTTTGGCTCCTGTTCCTCTCCCCTGTCTCCAATATCCATCTTAGCTCCACACATAACAATCTCCCCTCTGCATCCTGCTTACCTGCACAGTGCGCTTAACATCACACCACCAAGCAGCACAGGCACGGCCTACCAGAACTGGCCCTGCACTGATTACCAACCCGCCCTGGTGGCCACAGTAAGTGCCACAAACAACCCATCCCAGCAACTCCTCTTCAGCTACACCTGCCCTGATGTACCACAGCTGAGCGACTGACCCTGTCAATTGGAGAAGGAGGTGAAAATTATCGTGCCTACAGACGAGCAAACAACAAAGAATGCATAGCCTGCCTGCTCAGACATAACCAAATGAAACAAAAAAGCAGGATGAAACAAACAAAAAATATATCAAGCTACAACTACCAAAGAAGAGCAGGAGTGCCATTACTAATCTCAGATAAAATAGACTTTAAAGCAAAATCCACCATAAAAGACAAAGAAAGACACTATATAATGATTAAGGGGACGACCCATCATGAAGACCTAACCATAATAAACATCTATGCACCCAGTGACAGGGCTCCAAAATACATAAAACAAATTCTAACAGCACTGAAAAGAGAAATTGACAGTTCCACAATAATAGTAGGAGACTTCAACACACTACTCTCAGTAAAGGACAGAACATCTAAAAAGAAACCCAGCAAAGATACAGAAGACCTAAAGGGCACAATAAGACAACTTGACATCGTAGACATATATAGAACACTCCATCCAACAACTGCAAAGTACACATTCTTTTCCAATGCACATGGAACATTCTCCAGAATAGACCACATCTTAGGCCACAGAGCAATCCTCAACAAGATCCAAAATGTTGAGATAATACAAAGTATCTTCTCTGACCACAATGCCATCAAGGTAGAAATTATAACACACACAAAAAAGACCAAATTTACTGGCCTGAAAGAGACTGGAGAAACCTCGAGATCATGGCCCCAAAACACCCTTTTAGCTCAGTGGTGAAGTCACTTCCGAGGTTCACCGTTTAGCCGGGGATTGGACAGCCCCATAAAACAAAATGGGACTAATGAGGCACAGCAGTCCAGGGACAACGACTAGAAGGCAGAAGGAGACAGGAAAGCTGGTGATATGGAACCCAAGGTTGAGTAAGGGCAGTGTTGACATATAGTGGGGTTGTTAACCATTGTCATAGGGCAACATGTGTACTAACAGTTTAATAAGAAACTATTTTGTTCTGTAAACCTTCATCTAAAATGAGAATAGCAGCACAACTGGAAGAATGTAATCGATGTCAGTGAACCATGCATGTAGAAATTTTTGAAATTGTGTATCTTTGGCTATGTACATCTCCCCCCAACCTCCAAAAAAAAAGGTCAAGAAGGGAGAGGGTTGACATGTCGTGGGGTTGTTAACCAATGTCATAAAACAATATGTGTACTGACTGTTTAATGAGAAACTATTTGTTCTGTAAACCTTCACCTAAAGTACAATTTAAAAAAATAATAATTTTCAATACAGTAAAAAAATAAATAAATAAAAGGTCCTTGGTTATTTAAAAAAAAGGGGGATTTCCACCAGGGACGTAAAACTGGTTTCACCACGGTACACCTCTCTGTAGTTCTGCATATTCCAAACATGTCCCCATCCATATCCGAAATTCTAATATAGTGGAAGAAACACAGAGATTTATATTAGAATGAAGATGTGCCCAGGGCACTTTTATTTTTACACACCATTAGTAATTTTTCACGCTCACATTAGGCTATTATGAGGCATTTATTATTTACTGTTAAAGCACATCTGGAAATTTTATGTAAAGTTCCAGATTTAAAACCATGATCATTGCATGAATAGACATATAATATAATCTGATGGGAAAGACACTCATTATTTTTGTCATTGCTCTTTTCTTTGGTTCCTACTGGACTCTAATTTAAAATTAAAATAGTAGCTACTTCTTGTTCTCGCTCTTTTAGGGATAAAAAACGTATTTACAAAAATTGAAAAGAACATTTTCTATACATTGGCTTTTACTCACAACAATTAAAGAAAAAGCTCTGTATCAACTCAGTAAAATATACACCCACTTCCTAGCTGCAGATGTTAATTCATAAATACTACAAAACTGCTTCATTCTAAATGTTTCTCATCCAGAAAACATCTAGGTTAAAAGAGAATCATTTTCTATTACTCTACACAAATGCCACAGCAAGGTTAAACTGTTTCTAAAAAGCCAAGTAATCTTTAAGAGAACCAACCGAGTCTGGAGAATTCCTTAAATCTTCTTAATAGCACCAGTGTTAATATCAGCAAAGAGATAGGAGTATTCAGAGACATATTGAAGGATTATGAAATACCTCTGTGACTGCCTTAAATTTCAGAACAAAATGTTCTTTATCATCCTCATCATTTCTTCCTCCAAAGAAATGTAATTTTTTGGAACTTGAATGGCATTGGTCAGAGACAGACTCAAAGTACTAAGTGTAAGAACATTCATAAAGTATGGTGTTTGGAATTGAATATGAGGTACAAAGAAGCTGACCTTATATTCATCATCTCGTAAGCAAAAATTCATGGAATGACAAAAAACTGTACAAGAATGTTTACAGCAACTCTATCCATAATTGTCAAACACTAGAAACAACCCAAATGTCCTTCAATAGGGGAACAGATAAACATACTGTGGTTCATCCATGCCATGTAGTGATACTCAGCAATATAAAGGAACAATTGATGCACGTAACAACTTGGATGAATCTCAAACGCATTTGCTGAGTGGGAGAAGCCAGTCTCAAAAGGTTACATACTGTATGATTTCATTTATGTGACTGTTTAAAAAAATATAAAACTATAGAGATGTAGAACAGATCAGTGGCTGCAAAGGGTTGAGGTGGGGGAAGCAGCTGTCTACATAAGGATAGCTTAATGGAGTTTTTCACGGTAATGGAACTGTTCTATATCCTGATTGTGGTGGTAATACTAAGCCTCTATACATGTGTTAAAATTCATATAATTGCACATTAAAAAGGTCAATTTTATTGTGTTTTTTTTTTAAATAATTAAAAAAAATAAAATTGTGTGGAGCATCATTCTATGAAAGGTGCATAGTAAGCTGGGACCAGGTAAAGCTCATGTGTTGCCCTTGGCCACGAAACAAAGAACTCTTCACAACTGCAGGTAAAGCCCCAATACTATATCAGATTTCCTTTGTGCTACTTGGGAAAGCATTTATTTATCTAGTTTTCTTTCCATTCTTGAGAATTAAAAATGTCATTCTGAGTGAAGAAAAACTAGTTTCGGAAACTCTTTTTAAAGAATTGTAATTAACTTTGTCAATTCACACTGTAGTAATCATAATTACATTAACCATAATTATATCAATCTATGGCACTCTGAGCCAAATCACCTTCAGAATATTCTTTACTATGCTAGCTAACTAACATAAAGAAGAGAGTAAGGAGAATCAAAGATGATGAGGTCTATGTCAAAACAGGACTTGGCTTTAATTTTGGGAAAGGCAACTACCCAATATCAAAACTTGTTTGGGGGGGCAGTCAGAACAGTTAAGTAATTTTATTATGGGGGAAACTAAAAAATCATAATTACTCAGCTACTCAGTTGTTGAACATTTTTACAATGAATCTGATTCCTTCCCGTGTGTTATATTTATTGGCTATACATTGTGGTAGGATTTGCTAAGAATGTTCACAGCTGTCCCTGGGCCCTGCAGTTGTACAGTAAGTTAGAACCAATAAGATACATAACCATTTAATTTTTTTTAAAACAAATAATTACATGGAAATCTTACAATGCTCCATAAAATTATGGGAAAATCCATGCATATTTTACTTCTTTTCAATTTACCTGTTCTCATGGCTTTTCAGATCCCTGGTGGCACAGTGGTCAAGAGCTTGGCTGCTAGCCAAAAGGTTGGCAGTTCGAATCCATCACTCGCTCCTTGGAAACTCTATGGGGCAGTTCAGATGACTACCTCCCTTTTCTCATTACCAACCTCATCCTACCTGACATTCTACTTACCGTATATAATGCCCCAACTCCCAAGAGAAGTTTATGAAATTTAGAACATCACTGAAAAGTACTGGTTCATAGTCTTCCAGGAAAACATGTTAAATTAACTTCTTTTGGAGGTGCACTTACACTATTCTTGCCTTTAGACTACTGTAGTAGGCAGTATCTAAGAGGGCACTCAATTATCTCCAACTCCTGGTTTCCATGCCCTTGTGTAATTTTCCTCCTCTTGAGTATGGGCTGGATCTACTGGCTTGCTTCTAACAAACAGAATATGATGAAATCTATGGGATGTCATTTTCAAGACTAGGTCACAAAAGATTGTGACTTCTGTCTTGATGGTACTTTTGGCATCTTGTGCACTCTGATGAAGCCAGCTGTGATGTTGTGGACTACCTTATGGAGGGGCCCACATGGTGAGGAGCTAAGGGCAACCTCCAGCTAACAGCAAGCAAGGAACTAAAGTCTTCAGTCCAACAACCTGCAAGAAACTGAATACTGACAACCGTATGAGTGAGCTTAGAAGTGGATCCTACCCCAAATAAGCCGTGAGATGATTGCTGCCCCCAGCTGACACTTTGATTGCAGCCTTGTGAAAGATCCTGACCAGAGGACCCAGTTAAGCTATGCAGATTCCCGAACCAAAGATATTGCTGTTTTAAGTCACTGAGTTTGGGGTAATTCATTATGCAGGAATAGATAACTCATACGTGTACCAGTAAGTAAATCAAAGTCACAGTGTTCCAAATAATTACCAGAAACTTGTCAAATGTTATTTTTATATACTGTTTATAAGTATAAGGTGGAATTTTATTCCAGGATTATTAAATAGGCTCCGTTATAAGTCAGTCTCACTTATATAATAGTCATACAGCTGAGTCCTGAGGGTGAAGAAGCAACAGGGCTGAAAACTTTGTCAGCTTGAATTACCAAGATTGCTTATTTAAAACATACACAGAGTAGGAACATGAGAGGTCTAGCTGTTCCCCTTCCACAAAATCACAACCTCTTCTATGCAGTGAATCAGAGGAAGTAAATACAGTCAACTTTTCTTTGATCAATTTTCCTTTAATTACTGGGTATCTTGAAGGTCATTAATACAAAAGGAAATTTTACTGTACAAAACTGAAGATGCATTTAACAACTATGTATAAATACTTACTATGTACCAGAAACTTTACTTTGTTCTACAGATACACAGAAGAATGGTACTTACTCTTTAGGGGCTTACAATATTTTATAGAAATTTAGAAAGTGTAAGAGTATGGACTTACTGTGTAACAATTCCTCTTTATTTTCTTTTCAGGAATATTTTTATATTTATTAGTAAGGTACAATTTATGCAGTAAAATTTAGCCTTTTCATTTAAAGTTCTATAATTTCTGTCAAATGTATACACTCATGTAACTACTACCACAGTCAATATACAGAATGGTTCCTTCACTCCAAAATAATCCCTTGTGCCTATTTGTAGTCAGCCAGTAACTACACCCCAGGCTCCGGCAACTACTGACCTGTTTTCTGTAACTATAGTTCTACCGTTTCCAGAATACCATATAAATGTCTCTTTTAACTTCTGGGCAACATGACACTATAGTCAGAAACACCACGCTGTCCCTTCACAGCAAAGATCGGAAAGACTAAGTCAGAGTCACACCTCAATCCTGAAACCCTAAGGATCAAATGAAGAGATAAAGAACTCAACCAAGCACCGAATGGAATAAGAAACTGACGGAGAACAGAGAGCAAGGAGAGATACATGCAGAGGTCCCCAGCAGCTACCGCAGCACGGATCCTCCATCTTGGACTCCTATTGGAGATCAGCGAACAGGGGATATGAATGAAAAAGCAGCTTCACCAAGATTCCAGTAGGAGACAGAACAACTGGTAACCAGTGATATAGGCTTTCCCACCCCCAACCATTCTTCCCAACTTAGCCTCCTCTGTTTCCTACAGCCACAGTCTCTTGGCCGGAAAGCACAAGCTTCACCCCGATGTCACTTGGATTCCACCCCCAGGCACTGGCTGGTTCCCTGAGTGCCTTTTGTTGGCTGCTTTTGTTGCTTTTTCCCCCTTATCTAGATTTTTTCCTTACCTCTCAATCCCCTCCTTTCTCTAAAATACCTGGCTCCATGCTCCATCTTTGCTTCTTCATGAAAGGCTGCAAAACACCGCTTGACCGTGAAACTGCTTCCTGGCTCGTACCTCCATGCTGGTGGAACCCCTGGGGATTTTTTGTTTGTTGGTTTGTTTGCTCTGATTTCTTCTGTTTTGATTTGTTTGTTTCTTTTCTTTTTTTTCCCTAAGCTTGGGAGCACTTTCTAGGTGGGTAGTACTGCACAGCTTGGAAGCTATTCCCTTACTGTGTGCAGACAGAGAGGGAAATCCCTGGGGGCATTCCTTTTTTCTTGTTTTTTTGTTTGTTTGTTTGTTTGTTTTCGGTTTCTTTGCTTTGTTTTCTTCTCTCTTATTCCCTTTTTGTCTTTCTTCATTTCCAGTTTCTCTATTCATTTTTTCTTTTACCATTTTTCTTTTTTTTCATTTTTGTTTTTCCCTATTTCTCGGTCTTTCATCTCTCCACTCCAATAGCAAGCTCCCTTAGCACTCTTTTTGTTTGTGTGTATGTCTTTGGATCCTGTTCCTCTCTCCTGTCTCTCATCTTTCCCATACCCATCTTAGCTCCACACATCACAATCTACCCCCTCCTTCCTGCCTATCTGCACCATACACTGAACATCACACTACCAAGCATCACAGGCATGGCCTACTGGAACCTGTCCTGCACTGACTCCCAGTCTGCACTGTCAGCCTTGGGACGTGCCACAAACAACCCATCCCAGAAACTCCCCTTCAGCTGGACCTGCCCTGCTGTACCATACCTGAGTGACTGACCCTGCCCATTGGAGAAGGAGGTAAAACGTATCATTCTTACAGATGAGCAAACAACAAAGAATTCACAGCCTGCCTGCTCAGACATAACCAAATAAAACAAAAAAGTAAGAAGAAACAAACAAATCTACAATCAATAAATGAGGAAAATAACCACCGAATGCCCCAAAGACAGCAGACAATATCAAAACATTTACAAAAACAGTACAGGATGGATCCAGAAGGCATCGAAAATAAAACACCAGATGATCTCAGTACAAGAAAAGGCACTAGACCTAACTGATACGGAATTCAAATCTCTAATATTCAGAATTATCTAAGAGATGAAGCAAAAAGCTGACAAAAATGAGAAAAAAATAGACAAATTCACAGAAAAGGCAGACAAATTCATGGAAAATACAGACCAAAAAAAAAAAAAAAAAAGGAAGAATTCAAGAAAATAACAGGAACAAAATGCTAAAATAAATTCACAACTAGAAATCATACAAAAACAACAATTAGAAATCCAAAAGATAAACAGCAAAATTTCAGAAATAGTGTGATAGAAAGGCTGAGGAGCAGGATTGAAATGATGAAAGACAGGATCAGCTAAATTGAAGACAAACACTTGTATACAACTCTGAGGAAAAATCAGAAAAAAGAATGAAGAAAAATGAAGAAACCCTGAGAATTATGTGGGATACAATCAAAAGCAAGAATCTGCAAGTGATCAGAGCCCGAGAACAGGGGGAGAAAACAGAAAACACAGAGAAGATCATTGAAGAATTGATGACAGAAAACACCCCCAATATCATGAAAGATGAAAAGCTGACCATCCAAGAAGCTCATCGAACCACAAAAAAAAAATCACCAAGGCATATCATAACTACACTTGCTAAAACAAAAGACAAACAAAGAATCCTGAGAGCAGCTTGAGAAAAACAAAAAGTCACATACAGGGGAGAAACCATAAGAATAAGCTCAGATTATTCGGCAGAAACCATGCAGGCAAGAAGGCAATGGGATGACATATATAAAAACTTGAAAGAAAAAAAAAATTGCCAGCCAAGAATAATATATCCTGCAAAACCTTTGTTCAGATATGATGGTGAAATTAGCTCATTTCCAGATAAACAGAAATTAAGGGACTACGTAAAAACCAAACTTATAAGACTTATTAAAGGAAGTCTTTCAATCTGAGAACAAACAACATCAGACCACAAGCTGAATATAGGACACACGATTGTATTAGCCAGATACCAAAGTAGGAAATGAACTCTTAAGGACTATACAAAACCAAAATAATTAAAACAAGAAACCAGAGAGGTTAATCTGGAAATGACAACAGCATCAGAACAATAAAAGAGGGAATAAACAGTGTAGGTATAGAACCTTCTAATGGAGAGGAAGGGAAGGTGATATGAAGTAATAATAGACTGGTTCAAATCTAGAAAGAGGGGGTAAATTTTAAGGTAACCACAAAGAAAGTTAGCAAAACTACTCATCAAAATCAAAAAGAAAAACATAAAGTGTCAATAAAAACAAAACATACAAAAACAAAAGAAATGAAAAAAAAAAACCACAAACAAAACTCAGCACAGGAGAGTAAGAGGAACAAAGACAATGTCAGCACCACAAATAAAAAGCACTACAAAATGCAATCTCACTCCTAGGAACATATCCTAGAGAAATAAGAGCTGTCACATGAAGAGATATATGCACACCCATATTCATTGCAGCACTGTTCACAATAACAAAAAGATGGAAACAACCTAGATGCCCATCAACAGATGAATGGATAAAAAACTATGGGACATACACACAATGGAGTATTATGCAATGATAAAAAACATCAATGAATCTGTGAAGCATCTCATAACATGGATGAAACTGGAGGATATTATGCTGAGTAAAATAAGTCAATCACAAAAGGAAAAATATTGTATGAGACCTCTACTGTAAAAACTCATGTAAAAGTTTACACACAAAAAGAAACAATCTTTGTTTGTTACGAGGGATGGGAGGGGTGTGGGGGGGAGTAAAGAGACAATAGATAAGTGGTAACATTGGTGAACGGTAAGACAGTACACTATACTGGGGAAGCCAGCACAACTTGTACAGGGAAAGGTCATGGAAGCTCCATAGACACTTCCAAACACCCTGAGGGACTGAATTACTGGGTGGAGGGCTGTAGGGACCATGGTCTTGGGGAACATCTAGCTCAATTTGCGTAACACAGTTTATAAAGACAGTGTTCTACAGTCTACCTTGGTGCGTAGCGCCTGGAGTCTTGAAAGCCTGTGAGCAGCCATCTAAGATACTCTGCTGGTCTCACCCCTTCAGGAACAAGGGATAATGAAGAGAACAAGATACAAGGAAAAGATTAGTCCAAAGAACTAATGGTCCACAGCTACCTTGGCCTCCACCAGACTGAGTCCTGTGCAACTGAATGGTGCCTGGCTACCACCACAGAATGCTTTGACCCAGATAACAATAGAGGGTCCTAGACAGAGCTGGAAAAGGATGTAGATGAAAATTCTAACTCACAAATGAAGACCAGATTTATTGGCCTGACAGACTGGAAATACCCAAGAGTATGGACCCCAGACACCCTTTTAGCTTAGTGGTGAATTCATTCCCGAAGATTACCCTTCATCCAGGAATTGGACAGCCTCATAAAACAAAATGGAACTAACGGGGCACAACAGTCCAGGGACAAGTACTAGAAGGCTGGAGGGGACAGGAAAGCTGGTGATAGGGAACCCAAGGTTGAAAAGGAACAGTGTTGACATGTCGTGGGATTGTCATTGTCATAGGGCAATATGTGTACTGTTTAATGGAAACTGTTTGTTCTGCAAACTTTCATCTAAGGTACAAAAAAAAAAAAAAACAATTATCTATGTGAGACTAAATTAACAACAGCAACTGAAAAGGTTTGATGGGAAGCCTAGAGGGCAGTGAGTTGAAGATAATGGTCATGGAATAATTTGGAAAAGGATAGTGAGAATAGCAGCACAACTGGAAGAATGTAATCGATGTCACTGAACTGTGCATGTAGAAACTTTTGAAATGGTGTAACTTTGGCTATGTATATTTTCACAAAAAAAAGGTCCTCCAAGATTGAGAAGGGAGAGTGTTGACATGTCGTGGGGTTGTTAACCAATGTCATAAAACAATATGTGTACTGACTGTTTACTAAGAAACTGTTCGTTATGTAAACCATCTAAAATACAGTAAAAAAAATAAAGAAAATAAATAAATGACATCTATCTCGGACTTTTCTTTTTTCCTTTCTTTTTAATGACCTTTTCCTTTCTTCATGTGTGATGTCCCTGTTGTCATTCCACAAATGGTCATTAGTGTTCTATGCCTCAAATTTATTCTTGAAATTGTCTCTAAATTCAGGTGGGATATACTCAAGGATGTACTTCGGCTCTCATGGACTTGTTTTAATTTTCTTCAACATCACCTTGAACTTGCATGAGAGTAGTTGATGGCCTGTTCCACAGTTGGCCCCTGGCCTTGTTCTGACTGATGATGTGGAGCTTCTCCATGGTCTCTTTCCACAGATGTTCTCAATTTGATTACTGTGTATTCCATCCTTCAAGGTCCATAGGTATAGTTGCCATTTATGTTATTGAAAATAGGTATTTCCAATGAGTAGGCCATTGATCTTGCAAAATTCTATCATGTGATCTCCGGCACTGTTTCTATCACCAAGGCCATATTTTCCAACTACTAATCCTTCTTTGTTTCCAACTTTTGCATTCCAGCCACTGGTAATTATCAATGCAGTGAATACAAAAGAGATGTTTATTGATTTTTTTTGACTATTTAAAGGCATCCAATTGTGTAGATCATAACAAATTATGGATAACATTGCAAAGAATGACAATTCCAGAATTTGTGCTCATGGGGAACCTGTACATAGACCAAGAAGCAGTTGTTGAACAGAACAAGGGGATACTGCGTGGTCAAGAAAGATGTGCATCAGGACTGTATCCTTTCAACATACTTATTCAATCTGTATGCCGAGCAAATACTCCAAGAAGCTGGATTATATGAAGAACATGGCATAAGGATTGCAGGATGACTCATTAACATCCTACAGTATGCAGATCACACAACCTTGTTTGCCAAAAGTGAAGAAGACTTGAAGCACTTACTGATGAATATCAAAAACTACAGACTTCAGTATGCATTACTTCTCAAAGAAAACAAAAATCCTCACAACTGGACCAATAAGCAACAGCATGATAAATGGAGAAAAGACTGAAGCTGTCAAAGATTTATTTTACTTGAATCCACAATCAACACCCATAGAAACAACAGTCAAAAATCAAATGGTGTATTGCATTGGGAAAATCTGCTGCAAAAGACCTCCTTAATGTGTTAAAAAGCAAAGATGTCACTTTAAGAACTAAGGTGTGTCTGACTCAAGACGTGGTATTTTCAGTTATCTAATATGCATGCGAAATCTTGACGATGTAAAAGGAAGACTGAAGAAGAATTGATACCTTTGAATTATGGTGTTGGTGAAGAATATTGAATATACCATGGACTTCCAGAAGAAGGAACAAATCTGTCTTGCAAGAAGTACAGCCAGAATGCTCCTTAGAAGGGAGGATAGTGAGACTTTGTCTTATGTAAATTGGACAGGTTAGCAGGAGGAACCAGTCCCTGGAGAGGGACATCATGCTGGGTAAAGCAGAGGGTCAGGGAAAAAGAGGAAGACCCTTAATGAGATGGATGGACACAATAGCTGCAACAATGGGCTCAAACAGCAATGATTGTGAGGATGGTGCATGGGGTTGCTATGGGTCAGAACTGACTTAATGGCACCTAACAACAACCATGACACTTTAAAAATGTCTATACTATTTTTCATTCCCACCAACAATGTCTTAGAGCTCTAGTTGCTTCACATCCTTTTCCACACTTGGTATTGTCAGAGTTTTCTTCTTGTTTTTTATTTTGTTTTTCTTTGCTCTGTTTTCACATTCTAATAGGTATGCAGTGTTATATCACTGTGGTTTTATTTGGTATTTCCCTAGTGAGAAATGATGTCGAGAATCTTTCATCTGCTTATTGGCAATCTGTATATCTTCTTTGGTGACATGTCTGTTCAAACTTTTTCCTGTTTTTTTAATGAAATAGTCTGTTTTTCATTGTATTGATTTAGGAAGGTTTCAGGATACAAGGTGAACAGAAAATATAATTGTATTTCCATATACTAGCAATGAAAAAAATGGAAATTATCATTTACAATAGCACCAAAAGTATGAAATACTTAGGTATGTATCTTAAAAATTACAGGCAATATTTTCAGGCTGAAAGCTACATAACTCTTACTATGTATTGAATTGTGTCCCCACAAAAGAAAAGTAAAAGTCCTAAACCCTGTACCTATAAATATAACACTGTTTGGGAGTAGGATTTTTCTTCTGTTATGTTAATGTGGTCATAATAGAGTAGTTTGGTCCTAACCCTAATCACTTTTGAGTGATGTCTTATGAAAAGAGCAGAAGAGACACAGACACAGGGTAAAGACAGATGCCATGTGAGGAACCATCCACAAGCAAAGGAACACCAAGGATTGCCACCAAACACAAGAATTAGGAGAGAGACACACAGAAGGAATAAACATGGCCAAGATCCTGATTTGGACTTTTAGACTCCAAAACAGTGAGAAAAAAATTTCCATTCTTTAAAGCCACCCACTCATGATTTTTTTTGTTAGATCAGAATTAGGTAACTAAGACAGAATTTGGTACCAGGAGTTGAGTACTTCTCAACAAACACCTGAAATGTAAAATTGGTTTTGGAATTAGGTAATGGGTACAGACTAGAGGAATTCTGACGTGCTTGATAGTAAAGTTAGATTGCCTTGAAGAAACTGTTGGTTGAATAATGGACCTTAAGAGCAACTCTGATGAGGGCCCAGAAAGAACTGAGAGTTGTGGGAAAATCTCTACAATAATGAATAGGATATTTCTAGAAATATGGCTGTTAAATGAACTTCTGGATTATAGCACTTTTCACAATATCCAAAAGGTGGAAACAACCAAAATGTCTATCAACAGATGAATGGATAAACAAAATATGTTATATACATGCAATGAAATATAACTCATCCATAAAGATAAATTAAGTCCTGATGCATGCCACAACATGGATGAACCTAGAAAACATGCTGAGGAAAATAAGTCAGTTATAAGAGGAAAAATGCTGTATAATCTCACTTATACGAAATAAGAAAATACATAGAAACCAGAAATTATTAGTGGTTACCAAGGTGTAATGGATTGAATTTTGTCTGCCGCAAATATGTGTTGTAAATCTTAACCACCTTACCTGTGAATGTAGTCCCATCTGGGAATAGGGTTTTCTCTGTTATGTTAACGAGGCCATATCAGTGTAAGGTGTGTCTTAAGGTAATAACTTTTGAGATATAAAAAGAGCATACTAGGTGCAGAAACAAGGGGGCCCAGATAGGGGAAGACAGATGCCAAGTCACATGAAGATTGCCAAGGAATAGAGGAACAGAAACTGAAAAGAGACAAGGACGTTCGTCTGAGCCAACAGAGAGAGAGCCTTCCTCTAGAGTCAACACGCTGAATTAGGACTTCTAGACTCCTAAGTTGTGAGCAAATAAATTGTTGCTCCTTAAAGCCAACCACTTATGGTATTTCTGTTATAGTGGCACTGAGAAACTAAGACATCATGGATGGAGCAGGCAGAGCCGAGATGGCAGCTTAGTCATATGCACCATAAGGTCACTCTGCACCAAAGACCCAAAAAATAAATAAGTGAAACAGAAGCAGATGACAATCTGGGAACCTTGGACATCAAAAAAGAAGGTCTAAGAACACCGAACATAGATTGGATGGAAAAAGAGAGTGAAATCAGTGAAAGAGGAGTAACACAGAATAGAGGAGCTCAGCCAGTTGTCCCGGTCTGACTCAGCCAACTTAGGAAAAAGCCAGTAGCGACCCCATGTGAAGAAAACAGCAAGACAATTTCATGACTTTCCCAAAAGGGACAGAGACTCTCAATAGACACACAGAAAGAAGTAGAGACAGGGAAGGTGCCAGGTTCAAGAACTGGAGATACTCAGGAGCAGCGGCCCCTGACCTCAGGGGTGAGTGGTGTGCACGAGGTGGTGGACCTGCGAAGTGTCAGCAGGAGCTCTCCCACCCAACCAGCCTGAGGCACCTCCTTCCCTTCTTGCACTTGAGAGAGGACAAGTTCTGCTCACTGACTCCAGCAGATGCAAGGTGCCCCAGCACCCACGTATCCTAGCTGAAGGAATGCACTTCCCCTCACCAAATCCTCCTGATCAGAGGCAGCAGAGGGTCCCATACACTGACCTACTTGACTGGGGGACCACAACAGGAGCCTATCCTCTTTCACCCTATTCTACCAACTTCGTTCACTACCCCCCTTCCCCACCCGACAAGCACGACTAAGCGTGCCCCCATGCATGTGTCTGCCCACCACCTACTCCCTTCCCAAGGGCCCAGTGAAGGGCAAGGGCAGCAGGACAGAGAGAGCTTGCTCACCACTCCCTCCTCATTATCCCCACCTGGCGCCAGGTGACACCTCTGTGCATGCATCTGCCAGGCACAGCTCCATCCCTTAACCTGCTAAGCAAGGGGCAGAGGAGCTGAGACTGTGTGCACACAACCCCCCCCCCGGTAGCCCCTTCCTCCCTCCCCTACCTGATGCAATGTGACTCCACTGTGCTCACATCCACCAGGTGTGACTCTCTCCCTTAACTCACCCAGTGAGGGGTAGAGGAGCTGAGACTGTGTGCACGTCTCCATGTAATGCCTTCCTCCCTCCCCCTGCCTGATGTGAGGTGGCACCACAGTGCTTGCATCCACCAGGTGCAACACTTTCCCTTAACCCACCGAGCAAAGGGCAGAGGAGCTACAACTATGTGTGCATCCTTCCTGAGACCCTTTCCTCCCTCCTCCTGCCAAGCACAGGGCAGAAGAAGAGTGAGTGTGCATGCATCCACCTGCTGCACCTTCCTGCTTCTTTCTGCCATTGACATACAGATGTGGTGAGACTGAGTGAACATCTACCTGCCTTCCTTCATCCCTCCCCCTGCACAGGAGGAGGTGTAGGTAGAGTGACTGTGTGAATGTCCGCCCACTGCCCCCCCATCACTCACACTTCCTCCTCAAAAAGTGAGAGGTGAGGGGCACACCCCCACTTGCCCAAGACACACACCACACTGGCTGCTCTACCTGCACGGAGAGCACCATTCCCTGCTCCTGAATAACTGAACCAAAGACAGATGAAGGCCAAAGCCCAATCAACCCACCCTCAGCTGCCCCACAAGACCAGTAAACAGATGCCAGAGCTCCCACACCTACCCACCACTCCTGTCACCCAAAGACAGGTAAAGAGTGCTCCAGCATGGCCAGTCCAACGACCAGAGCACCACTCCAGCCATGCCTGCCAGGAATCATCAAAACAAAACAAAAAAAAGTACCAAGCAAACAATTATATAAATAAAAATAAATACAATAACCCCTTAATGTCCTGGAGACAACAGACAATAGCAAACCACCTAAAGAGTAGGGCAAGATGGCCCCAGCTAGTGACCATAATAAAGAACCAGAAATCATCCCTGAGGAATAAAACGTGATGGAGCTTCCTGGTAAAGAATTCAAAAGGCTTATGTATAGGATCTTCAAAAGAATCAAGGAAAACACAGACAAAACTATGGAAAACAGATAAAACCAAGGAAAGCATAGACAAAAAGCTAGAAGAATTCAGGAAAACAATACAAGAAAAAAATGACAAAATAAATAGACAATTAGAAACCATACAGAAACAGCAACTAGAAATCCAGAAGCTGAACAATAAAATTTCAGAAATTGACATCTCAATGGAAAGTCAAAGTAGTAGAATTGATACAATGGAAGACAGGATAAGTGGAATAGAATAACCATCCCTTGACACTAATCTGTTTGAGGAACAATCAAAAAAAGAATCAAAGAAAAAACAAAAGAAGAAAGCTTAAGAGTTTTGTGGACATTATCAAGAGAATCCCAGAAGGGAAGGAGTCGACAAAAAGCACAGAATTGTTGAAGATATACTGACAAAAAACTTCCCTAATGTCATGAAAGACAAGAAGATAACAATACAAGAAACACAATGAACTTCATACAGGATAGATTCCAAAAGAAGAACACCAAGATACATCATAATCAAACTTTCCAAAACCAAAGACAAAGAATCCTGAAAGCAGCCTAGGAAAAATGAAAGATCACCTACAAAGGGCTATTGATAAGACTAAGTTCTGATTACTCGGCAGAAACCAAGCAAGCAAGAAGGTAATAGGATATTGTATATAAAAGCTTGAATGAAAAAACTGCCAACCAAGAATTATATATCCACCAAAATTATCCTTCAAATATGATGGTGAAATTAGGATATTTTGAGATAAACAGAAATCAAAGAAATGTGTAAAAACCAGACCAGCTTTATAATAAATGTTACAGGGAGTCCTTCGGACAGAAAACTAGCAACACAGCAGATAACAACCTGAGATTAAAACACATTACGACATCAGAAAGATATCAACCCAGATAAAGAACTCTGGAAAATAAAATAAAGCTAAAAGACAGAAAACAAGGAACCAAAGATGACGATCACATCAAAGCATAAAGGGGAAATAAAGCGTATAGGTTTAGACCTTACACATGGAGAGTAAGTCAAGGCAATATCAAGAAATAAATTATTGCTTTAAACTCAGGAAGATAGAGGTAAATTTCAGGGTAACCACAAAGAAAGTTAACAAACTTACTCATCAAAATATAAAAGAATAAAATCATAAAGATTCAATACAGATAAAACCAAAAACAATGAAGGAAATGAAAAGACAAGCCACAATTAAAGAAAAAAAACCTCAGCACAGAAATTCAAGTGCAGTGAAGAAACCGTCAACACCACAAAATAAATAAATGAGAAAATGACAGCACTAAAATCCTACCTATTCATAATCACACTGAATGTAAATGGCTTAAATGCACCAGTAAAGAGATAAAGAGTGGCAGAATGGACCAAAAAACAAACAAACAAACAAACAAACAAACAAACAAAAAAAAAAGGACTCATTGTTATGGATTGAATTGTGTCCCCCAAAAATATTTGTCAACTTGGCTAGGTCATGATTCCCAGTATTGTGTGATTGTCCACCATTTTGTCATCTGATGTGATTTTCCTATGTGTTGTAAATCCTACCTCTATGATGTTAATGGGGTAGGATTAGAGGTAGTTATGTTAATGAGGCAAGACTCACTCTCCAAGATTAGCTTGTGTTTTAGGCTGGGTTCTCTATAGAAGCAAAACCAGTAAAGTGTGTAAATATATATACAGAGAGAGATTATATCGAGAAAACAGCTCACGCGATTGTAGAGGCTAGAAGGGCCCAAGTCCGTGGATCAGGGTAGAGGCCTCTTCCAAGTCACACAGCCACAGAAGCTGGCAAGCCCAAGATCCACAGGTCGGAGAGCAGGGCTCCCACTCACAGGCTGTGTAGATCGACAAATCCCAGGTTTGGCGGATAAGCTGACAGCTCAAGTCCCAAGAACGGGAGATGAGATGACAGAAAGCAGCCTCAGGATCCAGAGAGAGCAAAAAGCCAGAAAGCCTGCTTATATTCAGAAGTGTGCCACTCCCCCAAGGAAACTCCCTTTCATCTGATTGGCTACTTACAGTATATTCAATCATGGGAGTGATTATATTAAAACACTGAGAATCATGGCCCAGACAGGTTGACACACAATCTTAACCATCACAAGTTGTGTCTTAAGCCAATCTCTTTTGAGATATAAAAGAGAGAAGTAAGCAGAGAGACATAGAAACCTCATACCACCAAGAAAGCAGTTCCAGGAGCACAGTGCATCCTTTGTACCTGAGGTTCCTACACAGAGAAGCTACTCAACCAGGGAACACTGATGTCAAGGACTTTCCTCCAGAGCCAACAGAGAAAGAGAGAGGCTTCCCCTGGAGCTGACGCCTTGTATTCGGACTTCTAGCCTCCTAAACTGTGAGAGAATAAATTTCTCTTTGTTAAAGCCATCCACTTGTGGTATTTCTGTTATAGCAGCACTAGATAACTACGACCGAATCTGATACTGAAAGAGTGGGATGCTGCTGTAACAAATACCTACAATGTGGAAGCAGTTTTGAAACTGAATGGATAGAGGTTGGGAGAGTTTTAAAGTGCCTAATAGTAAAAGCCTACATTGTCTTGAAGAGATTGTTGGTGCAATTATGGATATCAAAGACAATTCTGATGAGGACTCAAGAAGAAAGTGAGCAGAGCTGTTACATTAGAGACGGCACAGACGACGACAAGCAGCAGCAGGAAAACAGCAGCAGCACAACCAGGAGACAAGCGTGAGACAGGGCTGGAGCCAACCCACAGAGCTAGAGAGATGAGTGCTTTTGGCAGGAGGCTTCCTGGTGGAGTGGGGTGTCTCTGAGCACTTATCAGTGGAGCTAAACTTGCCAACTCATGGAGCAAGAGACCTGAGTGACTTCTGGCCAAAGTTTACTGGCGGAGTGGGGTGCCTCCAGGAACTTATTGGTGGAGCTAAAGAGCTTTGGAACACTTGCCCCAGCAGGGAAGACATGGGTAGTGAGGCCCAAAGAGCCAAGAAGTCAAGGAACCAGGAAGCAGAAGCTGAAGAGACAAGGAACACAAGAAGCAGAGCTGCCTCAGTCTCAAAAGATGGAGTGGCCACTCAAATTGACTAGGAGAATGGTGCCGCCCAAATCCAAGGGAGCAGAGTTGCCATTCAAGTGAGCCTGGATGGCTGAGCTGAAGCCCAGGGCCAAGGGGTCTCCACTAAGAATCTGGAGAGTGTAGCCAATACTTAGAGTCTGGAGGGCAGGGTCATTGTGTAAATGGCCTCAGAGAACAAAGGATTATTTTCAAGCCTTGAGGGCTAATGTAATGTGTTCTGTTGACTTACTTGGTGCCTGTTATCCCTTCTTGCCCCCCAATTTATGCCATGTGTAATGGAAATGTCTATTTGTGCCTGTTCCACCATTGTAATTTGGAAGCAGATAACTTGTATTCTAGATTTCACAGATAAAGAGGAATTTTTGGATTTTGGACTGGGAGTTGATTTAAGACTTATGCTATGATATGATGGGGTGAATATGTTTTACATGTGGCAAGGACATAAATTTTGAGGGGCAAAGGGTGGAGTGTCATGGATTGCATTTTGCCCCCCAAAAATGTGTGTCAACTTGGGTAGGCCATGATTCCCATTATTGTGTGATCGTCGACCATTTTGGCATCTGATGTGATTTTTATATGTATTGAAAATCATACCTCTGTGATGTTAATGAAGCAGGATTAGAGGCAGTTATGTTAATGAGGCAGGACTCAATCTACAAGATTAGGTTGTGTCTTAAGCCAATCTCTTCTGAGATATAAAAGAGAGAACCAAATGGGGAGACATGGGAACCTCCTACCACTATGAAAGCAGTGCAAGGAGCAGAGTGTGTTCTTTTGAGCCAAGGTTTCTGTGCAGAGAAGCTCCTAGACCAAGTGAAGATCGATGACAAGGACCTTCCTCCAGAGCCAACAGAGAGAGAAAGCCTTCCCCTGGAGGTGACAACCTGAATTTGGACTTCTAGCCTCCTGAACTGTGAGAGAACGAATTTATCTTCTTAAAGCAGTCCACTTGTGGTATTTCTGTTATAGCAGCACTAGATAACTAAGACACCCATCAATATGCTGTCTGCAATATAAACAACTTAGACACAAAGATATAAATACACAAAAATTTAAAAGATGGAAAAAGGTATATCAAGCAAACAATAACCAAAAAAGAACAAAAGTGGCAATATTAATCTCTGATAAAATGGATTTTAAAGCAAAATCCACCATAAAAACAACAAGGAAGGACATTATATAATGATTAAATGGTCAATATACCAAGAGGACATAGCCATAATAAATATACACACGCCAAACTACAGAGCTCCAAACTACATAAAACAAACTCTAAAAGAACTGATAAGAGAAATAGACATTTCCACAATAACATTAGAAGACTTTACCACACCACTCACAGTGAAGGACAGAACTACTAGAAAGTTGTTGCAGCCACTGTGTCAGTCCATCTCCTTGAGGGTCTTCCTCTCTTTCGCTGACTCTCTATTTTACCAAGCATGATGTCCTTCTCCAGGGACGGAGCCCTCCTGATAACATGTCCAAAGTATGTGAGACATAGTCTCGCCATCTTTGCTTCTAAGGAGCATTATGGCTGTAACTTCTCCAAGACAGATTTCTTTGTTCTTTCGACAGTCCATAGTATATTCAATATTCTTCGCCAACACCACGATTCAAAGGCATCAGTTTTTCTTCCATCTTCCTTATTCATAGTCCAGCTTTTGCATGCATATGAGGCAATTGAAAATACCATGTCTTGATTAGGCGCACCTTAGTGTTCAAGGTGACGTCTTTGCTTTTCAACACTTTAAAGCAGTCTTTTGCAGTAGATTTGCTCAACACAATGTGTCTTTTGATTTCTTGATGGATGCTTCCATGGGTGTTTATTGTGGATCCAAGTAAAATGAAATAGAACACATTTTAGGCCACAAAGAAGCCTCAACAAATTCAAAAACATCAAAATAATACAAAGCATTTTCTCTGACCACAATGTTCTAAATGTAGACATCAATAACAGGAAGAGCCAGAAAAAAAAAAAGAAAAAGAACTAATAAACAGAAACTAAGTAACACATTGCTTAAACACTACTGGGTAATAGAAGAAATCAAAGATGGAATTAAAAAATTCCTAGAATCAAATGAGAATGAAAACACAACACACCAAAACCTTTGGGACACAGCAAAAGCAGTACTCAGAGGTCAATTTATAGCAATAAACACATATATCAAAAAAAGAAGAAGGGACAAAAGTCAAAACATTAACCCTACAACTTGAACAATTAGAAACAGAGCAGCAAAAGTAGCTCACACTCAGCCAAAGAAACAAAATAATACAAATTAGAGAAGAAATAAATGAAACAGAAACAAATGAAACAAAAACAACAAAAATAATTGATAAGACTAAAAGCTGGTTTTTTGAAAGGTTTAATAAAATTGACAAACCACTGGCGAAACTGACAAAAGAAAAACAGGAGAAAATGCAAATAACCTGATTAAGAAATAACATGGGTAACATTACAACACAACAAACTGAAATAAAAAGGATCATAATAGAATACTATGAAAAACTGTACTGGAAAAAATTTGAAAACCTAGAGGAAATGGACAAATTTCTAGAAACACACTACCTACCTAAACTAACACAAACTGAAGGAGAAAATTCGAACAGACTCATAACAAAAGAAGAAATTGAAGAGGTCATAAAAAAAACTCCCAACAACAACAACAAAAAAGCCCCAGTTCAGATGTCTTCACTGGAGAATTCTACAGATATAATTCAATTCCAATCCAAATCTCAATAGCATTTTTCAACTAGATAGAAAAATTAATCACTAACTTTACATGGAAGGGAAAGACACCCCAAATAAGTAAATCTTTATGAAAAAAGAACAAAGTAGGAGGCCGCACACTACCTGATCTCAGAACCTATACAGATACTATAGTCAAAACAGCCTGGTACTGGTACAACAGATGCATAGACCAATGGAACAGAATTGAGAACCTAGATGTAAATCCATCCACCTATGGATAGCTGATCTTCTATAAAGGACCAAATTTTATTGAACGAGGAAGAGACAGTCTCTTCAACAAATGGTACTGGCAAAATTGGATATCGATCTGTAGAAAAATGAAACAGTATCCATAACTCAGACCATACACAAAAACTAACTCAAAATGCCTCAAAGTCCTAAATATAAAACCTAAAACTATAAAGATCATGAAGGAAAAATTAGGGACAACACTAGGGGCTGTAATAGATAGTATAAATAAAATACCAAACATAACTAAAAATGCACACACAGAAGAAGATGAACTAGATAAATGGGACCGCCTAAAAATTAAACACTTAAGCTCAACAAAAGACGTCTCCAAAAGAGTAAAAGAGAACTTACAGACTGGAAAAAACTGGCTACAATATATCTGACAAGGACCTAATCTCTAAAATTTATAGAAAACTTCTGCACCTCCACAACAACAAAAATACAAATAACCCAGTTAAAAAGTGGGTAAAGAATATGAACAGACACTTCACCAAAGAAGACACTCAGGCTGCTAACAAACATAAGAAAAAATGCTCACAATCATTCTCAATTTGAGAGATGCAAATCAAAACTGCAATGAGATACCATCTCACCCAGACATTATTGGCACTAATCAAAAACAAAAAACAGAAAATAACAAATGTCAGAGAGGTTTGAGGAGATTAGAACTCTAATACACTGCTGGTGGGAATGGAAAATGGTACAATCAGTATGGAAAATGGTATGGCACTTCCTCAGAAAGGTAGAAATAAAAATACCATATGATCCAGCACACTCCTAAGTATATACCCTAAAGAAATACAAGCTGTGGCACAAATTGATATGTGCACACCCATGCTCATTGCAACATTATTCACAAAAGCAAAAAGGTAGTAGTAACGTAAGTGCCCATCAAAAAATGAATGGATTTACAAACTGTGGTACATCCACACAATGGAAAACTACACAACAATAAAGAATAATGACTAATCTGTGAAATATCTCACAACACGGATGAATCTGAAGGGCATTATGTCGAGTGAAATAAGTCAATCCCAAAAGGACAAATATTGTATGAGATCACTATTATAAAGTAATAACAAAAGGTTTACACAAAGGGGGAAAAAAACCCTTTGAAGGAATGGGAGGGGAGGGAGGGAAATTTACCAAAGAGATAGTAGATACATGTTACTTTTGGTCAAAGCAAAGGCAATACACAATATGGGAGAATCAACACAACATGACTAAGGCATGAGAGGGCACTGAGAGGAACGCAGGAGTAAAGGACGACTATGGTAATTACTATAGCATAGATGATCCTGCAAAAATAGTATTAACAAACAATAATCTATGAATAGATATATACATGATAGATAGATAGACAGATAGATATGCCAAGAGGTAAGAGAGGGGGTCAGGGAGCACACGCAAGAGCAAATACAGGTTTGGTGGTGAAATTTCTAAATACATGACTGTAGATACTCCTAGACAATAGAGCACACAGTAGCACACTCAGGGAAACCTCTTACACATAACTAAACACCTCACAGGATGAAGCTACCAGGCTCAAAGCAAAGCACTATAGACTCGGGGGACATCTATGTCAACTGGCACAACATAGTTCTTAAAGACAACGTTGTACATCCTACTTTGGTGAGTAGCATCTGGGGTCCTAAAAGCTTGTGAGCAGCCATCTAAGATACAACTATTTGTCTCTTCTAGTCCAGAGCAAAGGAGAATGAAAAAAAAAAAAACTAAAGACTGAAGGGAGCAATTAGTCCAAAGGACTAATGGACCACATGAACCACAGCCTACACCACCCTGAGACCAGAAGAACTGGATGATGCCTGGTTACCACTACCTACTGCTCTGACTGGGATTACACCAGAAGGCCCCAGACAGAGTGGGAGAAAAATGTAGAACAAAACTTCAAATTCACAAAAAAGACCAGAATTACTGGCCTGACAGTGACTGGATGAACCCCCAAGGCTATGTCCCCCAGACACCCTTCTAACTCAGAACTGAAGTCACTCCCGAAGTTTACCTTTCAGCCAAAGTTTAGGCAGGCCTATAAAACAACAACACATGTGAGGAACGTACTTCTTAGATCAATCTAGTATATGAGACCAAATGGACAACACCTGCCCAAAAACAAAGATGAGAATGCGGGAACGGACAGGAAAACTGGACAAATGGAACCGGGGAACCGGGGTTGGAAAGGGAAAAGGGGAGAGTGTTGACAAAATGCGGGGATTGCAGCTAACGTTATGAAATAATTTGTGTATAAATTTTTGAATGAGAACCTAATTTTTTATGTAAACTTTTACATAAATCAAAATAAAAAATAAAAAAAAGACACCATGGGTGGAAGAGACGGGGAAAGGAGTTGTGCTTAGGGGGCATTGAATTTATGTTAACGGTTGTGGAATAATTTGGAAAAGGATAATGATAAAGGTTGCACGACATGAAGAATGTTATCAGTGTCACTGAATTGTACATGTGGAAATTGTTGAATCGGTGAAGGTTTTATTGTGTATACTTTCACCACAATAAAAAAAAATGTGCTTCTGATGAGGCTAAAAAAAATATGAACATGTTAGTGGACACTGGAGGAAAGGCGAGCCTTGTTATAAAGTGGCAAATTATCTTGGCTGAATTATGTTAGAATATTTTGTGGAAACTAGAGCTTGTAAGTATTGAACTTGGATATTAGGTGAGGTGATTTCTAAGTAAAACATTGAAGACATCTTGTGGTTTCTCCTTGCTGCTTATAATAAAATACAAGAGGAAAGAGATAGATTGAAAAAAGATTTGTGCAAAAAGAAACCAGAACTTGAAGACTTGGAAAATTCTGTTGTAAAAACTCAGTGTTCCCTGGAATGGGCACCAAGGGTGTGGCCACACAACCATTTGCTAAACAGATTAGGCCTTTGACAAATGGATCTAATCAACCATCTCAGCAGAAACCCTATCATCTTAAACTGAAAGAGACAGAATAGAAAGGAATGAAGGGACAGTGTCTGCCTCCTGGAATTCTACAGACAGGGAACAGGTCAATGGAGCTAGTTGGTTGCAAACATCTGTTGTCCTCCAAGAAAAGGAAAGAATAGTCCCAGGAGCAGTTCATATATTAGGAGGACTATCAAAAGGTGCATAGGGGGCAGGGCCACTGATTTCTTGCTCTCAAGTATAGGGCTACTACCTACCTTTCAAACAGTGGAGCTGCCACCTTGGTTCCACAGTATGGGACTGCCACTCTGGTGGGCCAGGAAAACAAAGCCCCCACCCAAAGTTGAGAGAATAGGGCTGCCATACCAATGGGCTGGGGAAACAGTGCCACACAGGGCTGAGGATCACTGCTCAGGTGGATCAGGAGAATGGGGCCACACAAGGCTGACAGGATGAGGTCACCATCCCAGTGGGCCTGGAAAGTAGGGCCACTGCCCAGGGATGCAGGGTCTCTGTCCAGAGCCAGGAAGTTAGGACTAATGCCAGATCATCCTGGAGAATACAGAATTATTTTCAAGCCTTGAGAATGAATGAGACTTGCCCTGCTGGATTTTCTACTTATTTGGTACCAGTGACCCTTCTTTTCCTCCAGTTTCTCCCTTTTAAAATGGGAATGTCTATCTTATGCTTGTTTCACCATTGTACTTTGGAAGAGGATAAACTTGTATTCTAGGTTTCACAGGTCACATGAGGAGGAATTTTCAACCAGAATGGAACAGACGCTGAGTCTCACCCATACTTGATTTAGATGACTTAAGAGATGAGATTTTTAGACATCGAGTGATTGCAGGAATGGGTTAAGAGTTTGGGGGATGGTAGGATAGGATGAATGCATTTTGTCCAAGGGAAGGACATAAATTTTGGGAGTCTAAACAGTGGAATGTTATGGATTGAATTGTGTCCCCCAAAAAGAAATGTGAAGTCTTAACCCCTGTACCTGTAAATATGACATTGTTTGGAAATAGAGATTTTATGTTCTTATGTTAATAAGATCATACCAGAGTAAGGTGAGTCCTAAAAGTAATCACTTCTATGTGGAGTCTTATAAAAATATCAGAATAGACACAGAGACACACGCACAGAGGGGGACGAGAGATGCCATGTGAGAGATACATCTACAAGCAGCAAAGGAATGCCAATGATTGCCAGCTGTCATCAAAAACTAGGATAAAGGCCCACAGCAGTAACTGACATGGCCAAAATTCTGATTTGGATTTGTAGCCTCCAAAACTGTGAGACAATACATTCCTGTTCTTTAAAGCCACCCACTTGCTGTAGTTTTTTTGTTGATGTCGTGACGCATAAGGTCTATTTTTAATTTATTTTATTATGGTGGAAATAGGCATAACAGTACATATGCCATATCAACAATTTCTACATGTACGAGTCAGTGACATTGATTACATTCAAGTTGTGTGTCCATTCTCGCTATCTTTTTCCAAATTATTTCGCCACCATTAACATAACCCTAATGCCTCCAGAGCAAAAACTCCTCTATTTCCTCTCTCTTCCATCCATAGTAACCACTAATAGTCTTTGGTTTCTATATATTTGCTTATTTCATGTAAGTGAGATCATAAAATATTTGTCCTTTTGAGAATGACTTTGCTCAGCATGATGTTTTCAAGGTTCATCCCTGTAGTGGCATGCATTTCTCTTTATGGCCCAGTAGTATTGCACTGTGTGTATATACTACATGTTGTTTATCCATTAATCTGTTGATGGACATTTTGGTTGACTCCATCTTTTTGCTATTGTGAAAATTGCTGCAATGAACATTGGTTTTCAGATTTATGTTTGTATTTGGGACTTCTGGGTATACACCCAGGATTGAGATTGTCGGGTCATATGGTAGATTTACAGTCAACATTTTGAGGAACTGCAAACTGCCTTGCACACTGGCTATACCATTTTACTTTCCTACCAGCAATGAAGGAGGGTTCCAATATCTCCACAACCTCAGCAACACCTATTGTTTTCCTTTTTTTATCATTACCTTTCCAATGAGGGTGAGGTGGTATCTCATTGTGGTTTTGATTTCTATCCAATGACTAACGGCATTAATACCTTTTCATGTGGTCATTGGCACTTGTATTTAGTTGTTGGGGCAGCACTAGAAAACTAACACAACTCTGATGAAAGATATCAAAGAAGACCTAAATAAATTAAGAGCTATACTATGTTTATGCCTTGTTGTTTTTGTTAGTTGCCATCAGTTCATCTCTGACTCATGGTGATCTTTTATGTGAACAGAAAGAAATGTTGCTCAGTCCTGTGCCATCTCCATGATTTTTGATATGTTCGAGCTTATTGTTGAGGCTATTGTGTAAATCCATCTCCTTGAGGGTCTTCCTCATTTTGACTGACCCTCTACTTTACCAAAAATTATGTCCTTTTCTAGTGATTGGTCTTCCCTGATGATGTGTCCAAAGTAAGCCAAAGGAAGACTTGCCATCCTCTCATATGAGGAGCATTCCTGTTGTATTTCTTCTAAGATTGATTTATTCATTCCTTTGGAAATCTTTGGTTTATTCAATATTCTTCATCAAAACCACAACTGAAATGCATTAATTCTTATTCTGCTCTTATTTTACATTGTCCAGATTTTACATGCATATGAGGCGATGAAAAAAACCATGGCTTGGGTCAGGTTCACCTTAGTCATCAAAGTGACATCTTTGCTTTTGAGAACTTTAAAGAGGTCTTTTGCAGCAGATTTCCCAAATGCAGTATGTAATTTTATTTTTCTACTGTGGCTTCCATGCCTTGATTGTTGATCCAAGTAGAATGAAATTCTTGACAATTTCTATTTTTTCTCCATTTATCATGATGTTGTTTATTAGTCCACTTTGAGGATTTAAACTTTCTTTACATTTAGATGCAATTCATGTTGAAGGATATAGTTTTTTACCTTCATCAGTAAGTGCTTCAAATCCTACTCATTTTCAGCATGCAAGGTTGTGTCACCTGCATATTGCAGGTTGCTAATGAGCCTTGATCCAATCCTGATTCCAATGCATTCTTCTTCATATAGCCCACTGTCTTCGTTATCTAGTGCTGCTATAATAGAAATACCACAAGTGATGGCTTAAACAAACAGAATTTATTCTCTCACAGGCTAGTAGGCTAGAAGTCTGAATTCAGGGTGTCAGCTCCAGGGGAAGGCTTTCTCTCACTGTTGGCTCTGGAGGAAGGTCCTTGTCATCAATCTTCCCCTGGTCTAGGAGTGACTCCTCACAGAGACCCTGGGTCCAAAGGATGCGCTCTGCTCCCAGCACTGCTTTCTTGGTGGAGTGAGGTCCTCGTCTCTCTGCTCGCTTCTTTCTTTTATATTGCAAAAGAGATTGGCTTAAGACACAATCTTATCTTGTAGATTGAGTCTTGCTTCATTAACATAACTGCCACTATTCCTATCTCATTAACATCACAGAGATAACATTTACAACACATAGAAAAATTACATCAGATGACAAAATGGTGGACAATCACACAATACTGGGAATCATGGGCTAGCCAAGTTAATAAATATAGTTTTGGGGATATAATTCAATCCATGACACCCACATTCTTTATTTTTTCTGTATACAGATTGAATAAGTAAGTTGTAAGGATACAACCACGTTGCACACATTTTCCAATCCTGAAAAATGCAGTAACTCTTTGGCTCAATATTCGTTAGATTTTCAATTTTTCTCCAACTAAGCTATAGACTTAGTGTGACCAGAATCAAAATCCCAACAAGATATTTTGAAGAAATTGACAAGCTGATTATAAAATTTATATGGAAAGGCAATGGATCTAGAGTAGTGAAAGTAATTTTGAAAAAGAACAAAGTTACATGTTATGGATTGAATTTTGTTCCTCCCAAAAATTATGTTGAAATCCTAATCCTGTACCTGTGAATATGACTCTGTTTGGGAATGGAGGATTTTTTTTGTTATATTAAATAGGTCATAAAAGAGCAAGGTGGGTCCTAAACCTAATCAAATCTGAGAGATGTCTTGTACAAAGTGCAGTATAGATAAAGAGACACACACACAGGGGAAGACAGAGCACTGAGACAGCTACCTCTGCAAGCCCAGTAATGCCAAATATTTCCAGCAGTTACTAGAGGTTGAAAGAGACAAAGAAGGACGTTCTCCTAGAGTCAGTGCCATGAATTTGGACTTCTAGCTTCCTTAACCGTGAGAAAATAAATTTCTGTTCTTCAAAGTCAACCTCATGCTGTATTTTTGTAATGGAAGCACTAGCAAACTAAGAAATGATAGTACTCACATCCACCACTCATCTGTCAGTTTTTTGTACTGTGGTGGCTTGAATGTTGCTGTGATGCCATAAGCTATGCCACCAGTATTTCAAATGCCAGCAGGGTCACCCATGGTGCACAGGTTTCAGCTGAGCTTTCAGACTAATAGAGACTGGGAAGAAGGTGACCTCTTCTTTAAGAAATTGGCCAGTGAAAACCTTAATGAATAACAGCTGATCTTTGTCTGATATAGTGCCAGAAAATGAGACCCTCAGGTTGAAAGGCACTCAAAATACGACTGGGGAAGAGCTGCCTACTCAAAGTAGAGTCAACCTTAATTATGTAGATGGAGTAAAGCTTTCAGGACCTTCATTTACTGATGTGCCATGACTAAAAATGACAAGAAACAGCTGCAAACATCAATTAGTAATTGTAATGTGGAGTATAGGAAGTACGAATCTAGGAAAGCTGGAAGTCGTCAAAAATGAAATGGAATGCTAGAGATCAACATTCTAGGCATTAGTGAGCTGAAATGGACTGGTATTGGCCATTTTAAATTAGATAATCATAGGGTCTACTATGCCAAGAATGACAAACTAAAGAGGAATGGTGTCACATTCATTGTCAGAAAGGACATTTCAAGATCTATCCTGAATTACAACGCTGTCAGTGATAGAATATCTGTACAACTACAAGAAAGAACAGTTAATACAATCATTATTCAAATTTATGCCACCAACCACTAATGCCAAAGATGAAGAAATTGAAGATTTTTATCAACTTTTGCTGTCTGAAATCAATCAAACATGCAATCAAGATGTATTGATAAGTACTAGTGATTGGAATGTAACGTTGCAAACAAAGAAGGATCAGGAGTTAGAAAATATGGCCTTGGTGATAAAAACAATGTCAGAGATTGCATGGTAGAATTTTGCAAGATCAAAGACCTATTCATTAGAGATACCTTTTTTCAACAACATAAACAACTATACACGTGGACCTCACCGGATGGAATACACAGGAATCAAACCGAGTACATCTGTGGAAAGAGATGATGGAGAAGCTCCATATCATCAGTCAGAACAAGGCCAGGGGCTGATTGTGGAACAGACCATCAATTGCTTGTATGCAAGTTTAAGGTGAAGCTAAAGAAAATTAAAACAAGTCCATGAGAGCCAAAGCAAAACCTTGAGTATATGCCATTTGAATTTAGAGACCATCTCAAGAATAAATTTGACGCATTGAACTCTAATGACGGAAGACCAGACAAGTTGTGCAATGACATCAAGGACATCATACATGAAGAAAGCAAAAGGCCATTAAAAAACAGTAAAGGGGAGGTGGAGCCAACATGACACCCCAGACAGCCATACCATGCCATCCCTCTGCAGCAAAGACCTGAAAAAACTTAGTAAAACAGATACAAACTTCAATCCTGAAATATCAAATGAAGGGATAAAAAACTAGATCAAACGCCAAATGGAAGAAGTAACTGACAGAAAACAGAGAAGGAGGATCGATACGGAGTGGAGGTCCCCTGCAGATTAACAGGGCACAGCATGGCCATCTTGGAAAACAGCCGGCAACAACCCTGACAGGGAGTACAGAAAAGCAACCGAATAGAGCTCCCAACAGGAGACAGAGCACTTGGTAACCAGAGAAACGTGCTTTCCCACCCCTCATTTTCTGGTGAGTAGCAGCCCCCACCACCGGGATCCACAGTATTAACCCTTGCTGCCGCCCCGCAACCAGGCAACTTTTTTTCTCACTTGTTTCTTCCTTTCCTTTCTCCCTCCCACCTGGCCCCATACCTCACATCCCATCCCTTGCCACTGGCCTCCAGGTCTACCCTGCCCCCACCTGCCGATTCTCTCCATGCCACCATTTTTTTAGGTTGTTTTTTTCCTTTCGTCCTTTACTTTCTCCTTCCCACCTAGCCCCGTAAGCCACCTTCCCCTGCTTCCCGCTGGACTCCTGTCATACTAGACAGCCACAGGCCCACCACCCCCCGGCCTGGTTCCACCCACCCCCTCCCGACAGCTCCTGCTGCACCACCATTTTTTATTTTTTCTTTCTCTTCTGTCTTGTCTTTCTCCCTCCCACCTAGCCCTGTGTATCATCTCCCCTCCCTTCCCACAAGCCCTTGGGTCTGCCCCACCCCCACTCACTGGCCCCAACCATGCCCTCATTCTTTTTTTTTTTTCCTTTTCTTTCTCCTACCTAGCCCAGTACGACACCTCCCCTCATTCCCACCAGCCCCTGACGTGCCGCCATGGCTAGAGAGCCACCAGCTCATCTACCCGCCACTGCCCCAGATCCACACTGCCCACACCCATAGGCCCCCACTGAGCCTCCATTATTTAATTTTTTTTCATTATTCTCTTTCTTTGTTTTCTATGTTTTCTTTCTCCCTCCCACCTAGACCCACAGGTCACCTCCTATCCCTTCACACTAGCCCCTGGATCCACCCCAGCCCCACTCGCCAACCCCCACCACACCGCCACTTTTTCTTTTTCTTTTTTTCTCTTTTTTCCTTTCCTGCTTTCTTTCTCCCTCTCACCTAACCCTGTATGCCACCTCCCCTACTTTACCCCCGGCCCCCACCGTGCCACTGCAAATAGAGGACCACTGGCCCAGCAGCACACAACTGCCCTGGGTCCAACCTGCCCCCACCAATTGTTCAGCACCATGCAGCCATTTTTTTATAAATTATTATTTACTTATTTTTAATTTTTTAATCTTTTTTCTTTCTCCTTCCCACCCAGCCCCGTACGACACCTCTCTCCCCTTCCTGCCAGCACTCAGGTCTGCCCCACCCCCACCTGCTGGCTACTGCCACGCTGCCCCCTTTTTTCTTTCTACCTCCCACCTAGCTCCATACACCACCTCCCACCGTTCAGACTGGCCCCTGCCGTGCCACCACGACCACAGTGTCCCTAGCACTCAGGGCTGTTGCTGCCCCAGATCCACACTGCCCCTCCCCTCCCAGCACTTGACCAGCTGGTGAATGGTGGGAAGCAAACTCATACCACTACCCATTCAACACCCCTGCTCATCTGGAAAAGAGGAAAGAGGCCCCAGATAAACAAAAAATTATTGAAAAAAAAAGATCAAAGTAGAGGCCTCAAATACCTGATCTCAGAACCTACTACACACCCACGGGAGTTAAAACAGCATGGTACTAGTACAATGACAGACACGCAGACCAATATAACAGAACTGAGAACCCAGATGTAAATCCATCCACCTTTGGTCAGCGGATCTTTGATAAACAACCAAAGTCCATTAATTAAATGGGTAAGAGATAGTCTTTTTAACAAATGGTGCTGGCAAAACTGGATGTCTGTTGTCTTAGTCATCTAGTGCTGGTATAACAGAAATACCACAAGTGGATGGCTTTAACAAAGAGAAGTTTATTTCCCCAAAGTAAAGTAGGCTAAAATTTCAAATTCAGGGCATCAGCTCCAGGGGAAACCTTTATTTCTCTGTTGGCCTTCTTCTCATCAGTGTTCCCCAGACTAGGAGCTTCTTTGCACACGGACCCCAGCTCCAAAGGATGTGATATGCTCCTGGCACTGCTTTCTTGGTGGTACGAGGTCCCCCTGTCTCTCTGCTCACTACTCCCTTTTATATCTCAAGAGATTGCCTGGGGACACAATCCAATCTTGTAGATTGAGTCTGGCCTTAACTAACACCAACTGCTGCCCATCCTCCCTCATTAATATCGTAGAGGCAGGATTTACAACATATAGGAAAATCACACAATACCAGGAATCATGGCACAGCCAAATTGATATACACATTTTTGAGGGGACATAATTTAATCCATGACATCTGTCTGTAAAAAAGATGAAATAAGACCCATACCTTACACTATACACAAAAACTAACTCAAAATGGATCAGAGACCTAAATATAAAACCTACAACGATAAAGATCATGGAAGAAAAAATAGGGACAACACTGGGGCCCTAATACATGGCATAAATAGAATACAAACCATAACTAACAATGCACAAACACCAGAAAACAAACGAGATAACTGGGAGCTCCTAAAAATTAAACACTTATGCTCATCAAAAGACTTCACCAAAAGAGTAAAAAGATAACCTATAGACTGGGAAAAAATTTTTGGCTACAACGTATCCAACAAAGGTCTAATCTCTAAAATCTATAGAATAATTCAGCACGTCAATAACAGAAAAAACAAATAATCCAATTAAAAAATGGGCAAAGGATATGAACAGACACTTAGCCAAAGAAGATATTCAGGCACCTAAGAGACACCTGAGGAAATGCTTGGGATCGTTAGGCATTAGAGAAATGCAAATCAAAACTACAATGAGATACCATCTGTGTTAGTCATCTAGTGCCACTATTACAGAAATACCACAAGTGGATGGCTTTAACAAACAATGTTTATTGTCTCACGGTCCAGTAGACTAGAAGTCCAAATTCAGGGCTCCAGCTCCAGGGGAAGGCTTTATCTCTCTGTCAACTCCAGAGGAAGGTCCTTGTCATCGGTCTTCTCATGGTCTAGGAGTTTCTCTGTGCAGGATCCTTGGGACCAAAGGATGCACTCTGCTCCCAGTGCTGCTTTCTTCGTGGTATGAGGTCCCCTTGTCTCTCAGCTTGCATCTCTTTTCTATATCTCAGACAAGATTGGCTTAAGACAGTATCTAATCTTGTAGATTTCGTCAATGTAACTGCCAATAATCCATCTTATTAACATCATAGTGATAGGATTTACAACATATAGGAAAATCTCATCAAATGACAAAATGGTGGACAATCACACAATACTGGGAATCATGTCCTAACCAAGTTGACACATTTTCGGGGGACACGATTCAATCCATGACACCATCTCACCCCAACATTACTGGCACTAATCAAAAAAAAAAAAAACAAATGAAAATAACAACTGTTGGAGAGGTTGCAGGGAGATTGGAGCTCTTATGTACTGCTGGTGTGAATGTAAAAGAATACAATCACTATGTAAAACGATATGGTGCCTCCTTGAAAAGGTAGAAATAGAAATACTATACGATCCAGCAATCCCACTCCTAGGAATATATCCTAGAGAAATCAGAGCTGTCACATGAATAGACATATGTATACCTATGTTTATAGCAGCATTATTCACAATAGCAAAAAGATGGAAACAACCTACATGCCCATCAACAGACAAACGGATAAACAAATTATGGTACCTACACATAATGGAATACTATGAATTAAAGAACAGTAATAAATCCACAAAACATCTCACAACATGGATGAATCTGGAGGGCATTATGCTAAGTGAAATAAGTCAATCACAAAAAGACAAATATCGTATGAGACCACTATTATAATAACTCAAAGAAAAGTTTACAGACAGAAAAAAATAAAATAAAACAATCTTTGATGGTTATGAGTGTGGGGAGGGAGGAAGAGGGGACCCCACGAACTAGATACTAGACAAGTGTCAACTTTGGTGAAGAAAAGATAACACACAATATAGGGGAAGTCAGCACAACTTGAGCAAGGCAAAGTCATAGAAGTTTCCTAGATACATCCAAACACCTTGAGGGACTGAGCTGCTGGGGCTGAGGACCATAGTCCTGGGGGGACTTCTAGGTCAATTAGCATAACATAGTTCATAAAGAAAATGTTCCACATCCTACTTTGTTGAGTAATGTCTGGGGTCTTAAAAGCTTGTGAGCGGCCATCTAAGATACATCTATTGGTCCCATCCTGTTTGGAGCAAAAGAGAATGAAGAAAACCAAAGACACAAGAAAATATTAGCCCAAAGGACTAAAAGACCACATGAATCAGAGACTCCACCAGTCTGAGCTCAGAAAAACTAGATGGTGTCTGGCTACCACCACCTACCACTCTGACAAGAATCACAATGAAGACTCCCAGGCAGAACAGGAGAAAATATAGAACAGAATCCAAATTCACACACACAAAAAAGACCAGACTGACAGAGACTGGAGGAACCCCGAAGACTATGGCACCCTGACACTCTGCTAACTCAGAACTGTAACCACTCCTGAAGTCCACTTTGCAGACAGAGATTAGACAGGCCTATAAAACAAACAATAACATATGTGAGGAACATGCTTTTTAGTTCTATAAAATATATGATGCCAAATGGGCAACTCCTGCCTAAAATCAAGAAAAGAAGTCAGGAAGGAACAGGAACTGGAAGAATGGACACAAGGAACCCGGGATGGAAAATGGGGAAAGTGGTGTCATTGTGGGGATTGCAACCAAGGTAACAAAACAATATATGAATAAATTTTTGAAAGAGAAACTAACTTGAGCTGTAAACTTTCACCTAAAGAACAATAAAATTTTAAAAATACTAAAAATAATCCTAAATCAAATAAATTTTTAAAAGTTAAAAAAGGAAATCTCAGCAGAAAGATCTAGTTGCTGTCCTTTTCAAAAGCTTATGCATTATTTGGTAAACAAAAGTGACTTTTGTATTTGTCACTTTGGAAGAGCCATCCAATAGTTCCCATCTATTAAAATACATATTTAATGACAAATTTCCCTTCTAATTCCATGTTATATGAAACATTAGTGCTTACTTATGCTATTTGGTCCTAACTCTTTCCTTTCTATTCCTAGAAAAATGAATCCCAACATTTTAATTAATGGCATTCCATCTTATCCAAAGTATTCCTGTTGTCGTATATGCAATTATTCTTATTGCCAATAATGCAGTTGTGAATTATTTTTCCTAGATATTCCTGATTCCACATCAAATAAGTACCACACATTGGAAAGATAGTATTCTCTCAGTCCCAGGTTCCAACACTTTCATTGACATTCATTAAATATGTTCAGAGCACATGTGTATGTAATTAATTCTTCAAATTTATTGGCAATTTATCACTTTTATAGAAGAGCTGTGCTATTTGGTGACATTAGCTGAAAATGTCAGGCAGTATATTCTACACCTCTATATCATTATTGCTTCCCATTTGATGACATAAAATTTCTGCATTTATTCTGTCATTTTCGCTAAAGAAAAATAGTTCTGATTTTCCTGTTTTATTTGGTGAACTTGAGCATAATTAGATCATAAGCCAACTCTAAAATCTTAGAAAGAGGACAATTTTTTTCCCATTTCCTTTTATCCAAAAGCTAGTTAAATAAAAATTTCATAGTAATTTATCCTGTGGGAATAGCAGAGGGACTATCCTGAAGAAGCAGAAATCTCCCATGAAACCTATTTTTGGTTTACTTTTCAAAAACCTATCTGAGAACTCTATTTACATCATATTACAACTGTATTTTCCATTTCATCAAAAGTGGAAACTTAGTTTTCAGGTAGCTAGGACATTATGGTAAATAATTATGCTAAATTCAAAATTGCAAAATTCAAACTTCATAAATATGATAAATTCAAAACAGCATTTTTTTAATTTTCCACAAAAGTTACCTTTAATTGATCTTATCAAATGTTCTGAAAGAGATCTGGATCATTGAAGAAGTCTCCTGCTGGCAGTAAGGGAAGGATACAAATCAGAGGAAACTGTTTTTCTATCAAAATATAAAATAAGGGTTATTTATTGTATTTGATCACCAGGAAGTCACATTACATATTAATAGAGCTAAGGGGATTTCAGACATCAGATGAGACAAAAATACTTGTTGATATTAGCAAGAGGTAAAGTGACTTGCCCAAGATCATGCAGCAAATAAGTGACAGAACAAGTGGTCAAACCTGGATCTGTCTGGCACAAAAGCCAGTGTCCTTTCCACTACATTTCCTCTTCAAAGATATATAAATTACTTTGAGATTTAACCTGTCATTCAAAAGAATTCAATTCAAGAAACATGTATAAACATACACAATGCACAGAGAATTAAACTAGGTCTTATGGGATTGGAAACATACATGATCCACACTCCCTGTTCTCCAAGAACTCATATTTTAATGAGGAAGAGAGTTACAGAAACAACTAGCCTTTATGCAAAGCAATCCTTAGTCACTTAAAGACTACTGCACCAGTGTCAATACAACCTGGGCACTTGTTAGTAATGCAGCACCTTGGGCCCCACCTCAAACCTACTGAATCAGAATCTGCATCTTAACAAAATCTCCAGGAGATTCAAAATGCACAGAGAATTTTAAGAAACACTGCTCTAACTATTGCCCTGGCTAATTTTACCTCTAAGTTACACTGAACATGCTACTGAGTTGTAATCAGCAGAGGTAGATTAAGGAATTAATGTTGGAATTAACGTTCCATGTTTAATTCTCTAATAAACGTTACATAGGTTTTTCTACAATTAATTTTATGATAAAAATTTAATACCTGTTCATTATAAACATTTTAAAAGTACAAAAAAAATATTTAAAAATTAAAATAACCTATAACATCATTAGAGGTAACAACTATTGACATTTTGGGTTATTTTATTCCAGCATGTTTATATATGCATATATTCAATAAATATCAGATCAGGTAACATACAGTTTTTAACCAAACATACTGCCATGATGGTTTATTCTTACCATTAAATATTTATTCTTCAAACATATAGTTTTAATGGCTTCATATTATTCCATTTTAAGGATATACCATAATTATTTAATCATTATCTATTGCTGAATATTTAGGTGATTCTCAGGTTTTTTGTTAGTTTAAATTGCAAGGCATTAAACATATCTATAAGTCAAGGGTTCTCAAAATGTGGTCCAAGGACTCCAGGGGGACTCTAAGACCTATTCAGGGGGTCTGTAGGGTCCTCTCTTTTCCAGCTACATATCTGTGTGGCCATATTTCTTCATATCTTTCAATCAAACCAAGATTTTGGAATAGATCGAATGCAGGCACAGATATGAGAATCCAGCTATACTCTATTAAGCCAGACATATGAGATTTGCAAAGATATAAAACAATTCTACCCTTCTCACCATTTTTGTTTTGGAAAACATAGTTAGTTATTAATGATAACATGTGATTAGTTTATTATCATTTTAACTGAAATGATAAATATTATAAAAAATTATGAGTTTCAATTTCTAAAATACAGAAAATATCTATAGATACAGTCAACATATACAAAAGTGTTTCGGAGTCCTTGATAATTTTTATGAATCAAGAGAGATTCTGAGACAATATTTTGAGAACTACTACTCTAAGTAAACTAAATTCAGCTCCATCAGGCCCTAAAGCATATGAACATGTATAGTTCATTTTATCAAATAACTATGTGATAACACATTATTATAACACTTAGTTTTAAACATCAGATATCAAATATCAAAATTATCAAACACACATACTATAGAACAATTACATGTAATATGAGGAGTTCTGGTGTAGCAGTGGTTAAGAGCTCCGCTGCTTACCAAGAGGTTGGCAGTTTGAATTCACCAGCCACTCCTTGGAAACCCTATGGGGCAGTTCTACTCTGTCATATACGGTTGCTATGAGTGGAAATCGACTCGAAGGTACAAAATAACAACATAATACAGGTAAGTCTAACTTATGGAAGACATCTTTAATCCTGCCACATCATTTTGCTTTTAGGGACACTTAATTGAAAAATATCAGGGTTTAGAATCTCTTAGCACTAAAATGCCGCCATTTTAATAAAAAGCACCACAAATGCTAAGAGATCTCTAATGTCTTACCATTTGTTATTATTAACAATTAACTGCTAAACAGGAATCTTTCTCATTCAGGAGCTTTCACATACGCTATTTCCTCTGCCTGGGATACTCTTTTCCAATTTTCTCCCCACTTTTGCCTTGCTAACTCCTACACATACTTGAGGTCCTTGCATAAATGTCATTCTCTCTCAGTAACCCAACACTAATCTATCCCCCACTGTATCGTCTTATAGCATCTTGCACATTTTATACTTACTTATATTTTGTGTTATTTATATCTTGTATTTTTATAATTCATATTTTATTTAATATACCATATATAACAAATAAACACACATATATAGTTTACATATTCTTATTTATGTGTGTAATTATCTCCCCCTACTATGCTGTAATCTCTATGAGGACAGAAAATATGGTCTATTACCTCATGTACCACATTATCCTCCATACAAAAACTGGAGCTACCCTCTGCCTCGATTAGTGTTTGGAGGTAAAAAAAAGAAAAAAATAGGAAGGAAAAATGGAAAAGACGAATTACCTTTCTGAGTACTGGCCTTCTGTTAATTATGAGAGTTCACAATAAGTAAAAACATCAATAGTTAGTGTCTTAGTTATCTAGTGCTGCTATAACAGAAATACTACAAGTGGATGGCTTTAACAAAGAGAAATTTATTCTCTCACAGTTTAGGAGGCTAGAAGTCCAAATTCAGGGTGCTAACTCCAGGGGAAGGCTTTCTCTCTCTGTTGGATCTGGGGAAGGTCCTTGTCAAAAATGTTCCATGGGGCAGAGTTCTGGAAAAATGGTGCTCTAGGCAGAAGCACCATGCCGTCCCTCCACAGCAAAGATCCTAAAAACTAAGCTGAACAGAGAATACAACAATCCTGAAAACCTAAAACATCAAATGAAGAGATAAAGAACTCAGCCAAGCACCAAATGGAGTGAGAAAACTGACAGAGAACAGAGAGCGAGGAGAGATTCATGCAGAGGTCCCCTACCAGCTAACGCAGCACGGATCTGCCATCTCGGACTCCTATCGGAGACCAGCAAACCGGGGTATGGGAAAGCAGCCTCACGGAGCGCCCAGCGGGAGACAAAACAACTGGTAATTTACAGTGGGCGCTTTCCCACCTCCCACCTCTCTTCGCCCTGGCTCGGCCTCCTCTGCTTCCCACGGCCACGGTCTCTTGACCGGGAAGCGCCGGCTTCTTGGATTCCGCACACCCAAGTGGGCGGCTCTCTGGGTGCCATATGTTGGCTGTTAGTGTTGCTTTTTTTTTCTGCTTCTTTTGATTTCTCACTTGCCTCTTGCCAACTCCCCCTCCTTTCACTCAAGTGCCTGGCTCCGTGTGCCAACTTTGCTTCTTCCTAAGGGGCTGCAGAGCGCTTGCAATCTGTGATATATGCTTTCCCACTCTACCCTTCTTCACCCACACTCAGCCTCCTCTGCTTCCCGTGGACACACTCTCTTGTCCAGAAACACCAGCCCGCACTAGCTGGCTCTCTGAGTGCCATTTGTTGGCTGCTGGTGTTGCTTTATTTTTTTCTGCTTCTTTTGATTTCTTGCTTGCCTCTCAACGCCTCCCCCTCCTTTCGTCGAGTTCCTGTGTCCGTGCGCCATCTTTGCTTCTTCCTGAGGAGCTGTGGAGCTCCATTCGAGTGTGAAGCTGCTTCCCAGTCTGGGCTACCGTGCTGGTGGGATCCTGGGGCTTTTGTTCATATGTTCATTTTGAATAGTTTGTCTGTTTTCTTTTCCTTTTCTTGAGTTGGGAGCCCTTTCTGGCCAGGCGGAGCTCTGTGGCAAGGAACTCCCCTTCAGCTTCCACAGACGTGCGGAGGGATCCCTGAGAGCATTTCTTTTTTCATTGTTTTTTTCTGTTTTTTTGGGGGGCCTTTCTTGTTCTTTTTTTTTTAAATTTGTTTTGTTTGCTTTTCCCTCTTTTTCCCTTTTTGACTTTTTTCATTCCTCAGTCTCTCGTCTCTCTATATCTTACTTCTCTTTCTGATCCCTGAATTCCATGCGTTGTATACCTCTATGCCTTCTAGCCAGGCTGTACTGCAACACCTGAGAGCGACTTCCTGAGACCTCATAGCTGCATCGGTGGGATCCCTGGGAACTTTGTGGTTCTTTAACCTTTCTGATTTTTATTTATTCCTTCTTTTCTTCCTCTTCCCTTTTCTGTTTTTCTCCATTTCATAGTCTCTCGTTTCTCCATTCCAACAGCAAGCTCCCTAGCATTCTTTTTTGTTTGTTTGTATGTTTTTGGCTCCTGTTCTTATCTCGACTCTCCCATATCCATCTTAGCTCCACACATAACAATCTCCCCGCTGCATCCTGCCTACCTGCACCGTGTGCTTGACATCACACCACCAAGCAGCACAGGCAAGGCCTACTGGAACCTGCCTTGCACTGATTACCGACCCACCCTGGTGACTGTAGTAAGTGCCACAAAAAACCCATCCCAGTAACTCCTCTTCAGCTAGACCTGCCCTGCTGTACCGGATCTGAGTGACTGACCCTCCCAGTTGGAGAAGGAGGCAAAAAGGATTGCGCGCACAAAGAGCAAACAACAAAGAACACACAGTCTGCCTGCTCAGACATAGTCAATTTTTTTTAAAAAAGGGAAGAAACAAACAAATCTATAATTAATAAATGAGAAAACTAACTACTGAATGCCCTGAAAACATCAGACAATATCTAAACATTTACAAAAACTGGACAAGATGGTTCCAGCAGGCATCCAAAATAAAACACCAGATGACTCTCCTGTGGAAGAAAATGCACTAGAACTACCTGATAGGGAATTCAAATCTCTAATACTCAGAATTCTCCAAGAACTGAGGCAAAAAGCTGAGAAACATGAGGAAAAAATAGACAAATTCATGGAAAATACAGACAAACAATTAGAATAATTCAGGAAGATGGTGCAGGAACAAAATGCCAAAATAAATTCACAACTAGAAATTATACAAAAACAACAATTAGAAATCCAAAAGATAAACAACAACGTTTCAGAAATGGATGATGTTATAGAAGGGCTATGAAGCAGATTTGAAATGGTGGAAGACAGGATCAGTAGAATTGAAGACAAACACTTGGATACAACCATGTTTGAGGAAAACTGAGAAAAAAGAACAAAGAAAAATGAAGAGACCCTGAAAGTTATGTGGGACACAATTAAAAGCAAAAATTTACAAGTGATTGGAATTCCAGAACAGGGGGAGAAAACAGAAAACACAGAGAGGATCATTGAGGAACTGCTGACAGAAAACGTCCCCAATATCATGAAAGATGAAAAGCTGGCCATCCAAGTAACTCAACGAACGCCATATAGAAGAGACCCCAAAAGAATATCACCAAGGCATATCATATTCACACGCCAAAACCAAAGACAGACAAAGAATCCCGAGAACAGCTCGTGAAAAACAAGAAATCACATACAGAGGAGAAACAATAAGACTAAGCTCAGATTATTAGGCAGAAACCATGCAGGCAAGAAGGCAATAGAATGGCCTATATAAAATCTTGAAAGAAAAAAATTGCCAGCCAAGAATAATATATCCTGCAAAACTCTCATTCAAATTTGATGGTGAAATTAGGTCAGTACCAGATAAACAGAAATTAAGGGAATATGTAAAAGTCAAACCAAACTTACAAGAATTATTAAAGGGAGCTCTTCGATCTGAGGACAAACAGCTTCAGCTCACAGGCAGAACCTAGGACACAGGACCTTATGAGCCAGACACCAGTCTAGGAAATGACTCTCGAGGACTATCCAAAACCAAAAGAAATACAACAGGGAATCAGAGCAGTTAATCAATAAAGTACAACAACATCAAAACAATAAAAGAGGGAATAAACGGCATAGGTATAGAATCTTCTAATGGAAAGGAAGGCAAGGGGATACCAAGTAATAGTAAATTGTTTCAAACTTAGAAAGATAAGGGTAAAATTCATCGTAACCACAAAGTAAGTTAACAAACCAACTCATAAAAATAAAGACAAAAAACATAAAGTCTCGGCAAAAAGAAAAACCTACAAAAACAAAAGAAATGAAAAAAAATTACACAAACAAAAGTAACTCAGCACAAGAGAGTAAGAAGAACAAAGAAGACTTCAGCACCACAAAAAAAAGTACTACAAAATGACAGCAACAAACTCACATCTATCAATAATTACACTGAATGTAAATGGACTCAATGCACCCATAAAGAGCCAGAGAGTGACAGAATGGATAAGAAAACAGGATCCATCAACATGCTGCCTACAAGAGACACACCTTAGAAACAAAGATGTGAATTTATTAAAATTCAAAGGTTGGATAAAAATCTATCAAGCTAACAACTACCAAAAAAGAGCAGGAGTGGCAATTCTAATCTCAGATAAAATAGACTTTAAAACAAAATCTACCATAAAAGACAAAGAAGGACACTATATAATCATTAATGGGACGATCCATCATGAAGACATAACCATAATAAACACCTACGCACCAAACGACAGGCCTCCAAAATACATAAAACAAACTCTAACAACACTGAATACAGAAATTGACAGTTCCACAATAATAGTAGGAGACTTCAACACACCACTCTCAGTAAAGGACAGAACAACTAAGAAGAAACTCAGCAAAGACACAGAAGACCTAAATGGCACAATCATCCAACTGGACCTCATACAAATATATAGAACACTCCATCCAACCACGGCAAAGTACACATTCTTTTTCAATGCACATGGAACATTCTCCAGAATAGACCACATCTTAGGGCACAGAACAATCCTCAACAAGATCCAAAACGTTGAGATAATTCAAAGTATCTTCTCTGACCACAATGCAATCAAGGTAAAAATTAACAATAGAAAGAGCAAGGAAAAAAAATCAACTACATGGGAACTGAATAATACCCTGCTTATACATCACTGGGTAATAGAAGAAATCAGAGATGGAATCAAAAAATTCCTAGAATCAAATGAGAATGAAAACACATCATACCAAAACCTTTGGGACACAGTAAAGGAACTGTGCAAATGACAATTTACAGCAATAGATGCACATATCAAAAACAAAGAAAGGGACAAAATCAAAACATTAACTACAGAACTCAAACAAATAGAAAGAGAACAGCAAAAAAAAGCCCATAACCAACGGAAGAAAGGAAATAGTAAAGATCAGAGCAGAAATAAATGAAATAGAGAACAGAAAAGCAATAGAAAGAATCAACAAAACCAAAAGTTGGTTCTTTGATAGAATCAACAAAATCAACAAACCACTGGCCAGACTGACAAAATAAAAACAGGAGAGGACACAAATAAACCAAATAAGAAATGAAAAGGGGGACATTACAACAGACCCAACTGAAATAAAAAGGATTATAACAGATTATTATGAAAAACTATATTCCAACAAATTTGAAAACCTTGAGGAAATGGATAAATTTCTAGAAAAAGACGGCCTACCCAATCTACAACAAAGTGATGTTGAAAATATGAACAGACCCATAACAAGAGAAGAGATTGAAAAGGTAATAAAAAAAAAATCCCAACCAAAAAAAGCCCTGGTCCAGATGGCTTCACTACAGAATTCTACAAAACATTTACATAAGAGCTTGTACCAGTACTACTCAAGCTATTTCAGAGCATAGAAAAGGAAGTAACACTTCCGAATTCATTCTATGAAGCCAGCATAACGCTGATACCAAAACCAGGCAAAGATGTCACAAAAAAAGAAAATTACAGACCAATATCTCTCATGAATATAGATGCAAAAATTCTGAACAAAATTCTAGCCAATAGAATTCAGCATCATGTCCAAAAATAATCCACCATGACCAAGTAGGATTCATACCAGGTATGCAAGGATGGTTCAGGATAAGAAAATCCATCAACGTAATCCACCACATAAATAAAAGGAAAGAAAAAAATCACATGATCATCTCAATTCATGCAGAAAAGTCATTTGACAAAGTCCAACACCCATTCCTGATGAAAGCTCTCAATAAAATAGGTATAGAAGGGAAATTTCTCAACATAATAAAGGCATTTATGCAAAACCAACGGCCAACATCATTCTTAATGGAGAGAGGCTGAAAACATTCCCCTTGAAAACAGGAACAAGACAAGGATGCCCTTTATCACCACTCCTATTTAACATTGTGCTGGAAGTTCTAGCTAGAGCAATAAGGCAAGAGAAAGAAATAAAGGGCATCCAAATTGCTAATGAAGAAGTTAAACTGTCCCTGTTTGCAGATGATATGATACTATACATAGAAAACCCTAAAGACTCCACGAGAAATCTACTGGAACTAATAGATTCAGCACAGTAGCAGGATACAAGATAAACATTCAAAAATCAGTTGGATTCCTATACACCAATAAGGAGAATGATGAAATGGAAATCAGGAAAACAATACTATTTTCAATAGCCCCTAAAAAGATAAAATACCTACAAATAAATCTGACCAGGGATGTAAAAGATCTATAAAAAAAATAAATCTGACCAGGGATGTAAAAGATCTATACAAAGAAAACTACAAAACACTACTGCATGAAACCGAAAGGGATCTACATAAATGGAAAAACATACCATGCTCATGGATAGGCACACTCAAAATTGTGAAAATTACAATTCTACCCAAAGCAATTTACAAATACAACGCAATCCCGATCCAAATACCAACAACATTCTTCAAAGAGATGGAAAAACTAATCATTACCATTATATGGAAAGGGAGGAAGCCCTGAATAAGTAAAGCACTACTGAAGAAGAAGAATAAAGTTGGAGGACTCACACTACCTGACTTCAGAACCTACTATACAGCTACAGTAGTCAAAACAGCCTGGTACTGCTACAACGAGAGATACATTGACCAATGGAACAGAATTGAGAACCCAGATGTAAATCCATCCAGCTATGGTCACCTGATCTTCAACAAGCAGCCAAAGTCCATCAAATGGGGAAAAGACAGTCTTTTGAACAAATGGTGCTGGAAAAACTGGATATCCATCTGCAAAAAAATGAAACAGGACCCATACCTCATGCTGTATACAAAAACTACTTCAAAATGGATCAAAGACCTGAATATAAAGCCTAAAACTATAAAGTTCATAGAAGAAAAAATAGGACCAACACTTCAGGCCTTAACACACAGCATTAACAGGTTACACACCATAACCATCAACACACAAACCCCAATAGATAAGCCAGATAACTGGGATCTTCTAAAAATCAAACCCCTATGCTCTTCAAAAGAGTTTACCAAAAGAGTAAAAAGAGAACCTACAGACTGGGAAAAAAATTTTGGACAGTACAAGTCAGACAAACGTCTAATCTCCATAAGCTACAAGAAAATCCAACACCTCTACAAGAAAAAGACAAATAATTCTATTAAAAAATGGGTAAAGGAAATGAACAGACACTTAAGCAAAGAAGACATTCAAATGGCCAACAGACACATGAGGAAATGCTCGCGATCACTAGCCGTTATAGAAATGCAAATTAAAACCACAATGAGATACCATCTCACCCCGGCATTACTGGCACGAATCGAAACACTGGAAATAACAAATGTTGGGGGGGCGGGGAGATCGGAACACTTATGCACTGCTGGTGGGAATGCAAAATGATACAACCATTTTGGATAATGGTATGGCGCTTCCTCAGAAAGCTAGAAATAGACATACCATTGGATCCAGCAATCCCACTCCTAGGAATATATCCTAGAGAAATAACAGTTGTCAGTCAAATAGAAATATGCACACCTATGTCCATGGAAGCATTGTTCACAATAGCAAAATGATGGAAACAACCTAGATACCCATCAACAGATGAATGGATATATAAACTATGGTACATACACACAATGGAGTACTATCCAACGAGAGAGAACAACAATGAATCTGTGAACCATCTCATAATACGGATGAAACTGGAGGACATTATGCTGAGTGAAATAAGTCAATCACAAAAGGACAAATATTGTATGAGACCTCGATTGTAAAAACCCATGAAAAAGTTCACACGCAAAATGTACCAATCTTTGTTGGTTACCAAGGATGGGAGGGGTGGGGGGAAATACTAAATAGGCAATAGATAAGTGGTATCTTGGGTGAAGGGTGAGACAGTACACAATACAGGGGAAACTAGCATAACCTGTACAAGGAAAGGTCATGGAAGCCCCATAGACACATCCAAACCCCCTGAGTGACTGAACTGCTGGGCGGAGGGCCGTCGGGACCATGGTCTCGGGGAACATCTAGCTCAATTGGCATGACACAGCTTACAAAGACAATGCTCTACATTTTACCTTGGTGATTAGTGTCTGGGGTCTTAAAAGCCCGTGAGCGGCCATCTAAGATACTGCACTGTTCTCGTCCCTCGGGAGCAAGGGAGAATGAAGAGAACAAGATACAAGGAAAAGATTAGTCCGAAGGACTAAATGTCCACAGCTATTAAGTCCTCTACCAGACTGAGTCCAGTACAGTGAGATGGTGCCCGGCTGCCACCACTGACTGCTCTGACCAGGATCACAACAGAGGGCTCTGGACAGAGCTGGAAAAGGATGTACAGCATAATTCTAACTCACAAAAAAAAAAAGACCAGATTTACTGGCCTAAAGGAGACTGGATAAACCCCAAGAGTATGGCCCCCAGACACCCTTTTAGCTAAGTGGAAGAGTTAACTCAGAGGTTCACTGTTCAGCCTGGGAGTGGACAGCACCGTAAAACCAAATGAGACTAATGAGGTACAGGAGTCCAGTGACAAGGGCCAGAAGGCAGAAGGGGACAAGGAAGTTGGTGATAGGGGACCCAAGGTTGAGTAAGGATACTGTTGATGTGTTTTGAGATTGTTAAGCATTGTCTAGGGCAACATTTGTAGTTTCTGTTAAATGAGAAACTATTTTGTTCTGTAAGCCTTCATCTTAATTGAGAAGAACATCACAGTTGGAAGAGCGTAGTCAATGTCACTGAACTGTGCATGTAGAAATTTTTGAAATGGTGTATCTTTGGCTATGTGTATTTTTACCAAAAAAAAGGTTGAGAATTTAGAGGGTTGATATGTTGTGGGGTTGTTAACCAATGTCAAAAAACAACATGTGTACTACTGTTTCATAAGAAACTATTTTTTCTGTAAGCCTTCACCTGAAGTATAAGAAAAAATGTAATAAAAAAAAAAGAAAGGAAAAGGACTCACCACAGAAAATTAAGGGGAACAAAGAAACTGTGAACAACAAACAAAAGGTGACATCAGGATGACAGCACTAGACTCATACCTATCAATAATTACTCTTAATTTAAATGGACTTAATGCACCAATAAAGAGATGGGGAGTGGCAGATTGGATAAAAAAAGCATGATCCATGTATATGCTGCCTGCAAGAGACGCACCTTACACTTAAAGACACAAACAGGCTAAATCTCAAAGGATGGAAAAAATATATATCAAGCAAACAACACTCAAAAAAGACCAGGAGTGGCAATATTAATCTCTGGAAAAATAGACTTTAAAGTAAAATCCACAACAAAGGATAAGGAAGGGCACTATATAAAGATTAAAGGGTCAATACACTAGGAGGACATATGTATAATAAATATTTACCCACCCCCCCCAACCACAGGGCTCCAAAATATATAAAACAATGTCTAACAGCACTGAAGAGAGAGATAGACAGCTCCACAATAGTAGTAGGAGACTTCAACACGCCACTTTTGGTGAAGGGCAGAACATCCAGAAAGAAACTCAACAAAGACACGGAAGAGCTAAATGCTACAATCAACCGACTTGATCTCATAGACATATACCTAACGCTCCACCCAACAGCGGCCAAGTATACTTTCTTTTCCAACGCACATGGAACATTCTCCAGAACAGATCACATATTAGGCCATAAAGCAAGCCTTAACAAAATCCAAACCATCGAAATATTACAAAGCATCTTTTCTGACAATAAAGCCATAAAAGTAGAAATCAGAAACACAAAAACCAAGGAAAAAAATCAAACACATGGAAACTGAACAACACCTTGCTCAAAAACTACTTGGTTATAGAAGAAATTAAGGATGGAATAAAGAAATTCATAGAATCAAAGGAGAATGAAAACACATCCTACCAAGTCCTTTGGGACACAGCAAAAGCAATGCTCAGAGGTCAGTTTATAGACATAAATGCACACATCCAAAAGAACAAAGGCTCTTAATCAAAGCATTAACCCTACAACTGGAAGAAGTAGAAAGAGAGCAGCAAAAGAAGCCCACAGGTGCCATAAGGAAGGAAATAATAAGAATTAGAGCAGAATTAAATGAAACAGAGAATAGAAAAACAGTTGAAAGAGTTAACAAGTCCAAAAGCTGGTTCTTTGAAAAGATCAACAAAATTGATAAACCATTGGCCAAACTGACAGAAGAAAAACAGGAAAGGAAGCAGATAACCCGTATAAGAAATGAGATGGGTGATATCACAACAGACTCAACTGAAATTGAAAGAATCATAAGAGACTACTAAGAAAAATTGTACTGTAACAAATTTGAAAACCTAGAGGAAATGGACAAATTTCTAGAAACTCACTACCTACTTAAATTAATACAAAAAAAAAAAGGAGAACAACTAAATAAACCCATAACAAAAGAAGAGATTGAAAAGGTTATTAAAAAACTGCCAACAACAAAATCCCTGGCCCGGATGTCTTCACTGGAGAATTCTACCAAACTTTCAGAGAAGAGATAACACCACTTCTACTAAAGGTATTTCAGACCATAGAAAAGGATGGAATACTCCCAAAATCATTCTATGAAGCCAGCATAACCCTGATACCAAAACCAGGTAAAGACACCACAAAAAAGAAAATTACAGACCAATATCCCTAGTGAAAATCGACGCAAAAATCCTCAATAAAATTTTAGCCACTAGAATTCAGCAACATATCAAAAAAAAATAATTCACTATGACTAAGTGGGATTTATACCAGATATGCAGGGATGGTTCAACATTAGAAAAACAATCAATGTAATCCATCACATAAATAAAAAAAAGACAAGAAGCACATGATCTTATAAATCAATGCAGAAAATGCATTCAACAAAGTCCAACTGCCATTCATGATAACAACTCTCAATACAAAAGGAATATAAGGGAAACTCCTCAATATAATTAAGGGCATTTATATAAAGCCAACAGCCAAAATCATCCTAAATGAAGAGACTTTGAAAGCACTCCCCTTGAGAACAGGAACCAGACAAGGATGCCCTCTATCACCACTATTATTCAACATTGTGCTGGAGGTCCTAGCCAGAGCAATTAGGTGGATCCAAATCGGTAGGGAAGACGTCAAAGAATCTCTATTGGCAGATGATATGATCTTATACACAGAAAACCCCAAAGAATCCATAAGAAAACTACCTGACCTAATAGAAGATTTCAGCAAAGTTTCAGGATATAAGACAATATACAAAAATTAGGTGGATTCCTTTACACCAACAAAGAGAACCTTGAAGAGGAAATCACCAAATCAATACCATTTACAATAGTCCCCAAAAAGATAAAATACTTAGGAATAAATCTAACCAGAAATGTAAAAGACCTTTACAGAGAAAACTACAAGACACTACTGCAAAAAACTAAAAGAGACCTGCATAAGTGGAAAAATATACCTTGCTCATGGATAGGTAGACTCAACATAGTGAAAATGTTAGTTCTACCCAAAGCAAATTACAGATACAATGCAATCCCGATCCAAATTCCACCAGCATTTTTTTAATGAGATAGAGAAACAAATCACCAACTTGAAATGGAAAGGGAAGTGGCCCCAAATAAATAAAGCATTACTCCAGAAGAAGAACAAGGTGGGAGGCCTTACACTACCTGATTTTAGGACCTATTATACTGCCATGGTAGTCAGAACAGCCTGGTTCTGGTACAACAAAAGATACAGAGACCAATGGAATAGAGTTGAGAATCCAGATGTAAGCTCATCCATCTATGAGCAGCTAATATTTGACAAAGGCCCAAAGTCCATTAATTGGGGAAAAGACAGTCTCTTTAACAAATGTTGCTGGCATAAGTGGATATCCATCTGCAAACAACTGAAACAAGACCCATACCCCACACCATGTACAAAAACTAACTCAAAATTGATCAAAGACTTAAATATAAAATTGAAAATGATAAAGATCATGGAAGAAAAAATAGAGACAACTCTAGGAGCCCTAGTACATGGCATAAACACTATATGAACCATAAGTAACAATGCACAAGCATCAGAAGAAAGACTAGATAAATGGGAGCTCCTAAAAATCAAACACTTAAGCTCATCAAAAGATTTCACCAAAAGAGTCAAAAGACAACCTAAAGACCGGGAAAAAATTTTTGGCTATGACAAATCCGATCAGCATCTAATCTCTAAAATCTACAAGATACTGCAAAATCTCAACAACAAAAAGACAAATAACCCAATTAAAAAATGGGCAAAGGATATGAGCAGGAACTTCACCAAAGAAGATACTCATGGGCTTACAGACACATGAAGAAATGCTCACGATCATTAGCCATTAGAGAAATGCAGATCAAAACTACAATGAGATATCATCTCACTCCAACAAGGCTAGCCTTAATCCAAAAACCACAAAATAATAAATGCTAGAGAGGTCGTGGAGAGACTGGAACACTTACACACTGTTGATGGGAATGTACAATGGTACGACCACTTCGGAAATCGATTTGGCGCTTCCTTAAAAAGCTAGAAATAGGAGTACCATAAGATCCAGCTATCCCGGTCCTTGGAATATACTGTAGAGAAATAAGAGCCGTCACACAAATTGATATATGCACACCCATGTTTATTTCAGCACTGTTCACAATAGCAAAAAGATGGAAACAACCTAGGTGCCCATCGATGGATGAATGGATACACAACCTATGGTATATCCACACAATAGAATATTACGCAATGATAAAGAACAACAATGAAGCTGTGAAACATCGTATAACATGGTGGAAGCTGGAACTTATTATGCTGAGTGAATTTAGTCAGTCACAGAAGGACAAACACTGTATAAGACCACTATTATAAGAACTCAAGAAATGCTTTAAACACAGAAGAAAACATTCTTTAACGTTTATGGGGGTGGGGAGGGAGGATGAGGGTTATCCTCTAACTAGATCGTAGATAAGAATCATCTTAAGCGTAGGGAAGGACAGCACACACTCACTACAGGGGGAGGCAGCACAAATGGACTAAACCAAAGCTAAGAAGGTTCCTGAATACAATCAAATAGTTTGAGAGACAGAGTAACAGGGGCAGGGATCTGGGGACCATGCTTTAAGGGCACATCTAGGTCAATTTGCATAACAAAGTTTATTAATAAAATATTCTGCATCTTCCTTTGGTGAGTAGCGTCTGGGGTCCTAAAAGCTAGCAAGCGGCCATCTAAGATGCATCAGTTGGTCCCCACGACTTGGAGTACAGGAGAACGTAGAACACCAAAGACACAAAGAAAGTATTAGCCCAAGAAACAGAATGGGCCACATAAACCAGAGACTTCATCAGCCTGAATCCAGAAGAACTGGATAGTTCCAGGCTACCACCAATAAAGGTCCTGACAGGGAACACAACAGAGAATCCCTGATAGAGCAGCAGAAGGATGGGGTGCAGAACTCAAATTCTAGTAAGAAGACCAGACTTAATGGTCTGACTGAGACTGGAGGTACCCTAGAAAGCATGGACCCTGGACTCTCTATCAGCCCAGAACTAAAACAATTTCCAAGGCCAACTCTTCAGACAGGGATTGGATTGGACTGTGGGACATAAAGTAATACTTGTGAAGAGTGTGCCTCTTAGTCAAGCAGATACAAGAGACCAAAGGTGCAGCTTCTGTCCAGAGATGAGATGGGAAGGCAGAGAGTGTTAGGAGCTGGTTGAATGGTCATGGGGAATCAGGGGCGGAAAGGAGGAGTGTGCTGTCACAGAATGGGATGAGCCATTCAGGTCACATAACAATGTATGTACAAAATTTTGTATGGGAGACTAACTGGAAATGTAAACTTCATTTAACTACAGCAATAAAAAAATAAAAAGTACATACAAATATATATATATATATATATAAAGTAGCAAGAGAGGAACAAGGCCTTATTATTAGAAAAAAAATCATATGACAGTAGATTTCTTATGAGAAACTAAGGAGACTGGACAGAAATGGCACAATATATTTCAAGATCTGGAAAAACAGAACTGTCAACCCAGAATCTAATAACCAGCAAAACCAAAACCAAACCCACTGCTATCAAGTCGATTCCTACTCATAGCAACCCTATAGGACAGAGTAGAACTGCCCCGCATGGTTTCCAAGGAGCTGCTGGTGGATTTAAACTCCTGACCTTTTTGGTTAGCAGCCAAGCTCTTAAGCACTGTGCCACCAGGACTCCAATAACCAGCAAACATATATATATAGCGATCCTATGATAGTGACCATACATACAACAGAACGAAACACTGGCCAGTCCTGCACTATCCTCACAATCATTGCCATGTTTCAGCTCATTGTTGTAGCCAGTTTGTCAATCCATCTTGTTGAGGGTCTTCTTTTTTGCTGACCCTCTACCAAGCATGATGTCCTTGTCCAGGGACTGGTCCCCCCGATGACATGTCCCAAGTACATGATATGAAGTCTTGCCATCCTCGCTTCTAAGGAGCATTCTGGCTGTGCTTTTCCCAAGACAGATTTGTTTGTTCTTCTGGCAGTCCATGGTACATTCAATATTCTTCACCAACACCATCACTGAAAGGCATCAATTCTTCTCTGGTCTTCCTTATGCATTGTCCAGCTTTCACATGCGTATGAGGCGACTGAAAATACCATGGCTTGGGTAAGGTGCACCTTAGTCCCCAAGGTGACATCTTTGCTTTTCAACACTTTAAAGAGGTCTTTTGCAGCAGATTTCCCCAATGCAATATATCATTTAATTTCTTGACTGCTGCTTCCATGTGCATTGATATATATATATATATATATATATATATATCAATATAGGTAATAAATATATATTACTATATATCTATTTAATATAGATATATATAGAGGGAGATACATATTATAGATTGGAAATGAAGTATATCTATATCTATTTGCAGAAAACATGGTCTGGTATACAGAAAATTCTAAAAAAAAAATTAACTATATTATAATTGATAAAGACGTTGCTCAACTAGGTTGAAAAATGCAAGCTCAATATACAAAAAATAATGTCTATTTCTGTACACTAGCAGTGAACAATCTAAAAATGAAATTAAGAAAACAATTTCATTAAAACACTAGAAATAATCAATGACACCCACAAATCACTGGTTATATTGAAAAAGAAAAAAAGCAAGAGGATTCAAGTAACCAAAATAAGAAATAAAATTGGAGACACTGCAATAAATCCAACTGAAATAAAAAGGATCATGACAGAATACTATAAAAACTCATATTATAACAAATTTGAAAAGTTAGATGAAGTGGACAAAGTACTAGAAACACATAACCTACCTAAACTAACACAAAGAGGTAGAAAATCTCAACAGACCCATAACAAAATAAGAGATTGAATCAATTGTCAAAAGCGTCCCCCAAAATATCCCTGGACCAGAAGGCTTCACTAGAGAATTTTCCCAGTTGTTCAGAGAAGAATTGACACCAATTCTACTCAAACTCTTCCAAAACACAGAAGAGGAAGGATTACTCCCTGCCTCATTCTACAAAGCCAGCCTTATCCTGATAACAAAGCCAGACAAAGAAAACACAAGAAAAGTACACACCAATATCTCTCATGAATATAAATGCAAAAATTCTCAACAAAATTCTAGTGAACAGAATCCAGCGACATTTTAAAAGGATTATACATCATGGCAAAGTAATATTTATTCCAGGAATGCAAGGATGGTTCAACATTAGAAAATTAATCAGTATAATACACTACATTAATAAAACAAAGAAAAAGAACCACATGATCACCTCAATAGATGCAGAAAAAGCATTTGATAAAATCCAACACCCTTTCCTGATAAAAATTCTCAACAAGATAGGAGTAGAAAGGAAATTCCTTAACATGATTAAAGGCATCTATGAAAAACCAACTGTCAACATCATACTAAATAGAGAAAAACTGAGCGCATTCCCCGCTTGATAATGGGAACAAGGCAAGCATGTGGGCTATCACCACTTCTATTCAATATCGTACTGGAAGTTCTAGCCAGAACAATAAGGAAAAAAAGAAAAGAAAAGAAATAAAAGCCATCCAAATTGGAAGGGAAGAAGTAAAGCAATCTCTATTTGCAGATGAAATGATCCTATATACAAAAAATTCCAAATAATCCACAAGAAAGCTCCTAGAACTAATAGAAAAATTAATCAAAGTTTCACAGCACAAGGTCAACACACAAAAATCACTTGGGTTTCTATATACCAACAAGGATAAATCTGAAAAGGAAATTAAAAAAAAAATACCATTTAAAATAGCACCTAAAAAATAAAATACCTAGGAATAAACCTAACTAGGGAGGTAAAGGACTTATACAATGAAAACTGTAAAACACTGTTGCAAGGGACTAAAATAGACCCAAATAAATGGAAAGACATTTTGTGTTCATAGATTGGTAGAATCAGTACTGTGAAAATATCAATACTACCCAAAACGACCTATAGATTCAATCAATTCCTATCAAAATTCCTACAGCATTCTTTACAGAAATGGAAAAACTAATCTCAACTTTATATGAAAAGGAAAGAGGGCTCTAACAGCAAATGAAATTTTGAAGAACAAGGTAGGAATCCTTGGATTCCTTTCAGATTTCAAAACATATATATAGCTACAGTAATCAAAACAGCCTGGTACTGATTTAATGAGAGACACATACCTGTGGCCATCGAGTCAATTCCAACTCATAGAGACCCTATAGGACAGAGTAGAACTGCCCCATAGGGTTTCCAAGGAGTGGCTGGTGGATTCCAACTGCCAACCTTTTGGCTAGCAGCCAAGCTCTTTAACCACTGTGCCACCAGGGCTCCAACAGACATATAGACCAATGGAAAAGAATTGAAAGCCCAGAAATAAATGCATACATCTATGGACAACTAATTTTCAACAAGGGTACTAAATCCATTCAATGGGAGGAGGAAGTGTCTCTTTAACAAATGGTGCTGGCAAAATTAGATTTTCACATGTAGAAAAATGAAACAAGACCCATACCTCAAATCATACACAAAAACTAATTCAAAATGGATCAAGGACTTAAATGTTATAGCTAAAACCATCAATTTCTTGGAAGAAAACATCAGGGTGAAACTATGGGACCCATTTTTTTTTTATGATAGATTATCAAATACAACAACAAATGCATGAGCAGCAGAATGAAAAATAGATATTGGGACCTCATGAAAATTAAATACTTATGTTCATCAAAAGACTTTATCAATTGAGTAAAAAGACAACCTACAAACTGAAAAAAAAAAAATACTTGGGAAACATCTATCTGATAAGGGTCTAATAGCCATAATTTATACAAAACTCCTACAACTTAACAACAAAAAGACGAATAACCCAATGAATAAATGGGCAAAGGCATGAACATACACTTCACCAAAGAGGATATTCAAGCAGCCAACAAACCCATGAAAAGATGCTCATGGTCATTAACAGTTACAGAGATGCAAATCAAAACTACAGTGAGATACCAACTTATCCATACTAGAACCAACTTGATCTCCTAGACATGTACAGAACCCTTCACCCAAAAGCAGCAAAGTGCACATTCAGCTCCAATGCTCATGGATCGTTTCCTAGAACAGACCACAGTTTAGGCCACAAAGCAAGCCTTAACATATTCAAAAACATCAAAATAATACAAAGCATACAATAACATAAAGCAAATAATACAAAGGTAAATTCTACCAAACATTCAGAGAAGAGTGGACACAAATTCTACTCAAACTACTCCAGAACACAGAAAGGAAGGAATACTCTCAAATTCATTCTATGAAGCCAGCATAACCCTGATATCAAAGCCAGGTAAAGACATCACTAAAAAAGAAAATTACAGACCAATATGCCTCATGAATATAGGTGCAAAAAATTCAACAAAATCTAGCGAATAAAATTCAACAGCATGTCAAAGTAATAATAATAATACATCATGACCAAGTGGGATTCATACCAGGCATGCAAGGATGGTTCAACATTAGCAAAACAATCAACATAATCAAAAATATAAATAAAACAAAGTAAAAGAATTCATGATCATCACAAAGACACAGAAAAGGCATTTGATAAAGTCCAACACCCATTTCTGATAAAAACTCTCAGCAAAATAGGAATAGAAGGTGAATTCTTCAACCTAATAAAGGAATTTATACAAAACCAACAGCCAACATTACCCTCAATGAAGAGAGTCTGAAAGCATTTTCATTGAGTACGGGAACCAGACAAGGGTGTCCTTTATAACCTAGTTCTATTTAACAGTGTGCTGGAAGTCCTATCAAGAGCAATAAGGCAAGAAGAGAAAATAAAGGACATCCAAATTGGTAAGGAAGAAGTAAACTATGCCTATTCACAGAAGAAATGATCCTAAACATAGAAAATCCCAAGGATTCCACAAGAAAGCTACTGGAACTAAAAGAAGAATTCAGCAAAGTGGCAAAATACAAGATCAACATACAAAAATCAGTTGGATTCCTTTACATCAACAAAGAGAACTTTGAAGAGCAAATCAGGAAAACAATACCATTTACAATAGCCTCCCAAAAGATAAAATACTTAGGAATACATCTAACCAGGGACATAAAATACGTATACAAAGAAAACTACAAAACACTACTACTATAAATCAAAAGAGACCTACATAAATGGAAAAAAACATACCATGCTTTTGGATAGGAAGACTTAACATTGTGAAAATGTCGATACTACCCAAAGTGATATATAGATATAATGCAATCCCAATCCAAATCCCAACAGCAGCTTTCAACTAGATGGAAAAACTAATCACTAACTTTATATGGAAAGGAAAGAAGACTCAAATAAGTAAAACATTATTAAAGAGGAAAACAAAGTAGAAGGCCTCACACCACCTGATCTCAGAACCTGCTATACAGCCACTGTAGTGAAAACAGCCTAGTACTGGTAAAACAAAAAAACACACATAGACCAATGGAACAGAACTGAGCACCCAGACATAAATCCATCCATCTATGAATAGCTGCTCTTCAACAAAGGACCAAAGTCCATTAAATGGGGAAGAGACAGTCTCTTCACCAAATGGTGCTGGCAAAACTGGATATATATCTGTAGAAAAATGAAACAAGATCCACACCTAACACCATACACAAAAAAAACTTAAAATGGATGAAAGACCTAAATATAAAACCTAAAACTATAAACGTCATGGAGGAAAAAATAGGGACAATGCTAGGAGCCTTAATATGTGGCACAAATAGAATACCAAACATAACTAAAAATGCACACACAGCAGAACTTGAACTAGATAAACGGGACCTCCTAAAAATTAAATACTTATGCTCAACAAAAGACTTCTTTAAAAGAATAAAAAGAGAACCTACAGACTAGAAAAAAATTTTTTGGCTACAACATATCCGACAAGGGTCTAATCTCTAAAATGTATAGAAAACTTCTACACCTCAACAATAAAAAGACAGACAATCCAATTAAAAAATGGGCAAAGGATATGAACAGACACCTCACCAAAGAAGACATTCAGGCAGCTAACAAATATAAATAAATTCTCATGATCATTAGAAATTAGAGAGATGCAAATCAAAACTACAATGAGATACCATCTCACCCCAACATTACTGGCATGAATAATAATAATAAAAAAAAAAAAAAAACAGAAAATAACAAATGTTGGTGAGGTTGTGGGAAGATTGAAACTCTTATCCACTGCTTGTTGGAATGTAAAATGGTACAACCACTATGGAAAATGTTATGGCACTTCCTCAAAAAGGTAGAACTAGAAATACCATGTGAACCAACAAAGAAGTAAAAGTTGTCACACGAATAGGCACAAGCACATCCGTGTTCATTGCAGCATTATTCACAATAGCAAAAAGATGGAAACAACCTAAGTGTCCACCAACATATGCATGGATTAACAAACTGTGGTATATACACACAATGGAATACTACACAAGATAAAGAATAATAACAAATCTTCGAAACATCTCACAACAAGGATGAATTTGAAGGACATTATGCTGAGTGAAATAAGTCAATCACAAAAGGACAAATATTGTATGAGACCAATATTATAAAATAACAACAAAACGTTTACAAAAAGAGAGAGAGAGAGAAACATTCTTTGATGGTTACCAGGGATGGGAGAGGGAGAGAGGGAAAATTACCAAATAAATAGAAGACACGTGTTGATATTGGTGAAGGGGAAGGCAATACACTGTATGGGGGAAGTCAGCACAACATACCTAAGGCAAAAGAAGACACTGAGAGGAATGCAAGAATAAATAGCAACTATGGTAACTACTATAGCATAGAAAAGTCATGCAACAATAGTATTAACAAACATATAGACAACAGAGTGCACAAGGGGCGTAGTCAGGGAAACCTTTTAGACATAACCAAACACCTCTTGGGATGACGTTCCTAGGCTCAAAGGCAAAGGACCATAGACTAGGGGGACTTCTACGTCAATTGACACAACATTGTTCATAAAGACAATGTTCTGCATCCTACTTTGATGAATAGCGTCTGGGGTCTTAAAAGCTTGTGAGCAACTATCTAGTTGCTATCACAGCTAGTGGTCTCTTCCTTTCTGGAGCAAAGGAGAATGAAGAAAATCAAAGACTCAAGGGAACAATTAGTCCAAAGAACTAATCAACAGCATGAACCACAACCTACATGACTCCGTGACCAGAACTAGACGGTGCCCAGCTACTACTACCAAGTGCTTTGACTGGGATCACAACAGAGGGTCACAGACAGAGCGGGAGAAAAATGTAGAGCAAAAAATCAAATTCACTAAAAAGACCAGACTTACCGGTCTGACAGAGACTGCAGGAACCCATGAAACTATGGCCCTAAGACACCCTTCTGACCTGGAACTGAAGCCATTCCCAGAGATCACCTTCCAGTCAGACTAAACATAAAATAAAACAATAACACCTGAGAGGAACATGCTCCTTAGAACAATCAAGTATGCAAGATCAAAAGGGCAATATTTGCCCAAAAGCAAAGATGAGAAGGTAGGAAGGGATATAATATCAGGAGGAAATGAAGAGAGTGCTGACACATTGTGGGGAGTGAAACCAATGCCATGAAGTACTCTATGTACAAAATATAGAATAGGAATCTAATTTGCTCTGTTCATTTTCATCTATTGCACAATTAAAAAAAAATAGAGAGGCAAAAAACAAAAAACACACATTTAGAAAAAAGCCGCAAACACACACTTGCCCTATTTCTAATTTTTTTTTTTTAAACTGAGTTAACTGGAAGAGTTAATAAACAGGTATTTTTCTTAAATTATTGTAAATCAAATCTTATAAAGGAAAGTACCATTGTCCATTATTCTGATTTTAAAACTATAATCTTTATACAATTTGTATTATTCATAAAAAGACTTCCAGATTGTTAGAATTACTAAATATACTTGTGAAACTGGGTAAAGGGTATATGGAATCTCTCTGTATTATTTCTTGTATGTGAATATACAGTTATCTCAAAATAAAATTTTAATTTTAAAATCCCTTAAATATAAAATTATTTCTCAAGGCAAATACATTTGGGTTCCCCCATGTGCTAGTGGTTACTGAATGAGCAGCACCATTTTTTAAAATTATTTTTTGCTTTTTATTGAGGACATAAGCCATCAAATATGTTTTAGAAGATGTTTATTCTTTGTTGTTAATGTTCTTATAGTTAAATGAAACTACATCAGATACAGAGAAGAGTATGATTTTCATTTGTGGAAATGATTTTACCTAATTCTCAGAACTTCTCTATGAATTTTCTAAAGTCAAAGAATGGATCATCTAGGGAAAGATTATAATTTCATATAATCTCATTCTTCAGGAACTAGTGATGAAGTGGCTCCATTCACTTTGTTTCCTCCAGATTCATAGTTCAGTCTTCTGGTTGATGACGGTTTCCCTTACAGGAAGATTGAGGAGGCTGTGAGTTTCAAAGTCTGTCTCTTTATTCATCTATCAGGCTGTGTCTGCCTGATTTGATTCACGACAGGGGGTATTATCTAACATTAGCCTTGATTTTTTTTTTAGTAAAAATCCTTTGTCTTTAACTTCAACATTCAGTAATGTATCTCCATGCAAAACATATAGTTTCTTTCCTCATCGGTGTTATGAATTTGCTAATTAGCACATAGGGCAAAGATAGGACAGAGGAGCAGGAATAACACTAAACTAGGAGCCAGGTGACCTGGATTTTACTCTCATCTCTTCCAATAATTGTGTTGCCTTGGGTGAATAACTTACTCTACTTTTTATGACCTCACTGTCTTTTACTATAAAACGAGGACATCAGACTAGTTGGTCTATAAGAGCTCAGAAGTTCATTTTGACTCTGAAATTCTGTGAATATTGTAATTCTCCCCCCTCTCCACTCATCTATATACTTCAATATACTTCATAAAAACAAGGATCACTTACACTTACCACAGTGTCTGGCACATAGTAGCTGTTTAATAAACATTTACTGTATGTTTCAAACAATTCTATGAAAAAACTATCTAAAACTGAAGTAAGAGTATCATTCTCTAGAATCTAGATTACCCTTTTCTAAATGTTCTTGGGTAACAGAGAAAGCGCTCGATGATGTTAAACTCATTAATAAACAACAAGAAAAAATCAATGTGATAGTACATGATTCTGCCTCAAGTCCAAGCGATTCTCTGGGGTTCATTTAGTCATGTAAAACTTTGGAAAGCATTAAACCATGATTTTTGCTTAGCAAGTGTTGGCAATGTGCTTCCAATGGTATGTTCAGATCTCTGTACTGACCTTAATTGCCATGAAGTGGTAGTTATTTATAACACTTCAATTATGTATATACAAAGTATATCCAAAATAGCCTTCACCAGTGTCAACTTTAAGTACTTTCAAAGAGGATGAAAAGTCTATCTTTTCTGTAAGAAACATCTGATTAACTGTCTTGTAAACCAATGTCTTCATCCAATACCTTCTCAGAAAAGTTTGAAGTCCCTTTCAACTTGGTGACTAGGAGCATCACTGACCATCTACACTTCTGTTATGGATTGAATTGTGTCCCCAAAAAATGTGTGTCAACTTGGCTAGGCCATGATTCCCAGTATTGTGTGATTCTCCACCATTTTGTCATCTGATGTGATTTTCGTATGTGTTGTAAATCCTACCTCTATGATATTAAAGTGGCAGGATTAGATGCAGTTATAATAATGAGGCAGGACTCAATCTAGAAGATAAGGTTGTGTCTTAAGTCAATCTCTTTTGAGATATAAAAAAGAGAAGTGAACAGAGATACATAGGAACCTCATACCACCAAGAAACAAGAGTTAGGAGAATAGCGCAACCTTTAGACCCAGGGTCCCTGCACTGGAAGGTCCTTGTCGTCAATCTTCCCCTGTCAGAGAAGATTGAGTCAGAGACAACAGAGACAGAAAGCCTTCCCCTGGAGCTGGCACTCTGAATTTGGACTTCTAGCCTCCTAAACTGTGAGAGAATAAATTTCTCTCTGTTAAAGCCATCCACTTGTGGTATTTCTGTTCTAGCAGCACTAGATGAAAAAGACAGCTTCCAAAGAATGACAGGACACAAGAGCTCTGGTAGAGCATACAAATGAAAGGACCTTGAATACCAAGGATTTGGTTTAGATGGGAGGTGATGTACAATAAACTATTACACATTTGTGTATTTCCATGTGCTGTGAACATTATTCCACCAGTCATCTTTCAACAAAACAAACTCAGGGTATTATACCTTACTCAATGCAGGAGAAACATCTACAAAAACATTTTGAAAATGATCTTAAGTAGAAGCCAATTTGAGAAGATGAAGTTTAACAGGATTAACTTGAAGACCTTTTATTTTACTGAATATATTTTGGATAAATTATACAATGGCATATATAAATTGCGTCCATTAATGCTGTTACAGGGGTATGGAAGTTACTTTCAATATTTTAGACAACATAAAGCAGGTATTTAGATATAATAAAGATGCACAGGTATAAAAAAAAAGCCAAATTTCTTCATTTTAATTAGAAATGGTATCAACATGAAATGAAAACACCAGTTATCTCTTACAGATTAAAAGTTCTGAACAGAAATATTTGGTTTATAACAGTTAAAACAAGTTATTATTTAATAAATGCACTTTTGGTAAACAAAATACTTTAAAACATGGGATCCTTGGAGGAAAAAGAATAATAGAAAGGGCCTCATTGATGAAAAATGTTGGCAACCATTTCCTTAGACTAGGAAAAGGTATAAGAATATGTTGGGAGTAGATTTATAAAAAATATGTGAAGGAGTGAGATGTTTATAAGAATACAAATTGTATTTCAATTACAAAATATGCCAAATTCCTATGTGTGATGTGAAATATACAGCATACCTTGACAGAGCCCTGATTAAGTTCCTTCTTGCTGGGTATGGTTTCTGAAATAGGGACTTATACAGTGACTTTAAAAATATATAAAAATGTGAAGAATGTAATCAATGTCACTGAATTGTACATGTAGAAATTGTTGAATTGATGTTTATTATGCTGTGTATATTCTCAACAACCAAATAAATTTAAAATTGTATAAAAAGAGACTGAATGGAAATAAACATTTATTGTCTATTTACTCCTGTGATTCCCCTCTCATTTTCATGAAGGAAATCACAAGTTTTCCAAAGCGAAGTTAGTGTTACAACTACCAGAATATTCTTTATTAAAATTTTTTATTGTACTTTATTTTTTTTATTGTACTTCAGGTGAAGGTTTACATAACAAATAGTTTCTCATTGAACAGTAGTACACATAATGTTTTATGACATTGGTTAACAACCCCACGACATGTCAACCTTCTCCCTTCTCGAAAATTTTTTTTTGGTGAAAATATACATAGCCAAAGATACACCATTTCAAAAATTTCTACATGCACAGTTCAGTGACATCGACTACACTCTTCCAATTGTGCTGCTATTCTCACTTTAGATGAAGGTTTACAGAACAAAATAGTTTCTCAGCAGACAGGACAAATGTTGCTCTATGACAATGGTTAACAACCTCACAACACATCAACACTGTCCTTACTCAACCTTGGGTTCCCTATCACCAGCTTTCCTGTCCCCTTCTGCCCTCTAGCCCTTGTCCCTGGACTGCTGTGCCTCATTAGTCCCATTTTGTTCTATGGGGTTCTCCAATCCCCAGCTGAACGGTGAACCTCGAAAGTGACTTCACCACTGAGCTAAAAGGGTGTCTGGGGGCCATACTCTCGGGGTTCATCCAGTCTCCTTTAGGTGAGTAAATCTGGTCTTTTTATTTGTGTGTGTTAGAATTTTGTTCTACATCCTTCTCCAGCTCTGTCCAGAACCCTCTGTTGTGATCCCGGTCAGAGCAGTAAGTGGTGGTAGCTGGGCACCTTCTAGCTGTACTGGACTCAGTCTGGTGAAGCCTTGGTAGCTGTGGTCCATTAGTCCTTTGGACTAATCTTTTTCTTGTATCCTGTTCTCTTCATTCTCCCTTGCTCCCGAAGGGATGAGACCGGTGGAGTATCTTAGATGGCTGCTCACAAGCTTTTAAGACCCCGGACGCTACTCACCAAGGTAGAATGTAGAACATTGTCTTTATAAACTGTGTTATGCCAATTGGGCTAGATATTCCCCCAGCCCATGGTCCCCACAGCCCTCTGCCCAGCAATTCAGTCCCTCAGGGAGTTTGGAAGTATCGATGGAGCTTCCATGACCTTTTCTTGTACAAGTTGTGCTGGCTTCCTCAGTAATGTGTACTGTCTTACCCTTCACCAAAGTTACCACTTATCTATTTAGTTCCCCCCCATCCCTCCCATCCCTCGTAACCAACAAAGATTGTTTCTTTTTGTGTGTAAACATTTATATGAGTTACACAGTAGAGATCTCATACAATATTTTTCCCTTTGTGATTGACTTATTTCACTCAGCATAATGTCCTCCAGTTTCATCCATTAAACTGCTTCACAGATTCATCATTGTTCTTTATCTTTGTATAATAATCCTTTGTGTGTATGTACCATACTTTGTTTATCCATTCATCTGTTGATGGACATCTAGGTTGTTTCCATCGTTTTGCTATTGTGAACAGTGCTTCAATGAATATGGGTGTGCATATGTCTATTATTGTGACGGCTCTTATTTCTCTAGAATATATTCCTAGGAGTGGTATTCCATTTTGTAGTGCTTTCTTTTGTGGTGCTGACGTTTTCTTTGTTCTTCTTCCTTTCCTGTGCTAAGCTCCTTTTGTTTGTGGATTTCTTTTTATTTTATTTTCTTTTTGTAGGTTTTGTTTTTACTGAGACTTTGTTTTTCTTCTTTATCTTGATGAGTAGGTTTGTTAACTTTCTTTGTGGTCACCTGGAAATTTACCCTTGTCTCCCTAGATTTGAACCACTCTATTATTACTTGGTATTGCTTGACCTCCTCTCCATTAGAAGATTCTATACCTACACTGTTTATTCCCTCTTTTATTGTTCTGATGCTGTTGTCATTTACAGATTAACCACCCTGGTTCCCTTTTGTAATTCTTTTGGTTTTGCATAGTCCTTAAGAGTTCATTTCCTAGGTTGGTATCTGGCTAGTACAATCATGTGTCCCATATTCAGCTTGTGGTCTGATATTGTTTGTTCTCAGATAGAAGGACTTCCTTTAATAAGTCTTGTAAGTTTGGTTTGGTTTTTACATAGTCCCTTAATTTCTGTTTATCTCGAAATGACCTAATTTTACCATCATATTAGAATGAGAGTTTTGCAGGATATATTATTCTTGGCTGGCAATGTTTTTCTTTCAAGATTTTATATATGTCATCCCATTGCCTCCTTGCCTGCGTGGTTTCTGTCGAATAATCAGAGCTTAGTCTTATTGTTTCTCCTCTGTATGTGACTTTTTGTTTTTCTCAAGCTGCTCTCAGGATTCTTTGTTTGTCTTTGGTTTTAGCGAGTGTGATTATGATATGCCTTGGTGATTTTGTTTTGGAATCTATCCTATATGGGGTTCGTTGAGCTTCTTGGATGGTCAGCTTTTCATCTTTCATGATATTGGGGAAGTTTTCTGTCAGCAATTCTTCAATGATCCTCTCTGTTTTCTGTTTTCTCCCCCTGTTCTGGAACTCCGATCACTCGCAGACTTTTGCTTTTGATTGTATCCCACATAATTCTCTGGGCTTCTTCATTTTTCTTCATTCTTTTTTCTGATTTTTCCTCAGAGTTGTATCCAAGTGTTTGTCTTCAATTTTGCTGATCCTATCTTCCATCGTTTCAAATCTGCTCCTCAGCCCTTCTACGACACTGTCCGTTTCTGAAATCTTGTTTATCTTTTGGATTTCTAATTGTTGTTTTTGTATGATTTCTAGTTGTGAATTTATTTTAGCATTTTGTTCCTGTATTATTTTTTTAAATTCTTCCATTTTTTGTCGGTATTTTCCATGAATTTGTCTGCCTTTTCCATGAATTTGTCTATTTTTTACTCATTTTTGTCTGTTTTTTGCTTCAACTCTTGGATAATCCTGAATATTAGAGATTTGAATTCCCTATCAGTTAGGTCTAGTGCCTTTTCTTCTACCGGAAGGTCAGCTGGTATTTTATTTTGGACGTCTACTGGAACCATCCTGTCCTGTTTTTGTAAATGTTTTCATATTGTCTGTTGTCTTTGGGGCATTCAGTGGTTATTTTCCTCATTTATTGATTGTAGATTTTTTTGTATAGTCCTGCTTTTTTGTTTTATTTGGTTATGTCTGAGCAGGCAGGCTGTGTGTTCTTTGTTGTTTGCTCGTCTGTGGGCAGGATACTTTTCACCTCTTTCTCCAATGGGCAGGGTCAGTCACTCAGGTATGGTACAGCAGGGCAGGTCTAGCTGAAGGGGAGTTACTGGGATAGGTTTTTTGTGGCACATACCAGGGCTGACAGTGCAGACCAGGAATCAGTGCAGGGCAGGTTCCAGTAGGCCGTGCTTGTGTTGCTTGGGAGTGTGACATTCAGCACACAGTGTGGGTAGGTAGGAAGGAGGAGGTAGATTGTGATATGTGGAGCTAAGATGGGTATGGGAAAGATGAGAGAGAGGAGAGAGGAACAGGAACCAAAGACATACACACAAACAAAAAAGAGTGCTAAGGGAGGTTGCTATTGGAGTGGAGAGATGAAAGACCGAGAAATAGGGAAAAACAAAAATGAAAAAAAAAGAAAAAGGGTAAAAGAAGAAACAAATAAACAGAGAAAATAAGGACAAAAAGGAATAAGAGAGAGAAGGGAACTAAAGAAAGAAATGAAAAAAAAAAAAAAACCGGAACAAAGAAATGCCCCCAGGGATGTCCCTGTGGGTCTGCACCGAGAAAGGGACTAGCGCCCAGCCACACAGTACTGCCCAGCTAGAGGGGGCTCCCAAGCAGAGAAAAGAAAAAGAAAACAAAGCAATCAAAACAGAACAAATCAGAGCAAACAAACAGACAAAAAAGCCCCAGGGGTCCCAACAGTGTGGCGTCACAAGCCGGGAAGCAGTTTCACAGTCGAGCGGTGTTTCGCAGCCTTTCAGAAAGAAGCAAAGATGGCGCATGGAGCCAGGTGGGGGTGGTGAGAGGTAAGGAAGAAATCTAAAGAAGCAGAAAAAAGCAACACCAGCAGCCAACAAATGGCACTCAGGGATCTGGCCAGTGCGAGCGAGTGGCATCCAAGCGGCACTGGGGGGAAGTTCGTGCTTCCCGGCCAATAGAATGTGGCTGCAGGAAGCAGAGGAGGCTAAACTGGGGGTGAAGAAGGGTGGAAGGTGGGAAAGCCTATATCATGGGTTACCAGTTGTTCTGTCTTCTGCTGGAAGCTCCGTGAAGCTGCTTTTTCGTACCTCCTGTTTGCTGATCTCCAATAGGAGTCCAAGGTGGCAGATCCCTGCTGTGGTAGCTGATAGGGGACCTCTGCATGTATCTCTCCTCGCACACTGTTCTAGGTCAGTTTCTTATTCCATTTGGTGCTTGGCTGAATTCTTTATCTCTTCATTTGATGATTAGGGTTTCAGGATTGACGTGTGACTCTGTTTGACTTAGTTTTTCTGATCTTTGCTGTGAAGTTATGGCATGGTGCTTCCCAGAAGTCTCTCCCAGAATATTCTTGTTGCATGTTAATGTAAGAATGTACCAAAGGAAATAATACTAGACAATTTTCTGGCAATATTAACGATGTCAAAGTGCATCTGAGAGGAAAAACTTGCTTGTATAAGAAATGCTGAAGTCCTTGATACTAAAGAATGGTCAGTAACAGGATCAATGCCAGAGAGCGTGGTATGGTCAGCACAATTAGAACAAGTAGAAAGAGGGACAGAGGAAAATTCTTTATCTGAATAATAAGGACAACTCTTTTGATACTCACCCTTCTGCTTTACTCACTTTAAAAATTACCAATGTCACTGCCAAAGAGTATTAACTCCGAAGCCAGGGGTTCATTGAAAAATTGAATTAGCATTATATTACATTTACCATCTTCTCTAAATTTTGGTGTCCAGAAGGAACAAGCATATCACTCTACCTTAGTTATGAATTGTTGAACTTTTCTGGGTCAATTTTACCCAAGTGTTCAGGAGGCAACTTGATCCCAATGTTATTAAAGAAATGTCAAGAGCTCTGAATTTTGAATGTAAAACTATGATGTCCAGAGTAGACTATACATGCTGTAGGAAATCAGTAAGAAGAGAGATCAACAAGGTGTTTTTATGATCCACTGTATGGTGTTTTTTTATCTTTATTTTTTTTTTTATTGTACTTCTGGTGAAGGCTTACAGAACAAATAGTTTCTCATGAAACAGTAGTACACGTGTTGTTTTATGACACTGGTTAACAACCCCACAACATGTCAACCCTCTAACTTCTCAACCTTTTTTTTTTTTTTTTTGTGAAAATACACATAGCCAAAGATACACCATTTCAAAAATTTCTACATGCACAGTTCAGTGACATTGACTACGCTCTTCCAATTGTGCTGTTATTCTCACTTAAGATGAAGGCTTACAGAACAAATAGTTTCTCATGAAACAGTTACTACAAATGTTGCCCTACGACAATGGTTAACAATCTCACAACACATCAACAATATCCTTACTCAACCTTGGGTTCCCTAACACCAGCTTCCTTGTCGCCTTCTGCCTTCTGGCCCTTGTCACTGGACTCCTGTACCTCGTTAGTCTCATTTGGTTTTACAGGGCTGTCCACTCCCAGGCTGAACAGTGAACCTCGGAGGTAACTTCACCACTGAGCTAAAAGGGTGTATGGGGGCCATCCTCTCAAGATTTCTCCAGTCTCCTTTAGGCCAGTAAGTCTGGTATTTTTTTTGTGAGTTAGAATTTTGTTCTACATCCTTCTCCATCTCTGTCCAGAACCCTCTGTTGTGATCCTGGTCAGAGCAGTCAGTGGTGGTAGCCGGGCACCATCTAGCTGTACTGGACTCAGTCTGGTGGAGGCCTTGGTAGCTGTGGACAATTAGTCCTTCAGACTAATTTTTTCCTTGTATCCTGTTATCTTCATTCTCCCTTGTTCCCGAAGGGATGAGACCAGTGGAGTATCTTAGATAGCTGCTCACAGGCTTTTAAGACCCCAGACTGTATGGTGATTTTAAGACGGAAATCTACTGAGTAAATCAGACAAACTCATTGAATGTCATAATGGAAAAAAAGGTTCCAAGGAAGAGACAGGATTTGAGTTTCATTAATGGGTCTAATTAAATGAAGGGGCAATCCACGTAAAGGGATCAGCACAAATCAAAGCACAGACTTCGCAAGTATTTCATGACTCTGGGCATCCATTACGACTTGAGCATTAGTTGCTCAATATTAAAATATAACCTTAGGAACAGCATGTAAAAATTATCCCCGCTTTTAAAAATGAGTTTGCATATCTCTAGTAGATATGTCTCTCTCTCACATAGAATGCCATAACTAAACTTTAAAGTACCTAAACTAACTAAACTTTAAAGAATGTGGGATTTTGTTTTGTCCCAGGATAATATTTAAAAAGAACTATTTTTTAATATAAATTTCATCCTCTACTAATCAAATGGTATCAAAAAAGAGCAATGTGTGTAGCTTAAAAAGCACTAGAAGTCAGAAGATCTGGATCTAAACACAGGCTTTACCACTAGCCAACTTTGTAACTCTGTGTGAACTTTTCAGCCTCAGTTTCTTTATCCATAAAAATAGGTAAGTTTAAAAGAAATATAAAGTTTATTTTATCTATGACTTTCTATGAATCTTACCTGTTATTTCTCCATCTTGAGTTTAAAAAAAATGGTTGTCTTAGGCTGGGTTCTCCAAATAAGCAAAACCAGTGAAGTATATATATACTGACACTTAGCTGGTTCCATAATTATGTCTTTAGAAGGCCATTCCACTGTTCTATCAAGCCAGCTGCTTCAGGATAATGAGGAATATGATAAGACCAGTCAATTCCATGAGCATGGGCTCACTGCCATTCTTCGTTTTCTGTGAAGTGAGTCCCATGATCAGGCGATTCTCTGTGGGGTCACCTGATGGTGGATAAGGCATTCTGAGAGTCCATGGATGGTAGTTTTGGCAGAGGCATTGCATGCAGGGAAGGTAAATTCATATCCAGAGTAAGTGTCTCTTCCAGTGGAAAAAAACTCTGCCCTTTCCATGATGGGTGCAGTCCAGCGTAACCAACCTGCCATCAGGTTGCTGGCTGATTGCCTCAGTGTTGGTCTCTGCTGATGGCAACTGGGCATTCAGCAGTGGCTATAGCCAAGTCAGCCTTGGTGAGTGGAAGTCCATGTTGCTGAGCCCATGCATTACCTCCATCCTGCCACCATGGCCACTTCATTCATGAGCACATTGGACAATGATAGGAGTGGCTGGGGAAAGAGAATGACTTGTTTCCACAGAACGTGTAATCCTATCCATTTGATTGTTAAAATCCTCCTCTGCCAAGGTCACTTTTTGGTGAACATTCACATGAGACACAAATATCTTCACTTCTTTGGACCAGAGAAGTTTATCCATATACCTATTCCCCATAGCTCCTTGTCATCAAGTTTCCAATCATGTTCCTTCCAAGTCCCTGACCATCCAGCCAAACCATTGGCCACAGCCTATGAATCAGTAAACAATTTCAAACCTGGCCATTTCTTCTTCCAAGAAAAGTGAGCAACCAGGTGCATTTCTCGAAGTTCTGTCCATTGGGAGGATTTTGTTTCAACAATATCCTTCAGGGAGGTCCCAGAAAGGGGCTATAGTGCTGCAACTGTCCACTTTCAAGTGGTACCTGCACATCATGCAGAACCATCTATAAACCAGGCACGAATTTTCTCTTCTTCAGTCAACTGATCATAAGGAACTCCCCATCAGGCCATAGGTACAGACTTGGAGATGGAAGGTAATGTGACAGGATTGGAGACCATGGCATTTGGGCCACTTCCTCATGCAACTTGTGCCTTCAGGTCCTCCTTGAGCCTGATCTTGTATATACCACTTCCATTTAATGATGGAGTATTGCTGTGCATGTCCAAGTTTATGACTCTGTGGGTCAGACAACCCCCAGTTCATGATGGCATCTCAGGCCACATGGTGACTTCGTGGTCCATGGATAAGTGTTCAGTCTCTACTAAGGCCCAGTAACAAGACAAAAGCTGTTTCTCAAAAGGAGAGTAGCTATCTGCAGAGGATGGCAGGGCCACAGTAGCACACCCAAAATAAGGAATATGTTGCCTCCAAAATCGAAAAAGGCCCACCAGGTATTGTGCCTCCTTTTTAATTGTAGAACAGGCCAGATTTAACAACTTATCCCTCACTTTAGAAAGAATATCTCAACATGCCCCACCCCACTGGACTCCTAGAAATTTCACTGAGGTGGAAGGTACCTGAATTTTTGTGGGATTAAATTCCCACCATCTAGCACGCAAGTGTTTTACCCATATGTCCAGAGTCATTGACACTTCTTCCTTACTAGGTCCAATCGGCATAAAGTGGTCAATGTAATGGACCAGTGTGATGTCTTGTGGAAGGGAAACGCTATCAAGATCACTGTGGACTAAAGTATAACATAGTGCTGGAGAGTTGATATATTTCTGAGGTAGGAGAATGAAGATTTATTGTTGGCTTGCCAGCTGAAGGCAAACTGCTTCTGGTGTTCCTTCAAAACTGGAACCAAGAAAAAAGCATTGGCCAATCAATAGCTTCATAACAGGTATCAGGAGATGTATTAATTTGCTCAAAGAAGGAAACCACATCTGGAATAGCAGTTGCAGTTGGAGTCACCACTTGGTTAAGCTTACGATAATCTCCTGTAATTCTCCAGGATCCATCTGTTTTTTTCACAGGACAAATAGGTGAGTTGAATGGGGATGTGGTGGAAATCACCACCCCTGCATCCTTCAAGTCCTTCATGGTAGCAGAGAGAAAGAGAGAGTTTTATCTCAAGGAAATCACTCACGTGGTTGTAGAGGCTGGCAAGTCCCAAGTCTGTTGGCCAGGCATCAGGCTGGAGGCTTCTCATGACTCACATAGCTACAGGGGTTTACAAACCCAAGACCAGCAGGTCAGACGGCAGGCCTCTGGTGCATGGGCTGTGGAAGGTGACGAATCCCAAGACAGGCAAGTGATACGGCAGGTTGCTGGCTCAAGTCCAAAGAAACAGAGGTGAGATGATGACAAGTCAGATACAGGAACCAGAGCAAGTAAGCAAGATTTGCCAGAATGTCCATATATATAGTGGCTGCAAGCCACTCTCCAGAAGAAAGTCTCCTTACAACTGACTGGCTGATCACATTGTGGAGGTACATCATTACATAACTGCCAAATTACATCATTATGTAACTGCCAAACTACATCATTACATCATTAGTAACCGCCAAACCACTGAGAATCATGGCCCAACCAAGTCGACACACAATCTTAACCGTCACAGAGGCTGATAAAAGTTTTCAAATTAGCATTTCTATACTTTTTAATCTACTTCAATTAAATGGTGTCCATGATAAACATCACTAAGATAAATGATCACTAAATGGGTTCTACTGTTCTCACATTTATCTCATTTACATCCTTCCCATTAAAGGTGGAGGAGAACACTACAGCTTCTCAGAGATACAGGCTTTGTGATCCATACATTCATTTTATACAACTCTTGAAAATAAAAATGGCTATCCCACACCAGATGCAATTAAGAGTAACAGAATTGTTCTCCAAGGAACAGGGATGTACAAATCTCATTCAATTTTTTAAAAAATGATATGCATATTTATTATAGTCACTTGCTAGGTTGTTAAACAAAAAGTGAGTACCTTTTTTTCAAAAGTAAATAATCAATTCACCAATATTGTCAAAGTTCAGTAGATTCATATCTCAGTATTGTATGATATGAAAGTAAAATACCACTTTACTTCATAAAGTAGTTGTTCTAGATTAATTGAAGCAAGGAGAGATCTTCATCATCTGAAAATACTGGATTATTTTTCATTTTCTCACTGCCTCAGCACAAAACTGTTAGAAGCCAATGAGCATGATTTTTTGTTCCGATATTATTGTGGTGTACCATGCCCATTTGGTTGTCAATTTCAGATTATTAATGAGTGAACAAAATTGATGTGTCAATATGATGGACCATTATGTACTAAGATGATATCACTATAAAAGCAAATAAAACTTGATGTTTCAAACTCTCAGGTCTCTCATCTGATCCCAGAACTGGATTTATATTGATGGTTTTCCAAATAAGACTTCTCTTTTCCCTACCTCATATTAATATGACTTGTCTTTTTTTTTTTCCATTTCTGAGTTTTTCAGGTTCTGTAGCAACTAAGATATTCAGACATACAAGTTATCACTTGCCAACTCCTGTGTGTAATATTTTTAAGAGTTTGCAAGCAAAACTCCATTTGTTGACAAGTTTGTTTAATGACTGTGCTACAGTATTTTGAGTTCTTAGCAACAGAAATGACATAATGCTGCATGATGTCATTTTAACACTGCTGGCAGAGATTTGCTTATTTTCCTGCCTTCCTACATTTTCATAAATTCACCAAGATACCCTGTTTAGTTCCACTAAGATCCAATATGTATTACAATAGCATACAATACAATTTTGCTTGAGGAAGTAGGGTATTTTGGTTTTGCCTGTACAGTCTCAGTTAGAATGCTGAAATGGGAAAAAAAATAGTAAACCTAGATTAAGAAGACATGGGTTCTGATCTTAGCTCTGTTGTATCTCCTTGGCCATTCAGTTAACCATTCTGAGTCTCAGTTTCCTCTCTAGTAAAAAGAGCTGATAATCAGAGTAAACAAAAAGGCTTGACAGGAAAAGTCAAACTACAGTGTGTGCACTACAGAATCAAACAAGTTGAGGTCTAGTATTATCTGTATGATTTACACTGACTTGTGGAGCATAAAGTACATATAGTATATACAAGATCTAACTATTATAATTACTTAGGCAAAGGGGGAAATTAAAATCAGAGTTTATGAGTGTGTGTGGGTATTCCTTTTTCTTAATTATGAAATATAGAAATTAAGAATAATCATATATATATATATATACACGCATATATGTGTATGTAGAGAGAGAGAAGAAACCCTGGTGGTGTAGTGGTTAAGAGTTTGGCTGCTAACCAAAAGGTTGCCAGTTCGAATCCACCAGGTGCTTCTTGGAAACCTTATGGGGCAGTTCTACTCTGTCCTATAGGATTGCTATGAGTTGGAATAGATTTGACAGCAATTGCTTTGGTTTTATACAGAGAGAGAGAGGGAAGAAAGAGAGAGAATTGTATTTATAAGCAGTGTCTCATTTAAAAAAAATTATTGTAGTAAATACATCTAACAAAATGTTTTCCATTTTAACTATTTTTTATTGTACCATTCAATGGCATTAATTACATTCGTCATGTTGTGCAACCATCACCAGTATCCATTTGCAAAATTTTTTCATCTCCTAAACACAAACTTAGTACCATTCAGCAATAACTACCCATTCCCTCCTCCTCCCAGCCTGTGGCAACAGCCAATAAAATTTTGTCTCTGCATATGCCTATTCTAGATATTTCATATAAGTGGGATCAAACAATATTCATTCTACTGTATCTGAATTATTTAATTCATAATGTTTTCAAGGTTCATCCATGTCGTAGAAGGTATCAGAACTTCATTATTTTTTATGAATGAATAATACTCCATTGTATGTATATACCACATTTTGTTTATCTGTTCATCTGTTGATGGACGCTTTGGTTGTTTGCAACTTTAAGGTATTGTGAATAATGTTGCTATGAGCATTGGTGTACATCTATCTGTTTCAGTCCCTGCTTTCAAGTTTTTTGATTATATATACACCTAGAGTGGAGTTGCTAAGTCATATGGTAACTCTATGTTTAACTTTGATACTTCAATAAAGCTCTATACCATCAGTATTATCCCCATTTTACTTATGGTGAAATTGAGACTAAGAAGGAAAAGTGACTAGTCCAAGATAACAAAATTTCTAAGTAATAATAATACGATTAGAAGTAATTTCCACTATGTCATGCTGCCTCAGAAACTTGTAATGATTATTTGCAAAGTCTTATAAAAATGTTATAAATCAGTTAGCATGTCAATAAAACAAATAATTGAAAACTGATGTGACCTCTAAAATTTCCCTTTAATCTATGGAAGGCAGTATTTTGCCTAGTTAAGTGTTTTACTAAAAGGCTGCTATTCCTATATTTAAGATAGATACAACATAATGTTTGTCTCAGACATCTTTCCTTAGATCTTGGAAGATAAACAAAATTTAGAGATATTTAAAATAATGGATTTGTGGTCTAACCTCTATAGGAAACGTAGAGAACAAATAAATATGCTAAAAGATTCTATAACAATTCAATCCAGTTTCTTTAACAACAACAACAAATTACAAAGAAGGAAAACAAATATAGATTAACAGAGATGTAGAAACCAACTGCAACATAAAATACTTATTTTGACTCCCATTTAAACAATCAAGCTCTTAAAAACAATGCAAGAAAATTGGGAAAATGTGAACAGCGAGTGGATGTTTTAAAATATTAAGGGATCACTTGTAGTTGTAGATGGAATGGTACTGTAGTTATATTTTAGATTCCCTACCTTTGCCCTTTGAGGACTGAGGTGTACCTGACCCAAGCCATGGTATTTTCAATCACCTCACATGCATGTGAAAGCTGGACAATGAATAAGGAAGACCAAAGAATTGATATATTTGAATTATGGTGTTGGCAAAGAATAGTGAACATACCATGGACTGCCAGAAGGAGGAGCAAATTTGTCTTGGAAGTAAAGCCAGAATGCTCTTTAGAAGCAAGGATGGTGAGACTTCATCTCACTTACTTTGGACATGTTATCAGGAGGTACCAGTCTCTGGAGAAGGACATCATGCTTGGTAAAGTTGAGGGTCAGAGAAAAAGGGGAAGGCCCTAAAAGATTTGGATGGACACAGTAGCTGCGACTATGGGCTCAAGCATGGCAAAGGTTGTGAGGATGGCGCACAACAGGGCAGCATTTCATTCTGTAGGGTTTCTATGAGTCAGAAATGACTCAATGGCACCTAACAACAACATCTTTGGCCTGGTGGTGCAATGTTTAGCACTCAGCTTCTAACTGAAGGGTTGGCGGTTAGAACCCACCAGCATCTCCTCAGGAGAAAAAAACTGGCGATCTCCTCCCATAAAGATTACAGCCTAAGAAACCCTATGGGGAAGTTCTACTCTGTTATACAGGGTCGTTACGAGTTGGAATGGACTCCATGGCACACAACAACATCTTTTAGAGCTATATACTTAAATATTTATGGATGAAATGATGTGATAACTAGAATTTGCTTCAAAAGAATACATAGGATAAGGGAGACATGGGTAGGCATACTGATGAAACAATTTTAGCCATAAGTTAATAATTGATGAAGCTCAGTGATGGAAGCATGAGGGCTCATTATATAATTGTCTCTACTTTTCTATACATTTTTAACTTCCATAAGTTCAAAAATAAAAACAATAGATTTGGATTTTAATGGAGCTTGGTAAGTCAAAAGATACCATGCTACTTCTGGATATCCTAACATTCTAAAAGTTACTGCTGAGCTTTTATGAAGTGACAAGACTGTTACAATGTGTTGCAGCATGTAGCCTATCAGATCAAATGTAAATAAGCTTAGATAGCTACCTAAAGTGATAAATTATGCCAAGCTGACACTCCCTCCACCCCACCATCACAAAAATAATTTAGATTAAGTTCAGTGGGCACATTTTACTAAGAAATATAGGTGATTTTCATGAATGGATGGAGCCCTGGTGGCACAGTGGTTAAGAGCTCGGCTGCCAACCAAAAGGCTGGCAGTTCGAATCCACCAGCCGCTCCTTGGAAATCCTATGGGGCAGTTCTACTCTGTCCTATAGGGTTGCTATGAGTAGGAATCAACTTGACAGCAACAGGTTTAGGTTTTTTGGGTGCATTAATGGCATAAGCTAAAGAAGCTTATACCTGAAGTCACAGACACAGATACGTGCATGCACGCACACACACACACACACACACACACCTTCCCACGCAGCCCCATCCTGTCTCCTTAATTTGTACTTTAAAGTGAAGAACAACAATATGAGTCAGCCCTCTTTGGAGTTCAAAACTTGTTTGGAATTCATTAGCTGTTTCTCACCTTGAATGCCAAAAGGAATGTCTAGAACCAACTATCCTCTACAACAATTTTCTTAAATGTTCTAGATAGTGCCCTGATAGTTATGTGTAAATATTGTCAATTATACTACAGTGTTTTCTCATCTCAATAATTACATTAGGCAATTCTTCACTTATGCAAACTCTCCAGTACCCTCCTGAAAAGCAATGCTATGATTCCCCATTGGCTACATTTTACTGTTCATGCTTCCCTATGGTGACAGTGGTATTTTCACTTCAAACCTGGTTTTAAAGAAATCACAGTTTTTTCTCTCCCTGAAGTTCAATAGTTTTTTCACTGTTACTATTCTCCTATAACACCAAACTTTCCCCCTAATATTTACCCTTCACTAAAGGTTTGCCTAGTATATGAACATTGCTTTCAGCCTTGCAAATGAAAGCTCATAAAGGCAAACTCCATGTAAATTTTTATCCTACAGTATTTTTAATGCTTAAATTAATATTGCTTGTCTACCTCCTGCCCAGAGTTCCTAGGTGGTGCAAATGGTTAACAAGCTTGGCTGCTGAAAGAAAAGTTTGAGGTATGAGTCCATCCACAGGTACCTTGGAAGAAGGTCTGTCAACCTACTTCTGAAAAAAATCAACCATTGAAAACCCTATGGAACACAGTTCTACTCTCATACTCATTTGGTTGCCATGAGTTGAAACTGACTTGACAGCAAGTGTGTGTGTGTGTGTGTGTGTGTGTGTGTGTGTGTGTATTTTACCTTCTGTCTGAGAAGCTGGAGTATATGAAGAAGAATGGGGCATAAGGATTGGAGGAAGACATTAACAACATGTGATTGGTAGATGACACAACCTTGCTTGCTGAAAAGTAAATCAATTTGAAGCAATTACTGATAAAGGTCAAAGACTACAATCTTCAGTATGAATTACACATGAACATGAAGAAAACAAAAATTATCACAACTGGACAGATAAACAATACAATGATAAAAGAAAAACTGAAGTTGTAAATTATTTCATTCTACTTGGATCAACAATTAATGCTCATGGAAGCAGCAGTCAGGAAATCAAATGATGTATTGCATTGGGCAAATTTTCTGGAAAAGACCTTTAAAAGTTTTGAAAACCAAAGAAGTCACTTTGATGACTAAGGTGCACCTTACCCAAGCCATGGTCTTTTCTATCCCCTCATATGCATGTGAAAACTGAACAATGAAAAAGGAAGACAGAAGAAGAATTAAAACATTCAAATTGTGCTGCTGGCGAAGAATATTGAATATACTGTGGACTGCCAGAAGAGGAAACAAATCAGTCTCAGAAGAAATACAACCAGAATGCTCCTTAGAAGCAAGGATAGTGAGACTTCAGCTAGTATTTTTTGGATATGTCATCAAGAAAGACCAATTGCTAGAAAAGGACATCATGTTTGGTAGAGTAGAGGGTCAGAAAAAACGAAGGAAATCCTTAATGAGATAGATTGACACAACAGCCACAACAATGGAAATAAATTATACCAACAACCTTGAAGATGGCGCAGGACTGAGCAACATTTTGTTTTGTTATACATAAAGTTGCCACGAGTTGGAGTCAACCTGATGGCAACTAAGAACAAGCCCGCTATGCTGTTCTCCTCCTTGTGTTTTCTATTCTCACAGAAGTAACTTCTATAAACCATAAACAGAATAAAATATTTAAATATATAGATTGATGTTGTTGTTAGGTGCCATCAAGTCTACTCTGACTCATTGCAACCCCAGGTGTGCAGAGTAGAACTGCTCCTTAGGGTTTTCAAGGCTGTAACCTTTTGGAAGCAGATCACCAGGCCTGTCTTCTGAGGCACCTCTAGGCGGGTTGGAACTGCCAACCTTTCAGTTAGTAGTCGAGCACGACTCCAGTATATAGATAGCATATTTATATCTGTCTTTCATTTTCCAAAATGGAAACTCCTTCCTAGGATCCTTTACCAACACAATACACATTATATGTACATACATGTCCTGGGCTGAATAATGTCTTCCAAAAAGATCTTAATCTTGAAACTTGTGAATATTACATAGCAAAAGGTACTTTGCAGATGTGATTAAGTTAAGGATCTTGAGATTGGGAAATTATCCTGGATTATAAGGCCGGGCCCTAAATGAAATCACAAGTGTCCTAATGTAGTCACGAGAGGGAGGCAGAGAAAGATTTGACTACAGAAGAGTAGTAGAAGATGTTACAACAAAAGAGGTTAGAGTAATGCAAAAAAGAGGTTATGAACCAAGAAATGCAAGTGGCCTCCAGAAGCTAGAAAAGGCAGGGAAATAGATTCTTCCCTAGAACCTCCAGAAGGAACTAGCCATGCTGACACCTTGAATTTAGCCCAGTGAAACTGATTTCAGACTTCTGGCCTCTAGAACTGTAATATGTAATTTGTTACATCAGATATAAGAAACTAATACATGTACATGTGACAACTATAAGATCAAGTTATTATGCAGGTGGTGTAGAGAAATGCATGGTCATGACTGAAAAACAAAAGATACAGAAGTTTCTCTATATAACTCTGTTGGAAATGCTTGTCCATTTTGATTGACTCATTGATATGAAATAATGTCTACATTTTACTCTGAAAAGAGGAAGCTGTGGGTTTACATGCAGATGATCCCGACCTCTTCAGCAATAACTTTTATTTCAGTTAGATGTTGGTTGCCATGTGAGCTGACATGACAAAACTCCCCTGATTCCAAATTATTCTGATATTTCTCAGGATGGGGGGAGAAAAAAAAGGTGTTTATGATTTATTTGCCAGGCAACAATATGGTCCAAGCATCTTCCATGTGTCTAGTGCTATATGTAGTCAACTCCTACACAACACAGAAAGCTACATGAGAGCTAGATGTTCTCTCCATCATATAAAGTCTTATAATTTTTATAACATCCAGGCAAATTACTAAATATAATACAGGAAGATTGGCCTCTCACCTTAGATAGCCTTACATTTTGTTACTCTCCTTTATTTCTAATGCCCAGATGACTCAAAATACAGTACTGCCACAACTCCTCCTATTTTTTTAAATTATAGATGCCATTTCTCAGTAATAAAAATAATATTCTTTTTAATTTCAGTATTATTTAAATAGATAACTAGGTGAGGAAATAAAGGGAGAAATTATTTGGAGTTTTAAAACTCATAATGCTTTATAGAAAGCTTGTTAAATATAAGCTGTTTGTATAATATTACTTTCATAATAAATGAAAAATAAACCTACAATTTTCTAGTATTTGAGATTTTAGTTTATGTGTTCAGAGGTTAGCAAAGGGTTAATACTCATCCCCTTCTTAATTGAACTCTGGTTCTTCCAAAAAACCTCTGAATCATTTTTTGTGCCTTAGTAAGTCTAATCACTATACTTGAACCTCCGTTTGATTAAAAAAAAAAAGGCACTCTAGGACTTTCAGGGCATTTCTGAATATCAAAACAGTACATAAGTCTCAGCTGCTCATGATATAAGAGATTCAGTTAGATGTGTACCAGTTTTAAGACAAACCCAAAGGTCGTGTTTTTCAATATGTTTTTTAGGTCCATATATATTCCTGCGATGTTTCTATTTCTGATAAAAATCCTGTAGCCTAAAATAATTCCAACTAACTAAAAACTAAAAACCCATTGCTGTCGAGTCAATTCTGAGTCATAGCGACCCTAAAACTAAGACATCTGGGTTAATTCAGATTGTATGATAAGAAACATCAATCTATGCTACCGCCTCATTGCTATGTCCTTCATCCATTATCATACCACTACTTAAAAAATCAAATTGTAGGAGACAAGGAAAAAAAAAACTAGAAAGGACAGGAGATAAACACACAAGAAAGAGGCTGCAATTACATAAAGAGAATATGCTGTATCTCATTTTCCTAAGAAGAGACTGTAACAAATTACTCCACATCCTCTGAGATCACTAACACCTCTGGGATATGCTGTCAAAAGGCTATTCTATCCATGAGAAATAACTATTACTATAAAATTAAAATTGTTTCACCAAACATGGAACATTCTGCCTATGGGAATTTAAATAGCCCAGTAATTAATTAGCCATTATTTGCTTGTGTTTATCTCAAGGAATAGAATTTTCTACTCTCTCTCTCTCTATTATGTATATTATTTGAATTACAGGTGAAAAAGAAAAATATAGAGAAGGAGAATTTAAAATTGACTATAGCTTCCGCCACCCCCCAAGATATAAGCATTTATTTCCTTGAAAATATGTCTGAGTCTGAAGTAAACACTTTTTGAGCTTTGAAAATTCTACAAAAAGTTCTGAGTTACCAGAGGTTTTATATCTCATTATTATTCTGCCTATTAGGTGATCTTTCAGGCAGCAGCAACCACTTTATTCCAAACTGTTTTTTATGATTTAACTCTAGAAGGTGTTCGTTCACCTGCCTGGGAGAACCCAGAGGTTACCATGAATAGTTCATGGAATTTTCTTTGCAATCTACAATGCACCTGTTGAAATAAGCTAAATGATGCCGAGGTTATCAAAACTAACTGCTAAAGGAACAGTCAAGAGTTGATTAGAAAAAGAAAACACAACAATTCCTCTCCTGAAGTGACTAGTGTCTGTTTAAAACTAAACTAAAATCAATGAAATCAAATACATCTAGAGGCTCCCCTTTTTTTTTAATCTAACCTGGTCTGTAATTTTGTTATAGTCATTGATTCTTTCAGAAGGATTTTCAAAAGGGCACGAAGAAAGACATTCACAGGGAGAGGGAAAGGCAGGCAATGAAAATAAGACAAAGACATCCTCAGAAAATGATCAGAGCACTAGAAAAATTAAAAAATGTGAAACACCAGTAATTCGTAGTTGTTAAGAAGAAAATGTAAACATTGGATGACAATTATTTTACACGTAGATAGCACTTTAAAACATACAAAGTACTTAAATACACATTATTATTCTCTCTGATTCTTGCAAACACTCTGTTGGACAGTCAGATTCTGTATTACTCTCACTTAACAATAAAGAAACCAAGACTCAGAGTAGTTAAATGATTTGTACAGTGCCAGAAACTTGGCAAGGCATATTATTTACCTCATTCTGTTTACATTACAACACTGAATAGAGAGGATTGAGTAAGAAAGGCAGACAATGGAGTGGGGGAGTTGTTTATAGTTATTTCTAGTATTTACTCAACAAAACTTTTGTTGATATTTTTCCACAGAAATAGGATTTGATGTGCTTTCAAGGGAAGAGAACTGGCTCTAGTGCTCCTTGCTCTGAAACTATGTAATCCTAACAACAGAAACGTACAACAGTCTGTCCATACAACTCCAATGTCCTTACTAATGCATGACTTCCTGTCAGTTTCATTCTCATTCAAGACTGAATATCTTTACTTGGAGAATAAATTTGGAGCATGCTGGAAGTTTACCATTAAGTTATCACCTTTGTAAATTCATCCCAGGAAGGAGATAGTGCTATTAAACACAGAAAAACACTGAATTCTGTTCAATTTCACCTAAAATGATGGTAACAGTACATACATTCTGATCTAAACATTAAATTCTATACCCACAAGCAAGTGTTTCAGAGGGTCCCCTTTCTCTTTTTTAATTACATAATAAAGATATCTCTTTCATATGCTGAGGAAGCACAGACAATACTTACCCCTACAAATAGAACCCAGAAATTTTACCAGAATTATATCTAATTGTAGTATTCGTTGAGGCACATTTTTTTCCTCATTCATAAAATGTTATTATCCTCATAGAGGAAATTCAAGTTCTATGTTGAGAAAAATATATAGTCATTAAATGTTAGGGATTCATGAAACGAGATGTTGGAAGGATTTTTTTTTTATTTTGTGCAGATAATTAAAAGGTCTTTTCTTAGTTCCTAACAACAGAAAATTGTCTCTGCAGAGTTTAGTCTTGCTTTAACTCACTCTCTCTAAACTCTTATTTCATTGGATATAACCTACTGTGTGAGAATTATACTCCAATTACTTTTCAGTCTGCATTTTCCCCTTGTTTTTAACACTTCTCCAGTGTTCTAACCTGGCCAACCGACTATGAAGGTCTTTGTAAATGCTGATTATCCCCTACAGTATTCAATCCTAGAAGACAGATTCAGCCAAACCTGATTCCAGAATTACTAAGTATTTTATCCTTGACTGCTTCCATCTCTTATTACAATCAATCTGTGAAGGTCACAAACTTCTGCATTAAACCATTATTTAGAACTAACAATGCAATGAATTGTACAAAGTAACTTCCCATAAAAAAGTATTAAAGCTGAAGACATGAAAAATAAAAGATGAATAGGAAGAATAGGTCTGTCTTTGGACCACCTATGGCTTAAGAAGATGGTCAAATGACAAGACAGCCTTTTTTTGTAAGGCCCCTGGATCATCATGTGCTATAGTGGACTGGAGCTAGTGCCTAGAAACCTGCAAACATCCATCATTAAGACTGACCCTAGAATGATTGTTTTCAGCATACAGCACCTCAGTTTCTCCATTTTTAAAATAACCCACTTGATATAAAATGATCATGAGAGTAAAGATTGTTAGTCCAGAATCTCAAAAGAACTTATTGACATTTGAACATTTTTCAAGATTGCTTCTCTGAGAGCACCCTTAGCATTTGGTATTGACAGCTTTGAAAAGAAGCTGAATAGAAAGATGTTACCTGATGCATACCTAAACCCCCTTCAGTGCCAAACACAGTGCTTTGCATACTGTTTGTGCTAGAGAAATGTGTATTGACTGAACGAATTAATGAACAAAACAATAGACAGTACAAAAAAATGATTTTTTAATTAGTCTTGATTCATTTTGTACATGATGAAAGACTACGCAAGTCTCAGTACATAATTTCTGAGAGAGTTAATAAAGATCTCCCAAAAGGAAAGCCTTTAATGCTTTCATTCACTGGTCGGACCAAATCACATACTTTACCAATAAACTTCAATAAATGTCCAGGGTCCTGGGAACTGTACATGGGTCGCTCAATGTTTTAAAAGGAAAATTATATAATTTCAAGTGTTTAATTATGCAGATAAAATTATTTAGAAGCATATACAGGAAAAGTTGCTTATGGTTAGTGGAGTTACACAAATTATGTATGATTCTTTTTCTTCTCTGTATTTTCTTAATATACAATAAATGTTATTCTTGTATTTTGAACACATTAAAATGTTCATTAAAGGTATATATATCTCAGCAGAATTGAGTCTCAGTTAATTATCCTGAACAGAGCGTTAGTTTTAGAAAATGCTGCTTCCAGGTAGACTCAAGCTAGAAGATATAGCTATATAAATTAAACCCAAACATCTTCAATAATGATAAGAACTAGAAAAGCAATACATTTTAACAAGTGTCACTCTCATCGAATTCAAGTTAGTATTCTATTGTGCTATGATAGTATCAACTACGTAACTTGGGAGTAGTCATTGGGCCCCTGCCTGGGAATATGAACAGCTGAATTTCCATACATGCTTGAAGATTACTTTCTAAGAACTTTCTGATGTCACACAGTATACCACCAGGAAAAAATATTGGATTTTGTATTTTTAGACTCTTCATAATAGTTCTAGGAAGAAAAGCTATTTTCCTTAAAGGTAATTAACATCTAACATGAAATATTTCCCAGGCACGGAAGCTGATCAAACAACACAATTTGGCAAAGGGCTAGTGCCAACAACTTAAGAAATTAGAGAGATTCACAGGTAGTCTCAAACAGTCATAAAGCAAATAGTGATTTAACAAAAATCAAAAGCTTCAAAGGGGTTTGTCAGGGACTGTGTGATGGGAATGCTAAAGAGTCCAACTGATGCCATCGACATTCCTCTCTGGTTCTTGGCCATCCTTACTCCAACCCTCCCTCAAACCCTTAAAAGAAAACTACTGTTACTCTAAGTAGGATCAATGCAAACTAATTACTTCTACATTTTGGGTGTATATTTGTTTGGAGCCCTGGCGGCACAGTTATTAAGAGCTATGGCTGCTAACCCAAAGGCTGGCAGTTTGAATCCACCAGCCTCTCCTTGGAAACCCTATGGAGTAGTTGTACTCTGTCCTGTAGGGTCCCTATGAGACAGAATTGACTCGACAACAATTGGTTTGTTTTCTTGTGTGTGTTTTTTTTTTTTAAATATCTTACTAAGGATGAAGGTATGCCCTCTCTGCTGAAAGAGGTTCCTTCACGAGCTGAAATTATTCTTTCTTTTTACAGGTTTTTCTGAAAATTATTTATCCATATCACTCATATAAAATGTAAATATTCCTTCAGAAGTCTCACTGAAAGTCATGATTTAATGATCTGGTCAGAGGTAGCATTGTAAGTTACACATATGTGGATTTTTTTTATTTCTTCCCATACAAAAATTTATACATACATTGTTACGTGACTCTAATTGCTCTCCCCATACTGTGACAGCACACTTCTCCTTTCCACCCCTGATACCCCATGTCCATTCAGCCAGCTCCTAACCCTCTCTGCCTTACCATTTCACCTCTGTACAGAAGCTGCCCATTTAGTCTCTTGTATCTACTTGAGCTAAGAGGCACACTCCTCACAAATACCACTTTATGTCCCACAGTCCAGTCCAATCCCTGTCTGAAGAGTTGGCCTCAGAAATTGTTTTAGCTCTGGGCTGATAGAGAATCCAGGGGCCATGTTTTCCAGGGTACCCCCAGTCTCAGTCAGGCCATTAATTCTGGTCTTCTTACTAGAATTTGAGTTCTGCACCCGTTTCCCCTGTTCCATCTGGGACTCTGTTGTGTTCTCTGTCAGGGCCGTCATTGGTGATACCCGGGCACCATCTAGTTATGGTCTCAGGCTGGTGAAGTCTCTGGTTTATATGACCCTTTCTGTCTCTTGGGCTAATAGTTTCCTTGTGTCTTTGGTGTTCTTCATTCTCCTTTACTCCAGGTGGTTGGGACCAACTGATGCATCTTAGATGGCAACTTGCAAGTTTTGAAGACCCCAGACGCCACTCATCAAAGTAGGATGCAGAACATTATCTTAGTAAGCTTTGCTATGCCAATTGACCTAGATGTCCCCTGAAAGCATGGTCCCTAGACCCCTACCCCTGCTTCTTTGTCTGTCAAAGTGTTTGATTGTATTCAGGAAACTTCTTAGCTTTGGTTTAGTCCAGTTGTGCTGACTTCCCCTGTAGTGAGTGCTGCCCTTCCCTTCACCTAAGATTATTCTTATCTACTATCTAGTTAGCAATTAACCCTCCCTCTCCCTCCCCACCCTCATAACCATTAAAGAATGTTTTCTTCTGTGTTTAAACCTTTTCTTGAGTTCTTATAATAGTGGTCTTATACAATATTTGTCCTTCTACGACTGACTAAATTCACTCAGCATAATGACCTCCAGCTTCCTCCATGTTATAAGATGTTTCACGGCTTCATCGTTGTTCTTTATCATTGCCTAGTATTCCATTGTATGGATATACCATAATTTTTTTCATCCATTCGTCCATTGATGGGCACCTAGGTTGCTTCCATCTTTTTGCTACTGTGAACAGTGCAGCAATGAACATGGGTGTGCATGTATCTATTCGTGTGTGACGGCACTTATTTCTCTAGGATATATTCCAAGGAGCAAGATAGCTGGATTGTATGGTACTTCTATGTCTAGCTTTTAAGGAAGTGCCAAATCGATTTCCAAAGTGGTTGTACCATTTTACATTCCCATCAACAGTGTGGAAGTATTCCAGTCTCTCCACAATCTCCCCAGCATTTATTATTTTGTGATTTTTGGATTAATGCTAGCCTTGTTGGGGCAAGATGATATCTCATTGTAGTTTTGACCTGCATTTCTCTAATGGCTAATGATTGTGAGCATCTCTTCATGTGTCTGTTAGCCACCTGAATATCTTTTTTAGTGAAGTGTCTATTCATATCCTTTGCCTGGTTTTTTAATTGGATTATTTGTCTTTTTTGTTGTTGAAGTTTTGCAGTATCTTGTAGGTTTTAGAGATTAGACGCTGATCGGATTTTTCATAGCCAAATTTTTTTTCCCAGTCTGTAGGCTGTCTTTTAACTCTTTTGGTGAAGTCTCTTGATGAGCATAAGTGTTTGATTTTTAGGGGCTCCCATTTATCTAGTCTCTCTTCTGGTGCTTGTGCATTGTTACTTATGGTTCGTATTGTGTTTATGCCATGTGTTAGGGCTCCTAGTGTTGTCCCTATTTTTTCTTCCATGATCTTTATTGTTTTCAATTTTCTATTTGGGTCTTTGATCTATTTTGAGTCAGGTTTTGTGCATGGTGTGAGGTATGGGTCTTGTTTCAGTTTTTTTCAGATGGATAGCCAGTTATGCCAGCACCATTTGTTAAAGAGATGACTTTTCCCCAATTAATGGACTTTGGGCCTTTGCCCAATATCAGCTGCTTATAGGTGGATAAACTTATGTCTGGACTCTCAATTCTGTTCCATTGGTCTATGTATCTGTTGTTGTACCAGTACCAGGCTGTTTTGACTACTGTGGTGGTAAAATAGGTTCTAAAATCAGGTAGTGTGAGGCCTCCAACTTTGTTCTTCTTCTTGAGTAATGCTTTACTTATTTGGAGCCTCTTCCCTTTCCATATTTGAAGTTGGTGATTTGTTTCTCCATCTCATTAAAAAATGCCAGTGGAATTTGGATTGGGATTGCATTGTATCTGTAAATTGCTTTAAGAAAAATTGACATTTTCACAATGTTGAGTCTACCTCTACATGAGCAAGGTATGTAATTCTACTTAGGCAGGTCTCTTTTGCTTCCTTGTAATAGTGTCTTGTAATTTTCATTGTATCAATCTTTTATATCTCTGGTTAGATTTATTCATAAGTATTTTATCTTCTTGGGGACTATTGTAAAAGGTATTGATTTGGTGACTTTCTCTTTGAGGTTCTCTTTCTTGGCGTAAAGGAATCCAAATGATTTTTGTATGTTTATCTTTTATCCTCAAACTTTGCTGAAATCTTCTATTAGTTCCAGTAGTTTTTTTGTGGATTCTTTGGGGTTTTCTGTGTATAAGAACATATTATCTGCAAAAAGAGATACTTTGACTTCTTCCCTAACAATTAGGTTGCTTTTATTTCTTTTTCTAGCCTAATTGCTCAGGCTAGAACCTCAAGCACAATGTTGAATAAGAGTAGTGATAAAGGGCATCCTCATCTGGTTCCTGTTCTTAAGGGGAATGCTTTCAAAGTCTCTCTGTTTAGGATGATGTTGGCTGTTGGCTTTGTATAAATTCCCTTAATTATACTGATAAATTTCCCTTCTATTCCTATTGTGTTGAGAGTTTTTATCATGAATGGGTGTTGGACTTTGTCAAATATCTTTTCTGCATCGACTGGTAAGATCATGTGGTTCTTGTCTTTTGTTTTATTTATGTGATGGTTTAAATTGATTGCTTTTCTAATGTTGAACCATCCCTGCATACTTGGTATAAATCCCACTTGATCATGGTGAAATATTTTTTTGGTATGTCGCTGAATTGTATTGGCTAGAATTTTGTTGAGGATTTTTGCATCAATGTTTCTGATGGATATTGGTCTGTAATTTTCTTTTCTTGTGGTGTTTTTACCTGGTTTTGGTATCAGGGTTATGCTGGCTTCATAGAATGAGTTTGGGAGTATTCCATCCTACTCTATGCTCTGAAATACCGTTAGTAGTAGTGGTGTTAACTCTTGTCTGAAACTTTGGTAGAATTCTCCAGTGAAGCCATCCAGGCCAGGTCTTTTTTTGTTGTTGGGAGTTTTTAAACTATGTTTTCAATCTCTTCTTTTGTTATGGGTTTATTTAGTTGTTCTACCTGTGTTCGTGTTAGTTTAGGAAGGTAGTTAGTTTCTAGAAATTTGTCCTTTTTTCTCTAGGTTTTCAAATTTGTCAGAGTACATTTCTTCATAGTATTCTGTTATGATTCTTTTAATTTCAGTTGGGTCTGTTGTGATATCACCCATCTCATTTCTTATACGGGTTATCTGCATCCTCTCCTGTTTTTCTTTTGTCAGTTTGGTCAACGGTTTTTCAATTTTATTGCTCTTTTAAAAGAACCAGCTTTTGGTCTTGTTAACTCTTTCAATTATTTTTTCTATTCTCTATTTCATTTAATTTGGCGCTAATACTTTTTATTTCCTTTCTTCTGGAGCCTGAGGGCTTCTTTTGCTGCTCCCTTTCTACTTGTTCAAGTTGTAGGGTTAATGTTTTGATTATGGCCCTTTCTTCTTTTTGGATGTGTGCATTTATTGCTATAACCTGACCTCTGAGCACTGCTTTTGTTGTGTCCCAAAGGTTCTGGTAGGATGTGTTTTCATTCTCGTTTGATTCTATGAATTTCTTTATTCCATTGATAATTTCTGCTATAACCCGGTAGTTTTTGAGCAAAGTGTTGTTCAGTTTCCGTGTGTTTGCTTTTTTTTTCCTTGCTTTTTCTGTTGTTGATTTCTACTTTTATGTCTTTTTGGTCAGAAAATATGCTTTGTAATATTTTGATGCTTTGGATTCTGTTAAGATTTGCTTTATGGCGTAATATATGGTCTATTTTGGAGAACGTTCCATGTACGTTGGAAAAGAAAGTACAGTAGGCTGCTTTTGGGTGGAGTGTTCAGTGTATGTCTATGAGATCAAGTTGGTTGATTTTAGCATTTAGCTCTTCTGTGCCTTTGTTGAGCTTCTTTCTGGATGTTCTGTCCAGAAAGTGGTGTGTTGAAGTCTCCTGCTACTATTGTGGAGCTGTCTATCTCTCTTCTCAATGCTGTTAGAGTTTGCTTTATATATTTTGGAGCCCTGTCACTGGATGCATAAATATGTATTATAGTTATGTCCTCCTGGTGTATTGACCCTTTAATCATTATGTAGTGTCCTTCCTTATCCTTTGTGGTGGATTTTACTTTAAAGTCTATTTTGTCAGAGATGAATATTGCCACTCCCGCTCTTTTTTGTGTGTTGTTTGCTTGATATATTTTTTTCCATCCTTTGAGTTTTTGTTTGTTTGTGTGTTTAAGTCTAAGGTGTGTCTCCTGTAGGCAGCATATTGACTGATCGTGTTTTTTGTCCAATCTGCCATTCTCTGTCTCTTTATTGGTGCATTTAGTCCATTTACATTCAGCATAATTATTGATAGGTATGAGTTTAGTGCTGTCATTTTGATGTCTTTTTTTGTGTGTTCTTCTGTTTCTTTGTTCTAATTAATTTTCTGTGCTGAGTCATTTTTCCTTATGTATTTTCCTTTCATCTTTTACATTGGTGTTGATTTTGTATTTGCTAAGTCTTCATATTTTTCTAGTTTTTTATTTTGATTTGTAGGATTGTTAGTTTCCGTTTGTGGTTACCTTAAGATTTACCCCTCTTTTTCTAAGTTTATACCGGACTTTTATATCTTTATATTGCCTTGACTTCCTCTTCATATGAAAAACTATGTCTACATTTTTTAAGTCCCTCTTTTTTATTTTAATGTTGTCATCTTTTACATATTGGAATCTGTTTCCCTATTTTCAGTGTTTTAGCTTTTATTTACTTTTGTGACTTCCCTGTCTGGGTTGATAACTGGTTGCTCTGGCCTGTGTTCTAGTCTTGGGTTGTTATCTGATGTTACTGATTTTCTATACCGGAGGACACCCTTTAGTACTTCTTGTAATTTTGGTTTGGTTTTTGCAAATTCCCTGAACTTCTGTTTATCTGGAAATGCCCTAATTTCATCATCATATTTTAGAGGCAGTTTTGCTGGATATATAATTCTTGGCTGGCAGTTTTTTTCCTTCAAGGATTTATATATGTCATCCCATGGTCTTCATACCTGCGTGGTTTCTGCTGAGTAGTCCAAGCTTATTCTTATTGACTCTCCTTTGTAGATGACTTTTTGTTTTCCCTAGCCACTCTTAAAATTCTCTTTTTATCTTTGGTTTTGGCAAGTTTGATTATAATATGTCTTGGTGACTTTCTTTTGGGATCTACCTTATGTGGGGTTCAATAAGCATCTTGGATAGATATCTTTTCATCTTTCATGATATCAGGGAAGTTTTCTGCCAACAAATCTTCAACAATTCTCTCTGTATTTTCTGTTATTCTCCCCTGTTCTGGTTCTCCAGTCTCTCATAGGTTATTCCTCTTGATAGAGTCGCACATAATTCTTAGGCTTTCTTCTTTTTTTTTTTTAATCCTTTTATCTGATTTTTCATCAAATAAGTTGGTGTCAAGTTCTGTATCTTCAGTCTCACTAATTCTGACTTCTGTTGCCTCAATTCTGCTCCTATGACTTTCTATTGAGTAGTCTAATTCTGAAATTTTATTGTTAATCTTCTGGATTTCTTATTGCTGTCTCTCTATGGATTCTTGAAGCCTGTTAAATTTCTCATTATTCTCTTTCTCTAATCTTTTCCATTTCCCTCATTGAGTGTTCTGCATTTTGTTTAATTTCCTTCCTAATTTCTTGTAGAATTCTGTAAATTAATCTTTTGTATTCTGTCTCCAGTAATTTCAAGAAATTTTCCTCCTCTGGAAAATTTCTAGATTCTTTATTTTGGGAGCTAGCTGAAGCCATCATGGATTGCCGCTTTATGTGGTTTGATATTGACTGTTGTCTCTGAGCCATCAGTAAGTTATTACGCTTATTTATTTTCTGTTTGCTTACTGTGTCTTAGCTTCTTGTTTTGTTTTGATAAGCCCAAATAGGCTACTCATATGAGCTAGTTTGATCATTCGCACCGTTAAAGCTCTAATGCCTTGTCACCAGGTGGTTAGATCTGTTACTAGATATGTAAGCTCAGGAGTCTGCTCACTCCTCCTGTATGGATTCAGCCCAGGTGCCCAGGTAGATAGCCAGAAAGAATGTGGTTTAGGCTCTCACTTACAGTCCTAGACAGGCATGGGTGATTGGTGTAGGCACAGGCATCTGGCTGCAGCAGGGGGACACACACTGAGCAAGGCAGGGGGCTGAAAGCCGCCCCTTAGTGTCCAGGAGGAAGGCATGTCCCTGTTCCCTAGAGCACGTAGGTGGGTGGGTTTTGCAGCCGGACTATGAACAGCTAATGCTGTTGGCTGTAAGGACTGGGGGACACTTCCTATCCCTGGGCCCCTCTCGCAGGTGGCTAGGTGGCGTGGGTGGAGCCACCAGTCCTCAGATCCTTTATGTGGGTAGGTGAAGACCCTGGTTAATATGCAGAACAGTGTCAAGGGTCAAGAACCTACCACTTCACAGCTGAAACAATTGATGTTAGAGTTCTGATATATACCCCCTTGTACTGCGGTAATGAGGGCTTAAGCTGTTGAGATGGGCACACACAAGTCTATGCAGGGGGAAAGGCACTCAAAGTCTGTGGATCTCTTATACTTGTGCCTAGGCAAAGGAGCTCTGCATTCCCTGGTTCCTGGCTTAGGGGATCCGGCAGTTTATTTTTTCTTATTTGTTAATTTGTTCACTCTCCTTGGCAGGGAGAACAGCTCCGGGCATGTGACTGATTCTACTTCAGGCCTAGGGGCCTCTGCAATTGCTGAAGCTGATCTGGGACCCAGTGCAAAGCAGGGAGCAGGGGAGTAAGTGGGAGAGAGGTTTTTCCCTAAAGAAGGTGTTTTTCATCTGTGGGGTAAGCCGTACACAAGTACTTATTTTTCATGGAGTGCTGCTTCTGACTGGTTTGGGTGGCTGCATAGACTCTGTTGCTGGGCCTATCCCGGTGTGGAAAATACACCTCTGGAGCAAGGCTGCTTGCTGGCCCCACTGCGCACCCCTGAGCTGATCAGGCCTGAAGGGCCCAGGCTCTCACCGACTCAGGTCTGGCACTCCTCGCTGCTTCCGAACCGTCTCTCCCTCTGCCTGCCACTCAGTCCGGTTCCTAAACTCTGACATTGATGTTCAGGGCTCCCAGATTGTCATATATAATCGAATCACATTTTTTTTCTGGGTCTTTGTTGTAAGAGGGTCCACTGGAAGTGTCTGACTACTCGGCCATCTTGGCCCCTCTCCCCATATGTGCATTTTTATTAGTTGTGAATATCTACCATGTTGTGGATATTAACTCAAAATATGGTTACTTTTAGAAAGCAGAAGTATATCAGAATCATAAAATGTTTCAATTTCACAAAATCGTATGGGGAATTTAAAAAAAATATTTTTTTTAATTATAAGATTTAATACTACATGTGGTCTTTATCAGAGAGTAAGAAAAAATACCATATACTAACAACATCAGGCATCAAGAAAAAGAAAAGAGGAGTTCCGGCAAGATGGCGCTCTAGGCAGAAGCACCACGCCATCCCTCCAGAGCAAAGATCCGAAAACCTAAGCCAAACAGAGAATGCAACAATTCTGAAACCCTAGAACATCAAATGAAGAGATAAAGAACTCAGCTGAGCACCAAATGGAGTGAGAATACTGACAGAGAATGGAGAGCGAGGAGAGATTCATGCAGAGGTCCCCTACCAGCTAACGCAGCGTGGATCCCACCTTGTACTCCTATGGGAGACCAGCAAATGGGGGTACGAGAAAGCAGCCTCATGGAGCATCCAGTGGGAGACAAAACAGCAGGTAATTTGCGGTGTGCACTTTCCCACCCCCCACCCCTCTTTGCCCCAGCTCGGCATCCTCTGCTTCCCGCGGCCACAGTCTCTTGACCGGGAGGCGCCGGCTGCTTGGATTCCACACACCCAAGCAGGCAGCTCTCTGGGTGCCATTTGTGGGCTGCTAGTGTTGCCTTTTTTTTTCTCTGCTTCTTTTGATTTCTTGCTTCCCTCTTGCCACCTCCCCCTCCTTTCACTCAAGTGCCTGGCTCCGTGCACCGTCTCTGCTACTTCCTGGGGGGCTCCAGAGTGCCGGCAATTTGTAATATATGCTTTCCCACTCTCCACCCTTCTTCATCCACGCTCAGACTCCTCTGCTTCCCGCGGACACAGTCTCTTATCCAGAGATACCAGCCCTGCTGGCTGGCTCTCTGAGTGCCATTTGTTGGCTGCTGGTGTTGCTTTTTTTTTTTCCTGCTTCTTTGGATTTCTTGCTTACCTCTCGCCGCCTCCCCCTCCTTTCGCTCGAGTGCCTGGCTCCCTGCGCCATCTTTGCTTTTTCCTGAAGGGCTGCAGAGCTCCATTCGAGTGTGGAGCTGCTTCCCGGTATGGGCTGCCGTGCTGGTGGGATCCCGGGGGTTTTGTTCGTTTCTTCATTTTGAATAGTTTGTTTGTTTTATTTTCCTTTTCTTGAGTTGGGAGCCCTTTCTGGCCAGGTGGAGCTGCGTGGCAAGGAACCCCCCTTTGGCTTCCACAGACGTCTGGAAGGATCCCTGAGGACATTTCTTTTTTTGTTGGGTTTTCCTTTTTCTGTTTTTTAGGGGGCCTTTCTTGTTCTTTTTTTTATTTGTTTTCTTTTCTTTTCCCTCTTGTCTTTCTTCATTGCTCAGTTTCTCATCTCTCTATATCTTCCTTATCTTTCTGATCCTTGAATACCAGGCGTTGTATACCTCTATGCCTTCTGGCCAGGCTGTGCTGCTACACCTGAGAGCGACTTCCCCAGACCTCATAGTTGCATCAGTGGAATCCCTGGGAACTTTGTGGTTCTTTAACCTTTCTGATTTTTATTTCTTCATTCGTTTCTTTTCTTCCTCTTCCCCCTACAGTTTTTCTCCATTTCATAGTCCCTCATCTCTCCATTCCAACGGCAAGCTCCCCTAGCATTCTTTTTTGTTTGTTTGTATGTTTTTGGCTCCTGTTCCTCTATCCTCTCTCCCATACCAGCTTAGCTCCACACATAACCATCGCCCCACTGCATCCTGCTTACCTGCACTGTGCGATTGACATCACACCAAGAAGGAGTGCAGGCACGGACTACTGGAACTTGCCCAGCACTGATTACCAACCCGCACTGGTGACTGTAGTGAGTGCCACAAACAACCCGCCCCAGTGGCTCCTCTTCAGCAAGACCTGCCCTGCTGTACCATATCTGAGTGACTGAACCTTCCAGTTGGAGAAGGAGGAGAAAAGTATTGAGCGCACAGACAAGCAAACAACAAAGAGCACAGAGTCCGCCTGCTCAGATATACTCCAATTTTTTTTAAAAAAAGGGACGAAACAAACAAATCTACAATCAATAAATGAGAGAAATAACTACTGAATGCCCCAAAAACAGCAGGTAATATCAAAACATTTCCAAAACAGGACAAGATAATTCCAGTAGGAGTCCAAATTAAAACACCAGATGACTTTCCTGTGGAAGAAAATACAATAGAAGTACCTGATAGGGAATTCAAATCTCTAATACTCGGACTTTTCCAAGTACTGAGGCAAAAAGCTGACAAACATTAGAAAAAAATAGACAAATTCATGGAAAATACAGACAAAAACTTGGAAGAATTCAGGGAGATGATGCAGGAACAAAATGCCAAAATAAATTCACAAGTAGAAATTATACAAAAACAACAATTAGAAATCCAAAACATAAAAAAACAAGATTTAGGAAATGTATGATGTCATAGAAGGGCTGAGAAGCAGATCTGAAATCGTGGAAGACAGGATAAGTGGAACTGAAGACAAACACTTGGACACAACTCTGTTTGAGGAAAACTCAGAAAAAAGAACAAAGAAAAATGCAGATACCCTGAGAATTATGTGGGACACAATTAAAAGCCAAATTTACGAGTGATTGGCATTCCAGAACAGGGGGAGAAAACAGAAAACACAGAGAGGATAATTGTGGAACTGCTGAAAGAAAACTTCCCCAATATCATGAAAGATGAAAAGCTGGCCATCCAAGAAGCTCAATGAACCCCATATAGAAGAGACCCTAAAAGAAAATCACCAAGGCATATCATATTCACACTCGCCAAAATAAAAGACAAACAAAGAATCCCGAGAGCAGCTCATGAAAAACAAGAAGTCACATACAGAGGAGAAACAATAAGACTAAGCTCAGATAATACGGCAGAAACCATGCAGGCAAGAAGGCAATGGTATGACATTTACAAAATCTTGAAAGAAAAAAATTGCCAGCCAAGAATAATGTATCTTGCAAAACTCTCGTACAAATATGATGGTGAAATTAGGACATTTCCAGATAAACAGAAATTAAGGGAATATGTAAAAGCCAAACCAAAGTCTTAAGAATTATTAAAGGGAGTTCTTCGATCTGAGGACAAACAGCTTCAGGCCACAGGCAGAACCTAGGATGCAGGATTGTATGAGCCAGATACAAATCTAGGAAATGAACTCTCGAGGACTATCCAAAGCCAAAAGAAATACAACAGGGAATCAGAGCAGTCAATCGATGGATAACAACAACATCAAAACAATGAAAGAGGGAATAAACAGCATAGGAATAGAACCTTCTAATAGAGATGAAGGCAAGGTAATAACAAGTAATGGTAGACTACTTCAAACTTAGAAAGATAAGGGTAAAATTAAAGGTAACCACAAAGAAAGTTAACAAAGATACTCATAAAAATAAAGACAAAAAACATAAAGTCTCAGCAAAAACAAAACCTACAAAAACAAAAGAAATGAAAAAAAATCCACAAACAAAAGTAACTCAGCACAAGTGAGTAAGAAGAACAAAGAAAATTTCAGCACCACAAAAAAGCACTACAAAATGACAGCAACAAACTCACATCAATCAATAATTACACTGAATGTAAATGGACTCAATGCACCCATAAAAAGATGGAGAGTCACAGCACGGATAAGAAAACAGGATCCACCAATATCCTGTCTACAAGAGACACACATTAGAAACAAAGGTGTGAATTTATTGAAAGTCAAAGGTTGGAAAAAAATATATCAAGCTAACAACTACCAAAAAAGAGGAGTGGCAATTCTAATCTCAGATAAAATAGACTTTAAAACAAACTCTACCATAAAAGACAAAGAAGGACACTATATAATGATTACGGGGACGAACCATCATGAAGACATAACCATAATAAACATCTACGCACCCAATGACACGGCTCCAAAATACATAAAATCAACTCTAACAACACTGAAAAGAGAAATTGACAGTTCCACAATAATAGTAGGAGACTTCAACACACCACACTCAGTAAAGGACAGAACAACTAAGAAGAAACTCAGCAATGATACAGAAGACTTAAAGGGCAAAATCAGCCAACTTGACTTCATAGACATATATAGAACACTCCATCCAACCGCTGCAAAGTACACATTCTATTCCAATCCACATGGAACGTTCTCCAGAATAGACCACATCTTAGGCCACAGAGCAATCCTCAACAAGATCCAAAAGGTTGAGATAATTCAAAGTACCTTCTCTGACCACAGTGCCATCAAAGTAGAAATTAACACTAGAAAGAGCAAGGAAAAAAAGTCAACTAAATGGAAACTGAATAATACCCTGCTTACACATCAGTGGGTAATAGAAGAAATCAGAGATGGAATCAAAAAATTCCTAGAATCAAATGAGAACGAAAACACATCATACCAAAACCTTTGGGACAAAGCAAAGGCAGTCCTTAGAGGACAATTTATAGCAATAGATGCACGTATCAAAAACGAAGAAAGGGACAAAATCAAAACATTAACTGCAGAAGTCAAACAAACAGAAAGAGAACAGCAAAAAAAGCCCACAACCACCAGAAGAAAGGAAATAGTAAAGATCAAAGCAGAAATAAATGTAATAGAGAAGAGAAAAACAATAGAATGAATCAACAAAACCCAAAGTTGGTTCTTTGAAAGAATCAACAAAATTGACAAACCACTGGCCAGACTGACAAAAGAAAAATAGGAGAGGACACAAATAACCCAAATAAGAAATGAAATGGGGGACATTACAACAGACCCAACGGAAATAAAAAGGATTATAACAGAATATTATGAAAAACTATACTCCAACAAATTTGAAAACCTAGAGGAAATGGATAAATTTCTAGAAACACACAGCCTACCCAAACTACAACAAAGTGATTTTGAAAATCTGAACATACCCATAACCAGAGAAGAGATTGAAAAGGTAATAAAAAAAACTCCCAAACAAAAAAAGCCCTGGCCCAGATGGCTTCACTGGAGAATTCTACAAAAGATTTACAGAAGAGCTTCTACCAGTACTACTCAAGCTATTTCAGAGCATAGAAGAGGAAGCAACACTTCCAAATTCATTCTATGAAGCCAGCATAATGCTGATACCAAAATCAGGCAAAGACGTCACAAGAAAAGAAAATTACAGACCAATATCTCTCATGAATATAGTTGCAAAAATTCTGAACAAAATTCTAGCCAATAGAATTCAGCATCATATCAAAAAAAATAATACCCCATGACCAAGTAGGATTCATACCAGGTATGCAAGGATGGTTCAACATTAGAAAATCAATCAATGTAATCCACCACATAAATAAAAGGTAAGAAAAACATCACATGATCATCTCAATTGACGCAGAAAAGGCATTTGACAAAGTCCAACACCCACTCCTGATAAAAACTCTCAATCAAATTGGTATAGAAGGGAAATTTCTCAACATAAGAAAGGGCATCTATGCAAAACCAACAGCCAACATCATTCTTAATGGAGAGAGGCTGAAAACATTCCCTTTGAAAAAAGGAACAAGACAAGGATGCCCTTTATCACCACTCCTATTTAACACTGTGCTGGAAGTTCTAGCTAGAGCAATAAAGCAAGAAAAAGAAACAAAGGGCATTGAAATTGGTAATGAAGACGTTGAACTGTCCCCATTTGCAGATGATATGATACTGTACATAGAAAACCCTAAAGACTCCACGAGAAATCTACTGGAACTAGTAGAAACATTCAGCAGAGTAGCAGGATACAAGATAAACATTCAAAAATCAGTTGGATTCCTATACACCAGTAAGGAGAATGATGGAAAGGAAATCAGGAAATCAATACAATTTTCAACAGGCCCTAAAAAGATAAAATACTTAGGAATAAATCTGACCAGGGATGTAAAACACCTATACAAAGAAAACTATAAAACACTACTGCATGAAACCCAAAGAGATCTACATAAATGGAAAAACATACCATGCTCATGGATAGGCAGACTCAACATTGTGAAAATGACAATTCTACCCAAAGCAATTTACAAATACAACGCAATCCCGATCCAAATACCAACAACATTCTTCAAAGAGATGGAAAAACTAATCATTAACTTTATATGGAAAGGGAAGAAGACCCGAATAAGTAAAGCGCTACTAAAGAAGAAGAATAAAGTTGGAGGACTCACACTACTTGACTTCAGAACCTACTATACAGCTACAGTAGTCAAAACATCCTGGTATTGGTACAACGACAGATACATTGACCAATGGAACAGAATTGAGAACTCAGATGTAAATGCATCCACCTATGGTCACCTGAATTTCGACAAGGGCCCAAAGTCCATCAAATGGGGAAAAGACAGTCTTTTGAACAAATGGTGCTGGAAAAACTGGATATCCATCTGCAAAAAAATGAAACAGGACCCATACCTCACACCGTATACAAAAAGTACTTCAAAATGGATCAAAGACCTGAATATAAAGCCTAAAACTATAAAGTTCATAGAAGAAAAAATAGGACCAACACTTCAGGCCTTAATAAATGGCATTAACAGGATACAAACCATAACCATCAATGCACAAACCCAAACAGATAAGCTAGATAACTGGGATCTTCTAAAAATCAAACACCTAAGCTCTTCAAAAGACTTCACCAAAAGAATAAAAAGAGAACCTACAGACTGGGAAAAAATTTTTGGACAGTACAAGTCAGACAAAGGTCTAATCTCCATAATCTATAAGAAAATCCAACACCTCTACAACAAAAAGACAAATAATCCTATTAAAAAATGGGCAAAGGAAATGAACAAACACTTCACCAAAGAAGACGTTCAAATGGCCAACGGACACATGAGGAAATGCTCGCGATCACTAGCCATTCGAGAAATGCAAATTAAAACAACAATGAGATACCATCTCACCACGGCATTACTGGCACGAATCAAAAACACTGGAAATAACAAATGTTGGAGAGGCTGCGGGGAGATGGGAAATCTTATGCACTGCTGGTGGGAATGCAAACTGATACAACCATTTTGGAAAATGATATGGTGCTTCCTCAGAAAGCTAGAAATAGACATACCATTCGATCCAGCAATCCCACTCCTAGGATTATATCCTAGAGAAATAAGAGTCGTCACTCGAATAGACATATGCACACCTATGTTCATGGCAGCATGGTTCACAATAGCAAAACGATGGAAACAACGTAGGTGCCCATCAATAGATGAATGGATAAACAAACTATGGTACATACACACAATGCAGTAGTATGCAACGAGAAAGAACAACAATGAATCTGTGAACCATCTCATAACATGGATGAAACTGGAGGACATTATGCTGAGTGAAATAAGTCAATCACAAAAGGACTAATACTGTATGAGACCGCCTTTGTAAAAACCCATGAAAAAGTTCACATGCAAAATGTAACAATCTTTGTTGGTTACCAAGGAGCGGAGGGCTGGGGGGGATTACTAAATAGGCAATAGATAAGTGGTATCTTGGGTGAATGGTGAGACAGTACACAATAGAGGGGAAACTAGCACAACTTGTACAAGGAAAGGTCATGGAAGCCCCATAGACACATCCAAACTCCCTGAGGGACTGAATTGCTAGGCGGAGGGCTGTGGGTACCATGGTCTCGGGGAACATCTAGCTCAATTGGCATGATACATCTTACAAAGACAATGCTCTACATTCTACCTTGGTGATTAGTGTCTGGGGTCTTAAAAGCCTGTGAGCGGCCATCTAAGATACTCCACTGGTCTCATCCCTTTGGGAGCAAGGGAGAATGAGGAGAACAGGATACAAGGAGAAGATTAGTCTGAAGGACTAATTGTCCACAGCTACCAAGGCCTCCACTGGACTGAGTCCAGTACAGCTCGATGGTGCCCAGCTACTACCACTGACTGCTCTGACCAGGATCACAACAGAGGGTTCTGGACAGAGATGGAGAAGGATGTAGAGCATAATTCTAACTCACAAAAAAAAAAAAAAGACCAGATTTACTGGCCTAAAGGAGACTGGAGAAACCTCGAGAGGATGGCCCCCAGACACCCTTTTAGCTCAGTGGTGAAGTTACCTCCGAGGTTCACTGTTCAGCCTGGGAGTGGACAGCCCTGTAAAACCAAATGAGACTAATGAGGTACAGGAGTCCAGTGACAAGGGCCAGAAGGCAGAAGGGGACAAGGAAGCTGGTGATAGGGAACCCAAGTTTGAGTAAGTATATTGTTGATGTGTTGTGAGATTGTTAACCATTGTCATAGGCCAACATTTGTAGTTTCTGTTAAATGAGAAACTATTTTGTTCTGTAAGCCTTCATCTTAAGTGAGAATAACAGCACAATTGGAAGAGAATAGTCAATGCCACTGAACTGTGTATGTAAAAATTTTTGAAACCGTGTATCTTTGGCTATGTGTATTTTCACCAAAAAAAAAAAAAAATGCTGAGAAGTTGGAGGGTTAATATGCTGTGGGGTTGTGAACCATTGTCATAAAACAACATGTGTACTACTGTTTCATGAGAAACTATTTGTTCTGTAAGCCTTCACCTGAAGTACAATAAAGTATTAAAAAAAGAAAAAGAAAAAGAGCCTTTATCTGGTACCTGCATTTCAGATTTAAGCAATTACTTAATTCAAGGAGAAGAACAAACTGAATATTGCCAAAAGCTATTAGGATCTCAAGACAAATTATATATGCAGTTATATTCAGGCTTAGCATGGAAGATATCTGAATGTTTAAAATAGCATAAATATGCTCTGCATACTGCCATTTCACTAAAATTTAAAAATTCCATCCTCTGGTTTCTTTCATATTTATGAGGTAAAAATGAATTTAGCAAATAAGTATGATTCATTTTATTTGGGGTTCACTGTCCAATTGTCTATAAATTTGATGCAATACTCATCAAAATTCCAATAGCTTTCTTTGCAGAAATGGGAGAGCCAATCTTCAAATGTATATGGAACTGCAAAAGACCCCACCAGCCAAAGCAATCTTGAAAAAGAACAAAGGAGGAGGACTTGCACTTCCCTATCTCAAAAAATACCATAAAGCACAATGATCAAAACAGTCTGGTACTGGTATAATGATAGACATATAGACCAATGGAATATAATTGAGAGTCCAGAGATAAGCATGCACATCTATGGTCAATTGATCTTTGATAAGGGTGCTGAATCCATTCAATGGGGAAAGAATAATCTCTTCAATAAATGGTGCTGGGACAACTGGATTTTCACATGCAAAAGAATGAAATTGTACTCATATTCACACCATATATTAAAACTAACTCAAAGTGAATCAAAGACCTAAATGTAATGCCTACAACTATAAAAATACTGTATAAAAATATAGGGGTATCACTCTATGACTTAGTTTTCAGCAATGAATTCTTAGATATGACAACAAAAACACAAGCAAAATAATACAAAATAGATACATAGGACTTCATCAAAATTAAAAGCTTCTGTACATTCAAGGACTTTATCAATAAAATGAAGAGACAACCTACAGATTGGGAGAAAATTTGGGGGAACCATGTATCTGGGAAGGGTTTAATACCCAGAATATATAAACAACTTCTATGACTCAGCAATATAAAGACAAACAAACCAATTAAAAAATGAGCAAAAGACATGAATAGACATTTCACCAAAGAAGATATACAGATGGCCAACAAATACATGAAAACATGCTCAACATCATTAGCCATTAAACCCACCCATTATCATAAAGTTGACTCTGACTCACAGAGACCCTATAGGACAGAGTAGAACTGTTCCATAGCGTTTACAAGGCTGTAATCTTTACAGAAGCAAACTGCCACATCTTTCTCCCATGGAGTGGCTGATGTTATCGAATCCCCAACCTTTCGATTAGCAGCCCAGTACTTAACCACTGCACCACCAGGGCTCCATTCGTCATTAGGGAAATACAAATCAAAACTACAATGAGATATCACTTCACGACCACTAAGATAGCCATGATTTTAAAAAATGGAAACACGAGGTGTTGGCAAGGATGTGGAAATGTAAAATGGTACTGTCACTGGTGGTTCCTCAAAAAGTAAAACACAGAATTACCATATGATCCAGCAATTCCACTGCTAGGTATATACCCAAAAGAGTGGAAAATAAGAACACAAACATATACATGTACACCAATGTTCAATGCAGCACTATTCACAATAGTGGAGCGATGGTAACAACTAAATATCCATCAACAAATGAATGGATAAACAAAATGTGATACATACATACAATGGAATATTACTCAGCTATAAGGAGAAATGAAGTCCTGATCCAAAAAAGGAAAAACATGATTCCAACTCACAGCAACCCTATAGGACAGAGGAAAACTGCCCCATAAGGTTTTGAACTGCCAACCTTTTCATTAGCAGGCGATCTCTTAAGCACTGCACCACCAGGGCTCCAATAAGGGGAACAGCTGTTCCTGTGGTGGGACTCTGTTCCTAGTCTTTATATCTCCATAGTTTCTCTGCTTTATGCATTCTATACAACTATAACTTCCCAGTTATAAGAAACTGCTGAGTTCCTTTAAATCTAAGTAGTAGTCTTAAAAGTGTAGGGGAAGGTAGAGGGCAGAACAGGGAAAAAAGCTGCCCATCACAAGTTAATGATTCATTTTCTAGTAAAGAGGTTCTTAATCTGGTACCCTTGAACTATAAACTTTCTGATCATCATCGTACACAAAATAGAGCACATATGTACATTTTAAAGTAGAGAATCTATAACTCTCATCAGATTCTCAAAAGAGTTAGAGCGTATGACCCTAAAATGGTTAAGAAGTCATCTTCTATACAATACCACAGGTTGCTGATGCCTATAAATAAAACATCTGTGTCTCTGGAGGGTGAAAGCTGTTCTCTAAGTGACTAGCTTACAATTTGATTGTAAATAATTTAACTGTAAATAACTTACTTGGGTGAATCTGGTAAAGCTACCCGCAAATAGATACCTAGGTGGTATTTTCAGGGGGTATACTGGATTGCCAAAAGATTAGAAGTTGGGCTCTTCTTCACTCTTAGTCAGTGAAGCAAATCACTTTTTAAATGAAAATATATAGGTTACTTTAGACACTTTTGAAATAGCAATATCCATAAAATTAATCTGTTCCTATGCTTTCTGGACTAGGCTTTATTATAAAATGTTGGATCATCCCAGTTACAAACCATTCTATCCTGCTCTACAGAGAAAAAATAATGTTAAGAATGCATTTTTTATAAACTTTTGAGCTGAGTTTTTTGAATATGTTAGATATGAGAGAGTCAGGGACTTTAAAACAGTTTAGGAAAAGCAGACGAATGAAATTTTATGAGAACTAATTCCCTCACGATTGCCTTGTAAGCTAAACATAAGCTAGTCAAACCTCAATACATAAAATATTAAGTGTCTAGGGCTTCAACTAGACTAGCTTTAGCTTTTTGTGTATAGGGTATAGAAAGTCAAGAATTAGATCCTTAGCTAATACTAGAGTAAGGAATGATAGAGAGAAGGGATTGGGATGGGAAAGGGAATGGAGGATTACAAAAAAAAAAAAACTTGCAAGTATCCTGATTAAGTCATCAGTTTTCTTAAGTAAATAACTACGTTTCATCAGACAATCTACTGAGATTTCTTTAACAAAATTGAATTTCTAACATATTAAAAATTAATATATCCCTCAATTTAGATGACATAAAGTCCTAATTATAAATATAAGCTAATCCAGTTTTAAGGAGCTCTGGTGGTGCAGTGGTTAAATGCTCGGCTGCTAACAGAAAGGTCCGTGATTTAAACCCATCAGCCACTCCACAGGAGAAAGATGTGGCAGTCTGCTTCCATAAAAATTTACAGCCTTGGAAACCCTTTTCTGGGAGTTCTACTCTGTCCTATAGGGTCGCTGTAAGTCAGAATTGACTTGATGGCAATGGGTTTTTTTTTTTGTTTTTTTGTTTTTTTTTGGTTAATCAGTTGCAAATAAATCATTTTCAAATAAATACACTTTGTGTTTGTGAAAATATGACATGATATAATTAGTTCGGCTGAATTGTTTTATATCCCTCTTCAAATACATTCAAGAATAAATCTGTAAATGGCTGATGTGCTAATGATTTATGCAAACAGTAAATAGGAAGTTCCTTGACCTTCAATGAAGCTGTCTTAACACTAAAATTATAATGTACACATAAAATTCAAAGCTGGAAGGAATCTTAGAGATCGCTAGCCTAGTGTTTTATTAATTCATTTGCTAATATGTTTGAAGAATTTAGCTAAAGCCGTGTAATGGAAAGGACTTGGTATAAAGAATCAAAACAACATCTTGGCCCAGCTCTGCCGCATGTTATCAGTGTGAGTGGGATGTTGGGCTAAATACTTGACCTTACTGAGTCTTTATGTCCTCATTTGTAAAATGGGAACAATAATACAAGTCCATCCATGTCTTGAAAAGGAGCCTTGGTGGTGCAACGGTTAAGCGCTCGGCTGCTAACCAAAAGATTGGCAGTTCAAACCCACCAGCTGCCCTGAGGGAGAAAAGACCTGACCATCTGCTCCTGGAAAGATTTCAGACTAGAAAACCCTATGAGGCAATTCTACTCTATCATACAGAGTCGCTATGTGTCAGAATAAACTATCATGGCAAACAACAGCATCATGCCTGGAGAAGATATAAACAATTAGTCAAAACAGCAGATCATTAAATAAGCGTTAAGGATTTTGATCATTCAGAAGTGGCTGCAGTACTTGTACAACATTTGAGCCTTCCATCCATGAGGCTATTAAAATTCAATTCTCTTGACACAGCTGGTCCAAGTAGAGAGAATCTAGTAAAAAGTCTAGAATAACCTCAAGGAAGAAAAATTCCAATCAAGGGGTCCTTTATTTTCCACAGAGGAGATGTATGAAATAAAGTTACCTATGTCCATTGCTGGTTCACCTCAATCATTAACTGTGGCATTGAGCATTGGTATTAAGTATGCTTGACATTGTTCAAGGATATTCATATAAGTACTTCCTTAGTAAAATTCTCTGTCCTTACAGGTCCTTACAGGTCTTGCCATTCTATATTCTGAGGAAGACCTAGAATAACTTGTTTGGGAGAGAAAAGCTCTGTTTTCATCTTTCCATTTTTCTTCTAGGGAAGGTGCCTAGGACCTCTTTTAAAACAGCGTGCTGGTCCACAATTACCAATAGGGTACTTTTATATTATTTAGAAATAGTTCTTTTATAATATTATTTTTAAACTGCTTCACACTTTACATATGTCAGTAATACATGGGTACTTTTTCAGTTCTATACTAGTCACAACTAGACCAATAAGCAACATCATGATAAATGGAGAAAAGATTGAAGTAGTCAAAGATTTCATTTTACTTGGATCCACAATCAACACCCATGGGAGCAGCAGTCAAGACATCAAACGACACATTGCATTGGGCAAATCTGCTTCAAAAGACCTCTTTGAAGTGTTAAAAAGCAAAGATGTCACTTTGAGGACTAAGGTGAGCCTGACCCAAGCCATGGTGTTTTCAGTCACCCTCATATGCATGCAAAAGCTGGACATTGAATAAGGAAGATCGAAGAAGAGTTGACGCCTTTGAGTTGTGGTGTTGGCAAAGTATATTGAATATACCACGGAATGCCAAAAGTAGGAACAAATTTTTCTTGGAAGAAGTACAGCCAGAATGCTCCTTAGAAGCGAGGATGGCAAGACTTCGTCTCACATAACTTGGACATGTTATCAGGAGGGACCAGTCCCTGGAGAAGGACATCACACTTCATAAAGTGGAAGGTCATGGAAAAAGAGGAAGACCCTCAAGGAGATGGACTGATACAGTGACTGCAACAACAGGCTCAAGCATAACAATGATCATGAGGATGGCACAGAACCAGGCAGTGTTTCATTCTGTTCTACAAAGAGTCGGTATGAGTTGGAACTGACTCGACGGCACCTAACAACAACATGAACATACTAGTCACAGAATTTAGTATAAATCAAATTATAGGCTTATTATGACTATAGCTAGAGGGATTTGGAAGTTTTTTTTTTTTTTTCAATAACAAAGCTTTTTGGCCAAGTTCTAATTAAAATAATGAAAAATAAATAAATAACAATCAAGAATTAAGTGAGGATGTATGTACGGATGGTGTAAATGTGTGTGAGAGGACTATGTAACTTCAGTTTACTTAAACATTTTCTTAATGTTTTGAGTATTGTTCATTAGCTCTATGCTATGGGGATATTAAAAAAAATCATTGCCATTGAGTAGATTTCAACTCATAGGGACCCTATATGACAGAGTAGAGCCGCTCCATAGGGTTTCCAAGGAGTGGCTGGTGGATTCAAACTCTCAAACTATTGGTTAGTAGCCGAACTCTTAACAACTGTGCCACCAGGGCTCCACACCAAGAGAAGAGACTAAAAATCCAGAGGAAATATGCTATTAGTCCATCTCCTAGTGGCAATTTCTCTACCATAGTTAAAGTTTATGAGGATCCCTCCTCCCGGCATTCAAATATTTTCTTCCATCCTTATACAATTCTAGGTGCCTTCCCCACAACTTTGGAAAGCAGCTTTAGCCCTCCCAAAGAGGTATTAAATAATCAGGGCCAAATACCCATCATGAGAACTTGAATAGAGAGAGACATCAGGACAAGTGGCATTTTTTTTTTCAGAAGTGTCTAATACCATGCCACCACTTTATGCTGGGCTTAGGTGCAACAGTAAAGACCACAAATAATCATTTATGAAATTTAATTTAAGGGACATTTGAAAGTCTCACTTCCAAATAATTTTTTTTATCCCTTCTGATGCCTCAGGTCTCATAACTGGTGATTTATTATTAACTTCTTCCAAAATCTATGTATTTTTTTTTAATTTCAGGGAATGGGTTATACTAAAATGTCAATATCAATAAAGTTATGATTACTTGATCTCTTTCCTGATGTGTTGATATCTAACATTCTTATTTTTTAAAATTTTTTATTGTACTTTAGATGAAGGTTTACAGAACAAATAGTTTCTCATTAAACAGTCAGTACACATACTGTTTTATGACATTGGTTAAGAACCCCACGATGTGTCAACACTCTCCCTTCTTGACCTTGAGGAACTTTTTTTTGGTGAAAATATACATAGCCAAAGTTACACGATTTCAAAAGTTTTTACATGTACAATTCAGTGACATCAATTACATTTTTCCAGCTGTGCTGCTATTCTCACTATCCTTTTCCAAATTATTCCATTACCATTATCTTCAACTCACTGTCCCCTAGGCTTCCCATCAAACCTTTTGAGTTGCATTGTCAATTTGATCTCACATAGATAATTTTTTTGTACCTTAGATGAAGGTTTGCAGAACAAATAGTTTCTCATTAAACAGTTAGTACACATATTGCCCTATGACAATGGTTAAAAACCCCATGAAATGTCAACACTGTACTTCAACGTTGGGTTCCCTATCACCAGCTTTCCTGTCCCCTCCTGTCTTCTAGTCCTTGTCCCTGGACTGCTGTGCCTCATTAGTCCTTTTTTGTTTTATGAGGCTGTCCAATCCCTGGCTGTACAGTGAATTCGGGAGGGGCTTCATCACTGAACTCAAAGGGTGTCCGGGGGCCATACTCTCAGGGTTTCTCCAGTTTGTCAGGCCAGTAAATCTGGTCCTTTTTTTTTTGTGAGTTACAATTCTGTTCTACATCCTTTTCCAGTTCTGTCCAGGACCCTCTATTGTGATCCTGATCAGAGCAGTCAGTGGTGGTAGCCAGTCACCATCTAGCTGTACTGGATGGACTCAATCTGGTGGAGGCCGTGGTAGCTGTGGTCCATTAGTCCCTTGGACTAATCTTTTCCTTATATCTTGTTCTCTTCATTCTCCCTTGATCCCAAAGGAGAGAGACCAGTGGAGTATCTTAGATGGCCGTTCACAGGCTTTTAAGACCCCAGACACTACTCACCAAGGTAGAATGTAGGACATTGTCTTTATAAACAGTGTTATGCCAATTGAGCTAGATGTTCCCTGAGACCATGGTCCCACAGCCCTCCGCCCAGTAATTCAGTCCCACAGGGAGTTTGGAAGTGTCTATGGAGCTTCCATGATGTTTCCTTGTACAAGCTGTGCTGGCTTCCCCAGTAATGTGTGCTGTCTTACCCTTCACCAAATTTACCACTTATCTATTTAGTTCCCCCCCAATCCCTCCCGTCCCTCATAACCAGCAAATATTGTTTCTTTCTGTGTGTAAACTTTTACATAAGTTATACAGTAGAGGTCTCATACAATATTTGTCCTTTTATGATTCATTTATTTCACTCAGCATAATGTCCTCCAGTTTAATCCATTTTATGAGATGCTTCACAGATTCATCATTGTTCTTTATCTTTGTATAATACTCCATTGTGTGTATGTACCATAGTTCATTTATCCATTTATCTGTTGAGGGGCATCTAGGTTGTTTTCATCTTTTTGCCATTGTGAACAGTGCTTCAGTGAATATAGGTGTGCATATGTCTATTAGTGTGATGGCTCTTATTTCTCTAGGATATATTCCTAGGAGTGGGGTTGCCTTTTGTAGTGCTTTTTTTTTTTTTTTTTTGGTGGTGCTGACATTTTCTTTGTTCTTCTTACTCTCCGGTGCTTAGTTCCTTTTGTTTGTGGATTTCTTTTTCATTTCTTTTGTTTTTGTAGGTTTTGTTTTTACTGAGACTTTATGTTTTTCTTCCTTATTTTGATGAGTAGGTTTGTTAACTTTCTTTGTGGTTACCTTGGAATTTACCCTTATCTTCCTAGATTTGAACCAGTCTATTATTACTTGGTATTGCTTGACTTCCTCTCCATTAGAAGGTTCTATACTTACACTGTTTATTCCCTCTTTCATTGTTCTGATGCTGTTGTCATTTACAGAGTAACCTCTCTGATTCCCGTTTGTAATTATTTTGGTTTTGCATAGTCCTTAAGAGTTCATTTCCTAGGTTGGTATCTGGCTAGTACAATCCTGTGTCTATATTCATCCTGTGGTCTGATATTGTTTGTTCTCAGATAGAAGGACTTCCTTTAATAAGTCTTGTAAGTTTGGTTTGGTTTTTACATAGTGCCTTAATTTTGTTTTTCTGGAAATGACCTAATTTCACCATCACATTTGAATGAGAGTTTTGCAGGATATATTATTCTTGCCTGGCAATGTTTTTCTTTCAAGGTTTTATATATGTCATCCCATTGCCTTCTTGCCTACATGGTTTCTGCCGAAAAATCAGAGCGTAGTCTTATTGTTTCTCCTCTCTATGTGAGTTTTTGTTTTTCTTGAGCTGCTCTCAGGATTCTTTGTTTGTCATTGGTTTTAGCGAGTGTGATTATGATATGCGTTGGTGATTTTCTTTTGGGTTCTATCCTGTATGGGGTTCATTGAGCTTCTTGGATGGTCAGCTTTTCATCTTTCATGATATTGGTGAAGTTTTCTGTCATCAATTCTTCCATGATCCTCTCTGTGTTTTCTGTTTTCTCCCCATGTTCTGGAACTCTGATCACTTGCAGATTTTTGCTTTTGATTGTATCCCACATAGTTCTCAGGGTTTCTTCATTTTTCTTCATTCTTTTTTCTTATCTTTCCTCAAACAGAGTTGTATCTAAGTGTTTGTCTTCAATTTCGCTGATCCTATCTTCCATTGTTTCAAACCTGCTCCTCAGCCCTTGTATGACACTGTCCATTTCTGAAATCTTGTTGTTTATCTTTTGTATTTCTAGTTGTTGTTTTTGTATGATTTCTAGTTGTGAATTTATTTTAGCATTTTGTTCCTGTATTATTTTCTTGAATTTTTGCATGAATTTGTCTGCCTTTTCCATGAATTTGTCTATTTTTTCCTCATTTTTGTCTGTCTTTTGCTTCAACTCTTGGATAATTCTGAATATTAGAGATTTGAATTCCCTATCTGTTAGGTGTAGTGCCTTTTCTTCTACTGGAAGGTCATACAGCTTTTTATTTTGGGAACCTACTGGGACCATCCTGTCTTGTTTTTGTAAATGTTTTGGTATTGTCTGCTGTCTTCGGGGAATTCGGTGGTTATTTTCCTCGTTTATTGATTGTATACTTTTTTGTTTCATCCTTCTTTTTTTTTTTTGGTTATGTCTGAGCAGGCAGGCTGTGCATTCTTTGTTGTTTTCCTCATCTGTGGGCATGATACTTTTCACCTCTTTCTCCAATGGGCAGGGTCAGTCACTCAGGTATGGTACCGCAGGGCAGGTCCAGCTTAAGGGGAGTTGCTGGGATAGGTTTTTTGTGGCATGTACTAGGGCTGACAGTATGGACAGTGAATCTTTGCAGGGCAGGTTCCAGTAGGCTGTGCTTGTGATGCTTGGGAGTGTGATGTTTAGCACACGGTGCAGTTAGGCAGGAAGGAGGGGGTAGACTGTGATATGTGGAGCTAAGATGGGTATGGGAAAGATGAGGGAGAGGAGAGAGGAACAGGAGCCCAAGACACACACACAAGCGAAAAAGAGTGCTAAGGGAGATTGCTATTGGAGTTGAGAGGTGAGATACTGAAAAATGGGGAAAAACAAAAATGAAAAACAAAAGAAAAAGAATAAAAGAAAAAAAGTGAATAAATCAACAAAGTGGAAATGAAGAAAGACAAAAGAGGAATCAGAGAGAAGAAAACTAAACAAAGAAATGAAAAAAAAAAAAAAAAACAAGAAAAAAGAAATGCTTCCAAGGATGTCCCTGTGCATCTGTGCAGAGTAAGGGACTAGCTTCCAAGCCACTTCGTCTGGCTAGAAAGGGCTCCCAAGCTGAGAAAAGAAAAAGAAAACAAACAAACAAATCAAAACAGACAAAATCAAAGCAAACAAACAAAAAACCCCAGGGATCCCACCAGCTTGGCAGCAAGGGCCTGGGAGCAGTTGCACAGTCAAGTGGTGTTTCCGAGCCTTTCAAGAAGAAGCAAAGATGGTGCACAGAGCCAGGTATTTGAGAGAAAGGAGGGGGAGGTGGTGAGAGGTAAGGACAAAATCTAAAGAAGTGGAAAAAAGCAACACCAGCGGCCAACAAAAGGCACTCAGGGATCTGGCCAGTGTGAGTGGGTGGAATCCAAGAAGTACTGGGGGGAAGCTCATGCTTCCCAGCCAATACATTGTGACTGGAAGAAGCAGTGGAGGCTAAATGGGGGTGATGAAGGGTAGGGGGTGGGAAAGCCTATATCATGGGTTACCGGTTGTTCTGTCTCCTGCTGGAAGCTCCGTGAAGCTGCTTTCTCATACTGCCTGTTCGCTGATCTCCAATAGGAGTCCAAGATTGTGGATCCATGCTGCGGTAGCTGATAGGGGACCTCTGCAGGTATCTCTCCTCGTGTACTCTTCTCGGTCAGTTTCTTATTCCATTCGGTGCTTGGCTGAGTTCTTTATCTCTTTTCATTCGATCCTTAGGGTTTCAGGATTGATGTGTGACTCTGTTTGACTTAGTTTTTCTGATCTTTGCTGTGGAGGGACAACGTGGTGCTTCTGACTATAGCATCATGTTGCCGGGAAGTCCTTTACTTATTTTTAACATGAAGCTCGTCTGCTTATCACAGAAAGGTTCACTGAATATCGTCATAGTCGCTGTTGCAGAATGATTCTCCTACTAAATGCATCCTGAATATCTTATGATTTTGACCATGTGAAAGTATGTCAGGGTGTGGAAGTAAAGGTCCTTGTGGTTGTTGTTAGCTGCTGTCAAATCAAGTGTTATGATCTTTCTTAACTTTAAAATTTCCTCAGTTTAATTCATCATTTCTAGATCAACAAATACTTTCTGAGTGAAAAGCATCCCCTAATTAATCCTTTCTAAGCTAAGGTACCTGGTTTTGTGGTATTAAAATCCATAAATAGAGAAAATGATCTTCCAAACTTGTAAGAGGCAAGAAAGTCCATAAATAGTAACAGTATGCTGTCGCTCCTGGCTGTGCTTTTTTTTTTATGTCAAACTAAGTTACCAGCATCATCATCATCATAATAGTAATCCTTTAATTCATAGTGGGATATGAATAAGTAGAACAATGGTAAATTATATCTCATATTTATTTTGTATTTTAACTTTTCCAAAATATTTCCATTACTATTGATTTTTATTTTTCTTTAAAGTGTTCCCCTCATACATGCATGTCTTTATTGCTAACTTGAGAAATAAAGAAACCTTAGCCTTAAAGGCCAAGTGATTTGACTAAGGTCACAATATGGGTTAGTAGTACAATCATGCTTAGAAGTCATGTCCCCTAACTCCCAGCCTATGTTCTTTCAATGGATTCAGGATGCTTCACCTGTTAAATTGAAATCACACTTCCTATTTTCTGCCAAAATCTCGGAACGTCCTTTAGGAACCTCAGAAGGCAGTGAGTTTTATGTTAATGGGGGAGGAACAACTCAGAAAAGGAGGGTGAGAACGGATGCACGATTTGAGGAACACAAGCAGTGTCACAGAATTGTACTTGTAGAAACTTTTAAACTGATGGATGTTCTGCTGTGTATATTCTCAACAACAAAAATAAAATAAATTATTTTAAAAACCAAATCAAAATGAATGAGCAATAATTTTTCTAAACACTGGCAGTCTCAAAACGAAAACATTCTTCTAAAGTATATTTTCCATATCAAACTGCACCCATACTTCAATAAACAGTGCTACATGAGTAATACTCCCAGACTAACCTGTTTAACCATGATAATTATTATCTTGGATATGCTCAAATTACAGCTACTTGAAAACTCCAGGCATTGTCAGCTTCAGTATCACTAGTCTGCTCTGGCTTTTTCCCTCTAAATTAACAGTGAAAAAGGTCTTCAGTAAATCAAATTGGTATAATCATCTTTTGTTTTCCCTTCAGATAGCAGAAACCTTTCACCTTTATAATAATATTGTAACTTACCTTGAATCAAAGACCAAATAAAAGCTAGGATGTCAGTAAAATAGTCTTCAATCTTACATTCCGTCAGAAATTAAAAGTACTGAAGTCAGATGCTTATAATTCATGTCCTGCTTATTTGGAATTACTTAATTTTATGGTAACTGTTACAAAAATATGCCCCTATCGTCAAACAAAAGGTAACTTAGTGTGGAAAGTTTCTGGTCACAAGGTCTATTTCATAGAAAAAAATTAGAAGGGGAATATTTACGTCATTATTTTATCAGTAATAATAAACATTTACTAAGCACCTGAGGGAAACCCTAGTGGAGTACTGGTTAAGAGCTACAGCTCTAACCAAACGGTCGGCAGTTTGAATCCACCAGACGCTCCTTGGAAACCCTACAGGGGCAGTTCTACTCTGTCCTTTAGGGTCGTTATGAGTCAGAATTGACTCCACAGCAACTGGTTTGGTTTTTCTTTGGTTCAATCCCGAGTCCCTGAGGAGCCCTGGTGGCACAGTGGTTAAGAGCTTGGCTGCTAATCAAAAGATTGGAAGTTTGAATTCACCAGTTCCTCCTTGGAAATCTCATGGGGGCATTTCTACTCTGCCCTATAGGGTCACTATGAGTTGGAATTGACTCAACGGCAAGGGGTTTTGAGTCCCTGGGTGGAGCAAAGGGTTAAGCGCTCGACTACTAACAAAAGGTTGGTGGTTAGAACTCACCAAGAGGTGCCTCAAAAGACAGGCTTGGGGATCCGTTAACAAAAGTTCACAGCCTTGAAAACCCTATGGAGCTGTTCTACCCTGCACACATGGAGTCGCCATGAGTCAGAATCTACCAGTTGGCAACCAACAACAGCAAAGCACTGATTGCCTTTGCAAGGCACTGTGTTGAGTGCTGTCAGAAATACAAAGATGAATAAAATATTAACCCCTGACTTCAAAGAATTTACAATTTGATAGGGGAAAGATAAAGCATGCACACACACACACACACACACACACACACACACACACACACACACACACACTATATAATAATAGGGAGAAAGTTCTTTGAGAAGCAACAGAAATGTTATGGGATCACAGGAGAGGAAGACATTTCTCCTTGCATTGATACTGTTCTTAGTTAATTTGCAAATGGCAAAGTCTGAAAACCAAGAAGAAATACCTCACAGGAGAAAACAACAGCAATTGAGAAAACTTGGAATTTCCTTCCAAAAGCAGGAATCAAGTTTGAGTCCTTAAACTACTGAGTATGGCTTTAAAGTTTTTAAGTTTTATAATGTTAAAAAACACAGAGGTTAGAACCAAAAATGAACCCAGAAGACAGAATTTCTTCTTCTTCATTTGAAATTCTTCTGCATTGAAATAATTTCATTGATATAACTGAAATTATTTTTATAATAAATTCTCGCATATGTTGTTATGCTGGATAACTGTAGCACTTCAACCTAATATGAGGGAAATTTAATTTCATTAAAACTATTTTATAGGTGAGGAATTAAAACTATAAAAAGGTACTGTAATTCTGTAACGCTAATATATTATTTTCACCAGGTAATGACTAATATAGGGCTTCCTGGTGGCACAACGGTTAAGTGCTTGGCTGCTAACAGAAAGGTTGGTGGTTCGAACTCACTCAAAAGCTTCACTGGAGAAAGACCTGGTGATCTTTTCCCATAAAGACTATAACCTAGAAAACCCTATGAAACAGTTTGACTCTGTCACATTGGGTCGCTATGAGTTGAAATTGACTCGACTAGCACCCAACAACAACACCTAATACATTTTACTTAACCCAGCATAATATGCTAAACCTTCTTTACTACTTACTGTGTAAAGAAAACACTGCAGTAACAGAAAGCTGCATAGTAATTTATCATCTTTAGAGGAGTTTCTATAATTAAATAATACTAAGGACTACCAGATTTTCCTAGAGTGGTCTTTCATATGATACTAAGAAAGAAACCTGAAATAAATCTTCGGATCTCTCCTTCCTCTTAAATCATTAAATATATTATTTGTTGAGTATATATTACAGTGAACAGTAAATGATGGAGGTAGGCATAGCCTTTGCTCTCAATATTATGTATCGATTAAATTTCAGTAACTATAATTAATATTACTAATTTAGTTAATTACATTTAACTCCTCCTTTCTTTGCACCTATTCCTCTATGCAGTCAATTCTCTTCTGTCAGCATTGTCTCCTTCCAACAGAATAATTGTCTGTTAGAAACTGCATTTTACTCTTCATCTACTGTTATTATTTAGAATGTTTAATTGCTTCCAATGATCATATATTGATTCTATTAATTCCAACAATGACATTACTTTATTAATTAAAATTTTATTAATACTTTAATACCAATATTCATGCAATGACAATACTAATTAAAGTAAGAAAATTATTCTTGGAATATATTTATTAAAACATCATATTGTCACCTTAAAGTTATAGATTTCAGGTGTAAACCTTTAATACTGAAGCATCTTCTGTAAAATACTCTGAAAAATAATATGTATTTTTATGTACGATAATTCTGCACAATTTGGGTAGCTGTATCTTTAAAGAAGATGAAGTGTGACATACAGAGACAAAACTCTTAAGATGTTTCAAAACATGTTACCTTCTTTCCACACACGAGCTTCACTGGGAGAGGATGTCACAGTAGGATCTCGTTGGAAAAGACGCAGCGACTGTGCCATTTCTTAGAACAGGTAAATAGAAAAAATCTTCTGGCAATTAGTGTTTAAGGCTTAGATTATCTGAGTACCTAAGAATGAAATAACAGAACTTAACCGGGTTCAGGCCTTTCCTACTTGAACAGACTGCATTATATTAGCATATGTTGTCAGATGTGGGAGTTTGAGGGGAAATGGTCCATCATTAATTAAATAACTGAGCTAATATATATTGAGTACTTCTTTAGTGAAAGATAAAACTGCAACTATAAGTCTGACACAACTTCTGTCCTATAGGAATTTTCAATCTACTAACAAGGATAAAAAACACATGAAAAATGTTGTAAGTAGCTGTCATGGATAGAATTGCATCCCCCAAAAATGTGTGTATCAATTTGCCTGGGCCATAATTCCCAGTATCGTGTGATTGTCCACCATTTTGTTGTCTGATGTGATTTTCCTACCTGTTGTAAATCCTGCCTCTATGATGTTAATGAAGGGGGATGGGCAGCTGTTGTGTCAATAAGGTAAGACTTAATCTATGGAGTTGGATTGTGTCTTGAGCCGGTTTCTTTAAGGATATAAAATGGAGAAGCAAGTGGAGAGACAAGGGGACCTCATACCACCAAGAAAGCAGTGCCAAGAGCAGAGCCAGTCCTTTGGACCCGGGGTTCCTGCACAGAGAAGCTCCCAGTCCAGGGGAAGTTTGATGAGAAGGAGCTTCCTCCAGAGCCAAAAGAGAGAGAAAGCCTTCCCCTGGAGCTGATGCCCTGAATTTGGACTTCTAGCCTACTTTACTGTGAGGAAATAAATTTCTCTTTGTTAAAGCCATCCACTTGTGGTATTTCTGTTATAGCAGCACTACATAACTAAGACAGTAGATTAAGATGAATACTACACTGAGAAAGTGTTACAGAGTTGATGCTTAACTACAAGGCTAAGAGACAGCTTCATGTAGCAGCTAGCATCTGAGTCAAGCCAAATAAGACTAAATAGGAAAGAACCTTCATAAAAATATTCTGTGCTACCTACATTGGGAGCATCTTGGGAGATTCAGAAGAGAATTAACAAGAAGAAAAACTTTCTAAAATTTAAAACGTTCATTACTGAAATTTGAATCATTATTAATCTTGGTAGTTATGAAGCTCTAATTTGTTAGACTTTGCAGTGTACCTGCCTATATTACATAGCTCTTGAAATCCACAATAAGGAAGAAACAAAGGGCATACAATTAAAAAAAAAAAGATCGTGATAGTGCAGATGCTCTCAGAATCAACCTGTTTTCCCCTCCCAATTATCAACTTTTAACTAAATTGTATGACCGTGTATGCACAAATGCTTTACATAATGTCCATGTTTTCTGAATGGGCTAAAATCATGAACAAAATCTTCCCTCAACAAAAGTCGGAATTAGGTCTCACTTTCCCAAATTTGAACCCTGGTGGCACAGTGGTTAAGAGCTCAGCTGTTAACCAAAAGGTCTGCAGTTCAAGTCCACCAGCTACTCCTTGGAAACCCTATGGGGCAGTTCTTCTCTGTCCCTTAGGGTCGCTATGAGTCAGAATCGAGTCCAAAGCAATGGGTTTGGTTTTGTTTTTTCCCAAACTAAATAAGTAAGACCAAATCAGATAAGTGGTGCCTTCACTCAGCTCAATTTACTCAGGCCTTGCCTTGCACCACCACTTCCTGAACTACGGCAGGTGATTTTGTTTATCCTTATGTTACGTCTCAAGAAAATTGGATTTGAATCTGAATCTCTTTTAAACTGCAGAAGTGGCAAGGGGATGACAGACTTTCTAGAGTAGTATTGTCCAATAAAACTTTCTATGATATTGGAAGGGCCTATATCTGTACTCTTCAATGTGGTAGGCACTAGCCACGTAAATTGAGCATATAAAATGTGGCTAGTGAGACTCAGGAACTGAATTTTTAATTTTATTGTAACTGATTAAAATTTATATAGCCACATGTGGCTAGTGGCTACCACATTGGACAAAGTAGTTCTAGAACCTCTAATTAACTATTAGAGTCACATGCTTTGTGGACAATTTCAGACTGAAAATGAAAACTGTTAGAGGAACAGGATAGGAGCCTTGGTGATGCAGAGGTTAAGCAGTTGGCTGCTAACCAAAAGGTCAGCTTTTCGAACTCATCATCCGCTCCGTGGGAGAAAGATGCGATAGTCTGCTTCCATAAAGATTTACAGCCTTGGAAACCCTATGGAGCAGTTCTACTCTGCCCATAGGGTCGCTATTAATCCGAATTGACTCAACCTCTTTGGGTTAATTAGTTTAGAGGAACAAGGAAGAACAGGAAGGTCTGAAAGAATCCAGATGCTTATTATCAGATTATCTGTAGATTTGAAATGCATGAAGAAAGTAGCCGTGAGCCCACCATCAGTAAGCCACTGGTCCTTTGACTTCCCCCTCACCTGAGGTGTGAGAGTAGGAAAAGTTGTACAGAAGTAGGGGTAGGTGAATAGAGGGGAGCGTTTAGATAGGCTCCAGAGGGGAACTGTGAAGGCTTTTCTCAGTTACTCTGAAAAAAAAAGTAAAACAGAAACACTTAAGAGGAGCTCTGGCATTCAGCAGAGAGTTTGTTAAAAGAAAGAGGAAAACATTTCATTTCATTCAAGCACATTCAACAAGTGGATAATACTTGCTGTGTGTGAGGTAGAAGGAAGTTCATTAATTAAAAGATGCAGTTGTACGTTCTATGACTGTTTAACATCACCTCAAGTTCCTCTAATTTCAAGGAAAGGGGTTTTTGATGGTGAGTGGGAGTAATTTTGTCTGTTCTTTTTCAGTATTCAACATGTACATGACTTCTGTAATCTACCTAAATGTTTGTTTTCATTTTTTCCCTTTTTTTTATCTGCTTTTCCAGTTTGCATTGCTTTCTTAACTCCAGACAAGAGGATGACTATGACTTGTTTTCTCCTCTTTCAAATCCATACGGCTGGTTATGCAAATCATTCGCCAAGGGGTCTCATCTCAGCTCCTCAGGACCAAAGACTGAAGGAGGAGGGAGAGGACAAAAACAAGCAAAAAGAACAAAACCTATCAGTGATCTAAGATGATGGAAAATGTCCCTTCTAAAGACCTCAGCTTCTATTCTTATGCATGTTGGCTAGTTTTGTAAAGTGGCCTCTTTCCAATTACATTCCTTTATGTTGAAACACTTGGGTATATAACCTGTGTAGAAGATAAGCTGGAAGCTGGATGGCCCCCATTTCTTAGCATATTAATTAAGCTTTATGTGTTTTAAACTCACAACAGTAGAAATCCTACTGTTCATAACCATGATAAGGTGTTATGATTTAAAACAAAGAAAAAAATCTAAATCATATCAGCCTAAATTTCATCCTCAATATCATGTAAATTTCTATTTCCATAATTATGTAAATAATGCTGAGAGGGTCATAAAGGGATAATCAAAGACCCAGGCTTTTTTTTTTCTTTTTTAGAGTGATGTCTAATCAAATGGTCAACCATTTGACAGTTCGAATAGCCACCACAGAAATGGCCTGGAGCTTCATGAGGCAGGAGTGTGAGCTTGTGGACAGCTAGAATTCTGTGGGAAATTTTCCTCATGTTGAAATGAAGTCTGCCTTCTCTGAACTCGCGCCCTCGTTTCCCACTCCCATTTTCCTCCTAGTTCGGCCTCATGCTGTCTTTGTGAAAGAGTCTCCTCACTCTTTCACCTCAGAGAGAGTCAGCTAATGGTCCTGTCCTGCCAAATTATCAGTTCACCAACCTAATTATCAGCACACATCCTTTATCCATTTTCAGTTTCTCATAGCACAGTTTTTCAGGACCTCCCTCTGCAATGTGGGGTTCTGAGTTGAGGTGAAATCCTGAGGCCACCTGACCACTGAAGGCCAGTGGACTGAGGGCCACCTGGTCGCCCTCACACTCTCCTCATCCCTTTGCCCAAGTAGTTCCGTCAGCCTCCTCCCCTCCAGATTGTAGTCTCTTTCTCCTCAGACCTAGTAGCGGTTTGGAGCTTTCCAAAGTGATGTTCCTCAGGAACTTTCTCGCACTGCCGCCCTTAGAGAGGCAAATGCTTCCCTTCCTCCCCCTACAGCCACACCCAAGGACTGTAGTAGGCACCCTTGTTACTTGCCTCTTCCCCTACCCCTCCTCAGGCCAGACACCACGGGGACTGGAGCCCCTCGGCGGCCAAAGCGGCCATTGGGTCCGGGCGGGACCGGTCTTGGCCGCCTCGCTTACCATTGGCCAGTGACAGCGCTCCCCCCACCCCCAGCTCGTGCCCAGCAACCACCGGCTGCGGGTGGTGACGTCGTCGCTGGACTAGTGGGGGAGGAGGAGGAGGGAAGGAGGTTGGTGGAGGAGCTAGTCTTGGCCCTTAATCCGCATTTAATAGCTATTTATAACGTTTGTTTGCCTTGAGAAACTTTCCAAAAATCTGTGAGGGTGCTTTAGGGAGTCTCACAAGAAGATTAAACACACATATGCACACACTGTAAATGAGCATGAATTCAGGAGAAGAAAACTGGTAGTCACAGATCTCTGAATAAAAGGGATGGTCCCTGGAATACTGAGCTAGAATTAAATGCCCCTTTCTAGCATTTCTAAGAAACCCATTTTTTTCCTTCCTTTTTTAATCTCACTTTGTAAACCATAAAACTGAAGTTCAGAGTTGAGGGAACAGGATAGGGGGCAGTGGGAGGCTAGAACTAGAGTCCTTGTAGCCTTATCTTAGTCTCTTCCACCCTATTAGTTCAAGTAGCTCCCCTTTGTCTGTGCTGTGGATTTAATTATTCCACTTTAAAGTGGACTCACCCTAGTACCTGGTGTGCAAAATGAAATTTAGAATACTTTGCTTGATTTGAACACAAATTATCACTAGAACACTGCATCTCTTGATCTTGTGAATTTGTGAACCCAGTCTTAAAGCTGCAATTATCCTCTCATGCTTTTGGAGTCCTCCTCAACATCATATCTGAATTTTTTTTGTAACAAGTGTTCCTGGAGCTGTGCACTCCAGATATGGTACCATTATGGGTGAACACATTTATTTTTAAGGTCCTTTATCAAAGCAAACGTCTAAAAACTGTAAAAAACTAAATCAGGTTTTTTTATTAATAGCCCCATTCCCTGGAAAACAATTCCCCAGGTGCACCATGTCCCAAAAGGAGGCCATCTGGTTCAGCAAATAGAATAATCAAATGCTGAATGTAACTGAAAGGGGCCTGAAAATTAACTTTATCTAATCCCTTCATTTTGCAGATGTGGAAAATGAGGCCCAGATTGAAGAGACTTCTTCCAGGTCAAACAACAGTTTAGAGTCAGAGCTACAACCGTAACTCAAACATTCATATCCAAATGCAGTACTTTCTCTCACCAACCCCCATTCATGTCTGATCTAAATAGCATCCCAGGGAAATGGAGAAAGTTTTGGGAAAAAGCCACAAATAAGTTTCTGTCTTCCAGGATCTAAATACAGAGAGGGTGAAACAAATAATAAAACAAATAAATCCAAACACTAAGGATGAGAGAAAGGAAAGCCAGGGACGGTGAGTGGGGAGAGGTAAGAAGCATTACAGAAAATGATGTTTTACAAGTGTGAACATACGTGAATCACTTCTAACCAAATGAAATTATTAGAACACATAATCAAACGGGTAAAAGATACTGGCTCAACATCCTCCTTTTTAAAGACAGAAATTTGTAGAGTTCCAGCAAAATGGAGCTCTAGGCAGAAGCACCACACCTTTCCTCCACAGCAAAGATCCGAAAAACTAAGCTGAATAGAGAATACAACAATCCTGAAACCCTAAAACATTGAATGAAGAGATAAAGAACTCAGCCAAGCACCAAATGGAGTGAGAAAACTGACAGAGAACGGAGAAGGAGGAGAGATTCATGCAGAGGTCCCCTACCAGCTAACACAGTGCAGATCCACCATCTTGGACTCCTATCAGAGACCAGAAAACGGGGGTACGAGAAAGCAGCCTCACGGAGCGTCCAGCCGGAAACAAAACAACCGGTAATTTGCGGTGTGTGCTTTCCCACCCCCCACACCTCTTCGCCCGGGCTCGGCCTCCTCTGCTTCCCGCGGCCACAGTCTCTTGACTGGGAGGCGCTGGCTGCTTGGATTCCACACACCCAAGCAGGCGGCTCTCTGGGTGCCATTTGTTGGCTGCTAGTGTTGCTTTTTTTTCCTGCTTCATTTGATTTCTCACTTCCCTCTAGTCAACTCCCCCTCTTTCACTCGAGTGCCTGGCTCCGTGCGTGAATTTGCTTCTTCCTGAGGGGCTGTGGAGCTCCATTTGAGTGCGGAGCTGCTTCCGGGTCTGGGCTACTGCACTGGTGGGATCCTGGGGCTTTTGTTCGTTTGTCCATTTTGAATTGTTAGTTTGTTTTCTTTTCTTTTCTTGAGTTGGGAGCCCTTTCTGGCCAGGTGGAGCTACGTGGCAAGGAACTCCCCTTCAGCTTCCACAGAGATGCAGAGGGATCCCTGACAGCATTTCTTTTCACGTTGGTTTTTTTTTTTCTTCTGTTTTCTGGCGGAGCCTTTCTTGTTCTTCTATTTTTTTAATTTGTTTTGTTTTGTTTTCCTTCTTTTTCCCTTTTTATCTTTCTTCATTGCTCAGTTTCTCATCCCTCTATACCTTCCTTCTCTTTCTGATCTCTGAATTCCAGGCATTGTATACCTCTATGCCTTCTAGCCAGGCTGTATTGCAACACCTGAGAGCGACTTCCCCAGCCCTCATAGCTGCATAGGTGGGGTCCCTGGGAACTTTGTGGTTCTTTAACCTTTCTGATTTTTATTTATTCATTCATTTCTTTTCTTCCTCTTCCCCTTTCTGTTTCTCTCCATTTCATAGTCTCTCATCTCTCCATTCCAATGGCAAGCTCCCCTAGCATTCTTTTTTGTTTGTATGTTTTTGGCTCCTGTTCCTCTCTCCACTCTCCCATATCCATTTTAGATCCACACATAACAATCTCCCCCTGCATTCTGCCTACCTGCACCGTGCGCCTGATATCACACCACCAAGCAGCACGGGCATGGCCTACTGGAACCTGCCCTGCACTGATTACCGACCCACTCTGGTGGCTGTAGTAAGTGCCAAAAACAACACATGCCAGTAACACCTCTTCAGCTAGACCTGCCCTGCTGTACCATATCTGAGTGACTGACCCTGGCAGTTGGAGAAGGAGGAGAAAAGTATTGAGCGCACAGACGAGCAAATAACAAAGAACACGCAGTCTGCCTGCTCAGACATAATCAATTTCTTTTTTAAAAAGGGATGAAACAAACAAATCTACAATCAATAGATGAGAAAAATAACTACTGAATGACCCAAAAACAGCAGATAATATCACAATATTTACAAAAACAGGACAGGATGGTTCCAGTAGGTGTGCAAAATAAAACACCAGATGACTCTCTTGTGGAAGAAAATGCACTAGAACTACCTGATAGGGAATTCAAATCTCTAATACTTGGAATTCTCCAAGAACTGAGGCAAAAAGCTGACAAACATGAGGAAAAAATAGACAAAGTCATGGAAAATACAGACAAAACATTGGAAGAATTCAGGAAGATGATGCAGGAACAAAATGACAAAATAAATTCACAACTAGAAATTATACAAAGACAACAGTTAGAAATCCAAAAGATAAACAATAAGATTTCAGAAATGGATGATGTCATAGAAGGGCTGAGAAGCAGATTTGAAATGGTGGAAGACAGGATCAGTGGAATTGAAGACAGACACTTGGAAACAACTCTGTTAGAGGAAAACTCAGATAAAAGAACAAAGAAAAATGAAGAGACCCTGAGAGTTATGTGGGACACAATTAAAAGCAAAAATTTACAAGTGATTGGAACTCCAGAACAGGGGGAGAAAACAGAAAAGACAGAGAGGATCATTGAGGAACTGCTGACAGAAAACTTCCCCAATATCATGAAACATGAAAAGATGGCTAAACAAGAAGCTCAACGAACCCCATATAGAAGAGACCCCAAAAGAAAATCACCAAGTGATATCAAATTCACACTCACGAAAACCAAAGACAAACAAAGAATCCTGAGAGGAACTCGTGAAAAACAAGAAGTCACATACAGAGGAGAAACAATAAGACTAAGCTCAGATTATTTGGCAGCAACCATGCAGGCAAGAAGGCAATGGGATGACATATATAAAATTTTGAAAGAAAAAAATTGTCAGCCAAGAATAGTATATCTTGCAAAACTCTCGTTCAAATTTGATGGTGAAATTAGGTCATTTCCAGATAAACAGAAATTAAGGGAATATGTAAAAGTCAAACCAAACTTACAATTATTATTAAAGGGAGTTCTTTGATCTGAGGACAAACAGCTTCAGCTCACAGGCAGAACCTAGGATGTAGGATTGAATGAGCCAGATACCAATCTAGGAAATAAACTCTCGAGGACTGTCCAAAACCAAAAGAAATACAACAGGGAATCAGAGCAGCTAATCAGTAAATGACAACAACATCAAAACAATAAAAGAGGGAGTAAACGGCATAGGCATAGAACCTTCTAATGGAGAGGAAGGCAAGGAGATACCAAGTAATGGGGGACTGCATCAAACTTAGAAAGATAAGGGTAAAATTCATGGTAAACACAAAGAAAGTTAACAAACAAACTCATAAAAATAAAGACGAAAAACATACAGTCTCGGCAAAAACAAAAGAAATGAAGAAAAAAAAACAAAAGTAACTCAGCACAAGGGAGTAAGAAGTACAAAGAAAACTTCGGCACCACAAAAAAACACTACAAAATGACAGCAACAAACTCATATCTATCAATAATTACACTGAATGTAAATGGACTCAATGCACACATGAAGAGATACAGAGTGACAGAATGGATAAGAAAACAGGATCCATCAATATGTTGTCTACAAGAGACACACCATAGAAACAAAGATGTGAATTTATCAAAAGTCAAAGGTTGGAAAAAAATATATCAAGCTAACAACTACCAAAAAAGAGCAGGAGTGGCAATTCTAATCTCAGATAAGAAAGACTTTAAAACAAAATCTACCATAAAAGACAAAGAAGGACACTATATAATGATTACGGGGACGAACCATCATGAAGACATAACCATAATAAACATCTAAGCACCCAATAACAGGGCTCCAAAATACATAAAACAAACTCTAATAACACTGAAAAGAGAAATTGACAGTTCCACAATAATAGTAGAAGACTTCAACACACCACACTCAGTAAAGGACAGAACAACTAAGAAGAAACTCAGCAACGATACAGAAGACCTAAAGGGCACAATCAGCCAACTTGACTTCATAGACATATATAGAACACTCCATCCAACCACTGCAAAGTACACATTCTATTCCAATGCACATGGAACGTTCTCCAGAATAGACCACATCTTAGGCCACAGAGCAATCCTCAGCAAGATCGAAAATGTTGAGATAATTCAAAGTATCTTCTCTGACCACAATGCCATCAAGGTAGAAATTAACAACAGAAAGAGCAAGGAAAAAAATCAACTACATGGAAAATGAATAATACCCTGCTTACACGTCACTGGGTAATAGAAGAAATCAGAGATAGAATCAAAAAATTCCTAGAATCAGATGAGAATGAAAAGACATCATACCAAAACCTTTCGGACACAGCAAAGACAGTCCTCAGAGGACAATTTATAGCAATAGATGCACATATCAAAAAAGAAGAAAGGGACAAAATCAAAACATTAAATACAGAACTCAAACAAATAGAAAGAGAACAGCAAAAAAAAAAAAAAAAAAAAAAGCCCACAACCACCAGAAGAAAGGAAATAGTAAAGATCAGAGCAGAAATTAATGAAATAGAGAAGAGAAAAACAATAGAAAGAATCAACAAAACCAAAAGTTGGTTCTTTGAAAGAATCAACAAAATTGACAAACCACTGGCCAGACTGACAAAAGAAAAACAGCAGAGGACACAAATAACCCAAATAACAAATGAAATGGGGGACATTACAACAGACCCAACGGAAATAAAAAGGATTATAACAGAATATTAAGAAAAACTATACTCCAACAAATTTGAAAACCTAGAGGAAATGGATAAATTTCTAGAAACACACGGCCTACCCAAACTACAACAAAGTGATGTTGAAAATCTAAACAGACCCATAACCAGAGAAGAGATTGAAAAGGTAATAAAAAAACTCCCAACCAAAAAAGCCTGGCCCAGCTGGCTTCACTGGAGAATTCTACAAGGGATTTACAGAAGAGCTTGTACCAGTACTACTCAAGCTATTTCAGAGCATAGAAGAGGAAGCAACACTTCCAAATTCATTCTATGAAACCAGCATAAAGCTGATACCAAAACCAGGCAAAGACGTCACAAAAAAAGAAAATTACAGACCAATATCTCTCATGAATATAGATGCAAAAATTCTGAACAAAATTCTAGCCAATAGAATTCAGCATATTATCAAAAAAATAATACACCATGACCAAGTAGGATTCATACGAGGTATGCAAGGATGGTTCAACATTAGAAAATCAATCAATGTAATCCACCAGATAAATAAAAGGAAAGAAAAGAATCACATCATCATCTCAATTGACACAGAAAAGACATTTGACAAAGTCCAACACCCACTCCTGATAAAAACTCTCAATCAAATAGGTATAGAAGGGAAATTTCTCAACATAATAAAAGGCATCTATGCAAAACCAACGGCGAACATCATTCTTAATGGAGAGAGGCTGAAAACATTCCCCTTGGAAACAGGAACACCACAAGGATGCCCTTTATCACCACTCCTATTGAACATTGTGCTGGAAGTTCTAGCTAGAGCAATAAGGCAAGAAAAAGAAATAAAGGGCATCCAAATTGGTAATGAAGAAGTTAAACTGTCCCTGTTTGCAGATGATATGATACTGTACATAGAAAACCCTAAAGACTCCACGAGAAATCTACTGGAACTAGTAGAAACATTCAGCAGAGTAGCAGGATACAAGATAAACATTCAAAAATCAGTTGGATTCCTATACACCAGTAAGGAGAACGATGGAAAGGAAATCAGGAAATCAATACAATTTTCAACAGCCCCTAAAAAGATAAAATACTTAGGAATAAATCTGACCAGGGATGTAAAAGACCTATACAAAGAAAACTAAAAAACACTACTGCATGAAACCCAAAGGGATCTAAATAAATGGAAAAACATACCATGCTCATGGATAGGCAGACTCATCATTGTGAAAATGTCAATTCTACCCAAAGCAATTTACAAATACAATGCAATCCTGATCCAAATACCAACAAAATTCTTCAAAGAGATGGAAAAACTAATCATTAACTTTCTATGGAAAGGAAAGAAGCCCTGAATAAGTAAAGCACTGCTGAAAAAGAAGAATAAAGTTGGAGAACTCACCCTACCTGACTTCAGAACCTAGTATACAGCTACAGTGGTCAAAAAAGGCTGGTACTGGTCCAAGGACAGTTACATTGACCAATGGAACAGAATTGAGAACCCAGTTGTAAATCCATCCACCTACGGTCACCTGATCTTCGAAAAGGGCCCAAAGTCAATCAAATGGGTAAAAGACAGTCTTTTTAACAAACGGTGCTGGAATAACTGGATATCCATTTGCAAAAAGATGAAACAGGACCCATACCTCACCCCGTATACAAAAACTACTTCAAAGTGGATTAAAGACCTGAATATAAAGCCTAAAACTATAATGTTCATAGAAGAAAAAATAGGACCAACACTTCAGGCCTTAATAAATGGCATTAACAGGATATAAACCATAACCATCAACGCACAAACCCCAACAGATAAGCTAGATAACTGGAATCTTCTAAAAATCAAACACCTATGCTCTTCAAAAGACTTCACCAAATGAGTGAAAAGAGAACCTACAGACTGGGAAAAAATTTGTGGATAGTACAAGTCAGACAAAGGCCTAATCTCCATAATCTACAAGAAAATCCAACACTTCTACAACAAAAAGACAAACAATCCTATTAAAAAATGGGCAAAGGAAATGAACAGACACTTCACCAAAGAAGACATTCAAATGGCGAACAGACACATGAGGAAATGCTCGCGATCACTAGCCACTCGAGAAATGCAAATTAAAACCACAATGAGATACCATCTAAACCGACATTACTGGCACGAATCAAAAACACTGGAAATAAAAAATGTTGGAGGGGCTGCGGGAAGATGGGAACTTTTATGCACTGCTGGTGGGAATGCAAAACGATACAACCATTTTGGAAAATGATATGGCGCTTCCTTAGAAAGCTAGAAATAGGCATACCATTCGATCCAGCAATCCCACTCCTAGGAATATATCCTAGAGAAATAAGAGTCTTCACTCGAATAGACATATGCACACCTATGTTCATGGCAGCATTGTTCACAACAGCAAAACGATGGAAACAACCTAGATGCCCATCAACAGATGAATGGATAAGCAAGCGATGGTACATACACACAATGGAGTACTATGCAATAAGAAAGAACAACAATGAATTTGTGAAGCATCTCATAACATGGATGAAACTGGAGGACATTATGCTGAGTGAAATAAGTCAATCACAAAAGATCGAATATTATATGAGACCTCGATTGTAAAAACCCATGAAAAAGTTCACACACAAAATGTAACAATCTTTGTTGGTTACCAGGGATGGGAGGGGTTGGGGGGAAATACTAAATAGGCAATAGATAAGTGGTATCTTGGGTGAAGGGTAAGACAGTACACAATACAGGGGAAACCAGCACAACCTGTACAAGGAAAGGTCATGGAAGCCCCATAGACACATCCAAACTTCCTGAGGGACTGAATTGCCTGGTGGAGGGCTGTGGGAAACATGGTCTTGGGGAACATATAGCTCAATTGGCATGACACAGCTTATAAAGACAATGCTGTACATTCTAACTTGGTGAGTAGTGTCTGGGGTCTTAAAAGCCTGTGAGCGGCCATCTAAGATACTCCACTGGTCTCATCCCTTCTGGAGCAAGGGAGAAGGAAGAGAACAGGATACAAGGAAAAGATTAGTCCGAAGGACTAATTGTCCACAGCTACCAAGGCCTCCACCGGACTGAGTCCAGTACAGCCAGATGGTGCCCTGCTACCACCACTGACTGGTTTGACCAGGATCACAAGAGAGGGTTCTGGACAGAGCTGGAGAAGGATGTAGAACATAATTCTAACTCACAAAAAAAAGACCTGTTTTACTGGCCTAAAGGAGACTGGAGAAACCTCGGGAGGATGACCCCCATACACCCTTTTAGCTCAGTAGTGAAGCTACTTCCGAGGTTCACTGTTCAGCCTAGGAGTGGACATCCCCGTAAAACCAAATGAGACTAACGAGGTACAGGTGTCCAGTGACAAGGGCCAGAAGGCAGAAGGGGACAAGGAAGCTGGAGATAGGGAACCCAAGTTTGAGTAAGGATATTGTTGATGTGTTGTGAGATTGTTAACCAGTGTCATAGGGCAACATTTGTAGTTTCTGTTAAATGAGAAACTATTTTGTTCTGTAAGCCTTCATCTTAAGTGAGAAGAACAGCACAATTGGAAGAGCATAGTCAATGTCACTGAACTGTGTTTGTAGAAATTTTTGAAATGGTGTATCTTTGGCTATGTGTATTTTCACCAAAAACAATGGTTGAGAATTTAGAGGGTTAATATGTTGTGGGGCTGTTAACCAATGTCATAAAACAACATGTGTACTACTGTTTCATGAGAAACTATTTGTTCTGTAAGCCTTCACCTGAAGTACAATAAAATATAAAAAAAGAATATAAATAAATAAAAGAATAAACTTTCATGTAAAATAACATAAAGATAGAAATTTGTCACCTTTATCACCTGTCTCAAGTAGTTTCTCAAATCAGTGCCCACCTCTCTCTTTTGTTGGCTCAATCTCTGGTCCTATACACATCTTCTATACAAATACGTTATTTTTATTAATATTATTAACTTAAATTTTGGGTTCCTGCAGCCAAATACCATCTTACTTTTAGGTATTTAATTGTGTCATTCAAAAGTCTATGTATTCTTACAGCCAAGAAAACCCTATGAGGCAGTTCTACTCTGTCTCATGGGGTCACTATGAGCCAGAATCAACTCAGTGGCACCCAAGTATAGCGACAATAACATTTTCCCTAAAGATTTGTGATGTCTTACTATAAAGGATGCAATGATACCTCAAAACTTTCATTTCCTGCTTCAACCACTTTAAGCAAATTACATAATTGAAAAGTGTGTATTTTAAACCATGACAAAGACACTAAATAAAACTTATGTATTATTCTTCAATTCTCATGTTAAATGAAATCAAAGCAACTTTCTGACAAAGGTGACAGACAAGGATGCTGCCTAAAACTGAGTTGGAAAAAATACAAAGTGTGTTTATGTTGCAAATTGTATTTAACCTGTAGCAAGGATGAATAAATTACATTTTTCACTAAAAAAAAAAAAAAAAAAAAAGCCTATGTATTCAGAGAAGCAAGGTTAGAGCTGGCATATTCAAATTGTGGAAATCTTACTTTTTGTTATTTAATTAATGGGATTCTTCTCTTTAGAGCTGGTGCACAGCACTTTATTTGTTGTTATTCCTGAGACTTTCAGCTTCAGGCAAATTAATTTCATATACTAATCTGTGCCTATATGTTAATAATTGTTGCCAACCTTCCTTGTAAGATATTTGTAATTTAGCTGTAGCCTTGTGTACTGAACGCCAATCAGAGAGACTTGGCAATGTTTAACTAGTTCTCACCCCCTTTCTGTTTCTATTTGTCCCTTAAGGAGGAAAACACATATATATGTATATATACATATATACACATATACATTATATATGTGTAGATATGTGTGTGTGTATGTATATATATATATATATATATATATATATATATATATATATATATATATGCATCTCATTTTCTTCAACCAATGTACCATTTGCTAAAAAACAAGTCTAAATTCTTATGAGTACATAGTCACTGCTACATTTTGTTAACGGAACCAGTTAAGTTCATGCCTTGATAAAAACTATTAAACAAAGTAAATAACCCACTTTGATAAATATTAAAACTACAGAATAATTGATGAAGTTCATATTACTACCGGGGAGAGTCATTTGCAAATAATCTTTGGCACAATTTACGTAATAATAATCATAACATATATTAGTATAGAAATTTACACTTTCCTAAGGTTCTCAGAAACAGTATGGATTTACCATTTTAAATATATCATATCAGAGACAGAATTTCTTGCTTCCCCCCCTCCCCTTCTCTTGTATTTTGTATGCAAAACTCTACTACATAGTAGGGGAGAGGTAAAGTGCTGTTAGCATATTTCCCTATTTTACTAAGATATAAATAAAACCATGAATCCAATTTATCTGTGTAATCCCACTTGATTCCTATTTACAATTTCTTTCTTTTTAAGGCTCATGTACCCCAGACAAGATAGACGTCTGATTTGTTATAAACAGGAAAGTTTCCATTAAAGAAGAAAAAAATCCCATATCCCAAACATTTAACCCTGAAATTTAATTTTTCCAATAGAATGCAATTCTCCAGATTACAAAATCATAAACATCTTTCTAAACAATTCATTTCCTTTGACAAATAGATATAGAGCATATCGTTAGTCGATCCTTTAACTCCTGAAATATCTATTCTTCCTCTTTACCAGTTTTCCTAATAAAAGTAGCAGCAAAATCACTTTGTTTTTTCCCCTAGTTTCTTCACAAAATGCCCATACAAGTCAAGCACACTTGCTTACATGATTTTACTTTATAAATTTAGAAGACTGAATCACCTATTAGCAAGTAGCCAGTTGTCACGTGCAAGAAAGATTTCAAACAATACTGACTCTTAAAAGTCAGAGAGCTCACCACAGTGCCTATGCTCTGGGAAATGCCTCCCAAATCTAGCTTAATCTCCTAAACTACAGCTCTTGTCCATTGTTCCCTTTGACATTATTTGCTGTGCTGTAGTAACATGCAGTCACGTGGCAGGTGCATGGAAGGAGAGATGAAACAGGTACCTTACAAATCATCCCCTGCATTTGTGTGATGTTGTATGAGCTGCAAAGCATCTCTACATGTATTATTGCTTTTGAACCTCTCAGTAACATTTTTAAAATGGTGAGGAGAAACTATTAGGAAACTGAAGCTCAGAGGGGTTATGTTATTTGTTCAGTGCAGTACTACTAGCTAAATGAAAGGGCAGAGATTTGAATCAGATTGTTTAACTCCTATCTTAGTGTTCTCTCTACCACCCTCAAATGATAATATCAGTCACTTGCAATGCTGTCTTTCAGATATATTGCAATTATTTTGACTTTCCCTTCAGAGATTAATGGACAATTAATTGCATATCGCAAGCACAAGATTTGGTTTTCTGGACAATACACAATCCTAGCTCAAATCTTATCTCTCCAAAAACTCCTTCCCTGTCCTCTCACTCCTACTTCTCCTATTACTCTGACAAATATAGCCTTGTCTTTATACACTTCTGTGATAATATTCTTTACTTATTGGAATTAAACTTTTTTTTTTTTGCCTGTGCATATGACCCCCAAACACCTAATTCTCATCCTTATCCATTTCCACATCTATTATTATCAACTCAAACAACCTGTCAAAACTAGCCGCTTCTACTAACTTCTTGATAATGGGTCCACAGGTCTTCTTACAAAGACAAGAAAGCTTTAGTAACAACAAATATTTATACACAGAACTTGCCACAATTAAAAAGATATCTGCTTACAAATGCCTGGCTGAGTCAAGTGGTGTTTGAGTGGGAATGCTCAGTTATATCCAGGAAGCCAAGGGAAAAAAAAGAGATTCAAAGTGATAGTGTCCATGTCTCAAACAGGAAAATGCATTGGATATATTGATTAGACTTCACTGGTGAACTTGGAGTTGTGGAAGTGGAATTCAAATTGCAAGCACTAATAAAGAAAAATAGCCACAATTTTTAAGTACTTACTCCATGCCAGGAACTGTGCTGTAATTTATTTTTTTTTAAATAAGCATATAACATACATACAAAAAAGGAAACGTATGATAAGTGTAGAGCTCAATGAATTTTTTCAACAGAACATTCCTATGTCACCATCACCTAGATCCAGAAACACCTGTACTGAGCATTTTTTAAAATAAAATATCCCATTTAATTCTTACAACAATTCTGTGAGGTAGTTATTCTTATTACCATTTTCTATATTAAAAAAAAAACAGTTCAGAGGTGTTGACATATTCAAGATTATACATCTTGTAATATCAGAGGTGGGTTTGGAAGATTTTTGTCTACCTTCAAAGTACATGTCACATATCTACCTTTAAAATGTTTTATACTGATATAAAAGCCAGAGATACTACTGAAACTTCAGTAATCAACATAGTTGAGGGAAGATTTGAGAGGAAGACATGATTCTGGAGGATAAATCAAGGGGAAGTAGCTAGTGGAGAGGGAGAGATCAAAGACACAAGAAAAGAAAGAGATTGCTAAAGAGATAGGAAAGTGTTAATCAGGAAAAAGAGGTATACTCTTTTATGACAAAAAGAAAGAAGGGTGAACATACAGGGAAATACTAAGGTGGAATGGAAGTTGCTAGAGGCAAGCAAGGTTAACTGTATTAAGAATGAAAAGCAAAGGGGTAGAACAAAGTTTTAGGTTATCATTTCAGATAAAACCCATGCTTTAATTAAAGCAACAGGGTAGAAGACAAATGACAGACACACAGACCAATGGAACAGAATTGAGAGCCCAGACGTAAATTGATCCACCTATAGACAGCTGATGTTTGACAAAGAACTAAAATCCATTAAATGGGAAAAAGACAGTCTTCTTAACAAATGGGGCTGGCAAAACTGGATGTTCATCTGTAAAAAAATGAAACAAGACACATACCTCACATCATACACAAAAAATAACTCTAAATGGATCAAAGACCTAAATATAAAACCTGAAACGATAAAGATCAAGGAAGAAAAATTAGGAACAATGCTAGGGGCCCTAACATATGGCACAAACTGAATACGAACCATAGTTAACAATGCACAAACACCAAAAGATAAACTAGATAACTGGAAGCTCCTAAAAATTTAACACTTATGCTCACCAGAAGAGTAAAAAGAGAACCTACAGACTGGGAAAAAAATTTTCGCCTGCAACATATCGGACAAGGGTCTAATTTCTAAAATCTATAGAATACTTCAACACCTCAACAACAAAAAGATAAATAATCCACTTAAAAAGGGGCAAAGGATGTGAACAGAAACATCACCAAAGAAGAAATTCAGGCAGCTAACAAACACAGGAGAAAATGTTCAAGATCATTAGGCATTAGAGAAATGCAAATCAAAACTACAGTGAGATACCATCTCACCTGCCATTACTGGCACTAGTCAAAAAAAAAAAAAGAAAAAAACCAGAAAATAACAAACATTGGAGAAGTTGCAGGGAGATTGGAGCTCTCATGTACTGGTAGAAATGTAAAATTGTGGTTACTATGGAAAACCATATGGCAACTCCTTAAAAAGCTAGGAATAAAAATACCATATGATCCAGCAATCTCACTACTAGGAATATATCCTAGAGAAATAAGAGCTGTCACACAAATAGACATATGAAGACCCATGTTCTTTGCAGCACTATTCACAATAGTAAAAAGATGGAAACAACCTAAGTGCTCATCAACAGTTGAATGAACAAACTATAGTACATACGTGCAACGGAATACTACACAACAATAAAGAACAATGATGAATCCTCGAAACATCTCACAAAATGGATGAATCTGGAGGCTATTATGCTGACTGAAGTAAGTCAATCACAAAAAGACAAATATTGTATGAGACCACTATTATAAAAACTCAAGAAAAGGTTTACACACAATAAAAAACAATCTTTTGACGGTTACGAGGGAGAGGGAGGGTGGGATGGGGAAATAACTAACTAGATAGTAGACAAGTGTTAACTTTGATGAAGGGAAAGACAACATACAATATAAGGGAAGTCAGCACAACTTGACCAAAGCAAAGTCATAGAAGCTTCCTAGACACAACCAAACACCTTGAGGGACAGAGTTACTTGGGCTGAGGGCTAGGGCCAATGGTCTCAGGGGACATCTAGATCAATTGACATAACATAGTTCATAAAGAAAATGTTCTACATCCTACTTTGGTAAGTAGCATCTGTGATCTTCAAAGCTTTGGAGTGGACATCTGTTGGTCCCATCCCATCCAGAGCAAAGGAGAATGAAAAAAAAAAAGAAAGGAGGAAAATGACTATTCATAGAACGTTTCTTATTTTAAAATCGATAGCATTAATTTGAACTACATCTCCTACTTCATCTCTTTACCACCTCCCCATCCTTAGTCTCCATCCTCTGTCAAAATTTGTAGTACAAATGCAGGCAGTATGCATCTCTGCACATAGTGTTATATGAGGGACATGGAAAGTACACAACCCCCCTCAAATTCTCTGGTAGCTAGTAGCCTGCCAAGGTGGGTGACATTATCACTCCCTTTTTTAAGTTACTGCTCTAATCTGAAGGCCCAGAGAATGACAGATTAAACCTCATTTGTGCTCATTAGCAATTTACTGGTGGTTTATCAGTTCCTAGCTAAGAGATTAACGCAGAGAGCATTAAAGTTTTAGTGTGAGAAAGGGGTAAGGGGAAAAGATATCAAGAAAAAACTTAGAGCATGAGAAGATGCTACTCAGGCAGAATGGGTCTGGGTGGAAGTTGGGCCTAGACATATGTACTTCTACTTCACAATTTGGCCACCATCTATTAGTTTTTTGTTCTTTTAAAGCTCAGCACAATTCCTTCAAAAAAAAAAAAAAAATCTTGGTGTTTGTTCTGGCTTCTTTCCTGAGTATATCTTCTCTACTATTAAACAAAGCAGATAGTCTTCCTCTTAAAGGAATACACTGTAAAAAAATAAAATGAGAGAGGGGCTAATTTCAGAACACCAAATACTAAAAATATTTGGAAAGCATTATGGATTGAACTGTGTCCCCCAAAAATGTGTAACAATTTGGCTAGGTTATGATTCCCAGTATTGTATGATTGTCCACCATTTTGTCATCTGATGTGATTTTCCTATGTGTTGTAAATCCTATCACTATGATGTTAATGAGATGGATTAGTGGCAGTTATGTTGATGACATCTACAAGATTAGATTGTGTCTTAAGACAGTCTCTTTTGAGATATAAAAGAGAGAAGCGAGCAGTGAGAAATGGGGACGTCATACCACCAAGAAAGCAACAGTGGGAGCACAGCGTGTCCTTTGGACCCCAGATTCCCGTGCAGACAAGCTCCTAGACTACGGGAAAATTAACGACAACGACCTTCCTCCAGAGCCGACCGAGAGAGAAAGCCTTCCCCTGGAGTTGGCGCCCTGAATTTGGACTTGTAGCCTACTACACTGTGAAAGAATAAATCTCTGTTAAAGCCATCCACTTGTGGTATTTCTGTTATAGGAGCACTAGATGATTAAGACAGAAGGTGATACATATAGCTTTGCTGTATACTTATTATATTTTGCCTGTCTAAATTCTTCAAGGAGCCCTGGTGGCACAGCAGTTAAAAGCTCGGCTGCTAACCAAAAGGTCAGCAGTTCAAATCCACCAGCCACTCCTTGGAAGGCCTATGGGGCAGTTCTACTCTGACCTATAGAAGTCAGAATTGTCTCGACGGTAACTGGTTAAATCTTTCAAAACCCCTCTCACATCTCTTGTAAAGGAAGTTACCAAATTTGTTCCCGCAATACCATTTTCATTAAATACTGTCTTGAGACAGGTTTGAGTTCTTGGCTGGAGGCCCATCTGTTCCTCTTCTTGAGCAGCTGATTAAGCCTACTCTCCAACCACTCCCCTTATCTGGTTCTCACGTTTCTGGGTCATTATGCACACATCCTAATCATCCCAGGCCAGGTAGCCAAGTAGGAACAGCTCTTACGCCCCTTGAGCCTTCATAATTATTCAAAATGTCCAATTCCCAGGAAGCATGTGCAATCTAGCTAAGCCCACCCTACTTGCCATACATAAGCCCTCTCATACAATTCCAGCTTGTTGTTACTTTGTCCCCGGATGCAAACCCTTGTGTGGCCCTGTGTCATGGTGTGCTGTGCCTCCTTGTCTCTGGAAACTATGAATAAAATAAACTTAGTTACTTTTCATGGTCTCCATGACTCCTCTTTCTTGTGTTGCACCTGCCTTAGCATCCCATGAATTTGTTAGAGCTGTTAGTGACTCAGTATCATGGGAAAATAATATTCCTGTCATAGCAAAAGTAGTTACACATAAGCAAAAACAAACTACATTCTCCATATTCCTTGTTCACTGAAGAGATGGCTTATTATCTATAATATATTCAGGAAATTTAAGTATGTGTATATGGGAGGGGTGTATTCCCTGCAGAATCTCAACAATAGCACTTTTGCTTAACCTGAAGGCCAGCTGAATCCTGGCCAAGAATGTGACTTACCTTTGCCTTAACTATACAAAATAGTGATTGCTGTTGTTATTGTTAGGTGCTGTCTAGTCAGTTCCAACTCACAGTGACCCTCTGTACAACAGAACAAAACACTGCCCAGTCCTTCTCCATCTTCACAATCATTGCTATGTTTGAGTCCATTGTTGCAGCCACTGTGTCAATTCATATCGTTGACGTTAGTCTCTTCAAATAAGATGTTTCTGAATGGATCCATTTAAATCCTTCATTGCATCATTATTTACTTAAGTAGGTTGCAAATGGAAATTTGACTGTGCTGATTTAGACTACTTTCATGATTCCTGCATTAGCCAGGGGAAAAATACTAGTAGACTACATATCACTCACTTCTGGCACTGACAAGTGAATCTATTCAAGCATCAAACGATCTAAATTATCTGTATGGTCTGAGTTTGGAATTTCTCCCTTTACCCAGAAATCTAACACTCTTGTTCCTGCTGTATTGCTTAATTGTCTTGAGCAAGTCATTTAATAAATGTGAGTCTCAATTGCTTCATCTGAAAAATGGGGCCATTAGAATCTGCATTGTTTAAAAGTGCTGCTTTGAGGATCAAATGAGATAACGTATGTGAAAGTGATTTGCACAGTAATTGTAAGATAAAACCAGTACTTTGTAGAAATAAAACCAAAAAAACGAAACCCATTGTCATCTAGTTGATTCCAACTCATAGCGACCCTATAGGACAGAGTAGAACTGCCCCATAGGGTTTCCAAAGAGCAGCTGCTGGCTTCGAACTGCCAACAGTTCAGTTAACAGCCGAGCTCTTAACCACTGCACCAGTAGGACTCCTCATAGAAACAGTACCCAAGATTAAAAAAAAGTCTTATTTTCTAATTGGGTACTATTTTTTTTTAACTTGGGTCATAGAAATAGTACCCAAGTAAAGTAAGATTTTTGTTGTTGGTGTTTTAAACTGGTTGCACGTTCTTTCTTAACAACATTAGAAAGATAGAAAAAAGAAAATGTTTTATTTCATTTCACAAAACAAGCAAGTCAGAATTGCTTCTAATATTTTCTCTGTCCATTTACAACGAAGCAACTGAACAGCGACATTTGGAGAAGAGTGCTGAATACTAAACATCTCTCCCATGTACAAGCCCCTAATGAGCCTCATTAGGGAAGAGAGACAAACACAGATAAAAGCAAATTGTTCATCATGGTCTCGTTTTTATACTGACCACTTGGTCTATAGTTTTACAATAATTTAACTTTTCACAGTAGCAGTACTGGCAGAAAAATAACTAGCCTTCCTAAAGGACTTGACAATTTAACTGGCTACCGTGTTGCAGACCACAGTGTGTTGTACTGTGGTGGCTCACATGTTGCTATGATGCTGTATGCTATGCCACCGGTATTTCAAATACCAGCTGGCTCACCCATGGTGGACAGGTTTCAGCAGAGCTTCCAGACTAAGACACACTAGGAAGAAGGGCCTGATATCTACTTTCAAAAATTAGCCAGTGAAAACCCCATGGATCACAACAGAATATTGTCTGATATAGTGCTGGAAGATGAGCCTCCCAGGTTGGAAGACATTCAAAATACACAGTGGCAACAACAATGGGCTCAAACATAATAACAATTGTTAGAATGGCGCAGGACTGGGCAGTGTTTTGCTCTGTTGTATGTAGGGTCGGAACGAACCTGACGGCACCCAACAACAACAACATCCATAATTTAATTTGAAAATGGAGATAGAATACATGTAAACAATTATATAACTCTTAAGAAGACTGTCTCAAAGAATTTCCAAGCTTCCTAAGGTACATTAGCAATGTTATTTTGTATCATAAAGTACATTTAATGAAAGACAATGGGAACTTCCTATCAGAGATCAAAATGATTTTTATCCAAAAATTGATATCACTAACATATTTTCTGAGTGGAATATGGTTACCAAGTTTAAAAAAGGAAAACGACAGTGCTTCAAACATTCCCCAACTGGTAATAACTTCATATGAAGCCAGTTATTCCAAAGTGGTACTGATTGATCATAGTGATTAGCTGCAGAGCATCTGGGAGGAAAGGTGCTTTCCAAAACGACTGTTCATACACATACACTTCTTTCACAAATGCAACTAATTTTTTTATTAGTATTATTCCTTGAGCTCTGTGTCCCTAACATGTAATCCAGAAACAGAAATTAAAATAAAATAAAATAATTCAGTTAGTAAACTGCTTAACTGGGCTGCATTGATCCCTGTTCAGAAGAATTAAGTTTGGATTAATAGTTTCTCTTAGCATAAAATTCCCTAATTTCAAACCAGCTTATAAATGAGAAAGGGTTCAAGAGAGAACAGAGATATTGGTGATGTTAGTAGAACTTATTAACATTCCCATCACACAGGCCTCAGGTGACTCCCTTTCTTTCTTTCTTTTTTTTTTTTTTTAATCAGCTCTTTGCTTTTTGTTCTTACAGCATAGTGAATTTCCAGTTTTATAACATTTTTAAACAGTGATTTAAATTGTGGGCACAATGATAAATATAAGAATATAATGTCTTCTAAGAAGAATAAAGTTGGAGGACTCACACTACCTGACTTGAAAACCTACTATACAGCTACAGTACTCAAAACAGCCTGGTACTGGTACAACAACAGAGACATTGACCAATGGAACAGAATTGAGAACTCAGATGTAAATCCATCCACCTACGGTCACCTGATTTTTGACAAGGGCCCAAAATACATCAAATGGGGAAAAGACAGTCTTTTTAACAAATGGTGCTGGCAAAACTGGATATCCATTTGTAGAAAAATGAAACAGGACCCATACCTCACACCATATACAAAAACTACTTCAAAATGGATCAAAGACCTGAATATAAAGCCTCAAACTATAAAATTCATAGAAGAAAAAATAGGACCAACACTTCAGGCCTTAATACATGGCATTAACAGGATACAAACCATAAACATCAACACAAAAAACCCAACAGATAAACTAGATAATTGGGATCTTCTAAAAATCAAACATCTATGCTCTTCAAAAGATTTCACCAAAAGAGTTAAAAGAGAACCTACAGACTGGGAAAAAATTTTTGGACAGTACAAGTCAGACAAAGGTCTAATCTCCATAATCTACAAGAAAATCCAACACCTCTACAACAAAAAGACAACCAATCCTATCAAAAAATGGGCAAAGTAAATGAACAGACACTTCACCAAGGAAGACATTCAAATGGCCAACAGACACATGAAGAAATGCTCGCGATCACTAGCCATTAGAGAAATGCAAATTTAAACCACAATGAGATACCATCTCACCCCGGCATTACTGGCACGAATCAAAAACACTGGAAATAACAAATGTTGGAGGGGCTGCGGGGAGACGGGAACTCTTATACACTGCTGGTGGGAATGCAAACTGATACAACCATTTTGGAAACTGATATGGTGTTTCCTCAGAAAGCTAGAAATAGACATACCATTCGATCCAGCAATCCCACTCCTAGGAATATATCCTAGAGAAATAAGAGTCATCACTCGAATAGACATATGCACACCTATGTTCATGGCAGCATTATTCACATTAGCAAAATGATGGAAACAACCTCGATGTCCATCAACAGATGAATGGATACACAAACTATGGTACATACACACAATGGAGTACTATGCAACGAGAAAGAACAACAATGAATCGGTGAACCATCTCATAACATGGATGAAACTGGAGGACATCATGCTGAGTGAAATAAGTCAATCACAAAAGGACAAATATTGTATGAGACCTCTATTGTAAAAACCCATGAAAAAATTCACATGCAAAATGTAACAATCCTTGTTGGTTACCAGGGATGGGGGGGGGGGGGAAATACTAAATAGGTAATAGGTAAGTGGTAACTTGGGTGAGAGGTGAGATAGTACAGAGTACAGGGGAAACTAACACAACCTGCACAAGGAAAGGTCATGGAGGCCCTATAGACACATCCAAACCCCCCGAGGGACTGAGTTGTTGGATGGAGGGCTCTGGGGACCATGATCTCAATTGGCATGACACTACTTATAAAGATAATGCTCTACATTCTACCTTGGTGAGTAGTGTCTGGGGTCTTAAAAGCCTATGAGCGGCCATCTAAGATACTCCACTGATCTCATCCCTTCGGGAACAAGGGAGAACGAAGAGAACAGGATACAAGGAAAAGATTAGTCCGAAGGACTAATGGTCCACAGCTACCAAGGCCTCCACGGGACTGAGCCCAGTACAGCTGGATGGTGCCCGGCTACCACCAATGACTCCTCTGACCAGGATCACAACAGAGGGTTCTGGGCAGAGCTGGAGTAGGATGTAGAGCATAATTTTAACTCCCAAAAAAAAAAAAAAAAAAGACCAGATTTACTGGCCTAAAGAATACTAGAGAAACCTCGAGAGTGTGGCCCCCAGACACCCTTTCAGCTCAGAGGTGAAGTTACCTTCGAGGTTCGATGTTAAGCCTGGGAATGGACAGCCCAGTAAAACTAAATGGGACTAACGAGGTACAGGAATCCGGTGACAAGGGCCAGAAGGCAGAGGGAGAGTAGGAAACTGATGATAAGGAACACAAATTGAATAAGGACACTGTCGATGTATTGTGAGATTGTTGACCACTGCTATAGGGCAACATTTGTAGTAACTATTAAATGGGAGGCTGTTTTGTCCTGTAAGCCTTCATCTTGGGCGAGAATGGCAGCACAATTGGAAGAGCATAGTCAATATCACTTAAATGTGTAAGTAAAAAGTTTTGAAATGGTGTTTAAATAAAATAAAAAATAAATAAACAAATGAGACTAAAGAGGTACAATAGTCCTCTGACAAAGTCCAGAAGACAGAAGGGGACAAGGAAGCCCCCTGGTGATAGGGAACACAAGGTGGAGTAAGGATATTCTTGATGTGCTGTGAGATTGTTAACCATTGTCATAGGGCAACATGTGTAGTAACTGTTAAATGAAAAACTATTTTGTTCTGTAAGCCTTCATCTTAAGTGAGAATAACAGCACAGTTGGAAGAGCGTAGTCAATGTCACTGAACTGTGAATGTAGAAATTTTTGAAACGGTGTATCTTTGGCCATCTGTAATATTCATCAAAAAAAAGGTTGAGAATTTAGAGGCTTAATACGTTGTGGGGTTGTTAACCAATGTCATAGAACAACATGTGTACTACTATTTCATGAGAAACTATTTGCTCTGTAAGCTTTCACCTGAAGTACAATAAAGTATATAAAAATAAAAAAATAAATAAAATAAAAAATAAAAAAAAGAATATAATGTCTTCTTATGTGTAATGAACGTAGAAGCCTCCAGCTCTGTTCTCTCAAAACCCCATCTCTTTGAACCTCTGCTATAGGTGACACAATTTTAGAATTCTAAAACTTGCACAGGGGAGTATATCCAACTCTCATAACTGAGGTAAAAATATAGATTTGACTGAGAGCAAAATGAAACTCAGGGTTAACTTAATACCTTTAAGAGAGAGAGAGAGAGGGAGGGAGGGCGAGAGAGAGAGAGAGATAAAGAAAAAAAGAAAAAGAATTAACAGCATTTATAACCCTGGTGGTGTAGTGGTGAAGTGCTAAGGCTGTTAACCAAAAGGTTGGCAGTTCAAATCCACCAGGTGCTCCTTTGAAACTATGGGGAAGTTCTACTCTGTCCTATAGGGTCGGTATATGGTTGCTATGAGTCAGAATTTACTCGACAGCAATGTGTTTGTTTTTGTTTTTATTAGGCATAGGTACTTCTCCATGTTTTTCTTACCATCCAGTTAGAGAAACAAAATAAGATATTTGCCGTTTCACTTCGAAATAGCCCTGGAAATCTTCAAACCATATGTCAGAGTCTTATCACACCCCTGGCATGAACTCAGGATGTGATAACTTGTGAAGGCCTTGTACGAATTGCATTTGTTGTTGTTGTTAGGTGCCATCGAGTTGGTTCCGACTCATAACAGCCCTATGTACAACAGAACAAGACACTGCCCAGTCTTGCACCATCCTCATAATCATTGGTATACTTGATTCCATTGTTGCAGCCACTGTGTCAATCTATCTCATTGAGGGTCTTCCTCTTTTTCACTGACCCTCTACTTTACCAAGCATGATAACATTCTCCAGGGACTGGTTCATCCTGATAATATGTCTAAAGTGTGTGAGAAGAACTCTCGCCATCCTCACTTCCAACGAGCATTATGGCTGTACTTCTTCCAAGATAGGTTTGTTCCTTCATCTGGCAGTCCATGGTATATCCATTTGAAACTTCACTAAGCAGCTCAGAAATTTGAGGGGAGAGTGCTACAGTGGTAGCTTTCTGAAGGCTCTCAGCCAAAATAGCCCAATTTTTATTCGAATGGTGGCGTTACAAATCAGTAGGAAAAGGAAGGATCATCTAACAAATAGTTATGAAACAATTCTTTAAGTGAATTGGAAAAAGACAACAAAGTTGTAAAATCACCTCATAACTAATATCAAAATTCACTTCAAATGGGTCAAATATTTAAATGTAAAAATAATTGAAAGTTTAACAAGAAAATAAGGATATAATATTTGTTGAATCTCAAGGTAGGTAAAAACTTTCTAAACGTACTAACTATTGAAGAAGTCTATGTGATAAAATTTTTTTAAATCTTCTATATGTCAAATGCCATAAACAATATTAAAAGGCAAATAATGGCAAGCCTATGGAACAATATTTGCAATAAGTATGATGACAGATTAATATCCTTATTATATAAAATATTCTTACATATCACTGACAGAAAACACTAACACTCAGCAGAAAAATGTGTAGTGGACTTGAAAATATAAAAACTAAAAAAAAAAAAAAGAAATGCAAAGGGCAACATCCAAAGCAATTCAAACTCACTAGCATAAAAGATATTATCACTAAAGCAATGAAATTGTTTTATTGTTCTTTAATTGACAAATATTATATATACATGTACACATAAAACTTCATAGTTTTGATGTGAAATAATGTTTCCATAGACTGCTGATAAGAGCATTCATTTGTACAACTTTTCTAGAAAGTGATTTGTCAACATATACATATCCTTGCAACTATTTCTAACGATGGATCCAATTTTCTAACTCCTAAAACAAGAGGACTTGAAGCACTTGCTGATGAAGTTCAAGGACTACAGTCTTCAGTATGGATTACACCTAAGTATAAAGAAAACAAAAATCCTTACAACTGGACCGGTAAGCAACATCATGATAAGTGGGGAGAAGATTGAAGTTAGTAAAGATCTCATTTTACTTGGATCCACAATCAATGCCCATGGAAGCAGTACTCAAGAAATCAAACGATGTATTGCACTGGGAAAATCTGCGGCAAAAGAGCTCTTTAAAGTGTTGAAAAGCAAAGATGTCACTTTAAGGACTAATGTGCGCCTGACCCAAGCTACGGTATTTTCAATCGCCTCATACGCATTTGAAAGCTGGACAATGAAGAAGGAAGACCAAAGAAGATTGATGCCTTTGAATTATGGAGTTGGCAAAGAATATTGACTATATCATGGACTGCCAGAAGAACAAACAAATCTGTCTTGGAAGAAGTACAGCCAGAATGCTCCTTAGAGGCAAGGATGGTGAGACTTCACCTCACATAATCTGTACATGTGGTCAGGAAGGACCAGTCACTGGAGAAGGACATCAGGCTTGGTAAAGTATAGGGCCAGCAAAAGAGAGGAAGACCATCAATGAGATGGACTGGCACAATGGCTACAACAATGAGCTCAAGCATAACAACGGTTGTGAGGATAGCGCAGGACCAGGCAGTGTTTCCTTCTGTTGTACCTAGGGTCGCTATGAATCAGAACTGACTCTACAGAACCTAACAACAAAAAATTATTAATAAAAAGGGAGAGTAAAAAACTCCAAACGTATTTGAAATATCAAATATAATTCAGTAGAATGGCAAAAGTATATTGAAGAGCGTACACAACTAGGATTCAGGAAGCCTGGCTTCTGTGGCCATTCACTTGTTTTCTATGAATCTTACAGTCTTTAATGGTGAAATAACAAGAACTGAATTCAATGGTTTCTAAGGTTCATTCCAACTCTACAATTGAATGAGGCTAACGTAACGCAGCTTAAATATTTTTCTTTCTGTGTTTTGACCCCAAAATCACCTATGTATTTTATAAGGGAAAAATAAAAACTGGGATTTTACTTTTAAATTATGTCTCTTTAAATAATAATAATGTATTATTTTTAGAACTCAATTTAATAAAGTAAAACGTTTATGCCTTCTATTTGCCCAAGTCCATGTTACCATGAGAAAAATCAATGCTTTATGATCTAAGTGACCTATTGTGGAATTCTTTCCAGTTTTATTGATTCTTTACCTAAGGAGAGATTCAGTGATTCCACATCACGTAATGATGTTCCTATGAGCCTTATAATACAAACCATACTTTGTTAGGAAAAAAAATTCTAGTATTGGATTTTTAATGCAATCAATTGAGTCTGACAAGCGAAAAAAAAAAAAAGGCATAACTACCCTGTAGGTTTTGAAGTTAATACCATGATCTTTCCTGATAGCTTCTTCCTATATACTGAGATATACTTATATGCATTTCTTTATATTTATTTATTGTCAATTTTGTTGGTATAATTGCCATAAATACAAGTCTCAAAAAGAACCATAAAATAAAGAATGAACACATTATGAAACCTAACAGGGAAAGGGATTATTCAAAATTCAAAGGATCAACATTTCAGTGTAGGCTGAAAGTAGCATCTGGTTTTAAAATTCTGACCCCAGTGAAGGGCAGTATCTGGAATCAATTACAAATTGCAACAATGCAAGGCAAACTTTTGAAGTCAGTGTTTGTTGTCAATCCCCCACCCTAAACTCACTCATCTCTCCTTTCACTCCTTTGAATATCCATACTATCTTCCAATCTAGATGGACCTTATTCTGGGAAGTGAATTTCTGACAAACTCTCAACTAATAATGATTTACATTAAGGAAACCATTCCCCTCCCCATGAGGTGTTTAACATGTAATAGGAGAGGACACTAGACTTGTTCAAGATGAAAAGGAAGTGATTTTTCATGGATTCCAGGCAGTTACCAGAAATATTGTGGTAATCCTTGCCCACCTCCACCCCCAAATCAATCCATCCTGTCTCTCTCTAAAGCTGATTTAGTCACAAAGCTATCAGGCAACCTGAAAAGTATTGCTTTGCAAAACTAAAACTAAAAGTAGACATATCAATGTTGCTACTTATGTCAGTGAATTACCTACAGATTTTTAAAAACAAATGGATGTTCGAAACTGAGCACAAAATTATAGCCCATTTTAGAAATTATGTTTTGTGATAGTTTCCAGTTAAACAACATCAAACAAGAGTGAGGTATTATGTAAAACTGTCCAATTATCTTGGGTCTCAGAATCAGCCAGGAAACAAGAAAGGTCAGTTTATTTGTATTGACAGTATTAAAAGGAAAGTATTTTGTTTGTTTAAACAGCAACTATAGACATTTTAAGCTTTCTTTATGCATCTCTCTAAAATTATAAATGATATTTAGGATCTCTTCCCTAATTATAAACTGCCCAATAGTAAACAGAAACTTTATAATAACAGAAAACAAAATTAGTATACAAGAGAGAAAATCATATTACCAGAAAGATTTGAAGATCTATTGCTGATATAGCAATGAAGCATTGACAGAGATATTTAATTTAAATGTCAGTTTTAAAGAGTACAATTATTCTGTTAGACCTTAACTTTTACTGTTAAACACCAAGTGAATTCTCATATCACCAGTCAAAATTAAATCTTCCCCCTTCAGATTTGTCATTAAAAACGAAACCCTCCCTTTAATCTTCCAATTATTAAAATATGTAACAATTTCAGAAGATTCCTTGTCTATCTTTTCACACCATCTGAAATTCTCTTGGTTTTTTTTCTTCCTTTTTTTTCCTTGTTTAGTTGTGTCTCTGAGGCACTCAGTAGCTGGATTTGTAACTGCATAAAGAGTATAGATGAGTAAAAGCTGCACTTCGTTTCACCTACAGTCACCAAGTAAGTTTACAGTTCTGGTGGTTTAATTATTTGTCACAAAAGGAGCTTTCTGCCATAGCAGAGAGCAATTGAACTGTTTATTCTTTTATTATGTGCATATTAATTAGAATGATAAAGCTTTCAGTTAATTACTGACATGGTTGTGCCTGTCAGAGTGGTAGTGACTGACTATTAAAATAAATCAAACTATAAAACTTCCAATACATATAATAAATGGAATAATCAGAAATGGTGTCAGCCACAGATGACAAGTGAGTTCTAACAAAGGCTAAATATGAAAAGAGGTGATGCAAATACAGTGAAATCCCCACTTGCATTAAACAGACATAATCTCTGACTCTAAGAAAGCAGACTCTTTACTCAAGATGGGGTCATGACAAACACGTTTATTCATGGTGTCCTAAATGTATTTGGAGTGTAAGAAACATATAAATACCTTCATGAGGGGAGAAAAATTATATCTGTGTGCCTGACCCCTTCCTCATCTCCTCATCCCCATCAATGACCACTATTGCCTTAAGGATTCCAGAATTTCCATGGCTAACATGAACTCTGGCAAATTAAGCCTGACTTCTTTGATCACAGTGTATACTGGTAAATGCATGAAGAAACCCCGCACATTTAAAAACCTAGGCCATTTATGTTTTTTCAGCGTATTAAAATTGCACCCTCTGGAAACATCTGCAGAAGCTACAGATATAAAAGAAAAACATCTTTTTCAATGATTATTCAATAGAACATTAAGCAGAATAATCAAAATAAACAGCTAAGTCTCAACTAACTGCACATGAATTACTCATAGCATTTTTTATCCTAATCTTGCTTTCCCCTGCCCTCTGTCCTCTCTCCCTTGTCCTTATAAGCCCAATGTAATATGCAGTTAGGAAGTTAAATCCATCATGCCCCACTTCAAAAAAAGTTTTGTAATATATTACACAACAAATTTTGGTTAAATATACAGTTTTCAAATATCCCCCATTTTCACTGTAAACCCCCACTCATGTATATAATCAAGAACTGACTATATTTTAAATCAGCCCTAGGATGCCATTTAGTAAAGCAAAGGTTGGCTCACTTACAAAATGGAAACTCCCAGTATCTGCTAATATCCATGCTGATGGTGTTTCCCAAGATCCGACTGTTATATTCTTGCTACTCTCTTTCCTTACATGCTTATCACATTTTTCATAATTTCTTACCTCCTGTAAAATTCAATCCTTAGTAAAGACAACAGATTTTAGCTGTTGGAGTTATAATTTTCTTTTTTTCACAATTGATATTTATGTATAGGTAAAAAAGAAAGGGAAATTAAAACCTATCTATTGGTGGCAGTCTCAAATAATCTTATCCATGTTCTTGTTGTTAGATGCCATCAGGTCAATTGTGACTCATAGCGACCCCCAAGTGACAGAGTAGAACTGCCGCATAGGATTTTTTAGGCTGTAATCTTTATAGGAGTAAATCATCAAGTCTTTCTCTCTCGGAGCCACTGGGTGGGTTCCAACTGCCAATCTTTTGATTAGCAGACGGGCACTTAATGGTTGCACCACCAGGACTCCTAATTTTATCTATAGCTAAACTGATTTACAGATCAGCAGGGTAAATACCATTGATGTTATCTGGAGGATTACTCAATAATCTCTTTACTGGTTGTACCAGAGAGTCAGTCTTAAACTGTAATGTCTATTTTATTTGTGTTCTACTAACTTTCTCAGCTGCTGATTAATCTTCAATGGACTTCTATGTTTTAAACCCTTGTGTTAGTTTACAACCCAATCAGGGTTTTATATGGTACCAAAGTTCTCCATGTTATCTGCTTTTCTTTTTAATTCTGCATTTATAAAAGGTCTAATAAACTTTTGAAAGTAGGACAAAAAATATCTGCCTTCTTTGATATAACTGCTGTGCTGAAGTTACAGTTTGAAATTGTAGTCAACTTCTAATTAACCATAATGCTACTGTGTAGAGATAGCATGGGTAACTGAAATCAATCCACACATCATCTCAAATGTCTTATTTCAACTTTTTCTCCCATCAAATATTAACTTTTTCTCCCATTAAATATTTTCCCATAGGAACTAACAAGTATCAAAATAAAATGGATAAAGGTTACTTGCTCAGGCTTCAGGGAGGAAAAAAAAGATCGGAGAATAAAAGGAAAAAGCAATAATTTGGATAATCTATAAACTGTATGATCAATCTCTAACCCCAGTTGACCGCTGTTAGCAACATTGAAAAAATTCCTGTACGTGCTTATTAAAAGCATTTCCTTTTATAACAGGCATATTGTAATTAGCTTGTAAAAATTGCCTTGATTACATACAGTCAAGTCTTCTTAGAGTAAATGCACCTTTTAAATAGGCTTAGCATTTAGCTGCAGCCTTTACTTAATTAACAATTGAACAGAATATAACCCATACGGTTTCATCTTACTTTTCATATATGAACTTGGTACATAGTAAACTTTTAATAAATACCTGGTGATTTGTTGAGTGGTTGCTGTGCATTAGCAATGGAACATGATGTATTCTGCTACAACATTTTGGATCAGCTCTCCCTAATGAAGTGTCCCCTCACTACATTAGCTCCCGTTTTCCCAAGAAAAATCCTAACGCGATCACTACACAGATATATATGTATATGAGAGTCTTGTCCAATGTTCTTTAGTCCCCTAAATCATGCCTATATCCAAATTATAATTTTATTCATAGAAAACAAAGAACAAACTTCTCACTACCATCAGTGCTAGGACAACATGGTTATAAAAATCAAATATTTGACCGAATGCCATAGTTCACCAAACTTAAACCCAGAATAGCATGGCATGTTATATATCTAGAACAGCCTGGAATCTGATGAATTTTCACAGTCACATCTTAGATCTTAAATAAACATATTTAAAGCAAATAAGCATCCAGGACATGTCAAACAAAGATTTCTAATCAGTCTTTGGCACTGCAATATATTTAAAAGGTAAATCTTGGCCAGTGGGTAAGTCCAGGGCAATTCCTATGGAAACAATAGATATCACTTGAAAACCGGGAATACGCTGCCATCTCATATTGATTTTGTAATGGAACAGCCATCTGCCAAATGCAGGCAGTAAAATGGCACTGATCAGGAAAATGACAGAAAAGTTACTTCTGAACTAATTGTCCTTCTACTAAGCAAAAAACCAAAGCATTGTGATACTGCTTAAGCCTTTAAAGGCATTCCTTGGAATGAAAATGCACATCAAAGGCTAAGTGACATAATATGTAAATATTTAAAAGTACAGTTTTCTAAAATGTTTTCAGAGCTGGAAGATATATCCCAGGCCACATGTAGAGCTGATACGTCTGAGATAATTACAGGTCTCAAAAAGTCAAATTATAAAATCAATAAAGCATAGGCAGTTTATTTATGTTTTTACTCACGGTTACAAACCTGCTGGGTAACGCAATGAGATAGATAATCTCAAATTGTTTTATTTAACTAGTGATTTGCACTGGACATGTTAGAGCATTGAAAAACCCGGAAGTTTCAAATTGATAAATGTTTTTCCTATTATTTACACTAAAAAAATTACTACTGAGGAATACTAGGATGAAAAATCTAATTGTGTATTTAAAAAAAAAAACATTTATTATCGAGCTGGCAAACTAAGCACCCACGGAGATATATATAGGTAGTTCTCAATAATAGGCAAATTCAATAGCCAGGATCTAATTAAATTTGCTTCAAAAGTGTCAGTTTAAGTTTGAAATTTAACTTGCCAATTGGATTTTATCACTCTAGTGTTTGACTCACCTTTTTCTGTTACCATAAATTCTCCTTTTGCTCATTTCTCCTACACAATTTTGATAATGACAACTCTTCTTTCAGCTTTTGACACCTCTAATTTGTCATCAGAGGACTTGTTTCTGTCTGGTTGGCCATACACAAGTATCTATCAACTAACTAGTCACACCAAAATCATCTTGAATGAAACACTTGGGGTAATTAGCATTCCCACTAGTCCAAGCTGACAATCACAGTGTTCAGGGAAACAAATCTAACATTCTCATTTCCCTAGACATGCTCAGTGATATTAGTGATATCTGGACTTTGTAAAGCAAAGTGCTAGTAAAGCAAATAAAACTTATTTTTTGCATTCATATTTCATTAAAATAAATAAAATTCACACCAAAATGACTGACGTTGCCATGTTTCATGAATCCTGAAAAGCCACAACCCTCCTGGGTTAAATTCCTCCTGAATTTTTTTTCTTCCACAAAGTACAAATGTCTTTAAAAATTTCTAGGCTAAGAGGTATGTGAACACCCTATTTGTGTACTTTCCAAAGAGCAAACAACTTGAATCTACAGCATAAATGAGAAACACGCTCTTCATTACATTAGAATAGTGTAAACTCGTGCAAAAGAAAAGATTCTTCTCCAATGTCACTCTTTGCCTTTAATTTGTAAATACTGACTTCATTCATGCCCAGTATAATGTTGTAAACAATTTATCCACCTTAAAATCTTTGCATCTAGTACTTTTATGTTTGAAAAGAAAATATTTTCTACACTCCTACTTAGATATTATAACTTACAGATATACAGTCAGATGATGTTTTCCAAGTTTTCCTAAGGAGTTTCCCTAGTGACGATGTGTTTACAGAAAAGGCAGCCTCTATCATTTTCTATCACAATTACTACATTGAGCAATGACCGTACTGTCCACTGTACCTGTGATTGTTCTAAAACAGAGGCATTTTCAAAACAAATATAAACTAAACAAGGAGAAAGGTGGAAAATTAACTAGAGTCACTAACGTTAGCAAAATCTTTTATTCCAGACCTCATTGGCATTTCCGAGATCGTGCCTAAAAACTCTGCACAAGTGCTGCATACATGCATGATTTCTGACTACCACATTATCAAATTTTAAAGAGAAAAACAGTATCTAATCTGACTGATTGAAAACCAGGCAAACATAAAACTGATACATCATCGAGCACATAAAGAAGTGTATAGCCTTGCCTGTGTCTGTCTACCGAAGCATTCAATTCCAACTGCACTTCTTGCTAAGCAGATTCCGGCTTGCTGTGCAGCTCAATCAGTCCCATTTAGTCAGGCTTAAGAGATACTACTGTATGACATAGCATATGAATACATTCAAAGTGAATTCACAAGTGACTAAAACCAACAGTATCCACCATCCTCACCACCAAACCAGATCAGTAAATTACATTAGAAGCAGAAAACACAAGGAAAACGTGTAGAAAGCATCACCTTTTATCCAAGATCTGCTGAGGTGTCTTGCTTGCTTAACAGGTTCGATGATAATACTTTAACACTGCTATGATAGGAAAACAGAGGAGAGAAGAGGGGAGGGGAGGGGAGGGGAGGGGAGAAGAGGGGAGAGAAAGGGGAGGAGAGGAGAGAAGGTGGGGAGGGGAGGGAAGGGGATAGAGGGGAGGGGAGTAGAGGAGAGAAATGTTTTCCTTTCCTGGAGCATGGTAAGGAAGGGAGTGCTCTACCGGTTTACAATTCAGTTCTGAGATAGCCCATGGTCTGGTGTGTGTTTTAATTATTTTTGTGCTTAACCAATAATGACCAGAATTAACCTGACTGGTTACCTATCATACTTCTGCTTCATAACACCCTCAACCAACTCAGAGCAGCAATATATTGAAACATAAACCAATCTATTTTATATGCCCTTACGATTAGCTTTTATCTTAAGATCTACTTATTAGACTCTCAGAAATATCAAAGTCTAGGTATCTAGGAATGATTCAGGCTTGTGAGCCTCTAGGCTCAAAGTTGTCCGAAGCTTTCTCATCCCAGTCAATTCCAGAATATGTCTCTTTAGTGCAGGAAAAAATAGCAGGACAGTAACTTGCTAATTGATTGTCTTATCTTTGCTAGAAATATCCCGTCATTCAAATTTAAGAGACTATATAAATAAAATCATTTAGTTGGCATCAGCCATAATGCTGGTCATATTCAGAAAAGCTGCGTGAAGGTTAGAATATATAACCCTCATGTGAATTTCAGAATGTTAGATTCAGAATTTAGAGACAGAGAGAGCTAAAACACACCATTTGAAGTATCATTTTCTTGCCAGTGTTGAGTAAATGTCCTCCTTCCCAAATTCTTCATTGCAACATTGGCCCTACATTGAAGTTTTCTTTCCTCTTTCAAAGGTAGTAAGTATACTAACGAATTTATAGGCAAACACTGAATTTATAGCTCTCTTCCGCTCATTCTCACATTATTGGCCACAGGTAGATAAAAGTACGTATCCAGGAGAACAGGAACATGTATTGAAGCATTCTTAGCTACCTTTTTATGGGATGAAAGAATAAATTTTATTCTAGCATATTAAGGCCCAAGTTTTTTGAAAGGGACCACATATTATAAAAACAAATTATCCTTTTCATATTTACAAGGTATGCATACAATTTAGGAAGGAAACGTTGCCTTTAGGAATGTGCCGTTGTCTTTTGCACCATTGTAGTTGTAATCCTAAATGTTATCTTTTTTTCAAATGGATTTGCAGCCAGCTCAGCGTTTGGTATTTCACTGCCGAAAGTACCCTGCAACATTACCATGCCCAGAAAGGCATTAATCGAGGGCCAATTTAGCAGATATTTCAGTGTAGGCAATTTTTGTCTGTGATGGCCAAGTTAAAGAAAAATCACTCATGCTGATTAATTTGCTGTATAACTGCAGTAAACTTCAGCTATGAAGAAGCTTCGGGAATGAATCATTCCAATCAGCGCAATTTTCCATATAGCTGAGGGTTTATTTCTTAATCATCGACTCTCACAAAAACAAAATAACAATCATGATTACTGCTTCATTTTGAATAAGGCTAACTTCTATTGAAGTAAAAAAAAATAAAAATAAAACTGAATAAATGTATATCTTCCTTTATGTTCATGGTTTAACCAAAAGTGGTTTAGACAAGTTAAAATTGAGCACTTGAGAACATTGTTGCTCCTTAGGACTTTTCCCCTTGTGTTTTTAAGTGGCCAAAAAAATTAATTTTTTAGCTTTAGCTTTTGGCTAATGTTTTAATGCGTTAGGTGCATCATTCTGAAGCTGAGAGACTGTACTATGTTATACAATGATGTCTTCAGGGCCTGATTCCTCCTATGCTAAATGACCCTAGACAGCTGTTCTTTGTGCATTCTTGTTCCTGGGCTTTATTGCTTTTCTCTCTCTTCCCCATCGTCTGTCAAACTGTCAGCTGTCAGTACAGCTGTCATCGTGCCTGCCTCTTGTAGCCCCTCTTCTCACTTGTAATTTGCTAAGGATTTGAACACCAAATAACTAGTCTTCTTATAAGTGTGGATAAAAAGTCAGAGAGGCCCTTCTGTGAATAATGAGCATTGGGTTTTAATACTGTCACATCTTTCTCCTGTGGAGCGGCTGGTGGGTTTGAACCACCGACCTTTCAAAGAGCAGCTAAGCATTTAACCACTGCACCACTGAGGCTCCTTAAAATAGCTATTGCAGATAACTCTGGAAACACTTGTCTAGGAGGCACCTCCAGTGAATATTCTCAATCTACTTATCTGCCAACTTGCATAAAGTTAGTGAGGGGAAAATATTTTCACAGCATGGATGGTATGAAATAATGTCACTGAGATAGTCAACCGGCTCTTGGGGAAATATCATCCATTCTAATGGTGACCAGATGAAACATATTGGTCTATGTAAAATGTAATGTCACTAACAAGGGAGGTCCATAAATATTGGATGAATGATGTAATGAAAGAATGAAAGAATAAAACTGAGAGTCATTTATTCACTGCCAGCAAAATTTACTAAGTGACTACTGGGTACTAGCTTGGTATGAAAAGAATCCTGGTTTGAATCCTAGCTTCACCACTTAAAAGTTGGATGAACTTAATATACCTAGTTGAAAACCTCTGTACAAGATGTACAAGTTCATAACCTCAGTACCAGAGACAAGCTTATTTTCTGGTACCAGAGACAAAGATAATACAAATAATGAAAGCTAAAACAGAAACATACACCAGATGCAATTCTTAATACTGGATTATAAGAAGAGCCTTGTTAGCCTGGAGCATGAGGATAATAGTCAACTCATTTTGAGCGTTTACCACGTACCAGGCACAATTCCAAGTGCAGTATGTGAATTATCATCTGTAATCCTCACTACAGCTCTCTAAGGCAGATAATAGTATTATCCTCAGTTTATAATATGAGGAAACAGAAGTTCATACAGTAAAAACTGAGAAATATCAGTTATTAGTAGAAAAGCACTGAGAAAAAATGTTAGGACTAGGCTTAAGTCTTAATTCTGCCAGTAAATTGAGAAGCTCAGCTTGTACTTTAGCTTTTACCTTGTGTTGATCAGAAGTAGGAAAGTGCCCCCCCTAAAAACAGCTGAGAACAATACAGAGTTTCCCACTCCTCAGTTCTAGTTTCAAATGAACTTGACTAAGAGTAACATGACTCAGTCAAGCCTATGTTCCTAGCTGCAGGGGGAAGCTTTAATCTCCTTTAAACTTCTCGAAAGAAAAGTATTTTGTGTACTTTGTACGCTCGTCATTACTGGCTTGTTTTCAAGGCAACCACCACAGAGAGGAAAAGGTTTTATTCCCTTGCCCACTCTGAAACTCAGTTTGGCCTTCCCTTCTCCCTACCCCACCCTACTACCACCCCCTTCCTGGAACACAGCTGGATACTAGTTAATGGATGAGCTCATTGAAAACAAACATTGATATTCTTAATAAAGTTACCACTGCTGTCTTGATATTCTCAGGACTGAAGCTATAAATACAACACGTGATTATAGATTTCATGGCTTCTTATGACATTCCAATTAAGGATTATGCATGAACACATTAGCTGATTAATATTATCTATACTTCTTGTTTATTTCATACAGATTTCCTTCTGGTAATGATTCTAAAAATCTGGCAATGATTCAGAAGGATTACCATGAATTTTTCTAAGATAGAATGGGAATCATAATAAAGTAGGAAAAAAAAAAAACTTCAACTAGTAATAATGAAAACTCGTATCTATTGATTTCTTATTATATCCCAGAACTATTTTAATCACTTGTTTGTAAGCACTGAGGTGCCACTGTAGGATAACAAGCCAACCAAGGAAAAGAGAGGTTTGTAACCTGGGTCAGGTTACACAGCTAAAAAAGCAGAGAGCCAGGATTGCAGATTCAGGTATTGTGACTTCAAGCCCACAATCTTAATCAGTACTCAACACTGTTTCACAAATTTGGGTAGTAATTTCAAGTTTTGAGGAAAGCTAAATTCTAATCATGGTTTTGCCACTCCCAAACTATGTGACTTTAGTCAAGTCATTCCACCCTTTGTACTTCAATTTCTTCATCTGAAAAATGACAAGGTTGGGTTAAATGTTCTCAAGTGTCCTTTTTGGCTTTAGTATTCTATGATTATGTGCACACGTGCACACACAAAGATTTTCCTGTAGAGTAGTCCTTCATCTGCATAGTAATTATCACAAGCCCAAAGATAAGTACTGGCAATTGCTTTCTCATAATTAAATCCTATATGAGTACCTATGTATCATCCTATTCCTTTTCATATGCATAACTCATTTTAAAGAAACAAGTAAACAAGAAGGAATTGTATCCCACTGTGTCCTATTTTTATTATTTTGAAAATCCTCCTGATAGAAAACATCACAGTTCAATCATTCTTCTCATTGTGAGCCATTCACAATGCCACCTCTTTTCTACCCTATTATTTTCAAGGCACGCATATTTGTTCTACCTTGAATAGGGCAGAAAATAATTAATTGCATGACCTCCTGTCATAGGTGCTCCCCTTACCTTTGTTATAATATCCAGTCCCAGCTGTGCCTGGCTACCTGCCCTTCTTTTCCAGGCAAGTAGGTAAGGCTAACAGGACAGAAATGCAATTGTGGCTTCCTAGGGCCTGTTTCTAGCCAGGGGAATTCCGGGTTACCAGACCTCTGAGGCTTTGTCTAGATCTAGCCAAGTCAATGAGTGTTCCCTAATTTTAACTTGAGAAAGGAACAGTTAAGGCTTATGCTTGACAAATGGTTTTGACTGGACTGACAATTATTACACCCTAAGAATAATCTCTGTGTGTGTCATTTAGTTTATTTAAAGCTAAGTATCCCCAAACTAAATCTCAGTTTTGCAGACCCCCAGTTCAGTGGGATATTGTACAATATGAACAAACCATTACTTGCAAAGCGAGGGACTAGATAAGAAAAAAAATCAAGAACAAAGCTGAGCGTGATATAGATACAACTCTTTTTAAATAAAATATATTGAAGTAAGAGTGATCTTTTCTTTCAGTTCATCTCTGGCATTTTAAAAGCCAAAGATAGTATTTTGGTGTTTGCTCCTCCCTTCCCTACGCAGTTCATGGAGAAGAAAATCAAAGTAACTTAAAAATGTTAAAACAGCAGCAAGATTGAGAAAAAAATAGGAAAATATAAATAAAATATGTGTTAATAATAAATAATATTTATGGCACTGCCATTTACTTTTTTTATGAACTTAGACAATTGCCTTTACCTTTCTGGGCCTCAATTCTCATATACAAAATGATAGTAGGAATTGTGTTCCCAAGGGACTAGGGAGCAATATAAGAAGACTGTAGAAAAACAAAACATATCCGACTAATGCCTAATCCAACAGTTCAAACATGAAGACATTTTTGTGAAATAGAACAGAGGAAGAAACTGATTCGGCCATGTAGAAATCGTGTGCTTCATATAAATGTGCATGTATCTTTGGATGACCAGGCATTCTGCAGGATTTCCAGTGCAGTCTTTTCTCTACAAATACTCTGGAGATAAGTAGAAGACTACCGATATTATATTCTTTTATCCATCCATCCATCCATCCAACCATCCATCCATTCCTCCATTCGTCTATCTATCTATCCTATATGGTATACCCTATTGTAAGCACTTACACACATTATCTTATTTTAGCCATACAATAATCTCACGAGGTGGATGTTAGCATTCACATTTTACCTTGAGTTTACCAAACCAAGATTAAAGCAATTTACCCCTAGGTGACACAATTTATCAATTGTTAAACCAGATTAGAACCCAGATCTAGCTAATATCAAAGTCCATGTTTTCTCAACATGCCACAAGGATTTCAAATTCTGAATTCATTATATATATATATATATATATATATATATATATATATATATATATATATATATATATACACATGCATGTGATTAATAGGTCTATAAAGTAAGAAAATCTTTTTTATAAACCTTTTTATTCTGGAAATTTTTCAATTATATACAAAAGTAGAGAGAATAGTACAGTAAATGCCCATGTAGCCATCAACCAGTTTCAACAATATTCAACATTTTGCCAATCTTGATTCATACATTCCCCACCCCTTACCCTTCTGAGGCCCACACTGAACTTTTTTTCTGGAGTATTTTAAAGCAAATTTCCGACATCATGTCATTTCTTCCATAACACTTCAGTATGCAATTCTAACTGATAAAGGCTTTGTGTTTTTGTTTGTTTTTTTTTTTTTTTTAGTTTTTTCTTTTAAGAACTATATAGCCACCATGTCATTTTCACAACTAAAAAATTAACAATACTTTCTTAATATTTTCTAGTACACAATTGAGGCAATCTTTTGCAACTGAAAAGACTCAGAATATTATTATTTCAAGCCATTTCTTCTTAAATATCTTAAATACCTGGACACTGTCTTAAGCATAAAATATCCATCCTTGAAATAATAGGAAAAGTTTATGCACTTAAATAGAAGCTGCTGTATCAGATCATTTGGCAGCAGAACAGTCCGGACCTGAAAAAGAGGCAAACGTAATGGAAATTATTTTAAAGCTGGAGAGGTCTCACCAATTAGTGATTTTCTTTTTTGTTTTTTTAAAGGAGCTGGTATAAATTAGTGAGTATTGCTAAAGGCCAACAGGGAAACTATGACCACAGATAGAATTGTTCAAGGCCAGAACTTGACTCAGAGTAAAAACAAGGCAAAATCTTAGTATACAAGATAAGAGTGAATACTAAGAGAAGCACCTAGTTCATACAAGGTACAGTGTAAGGCCAAAGCCCAACTGCCATGGCATTTCCTACCAATATATAAAGTCAGAGAAGAAAAATCGATCTGATTCTAAACTAACATGTTACTGATTTATATCTCCTCAAGTTTTCCCTCACTAGGAACAGGGTTGATACCAGAGCTCAAGCTGGGCCTGAGTCTATAGTTAGGGACTAATCTCCAAGCTGTGGGGATTGGTGATCTAATGGGGATCAGGGTAGGATTCGGGGGTGAGAATGGGAGGGTGGGGATCAGAGGTGGGTAGGAAGTGGTCATTACGTGTTGTACCTAAGAAAAAGAGTATTGACACATGTGCCCCCACTTTGTCTGTAAGAAAGAGAAGGAGAGAGAATAAACACATACAATTAGGGAAATCAAACTATACCTTTTAATTTAAGGAGCTAGCAAGTTCTTTTTAAAGTCTATTTCTTTAATCTCTATATAAAGTGATTAGATAGAATGACATTGATAGCCCTTGTTCTTAATGAACTCTTGAGGACAGATGAGACAAAAAGTCAAGGAAAGGACACCATCTTTTGTTGAAATTCTGCTGCCTCTAATTCACTTTATAAGTGATTGGTATCTTCTAGAGGCCTTCTCTGAAGTCACTAAGGACATTTTCTCAAATAGGCTTATTGCATACTAGCAGTTAGTAACTATGAAGAGGTTTGAGGTGCATCTTAGAAAAGTGGAGGTAAGTAAAAGAACTTAATGGTGACTTTAGTATCCTAAGAAACATAAACCTGCAGAGATAACTCTCAGTGTGTCTCCAGCCTATCCTTCAGTAGAGTTACTATCTTGGTCAGAAATAAAATCATGGCCACTGGAAAACTGTACTCTAGGATACAGTAACAAGTATATTACCTCTAACAAAATGAAATCTCTCTCAAAACCATCTTCTGCCCCCCCCCCAGCCCGTAACTATTTCAGTCAGCAACTTCCTGATTCTGATTTGGTTTCCTTCACTATTAGAAAGGAAATAGAGTGCCTTGGATAGAGGATACCAGAAGCTGTAAAGTGATTAGTAAATTCTGATGCTGGTACATAAGCATTTGGGGCAAATCAGTATTTTTTGAACTTGGATAATATAAGCTGCTTTTCCCAGGGCCAAATCTCTGACTTGCCAACTATGCAATATATGTTAGTAATCTCCTAGAGACTCTTGATCTTCAAGCTAAACAGTACCTCAGTAAAATAATAAAATCAGCAGTGTTTGCCTCTGTTTCCCCTACCTATTTTCTTTATTGTTTTTATTCCACTATGGTGCCTTCCTCCATTCAAGAACGCACTACCTTTTGTTTCACTTTTCTCTCCCCTCCCTTTCCAAGAAAATACTGCTCTTCATGGTAGCTGTCAGTCACCATACCTTTACTTACAGGGATATCTGCATTCTATGATCAGCTGTCAACTGGTGAATGAAAGATGCTGATCCCGGTAGGAGATCTTTAAGCAGTACGAACAAGGGAAAGGGGGCAAGGCCTTGCTGGAACCTCTCAGATCATACCCCTTAGGCAACCTCTTGAAGTTCATTCTGCCTTTTGGGCACTCATATTTTTCTCAGGTATCCTGCTCCCATAACCCTCACTCCTTAATATTGGATTTGGTGTCACTTCATCACCTTGGAACAGCAACTTTCTCAGTTTCCTAAGAGAAAGGAAGGAGATAAACCCATTTTAATATTCTTTTTGCTGTTTATCATCCCTGCTCCAAAGTCTTCAGAAACGAGAATAGTAAATTGATAAATTTACTGCTTCTCTCAGATGATATTACCATAAAATTTCATATCTACAGGTTACATTTATATTTATATTCCCAGCATACACTAGGATACACAAAACATGTATTATGAATGAAAGCATGCAGAATCTAGAATGCAAACCTAATAACAGTCAAAAGCAATCTTGGGGCCAAAGAATCCCCTGCACAAGATCATCTTAATCATATCTAGCAATATGATGGAAACTCTAATCCGTGAAACCACCTTATTCAAAGTTTTTTTGAGATATTTATACCCAAGGAATCTAGAACTGGATAATTTCCTGTTTCTGTTTGCATCACTAATGTAAACGCAAATACCCTTAAGGATGAATAAATAAACAGAGCCCCCTGAAGCCCTGGAATAGCAAAGGTAGAATTCAGGAAGTTGTATTATTCAAAATCAAAACAACCTTATGCATAAATGGAATAGATTTGTGATTTGAGGGGCCACAAAAGTCAAAGATATCCTCATTACTGCATTTAGTGTCTAAAATTTCACATCATTTTTTATGTTCCTTTTAGATTGATTAAGAGGTGAGATTACTTGGAATAGGTAACATATTCATTGATTATTTTTTCTGATTAAGCTAATTTAATTTCCATTGACCTAATAGGCATTTCCACCTCAATGTATTATTGATACTTCTAACTGAAAATATTCAAAAACACTATTCTTATCTCCTTTTCACCAGTCCCAAACATGTTAGCAGCTCATGTTCCCTATTTCTGTTAATGATGTCACTTACATCCACTCACTTAGGCTCAAAGCCTTAGAGGTATGTTGATTCACCTACCTTTGTTCTTTTGTCCCCTCCACTATAAATTCAATCATTATATATTCTGTATCTGTGCTACTACCTTCCCTATCCCTAAAATTTTCCTCACCATCTTTGTATTTTCATTTCTTAATAATTATTTAAGGCCAAAAGAAAATGCCACTTTACCATGATCTCTCTGAACCCCAAGGTCATGGAACTAGATAGGTGTAGAGTTAATAACTTCATTCTATGTCATTCCAAAGATCACCATACATGTTGCCTCCTACTGAAATCTGGTTTTAATAGAGATCGAGTGGGAGTGTAGGTTGGGGAGAGGAAAAAAAGAAGAGAATGTCATGGTAGTGGGTTATCAAACGGAGAGTATAGAAATGAGAGGCCAGAAACCCCAGTGATCAAAGGGTCAGAGATAATGTGTGAATCTTGTGCAAACCCCAGCTCTGAATTTAACTAGCCAGGTGTCTGAGGGCAACTTAACATATCTCAACCAGTTTCCTCAACTGTAAAATGAACATAATAATAACTACCTTACAGACTTGTAATACGATGAACAAATAAAATAGTGTATGTAAAAATGCCTACTTTACCAAGGGTGATCAACAAATGGAAATTCTCTTCGCACCCACCTCAACCCTTTATCTATACCTAACTTTCTACCTTGTGGTAGCTTTTGGGTACATGTTTTATCTTCATCTTTCTCATTAGACTATAGGACAGAGATTCCATCTTATCCAGATTTTTATTCTCATCCATGCCCCTAGCATACTGCATTGCAGAGAGTAAATACATAATAAATATTTAGTAAACATCACATGTTGGGGAAGGGTGTGACATGAATATACAGAGATATTAAAGAAAAGAAAATATGCAAAATACCTACAATTATTTGATTACATTTGGTAGAACAAATAAGCAATCCAACTTTCAGATAGGAAAGTTAAATGTTTGTGTCTTGAAAGCAACCCCAATTGCCGTGGAGTCAATTCAGACTCATAGCGACCCTATAAGACAGAGTAGAACTGTCCTGTAGGGTTTTCAAGGCTGTAATCTTTATGGAAGCAGACTGCCACATCTTTCCCCCGCAGAGCAGCTGGTGAGTTCAAACTGCTGATCTTTCACTTAGCAGCTGAGCTGTTTAACTATTGTGCCATCAGGGCTCCTCTTAAAAGGATAGGTTGTTTTTCAGCTTTCAGTCAAAGACATCAGTGATCTCACAATGTTAAAACTTTAGCTAAACTTACTTATTGGCAAGAGCTCCGATGAACATGCCAGTAGATAGATTTCTCTGGGCTTTGAAAGACAAAAGAAAGTCCGAGGACACTTTGTCCTTTATCTGAAGGACATTACAAATTGTACAGTGTGTTCCTTGACATTTTACTGAGGCATTTGTTCCCTCTTCAATTAGGAATACAACCAATTGCTTCTCTAGTTCAATTTCCTGTAGTATACTTGGTTTTCATTAGAAATAATGGAAAGTCTCCTGAAGCTTGACTCCTCTTGGCTTAATGGATTTAATATGATCATAATGTGAGAGGCATAGCATTCTTAAAGGCAACCTTCCAAGGTGGTGCATTTTCTTTGGGACACAGTGTTTTGACAAAGAATATTTTTGGAAATTTCTCATTGACATTTTCTTTTAGCCTGTAAAAGTCTGAGACTAATAGGGTTGAAAATTGTTGCTGTTGTTAGGTGCTGTCAAGTAGGTTCTGACTCATAGCGATGGTATGTACAAAAGAATGAAACACTGCCTGGTTCTGGGCCATACTCACAATTGTTGATATGTTCAAGCCAGTTGTTGCAGCCACTGTGTCAGTCTATCTCGTTGAAAGCCTTCCTCTTGTTTGCTGACCCTCTACTTTACCTAGCATGATGTCCTTCTCCAGAGGCTGGTCCTTCTTGATAACATGTCAAAAGTATGTAAGACGAAGTAGGCTCCTTAATTGAACACCAAATTCAGCCAGGCTAAATTGGTACTTAGAGAAGTTCCTACTTCAGCCTATCATCAAACTTGGTTGAATATTATTGCCATCTTGGGTCAAAAACAGTCTTCTTGACAATATCAGAGCCTTGTTATGACCATGGATTATATTCAAAATGTATACTCTGGATTCCCTTTGATTCACATGATGCAGCACCTGGGTATTAATTGAGCACCTGTCATATCTACCTTTATTCAAAAATTCATTCAACTGGTTTAAAAAAATATGCCTATTCTTTTTCTTTCTTTAGGCCCAGCTTATAGAAACTCTCCCACCCAGAGACTCTCGGCAAGTCTATTTGATGGTATTGAAACAGCAAAATCAATTCTAACAATCAAAATGGTGTCTCCCTAACAGTTTCTATCAGCAGGACTCTAGCGTGTCAGACTCTCGTATTTCTCTCTTTGGGAATGTTACTTTAGATGGTTAATTGGAGCAACTTATTGTTACAACAGCTTTGAAGGGTAATTCTCAACAGGATTCTTCCATCTAAAATATAGAAGGATTACATTGCTATTTTAAAGCATTTACTGGAAAGTCATTGAAGGATCATTCAAGAAAAAAATCTACACAATATTGCCCACTATTGTAATCTTAACTGTCCCAATAGATCTTTAGATATGCTCAGAAACAGGGCACAGAATCACTGATATGAGACAGCTCAGAAATCGCGCTCACAAGCCCTACTGATATTTTCTCTCTAATAATTTCAGTGTAGACCCTATAATTGCCTCTACATATGTTGTTGTTGTTAGTTGCCATGGAGTCCACTCATGGTGATCTCCTGTGTGCAGAGTAGATCTGCTCCATAGGGTTTTCAAGGCCATGAGTTGTTTAAAGCAGATTGTCAGGCCTGTCTTCTGAGGCACCTCTCAGTGGGTACAAGCTGTTAACCTTTCAGTTCGTAGTCAAGAGCTAAACTGTTTGCACCACCTAGGTCCGTGGTTCTGCACATAGGACATTTTGGAATAACTTTATTCTTCCTTATGTATCCCTTTGAAGAAGAGGAGTAGATGTTCCCTCTGATACCACACAAATTATATATGAAAATTAGCCTCAAGAAGTTGACTTGGTTTAGGATTGTATTTTCATTTGAATTGAGAATGCCTAGAGCCCCTTGGGGTGCAATGGTTAAGGGCTGGAATACTAACAGAAGGTTGGTGGTTCAAACTCATCCAGAAGTGTCTTGAAAGTAAGGCCTGGTGATCTGCTTCCAAAGGGTCACAGCCTTAAAAACCCTATGGCGCAGTTCTACTCTGCACACATGGGGTCAACGACTAACAACAACAAGCCTTAATCTACACATAGCATTTTTTGTTTTACTTGAAAAGCACTGTTTAACAATCATCATAACAAGAGATCTATCGTTTAGGTTCTCAGAATATAGACTTAAAGTCTAGATTAAAATTTTACAGTTTTTTCTTGCCTCTCTACCTTATTAACTGGGCTACAATCTCTCACAATAGTGTTGTCATTGTTGTTAGCTGCCCTTGAGTCGGTTCCTATTCATAGTGACCCTATGTACAACAGAACGAAATATTGCCCACTCCTGCACCATCCTCATGATCATTGCTATGTTTAGCCCATTTTTGCAGCCACTGTATCAATCTATCTCTTTGAAGGTCTTCCTCTTTTTCACTGACCCTCTACTTTTCCAAGCATGGTGTCCTTCTCCAGGGACTGGTCTCTCCTGATAACATGTCCAAAGTATGTGAAACAAAGTCTGGCCATCCTCGCTTCTAAGGACCGTTTTGGCTGTACTTACTACAAGACAGATTAGTTCATTCTTCTGGCAGTCCATGGTATATTCAATATTCTTCACAAACACCATAATTCAAAGGCACCAATTCTTCTTTGGTCTTTCTTATTCATTGTCCAGATTTCGCATGCATACGAGGTGATTGAAAATACCATGGCTTGGGTCAGGCCCACCTGAGTTCTTAAAGTGACATATTTGCTTTTTAGCACTTTAAAGAGGTCTTTTGCAGCAGATTTGCCCAATGCAATGTGTCATTTTATTTCTTGACTGCTGCTTCCATGGAGGTTGTTTATGGATCTAAGTAAAAAGAAATCCTTGAAAACATCAATCTTTTCTCCGTTTATCATGATGTTGCTTATTGGTTCAGTTTTTTTTTTGTTTGTTTGTTTTTTGGATTTTTGTTTTCTTTATGTTGAGGTATAATCCATAATGAAGGCAATAGTCTTTTATTTTCATCAGTAAGTGCTTCAAGTCCTCTTCACTTTCAGCAAGCAAGGTTGTGTCATCTGCATAACGCAGGTTGTTAATAAGTCTTCCGCCAATACTGATATCCCGTTATTCTTCATATAGTCCAGCTTCTAGGATTATTTGCTCAGCATACAGATTGAATAAGTATAGTAAAAGGATACAACCCTGACACACACATTTCCTGATTTTAAACCATTGTTCTGCTGGAACAACTGCCTCTTGGTCTACGTACAGGTTCCCCATGATCACAGTTAAGTGTTCTGGAATTCCTATTCTTTGCAATGTTATCCATAGTTTGTTATTATTCACACAGTCAAATCCCTTTGCATAGTCAATTAAACAAGGTAAGCAACTTTCTGGTGGTCTCTGCTTTCAACCAAGATCCATCTGACATCAGCAAATGTTATCTCTTGTACCATGCCCTATTCTGAATCTGTCTTGAATTTCTGGAAGCTCCTTGTAAATATACTGCAGCAATCTTTTTTGAATTATCTTCAGAAAAATTTTACTTGTGCAAAAATATTGTACACACAATAATAAATGAGCACATTTTTGAATGCTAGATTTTTTTGGTGATAGTTCGTTTTTTTAAATCAGATTTTAGTAGTATGTACATATGCCAATAGCTCAATCTTTTCATAATAGTGAGCTAAGTTTTCTTCAGAATGTTGTGAATTATATGACTTTCTAATTAAAAGTGTTATTGCATTTTAAGAATTCACCATAGGCCAGAATAGAAGGACCTTGATAGAATGGGTGAAAAATTTGGAAAAGAACCTAAAATTTCTAAAAAAAAAAAAAAAAACAGACCTACTGGACTGGTTGAGATTAGAGGACTCCCTGAGATACTATTCAGACCTTGAACTGAAACTAACTCTTGAGGTATCCTTGTAGCTAAATAACAAATTGGCTTAAAAAAAAATGAATATCACCCATAAGTACAATCCTCTTTTAAAAAATCACCTATATAAGACCAAACGTCAGCAATTACCGTAAAATGAAGATGAGAGGAGTTCCGGCAAAAAGGCGCTCTAGGCAGAAGCACCACGCCATTCCTCCAGAGCAAAGATCCGAAAAACTAAGCCGAACAGAGAATACAACAATCCTGAAACCCTAAAACATCCGATGAAGAGATAAAGAACTCAGCCAAGCACCAAATGGAGTGAGAAAACTGAAAGAGAACGGACAGCGAGAAGAGATTCGTGCAGAGGTCCCCTACCAACTAAAACAGTGCAGATCCGCCATCTTGGACTCCTATCAGAGACCAGCAAACGGGGGTATGAGAAAGCAGCTTCATGGAGCTTCCAGCGGAAGACAAAACAACTGGTAATTCGTAATATATGCTTTCCCACCCCCCACCTCTTCATCACCCTGACTAGGCCTCCTCTGCTTCCCACAGCCACAATCTCTTGACCAGGAATCACCGGCTGCTTGGATTCTACACACCTGAATGGGCCGGCTCTCTGAGTGCCATCTGCTGGCTGCTGGAGTTGCTTTTTTCTGCTTCTTTTGATTTCTTCCTTATCTCTCACCACCTCCCCTTCCTTTCGCTCAAATACCTAGCTCCGTGCTCCATCTTTGCTTTTTCCTGAGGGGCAGCAGAGCTCTGGTAAATTGTGATATATGCTTTCCCACTCCCTACCTTTCTTCACCCACGCACGGCCCCCTCTGCTTCCCGTGGACATGGTCTCTTGTCCGAGAAACACCAGACCGCACGAGCTGGCTCTCAGAGTGCCATTTGTTGGCTGCTAGTGTTACTTTGTTTTCTGCTTCTTTTGATTTCTTCCTTACCTCTCACCACCTACCCCTCCTTTCGCTCAAAGGTGGCTCCATGCGCCACCTTTGCTACTTCCTGAGGGGCTGTTGAGCTCCGTTCAAGTGTGGAGCTGCTTCCCGGTCTGGGCTACTGCACTGGTGGGATCCCGGGGCTTTTGATTGTTTGTTTGTTTTGAATTGTTTGATTGTTTTCTTTTCCTTTTCTTGAGTTGGGAGTACTTTCTGGCCAGGCTGTGCTGCGTGGCAACGAGACTTACTGTTGGCTTGCACAGACGTGCATAGGGAACCCTGAGAGCATTTCTTTTTTTGTTGGTTATTTTTTTCTGTTCTTTTGGGGGGCATTTCTTGTTCTTTTTTTTAGATTTATTTTGTTTTCTTTTCCCTCTTTTCCCCTTTTTTTCTTTCTTCATTCCTCAGTTTCTTGTCTCTTTATATATTCCCTCTCTTTCTGTTCCCTGAATACCTGGTGTTGTATACCTCTATGCCTTCTAGCCAGGCTGTACTGCAACACTGGAGAGCGAATTACCCAGACCTCATAGCTGCACCAGTGGGATCCCTGGGAACTTTGTGGTTCTTTAAACTTTCCGATTTTTATTTATTCATTCTTTTCTTTTCTTCCTCTTCCCCTTTCTGTTTCTCTCCATTTCATAGTCTCTCATCTCTCCATTCCAGTGGCAAGCTCCCCTAGCATTCTTTTTTGTTTGTTTGTATGTTTTTGGCTCCTGTTCCTCTCTCCACTCTCCCATATCCATTTTAGATCCACACATAACAATCTCCCCCTGCATCCTGCCTACCTGCACCATGCGCTTGACATCACACCACCAAGCAGCACACTCATGGCCTACTGGAACCTGCCCTGCACTGATTACCAACCTGCTCTGGTGGCTGAAGTAAGTGCCACAAACAACCCATCCCAGTAACTCCTCTTCAGCTAGACCTGCCCGGACATACCATGTCTGAGTGAATGACCCTGCAAATTGGAGAAGGAGGCGAAAAGTATTGTGCTCACAGATGCGCAAATAACAAAGAACACACAGTCCACCTGCTCAGATATAGTCAAAATTTAAAAAAAAAGGCGACGAAACAAACGAATCTACAATCAATAAATGAGAAAAATAACTACTGAATGCCCCAAAGACAGCAGACGATATAAAAACATTTACAAAAACAGGACAGGATGGTTCAAGTAATCCTCCAAAATAAAACACCAGATGACTCTCCAGTGGAAAAAAATGCAATAGAACTACCTGATAGGGAATTCAAATCTCTAATACTTGAAATTCTCCAACAACTGAGGCAAAAAGCTGACAAACAAGAGGAAAAAATAGACAAATACATGGAAAATACAGACAAAAAATTGGAAGAATTCAGGAAAGTAATGCAGGAACAAAATGCAAAAATAAATTCACAACTAGAAATTATACAAAGACAACAATTAGAATCAAAAAGATAAACAAGAAAATTTAAGAAATGGACGGTGTCATAGAAGGGGTGAGAAGCAGATTTGAAATGGTGGAAGAAAGGATCAGTGGAATTGAAGACAAACACTTGGATACAAATCTGTTTCAGGAAAACTCAGAGAAAAGAACAAAGGAAAATTAAGAGACCCTGAGAATTATGTGGGATACAATCAAAAGCAAAAATTTGTGAGTGATTGGATTCCAGAACAGTGGGAGAAAACAGAAAACACAGAGGATCATTGAAGAACTGCTGACAGAAAACTTCCCCAATACTATGAAAGATGAAAACCTGGCCATCCAAGAAGCTCAACGAACCCCATATAGGAGAGACCCTAAAAGAAAATCACCAAGGCATATCATATTCACAGTCACCAAAACCAAAGACAAACAAAGAATACTGAGAGCAGTTCATGAAAAACAAGAAGTCAAATACAGAGGAGAAACAATAAGACTAAGCTCAGATTATTCGGCAGAAACCATGCAGACAAGAAGGCAATGGGATGACATTTATAAAATCTTGAAAGAAAATAATTGCCAGCCAAGAACGATAAATCCAGGAAAATTCTCATTCAAATTTGATGGTGAAATTAAGTCATTTTGAGATAAACACAAATCAAGGGAAAATGTAAAAGTAAAACCAAACTTACAGGAATTATTAAAAGGAGTTCTTTGATCTCAGGACAAACAGTTTAAGCTCACAGGCAGAATCTAGCATTCAGGATTGTACCAGCCAGATACCAATCTAGGAAATGAACTCTCGAGGACTATTCAAAACCAAGAGAAATACAACAAAGAGTCAGAGCAGTTAATCAGTAAATGACAACAACATCAAATCAATAAAAGAGGGAATAAACAGCGTAAGTATACAACCTTCTAATGGAGAGGAAGGCAAGGCGATACCAAGTAATGTTATATTGCTTCAAACTTAGAAAGGTAAGGGTAAAATTCATGGTAACCACAAAGAACATGAACAAACATACCAATAAAATAAGAGGAAAAACATAAAGTCTCAGCAAAAACTAAACCTACAAAAACAAAAGAAATGAAAAAAAAAACCACAAACAAAAGTAACTCAGCAGAAGAGAGTAAGAAGAACAAAGAAAACGTCAGTGCCACAAAAAAAAAGCACTACAAAATGAAAGCAACATACTCACACCTATCAATAATTACACTGAATGTAAATGGACTCAATGCACAGAGAGACAGAGAGTGACAGAATGGATAAGAAAACAGGATCCATCAATATGCTGTCTACAAGAGACATACCTTAGAAACAAAGATGTGAATTCATTAAAAGTCAAAGGTTGGAAAAAATATATCAAGCTAACAACTACCAAAAAAGAGGAGGAGTGGCAATTCTAATCTCAGATAAAATAGACATTAAAACGAAATCTACCATAAATGACAAAGAAGGACACTATATAATGATTAAGGGGATGATCCATCACGAAGACGTAACCATAATAAATATCTACGCACCCAATGACAGGGCCCCAAAATACATAAAACAAACCCTAACAACACTGAAAAGAGAAATTGACAGTTACATGATAATATAGGAGACTTCAACACACCACTCTCAGTAAAGGACAGAACAACTAAGAAGAAACTCAGCAAAGATACAGAAGACCTAAAGGGAACAATCAGTCAAGTTGTCCTCATAGACATATATAGAACACTCCATCCAACTGCTGCAAAGTACACATTCTTTTGCAATGCACATAGAACGTCTGCAGAATAGACCACATCTTAGGCTACAGAGCAATCCTCAACAAGATCCAAAACGTTGAGATAATTCAAAGTATCTTCTCTGACCACAATGCCATCAAGGTAGAAATTAACAATAGAAAGAGCAAGGGAAAAAAATCAATTACATGGAAACTGAATAATACCCTGCTTACACATCACTGGGTAATAGAAGAAATCAGGGATGGAATCAAAAAATTCCTAGAATCAAATGATAATGAAAACACATCATACCAAAATCTTTGGGAAACAGCAAAGGCAGTCCTCAGAGGACAATCTATAGCAATAGATGCACATATCAAAAAAGAAGAAAGGGACAAACTCAAAACATTAACTACAGATCTCAATCAAGTAGAAAGAGAACAGCAAAAAAAGCCCACAACCAACGGAAGAAAGGAAATAGTAAAGATCAGAGCAGAAATAAATGAAATAGAGAAGAGAAAAACAATAGAAATAATCAACAAAACCAAAAGTTGGTTCTTTGAAAGAAATCAACAAAATCAACAAACCACTGGCCAGACTGACAAAAGAAAAACAGGAGAGGACACAAATAACCCAAATAAGAAATGAAATGGGGGACATTACAACAGACCCAACTGAAATAAAAAGGAGTATAACAAAATATTATGAAAAAGTATACTCCAACAAATTTGAAAACCTAGAGAAAATGGATAAATTTCCAGAAACACATGGCCTACCCAAACTACAACAAAGTCATGTTGAAAATCTGAACATACCCATAACAAGAGAAGAGATTGAAAAGGTAATAAAAAAAACTCCCAACCAAAAAAAGCCCTGGCCCAGATGGCTTCACTGGAGAATTCTACAAAACATTTTCAGAAGAGCTTGTACCAGTACTACTCAAGCTATTTCAGAGCATAGAGGAGGAAGCAACACTTCCAAATTCCTTCTATGAAGCCAGCATAATGCTGATACCAAAACCAGGCAAAGACGTCAAAAAAAAAAAAAAAGAAAATTCAGACCAATATCTCTCATGAATATCGATGCAAAAATTCTTAACAAAATTATAGTCCATAGAATTCAGCATCATATCAATAAAATAATACACCATGACCAAGTAGGATTCATACGAGGTATGCAAGGATGTTTCAACATTAGAAAATCAATCAATGTAATCCACCAGATAAATAAAAGGACAGAAAAGAATCACATGATCATCTCAATTGACATAGAAAAGGCATTTGACAAAGTCCAACACCCACTCCTGATAAAAACTCTCAATAAAATAGGTATAGAAGGGAAATTTCTCAACATAATAAAGGGCATCTATGCAAAACCAACAGTCAAGATCATTCTTAATGGAGAGAGGCTGAAAACATTCCCCTTAGAAACAGGAACACCACAAGGATGCCCTTTATCACCACTCCTATTGAACATTGTGCTGGAAGTTCTAGCTAGAGCAATAAGACAAGAAAAAGAAATAAAGGGCATCCAAATTGGTAATGAAGAAGTTAAACTGTCCCTGTTTGCAGATGATATGATACTGTACATAGAAAACCCTAAAGACTCCATGAGAAATCTACTGGAACTAATAGAAAGATTCAGCAGAGTAGCAGGATAAAAGATAAACATTCAAAAGTCAGTTGGATTCCTATACACCAGTAAGGAGAACGATGAAAAGGAAATCAGGAAAACAATACCATTTATAATAGCTCCTAAAAAGATAAAATACTTTGGAATAAATCCAACCAGGGATGTAAAAGACCTATACAAAGAAAACTATAAAACAGTACTGCAAGAAACCCAAAGGGATCTACATAAATGGAAAAACATACCATGCTCATGGATAGGTAGACTCAACATTGTGAAAATGACAATTCTACCCAAAGCAATTTACAAATACAATGCAATCCCGATCCAAATACCAACAACATTCTTGAAAGAGATGGAAAAGCTAATCATTAACTTTATAAGGAAAGGGAAGAAGCCCCAAATAAGTAAAGCACCACTGAAGAAGAATAAAGTTGGAGGACTCACATTACCTGACTTCAGAACCTACTATACAGCTACAGTAGTCAAAACAGCCTGGTACTGGTACAACGACAGATACATTGACCAATGGAACAGAATTGAGAACCCAGATGTAAATCCATCTACCTACGGTCACCTGATCTTTGACAAGGGCCCAAAGTCCATCAAATGAGGAAAAGACAGTCTTTTTAACAAATGGTGCTGGCAAAACTGTATATCCATCTTCAAAAAAATTAAACAGAAGCCATACCTTACGCCGTATATAAAAACTACTTCAAAATGGATCAAAAACCTGAATATAAAGCTTAAAACTATAAACTTCATGGAAGAAAAAATAATACCAACACTTCAGGCCTTAATACACGGCACTAACAGGATAGAAACCATAACCATCAATGCACAAACCCCAATAGATAAGCTAGATAACTGGGATCTTCTAAAAATCAAACACCTTTGCTCTTCAAACGACTTCAGCAAAAGAGTCAAAAGAGAACCTACAGACTGGGAAAAAATTATTGGACAGTACAAATCAGACAAAGGTCTAATCTCCATAATCTACAAGAACATCCAACACCTCTACAACAAAAAGACAAATAATCCTATTAAAAAATGGGCAAAGGAAATGAACAGACACTTCACCAAAGAAGACATCCAAATGGCCAACAGATACATGAGGAAATGCTCGCGATCACTAGCCATTAGAGAAATGCAAATTAAAACCACAATGAGATACCATCTCACCACGGCATTACTGGCACGAATCAAAAACCCTGGAAATAACAAATGTTGCAGGGTCTGCTGGGAGATTGGAACTCTTATGCACTGCTGGTGGGAATGCAAACTGATACAACCATTTTGGAAAATGATATGGCGCTTCCTCAGAAAGCTAGAAATAGACATACCATTCGATCCAAAAATCCCACTCCCCCGAATATACCCTAGAGAAATAAGAGTCGTCACCCGAATAGACATATGCACACCTATGTTCATGGCAGCATTGTTCACAATAACTAAAGGATGGAAACAACCTAGATGCTTTCAACAGATGAATGGATACACAAACTATGGTACATACACACAATGGAGTATTATGCAACAAGAAAGAACAACAATGAATCTGTGAACCATCTCATAACATGGATGAAACTGGAGGACATTATGCTGAGAGAAATAAGTCAATCACAAAAGGACAAATATTATATGAGACCTCGATTGTAAAAACCCATGAAAAAGTTCACATACAAAATGTAACAATCTTTGTTGGTTACCAGAGTTGGGAGGGGTGGAGGGGGAATACTAAATAAGCAATAGTTAAGTGGTATCTTGTGTGAAGGGTGAGACAGTACACAATACAGGGGAAACTAGCACAACTTCTATAAGGCAAGGTCATAGAAGCCCCATAGACACATCCAAACTCCTTGAGGAACTGAATTGCTGGCCGCAGGGCTGTGGGGAGCACGGTCTTGGGGAGCATCTAGCTCAATTGGCACAACACAGCTTATAAAGACAGTGCTCTACATTCTACCTTGGTGAGTAGTGTCTGGGTTCTTAAAAGCCTGTAAGCAGCCATCTAAGTTACTCCACTGGTCTCATCCCTTCGGGAGCAAGGGAGAATGAAGAGAACAGGATACAAGGAAAAGATTAGTCCAGACGACTAATTGTCCACAGCTACCAAGTCCTCCACCAGACTGAGTCCAGTACAGCTAGATGGTGCCCGGCTACCACCACTGACTGCTCTGACCAGGATCACAACAGAGGGTTCTGGACAGACCTGGAGAAGGATGTAGAACATAATTCTAACTCACAAAAAAAGACCAGATTTACTTGCCTAAAGGAGACTGGAGAAACCCCAAGAGTATGGCCCCCAGACACCCTTGTAGCTCAGTGGTGAAGTTATCTTGAGGTTCACCATTCAGCCTGGGAGTGGACAGCCCCATAATACCAAATGAGACTAACGGGTTACAGTAGTCCAGTGACAAGGGCCAGAAGGCAGAAGGGGACAAGGAAGCTGGTGATAGGGAACCCAAGGTTGGGTAAGGATATTGTTGATGTGTTGTGAGATTGTTAACCATTGTCATAGGGCAACATTTGTAGTAACTGTTAAATGAGAAACTATTTTGTTCTGTAAGCCTTCATCTTAAGTGCGAATAACAGCACAACTGGAAGAGCGCAGTCAATGTCACTGAATTGAGTATGTAGAAATTTTTGAAACGGTGTATCTTTGGCTATGTGTACTTTCACCAAAAATAAATGTTTAGAAGTTAGAGGGTTGACATGTTTTGGGGTTCTTAACCAATGTCATAAAACAATATGTGTACTACCGTTTCATGAGAAACTATTTGTTCTGTAAACCTTCACCTGAAGTACAATAGAAAGAAAAAAAAAATGAAGATGAGAATGTAAAGGCACAGGGAAACTAGATTAATGGAAACAGAACAAGCAGAACAGAAATAATGGGAATGTTCATGCTCTATGAAGAATGTAACCAATATCGCTGAACAAATTGTGTAGAAATTGTTAAATGGAAACTTAAACTGCTGTGTAAACCTTCACTGAAAACATAGTAAAATACTATTAACAAAAAATATAAACAAATGAAAGAAAGAATGGACCAAAATTTTTATGATTCATATAACCAGGTGACTTGATTATGTCACTAACTTCTATGGGTCTCACTTGCCTCATTTATAAAAGGAAGATACCCCCTACGCTGTTGCTGAGTCTATTTCGACTCATGGAGACCCCAGATGGTTCAGAGTAGAACTGCTCAGTAGGCTTTTCTTGGTCTTTACGGAAGCAGATCAGCAGGACTTTCTTTGGCAGCACTACTGGGTGCTTTTGAACAGCTAACTTTTAACTAAATAGTCGAGTGGAAACCCTTTGTACCACCCACGGATCTAAAAAGGAAGATAAGTATTATTTTACCCGTTTAAAAGACTAGATGAATTTTTAAAAATCATTTGCTACTTTATTCACTTGTATAAGATGGCAGAGTAAAGGCAATTTTGCTCTACCCTGCTCCTTCAAAACCTGCCAATAACAGCAGTAAGAATGAAAGAAAAAAAAAACAAGGATAATAACCTCTAGCTTCAATAAAACAAATAAATGACTGCAATTCTAAATCATAATCAGGAAGCATAACTGCTTAAGTACCAAGAATTCTGGATCAGACTGAGGGAGTTTTCTGAGCGCCTAAACAGCATTTCCACAAAAGTACATTGTCAGCTTTCCATTCTAATTCCATCTTTTACCTTACTTTCTCTTTTTTGAATTCATTTAAGCCCTTTCTAAAGGAGTTCACATTATGTATGGTTTATTTGAGAAACTAGAGAACCATTTCTCTGTATTCTTGAAATGTTGTTCTGGGTAATTTATCTAGAACTGCGTGTTTTCTTTTTAAATTTTTCTTAGAGTCTTTTACTTTACAGTATCTATGTGCATGTCCAGTGGGGGTTCTTTTCTAATAATTCATCATATTTGAATGGGACTGGTCTTTTTGCTGAATAATAGGATGAGGAAGCAGGACGAGACACAGAGAAGTCTTTAATCTCCCTTGGGTGTTGTTTCCAGAAGCCCCTCTCACCAAGTACGTTATTTTCTTTATCCTTGGTGATGTTGCCCTTCAGTTTTCTGTATTCTAGAGATAGGTGGTGCTCACAGCAAGTCCTCTTCAGTTACAAGTTTCCAGGGTAGTGATAGGAGAATTGTTCCTTTCTGCTCCCTTCTTCACCCGACTCTTTCTATGGCAGTCTCCTTTGGCTAAGAGGCTGGGTGGTAAATAATAACATTAAAATGTCATTGTGATAGCTTTGCCTTCAGCTCCATTTCCCATGTAGTTTTTTTTTTTTAATTTTTTTTAATTGTACTATAGGTGAAGGTTTACAGAACAAATAGTGTCTCATTAAACAGTCAGTACACATATTGTTTTATGACATTGGTTAACCTCCCCACAACATGTCAACACTCTCCCTTCTCAACCCTGGAGGACCTTTTTTCTTTTTGGTGAAAATATACATAGCCAAAGATACACCATTTCAAAAATTTCTACATGTACAATTCAGTGACATCGATTACATTCTTCCAGTTGTGCTGCTATTCTCACTATCATTTTACAAATTATTTCATCACCATTATCTTCAACTCACTATCCCCTAGACTTCCCATCAAACCTTTTGAGTTGCTTTGTCAATTTTATCTCACATAGATAATTCTTTTCTTTTTTGTACTTTAGATGAAGGTTTACAGAACAAAATAGTTTCTCATTAAACAAGTAGTACACGTATTGTTTTATGACAATGGTAAACAACCCCATGACATGTCAACACTGTCCCTTCTCAATCTTGGGTTCCCTATCACCAGCTTTCCTGTCCCCTCCTGCCTTCTAGTCCTTGTCCCTGGACTGCTGTGCTTCATTCGTCCCGTTTTGTTTTATGGGGCTGTCCAATCCTGGGCTGAACGGTAAACCTCGGGAGTGACTTCACCGCTGAGCTAAAAGGGTGTCTGGGCGCTATACTCTCAGGGTTTCTCCAGTCTGTCAGGCCAGTAAATCTGGTCTTTTTTTGTGTGTGATACAATTTTGTTCTACATCCTTCTCCAGCTCTGTCCAGAACCCTCTGCTGTGATCCTGGTCAGAGCAGTCAGTGGTGGTAGCCGGGCACCATCCTGCTGTACTGGACTCAGTCTGGTGGAGGCCTTAGTAGCTGTGGTCCAGTAAGCCTTTGAACTAATCTTTTCCTTGTATCCTGTTCTCTTCATTCTCCTTTGTTCCCGAAGGGGTGAGACCAGTGGAGTATCTTAGACGGCTGCTCACAGGCTTTTAAGACCCCAGACGCTACTCACCAAGGTAGAATGTAGAACATTGTCTTTATAAACTATGTTATGCCAATTGAGCTAGATATTCGCTGAGACCATGGTCCCACAGCCCTCCACCCAGCAATTCTGTCCCTCAGGGAGTTTGGATGTGTCCATGGAGCTTCCATGACCTTTCCTTGTACAAGTTGTGCTGGCTTCCCCATTATTGTGTACTGTCTTACCCTTCACCAATGTAGCCACTTATTCTATTGTCTGTTTAGTTTCCCTTCCCCACCCCTCTCATCCCTCATAACCAACACAGATTGCTTCTTTTTGTGTGTAGACTTTTTCATGAGTTTTTACAGTAGAGGTCTCATACACTATTTGTCCTTTTGTGATTGATTTATTTCAGTCAGCATAATGTCCTCCAGTTTCATCCATGTTATAAGATGCTTCACAGATTCATCGCTGTTCTTTATCATTGCGTAATACTCCATTGTGCATACGTACCATAGTTTGTTTATCCATTTATCTGTCGAAGGGGATCTATGTTGTTTCCATCATTTTGCTATTGTGAACAAGGCTGTAATGAACATGGGTGTGCATATGTTTATCCGTGTGACTGCTCTTATTTCTCTAGGATATATTCCTAGGAGTGGGATTGCTGGATAGTACGGTATTTCCTTTTCTAACTTTCTAAGGAAGCGCCATATCATTTCCAAAAATGGTTGTATCATTATGCATTCCCACCAGCAGTGCATAAGAGTTCTGATCATCCTGCAGACTCTGCAACATTTGTTATTTCCAGGGTTTTTGATTCGTGCCAGTAATGCCGGGGTGAGATGGTATCTCGTTGTGGTTTTAATTTAGATTTCTCTGATGGCTAGTGATCGAGAGCATTTCCTCATGTGTTTGTTGGCCGCTCTAATGTCTTCTTTGGTGAAGTGACTGTTCATTTCCTTTGCCCATTTTTTAATTGGATTATTTATCTTTTTGTTGTAGAGGTGTTGGATTTTCTTGCAGATTTTAGAGATTAAACCTTTGTCTGACTTGTAATGTCCAAAAATTTTTTCCCAGTCTGTAGGTTCTTTTTTTAGTCTTTTGGTGAATTCTTTTGATGAGCATAAGTGTTTAATTTTTAGAAGATCTCAGTTATCTAGCTTATCTTCTGGAGTTTGTGTGTTGTTGGTTATGGTTTGTATCCTGTTAATGCTGTGTATTAGGGCCTCTAGCATTGATCCTATTTTTCTTCTATGAACTTTGTAGTTTTTGGCTTTATATTTAGGTGTTTGATCCATTTTTAATTAGTTTTGTATATGGTGTGAGGTATGGGTCCTCCCGTGTAGTTTTTTGAGGGACTTTTTTATTATGGGAAACTTAAAAAATAAGAGTATAGATAATAGCATAATGAACCCTACCCATCACTCAGTATCAGTAATTATTCACATTGTGTTATTCTTGTTTCATTTACCCCCTACTTTTGTTTATTACAGTATTTTATAGCAATTCATTTCACTTGTAAATACTTCAGTATGTATCTTTAGCAGACAAAGATTTTTAGCATATCCATAATACTATTATCACATCCAACAACATTAAAGATAATTTCTCAATGCCTTCTAACACCCAGTCTATGTTCCCTTGTCGCAAAAATGATTTTTAAGTTGTTTTATTTAAATGAGTATCTAGGCAACATCCACATATTGCATTTGGTTGATATGTCTTTTAAATCTCTTTAAATCTATAACAGATCACCTTCTCTTTCTTCCATACCATTTACTAGTTGAAGAAATTGAGTCATTTGCCCTGTAGAATTTCCCACATTCTGGATTTGATTAATTGCATCCTCAAGTGCCTTTATTTCTCTTATTGCATGTGTAGTGGTAGTTAGATCCATAAACTTGATTGGACTTGTGGTTCATTTTATTTTTCTTTGCTATTCTAGGATATACTATTGATGAGTCTTTCCAAGGTAAATCCCCATTTTTCTTATGTCCTGTCCATACTGTAGACCACCAAATTATAAACAAACTGTAACAAAGTATTTGAGAAGGTGTGAAAAGATGCAATTGAAGAAATTTCCTAGAAAGTAGGAAAAAGACTAAGAGATTGAAAATAATGAAAATTAATATTTGAAGATTAATTCAGGATGTCCAACATCCAACTAATGGTAGTTTCAGGAAAAGAAAAGACAGAAAAATGGAGGAGAAGAAATTATCAAAGAATTCACTCAGCACACTGAATGAAAAAAATTCACGCACAATGCCTTATCACCATGATACTGGAGAACACAAAAAACTGTCAATGCCCTTCAGTCAAAGATCACCAGGAACATTCCTATAGTTTTACAAGTTGGGTTTATTAGTCATTGCACTAAGGGAGAACACAAACAATAGAGAACTGTAAGAGGGTGTTATAAAGCACCTATCATAGGATTTGGGCTTTGGTTGGAAAAAACAGGGGGAAAGGAAGCTACTAAAGAAGTAGAGGGGGCTTGCTTTGAATTGGTTGCTATCCAAAAGTAATTCTATGATTAGATATCTCAATAAATCTTATCTATAGAGAGGACAGAGTAGAGTGAGGATAAAGCTATGATTTGTAAAGAAGTAATAGTAACTAATTTAGTGAGACAGGGGACTGTTTGGTGTTTTATGGGTTCCACAGTGACCTTGTCTGAAGTAGACAGTCTATGAGATTGTTTATGTCTAACAGGAGAACAATATGACTTAGATATAAGTATTGGGCTAGTTTGTAAAATATTGAGGCCTAGTTGTGAAGTCAGGTCTGTTCCTGGATCTAAGGAGCCACTTTTTTTCTCTCATTTTCCTCTTTGGGCCAAGGGCAAATGAAGTCTGGACACAATACATTATTTCATAATATTCATATCTTCACCATTGCCAAGATTCTGCTCATTAAGATCAGAGGAATATCCACTGAAGGTAGTAGCAGTCTGTAGTTGATCCAAGGTTAATTTTTCCTCCTCCTCCTGTTGTCAGATGAGTTTTTGAACCACTTGACATGACAATGGCTGCACAGTAGCATTTAAGACTCTGGACAGGATATAGTGTTCAATTATAGCACACGCAATTATCAGAAATAAAGCCAGGAGACTAGATTATGAAATGGAGGCCATTAAAACATGTCCCAGATTCCAGCCGGCTGGCTCTGTTTTAGAGAATCGTGTGCCTTTTTTCATTTGCCCTAATCACAGACTCCTTTATCTGTAGTATATAGTATTTATATAGGTGCAACAAGAAGTATTTGTTATAGCACAAACTCCCTCTTACTAGCTATTATTTTTGTTAGTGGGGTCAGGTATAGGATGACAGGTCCAGAAGTCAGTTAAATTCAAGGAAGTATCCATAGTCTGGAAAAACATATAAGAGAGTTTTGTTTTTCCTTAAGTGGTAAAAGGAGACAATAAGGAGTCAGAAATAATAGGATTTAAGATAAGAGAGATCTTGTTAGTGTTTTAGAGAGTGTCATAGCGGAATAATAGGAAAGATTAGTAGTAAATGGGCAAGAAAGAGTATTCAAGAATCAGAAAATTAATATTGTTCTGTAGTCTTAGGTTGAAACAGTCCACTTCTGAGGCCAGCTACTTTTTCTGTCATCTCAGGTGAAAGGTGTCCACCTCAGAAGTCGTGGCTTCTGGATGATTCCTATGAATTCTCAGTTTAAGTTCTTCAGATTGCAATGGATGTGCAACAGTCAGGATGAAGTGTTGTATCTTTTCAGTTGGGAAACATGAATCCAAGGATAAATACTTTGAAAGATTACTGCTGTGTCAGGTGTTGAGGTACCTGATAAGGTGTTTATTTTGTGGAGACTCAAAGGCAGTTTTTGTCTGGTATCTTATCCAGAAGACTAAATTTCTAGGCTGTATATTATACAGAAGCTGTTTAGGTGGGTGTTTTGGAAACATCTCATATCTCATGGTAATAAAGTTGGAGGTATCATGAATCCCTTGCAGTAGTTAATTGTATCTGGGTAGAATCTAAGATTGGTGGTGAAACTACCAAATGCATGGGGCAGCCTGTTATTAATTCATAAGGAGATAACCTATGGGTGCCAGGGGGATTGACCTTACAAACCTGAATGCTAATGATAATTTTTAGGCCATGGAAGTTCAAGGGTTTCTAAGAGCCTTGCTAATTTTAATTTTAGAATTACATTAGTCCTCTACTTTATCTGAGGAGTGTGGATGATTAGGACAGTTAAGATTCTGGGACAAAGGCAAATTTTTACAAAGTTTCTTAATAATAATGCTAATAAAGTGAAAGTCCATGTCACTAGAGAGATAAGGGGGATTTCCTAGGTTGGAAAAACAAAATAAAGCAACATTTTTGCCACAGTTAGGACTGTAGCCCTCAAGGAAGTGAAAGTTTTAATCCATCCTAACAATAAAAACAAACAAACAACAACAAAAAACAATAACCAGAACACATTCATAATTCATTGCAGGAGGCATTTGTATAAAGTTCACTTAGAGGTGTTCAAGAGGCCTTGAAGCTTTGGTTCCTGCCTATGTCTCATCTTTACAATTTTATCAGGATTGTGTCATTGGTAGTTAGGACATGTTTTGGAAACATTCTTGCCAATACTTATAAGATTATTCTATCAATGTGGGTTTAATATAATAATTTTTACTAAAATCAAATTTTCAATAATTTAGCACTACCAGTTGTCCATCCTGCCAGCACCAAATATTGCCTTTATACAATGAGCACAGTAATTTTTCTCATTTCCTTTTGTTTCAAATAGAGGATGTCCCTGACAGTTAATAACCTCTTTGAGTTTCTCCAAGGCTTCTCCTTTACCAGATTATTCATGTCACAATGTTCAATAAATTGTTTATTAATAAACCTTTATATATATGTGCATATATATACTCATTTAGTAAAACACAAAAGTATAAGTATACAAATAGTAATAAAGTGTCTAACTATAGCTTTAAAGTATAATTAACTTATTGTATATTAAATAAAACAATACATGTCATATTAAATTTACCAGTCTGTTTATCAGATTTAGATCTTCCTAGAGTGTGTGCAACAGCTGAATAATTTCTTTTTTAAAAAATAATATTCATTGCATTTAAAGTGAAAGTTTACAAAGCATATAAAATTCCCATTTAACAATTTCTTCACAAATTATGCAGTGATGTTGGTTATATTTCTCATAATGTGTCTTTATTCTTATTCAGTCCTTTCGTGTTGTACCATTTCTAATATTGCAGTTTCCCTGCTGCCTTACTTTCTCATCTTTTCTTAAGAGTGATTTTTGACCATTTAGTCTCATATAGATGATTTTTTAAAGCACCTCATTACACACCAGTGATATTATTTATTTTATGAGCCAATCTGTTATTTAGCTAAAAGGTGACCTCAAGGGATAATTTCAGTTTAAGGTTTTAAGAATATCACAGCGCGATAGTTTCGGGCGTCCCCTAGTCTTAACCTATCCCGTAAGTCTGGACTTCTTAAGAATTTTAGGTTCTGTTCTACATTTTCCTCTCCTTCTTTCAGAATCCATCTATTGTGGCCCTGATCTGAAATGTTGGCAGTGGTAGCCAGGCATCACCTAGTTCTTTTGGTCTCAGGGAAGACGAAGCCATGGTTCACATAGACTGTTAAGCCTATAAACTATTTTCTTCTCTGAGTCTTTGGTTTTCAGAGGAGTAGAGAACAATAGTTGCATCTTTTTGGCTGCTTGCAAGTTTTTAAGATCCCAGACACTATTCGCCACACTGAGATGTAGAACATACACTTTAAGAACTCTATTATGCCAATTGAGTTGTCCCACAAGACTACGGCCCTAAGCCTTCAAACCCAGAAATCTTGTGAGGTATTTGGTTATCTCTAAGAAGTATCTGTAATTGTGTCCCCTATATGGTTTATTATATGTATGAATATATGTGCATGCACACACATACCTGTATGTACATATGTTTATAGATACATCTATCTGTGCATACATATGTGCCCACATATTCATACTCATACACATATATGCCTATATACATTTTTATGCAACCCTACACACGTTTTTTGTTTGTTGTTGGTGGTGTTGCACAATTACATTTGTCATCTCCTTTACCAAAAACATCTTTTTCTCTTGTGTATTTTTCTCATGTAATGTCCTTAGTGACATAATTTACTTTGGTTAAGCTGTGTGCACTTTACCACATTCAATGCTACCTTTCCCATCACCAAAAATAACAAATGTCTACTATCTCGTGAGTGTTTCCCCTCTCCCTCTCCACCCCGAATACTTTCTTAATCAGTTAATCTTTGAAGTTCCTAAAGAAAGGGAAGAAGAGAGGAAGTGGAACAGTAAAAATGAGAGGGAGCCTACTTCTGACAAATAGTTGATTATGTTCCCTCTATGTATATAGAGGAGAAAGTTTAGATGTAGAAAAAGAGCTTTTGACATACACAGTCACACACAAAAGAGTGTCAAACATCTGGTTTAACATAAATTAGGCCCTTGATAATTTTATCAAACTGTATGAATAAAAAACTATCACTTATTCATGCCCAAAGTGCAGAAATGAAGGTGTTTTCCATGTTAATCAAATTTATCTTTCTTCTAGACAAACAAGATAAACAATTTCCTCATGAAGAATTTCCTCATTTTGGTACCTAAAATCGCTTCAAAATGTCTAATCATTCAATGTGGTAGCAACACTTGCAAGCCATTGTGTGTGTGTGTGTGTGTGTGTGTGTGTAATTTACAGCTTTAAACCATCAACAAAAAAGTGGAAAGGGCATTGGAAATATCAAAATCAGGAGCTAATCCTGAATATTTTCTAAACATGCCAATTAGTTTCTCACGTTTTACATTAGTTTTAGCTAAAGAATCTTTTATTATTCTTGTTGTTAGTTTCTTTTGAGTCAATTACGACTCATGGCAACCTTATGTACAATGGAACAAAATGATGCCCCATCCTGTGTCATTCTCACAATCACCAGCATGTTCCAGTCCATCGTTTTGACTACTGTGCTGATCCATCTCACCTAAGGTCTCCCACGCCCCTATTGGCCCTCACCTAACATGATGTCCTTCTCCAGCAATTGATCCCCCCTAAAGATAATGTTCAAAGTAAGTGAGATGGACATTCTTCTGTTGTGATGCATAAGGTTTTCACTGGCTAATTTTCAGAAGTAAATCACCAGGCCTTTCTTCCTAGTCTGTATTAGTCTGGAAGCTCAGCTGAAACCTGTCCACAATGGGTGACCCTGCTGGCATTTGAAATACCAGTGGCATAGCTTCCAGCATCACAGCAACGTGCAACCCACCACAGTATGACAGACTGACAGGCAGATGGTGGAGAGAATCTTATAGGGAGACAATTCTTTTAGTCTAAATTGTGTTTACAAGCCTCTTCATACCAATTAAAGAATGAAGACCATTGGCAGTTGGAATTTTCTTTCCTTTTGGATCTGATGCACCTCTCAAATAAACAATTTGGTCCATATTAAAAGTTACCTAAAATAGCCATTGTAATTCCAAATTGCCCTTGGTGAAACTGTGTCAGTTAGAAAGATATAGAGGAGAGTTTAGCATTATAGTGAGAAACAAGAAGGAAACAAGTGTTTACCCAGGAAGAGACAGAGTTTTAGATTGAAAAGCCACCCATGAGAATTGCTACATGTCCAAAAGGATGGTGCTATGTGACTTTGTGTCTCAAACACCAAATGTCACCAGTTGAGGATGAACAAAGCTTTATGATTCTGGGCATAAGAAATGAAAGCACACTAGCTGTTTCAGTGACACAAAAACAAGACTGAAGAAGGTTTTGAAATGGTGACCCAAGAAAAAGTTCTTCCAAAGGACACTGGTCCTAAAAGAAACCTTCTGAACCTCTCAGTCCTTGGACTGTCTCAAATATAGTAAATAACTGAATAAACTGCTAGAAAAAATTGAAGATGATTACCTCTGTGGAACAGGACTTGGTGGGATGAGAGGGAGGCAGAGGGCTGCTATTTTCATTATAAGCTTTGCAATTTTTTTGTTTTAATTTTATGAAATGAATTTGATACAAATTTTAAAAATTTTAAAAATAAAAAATTAGAAGTCTTGAATCTGCAGATCAAAAAGTCATGCAATATCCCAAGGGAAATTGATTAAGATCAATAAGCATCATGATATATCCTGGTGAAATTACTGATCTTTAAAGATATGGAAAGAATTTTATGAATATCCACGCATGTACAGCAAATGATTTCCATGGGGGGTAACATCAGATTGGCCTCAGATTTCTCTGAAGCAATGCCTAATGTCAGAGGTCATTGGAGCAAAATCTACAAAGCTCTAAGAAAAATAAAATGTGATCCAAAAATTTAACAACCAGCCAAGTTATCATTCAGGTTTAAAAACAGTGAGTCATCAGTTCTTTACATGCAGCAACTCAAAAAATACAGCAACCACGAATATTATGAATTATATATATGAATTATATACATTTAAAATACATATAATTTCTAATATATATACATGCATATATATGTGATTATCAAACCCAAAAAAAGATGAATTAAAAACAAAATTCTAAAATATAAAAAGGAGAAGATATAGTAAAAAGAACAGTAGCAAGCAATGAATCATTCCACGCATACAACTAAGATTAGATAATTATGGGAAATATGATTCCAGGAGATGTTGGAAATGTTACATACCACTATTATGGATTGAATTGTGTCTCTCAAAATATGTATTGTAAACCTTAACCACTGTATCTGTGATAACTCTTATACCTGTGTTTATAATACCATTTGGGAATGGGTTTTCTTTGTTATGTTAATGAGGCAGTATTAGTCTAGAATGTGTCTTAAGTCAATATCTTTTGATATATAAAAAGAGAAGTTTGAGCAAGTAAACAAGAAAGCAAACAGAGATGGGGGAAGATAGACACCTTGCTACATGAGATCTCCAAGGAACCAAGAAACAGAAGCTGAAAGAAGACAAGGACCTTCCCCTAGAGTCAACAGAAAGAAAAATCCTTTCACTAGAGCCAGTAAACCTGAATTTGGACTTCTAACCTCCTAACCTGTGAGAAAATAAATTTCTGTTTGTTTAAGCTACCTACTTGTGGTATTTCTGTTATAGCAGCACTAGATAACAAAGATAACCACTAACATGGTAAAATTGATAACAGCAACTCAGGACGTGAGAAGAAAGGAGAAGGGAGGCAGTGCAAAAGTGCTAATTTCCTCATCTTTCATAGCAGGGAATCAATACCTAGTGTGAAAAGTTGAATTATAATTCAAGAAAAACATAACTGAGGTGGGGCCAAGACAGTGGAGTAGTCAGATTCTTCTTGTGGTCCCTCTTACAACAAAGACCTGAAAAAAGTGAATCGATTCTCTATGACAATATAGGAACCCTGAACATTAAAGGAAAAGTTGAGAAATCAAACTGAGTGGCAGGAGGAGGGAGAGACGATTCAGAAGCAGCGAGGAGTTGCCAGACCTGACCTGACAGGGGCTGGAGATCTTCAGGCCGGATCAGCTCGTGTGCACGGTGAAGCAAGCAGTGGCACTCAGGTGACTTTTTCCACATCAGGGGAGACCAAGCAGCAGAGAGTTTACTCGGGCATCTAGAACCAGTGAAAAGCAGCAATCAAGTGGCTACAGATAAGTACTTGCATCTGGCCTACCGCGCTGATTGAAAAACACTCCATTTGGGAAAATCCTCTCTCCTATTTACCTCCCCTCTCCCTGCTCTGCACTGGGTCCTGGGCTGGATTCAGCAATTGCTGAGTCACCGGGCCAGAAGGTATCACGTGCCCTGAGGCATTCTCCTGCCCTTGGAGAAGGAATAAATTAACAAACAGGGGAAAAAATAATCTGCCAGCTCCCCTAAGCCAGGAACTCAGGGTTGCCACAGCTCAAGGGGTCCATGGACTTTGACTGCCTTTTACCCTTGCATAGACTTGTGTGGGCCCATTTCAACAGAGTAGCCCCTCATTACCACAGTACAACAGGGTATATACATGAAGTCTAACTTCAACTGTTTCAGCTGTGAAGTGGCAGGTTTGAGACATTTGACACTACTCTGTCCATTAAGCAGGTTATTCACCTGCACACATCAGGGTCTTGAGGACTGGTGGCTCCACCCACACCACCTAGCCACCTGCGACAGGGGTCTAAGAATAAGTGGTGCCCCCCAGTCCTTACAGCCAGCAGCACTGGGTGCTCATAGTCCAGCTGCAAAACCCACACACCTACGCACTCTAGGGAACAAGGACATGCTTTCCTCCTAGACACTCAGGGGCAGCCATTAGCCCCCTGACTAGTTCAGTGTATGACCCCCTACTACAGCCAGATACCTGTGCCTACTCCCATCACCCATGCCTGTCTAGGACTGTAGGTGAGAGCTTGCACCACACACTTGTTGACCGACTATCTGGACACCTGAGCTGAATTCATACAAGAAAAGTTAAAGGACTCCTGGACTCACATACTTAGTAACAGTTCTAACCAATGGGTGACAGACATTACAGCTTCAAAGCCATCAATAATCAAACTGGCTTGCACGAACAGCCTATTTGGGCATATCAAAACAAAACAAAACAAGAAGCTAGGACACAGTAAGCAAAAAGAATAAATAAATAAATTATAATAACTTCTTGATAGCTCAGAGACAACAGTCCATATCAAATCATATAAAGAGGCAGACCATGCTGGCTTAAGCAAGCCCCCAAAATAATCAATAAATTTTCTTGAGGAAGAGAATTTCTTGGAATTACCAGAGGCAGAATACAAAAGATTAATATAGAGAACTCTTCAAGAGATGAGAAAAGATATCCAGCAAAACACAGGAAGCCAAAGAACACACAGACAAAGCCACAGAGGACCTTAAGAAGGCTATTCAAGAGAATAATGAAAAATTTAATAAGCTGAAAAAATTCTTAGAGAATAGCAGTCAGAAATCGAGAAGATTACCAATAAAATTTCAGAATCAAACAACTCAATAGAAAGTCATAGGAGCAAAATTGAGGTGGTAGAACACAGATGGTGAGATTGAAGACAAAGCACTTAACACCAACTTACTTAAGAAAAATAAGATAAAAGAATTTAAAACAATGAAGAAACTCTAAGAATTATGTAGGACTCTATCAAGAGAAATAACCTACAAGTGATTGCAGTACCAGAACGGGGGGGATAACAGAAAATACAGAGAAAATTGTTGAAGATTTCTGGACAGAAAACTTCCTTGATATCATGAAAGATGAGAAGATATCTAACCAAGATTATCATCGAACCCCACATAAGGTAGATCACAAAAGAAAGTCACCAAGACACATTATAATCAAAGTTGCCAAAACCAAAGATAAAGAGAGAATTTAAAGAGTGGCTAGGGATAAACGAAAAGTCATCTACAAAGGAGACTCAATAAGAATAAGCTCAGACTACTTAGCAGAAACTATGCAGGCAAGAAGGAAATGGGATGACATATATAAAGCCTTGAAGGGAAAAAAAAAGTCAGCCAAGAACTGTATATCCAGCAAAACTGCCTCTCAAATATGATGGCGAAATTAGGGCATTTCCTGATAAACAGAATTTTAGGGAATTTGCAAAAACCAAACAAAAATTACAAGAAATACTAAAGGGAGTCCCACTGTTAGAAAATCAATAACATCAGATAACAACCCAAGAATAGAACACAGGACAGAGGAACCACATAACAACCAGATACGGAAGTCACAAAAGCAAATCAAAGCTAAAACATTGAAAATAAGGAAACAGAGATGTCAATATGTAAAATATGACAACATTTAAACAAAAAAGAGGGACTAAAAAATGTAGACATAGATTTTTCATATGGAGAGGAAGCCAAGGCAAAATAAAGAAATAAAAGACTGCTTTAAACTTAGAAAAATAGGGGTAAATTTAAGGTAACCACTCAGGAAACTAACAATCCTACACATCAAAATAAAGAACAAGAAAAATATAGACTCAGTGAACACAAAATCAAGAACAATGTAAAAGATGAAAAGAAAATACATAAAGAAAAAAGACTCAACACAAAAAAATTAAATGGAACAAAGAAACTGTCAACAACACACACAAAAAAGATACCAAAATTACAACACTAAACTCATACCTATCAATAATTACACTGAATGTAAATGGACTAAATGCACCAATAAAGAGACAGAGAGTGGCAGAATGGATAAAAAAAAAAACATGATCCATCTATATGCTGCCTACAAGAGACACACCTTAGACTTAAAGACACAAACAAACTAAAACTCAAAGAATGGGAAAAAAATATATCAGGCAAACAACACTCAATAAAGAGCAGGAGTGGCAAAATTAATCTCTGACAAAATAGACTTTAAAGTAAAATCCTCCACAAAGGATAAGGAAGGACACTGTATAATGAATAAAGGATCAGTACACCAGTAGGACATAACTATAATAAATATTTACACACTCAATGACAGGGCTCCAAAATACATAAAACAAATGCTAACAGCATTGGAAAGACAGATAGACAGCTCAACAATAATAGTAGGAGCCTTCAACACTCCAGTTTGGTGAAGGACAGAACATCCAAATTGATGCTCAATAAAGACATGGAAGATCTAAATGCTGCAATCAGCCAAACACTTCATAACTCATTCTATGAGGCTAGCATTACTCTAATACCAAAGCCAGATGAAGACACAACAAGAATACTACAGACTCATATTACATGTGAATATAGATGGAAAAATTCCCAACAAAATACTAGCAAACAAAATCCTAAGTAATACTGAGAGGATTATACACCATGATCTATTGGAATTTGTCTCAGGAATATAAGAATGGTTCTTTCTTAGTTGTCTAGTGCTGCTATAACAGAAATACCACAAGTGGATGGCTTTAACAAAGAGAAATTTTTTCTCTCATAGCCTAGTAGGTTACAAGCCCAAATTCAGGGCATTGGCTCCTGGGGAATACTTTCTCTGTCAGCTCTGGAGGAAGGTCCATGTCATCAATCTTACCTTGGTCTAGGAGCTTCTCTCCCCAGGAACCTCAGGTCCAAATGACATGCTGTGCTCCCAGAACTGCTTTCTTGATGGTATGAGGTTCCCTAGAGAAGCAAAACTAGTAAAACATATAAATATATATAGAGAGAGAGATTTATGCCAAGGAAAGCTCACATGATTGTAGAGGCTAGAATATCCCAAGTCCATGCATCAGGGTAGAGGCTTCTCCCAATTCACACAGCCACAAAAGCTGGCTAGCCCAAGATTGGCAGGTCAGAGAGCAGGGCTCCTGCTCACAGGCTGTGAAGTTAGAGGAATTCCAAGATCTGCAGGCAAGAGGGCAGGGGTCCTGATTCACATAGCTACAGGGGCTGGCAAACACAAGATAGGCAGGTCAGAGAGCAGGGCTCCCCTCACAGGCTGTGAAGATCAACAAATCCCAAGTTCAGCAGATAAGCTGACAGCTCAAATCCCAAGAACCAGAGGTGAGATGACAGAAAGCAGCCACAGGATCCAGCGTGAACAAAAAGCCAGCACGTCTGCTTATATTCAGATGCAGGCCACCCCCCCAAGGAAACTCCCTTTCATCTGATTGGCTAAACACAGCATATTCAATCATGGGGATTATCACGTATAAAAACTGAGAATCTTGGCCCAGCCAAGCTGACACACAGTCTTAACCATCACAGGTTCAATATTAGAAAATCAATCAATGCAACACACTACATTAATAGAACAAAGGAAAAGAATTACATGATAATTTCACTTGAGACAGAAAAGGCTTTTGACAAAATTCAACACCCTTTTATGATAAAATCACTCAACAACCTAGAAATGGAAGGGAAATTCCTCAATATGATAAAGGGCATTCCTTAAAAACCCCTAACTAACATCATACTCAGTGGAGAATGACTGTGAGTATTCCCCTTAAGTTATGAAACAAGACAAAGATGCCTCCTCTCACCGCTGCTATTCAATATTGTACTGGAAGTCCTAGACAGAGAAATTAGGAAAAGAAAAAAAAAAAGGGAAAAAGAAATAAAATGTATCCAAATTGGGAAGGAAGAAGTAAAACTATCCCTTTTTTGCTGATGAAAAGATCTTATATGTAAAAATCTCCAAAGATTCTACAAGAAAGCTACTGGAGCTAATAAAATGAATTCAGCAAAGTGACAGGATGCAAGGTCAACACACAAAAATCACTCAGAGTCCTATACATCACAAATGAGCATTCTGAAAAGGGAAATTAAAGAAACAATTCCATTTACAATAGCATCTAAAGAATAAAATACATAGGAATACATTTAACCAAGGATGTGAAAGACTTGTACACTGAAAACTATAAATCATTATTGAAAGAAATTAAAGAATACCCAGTGAAATGGAGTGGGAAGCAGTGGTGATTTAATGGTAGAATTCTTGCCTTCCATGCAGGAGGCCTGGGTTCAATTCCCAGCCAATGCACCTCAAGTGCAGCCACCGCCCGTCTGTTAGTATAAAGTTCTGTACTGCTATAATGTTGAACAGGCTTCAGCAGAACTTCCGGACTAAGACAGACTAGGAAGAAAGATCTAGTGATCTACTTCCAAAAAATCAGCCCATGAAAAACTTATTATCAGTCACAATGATACAATCCGAGCGTGCATGAAGTCACCATGAGTTGATGGTCAAATCTACAGCAGCTAACAACAACCATGAAATGGAAGGACATTCCAAGTTCATGAACCGGGAGACTTCATATTGTTAATATGTCAATATTACTCAAAACAATCTTTAGATTCAATTCAATCTCTGTCAAAATTTCAACAGCTTTCTTTGAAGAAAATGAAAATCCACTCCTGAAATTTATAAGGAACTGCAAGAGGCCTCAAACAGCTAAAGCAATCATGAAAAGAAGAACAAAGTAAGAGAACTCACATTTCTTGATCTCGAAACATACTATAAAGCTACAGTAATCAAAATAGGCTGGTACTGTATAATAATAGAACTATAGACCAATTGAATAAATAGAGTCCAGGATTAAACTTGCACGTTTATGGTTACTTTACTTTTGACAAGGGTGCTAAGTCCATCCAGTGGAGAAAGAATAGTCTCTTTAATAAATGGACCTAGGATAACAGGATCTCCACATTCAAAAAAAAAAAAAAAGAAACTGGGTCCATGTCTCACACCATATATGAAAACTAATTCAGAATGGATTAAGGAACTAAATGTAAGAATAAAAAAAAAAAACTCTTAGAAGAAAACATAATGGTAATATTTTGGGACTTACTATTTAACAATGAATATAACATGTGACACCAAAAGCATGAGCAACAAAAGAAGAAATAAATAAATTGAACTTCATCAAAATTAAAAACTTCTGTTCATCAAAGGACTTTATCAAAAAGTGGAGAGAAATCTTACAGATTGGGAAAAAATTGGGAGGAAGAATATATATGAAGCTGGACTATATGAAGAAGAAAGTGGCATCAGGATTCGAGGAAGACTCATTAACAAACTTCAATATGCAAATGACACAACCTTGCTTGTTGAAAGTGAAGAGGACTTGAAGCACTTACTGATGAAGATCAATGACCACAGCCTTCAGTATGGATTACACCTCAACATAAAGAAAACAAAAATCCCCACAACTGGACCAATAAGCAACATTATGATGAACGGAGAAAAGATTGAAGTTGTCAAGGACTTCGTTTTACTTGGACCCACAAACAACTAGCATGGAAGCAAGCAATCAAGAAATCAAACAACACATTGCATTGGGCAAATCTCCTGCAAAAGACCTCTTTGAAGTGTTAAAAAGCAAAGATGTCACTTTAAGGGCTAAGGTACACCTGACCCAAGCCTCATATGAATGCAAAAGCTGGACAATGAATAAGGAAGACGAAAGAAGAATTGACACCTTTGAATTATGATGTTGGTGAAGAATATTGAATATTCCATGGACTGCCAAAAGAACGAACATATCTGTCTTGGAAGAAATACAGTCAGAATGCTCCTTAGAAGCAAGGATGGCGAGACTACTTCTCATATACTTTGGACATGTTATCAGGAGGGAGCAGTCCCTGAAGAAGGACACCATGCTTGGTAAAGTAGAGGGTCAGCGAAAAAGAGGAAGACCCTCTACGAGATGGACTGACACAGTGGCTAAAACAATGGGCTCAAGCATAAGGACAATTGCGAGGATGGCGCAGGACCGGGCAGACTTGATGGTACCTGACAACAACAACAACATATATGATGGAGCACTGGTGGTTCAGTGGTTGAGCGCTCAGCTGCTAACTGAAAGTTTGGGGGTTCAAACCCACCAGCCTCTCCACTGGAGAAATATGTGGCAGTCAGCTTCCGTTAAAGCTTTACAGCCTTGAAGACCCTATGTTGTAGTTTTACTCTGTCCTACAGGCTTGCTATGAGTTGGAATCAGCTCAACGCAATGGGTTTGGTTTCGTTTTATATATATATATATGATAAGGTTATAATATCTCGAATATATAAAGAACTTCTACAACTTAGTGACAAAATGACAAACAATCCAATCAACAAACGGACAAAGGACTTGAACAAACATTTCACCAAAGAAAAAATGAAAATGGGCAAAAAAAAAACACATAAAAAAAGATGCTCAATGTCAGTAGTCACTGCTGTTGTTTTTAGGTGGCTTTGAGTCAGTTCCGACTCATAGCAACCCTATATACAGCAGAACGAAACACTGCCTGGTCCTGAACCATCCTCCCAGTCCTTGCCATGTTTGAGCCAATTGTTGCAGCCACAGTGTCAATCCAAGCTAGATAACTGGGATCTTCTAAAAATCAAACACCTATGCTCTTCAAAAGACTTCACCAAAAGAGTCAAAAGAGAACCTACAGACTGGGAAAAAATTTTTGGACAGTACAAGTCAGACAAAGCTCTAATCTCCATAATCTACAAGAAAATCCAACACCTCTACAACAAAAAGACAAATAATCCTATTAAAAAATGGGCAAAGGAAATGAACAGACACTTCACCAAAGAAGACATTCAAGTGGCCAACAGACACATGAGGAAATGCTTGTGATCACTAGCCATTAGAGACATGCAAATTAAAACCACAATGAGATACCATCTCACCACGGCATTACTGGCACGAATCAAAAACACTGGAAATAACAAATGTTGGAGGGGCTGTGGGGAGATGGGAACTCTTATGCACTGCTGGTGGGAATGCAAACTGATACAACCATTTTGGAAAATGATATGGCTCTTCCTCAAAGCTAGAAATAGACATACCATTCGATCCAGCAATCCCACTCCTAGGAATATATCCTAGAGAAATAAGAGTCTTCACTCGAATAGACATATGCACACCTATGTTCATGGCAGCATTGTTCACAATAGCAAAACGATGGAAACAACCTCGATGCCCATCAACAGATGAATGGATAAATTAACTATGGTACATACACACAATGGAGTACTGTGCAACGAGAAAGAACAACAATGAATCTGTGAAGCATCTCATAACATGGATGAAACTGGAGGACATTATGCTGAGTGAAATAAGTCAATCACAAAAGGACAAATATTGTATGAGACCTCTATTGTAAAAACCCATGAAAAAGTTCACACACAAAATGTACCAATCTTTGTTAGTTACCAGGGATGGGAGGGGTGGGGGAAAATACTAAATAGGCAATAGATAAGTGGTAACTTGGGTGAAGAGTGAGACAGTACACAATACTGGGGAAACCAGCACAACTTGTACAAAGAAACGTCATGGAAGCGCTATAGACATATCCAAACTCCCTGAGGGACTGAATTGCTGGACAGAGTGCTGTGGGGACCATGGTCTTGGGGAACATCTAGCTCAATTGGCATAACACTGTTTATAAAGACAATGTTCTACATTCTACCTTGGTGAGTAGCGTCTGGGTTCTTAAAAGCCTGTGAGCAGCCATCTAAGATACTCCACCGGTTTCACCCCTTCGGGAGCAAGGGAGAGTGAAGGGAACAGGATACAAGGAAAAGATTAATCCAAAGGACTAATGGACCACAGCTACCAAGGCCTCCACCAGACTTAGTCCAGTACAGCTAGATGGTTCCCGGCTACCACCACTGACTGCTCTGACCAGGATCACAAAAGAGGTTTTTGGACAGAGCTGGAGGAGGATATAGAACAAACTTCTAACTCTCAAAAAACAAAAAGACCAGATCTGGCCTAAAGGAGACTGGAGAAGCCCCAAGAGTATGGACCCCAGACACCGTTTTAGCTCAGTGGTGAAGTCAGTTCCGAGGTTCACCGTTCAGCCGGGGAGTGGATAGCCCCATAAAACCAAATGGGACTAATGACATGTAGTGGGGTTGTTAACCAATGTCATAAAACAATATGTGTATTACTGTTTAATGAGAAACTATTTGTTCTGTAAACCTTCACCTGAAGTACAATTTAAAAAAAAGTAGATGCCTAGAAAAAATAAATAAATAAAATTTCTTCAAGTGTTTAGATTTCTGAGAGATAGCATGGTGTGTAGTATGGTATGGTATTCAGACACACCCAGACTAACTTCTTATTAAATAAATGACCTTAAACAAGTGAGTTAACCTTCCAGAACCTCCATTTTCTCCTCTGTAAAATAGGAATAGTAATAATAATAATACTTTTTGTGAGGATTTAATGATTGATATAATGAGTATAAAACAGGAAACGCAAGGCCTGGTACTTAATAGCACCAGTGTGACATTTGAGATATGATGGCTTCTTTATTTCTTTTTTTCTTTCTTTCTCTCTTTCTCTCCTCTCTCTCTCTCTTTCCTTTCTTTCTTTCTTTTTATTTTGTTATCCATTCATCAATGGTCCTGTCATGCTCTTAGAAAATAAACATAGTACCTTCAAGTGTCAGGAACTGTGCTAGGTGTTGGGGATACATTGTTGAGCAAAACAAATACAGTTTCTCCTCCAGTGAAGTTTAGAATTTAGTGGAGTAGATATACATTAATCAAATAACCACAGAAAATAATGGATAATGTGTATTCAATGTGTTGGGAATACAGATTTCAGTACCAAAACACAGATGTGTAAGAAAGAAGACTTTATCTTTTATAACTGAACTTAATTTCTGCTATGAACCTCCATTCCAGCAAGTGGTAGTGGTGTAAACGTTATCTCAATGAATTTGGGGTTATCTCATTTTCCACTAGGGTTGAGTCTGTGTTCCAGTGGTGGAGGTGGAGTTTATATGGTACCTAGATATCAGTGATAGAGGGAAGTGTCTGGGTGGGTCACCATTTATTCAGGCTGGCATCTTCTAGGGCATAGTTGATATCTATGTCATCTCTTGTTCAAAATCCCAAAGGCTCCATCAGATCCAGCTCTATCTCAGCTGTCTATATCCCTCTCAGGTACACGGGAAGTCCTCTATAAGGTGGTCTCAGGTCTAAACTAGTATCTAAACATATTAATCATCTATGGCTGCATTGGGATCTTGCATCCTCCTTTGGCTCTACCAGAGAAGGAAGACACCGGTTTCCTCTGCACTCAGACACCCCAAACCATTTTTTTTTCATTTATTTCCCTCATTTGTGACATTAGCCCTGGAAGAGGCACAGGGCGCAGTGTCCCTATCTTCAAGAACCTACCACCTTCAAGCTTCCTTCTGTTTCCCAGAGATCTTTTCTATTTTGATGCGAAGCTTTGTTTTTATACCATTTGCATTCTTCCAAATCTATTGCATTATCTATGTCCATGAATCTTTTTTGTTAGAACTTGAGAGACTATATTTTTGAAACTCAAAAGCCAGGTAACAACATTCTTGAAACCTTTTTATACTGTGTCAGTCTTATCTAGAAGCAATGAGTACAGACTTCCTGCATGGGTCAGGGTTATGGATTAAAGGAAATTATAAGGAATTGTCCAGCACTTATCTCTTAACATGGCCACTCCCAATTCAAGTGTAGATACTGTGAGAGCTAAGCAGCACTTAAGGCCTTAGTTAGTTTACTCCTTTTGAGAACAACTGCTAATCACAGTTGCAATTCCAGTATCTGTGCTGGAAGATGCAATGTCACCACTGAGCAAGATCTCGTCCTCCAGGGGCCATGGATATGACCAGAATGCAGAACTCAAGAGCTTTCTGTTCTGAGCTGCAACAGCAGTAGCAACAGCAGTGACAGCTCCCTCCTCACTGCTCTCCTTCACACCCCCACCACCACAATTAATCCCTCACCTCTCCAACAGCACTCCCCACCTTCTCACTGACCCACTGGCCCCACCTCAGTGGGGAAAGGTTGCCCAAACTTCACAACCTTCCCTGTACATAAGAGAAGTCAAGTAAGACATGGTCTCAATAGAAAGGGAAGGAGGTATACTCAGGACTGTTGGAAGGACATTTCTAGCTATCTAGGACTTGACTGTTATAGTTGAGCTATAACAAAAATCTTGTGACATTGAGGAAATCTTGAGCTTGGAAGGCCGAGTTTGAGCTTTGAACACAGAGTGGAAAGATGACATGAGCCACTATAACAATCCCGAACTGCCTACCTTTGGATTTATTTTATGTCATAGAAAATTAATAGGTCTCTTAATGACTGCTAAACATTTGCTAATTAATGGAACAAATAATTATAATACAGTGATATAGGAGGTCTAAAGAGGTATGTATAAAGATCTGTGAGTACACATTTCAATAAAGGATGAGTTCTGTCTGGGGGAAAATAAATTCAGGAAGGTTTCTCAGAGGGGATGATATTTGGCCTGGGCTTTAGAAAATGAGAGGCTATTCACTAGTTAGGGAAAGAGGGGCATTTCAGACAAAAGAGCATATCACTGAAATTCCAGATCATTTCTGTTTGTGGTGAGACTGATGAATCTCAAAAGACAGATGATAGACTTGGAAAATCTTTTTAATTAACAAAGAATGGTGTGATATTAGGCACAGAAATCATTGAAACCCTTAAGGATTAATAGCAAGAAGAATTAAGAGAAATACTGACCAAAGGTATTCATTAAGAAGAATAATTTATATATTTACCCTCATATAACTTTCTTTTTATTTTTGAGAATAAAATATATTTCCCCTGTATATTTTTTTATTTTAACGTTTAAGTACTTTTCAAATTTTCATGATTAGGATAATCCACTGTTCTTCAACTGCTCTTATCAATGCTTCACTTATCCATTGTTACTGAAAGGTTAGGAAATTATTTGGTAAAAGGAAAAAAATCATATTTCCTATTCAGTATATGTGTGCTAAGCAAGTAGATATAGTATATTTCATATCCTATAATGAAATCTTATACACAACTGAAAAACTGCACATCTATAAATATTGTGATTAATTTGACTAATATAGAAAGGGATTTTCAGGAAAAAACATTTCTAATTTTTGCAAAATTTTTATTTAATGATAGTTTCCTGTTATGAAGAAGAACATGTTTATCTTAGTTACCAAATCAAAACACACACAGAAAACACAGATGCTGTCAAGTCATTTCTGACTCATGGCAACGTGCAGATGAGTCGGAGTGGAATCAAAAGCAACAACCTAAAAGACCTTTCAATAATGTGATTTTTTTGAAGGGGAGTGATCAATATATTTTGCTAAATAATAAAATAGAAACAAAATGTAGCATCACCTATAAGAAGAAACTAAATACAACAGGTCATATTAAAAAGAATGTCTTCAAATATATATTCAGAAATATATATTTCACAAAAATAGAACAACCAACAACTGATAAATTTATAATTTATGTAATTATAGTAAGAATAATTATCAGAATAATTTAGAATCATCTAACCAAGTTTTTCAGAATTGTAACAAATGTATCAGTTAAAAATAATTGCCACATATCTATTTCTAATAACTATAAGAAATCCTATATTCTGCAGTGAGAAAGAATTACCATAAAATATAAATAAACAAACCCTCATTTCTGATAGGATAAAAAAAAGCAGTTGTGGGAAAAATCTACACAGGTTAATATATAAAATTATTCTACAGCTTCAAGCACTATGAGGAAAGGAATGACATTCCTTAAGTCCATATAAAAAAGAAACCTCACCTAGACTGGAAGATCAAAGAAGTCTTCACTGAGAAAGAGACTCTTGGGCTTAGATCAGATAGATGAGTAGTATTATTTAAGCACACTGTGGGAGGATAGCATTCCAGGCTAAGGAAACATTGTGTGCAAAGGCCCCATAGTAGGCAGTAACATGTAAGATAGGAAACTGAAAGGAGACCAAGATGGCTGAAGAACCTGAAGAAACAGAGGGATATCAGGTTGAAATGAAGTTCTAGAGGTAGACTCTACAAACAATTCAGGGCCTTGGAGGATATTGTAAGGATTTCAGTTTTAAGCCTAAATGCAGTGGGAAGTGTCAAAGAGAAAAAAATCTCTGAATTTACTAAGGGTAAAAGCAAAGAGTTTTATTGAAAGAAGTACAATTCAGAAATTGGGCAGTATTCAGTTCCAAGAACAAAATGTTTCGAAGTCTAAAAGGGGAGGGGAATTTTTATATATGAGGGGTGGGGGTTACATATGTCACAAGTAAACTTTTCATAATTTCAGTTAATCTATTTTCTGTTCCAGACTTTCTGAGAGCAACCTGCGTAAGTGTTCCTCTGGTAACATTCTGCATAAATACTTTCTACTGAGAACAGAACATTTTTCTCATGCTCTTCCTGGAACATTTTTATCATAAACATAAGCAATCATAACCACATAGTTGTTCACCAAAAAAAGGTGGGGTACATGTATTCTGAAAGCAGAAGTAGGGGTCTAGAGCAAAGGGACATTTGATTCAGACCTGTGCCAGCCGTCTTAGGCATGCCAAGCACTCATTTTTAAAGTGCTCTTACACACTTCCCTCTTCTGATCATGAATCTCCATAGTGGTTCCTTGATCACTATTATAAGAGTGCTTTCTTCTGCAAGGACTTTTAGTTGTCTTATTAAATTTCAGATCTTGTTTTCCTTTTCTAGGATTCAGCCATTAATTTCTTCACTATGCCATAGCTTAGACGCTCTGCTTCTGTGATCCTATGGTTAGGGCACGTGTTGAGCAAGGCCGCATTTGGAGGAACAACTCAGCATTTCTAAAAGACTGACTTAAGGTGTGAAACTGGGGCTGTTTACAAACTTGTTTTTATTTTTTTAAGATGCAAAATTCTATGCATTGCTGGGGAAGTAGTGACTTGATTGCAAATGTCAGAGAAACCATTCATATAACATTTGATTAGTCTAAAAATAATTATTGCAATAATTAAGATAATTAATCTAGTCTGGAATAAAGGATGTAACTAAGAGCCAATACTACTAGGTAACCAGTTAAAAATATCAAGAAAAAGAATACTAGGTATAGGGGGCATTTAATGAAGCTAAGTAGCTTTTTCTGGCATATTTTTTTGATATTTTGTTCTATTTCTCTTGTAGTACTTACTCAGGCATAACTAGAAGTGTTAGCAAGTAAACAGAAAAAAGGTTAAATGGGCTTTCATATTAAAGATAATTTCTAAGAAATAAGACCACAGGTGTATAGTGAGGTTATTAATAGGAGAATAGTTATAATCACTAAGCAAAGTCCACAAATTTCAGTAACTTGAGTGAGGTCTCGTTCTGCAATATTTGGATTAGCTGTCTACTTCTAAAGTGGTCTGATTCTGGCCATGAAGGAGTTTAAATGTAATTTTTAGTTCACTGGTATTGACTTGACAGCAACTGGTTTTGGTTTTGGAGGGATAACAAGTCTAGGAAGCTGCCTTAGCCCTCTTAAGTTGGGACAAATGGATCCAGGGTTTAATTCCTTCTAATTTGTTGCATAAAGAGTGTTGGGAAGAACTAAGTGTGGTTCTTTTTATAAGTCTATATAATCTTTTTTGTTGAAATATTTTGGTGAAGTGTTTTCAGTGAATCAGTAAAGTAAAAATTACCTGCAAATAACAAATTTAAAAATGTCTGTGGTTAATTTATAATAATAAAAATTCTTAAAAGTGAAAGATCTGATGGGAGTTAATTACACAACTAATGTAAATCTAAATAAAGTCAATTCAAAAAATTTTAAAGAGTTTCAGATACAACACACAATAATCTTCAGACATAATACTAAAATGTCAGGATATACTAATAATATTTGATATTAGGCAAAGTAGCATTAGAACATATTAGACACAGAGAGAATATTGACAAATCCCTAGGAACTTATACAATTTCTGAAATGTATTAATAATATTCAACTTAAAATTAAGTACATCTTCTGATTTGATAACATTTTGTATGCAATTTATAACATATTAAATAAACCTAATATTATATGTCATAAAGTTTATTTAAATATTCCAATTTTTCAATCAAGCTTCTTTCTTAATCCTATTGACTTTGTTCATATCATCTCAGTCTAACATTAGTCTTGCTAAGATTTCAGCAACTATTTCAGAATCATAAAAGTACTTTTTTTCCATTCCATTATATCCACTTACATGTAAATGGAACCCCATCAATGTCTACTTTATTCATCTTATTTTTTAATAACCTTCAAAAGATTTCTATTCTGTTGAGATTATCCCTTGACTCTTTCCTTTTTCTTTGCTATTCTCTTGGCAATAAGTTTAGCCTTCTTCTGTAATTTGATAACCTTTCATTAAGAACAACCCAGTAATAAAAAAGTTGTCATTTTAACAGAGAGAAAACTAAATTTTAAAAATCTTGTAAAAATAAACCCATGAAATTTTAGATAACCTTGAATTTAACGTTCTTATAGGCTTCTTCTAACCTTCTACAACTTTCCAAGTTCACTCAAATTCTTTTTCTATGCTTTTCTTCTTTCTCATCTTGGCAGCAACTAGTCTTTCATTTTAGGGCAAAAATTACTATCTTTTAAACATTAGAATACATTCCATATACTCAGTCTAACCTAAGTTACTTAAAAATATCTTGGAAATTGTTTTTAAGTTGACATACAACAAACAAAAACACTTTGATCAGAACAAATTCATTTTCATTAATTTCTGGAAATATTAAGATTATTCAATTTATATAAGTGTTTATTTATTATTAAATTAATCAGAGTAGTTTCTCTAAAGGAATATTATAGTGTAATTTAATAATGGATCCCTGGTGGCACAGTGGTTAAGAGCTTGGTTGCTAACCGAAAAGTCGGCAGTTTGAATCCACCATCTGGAGGTAGGAAATTATTACATTTTCATAACCCTGTCTTGCTTGCTTTATAGGATCATTTAAAGAAGTAATTCACAATAGTTTGTCCCTTTTAAGTGTTCTATTATACTAATGAAAATAAACTATCTTTTTTTGTATACTTTTCAAATAGACTTATTTATATCAAAATTTCTCAGAGTAGCTATTAAAAGCCTAGGCACAAGAAACAGTTTTTCTTAGAAGAGAAAATATTATAGATAAACAAAAAACAAAAACCCAAACCCATTGACATGAAGTCGACTGTGACTCACAGAGACCTTATATTTTTGTCATGATCTTCTAGAATATTTTTTACCATAAACTTAAGCAAACATAACTACATAGTTGTTCACCAAAAATGGATTCTGAAAGCAGAAACAGAGATCTAGGACAAAGGAGAACTTCACTGAGACCTGTGTCAGCCACCTTAGTCATGCCAAGCGCCTTAAAGTGCTCTTACCCAGAAGCCATCAAATGGTTTTAAGAGTGACATGACTGGATTTGAAATTTCAGATTATGGCTCTGGTTGCTGTATGGAGAGCAAATGTTTTGGGAAACAAGGAGAAATTTTGGGAGGCTATCTTACCTATTCCGTGCAAGATATAGTGGTAGCTTTGGATAGTTTATTGGTAATAGAACTGGTTAAACATAGACATATTCGAGACAGACTTAAGAGCTAAAACTTACAGGATTTGGTAATGGATTGGATATGGAATGTGCGTGTGTGTGGGGGGGAGAGGTATTAAGGATAACAAAGTAAAGTATTTTAATGAAATGTGCAAAGACCTGGAGTTGGAAAATCAAAAGAGAAGAACAAGCTCAACATTTCTCAAGTTGAAAGAACTGAAGAAGAAATTCAAGCCTCAAGTTGTAATTCTGAAGGATTCTACGGGCAAAATATTGAATGATACAGGAAACATCAAAAGAAGATTGAAGGAATACACAGAGTTACTGTACCAAAAAAAAAATGGTTGATGTTCAAAAATTTCAGGAGATATCATATGACAAGAATTGTTGTTACTGAAAGAATAAGTCCAAGCACCATTGAAGGCATTGGTGAAAAACAAGACTCCAGAAATCAATGGAATACCAATTAAGATGTTTCAATCAATGGATGCAATTCTTGAAGTGCCCACTCTTCTATGCCAAGAAATATGGAAAACAGCTACCTGGCCAACTGACTGTAAAAGATCCATATTAGTGCCCATTCCAAAGAAAGGTGATCCAAAAGAACACAGAAATTATCGAACAATATCATTAATATCGCATGCAAGTAAAATTTTGCTGAAGAGAATTCAAAAAAGTTTGCAGCAGTACATAGACACGGAACGCCAGAAATTCAAGCCAGATTCAGAAGAGGACATGGAACAAGGGATATCATTGCTGAGGACAGATGGATATTGGCTGAAAGCAGAGAATACCAGAAAGATCTTTACCTGCATTTTATTGACTATGCAAAGGCATTCGACTGTGTGGATCATAAGAAAATATGGATATGCAAATAATGGGAATTCCAGAACTCTTAACTGGGCTCATGAGGAACCTGTACATAAACTAAAAGGCAGTTACACAAACAGAACAAGGGGATACTGTATGGTTTAAAATCAGGAAAGACGTGTGTCAAGATTGTATGCTTTCACCATACTTATTCAATCTGTATGCTGAGCAAATAATCTGAGGAGCTGGACTATATGAAGCAGAAGATGGCATCAGGATTGGTGGAAGACTCATCAGCAACCTGCAATATGCAGAAGACACAACCTTTCTTGCTGGAAGTGAAGAAGAGTTGAAGCATTTACTGATGAAGATAAAACACTACAGCTTTCAGTATGGATTACACCTCAACATAAAGAAAGCAAAAATCTCCACAACTAGACCAATAAGCAACATCATGATAAATGGAGAAAAGTTTGAAGTTGTCAAGGATTTCATTTTACTTGGATGCACAATCAACGCCCATGGAAGCAGCAGTTAAGAAATCAAAAGACATATTACATTAGGCAAATATGCTGCAAAAGACCTCTTTAATGTGTTGAAAATCAAAGATGTCACTTTGAGGACTAAGGTGCACCTCACTCAAGCCATGACATTTTCAATCATCTCATATTCGTGTGAAAACTGGACTATGAATAAGGAAGACTCAAAAAAAAATGACTTCTTTGAATTATGGTGTTGGCAAAGAATATTGAATATACCATTGGCTGCCAGAAAAACGAACAAATCTGTCTTGGAAGAAGTACAGCCAGAGTGCTCCTTGGAAGCGAGGATGGTGAGATTTTTCATGTACTTTGAACATGTTACCAAGAGGGACCAGTCCCTGGAGAAGGACATCATGTTTGGTAAGGTAGAGCGTCAGTGAAAAAGAGGAAGACATTTGACGTGGTGGATTGACACAGTAGCTGCAATAATGAGCTCATGCATAACGACTGTGAGGATAGTGCAAGAACGGACAGTGTTTTGTTCTGTTGTACATAGCATCATTATGAGTTGGAAATGACAGTAAGCATGACACATTACTGGATTTCACAACTGGATATAAAAGACTTAAAACATTGGAAACTCCCCAAGTGTTTTTTTTTTTAATTATTGTACTTCAGGTGAAGGCTTACAGAACAAATAGTTTCTCATGAAACAGTAGTACACATATTGTTTTATGACATTGGTTAACAACCCCACAACATGTCAACCCTCTAACTTCTCAACCTTTTTTTTTTTTTTTGGTGAAAATACACATAGCCAAAGATACACCATTTCAAAAATTTATACATGCACAGTTCAGTGACATTGGCTACGATCTTCCAATTGTGCTGTTATTCTCACTTAAGATGAAGGCTTACAGAATGAAATAGTTTCTCATTTAACAGTTACTACAAATGTTGCCTATGACAATGGTTAACAATCTCACAACACATCAACAATATCCTTACTCTACCTTGGGTTCCTTATCACCAGCTTCCTTGTCCCCTTCTGCCTTCTGGCCCTTGTCACTGGACTACTGTACCTCGTTAGTCTCATTTGATTTTATGGGGCTGTCCACTCTCAGGCTGAACAGTGAACCTCGGAGATAACTTCACCACTGAGCTAAAAGGGTGTCTGGGGGCCATATTCTCGGGGTTTCTCCAGTCTCCTTTAGGCCAGTAAATCTGGTCTTTTTTTGTGATTTAGAATTATGTTCTACATCCTTCTACAGCTCTGTCTCCCCAAGTGTTTTTGTTTGTTTGTTTAGTGGGTGAAGGTAAAGAAGACCATTATTTTAGTCTTGAATATGCTGAATTATTGAGTGTCAGACGATTTTGAGATGTTGAGTAAGAACATGCAATATGGGTCTGGAACTCAGAAAAGGTCTGGTCTGTATATCGAAATATTAAGTGTCTTCTATATGAGAGTAAAACTAATTTTTACGCCTCTCAAAATCTGTACATACTTAAATAGTAAGCAAAAACATCCACTCCTCAGTTATCGACATGGTTAGGTTCCAAAGTCCAGGTCTTTATGTGAAAACCAGAGTTATGCGAAAATGGAGTATGACCACATCAGATCACAAAATAGAGGGCGACTACATCATTACATAACTGCCAAATGACATCATTACATAACCTCCAAACAACTGAGAATCATGGCTCAGCCAAGTTGATACATAACCTTAACCATCAAAGCTAGAGTTACTCTCGCCTCTCACCTTGGCATTTGTACTGCCAGATTCATGTTGTTAATGTGCAAAATAGTTGGATGGTATATTTTTTGCTATTGTCATAAATTTGAAACTTCTGTTAATGAGATAGTCGATTAGTGAAGAGTAAGTGTAATTGCATGGTGTTGTGGAAAGGAATAGGGTCAGATAGATTTGGCTTTGAATCTCCACTCTACCATTTACTAGCTGACAGGTCTTAGTCAAAACCCCCTAAACATTCTAAGGATAAATTTGCTCATATTTAACATAGGAATTATAATATGTGCTCTCCCTACTTCTGGGTTTTATGAGCATGGATTGATGTGAGGTAAGGTAGCTATGAGTCAGAATCGATTTGATGGCAATAGGTTTGTTTGTTTTTAATACGAAAGTGTGAAAAATTATACTGTGATTTCAAAAGTAACAGAAAAGCTCAAATGCTTATTGGATAACTCCTTAAAACTAAAAACATAGATTGTGGGAAATTGAAGGGACCTATCTGGAGCCCTGGTGGCATGGTGATTAAGAGCTTGGCTGCTAACCAAAAGGTCAGCAGTTTGAATCCACCAGCTGCTCCTTGGAAACCCTATGGAGCAGTTCTACTTTGTTCTGTAGGGTCATTATGAGTCAGAATTGACTCAAAGTCAATGGTTTGTAAGGCATTATCTGGGATCACTGGTGGTTCAGTGGTAGAAGTCTCACTTTCCATGCAGGAGACCCAGGTTCAATTCCTGGCCAATGTATGTCATGCACAAACACTACCCATCTCTCAGCGGAGGCATATGTGTTGTTATGATGTAGAACAGGTTTCAGTAGAGCTTCCAGACTCAGATGGACAAGAAAGCAAGGTCTGTTGATCTACTTCTGAAAATCAGTCAGTGAAAACCCTATGAATCACAACAGTTGGTCTGCAACCAATCACGGGTATGGCAAAGGACCAGGCAGAGTTTTGTTATGTTGTCCATGGGGTCATCTTCAGTTAAGGACCAAGTGGAATGCAGCTAACAATAACAACAAAGATATTCTTTAGTCCAACACCCATATTTAATCTACAGGTGACTGAGGCATAGAACAATTTTGTGATTGTCCTAGATCACACAGCTGGTTTGTGGAAAAGATGGATTTTAATACTTCTGGCTCACAGTCATAACCCTATTCAGTTTGCTGCATAAACGTGCTTATGTCTTTGGCTAGCTGAATTCTACTGCACAGAGAGTGTCTGGAAACGATATTGTTGTTATTGGCATTTCATGCAAGCAGAGAGGGTAAGAAATACAGAAGGAGGGCTGGAGGGAGAGAAGAAGAAGGAAGGAAGGCAGGAAGGGAGAGAGAAAACTAAACACCGTTATAGAAGCAATGGGGTTATTAAGTATTTTAAGAGGTCATGGAGAACAGTAAAACTTCCAATCTTGCCAACATTATCCCACACAATATTTTGTCTTAAGAAACTACATAACACATTTACAACCCAACATTCTAGACCAAAATTTTGTTTATTCTCTAGTGAATTAGTGGAGTTCAATACAGACATGAGATATTTCTGCTGTATTTCATCTATCATTTCCCTTTGAAAACAATTTTGTTCTTTTGTTTCTTGTCTCCTTTGTGGATACTTAGCAAAAACACCAAGGAATTTCAGAATAATTTTCTTTAAATCACTGACCATCAGGATCCTTTTTGTCCTTACATGTATCTGATAACTGAATATTGAAATGAGTCTTTAGTATCAAAAAAAGGGATCTGAATTTACTGAGAATAGGAGACTGGATCAAGACGGCTGAGTACTCAGATCCTTCAGGTGGTCTCTGTTATAACAAAGACCAAAAAAAAAAACAAGTAAATTGACTACATATGACAATCTAGGAGCCCTGAAGATCAAAGGCAAAGTTGAGGAATCTGACAGAGTGGCAGAAGGAGGGAGACATGGTTTAGAAGCAGCGAGAAGTTGCCAGACCTGACCTGGAGGGAGCTGGAGCCCTTCAGGCCAGATCAGCTTGCGTGCACAGTGAGGCAAGCAGTGGTGCTCAGGAGGCGTTTTTCACATCTGGAGAGACCCAGTGGCAGAGAGTCTACTCCGCCATCCAAAACCAGTGAGAAGCAGCACTCGATCAGTGAAAGATAAGTACTTGCATCTGGTCAACAGCACGGATCAAAAACACCTCCTCTTTTGAGAAAAACCTCTCTCCCATTTACTTCCATGCTCCCTGCTCTGCACCAGGTCAGGGATGGTTTCAGTGATTACTGAGTCTTCTGACAGGAAGAAGGACTCGTCATGTGCCCTGAGCCATGCTGCTGGCCTTGGAGAGGGAACAAATTAAAAAAAAAACAGGGGAAAAATAATCTGCTGGCTCCCCTTAGCCAGGAACTCAGGGTGGGCACATCTCCTTTGCCTAGGCACAGGCATAAGGGGTCCACGTATTTGAGCACCTTTCACCACATCATAGACTTGTGTGGGCCCATTTCAAGAGTGTAGGCCCTCATTACCACAGTACAACAGGGTATATACCTGAAGTCTAACTTCAGCTGTTTCAACTGTGAAGTGGCAGGTTCATAGTATTTGACAATACTCTGCCTATTAAGCAGGGTATTCACCTACCCACATCAGAAGCCTCAGAACTGGTGGCTTGACCCACTCCACCAAGCCACCTGTGACAGGGGTCCAAGAATAAGTGGTGCCCCCCAGTCCTTACAGCCAACAACATTGAGTGCTCCTAGTTCGGCTGCAAAACCACCCATCTATGCACTGTAGGGAACAGGGAGATGCTTTCCTCCAAGACACTCAGAGGCAGCTGTCAGATCCCTGCCTTGCTCAGTGCATTACTCTTTACTGTGGCTAGATACCTGTGCCAACAACAATCACCCATGCCAGTCTAGGTCTTTAGGTGAGAGCCTGCACCACACACTTGCTGACTGACTACCTGGATACCTGAGCTGAATCCATACAGGAAAAGTAAATTGAATCGTGTGCTCACATACTTAGTAACAGATTTAACCACCTGATGACTGGACCTTAGAGCTTCAAAGGCACCAATAATCAAACTAGCTCACACGGGCAGCCTATTTGGGCATACCAAAACAAAACAAGAAGCTAGGACAAAGTAAGCAAACATAAAATAAGTAAATATAATAACTTATTGATGGCTTGGAGACAACAGTCAATATCAAAGCACATAAGGAGGCAGACCATGAAGGCTTCAGCAAGCTCGAAAAATCAACAATCAAAAATTTTTCACTGGAAGAGAATTTCTTGGAAATACCGGAGGCAAAACACAAAAGTTTAATATACAGAACTCTTCAAGATATCAGGAAGGAAATGATGCAAAACGCATTCCATGCTAAGGAACACATACACAAAGCAATAGAAGATCTCAAGAAGGTTACTCAAGAGCATAATGACAAATTTATTATGCTGCAAGAATCCATAGAAAGACAGCAATCAGAAATCCAGAAGATTAACAATATAATTTCAGAATTAGACAACTCAATAGAAAGTCATAGGAGCAGAATAAAGGCAATAGAAGCCAGAATTACTGAGATTGAAGATAAAGCATTTGACACCAGCTTGTCTGAGGAAAACTCAGCTCAAAGAATTGAAAAAAATAAAGAAACTATAAGAATTATGTGGGACTCTATCAAGAAGAATAACCTACAAGTGATTGGAGTACCAGAACAGGGAGGATAACAGAAAATACAAAGAGAATTGTTGAAGATTTGTTGGCAGAAAAATTCCCTGATATCAAGAAAGATAAGAAGATACCTATCCAAGATACTCATCAAACCCTATATACGAGAGATCCCAAAAGGAAGTTACCAAGACATATTATAATCAAACTTGTCAAAACCAAAGATAGAGAATCTTAAGAGCAGCTAAGGATAAACAAAAAGTTATCTACAAAGGAGAGTCAATAAGATTAAGCTCAGACTATTCAGCAGAAACCATACAGGCAAGAAGGCAATGGGATGACATATATAAAGTCTTGAAGGAAACAATAATTGCCAGCAAAGAATTATATATCCAGCAAAACTGTCAAATACGATAAAGAAATTAGGAAATTTCCAGATAAACAGAAGTTTAGGGAATTTTCAAAAACCAAACCAAAATTACAAGAAATACTAAAGGGAGGAGTTCCGGCAAAATGGCACTCTAGGCAGAAGCACCATGCCGTCCCTCCACAGCAAAGATCCGAAAAACTAAGCCGAACAGAGAATACAACAATCCTGAAACCCTAAAACATCAAACGAAGAGATAAAGAACTCAGCCAAGCACCAAATGGAGTGAGAAAACTGACAGAGAACGGAAAGCAAGGAGAAATTCATGCAGAGGTCCCCTACCAGCTAACACAGTGCGGATCCACCATCTTGGACTCCTATTGGAGACAAGCAAACGGGGGTATGAGAAAGCAGCCTCACTCACGAGCATCCAGCGGGAGACAAAAAAACCGGTAATTTGTGGTGTGCGCTTTCCAACCCCCACCCCTGTTCGCCCCAGCTCGGCCTCCTCTGCTTCCCGCAGCCACAGTCTCTTGACTGGGAAGCGCCGGCTGCTTGGATTCCACACACCCAAGCGGGTGGCTCTCTGGGTGCCATTTGTTGGATGTTGGTGTTGCTTTTTTCCACTTATTTTGATTTCTTCCTTGCCTCTGGCCATCTCCCCCTCTTTCACTCGAGTGCCTGGCTCCGTGCGTGAATTTGCTTCTTCCTGAGGGGCTGTGGAGCTCCATTTGAGTGCAGAGCTGCTTCCGGGTCTGGGCTACTGCACTGGTGGGATCCTGGGGCTTTTGTTCGTTTGTCCATTTTGAATTGTTAGTTTGTTTTCTTTTCTTTTCTTGAGTTGGGAGCCCTTTCTGGCCAGGTGGAGCTGCGTGGCAAGGAACTCCCCTTCAGCTTCCACAGAGATGCAGAGGGATCCCTGACAGCATTTCTTTTCACGTTGGTTTTTTTTTTTTCTTCTGTTTTCTGGGGGAGCCTTTCTTGTTCTTCTATTTTTTTAATTTGTTTTGTTTTCTTTTCGCTCTTTCTCCCTTTTTGTCTTTCTTCCTTGCTCAGTTTCTTGTCCCTCTATATCTTCCTTCTCTTTCTGATCCCTGAATACCAGGCATTGTATACCTCTATGCCTTCTAGCCAGGCTGTATTGCAACAACTGAGGGCGACTTCCCCAGTCCTCATAGCTGTACCGGTGGGATCCCTGGGAACTTTGTGGTCCTTTAACCTTTCTGATTTTTATTTATTAATTCTATTCTTTTCTTCCTCTTCTCCTTTCCAACACTCTCCATTTAATACTCTCTCATCTCTCCATTCCAACGGCAAGATCCCATAGCATTCCTTTGTGTTTGTTTGTATGTTTTTGGCTCCTGTTCCTCTCTCCTCTCTACCATATCCAACTTAGCTACACATACAACAATCTCCCCGCTGCATCCTGCCTAACTACACTGTCCGCTTGACATCACACCACCAAGCAGCATGGGCATGGCCTACTGGAAACTGCCCTGCACTGATTACCGACCCGCTCTGGTGGCTGTAATAAGTGCCAAAAACAACCTGTCCCAGTAACTCCTCTTCAGCTGGACCTGCCATGCTGTACCATATCTGAGTGACTGACCCTGCCAGTTGGAGAAGGAGGAGAAAAGTATTGAGCGCACAGAAGAGCAAACAACAAAGAACACACAGTGCGCCTGCTCAGACTTAGTCAAATTTTTTTTTAAAGAAAAGGGACAAAACAAACAAATCTACAATCAATAAATGAGAAAAATAACTACTGAATGCCCCCAAAACAGCAGACAATATCTAAACATTTACAAAAACAGGGCAGGATGGTTCCCGTAGACATCCAAAATAAAACACCAGATGACTCACTTGTGGAATAAAATGCACTAGAACTACCTCATAGGGAATTCAAATCACTAATACTCGGAATTCTCTAAGAACTGAGGCAAAAAGCTCATAAACATGAGGAAAAAATAGAGAAACTCATGGAAAATACAGACAAAAAATTGGAAGAATTCAGGAAGATGATGCAGGAACAAAATGCCAAAATACATACACAACTAGAAATTATACAAAGACAACAATTGGAAATACAAAAGATAAACAACAAAATTTCAGAAATAGATGATGTCATAGAAGGGCTGAGAAGCAGATTTGAAATGGTGGAAGACAGGATCAGTGGAATTGAAGACAAACACTTGGATACAACTCTGTTTGAGGAAAACTCAGATACAAGAACAAAGAAAAATGAAGAGACCCTGAGAGTTATGTGGGACATAATTAAAAGCAAAAATTTACAAGTGATTGGAATTCCAGAAGAGGGGAAGAAAACAGGAAACACAGAGAGGATCATTGAAGAACTTCTGACAGAAAACTTCCCCAATATCATGAAAGATGAAAAGCTGGCCACTCAAGAAGCTCAAAGAACCACATATAGAAGAGACCCCAAAAGAAAATTAACAAGGCATATCATATTCACACACGACAAAACCAAAGACAAACAAAGAACCCTGAGAGCAGCTCGTGAAAAACAAGAAGTCACATACAGAGGAGAAACAATAAGACTAAGCTCAGATTATTTGGCAGAAACCATGCAGGCAAGAAGGCAATGGGATGACATACATAAAATCTTGAAAGAAAAAAATTGCCAGCCAAGAATAATGTACCCTACAAAATGCTCATTTAAATATGATAGTGAAATTTGGACATTTCCAGATAAACAGAAATTAAGGGACTATGTAAAAGCCAAACCAAATTTACAAGAATTATTAAAGAGGGTTCTTTTATCTCAGAACAAACATCTTCAGCTCATAGGCAGAATCTGAGATGCAGGATCATACCAGCCAGATACCAATCTAGGAAATGAACTCTCAAGGCCTCTCCAAAACCAAAAGAAAAACAACAGGGAATCAGAGCAGTTAATCAGTAAATGACAACAACATCAAAACAATAGAAGAGGGAATAAACAGCATAGGTATAGAAACTTCTAATAGAGAGGAAGGCAAGGCGATACTAAGTAAAGGTAGACTGCTTCAAACTTAGAAAGATAAGGGTAAAATTCATGTTAAACACAAAGAAAGTTAACAAACATACTCATAAAAATAAAGAGGACAAACATAAAGTCTCACCACACACAAAACCTACAAAAACAAAAGAAATAAAAAAAAAATCCACAAACTAACTCAGCACAAGTGAGTAAGAAGAACAAAGAAAACTTCAGCACCACAAAAAAGCACTACAAAATGACAGCAACAAACTCCCATCTATCAATAATTACACTGAATGTAAATGGACTCAATGCACCCATAAAGAGACGGAGAGTGACAGAATAGATAAGAAAACAGGATCCATCAATATGCTGTCTACAAGAGACACATCTTAGAAACAAACATTTGAATTTATTAAAAGTCAAAGGTTGGAAAAAAATATATCACGCTAAAAACTACCAAAAAAGAGCAGGAGTGGCAATTCTAATATCAGATAAAATAGACGTTAAAACAAAATCTACCATAAAAGACAAAGAAGGACACTATATAATCATTCAGGAGATGATCCATCATGAAGACTTAACGATAATAAACATCTACGCACCCAATGACAGGGCTCCAAAATACATAAAACAAACTCTAACAACACTGAAAAGAGAAATTGACAGTTCCACAATAATAGTAGGAGACTTCAACATACCACTCTCAGTAAAGGACAGAAAAACTAAGAATAAACTCAGCAAAGATACAGAAGAGCTAAAGGGCACAATCAGCCAACTGGAAATCATACACATGTATAGAACACTCCATCAAACCACTGAAAAGTACACGTTCTTTTCCAATGTACATGGAACGTTCTCCAGAATAGAGCACATCTTAGTCCACAGAACAATCCTCAACAAGATCCAAAACGTTGAGATAATTCAAAGTTTCTTCTCTGACCACAATGCCATCAAGGTAGAAATTAATAATACAAAGAGCAAGGAAAAAAAATCAACTACATGTGAACTGAATAATACCCTGCTCACACATCACTGGGTAATAGGAGACATCAGAGATGGAATCCAAAAATTCCTAGAATCAAATGAGAATGAAAACACATCATACTAAAACCTTTGGGACATAGCAAAGGCAGTCCTCAGAAGACAATTTATAGCAATAGATGCACATATCAAAAATGAAGAAAGGGACAAAATCTAAACATTAACTACAGAACTCAAACAAATAGAAAGAGAACAGCAAAAAAGGCCATAACTAATGGAAGAAAGGAAATAGAAAAGATCAAGCAGAAATAAATGAAATAGAGAACAGAAAAACAATAGAAAGAATTAACAAAACCAAAAGTTGGTTCTTTGAAAGAATCAACAAAATTGAAAAACCACTGGCCAGACTGACAAAAGAAAAACAGCAGAGGACACAAATAACCCAAATAAGAAATGAAATGGGGGACATTACAACAGACACAACCGAAATAAAAAAGGATTATAACAGAATATTATGAAAAACTATACTCCAACAAATTTGAAAACCTACAGGAAATGGATAAATTTCTAGAAACACACGGCCTACACAAACTACAACAAAGTGATGTTGAAAATCTAAACAGACCCATAACAAGAGAAGAGATTGAAAAGGTAATAAAAAAAACTCCCAACCAAAAAAGCCTGGCCCAGCTGGCTTCACTGGAGAATTCTACAAGGGATTTACAGAAGAGCTTGTACCAGTACTTCTCAAGCTATTTCAGAGCATAGAAGAGGAAGCAACACTTCCAAATTCCTTCTATGAAGCCAGCATAAAGCTGATACCAAAACCAGGCAAAGACGTCACAAAAGAAGAAAATTACAGACCAGTATCTCATGAATATAGATGAAAAATTCTGAACAAAATTCTAGCCAACAGAATTCAGCATCATATCAAAAAAATAATACCCCATGACCAAGTAGGATTCATACCAGGTATGGAAGGATGGTTCAGCATTAGAAAATCAATCAAGGTAATCCACCACATAAATAAAAGGAAAGAAAAGAATCACATGATCATCTCAGTTGACACAGAAATGTCATTTGACAAAGTCCAACACCCATTCCTGATAAAAACTCTCAATAAAATAGGTATAGAAGGGAAATTTCTCAACATAATAAAGGGCATCTATGCAAAACCAAGAGCCAACATCATTCTTAATGGAGAGAGGCTGAAAATACTCCCCTTGAGAACAGGAACAAGACAAGGATGCCCTTTATCACCACTCCTATTTAACATTGTGCTGGAAGTTCTAGCTAGAGCAATAAGGCAAGAAAAAGAAATAAAGGGCATCCAAATTGGTAATGAAGAAGTTAAACTGTTCCTGTTTGCAGATGATATTATAGTATACATAGAAAACCCTAAAGACTCCACAAGAAATCTAATGGAACTAATAGAAAGATTCAGCAAAGCAGCAGGATACAAGATAAACATTCAAAAATCAGCTGGATTCCTATACACCAGTAAGGAGAACGATGAAAAGGAAATCAGGAAAACAATGCCATCTTCAATATCCCATAAAAAGATAAAATACTTAGGAATAAATCTGACCAGGGATGTAAAATACCTATACAAAGAAAACTACAAAACACTACTGCATGAAACCCAAAGGAATCTACATAAATGGAAAAAAGATACCATGCTCATGGATAGGCTGACTCAACGTTGTGAAAATGTCAATTCTAACGAAAGCAAATTACAAATACAATGCAATCCCGATGAAAATAACAACAACATTCTTCAAAGAGATGGAAAAACTAATCATTAATTTTATATGGAAAGGGAAGAAGCCCTGAATAAGTAAAGCACTACTTAAGAAGAAGAATAAAGTTGGAGGACTCACACTACCTGACTTCAGAACCTACTATACAGCTGCAGTAGTCAAAACAGCCTGGCACTTGTACAACAAAAGATACATTCACCAATGGAACAGAATTGAGAACCTAGATGTAAATCCATCCACCTACAGTCATCTGATCTTCGTAAAGGACCCAACGTCCATAAAATGGGGAAAAGCCATTCTTTTTAACAAATGGTGCTGGCAAAAATGGATATCCATCTGCAAAAAAATGAAACAGGACCCATACCTCACACCGTATACAAAAACTACTTCAAAATGGATTAAAGACCTGAATAGAAAGCCTAAAACTGTAAAGTTTATAGAAGAAAAAATAGGACCAACACTTCAGGCCTTAATACATGGCATTAACAGGATACAAACCATAACCATCAATGCACAAACCCCAACAGATGAGCTAGATAACTGGGATCTTCTAAAAATCAAACACCTATGCTCTTCAAAAGACTTCACCAGAAGAGTAAAAAGAGAACCTACAAACTGAGAAAAAATATATGGACTGTACTTTTCATACAAAGGTCTAATCTCCAAAATCTACAAGAAAATTCAACACCTCTACAACAAAAAGACAAATAATCCTATTAAAAAATGGGCAAAGGAAATGAACAGACACTTCACCAAAGAAGACAATCAAATGGCCAACAGAAAAATGAGGAAATGCTCGCGATCACTAGCCATTCGAGAAATGCAAATTAAAACTACAATGAGATACCATCTCACACCGGCATTAATGGCACGAATCAAAAACACTGGAAATAACAAATGTTGGAGGGGCTGCGGGGAGATGGGAACTCTTATGCACTGCTGGTAGGAATGCAAAATGATACAACCATTTTGGAAAAGGGTATGTCGCTTCCTCAGAAAGCTAGAAATAGGCATGCCATACTGTCCAGCAATCCCACTCGTAGGAATATATCCTAGAGAAACAAGAGTCATCACTCGAATAGACATACGTACACCTATGTTCATGGCAGCATTGTTCACAATAGCAAAACGTTGGAAACAACCTAGACGCCCATCAACAGATGAATGGATAAACAAACTATGGTACATACACACAATGGAGTACTATGCAACGAGAAAGAACAACAATGAATCTGTGAAGCATCTCATAACATGGATGAAACTGGAGGACATTATGCTGAGTGAAATAAGTCAGTCACAAAAGATCGAATATTATATGAGACCTCAATTGTAAAAACCCTTGAAAAAGTTCACACAAAAAATGTACCAATCTTTGTTGGTTACCAGTGATGGGACGGAGGGAGGGGGGGAATACTACATAGGCAATAGATAAGTGGTATCTTCGGTGAAGGGTGAGACAGTACACAATACAGGGGAAACTAGCACAACTTGTACAAGGAAAGGTCATGGAAGCCCCATAGACACATCCAAACTCCCTGAGGGACTGAATTGCTGGGCGGAGGGCTGTGGGGACAATACCTAGCTCAATTGGCATGACACAGCTTATAAAGACAATGCTCTACATTCTACCTTGGTGAGTAGTGTCTGGGGTCTTAAAAGTCTGTGAGGGGCCATCTAAGATACTCCACTGGTCTCATCCCTTCTGGAGCAAGGGAGAATGAAGAGAACAGGATACAAGGAAAAGATTAGTCTGAAGGACTAATTGTCCACAGCTACCAAGGCCTCCACTGGACTGAATCCAGTACAGCTAGATGGTGCCTGGCTACCACCACTGACTGCTCTGACCAGGATCACAACCGAGGGTTCTGGACAGAGCTGGAGAATGATGTAGAGCATAATTCTAACTCACACAAAAAAAAAAGACCAGATTTACTGGCCTAAAGAAGACTGAAGAAACCTCAAGTGTATGTCCCCCAGACACCCTTTTAGCTCATGGTGAAGCTACCTCCGAGGTTCACTGTTCAGGCTGGGAGTGGACAGCCCCGTAAAACTAAATGAGACTAACGAGGTACAGTAGTCCAGTGACCAGGACCAGAAGGCAGAAGGGGACAAGGAAGCTGGTGATAGGGAATCCAAGGTTGAGTAAGGATATTTGTTGATGTGTTGTGAGATTGTTAACCATTATCATAGGGCAACATTTGTAGTAACTGTTAAATGAGAAACTATTTTGTTCTGTAGCCTTCATCTTAAGTTAGAATAAAGCACAATTGGAAGAGTGTAGTCAATGTCACTGAACTGTGCATGTATAAATTTTTGTAATGGTGTATCTTTGGCTATTTGTATTTCCCCACCCCCCCCCCAAAAAATGTTGAGAAGTTAGAGGGTTAATATGTTGTGGGATTGTTAACCAATGTCATAAAACAACATGTGTACTACTGTTTCATGAGAAACTATTTGTTCTGTAAACCTTCACCTGAAGTACAACAGAAAAAAAAAAAGATATACTAAAGGGAGTCCTTGGGTTAGAAATTCAATAACATCAGATAACAACCCAAGACTAGAACACAGCACAGAGCAACCAGATATTAACTCAGATAGGGAAGTCACTAAAATAAATTAAAGCCAAAACACTGAAAACAGGGAAACAGAGATGTTAATAGGTTAAAGAAGACAAAATGAGAGACTAAAAAATGTAGGCATAAATTTTTCATATGGAGAGGAAGTCAAGGCAATATAAAGAAATAAAAGACTGGTTTAAACTTAGAAAAATAGGGGTAGATATTAATGTAACCACAAAAGGAAACTAACAATCCTACACACCAAAAAAATAAAAAATACAGGAAAAATATAAAGACTCAGCAAATACAAAATCAACAACAATTAAAAAGATGAAAAAATACATAAAGAAAAACGATTCAGCACATAAAACAAAGTGGAACAAAGAAACTGTCAACAACACGTAAAAAGGACATCAAAATGACAGCACTAAACTCATACCTATCAATAATTGCACTCAAAGTAAATGGACTAAATTCACCAATAAAGAGAAAGTTGCAGATGTATAAAAAAACATGATCCATCTATATGATGCCTACAAGACACACACCTTAAACTTAAAGACACAAACAAACTAAAACTGAAAGGATGGAAGAATACATAAAAAGCAAACAACACTCAAAAAAGAGCAGGAGTGGCAATTTTAATCTCTGACAAAATAGACTTTAAGGTAAAATCCACAGCAAAGGATAAGGAAGGATATTGTATAATGATTAAAGGATAGATACACCAGGAGGTGTATAATAAATATTTATGAACACAAGGACAGGGCTCCAAAATACATACAACAAACTCTAACAGCATTGAAAATAAAGATAGACAGCTCCACAATAATAGTAGTAGACTTCAACACACCACTTTCAGCGAAGGACAGAATATCCAGAAAGAAGCTCAATAAAGACACGGAAGGGCTAAATGCTACAATCAAACAACTTCATCTCATAGACATATACAGAACACTCCACCCAACAGCAGCCAAGTATATTTTCTTTACCAACACACATGGAACATTCACCAGAATAGATCACATACTAGGCCATAAAACAAGCCTTGACAGAATCCAAACCATCTAAATATTACAAAGCATCTTTTCTGACCATAAAGCCATAGAAGTAGAAATCAATAAGAGAAAAAGCAAGAAAAAATAAAACTCAAGGAAAACTGAACAACACTTTGCTCAAAAACTACTGGGTTATAAAAGAAATTAAGAAAGGAATAAAGAAATTCATAGACTCAAATGGGAATGAAAACACATCCTAACAGAACCTTTGGGACACAGAAAAAGCACTGCTAAGAGCTCAGTTTATAGCAATAAATGCATACATCAAAAAAGAAGAAAGGGCCAAAATCAAAACATTAACCCTACAACTGGAACAAGTAGAAAGATATCAGCAAAATAAGCCGTCAGGTGCCAGAAGAAAGGAAATAATAAGAATGAGAGCTGAATTAAATGAAATAGAGAATATAAAAGTAATTGAAAGAGTTAACAAGACCAAAAGCTGGTTCTTTGAAAAGATCAACAAAACCAATAAACCATTGGTCAAACTGACAAAAGAAACATAGGAGAGGAAGTAAATAACCCAAATAAGAAAATAGATGGACGATTTCACAAACAGATCCAACTGAAATTAAAAGATTCATAAGAGAATACTACAAAAAATTGTACTGTAACAAATTTGAAAACCGAGAGGAAATGGACAAATTTCTAGAAACACACTACCTGCATAAATTAACAGAGAGGTAGAACACCTAAATAAACCTATAACAAAAGAAGAGATTGAAAAGATAATTAAAAAAATCTCCCAACAACAAAAATAACAAAAAAGCCCTGGCCCTGACAGTTTCACTGGCAAATTCTACCAAACTTACAGAGAAGTGTTAACACCACTACTACTAAAGGTATTTCAGAGCACAGAAAAGAATGGAATACTCCCAAACTCATTCTATGACGCCAGCATAACCCTGATACCAAAACCACACAAAAACACCACAAAAAAAGACAATTACAGACCAATATCCCTCTTGAACATTGACACAAAAATTCTCAACAAAATTCTAGTCAATAAAAGTCAGAAACATATCAAAAAAATAATAATTCACCATGATCAAGTGGGATTTATACCAGGTATGCAGAAATGGTTCAAGAATAGAAAAACAATCAATATAATCTATCACATAAACAAAAGACAAGAACTACATTATCTTACCAGTCAATGCAGAGAAGGCATTTAACAAAGTCCAACACCCATTCATGATAAAAACTCTCAGCAAAATAGGAATAGAAGGGAAATTCCTCAACATAATTAAGGGCATTTATACAAAGCCAACAGCCAACGTCATTGTAAATGGAGAGAGTTTGAAAGCATTCCCCTTGAGAACGGAAACCAGACAAGGATGCCCTTTATCACCGCTATTATTCATCATTGTGCTGGAGGTCTAGCCAGAGAAATTATGCTAGAAAAAAAGAAATAAAGGGCATCCAAATTGGTAAGGAAGAAGTAAAAGTATCTCTATTTGCAGATGATATGATCTTACACACAGAAAATCCTAAAACATCCACAAGAAGACTACTGGAACTAATAGATTTCAGCAAAGTTTCAGGATACAAGATAAACACACAAAAATCAGTTGGATTCCTCTACACTAACAAAGGAAACTTCGAAGAGGAAATCACAAATCAATACCATTTACAATAGCCTCTAAGAAGATAAAATACTTAGGAATAAATCTAATAAAGACATAAAAGAACTATACAATGTAAACTACAAGACGCTACTGCAAGAAACCAAAAGAGACCTACATAAGTGGAAAGACATACCTTACTCATGGATAGGAAGATTCAACGTTGTGAAAATGTCAATTCAACCCAAAACTATCTACAGATACAATGCAATTTCAATCCAAATTCCAACGGCAGTTTTTAATGAGATAGAGAAACAAATCACCAACTTCATATGGAAAGGAAAGAGGCCCCAGATAAGAATAGCATTACTCAAGAAGAAGAATAAAGTTGGAGGCCACACACTACCTGATTTTAGAATGTATTATACTGCCAAGGTAGTCAAAACAGCCAGCTACTGGTACAACAACAGATACATAGACCATTGAAACAGGATTGAGAATCCAGACATAAGTTCATCCATCGACGAGCAGCTGATAGTTGACAAAGGCCCAAAGTCTGTTAACTGAGGAAAAGACAGTTCTTTAACAAATGGTGCTGGCGTAACTGGATATCCATCTGCAAAAAAAGTGAAACAAGACCCTTACCTCACACCATGCACAAAAACTAAAAATTGATCAATGACCTAAATATAAAAGCTAAAACAATAAAGAACATGGAAGAAAAATTAGGTACTGTGCTAGGAGGCTTAATATATGACATAAACAGAACACAGACCATAAGTAATAATGCACAAACACCAGAAGAGAAACGAGATAACTGGGAGCTCTTAAAAATTGAACACTTATGTTCATCAAAAGAGATCACCAGAGGAGTAAAAAGACAACCTACAGACTGGGAACAAAGTTTTGGCTATGACAAATACGATCAGTGTCTAATCTCTAAAATCTACAAGATACTGCAAAACCTCAACAACAAAAAGACAAATAACCCAATTAAAAAATAGGCAAAGGATATGAGCAGGCACTTTGCCAAAGAAGACATTCAGGCAGCTAACAGACACATGAGGAAATGCTCAGGATCATTAGCCATTAGAGAAATGCAAATCAAAACTAAAATGAGATACCTTCTCACCCCTACAAGGCTAGCTTTAATCCAAAAAACACCAAGTAATAAATGTTGGAGAGGCTGTGGAGAGACTGCAACACTTATACACTGTCGGTGGGAATGTAAAATGGCACAACCACTTTGGAAATCGATTTAGTGCTTCCTTAAAGAGCCAGATATATAAGTACTATAGAATCTAGCAATCCTGCTTCTTGGAATATATCCTAGAGAAATAAGAGCCAACAGACGAATAGCTATATGCACACCCATGTTCATTGCAGCACTGTTCACGATAGCAAAAAGATGGAAAAAACCTAGGTGTCCATCAACAGATGAATGGATAAACAAATTATCGTATATCCACAAAATGGAACATGATACAATGATAAAGAACAACGATGAATCCGTGAAACATCTTATAACATGGAGGAATCTGGAAGACATCATTTTAAGTGAATTTAGTCAGTCTCAAAAGGACAAATACTGTATAAGACCACTATTATAAGAACTGAAGAAAAGCTTTAAACACAGAATAAAACATTCTTTGAAGGTTACAAGGGTAGGGAGGAAGGGAGAGGGGTATTCATTAACTGGGCTGTAGACAAGAATTATCTTAGATGAAGGGAAGGACAGCACACACTACAGGGGAAGTCAGCACAACTAGACTAAACCAAGCCTAAGAAGTTTGCTGAACAGAAACAAATACTTTGAGGGACAGACTAGCAGGGGCAGGGGTCTGGGGACCATGCTTTCAGGGGACATCTAGGTCAATTGGCATAATGTGTTTTATTAAGAAAATGTTCTGTATCCTCCTTTGCTGAGTGGCTTCTGGGGTCTTAAAAGCTAGTGAGTGGTCATCTAAGATGCATCAACTGGTCCCAACTCACCTTGAGTAAAGGAGGGTGAAGAACACCAAAGACACAAAGAAAGTATTAGCCCGAGAGACAGGAAGGGCCACATAAACCAGAAACTGCATCAACCTGAGACCAGAAGAACTATATGGTGCCTGGTTACCACCAATGACCACCCACACAGGGAACAAAACAGAGAGTCCATGATGGAGGAAGATAAAAGTGGGGTGCAGAACTCAAATTTTAGTAAAAAGATCAGATTTAATGGTCTGAGACTGGAGGAACCCCATAAATCATGGCCTCCAGACTCTGTCAACCCAAAACTAAAACCATTACCGAGGCCAACTCTTCAGACAAAGATTAGACTGGATTATGGGACATAAAAGGATACTCGTGAAGAGTGTTCTTATTAGCTCAAGTAGATTCATGAGCCTAAATGGTCAGCTCCTCTCAGGAGGTGAGATGAGAAGGCAGAGAGATTCAGGAGCTCATTGAATGGACATGGGAAATCAGAGGTGGAAAGGAAGAGTGTGCTGTCACAGTACAGGGAGAGCAACTGGGGTCGCATAACAATGTATGTATAAATTTTTGTTTGAGAGACTAACTAGAATTGTAAACATTCATTTAAAGTACAACAATTAAAAAAAAGAATTTACTGAGACTATTTGAAGCTATTAGTTGATGAAATTCAGAGGAAGCTATTATGCTATGAGTCTTGTCTACTTTGACCTGAAATGAAGGAGCTAAATAGTTGTAATTGATATTATCATCTGCTGGCTCTAAAGTATAGCTAAGGTGACATTTTCCTACTAGCTGCTATCCTTGTTCTTTGTTAAAAAAAAAGTTATTTTAAATTATAAGAAGCTGTCAAGTGTTTTTCTTTCTGAACATAATGGAAGTATTTCGAGGTTAATTGACTTGCTCATTTCATCCTTGAACAACCAACCTCATGTTCACAACATCCACACCCTCAAGCAACAATGTCAGTACAGTGCTTAGTATATTGAAGAGATTTGATACAAAGTAGTTGACTTGCATTCCACAAGGTAGCTAACAGAATTCACTGTTCCTGGAATAACAATTTCTGGATAGGCAGATGAACAAGGGCAGAATCAGTTTGCCAAAATAATTTGATGGGTTGGACTGAAGCTGTTATTTAAACAGATTAGTACTGCTTAGAAATGCTGCTCTGAACTGGTGGAGAGTGAGACAGCAGCAACTTCATAATTCAAGGTCAGTCTTGGAGGGGAAATGGTTACAAAATCAAAGCAGATAGTAGGGAGGGTAAAAGTGGCAAAAGAAAGGCCTCTATCTTAATGAAAGTATATTTATGAACAGGGTTCATAGGTTTGATTTCAAGTGTCTTTTTTTTAACACCTTAGATACATTCTTTTCCTAGATTAGATGCATCTCCACATCTGAATCACTTTCTCACACTAGTAAAGAGAGCTGCTCAGGTTTAAGGCAAAGGAAAGTTTGTGTAGTAATAGCTCCAATTTACTAAACACAAGATATAAGTCTTCTCTGGAAGTCTGGCTGTGTGTGTGTGTACGTTTGTGAGAGAGAAAACCACCATTTTTTCCAGAAACAAGTTCAGCTACTGTATGTGCAAATACACCCACCCTTACTCCGCCATAGGGTGTTCAATCATCAAGAGGACCTGTACCTGGAATTTGTCAAGAAAGTGAACCAAGCAGGTGGCCTGGACCTTAAAGTGAGATGTCCCATGCTAAAAGGTGAACACTCTATTTAATAACTTGAACTTAGATTTGGCAAGGGATAAACCTATAAAGTGCCTTTGATAAACCTTGAGTTTTTCTTTCTTTTTTATGTGCTACAGCAACCTTCACTCTGCCAGGCATTATAATTTGACACCTATGCCCCATCAGAGGAAGGAACTGTTTTGGGGGACATCCTCGGCATTGTTTCTTTTCTTTTTTTTTTGGCACAGGATAGACAAAGTTTCTGGCAATAGATAAACTTTACTACAACAACTGTTTCCATTTTTGTTCTCCAGACACTTTCATATCTTTTTTTTTTTTTATTGTACTTCAGGTGAAAGCTTACAGAACAAATAGCTTCTCATGAAACAGTAGTACACATATTGTATTATGACATTGGTTAACAACCCCACAACATGTCAACCCCCCCCCCACCTTTTATTTTTATTTTTGGTGAAAATATACATGTCCAAAGACACAAAATTTCAAACAAAAAAAAAAAATACTGTCCAAAAAATTTTTCCCAGTTTGTAGGTTCTCTTTTTACTCTTCTGGTGAAGTCTTTTGAAGAGCATAGGTGTTTGATTTTTAGAAGATCCCAGTTATCTAGCTTATCTTCTGGGGTTTGTGCATTGATGGTTATGGTTTGTATCCTCTTAATGCCATGTATCAAGGCCTGTAGTGTTGGTCCTATTTTTTCTTCTATGAACTTTATAGTTTTAGGGTTTCTATTCAGGTCTTTAATCCATTTTGAAGTAGTTTTTGTATACAGCCTGAGGTATGGGCCCTGTTTCATTTTTTTTGCAGATGGATATCCAGTTTTGCCAGCACCATTTGTTAAAAAGACTGTCTTTTCCCCATTTGATGGACTTTGGGCCCTTGTCGACGATCAGGTGGCCGTAGGTGGATGGATTTACATCTGGGTTCTCAATTCTGTTCCATTGGTCAATGTATCTGTCGTTGTACCAGTACCAGGCTGTTTTGACTACTGTGGCTGAATAGTAGGTTCTGAAGTCAGGTAATGTGAGTCCTTCATCTTTATTCTTCTTCTTTAGTAGGCTTTACTTATTCGGGGCTTCTTCCCTTTCCATAGAAAGTTAATGATTAGTTTTTCCATCTCTTTGAAGAATGTTGTTGGTATTTGGATCGGGATTGAGTTGTATTTGTAAATTGCTTTGGGTAGAATAGACATTTTCACAATGTTGATTCTACCTATCCATGAGCATAGTATCTTTTTCCATTTATGTAGATCTCTTTGGGCTTCTTGCAGTACTGTTTTATACTTTTCTTTGCATAGGTCTCTTACATCCCTGGTTAGATTTATTCCTAAGTATTTTATCTTTTTAGGGGCTATTATAAATGGTATTGTTTTCCTGATTTCCTTTTCATTGTTCTCCTTACTAGTGTATAGGAATGCAACAGATTTTTGTATATTTATATTGTATCCTGCTACTCTGCTGAATCTTTCTGTTAGTTCCAGTAGATTTCTTGTGGAGTCTTTAGGGTTTTCTATGTATAGTGTCATATCATCTGCAAACAGGGACAGTTTAACTTCTTCATTACCAATTTGGATGCCCTTTATTTCTTTTTCTTGCCTTATTGCTCTAGCTAGAACTTCCAGCACAATGTTAAATAGGAGTGGTGATAAAGGGCATCCTTGTCTTGTTCCTGTTCTCAAGGGGAGTATTTTCAGCCTCTCTCCATTAAGAATGATGTTGGCCATTGGTTTTACATAGATGCCCTTTATTATGTTGAGAAATTTCCCTTCTATACCTATTTTATTGAGAGTTTTTATCAGGAGTGGGTGTTGGACTTCATCAAATGCCTTTTCTGAATCAATTGAGATGATCATGTGATATTTTTCTTTCCTTTTATTTATGTGGTGGATTATTTTGATTGATTTTCTAATGTTAAACCATTCTTGCAAACTTGGTATGAATCCTACTTGGTTGTGGTGTACTATTTTTTTTGATATGATGCTGAATTCTATTGGCTAGAATTTTGTTCAGAATTTTTGCATCTATATTCATGAGAGATATTGGTCTGTAATTTCCTTTTTTGTGACGTCTTTCCCTGGTTTTTGTATCAGCGTTATGCTGGCTTCATAGAATGAATTTGGAAGTGTTGCTTCCTCTTCTATGCTCTGAAATAGCTTGAGTAGTACTGGTACAAGCTCTTCTGTAAATGTTTTGTAGAATTCTCCAGTGAAGTCATCTGGGCCAGGGCTTTTTTTTGGTTGGGAGATTTTTTATTACCTTTCAATCTCTTCTGTTGTTATGGGTCTGTTCAGATTTTCAACATCACTTTGTTGTAGTTTGAGTAGGTAATGTGTTTCTAGAAATTTATCCATTTCCTCTCGGTTTTCAAATTTGTTGGAGTATAGTCTTTCATAATATTCTGTTATAATCCTTTTTATTTCAGTTGGGTCTGTTGTAATGTTCCCCATTTCATTTCTTATTTGGGTTATTTGCATCCTCTGCTGTTTTTCTTTTGTCAGTCTGGCCAGTGGTGTGTCGATTTTGTTGATTCTTTCAAAGAACCAACTTCTGGTTTTGTTGATTCTTTCTATTGTTTTTATCTCCTCTATTTCATTTATTTCTGCTCCGATCTTTACTATTTCCTTTCTTCCAGTGGCTGTGGCCTTTTTTTTCAGTTCTCTTTCTGTTTGTTTCAGTTGTGTAGTCAATGTTTTGATATTGTCCCTTTATTCTTTTTTGATGTGTGCATCTATTGCTATAAATTGTCTTCTGAGGACTGCCTTTGCTGTGTTCCAAAGGTTTTGGTATGATATGTTTTCATTCTCATTTGATTCTAGGAATTTTTTGATTCCATCTCTGATTTCTTCTACTACACAGTGATGTGTAAGCAGGGTATTATTCAGTTCCCATGTAGTTGATTTTTTTCCTTGCTCTTTCTGTTGTTTATTTCTACCTTGATGGCACTGTGGTCAGAGAAGATACTATGAATTATTTCAAAGTTTTGGATCTTGCTGACGATTACTCTGTGGCCTAAGATGTGGTCTATTCTGGAGAATGTTCCATGTGCATTGGAAAAGAATGTGTACTTGCAGTGGTTGGATGGAGTGTTCTATATATATGTGTATGAGGTCAAGTTGGCTGATTGTGCCCTTTAGCTCTTGTGTATCTTTGCTGAGCTTATTCTTAGTTGTTCTGTCCTTTACTGAGAGTGGTGTGTTGAAGTCTCCTTCTGTTATTGTGGAACCGTCAATTTGTCTGTTCAGTGTTGTTAGAGTTTGTTTTATGTATTTTGGTGCCCTGTCATTGGGTGTGTAGATGTTTATTATCATTAAGTCTTCATGATGGGTCATCCCCTTAATCATTATATAGTGTCCTTCTTTGTCTTTTATGGTAGATTTTGCTTTAAATTCTATTTTATCTGAGATTAGTATTGTCACTCCTGCTCTTTTTTGGTAGTTTTTAGCTTGATATATTTTTTCCAACCTTTGACTTTTAATAAATTCACATCTTTGTTTCTAAAGTGTGTCTCTTGTAGACAGCATATTGATGGATCCTGTTTTCTTATGCATTCTGTCACTCTCTGTCTCTTTATGGGTGCATTGAGTCCATTTACATTCAGTGTAATTATTGATAGATGGGAGTTTGTTGCTGTCATTTTGTAGTGGTTTTTTTTGTGGTGCTGATGTTTTCTTTGTTCTTCTTACTCACTTGTGCTGAGTTACTTTCGTTTGTGGATTTTTTTTTTCATTTCTTTTGTTTTTGTAGGTTTTGTGTGTGGTGAGACTTTATGTTTGTCCTCTTTATTTTTATGAGTATGTTTGTTAACTTTCTTTGTGTTTACCATGAATTTTACCCTTATCCTTCTAAGTTTGAAGCAGTCTACCTTTACTTAGTATCGCCTTGCCTTCCTCTCTGTTAGAAGGTTCTATACCTATGCCGTTTATTCCCTCTTCTATTGTTTTGATGTTGTTGTTATTTACTGATTAACTGCTCTGATTCCCTGTAGTATTTCTTCTGGTTTTGGAGAGTCCTTGAGAGTTCATTTCCTAGATTGGTATCTGGCTGGTATGATACTGCATCTTAGATTCTGCCTATGAGCTGAAGTTGTTTTTTCTCAGATCAAAGAACTCCCTTTAATAATTCTTGTAAATTTGGTTTTGCTTTTACATATTCCCTTAATTTCTGTTTATCTGGAAATGTCCGAATTTCTCCATCACATTTAAATGAGAGTTTTGGAAGATACATTATTCTTGGGTGACACTTTTTTTCTTTCAAGATTTTATATATGTCATCCCATTGCCTTCTTGCCTGCATGGTTTCTGCTGAATAATCTAAGCTTAGTCTTATTGTTTATCCTCTGTATGTGACTTCTTGTTTTCATGAGATGCTCTCAGGAATCTTTGTTTGTCTTTTGTTTTGGTGAGTGTGATTATGATATGCCTTGGTGATTTTCTTTTGGCGTATCTCCTATATGGGGTTCGTTGAGCTTCTTGGATGGCCAACTTTTTATCTTTCATGATATTGGGGAAGTTTTCTGTCAGCAGTTCGTCAATGATCCTCTCTGTGTTTTCTGTTTTCTCCCCCTGTTCTGGAACGCCACTTGAAAAGTTTTCTTTTGATTGTATCCCACATAATTCTCAGGGTCTCTTCATTTTTCTTTGTTCTTTTTTCTGAGTTTTCCTCAAATAGAGTTCTAGCCAAGTGTTTGTCCTCAATTCCACTTATCCTGTCTTCCACTGTTTCAAAACTGCTTCTCAGCCCTTCTATCACAGCATTTCTGGAATCTTGTTGTTTATCTTTTGTATTTCTTATTGTTGTCTTTGTATAATTTCTAGTTGTGAATTTATTGTGGCATTTTGTTCCTGCATTATTTTCCTGAACTTTTCCAATTTTTTGTCTGTATTTTCCATGAATTTGTCAATTTTTTTCCTCATTTTTGTCTGCTTTTTGCTTCAGCTCTTTGTCGCAGAGGTGACGGTTGTTGGGGTGTCAGAGACAATAACCAATGCCACAACTCTTACAGAGAAGTGGGGCCAGGAGGGTCACTCTGAGGAGTCGAACCTCAGCTTCAGTCCCAGGAGTTTATTTTATAGTCAATACAGCAAACAGTGAAGCAAATAACAGAACAATGGGCTTTGGGTGAATAACAATAAGTTTCAGGCAAGGGAGGAGGAATTCAGGTAAACAAGCCAATCAGTAACAGGTTTGGAAAAACAAGTTGTGACAAGTCTCGACATGTTGGGGACAAGTCTCAACATGCTGTGCAGCATAGAGGCCTTTATACATCCATATTTTAATGGCACATATCCCCACATTTCCCCCATTTTGTTTAGTTAATGAATAAGAATCAAGAGGATTTTCACTTGTCCAACAAATGCCCGTTAAGATAAAGTAAAATTTTCTCTATGAGATAAAATCCAAGATTATCTCAGCTACTGTCTCCACACCTCAGGGCCTGGTGTCTTAGTGAGTCCTTGTGAGCCCATCTACGGTTGGAGAACACTCCATATGTTTAAGGAGGAGAAGTAGCATAGCTATAAGTAACACCTGGACTTAGTTGCCTAGATGGCAGCCATAGCAGGCTCTTTAAACTCACGGTGCTGGTTTTCCACTGGATACCATCTGGTTTTTCACCAGGTTGTTACTTAATGCCTGGGCTTAGTGCTCTTAGATGGCGGCCATTGCAGGCTCTTTAAACTCACAGTGATGGTTTTCCATTGGGTACCATCTGGTTCTTCACCAGGTTACTAAGTAATAGCGATGCTCTTATCAATTGCATATCAGGAGTGAGTGGACTAAATGTGCCTTTCAGGTGTGCAAAACAATAGAGGATGTTCTTATGAGGATAATATAATCCTCTGCACTAGTAATACCCTGATTGTTGACCCATGGTTTTCCTCTGACTCTCATTTTGTAAGCTAAACACTAACTTTTAACATTCACCAAGATTATTATTCTTAAAGGCTCAAAGATTTATAAAGGTTCAAAGATTCATTAACAATCAAACAAGCAATGATTTACACAGCTTCACTATTACTTGGAAAGGAATCACTAGGAACGGCAATTTATACATCATAACAGATTTAACAATCAAACAAATACTGATTTACACAAATTTACTATCAATTGGAAAGGGATCATCTAACTTAGAAATCTATACAGAAGCATCTAACTAGGAGAAGCAGAAAATATAGAGGAGTTTACACACAACAAATTTTCATTGGGAACTTACTGATTAACAAATTACTGATTAAAAAGATAATATAGGATGACTATTGAGGATTGATTATCACGAGGGAAACCATAGCTAGAAACAGGTTTTCAGGTGTAAGTAGGGCACCTGTAGTTGAAAGGATATGCTCAGCTTTGGAGGAGAGGGCTTTCAGACCTCCCCATGTTACCGGTATTGCAGATCTCCGTGGTTCAGTGTCCATCCCCGGGGGAAGGGGTGATTTCGGGTTGGATGGCGGCACTTCAGTGTTCATCCCCGGGGGAAGGGGTGCTGGTGTCAGTTGTAGCTCTGGAGTCAGGTCGGATGGCGGCCGCCAAAGGGGTGGTGGCAGCGGCTCAGAGAAGGGAAGGGGCGGAGGCGCAGGGCAGATTGTGCCCATTCATGGGGGAGCCACAGCGCGGGACGCATCTGGGACTCCTAGTCGCAGCTGGAGCGCAGAGCCCGCTCTCACTTGCCCAGAGCCTCCAGGCAGGGCCATCCCAGGCGGCAACACCCCAGGAGACTGGGCCAGCAAGCCCGGACAGCGGCAACCCAGAACTGGGCTCAGAGCACTGCGGGAGGGGTGGAGCGTGGGCCGCGCCGCAGCCGGAGCAGAATCCAAAGTGGACCTGTAGGAGACAAAACAGCCGCATACCCTAGCCACCAGGTTAGTAATTCTACAGGTCCTTGCCAGACAGAGAGATTTTGAGGATCTTTATAGAGGACCCGTGGGCGAGGTCGGGTGTCAGAGGGGATAAAATGTTGTTCTGCAGCAGTGCAACCATCTTTGGCAACCGATAAAAAATTAAAATTAAAGAGGGCTGTGGCAAGTCTTTCATTTTGGTCACATACTCTAGACCCATCATCTCCCCCCTTTTGTTTATTTAAGAGCTGTTTGAGAGTATGATGGGCATGTTCAATTATGGCTTGCCCTTGAGGGTTATAAGGAATGCCAGTGGTATGAAGAATATTCCAAGTGGCACAAAATTGTTGAAATTTAATCGAAGTATATACAGGACCATTATCAGTATTAAGAGCTTGGGGACATCACATAGTTGCAATGGCTTGGGTGAAATGACAACAGGCATGAGTAAAACATTTTCCAGAAAGGGCTGTAGCATAGAGAAACCCAGAATATATTAGCCAAATGAAAGCCTTTACTACAGCGGGAACTCTGTGCCTTTAAGAGAGCTAAAACAGCCCGACAGTCAGCATTAACATTTTCACAAGCAAACTGGAGACAAAGAACTTCAGCTGCGTGTTGATTGTCTACCTGTCAGGAAATGGCAGATTCAATTAAAAGCAGAAGTTGGGTAAGGGCTTCTTCTGGCACCTTAAGCTTGGAGGCCTTTAACAACCCCAACAACTGGGTTTTGTGTTGACGCTGCTCAGGAGAAAGAGAATTCTCCATAGTGAGGAGGAATAGGAAAATGAAGGAAAAAAATGATAGAAAATCTCCTGGCCTGAAGCCTAAAATCATTTGGGAGTGGTCAGGAAAGACCTGCCACTCTGGGGCTAAAGCAGCCTGATCTGAGAGCATTCAGGAAAATTCCGCCCATAGAAAAACCCTGCCGCTCTCAGGCTGTACCTTTAAACAGCCTGAAACAGACGTCCGATACCACCTGAAGGGATCGAGTTCGAGGGTATCTACCCCTCTACCCTCACATGGGGCACCATCTGTCACAGCGGCAACGGTTGTTGGGGTGGCAGAGACAATAACCAATGCCACAACTCTTACAGAGAAGTGGGGCCAGGAGGGTCACTCTGAGGAGTCGAACCTCGGCTTCAGTCCCAGGAGTTTATTTTATAGTCAATACAGCAAACAGTGAAGCAAATAACAGAACAATGGGCTTTGGGTGAATAACAATAAGTTTCAGGCAAGGGAGGAGGAATTCAGGTAAACAAGCCAATCAGTAACAGGTTTGGAAAAACAAGTTGTGACAAGTCTCGACATGTTGGGGACAAGTCTCAACATGCTGTGCAGCATAGAGACCTTTATACATCCATATTTTAATGGCACATATCCCAACATCTCTTGGAGAATTCTGAGTATTAAAGATTTGATTTCCCTATCAGGTAGTTCTAGTGCATTTTCTTCCACTGGAAAGTCATCTGGTGTTTTATTCTGGTCACATACTGGAACCATCCTCTCCTGTTTTTGCAAATGGTTTGATATTTTCTGCTGTCTTCGGGGCATTCAGTAGTTATTTTTCTCTTTTATTGATTGTAGATTTGTTTATTTTCATCCCTTTTTTTTAAAATTTGGCTATGTCTGAGCAGGCGGACTGTGTGTTCTTTGTTGTTTGCTCGTCTGTGGGCACAATACTTTTTGCCTCTTTCTCCAATTGGCAGGGTCAGTCAGTCAGATATGGTACAGCAGGGCAGGTCTAGCTGAAGAGGAGTTACTAGGACGGGTTGTTTGTGGCACTTACTATAGCCACCAGGGTGGGTTGGCAATCAGTGCAGGGCAGGTTTCAGTAGGCCATGCCTGTGCTGCTTGGTGGTGTGATGTTATGCGCATGGTGCGAGTAGGCAGGATGTAGTGGAGAGATTGTTATGTGTGGAGCTAAGATAGATTTGGGAGTGAGGAGAGAGGAACAGGAGCCAAAAACATACAAACAAAAAGTGATGCTAGGGGAGCTTGTCTTTGGACTGGAGAGATGAGAGTCTATGAAATGAAGAAAAACAAAAAGGGGAAGAGGAAGAAAAAAAAGAAAAGAAAAGAATCAATAAATAAAAATAAGAAACGTTAAAGAACAGCAAAGCTCCCAGTTATCCCATAGGTGCAGCTATGAGGTCTGTGGAAGTTGTTCTCAGGTGTTACAGTACAGCCTGGCTAGAAGGCGTAGAGGTATACAACACCAGGTATTCAGGAAACAGAAAGTGAAGGAAGATATAGAGAGATGAGAAACTGAGTAATGAAGAAAGACTAAAAGTGAAAAAGAGGAAAAAGAAAACAAAACAAATTTAAAAAATAACAAGAAAAGCCCCCCAAAAAAAGAAAAAAAAAAAACAAAGAAAGAAATGCCCTCAGGGTTCCCTCTGCACGTCTGTGCAAGATGAGGGGGTAGTTTTTAAGCCACGCAGCCCTGCCTGGCCAGAACGGGCCCCCAACTCAAGAAAAAGAAAAGAAAACAAACAAACAATTCAAAACAAACAAACGAACAAAAGCCCCGAGATCCCACCAGTGTCGCAGCCCAGTCTGGGAATCAGCTCCATACTCGAACGGAGCTCCACAGACCTCCAGGAAGAAGCAAAGATGGTGCACGGAGTCAGGTATTTGAGCGAAAGGAGGGGGAGGTGGTGAGAGGTAAGGAAGAAATCAAAAGAAGTGGGAAAAAAGCAACATCAGCAGCCAACAAATGGAACTCAGAGAGCCAGCTAGTGAGGGCTGGTGGAATCCAAGCAGCCGGTGCTTCCTGGACAAGAGATTGTGGCTGCAGGAAGCAGAGGAGGCCAAGTGGGGGTGAAGAAGGGTGGGGGGTGGGAAAGCATATATCGCAAATTACCGGTTGTTTTGTCTCCCACTGGAAGCTCCATGAAGCTGCTTTCTGGTAACCCTTGTTTGCTGGTCTCTGATAGGAGTCCAAGATAGTGGATACACGCTGCATTAGCTGATAGGGGACCTCTGCATGAATCTCTCCTCGCTCTCCATTCTCTGTCAGTTTTCTCACTCCATTTGGTGCTTGGCTGAGTTCCTTATCTCTTCATTTGATGTTTTAGGGTTTCAGGATTTTTGTTTTCTCTGCTTGGGTTAGTTTTTCAGATCTTTGCTGTGGAGAGGCGGCATGGTGCTTCTGCCTAGAAAGCCATTTTGTGGGAAGTGCCTTCATCACCTTTTATTCTTGCATACCTCTCAGTATCTTCCCTTGACTTGGTCATGTTGTGATGACTTCCCCCATATTGTGTACTGCCTTTCCCTTCACAAAAGTTAACACGTGTCTACTCTCTAGTTAGTGATTTACGCCCCCCCCTCATCCCTGGTAACCGTCAAAAAATGCATCTTTCTGTGTATAAACCTTTTCTTGACTATGTATACTAGAGGGACCATACAATATTTGTCCTTTTGCTTTTGACTTATTTCTCTCAGCAAAATGTCCTCCAGATTCATCCATGTTGTGAGATGTTTCATGGACTCATAATTATTCTTTAACATTGTGTAGTATTCCATTGTGTGTATGTACCACAGTTTGTTTATCCATTCATCCATTGATGGGCACTTAGGTTGTTTCCATCTTTTTGCTGTTGTGAATAATGCTGCAATGAACATGAATGTGTCTTTGCTCATTTTTTTTTGATAGGATTGTTTGCCTTTTTGTTGTTGAGTTGTTGAAGTTTTCTATATATTTTAGAGATTAGACCCTTGTCAGATATGTCATTGCCATTATTTTTTTCCCTAGTCTATAGGTTCTCTTTTTACTCTTTTGGTAAATTCTTTTGATAAGGATAAGTATTTAATTTTTAGGAGTTCCTAGTTATCTAATTTATCTTCTGTTGTTCATACATTTTTAGTTGTGTTTGATAGGCTATTTATGTCAAAAATTAGGTCCTCGAGTTTTATACCTATGTTATCTTCCAGGAACTTTATAGTTTTAGCTTTAACCTTTAGTTCATTGCATTGATTGAATTGTGTCTCCCTGAAATATATGTCACAAATCTTAACCGGTATATTTGTGATTATAATCCCATTTGGGAAAGGGGTTTTTGTTACGTTAATGAGACAAGATTAATGTAGAGTGTGTTTTAAGTCAATCTCTTTTGAGATATAAAAGAGATTAAACAAGTAAGTGAGAGAAGCAGAGATGGGGAAGAGAGATGCCAAGCCACATGATGGATGTAGGCTGGAAGAGTTTTAAGGTACCTAACAGTAAACGCCTAGATTGTCTTGAAGAGACTGCTGGTAGAATTATGGACGTCAAAGGCAGTTCAGTTGAGGGCTCCGAAAGAAGTGAAGAGAGCTATAGACAAAGACTCTGTCATCTTAGAGAATACGTATGGGGCCATCAACAGAATGTTGCCAGACATGTGGACGTTAAATGTGCTTTGGTGAGGCTTTGAAAGAAAATGATGAACATGTGATTGAACAATATATGAAGGGTGATGTTTTTTATGTAGTGGCAAAGAACTTGTCTGAATTATGTTTAAATGTTTGGTGGAAGGCCGAATTTGCAAGTGAAGAATTTGGGCTTTTGGCTGAGGATATTTCTTTTGTGTGGGTGTGTGTTGTGCCACTTCGCTTTATTTTTTTTCCCATACAAAAATTTATACATACATTGTTATGTGACTCTAATTGCTCTTCCCATACTGTGACAGCACACTCCTCCTTTCCATCCCTGATTCCCCATGTCCATTCAACCAGCTCCTAACCCTCTCTGCCTTCCCATCTCACCTCCGGACAGAAGCTGCCCATTTAGTCTCTTGTATTTACTTGAGCTAAGAGGCACACTCCTCACGAGTATCACTTTATGTCCAAGAGTCCAGTCCAATCCCTGTCTGAAGAGTTGGCCTTGGAAATTGTTTTAGTTCTGGGCTGATAGAGGATCCAGGGGCCATGCTTTCCTGGGTTCCTCCAGTCTCAGTCAGACCATTAAGTCTTGTTTTCTTACTAGAAGTTGAGTTCTTCACCCCACCTTCCTCCTGCTCCATCAGGGACTCTCTGTTGTGTTCCCTGTCAGGGCGGTCATTGGTGGTAGCCGGGCACCATCTAGTTCTTCTGGTCTCAATCTGATGAAGTCTCTGGTTTATGTGGTCCTTTCTGTCCAGCTGAGGATATTTCTAAACAAGGTCTTAAAGGGATTGCATAGTTTCTCCTTGCTGCTAATAGTAAAATGTAAGAGGAAATAAATGGACTTAAAATTGAACTGTGCAAAATGAAAACAAAACTTAAAGATTTGGAATCTGTTGTACAAACTAAGGACTTGTGTCCTAGAATATTCATGAAGAACAAGGCTACACAATATTTGTTAAAAAGATTAAGCTGTGAGTGATGGATCTTACCAACTACTACAGCAGAAAACCCATCAGCTTAGACTGAAGGGGACAAAGAATGAAAGGAGATAACACTGTTTGTCTATTGGAATTCTATAGGCAGGAAACATACCAAGGAAGCTACATATGTTGTCCTCCAAGAAAAGGACAATCCCTGGAGGAGCTCGTGTATCAGCAGATCTGTTGAAGGAACATGGGAATCAGGGCTGCATCGATTTCAAAAGATTGAATCAAGGCCTCCTAGTTTTAAAGGAGTCAGATCTTCACCAAATTGGTTCCAGAGTGTGGGGCTGTGATTCACAAGTGCCAGAGGAATGGGACCACTACTCAAAGTTGAGGGGGCAGGGCTGTAGTGCCAAGGGTCAGATTAATGGGGCCGTCCAGGGCCAAGGGTTCTCCACCCAGAATCCAGAAGGTGTGGCTAACATCCAGAGTCTGGAAGACAGGACCAATTGCCTCAATGGTCATAAGAACAGAATATTAATTGGAAGCCTTGAGAGCTAATGTAAATTGTTCTGCTGGGTCTTGGACTTGTTTGGTGCCTCTTATCTCTCTTTTCCTTTTAATATGTCCCTTTTGTAATGGAAATGTTTACCTTGTGCCTGTTCCACCACTGTACTTTGGAAACAGATAACACATAGTCTAGATTTCACAGATAGACAGATGAAGAAAAATTTTGCCCCAGGTTGGAATATGCCTAAAGTCTCACCCATGTTTGATTTAGATGACTTTGAAGATGAGATATTGGACTTGGAGTTAATTTAAGACTTTTGGGTGATGTGATGGGGTGAATTGTTTTGTATGTGGGAGGGAGATGAATTTATCGGGGCCAAAGGGTGGAAAGTTATGGATTGACTAGTATCCCCTCAAAATATATGTTGTAAATCCTATCCTGTATATCTGTGGTTATAATCCTATTTGGGAATGGGTTTCCTTTCTTATGTTAATGAGATAGGATTAGTGTAGCGTGTGTTATAAGTCAATCTCTTTTGAGATATAAAAGATATTACACAAGCAAGTCAGAGAAGCAGAGATGGGGGAAGAGAGATGCCAAGCCACATGAAGATCACCGAGGAGCAGAAGCTCAGAAAAGACAAGGACCTTCCTCTAGAGCCAACAGAGAGAGAAAGCATTCCCCTATATCTTGCACTCTGAATTTGAACTTCTAGCCTTCTAAACTGTGAGAAAATACATTTCCGTTTGTTAAAGCCATCCACTTGTGTTTCTGTTATAGTGTTACAGCAGTACTTTGGCCTATTTTGTGCCAGTTTTTGTGTAGGGTGTGAAGTACAGGTCTTGCTTCATTTTTTTGCAAATGGACAACCAGTTTTGTCAGCACCATTTGTTAAAAAGACTGTTTCTTCCCTTTGAATGGATTTTGACTTGTGTTAAAGATCAACTGCCTGTAGATGGAGGGATTTACTACTGGGTTCTCAATTCTATTCCGTTAGTCTATGTGTCTGTCATTGAACCAGTACCAGGATGTTTTGATTACTGTGGCTTTATAGTAAGTTTTGTGATAGGGAAGTATGAGGCCTTTTACTTTGTTCTTTTTCTTCAATATGCTTTTTGTTATTTTGGGCCTCTATCCTTTCCATATAGAGTTGGAGATTAGTTTTTCCATTTCATTAAAGAATGTTATTAGGATTTGGATTGGGATTGCATTTATATCTACATTTGGGTATATATAATGGGTAGTACTGACATTTTCATAATGTTAAGTCTTCCAATCCATGAGCATGAAATATTTCTCCATTTATATAGGTCTCTTTTCTCTTCTTGCAGTCGTGTTTTATAGTTTTCCTTGTATATGTATTTTATGTCCCTGGTTAGGTTTATTCCTAGGTATTTTATCTTTTTGAGGGCTATTGTAAATGGTATTGTTTTCTTAATTTTTTTTTTTTTTGGAGTTCTCCTTGTTAGTGTAGAGGAACTCAACTGATTTTTGTATGTTTATCTTGTACCCTGCCACATTATTGAATCTTTCTATTAGTTCCAGTAACTTTCTTGTTGTGTCTCTGGGATTTTCTGTGTATAGGATCATGTCATCTGTGAATAAGGATAGTTTTACTTCTTCTTTTCCAATTTAGATACACTTTAGTTCCCTTTCTTGTCTTATTGCTCTAGCTGGGACTTCCAGTACAATGTTGACTAAGAGTGGTGATAATGGACATCCTTGTCTTGTTCCCATTCTCAGGGGGAATGTTCTCAACCTTTCTCAGTTAAAAATAACGTTGGCTGTTGGTTTGCATATATGCCCTTAATTATGTTGAAGAATTTCTCTCCTATTCCTATTTTTCTGAGAGTTTTTATCAGGACAAGGTGTTGGATTTTATTAAATGTCTTTTCTGCATTGATTGAGATCATCATGTGATTCTTTTTCTTTGTTTTATTTATGTAGTGAATTACTTTTATTGGTTTTCTAATGTTGAACTATCCTTGCACTCTTGGTATGAAACCCATTTGTCTGAGTGTGGAATGTGTCACGTTACAGCCGAATGGACATTTGATGAGGGCACTAGGATCTCCTGCTCCTCATTTGGCAGAGGTTCAGATGGCTACTTTCAGGATGTGATGGGTGTCGCTGATGAGGTGATGCGCCTGTCTGGTCAGTCACTGAACATGGGTGTAGCCAGTGTTTTGCCAGTCCCCAGGTTATGAGCTGTGGGTGCACCCTGGTTGCTAGGTGTTCAGGACAGGGGTGCATAGGACGTCAGTCACCAGGGGTGGCATGGTATCTTGCACTGCCAGTTGCTGGGTGGGCACGGTGAAGGGGACACACCACTGGTCAAGGGGATGTTGGGGATCAAGCTGCCCTGATCACCAGTATAGGTCCCAGGGCACTCCCTGCAAAATTCAGGACCCAGCCCCAAACAAATGCAGGGAGACAGGGCTGTCCAGAGTCTGATTGGATGAGGGATCTCCAGCTGCCACTCCATGGAGCCTCACCTTCACGGTTGCCACCCACCCAAAGGACCAAGGATCACTGCTGATGAGTAGTTCTGTCCCTATTTTCTGTTTCCTTCCATGCTCTGTGGTTGGCTGGATCCCTGGAACTCTCACACGCTTTCCTGCACTTTCCCTCCTTAGATCTGGTTCACGTTCTGCTTTGCTTCACTCTGAGTTTATGTACACAGTATTTCTGTCTCCTATTAAGAATTCCATGAACTGGTTTCCTGCACTCCTCACCTGGAATGCTTCTCGCTTTGTCTCGAGATGGCCAAGCTGCACCAGGCCAGCTGGCCTGAAGCCTATTGTCCATAAATCTCCTCTTTTGCTGTTTGTATTCAGTTTCTCTTTCAATTTGGTGTTCGTTCTAATTCTTCATCCTTCCATTTGCTACTCGAGGTTCGAAGAATGTCATTTGTTTCTGTTTCACTTGGTTTCTCTGGTCTTTGCTGTAGGGAAACAGCATGGTGTGTCTGACTAAGCTGCCACCGTGGTCCATCTCCTGGACATTTCCGTTTATGCCTATGGTCTTTACCCTCATACATTTATCCCCGGCCATCCAAAAATGGGGAAATGTTGACATCTAAGTGGGGTCTGGTGTGATGTTACATGAATAAAACTGTAAAGTCTATCATCTTTTCCCATTTGTTTTAACCTAAGGTCCAGAAGTCCAAATGTGGCTTTGGGAGTGCTATTTAATTAGGGAGGGGGGATATTAGGTTAAAACTGGGAATATAAAACCAGGAAATATTAAATTTTGAAAGTTTTCTCACAGGAAGAATAGTACATTTTAATTAACATTAGCAAATGTGACATTATTTTACTATGCTTGAGGGGGAGGGGGCACCTTCCAGTTTAACAGATTAGAGTATTTTTTTCCTAAGAGCAGAGATAGTGATAATCAAAATGGTTGGCCAGAGGGAAAATTATTGTAGCTACAGGAGGCCACATGGTGCAGCATACCATTTACTCCTGTTCAAGAACATCCATTGATTAACCTATTGAATTCTGAATCAAATCAAAACTCTTCAGCTTGATAAATAAGATGTTTCATTGATAGGTTACCCTATGCCAGTTAACCTCATCACATTTCTTCCCTAACGTAACTCTGCTTTGGTCAGAATTACTTTGTTAATTCACTGCCCATATTTAGTTTATTCTTATCTCCATGTTTTTGTTGACAGTCTGTGCTCCAATTTTAGAATAGTTTCTCTGCTAACCCCTGGGCTTCACATCCTTCAAAACCTAGATCTTGACTCTTTATCTTAAAAAAGCCTTCTCTAATTAATTCCCCCACATCCTAATTGGTGTATTGATTTCTGTTTAACTTGGCATTCTGACTCATTAATTTGACTGAATTTTCTTAAATAAATTTAACTGACTTTTTTCTTAGGGCAAATATATTTCATATGCACTAAAAAATTGTAGAAAATGCAGATACCAAAGAGAAAAAAAAATTTAAGACTAGTCCATGCTCTAGAAAAAAAAATTTTTAATATACCTTGCAGAACAATCACCTCGGGTTCTTATAAAAACTTCAGAGTTCCAGACCTTGAAAACATTATGCTGAGTGAAATAAGTCATTCACAAAAGGACAAATATTGTATAATTTCATTCATATGAAATATCTAGAATAGGAAAACATATAGAGACCAAAGTTTATTAGTGATTACCAGGGGTGGGAATAAGCAGCCCTGGTGGTACAATGGTTAAGCACTCAGCTGCTAATTGAAAGGTTGATGGTTGGAACCCAACCAGTGGGTACTAGGAAGAAAGACCTGATGATCGGTTCCCATAGGTTACAGACTAGAAAACCCTATGGGGAAGTTCTACTCTGTCACATAGGGTACTATGAGTAGAAAGTCAACACTAAGGCACCTAACAACAATACCACCAAGGGTAGGAGGGAGTGCGAAGGAAGTGTCATTGTTTAGGAAGCAATGAGTTTCTGTTTATAGTGATGGAAGCAATTAATATTGGTGATGGTTGCAGAACATGATTAATGGTTAATTGATGTCACTAAATTGTACCCATGAGAAACAATAAACTGGCAAATGTTTTGTTATATATGTTTTACAACAATTAAGAAAAAAAAAAAAAACAGCTTTGTAGTTCCAGGTCCCACCACTAGATTTTCTGAGTCAGTGAGTTTATGAAGGGACCAGGGAAAAATAATTTTTCAAGTGCTTGGGTGACTCTGAGGTGAGTAATCTCCAAAACACATATTGAGAAACGTTACACAAGTAGATCACGTGTCCTTACTATACTGCCTTAAAGAAAGTTCTCTGAGTTTACTGTTGTAAGTTCTATGAAAGCAAGGGCCACATTTGTCTTGTTCACCACTGTATTCTATAGAAATTTGTCAGTGCTAATTGCGAGATAAATAGTTCTTGAAGGAATTAAATAATTTATTTTTATATTTAATTTTTTTCAAATGACAACAGTAACACAAGCTTGTGAGAATAAATTAAAAATTTAGAGTGCAAAAATGTATAAAAGCAAAGTTTATCATCTTCTTCACACCTTCCACTTCCCTCCCATGACTCCAATGTAATAGTGAAATACTGGGTTAAATCTGCCTCATATTCTCTTAACTGAATATATTTATTTAATTATGAAATAATGGAAGTATTTACACCACCGTAAATAATAACTATTTACATTTTCATATATTTATTTGAATCCTAGAGTGTTAGAATAATAGATAATTCAGACAACCAAACTGTGAACCCTCATTTTACAGATGAAAAAAAAACCTGAGGTCCAGAGAGGAAAAATGGTAACCTCGACATATATCTGAAATAAGATTCATCTGGATTGGGATTAAATATGGTGGACAGGAGCAGTGAAAGAGAGAAATCAAAAATAATTTTATGGTTGTCAGTCTAGAAGAATAGATGAATTATAGCGTCAATGATGGTAAAAGTGAGAGTGGTGTCCAGGGGATGAACTGAAAATTTCTTTTTGAACAGGTTAAATCTGAAGTGTCAAGTATTATTTAAAAAAAGGGCTTCCGGGAAACATGGCACTATAGTTAGGAGCACCCTGCCATCCCTCAGCAGCAAAGATCTGAAAAACTAAGTCAAGCAGCGTCACACCTCAATCCTGAAACTCTAAGTATCAAATGAAGAGATAAAGAACTCAGCCAAGCACCAAATGGAATAAGAAACTGACCGAGAACAGAGAGCGAGGAGAGATATACGTAGAGGTTTCCTCTCAGCTACTGCACCACGGATCTGCCATCTTGAACTCCTGTCAGAGATCAACGAATAGGAGGTATGAGAAAGCAGCTTCACAGAGCTTCTAGCAGGAGACAGAAAAACCAGTAACCAGCGATACACATTTTCTCACCCCCTAGCCTTCTTCATCCCCACTCGGCCTCCTCTGCTTCCTGTAGCCACAGTCCTTTGGCCAGGAATCACCGGCTTCATCCTGGTTCACTTGGATTCCATCCGCCCACACTGGCCAGCTCCGCAAGTGCCATTTGTTGGCTGCTGGTATTGCTTTTTTCCACTTCTTTAGATTTCTTCCTTAACTCTCACCACCTCCTGCTCCTTTCTCTCAAATACCTGGCTCCATGTGCCATCTTTGCTTCTTCCTGAAAGACTGCGAAACACCACTCAACAGTAAAACTGCTTCCCGGCCCTTTCCGACACGCTGGTGGGACCCCCCGGGGCTTTTTTTGTTTGTTTGTTTGCTCGTATTTGTTCTGCTTTATTTTTTGTTTTCTTTTTCTTTTCTCAGCTTGGGAACCCCTTCTAGCCAGGCAGTACCACACGGTTTGGAAACTAGTCCCTTACTCTGAGCAGATGCACAAGGACAACACTGGGGGCATTTCTATTTTCTTGTTTTTTTTTTCTTTTTGTTTATCTTTCTTTCTTTGTTTTGTTTTCTTCTCTCTCTTATACCTTTTTTGTCTTTCTACATTTCCAGTTTCTAGATATATCCAGTTTTTTCTTTTGCCTTTTTTCTTTTTTTTTTTTATTTTCCTCCATTTCTCAGTCTTTCACCTCTCCACTCCAATAGCAAGCTTCCTTAGCACCTTTTATGTTTGTGTGTATGTTTTGGGCTCCTGTTCTTCTCTCCTCTCTCTCCTCTTACCCATACCAATCCTAGCTCCACACATCACAATCTCCCCCCTCCTTCCTGCCTATCTGCACCATGCACTGAACATCACACTCCCAAGCAGCACAGGCACGGCCTATTACAACCTTCCCTGCACTGATTCCTGGTCTGCACTGTCAGCCCAAGTAAGTGCCACAAAAAACCCAACCCAGCAACTATCCTTCAGCTGGACCTGCCCCGCTGAACCATACTTGAGTAACTGACCCTTCCCATTAGAGAAGGAGGTGAAAATTATTGTGCCAACATATGAACAAACAACGAAGTATGCACAGCCTGCCTGCTCAGACACAACCAAATAAAACAAAAGAGCAGGAAGAAACAAACAAATCTACAATCAATAAATGAGGAAAATAACCACTGAATGCCCCAAAGACATCAGACAATATCAAAACATTTACAAAAACAGGATAGGATGGTTCAAGTAGACTTCCAAAATAAAATACCAGATGACCTTCCAAGAGAAAAAAAGGCACTAGACCTAACTGATAGAGAATTCAAATCTCTAACATGCAGAATTATCCAAGAGCTGGAACAAAAAGCAGAGAAAAATGAGGAAAAAATAGGCAAATTTACAGAAAAGGCAGACAAATTCATGTAAAATACAGACAAAAAAATGGAAGAATTCAAGAAAATAATACAGGAACAAAATGCTAAAATAAATTCACAACTAGAAATCATACAAAACCAACATTTAGAAATCCAAAAGATAAACAACAAGATTTCAGAAATGGAGAGAGCATAGACAGGCTGAGGAGCAGGTTTCAAATGATGGAAGATAGGATCAGCGAAATTGAAGACAAACATTTGGCTATGACTCTGTTTGAGGAAAAAGCAGGAAAGAAAAGAAAAATAAAGCCTGATAATTATGTGGGATACAATCAAAAGCAAAAATCTGCAAGTGATCGGAGTTCCAGAACAGGGGGAGAAAACAGAAAATACAGAGAGGATCTTTGAAGAATTGCTGACAGAAAACTTCCCCAATATCATGAAAGATGAAAAGCTGGCCATCCAAGACGCTCAAAGAACCCCATATAGGATAGACTACAAAAGAAAATCACCAAGGCATTTCATAATAAACTCGATAAAACCAAAGACAAAGAATCCTGAGAGCAGCTCAAGAAAAACAAAAAGTCACATACAGAGGAGAAACAATAAGACTAAACGATTATTTAACAGAAACCATGCAGGCAAGAAGTCAATGGGATGACATATATACAACCTTGAAAGAAAAAGAAATTGCCAGCCAAGAATAATATATCTTGTAAAACTCTTGTTCAATTATGATGGTGAAATTACATCATTTCCAGGTAAACAGAAATTAAGGGACTATGTAAAAACCAAACAAACTTACAAGACTTATTTAAGGGAGTCCTTCCATCTGAGAACAAACATCATCAGACCATAGGCTGAATATAGGACGCAGGATTGTACTAGCCAGATACCAACCTAGGATATGGACTCTTAAGGACTACCCAAAACCAAAAAATTTACAACAGGGAACCAGAGAGATTAATCTGTAAATGACAACAGCATCAGAACAATAAAAGAGGGAATAAATGGTGTAGGTATAGAACCTTCTAATGAAGAGCAAGGCAAGGTGATACCAAGTAATAATAGACTGGTTCAAACCTAGGAAGATAAGGGTAAGTATCTAGGTAACTACAAAGAAAGTTAACAAACCTATTCATCCAAAATAAAGAAGAAAATCATCATGTCTCAGTAAAAACAAAACCTACAAAAACAAAAGAAATGGAAAAAAAAAAAGGATCTCAGCACAGGAGACTGAGAGGAACAAAGAAAACGTCAGCACCACAAAAAAAGCACCTCAAAATGACAGCAATAAACTCACACCTATCAATAATTACACTGAATGTAAATGGCCTAAGTGCACCGATAAAGAGATGGAGATTGACAGGAATGGCAGGATCCATCCATATGCTGTCTACAAGAGACACATCTTAGAAAAAAAGTCTTAAATTTATTAAAAAAACAAAGGTTGGAAAATAATATATCAAGCAAACAGCTACCAAAAAAGAGGACTGGCAACACTAATCTCAGATGAAACAGAGTTTAAAACAAAATCCCCCATAAAAGACAAAGAAGGACACTATATAATGATTAAAGGGATGATCCATCATGAAGACATAACCATAATAATCATGTATGCACCCAACGATAGTGCTCCAAAATACAAAAAACAAACTCTCACAGTACTGAGAAGAGAAATTGACAGTTCCACAATAATAGTAGGAGACTTCAAGATACCACTCTCAGTAAAGGACAGAACATCTAGAAAGCAACTCAGCAACAATACAGAAAACCTAAAGGACACAATCAGCTGACTTGACCTCATAGACATAGATAGAACACTATCCAACAGCAGCAAAGTACACATTCTTTTCCAATGCACATGGAACGTTCTCCAGAATAGACCACATCTTAGGCCTCAGAGCAATCCTCAACAAGATCCAAAACGCTGAGATAAAGTATCTCCTCTGACCACAATGCCATCAAGGTAGAAATTAACAACAGGAAGACCAAGGGAAAAAAATCTAGTACATGGAAATTGAATTGCACCCTGCTTACACATCACTGGGTAATAAGAAATCAGAGATGGAATCAAAAAAATTCCTAGAATCAAACGAGCATGAAAACACATCATACCAAAACCTTTGGGATACACTAAAGGCAGTCCTCAAAGGACAATTTATAGCAATAGATGCACACAACCAAAAAAAAAAAAAAAAGGAAGAGACAAAATCTATACATTAACTACACAACTCAAACAGATAGAAAGAGAACAGCAAAAAAGCCCACAGCCACGAGACGAAATGACATAATAAAGATCAGATCAGAAATAAATGAAATAGAGAATAGAAAAAGAATACAAAGAATCAACAAAACCAAAACTTGGTTCTTTGAAAGGATCAATAAAATCGACAAGCCACTGGCCAGACTGACAAAAGAAAAACAGGAGAGGACACAAATAACCCAAATAAGAAATGAAATGGGTGACATTACAACAGACCCAACTGAAATAAAAAGGATTATAACAGGCATTATTAAAAACTATACTCCGAAAGTTTGAAAACTTACAAGAAATGTATAATGTTCTCGAAAACACTACCTACCCAAACTACAACAAAGTGATGTTGAAAATCTGAACATACCCACAACAAGAGAAGAGATTGAAAAGGTAATAAAAAACTCCCAATAACAATGACAACAAAAAAGCCCTGGCCCAGATGGCTTCACTGGAGAATTCTACCAAACATTCAGAGAAGAGCTTATACCAGTACTACTCAAAATATTTCAGAACAGGGGGGAGGAGTGGTCAACATGGCAGAGTAGTTAGATGCTTCCTATATCCCTCTTACAACAAAGACCTGGAAAAACAAGTGATTTGATTCTATGTGAATATCTGGCAGCCCAGAACAAGGCAAGTTTAAGAAATCCATCTGAGTGATACAGGAGAGGGAGACGGTTTGGAAGAGGTGAGGAGGGCTAAAGCCACGGTGACAAAATTACAGAGCCACAGCCACTCCCGTCCGTGGCGAAGCAGGCAAACAGCTGTGCTGTGCATGCATTCGGGAAGCAGTTTCCACCTCGAGAGAGACCCGGAGGCAGAGATTCTGTTTGGACACTCCGAACCAGTGAAGAGCAGCTCCCAAGAGGCTAGGATAAGTACGTGTCTGCACCCTTACATGGGGATTAAAAAAACAAAAAAGCCCATTTGGGGAAAAACCTCTCTCCCCACTCTGCACCGGGAGTCCGCTGGCCGGAAGTAGATCCCAAAAGGCGTCCTGACCCATTCTCCTGGCCTTGGAAAGGGAACAAATAAGCCGCTGGCTCACCTAGGCCAGGAACACAGGGTTGGCACAGCTCCTTTGCTGGCCACAGGTATCAGGGGTCCACAGACTCTGAGTGCCTTACACACTTGAATAGACTTGTGGGGACCCATCTCAACAGCGTTAGTCCTCACTGTCACAGTACAACAGGGCAAACATCTGAAGTTTAACTTCAACTGCTTCAGCTGTGAACGGGCAGATTTGTGACCCTCGAAACAGCCCTGCACCTTAAGTAGGCACTTTTATCAATCTGCAGCAGAGGCGTGAGGACTGGTGGTAGCACATAAAATGCCTAGTTACCTGCTACAGGAGTTCAAGAAAAAGTGGTGCCCTCAAGTCTTTATAGCCAACAGAGTGGGGTGCTCGTAGTTGGGCTGCAAAACTCACCTACCTACTCACCCTAGAGAATAGGGACAGGCTTTCCTTTCAGACTCTCAGAGGCAGCCTTCAGCCCCCTGCCTGGCTCAGCGTGTGATCCCCTACCACAGCCAGAGTCCAGGGCCTGCACCAATGACCCATGCCTCTCTAGGACTGCGGGTGAGAGCCTACATCACACACTTGGTGACCGACTGCCTGAACACCCGAGCTGAACCCATATAGGAAAATTTAACAGAATCCTGTGTGTACACACTTACAGAACTACCTGGTGACAGGACGTTAGAGATCCAAAGGTGTCAAAAATCAAACTAGTGCACACGAGATGCCTATTTGGGCATATCAAAACAAAACAAAATAAGAAGCTAGGTCTCACTAAGCAAATACAAAATAAAGTTATAAAAAATTATTGATGACTCGGAGACAACAGTCAATATCAAGTCACATAAAGAGGCTGTCCATAATGGCTTCAGCAAGCTCCCAAAATAAAGAATCAATAAATTCTCTGGGGGAAGATAATTTCTTGGAATTACAAGAGGCAGAATACAAAAGATTAATATAAAGAACTCTTCTAGAAATAAGAAAGGAAATTTGATAGAATGCAGAAACAGCCAGGGAATGTACAGACACAGTAGTAGCGGAACTTAAAGAAGTTATTCAAGAACGTAATGCCACATTTAATACGCTGCAAGAATCAACAGAGAAACAGAAATCAGAAATTCAGAAGATTAACAATAAAATTTCAGATTTAGACAAATCAATAGAAAGTCATAGGAGCAGAAATGAGGCAGTAGAAGTTAGAATTAGTGACATTGAAGATAAAGTTCTTGAAGTCAACTTACTTGAGGAAAAATAAGATAAAAGAATTAAAATAATGAAGAAATTCTAAGAGTCATGTGGGACTCTTTCAAGAGAAATAACCTACGAGTGATTGGAGTACCAGAAAGGGGGTGGGGGTGGGATAACAGAAAATACAAAGAAAATTCTTGAAGATTTGTTGACAGAAAAGTTCCCTGATATCATGAAAGATGAGAAGATATCTATCCAAGATGGTCATCGAACCCCACATAAGGTAGATCCCAAAAGAAAGTCACCAAGACATATTATAATCAAACTTACCAAAACCAAAGATAAACAGACAATTTTAAGAGTGGCTAGGGATAAAAGAAAAGTCATCTACAAAGGAGAGTCCATTAGAATAAGCTCGGACAACTCAGCAGAAACCATGCAGGTTAGAAGGCAATGGTATGACATACTTAAAGCCCTGAAGGAAAATAACTGTCAGCCAAGAGTTATATATCCAGCAAAACTGTCTCTCAAATATGGTGGCGAAAATTAGGGCATTTCCAGATAAACCGAAATTCAGGAAATTTTCAAAAACCAAACCAAAATTACAAGAAATACTAAAGGGAGTCCTACGGTTAGATAATCAATAAAACCAGCTAACAATGCAAGACTAGAACACAGGACAGAGCAACCAGATATTGAATCAGATATGGAAATTGAAATTACATAAAGCTAAAACATTGAAAATAGGGAAACAGATATCAATATGTAAAAAAAAGGATAATATTAAAACAAAAAAAGAGGGACGTAAATAATAGAGACATTGATTTTCTATATGGAGGGGAATTTAAGGCAATATAAAGAAATAAAAGACTGGTACAAACGTAGAAAAATAAGGGTAAATATTAAGGTAACCACAAAGGAATCTAACACTACTACAAATCAAAATAAAAAAGTAGAAAAACATAAAGACCCAGCAAACACAAAATCTACAACAAAGAAAAAGATGGGAAAAAAATACATAAAGAAAAATGACTCAGCACAGAAAATTAAGTGGAACAAAGAAACTGTGAACAACACACAAAAAGAGTTATCAGGATGACAGCAGTAAACTCATACCTATCAATAATTACACTGAATGGAAACGGACTTAATGCATCAATAAAGAGACGGAGAGTGGCAGATTGAATGAAAAAGCATGATCCATCTATATGCTGCCTACAAGAGATGCACCTTACACTTAAAGACACAAACAAGCTAAAACTCAAAGGATGCAAAAATATATATCAAGAAACTAACACAAAAAAGAACAGGAGTGGCAATATTAATCTCTGACAAAATAGATTTAAAGAAAAAATCCACCACAAAGAGTAAGGAAGGGCACTATATAATGATTAAAGTGTCAATACACCAAGAGGACATATCTATAATAAATATTTATGCACCCAACAACAGGGCTTCAAAATACATAAAACAAACTCTAACAGCTCTGAAGAGAGAGACAGCTCCATAATAGTAATAGGAGACTTCAACACATCACTTTTGGTGAAGGAGAGAACATCCAGAAAGAAGCTCAACAAAGACACAGAAGAGCTAAATGCTACTATCAACCAACTTGATCTCAAAGACATATACCGAACTCTGCACCCAACAGCAGCCAAGTATACTTTCATTTCCAACACATATGGAACATTCTCCAGAATAGACCACATATTAGGGCATAAAGCAAGACTTAACAAAATCCAAAACATAGAAATATTACAAAGCAGCGTTTCTGACCTTAAAGCCATAAAAGTGGAAATCAACAACACAAAAAGCAAGGAAAAAAAATCAAACACATGGAAACTGAACAACACCTTGCTCAAAAACAACTGGGTTACATAATAAATTAAGGATGGACTATAGAAATTCATAGAATCAAACAAGAATGAAAACACATCCTACCAGAACCTTTGGGACACAGCAAAAGGAGTGCTCAGAGGTCAGTTTATAGCAATAAATGCACACATCCAAAAAGAAGAAAGGCTCATAATCAAAGCATTAACCCTACAACTGGAAGAAGTAGAAAGAGAGCAGAAAAACAAGCCCACAGGTGCCAGAAGGAAGGAAATAATAAGAATTAGAGCAGAATTAAATAAAATAGAGAAGAGAAAAACAATTGAAAGAGTTAACAAGTCCAAAAGCTGGTTCTTTGAAAAGATCAACAAAATTGATGAACCATTGGCCAAACTGACAGAAGAAAAATTGGAAAGGAAGCAGACAACCTGTATAAGAAATGAGATGGGTGATATAACAACAGACCCAACTGAAATTAAAAGAATCATAACAGATTACTCTGCAAAATTGTACTCTGAAAAATTTGAAAACCTAGAAGAAATGGACAAATTTCTAGAAACTCACTACCTACCTAAATTAACACAAACAGAGGTAGAACCACTAAATAAACCCATAACAAAAGAAGAGATTGAAAAGGTTATTAAAAAAATGCCAACAAAAAAAGCCCTGGGAGTGGACAACCCCGTAAAACCAAATGAGACTAGCGAGGTACAGGGGTCCAGTGACAAGGGCCAGAAGGCAGAAGGGGACAAGGAAGCTGGTGATAGGGAACCCAAGGTTGAGTAAGGATATTGTTGATGTGTTATGAGATTGTTAACCGTTGTCATAGGGAACATTTGTAGTAACTGTTAAATGAGAAACTATTTTGTTCTGTAAGCCTTCATCTTAATGAGAATAACAGCACAATTGGAAGAGCGTAGTCAATGCCACTGAACTGTGTATGTAGAAATTTTTGAAATGGTGTATCTTTGGCTATGCGTATTTTCACCAAAAAAAAAAAAAAGGTTGAGAAGTTAGAGGGTTAATATGTTGTGGGGTTGTTAACCAATGTCATAAAACAACATGTGTACTACTGTTTCATGAGAAACTATTTGTTCTGTAAGCCTTCACCTGAAGTACAATAAAATATTAAAAAAAAAAAAAAAAGCCCTGGCCCGGACGGCCTCACTGGAGAGTTCTACCAAACATTCAGAGAAGAGATAACACCACTTCTACTAAAGGTATTTAAGAGCATAGAAAAGGATGGAATACTCCCAAACTCATTCTATGAAGCCAGCATAACCCTGATACCGAAACCAGGTAAAGACACCAAGAAAAACGAAAATTACAGACCAATATCCCTCATGAAAATTGATGCAAAAATCCTCAACAAAATTCTAGCCAATAGAATTCAGCAACATATCAAAAAAATAATTCACCATGACCAAGTGGTATTTATAGCAGTTATGCAGGGATGGTTCAACATTAGAAAAACAATCAACATAATCCATCACATAAATAAAACAAAAGACAAGAACCGCATGATCTTATCGATCAATGCAGAAAAGGCATTTGACGAAGTCCAACACCCTTTCATGATAAAAACTCTCAAAAAAATAGGAATAGAAGGGAAATTCCTCAGTATAATTAAGGGCATTTATACAAAACCAACAGCCAACATCATCCTGAATGGAGATATTTTGAAAGCGTTCCCCTTGAGAACAGGAGCCAGACAAGGTTGCCCTTTATCACCACTATTATTCAACGTTGTGATGGAAGTCCTAGCCAGAGCAGTTAGGCTAGAAAAAGAAATAAAGGGCATCCAAATAGGTAGGGAAGAAGTCAAAGTATCTCTATTTGCAGATGATATGATCTTATACACAGAAAACTCCAAAGAATCCACAAGAAAACTACTGGAACTAATAGAAGTTTTCAGCAATGTTTCAGCAATGTTACACAAAAATCAGTTAGATTCCTTTACACCAACAAAGAGAACCTTGAAGAGGAAATCACCAAATCAATACCATTTACAATAGCCCCAAGAAGATAAAATACATAAAAATAAATCTAACCAGAAATGTAAAAGGCCTTTACAGAAAAAACTACAAGATACTACTGCAAGAAACTAAAAGAGACCTGCATAAGCGGAAAAATATACATCGCTCATGGATAGGTAGACTCAACATAGTGAAAATGTCAATTCTACCCAAAGCAATCTACAGATACAATGCAATCCCGATCCAAATCCCAGCAGCATTTTTAATGAGATGGAGAAACAAATCATCGACTTCATATGGAAAGGGAAGAGGCCCTGAATAAATAAAGCACTACTGAAGAAGAGGAACAAAGTGGGAGGCCGTACACTACCTGATTTCAGGACCTATTATACTGCCACCATAGTCAAGACAGCCTGGTACTGGTACAACAACAGATACATAGACCAATGGAACAGAGTTGAGAATCCAGATATGAGCTCATCCACCTAGGAACAGCTAATATTTGACAAGGCCAAAAGTCCATTAATTGGGGAAAAGACAGTCTCTTTAATAAACGGTGCTGGCATAATTGGATATCTATATGCAAACAACTGAAACAAGACAATATTGCAGACCATGTACAAAAACTAACTCAAAATGGATCAAAGACTTAAATATAAAATAAAAAATGATAAAGATCATGGAATAAAAAATAGGGGCAATGCTAGGAGCCCTAATACATGGCATAAACACAATACGAACCATAAGTAACAATGCACAAGCATCAGATGAGAGACTATATAAATGGGAGCGCCTAAAAATCAAACACTTATCCTCATCCAAAGACTTCACCAAAAGAGTAAAAAGACAACCTACAGACTGGGAAAAAAATTTTGGCTATGACAAATCGGATCAGTGTTTAATCTCTAAAAACTATAAGATACTGCAAAACCTCAACAGCAAAAAGACAAACAACCCAATTAAAAAATGGGTGAAGGATATGAACAGGCACTTCACCAAAGAAGATATTCAGGCTGCTAATGGACACTTGAAGAAATGCTCATGATCATTAGCCATTAGAGAAATGTAGATCAAAACTACAATGAGATATCATCTCACGCAAACAAGGCTAGCATTAATCGAAAAAACACAAAATAACAAATGCTAGAGAGGTTGTGGAGAGACTGGAACACTTATGCACTGTTGGTGGGAATGTAAAATGATACAACCACCTTGGAAATCGATTTGTTGCTTCCTTAAAAAGCTAGAAATGGGAGTACCATATGATCCAGCTATCCCGCTCCTTGGAATATATCCTAGAGAAACAAGAGCTGTCACACGAATAGATATATGCACACCCAGGTTCATCGCAGCACTGTTCACAATAGCCAAAAGATGGAAGTAACCTAAGTGCCCATCAATGGATGAATGGATAAGCAAACTATGGTATATCCACACAATGGAATATTACACTACAATAAAGAACAATGATGAAGCTGTGAAACATCGTATAACTTGGTGGAAGCTGGAACTTATTATGCTGGGTGAATTTAGTGAGTCACATAAGGACAAATACTGTATAAGACCACTATTATAAGAACTCAAGAAAAGGTTTAAACACAGAATAAAACTTTCTTTGATGGTTACAGGGGTAGGGAGGGAGGGTGAGGGTTATTCACTAACTAGATAGTAGATAACAATTATCTTAGGTGAAGGGAAGGACAGCACACACTACAGGGGAAGCCAGCACAACTGGACTAAACCAAAGCTAAGAAGCTTCCTGAATACAGTCAAATACTTTGAGAGACAGAGTAGCAGGGATGCGGGGTCTGGGGACCATGCTTTCATGGGACATCTAAGTCAATGGGCATAACAAAGCTTATTAAGAAAATGTTCTGCATCCTACTTTGGTGAGTGGTGTCTGGGGTCTTAAAAGCTTGCAAGCGGCCATCTAAGATGCACCAATTGGTCCCAACCACTTGGAGTAAAGGAGAACGAAGAACACCAAAGACACAAGGAAAGTATTGGCCCAAGAGACAGAATGGGCCACATAAACCAGAGACTTCATCAGCCTGAGACCAGAAGAAATAGATGGTGTCTGGGTACCACCAATGAACGTCCTGACAGGGAACACAACAGAGGGTCCCTGATGGAGCAGTAGAACGATGGGATTCAGAACTCAAATTCTAGTAAGAAGACCAGATTTAATGGTCTGACCAAGACTGGAGATGCCCCAGAAAGCATGGCCCCAGTTTCTCTATCACCCCAGAAGTAAAACAATTTTTGAGGCCAACTTTTCAGACAGGAATTGGACTGGACTGTGGGACATAAAGTGATACTTGAGAAGCATGTGCCTCTTAGTCAAGTAGATACAAGAGACCAAAGGGGCTGCTTCTGTCCAGAGGTGAGAGGGGAAGGCAGAGAGAGTTAGGAGCTGGTTGAATGTTGATGGGGAATCAGGGGCGGAGGGGAGGAGTGTGCTGTTGCAGAATGGGGTGAGCGGTTTGGGGTCTCATAACAATGTATGCAAAAAAAATTCTGTGTGGGAGACTAGCTTGAAATGTAAACTTCATTTAATTACAACAATAAAAAAATTTCAAAACATAGAAAATGAAGCCACACTTCCAAATTCATCCTATGAAGCCAGCATAACCCTGATACCAAAACCAGGCCAAGACACCTTAAAATAAGAAAATTACAGACTGGCAAGATGGCGCTCTAGGCAGAAGCACCACGCCGTCCCTCCACAGCAAAGATCTGAAAAACTAAGCCTAACAGAGAATCAACAATCCTGAAACCCTAGAACACCAAATGAAGAGATAAAGAACTCAGCCAAACACCAAACGGAGTGAGAATACTAAAAGAGAATGGAGAGCGAAGAGAGACTCATGCAGAGATTCCTTACCAGCTAACGCAGCGCGGATCCACCATCTTGGATTCCTATCGGAGACCAGCGAACGGGAGAGCAGCCTCGCAGAGAGTCCAGTGGGAGACAGAACGACCGGTAAACTGCGGTGTGCGCTTTCTCACCCCCCACCACTCTCCGCCTCGGCTGGGGCTCCCCTGTTTTCCGTGGCCAGGGTCCCTGGGCTGGGGGGCGCAGGTGCTTGGATTCCGCACGCCCAGGCTGGCGGCTTTCTGAGAGCCACTTGCTGGCTGCTGGCGAAGCTTTTTCTGCCGCCTCCCCCTCCTTTTGCCTGGGTGCCTGGTTCCGAGCACCGTCTTTGCTCTCTCTTGCGGTGCTCTGAGGCTCCGTTCGGGCATGTGGCTGCTTCCAGGTCTGGGCTGCCGCGCTGGTGAGATCCCGGGGCCTTTGTTCATTCGCCCCTCTGCTTCCCGTGGCCACGGTCTCTTAACCCTGAGGCATCCGGCTGCGTGGAATTTGCGCCCCTGAGTGGGGGCTCTTTGGGTCCCATTTGTTGGCCGTTGGTGTGGCATTTTCTGCTTCTTCTGGTTTCTCACTTGCCTCTCTCTGCCTCCCCCTCCTTTTTCTCGGGTGCCTGGTTCCGAGCACCATCTTTGCTCTCTCCGGCGGGGCTGTGGGGCTGCGTTCGGGCAGGTCTCGGATTCCAGGTCTGGGCTGTCACGCTGGTGAGATCCAGAGGCCTTTGTTCATTGGCCCCTCTGCTTCCCATGGCCACGGTCTCCTAACCCTGAGGCATCCGGCTGCGTGGAATTTGTGCCCCTGAGTGGGGGCTCTTTGGGTCCCATTTGTTGGCACTGACTGCTGGTGTTGCTTTTTTTTTGTTTTTTTAATTTTATTTTTCTTCTTTTTTGATTAGTTTTGTCATCATTTCCCTCTTTTTCCCTTATGTCTTTCTTCATTGCTTAATTTCTCGTTTCTCTATCTCTTCCTTCTCTTTCTAATCCCTGAATACCAGGCGATGTATGCCTCTGTACCTTCTGGCCAGGCTGTGCTGTGAAAACTGAGACCGACTCCCCCAGACCTCATAGCTGCATCGGTGGGATCCCTGGGAACTTTGCAGTTCTTTAACTTTTCTGATTTTTATTTGTTCATTCTTTCCTTTTCTTTCTCTTCCCCCTTCTGGTTTCCTCCATCCCATAGTCTCTCATCTGTACATTCCAATGACAAGCTCCCCTAGCATTCTTTTATGTTTGTATGCTTTTTGCTCCTGCTCCTCTCTCCCATACCCAGCTTAGCTTCACACATAACCATCTTCCTGCTGCGCCCTACCTACCTGCACCATGCACTTGACATCACACCACCAAGCTGTGCAGGCACGCCCTATTGGAACCTGCCCAGCACTGACTACCGACCGTCCTGGGGGCTGCGGTGAGTGCCACAAACAACCCGTCCCAGTGGCTCCTCTTCAGTTAGATCTGCCCAGCTGTACCACAAGGACGAAACAAAAAAAAAAAAAAATCTACAATCAATAAATGAGAGAAATATCTGCTGAATGCCCAGAAAACAGCAAACAATATCAAAACATTTACAAAAACAAGACAAGATGGCTCCAATAGGCGTCCAAATTAAAACACCAGATAACTCTCCTGTGGAAGAAAATGCACTAGAAGTACCTGATAGGGAACTGAAATCACTAATACTCGGAATTTTCCAAGAACTGAGGCAAAAAGCTGACAAACATGAGGAAAAAATAGACAAATTTATGGAAAATACAGACAAAAAATTGGAAGAATTCAGGAAGATGATGCAGGAACAAAATGCCAAAATAAATTCACAACTCGAAATTATACAAAAACAACAATTAGAAATCCAAAAGATAAACAACAATATTTCAGAAATGGACGGTATCATAGAAGGGCTGAGAAGTAGATTTGAAACCATGGAAGACAGGATCAGTGGAACTGAAGACAAACACTTGGATACAACTCTGTTTCAGGAAAACTCAGAAAAAAGAACAAAGAAAAATGAAGAGACCCTGAGAGTTATGTGGGACACAATTAAAAGCAAAAACTTACGAGTGATTGGCATGCAAGAACAGGGGGAGAAAACAGAAAACACAGAGAGGATCATTGACAAACTGCTGACAGAAAACTTTCCCAATATCATGAAAAATGAAAAGCTTGCCATCCAAGAAGCTCAACAAGCCCCATATAGAAGAAACCCCAAAAGAAAATCACCAAGACATATCATATTCACACTCGCTAATCTAAAGACAAACAAAGAACCCTGAGAGCAGCTCATGAAAAACAAGAAGTCACATACAGAGGAGAAACAATAAGACTAAGCTGATTATTTGGCAGAAACCATGCAGGCAAGAAGGCAGTGGGATGACATATATAAAATCTTGAAAGAAAAAAATTGTCAGCCAAGAATAATATATCCTGCAAAACTCTCATTCAAATTTGATGGTGAAATTAGGTCATTTCCAGATAAACAGAAACTAAAGGAATATGCAAAAGTCAAACCAAACTTACAAGAATTATTAAAGGGAGTTCTTCGATCTGAGGACAAACAGCTTCAGCCCTCAGGCAGGACCTAGGACCTAGGACGCAGGTTCATATGAACCAGATACCATTCTAGGAACTGAACTACAGAGGACTTTCCAAAAACAAAAGAAATACAACAGGGAATCAGAGAAATCAATCAAAGGATGACAACAACATCAAAACAATGAAAGAGGGAACAAACGGCATAGGTATAGAACCTTCTAAAGGAGAGGAAGGCAAGGCAATACCAAGCAAGGGTAGACTGCTTCAAAATTATAAAGATAAGGGTAAAATTCACGGTAACCACAAAGAAAGTTAACAAACCAACTCATAAAAATAAAGACGAAAAACATAAAGTCTCCACAAAAACAAAACCAACAAAAACAAAAGATATGAACACAAAATCCACAAACAAAAGTAACTCAGCATAAGAGAGTAAGAAGAACAAAGAAAACTTCAGCACCACAAAAAAAAGCACTACAAAATGACAGCAACAAACTTCCATCTATCAATAATTACACTGTACGTAAATTGACTCAATGCACACATAAAGAGATGGAGAGTGGCAGAATGGATAAGAAAACAGGACCCATCAATTTGCTGTCTACAAGAGACACACCTTAGAAACAAAGATGTGAATTTATTAAAAATCAAAGGTTGGAAAAAAATATATCAAGCTAACAACTATCAAAAAAGAGCAGGAGTGGCAATTATAATCTCAGATAAAATAGACTTTAAAACAAAATCTACCATAAAAGACAAAGAAGGACACTATATAATGATTAAGGGGATGATCCATCATGAAGACATAACCACAATAAATGTCTATGCACCAAATGACAGGGCTCCAAAATAAATAAAGAAAACTCTAACAGCACTGAAAAGAGAAATTGACAGTTCCACAATAATAGTAGGAGACTTCAACACACCACTCTCAGTAAAGGACGGAACAACTAAAAAGAAACTCAGCAAAGATACAGAAGACCTAAAGGACACAATAAGCCAACTGGACCTCATAGACATATATAGAACAATCCACCCAACCGCTGCAAAGTACACATTCTTTTCCAATGCATATGGAACGTTCTCCAGAATAGACCACATCTTAGGCCACAGAGCAATCCTCAACAAGATCCAAAATGCTTAGATAATTCACAGTATCTTCTCTGACCACAATGCCATCAAGGTAGAAATTAACACTAGAAAGAGCAAGGAAAAAAAATCAAACACATGGAAACTGAATAATAATCTGCTTACACATCAATGGGTAATAGAAGAAATCAGAGATGGAATTAAAAAATTCCTAGAATAAAATGAAAATGAAAAGACATCATACCAAAACCTTTGGGACACAGCAAAGGCAGTCCTCAGAGGACAATTTATAGCAATAGATGCACATATCAAAAAAGAAGAAAGGGACAAAAACAAAACATTTACTACAGAAATCAAACAAATGGAAAGAGAACAACAAAACAAGCCTACAACCACCGGAAGAAAGGAAATAGTAAAGATCAGACCAGAAATAAATGAAATAGAGAACAGAAAAACAATAGAAAGAATCAACAAAACCAAAAGTTGGTTCTTTGAAAGAATCAACAAAATCGACAAACCACTGGCCAGACTGACAAAAGAAAAACAGCAGAGGGCACAAATAACCCAAATAAGAAATGAAATGGGGGACATTACAACAGACCCAACCAAAATAAAAAGGATTATAAAAGAATATTATGAAAAACTATATTCCAGCAAATTTGAAAACCTAGAGGAAATGGATAAATTTCTAGAAACATACGGCCTACCCAAACTACAACAAAGTGATATTGAAAATCTGAACAGACCCATAACAAGAGAAGAGATTAAAAAGGTAATAAAATAACTCCCAACCAAAAAAAGCCCGGCCTGATGCCTTCACTGGAGAATTCTACAAAACATTTACAGAAGAGCTCGTACCAGTTCTACTCAAGCTATTTCAGAGCATAGAAGAGGAAGCAACACTTCCAAATTCATTCTATGAAGCCAGCATAACGCTGATACCAAAACCAGTCAAAGACATCACAAAAAAAGAAAATTACAGACCAATATCTCTCATGAATATAGATGCAAAAATTCTGAACATAATTCTAGCCAATAGAATTCAGTATCATATCAAAAAAATAATACACCACGACCAAGTAGGATTCATACCAGCTATGCAAGGACGGTTAACATTAGAAAATCCATCAACGTAATCCACCACATAAATAAAAGGAAAGAAAAGAATCACATCATCATCTCAATTGACGCAGAAAAGGCATTTGACAAAGTCCAGCACCCATTCCTGATAAAAACTCTCAATAAAATAGGTATAGAAGGGAAATTTCTCAACATAATAAAGGGCATCTATGCAAAACCAACAGTCAACATCATTCTTAATGGAGAGAGGCTGAAAACATTCCCCTTAGAAACAGGAACACCACAAGGATGCCCTTTATCACCACTCCTATTGAACGTTGTGCTGGAAGTTCTAGCTAGAGCAATAAGGCAAGAAAAAGAAATAAAGGGCATCCAAATTGGTAATGAAGAAGTTAAACTGTCCCTGTTTGCAGATGATATGATACTGTACATAGAAAACCCTAAAGACTCCATGAGAAATCTACTGGAACTAATAGAAAGATTCAGCAGAGTAGCAGGATACAAGATAAACATTCAAAAATCAGTTGGATTCCTATACACCAGTAAAGAGAACGATGAAAAGGAGATCAGGAAATCAATACCATTTTCAATAGCCCCTAAAAAGATAAAATACTTAGGAATAAATCTGACCAGGGATGTAAAAGACCTATACAAAGAAAACTACAAAACACTGCAGCATGAAACCCAAAGGGATCTACGTAAATGGAAAAACATACCATGCTCATCGATAGGCAGACTCAACATTGTGAAAATTGCAATTCTACCTAAAGCAATTTACAAATACAATGCAATCCCGATACAAATACCAACAACATTCTTCAAAGAGATGGAAAAACTAATTATTAACTTTATATGCAAAGGGAAGACACCCCAAATAAGTAAAGCACTACTGAAGAAGAAGAATAAAGTTGGAGGACTCACACTACCTGACTTGAGAACCTACTATACAGCTACAGTACTCAAAACAGCCTGGTACTGGTACAACAACAGAGATATTGACCAATGGAACAGAATTGAGAACCCAGATGTAAATCCATCCACCTATGGTCACCTGATCTTCGACAAGGGCCCAAAATACATCAAATGGGGAAAAGACAGTCTTTTTAACAAATGGTGCTGGCAAAACTGGATATCCATTTGTAGAAAAATGAAACAGGACCCATACCTCACACCATATACAAAAACTACTTCAAAATGGATCAAAGACCTGAATATAAAGCCTCAAACTATAAAATTCATAGAAGAAAAAATAGGACCAACACTTCAGACCTTAATACATGGCATTAACAGGATACAAACCATAAACATCAACACAAAAAACCCAACAGATAAACTAGATAACTGGGATCTTCTAAAAATCAAACATCTATGCTCTTCAAAAGACTTCACCAAAAGAGTCAAAAGAGAACCTACAGACTGGGAAAAAATTTTTGGACAGTACAAGTCAAAGGCCTAATCTCCATAATCTACAAGAAAATCCAACACCTATACAACAAAAAGACAAACAATCCTATCAAAAAATGGGCAAAGGAAATGAACAGACACTTCACCAAGGAAGACATTCAAATGGCCAACAGACACATGAGGAAATGCTCGCGATCACTAGCCATTAGAGAAATGCAAATTAAAACCACAATGAGATACCATCTCACCCCGGCATTACTGGCACGAATCAAAAATACTGGAAATAACAAATGTTGGAGTGGCTGCGGGGAGATGGGAACTCTTATACACTGCTGGTGGGAATGCAAAATGATACAACCATTTTGGAAAATGATATGGTGTTTCCTCAGAAAGCTAGAAATAGACATACCATTCGATCCAGCAATCCCACTCCTAGGAATATATCCTAGAGAAATAAGAGTCATCACTCGAATAGACATATGCACACCTATGTTCATGGCAGCATTGTTCACAATAGCAAAATGATGGAAACAACCTCGATGTCCATCAACAGATGAATGGATAAAACAAACTATGGTACATACACACAATGGAGTACTATGCAATGAGAAAGAACAATGAATCTGTGAACTATCTCATAACATGGATGAAACTGGAGGACATTATGCTGAGTGAAATAAGTCAATCACAAAAGGACAAATATTGTATGAGACCTCTATTGTAAAAACCCATGAAAAAATTCACATGCAAAATGTAACAATCCTTGTTGGTTACCAGGGATGGGAGGGGAGGGGTGGGAAATACTAAATAGGCAATAGATAAGTGGTACCTAGGGTGAGAGGTGAGATAGTACACAGTACAGGGGAAACTAACACAACCTGCACAAGGAAAGTTCATGGAGGCCCTATAGACACATCCAAACCCCCCGAGGGACTGAGTTGTTGGACCGAGGGCTCTGGGGACCATGGTCTCGGGAAACATCTAGCTCAATTGGCATGACACTACTTATAAAGATAATGCTCTACATTCTACCTTGGTGAGTAGTGTCTGGGGTCTTAAAAGCCTATGAGCGGCCATCTAACATACTCCACTGGTCTCATCCCTTCGGGAGCAAGGGAGAATGAAGAGAACAGGATACAACAAAAAGATTAGTCCAAAGGACTAATTGTCCACAGCTACGAAGGCCTCCACCGGACTGAGTCCAGTACAGCTATATGGTGCCCGGCTACCACCACTGACTGCTCTGACCAGGATCACAACAGAGGGTTCTGGACAGAGCTGGAGAAGGATGTAGAGCATAATTTTAACTCCCCCCCCCCCAAAAAAAGACCAGATTTACTGGCCTAAAGAATACTAGAGAAACCTCAAGAGTGTGGCCCCCAGACACCCTTTCAGCTCAGAGGTGAAGTTACCTTCGAGGTTCGATGTTAAGTCTGTGAGTGGACAGCCCAGTAAAACTAAATGGGACTAACGAGGTACAGGAGTCCAGTGACAAAGGCCAGAAGGCAGAGGGGGAGTAGGAAACTGATGATAAGGAACACAAATTGAGTAAGGACACTGTCGATGTGTTGTGAGATTGTTGACCACTGATATAGGGCAACATTTGTAGTAACTATTAAATGGGAGGCTGTTTTGTCCTGTAAGCCTTCATCTTGGGCGAGAATGGCAGCACAATTGGAAGAGCATAGTCAATATCACTTAAATGTGTAAGTAAAAAGTTTTGAAAGGGTGTTAAAAAAAAAAAAACCTAATGAGACTAATGAGGTACAGTAGTTCAGTGACAAGGGCCAGAAGACAGAAGGGGACAAGGAAGTCCCCTGGTGATAGGGAACACAAGGTGGAGTAAGGATAGTCTTGATGTGTTGTGAGATTGTTAACCATTGTCATAGGGCAACATGTGTAGTAACTGTTAAATGAGAAACTATTTTGTTCTGTAAGCCTTTATCTTAAGTGAGAATAACAGCACAGTTGGAAGAGCGTAGTCAATGTCACTGAACTGTGTATGTAGAAATTTTTGAAAAAAAAAAAGGTTGAGAATTTAGAGGCTTAATATGTTGTGGGGTTGTTAACCAGTGTCATAAAACAACATGTGTACTACTGTTTCATGAGAAACTATTTGTTCTGTAAGCCTTCATCTGAAGTACAATAAAATATAAAAAGAAAAAGAAAATTACAGACCAATATATCTCATGAATATAGAAGCAAAAATTCTCAACAAAATTCTAGCCAATAGAATTCAGCATCATATCAAAAAAATAATGCACCACGACCAAGTAGGATTTATACCAGGTATCCAAGGATGGTTCAGCATTAGAAAATCAATCAACGTAATCCACCACATAAATAAAAGGAAAGGAAAGAATCACATGATCATCTCAATTGACACAGAAAAGGCATTCGACAAAGTCCAACACCCATTCCTGATTAAAACTATCAATAAAATAGGCATAGAAGGGAAATTTCTCAACATAAAAAGGACTTCTATGCAAAACCAAGAGCCAACATCATTCTTAATGGAGAGAGGCTGTAAACATTCCCCTTGATAATGGGAATAAGACAAGGATGTCCTTTATCCCCACTCCTATATAACATTGTGCTGGAAGTCCTAGCTAGAGCAATAAGGCAAGAAAAAGAAATAAAGGGCATCCAAATTGGTAATGAAGAAGTTAAACTGTCCCTGTTTGCAGATGATATGATACTGTACATAGAAAACCCTAAAGACTCCATGAGAAATCTACTGGAACTAATAGAAAGATTCAGCAGAGTAGCAGGATACAAGATAAACATTCAAAAATCAGTTGGATTCCTATACACCAGTAAAGAGAATGATGAAAAGGAGATCAGGAAATCAATACCATTTTCAATAGCCCCTAAAAAGATAAAATACTTAGGAATAAAACTAACCAGGGATGTAAAAGACCTATACAAAGAAAACTACACAACACTACTGCAAGCAACCCAAAGGGATCTACATAAATAGAAAAACATCCCATGCTCATGGATAGGTAGACTCAACACTGTGAAAATGACAATTCTACTCAAAGCAATTTACAAATTCAAAGCAATCCCGATCTAAATACCAGCAACATTATTTAAAGAGATGGAAAAACTAATCATTAACTTTATATGGAAAGGGAACAAGCCCCGGATAATTAAAGCACTGTTGAACAAGAAGAATAAAGTAGGAGGACTTGCACTACCTGACTTCAGAACCTGTTATACAGCTACAGTAGTCAAAGCAGCCTGGTACTGGTACAATGACAGATACATTGACCAGTGGAACAGAATTGAGAATCCAGATGTAAATCCATCCACCTACTTTCACCTGATCTTTGACAAGGGCCAAAAGTCCATCAGATGGGGAAAAGATAGTCTTTTTAACAAATGGTGCTGGCAAAACTGGATGTCCATCTCCAAAAAAATGAAACAGGACCCATACCTCACACCATACACAAAAACTAATTCAATTTGGATCAAAGACCTAAGTATAAAGCCAAAAAACTATATAGTTCATAGAAGAAAAAATTGGATCAATGCTAGAGGCCCTAATGCACAGCATTAAGAGGATACAAACCATAACCAACAACACATAAACCCAAGAAGATAAGATAGATTGCTGGGATCTTCTAAAAATGAAACATTTATGCTCATCAAAAGACTTCACCAACAGAGTAAAAACAGAACCTACAGACTGGGAAAAAATTTTGGACATTACAAGTCAGACCAAGTTCTAATCTCTAAAATCTACAAGAAAATCCAACACCTCTACAAAAAAAGACAAATAATCCAATTAAAAATGGGCAAAGGAAATGAACAGACACTTCACCAAAGAAGACATTCAAGCTGCCAACAGACACATGAGGAAATGCTGGTGATCACTAGCCATTGGAGAAATGCAAATTAAAACCACAACGAGATACCATCTCACCCCGGCATTACTGGCACGAATCAAAAACACTGGAAATAACAAATGTTGCAGAGTCTGCAGGGAGATCGGAATTCTTATGCACTGCTGGTGGGAATGCAAAATGATACAATCATTTTGGAAAATTATATGGCACTTCCTTAGAAATCTAGAAATACAAATTCCACAATATCCAGCAATCCCACTCCTAAGAATATATCCTAGAGAAACAAAGGCAGTTGCACGAATAGACAGATGCACACACGTATTCACTGCAGCTTTGTTCACAATAGCAAAAAGATGGAAACAACCTAGATGCCCATCAACAGATGAATGGATAAACAAACTATGGTACTTATGCATAATGGAGTATTATGCAATGATAAAGAACAATGATGAATCTGTGAAGGATCTTATAACATGGATAAAACTGGAGGACATTATGCTGAGTGAAATAAGTCAATCACAAGAGGACAAATATTGTATGAGACCTCTACTGTACAAACTCATGTAAAAGATTACACACATAAAGGAACAATCTTTGTTGGTAATGAGGGATGGGGGGTGGAGGGAAGTAAATAGACAATAGATAATTGGTAGCCTTGGTGAAGGTTAAGACAGTTCACAATATTGGGGAAGCCAGCACAACTTGTACAAGGAAAGGTCATGGAATCTCCATAGACACATCGAAACTCCCTCAGTGACTGAATTGCTGGGTGGAGGGCTGTGGGGACCATGGTCTCTGGGAACATCTAGCTCAATTGGTATAAAACCGTCTATAAAGACAGTGTTCTACATTCTATCTTGGTGATTAGCGTCTGGGGTCTTAAAAGCCTGTGAGCAGCCATCTGAGATACTCCACTGCTCTCACCCCTTAGAGAGCAAGGGAAAATGAAGAGAACAGGATACAAGGAAAAGATCAGTCCTAAAGACTAATGGACCACTGCTACCACAGCCTCCACCAGACTGAGTCCAGTACAGCTAGATGTTGCCCAGCTACCACCACTGACTGCTCTGAACGGGATCACAATAGAGGGTCCTGGCAAGAGCCGGAAAAGGATGTAGAACAAAACTGTAACTCACAAAAAATGACCAGATTTACTGGCCTGATAGACTGGAGAATCCCTGAGAGTATGGCCCCTGGATACCCTTTTAGCTCAGGGTATTCACTGCAGTTCACCGTTCAGCCAGGGATTGGATAGCCTCATAAAACAAAACGGACTAATGAGGCACAGAGACAAGGAGTAGTAGGCAGGATGGGACAAGAAAGCTGGTGATAGGGAACCCAAGGTTGAGAAGGGATAGTGTTGACATGTTGTGGGGTTGGTAACCATTGTCATAAGGCAATATGTGTACTAACTCTTTAATGAGAAACTATTCTGTAAACCTTCATCTAAGGTACAAAAGAAAAAGGAATTATCTATGTGAGATCAAACTGACAACAGCAACTCAAAAGGTTTGATGGGAAGCCTAGGGGGCAGTGAGTTGAAGATAATGGTGATGGAATAATTTGTAAAAGAACAGTGAAAATAGCAGCACAACTGGAAGAATGTAATCGATGTCACTAAATTGTCCATGTAGAAACTTTTGAAATGGTGTAACTTGGGATATGCATATTTTCACCAGAAATAAAAGGTCCTCCAAGGTTGAGAAGGGAGAGGGTTGACATGTCATGGGGATGTCATAAAATAATATGTGTACTGACTGTTTAATGAGAAACTATGTGTTCTGTAAATCTTCATCTAAAGTACAATAAAAAAAGAATTAATAAAAAGGGATTCATTAAAAACTTAGCTGAAGTCAGTATTTAAAATGGAGAAAAGTGATTGATCTGGGATTATAAATCAAACACTTTAGTTGTAGCTCAGCCACTAACTGTATGGTCTGGGAAAGACATCTCTGAGTCTTAAGTTTCCTTACTTGCAAAATATAAATAGCAAAGTCTACTCTGCTTACTTTATACAGTTGTGAGGAGCACACATAATGTATGTAAAAGTACATGTGGTATAATAGTTGTTCAAAATTGGATTAGGAGTTCAGTTTATTCTAACTATATGTCAAAGCACTTTGTAAATTTTAAAGAAACTCTATAAATATAACCGATGGTGATGATGATTACTATAACCTTTATGAAATGACCTGAAGAGACATGATAATGACTTGTTTAGATATTGACAATCAAATATTCATACTCCCACTGTAGCCATGTAGGTAATTGCCAAGAAGTGTCTACATTAAACACCTAGGAAGACCAGGCCAATTCTTGTATGTGTGTGTATATAAGTGTGTGTGTGTGTGTGTGTGTGTGTGTGTGTGTGTGTGTGTGTCTGAGACAGGATTTTCCATTAATTCTTGAAGGATTCCAATCTAGACTATATCTGTCAGTTTTGCTTAAAATAACCTCTGTCTCCCTTGGCCCTTGGTTCTTTGCAAAAGTGAGGATATCTTGTGCTAATTTTTAAAATGGTTACAGAAAAATTTTTTTGCATCCAACAGGGTTGGAGAGGTGTTCTTGTGTCACATGTTAATTAACAATACTGAGTAGTTTTCTATACCTAAATGAAATGGGAATTCAACACAGTGATTCTCCATTGTTCTGTATGACAGCCTCCTTCTTCCTACTTTTTTACCCCTCTCAACACACCTTAAATGACTTGAGGCTAACTGGACATTGTAATATCTCAGAGGTATATCCTCAATTTTATTTTCTTTTTTTCATGCCTCTTCCCCCTACTCTATTCTAGTAAATATGCCTACAGATACACTCTTCTACTAGCACTAGCATCACCACCAACAACAAGGAAATTCTATGGTGCTGTGTGTTTAATTCAGTCAGAACTTGTTGAGTACCTACTGTATGCATGTCCCTATGCTAAGCTCTATAAAGGACACGCAAAAATGAACTAATATTTTTGACCACCTACTGTGTGTTAGTCATTCTGCTAGGGATGTTCCTAATAACTCTGTGATATACATTCACTTAACTTCATTTTACTTATAAGGAAACTGAGACTCATGGAAGATAAGAAAACTGTCCAGGTCCCTGCCCTCAAAGCATCAGTAGTGATTGGGAAGACAAAGCTTATAAACAAAAAACAGCTTACAAACATGAAATAGTAATATAAGGTAGTATGTGAGTCTGGTTTTAGAAATCCAGAGCCATGGAGTTCCTGATGAGTTTAATACTTGGGAAAAGCTTTAAAGAGGAGTTGAGATCTGAGTTCAGTGTTGAAGAATGTGTAGAATTTGTATAGTCACAATGGAAACCAAAGGTGCTCTAAGAGGGAAGAACTGAGTGGTTGGAGTTGACATTGTGTGTTTAATGAGAAAACTAGTGTGGCTAGAGCAGATGCACCTTCTTAGGGATAAATAGGATGAATCACCCTTTGGAAGGCTTTAAAATTCTGCTGGCAATGGAGAGAACAATATAGCTTTTTAATCAGGTTTGAGTAAATACTTTTTTATCCAACAATTATTTCTTGAGAGCCAACTATGTGTAGGCACTGTGACATGATAAAATAAGGGAAGATAAATCTTATAGTGAGTGGCATAGATCGGAGCAAAAGACAGAGGATAAGTTTTCTAGTTAGAAAACTGTTGCCATAATCCAGTCATGAACTGATTTAAGAGAATGGCCTAGGGTGCTAAGAGTCAAGAAGAAAGAAAGGAATGAATTCCAGGTATGTTGTGAAGGATGAATAAGTTATGGCTTGTTCACTATAGATGCCACAAGAGGAATAGCAGCAGGGAAGGAATAGATAGTATCAAAAGCATATACAAGCTTTCAAGTTGAGTGACTAGGAAATTCATTGATAAAACAGGTATACTAGAAATGAATACTAGTTTAGATGTGGGATATGAGTGGACGAAGAATTGAATTCTGTACATATTGTTTGAAGTGTAAGTGAATCTTCTCAATAGAGATGTCTTGCAGGTAGATGATGCTAGAGGACTAGAATAGATTGGGACACCATGCCTAGCTCAGGCCATGGACTCTTAAAGATCAGGATCAACAATGAATCTGCAAAGAATGATTATCTGGTGATGGTTTTATAACATGGTGACTGCAATTAATGTCACTAAATTGTATACATAAAAATGGTTGAATGGCAAATGTTTTGCTATATGTATTTTATCACAATTAAAAAAAAAAGTGATTACCACTCTCATTCACGTACCACTGCAATGTTTTCTGGTAAGAATGTTTCCAGTGACTTTTTTTTTATAATAATATTTTATTGTGTTTTTGGTGAAAGTTTACATAGCAGTTTAGGTTACCATTCAATAATTTCTACACAAGTTGTTCAGTGATATTGGTTACATTTTTCACAGTGCACAAATGTCTTAGTCTGGCTCTCTAGAGAAGCAAAACCAGTGAAAAATATACAAATATATATAGAGAGATTTACTTCAAGGAAATGGCTCACACAATTGTGGGGGGATGGTAAGTCCCACATCTGTGGATCAGATGACAGGCTGATGACCTCCACTGGCTCATGTAGTTGCAGGGACTGACAAACTCAAAATCTGCAGGTCAGGTGACAGGCTGGAGGCCCCTGATGGCTTATATCCCAGGAATTGGGCTCAGATGACAAGTAGATTGCAGGATCAGAAAGAGAGCAAGCTTTGCCAGAACAATTTGTTTGTATCATAGATGGAGGCCACACCACCAAGGGAACTCCTCTTCCAATTGACTGGCTGCTCACATCAGATCACACATAGGAGGTGATACACAGTGCCTGTCAAATCACTGAGAATTAAAGCCTAGCCAAGTTGACATGTAACGTTAACAATCACAGTGAACATTCTTAATTTTTATGATCTTGTTATTCTGTTTCCATTAATCTAGTTTCTCTGTCCTGTTACATTCTCATCTTTGTTTTAAGGTAATTGTTGACTGTTTGGTCGCATATAGGTGATTTTTAAAAGGAGCACAGTACTTACAGGTGATACTCATTATTTTGTGAGCCTATCTTGTTATTTAGCTACAAGGTGACCCCAGGGGTTAGTTTTGGTTCAACATTTGGAGAGTACCTAAGCGAAATAGTCCCAAGGATTCCGCTAGTCTCAACCAGTCCAGTAGGTCTGGGTGTGGTTTTGTTTTAGGAATTTGAGGTTCTGTTCCACATTTTTCTCCCATTCTATCGGGGTCCATCTATTGTAGCCCTGATTAGAATGGTCGGTAAAGGTAGCCAGGCACCATCTAGTTCTTATGGTCTTATGATAGATAGATGAGGCCATGGTTTGTGTAGATGATGTGTTCTATAGACTAGTTTCTTCTTTGAGTCTTTGGTTTCCTTTTTTGTCTTTTGCTCTGGAAGAGTAGAGACCAATAATTGTATCTTAGATGACCGCTTGCAAGCTTTTAAGACCCCAGATATTACTCACCAAACTAGGATGTAGAACATAAACTTTGTCATCTATATTATGCCAGTTGACAGAGATGCCCCACAGGACTGTGGTCCTAATCCTTCAAACCCAGAAATCCAATCCCACGAGGTGTATGGTTATGTCTAAAAAGTGTCTGTAACTGTGCCCCCTATGTGCTTTATTATATATGTGAATATATATGCGTACAGTCACATAGATGTCTATGCATATGCATACACCTATATAGACACCCACCACGTATCTGTCAGTTTGTCATATGTATACTCACATACACATACCAATACACATATATGCCTACATACATACATATATACACAAACAAGTATTTTTTGGTTGTTTTTGCTGTTGTTTCAAAATTTTATATGTCATAGCAATTACCAAAATATCTTTTTTTCTTGTTTAAATTTTAGTTACATCACTTACCTCCATCAAGCTATGTACACTTCACCCTCATTCGGTGTTACTTTTCCCATCGCCAAAAATAACAAGTATCTACTATCTAGAGAGTGAATCCCCTCTCCCATCCCCATCCCTGGTAACCACTAATGAACATTAGTTTCTGTATTTTTATTTCTTTACGTCATTTAGCAGAAGTGAGAACGTATAATATTTTTTTTTTTGTGATTGACTTATTTTGCTCAACATAATGTCCTCCAGGTTCATCAGTGTTCCAAGATGTTTTGAGAACTTATTATTCTTATTTCTGAGTAGTATTCCATTGCATATATGTGCCACATTTTACTTATCCATCCATTGATGGGCAGTTAGGTTGTTTCCATCTTTTTGATATTGTGAATAGTGCTGCAATGAACATAGGTGTGCATATGTGTGTTCATGTCACTTCTATTAGATCCCTAGGATATATACCTAGGAGTGGAATTGCTGGGTCATATGGCAGTGCTACTTCTAGTTTTTTGAGATTATCCCCAACAGCTGTACCACTTTTCATTCCCACTTGCAATGGATAAGGGTTCCAATTTATCCGCTTACCTCCAACACTTGTTATTTTCTGAGTTTTTTGTTTTGTTTTTTATCTTGACCATCCTAGTGAGACTGAAATGATATCTCTTTGTAGTTTTGAGTTTCAGCTCTCTGATGGCTAATGAGGATCCCTGGTGGCGCGGTGGTTAAGTGCTTAGCTGCTAACAGAAAGGTCAGCTATTTGAACCCACCAGCCGCTAAGAAGGAGAAAGTTATGGCAGTCTACTTATGTAAAGATTTACAGCCTCGGAAATCCTATGGGGCAGTTCTACTCTGTCCTATAGGGTGGTTATGAGTCAGAATTGATGGCAAAGAGTTGATGGCTAATGACTTTGAGCATCTTTTCATGTGTATGTTTGCCGTCTGGATAACCTCTTTGGTGAAGTGTCTAATCATGTTCTTTGCCCAGTTTTTGATTGGGCCCAATGACTTTTAAGTAGAGGTCTCTTGACTTAGCCTTAGGGCAACCAGAATTCAGCTGCAAGCAACTGCAGCATCATTCTGCAGTTCATGTTCATTTATTCTTGATCCTTCTCTCTCTTCTCTCTTACTCACAACCCAAGGGACAGTAAAATTTTTTCAAGTACACAAAAGAGAACATTACATTCACATTTATGCATCATGTTTCCTTTATAAAAATACCTACTCTGTGTCTCAGTGCATAACTGACTATTTAGATTACAATTCACTGTATGATTTGTATGTGTTCTAGTAACTAGGGTACATCATATACTTTATGAGGCAAAATGTTCAGCAATTATTGGTAATAAGAATTGATCACCATGCCTTTGTTGTCTATAACTAAAAAATTAAGTTTTCTAATATTGGCAAGAATAGAGTCCTGCAAGCTCATCACATAGAGTAATTTCTTACTTTATTCCTTGCAGAGGAGGTAATATGGTGTAGTAGAAAGAGCACTGGTGAAAACTCCAGATATCTGAAATCTATACCCTGGTCTGTTATTAAACAGGTCTAGAACCATGAAAAACCTCTCTCACCCAGAAGGCAAATTTTATGATCACTTCCAGCTCTAACATTTTGCAATTAAGTGAAAATGATTTCTGAAGAATACTTTCAGTTCACTGCAATATGTTTGTCTATTTGAGAAGAAAATAGTTTTATACAGAGCATCCACTCGTGTGGATTTCAATGATTTCTACTATGCTACCTCTAGATTGCTTTGATAGGTGCACATATAAAGATGTTAGTTTAATTTTACCAAATGGGTCAACTAGTTCAATCACTTGTCATTCTATTCAATTAAACAGACATACTGTGGGAATAAGACCTAGTGTCTTTTACATAGTCATCTTCTATTTGCTGGAGTCCCTAGGTGGCACAATTTATTAGTACACTCATCTACTAACAGCAAATTTGATGGTTTGAATTCACCCAGAGGTGCATCAGAAGAAAACCTTGGCAATCTACTTCTGAAAGACTGTGAAAACACTGTCAAATGCAGTTCTACTCTGAAACACATGGGATCATCATGAGTCAGAATTGACTCAATGGCAACTGGTATTTTCTACTTGTACATGGGAGTAAAAAGTTATGTAACAACCTGACAATCTTTATCATCAAAAATTTTTTCGCAGTTGGGATTTTTTGTTTTTCCTTGACATTATATATATATACCTCAGTTAAAGAAATAGAAACATCAATTTCTAACTTGCCTGAAAAAATTTGTCATTGGAGAAGAAATGAAAAGAAACTTTGATATGTGACAATTTTGTAAAGCCTCAGTAATATGGGCATACTGATGGATGGTAGTGTGGGTCGTAGCCTGCTTCCAGTGCACACTGGGAGTTTATTGCCCATCTTAACATCTAGTTAATATTATAACCACAAAATCAGAATGTATGCATAAAGTATGAAGCATTATAAAGATTTTCATATGTTATAGAGTTCTCAGTAATTATTAAGCCCAGATAATTAAAATCATACTATTGTCCTCAGGCAAGTCCAGCAATCAAGAGACTTAGTAGGAGGCAGGGTCAAGATGGCAGAATAGTCCAATGTTTCCTGTGGTCCCTCTTACAACAAAGACCCAAAAAAACAAGTGAATTGATTATACATGACAATTTAGGATCCATGAATATCAAAGACAAAGTTGAGGAGTCAGACTGAGTGGCAGGGGGAGGGAGAGACAGTTCAAAAGCAGCAAAGAAGTGCCAGACTTGAGCTAGCTGGCGTCCTGCAGGCTGAATTCACTAGTGCTCAGGATGTGTTTTATCATGTTGGGAGAGACTGGGTGGCAGAGAGTCTACACAAGCCTCAAGAGCCAGGGTGAAGCGGCACTGGATCTGCGAAAGTTAAGTGCAAGCATCTAACCTACTGGACGGGATCAAAATAACCCTTCTCCCTCTGGGACTTTAGTAGCGGAGAAGTGCCTCTTTCCCCTCACCCAACCCCCTCCCCCCTTTACTCAGATACCAGATAGGCAGTATTCGACAATTGCCACCCCCCAAAGCTGGAGTTAGGAGCTATCCCACCCAATCCAGTCTCTCAGCTTTAGGGAAAAAACAAACAAACAAAAAATTGCCAACCCCCCTAAGCCAGGTACTCAGGATTAACCAGTCCCATGCCTTTAAAAAATCGCCACGTCCCGTAAGCAGGCACTGCTCCTTTGCCTCAGCACAGGCATAAGGGGTCCACGGACTTTGAATGCCCTTCATCCCTGCCTAGACCTGTGTAGGCTGATTCAACAGCATAGGCCCTCATTAGCATAGAACAAGAGGGTATATACCTGAAGCCTATTTTCAACTACAGCAGCCAAGGGGGAGCGGCAGATTCGTGACATTTGACACCACCCTGCCCATTAAGCAGGGTCCTCACCCACCCACATCAGGGGCCTGAGGACTAGCAGTTTCACCCATTCCACCAAGTCACCAATTACAGGGGTTAGATAATAAGTGGCGCCCCCTAGTCCTTACAGCCAACAGCACTGGGTGCCCAAAGTTTAGCTGCAAAACCCACTCACAGACTCTAGAGACAGGGAAATGCCTTCCACTTGGGCACTCAGGGGCAGCCATCAGGCCCCTACCTTGCTCAGCACATAACCCACTACTGCAGCCAGATACCTGTGCCTGATCCAATCACCCCTAAATAGCACTGCTGGTCTAGGACTGTAGGTGACAGTCTTCATCACACACTTGGTGACCAATGACCTGGACACCTGAGCTGAATCCACACAAGAAAAGTAAACAGACTTGGGCTCACACACTTAGTAGCAGCTTTCACCACCTGCTGGCAGGAAGTGACAGCTTCAAGGAGGCCAATAAGCAAAGTGGCTCCCACACCCAGCCTATTTGGTGCATATAAAAACAAAATCAAAAGCAAGACACAGTAAGAAAACATACAATAAATAAACATAATAAATTACTGATGGCTAGGAGATAATAGTCAATATCAAATCACACACACACACACAAAAAGCAGATCAAGATAACTCCAGAAAGCGACCAAAACAAAGAACCAAGAAAACTTCTGGAGGAAGAGAAAGTCTTGGAATTACTGGAGGTAGAACTCAAAATATTAATATACACAGGACTTCAAGAGATTAGGCAAAATTCAGACCAAGCCAAGAAACACACAGACAAAGGAATAGAGGAATTTCAGGAACGCTATAAAAGACCAGAATGACAAATTTAACAGGCTGCTAGAATCCATAGGGAGACAGTAAATAGAAATCCAAAAGATTAGCAATAAAATTTCAGAATTAGACAACTCAGTAGAAAGTCATAGGAGCAGAGCTGAGGCAATTGAAGTCAGAATTAGTGAGACTGAAGATAAAGCACTTGACACCAACTTATTTGAGGAAAAATCAGATAAAAGAGTTTTAAAAAATGAAGAAACCCTAAGAATTATGTGGGACTCTATCAAGAGGAATAAACTACAAGTGATTGGAGTACCAGAACAGGGGAGGATAATAGAATATACAGAGAGAATTGCTAAAGATTTGTTAAAAGAAAACTTACACGATACAGTGAAAGACGAGAAGATATTTATCCAAGAAGCTCATCGAACTCCTCACAGAGTAATTCCCAAAAGAAAGTCACCAAAACATATTATATTCAAACTTGCCAAAACCAAAGATAAAAAGAGAATTTTAAAAGTGGCTAAGGATAAATAAAAAGTTTTCTACAAAGCAGAGTCAATAAGAATAAGCTTGGACTACTCAGCAGAAGACATGAAGGAAAGAAAGCAATGAGATGACGAATGTAAGGCCTTGAAGGAAAAAAATAGCCAGCGAAGAATTATGTATCCAGCAACACTGTCTCTCAAATATTATGGTGAAATTAGGGCATTTCCAGATAAATAGAAGTTAAGGGAATTTCTAAAACTAAACCAAAATTACAAAAAAAAAGTGTCCTTCTGAGAGAGAACTAACATCAGATAACAACAAAAAACTAGAAAGCAGGAGAGAAAAAACAGATATCACCCAGATAGGGAAAACAAAAAAAACAAGTCAAAGATAAAACACTGAAAATAGAGAAACAGAAACATCAATACATAAAAGTTGACAACCTTAAAACAAAAAAGAGGAACTAAATAGTGTAGTCATAGAACTTTCGTAAGGAGAGGAAGTTAAGGCAATATCAGGAAACCTGTTTCAACTTAGAAATAAAGGTAAATTTTAAGGTAACTACAAAGGAAACTAACAAATTTACCATCAAAATAAAAAAGAAGAGAAACATAAAGCCTCAGCAAATACCAAATCAACAATGATGAAAAAGATGAAAAGAAAATACATAAAGAAAAATGACTCAGCACAGAAAATTTAGTGGAACAAAGAAACTGTGAACAACACACAAAAAAATACATCAAAATGACAGCAGTAAACTCATCTATCAATAATTACACTAAATGTAAATGGACTAAATGCACCAATAAAGAGACAGAAAGTGGCACCATAGATTAAAAAAACACAACCTGGAAGGGAGGGCAAAATGGTGCTCTAGGCAGAAGCACACGCCATCCCTCCACAGCAAAGATCTGAAAAACTAAGCAAAACAGAGAAAACAGCAATCCTGAAACCCTAAAACACAAATTAAGAGATAAAGAACTCAGCCAAGCAGCAAATGGAGTGAGAAAACTGACAGACAATGGAGAGCGAGGAGAGATTCATGCAGAGGTCCCCTATCAGCTAACCCAGCGTGGATCTGCCACCTTGGACTCCTATCGGAGACCAGCAAATAGGGGGTACAATAAAGCAGCTTCTCAGAGCTTCCAGCAGGAGACAAAACAACTGGTAATTTGCAATAAATGCTTTCCCACCCCCCACCCTTCTTCACCCCCACTCGGCCTCCTCTGTTTTCTGTGGCCACAGTCTCTTGGCAGGGAAGCACCGGCTGCTTGGATTCCACGCACCAGCACTGGCCAGCTCCCTAAGTGCCATTTGTTGGCTGCTGGTGTTGCTTTTTCCTGCTGCTTTTGATTTCTTCCTTACCTCTCACCGCCTCCCCCACCTTTTGCTCAAATACCTGGCTCTGTGCACCATCTTTGCTTCTTCCTGAGGGACTGTGGAGCTCCACTCGAGTGTGGAACTGCTTCCCAGTCTGGGATGCGGCACTAGTGGGATCTTCGGGCTTTTATTTGTTTGTTTTAAATTGTTTGTTTGTTTTCTTTTCCTTTTCTCAAGTTGGGAGCCTGTTCTGGCCGGGCAGTGCTACGCAGCTTGGAACCTGTCCCCTCGGCTTGTGCAGATGGGCAGAGGGATCCCTGAGGACATTTCTTTCTTGTGGTTTTTTTTCCTGTTTTTTGGGGGGATTTCTTATTCTTTTTTTTTTTTTAATTTATTTTGTTTCCTTTTCCGTCTTTTTTATCTTTTTGACTTTCTTCATTACTCGGATTCTTGCCTCTCTATACCTTCCTTCTCTTCCAGTTCCCTGAATACCTGGTGTTGAATACATCTATGTCATCTAGCCAGGCCGTACTGCAACATCTGAAAACAACTTCCCCAGACCTCGTAGCCACACCAGTGGGATCCCTGGGAGCTTTGCTATTCTTTTTCCTTTCTAATTTTTTATTTAGTCATTCTTTTCTTTTCTTTTTCTTCTTCTTCTCCTTTCTGTTTTTCTCAATTTCATAGTCTCCCATCTCTCCACTCCAACGGCAAACTCCCCTAGCACTCTTTTTTGTTTGTTTGTATGTTTTTGGCTCCTGTTCCTCTCTCCTCTCTTCTATGTCCATCTTAGCTCCACACATAACAATCGCCCCACTCCATCGTGCCTACCTGCATGGTGCACTTAACATCATACCAACAAGCACCACAGGCATGGCCAACCGAAACCTGCCCTGTACTGATTACCGAACTGCCATGGTGGCTTTAGTAAGTGTCATAAACAACCCATCCCAGTAACTCCTCTTCAGGTTGACTTGCCCGGCTCTACCATATCTGAGTGACTGACCCTGCCAATTGGAGAAGGAGGCGAAAAGTATCATGCCCACAGACGAGCAAACAACGAAGAACGCACACCCCGCCTGCTCAGACATAGCCAAATTTAAAAAAAAGGATGAAAGAAACAAATCAACAATCAGTAAACAAGAAAAATAACTACTGAAGACAGCAGACCATATCAAAACATTTACAAAAACAGGACAGGATGGTTCAGTAGGAGTCCAAAATAAAAACACCAGATGACTTTCCAGTGGAAGAAAAGGCACTAGAACTACCCGATACAGAATTAAAACTTCTACTACTCAGAATTATCCAAGAATTGAAGCAAAAAGCAGACAAAAATGAAGAAAAAGTAGACAAACTCATGTAAAAGACAGAAAAATTTCTGGAAAATACAGACAAAAAATGAAATAATTCAGGAAAATAATGCAGGAACAAAATGCCAAAATGAATTCACAACTAGAAATTATACAAAAACAACAGTTAGAAATCCAAAAGATAAACAACAAGCTTTCAGAAATGGATGGTGTCATAGAAGGGCTGAGAAGCAGATTTGAAACAGTGGAAGACAGGATCAATGGAATTAAAGACAAACACTTGGATACAAATATGTTTTAGGAAAACTCAGAAAAAAGAACAAAGAAAAATGAAGAGACCCTGAGAGTTACGTGAGATACAATCAAAAGCAAAAATCAGCAAGTGATCAGAGGTCCAGGACAGGGGGAGAAAACAGAAGACACAGAGACGATCATTGAAGAACTGCTGACAGAAAACTTCCCCAATATCATGAAAGAATAAAAGCTGGCCATCCAAGAAGCTCAGCGAACCCCATATAGGAGAGACTCCAAAAGAAAATCACCAAGGCATATCATAATCACACTCACCAAAACTAAAGACAAACAAAGAACCTTGAGAGCAGCTCGTGAAAAACAAGAAGTCACATACAGAGAAGAAACAATAAGACTAAGCACAGATTATTCGGCAGAAACCATGCAGGCAAGAACTCAATGGGATGACATATATAAAATCTTGAAAGAAAAAAATTGCCAGCCAAGAATAACATATCTTGTGAAAATCACATTCAAATATGATAGTGAAATTAGGACATTTCCAGATAAACAGAAATTAAGGGAATACGTAAAAAAACAAACCAAACTTACAAGAATTATTAAAGGGAGTTCTTTGATCTGAGAACAAACAACTTTAGCTTACAGGCTGAATCTAGGACACAGGATCATACCAGCCAGCTATCAATCTAGGAAATGAACTCTCAAGGACTATCCAAAACCAAGAGAAATGCAACAGGAAATCAGAGCAGTTAATCTGTAAATGACAAAAACATCAGAACAATAAAAGAGGAAATAAACGGTGTAGGTAAAGAACCTTCTAATGGAGAGGAAGGCAAGGCGATACCAAGTAATAATAGACTGCTATAAAATTACAAAGATAAGGGTAAATTTCATGGTAACCACAAACAAAGTTAACAAACGTACTCATAAAAATAAAGAGGAAAAACATAAAGTCTCAGCAAAAAGAAAACATACAAAAGAAAAGAAATGAAAAAATAAATCCACAAACCAAAGTAATTCAGTACAGGAGTGTAAGAAGAACATCAGCACCACTAAAAAAGCATTACAAAATGACAGCAACAAACTCACATCTATCAATAATTACACTGAATGTAAATGGATTCAATGCACCCATACAGAGATGGAGAGTGACAGAATGGATAAGAAAACAGGATCCATCAATATGCTGTCTACAAGAGACACACCTTAGAAACATAGATGTGAATTTATTAAAAGTCAAAGGTTGGGAAAAAAATATCCAGCTAACAACTATCAAAAAAATGGCTGGAGTGTCAATTCTAATCTCAGATAAAATAGACTTTAAAACAAAATCCACCATAAAAGACAAAGAAGAACACTATATAATGATTAAGAGGATGATCCGTTATGAAGACATAACCATAATAAACATCTATGCACCCAATGACAGGGCTCCAAAATACATAAAACAAACTCTAACAACACTAAAAAGAGAAATGGACAGTTCCACAACAATACTAGCAGACTTGAACACACCACTCTCAGTAAAGGACAGAACAACAAAAAAGAATCTCAGCAACAATACAGAAAACCTAAAGGACACAATCAGCCAACGTGACCTCATAGACATATATAGAACACTCCATCCAACAGCTGCAGTGTACGCATTCTTTTCCAATGAGCATGAAACATTCTCCAGAATAGGCCACATCTTAGGCCACGGAGAAATCCTCAACAAGATCCAAAACGCTGAAACATTTCAAAGTATCTTCTCTGACCACAATGCCATCAAGGTAGAAATTAATAACAGAAAGAGCAAGGAAAAATTCAATTACATGGAAACTGAATAATACCCTGCTTACACATCACTGGGTAATAGAAGAAATCAGAGATGGAATCAAACAATTCCTAGAAGCAAATGAGAATGAAAACTCATCATACCACAACCTTTGGGACACAGCAAAGGCAGTCCTCAGAGGACAATTTATACCAATAGAGGCACATCTCAAACAAGAAGAAAGGGACAAAATCAAAACATTAACTACACAACTCAAACAAATAGAAAAAGAATAGCAAAAAAAAAAAAAAAATCCCACAGCCACCGGGAGAAAGAAAAAGATTAGAGCAGAAATAAATGAAATAGAGAACAGAAAAACAATAAAAAAATCAACAAAACTAAAAGTTCATTCTTTGAAAGCGTCAACAAAATCAACAAACCACTGGCCAGACTGCCAAAAGAAAAAGAGGAGAGGAAGCAAATAATGCAAATAAGAAATGAAATGTGCGACATTACAACAGACCCAACTGAAATAAACAGGATCATAACAGAATATTATGAAAAAATACACGTTAACAAATTTGAAAACCTAGAGGAAATGGATAAATTTCTAGAAATACACTACATACCCAAACTACAACAAAGTGATGTTGAAAATCTGAACAGACCCATAACAAGAGAATACATTGAAAAGGTAATACAAAAAAAACTCCCCCCCCCAAAAAAGCCTTGGCCCAGAGGCTTCACAGAGAATTCTACAAAACATTCAGAGAAGAGATTGTACGAGTACTACTCAAGCTATTTCAGAGCATAGAAAAAGAAGCAACACTCCCGAATTCATTCTATGAAGCCAGCATAACGCTATACGAAAACCAGGCAAAGATGCCACAAAAAAAGAAAATTACAGACCAATATCTCTCATGAATATAAACACAAAAATTCTCAACAAAACTGTAGCCAATAGAATTCAGCATCATATCAAGAAAATAATGCATCACAACAAAGTAGGATTCATACCAGGTATGCAAGGATGGTTCAACATTAGAAAATCAATCAACGTAACCCACCACATAAATAAACGGAAAGAAAAGATTACATGATCATCTCAATTGATGCAATAAAGGCATTCGATAAAGTCCAACACCCATTCCTGATAAAAACTATCAATAAAGTAGGTATAGAAGGGAAATTTCTCAACATAATAAAGGGCATCTATGCAAAACCAACAGCCAAAATTATTCTTAATAGAGAGAGGCTTAAACCATTCCCCTTGAGAACAGGAACAAGACAAGCAAGCCCTTTATCACCTCTCCTACTTAACATTGGGCTGGAAGTTCTAGCTTGAGCAAAAGACAAGAAAAAGAAATAAAGGGCATCAAAATTGGTAATGAAGAAGTTAAGCAGTCCCTGTTTCTGGATGATATGATATTATACATAGAAAACCCTAAAGACTCCATGAGAAACTCACTGGAACTAATAGATTCAGCAGAGTACCAGGATACAAGATAACCATATAAAAATCAGTTGGATTCCTATACATCAATAAAGAGAATGATGAAAAGGAAATCAGGAAAACAATACCATTTATAATAGACCCTAAAAAAATAAAATACTTAGGAATAAATCTAACCAGGAATGTAAAAGACCTATACAAAGAAAACTACAACACACTACTGCAAGAAACCCAAAGGGATCTACATAAATGGAAAATCATCTCATGCTCATGGATAGGTAGACTCAACATAGTGAAAATGACAATTCTATACAAAGCAATTTACAAATACAGTGCAATCCCGATCCAAATACCAACAACATTCTTCAAAGAGATGGAAAAACAAATCATTACCTTTCTATGGAAAGGGAAGAAGCCCCGAAAAAGTAAAGCGCTACTGAAGAAGAATAAAGTTGGAGGACTCACACTACCTGACCTCAGAACCTACTATACAGCTATGGTAGTCAAAACAACATGGTACTGGTACAGCAACAGATACATTGACCAATTGAACAGAGTTGAGAATCCAGATAGAAATCCATCCACCTATGGTTGCCTGATCTTTGACAAGGGCCCAAAGTCCATCAAATGGGATAAAGACAGTCTTTTTAACAAATGTTGCTGGCAAAACTGGATATCCATGTGCAAAAATAAATAAATAAATAAACAGGACCCATACCTCACACCATATACAAAAACTAATTCCAAATGGATCAAAGACCTAAAAATAAAGCCAAAAACTATAAAGTTCATAGAAGAAAAAATAGGACCAACGATAGAGGCCCTAACACATGGCATTAACAGGATAGAAACCATAACCATCAACATACAAACCCCAGAAGATAAGCTAGATAACTGGAATCTTCTAAAAAACAAACACCTATGCTCTTCAAAAGACTTCACCAAAACAGTAAAAAGAGAACTTAGAAACTGGGAAAATAATTTTGGACAGTACAAATCAGACAAAGGTCTAATCTCCATAATAAAGAAGAAAATCCAACACCACTATAACAAAAAGACAAATAGTCCTATCAAAAAATGGGCAAAGGAAATGAACAGACGCTTCACCAAAGAAGACATTCAGGCTGCTAACAGACACATGAGGAAATGCTGGCTATCACTAGCCATTGGAGAAATGCAAATTAAACCACAATGAGATACTATCTCACCCCGGCTTTACTGGCACGAATCAAAAACACTGGAAATAACAAATGTTGGAGGGGCTGCGGGGAGATCGGAACTCTTATGCACTGCTGGTGGGAATGCAAAATGATACAACCATTTTGGAGAATGACATGGCGCTTCCTTAGAAAGCTAGAAATACAAATTCCACAATATCCAGCAATCCCACTCCTAAGAATATATCCTAGAGAAACAAGGGCAGTCGCACGAATAGACAGATGCACACCCATATTCATTGCAGCTTTGTTCACAAGAGCAAAATGATGGAAACAACCTAGATACCCATCAACAGAGGAATGGATAAACAAACTATGGTCCATACATACAATGGAGTACTATGCAACGAGAAAGAACAATGATGAATCCATGAAGCATCTCATAACATGGATGAAACTGGAGGGCCTTATGCTGTGTGAAATAAGTCAATCACAAAAGGACAGATATTGTATGAGACCTCTATTGTAAAAACCCATGAAAAAGTTTGCACACAAAAAGTAACAATCTTTGTTGGTTACAAGGGATGGGAGGGGTGGGGGGGATTACTAAATAGGCAATAGATAAGTGGTATCTTTGGTGAAGGGTGAGATAGTACACAATACTGGGAAAACCAGCACAACTTGTACAAGGAAAGGTCATGGAAGCTCCATAGACACATCCAAACTCCCTGCGGGACTGAATTGCTGGGAAGAGGGCTGTGGTGACCATGGTCTTGGGGAACATCTACCTCAGTTTGTATAACACAGTTTATAAAGACAATGTTCTACATTCTACCTTGGTGAGTAGTGTCTGGGGTCTTAAAAGCCTGTGAGCAGCCATCTAAGATACTCCACTGGTCTCATCCCTTTGGGAGCAACGGAGAATGAACAGAACAGGATACAAGGAAAAGATTAGTCCAAAGGACTAATGGACCACAGCTGACACGGCCTCCACCAGCCTGATTCCAGTACAGCTAGAAGTTGCCCGGCTACCACCACTGAATGCTCTGACCGGGATCACAACAGAGGGTTCTGGACAGAGCGGGAGAAGGGAGTAGAACAAAATTCTAACACACACACATAAAGACCAGATTTACTGGCCTAAAGGAGACTGGATAAACCCCGAGAGTATGGCCCCCAGACACCCTTTTAGCTCAGTGGTGATGTTACTTCCGAGGTTCACCGTTCAGCCGGGGATTAGACAGCCCCATAAAACAAAATGGGACTAATGAGGCACAGCAGTCCAGGGACAAGTGCTAGAAGACAGAAGGGCACAGGTAAGCTGGTGATAGGGAACCCAAGTTTGAGTAAGGACAGCGTTGATGTGTTATGAGGTTGTTAACCATTGTCATTGGGCAACATGTGTACTGTTTAATGAGAAAGTATTTTGTTCTGTAAACCTTCATCTAAAGTGAGAATAGCAGCACAATTGGAAAAGCATAGTCAATGTCACTGAACTGTGCATGTAGAAATTTTTGAAATGGTATATCTTTGGCTATGTATATTTTCACCAAAAAAAAAAAAATGGTCGAGAAAGGAGAGGGTTGACATGTCATGAGGTTGTTAACCAATGTCATAAAACAATATGTGTACTACTGTTTAATGAGAATCTAGATGTTCTGTAAACCTTCACCTGAAGTAAAATTTTAAAAAATGGAAAAAAAAAAACCCACAATCTGTCTCTATGATGCCTACAAGAGATACAACTTAGACTCAAAGACAGAAACAAACTAAAACTCCAAGGATGGAAAAAGTGTATCAAGCAAACAACAATCAAAAAAGCAGGAGTGGCAATGTTAATTTCTGACAAAATTGAATTTAAAGCAAATTCCACCACAAAGGGTAAGGAAGGGCACAATATAATCATTAAAGAGTCAACACACCAGGAGGACATAACCGTAATAAATTTATATACACCCAACAACAGGGCTCCAAAACACATAAAGCAAATTCTAACAGCATTATAAAAAGAGATCGACAGCTCCAAAATAATAGTGGGAGACTTCAACATGCTTTTTTTGGTGAAGGATAAAACATCTAGAAAGAAGCTCAATGAAGACACACAAGATCTAAACGCCACAATCAACCAACTTGACTTCATAAACATATACAGAACACTCTACCCAAGAGCAGCAAAGTACACTTTCTTTTCCAAGGCACATGGAACATTATCCAGAATAGACTACATATCAAGCCAGAAAGCAAGCCTTAATAGAATTCAAAACATCAAAATATTACAAAGAATCGTTTCTGATCATAAAGCCATAAAAGTAAAAATCAATAACAGAAAAAGCAAGGAAAAAAATCAAATACTTGGAAACTGAACAATATGTTGCTCAAAAACTACAGGAGTATAGAAGAAGTCAAGGATGGAATAAAGAAATTCATAGAATTGAATGTGAATGAAAACACATCTTACCAGAACCTATGGGATACTGCAAAAACAGTGCTCAGAGGTAAGTTTATAGCAATAAATGCACACATCCAAAAAGAAGAAAGGGCCAAAATCAAAACAGTAACCCTACAACTTGAACAAATGGAAAGAGAGTAGCAAAATAAGCCCTTGGGCACCAGAAGAAAGGGAATAATTAAGATTAGAGCAGAAATAAATAAAATAGAGAATAGAAAAACAATGGAAAGAGTCAACCTGACTAAAAGCTGGTTTTTTTGGAAAGACTGACAAAAGAAAAACAGGAGAGGAAGCAAGGAGCCTGAATAAGAAATGAGATGGATGATATTACACAGACCCAACTGAAATTAAATGGATCATAGGAGAATACTATGAAAAATTTACTCCAACAAATTTGAAAACCTAGAGGAGATAGACAAACTTCTAGAAACACATTACCTACCTAAACTAACACAAATTGTGGTAGAATAACTAAATAAACCTATAATAAAGAAGAGACTGAAGAAGTAATAAAAAAAAAAATCCCATCAAAAAAAGCCCTGGACCTGATGACTTCACTGGAGAATTCTACCAAATTTTTAGAAAAAGCTTAACACTAGTACTATTAAAATTATTTCATAGCATAGTTAAAGATGGAATACTCCCGAACTCATTTTATACAGCCAGCATAACCTTGATATCAAAGCCTGGGAAAGACACCAGAAAAAGAGAAAATTACAAACTGATATCCCTCATGAACCTAGATGCAAAAATCCTCAACAAAATTATAGCTAAAATAATTCAACAACATGTCAAAAAAATAATTCATCATGAAGAAATGAGATTCATATCAGGTATGCAGGGATGGTTCAACACTGGAAAAACAATCAATTTAATCCATCACATAAATAAAACAAAAGATAAGAACCACGTGATCTTAACAATCAATGCAGAAAAGGCATTTGACAAAGTCCAACACCAATTTCTGATAAAAACTCTCAGGATAATAGAAATAGAAGGGAAAATCCTTGACATAATAAAGGGCATTTATACAAAGCCAACAGCCAACATCATTGTAAACAGAGAAAATCTGAAAGCATTCCTCCTGAGAATGGGAACCAGACAAGGATGCAGTTTATCACCACTCATTCAACATTGTGCTGGAGGTCCTAGCCAGAGCAGTAAGGCAAGAATAAGAAATAAAGGGCATCCAAATTGGTAAGGAAGAAGTAAAAGTATCCCTATTTGCAGATAATATGATCTTATAGACAGAAAGTTCCAAACTATTCACTAGAAAACTACTGGAACTAATAGAAGATTTCAGCAAAGTATCAGGATACAAGATAAACATAAAAATCAGTTGGATTCCTTTACACCAACAAAGAGAACTTCGAAAAGGAAATCACCAAACCAATACTATTTACAGTAGCCCCCAGTAAGATAGAATACTTGGGAATAAACCTAACCAGAGACATAAAAGACCTATGTAAAGAAAACTACAAGATACTACTGCAAGAAACCAAAATAGACCTACGTAAGTGGAAAAAAATACCTTGCTCATGGATAGGTTGACTCAACATTGTGAAAATGTCTGTTCGACCTAAAGAAATCTACAGATACAATAAAATCTTATTCCAAATTCCAACGGTATTTTTTAAGGAGATGGAGAAACAAATCATCAACTTCATATGGAAATGGAAGATACCCCAGATAAGGAAAGCATTACTGAAGAAGAAGAACAAAGTGGGAGATCTCACACTACCTGATTTTAGAACCTATTATACCACCACCGTAGTCAAAACAGCCTAGTACTGGTACAGCAAGAGATACATAAACCAATGGAACAGAATTGAGAACACAGACATAAAATCATCCACCTATGAGCAGCTGATATTTGACAAAGGCCCAAAGTCCGTTAAATGGGGAAAAGACAGTCTCTTTAACAAATGATGCAAGCATAACTGGATATCCAACTGCAAAAACCTGAAACAAGACCCATATTTCACACCGTGCACAAAAACTAACTCATAATGGATCAAAGACCAAACATAAAATCTAAAATGATAAATATCATGGAAGAAAAAAGTAGAGACAAAGCTAAGAGCCCTAAAACATGGCATAAACAGAATACAAACCATAAGTAACAATTCACAAAAACCAGCAGAGAATCTAGTAACTGGGGGCTCTTAAAAATAAAAAAAAAACTATGCTCATCAAAAGACTTCACCAAAAGAATAAAAAGACATCCTACAGACTGGGAAAAAATTTTGGCTGCGACATATCAGATAAGGATCTAATCTCTAAAATCTACAAGATACTGCAACAACTCAACAACAAAAAGACAAATAATCCAATTAAAAACTGGGCAAAAGATATTGTCTTAGTCATCTAGTGCGACTATAACAGAAATACCAGATGTGGTTGGCTTTAACAAAGAGAAATTTATTTTCTCACAGTCTAGTAGGCTACAAATCCAAATTCAAGGCATCAGCTCCAGGGGAAGGCTTTCTTTCTCTGTCGGCTCTGGAGGAAGGTCCTCGTTGTCATCAATCTTCCCCTGGACTAGGAGCGTCTCTGAGCAGGAACCCCAGGTGCAAAGGAGGAGCTCTGCTTCCAAAGTTTATTTCTTGGTGATATGAGGTCCCTCACTCTCTGCTTGCTTCCCTTCCCTTTTATCTCTTGAGAAACAAAAGGTGTTGCATGCAAGACCCTAGGGAAACTTCTTTACATTGGATCAGGGATGTGATCTGGGTAAGGGTGGTGTTACAATCCCACCCTAATCCTCTTTAACATAAAATTACAATCACAAAATGGAAGACAACCACAAAATACCGGGAATCATGGCCGAGCCAAACTGATACACATATTTTGTGGGAACATAATTTAATCCATGACAGATATGAACAGACATTTCACCAAAGAAGACACTCATGCAGCTAAAAGATACATGAGGAAATGCTCACGATCATTATCCATTAGAGAAATGCAAATCAAAACTACAATGAGATACCATCTCACCCCAACAACGCTAGCATTAATCCAAAAAACACAACATAATAAATGTTAGAGAGGTTGTGGAGAGACTGGAACACTTATGTACTGCTGGTGGGAATGTAAAATGGTACAACCACTTTGGAAATCTATTTGTTGCTTCCTTAAAAAGCTAGAAATAGAAGTACCATACTATCCTGTAATCCCACTCTTTGGAATATACCCTAGAGAAATAAGAGCTGTCACACGAATGCACACTCATGTTCACTGCAGCACTGTTCACAATAGCAAAAAGATGTAGGTGTCCATCAACAGATGAATGGATAAACAAATTACGGCACATATACACAATGGAATACTAAGCAACAATAAAGAACTATGATGAATCTGTGAAACATCTCACAACATGGATGAATCTGGAAGGCATTATGCTGAGTGAAATTAGTCAGTCTCAAAAGGGCAAATATTGTGTAAGACCACTATTATAAGAAGTCAAGATATCCATCTGCAAACAACTGAAACAAGACCCATACCTCACACCATGCACAAAAACTAACTCAAAACCGATCAAAGACTTAAATATAAAATCAAAAACGATAAAGATCATGGAAGAAAAAAATACGGACAACACTAGGAGCCCTAATACATGACATAAACACAAGACGAACCATAAATAACAATGCACAAGCACCAGATGAGAGACTAGATAAATGGGGGCTCCTAAAAATCAAACACTTATGCTCATCAAAAGACTTTACCAAAAGAGTAAAAAGACAACTGACGGACTGGGAAAAAATTTTTGCCTACAACAAATCCGAACAGTGTCTAGTCTCTAAAATCTACAAGATACTGCAAAACCTCAACAACAAAAAGACAAATAACCCAATTAAAAAATGGGCAAAGGATATGAACAGGCACTTCACCAAAGAAGGTATTCAGGTGGCTAACAGACACATGAAGAAATGCTCATGATCATTAGCCATTAGAGAAATGCAGATCAAAAGTACAATGAGATATCATCTCACTCCAACAAGGTTAGCCTTAATCCAAAAAACACAAAATAATAAATGCTGGAGAGGTTGTGGAGAGACTGGAACACTTACACACTGTGGGAATGTAAAATGGTACAACCACTTTGGAAATCGATTTGGTGCTTCCTTAAAAAGCTAGAAATAGAAGTACCATACGATCCAGCTATCCAGCTCCTTGGAATATATCCTAGAGAAATAAGAGCCATCACACGAATAGATATATGCACACCCATGTTCGTTGCAGCACTGTTCACAATAGCGAAAAGATGGAAACAACCTAGGAGCCTATCAACGGATGAATGGATAGGCAAATTATGGTATATCCACACAATGGAATATTATGCAATGATAAAGAACAACTATGAAGCTGTGAAATAACGTATAACATGGTGGAAGCTGGAACTTATTATGCTGAGTGAATTTAGTCAGTTACAGAAGGACAAATAATGTATAAGACCACTATTGTAAGAACTCAAGAAAAGATTTAAACACAGAATAAAACATTCTTTGATGGTTACAAGGAGGGGGAGGGAGGGGGAGGTTTATTCACTAACTTAATAGTAGATAAGAATCATCTTAGGCAAAGGGAAGGACAGCACACACTACAGGGGAAGTCACCACAACTGGACTAAACCAAAGCTAAGAAGTTTCCTGAATACAATCAAATACTTTGAGAGACAGAGTAGCAGGGGTAGGGGTCTGGGAACCATGCTTTCAGGGGACATCTAGGTCATTGGCATAACAAAGCTTATTAAGAAAATGTTCTGCATCCTACTTTGTTGAGTGGCATCTGCGGTCTTAAAAGCTTGCAAGCGGCCATCTAAGATGCATCAATTGGTCCCAACCACCTGGAGTAAAGGAGAATGAAGAACACCAAAGACACAAGGAAAGTATTAGCCCAAGAGACAGACTGGGCCACATAAACCAGAGACTTCATCAGCCTGAGACCAGAAGAACTAGATGGTGTCCGGGTACCACCAATGAACGTCCTGACAGGGAACGCAACAGAGAGTCCCTGATGGAGCAGCAGAAGGACGGGTTGCAGAACGCAAACTCTAGTAAGAAAACTTGCTTAATGGTCTGACTGAGACTGGAGGTACCCCAGATAGCATGGTCCCTGGACTCTCTATCAGCCCAGAACTAAAAATATTTCTGAGGCCAACTCTTCAGACAGGGATTGGACTGGGCTGTGGGACATAAAGTGAGGAATGTGCCTCTTAGCTCACGTAGATACAAGAGACCAAAGGGACAGCTTCTGTCCAGAGATGAGAGGGGAAGGCAAAGAGGGTTAGGAGCAGGTTGAATGGTCATGGGGAATCAGGGGCAGAAAGGACGAGTGTGCTGTTGCAGAATAGGGTGAGTAATTAGGTTCACATAGCAGTGTATGTATAACATTTTGTATGGGAGACTAACATGAAATGTAAAATTCATTTAACTACAATAATAAAATTGTAATAATAAAAAAAGAAGTGAGAAAGAAGGAAAAAAGAAGTCAAGAAAAGGTTTAAACACAGAAGAAGACATTCTTTGACAGTTAGGAAGGTGAGGAGGGAAGGAGAGGAGAATTCACTAACTAGATAGTAGACAAGAATCATCTTAGGTACAGGGAAGGACAACACACAAGTCAGCACAACTTGACTAAACAAAAAACTAAGAAGTTTCCTGCACACAACCAAACAGTCTGAGGTGCAGAGTAGCTGGGGCTGGGGGCTGGGGACCATGGTTTCAGGGGACATCTAGGTCAATTGGATAACAAAGTTTATTAAGAAAATGTTGTGCATCCCACTTTGGTGAGTGCTATCTGGGGTTTTAAAAGCTAGTGAGCAGCCACCTAAGATGCATCAATTGGTCCCAACCCACTTGGAGCAAAGGAGAATGAAGAACACAAAAGACACAAGGAAAGTATTAGCCCAAGAGGCAAAAGGGCCACATAAACCAGAGACTCCATTAGCCTGAGACCAGAAGAACTATATGATGCCCAGCTACCATCAATAACCACCCTGACAGGGAACACAACAGAAAGTCCCTGACAGACTGGGAGAAAAGTGCAGAGCAGAACTCAAATTCACGTAAAATGTCCAGACTTAATGGTCTGACTGAGACTGGAGGAACCCCCGAAGCCATGGCCCCCGGAAGCTCTGTTAACACAGACCTAAACCCATTCCAGAAGCCCACTCTTCAGACAAAGATTAGACTGGAGTATAAAACATAAACTAATACTCGTAAAGAGTGTGCTTCTTAGTTCAAGAAGATACATGAGACCTAATGGGCGGCTCCTGTCCTGAGCTAGGATGAGAAGGCAGGAAGTCACAGTAACTGAATGGACACAAGAAACCCAGGGTGGAAAGGGAGTGTGCTGTCAGATTATAGGGATTTCGACTAATGTCACATAACAATATGTGTATAAATTTTCGTATGAGAAATTAACTTGAGCTGTAAAATTCAGCTAAAGCACAATAAAAATAAAATAAAATAAAGAGGCTTATTGAAACATGTGGCTGACTATTGCCATAACCTTGCATTTCATTCATTAATACTTTTATTCAACAAATACTTATTGAACATCTACTGGGATATGGTGGTGAAAATACATTAAAATATCCCTGCCTTTATGGTGTGTGCATAGTAGCAGGAGAATACAGTAAATAGTAAATAAATCAATCATATAATGTATTATCTCTCTGGAGAAAAATCACACAGGAAAGAGGGATGAGGAATGATGGAGCTCTGATATTGTAATTTTAAATACAGTGGTCGGAGAATGACTAGCGAAAAGGTGAATTTGAGCAAAGGTTTAAAAATCTGAAGAAAGAACATGAGGGGAATAGTAAATTTAAAAACCCTGTGGCACAATTACTCAGGCTGCTGTGTTAAGAACAGTGGCCTCCTTACTATTCCTTGGACACTCCTGGCATTCTTCCCTCAGGGTTTTCTAACTTCCCTTTACCCAAGAGTAGTAAAATGAGGTCAGAGAAGTAACAAGAATCCAGATCTTACAGACCAGGGCAGTGGAAGCGATGAGGAGGATTTGGATTCTGGATATATTTTGAAAGTAGAGCCAATAGGGTTTACTGGCTGATTCTACGTGGGGTGTCAGAGAAGGAGAGGAGGGCAAGAATGACTAAGGTTTCTGGCCTGACAACAGGAAGGATGGAGTTGCCTTTAACTGAGATAGGGAAGCCTATGGGTAAAGTAGATTGGGTGGGCAGATGAAAAATCAGAATTTCAGTTTGGGACATAATATGTTTGAGGTGTATAATAAACATTCAATTGTCTTTTACATTCGGATATTTAGAGAGAGGCAGTTTACAATCATCATTGCCCCTCTCAGCCAAGCAACTCATTGCAAAAGAGAAAATCGGGCCAATATCAGAAATTGTTTTCTTTCATTGGACTTTCAACATTTTCTTTCTGTAGCTTTATGCTATAAACAAAGTGTGGTGTCTATATACATTTTGATGTTGGAAGTACATAGCTAGGATATATCACTCTAGAACTGTTCTGCTTTCCACAGTGTATTATTGCTTGTATTTGTTCTGTTTTAAGTCTAAGTCAAAGATCAACACTGATGTTTTTAAAAGAAGAGATAGCATTAACTGAAGAGGTGAAGTTGAACATACTAGAGCATGATATAGAGGAAAGTGTGCTGGATGTGGAGTCAGAAGACGAGAGTTGTGATGGTTAAGGTTGTATGTCAACTTGGCTAGGCCACGATTCTGTGGTTTGGCAGTTATGGTGTAGTTTGCCAGTCATATGATGATGTGATCACCTCTGTGATGGGATCTGCTGTGAGAAGTCAATCAGTTGAAAGGGAGTTTCCTTTGGGGTGTGGCCTGCATTCAATATAGGTGGACTTTCTGGCAAGCCTCATGGGCTTTTGCTCTCTCTGCATCCCAGAGCTGGCTTCTGTTCATCTGACCTCTGGTCCTTGGGACTTGAGCTAGCAGCTTACTTGCAATCTTGCCTGTCAATCTTGGGATTCACTGGTCTTTGCAGTCTGTGAGCAAGAGCCCTGCTGTCTGACCTGCCGATCTTGGATTCACCAGACCCAGTGACTACATGAATCTTGAGAAGCCTCCGGCCTGATTCATGGACTTGGAACATTCCAACTTCTACAACTGTGTGAACCGTTTCCTTGATATAAATCTCTCTCTATATAGGGTCACTATGAGTCAAAATTGACTTGACGGCAACAGGTTTTTGGTTTACTGATTTGGCTTCTCTAAAGAATCTAGCCTAAGACTTAGTTAATATAATTAAGCAAATATGGAATCAAAGCCAGTCTCAGTTCCTTTTCCTGTTAATAGGCCTTCCTTCTAACAATCACATTGTCATGGATTGAATTATGTCCCCCAAAAAATCTGTGTATCAGTTTGGCGAGGCCATGATTCCTGGTATTGTGTGGTTTTCCTGTATGTTGTAAATCCTGCCTCTATGATGTTAATGAGGGAGGATGGGCGGCAGTTGTGTTAGTAAGGCAGGACTCAGTCTACAAGACTGGATTGTATCCTGAAGCAATGTCTTGAGATATAAAAGACAGAAGTGAGCAGAGAGACAGGGGGACCTCATACCATCAAGAAAGCAGTTCCAGAAGCAGAGCACGTCCTTTGGCCTGGGTCCCTGCACAAGGAAGCTCCGATTCCAGGGGAACACCAAAGAGAAGAAAGCCGACAGAGAGAAAATGCCTTCCCCTGGAGCTGATGCCCTGAATTTGGACTTTTAGCCTACTTTGACTGTGAGGAAATAAACTTCTCTTCGTTAAAACCATCCACTTGTTGTATTTCTGTTATAGCAGCACTAGATGACTAAGACACACATTAGAGATAAAATTTTGGAAAACACTTTTCTTTTTTAACCAGAGAATGTCTACACAAATGATATGTAAGGTGATATTATTTACATTTTTAAAAATGAGGACATACTGTCAATGCAAAATGATAAAATCATTAATTATGGCATGTTTTATTTCCTTTGAGAAAATTAAATCCTGATGCTTTCAAATTCTTCCTTTCTGGATATGCCTTTCTGAACACATATTAATCCTAGTAAGTCATTCTTGTGAACAATTTCAAAGCATATTATTACATAGTGATAATTATTGCATACTGCCAATCTCATCCTTGCCAGAGAAAACGTAGATTAGTTTTTAAATTTCTGTATTTTTTCTTATGTTTATTATGACCCTTCCACAACAGTAATTAAAGTAAAAATTGATGTTGATGTAGCAATGAGTAAAGCACAGCATTGAATGACATCCAAGCAAATTATTATTAAATGAAAGCACTAGGCAGATTTTTCAGGTAGCCAGAACCCTGGGTAGGGTACAAGAAAGGCTGAATTTAAAATGAGCATGAGAAAGAGACCACCCTTTCCCTGGTGGTTAAAGGAGCAAAATCTAGCACTCTGTGGGACATTGGTTGAAGAGAGGAAGAAAGATAACTTTATTTTCTTTAAATACTCTAGAGTTAGCTTTTTAACTTCAAATAACCATTTTCACTTTGTGTATTGGAAATCCTACTTTAGAACTCATAGAGCTAGCTCTAAATGCAAAAAAGGTAGCTGGGAGGAAGGATACCATCTGAAGTTGGTAATAAGCATCTGAGTTAGTCAACAACTCGGTGCTTCACTGGGTAGGTCTGTGTGAGCCAGGTTTCAAAGTAGTAGACTCAGTTTAATGGAAAAATTTGGAGAAAGTAAGTTTAGTGTCCAGGTGTCAGGCAGAGGAATTCTGAAGTTGGTGAGCCAGAAACCAATAGGTTAGAAATTTTGTAAAAAGCAAGGCAGTAACAACTGAAGTGTTGGAATAAAATGACACTTGAGAAATGTCTCCAATTCTACTCTCTATAGGTAATCTCATTGAGTCCCATGGCTTTAAATATTACTTATACTCTGATGACTACCAAGTTAACATATCCAACCTCTCCCTCTCTTCTGATTTAGAAATCACACAGGCATAACGTGTTTTATTGTGCTTTCCTTTATTGCACTTCTCAGATATTGTGTTTTTTACAAATTGAAAGTTTGTGGCAATCCTGCCTCAAGAAAGTCTATCTGCACAATTTTTCCAACAGCATGTGCTGAATTTGTGTCTTTGTATCACATTTTGGTAATTCTGGCAATATTTCAAACTTTTTAGTTATTATTATATCTGTTATGGTGATCTGCAATCAGTGATCGTTGATGTTACTATTGTAATAGTTTTGGGGCTACATGATCCATGCCCATATAAGACTGTGAACTTCAACCGTAAATGTTGTGTGTGTTCTGACTGCTCCATCAATGCCTGTTCCCCTGTCTTTCTGCCTCTCCTAAGGCCTCTTATCCCCTGAGACATAACAATATTGAAATTAGGCCAATTAATAACCCTACAATGGCCTCTAAGTGTTCAAGTGAGAGGAAGTGTCAAATGTCTCTCACTTTAAATCAAAAGCTAGAAAAGGTTTATCTTAGTGAGGAAGGCATGTCAAAAGTTGAGACAGGCTGAAAGCTAGGACTCTTGTGCCAAACAGTTCTCCAATTTGTGAATACAAAGGAAAAGTTATTGAAGGAAATTAAAACTGCTACTCCAGTGAACCAAGAATGATAAGAAAGTGGAGGTGGGGCTAAGATGGCAGAGTAGTCAGACGCTTCCAGTGGACCCTCTTACACAAGACCCCAAAAAATAAGTCATTCAATTATATACAGCAATTTGGGAGCCCTGAACATCAAAGGCAGAGTTGAGGAACCGGACTGAGTGGCAGGGGGAGGGAGAGATGGTTCAGAAGCAATGAGGAGTTGCCAGACCTGACATGGCAAGAGCCTGAGCCCTTCAGGCATAAGCAGCTTGTGGGTAAGCAGTGAGGCTAGCACGTGGCGTGCTCGGGAGGCGTGTTTTACACACCAGGAAAGACCCAGCACCAGAGAGTCTACACGGCACCCCTCATTGGTGAAAGATAAGTAATTGTGTATGGCTTACCGCACAGATCAAAAACACCCCTCTTAGGGAAAAACCTCTCTCCCATGTATCTCCTTGCTCCTGCTCTGCATTGGGTCCTGGACTGGCTTCAGCAATTGTCGGGTCCCCTAGGTCGGAAGTAGGATCTGTCACACTCCCAGAGCCATCCTCCCTGCCTTTGAGAGTGAACAAATTAACAAATGGGGAAAAAATAAACTGCCGGCTCCCCTAAGCCAAGAACCCAGGATACACACAGCTCCTTTGCCTAGGCATAGGCATAAGGGACCCACGGACTTTGAGTGCTTTTCCCCCTGCATAGACTTGTGTGGACCCATCTCAACAGGGTAGGACCTCATTACCACAGTACGACAGTGTGTATACCAGAAGTCTAACTTCAACTGTTTCAGCTGTGAAGTGGCAGGTTCTTGATTTTGACACTCCTCGGCCCATCACGCAAGGTCTTCACCTACCATATCAGGGGCCTGAGGACTGGTGGCTCCACCCATACCACCTAGACACCTGCGAGAGGAGCCCATGAATACGAGGTGTCCCCCCATCCTTACAGCCAACAGCATTAGGTGCTCATAGTCCAGCTGCAAAAGCCACACAACTACATGCTCTAGGGAACAGGGAAACGTGTGTCCTTCTGCTGCAGCCAGATGCCTGTGCCTACACCAATCACCCATGTCTCTCTAGGACTGTAAGTGAGAGCGTACACCACACACTTGGTGGCTGTCTACCTGAGCACCTGAGCTGAATCTATACAGGAGGAGCGGGGGGACTTCTGAGCTCACATACCAAGTAAAAGATATAACAACCTGGTGACAGGACATTAGAGCTTCAAAGGTGCCAATAATCAAACAAGCTCATACAAGCAGCCTATTTGGGCATATTAAAACAAAACAAGAAGCTAGGATACAGTAAACAAACATAAAATACATAAATATAATAACTTATTGATGGCTCGAAGATGGCAGTCAATATCAAATCACATAAACAGGCTATCCTTCATGGCTTCAGAAAGCTCCCAAAATAAAGAATCTAGAAATTTACCAGAGGGGGAAAATTTCTTGGAATTACCAGAAGCACAATACAAAAGATTAAAATACAGAACTCTTCAGGAACTTAGGAAAGGAAATTAAGCAAAACCCAGAACATGCAATGGAAGAATTAAAAAGATTAGAGAAGGGCATAATGACAAATTTAACAGGCTGTAAGAATCCATAGAGAGACAACAATCAGAAATCCAAAAGATTAACAATAAAATTTCAGAATTAGACAACTCAATAGAAAGTCATAGGAGCAGAATTGAGGCAATGACAGTCAGAATTAGTGAAATTGAAGATAAAGCACTTGACACCAACTTATTTGAGGAAAAATCAGATAAAAGAATTTAAAAAAATGAAGAAAGCCTAAGAATTATGTAGGACTCTATTATGAGGAATAACCTACTAATGATTGGAATACGAGTACAGCAGGGATAACAAAAAATACAGAGAGAATTGTTGAAGATTTGTTGGCAGAAAACTTCCCTAATACCATGAAAGATGAGAAGATATATATCCCAAATGCTCACTGAACCCCACACAAGGTAGATCCCAAAAGAAAGTCACCAAGACATATTATAATCAAACTTGCCAAAACAAAAGTAGAGAATTTTAAGAGAGGTAGTGATAAACGAAGAATCATCTACAAAGGAGAGTCAATAAGAATAAACTGGGACTACTCAGCAGAAACCATGCAGGCAAGAAGGCAATGGGATGACATATATAAAGTCTTGAAGGAAAAAAATGGCCAGCCAAGAATTATATATGAAGCAAAACTGTCTCTCAAATATGATGATGAAACTAGGGCTTTTCCAGATAAACAGAAGTTTAGGGAATTTGCAAAAAACAAACCAAAATTATAAGAAATACTAAAGGGAGTCCTCTGGTTAAAAAATCAGTAACATCAGATAACAACCCAAGACTAGAACACAGCACAGAGCAACCAGATATCAACTCTGATAGGGAAGTCTTAAAAACAAATCAAAGCTAAAACACTGAAAATAAGCAAACAGATTTCAATATGTAAAAGATGAAAACATTAAAACAAAAAAGAGGGACTTAAAAAATGTAGACATAGATTTTTCATATGGAGAGGAAATCAAGATGATATAAAGAAATAAAAGACTGCTATAAACTTAGAAAAATAAGGGTAAATATTCAGGTAACCACAAAGGAAACTAACAATCCTAGAAGTCAAAATTAAAAAAACTAGATAAATATAAAGACTCGGCAAACACAACATCAACACCAATGAAAAAACTTGAAAAGAAAATACCTAAAGAAAAACGACTCAGCACAGAAAATTAAGTGGAACTAAGAAACTGTGAACAACCCACAAAAAAGACATCAAAATGACAGCACTAAACTTATACCTATCAATAATTACGCTGAGTGTAAATGGACTCAATGCACCAGTAAAGAGAGAGAGAGAGGCAGATTGGATTAAAAAAACACAATCTGTCTACATACTTCTTCCAAGAGACACACCTTAGACTTAAACACACAAACAAACTAAAACTCAAAGGATGGAAAAGAATATATCAAGCAAACAACACTCAAAAAAACAGTAGGAGTGCCAATATTAATCTCTAACAAAATAGACTTTAAAGTAAAATCCACCACAAAGGATAAGGAAGGACACTATATAATGATTAAAGGGTCAATATACCAGGAGGACATAACTATAATAAATATTTATGCACCCAATGACAGGGCTCCAAAATACATAAAACAAACTAACAAGTCTGAAAAGAGAGAGAGACAGCTCCACAACAGTAGTAGGAGACTTCAACACACCACTTTCGGTGAAGGACAGAACATCCAGAAAGAAGCTCAACAAAGACAAAGAAGAGCTTAATGCTACAATCAACCAACTTGATCTCACAGACATATACCGAACACTGCACCCAACAGCAGCCAAGTATACTTTCTTTTTCAAGGCACATGGATCATTCTCCAGAATAGACCACATATTCGGCCATAAAGGAAACCTTAACAAAATCCAAAGCATCAAAATATTACAAAGTCTCTTTTTCTGACCATAAAGACATAAAAGTAGAAACCAACAACAGAAAAAGTAAGGAAAAAAATGAAACATGTGGAAACTGAACAACACCTTACTCAAAAACTACTGGGTTATAGAAGAAATTAAGGATGGAATAAAGAAATTCATAGACTCAAACGAGAATGAAAACACATCCTACCAGAATCTTTGGGACACAGCAAAAGCAGTGCTCAAAGGTCAGTTTACAGCGATAAATGCACACATCCGAAAAGAAGAAAGGGCCATAATCAAAACATTAACCCTACAACTGGAACAAGTAGAAAGAGCAACAAAAGAAGCCCTCAGGCACCAGAAGAAAGGACATAATAAGAATTAGAGCCGAATTAAATGAAATAGAGAATAGAGAAACAATTGAAAGAGTTAACAAGACCAAGAGATGGTTCTTTGAAAATATCAACAAAATTGATAAACTATTGGTCAAACTGACAAAAGAAACACAGGAGAGGAAGCAAATCACCCATATAAGAAACGAGATGGGTGATATCACAACAGACCCAACTGAAATTAAAAGAATCATAACAGAATACTATGAAAAATTGTTTTCGGACAGATTTGAAAACATAGAGGAAACAGACAAATTTCTAGAAAATCACTACCTACATAAAGTAACACAAACAGAGGTAGAACAACTAAATAAACCCATAACAAAAGAATAGACTGAAAAGATAATTAAAGAACTCCCCCACCCCCACCAAAAAAAAAGCCCTGGCCCAGATGGCTTCACTGGAGAATTCTACCAAACTTTCAGAGAAGAGTTAACACCACTACTACTAAAGGTATTTCAGAGCATAGAAAAGGATGGAATACTCCCAAACTCATTCTATGAAGCTAGCATAACCCTGATACCAAAACCAGGTAAACACACCACAAAAAGGAAAATTACAGACCAATATTCCTAATGAATACTGATGCAAAAATCCTCAACAAAATTCTAGCCAATAGAATTTAGCAACATATCAAGAAAACCATTCATCATGATCAGTTGGGATTTACATCAGGTATTCGGGGATGTTTCAACATTAGAAAAACAATCAATGTAATCCATCACATAAATAAAACAAAAGACAAGAACCACATGATCTTATCGATCAATGCAGAAAAGGCATTTCATAAAGTCCAACACCTGTTCATGAAAAAAGACTCTCAACAAAATAGGAAGAGAAGGGAGATTCCTCAATATAATTAAGGGCATTTATACAAAGCCAACAGCAAACATCATCCTAAATGGAGAGACTTTGAAAGCATTCCCCTTGAGAACAGGAATCAGACAAGAGTGCCCTCTATCACTACTTTTATTCAGCATTGTACTGGAGGTCCTAGAAACAGCAGTTAGCCTAGAAAAAGAAATAAGGGGCATCCAAATAGGTAGGGAAGAAGTCAAAGTATCTCTATTTGCAGACGATATGATCTTATACACAGAATACCCCAAAGAATCCACAAGAAAACTACTGGAACTAATAGAAGATTTAAGCAAAGTATCAGGATACAAGATAAACATACAAAAATCAGTTGGATTCCTTTACACCAACAAAGAGAACTTCGAAGAGTAAATCACCAAATCAATACCATTTACAATAGCCCCCAAGAAGATAAAATACTTAGGAATAAATCTAACCAGAGATGTAAAAGATCTATACAATGAAAAGTACAAGACACTACTGCAAGAAACCAAAAGAGACCTGCATAAGTGGAAAAACATACCTTGTTCATGGATAGGTAGACTCAACATTGTGAAAATGTCAATTCTACCCAAAGTGATCTAAAGATACAATGCAATCCCAATACAAATTCCACTGGCGTTTTTTAATGAGATGGAGAAACAAATCCCCAACTTCATATGGAAATGGAAGAGGCCCTGAATAAGTAAAGCATTACTCAAGTAGAAGAACAAAGTGGGGGGCCTCACACTACCTGATTTTAGAACGTCTTATACTATCACAGTAGTCAAAAGAGCCTGTTATTGGTACAACAACAGATACGTAGACCAACGGAACAGAATTGAGAATCCAGACATAAACTCATCCACCTATGAGCAGCTGATATTTGACAAAGGCCCAAAGTCCATTAATTGGGGAAAAGACAGTCTCTTTAACAAATGGTGCTGGCATAACTGGATATCCATCTGAAAAAAACTGAAACAAGACCCAAACCTCACACCATGCACAAAAACTAATTCAGAATGTATCAAAGACTTAAATATAAAATTGAAAACAATAAAGATCATGGAAGAAAAAATAGGGACAACGCTAGGAGCCCTAATACATGGCATAAACACAATACGAACCATAAATAACAATGCACAAGCACCAGGGGTGAGACCAGATAATTGGAAGGTCCTAAAAATCAAACACTTATGGTCATCAAAAGACTTCACCAAAAGAGTAAAAAGACAACCTACAGACTGGGAAAAAATTTTTGGCTATGACAAATCTGATCAGCGTCTAATCTCTAATATCTACAAGATACTACAAAACTTCAACTACTAAAAGACAAATAACCCAATTAAGAAAATGGGCAAAGGATATGAACAGACACTTTGCCAAAGAAGATATTCAGGTGGTTAACAGACACATGAAGAAACACTCACGATCATTAGCCATTAGAGAAATTCAGATCAAAACTACAATCAGATATCATATCATCCCAACAAGGGTAGCATTAATCCAAAAAACACAAAATAATAAATGCTGGAGAGGTTGTGGAGAGACTGGAACACTTATACACTGTTGGTGGGGATGTAAAATGGTACAACCAATTTGGAAATCAACTTGGTGCTTCCTTTAAAAGCTAGAAATAGCAGTACAATAGGATCCAGCAATCCCACTCCTTGGAATATACCCTAGAGAAATAAGAGCTGTCACTCGAATAGGTATATGCACACCCATGTTCATTGCAGCAGTGTTCACAATAGCAAAAAGATGGAATCAACCTAGGTGCCCATCAGTGGATGAATGGATAAACAAATTATGGTATATCCACACAATGGAATACTATGCAATGATAAAGAACAACGATGAAGCCGTGACAGATTTTGTAACATGGAGCAATATGGAGAGTATAATGCTGAGTGAATTTAATCAGTCACAGAAGGACAAATATTGTATAAGACCACTATTATAAGAACTCAAGAAAATGTTTAAACACAGAAGAAAACATTCTTTGATGGTTACGGGGGACGGGAGGGAGGGTGAGGGTTATTCACTAACTAGATAGTAGATAAGAATCATCTTAAGCGTAGGGAAGGACAGCACACACTAAAGGGGAAGTCAGCACAACTGGACTAAACCAAAGCTAAGAAGTTTCCTGAATACAATCAAACACTTTGAGGGACAGAGTAGCAGGGGTAGGGGTCTGGGGACCATGCTTTCAGGGGTCATCTGGGTCAATTGGCTTAACAAAGCTTATTAAGAAAATGTTCTGCATCCCACTTTGGTGAGTGGCATCTGGGGTCTTAAAAGCTTGCAAGTGCCCATCTAAGATGTTGTTTTCATGCCTGCTAACACAACATTCATTCTGCATCCCATGGATCAAGGAATAATTTTGACTTCCAAGTCTTATTATTTCAGAAATGCATTTCATAAGGCTATAGCTGCCATAGATAGTGATTCCTCTGATGGATCTCAGTAAAGTAAATTGAAAACCTTCTGGAAAGGTCTCACCATTCTAGATGCCATTAAGAACATCCATGATTCATGGAAGGAGGTCAAAATATCAACATTAATAGAAATTTGGAAGAAGTTGATTCCAACCCTCATGGATGACTTTAGGGGGTTCAAGACTTCAGTGGAGGAAGTAACTACAGATTTGGTGGAAGTAGCAAGAGAACTAGAATTAGAAGTGGAGCCTGAAAATGTGACTGAATTGTTGCAATCTCATGATAAAACTTTAACGGATGAGGAGTTGCTTCTTATGGATGAGCAAAGAAAGTGGTTTCTTGAGATGGAATCTACAGATGCTGTGAACATTGTTGAAACGTCAACAAAGGATTTAGAATATTGCATAAACTTAGTTGGTAAGGCAGCAGCAAGGTGTGAGAGGATTGACTCCAATTTCAAAATAAGTTCTGCTGTGGGTAAAATGCTATCAAACAGCATTGCATTCTACAGGGAAATCTTTCGTGAAAGGAAGAGTCAATTGATGCAGCAAACTTCATCATTGTCTAATTTTAAGAAACTGCTACAACCACCCCAACCTCCATGAACAACCACTCTGATCAGTCAGCAGCCATCAACATTGAGGCAAGGCCCTCCACTAGGAGAAAGATTACCACTCTCTGAAGTCTCAGATGAGGGTTAGCATTTTTGGCAATAAAGTATTTTTTATCAAGGTTTGTACATTTTTTAGGCATAATTCTATTGCACACTCAACAGAATACAGTATAGTGTAAACATAAATTTATATGCACTGGAACCAAAAATCTCATGTGACTAGCTTTATTGCAATATTTGGTTTATTGCAGTGGTCTGGAACTGAACCCACAATATCTTTGAGATATGCCTGAATATCCAACTGCCAAATTAACATCTCTACTTGATATCTAATTGGTATCTCAAACTTAACATGGACAAAATGGAACTCTTGATTTCCACCCCTCATTCTGCTTCTTCCTCGGTCTTCTTTTCAATAAATGGTACCACCAGGTACCTGGCTCTTTAAGGAAAAATGTAGCAGGTGTTCCTGGTTCCTCTCTTACCCTTATTGCTAGCTGCCCCCACCCCCATAATTAGTCCACTAGCAAGTTCTATCAATTCTACCTTGTCCTAAATATCTTCTCTCTTTATTTCCACCATCGTCAACTAGTCCAACCAAGACTCAACTCTCACCAGGACTGCAGGAATAATCTCCTATCTGGTTTTCCTGATTCTATTATTGCTCCCCTACAATTCCCAATACAGCAGCCACAAATGTAAATTGGATCGTCTTTTTTTTTTTTTTTTTTTTTTTTGGCTTAACAAACAAAAATTGATTTTCTCACAGTTTAGAAGACTAGAGTCTAAATTCAAGCCCCTGGCTGTAGGGAAAGGCTTTCTCTCTCTGTCAGTTCTGGGAGAAGGTCTGTGTTTCTTCAGCTTCTGTTTTGTGGTTCCCTGAAGATCTCCATGTGGGTTGGCATCAATCGTCCCCAATCTCAGCTTCTCCGGTTTGCTTGTTTAATCTCTTTTATATCTGAAAGGAGATTGATTTAAGACACACACTACACTAATCCTGTCTTATTAACATAACAAAGGCAACCCATTCCCAAATGGGGTTATAACCACAGGCATAGAGGTTAGGATTTACAACACATATTTTTGGGAACACAATTCAGTCCATAACAACATCAAAAACTAGATCAAACTCAGTGCCCAGAATATCAATTAAAGGCATGCTTCATGGGAAGTGTTTAAAGTTTTTTCAAGAAAAGTTATTTGGTAGGCACTTATCATTTTAGAAATTGGACTCCAAGAGTAGTAATAAATACATTTATCAATTATATGTAATATAAAAGATGAAAACTATACATACAAATACACAAAAACCACAATTTATCCAGAACTTCATTTGAACCATGGATTCAATATATATACTTCCTTGCCAATCTAGTTATGGGCCGCAAATATGCAGAAAAATAGGCTAAGTGTGTTTGATATATTCATTCTTCCCATACCTAACAGAAAATTAAGCATATTGATAAGGAAAAACAAGAAGAGTGACCTACAAAAATTCATATTTGGACCTTCTGAATAATTGGCAAAAGGAATAATCTGGTTCTAGAAAGGAAAGGTGACTGCCTTTTAGGAGATTATGTACGTTTAAGAGGAGACACTAAAGAAATTGTATTTTATATAACACAAAAGGATCTCTACTAAACATCTATCAGAATATTGGAAATCTTTCTGAATTACCAAAACAATTTGGATAGGGCAGGAGGTGTGTCAACTTCTTTCTAGCAAGAAAGGCAAAGAGAAGGTTATTGTAGTTTAAATGTTTGTTAGGTTTAGAAATATTTTATTTAAATGTTCTTTAGGGGGTTTTGAGAGATTTCGGAAATAAGAGAAACTTCCTTCATCTCTACTGAGAATTAGTTCTAACCTGGTAACAAACACTATATTACTGGACAAAAAAAGAAAAATTTGTGTGTCGTCTATAAACTGTAAAACAGTCCACAAAGCACTACAAGAAAAAAAAAATCACTATCATATGATTGTTGTGCTTCCTCACAAAGAACTATTTGGTAGCTGTATGTGAGAACCAACACTACATATGTACTCTTGCTTCAAGAATGTACACCATGCCACTTAAAAATTAGCAGCCCAATAATAAGTCTTTTCCACTTTTAGACTAGCTTGCAACACCTGTTTTCAACACAAAAAATTTAAGGTCATTCATCTACCTGTTCATTCATTTGCTCACCAAACACTTGTTGAACACCTGGGTACTCTGTGCAAAAGAGATCGCTAGACAACGGGAATACGAATAGAAATAAAACACAGTCTATGCCCTTACAGAATCCACAGTCTAGAATTTGTAAGACAAAGCATATCTCCTGTCTAAAAATAACTAAAAGTAACTTTCCTAATTAGGAAAACTTTAAAGTATCTTTGATGATACATAAGTATTATACATAAGTGTAATATGTATATAAAGGGGTGTGTGTGTGCATATACACATATATATTGTATATATAAAAATGAAATTGATCGAACATGCAATCAGGGTGCATTGATAATTACTGGTGATTAGAATGTGAAAGTTGGAAACAAAGAAGGCTTAGTAGTTGGAAAATATGGCCTTGGTGATAGAAATGATGCCAAAGATTGCATGACAGAATTTTGCAAGATCAACAACTTCTTCATTGCAAATACCTTTTTTCAACAACATAAACAGCCACTATTACACATGGACCTCACCGGATGGAATATACAGGAATCATACTGACTACATCTGTGGAAACTGACGATGGAAAAGCTCAATATTGTCAGAACAAGGCCAGTGGCCGACTGCGAAACAGACCATGAATTGTTCATACGTAAGCTCAAGTTGAGGCTGAAGAAAATTAGAACAAGTCCGTGAGAGCCAAAGTACCACCTTAAGTATATCCCACCTGAATTTAGAGACCATCTTAAGAATAGATTTGACACATTGAACACTAATGACCGAAACTCAGATGAGTTTTGGAACTATATCAAGGACATAATACATGAAGAAAGCAAGAGATCATTAAAAAGACAGGAAAGAAAGAAAAGACCAAAATGGATGTCAGAAGAGACTCTGAAACTTGCTCCTGAATGTTTAGAATGGAAGAAATGATGAAGTAAAAGAGCTGAGCAGAATACTTCACTAGGTTCTAGCGATGAATTAGAGGAAGAACCAGCTATTCTAAAAGCTGTGATGAGGTACTTCATTCAGATCACTATAAATCGCCATTCTTGTTAAACTCCCATGAGATTCAAACATCCCTGAAAATGTACAAGAAAATGATACCGTGATATTATGTCAATAATTTATGTTGGCACCTTCTTGTCACTCATGTCTCAATGCAAATGTAAACAAAAATTTGGTTTCAATGTCCATGAAGCTTACTTTGTAAGAATGGCATACTCATTTTCATTCTCATTAGCAATGAGAACTGTAAACACAGCTATCACACTATACTTCCCTAGTAATTAATATGGGTTTTCTGAGTAATTTTGGGCTGATTTGCTTTTTTGATAAAACAAATAAGAAAGGACATCAGTACTGTGTCTAACTACATATGTGCTAAACCACCTCCTATAACTCTATGGTTTTCTACACTTGTTTTTCTTATTTCTTAGTATTCAACCAAATATTTTAGTATCTATTTTATTCTCTCTAATTACAGTTAGATTTACCACTGCATGTATGGTATGACAAAATAATAAGTAAAGGAATGTGTTAAGGGTGTAAGAAGTTGAAAAATTATTTGCTGTAGTCTAGATTTATATATATTTCAAATTTTTGGCAGCTTTAGACTCACTAATATTTTCTTGCTTGGCTGTAACTACTGTTAATATTCAAGTGGCTTACAATTGGCCTCTCAGTCTAATAGCTTCAACCTTTTCCAAAGGAACAAGGATTTATGACTTCTTGCTTTTTCTTATATGATAAAAGAACAATGGGCAATCAAAAGGTATGTTCATTTGGAAATTATTGAGATTCAGGGATACTAGTTAATGTGAAAGTTCTGGCTAATGACTAAAGATAATTTTATTGATTATGCTGAAATATCCTTGCACAGTGGCCAAATTTTCTCAGTAATTGATTAGCACTTTTATCTCAGGGTAGGAGATGACAGTGATATTATCACTGATTTATTTTATTACTTCAGGACTGTTTCCACAATTTCTTTTTGTCATGGTGCATAGAAAGAACCATTTCTTGTGGTACTGAGGGAAAATGAGAAATACGAGTGTTTTTCTCTTTAAAGATGGCTATGTGTTTACCTCTTATTAACAAAGTCCGTCATGATACAATCCATTAGTGCTCTAACCTTGTGGAGAAGAATTAAAACTTTTAAAAGGAAAATAATGTCTCAGATAAACCATTTTGATGACTTTAACTTTGGGGAATTCTGAATCAGTACACTTTACACAACCTACTTATTTAAACAGAACTAAGTTTGGTACAGGCATAACGGTAATGGGACAGTCAAAGGTGCTTTGCTGTAGGCCTTTTCCTATCTACCTCTAAATATGCAAAATACCACTGTCTCCAAAAACCAAATTGTGGTATGAACCTTATTGAAACAAATAGTACCCCACAAATTTTTTTTTTCAATGTCCGTGCAGACTACTTTATAAGTATGATGTACCCATTTTCATTCTCAGTAACAATAAGAACTGCAAACAGAGCTATCACACTATGATTCCCTAGTAATTCATATGGTCACCAACTAAACCAATAATATAAAATACTACAATATCACAAAAGCATTTTCTCTCCCACCTCCTCTTGTACTCTCTGGATATCAGTATGAGTCAGTTTATTCTGGCAACATTGAAAGTCCACGCAAGTTTGGAGAGAAGTTATTTACATTGATATTTATACTTAGCCTAAATTGGACCACAGCCTTCAGTATGGATTACACTTCAACATAAAGAAAACAAAAATGCTCACAACTGGACCAATGAGCAACATCATGATAAACAGAGAAAATTTGAAGTTGTCAAAGATTTCATTTTGCTTGGATCCATAATCAACACCCATGGAAGCAGCAGTCAGGAAATCAAAAGAAACATTGCATTGGGCAAATCTGCTGCAAAAGACCTCTTTAAAGTGTTGAAAAGCAAAGATGTCACCTTGAAGACTAAGGTGTGCCTGACCCAAGCCATGGTATTTTCAATCACATCATATGCATGCGAAAGCTGGACAATCAATAAGGAAGACTGAAGAAGAATTGACACCTTTGAATTGTGCTGGGGAAGAATACTGAATGTACAATGGACTGCCAAAAGAATAAACAAATCTGTCTTGGAAGAAGTACAACCAGAAAGCTCCTTAGAAGGAAGGATGGCAAGACTAAGTCTTACATACCTTGGACATGTTGTCAGGAAGGATCAGTCCCTGGAGAAGGACATCATGCTTTGTAAAGTGCAGGGTCAGCAAAAAAGAGGAAGACCCTCAACCAGATGGGTTGACACAGTGGCTGCAACAATGGGCTCCAGCATAAAAAAGATTGTGGGCATGGCGCAGGACAGGGCGGTGTTTTGTTCTGTGGTGCATAGGGTCGCTATGAGTTGGAACCAGCTTGACGGCACCTAACAACAACAACAAATTAGCCACTTAACATCTTGTCCATAGTGAAAGGATCAGAGTAGACCAATGGCTGCAACAACTCCCCCAAACTTTAAACATTACAGACACATGAACCTGATGTTCATATTAATCCTCAATAAATGTGTTAGAATGTTTCTGTCTTGAAATAAATATACATTGAGCACTTATTCGAAATGTAATTGACACTGTACTGGGAGCCATAGGCAGCTCAAAGAAGTATAATAAAACTCTTGCCATCAAGGAGATTGTGGTCTATTTATGCAGTGACAAGCACTAGTGGAAAAAAAGTTTAAAAAATACAAAACAACCATATAGAAGAGATCATTAGGCAGTAAATAAGTAATACACACAGTGAGGGCTGCAGCAGCTCATTGGAGACAGTGATCACCATAGCCTGAAGTCAGAGAAATCTCTTTGGAGCAGGTAGGACTAGAATTCCTCTAGGGGACCAGTAGGACTTATTTTTTCCATCAGTGTTAAACAGTGTTCAAGTTTTAGATTTACTATGCTATTTTGCTCAACTGCTTTAAAAAATAGAATAAATCTTTCAGGATTTATGTGTTCCACATTGTATTATTTTCCACTCTTTGACTTATTGCTTTGCAATTGTTTTCAAGTTTCAGGCATGTGGTTTTGTTACCCAGGCCCACACTCACCCTGAGTCAACATCGTAAAGGTTTCAGTAGCTAAAACTGTCAATAGTAGCCTTTGTTATTTCTTCCCCTTCCCATCAACAACCAGGTAGGCTTTAGAGAATACTTAGGAAGCATACCATGAAAAATCATATTTGAAATGTAGCAGGTAAAGTATGCAGAACATAATTTAGTGTGCAATGTATTTATTCTCATGTGAATCAAAATTAATTTTATACACATCTTGCTCCTCCCAGTATACTGTAATCTTCTTGAAGACTGGACCATGTTTAATTCATGTTTGTATAACTGCTTCCCTACTATGCACATTTTGCATGGTGGCCAATCAATAAATGTTATTGAATTGAAGCCAGTGTTAATGGTATGGATGTAGGAGATAGTAATGGCAAAATTCATGAGAGATGAACAACAAAGCTATTTAAATTCAGATATCTTGTTTGGAAACATTTTTATCTGCCAATCATATTTTTTATTACATTCCTATTTGTATTCTTGATGTCCAACCCGATATTGTGGTATTTTAGCTTCTAGGGAAATATATATATATATACACATGCATAAAATAATAGTGTTTTCTTGGAAAAGTATATTTGCTTTCCTTACTAATGTTTGTTTACTACTGGATTAGCAATAAAAAACAGGTTTTCATCCTTAATTTAAATCAATTCTATTTCTCACCATCATCACTTTAAAGTTTAGTAAGATGATGCACAAATAAATTATTGTGTGTTTTTAGAACACATCAATACCTACTTGTGTGAAAACTTCCAATACTATAAATTTCATTTACTCATACTATGTGTCCCATACGTCAGAATATCTTAGTTATCTAGTGCTATTATAACAGAAATATCAGAAGTGGGTGGCTTTAATGACTAGAAATTTATCTTCTCACTGTTTAGGAAGCTAGAAGTTTGAATTCAGGGCACAGGCTCTAGGAGAAGGCTCTCTGTTTCTGTTCTTTCTGAGGAATGTCCTTGTCTCTTTTCAGGTTCTACTCCTAGGCTCCTTGGTGATAATGTGGCATGTATTTTACCCTCCATTCGTGCTTGCATACTTAATCTGCTCTTTTATATCTCAAAAGAGATTGATTCAAAAAAATCCTACACTAATACTGCCTCATTAACATGACAAAGAAAATCCATTCCCAAATGAGATTATAACAACAAGTATAGGCGTTAGGATTTACAACACCTATTTTTGGGGGACACAATTCAATCCATAATACAAAGTAAGTAATGACTTTGAGGATTTTTTGTAGATAATTAAATGAAGAATCAATTTCTTTTGCCAAATGTCTTCAATCCGGGATTAACAAACTTTTGAAAGAAGAAAAATGAAGGCAGATCTCATAATGACTTCTAACATAAATTGATCTTGGGGTGTTCTAATTATATCTGCTTTACAATTCCAAGCTTCGAAAGTAATCTTATAATTATATAATATTCTCAAATCAAGAAGAAAGCAATTTGGACTCCCAAAATATATTGCTACGTAAACTTAGAGCCACATGCCCTATGTCATCTAGCTGAGTCACATAAATGTTAAATGTCTACAAATATGTCACATGTGTCACAACTCTGATGATGCAAACCTGCCGAAATTCATTTTGGAAGTTTTCTCATTAATTGTAATATTAATATTGTGGACCCACATTGATTTTGTTATCTTGCGCACAATTCTAGCTATAACTGACCAACCACAATTATGTAGATGTAAGAATGCTCATTCAAGTTCCAAGATGATTTTGGGATGATTCCACTAACTAGATAATATCTCTCTCCAGATAGTAAAAGAGAAACTTGCTCATGTTTGTATTTAAAGCATGTCCAGTTTGTAAAAGAGAAAACGTGTATATGGGATGTGAGTCATACCCAATAGTTTTTCCAAAACTTCTATTGAAATAAATTTTAAAAAGGTGTGAGTTTTTCTAATTCTTATCTTAATTACCATTTAACTATTTCAATACCTTAAAGCTTCCAATTTCTTTTTTGGAGTCTAATAACATAAAATGGATCTGATGCTATTTTTAAATATTTTCTTGAATGTTATATGACGGTTGCCAGTAACTCTGTTATGCCAGATTTAAATCTAGCACTGTTGTCTCAGAATATATACTTGATTCTTCTCAATTCCCGGAAAACTTATCAACTGTCCCATCTCTGCTCCAAAATTCTATTCAGAGTAAAATTGTATTATATTTAGAGCAACTCTAACCAGATTAAAATTTTCTATATAATCTGTATCCTCTATCATATCTGGAGGAGTAACTTCCTGATGATAGAGAATAATCTTTACTTGCTTGGGATACAGGTTTAGTAACGTTTAAAATATTTACTTGAGCTCATCCAATTAGTCAAGAACATTATTGTCCGGCCTGCATCTTCTTGGAAGGTGTTTTCTCTTCTCTACCTTCCACTCTTCTGTTCATCATTCAGTACTCAATTCAAATCTTGGAGCATTCATTTACCCACTAATTCAATAAATATTTATTAAGCTCCTATTATGTGCCAGGTAGTAGAGATGCAATGGTGATCAAAATAAGACATGGTTCCTGAAATCATAGAGTTTAAACTTTGGCAAGGGAGACAGTCAAATAAGTACCTTTAAAAATATAAAATAGCAACTGTGATTAGTGCTATTTAAGAAAGTAACAGTGTCCTAAGAACTTAGAATAGGGATATTTGCCTCTTGAGAATTTTGCTTCATTTGTTCCCGGGTAGTGTTAGTCACCTCCTCCATGCTCCACTCACTTTCCTGTGCTCCCATAGTATTTGGTATACATATCTATATTATAGCACTTATCAGATTACACTATAATCATATCTTCATATGGCTGTATCTCTTATAAGATTGTAAGCTCAGGCTTTGAAGATAGACATGGGTTCAAATCCTATTCTACCATTTGGGGTCTATGAACTTGGGCAAGTTACATAACATTTCTGAACCAGTTTTCTCACCTGTAAAACGGAGATAATAATATCTTCCTTGGAGCACGGGTTATAATTGTCTTATTATGGGAAGCAGCAAAGACAATGTTGGAAATAAGTTATCTTTCAAAATGGTCAGAGGCATTTCATATTAATTTTTGTTCTTAAACAATACCTAATCCATCATAGCTGTTCAATACATGTTGCTGAATAAACTAAGTACAAAACACCTTTACTTTGAGACAGGAAGCATTCCTGGAGAAAACACTAAAAAGCAGATTGTACAATTCAGAATATATATGCAAGGTATCTTGATGTTCTGGAGCTGCCGACTCCACTCTGTTTTGACATTAGAAGACATTGTTGAATGCATAGGTAATTTTTTAAAATAAGAGTGGGCCTTTCTTGAGCATCCCCAAATGAGAAGGTAGTGAAAACATTCAAAAGGGACAAAATTGTAGGCTGCATTTATTAATCAACAATTCAATTTTGTGCCAGGAAAAAGAAATATAAGACATGACTTTTGCAGTTAAGGAACTTACTGTCTAGTTGAGAAGACTGACTCATGAAAAGTCTTATAACAATTAAGTCAAAAATTGTGTGGTGCTGATTCTTAATGCAGTAGGAGTCCAGGAAAGGGAGAAATCATTGTGAGCTGCAGAATGTCAGGAAAGGCTATTAAGTTAAGCCTTAAAATGAAAATGTGATTTTTTTTTATGCCTAAGAAGACAAGTGCTGAAAAAACAAATTATTTTAAGACCCTGACTGTGCCACTGTGCTTTCCAATTCCATACTTGAAAAAAGAAATTGACGTACACCTCACACCCTTAAGCTAAAACATTTATTCTCATAGTTGAAACAAAATGCTTCTTTACATGAGGCCTGTTGTAAAGCATTTGTAACTCATAATGTGAAAAAAGAAAACAGTATTATGCATAATAAAAAAAAAAAACACTGCTGTCGAGTCGATTCTGACACATAGCGACCCTATAGGACAAAGTAGAACTGTCCCATGTGGTATCCAAGGAGCGCCTGATGGATTCAAACTACAGACCTTTTGGTTAGCAGCTGTAGCTCTTAATCACTACACCACCAGGGTTTCCTTATACATAATATATAATAATAATAATCCCCATATAAATGCTTCACTATCAAATTATATTATGAAATTTGATATTATTTGCTAATTTTAAGATTTTACTTGTAATTATATGATTCTTAGATTATGGAATAAACCAATTCCAATTTGTGTTAAAGTCCATGTAACATAAAAAAAATTAAATTGCACTACCATGTTTCAGGTTTTATTTTAAAGACAAATGTTAACTTTTATTGTTAATAAATTTATTATTTTAAAAAAATTTCTGACATGTTGTCATTTTTCTGTTTCTTATGAATTTTGTATTTTAGATGTTTTTCACTAGTATATTTTAATGGAAACACTAAATGTGGAGTAGTTTAATGATAAATAATTTCTAGAAAATTGACAGTTCCATTTTACGACTGGGTATGCATTCCTGCAGACAAGATACGGGTAGTGGTCTTAAAGTATGGCTGCTTCAAACTTCCCAGAAACTAGTATAATATTAGCTATAAATCTATCCTACTGGATCACAAAATGCATTATCTTTCCCATGTTATATATCAATCTCCTGTGTTACAGAATTATCAATAATATAAAAAGAATAAATCAAAACTCCTCCAAATGTAAATTATTCTAGAAGAGATAAGAAAGATGATGACACATTTTAGAAAATAATCATGGAATATAGGAATAAATGACTCAATTCTGGAAAAATTTATTAATTATTCTTGGAAATGGATGACTAAGCACCAAGTGATTCTATAATCCTTCCAATTTGGATTAATAGCATATTTCTAATGTGCATTTCTTTACTCAGTAGATAGGTTCCTGGAAACTTGGATGTGAATATAAGCATATGTACAATGTGAGAAATAATATTTGATATGATTTAAGGTTAATCATTACTAAAGCAATTATAAATTAAAAATTATTGTCTTTCATAATTCAATGGGGGAACAGTTACGTAGCACTTTTCTATAAGAATAGTCATATGATAGATGACAAGACAAACAATCATAACTACAAAGTTGGTAATTGTGCTATAGTTGAGAATGCAAAAACATTTTTCATATGATAGTAGAGGTCCTTCAATACTGCTGTAAGGAGTTTGGGCTTTATGCTGTTGACAATAAAGAAACTTTAATAAAACAGTAAAAATGAAGTCACTTTTTAAGGAAGATTTTTTTTGTGTCCTGCAGGCAATGTGAAAAATATATTAAAATAGGAAGAAATTAATGCCATGGAAAAAGTTGTTGGCCATTGTAGTAAACCAGGAGAGAATTATTGAGGTCCTAAACTATGATAATGTTAGCAAGCTTTTAAGGAAAGTGACAGATACAAGAAAGATGGCAAAGTAAAAATCAAAAGGACTTGATAACTATTTGGATGTTGGGAAGTGAGCGAAGAGAAAATAGCAATGCCATTTACAGAGTTTGGAAACAGGAAGTAGTATAAACTTGAGGAAGAAGATGAATTCTATTTTGAAGGTGTGTTAAGTTTGAGATAACAATAGAGATTCATGTAGAAATATCCAGAATGCATTTGAAAATATGTATCAGTAGATCAAAATAGAAAGCCACAGAATGAGACAAAAAACAGCTACGATTATTAACAACAATGATAATAGTAAAAGGCTTTTAAAAAACATGATACTTCCCTCAGTGGACACATTTTTATAATTTTTTACTGGGATGGAGAAGGATAGAGATAATTTGATTTACTACTTTGGTTGTCACTATGCTGCCAAAGTAAAGTATGCTATTTCTAAGATATCTGCAGGGTTTTATACCTTTTACCTAAACATTGGACATTTACAAAGAAAAATATTTGTAAAGATACAATTATCTCAGTCTAGACATAATCAGTGGTGTTCAAGTCTGAGGCAGAAGAAATAGTAAGTATAAATATTATAGAAAAGTAATATCCTTTGGCATAAGAATCAAAAGAAACAATAGTCACAATCTCTAATGGGTAATCATCAATAATATTTGGATAGGGGGATAACCTTAATACCACAATATCTTACTTGAGAGAAAAAATATGAGTGGCCTTAAATCATCATTTCTTAATAATCAATTAGATATTAAATTAAAAGTTTTAAAAACATATATTGTGTAATAAAAAGTGGGTATAGATCTTCCTGGAATATCTTCTAGGACAGTTCATTGAACTGCTTCCAATTGATCTCATTTTAACCATAAAGTTGAATGCTTAACTCGGAATAATTATATGTAAATTTTCTTTTAACTTTAAAGTTACTTTTCCTCTAACTTTTAAGTCAATCTTCTGAGTTAAATTTGCAGAAGTTTCTAGGGCTGAAATGTAAACCCTTAGAGTTTACATTAAATACCGTTGCTAGCAGAATTAAGCTAGTGGCAGTGGTTATAATGAAATGCTTCCTTGGCTTTAGAGGAGATGGGGGAGGAGATTTGTTAAAAAAAAAAAAGTGTTAGCAGCTGAGAAAAACCACACCTTTTATATAGGAGGTTAGTTCTTGATCTACTTCCTCCATGTGCAAGTGAGAACATAAGAAAAAGTGTCATGCTGCTTTGAGGGGAGAAGGATTTGGACACTGAATTTTCTTCTGCCAATCTTTGCTCTGCAATGACCACTGCAATAAGTTCTGTAATGATAGCAATCTTATTGTGAGCCAACCCAGAAAAACCATTACATCAAAGTTGGAGCTGTATGATTTGCAGATCCCAGATTTAGGCATCTCTGGGGAAAAAAAATATCATTCTTCAAAATGAAAATGCTTTGTTTGAATATCCAATTTCTTATGAATTCTGAATCATGTATTCATAATCCAGAACTACAAAACACCTAAAAGTAATTTCTAGTTGTATCACAACACATAACATATAACCAAACAATACTTTTTTTTTAAAGCTCAAAAACCAAAGACTATTTAAATATGTACATATGAGATATTGGGAAGTAGATGGCATATCATTTCATTACACATACAGTAAAAGTATCACTGTTCCACAAAAATGTAATTGGTTTAAAAAGTTTTGAATTAAAAATATGAATTAAAATTGATAGTTCTATGTTAAGATTGATCATGTGCTGTAAGTTTTGGTAGTACGTGTTTATGGAGCCTACTAAATGTGAACAAAATGCCATTTCAGTGATTTAAATTATTAATGGTTTCCTTCAAATACTGGTTTGAAAGTCTGGTCTTTTATCATAGTTCAGAGGCAAAAACAATTTGGGTCTTAGTAAGATCTTTTGGTTTTCAATTGGGGCTATGTCACTAATGGGCTATGTAGCCTTAGTAAAGTAAGTTAACCCATCTGAGACTGACTTCTGTCCCATGTAAAGTAAGACTAATACCCACTTCAAAGAGGTATTGTAAGACCAAAATAAAACTATAAAACCAAAAGAAAACTCTAAAGAGCTAAGTACACGATAGATTTTTAAAGTGTTTTCTAAATAAGGTATGGAGAAAAGGTGGACAAATTATTCAAGATATGGTGTTATAATAATTTGGAAAAAATAATTTTAATTCCTACTTCATATCATACACCAAAATAAATGTAAGCGTTCAGTATAAAATTTAGAACTATAGAATATCAAAGAAAATATAAATGAATTATTAATTATTTGATCGATAACAATGAAGGTGTTTCTATGTGTTAAAAAAAAAATGAGGAATAATTAATGGATTTGATAACACCATAAACAAAATGCAAATAACAAACTGGAAAAAATATTTGCAACATATATTATAGGTAGAGCATTAATGCCTGTACTATAGAAGGAAGACTTCTTATAAGCCAGTAAGAAAAAGACTAAAACTTAATTATTTTTTTTACATAAATAAGCTAAGGCCATGAATAAGCAATCCACAAGAGAAGACATTTCTTTAAAATCACAGTAATTAAAGAAAAACAAGTTAAAATAAGATGCTATTTTCCCCTTATCGATTTGGCAATTTGTAATAACAACATTCAGAGTCAGAAAAGGTGCAATGAGAGGGTCTACCGCTGGTAGTATTGTAAATTGTTAACATTTTTCTGAAGATAAATATGATAATATGTATTCAAAACCTTAAAAATGAGTATAAACTTTGACCCAACAATTACAATTTCAGTTTGTTCTAAATAATACGAGGTTTGAACAGACATTTGTGTACAAAGGTATTAATTTCATAACAATAATGAAAGAAAAGATTGAAGACAACCAACATATCCAACAGGGGATTTAATAAATCATCATAAGCTATACAATTGAATAATATGTCATCTTTAATAGTCCATGTTGTGAAAAAATTCACTTTATATTGAGTTAAAAAGTATTAAAACAAGATTTGAATATAATCCAAATTTGGTTATGTACAAATACACACACACACTTGAAAGATACACAGCAAAAAGTTACCAATTTTTGCTATCATATTATTTATTTTGTAATTTTTCTATAATAAATATATATTAATTATAAAAAATATTATTTTTATTTTATTATTGTAAAATACATATAACATAAAATTTGCCACTATAATTATTTTTAAGTATACAATTCTCAGCAGAAATAATTGCATTCATAATGTTGTGCAACCATTACCACTATCTATTTCCGAAACTTTTACATCACCCAAAACAGAAGCTCTGTATCCATTAAAAAGTAACTCCTCTTTCTCCCGGCCCCACTCCCAAGACCCTGGTAACCTCTAATCTGCTTTCTGTCTCTATGAATTTACATATTCTTGATATTTCATATAAGCAGGATCATACAATATTTGTCCATTTGAGGTTGGCTTTTTTCACTTAGCATAATGTTTTTAAGGTCCATTCATGTTGTAGCATGTATTAGAATTTCATTCCCTCATTGTTTGTATAATGCCACCTTTTGTTTATTCATTCTTCTGTTGAAGGACACTTAGGTTGTTTCCACCTTTTGCCTATTGTGAGTAATGCTGTAAAGAACATTGGTGTACGTGTATCTGTTTGAGTCCCTGCTTTCAAATCTCTCGGGTATAAACCTAGGAATGGGATTACTGGGTCATATGGTAATTCTATGTTTAACTTTTTGAGGAACTTCCAAACTGCTTTTCCCAGTTGTGCCATTGTACATTCCCGCCAGCAGTGCACGAGGGTTTCAAATCTCCACATCCTTGCCAACACTTGATATTTTTCAATTTTATTGATAGCCATCCTAGAGGGTGTGAATTAGTATCTCACTGAGGTTTTGATTTGCATTTCCTTAATGACTAATGATATTGAGCACATTTTCATGTGCTTATTGGCCATTTGTATGTCCTTTTTGGAGAAATATCTAATCGTCTTTTCCTTATTTTTTTTTATTTGCTTGTTTGCGATTTTGTTGTTGTGTTGTAAGAGTTCTTTATATATTCTGGATACTAGCTTTTATAATATATATAATTTCCAAATAGTTTCTCCCATTCTGTAGGTTGTCTTTACACTATCTTGATAATGTCCTTTAAAATTCAGAAGTTTTTAATTTTGATCAGGTCTGATATATCTTGATAAATTAATCTTTTTCTTTTGTTTCTCATGTTTTTGGTGTCATATCTAACAATTCATTGTCAAATACAAGATTTTGAAGATTTAGTGCTAAGTTTTTTTATAAGGGTTTTTTTGTAGTATCCCTTATATTTAGGTTTTCTATACATTTTCAATTAATTTTTGTATTTGGTGAGAGGCAGGAGTCCAAATTCAAAGCTCTGCAAGGGGTATTCCAGTTATCCCAGAACCATTTGTTGCAGAGATTAAACTAACCCCATTGAATAGACTTGGCATTCTTGTCAAAATTAATTGAACATAGACATATGTGTTATTTCTGGACTCAATTCTATTTCACTGATTTATATGTCTAATCTTATGCCAGTACCACACTGTTTTGATTATTGTAGCTTTGTAGTAAGTTTTGAAACTGGCAGATGGGAGTCTTCCAACTTTGTTCATTTTAAACATTGGAGCATCTTGCAAATTCATATGAATTTGAAAATTGGCTTTTCCATTTCTGAGAAAAATTTGTAAGGATTTTCATAGTAATTCTTTTGAATCTGTAGATCACTTTGAGTAGTACTGACATCTTAACAACATTAAGTCTTTCAATCCAAGAACACAGGATGTTTGTCCATTTATTTGTTGTTGTTAGGTGCCATCAAGCTGGCCCCGACTTATAGTGACCCTATGTAAAACAGAACAAATCACTGCCCTGTCCTGTGCCACCCTCACAATCGTCACTGTGTTTGAGCCCATTGTTGCCCATTGTTGCAGCGACTGTGTCAATCCATCTAGTTGAAGATCTTCCTCTTTTTCATTGACCCTCTATTTTACCAAGCATGATGTCCTTCTCCAGGGACTTGTCCCTCCTGATAGCATGTCCAAAGTACTTGAGACAAAGTCTCTCCATCTTCTCTTCTAAGGAGCATTCTGGCTGTGCTTCCTCCACGACAGATTTGTTCATTCTTCTCACAGTCCATGGTGTATTCCATATTCGTCATCAACACCATAATTCAAAGGCATCAATTCCTCTCCGGTCTTCCTTATTTATAGTCCAGATTTTGCATGCATATGAGGCATTTGAAAACGCCATGGCTTTAGTAAGGCACACCTTGATACTCAAGGTGACATCTTTGCTTTTTAACACTTTTTTTTAATTTCTTTTTTTTAATCTTTGTACTTTAAGTGACAGTTTACAATTCAAGTAAGTCTTTAATAGAAAAATTTATACACACGTTGCTATGTGACACTAGTTGCTCTCCCTATACTGTGACAGCACACTTCTCCTTTCCACCCCTGATTTCCCATGTCCATTCAAACAGCTCCTGATCCTCTCTGCCTTCTCAACTCGCATCTGGAAGGGAGCTGCCCATTTAGTCTCATGTATCTACTTGAGCTAAGAAACACACTCTTCACAAGTATCATTTTATGTCCCATAGTCCAGTATAATCTTTTTCTGAAGAGTTGGCCTCAGGAATAGTTTTAGTTTGGGGCTAACAGAGAGTCCGGGGGCCATGTGTTCTGGGGTTCCTCCAGTCTCAGTCAGACCATTAAGTCTAGTATTTTTGCTAGAATTTGAGTTCTGCTCCCCACTTTTATCCTGCTCTGTCAGGGACTCTCTTTTGTGTTCCCTGTCAAGGCAGTCATTGGTGGTAGCAGGGCACCATCTAGTTCTTCTGGTCTCAGGCTGATGAAAGTCTCTAGTTTATGTAACCCTTTCTGTTTCTTGGGCTAAAACTTTCCTTGTATCTTTGGTGTTCTTCATTCTCTGTTGATCCAGGTGAGTTGGGATCAATCGATGCACCTTAGATGGCAGCTTGCAAGTTTTTAAGACCCCAGACACCACTCACCAAAGTGGGATGCAAAACATTTTCTTAACAAACTTTGTTATCCAATTGACCTAGATGTCCCCTGAAACCATGGTCCCCAGATTCCCACCCCGGCTACTCTGTCCATTGAAGTGTTTGGTTGCAGTCAGGAAACTTCTTAGCTTTGGTTAAGTCCAGTTGTGCTTACTTCCCCTGTAGTGTGTGTGTGTCCTTCTCTTCACCTAAGATACTTCTTGTCTACTATCTAGCTACTGAATACCGCTCTCACTCCCTCCCCACCCTGTCACCATCAAAGAATGTTTTCTTCTGTGTTTAAACCTTTTCTTGAGTTCTTATAATAGTGGTCTTATACAATATTTCTCCTTTTGCAACTGATTAATTTCACTCAGCCTAATGTCTTCCAGATTCCTCCATGATATGTTTCACAGATTTATCATTGTTCTTTATTGTTGCATAGTATTCTGTTGTGTGAATATACCATAATTTGTTTATCCATTCGTCCATTGATGGGCACCTAGCTCGTTTCCATTTTTTTGCTATACTGAACAGTGTTGCACTGAACATGGCTGTGCATATATCTGTTCGTGTGATGCCTCTTAATTTTCTAGGATATATTCCAAGGAGCAGGATTGCTGGATAATATGGGACTTCTATTTCTAGCTTTTTAATGAAGCGCTGAATCAATTTCCAAAATGATGGTACCATTTTACATTCCCACCAACAGTGTGTAAGTGTTCCAGTTTCTCCACAACCTCTCCAGCATTTATTATTTTGTGTTTTTTGGTTAAATACTAGCCTTGTTGGGGTGAGATGATATCTCATTGTAGTTTTGATTTGAATTTCTGTAATGGATAACCATCGTGAGCATTTCTTCCTGTGTCTGTTAGCTGCCTGAATGTCTTCTTTGGTGAAGTGCCTGTTCTTATCCACTGCCCATTTTTTAATAGAGATTCTTGTCTTTTTGTTGTTGAGGTTTTGCAGTATCTCATAGATTTTATAGATTAGACACGGATCAGAATTGTCATAGCCAACAATTTTTTGAGTCTGTAGGTTATCTTTTTACTATTTTGGTGAAGTTTTTTTAAAGAGTATAAGTGTTTGATTTTTAGCAGCTCCCAGTTACCTATTTTCTCTTCTGGAGCTTGTGCATTGTTACTTATGGTTTGTATTCTGTTTATGCCATGTATTAGGGCTCCTAGCATTGTCCCTATTTTTTCTTCCATGATGTTTATCATTTTAGATTTTAGATTTAGGTCTTTGATCCATTTTGAGTTCGTTTTTGTGTATGGTGTGTGGTATGCATCTTGTTTCAGGTTTTTGCAGATGGATATCCAGTTATTCCAGCACATTTGTTAAAGAGACTGTCTTTTCCCCAATTAACTGACTTTGGGCCTTTGTCAAATATCAGCTGCTCATAGGTGGATGAATTTACTTCTGGGTTCTCAATTCTGTTCCATTAGTCTATGCATCTGTTGTAGTACCAATACCAGACTGTTTTGACTGTCTTGACAGTATAATAGGTTCTAAAATAAGGTAGCTTGAGGCCTCCCACTTTGTTCTTCTTCCTACGTAATGCTTTCCTTATCCGGGGATTCCTCCCTTTCCATGTCAAGTTGGTGATTTGTTTCTCCATCTCATTAAAAAATACCATGGGAATTTGGATAGGGATTACATTGTATCTGTAAATAGATTTGGGTAGAATGGACGCTTTCACAGTGTTGAGTCTTCCTATCCACGAGCAAGTAGGTTTTTCCACTTATGTAGGTCTCTTTTGGTTTCTTCCTGTAGTGTCTTGTAGTTTTCATTGCATAGATCTTTTACATCTCTGCTTAGATTTATTCCCAACTATTTTATTTTATTGGGGGCTATTGTAAATGGTATTAATTTGGTGATTTCCTCTTCGACGTTGTCTTTGTTGGTGCAGAGGAATCCAACTGATTTTTGTGTGTTTATCTTGTATCCTGACACTTTGCTTAAATCTTCTAATAGTTCCAGCAGTTTTCTTGTGGTTTTTTTGAGGTTTTCTGTGTATAAGATCATATCATCTGCAAATAGAGTTACTTTTACTTCTTCCTTACCAATTCGGATGCCCTTTAGTTCTTTTACTAGCCTAATTCCTCAGGCTAGGACCTCCAGCACAATGGTGAATAAGAGTAGTGATCAAGGAGATACTGGTCTAGTTCCCGTTCTCAATGGGAATGCTTTTAAACACTCTCTCCAAGTTCCGGCAAAATGGCGCGCTAGGCAGAAACACCACGCCATCCCTCCACAGCAAAGATCCGAAAAACTAAGCCAAACAGACAATACAACAACCTTGAAACCCTAAAACATCAAATGAAGAGATAAAGAACTCAGCCAAGCACCAAATGGAGTGAGAAAACTGACAGAGAATGGAGAACGAGGAGAGATTCATGCAGAGGTCCCCTACCAGCTAAAGCAGCGTGGATCTGCCATCTTGGACTCTTATCAGAGACCAGCAAACAGGTGGTAAGAGAAAGCAGCCTCACGGAGCTTCCAGCGGGAGACAAAACAACTGGTAATTTGCAATATACGCTTTCCCACCTCCCCACCCCTCTTCACCCCGATTCAGACTCCTCTGTTTCCCACGGCCACAATCTCTTGACCAGGAAACACCGCTTGCTTGGATTCCACACACCCGAAAGGGAAGCTCTCTGAGTGCCATTTGTTGGCTGCTGGTGTTGCTTTTTTCTGCTTCTTTTTACTTCTTCCTTGCCTCTCGCCACCTCCCCCACCTTTCGCTCGAGTACCTGGATCCGTGCGCCATCTTTGCTTCTTCCTGAGGGGCTGTGGAGCTCCATTTGAGTGTGGAGCTGCTCCCCGGTCTGGTCTACCGCACTGGTGGGATGCCAGGGCTTTTGTTCATTTGTTTGTTTTGAATTGGTTGATTGTTTTCTTTTCCTTTCCTTGACTGGGAGCCCTTTCTGGCCAGGCAGAGCTGCATGGAAAGGAGACTCCCCTTCGGCTTCCACAGACGTGCAGAGGGATCCCTGAGGGCATCTCTTTTTTTGTTGTTTTACTTTTTCTGTTGTTTTACTTTTTCTGTTTTTGGGGGGGCCTTTCTTGTTCTTTTTTCTTTTTACTTTCCTTTGTTTTGTTTTCCCTATTTTCCCTTTTAGTCTCTTTTCATTGCTCAGTTTCTCGTCTCTCTATATCTTCCTTCTCTTTGTGGTCCCTGAATACCTGGCATTGTATACCTCTATGCCTTCCAGCCAGGCTGTACTGCAACACCTGAGAGCGACTTCTCCAGACCTCACAGCTGCACTGGTGGGATCCCTGGGAACTTTGCAGTTCTTTAATCTTTCTGATTTTTATTTATTCATTATTTTCTTTTCTTCCTCTTCCCTTTCTGTTTTTCTCCATTTCATAGTCTCTAATCTCTCCACTCCAATTACAAGCTCTCCTATCATTCTTTTTTGTTTGTTTGTATGTTTCTGGCTCCTGTTCCTCTCTCCTCTCTCCCATATCCATCTTAGCTCCACACATAACAATCTCCCCACTGCATCCTTCCTACCTGCACCGTGCGCTTGACATCACACCACCAAGCAGCACAGGCATGGCCTACTGGAACCTGCCCTGAACTGATTACCAACCCGCTCTGGTGGATGTAGTAAGTACCACAAACAATCCGTCCCAGTAACTCATCTTCAGTTAGAACTTCCCTGCCGTACCATATCTGAGTGACTGACCCTGCCAGTTGGAGAAGAAGGTGAAAAATATCGTGCGCACAGATGAGCAAACAACAAAGAACACACAGTCCGCCTGCTCAGACATAGTCAATTTTTTTTTAAAAAGGGACGAAACAAACAAATCTACAATCAATAAACGAGAAAAATAACTACTGAATGCCCCTAAAACAGCAGACAATATCAAAACATTTACAAAAACAGGACAGGATGGTTCCAGTACGTGTCTAAAATAAAACACCAGATAACTCTCCAGTAGAAGAAAATGCACTAGAACTACCTGATAGGGAATTCAAATCTCTAATACTCAGAATTTTCCAAGAACTGAGGCAAAAATCTGACAAACATGAGGAAAAAATAGACAAATTGATGGAAAATACATACAAAAAATTGGAAGAATTCAGGAAAATAAAGCAGGAACAAAATGCAAAAATAAATTTACAACTACAAATTATAGAAAGACAACAATTACAAATCCAAAAGATAAACAACAAGATCTCAGAAATGGACGGTGTCATAGAAGGGCTGAGAAGCAGATTTGAAATCGTGGACGACAGGATCCGTGAATTGAAGACAAACACTTGGATACAGATCTGTTTGAGGAAAACTCAGATAAAAGAACAAAGAAAAATGAAGAGACCCTGAGAGTTATGTGGGACACAAACAAAAGCAAAACTGCGAGTGATTGGAATTCCAGAACTGGTGGAGAAAACAGAAAACACAGAAAGGATCACTGAAGAACTACCAACAGAAAACTTCCCCAATATCATGAAAGATGAAAAGCTGGCCATCCAAGAAGCTCAACGAAGCCCATATAGAAGAGACCCCAAAAGAAAATCACCAAGTCATATCATATTCACACTCGCCAAAACCAAAGACAAACAAAGAATGCTGAGAGCAGCTCGTGAAAAACAAGAAGTCACATACAGAGGAGAAACAATAAGACTAAGCTCAGATTATTAGGCAGAAACCATGCAGGCAAGAAGGCAATGGGATGACATATATAAAATCTTGAAAGAAAAAAAAATTGTAAGCCGAGAATAATATCTCCTGCAAAACTGTCATTCAAATTTGATGGTGAAATTAGGTCATTTCCAGATAAATAGAAATTAAGGGAATATGTAAAAGTCAAGCCAAACTTACAAGAATTATTAAAGTGAGTTCTTCGATCTGAGGACAAACAACTTCAGCTCACAGGTAGAACCTAGGGTGCAGGATCGTAACAGCCAGATACCAATATAGCAAAAGAGCTCCCGATGACTATCCAAAACCAAAAGAAATACAACAGGGAATCAGCAGTTAATCAGTAAATGACAGCAACATCAAAACAATAAAAGAGGGAATAAACTGCATAGGTATAGAACCTTCTAATGGAGAAGAAGGCAAGGTGATAACAAGTAATGGTAGACTGCTTCAAACTTAGAAAGATAAGGGTAAAATTCATGGTAACCACAAAAAAAGTTAACAAACGTACTCATAAAACTAAAGAGGAAAAACAAAAAGTCTCAGCAAAAACAAAACTTATAAAAACAAAAGAAATGAAAAAAAATCACAAACAAAAGTAACTCAGCACAAGAGAGTAAGAAGAAGAAAACTTCTTCACCACAAAAAACAGCACTACAAAATGACAGCAACAAACTCGCATCTATCAATAATCACACTGAATGTAAATGGACTCAATGCACCCATAAAGAGACGGAGAGTGACAGAATGGATAAGAAAACAGGATCCATCCATATGCAGTCTACAAGAGACACACCTTAGAAAAAAACATGTGATTTTATTAAAAGTCAAAGCTGGGAAAAAATATATCAAGCTAACAACTACCAAAAAAGAGCAGGAGTAGCAATTCTAATCTTAGATAAAACAGACTTTAAAACAAAATCTACCATAAAAGACAAAGAAGGACACTAAATAATGATTAAGAGGACGATCCATCATGAAGACGTAACCATAATAAACATGTACGCACCCAATGACAGGGCTCCAAAATACATAAAACAAACTCTAACAAAACTGAAAAGGGAAATTGACAGTTCAACAATAATAGTAGGAGACTTCAACACACCACTCTCAGTAAAGGACAGAACAACTAAGAAGAAACTCAGCAAAGATACAGAAGAGCTAAAGGCCACAATCAGCCAAACTGACCTCATAGACATATATAGAACAGTCCATCCAACCGCCGCAAGTACACATTCTTTTCCAATGCACATGGAACGTTCTCCAGAATAGACCCCATCTTAGGCCCCAGAGCAATCCTCAACAAGATCCAAAATGTTGAGATAACTCAAAATATCTTCTCTGAAGACAATGCCATCAAAGTGGAAATTAACAATAGAAAGAGCAAGGAAAAAAATCAACTACATGGAAACTGAATAATACCATGCTTACACATCGCTGGGTAATAGAAGAAATCTGGGACGGAATCAAAAAATTCCTAGAATTAAATGAGAATGAAAACACATCATACCAAAACCTTTGGGACACAGCAAAGGCAGTCCTCAGAGGACAATTTATAGCAATAGATGCACACATCAAAAAAGAAGAAACGGACAAAGTCAAAACAATAATTATAGAACTCAAACGAATAGAAAGAGAACAGCAAAAAAAGCCCACAACCACCGGAAGAAAGGAAATAGTAAAGATCAGAGCAGAAATAAATTAAATAGAGAACAGAAAAAACAATAGAAAGAATCAACAAAACCAAAAGTTGGTTCTTCGAAAGAATCAACAAAATCGACAAACCACTGGCCAGACTGACAAAAGAAAAACAGGAGAGAACACAAATAACGAAATAAGGAATGAAAGGTGGGACATTACAGCAGACCTAACTGAAATAAAAAGGATAACAGAATATTATGAAAAACTATGCTGCAACAATTTTGAAAACCTAGAGGAAATGGATAAATTTCTAGAGACACATGGCCTACCCAAACTACAACAAAGTGATGTTGAAAATCTTAACAGACCTATAACAAGAGAAGAGATTGAAAAAGTAATAAAAAAACCTCCCAACCAAAAAAAGCCCTGGCCCAGATGGCTTCACTGGAGAATTCTACAAAACATTTACAGAAGAGCTTGTACCAGTACTACTCAAGCTATTCCAGAGCATAGAAGAGAAAGCGACACTTCCAAATTCATTCTATGAAGCCAGCATAATGCTGATACCAAAACAAGGCAAAGACATCACAAAAAAAAGAAAATTACAGACCAGTATCTCTCATGAATATAGATGCAAAAATTCTGAACAAAATTCTAGCCAATAGCATTCAGCATCATATCAAAAAAATAATACACCAAGACCAAGTAGGATTCATACCAGGTATGCAAGGATGGTTCAACATTAGAAAATCCATCAACGTAATCCACCACATAAATAAAAGGGAAGAAAAGAGTCACATGATCATCTCAATTGACACAGAAAAGGCATTTGACAAAGTCCAACACCCATTCCTGATAAAAACTCTCAATAAAATAGGCATACAAGGGAAATTTCTCAACATAATAAAGGGCATCTATGCAAAACCAATGGCCAACATCATTATTAATGGAGAGAGGCTGAAAACATTTCCCTTGAAAACAGGAACAAGACAAGGATGCCATTTATCACCACTCCAATTTAACATTGTGCTGGAAGTTCTAGCTAGAGCAATAAGGTAAGAAAAAGAAATAAAGAACATCCAAATTGGTAATGAAGAAGTTAACTGTCTCTGTTTGCAGATGATATGATACTATACATAGAAAACCCTAAAGACTCCACGAGAAATCTACTGGAACTAATAGAAAGATTCAGCAGAGTAGCAGGAAACAAGATAAACATTCAAAAATCAGTTGGATTCCTATACACCAGTAGGAGAACGATGAAAAGGAAATCAGGAAAACAATACCATTTATAATAGCCCCTAAAAAGATAAAATACTTAGGAAGAAATCTGACCAGGGATGTAAAAGACCTATACAAAGAAAACTACAAAACACTACTGTTTGAAACCCAAAGGGATCTACATAAATGGAAAAACATACCATGCTCATGGATAGGCAGACCCAACATTGTGAAAATGACAATTCTACCCAAAGCAATTTACAAATACAATACAATCCCGATCCAAATACCAACCACATTCTTCAAAGAGATGGAAAAACTAATCATTAACTTTATATGGAAAGGGAAAAAGCCCTGAATAAGTAAAGCACTACTGAAGGAGAAGAATAAAGTTGGAGGACTCACACTACCTGACTTCAGAACCTGCTACACAGCCACAGTAGTCAAAACAGCCTGGAACTGTACAATGACAGATACATTGACCAATTGAACAGAATTGAGAACCCAGATGTAAATATCCATCCACCTACGGTCACCTGATCTTTGACAAGGGCCTAAAGTCTATCAAATGGGGAAAAGACAGTCTTTTTAACTAATGGTGTTGGCAAAACTGGATATGTATCTGCAAAAAAATGAAACAGGAACCATACTTCATGCCGTATACAAAAACTACTTCAAAATGGATGAAAGACCTGAATATAAAGCCTAAAACTATAAAGTTCATAGAAGACAAAATAGTCCCAACAATTCAGGCCTTAATACATGGTATTAACATGGTACAAACTATAACCATCAACGTACAAACCCCAATAGATAAGCTAGATAACTAGGATGTTCTAAAAATCAAACACCTATGCTCTTCAAAAGACCTCACCAAAAGAGCAAAAAGAGAACCTACAGACTGGGAAACATTTTTGGACAGTACAAGTCAGACAAAGGTCTAATCTCTAACTTCTACAAGAAAATCCAACATTGGTGCAACACAAAGACAAATAATCCTATTAAAAAATGGGCAAAGGAAATGAACCGACACTTCACCAAAGAAGACATTCAAATGGCCAACAGACACATGAGGAAATGCTCACGATCACTAGCCATTAGAGAAATGCAAATTAAAACCACTATGAGATACCATCTCACCCCGGCATTACTGGCACAAATCAAAAACACTGGAAATAACAAATGTTGGAGGGGCTGCGGGGAGATCGGAACACTTATGCACTGCTGGTGGGAATGCAAAATGATGCAACCATTTTGAAAATGATATGGCGCTTCCTCAGAAAGCTAGAAATAGACATACCATTCGATCCAGCAATCCCACTCCTAGGAATATAACCTAGAGAAATAAGAGTTGTCACTCAAATAGACATATGCATTCATGACAGCATTGTTCACAATAGCAAAAAGATGGAAACAACCTAGATGCCCATCAACAGATGAATAGATAAACAAACTATGGTACATACACACAATAGAGTACTATGCAAGGAGAAAGAACAACAATAAATCTGTGAAGCATCTCATAATATGGATGAAACTGGAGGACATTATGCTGAGTGAAATAAGTCAATCAGAAAAGAACAAATATTGTATGAGACCTCTATTGTAAAAACCCATGAAAAAGTTCACACACAAAATGTAACAATCTTTGTTGGTTACCAGGGATGGGGGTGGGGGAATACTAAATAGGCAATAGATAAGTGGTATCTTGGGTGAAGGGTGAGACAGTACACAATACAGGGGAAACTAGCACAACCTGTACAAGGAAAGGTCACGGAAGCCCCATAGACACATTCGAACTCCCTGAGGGACTGAATTGCTGGGCGGAGGCTGTGGGGACCATGGTCTCGGGGAACATCTAGCTCAATTGGCACGACACAGATTATAAAGGCAATGCTCTACATTCTACATTGGTGAGTAGTGTCTGGGGTCTTAAAAGCCTGTGAGCGGCCATCTAAGATACTCCACTGGTCTCATCCCTTCGGGAGCAAGGGAGAATGAAGAGAACAGGATACAAGGAAAAGATTAGTCCGAAGGACTAATTGTCCACAGCTACCAAGGCCCCCACCGGACTGAGTCCAATACAGCTAGATGGTGCCTGGCTACCACCACTGACTGCTCTGACCAGGATCACAACAGAGGGTTTTGGACAGAGCTGGAGAAGTATGTAGAGCATAATTCTAACTCACAAAATTAAAGACCCAATTTACTGGCCTAAAGGAGACTGGAGAAACTTTGAGAGTATGCCCCCCAGACACCCTTTTAGCTCAGTGGTGAAGTTATCTCCGAGGTTCACTGTTCAGCCTGGGAGTGGACAGCCCTGTAAAACCAAACGGGACTAATGAGGTACAGTAGTCCAGTGACAAGGCCAGAAGGCAGAAGGGGACCAGGAAGCTGGTGATAGGGAACCCAAGGTTCAGTAAGATTATTGTTTATGTGTTGTGAGATTGTTAACCATTGTCATAGGGCAACATTTGTAGTAACTGTTAAATGAGAAACTATGTTTTTCTGTAAGCCTTCATCTTAAGTGAGAATAACAGCACAATTGAAAGATCATAGTCAGTGTCGGTGAACTGTGCATGTAGAAATTTTTGAAACGGTGTATCTTTGACTATGTGTATTTTCACCAAAAAAAAGTTTGAGAAGTTAGAGGGGTGATATGTTGTGGGGTTGTTAACCAATGTCATAAAACAACATGCGTACTAATGTTTTATGAGAAACTATTTGTTCTGTAAGCCTTCACCTGAACTACAATAAAAAAAAAAACTCTCTCCATTTAGGATTATGTTAGCTGTTGGATTTGAATAAATGCTCTTAATTATGTTGAGGAATTTCCCTTCTATTCCTGTTTTGCTGTGAGTCTTTATCATGAATGGATGTTGGACATTGTCAAATGCCTTTTCTACATCTATTGGTAAGATCATGTGTTGTCTTTTGTTTTATTTATGTGATGGATTACATTGATTGATAGTCTGATGTTGAACCATCCCTGCATATCTGGTATAAATAAAACTTGATCATGGTGAATTAATTTTTTGATGTTGAATTCTGTTGGCCAAAGTTTTGTTAAGGTTTTTTGCATCAATGTTCATGAGGGATATCAGTCTGTAATTTGCTTTTTTTCAGGTGATACCTGGTTTTGGTATCAGACTTATGCTGGCTTCATAGAATAACTTTGTGAGTATTCCATCCTTTTCTATGCTCTGAAATACCTTTACTACTAGTGTTGTTAACTCTTCTCTGAAAGTTTATTAGAATTCTCCAGTGAAGCCATCGTGGACAGGGCTTTTTTTTTATTGGGAGTTTTTTATTTACCTTTTCAATCTCTTCTTTTGTTGTAGGTTTATTTAGTTGTTCTACCTCTGTTTCTGTTAGTTTAGGTAGGTACTGAGTTTCTAGAAATTTGTTCATTTTCTCTAGGTTTTCAAATGTGTTAAACTACAATTTTACATAGTATTCTTTTACGATTCTTTTAGTTTCAGTTGGCTCTGTTGTGATATTACCCATCTCATTTCTTATATGGGTTATTTGCTTCCTCTCCTGTTTTACTTTTGTCAGTTTGGCCATTGGTTTACGATTTTGTTGATCTTTTCAAAGAACCAGCTTTTGGACTTGTTAACTTTTTCAATTGTTTTTCTATTCTCTATTTAATTTAATTCTGCCCTATTTCTTATTATATCCTTCCTTCTGGCACATGAGGGCTTCTTTTGCTGCTCTCTTTCTACTTGTTTCAGTTGTAGGGTTAATGTTTTGATTATGGCCCTTTCTTCTTTTTGGATGTGTGCGTTTATTGCTATTAACCGACCTCTGAGGACTGCTTTTGCTGTGTCCCAAAAGTTCTGGTAAGATGTGTTTTCATTCTCTTTTGATTCTATGAATTTCTTTATTCCATCCTTAATTTCTTCTGTAACCCAGTAGTTTTTGAGTAAGGTGTTGTTCAGTTTCCCTGTGTTTGATTTTTTTTCCTTGCTTTTTGTGTTGTTGATTTTCACTTTTATGGCTTTACGGTCAGAAAAGATGCTTTGTAATATTTTGATGCTTTGGATTTTATTAAGGCTTGCTTTATGGCCTAATATATGGTCTATTATGGAGAATGTCCCATGTGTGTTGGAAAATAAAGTATTCTTGGCTGCTGTTGGGTGGAGTGTTCGGTATATGTCTATGAGATAAAGTTGGTTGATTATAGCCTTTAGCTCTTCCGTGTGTTTGTTGAGCTTCTTTCTGGATGTTCTGTCCTTCACCAAAAGTGGCGTGTTGAAGGCTCCTACTACTATTGTGGAGCTGTATATCTCTCTTTTCAGAGGTGTTAGAGTTTGTTTTATGTATTTTGGTGCTCTGTCATTCGGTGCACTAATATTTATTATATTAAGGTCCTCCTGGTGTATTGACCCTTTCATCATTATATAGTGCCCTTCCTTAGCCTTTGTGGTGGATTTTACTTTAAAGTCTATTTTGTCAGAGATTAACATTGCCACTCCTGTTCTTTTTTGAATGTTGTTTGCTTGATATATTTTTTCCATCCTTTGAGTTTTAGCCTGTTTGTGTCTTTACGTCTAAGGTGCGTCTTTTGTAGGCAACATATAGACAGATCATGCTTTTTTATCCAATCTACTGCTCTCCGTCTCTTTATTGGTGCATTAAGTCCCTTTGCATTCAGCGTAATTATTGATAAGTATGGGTTTAGTGCTGTCATCCTGATGTCTCCTTTTGTGTGTTGTTCATGGTTTCTTTGTTCCCCTTAATTTTCTGTGCTGAGTTGTTTTTCTTTATGTATTTTTTCATCTTTTTCATTGTTGTTGATTTTGTGTTTGCTGAGTCCTTATATTTATTTACTTTTTTATTTTTATTTGTAGAATTCTTAGATTCCTTTGTGGTTACCTTAATATTTACCCCTATTTTTCTAGGTTTAAACCAGTCCTCTATTTCTTTATATATCCTTGACTTCCCCTCCATATGAAAAATCTATGTCTGCATTTTTAAGTCCCTCTTTTTTTTAATGTTGTCCTTTTTTATATATTGATATGTCCGTTTCCTTATTTTCAGTGTTTCAGCTTTGATGTATTTTCGACTTCCCTATCTGAGTCAATATCTGGTTGCTCTGTCTGGTATTCCTGTCTTGCGTTGTTATCTAATGTTATTGATTATCTAACCGGAGGACTCCCTTTAATATTTCTTGTAATTTTGGTTTGTTTTTTTCAAATTCCCTAAACTTCTGTTTATCTGGAAATGCCCTAATTTTGCCATCGTATTTGAGAGACAGTTTTGCTGGATATATAATTCTTGGCTGGCAGTTGTTCTCCTTCAAGGCTTTATATATGTCATCCCATTGCCTTCTTGCCGGCATGTTTTCTGCTGAGTAGTCGGAGCTTATTCTAATTGACTCTCATTTGTAGATGACTTTTCTTTTATCCCTAGCTGCTCTTAAAATTGTCTCTTTATCTTTGGTTTTGGTAAGTTTGATTATAATATGTCTTGGTGACTTTCTTTTAGGATCTACCTTATGTGGGGTTCGATGAGCATCTTGGATAGATATCTTCTCATCCTTCATGGTATCAGGGAAATTTTCTGTCAACAACTCTTCAACGATTTTCTCTGTATTTTTTATTATTCCCCTGTTCTGGTACTACAATCACTCGTAAGTTATTTCTCTTGATAGAGTTCCACATAACTCTTAGAGTTTCTTCATTCTTTTTAATTCTTTTATCTGTTTTTTCCTCAAATAAGTTGGAGTCAAGTGCTTTACCTTCAATTTCACTAATTCTAACTTCTACTGCCTCAGTTCTGCTCTTGTGACTTTTTATTGATTTGTCTAATTCTGAAATCGTATTGTTCATCTTCTAGATTTCTGATTGCTATCTCTCGATGGATTCTTGCAGCCTATTAAATTTGTCATTATGTTCTTTGTTTTTTATTTTTAATTTTTTTTTTGTACTTTAGATGAAGGTTTACAGAACAAATAGTTTCTCATTAAACAGTCAGGACACGTATTGTTTTATGACATTGGTTAACAACTCCACGACATGTCAGCATTCTTCCTTCTCGACCTTGAGGAACTTTTTTTTGGTGAAAATATACATAGCCAAAGTTACACCATTTCGAAAGTTTCTACATGTACAATTCAGTGATATCAATTACATTCTTCCAGTTGTGCTGCTATTCTCACTATCCTTTTCCAAATTATTCCATCAGCATTATCTTCAACTCACTATCCCCTAGGCTTCCTATCAAACCTTTGAGTGGTTATTGTCAATTTCATCTCACATAGATAATTCTTTTTTTTTTTTTGTACCTTAGATGAATGTTTTCAGAACAAATAGTTTCTCATTAAACAGTACACATATTGCCCTATGAACATGGTTAACAACCCCATGACATGTCAAAACTGTCTCTTCTCAACCTTGGGTTCCCTATCACCAGCTTTCCTGTCCCCTCCTGCCTTCTAGTCCTTGTCCCTGGACTGCTGTCCCTCATTAGTCCCATTGTGTTTTATGAGGCTGTCCAATCCCCAGCTTAACGGTGAACTATGGGAGGGGCTTCACCACTGAGCTAAAAGGGTGTCTGGGGGCCATACTCTAGGGGTTTTTCCAGTCTGTCGAGCCAGTGAATCTAGTCTTTTTTGTGAGTTAGAATTCTGTTCTACATCCTTTTACAGCTCTGTCCAGGACCCTCTATTGTGATCCCGGTCAGAGCAGTCAGTGGTGGTAGCCGGGCACCATCTAGCTGTACTGGAGGCCGTGGTAGCTGTGGTGCATTAGTCCTTTGGAATAATCTTTTCCTTGTATCTTGTTCTCTTCCTTCTTCCTTGCTCCCAAAGGGGTGAGACCAGTGGAGTATTTTAGATGGCTGCTGACAGGCTTTTAAGTTCCCAGACGCTACTCACCAAGGTAGAATATAGAACATTGTCTTTATAAACTGTGTTATGCCAATTAAGCTAGTTGTTCCCCGAGACCATGGTCCCCAAAGCCTTCCGCCCAGCAATTTAGTCCCTCAGGGAGTTTGGAAGTGTCTGTGGAGCTCCGTGACCTTTCCTAATACAAGTTGTGCTGGGCTTCCCCAGTAATGTGTACTGTCTTACCCTTCACCAAAATTATCACTTATCTATTTAGTTCCCCCCCCATTCTTCCCATGCCTTGTAACCAACAAACAGTTTCTTTTTGTGTGAAAACTTTTACATGTGGTATACAGTAGAGGTGTCATACAATATTTCTCTTTTTGTGATTGACTTATTTCACTCAGCATAATGTCCTCCAGTTTTGTTCTTCTTACTCTCTTCTGCTGAATTCCTTTTGTTTGTGGATTTTTGTTTCATTTCTTTAATTTTTGTAGGTTTTGTTTTTACTGAGACTTTATGTGTTTCTTCTTTATTTTGATAGTAGGTTTGTTAACTTCCTTTGTGGTTACCTTGAAATTTACCCTTATCTTTCTAGATTTGAACCAGTCTATTATTACTTGGTATTGCTTGACTTCCTCTCCATTAGAAGGTCCTATATCTACACTGTTTATTCCCTCTTTTAATGTTCTGATGCTGTTGTAATTTACAGATTAACATCTCTGATTCCATTTTCTAATTCTTTTGGTTTTGCGTAGAACTTAAGAGTTCATTTCCTAGGTTGGTATCTGGCTAGTATAATCATGTGTCCTAGATTCAGCCTGTGGTCTGATATTGTTTGTTCTCAGATCAAAGGACTTCCTTTAATAAGTTTCGTAAGTTTGGTTTGGTTTTTACATATTCCCTTAATTTCTGTTTATCTCGAAATGACCCAATTTCACCATCATATTTGAATGAGAGTTTTGCAGGATAGATTATTCTTGGCTGGCAATGTTTTTCTTTCAAGGTTTTATATATGTCATCCCATTGCCTTCTTGCCTGCATGTTTTCTGCTGAATAATCAAGCTTAGTCTTATTGTTTCTCCTCTGTATGTGACTTTTTGTTTTTCTTGAGCTTCTCTCAGAATTCTTTGTTTGTCTTTGGTTTTAGCAAGTGTGATTATGATATGCTTTGTTGATTTTGCTGTGGGGTCTATCCTATATGGGGTTCATTGAGCTTCTTGGATGGTCAGCATTTCATCTTTCATGATATTGGGGAAGTTTTCTGTCAGCAGTTCTTCAATGATCCTCTCTGTGTCTTCTGTTTTCTCCCCCTGTTCTGGAACTCTGATCACTCGCAGATTTTTGCTTTTGATTGTATCCCACATAATTCTCAGGGTCTCTTCATTTTTCTTTGTTCTTTTTTCTGAGTTTTCCTCAAACAGAGTTGTATCCAAGTGTTTGTCTTCAATTCCACTGATCCTGTCTTCCACCATTTCAAATCATCTCCTCAGCCCCTCCATGACACTGTCCATTTCTGAAGTCTTGTTTATCTTTTGGATTTCTAATTGTTGTCTTTGTATAATTTCTAGTTGCGAATTTATTTTTGCATTTTGTTCCTGCATTATTTTCCTGAATTCTTCCATTTTTTGTCTGTATTTTCCATGAATTTGTCTGCCTTTTCCATGAGTTTGTCTAGTTTTTCCTAATTTTTGTGTCATAATGTTCTTGAATAACTTTTTTAAGTTCCACTACTACTTTGTGTGTTCTTTGGCAATTTCTGCAGTTTGTAGAATTTGTTTTCTAATTTCTAGAAGAGTTCTGTATATTAATCTTTTGTATTCTGCCTCTGGTAACTCCAAGAGATTCTCTTCCTCCAGAGAATTTATTGATTTTTCATTTTGGGAGCTTGCTGAAGCCATCATGGACAGACTATGTGATTTGATATTGACTGTTTTCTCCGAGGCATCAATAAGTTATTATAATTTTATTTTATATTTGTTTAGTGTGTCCTAGCTTCTTGTTTTTTTTTGCTTTGTTTTGATATGCCCAAATAGGCTGCTCATGTGCATTAGTTTGATTATTGGCACCTTTGATGCTCTAAAGTTTTGTAACCAGGTAGTTAGTTCCATAACTAAGTACGTGCACACAGGAGTCAGTTAAATTTTCCTGTATGGGTTCAGCTCAGGAGTCCAGGCAGTTGGTCACCAAGTGTGTGGTACAGGCTCTCACCTACAGTCTCAGAGAGGCATGGGTGATTGGTGTAGGCACAGGTATCTGACTGCAGTAGGGGGTCACACACTGAGTGAGGCAGAGGGATGATGGCTGCCCCTGAGTGTCTGAAAGGAAAATGTGTCCCTATTCCCTAGAGCAAGTAGGTAGGTGAGTTTTGCAGCTAGACTATGAGTCCCCTACTCTGTTGGCTGTAAAGACTCGGGGGGGCACCACTTATTCTTGGACCTCTGTAGCAGGTGACTAGGTGGTGTAGGTGGAGCCACCAGTCCTCAAGCCCCTGGTGCGGATCGGTAAAGCTGCCTGCTCGAAGGGCAGGGCTGTGTCAAATGTCACAAATCTGCCACTTCACAGCTAAAACAGCTAAAGTTAGACTTCAGGTGTTTACCTTGTTGTACTGTGGTAGTGAGGGCTTATGCTGTTGAGATTGGTCCACACAAGTCTATACAGGGGTGGAAGGCACTCAAAGTCTGCAGACCCCTTATGCCTGTGCCTAGAAAAGGAGCTGTACCTACCCTGAGTTCTGGCTTAGGGGAGCCAGTAGCTTATTTGTTCCATCTCCAAGGCCAGGAGAATGGGTCAGGGTGCCTTTTGGGATCTACTTCCATCCCAGGGGACTCAGAGACTTCAGAAAGCCAGACTGGTGCAAAGTGGGGAGGGAGGAGGTAAACGGGAGAGAGGTTTTTCCCAAATTGGCTTTTTTTTTTTCAAATCCCCTCAAAAGCCCACAAGCATGCACTTATCTGTAGCCACTTGGGAGCTGCTTTTCCCTGGTTTGGAGTGTCCAAGAAGATTCTCTGCTGCTGGATCTCTCTCAGTGTGGAAACTGCCTCCCAGGTGCACACACGAAGCTGTTTGCCTTCTTCACTGCATACCTCTGAGGCTGTCAGGGCTGAAGAGCTGCAGCTCCAGCTGAGTCTGGTCTGGCACTTCTGGCTTCTTCAGAAGTGTCTCTCTCTCCCCCTGCCACTCAGCCTGATTCCTCAACTTTGCCTTGTTCAGGGCTCCTAGATATTCACACACAATCAAATCATTTGTTTTCCCAGGTCTTTGTTGTAAGAAGGATATAGGAAGCCGTCTGACTACTCTGTCATCTTGGCCCCGCCTCCTTCTTGGTTACCAATTTGGATTCCCTTTATTTATTTAGCTTGCCCTATTGTTCCAGCTAGAATTTCCAGCACAAAGTTAAATGAGAGTGGTGATAAAGAGCATCCTTGTCTGGTTCCCATTCTCAAGGGGATTGTTTTCAATCTCTCTCCATTGAGAATAATGTTGACTGTTGGTTTTGTATAAATTTCCTTTATTAAGTTGAGGAGTTTCCCTTCTATTCCTATTTTGCTGAGAGTTTTTATCAGGAATGGGTGTTGGACTTGGTCAAATGTCTTTTTTTCATTGATTGAGATGATCGTGTGATTCTTTTCTTTTATTTATGCAGTGGATTATGTTGATTGATTTTCTAATGTTGAACTATCCTTGCAAATCTAGTATGAATTCCATTTGGGATGTATTTTTTTTTTTACATGTTGTTGAATTCTGTTGGCTAGAATTTTGTTGAGGATTTCTGTGTCTGTATTCTTGAGGGATATTGGTCTGTTATTTTTATTTTTGTGGTGTCTATTCCTTCCTTTTCTATACTTTGAAATAGTTTGAGTAGTTTTGGTGTGAACTCTTCTCTGAATGTTGGTAGAATTCTCCAGTGAAGCTGTCCAGGCCAAGTTTTTTTTTTTGTTGTTGTTGTTGTTGTTTAGATTTATTAACTCTACATTATCTTTTTTTGTTATGGGCCTGTTCAGTTTTTCTACCTCAGTTTTTGTTAGTTTAGGTAGGTAATGTGTTTCTAGAAATTTGCCCATTTCCTCTAGGTTTTTAAATTTTTGGAATACAGTTTTTCATACATTCTGTTATGATCCATTTTATTTCCGTTGTTTCTGTTGTGATGTCACCCATCTCATTTCTTATCTGAGTTATTTTCTTCCTCCCCTGCTTTTCTTTGTCAATTTGGCCAATGATTTGTTGATTTTGGTAATTCTTTCGAAGAACCAACTTCTGGACATATTGATTTTTTTTATTGTTTTTCTGTTCTCTATTTCATTTATCTGCTCTAATCTTTATTATTTCCTATCTTATGGTGATTGTGGGCTTTTTTTGGTAATCTCTATTTGTTCAAGTTGTAAGGTTAATATTTTTATTTTGGCCCTTTCTTCTTTTTTGATATGTGTGTTTATTGGTATAAATTGACCTCTGAATGCTGCTTTTGCTGTGTGCCAAAGATTTTGGTAAGATTTGTTTTCATTCTCTTTTGATTCTAGGAATTTTTTTTATTCCATCTTCAATTTCTTCTATTACCCAGTGGTTTTTAAGCAAGGTGTTATTCAGTTTCCATGTATTATTTTTTTCCTTGCTAGTCCTTTTATTGATTTCTACTTTTATGGTGTTGTGATCAGAGAATATGTTTTGTATTATTTCAATGTTTTGAATTTGTTAAGGCTTGCTTTGTAGCCTAAAATGTGGTCTATTCTGGAGAATTTTCCATGTGAGTTGAAAAAGAATGTATATTTTGCTGCTGTTGGGTGGAGTGTTCTGTATGTTTATGAGGTTGAGTTGGTCGATTGTGTCTTTTAGATCTTCTGTATATTTAAGTTTCTTCCCAGATGTTCTGTCCTTCACCAAAAGTTGAAGTTTCTTACTATTATTAAGGAACTGCCTAGTTCTCTTTTCAATGCTGTTAGAGTTTGTTTTATGTATTTTGGAGCCCTGTCATTGGGTGCGTATGTATTTATTATGGTTATCTTCTTGTTGGATTAACCCTTTAATCTTTATATAATGTCCTTCCTTATCTTTTATGGTGGATTTTGCCTTAAAGTCTATTTTACCAGAGATTAATGTAGCCACTCCTGCTGTTTTTTGGTTATTGTTTGCTTAATATTTTTTTTTCCTCATCCTTTGCGTTTTAGTGTGTTTATATCTTTTTGTCTAAGGTGTGCTTCTCATAGACAGTATATTGATCGGTCCCTTTTTTTATCCATTCTGCCACCCTCTGTCTCTTTACTGGTGCATTTAAGCCATCTGCATTCATTGTGATTATCAATAGGTATGAGTTTACTTCTATCATTTTGTTGTCCTTTTTTGTGGTGTTGATGGTTTCTTTGTTCCACTGAATTTTCTGTGCTGGATTCTTTTTATTTCTGGATTTACTTTTCATTTGGTTCATTGTTGTTATTTTGTGTTTACTCAGTCTTTATGTTTTTCTTCTTTTTTATTTTGATGGGTAGGTTTGTTAACTTTCTCCTCTGTGGTTACCTTTAAATTTTCTTTTATCTTCTGAAATTTAAACAAATCTTTTATTTCTTGATATCCCTTGACTTCCTCTTCATATGAAAGTTCTATAACTATTCCATTTATTTCCTCTTTTTTGTTTTGATATTGTCATCATTTACTGATTAATGTCTTTGATTCCTTGTTTTCAGTATTTTAGCTTTGTTTCATTTTTGAGAATTCTTTATCTGGGTTAGTATCTGGCTGATGCTGTCCTGTATCTTAATCTCAGTTTGTTGTGTGATGTTGTTGGTTCTCTGTCTGAAGGACTCCCTTTAATATTTGTTGTAAGTTTTGTCTGGTTTTTACAAATTCCCTTAATTTCTGTTTATCTGTTATTGGTGTATTTGATAATTTTGCTGGATATATAATTCTTGGTTGGCAATTTTTTTCTTTCAAGATTTTATGTATTTAATCTCATTGTCTTCTTGCCTGCATTATTTCTCTTGAGTAATCAGAGCTTAAGTCTTGTTGTTTCACATTTGTAGGTGACTTCATTTTTCCTGCGCTCCTCTCAGGAGTCTTTCTATGTCTTTGGTTTTGGCAAGTTTGATTATGATAAATCTTGTTTACTTTCTTTTGTGGTCTATCCTGTATGGAGTTTGGTGAGTTTCTTGGATGTATATCTTCTCATCTTTCATGATACTAAAGAAGTTTTCTGCCAGAAAATCTTCCACAATTCTCTCTGTGTTTTCCATTGCCTCTCTTTGTTCTGGAACTCTGATCACACAGAAATTTTTCCTTTTGATAGGATCCCACATAATTCTTAGGCTTTCTTTGTTTTTTCTCATTATTTTTTCTGAATATTCCTCAGACAAATTGGTGTCAAGGGATTTGTCTTCAATTTCGTTCAGTCTGTCTTCCATTGTTTCAATTCTACTCCTATATCTTTATGTTGAGTTGTATATTTCTGAAATCTTATTGTTAATCTTTTTGATTTCTATGTGCTTTTTTGTATGGTTTCTAATTGTCTGTTTATTTTGTCATTTTCTTCTTGTATTGTTTTCCTGAATTCTTCTCTTGCTTTGTCTGTGTTTTCCTTGATTTTGTGTATGTTTCCTCTGTGTTTTCCTTTATCTCCTTCTTGATCTCTTGGAGAGCCCTGTGTACTAGTCTTTTGAATTCCTTATAAGGTAGTTTCATTGCCATTTCTTCCTCTGGAAAATTTTCTGATTATTTTGGTCACTTGCTGGAACCCTCTTGTCCTGCTTGTTTGTGATTTGATATTGTCTGTTGTCTTTGATGCATCAAGAAGTTATTTTATTTATTTACTGTGTGTTTGCTGCATCCTGAACTTTCGTTTTGTTTTGTTTTGATATATCCAAGTAGGCTGAGCTTGTGTGCTACTTTGGTTGCTAATCTGGCCATCTTGAAGCTCTCACCTCCTGCCTCTGGGTGTGTGGGACATCGACAGGGTATGTGAGCACAGAGCTCCATTCCATGTTCTTGGGGGGCTGCTGAAGATGTAGCTACTGTTTCTGGTGAGGTGATGTATCCGTCTGCCTGATCACCTGGCTGTGAGGGCAGGGGGCATTCTCTCTGGTTGCTGGATTCTCTGTTGTGTGTGCACTCTGCCAATTGTCAGGTAGTCAAGGCAGGGATTCCCAGCTTGTCTGTCACTGGGTGTGTGGTGTGGAAACTCTCAGAAATGGTCCCAGTAGACAGGGCTGCACAGGAGTGTTAAAAGTGAACACAATCCTCTGGTTGTGGGAGGGCAATGTGGGTGGAGAGACAGGAGGCATGTTGTCTGTCCACAGGTGTCAGGTTGGAGGGCATGCCTGTGTCCTTTAGAGTGCATCGTGTGTAAGGTTTTGCAGTTGTCTTTAGGCCTCTGGCATGAGTAGCTGTAGGGAGTGGGAGGCTTCTCTGGTGATGTAGGAGGCACTGCAGGACTTGGGCCTTGGAAAGAGTGGATGAGCCAAGGGGTGGGCACCCCCAGTTTGTAGGCTCCCAGGCTAAGGGGTAGGGCTATAGAAACTACCACCATACTGAGGTCACAGACAGGGAGTGGGATGGGTGAGGAGAGTGGGGGTCCCCAGGCCAGAAAGCCTCTGACACTGGGGACTGGGTTGGGCATGGTGGGATGGGATGGGTGCACTTAACTTTTACAGACCTGGAAGCACTCTTAACTAGCTCTGAATGTGAGTGCAGAGTTGCTCCTGTTTGGTTGTACCAGGTGATGGGGGTTTCAGCGGGAAGCACCGCTTGCTTTGTCTCAATATGTTCACACTGTGCAGTTCTGGCTACCAGGGTGCTGGCGATCCACAGTTCTCCATGTCTGTTGCTTCTACACTGTCTCTCCTTCCACCTAGCACTTGGTCTGATTCTTCAGCCTTGTCTTTGATTCTCAGGGTGTCAGAGATACTGTCTATATCCAGTTCACTCGTCTCAGATCTTTGTTGTTAGAGGGACGCTATGAAACATCTGACTACTCTGCCATCTTGGACCACTTCCCAACCAATTCTTTTGGTACAGTGACTCTGTGTGTGTGTGTGTGTGTGTGTTTGATATGTTCTACATTGTTCAATATTATGCCCATAGAATACTTCAGTATTGCAACTTGAAGCTTGAATATTCTCTTTAATTATTCCAGCTTGAGAAATGCTGAGCGCATTCTTTCCATTTAGTTTTCAAACTACAAGTTTTTAAATATTTCATTATAATACTTTATCTTGTCTTTTCCAGCCACCCTTTGAAATCTTCAGTTCTTTTACTTCATTATTTCTTCTGTTCACTTTAGCTACTCTTTACTTAAGAGAAAATTTCAGTCTCTTTTGACATCTACTTTGGTCTTTTTCTTCTTTTCTGTCTTTTTAATGACCTCTTACTTTCTTCATGTATGTTATCCTTGATGTCATTCCACAACTCTTCTGGTCTTTGGTCATTTGTGGTCAGTGCATCAAATCTATTCTTGAAGTGGTCTCCAAATTCAGGTGGGATATACTCAAGGTCATACTTTCACTCTCATGGACTTGTTTTAACTTTCTTCACCTTCAATTTTAACTTGTATGTGAGCAATTGATGGTCTACTCCAAAGTCAACCCCTAGCTTTGTCTTGACTGATAATATTGAGCTTCTCCATTATCTCCTTCCACAAGTATACTTGATTTGATACCTGTGTAATCCATCTGGCAAGGTCCACATATAGAGTCATAATTTGTATTGTTAAAAAAAAAGTATTTCTGAAGAATAAGTCTTTGGTCTTGCAGAATTCTATCATGTGATCTCCATCATTCTTATTACCAAGAATGTATTTTCCAGCTATTGCTCCTCATTATTTGTTTCCATTTTTTGCGTTCCAATCACATTTGATCCATTTCAGACTGCAGCAATTCATAAAAATCTTCAGTTTCTTCATCTTGGAATTTGTTGTTGATGTATAAATTTGAATTATAATCATATTAACTGGTCGTCCTTGTAGGCCTATAGATATTAACTTACAACTGACAACATTGTACTTCAGGAAGGATCTTGAAACAATCTTTTTAATGATGAATGCAATGCCATTCCTCTTCAATTTGTCTTTCCCAGGATAGTAGACCTTTTTTAAAAAAAATTATTCTTCCAACCTGTGATTTTTTATTGGAGAGTTTAATCCACTTACATTAAAAATTATTACTTATTAAAAATAAATTACTTCCACCATTTTGCCCTTTGTTTTGTTTGTTTTTTTGTTTTTGTATGTCATATAAATTTTTTGCCCTCATTTCCTTCAATATTACCTTGTTTTATGTTTAGCTGATTTTTTTTTTTTTTGTATTAAACCATTTTGATTCCTTTCTCCTTTCAATTTTTGTTTATTTTTTAGATATTTTCTTTGTGGTTACCATGAATATTATATTTACCATCTAAAATTTATGACAATATTGTTTAAATTTATACCCCTTTAACTTCAATAACATATGAAAGCACTGTTCCCAAAGAACTCCATCCCCTTCACCTGTGTCTTAGTCATCTAGTGCTGCTTTAACAAAAATACCACCAGTGGATGGCTTTAACAAAGAGAAATTTATTCTCTCACAGTCTAATAGGCCGGAAGTCCAAATTCAGGGCATCAGCTCCAGGGAAAAGCTTTCTCTGTCAGCTCTGGAGGAAGGTCCTCATCTTCATCAGTCTTCCCCAGGACTAGGAGCTTCTCTGTGCAGGAACCTCGGGTCCAAAGGATGCGCTTTCTCCTGGTGCTTCTTTCTTGGTGGTATGAGGTCTCTCTGTCTCTACTCTCTTCCCTTTACTTTATATCTCTTGAGAGATAAAAGGTGATGCAGGCCACACGCCAGGGAAACTCCCATTACATTGGATCAGAGATGTGACCTTGGTAAGGGTGTTACAATCCCATGCTAATCCTCTTTAACATAAAATTACAATCACAAAATGGAGGACAACCACACAATACTGGGAATCGTGGCCCAGCCAAATTGATGCACACATTTTTTGGGGGACATAATTTAATCCATTACCACCTCTAAGTAGTTGTCACAAATTACATCTTCATACATTGTGTGCCCAGTAGCATAAATGTATAATTATTTTTATGCATTTTTTTTCATATCATATAGGACATAAAAAGTGGAGTTACAAAATTAAAATACACTATTGTTTGCCCATGTTACTTTTACCAGAAATATTTACTTATTCATACACCTTTGAGTTACTTATAGTGTGCCTTCATTTCAACTTGAAGGGTTTCCTTTAGTGTTTCTTATAAGCCATGTCTTATGGTAGTGAACTCTTTCAGCTTTTGTATATCTGGGGATGTTTTAATTTCTCCCTCATTTTTGAAAGACAGTTTTTCCAGATACGAATTATTTGTTTGACAGTTTTCTTTTTCCTAATCCAGCACTCTAATTATGTCATCACACTGCATTTTGGCTTCTGTTGTTTCTAAAGAGAAATTAGCAGTTACTCTTATTGGAAACCCTTGCATGTGACAATTTGCTTCTCTCTTTCTGCTTTCAAGATTCTTTCTTCATGTTCGGTTTTTGAGAGTTTAATTATAACATGTTTTAGTGTGGATCTCTTTGAGTTTATCCTAGTTGGAATTTGTTGAGCTTCTTGGATTTATAGACTCATGTCTTTTGGAAAATTTTGACAAATTTGGAAAGTCTTTGGCCACTATTTCTTTAAGTATTCTTTTTTTTCTATTTCTCTCTCTTTTCTCCTTCTGGGACTCCCATAATGTGTATATTGGTATGTTTGATGGTGTCCCACAAGTCCGTTAGGCTCTCACTTTATTCATTCTTTTTTTTTTTCTTTTCTCATATCTGATGTGATAATTTCTATTGTCCTATCTTCAACTTCATGAGGGCAATTGTGGTTTAGTGGTAGAATTCTGGCCTTCCATATGAGAGACCCAGTTTCTATTCCTGGCCAATGCATCTCTTGTGCAGACACTACCAGTCTGTCAGTGGAGGCTTGCATGTTGCTATGATGCTAAAAAGATTTCAGTAGAGCTTCCAGACTAAGACAGACTGGGAAGAAAGTCCTGCTCATCTATTACTGAAAATCAGCCAATAAAAACTCTATGAATCACAACATTCCAATCTGCAACTGATCATGGGGATGGCATAGGACCAGGCAGTGTTTAATTCCATTGTGCATGGTGTCACCATGAGACAGAGGCAGACTCAACGGCAGCTAAAAACAACAACAATCTTCAAGTTTATTGATTCTTTTGTCTACTCAAATCTTATGAATCTTTTCAGTGAATTTTCATTTCAATTATTATAATTTCATGTTCAGAATTTCTGTTCTTTTCTCTTTTTATAACTTCTCTTTATTCATACTCTTATTTTGTTCACGTATCATTTTTCTAATTTCCCTTAGTTCTTTGTCTAAGTTTCTCTTTAACTCTTTGAGCATATTTAAAAGAGATTTTTTTTAAAGTCTTTAACTAGTATGTCCAATATTTGGGTTTCCTCTGGAATAGTTTTTTCACTTTATTTTGTTCCTTTTAATGGGTTATACTTCCTTATTTCTCTGCATGACTTGTGCTTTTCGGTTGAAAATGGGACATTAAATATATAATGTGGTGACAGTGGAAATCAGATTCTCTCCTTTCTCAGAATTTGATATTTTTTAAATAATTTTATTTGTGTTGTTGTTGTTGAGAATAAACACAGAAAAACATATACCAATTCAACAGTTTCTACATATACACTATAGTGACATGATTACTTTCTTCAAGCCATGCAAACATTCTGACCCTCCTTTTCTGAGTTGTTCCTCCTGCATTAATATAAACTCACTGCCTCCTAAGTTTCCTATCTAATCTTTTGAGTTCTTATTATCGACTTGATATCATATAGACAGTTTTTAAAAGAGTATAATGCTCAAGGCAGAACATTTTTACTAGTTAAGCTAAACTATTGTTTGGTTTTAAGAAGACTTCAGAAGACACTATTGGTTTAAGGTTTAAAGATTATCTCAGGACAATTATTTCAGGGGTTCATCTACCCTTCATGGTTCCAGGAAGTATGGAGTCCATGAGAATTTGAAATTATGTTCTGCATTTCCCCCTTTTGAAGCAATTAACCACACATTCCATATATGCTTTTATTCTTAACTCTACTTCCTCTATTGTTCCAGGTGAATAGAGATCAGTTGTTGTGCCTTGGCTGGCCACTTGAAATCTTTTAAGACCCCAGGCACCATACAACGAACTAGGAGGTAGAACAGAAGCAGTAAACACATTATTAGTGGCCAGTTAACTGGGATATCACTTGAAACCATGACACCAAACCAAGGAATAAAATCTTATAAGGAGTCTGGTTGTACATAAGCACCTTCAACAGCTACTCTTTTTTTATCATTGTTGTAAATTTATCTATCATACAACTTTTGCCAGTTCAACTTTTTACAGGTGTACAACTTATTGACAGCAATTACAATAATTGGCCGTGCAATCCTACATGTAGTCAATGCATTTTCCCATCACCACTAACCCCCCTTTTACCCCTCCCTCCCACCTTTGGTAACCACTAATAAACTTTCATGTCTATACATTTGCCCTTTCGTGTCTTTTTATATAAGTGAGGTCATATGATATTTGTTCATTTGTGCTTGACCTATTTCGCTCAGCATAATGTCTTCTAGCTCCATCCATAATGTAGCATGTATCAAGGCTTCATTTCTCTTACTGGCTGAGTAGTATTCCACAATATGTATGTACCACATTTTGTTTATCCATTTATCTGCTGATGGGCATTTAGGTTGTTTCCACCATTTGGCTATTGTGAACAGTGTTACAATGAACATTGCTGTGCAAGTCTCTTTTTAAATCTCTGCTTTCAAGTCTTTGGGTTATAGTCCTAGGAGTGGAATTGAAGGGTCATTTGGTAGTTCCATTTTTAGTTTCTTGAGGAACCACCACACTGTTTTCCATAACGGCTGTACCATTTCGCATTCCTACCAGTAATGGATAAGGGTTCCTTTGTTATTTTCTTCTTCTTTTCTTAACCTTATCCATCCTAGTGGGAGTGAAATGGTATCTCATTGTGGTTTTGATTTGCATCTCTCTGATGGCTATTGACACCGAGCATATTTTCATGTGTTTGTTGACCATTTGAAAGTCCCCTTTGGTGCAATGTCTGTTCAGGTCCTTTCCCATTTTATGACTGGGTTATTTGACTTTTTGTTGTTAAGTTGTCGATGTATTTTTTATATATGTTAGTTATTAGATTTTTGCCCTGAATTGTATTGAGGAATTTCCCTTCTATTCCAATCTTCTTTAGAGTTTTTTTTAATCAAGAAATGATGTTCGAGTTTATGAAATGCTTTTTCTGCATCCATACAGATGATCGTGTGTTTTGTTTTTTTTTTCCCCTTTTTTCTATTGATGTGGTATATTATGCTGACTGATTTTCTAATGTTGAACCATCCCTGTATTCCTGGAATAAATACTACTTGGTCATGGTATATAACTCTTAATATGCTGTTGGATTCTCTTTGCTAGTATTTTGTTGAGGGTTTTTGTGTTCATATTCATAAGAGATATTTGTCTGTAGGTTTCTTTTCTTGTGGAGTTTGTATCTGGTTTTTGTATCAGGGTTATGTTTGTTTCATAGAATGAACTAGGGAGTCTTCCTTCCTTGTCTATCTTTTGGAATAGTATAGATAGTATTGGTGTCAATTCGTCTCTAAATGTTTGGTAGAATTCCCCAGTGAAGTCATCTGGTCCAGGCCTTTTTTGTTGTTGTTGTTGTTGAGAGATTTTTGATCACTGATTCGATCTCTTCACTTCTTACGGGTCTGTTGAGACATTCTAGTTCTTCTTGAGTCAGTTTGGGTAGGTTGTTTGCTTCTAAGAATTTGTTCATTTCTTCTTGGTTAGCCATTTTGTTGCCATACAGTTCATAATATTCTGTAATAATTCTCTTTATTTCTATTGGGTCAGTTGTAATGTCCCTTCTTCTATTTTTTATTTTGGTTATTTGTACCATTTCTTTTCTTTGTCAGTCTAACTATAAATTTGCTAATTTTATTGATCTTCATTTTTGTTGTTGTTGTTGTTGTGTTTTGTTTTTGCTATTGTTGAAGGCTTTAGAAGTTATTTGGGTTAGTGACTTTTCTACACTGTTTTTCCAAAGACTCGATTTCCTGATGTATGTGGTTACTGAAGTCTCTGCTCCTTTAACTTGTGCTCAGCTGATGTTTTTGACTGTGATATCCTTGAATAACAGTAGTTAAAAAAGGGAAAAAAGAAAAAAAACAACAACAACAAAGGAAAAACAATGGGAAAAAGCACCTTTTGCCATCTTTGTAGATTGGATTGGTGCAGAGGCACTCCTTCAACACTTATCCAGGTTTACACTTAGGCTAGAGATCAGTCTGAGGTAAACGCCTAGGATTTACCCAGGTTTATTCTTAGCATGTTTCTTGCCCTGGCATGCATGTGGCTTTCTAAATTTCCTCACAGACACAGGTGCTTTCGAATACCATTATTTCCCAAGGAAATTCTTTCTCTAGCTTCTCCTCCTAGGCCTTAAATGTTTGATTGTATGTATCAGTAGTACTCTTTTGTTCCAGGTGGCTACAGGCTTTCATTCACCTTACAGTGTTTTGGGTGATGTCTGCCACTTTTCTGCCCTGCATGACTTCCAAGATGGATAAACACAGACTAACTCTTTGACTCAGTCCTGTAGGTAGCCATCCTACAGGTTAAAACAGGCAAACACAATAATTTATGAATAAAGTCTGCTCTGCTCCCTCTGGAACCATGAACAAGGAGAACAAGCTGGGATTAAGGGCTGCTACTTCAAGCAGGCTGTTGAGTTGGGGAAGGTGGGAGGGTCATAGGCTAGTAAAAAAGTTACAATGCTTTTATACAATTTTTAAGTTGTGTTTTTCTTAATTTAGTATTTGTTTGGTTGCTGCAAACCTTTGACTGTTTACCAGAGTTCTGACAAGATTGATTCTGACAGTTTCTGCTTTTTCATTTATTTATTTTTGATCTTCTGTGAAGGATGGAAGTGCCACCATCTTTCTGACATTCTCTGTATTATTTTTAAAAGCTTGTTGTTTTGTACCAAAATGTAAATATTTGAACAGAAACAAATAGAAGAAACACTAAGATAATTCGTATAAAATATTTAGAACATAGTAAGTGTTCTAAGAACATTCAATATTATTGTTATTACTATTATCATTGTTGGTATTTAGCAGAAAACGAAAGATTTAAAGTTTTTTTTTTTTTTGTACCTACTAAGTGATTTAGACATTGTACTGAAAGGATACTTAAAGATACTCTGGTTCAAGTTTCTCATTTTATCATGAGGTTTGCAGAATTGATATGACTTGCTTAAGCAAATATAGTTGGGTTATGGAAAATTAGGGATGAAATTTTTAAATTTCCTCATATAATCCATGTACACATTGCTATATTGGGATAACATTTGTTTTATATCTCATCGAAGGAATTGTTAAAACTGTAAATGACCCTGAAAACTTAGCAAACTCTGGTACCCTGAAAACCCTCCATACTTCAGGGGCATACAAGTTCTCTCTCTTCAAAGGAATTAAGTTTGAGTACCTTAAGCTTAGTCAGCTATTCTAATCTCCACACACCACTTTCTCAATGACTTGTTTTTCATTTTTTTAAACAATGAAATACTCCAGGCATGAAAAAATCATAGACAGTAATATTTTGAACAAGCATACCCAGTCCTCAACTTCAGAGAACATCACTTACACAACTGAAATCTCCCATCCCCATCTCATTTCCGTCTTCTGCCCATTGTTATGTAATGACAAATTGCCTCATAAAGTATTTGTACTTTTGTACACTTCTACTCTCAGCATTTGAAAGCCCTTGTTGCTTCACATCATTCCCAACAATTGTTATTGTCAGACTTCTGATTATTGTCAATATTATGGGTGTGACATAGTATTTCATTGTCATTTTAATGTTCATGTTCTTAATCACTAGTGAAGTTATACTGTGCTCCTTGGCCATTCGTGTTTACTCTTCTGTGAAAAGTTTGTTCATGTCTTCTGGCCATTTTTGTATTGGATTTTATTTCTCATTGATTTGTAGCTTTTGTTTTTTTTTTTTTAATTCATTATATTGTTGCTGTTAGGTGCCTTCAAATCATTTCCAACTCATAGCGACCCCATGCATAACAGAACAAAAAATTGCCTAGTCCTGCACCATCCTCACAATTGTTGCTATGTTTCAACACACTGTTTCAGCCACTATGTCAATCCACCTCGTTGAGGATCTTCCTCTTTTTTGCTGACCCTCTACTACCAAGCATGATGTCCTTCTCCAGAGACTGGTCCCTCCTGATAATATGTCCAAGATAAGTGAGATGAAGTCTTGCCATCTTTGCTTCTAAGGAGCATTCTGGCTGTACTTCTTCCAAGAGATTTGTTCATTCTACTGGCAGTCCACGGTATAATCAATATTCTTCACCAACACCATAAATCAAATCACCAATTCTTCTTCTGTCTTCCATATTCATTGAACAGCTTTTGCATGCATATGAGATGATTGAAAATAGCATGGCTTGAGTCTGGCGCATCTTAGTCCTCAAAGTGATATCTTTGCTTTTTAAGACTTTAAAGGGGTCATTTGCAGCAGATTTTCCCAATACAATACGTCTTGATTTCTTGAAAGCTGCTTCCAGGGGCATTGACTGTGGATCCAAGTAGAATGAAATCCTTGACAACTTCAATATTTTCTCTGTTTATCATGATGTTGATTATTGGTCAAATTTTCTATGAATACTAATTAATTTAGTTATAAACATTGCATACACGTTTTCTCAGGCTGCAGATTTTTTCCAATTTCTTTATAGTGTCTTTTGATGTAGATAAGATTTTATTTCAATATAATTAAATATGTCAATCTCTCCTTTATTGTTTAGGCTTTTTGTATTTTATTTAAGAAATTCATTCCTAACAGAAATTATAAAAACATTCACCAACATTTTTCTTGAATGATTTAAAGTGCTGCCACTGTCATTGAAGACTAATTCTGGATAAAATTTATGTTTCTGTAGAGTGTAATGTTGTTGTCGTTAGTTCCCGTAGAGTCAATTCTGGCTCATGGTGACCCCATGTGTACAGAGTAGAACTGCTCCATATGGTTTCCAAGATTGTAAACTTTGAAAAGCAGGTTGCTAGGCCTGTCTTCCAAAGCACTGCTGGGTGGGTTTGAACTGCCAAACTTTCAGCTAGTATCGAGTACTTAACCATATACACCTCCCAGGGACTCCATGGTGACAGGTAAAGAGAGATAATTTTTCCCCATTTATTGGTAAGTCTACCTTTGTCATATATCCATTTTCCATATGTGTATATTTCCAGGCTGTCTAATTTGTTTCATTTATTTGTCTCTATATTGCTATGCAATTGCATTTTTCTTAATTATTATAGCATTAAGTCTTAATATCGGTTACAGCAAGTCCCAGCATCTTTATCTTTTTTTAAATTATCTTGGCTATTTTTGATGCTTTTCTCTTCCACACTAACTTTCAAATTGGCTAGTCAACTTCCATGAAAATCCCTGCTGATCTTTTGATAAGAACTGCATCAAAATTTGCACCTTCATCTATTGAGTCTTCCTACCCATGAACTCAGTATATCTCTCCATGTATTTAACATGTCTCAGCAATATTGTATAATGTTTTACAATAAGTGTCTTTACATGTTGAGTTTGATCCTAAGTAACTTGTATTTTTGTTGCTATTTAAATGTAATTTGTATACTTGTATATATGCATATGTACCTGTAATATGTGTATGTATATATATGTATGTATATATATGTGTATGTATATATATGATTTGAATTCTTTTTGATCTAATAATTTGTAAATTATCTTCAGTTTAGCAAGTGAACAATAAGTTTTGTGTCTAATGACAAATTTGTATTTTCCATTGTAATTTATTATTATTATTATTTTGTATTGTTCTTCTGTTCCTAGCCACTAGACTTCAACACAGTGTTGAACATAAGTAATGATAGTGAAAATCCTTTATCATATGATTTATTTTCTTTTAGTTTATTTTTTATTTCAAAGTCATTGATTCCAATGTTCCACTTTTAACCATGATGGTTGCTTTAAGTTTTTGATAGCTCCCTGTATCATGTTAAGGAAGTGTCTATGTATATATATATATTTTTTTTTTGGCAGAGGTTCTAATCATGAATAATTGTCGGATTTTGTTGAATGTTTTTCCTGCATCTACGGTGTTGATCATATAGTTTCCCCTTGAATTAGTTAATACGATGAATTACATTAGCAGATTTTTCTAAAACTAAACCAACCTTATATTCTTGGAAAAAAATAAAGAAAAAACTCTGGCCACTATATGCTATACACACGTGCACACACACATACACATAAACATAGCAAGATTCATTTGGAAAAATATTCATTTAGGATTCTTATTCAGTTCTTAAATTTGATATTGGTTGTCATTTGACATTCTTGTACTGTACTTACCTCATTTTGGTTTCAAAACACCTAAATTCTTTGGTTACTAGTCTTCATAATGAGTTAGGAGTGTTTCTTCTTTCTCTATCTATGGATAATATTATCTAAGATTGAAAATATATATACTATAAATGTTTGGTAAAACTTACTAATAAAACAATCAAGAACAGAGAATGCTGGAGAGATGGCAGTGTGAGCAGTCTAGGTTCTGACCCTCCCACATGTACAAGAAATACTACAAAAATCTGTGCTTGTCCTCTAAGGACTCTGAATTGGTGGGCAAAGGACAGCTGTGGGGACATGCAGATGAACACAAGTCTACTTGTCAAAGAGTCTCATATGGTAGGAATAGCACTTCCCTCACTATCTCTACCCCTCCCCCTCCTGGCCTTGTAGAATGTAGCCTGCTGTGGACTACAGAAGTGAAACCCACAGTGGAGTCTGCTCCCCCAGGAAACACACTACCTGTCTGTGTACAGGGACAAAGTCACATCTCTGACTCTGATATCAGCAGAACAGATCTCTTTGGGGGGTTGTTCAGGTTGTGCCTGACCTGCCCCTTCCTGCACAGAGGACTGTTGGCTGCTGCATACTATGGAAACAACACCTGAAACAAATCCTGCTCCCCAAGACAGTACATTACCTGTCTGTACACAGGAAAAGCCTCCAGAGATGTCTCTAAAATATTTGAGGTATGACTACCCCCTCCCTCCTGGCACCAGGAATGTCTGCTTGTGCTCACCCTTATATCCATCTCTGAGATAAGTCACACTTACAGACCAAAGAAAGGAGCCTTGAGAAGGAACTGAGGACAGCACTTTTCCCCACACCCAGCCCCACCAAGAGTTTGTTCCATGTGGACTTTTTGACTGAAAATGTGATCACAGAAACTCAGCACCCAAAGAGCAGAGGAGGGAGCAATACCAAAGAAAGAAGACTGTATCTTCTGGTGGACAGATTGATCAGTGCATGTTATCTGTTCTGATTGGGAGAAACTAGACAACAGAAGTACTTTTAAAATCCTAGTTAAAACAGAGGAACCACAACAAAAGACCAGAATTACTGGTCTGACAGAGTCTGGAAAACCCCTAGAGTGTGGACCCTGGACACCCTTTTAGCTCAGTAGTGAAGTCACTCCCGAGATTCACCCTTCAGCCAAGGATTAGACAGCCCCATAAAACAAAATGAGACTAATGGAGCACAATAGTCCAAGGAAAAAGACTAGAAAGCAGGAGGGGACAGGAAAGCTCATAATAGGGAACCCAAGGTTGAGAAGGGACAGTGTTGACATGTCATAGGGTTGTTGACCATTGTCGTAAAACAGTATGTGTACTAACTGTTTAATGAGAAACTATTTGTTCTGTAAACCCTCATCTAAAGTACAATGAAAAAAGAAAGAAAAAACAGAAAGGAAGAGAGAGAATTGAAAAATAGAGCACCCTGTAAAATTTTAATGTTCAAATTTCAACAACAACAACAAAAAATAGAAGACATACAAAAAAAAAGAAAAGAAAAGAAAACATTGGCCCATCCAAGTAAACAAGATGAAATGAGAGGAATCATACCTACGGAAACCCTAATAACAAACAGAATGGAAGAACATAATACAGCAATATTAAAAAGGTCAAATAAAAAAAAAACAATAAAAATGCAAAAACAAAAAAACCAAAACCTAAAGAAAATTAAGAATACAATGCATGAACAAAATGAGAATTTATAAAAAGACATAGACACTATAAAAAGACACCAAACAGAAATATTTGAACCGAAAGAGAGAATAACTGATATGAGAAACACAATGGAAGGGTTTAAGAACAGATTTGATCAGGCAGAAGAAAGAATAAATAAACTAAAGTATCAAACCAAAACCCATTGCCTCTGGAGTTGATTTCGACTCATAGCAACCCTACAGGACAGAGTGGAACTGCCCCATAGGGTTTCCAAGGAGCAGCTCATGGATTCAAACTGCCAACCTTTTGGTTAGCAGCTAGGCTCTTAACCACTGTGCTACCATAGCTTCATACTAAAGGATAAGGTAGTCAAAATTATGGAGGCTGAAAAGCAAAAAGGAAGGAGACTTAAGGCAGCTGAGCACACTATAATGGAATTACGGGAAATTATCAAGTGAACCAACTTATGAATAATGGAAATCCCAGAAGAAGATGAGAGGGAGAGAAAGTGACAGAGTATTTGAAGAATTAATGGCAGAAAATTTCCCAAATCTGACACAGTACAAGAACTTATAAATCCAAGAAGTGTAACGAACTTCAAGTAGGATAAAATTAAAGAGATCCTCACTGAAACACGTTATAATCAGGTTTTCAAAAACTAAAGGTAAAAAGAAAATCGCAAAAGAAGGAATCCCCAATAAGATTAAGTACCAATTTCTCCTCAGAAACTTTGGAAGCAGGAAGGCAATGGAATTATATACATATGTATATATAAGGTGCTGAAAGAACAGAAATGTCAACCAAGAATACTACGCCTGGTGAAACTCTCTTTCAAGAATAGGGGCAAAAGTAAGACATTCCCAGATAAACAAAAGAGATTTCATACCCTCAAGACAAGCCCTACAAGAAATGCTAGAAGGTACCCTTAAAAGGAAAAAGGAAGGACATTAGAGAGTAACTTGAAGCTATCCACAGAGACATCTCCATTAAAGATAATTGGATACGCAAATATAAGCACAAGTTTTCAGAATTTTTGCTTGATAATTCTAATTGTTATGTCATTAATGCTTAATAATTACAATTGCCTAGAAAGTAAGTATAAATTTATGTTACGGTGTACATGATGTATAAAGATATAGCTGGTGAAAACAACAGAAATGGGAGAGGAGGAACACTAAAGGTATAGAGTGTTTGTATGCTATTGAAGTTAAATTGGTATTAATTTAATCCACGTTGTCATAAATACAATATTTTAAATGCAATATTTATGGTAAACACAAAGAAATACGTAAAAAAAAAAAGAAACACACAAAAAAGGAAAGGAGAAGGAAATCAAAATGGGTTGCTACACACACACACACACACACACACAAAGAAATCAACAGAACATAAAAGTTGGCACATTAAAGGAAATAAGGTACAAAGAAGTTATAAAACATACAAAAAACAAATAACAAAATGAAAGAAGTAAGTCCTTCCTGATCTATAATTACACTGATTATAAATGGACTAAATGTTCCAATCAAAAGGCAGAAAGTGGCAGAATAGATAAAAAATATAAGATCCAACTATATGCTGTCTGCAAGAGATGTATTTTAGGCCCAAGGATACAAATAATTTCAAAGTGAAAAGCTAGCAGATATAGTTGATACAGATAATAACAAAAGAGAGCTGGGGTGGCAATTTTATCAGACAAAATATATTAGAAGACATAAAGCAAGGTACTATATAATAATAAAAGGGTCAATTCATCAAGAAAAAATATATATCATTAAAACCCATTAAAAAAAAACCATAGCGATCGAGTCGATTTTAACTCATAGTGACCCTATAGGACAGAGTAGAACTGTCCCATGGGGTTTCCAAGGAGCAGCTGGTGGATTTGAACTGCTAACATTTTGGTTAACAGCCAAGCTTTTAACCACTGTGCGTATATATCCTCAGAGCCCCTAAATATATAGAATTGAAGGCAGAAATACATGGTTTTACAATGTTGTAGGGCAACAATTTTCACCAAAACCTTCTGCAACAAAGATATTTTTATTGTGACGTATCAGAAAATAAAAAAGGGAAATTGGCTGCAAGCACTCAGGCTATAAACAGATTAAAATCCAAAGAATTACACTCTGTAAATTCTTTTTATATAATTTTGACAGGTGCTGATTCATTATGAGTAAGGGTCTTTCAACATGCCCTTTACAATCATTGGAACACATACCTATGCGTAAATAACTTACAGACTACTATTGGTTAAAGTAAATACAAAGAACTAAGCTCATGTTTGGCCAACATTTTCTTGCTTTTCTTTTCTAACAATTTTTTCTCTTGGCTCAGGGGACCTGGATCTGTCATATGATGGCTGTTTTCTGTTATGTGGGTTATGTGTGATATTGGGTAGATCTTTATCTTGCTTCTTGGGTAAATTGTTATTTAGTTTTGGTACACTTGCCCACAGTCCACTGAACCAGTTAGAGCACTCTGGTCTACACTTTGATGTGGTTTTTTTATCATTTTAAGCTTTACAGATTTTGATAAACAAGTTGGCCTTTTGTGGTTTTGGCCTGATGTGGTTAAGTTAACTCTGTCAACAATAATAGTTGGAGACTTTAATACTTCACTTTTAATAATGGACAGAATATTTAAAAAGAAGATCAATAAGGAAAGAGATGATCTGAACAATATTACAAAGCAATTAGACCTAACAGACATATGTAGAACACTCCATCACACGACACCACGATATGCATTCTTCTCAAGTGTAAATGGATCATTCTTCAGGATAAACTACATGTTAGGCTATAAAGCTAGTCTCAATAAATTGAAAAAGACTGAAATCTTACAAAGTATATTCTCTGACCACAGTGGAGTGAGATTAGAAATCAGTAACAGAGAAGAGATGAAACAAAATGGCAGAGTAAGTAGTTACTCCCATTTATCCCCCAGCAAATTGAATAAAAATGAAAAATGAATAAAAAGAAGCACAGACTGAGATCTCAGAACTCTGGACGGCAGCTGAAGCATTGAGAGCTGAGATGAGTCCAAAAACGGGGTAAAGGAGGAGTGGGGGAGGCATAGAAGTTGGGAGATCCTAGCCCCTGGTACCTGGAGGACTTGACTATTTGCTCCACTTTGGAACGGGGATAGGCAACACCCTGAACAAAGAACATAGGACAGGAGCTAAACTGAGGAAACAGTAGCCAATTTATAAGGTGGCACAGATTGGCTGTGGAAGTTTGCAGGCTGCACAATTGGGAGGGATGAGTGAAGGGAAACCAAGACACTGCGAGTCGGTGATTTTGTATCTCACCTATACCTGAGGCAGATGAACTCTACAATCTAGACATGCTGAAAAGCTGCACAACCCAGCCTTCAACTAGGATGAGAAAAATACTTCAGATAGGCAACACAGAGGAAAACAACTGACTCCCTGCCCACAGCCTTGGGAGAGCCTGTACAGGGAAGCCCATGAGGGAAGGACATAAAGCACTCCCCATCTTTGCCTCAGGAAAGCCAAGTTCTACCATTTAAGTCTGTGTCCACAGCCAGTAAACACAGCCTTGCATGTGCATTGAGGTGCAGAGTCCAGAATGTCCCAAATCCCTCTGAAAAAACCAACTCCAGGGTTACACTCAGGGCCACAGCCGAAACCTCAAAAAACACAGGGAGCTAACCACCAGCAAAATCAGCCACCTGAGGGAGAACCAGACAGAATAATCACCCAGAGGCTTAAACACCCACATAAAACCTCACACAGAACTCCTGACACAGTGCTGAGAAAAACCTAAGGGCAAGAGTGCCCTCTAGTGCTTCTTAGGATAAAATAAACCAAAACCGACTACTACTGAGTCATTTCTAACTTATAGAGACCCCATAGTGTTTCCAAGGCTGTAAATCTCTACAGAAGCACACTGTTACATCTTTCTCCCACAGAGCCACCAGTGGTTTCAAACTGCTGACATCTTAGTTATCAGTCAATTGCTTTAATCACTTTGCCACCAGGACTCCTTAGGATAAAATAGGGGAGTAAAATCTAACAAGTATAATTCCCTTGAAAATCAGATAAAATAAAGAATTTAAAATATTAAAAATAAGACGATATCCAAATGTCCCAAGTTCAGCAAAAAAAATAGTAAAACACACGGAATCACATTAGAATAAGAACCGAAGAAAAGGAAAACATGAAGAAGAGGGAATTTCTCTTATGGAGACCACGTTAATGGAAGAAGTAGAAAATTTCCATACAATGGTGCTAAATATGTTTAAAGAAAGCAAGAAGTACACGGAAAACAAAGTAATGGAGATCAGGAAACAAATTGAGGAATAAAACGAGAAATTCAACAAGGAAATTGAAAACATAAAAAAAACAGAGAATTATTGAAACTGAAGATTAAAGCAACTGAATCAGAAAATGTAAGAGAAACATTCAACAGTAGAGTCAAACAGACAGAAGATATAATAAGTGAACTAGAAAACAGAGAAACTGAATTTATCAAATCTCAAGGGAAACAAGAGGAAAGAACAAAGAAAAACAAAGCCAAATGGAAATATGGCGTTCAATTAAGAAATCTAAAATTAGAATTATTGGAATTCCAGATCACCATGACAATAATAAAGACATAGAAAGAATTTTCCAAGAGATAATCATAGAGAATTTCCCAGACCTGCACAGAGAACCAAGTCTGCAAATACAGGAATCTACACAAACTCCAATTAGAAGAAAAACAAAAAGTACAACTTCATGACATTCTAATAAAATCACAACACAACAACATGGGCAGTCATAAGGACCAAGTATATGATATTTTCAGGGAATAAACTCAATAATTTAACAACACCAAGTTTGCAAGAAATAAGTACAAATTAAATCTATCAGATATAGGATGCACAATATATTAACGGAGACTCACCAACAAAAATTGAGAAGGGATGGACAAATCATAAATAGATATAATATGCTAATGTTTTATGTTACCTGTTGTTCATACGTTAAATGTTGTTGCAATTGCAAATTGTGTAATATAGTATATGTGGTAACCACTAAGAAATCACCTAGAAAAATACACTGAAGAAAAGAAGGAAGACATCAAAAAGGCTCATCCCAAGAAAGCAGCCAAATAGAAATAATAACAGAAAAATGAGGAAATAAAGACAGAGAAGGTATGAAACACTCAAAAAATAGCAAAATGAATGAGATAGATACTTTCCTTTCAGTAATAACCTTAAATGTAAATTGTCTAAATTCCCAATGCAAAAGAAAGAGAGTGGCAGAATGGATAAAAAATCATGGTCCATCCTTTTACTGTGTACAAGAAACACACCGTAGAAATAAGAATGCAAACAGATTGAAAATAAATGGATGGAAAAAAACATTCCATGCAACCACTAAACTAAAAAGAGCAGGGGTGGCCATACTGATATCAGATAAAATAGACTTCAAATAAAAATATTTTACAAGAGATCAAAAGGACATTACATCATAATAAAAGGGTCAATCCAGCAATAAGGCACAATTATAAATACATATGCATATAACAGCAATGTTCCAAGATACTTGAAACAAATACTAAGATGAAAGGAGAAATGGACAATTCCACAGTATTTGGGAACTTCAACACACCACTTTGAATTCTAGACAGAACATGTAAAAAGAAGGTCACTAAAGACATTGAGATCTTAAATAAAACCATTAGCCAAATTGACCTAATGGACATACATAGAACATTCCACTTATCATCAGAACAATACATTTTTTTTTTCCAGAGCACATGATCATTTTCCAGAATAGATCATATGCTAGGACACAAAAGACTCAACAAATTTAAAAAGACTGAAATCATGTCTCTTCTCTTATAATACCAATATGAAGCTATAAATCAACAAGAAAAATAAGGAAAAAATAATAATACATGGAAACTAAATAATACACTACTAAAAAGCTATTGAGTCATAGAAGAAATCAAAACTGAAATTAAAAAATTCTTAAAATCAAACAAAAATGAAAATAAACCATATCAAAATCTTTGGGAAACAGCAAAAGCAATACTCAGAGGGAGATTCATAGCGATAAATGCCTACATTACAGAAGAGAAAACATCCAAAATCAATAATTTAAACCAACAACTTGAACAAATAGAAAAGAAAGGGCGGCAACAACAACGACAAAGAGTCTAAAGCCACCAGAAAAAGGAAATAGTAAAGAACATGGCAGAAATAAACAAAATAGAAAATATTTTTAAAAATAGAATCAACAAAACCAGAAGTTGGTTCTTTGAAAGGATAAATAAAATAGACAAAAAATTGTCTGTAATGACAAAAAAAAAAAAAACTAAAACAAAAATGAGAATAGGCAAATAAGCAAACTAAGAAATGAAATAGGAGACATCACAACAGGTGCAACTGAGATAGAGATCATAAAAGATTACTATGAAGAATTGTACTCGAACAAATTTGAAAACCTAGTTGAAATGGACAAATTCCTAGAAACACACTACTTAGCTAAACTAACACAAAGAGAGGTATAATATCTAAACAGACTCATAACTGAGAGCTTCCCATTGAAAACAGTACTGAGACAAGGATGCCCATTATCACCACTCTTCTTCAGTATTGTACTGGAAGTCCTAGCCAAAGCAATAAGGTGAGAAAGAGAAATAAAAAGTATCCAAATTGGAAAGGAAGAAGTAAAACCATATTTGTAGATGACATGATCCTATGCATAAATCAAAACTCATTGCCGTTGAGTCAATTCCGACTCATAGAGACCCTACAGGACAGAGTAGAACTGCCCCATAGAGTTTCCAAGGAACCACTGGTGGATTCCAACTGCCGAGCTTTAAGTTAGCAGATGAGCTCCTAATCACTACACCACCAGGACTCCTGATCCTATACATAGAAGATCCTAAAGATTTCATAAGAAAACCTTTGGAATTAGTAGAAGAATTAAGCAACGTTGCAGGGTACAAGATCAATATGCAAAAATTAGTTGGGTTTCTTTACATTGTTGCTGTTGTTGTTAGGTGCTTTTGAGTCAGTTCCAACTCATAGTGACCCATGTACAACAGAACGAAACACTGCCTGGTCCTTCACCATCCTCACAGTCATTGCTGTGCTTAAGCCCGTTGTTGCAGCCACTGTGTCAATTCGTCTCATTGAGGGTTTTCTCTCTTTTGCTGATCCTCTTCTTTATCAAGCTTGATGTCCTTCTCCAGGGATTGGTCCCTCCTGATAACATATCCAAAGTATGTGAGACTAAGTCTCGCCATCTTTGCTTCTAATGAGCATTCTGGCTGTAATTCTTCCAAGACAGGTTTGTATGTTCTTCTGGCAGTCCATGGTATATTCAATATTCTTCACCAACAGAACAATTAAAAGGCATCAATTCTTCTTCAATCTTCCTTATTCATTGTCCAGCTTTTGCATCTATATGAGGGAATTGAAAATACCATGGCTTGGGTCAGATGCACCTTAGTACTCAGTGACATCTTTGCTTTTCAACACTTTAAAGAGGTCTTATGCAGAAGATTTGCCTAATGTAATGCGTCTTTTGATTTATTGACTACTGCTTCCATAGGTGTTGATTGTGGATCCAAGTAAAATGAAATGCTTGACAATTTCAGTCTTGTCTCCATTTATCATGATGTCGCTTATTGGTCCAGTTGTGTGGATTTTTGTTTTCTGTATGTTGAGGTGTAATGCATACTGAAGGCTGTAATATTTGATCTTCATCTGTAAGTGCTTCAAGTCCTCTTTGGTTTCATCAAGCAAGGCTGTGTCATCTGCATAAAGCAGGTTGTTAATAAGTCTTCCCTAATCCTGATAACACGATCTTCTTAATATAGTCCAGCTTCTCAGATTATTTGGTCAGTTTACAGGTTGAATAAGTATGGTGAAAGGATACAACCCTGACATACAAGTTTCTTGATTTTAAACCACGCAGTATTCCCTTTTTCTGTTCAAACAACTTCCTCTTGATCTATGTACAGATTCCTCATGAGCACAATTAAGTGTTCTGGAACTCCCATTCTTTGCAATGTTATCCATAATTTGTTATGATCCATACAGTTGAATGCCTTTGCATAGTCAATAAAACTCAGGTAAACGACTTTTTGGTATTCTCTGCTTTCAGCCAAGAGCTATCTGACATCAGCAACGATATCCCTTATTCCATGTCCTCTTCTAAATCTGGCTTGAATTTCTGGCGTTCCGTGTCTATGTACTGCTGCAAACTTTTTTGAATTATCTTCAGCAAAATTTTACTTGCATGTGATATTAATGATATTGTTCGATAATTTCTGTGTTCTTTTGGATCACCTTTCTTTGGAATGGGCACTAATATGGATCTTTTACAGTCAGTTGGCCAGGTAGCTGTTTTCCATATTTCTTGGCATAGAAGAGTGGGCACTTCAAGAATTGCATCCGTTTATTGAAACATCTCTGTTGGTATTCTGTCAATTCCTGGAGCCTTGTTTTTTACCAATATCTTCAGTGTAGCTTAGACCTCCTCCTTCAATACTATGGGTTCTTGATCATATGTACCTCCCAAAATGGTTGAATGTCCACCAGTTATTTTTGGTACAGTGACTCTGTATTTCTTCAATCATCTTCTGATGCTTCCAGCATCATTCAATATTTTTTCCATAGAATCTTTAAATATTGCAACTCCAGACTTGAATTTTTGCTCAGTTCTTTCAGCTTGAGAAATGTTGAGAATGTTTTTCCCCTTTGGATTTCTAACTCCAGGTCTTTGCACATTTTGTGATAATACTTTACTTTGTCTTCTCTTGCTGTCCTTTGAAATCTATTCAACTCTTTTACTTCATCATTTCTTCCTTTCACTTTAGCTACTCTGCATTAATGACCAAGATTCAGAGTCTCTTCTGACATCCATTTAGTCTTTTCTTTCTTTCCTGTCTTTTTAATGACCTTTTTCTTTTTTCATAAGTGTTGTCCTTGATGTCATCCCACAACTGGTCTCGTCTTCAGTTATTAGTGTTCAGTGCCTCAAATTTATTCATGAAATGGTCTCCAAATTTAAGTGAGATGTACTTAAGGTCATGCTTTGGCTCTTGTGGACTTGTTTTAATTTTCTTCAGCTTTAACTGTACTTGCATATGAGCAATTGATGATCTTTTCCATAGTCGGCCCCTGGCCTTGTTCTGACTTATGATATTAAGCTTCTCTATCATCTCTTTCCACGGATGTTGAATATGTATTCTATCTGGTGAAGTCCACGTATATGGTCATCTTTTCTGTTGTTGAAAAACATTACATTAACAAGGAGTATTCAATGTAGACACAACTACAGATACCCCTCAGATAGAAACAAACACCTTCAGATATTATTTTTCTAGTTTTGAAGGCTTAGGACCATACTCTAATGGGACAACTCAGTCGATTGGCATAATATAGTTCACAAATCTCATGTTTTGCATCCTAATAAAGTGAGTAGCTTCTGGGGTCTTAAAAGTTTGTGAGTTGCCCTATAAGACACAACTATTTGTCTCTACTCATCAAGAGCAAAACAGTAAGAAGGTAACCAAAAGCTCAGAGAAGAAACAAGACTACATGAGCCACAGCCTCCTCTACCCTGAGACCAGAAGAACTAGATGGTGCCCAGCTACTACCACTGACCATTCTGACTGGGATCACAATAGATGGTCCCGGATAGAATGGGAGAAAAATATAGAACAAAAAATTGGTAAAAATTCTTTAAAAAGTTCAGACTAACTGGACCAGTTGTAACCAGAGAACTCTCTGAGAATATTGCCCTGAGACACTCTTTAAATCTTGAACTAACACTATCCTCTGAGGTCACCTTTTAGGTAATAGCAGAGCGGCACATAAAATAAAGGATATTACCCATAAGAATGGTGCTCTACTAAAAAACTATCTGTATGAGACCAAAATGTCAACATATACTCTAAAGAAAAGATGAGAAGATAAGGGGGCAGGAAAGTTAGAGTACTGGAAATGGAACAATCAGAACACAATTAAAGAGAAGATTGACACACTGAAAAATGTAATATCACTGAAAAATTTGTATAGAAATTGTCTAACGGGAACCTATCTTACTGTGTCAACTTTTACCAAAAACATAATAAAATATTATTTAGAAAACCAAACAAACAAAAAAACGGTTTCCATTATTTCATTTCAAATCATGGAAACCCCAAGTGTTTCAGAGTGGAACTGGACTCCATAGGGTTTTCAATGGCTGTGACCTCTCAGAAGCATATCGCCATGAGTTTCCTTGGAGTTATCTCTGGGTAGACTCAAACCACCAACCTTTCCATTAGCAGCCTAGTGCTTAACCATTTGCACCACCCAGGGTTTCCACAATACGTTAACCAAACAACAGTTGAGGCACATTTGGGTAGTGTCCAGTTTGGGCAAATATAAATAAAACTTCTATGAACATTCTAATATATCTCTTTTGGTGGATGGAGATAGGTTCTCATTTCTCTTGGCTTTAAAGCATGCTTTCTCAAGTGAGGTAATATCTCCCTCAAGGGATGAAAATTGGTTTTTGAGGTGAAAAATGCCTAGATATAACAACAATTTACATAGTAAAAATGAAAAAAGCTTATATCATAATTAAAATGTGGCATCCAAGGTGCCACAATACATAAACAGATATACAATATATCTATGTTATTAAAATTTCATGTATACCCACTGCTATTGAGTTGATTCCTAGTCGTAACAGCCCTAGAGGACAGAGTGGAAACTGAATCACATCTTGCTTACAAACCATTGGGTAATAAAAGAAATCAGAGATGGAATCAAAAAATTCCTAGAATCAAATGAGAATGAAATCACATCATACCAAAACCTTTGGGACACAGCAAAGGCAGTCCTCAGAGGACAATTTATAGCAATAGATGCACATATCAAAAAAGAAGAAAAGGACAAAATCAAATCATTAACTACACAACTTGAACAAATAGAAAGAGAACAGCAAAAAAGCCCACAGCCACCACAAGAAAGGAAATAGTAAAGATCAGAGCAGAAATAAATGAAATAGAGAATAGAAAAACAATAGAAAGAATCAACAAAACCAAAAGTTGGTTCTTAGACAGAATCAACAAAATCAACAAACCACTGACCAAACTGACAAAAGCAAAACAGGACAGGAAGAAAATCACCCAAATAAGAAATGAAATGAGGGACATTACAACAGACCCAACTGAATAAAAAGGATCTTAGCAAAGTATTATGAAAAACTGTATTCCAGCAAATTTGAAAACCTAGAGGAAATGTATAAATTTCTAGAAACACAGTAACTACCAAAGCTAAAACAAAGTGGTGCTGAAAATCTGAACAGACTCGTAACAAGAGAAGAGACTGAAAAGGTAACAAATAAAAAAAAAAACTTCCACCAAAAAAAAGCCCTGGCCAAGATGGCTTCACTGGAGAATTCTGTCAAACATTCAGAGAAGAGCTTACACCAGTACTACTCAAACTATTTCAGAACATAGAAAAGGAAGAAACACTCCCAAGTTCATTCTATGAAGCCAGCATAACCCTGATATCAAAATCAGGCAAAGACACCACAAAAAAAGAAAATTACAGACCAACATCTCTCATGAATATAGATGCAAAAATTCTCAACAAAATTGTAGCCAGTAGAATTCAGCATCATATTAAAAAAATAATACACCACGACCAAGTAGGATTCATACCAGTTATGCAAGGATGGTTCAGCATTAGAAAATAAATTAATGTAACCCACCACATAAATAAAAGGAAAGAAACAAATCACACGATCATCTCAATTGACACAAAGAAGGCATTCGACAAAGTCCAACACCCATTCCTGATAAAAACTATCAATAAAATATATATAGAAGGGAAATTTCTCAACATAAAAAAGAGCATCTATGCAAAACCAATGGCCAACATCATTCTTTCTATTTTTTTTTCCTTGATCCTTTTTTATTGTTGTAAATGTACGTATGACACAACATTTGTCAATTAAACATTTTCAGGTGTTGTTGTTGTTAGGTGACATTGAGTCAGTTCTAAATCATAACGACCCTATGTACAACAGAATGAAATACTGCCTGGTCCTCCACCATTCTCGTAACCATTGTTACGTGTGAGCCCATTGTTGCACCCACTGTGTCAATCCATCTTGTTAAGAGTCTTGCTCCTTTTTTTTATATATATATTTTTTACAGTACTTCAGGTGAAGGCTTACAGAACAAATAGTTTCTCATGAAACAGTAGTACACATGTTGTTTTATGACATTGGTTAACAACCCCACAACATATTAACCCTCTAACTTCTCGACTTTTTTTTTTTTTTATGAAACTACACATAGCCAAACATACACCATCTCAAAAATTTCTACATGCACAATTCAGTGACATTGACTACGCTCTTCCAATTGTGCTGTTATTCTCACTTAAGATGAAGGCTTACAGAACAAAATAGTTTCTCATTTAACAGTTACTACAAATGTTGCCCTATGACAATGGTTAACAATCTCACTACACATCAACAATATCCTTACTCAACCTTGGGTTCCCTATCACCAGCTTCCTTGTCCCCTTCTGCCTTCTGGCCCTTGTCACTGGACTCCTGTACCTCGTTAGTCTCATTTGGTTTTACGGGACTGTCCACTCTTAGGCTAAACAGTGAACCTCAGAGGTAGCTTCACCACTGAGCTAAAAGGGTGTCTGGGGGCCATATTCTCGGGGTTTCTCCAGTCTCCTTTAGGCCAGTAAATCTGGTCTTTTTTTTATGTGAGTTAGAATTATGTTCTACATCCTTCTCCAGCTCTGTCCAGAACCCTCTGTTGTGATCCTGGTCAGAGCAGTCTGTGGTGGTAGCCAGACACCATCTAGCTGTATTGGATTCAGTCCGGTGGGGGCCTTGGTAGCTGTGGACAATTAGTCCCTGGGACTAATCTTTTCCTTGTATCCTGTTCTCTTCATTCTCCCTCGCTCCTGAAGGGATGAGACCAGTGCAGTATCTTAGATGGCCGCTCACAGGCTTTTAAGACCCCAGACACTACTCACCAAGGTAGAATGTAGAGCATTGTCTTTATAAGCTGTGTCATGCCAATTGAGCTAGATGTTCCCCGAGACCATGGTCCCCACAGCCCTCCAGCCAGCAATTCAGTCCCTCAGGGAGTTTGGATGTGTCTATGGGGCTTCCATGACCTTTCCTTGTACAGGTTGTGCTAGTTTTCCCTGTATTGTGTACTGCCTCACCCTTCACTGAAGATACCACTTATCGATTGCCTATTTAGTATTTCCCCCCCACCCCTCCCCTCCCTGGTAATCAACAAAGATTGTTACATTTTGTGTGTGAACTTTTTCATGGGTTTTTACAATAGAGGTCTCATACAATATTTGTCCTTTTGTGATTGACTTATTTCACTCAGCATAATGTCCTCCATTTTCATCCATGTTGTGAGATGTTTCACAGATTCATTGTTGTTCTTTCTCGTTGCATAGTATTCCATTGTGTGTATGTACCATAGTTTGTTTATCCAATCATATAGATGTTAGTTTGTTGCTGTCATATTGTAGTGCTTTTTTTTGTGGTGCTGAAGTTTTCTTTGTTCTTCTTACTCTCTTGTGCTGAGTTACTTTTGTTTGTGGATTTTTTTTTCATTTCTTTTATTTTTGCAGGTTTTGTTTTTGCCGTGACTTTATGTTTTCGTCTTTATTTTTATGAGTTGGTTTGTTAACTTTCTTTGTGGTTACCATGAATTCTACCCTTTTATTTCTAAGTTTGAAGCAGTCTACCATTGCTTGGTATCGCCTTGCTTTCCTTTTCATTAGAAGGTTCTATACCTATGCCGTTTATTCCCTCTTTTATTGTGTTGATGTGGTTGTCATTTATTGATTAACTGCTCTGATTCCCTGTTGCATTTCTTTTGGTTTTGGATAGTCCTTGAGAGTTCATTTCCTAGTTTGGTATCTGGCTGGTATGATAATGCGTCCTAGGTTCTGCCTGTGAGCTGAAGCTGTTTGTCCTCAGATCAAAGAACTCCTTTTAATAATTCCTGTAAGTTTAGTTTTACTTTTACATATTCCCTTGATTTCTGTTTATCTGGAAATGACCTAATTTCACCATCAAATTTGAATGAGAGTTTTGCAGGATTTATCATTCTTGGCTGGCAATTTTTTTCTTTCAAGATTTTATAAATGTCATCCCATTGCCTTCTTGCCTGCATGGTTTCTGCCGAATAATCTGAGCTTAGTCTTATTGTTTCTCCTCTGTATGTGACTTCTTGTTTTTCACAAGCTGCTCTCAGGATTCTTTGTTTGTCTTTGGTTTTGGTGAGTGTGAATATGATACGCCTTGGTGATTTTCTTTTGGGGTCTCTTCTATATGGGGTTCGTTGTGCTTCTTTGATGGCCAGATTTTCATCTTTCATGATATTGGGGAAGTTTTCTGTCAGCAGTTCCTCAATGATCCTCTCTGTGTTTTCTGTTTTCTCCCCCTGTTCTGGAATTCCTATCACTCATAAAATTTTGCTTTTAATTGTGTCCTACATAACTCTCAGGGTCTCTTCATTTTTCTTTGTTCTTTTTTCTGAGTTTTCCTCAGAGTTGTATCCAAGTGTTTGTCTTCAATTCCACTGATCCTGTCTTCCACCATTTCAAATCTCCTTCTCAGCCCTTCTATGACTTCATCCATTTCTGAAATGTTGTTTAGCTTTTGGATTTCTAATTGTTGTCTTTGTATAATTTCTAGTAGTGGATTTATTTTGGCATTTTGTTCCTGCATCATTTCCTGAATTCTTCCAATTTTTTTGTCTGTATTTTCCATTAATTTGTCTATTTTTTCCTCATGTTTGTCAGCTTTTTGCCTCAGTTCTTGGAGAATTCCAAGTATTAGAGATTTGAATTCCCTATGAGGTAGTTCTAGTGAATTTTCTTCCACAAGAGAGTCATCTGGTGTTTTATTTTGGACACCTACTGGAACCATCCGGTCCTGTTTTTGTAAATGTTTAGATATTGTCTGCTGTTTTCAGGCCATTCAGTAGTTATTTTTCTCGTTTATTAATTGTAGATTTGTTTGTTTCATCACTTTTTTAAAAAAAATTTGATTATGTCTGAGCAGGCAGACTGCATGTTCTTTGTTGTTTGCTCCACCGTGTGCTCAATACTTTTCGCCTCCTTCTCCAACTGGCAGGGTCAGTCACTCAGATATGGTACATCAGGGCAGGTCTAGCTGAGGAGGAGTTACTGGGATGGGTTGTTTGTAGCACTTACTACAGCCACCAGAGCAGGTTGTTAATCAGTGCAGGGCAGGTTCCAGTTGGCTGTGCCCATGCTGCTTGTTGGTGTGATGTCAAACACACGGTGCAGGTAGGCAGGATGCATCAGGGAGATTGTTATGTGTGGAGCTGAGATGGTATGGGAGAGAGGAGAGAGGAACAGGAGCCAAAAACATACAAACAAACAAAAAAGAATACTAGGGGAGCTTGCCGTTGGAATGGAGAGATGGGAGACTATGAAATGGAGAAAAACAGAAATGGGAAGAGGAAGAAAAGAAAAGAACGAATAAATAAAAATCAGAAAATTTAAAGAACCACAAAGTTCCCAGGGATCCCACCGGTGCAGCTATGAGGTCTTGGGAAGTCGCTCTCAAGTGTTGCAATACAGCCTGGCTAGAAGGTGTAGAGGTATACAACGCCTGGTATTCAGGGATCCAAAAGAGAAGGAAGATATAGAGCTATGAGAAACTGAGCAATGAAGAAAGACAAAAAGGGGAAAAGAGGGAAAAGAAAACAAAACAAATTAAAAAAAAAGAACAAGAAAGACACCCCAAACAAAACAGAAAAAAAAAAAACAAAAAAAAAGAAATGCCCTCAGGGATCCCTCTGCACTTCTGTGGAAGCTGAAGAGGAGTTCCTTGCCACGCAGCTCCGCCTAGCCAGAAAGGGCTCCCAACTCAAGAAAAGAAAAAGAAAACAAATAAACAATTCAAAAAAACAAAAGCCCCGGGATCCCACCAGCACGGTAGCCCAGACCGGGAAGCAGCTCCATACTCGAATGGAGCTCCTCAGCCCCTCAGGAAGAAGCCAAGATGGCGCACGGAGCCAGGCACTCGAGTGACAGGAGGGGGAGGCGGCGAGAGGCAAGCAAGAAATCAAAAGAAGCAGGAAAATAAAAGCAACACCAGCAGCCAACAAATGGCACTCAGAGAGCCAGCCAGTGCAGGCTAGTGTTTCCAGACAAGAGACTGTGTCCGCGGGAAGTGGAAGGGGCCGAGTTTGGGTGAAGAAGGGTAGAGAGTGGGAAAGCATATATCACAAATTTCCAGTACTCTACAGCCCCTTAGGAAGAAGCAAAGATGGCGCACGGAGCGAGGCACTCGAGCGAAAGGAGGGGCAGATGGCCAGAGGCAAGGAAGAAATCAAGAGAAGTGGAAAAAAGGAACACCAGCAGCCAAGAAATGGCACCCAGAGAGTCGCCCGCTTGGGTGTGTGGAATCCAAGCAGCCGGCACTTCCCAGTCAAGAGACCGTGGCCGCAGGAAGCAGAGGAGACTGAGCCGGGGCTAAGAGGGGTGGGAAAGAACACATCACAAATTACCGGTTGTTTTGTCTCCCACTGGAAGTTCCGTGAGGCTGCTTTCTCGTACCCCCGTTTGCTGGTCTCCGATAGGAGTCCAAAATGGTGGATCCGTGCTGCTTTAGCTGGTAGGGGACCTCTGTATGAATCTTTCCTCGATCTCCATTCTCTGTCAGTTTTCTCACTCCATTTGGTGCTTGGCTGAGTTCTTTATCCCTTCATTTGATGTTTTAGGGTTTCAGGATTGTTGTATTCTCTGTTCGGCTTAGTTTTTCAGATCTTTGCTGTGGAGGGACGGTGTGGTGCTTCTGCCTAGAGCGCCATTTTTCCGGAACTGTGGCCAACATCATTCTTAATGGAGAGAGGCTGAAAACATTTCCCTTGAGAACAGGAACAAGACAAGGATGCCCTTTATCTCCACTCCTAGTAACATTGTGCTGGAAGTCCTAGCTAGAGCAATAAGGCATGAAAAAGAAATAAAGGGCATCCAAGTTGGTAACGGAGAATTTAAACTGTCCCTATTTGTGGATAATATGATACTATACATAGAAAACCCAAAAGACTCCACTTGAAAACTACCGGAACTAATAGAAAATTTCAACAGAGTAGCAGGATACAAGATGAACTTACAAATATCAGTTGGATTCCTATACACCAATAAAGAGAATGATGAAAAGGAAATCAAGAAAACTATACTATTTATAATAGCCCCTAAAAACTAAAATACTTAGGAATAAATCCAGCTAGGGATGTAAAAGACTTATACAATGAAAACTACAAAACACTACAGCAAGAAACCAAAAGAGACCTACATAAATGGAAAAATATACCATGGCCATGGATAGGTAGACTCAACATTGTGAAAATGAGAAATTCTACCCAAAGCAATTTAAAAGTACAATGCAATCCGGAACCAAATACCAACAATATTCTTTAAAGAGGTGGAAAAACTAATCATTAAATTTATATAGAAAGGGAAGAAGCCCCGGATAAATGAAGCCCTATTGAAGGAGAAGAATAAAGTAGGACTCGCACTACCTGACCTCAGAACCTACTACAAAGCTAAGTTAGTCAAAACAGCATGGTACTTGTACAAAGACAGATACATTGATCAATGGAACAGAAGTGAGAACCCAGATGTAAATCCATCCACCTACAGTCACCTGATCTTCGACAAGGGCCCAAAGTCCATCAAATGGAGAAAAGACTGTCTTTTTAACAAATGGTGCTGGCAAAGCTGGATATCCATCTGCAAAAAAATGAAACAGGATCCATACCTCACGCCATATACAAAAACTAATTCACAATGGATCAAAGACTTAAATATAAAACCAGAAACCTTAAAGTTCATGGAAGAAAAAATAGGACCAATTCTACAGGTCCTTATACACAGATTTAATAGGATACAAACCATAACCATCAACACACAAACCCCAGAAGATAAGCTATATAACTGGGATCTTCTAAAAATCAAACACCTATGCTCTTCAAAAGACTTCACCAAAAGAGTAAAAAGAGAACCTACAGACTGGGGAAAAATTTTTTTGGAAAGTATAAATCAGACAAAGATCTAATCTGCAGAATCTACAAGAAAATCCAACACCTCTACAACAAAAAGACAAATAATCCAATAAAATATTGGCAAAGGAAATGAACAGACACTTCACCAAAAATGACCTTCAAGCCACCAACAGATACGTGAGGAAATGCTCACTGTCACTAGCCATTAGAGAAATGCAAATCAGCACCACAATGAGATACCATCTCACCCCAGCATTACTGGCACGAACCAAAAAAACAGAAATTACAAATGTTGGAGAGACTTCGCGGAGATCGGAACTCTTATGCACTGCTGGTAGGAATATAAAATGATACATCCATTTTGGAAAACAATATGGCGCTTCTTTAGAAAGCTAGAAAAAATACCATATTATCTAGCAATCCCACTCCTAGGAACATATCCTAGAGAAATAGGAGCCATCATACAAATAGACATATGCACACCCATGTTCATTGCAGCACTGTTCACAATAGCAAAAAGATGGAAGCAACCTGGATGCCCATCAACAGATGAATGGATAAACAAACTATGTACATACACACAATGGAGTATTACACAAGGATAAAGAACAATGATGAAACTGCAAAGCATCTTATAACATGGATAAATCTGGAGGGCATTATGCTGAGTGAAATAATTCAATCACAAAAGGACAACTATTGCATGAGAACACTACTGTGAAAACTCATGAAAAGGTTACACACAAAAAGAAACAATCTTTGATGGTTATGAGGGAGGGGAAGGGTGGGGGGAACACTAAATAGACAATAGATAAGTGGTAAATTTGGTGAAGGGTAAGACAGTACACAATACTGGGGAATCCAGCACAACTTGCACAAGGCAAGGTCATGGAAGCACCATAGACACATCCAAAGTCCCTGAGGGACCGAATTGCTGGGATGAGGGCTGTGGGGACCATGGTCTTGGGGAACATCTAACTCATTTGGCATAACATAGTTTATAAAGAAAATATTCTACATTCTACCCTGGTGAGTAGCATCTGGGGTCTTAAAAGCCTGTGAGCAGCCATCTATGATACTCCACTGGTCTCACCCCTTCAGGGGCAAGGGAGAATGAAGAAAATAAGATACAAGGAAAAGATTAGTCCAAAGGACTAATGGACCACAGATACCATGCCCTCAACCAGGCTGATTCCAGTACAACTAGGTGGTGCCCGGCTACCACCACTGACTGCTCTGACCAGGGTCACAACAGAGGTTCCTGGACAGAGCTGGAGAAAAATGTAGAACAAAATTCTTACAAAAAAAGACTAGACTTACTGGCGTGATAGAGACTGGAGAAACCCCGAGAGTGTGGCTCCTGTACACCTTTTTAGTTCAATAATGAAGTCACTCCTGAGGTTCACCCTTCAGCCAAAGATTAGACGGGCCCATAAAACAAAACAAGACAAATGGAGCACAACAGTCTAGGGACAAGGACTAGGAGGCAGTAGGAGACAGGAAAGCTGGTAATAGGGATCTCAAGGTCGAGAAGGGAGTGTTGACATGTCGTGGGGTTGTTAACCAATGTCCTAAAACAATATGTGTACTCACTTTCTAAAGAGAAACTATTTGTTCTGTAAACCTTCACGTAAAGTACAATAAAAAAAGAAAATATGCACAACATCATTAGTAATTAGGGAGATACAAATCAAAACCACCAGGAGATACCACTTCATCCACACTAGGATGGCTGAGATTAAAAAAAATAAAAAACGTTGGTGAGGAATTGGACAAATTGAACCCTCATCCATTGCTGGTACAACACTCTGAAAAAGTTTGGCAGTTCCTCGAAAAGTTGAACATAGAACTACCATATGACCCAGCAATCTGAATCCTATGCATATACCCAGAAGTGAAATCAGGAAAGAAAACAGAAACCTATACACCAATGTTCATTGCAGCACTATTTACGAGAACTGAAATGTGGAAATAACTGAAATGTCCATCAACAGATGAATGAATTAACAAAATGTGATATATACTCAAAGTGGAATATTACTCAGCCAAAAAAGAAAAATGAAGTCTTGTGCATTCCACAATGTGAATGAAACTTGAAAACATGCCGAGCTAAATAAGTCAGTTGAAAAAGGCCAAATACTGCATGATCTCATTTATATGAAATTAGCAAGTATAAACAAACCAAAGATTACTAGTGGTTGCCAGGGGTGGGAGGAAGGGGGGAAAGGGGATTTTTTGATTAAGGGGCACTGAGTTTATGTTAATGGTCGTGCAATAATTTGGAAAAGGATAAGGAGAATGGTTGCACAACTTGAAGATTATAATCATTTTCATTGAATTATACATGTAGAAGTTGTTGAATTGGTGTATGTTTTGTTGTGTATATTTTCACCACAATATTAAAAAAATACAAAAAATAACAAACGTTGGTGAGGATGTGGAGAAATACAAACCCTCATCCATTGCTGGTTGGAATGCAAAATATTACCACCACTGTGTAAAACAGTTTGGTGGTTCCTCAAAAACTTAAACATAGAGCTACCATATGACTCAGCAATTCCACCCTTATGTATATAACCAAGAGACTTGAAAGTAATAACACAGGCACATGTACACCAATGTTCATTGCAGCACTATCACAATAGTCAAAAGGTGAAAACAACCCAAATGTCCATCAACAGATGAATGGATGAATAAAATGTGATAAGTACATACAACGGAATATACTCTGATAAAAAGAAATGAAGTCATGGTATATGCTATAACATAGATGAACCTTGAAAACATTATGCTGAGTGAAATGTCAACTACAAAAGAACAAATGCTATAAGATCTCAGCAATATGAATTACCTAGATTAGGCAAATGAATACAGATCAGATTGTAATAGTAATTACCAGGGAGGGATGGGAAAGGAGAAGGAGGAATTATTATTTAAGAAGCATTGAGTTTCTGTTTATGGTGTCGAAAAATTTGGCAATGGATATTGGTGCTAGTTGCAGAACATAATTGATATAATTTGGGTCACTGAACTGTACACGAGAAAAATGTTGAACTGGCAAATGTTGTGTTATTGATATTTTTACAACAACAAAAAGGAAACACTACTACATGTCTACGTTCCCCTACATCTCAACATCTCTGAAATCAGAACAGTTCCTTGCGATTAAATGTGGCACTTTTCTTTTTTACTAGTAAAGAAAATAATGGTGTATCTTATAAACGATGGTATATTAGATTCTCTGAAATGCCATAATGTAGTGCCATTTTTAACATTTGTTGCTGTTGTTAGGTGCAGTCAAGTCGTTTCTGACTCATAGAGACCCTATGTACAACACAACTAAACACTTCCCAGTACTGTGCCATCCTCACAATTGTTATTCTGGAGCCCACTGTTGCAGCCACTGTGTCAGTCAGTCTTGTCCAGGGTTATCCTCTTTCTCTCTGACCCTCTACCTTACCGAGCATGATGTCCTTCTCCAGGGACTGGTACCTCCTAATAACACGTTCAAAGTACATGAAACGAAGTGTCACCATCCTGGCTTCCAAGGAGTACTCTGGCTGTACTTCTTCCAAGACAGACTTTTTCCTTCTTCTGGTAGTCCATGGTGTATTCAGTATTCTTCCCCAACACCATAATTCAAAGGCATCAAATCTTCTTCAGTCTTCCTTGTTCCTTGTCCAGCCTTCACATGCATACAAGGTTGTTGAAAATATCATGGCTTGGGTTAGTGCACCTTATTCCTCAAAGTGACATCTTTGATTTTCAACACTTTAAAGAGGTCTTTTGCAGCAGATTGCTCAATGCAGTACTTTGCTTGATTTTTTGACTGCTGCTTCCATGGGTATTGATTGTGGATCCAAGTAAAATGAAATCCTTGACAACTTCAATTTTTTCTCCATTTATCATGATGTTGCCTATTGGCCCAGTAGTGAGGATTTTTGTTTTCTTTATGTAGAGTTGTAATCCACACTGAAGGCTGTAGTCTTTGATCTTCATCAGTAAGTGCAAGTCCTCTTCGCTTTCAGCAAGAAGGTTGTGTCATCTGCATGTTGAAGTTTGTTAAGGAGTGTTCCACCAATCCTGATGCCACATTCCTCTTTATATACAGTCCAGTTTCTCAAATTATTTGCTCAGCACACAGATTGAATAATTATGGTGAAAGGATACAACCCTGAGACACATCTTTAAAGCATGTAGAAAGCCCTTGTTCTGTTTGAACGACTGCCTCTTGGTCTATATACAAGTTCCTCATGAACACAATTAAATGTTCTAGAATTCCCATTATTCCCAATATTATCTATAATTTGTTATGATCCACATAGTCGAATGCCTTTGCATAGTCAATAAAACACAGGTAAACATATTTCTGCTATTCTCTGCTTTCAGCCAAGATCCGTCTGACATCAGCAATGATATCCCTTGTTCCATGTCCTCTTCTAAATCTGGCTTGAATTTCTAGCAGTTCCCTATGTTCTTCTGCAATCTTTTTTGAATGATCTTCATCAAAATTTTGCTTGCATGTGATATTAACGATATTATTCAATAATTTCCACATTCTGTTTGATCACTAATATTTGGAATGGGCACTAATATGGATCTTTTCCAGTCATTTACGAGGTAGCTGTTTTCCAAATTTCTTGGCATAGACGAGTGAGCACTTTAAGCACTGCATCATTTGTCGAAATATCTCAATTGGTATTCTGTCAATTCCTGAAGCCTTTTTTTTCACCAATGCTTTCAGTGCAGCTTGGACTTCTTCCTCCAATACCATTGGTTCTTAATCATATGCTACCTCCTGAAATGGTTGAACGTCAACCAATTCTTTTTGGTACAGTGACTCTGTGTATTCCTTCAATCTTGTTTGATGATTCCTTTTTAATCCTTCAAAATTACAATTCAACACTTGAATATTTTGCTCAGTTATTTCAGCCTGAGAAATGCCAAGTCTGTTCTTCTCTTTTGGTTTTCTAAATCCCAGTTCTTTGTATATTTCATTATACTTTGTCTTCTTGAGCCACCCTTTGAAATCTTCTGTTAGCTGTTTTACTTCATCTTTTCTTCCATTCACTTTAGCTACTCTATGTTCAAGAGCAAGTTTCTGAGTCTCTTCTGAAATCCATTTTGATCTTTCCTTTCTTTTTAACAATTTTTTCCTTTCTTCATGTATGATGTCCTTGATGTCATTCTACAACTGGTCTGGTCTTCAGTCATTAGTGTTCAATTTATCAAATTTATTCTTGCGATGGTCTCTAAATTCATGTGGGATATTCTCATGGTCATATTTTGGTTCTCATGGACTTGTTATTATTTTCTTCAGCTTCAACTTAAAATTGTATATGAGCAATTTATGGTCTGTTCCGCAGTCAGCACCTGGACTTGTTCTGACTGATGATATTGATCTTTTCCAGCCTCCTTCCACAGATGTACTCGATTTGATTCCTGTGTTTTCCACCCAGTGAAGTTCACTTGTATAGTCACTGTTATGTCATTGAAAAAAGGTATCTGCAATGAGTAAGTTGTTGGTCTTGCACAATTCTATCATGTGATATCCAGGGTGGATTCTATCACCAAGGCCATATTTTCCAACTACTGATACTTCTTTGTTTCCAACTTTCACATTCCAATCACCAGTAATTATCAATGGGTATTGACTGTATCTTTGATGGATTTCAGACTGCAGATGTTAGTAAAAATCTTCAATTTCTTCATCTTTGGCATTAGTGGTTGGTGGGTAAATTTGACAAATAGTCTTTTTAACTTGACTTCCTTGTAGAAGTATGGAAATTATCTTACTCTTGACAGCATTGTGCTTCAGGATAGATCTTGAAATGTTGTTTTTGATGATGAATGTGATGCCATTTCTCTTCAATTTGTCATTCCCAGCTTAGCAAACCTCATGATTATCTGATTCAAAATGGCCAATACCAATTCATTTCAGCTCACTAATGCTAGGATATCGAAATTTATGCATTCCATTTCATGTTTGATGACTTCCAATTTTCCTAGATTCATACCTCATGCATTCCACATTCTGATTATTAATGGATGTTTGCAGCTGTTTATTCTTATTTTGAGTTGTGCAATATGGGGGTTCTGCCAGTTGCTGTGTATATCTATTCCAATTTTACATTCTGGAACTAGGGTAATCACTACAGGATGAGTTCAAGGACACACTGCACCCACTGTGAGCCAAACCTACGCTAAGACTCCATTAATAACCTGACTTCCATATGCCCTCACTCTGACTGGTGGGCCACAGTGACATTTTGGGTCTCCTGGAATTTAAGTCAGTTCAGAGCCAGTATCCAGTAATCCCCGAAAACTGATTGTTTCCTTTTCTCCTATGAACAGTCACTCTCGTAAAAGGCCATAGATTCCTTTGGGGAAGACTGGGAGCAAGATTAACAGAATAAATTTTTGGCAGGGTAGCAGGGTCCTTCCTCAAGGGAACCCAGCCTCCTCTTCATTAAAGGGGTTTGGGATCTTAAACTCTTTCAAGTCTGGGAATTGATTGAAGGTCCATGACTCTCTATTCTTCTGATTCTAGTTAGACTGCCATTCACTTGACCTAGAATTCTTCCACTTGTACAGCTCAAGTAAATATTTACTAGATTTCCCATCTATTTCACTCCTAGGGACACCATGACTAAGTAGCCAAAGCCATAAGTCCAAATGAGTCAAACTATTCTGATTACTGCTTTGACTTCACTGTCCATTACTGTAACCACACCCATCTTGTCTTTGTCAATTGAGTGGCAGCACTTAGTTCCTACCAACTTGGAGTCTAATCAGCCATATTGTAGTTACAAAAAAAAAAAAATCATTACCATTGAGTTGATTCCAACTCATAGGGCAGCTCCCACTGTCAAATCTGACTTACATAAAATAGCAATCACAGCAGTCTTCAAGGATGCTGGGGCTCCTTTCACAAATTTTTTCCTCACGTTGTGGTAAAAATTGTGTCCTCTGGGCATTCCATGTATGGGTCTTTCGGTCTAACCTGATAAATCCACTCTAATGTGCCAATTTCCCTAAGTCTTTGGATACCTTCTTCTACAGTACACCAGTGCAGGTCTGGTACTTCAACTTGATTTAGTGTAGGCCACCACATAATGCATGCTTCAGTGACCCAATCAAATAAATGATTAGATCATTTCCTAACCTCTCGAGCTGAAATATTGAATAAAGAATCTGTGCTTAGTGGACCCATATCAGTAAACTCAGACTGATCCAACTTTATGTCCATTGCACCATTATCCCACACCCTTAATAGCCATCCCCACCCATATTCCCTAGGTTTCTATTTCTACATAATAGAAAAGTCAGGCAGTTCTTTTGGAGTGTACTGTACCTCCTCCTGGGTCACACTTTGTACTTAGCCTTTGGGGCTCCCTGGGACTTAAGTCTAGTTATAAGTCTAGAAGCAAAAATGGGCGGTTGGGATGTGTTTTGGGAACATTCAGCAATGTCTTGTGAGGCATCTGCCTTAGGCGATGCCCCAGGAGATGACTCAGATGTCACCTCAGGCGATATCTCAGACAACAGCTCTTCAGACACAACTGGGTTAATCTCTTCAGATGGGGGTGGAGAAGCTAATGGTTTTGTTGTCAGGAGTAGTTCAATAGATTTTAGTGTCTCAGTGTCCCCAGCTTCCTGATTATCTGCCCATATGTCCCTATTCCAAGTTTCAGGATCCCATTTCTTCCCAATCAATGCTTTGCTTTAGCTTCAGACATCATTTGAAGTTGGGAATTCAATTGGCATTGTAATTCAGCCACTCTTACAATAAGAGTCTGGGTTTGGTTTTCAGCAATATCAGCTCTGTTACTACAAGAAATAAGGCTTTTCTTCAGGGCTACAAGTAGAAACATTGAGGTTGTTTATGTGGTGCTTGAGCTTTGACTCTGAAGCCCTGAACTCATCTCTTTCTTTCATCACTCTGTCTAGTGAAAGTAAGACCAACCAGCCAGCCTCCTTATACTTCTCATTCTGACTAAAATGTAGAAAAGTATCAAACATGCAATCACCCAGAGCCTTGCCTCTCACCAACGCTTGCTCTATTGGTGGTGATACTTTGTGTATTTCTATTACCACCTTACACCATGGATTAACAGTGCACTTTTTACTGCTGGAAACAGAGTCATCAACATCTTTAAGACTAACCAGACTTAAGAACCAGTTTAGAAAACTCATCTTTACAATTTTGTTTCTCTAGAACCACTCTTGGTAACAAATGTTTTAGGCTGGGTTCTCTAGAGAAGCAAAATCAGGGAAGCTTATATATATAAATATAAATATATATATATATATATATATATATATATATATATATATATATATATATATATATATATAGAGAGAGAGAGAGAGAGAGAGAGAGAGAGAGAGAGAGGGAGTCAGAGAGAGAAGGAGATTTATATCAAGGAAACGGCTCTCATGGCTGTAGAGGCTGATGAATCCAAGATCAGCAGATATGGTGGCAGTCTGCTGGCTCAAGTCCCAAGAACTGGAGGTCAGATGATAAGTCAAATGCAAGATCCAGAGAAGAACAAAAGCCAGCAAGCTTTGCCAGAAAGTCCATATATATTAGATGTAGGCCAACTGATTGGCTGCTCATAGAAGATCTCATCATGGAGGTGATTACATTATATTAGACCTCATAGTGGAAGTGATTACATCATTATATAACTGCCAAACTACCTCATAACTGACAAACCACTGAGATTCATGGCCTAGCCATGTTGACACAAAATCTTATCCAACACAGCAGGATCAGGACCATAGTCTCCTGGACCTTTATATATATATATATATATATTTCACCTTAATAGAGAGAAAAGTAGTATAAGTACAGGAGTATATTTGTAACTACTAATGAAATTTTTGGGGGTTATAGATCCATTCTAAGTGTTATTTCTTCTTGAATCAGTTTTGATAAGTTTTATATCAGTCAAGTTCTAAGTTTTTGAGTATATTCTTTTTAAATTGTTCATAGTATTTTCTACTTATTTCTTAAACTTAGCTTTATCTGTAGCTATATCCCTGTTTATTTTCACCTTTTCTTTTTCCTTGATCAATCTTGCTAGCAATTTATTGTTTATCAGCTTTTACAAAGAGGAAATTTTTGACTTTGTTAATCCTCTAAGTTGCATCTTTTCTTTCTGCTTGTTTTCTGTAGCAAGGCAGCAATAAAGAGCACAGACTCGGAAGCAACTACTGAGTTTATATCTCAGTTCTACCACTAATTAGCTGTGTGACTTGGGTGAGTTACATTTTTCTGTGCATCAGTTGCTTCATCTGTAAAGTGGGGTAATAATCCCTAACTCATAGGGTTAATGGTAAGATTATGTGCTTAAAGTACTCAGAATACATTAAGAGTTCAAAGAGTATTAGCTATCATTTGATTAATTTCTGCTCTTTATTATTTCCATCATTTTATTATTCATATCTCCCTTATTTTATTTGATAAAGATGTTTACCTGTGTTTTATCAGCTACGCAAAGGCTTTCAACTATGTGGATCATAACACGTTATGGATAACATTATGAAGAATGGGAATTCCAGAACACTAAATTGTGCTCATGTGGAATATGTACATGGATTAAGAGGCAGTCATTCAAACAGAACAAGATGTGGTTTAAAATTGAAAAAGGTGTGCATCCTGTCCCCTTTTTCATTCAATCTCTATATTGAACAAATAATCTGAGAAGCTGGACTATATGAAGAAGAGTTTGACATTAGGATTGGAGGAAGACTCAATAAAAACCTTTGATATGCAGATGATATAATCTTGCTTGCTGAAAATGAAGACCACTTAAAGCATTCACTATTGAAAGTTAAAAGACAACAGCCTATGGATTACATCCGAATATAAAGACAACAAAGATCCTCACAACTGGATCAGTAAACAACATTATGATAAATGGTGAAGAAATTGAAGTTGCTAAGGATTTCATTCTACTTGGATAAACAATCAATGCCAATGGAAGCAGTAGTCAAAAAATCAAATGATGTATTGCACTGGGAAACTCTGCTGCAAAAGACCTCTTTAAAGTTTTAAAAAGCAAAGGTGTCATTTTGATAACTAAGATGCACCTGACCCAAGCCATGGTCTTTTTAGTAGCCTCATATGCATGGATAATGAAAAAGGAAGATAAAAGTATTGATGCATTTGAATGGTGTGTTGGCCGAGAATACCAAATATCCTGTGGCTTGACAGAAGAACAAACAAATCACTTTTAGAAGAAATACATCCATAATGCTCTTTAGAAATAGAATGGTGAGACTTTTGCTTGCTTTCTTTGGACACATCATTAGGGAAGACCGTTCGCTAGAATAGCACATCATGTTCGGTAAAGTAGAGGGTCAGCAAAAGTCAGGGAAACCCTCAGTGAAATGCGTTGACACAACCACAACAATGAGCCCAAACATATCAAAGATCATAAAGATGCTGCAGAACCGGGCAATGTTTTGTTCTGTTATATGTCAAGTTATCATGAGTCAGAGCCTACTCAACTGCAAATAACAATGACTTTGGTGAATTTTTGCAAATACTTCATGTATACTTGAACAGAATGTGTATTCTCTACTTGTTGTATGCATGTTCCATACATGTATATAAAATCAGTCTTGTAATTTTTTTTCAAATTTATGTCCTCACTGTTTGCCTGCTTGATTATCTGCTTGATCTTTGAGAGAGATGTGTTTAAAAAAATAAATAAACCTACCTCTGCAGTTGTAGAATTTTCAGTTTGTCTGAATCTCTCTTCAGCATTATATGTTACTGCTTATCACATCCCATGAGACCTTAAGCTAGACTGTTATATATATTTTTCCTTTTGTAGAAATGTTAGCTTTTCAGTTTCTTTTAAAAATCTGCCTAGATTTTCATTGTAGAATGCTTGCCCTAGATCATGGTTAAAAGTCTCTATTTATTTATTTCAAGTTTTTATTATTCAGGATTTAAACTGGTAAAAACAGAAATGACTTCAAGTATTTGTAACAAAGGAAAGTTAATACAGGGAATTAGTTAAGCAGGTGATAGAGGAGCCAAAATTCAAGCAGGAGAGTTTGAGATAACTCAGATTATAGCAACAGCAGGAGATTACTACAACCCCTAGGCTGAAGAAAAATGAAGGCAATGGTACCTGAGCCCAGGATTGAAGGTCACCTGCAGAAGCTGAAACCATGATAGTCCTGTACAGATGGACTGGAGCTACAGAAGTGAAGCAGACATTGTAGAGAAGCTGGCAAGGCAGAAAGAGGAAACACCTTTCACACCTCTGTGTCTACCATTGGCCAAAGTCAACTGGAAGCCAGCTGACACAGTAGCCTGAGAAACGCAGCCTGTAAGGGGTAATCCTCTCTGTGATAATAAACTAAAACGAGAGAAAGCGTGATAGTTTTGTGAGAAAACAGGCCCAGGTTAACCACAAATACTATAAATGTATTCTTATGTATTTTGTTTTTATAATTACATTATCAGAAGTTTGTTGTTGTTGTTAGGTGCCATAGTGTGGATTCCAACTCATAGCGATCCCATGTGACACAGTAGAGCTGACACATAGGGTTTTCTAGGCTGTAATCTTTATGGAAGCATATCGCTAGGCCTTCCTCCCACAGAGCTGCTGAGTGGACTTGAACCTCCCACCTTCCAGTTAGCAGCAGAGAGCTTAACCATTTGCACCAACAGGGCTTCTATGTGAAGTTTATGGCGGTCAAAATCTGCTGTTGATTGTTTTGCTGACTCTGGCTTATGGTAGTTTGTTTCTTCAAGTATTTTGTAATTTTGGACTGTGAACTTGTGTTTAATGGAGCTTTATCTGTGGGAGTGTTGTAAGGCCTGGACTGATGGTGATTTATGTGACAGTGGGTGCCTCAGTTACGCTACCTACCCGGGACCACTTTAAATTTATTTCTTACTTGTGCTTCTCTGAGTCTGCACAGGTGGTCTCATTTTGAAATTCAGTCTGGCTGTTGTTATGAACTTTTAGTGGAGACTTTTAATTTTTTTTATCCAGATTTCCACGCAGGAACAGACAAGTTTCATCGTGCCTCCCTTTTTCAGCAGGCGATTTTTTTTTTCTAGTCTACTCTTTAACTGAGATTGTAAGCACTTGGAAGATCTTGTTTTTTTTTTTTTTTTTTGGTGGGGGTAGTTATCAGTTCAGTCTTTTCACCTTGTTCAGGAACAAGTAATTGTATTTCAACTGCTGCCTGTTAAAATCAAGGCTCTCTAGGTTATAAGAAATGGTAGGTAGATATCTCCTGGGCAGCTAGAGTATCAGCTTCAGTTTACCAATCTGGTCTTATGTTTCCATGAGGATTCCTTCCATTTTCAAACGACAGTTTAAACCATTTTTATTTAGAGAAACCCTGGTTGTACAGTGGTTAAAGCACTCCGCTGTTAACTGTTAAACTTACCAGCCCCTCCATGGGAGAAAGATGTGGCAGTCTGCTTCCATAAAGATTTACAACCTTGGAAACTCTATGGGACAGTTCTACTCTGTTCTATAAGGTTGCTAAGAGTTGGAATTGAGTTGACAGCAATGGGTTTGGTTTTGGTTTGCTATTGTGAAGTACAACATATAAAATCAACATACAAGAAGTGCATAAAAACAGATAAAACATAAAGGTCTAGTTTAACAAATAATTATAAAGTGCACAAGCATATAGCCACCACCAAGGTAAAGAAATAGAATATTTCCAGAAGCCACCCATAATTTCCTTCCTGATCACAACACTTTCATTCCCACGAGAGATAAGCACTATCTGGATTTTTATGATAATTATTTTCCTGCTTCTCTTTAAAGTTTGACTATCCATGTATGTATCCCTAATATAATTTAGATTTGCCTGTTCTATTTTTGAACTTTATATGAGCTTTATACAGTAAGTACTCTTTTCTGCCTTGCTTCTTTTGTTCACATATTTGTAAGAGCCGTCTATGTTGTTGCATGCCGTTGTAGTTCTTTTATTTACAGTGCTATATGGTTTTCCACTATATACATATACAGTACCAGTATTCATTTACACATTTTACTATGAATACAAATTTGGGCTGTTTTGTTCGGGGAGATTACCAAATAATTTGCTGCTATGAACATTTTTGAACATGTATCCTGGTACATATTTGCATACATTTCACTGGGGCAAACAACTAGGAGTAGATCTCTGGGTCAGAGGAAAAACATAACTTAAAATTTATTAGATAATTGCACATTGTTTTCCAAAGTGACAGTAAAAATTTACACCCCTACCAGTATTATACGAATGTTAAAAATGCTCCAAATCCTCGCCAACCCTTTTGTCCATCAGAACGGCATGTAATGGTATATTGTTGTTGTTAGGTGCCGTGGGCCACCCTCACAATTGTTGCTATATTTCAGCCCATTGTTGCAGCCACTGTGTCAATCCATCTCATTGAGGGTCTTCTTCTTTTTAGCTGATCCTCTTCTTTACCTAGCATGATGTCCTTCTCCAGGGACCAGTCCGTCTTTTTTTTTTTTTCTTTTAACATTTTTTATGGAAATTCTCAAACATACACAAAAGTAGAAGGGAGAGTATAATGAAACCCTGTACTCATTACCCAGCTTCAATAATTATCAGCTCACAGTCAATCTTGTGCTATCTACAGCCCCAACTTACTTTCCCTGTGCCCATATTACTTTGAAGCAGATCCAGAACATCATTCCATCTGTTAGTGCTTCAGCGTGTATCTCTAAAAGATAGGGACTGAAAACATCATAAGCATCATATAATCATAGTTGTTTAAAACTAATAATAATTCCTTATGTCATCAAATATATAGTCAGAGTTTAGGCCTTATATCCTGGCGAAGAATCAGAAAACCTGATGTACCAGAAAATCTGTATATTTAATTCATTAGATTTGCAAGAGTTGCTTAGAAGAACACTTTTGCTTGTTAGGATTCTAAGTCTACTATGACCGAACTTTGAAGTGTTTTTCTTTTTTCTTTGCTGCAATTTTTTTTTATTCTACTTTAGATGAAGGTTTACACAACATATAGTTTCACATTAAACAGTCAGTACACATACTGTTTTATGACAACACTGTCCCTTCTAAACCTTGGGCTCCCTATTACCAGCTTTCCTGTCCCCGCCTGCCTTCTAGTTCTTGTCCTGGACTGTTGTGCCCCATTAGTCTTGTTTTGTTTTATGGGGCTATCTAATCTTTGGCCTAAAGGTGAACTTCGGGAGTGACTTCATTACTGAGCTAAAAGGGTGTCGGGGGTGGGGGGCATACTCTAGGGGTATCCCCAGTCTCTGCCAGGCCAGTAAGTCTGGTCATTTTTTTTAAAAATTGTACTTTAGGTGAAGGTTTACAGAACAAATACTTTCTCATTAAACAGTAAGTACACATATTGTTTTATGACATTGGTTACCAACCCCATGACATGTCAACATGCTCCCTTCTCGGCCTTGGAGGACCCTTTCTTTTGCGGGGGTTGGGGGGAGTATGCATAGGCAAAGATACACCATTTCAAAAATTTCTACATGTACAATTCAGTTACTTCGATTACGTTCTTCCAGTTGTGCTGCTATTCTCACTTTGGATGAAGGTTTACAGAAAATAGTTTCTCATTAAATAGTCAGTACACATATTGCCATATAACAATGGTTAAGAACCCCACTACATGTCAACACTGTCCTTACTCAACCTTGGGTTCCCTATCACCAGCTTTCCTGTCCACTTCTGCCTTCTAGTCCTTGTCCCAGGACTGCTGTGCCTCATTAGTCCTGTTTTGTTTTATGTGGCTGTCCAATCTCCAGCTGAAGAGTGAACCTCTGGAGTGACTTCAGCACTGAGCTAAAAGGGTGTCCAGGGGCCATACTCTCGGGGTTTCTCCAGTCTCTGTCAAGCTAGTAAGTCTGGTCTTATTTTGTGTGTGTTAGAATTTTGTTCTACATCCTTCTCTAGCTCTGTCCAGAAACCTCTGTTGTGATCCCATTCAGAGCAGTCAGTGGTGGTAGCCAGACACCATCTAGCTGTACTGGACTCAATCTGGGCGAGGCCGTGGTAGTTGTGTTCCACTAGTCTTTTGGACTACTCCTTTCCTTGTATCTTGTTTTCTTCATTCTCCCTTGCTCCCAAAGGGGTGAGACCAGTGGAGTATCTTAGATGGCTGCTCACATGCTGTTAAGACACCAGATGATACTCACCAAGTTAGAATGTAGAACATTATCTTTATAAAGCGTGTTATGCCAACCGAGCTAGATGTTCCCCAAGACCATGGTCCCCACAGCCCTCCGCCCAGCAATTCAGTCCCTCAGGGAGTATGGATGTGTTTATGGAGCTACCATGACCTTTCCTTGTACAAGTTGTGCTGGCTTCCCCAGTATTGTGTACTGTCTTATCCTTCACCAAAGCTACCACTTATCTGTTGTCTATTTAGTATTTTTCTCCCACTCCTCCCATCCCTTGTAACCAACAAAGATTGTTTCTTTTTGTGTCTAAAATTTTTCATGAGTTTTAATGATAGAGGTCTCGTATAATGTTTGTCCTTTTGTGATTGACTTACTTCACTCAATATAATGTCCTCCAGTTTCATGCATGTTATGAGATGCTCACAGATTCATCATTGTTCTTTATTGTTGCATAATACTCCATTGTGTGTATGTACCATATTTTGTTTATCCATTCATCTGTTGATGGACATGTAGGTTGTTTCCATCTTTTTGCTATTGTGAACAATGCTGCCATGAACATAGGTGTGCATATGTCTATTCGTGTGACGGCTCTTATTTCTCTAGGATATATTCTTAACAGTGGGATTGCTGGATCGTACCGTATTTCTATTTCTAGTTTTCTAAGGAAGCAACATATCATTTTCCAAAATGGTTATTTCATTTTGCATTCCCACCAGCAGTGCAGAAGAGTTCTGATCACCCCACAACCTCTCCAAACTTTTTATTCCCAGTTTTTTTGATTCGTGCCAGTAATGCCAGGGTGAGATGTTATCTCATTGTGGTTTTAATTTGCATTTCCCTAATGGCTAGTGATCGTGAGCATTTCCTCATGTGTCTGCTGGCCACTTGAATGTCTTCTTTGGTGAAGTGTCTGGTCAGTTCCATTGCCCATTTCTTAATTGGATTTTTTGGCTTTCTGTTGTAGAGGTGTTGGATTTTCTTGTAGACTTTAGAGATTAGACCTTTGTCTGATCTGTAATGTCCAAATTTTTTTTCCAAGTCTGTAGGTTCTTTTTACTCTTTTGGTGAAGTCTTTTGATAAGCATAAGTGTTTGACTTTTAGAAGATCCTAGTTATCTAGCTTATCTTCTGGAGTTTGTGTGTTGTTGGTTATGGTTTGTATCCTGTTAATGCCATGTATTAGGGCCTCTAGCATTGATCGTATTTTTTCTTCTATTAACTTTACAGTTTTTGGCTTTATATTTAGATCTTTGATCCATTTTGAATTTTTTGTATATGGTGTGAGGTATGGGTCCCGTTTCATTTTTTTTACAGATGGACATCCAGTTTTTCCAGCACCATTTGTTAAAAAAGACTGTCTTTTTTCCTTTTGATTGACTTTGGGCCCTTGTGGAAGATCAAGTGATCGTAGGTGGATGGATTTACATCTGGGTTCTCAATTCTGCTCCACTGGTCAATTTATCTGTCTTTGTACCGTACCAGGCTGTTTTGACTACCATAGCTGTATAGTAGGTTCTGAGGTCAGGTACTGTGAGTCCTCCTACTTAATTCTTCTTATTCAATAGTGCTTTCCTTATCAAGGGATTCTTCCCTTTCCATATAAAGTTAATGATTAGTTTTTCAATCTCTTTAAAGAATGTTGTTGGTATTTGGATCCAGATTGTAATGTATTACTAAATTGTTTTGGGTAGAATTTTTCATTTTCACAATGTTGAATCTACCTATCCATGAGCATGGTATGTTTTTCCATTTATTTACATCCTTTTGAGTTTCTTGCAGTAGTGTTTTGCAGTTTTTTTTTTTGTATAGATCTTTTGCATCCCTGGTTACATTTATTCCTATGTATTTTATTTTTTTTAGGGGCTACTATAAATGGTATTGTTTTCCTGATTTCCTTTTCATCATTCTCTTTATTGGTGTATTGGAATTCAACTAATTTTTCTATGTTTATCTTGTATCTTGCTACTCTGCTGAATCTTTCTGTTAGTTCCAGTAGTTTTCTTGTGGAGTCTTTAGGGTTTTCTATGTATAGTATCATATCATCTGAAAACAGGGACACTTTAAATTCTTCATTACCAATTTGGATGCCCTTTATTTATTTTTCTTGCCTTATTGCTCTAGCTAGGTCTTCCAGCACAATGCTAAATAGGAGTGGTGATAAAGGGCATCCTTGTCGTGTTCCTGTTCTCAAGGTGAATGTTTTCAGCCTCTCTCCATTAAGAATGATGTTGGCCGTTGGTTTTGCATAGATGCCCTTTATTATGTTGAGACATTTCCCTTCTATACCTATTTGATTGAGAGTTCTTATCAGGAATGGTTGTTGGACTTTGTCAATGCCTTTTCTGCATCAATTGAGATGATCATGTGATTCTTTCTTTCCTTTTATTTATATGGTGGTTTACATTGATTGATTTTCTATTGTTGAGCCATCCTTGCATACCTGGTATGAATCCTACTTGTTTGTGGTGGTGATGCTGAATTCTATTGGCCAGAATTTTGTTGAGAATTTCTGCAGCTATATTTATGAGAGATATTGATCTGTAATTTTCTTTTTTTGTGGTGTCTTTGCCTGGTTTTTGTATCAGGGTTATGCTAGCTTCATAGATTGAATTTGGAAGTGTCACTTCATTTTCTATGTTTTGAAATAATTTGAGTAGTAATAGTGTAAGCTCTTCTCTGAATGTTTGACAGAATTCTCCAGTGAAGCCATCTGGGCCAGGGCTTTTTTTTGTTGTTGTTGGGAGTTTTTTATTACCTTTTCGATCTCTTCTCTTATTATGGCTCTGTTCAGACTTTCGTCATCACTTTGTGTTAATTTTGGTAGGTAGTGTGTTTCTAGAAATTTATCCATTTCCTCTAGGTTTTCAAATTTGTTGGAGTATAGTTTTTCATAATACTCTGTTTTAATCCTTTTTATTTCAGTTGGGTCTGTTGTAATGTCCCCCATTTCATTTCTTATTTGGGTTATTTGCGTCCTCCTCTGTTTTTCTTTTGTCAGTCTGGCTGGCGGTTTGTTGATTCTTTCAAAGAACCAGTTTTTGGTTTTGTTGATTCTTTCTATTGTTTTTCTGTTCTCTATTTCATTTATTTCTGCTCTGATCTTTTATTATTTGCTTTCTTCCAGTGGCTATGGGCTTTTTTTTGCTGTTCTCTTTCTATTTGTTCAAGTTCTGTAGTTAATGCTTTGATTTTGTCCCTTTCCTCTTTTTTTGATGTATACATCTATTGCTATAAGTTGTCCTCTGAGGACTGCCTTTGCTGTGTCCCAAAGATTTTGGTATGATGTTTTTTCATTCTCATTTGATTCTAGGAATTTTTTAATTCCATGTCTGATTTCCTTTATTACCCAGTGGTTTGTAAGCAGGGTATTATTTAGTTTCCATGTACTTGATTTTTTTCCTTTCTCTTCTTGTTGTTAACTTCTATCCTAATGCTGTTGTTGCCAGAGAAGACACTTTGTATTATCTAAACGATTTGGATCTTGTTGAGGATTGCTCTGTGGCCTAAGATGTAGTCTATTCTGGAGAACTTGCCATGTGCATTGGAAAATAATGTGTACTTTGCAGCTGTTGGTTGTAGTGTTCTATATATGACTATGAGGTCAAGTAGGCTGATTGTGCCCTTTATGTCTTCTGTATCTTTGTTGAGTTTCTTTCTAGATGTTCTGTCCTTTACCAAGAGTGCTGTGTTGAAGTCCCCTAATATTATTGTGGAACCGTCAATTTCTCTTTTCAGTTCTGTTAGAGTTTGTTTTATGTATTTGAGTTCCCTGTTATTGGGTGCATAGATGTTTATTATGGTTATGTCTTCATGATGGATCCTCCCCTTAGTCATTATATAGTGTCCTTCTTTGTGTTTTATGGTGGATTTTGTTTTAAAGTCTATTTTGTCTGAGATTAGTATTTCCACCTCTGCTCTTTTTTGGTAGTTGTTAGCTTGACATATATTTTTATAATCCTTTGATTTTTAGTAAATTTACATCTTTGTTTCTAAGGTATGTCTCTTGTAGACAGTATATTGATTGATCCTGTATTTTTATCCATTCTGTGACTCTCTGTCTCTTTATGGGTGCATTTAAGCTGTTTACATTCTGTGTAATTATTGATAGGTGTGACTTTATTGCTGTCATTTTGTAGTGCTTTTTTTTTGTGGTGCTGACGTTTTCTTTATTCCTTTTACTATCCTTTGCTAAATTCATTTTGTTTGTGGATTGTTTTCACTTCTTTGTTTTTGTTGTTTTGTTTTTACTGAGACTTTATGTTTTTCTTCTTTATTTTGATGAATAGGTTTGTTAACTTTCTTTGTGTTTACCTTCAAATTTACCCTCATCTTCCTAAGTTTTAACCAGTCTGTTTTTACTTGGTATTGCCTTCACTTCCTCTCCCTTAGAAAGTTCTAGACTTACACTGTTCATCCCCACTTTTATTGTTTTGATGTTGTTGTCATTTACAGATTAACTTCTCTGGTTCTCTGTTGTAGTACTTTTGGTTTTGCATAGTCCTTGAGAGTTCATTTCCTAGGTTCGTATCTGCCTGGTATCAACCTGTGTCCTAGATTCAACCTGTAGTCTGATGTTGTTTGTTCTCAGATTGAAGGACTCCCTTTAATAATTCTTGTAAGTTTGGTTTGGTTTTTACCTAGTCCCTTAATTTCTGTTTATCTGGAAATGGGACCAGTCTCTCTTGATAAAATGTCCAAAGTAAGTGTAACAATATATTATTGTGTTATTTAATATTCATTTCCCTTATTACAAATGAAATTGAATGGTTTTATGTATCTGTGCTTTAAGTGAAAGTTTACTGTTCAAGTTAGTCTCTCATACAAATATTTATATACACATTGTTATCTGATCCTAGTTGCTCTTCCTATACTGTGACAGCACACTCCTTTCCACCCCTGACTTCCCATGTCCATTCAACCTGCTCCTGTCCCTCTCCACCTTCTCATGTTACCTCCAGACAGGAGCTGCCCATTTAGACTCATGAATCCACTTGAGCTAAGAATCACAGTCTTAAAGAATATCATTTTATGTCTTATAGTCCAGTCTAATCTTTCTCTGAAGAGTTGACTTCAGGAATTATTTTAGTTTGGGCTAATAGAGAGTCCAGGGTCCGTTTCTTCTGGGGTCCCTCCAGTCTTATTCAGACGAATAGGTCTGGTCTTTTTTACTAGAATTTGAGTTCTGCACCCCACTTATCTCCTACTTTGTCAGGGACTCTCTTCTGTGTTCCCTGTCAGGGCAGTCATTGGTGGTAGCCTGGCACCATCTAGTTCTTCTCGTCTCAGCCTGATGGAGTATCTGGTTTATGTGGCCCTTTTGTCTCTTTGGCTAATATTTTCCTTGTGTCTTTGGTATTCTTCATTCTCCTTTGCTCCGGGTGGATTGGAATCAATTGAAGTATCTTAGATGGCCATTTGCTAGCTTTTAAGACCCTAGATGCCACTCACTAAAGTGAGATGCAGAACATTTTTTTAATAAACTTTGTTATGCCAATTGACCTAGATGTCCCCTGAAACAATGGTCCCCAGACCCTTGCCACTGCTACTCTGTTCCTCTAAGTCTTTGGTTTTATTCAGGAAACTTATTAGCTTTTGGTTCAGTCCAGTTGTGCTGACATCCCCTGTAGTGTGTGTTGTCCTTCCATTCACCTAACATAACTCGTGTCTACTATCTAGCAAATGAATATTCATCTCCCTCCCTCCCCACTCTCGAAACGATCAAAGAATATTTTCTTCTGTGTTTAAACCTTTTCTTGGGTTCTTATAATAGTGGTCTTATACAGTATTTGTCCTTTTGCAACTGCCTAATTTTACTCAGCATAATGCCTTCCAGATTCATCCATATTATGAGATTTTTCATGGATCGATTGTTGTTGTTTATCATTGCGTAGTACTACCTTGTGTGAATATATCATAATTTGTCCATTGGTCCATTAATGGGCACCTAGGAGGTTTCCTTCTTTTTGCTATTGTAAACAGTGCTGCAGTAAATATGGGTATGCTTATATCAATTTGTGTGAGGGCTCTTATTTCTCTATGATATATTCCAAGGAGCAGGATTGCTGGATCGTATGGTACTTCTATTTCTAGCTTTTTAAGGAAGCGCCAAATCAGTTTCCAAAGTGGTTTTACCGTTTTACATTCTCACCAACAGTGTGTAAGTGTTCTAGTATCTCCACAACCTCTTCAGTATTTATTATTTTGTGTTTTTTGGATTAATGCTAGCCTTTTTGGGATAAGATAGTATGTCATTGTAGTTTTGATTTGCATTCTCTAATGGCTAATGATCATGAGCATTTCCTCATGTATCTCTTAGCCACCAGAATGTCTTCTTTGGTGAAGTGTCCGTTCATATCCTTTGCCCATTTTTTAATTGGGTTATTTGTCTTTTTGTTGTTGACATTTTGCAGTATCTTGTAGACTTTAGAGATTAAACCCTGATCAGATTTGTCTGAGCCCCAATTTTTTTCCCAGTCTGTAGGTTGTCTTTTAATTCTTCCAGTGAAGTCTTTTGATGAACGTAAGTGTTTGATTCTTTGGGAGCTCCCATTTACAGAGTTTCCTTTCTGGTGTTTATACATTGTTAGTAATAGTTTGTATTCTGTTTATGCCATGTATTAGGGCTCCTAGCATTGTCTGTGTTTTTTCTTCCATAATCTTTAACTTTTTTGATTTTATATTTACGACTTTGATCCATGTTGAGTTAGTTTCTGTGCATGGTGTGAGGTATGGGTCTTTCAGTTTTTTACAGATGGCTGTCCTGTTAGGCCAGAACCCTTTGTTAAAGAGACAGTCTTTTCCCCATTTCAGAGAATTTGGGCATTTGTCAAATATCAGCTGCTTATAGGTGGATGAATTTATGTCTAGATTCTCAATTCTGTTACACTGGTCTATGTATCTGTTGTTGTACCAGGACAAGGCTGTTTTGACTACCTTGGCAGTATAGTAGATTCTAAAATCAGGTAATCTGAGGCCTCCCGTTTTCTTCTTCTTGTGTAATGCTTTACTTATTCTGGGCCTCTTTCTTGTCCATATGAAGTTGGTGATTTGTTTCTCCATCTCATTAAAAAATGCTGTCAGAATTTGGATCGGAATTGCCTTGTATCTGTAGATCGCTTTGGGAAGAATCAATATTTTCTCAATGTTGAGTCTTCCTATCCACAAGCAAGGTATGTTCTTCCACGTACCTAGGACTCTTTTGGTTTCTTGCAGTAGTGTTATGTAGTTTTCTTTATATAGGTCCTTTACATCTCTGGTTAGATTTATTCCTAAGTATTTTATCTTCTTGGGGGCGAATGTAAATTGTATTCGTGATTTCCTCTTTGAAATTCTCTTTCTTAGTGTGGAGGAATCCAACTGATTTTTGTATGTTTATCTTGTATCATGATACTTTGCTGAAATCTTCTATTAGTTCCAGTAGGTTTCTTGTGGATTCTTTGGGGTTTTCTGTGTGTAAGATCATATCATCTGCAAATAGAGACACTTTTACTTCTTCATTACCAATTTGGATGACTTTTATTTTTTTTCTAGCCTAATTGTCCGGGTAGGACCTCCAGCGCAATGTTGAATTAAGAGTGGTGATTAAGGGCTTCCTTGTCTGCTTACCGTTATCAAGGGGAGTGCTTTCAGACTCTCTCCATTTAGGATGATGTTGACTGTTGGCTTTGTATAAATGCCCTTAATAATATTGTGAAATTTCTCTTCAATTCCTATTTTGCTGAGAGTTTGTATCATGAATGGATGTTGGACTTTGTCAAATGCCTTTTTCTGCATCCTTTGATAAGTTCGTGTGGTTCCTGTCTTTTGTTTTATTTTTATTTTTTTATTGTACTTCAGGTGAAGGTTTACAGAACAAATGGTTTCTCATGAAACAGTAGTACACATATTGTTTTAAGAAGTTGGTTAACAACCCCACGACATGTCAACCCTCTAACTTCTCAACCTTTTTTTTTGGTGAAAATACACACAGCCAAAAATATATAATTTCAAAAATTTTTACTTGCGCAGTTCAGTGACACTGACTACGCTCTTCCAATTCTCCTGTTATTCTCACTTAAGATGAAGCCTTACAGAACAAAATAGTTTCTCATTTAACAGTTACTACAAATGTTGCCCTATGACAATGGTTAACAATCTCACAACACATCAACAATATCCTTACTCAGACTTGGGTTCCCTATCACCAGCTTCCTTGTCCCCTTCTGCCTTCTGGCCTTTGTCACTGGACTACTGTACCTCGTTAGTCTCATTTGGTTTTACGGGGCTGTCCACTCCCAGGCTGAACGGTGAACCACGGAGATAACTTAACCACTGAGCTAAAAGGGTGTCTGGGGGCCATCCTCTCGAGGTTTCTCCAGTCTCCATTAGGCCAGTAAATCTGGGCTTTTTTTGTGAGTTAGAATTATTCTCTACATCCTTCTCCATCTCTGTCCAGAACCCTCTGTTGTGATCCTGGTCAGAGCAGTCAGTGGTGGTAGCCAGACACCATCTAGCTGTACTGGACTCAGTCCGGTGGGGGCCTTGGTAGCTGTGGACAATTAGTCCCTGGGACTAATCTTTTCCTTGTATCCTGTTCTCTTCATTCTCCCTTGCTCCTGAAGGGATGACACCAGTGGAGTATCTTAGATGGCCACTCATAGGCTGTTAAGACCCCAGACACTACTCACCAAGGTAGAATGTAGAGCATTGTCTTTATAAGCTGTGTCATACCAATTGAGCTAGATGTTTCCTGAGACCATGGTCTCCACAGCCCTCCGCCCAGCAATTCAGTCCGTCAGGGAGTTTGGATGTGTCTAGTGGGCTTCCATGACTTTCCTTGTACAAGTTGTGTTAGTTTCCCCTGTATTGTGTACTGTCTCACCCTTCACCCAAGATACCACTTATCTATTGCCTATTTAGTATTTCCCTCCCACCTCTCCCATCCCTGGTAACCAACAAAGATTGTTACGTTTTGTGTGTGAACTTTTTCATGGGTTTTTACAGTAGAGGTCTCATACAATATTTGTCCTTTTGTGATTGACTTATTACACTCAGCATAATGTCCTCCAGTTTCATCCACGTTATGAGATGCTTCACAGATTCATTGTTGTTCTTTCTCTTTGCATAGTACTCCATTGTGTGTATGTACCACAGTTTGTTTATCCATTCATCTGTTGATGGGCATCTAGGTTGTTTCCATTGTTTTGCTATTTGAACAATGCTGCCATGAACATAGGTGTGCATATGCCTATTCGAGTGATGACACTTATTTCTCTAGGATATATTCCTAGGAGTGGGATTGCTGGATCGAATGGTATGTCTATTTCTAGCTTTCTGAGGCAGCACCATATCATTTTCCAAAATGGTTGTATCATTTTGCATTCCCACCAGCAGTGCATAAGAGTTCCAATCTCCCCACAGAGCCTCCAACATTTGTTATTTCCAGTGTTTTTGATTCGTGCCGGTAATACTAGGATGAGACGGTATCTCATTGTGGTTTTAATTTGCATTTCTCGAATGGCTAGTGATCGCGAGCATTTCCTCATGTGTCTGTTGGCCATTTGAATGTCTTCTTTAGTGAAGTGTCTGTTCATTTCTTTTGCCCGTTTTTTAATAGGATTATTTGTCTTTTTGTTATAGAGGTGTTGGATTTTCTTGTAGATTATGGAGATTAGACCTTTGTCTGACTTGTACTGTCCAAAAATTTTTTCCCAATCCGTAGGTTCTCTTTTCACTCTTTTGGTGAAGTCTTTTGAAGAGCATAGGTGTTTGATTTTTAGAAGATCCCGGTTATCTAGCTTATCTGTTGGGTTTTGTGCGTTGATGGTTATGGTTTGTATCCTGTTAATGTCATGTATTAAGGCCTAAAATGTTTGTCCTATATTTTTCTTCTATGAACTTTATAGTTTTAGGGTTTATATTCAGGTCTTTGATCCATTTTGAAGTATTTTTTGTATACGGCATGAGGTATGGGTCCTGTTTCATTTTTTTGCAGATGGATATCCAGTTTTGCCAGCACCATTTGTTTAAAAGACTGTCTTTTCCCCATTTGAGGGATGTTGGGCCCTTATCGAAGATCAGGTGACCGCAGGTGGATGGCTTTACATCTGGCTTCTTAATTCTGTTCCGTTGGTCAATGTATCTGTCGTTGTAAAAGTACTAGGCAGTTTTGACTACTGTAGCTGTATAGTAGCTTCTGAAGTCAGGTAGTGTGAGTCCTCCAACTGTATTCTACTTATTCAGTAGTGCTTTACTTATTCGGGGCTTCTTCCCTTTCCATATAAAGTTAATGATTAGTTTTTCCATCTCTTTGAAGAATGTTGTTGGTATTTGGATCGGGATTGCGTTGTATTTGTAAATTGCTTTGGGTAGAATTGTCATTTTCACAATGTTGAGTCTGCCTATGCATGAGCATGGCATGTTCTTCCATTTATGTAGATCCCTTTGGGTTTCATGCAGAAGTGTTTTGTAGTTTTCTTTGTATAGGTCTTTTACATCCCTGGTCAAATTTATTCCTAAGTATTTTATCTTTTTAGGGGCTATTGATATTCGTATTGTATTCGTGATTTCCTTTTCATCGTTCTCCTTACTGGTGTATAGGAATCCAACGATTTTTGAATGTTTATCTTGTATCCTGCTACTCTGCTGAATCTTTCTACCAGTGGATTTCTCGTGGAGTCTTTAGCGTTTTCTATGTATAGTATCATATCATCTGCAAACAGGGACAGTTTAACTTCCTCATTACCAATTTGTATGCCCTTTATTTCTTTCTCTTGCCTTATTGCTCTAGCTAGAACTTCCAGCACAATGTTAAATAGGAGTGGTGATAAAGGGCACCCTTGTCTTGTTCCTGTTCTCAAGGGGAATGTTTTCAGCCTCTCTCCATTAAGAATGATGTTGGCCGTAGTTTTTGCATAGATGCCCTTAATTGTGTTGAGAAAGTTCCCTTCTATACCTATTTTATTGAGAGTTTTTATCAGGAGTGGGTGGTGGACTTTGTCAAATGCCTTTTCTGCGTCAGTTGAGATGATCATGTGATTCTTTTCTTTCTTTTATTTATGTGTTGGATTCCGTTGATTGATTTTCTAGTGTTGAACCATCTTCGCATACCTGGTATTAATCCTACTCGGTTGTGGTGTCTTATTTTTTTGATATGATGCTGAATTCTATTGATTACAGTTTTGTTCGGAGTGTTTGCATCTATATTCATGTGAGATATTGGTCTGTAATTTTGTTTTTTTGTGATGTCTTTCCCTGGTTTTGGTATCAGCATTATGCTGGCTTCATAGAATGCATTTGGAAGTGTAGCTTCCTTTTCTATGCTCTGAAATACCTTGAATAGTACTCGGACAAGCTCTTCTGTAAATGTTTTGTAGAATTCTCCAGTAAAGCCATCTGGGCCAGGGATTTTTTTGGTTTGGAGTTTTTTTATTACCTTTTCAATCTCTTCTCTTGTTATGGGTCTGTTCATCTTTTCAACATCATTTTGTTGTAGTTTGGCTAGGCCGTGTATTTCTAGAAATTTATCCATTTCCTCTAGTTTATCAAATTTGTTGGAGTATAGTTTCTCATATTATTCTGTTATAATCTTTTTTATTTCAGTTGGGTCTGTTGTAATGTCCCCCATTTCATTTCTTATTTGGGTTATTTGTGTCCTCTCCTGTTTTTCTTTTGTCAGTCTGGCCAGTGGTTTGTTGATTTTGTTGATTCTTTCAAAGAACCAACTTTTGGTTTTGTTGATTCTTTCTATGGTTTTTCTGTTCTCTATTTCGTTTATTTCTGCTTTGATCTTTACTGTTTCCTTTCTTCCGGTGGTTGTGGGCTTTTTTTGCTGTTCTCTTTCTATTTGTTTATGTTCTGTAGTTAATGTTTTGATTTCGTCCCTTTTTTCTTTTTTGATATGTGCATCTATTGCTATAAATTGTCCTATGAGGACTGCCTTTGCTGTGTCCAAAAGGTTTTGGTATGTTGTGTTTTCATTCTCATTTGTTTTTAGGAATTGTTTGATTCCATCTCTGATTTCTTCTATTGCCCAGTGATGCGTAAGCAGCGTATTATTCAGTTTCCATGTGATTGATTTTTTTTCCTTCCTCTTTCTATTGTTAATTTCTACCTTGGTGGCATTGTGGTCGGAGAAGATGCTTTGAATTATCTCAATGTTCTGGGTCTTCTTGAGGATTGCTCTGTGGCCTGAGATGTGGTCTATTCTGAAGAACGTTCCATTTGCATTGGAAAAGAATGTGTACTTTGCAGCAGTTGGATGGACTGTTCTATATATGTCTGTGAGGTACAGTTGGATGATTGTGCCCTGTAAGTCTTCTGTATCTTTGCTGAGTTTCTTTTTAGTTGTTCTGTCCTTTACTGAGAGTGGTGTGTTGAAGTCTCCTACTATTATTGTGGAACTGTCAATTTCTCTTTTCAGTGGTGTTAGAGTTTTTTTATGTATTTTGGAGCCCTGTCATTGGGTGCTTAGATGTTTATTATGGTTATGTCTTCATGACGGATTATCCCCTTAATCATTATATAGTGTACTTCTTTGTCTTTTATGGTAGATTTTGTTTTAAAGTCTATTTTATCTGAGATTAGAATTGCCACTCCTGCTCTTTTTTGGTAGTTGTTAGCTTGATATATTTTTTCCAACCTTTGACTTTTAATAAATTCACATCTTTGTTTCTAAGGTGTGTCTCTTGTAGACAGCATATTGATGGATCTTGTTTTCTTATCCATTCTGTCATTCTCCATCTCTTTATTGGTGCATTGAGTCCATTTACATTCAGTGTAATTATTGATAGATGGGAATTTGTTGCTGTCATTTTGTAGTCTTTTTTTTTTTTGTAATGCAGAAGTTTCTTTATTCTTCTTACTCTCTTGTGCTGAGTTACTTTTGTTTGTGGATTTTTTTTTTCCTGTTTTTTTTTTTTGTTTTTTTAGGTTTTGCTTTTGGTGAGACTTTATGTTTTTCCTCTTTTTTTAATGAGTGTATTTGTTAAGTTTATTTGTGGTTACCAAGAATTTTACCCTTATCTTTCTTGGTTTGAAGCAGTCTACCATTACTTGGTATCGCCTTGCTTTCATCTCCATTAGAAGGTTCTATACCTATGCTGTTTATTCCCTCTTTTATTGTTTTGATGTTGTTGTCATTTCCTGATTAACTGCTCTGATTCCCTCTTGTATTTCTTTTGGTTTTGGACAGTCCTCGAGAGTTCATTTCCTAGATCGGTATCTTGCTTTGACAATCCTGCATTCTAGAATCTGCCTGTGAGATGAAGCTGTTTGTCCTCAGATCGAATAACTCCCTTTAATAATTCTTGCAGGTTTGGTTTGACTTTTACATATTCCCTTAATTTCTGCTTATCTGGAAATGACCTAATTTCACCATCATATTTGAATGAGAGTTTTGCAGGATATATTATTCTTGGCTGGAAATTTTTTTCTTTCAAGGTTTTATAGGTGTCATCCCATTGTCTTCTTGCCTGCGTGGTTTCTGCTGAATAATCTGAGCTTAGTCTTATTGTTTCTCCTCTGTATGTGACTTCTTGTTTTTCATGAACTGCTCTCAGGATTCTTTGTTTCTCTTTGGTTTTGGCGAGTGTGAATATGATATGCCTTGGTGATTTTCTTTTGGGGTCTCTCCTATATGGGGTTCATTGAGCTTCTTGGATGGTCAACTTTTCATCTTTCATGATATTGGAGAAGTTTTTTGGTAGCAGTTCTTCATTGATCTTCTCTGTTTTTTCTGCTTTCTCCCCCGTTCTGGAATTCCTTTCACTCGAAAATTTTTGCTTTTGATTGTATCCCACATATCTCTCAGGGTCTCTTCATTTTTCTGTGTTCATTTTTCTGAGTTTTCCTCAAACAGAGTTGTATCCATGTATTTGTCTTCAATTCCACTGATCCTGTCTTCCACCGTTTCAAATCTGCTTCTCAGCCCTTCTATGACACTGTCCATTTCTGAAATCTTGTTGTTTATCTTTTGGATTTCTAATTGTTGTGTTTGTATAATTTCTAGTTGTGAATTTATTTTTGGCATTTTGTTCCTGCATTATTTTCCTGAATTCTTCCAATTTTTTGTCTTTATTTTCCATGAATTTGTCTATTTTTTCCTCATGTTTGTCAGCTTTTTGCCTCAGCTCTTGGAAAATTCTGATTATTAGAGATTTGAATCCCTATCTGGTAGTTCTAGTGCATTTTCTTCCACTGAAGAGTCATCTGGTGTTTTATTTTGGACGCCTACTGGAACCATCCAGTCCTGTTTTTGTAAATGTTTTGATATTGTCTGCTGTCTTTGGGGCATTCAGTAGTTATTTTTCTTGTTTATTGATTGTAGATTTTTTTGTTTCGTCCCCCTTTTTTAAAAAGTTTGACTATGTCTGAGCAGGCAGACTGTGTGTTCTTTGTTGTTTGCTCATCTGTGGGCACAATACTTTTCGCTTCCTTCTACAATTTGCAGGGTCACTCTCTGAGATATGGTACTTCAGGGCAGGTCTAGCTGAAGAAGAGGTACTGGGAAGGGTTGTTTGTGGTACTTACTATGGCCACCCAAGCAGGTCGGTAATCAATGCAGGGCAGGTTCCAGTAGGCTGTGCCTGTGCTGCTTGGTAGTGTGATTTCAAGCGCTCAGTGCAGGTAGGCATGAAGCAGTTGGAGATTATTATGTGTGGATCTAAGATGGATATGGGGAGAGGAGAGGGGAGCAGGGGCCAAAAATATACAAACAAACCAAAAAAGTATGTTAGGGGAGCTTGCCTTTGGAGTGAAGAGATGAGAGACTATGACATGGAGAAAAACAGAAAGGGGAAGAGGAAGAAAAGAAAAGAATGGATAAATAAAAATCAGAAAGATTAAAGAACTGCAAAGTTCCCAGGGATCCCACCGGTGCAGCTATGAGGTCTGGGGAAGTTGCTCTCTGGTGTTGTGGTACAGCCTGGCTAGAAGGTGTAAAGGTATACAATGCCAGGTATTCAGGGAACAGAAAGAGAAGGAAGATATAGAGAGACGAGAAACTGAACAATGAAGAAAGGCAAAAAGGGAAAAAGCAGGAAAAGAAAACAAACAAATTAAAAAAAAAGAACAAGAAAGACCCACCAATAAACAGAAAAAAAAAACCATCAAAAAAAGAAATGCTCTCAGGGATCCCTCTGCACTTCTGTGCAAGCCAAGTGGGAAGTCTCCTTGCCACACAGCACCGCCTGGACAGAAAGGGCTCCCAACTCAAGAAAAGGAAAAGAAAACAAACAATTCAAAACAAACAAACGAACAAAAGCCCTTGGATCCCACCAGCATGGCAGCCCAGACCGGGCAGCAGCTCCACACTCGAACGGAGCTCCACAGTCCTCAGGAAGAAGCAAAGTTGGCGCACGGAGCCAGGTATTTGAGTGAAAGAAGGGGGAGGTGGTGAGAGGTAAGGAAGAAATCAAAAGAAGCCGAAAAAGAAGCAACACTAGCACCCAACAAATGGCACTCAGAGAGCCAGCTAGTGAGGGCTGGTGTTTCTCGGACAAGAGACTGTGTCCGTGGGCAGTAGAAGGGGCTGAGTGTGGGTGAAGAAGGGTAGGGAGTGGGAAAGTGTATATCACAAATTACCAAAGCTCTGAAGCCCCTCAGGAAGAAGCAAAGCTAGCACACATGACTAGGTATTTGAGTGAAAGGAGAGGAAAGTGGTGAGAGGTAAGGAAGAAATCAAAAGAAGAGGAAAAAAGTAACACCAGCAGCCAGCAAATGGCACTCAGTGAGCCGGCCCATTTGGGTGTGTGGAATCCAAGCAGCCGGTGTTTCCCGGTCAAGAGATTGTGGTCGCGGGATGCAGGAAGCCGAGTCGGGGTGAAGAAGGGTGGGGGGTGGGAAGGTGTATATCACAAATTACCAGTTGTTTTATCTCCTGCTGGATGCTCCATGCAGCTGCTGTTTGCTGGTCTCCGATAGGAGTCCAAGATGGCAGATCCTCGCTGCGTTAGCTGGTAGGAGACCTCTACATGAATCTCTCCTTGCTCTCCGTTCTCTGTAAGTTTTCTCACTCAATTTTGTGCTTGGCTGAGTTCTTTATCTCTTCATTTGATGTTTTAGGGTTTCAGGATTGTTGTATTCTGTGTTTGGCTTAGTTTTTTGGATCTTTGCTGTGGAGGGACATCATGGTGCTTCTGCCTAGAGCACCATTTTCCGGAACCCCTGTGTTGTTTTGTTTTTGTTTTTTTTGGTGGTGTCTTTACCTGGTTTTGGTGTCAGGGTTATGCTGGTTTCATATAATGAGTTTGCGAGTATTCCATTCTTTCTATACTATGAAATACCATTAGTAGTAGTGGTGTTAACTTTTCTCTGAAAGTTTGGTGGAAGTGTCCAGTTAGACCATCCGGGCCAGTGCTGTTTTATGTTCAGAGTTTTTAGATTTCCTTTTCATTTTCTTCTTTTGTTACAGGTTTATTTAGTTGTTCTATCTCTGTTTGTGTTAGTTTAGGTAATTTAGATAATTTGTCCATTTCCTCTAGGTTTTCATATTTGTTAGAATACAATTTTCCATACTATTCTGTTACGATACTTTTAATTTCAGTTGTGTCTCTTGTGATATTACACATTTCATTTCTTACTAAGGTTATTTCCTTCTTCTCCTGTTTTTCTTTTGTCACTTTGGCCAACAGTTTATTGATTTGGTTGATCTTTCAAAGAACCAGCTTTTGGTCTTTTTAACTCTTTCAATTGTTTTTCTAGTCTCTATTTCATTTAATTTTGCTCAAATTTTTATTATTTGCTTTCTTCTGGCTACCGAGGGCTTCTTTTGATACTCTCTATTTGTTTGAGTTGTAAGGTTAATGTTTTGATTTTGGCCCTTTCTTCTTTTTGGATGTATGCATTTATTGCTATTAACTGACATCTGAGGACTGCTTTTGCTTATCCCAAAGGTTCTGGTAGGGTGTGTTTTCATTTTCGTTTGATTCTATGAATTTCTTTATTCCATCTTTAATTTCTTCTATAACCCAGTAGTTTTTGATCATGGTGTTGCTCGGTTTCCATGTGTTTGATTTTTTTCTTTGCTTTTTCTTTTACTGATTTCTACTTTTATGGCTTTATGGTCAGAAAAGATGCTTTGTAATATTTCAGTGCTTTGGGATTCTCTTAAGGCTTGCTTTATAGCCTAGTATGTCGTCTATGATGGAGAAGGTTGCACGTGTGTTGGAAAAGAAAGTATAGTTGGCTGCTGTTGGGTGGAGTGTTCAGTATATGTCTCTTAGATCAAGTTGGTTGATTGTGGCATTTATATCTTCCTTGTCTTTATTGAGCTTCTTTCTGGATGTTCTGTCCTTCACTGAAAGTGGTGTGTTGAAGTTTCCTACTATTATTGTGGAGCTGTGTATCTCTCTTCTCAATGCCATTAGAGTTTGTCTTATGTATTTTGGAGCCCTGTTACTGGGTGCTTCCGTGTTTACTATGGTTAAGTTTGCCTGGTTTATTGACTCTTTAATCATTATGTAGTGTCCTTCTTTATCCTTTGTGGTGGATTTTACTTTAAAGTCTATTTTGTCAGAGATTAATATTGCCACTCCTGCTCTTTTTTGAGTGTTGTTTGCTTGATAGATTTTTTCCCATCCTTTGAGTTTTAGTTTGTTTCTCTGTCTTTAAGTCTAAGGCGTGTCTCTTGTATGCAGTATATAGTTGGATCTTTTTTTTATCCATTCTGTCACTCTGTCTCTTTATTGGTGCATTTATTCCATTACATTCCGTGTTATTATTGATAGGTGTGAGTTTAGTGCTGTTATTTTAATGTCTTTTTTTTTTCTGTTGTTGGCAGTTTCTTTGTTTCACTTAATTTTCTGTGCTGAATCTTTTTTCTTTATGTATTTTCTTTTCATCTTTTTCATTGTTGTTTATTTTGTATTTGCTGAGTCTTTATGGTTTTCTTTTCTTTTTTTTTTTATTTTGATGTGTAGGATTGTCCATTTCCTTTCTGGTTACCTTAATTTTTACCCCTATTTTCCTAAGTTTAAACCACTCTTTCATTTCTTTATATCACCTTGAATTCCTCTCCATAGAAAAGATTGATTACTACATTTTTAGTCAGTCTTTTTTGTTTTAATGTTGCCATTTTTTACATATTGACATCTCTGTTTTCCTATTTTCAGTGTTTTAGTTTTGATTTATTTTGTGACTCCCCTATCTTGGTTGATGTCTGGTTTCTCTGTCCTGTGTTCTAGTCTTGGGTTATTATCTGATGTTATTGATTTTCTAACCAGAGGACTCCCTTTAGTATTTCTTGTAATTTCAGTTTGGTTTTTGCAAATTCCCTAAACTTCTATTTATCTGGAAATGCCCTAATTTCTCCATAATATTTGAGAGATTTTTGCTGGATATGTAATTCTTGGCTGGCAATTTGATTCCTTCAAGCTTTATACATGTCATCCTATTGCCTTCTTGCCTGCATGGTTTCTGCTGAATATTCCAAGCTCAGTCTTATTGACTCTCCTTTGTAGATGACTTTTCATGTATCTCTAGCCTCTCTTAAATTTCTCTATCTTTGGTTTTGGCAAGTTTGATTAGAATATGTCTTGGTGGCTTTCTTTTGGGATCCACCTTATGTGGGATTCTTTGAGCATCTTGGATAGATATCTTCTTATCTTTCCTGATATTAGGCAAGTTTTCTGTCAACAAATCTTCAACAATTCTCTCTTATTTTGCGTTATTCCTCCCTGTTCTGGTACTCCAATCACTCGTAGGTTATTCCTCTTGATAAAGTCCCACATAATTCTTAGAATTTCTTCATTTTTTTCATCCTTTTATCTGATTTTTTCTCAAATAAGTTGGTGTCAAGTGGTTTAACTTCATTCTCACTAATTCTGACTTCCATTGCCTCAGTTCTGCTCCTATGACTTTCTATTGAGTTGTCTAATTCTGAAATTTTATTGTTAATCTTCTGGATTTCTGATTACTGTCTCTATATGGATTCTTTCAGGTTGTTGAACTTGTCATTATGCTCTTCTCTAATCTTCTTAAGTTCTTCTATTGCTTTGCTTGTATGTTCATTGACTTGTTCTCTGCATTTTGCCTGATCTTCTTCCTGATCTTTTGAGGAGTTCTGTATATTAATCTTTTGTATTCTACCTCTGGTAAATCCTAGGCGTTCTCTTCCTCTGGAAGATTTCTTGATTTTTTTGTTTTGGGAGCTTGCTGAAGCCACCATGGTGTGCCTATTTATGTGATTTGATATTGACTGTTGTCTCTGAACCATCAATAAGTTATATTTATTTATTTTATGTTTTCTTATTGTGCCCTAGCTTCTTGTTTTGTTTTGTTTTAATATGCCCAGATAGGCTGCTCAAGTGAGCTAGTTTGATTATTGGCACCTTTGACACTCTAATGTTCTGTCACCAGGCTGCTAGATCTGTTACTAGGTATGTGAGCTCAGGAGTCCGCCCATTCCTCCTGTATGGTTTCAGCTCAGGTGTCCAGGTAGATAGTGAGCAATTGTGTGGTGCAGGCTCTCACCTACAGCCCTGGATGGGCAGGGTGATTGCTGTAGGCACAGGTATCTGGCTGCAGTAGGGGGTCATGTGCTGAGCAAGGCTGAGGGCTGATGGCTGCCCTTGAGTGGGAGTAAAGCTTGTCCCTGTTCCCTAGAGTGTGTAGGTGTGTGGGTTTTGCTGCCGGACTATGAGCACCTAATGCTGTTGGCTGTAAGGACTGGGGGGCACCTCTTATTCATGGGCCCCTCTCTCAGGTGGCTAGGTGGAGTGGGTGGAGTCACTGCTCCTCAGACCCCTGATGTGGGTAGGTGAAGACCCTGTTTAATGGGCAGAGCAGGGTCAAGTGTCAAGAACCTGCCACTTCACAGCTGAAACATTTGAAGTTAGAGTTCCAGTATATACCCTGTTGTACTATGGTAATGAGGGCTTACATTGTTGAGACAGGTCCTCACAAGTCTATGCAGGGGTGAAAGGCATTCGAAGTCCGTGGACCCCTTATGCCTTTGCCTAGGCAAAGGAGCTGTGCCTACCCTAAGTTCTCGGCTTAGGGGAGCTGGCAGATTATTTTTTCCTGTTTGTTAGTTTGTTCCATCTCCAAGGCTGGAAAATGGCTCGGCATGTGACAGGTCCTACTTCTGGCCCAGGGTACTTAGCAATAGCTGAAGCTTGCCCAGGACCAATGCAGAGCAGGGAGGGGGCAAGTAAATGGGAGAGAAGTTTCTCCCAAAGAGGATTTTTTTTGATCCGCATGGTAGGTTAGTTGCACGTACCTATCTTTTGCCGATTGAGTGTCGCTTTTCGCTGGTTCTGGAGGCGTTAGTAGACTCTCCGCCTCTCAATCTCTCCTGATGTGGAAAACGCATCCAAAGCACCACTGTTTGCCTCACCAAGCACCCAAGCCATTTCCTGATGGGTCAAGTCTGGCAACTCCTAGCTGCTGCTTAACCGTCTCTACTTCCCCCTGCTGCTCCGTCTGATTTCTCAACTTTGTCTTTGATGTTCAGGGCTTCTATATTGTCATATATAATTGATTCACTTGTTTTTTCTGGTCTTTGTTGTAAGAGGGACCACAACAAGCATCTGACTCCTCCACCATCTTGATCTCACCTCTGAAGTTGAACACTTTTTCATGTGTTGTTGGCCTTTTTAATTTTTTTGCTCATTTTTATTAGGTTGTGTAAAAGTAATTTACATGTTCTAGGTATTAGTCTTTTGATAGTTACATATATGTGGTGCACTTCCCACTCTTGTTCTTTTCACTGTGTGTGTGCTGTGTTTATTGACGAATAGGCAGTTTCAATGTTAATGTATTTGAATTTATCAGTCTTTTCCTTTAAGGTTAATGAATTTTGCATCTTGTTTAAGAAGCCCCTCCCTATCTTGAAGTCATAAAGATATTTTTATATTGCGTTTGAAAAGCTTTATAACTTTGCCTTTCACACTTAGATTTTTGTATATGATGTGACACACTATTCAAATTTTTTTTCGTGTGGCTATCCAATTATTTCAGCACTACTTTTTGAAAAGTCATTAATTTTTCACTGATCTATAAGCTCACATCTGTCTTTATGCAATGTCCATATATTCATGGGCAGTTTCAAGGTCTGTTCTGTTTCACTGGTTTATGTGCTTATCTCTACACAAATACCACACTATCTTAATTACTATAGGTTTAAAATAAATCTTGAAAACTGGTAGAGTGATTCCTCCCACCTTCTTCTCCAATAGTGTCTTGGCTATTGGCCATTTTTTTTTATATTGTGCTTTAGGTGAAATTTTACAGCTGAAGTCAATTTTTCATATTCATGGCCATTTTTACTTCTGTATAAACTTGGAATCAACTTTTCAAGTTTCTTTAAAAATGGGACTTTTTAAAACTGTAATTAAGTTGAGTTTATAGATATATTAAGGAGAACTGGCATTTTTACAGTATTTAGTCTCCTAATCCTTAAACATGAGGTATCTCTTAAATTTTTAGGTCTTCTTTCATGTCTCTATATAAACGATAAAAATTTTCTCCATAGAAGTCTTTCATATATTACATAAGATTTATTCCTAGGTAGATTATTTTTTGTCTTGGACACATTTTAATTCAGTAGTTCTTCAACTTTACATCTCAGACTCCAGTTCCAGGTGCTGCCTGACACAGGGGAAAAGTTTCCCTACAAGGAAATTTGGGGGCAGAAGGAGTTCTTTTCAAAGTTTCAATTAGGGACAGAATTCAAAGTCTAGGTACAATTTTTTTTTTATTTCAACTTTTAAGTATTTGGTGCTTGTATATAAAAGACTATTGATTTTTATATACAGTAATTTGCTGAGTTCATGTATTAATCCTAGTAATTTATCTGTCAAGTATTTTGACTCTCTACATAGACAATTCTATTATTTTTGAAAAATGTCAGTTTTTTTCTTCCTTTTAAATTCTTATATGTTTTATTTCACTGTCTTGTTTTATTGTGCTGTCTAGGACTTCCAGCAAACTGTGGAATAGAAATGCTGGTAGCAAGCACCCTTGTCCTGTATCTTGATATCAAAAGGAAAGTTCTCAAAATTTCGTCATGAAATATAAAATCTTATGGAGGTTTTTGTTTTCATGCTAGAGACTTTGGTTCAGATCAAGGAAGTTTCCTCCTATTTTTCTTCTAAGAGTTTTGTTTGTTTCTTTTGTAGTCATAAATCGATGTTGAATATTACATATAGTTTTAAAAAACTATTGTGATAATTATATAAGTTTTCTTTCTCAATCTGTTAAAGTGGTGAATTACATTATTTGATTTTCTTTTTTTTTCTTTTATTATACTTCAGGTGAAGGCTTACAGAACAAATAGTTTCCTCATGAGACAGTAGTACACATGTTGTTTTATGACATTGATTAACAACCCCACAACATATTAACCCTCTAACTTCTCAACCTTTTTTTTTTTTGGTGAAAATACACATAGCCAAAGGTACACCATTTCAAAAATTTCTACATGCACAGTTCAGTGACATTGACTACGCTCTTCCAATTATGTTGTTATTCTCACTTAAGAAGGTTTACAGAACTAAATAGTTTCTCATTTAACATTTACTACAAATGTTGCCCTATGACAATGGCTAACAATCTCACTACACATCAACAATATCTTTACTCAAACTTGGGTTCCCTATCACCAGCTTCCTTGTCCCCTTCTGCCTTCTGGCCCTTGTCACTGGACTCCTGTACCTCGTTAGTCTCATTTGGTTTTACGGGGCTGTCCACTCCCAGGCTGAACAGTGAACCACGGAGATAACTTAACCACTGAGCTAAAAGGGTGTCTGGGGGCCGTACTCTCGAGGTTTCTCCAGTCTCCTTTAGGCCAGTAAATCTGGTCTTTTTTTGTGAGCTAGAATTATTCTCTACATCCTTCTCCAGCTCTGTCCAGAACCCTATGTTGTGATCCTGGTCAGAGCAGTCAGTGGTGGTAGCCAGACACCATCTAGCTGTACTGGACTCAGTCCGGTGGGGGCCTTGGTAGCTGTGGACAATTAGTCCCTGGGACTAATCTTTTCCTTGTATCCTGTTCTCTTCATTCTCCCTTGCTCCTGAAGGGATGACACCAGTGGAGTATCTTAGATGGCCACTCACAGGCTTTTAAGACCCCAGACACTACTCACCAAGGTAGAATGTAGAGCATTGTCTTTATAAGCTGTGTCATACCAATTGAGCTAGATGTTCCCCGAGACCATGGTCCCCACAGCCCTCCGTCAAGCAAATCAGTCCCTCAGGGAGTTTGGATGTGTCTATGGGACTTCCATGACCTTTCCTTGTACAAGTTGTGCTGGTTTCTTCTGTATTGTGTACTGTCTCACCCTTCACCCAAGATACCACTTATCTATTGCCTATTTAGTATTTCCCCCCCACCCCTCCCATCCCTGGTAACCACAAAGATTGTTACATTTTGTGTGTGAACTTTTTCATGGGTTTTTACAATCGAGGTCTCATACAATATTTGTCCTTTTGTGATTGACTTATTTCTCTCAGCATAATGTCCTCCCGTTTCATCCATGTTATGAGATGCTTCACAGATTCATTGTTGTTCTTTCTCGTTGCATAGTACTCCATTGTGTGTATGTATCACAGTTTGTTTATCCATTCATCTGTTGATGGGCATCTAGGTTGTTTCCATCGTTTTGCTATTGTGAATTATTTGATTTTCTAATGTTAAATTTTGCTTTCCAGGAATAAGCTCAATTTGGTCATGGCATATTATCCTTTTTTATACATACATGGCCATATTCTGCTTTTTAATATTTTGTTTAGGATATTTGTATCTGTGTTCATAAGTTTGATTGCCTTTAATTATCATTTCTCATACTGTTCTTGATTGATTTTTGTATAATTGATAATCGAGTCTCATAAAGCAGAGGGTTAACGAAAAAGAAGATCCTCAACGAGACGGATTGACACAGTGGCTACAACAATGAGCTCAAGCATAACGATTGTGAAAATGGTGCAGGCCCGAGCAGTGTTTTGTTCTGTTGTATATAGGGGCTCTATAAGTCGGGACTGACTCGATGTCACCTAACAAGAACAACAGTCTCATAAAACAAGTTGAGGAGTGGTCCCTTTTTTTTCCCATTCTTTAGACTTTGTGTAAGAATGAAATTATTCATTTATTTACTTTTGAATACTTGGTAGAAATCACCACGTAATCCACCAAATTCTGGAGTTTGTGTGTGTGTGTGTGTGTGTGGAAATTAATGGTTGACAATTTATTCAATTTTATTAGTGGCCATAGGTTGTTGTTGTTAGGTGCCATTGAGTCTGTTACGACTCATATTGACCCCATGCACAACAGAAAGAAACACTGCCCAGTCCTGTGCCATCCTCATAATTTTTGCTATGCTTGAGCCCATAGTTGCAGCCACTGTGTCAATCTATTTCTTTGAGGGTCTTCCTCTTTTTCGCTGACCCTCTACTTCACCAAGCATGATATCTTTCTCCAGGGAATGATCCCTCCTGCTAACATGATCATAGTATGTGAGATGTAGACTTACCATCCTTGCTTCTAAGGAGCATTCTGGTTGTACTTCTTCCAACACAGATTTGTTTGTTCTTTCGGCAGTCCGTGGTATATTCAATAATCTTTGCCAACACCACAATTCAAAGGCATCAATTCTTCTTCGGTCTTCCTTATTCATTGTCCAGCTTTTGCATGCATATGAGGTGATTGAATATAATATGGCTTGGGTGAAGTGCACCTTATTCCTCAAGGTGACATCTTTGCTTTTCAACACTTTAAAGAGGTCTTTTGCAGCTGATTTGCCCAATGCAATGTGTTTTGATTTATTGACTGCTTCTTCCATGGGTGTTGATTGTGGATCCAAGTAAGATGACATCCTTGACAACCTCAATCTTTTCTCCATTTGTCATGATGTTGCTTACTGGTGCAGTTGTGTGGATTTTTGTTTTCTTTATATTGAGGTGTAATCCATACTGAAGGCTGTGGTCACTGATCTTCATCAGTAAGTGCTTCAAGTCCTCTTCACTTTTGTCAAGGAAGGTTGTGTCATCTGCATATCTCAGGTTGTTAATGAGTGTTCCTTCAATCCTGATGCCCCGTTCTTCTTCATATAGTCCAGCTTCTCAGATTATTTGCTCAGAATACAGATTGAATAAGTATGGTGAAAGGATACAACTGTGATGCACACCTTTTCTGACTTTGAACCATGCAGTAGTATCCCTTGCTCTGTTTGAACGACCGCCCATTGATCCATGTACAGATTCCTCATGAACACAGTTAAGTGTTCTGGAATTCCTAGTCTCTGCAATGTTATCGATAATGTGTTATGATCCACACAGTCAAATGCCTTTGCATGGTCAATAAAACACAGGTAAACATCTTTCTGGTATTCTCTGCTTTCGGCTAGGATCCGTCTGACATCAACAATAATATCCCTGGCTCCACATCCTCTTCTAAGTCCGGCTTGAGTTTTGGCAGTTCCCTGTCGATATACTGCTGCAGCCACTTTTGAATGATCTTCAGTAAAATTTTGCTTGCATGGGATATTAAAGATATTGTTTGATAATTTCCACATTCAGTTGGATCACTTTTCTTGAGAATAGGCATAAATGTGGATATCTTCCAGTCGGTTGGCCAGGTAGCTGTCTTCCAAATTTCTTGGCATAGACCAGTGAGATCTTCCAGTGCTGCATCCATTTGTTGAAACATCTCAGTTGATAGTCCCTCAATTCCCGGAGCCTTGTTTTTCTCCAGTGTAGCTTGGATTTCTTCCTTCAGCACCATCAGTTCCTGATCATATGTCACCTCCTGAAATGGTTGAAGGTCGACTGATTGTTTTTGGTATAGTGACTCTGTGTATTCCTTCCATCTTCTTTTGATGCTTCCTGCATAGTTTTAATATTTTCCCCGTAGAAACCTTCAGTATTGCAACTCAAGGGTTGAATTTTTTCTTCAGTTCTTTCAGCTTCAGAAACGCTGAGCATGTTCTTCCCTTTTGGTTTTCTATCTCCAGGTCTTTGCATACATCATCATAATACTTTACTTTGTCTTCTCGAGCCACCCTTTGAAATCTTCTGTTCAGCTCTTTTACGTCATCATATTTTTCCTTTTGCTTTAGTTACTCAACTTTCAAGAGCAAGTTTCAGTCTCTTCTGACATTGATTTAGGATTTTTTTTCCTCTCCTGTCTTTTTAATGCCTCTTGCTTTATTCATGTATGATGTCCTTGATGTCATTCCACAACTTGTCTGGTCTTCAGTTATTAGTGTTCAACTTGTCAAATCTATTCTTGAGATGGTCTCTAAATTCAGGTGGGATATACTCAAGGTTGTACTTTGGCTCTCCTGGACTTGTTCTAATTTTCTTCAGTTTCAACTTCAGCTTGCATATGAGTAATTGATGGTCTGATCCGCAGTCAGACCCTGGCCTTGTTTTGACTGATGCTATTGAGCTTTTCCATGGTCTCTTTCCACAGATGTAGTCTATTTGATTCCTGTGTATTCCATCTGGCGGGGCTATGTGTATAATCACTGTTTATGTTGGTGAAAAAAGGTATTTGCATTGAAGAAGTTGATTTTGCAAAATTCAATCGTGCGATCTCCAGCATCGTTTCAGTCACCAAAACCGTATTTTCCAACTACCGATCCTTCTTTGTTTCCAACTTTTGCATTCCAATCACTAATAATTATCAGTGCATCCTGATAGCATGTTCGTTCAATTTCAGACTTCAAAAGTTGGTAAAAATCGTCAGTTTCTTCAACTTTGGCCTTAGGGGTTGGTGAGCAATTTTGCATAATAGTCATATTAACCGGTCTTTCTTGTAGGCGTATGGATATTATCCTATCGCTGACAGTGTTGTACTTCAGGATAGATCTTGAAATGTATTTTTTTTTTTTTGACAGTGAATGTAACGCCATTCTTCTTCAAGTTGTCATTTCTGGCATAGTAGACTATATGACTGTCCGGTTCAAAATGACCAATAGCAGTCCATTTCAGCTCACTAATGCCTGGGATATTGATGTTTATGCATACCATTTCATTTTTGATGATTTCCAAGCGGCCATAGGAGTATTCCAATTTTGTATTTCGTTTTAAGTCAATTTTGAAAGTTATATCTTTGGGGGGAATTTGTCTATTGCTTCTACATCTTCGTATTTATTGGCATAAGGTCGTTCATTATATACACTTATCTTTAGAATATCAATAACATAGTGAAAATTTTTGTTTACTCCTGATATTGGTGTCATGGATTGAATTATGTCCCCCCAAAATGTCTGTCAGCTTGGCTAGGTCATGATTCCCAGTACTGTATGATTTTCTACCATTTTGTCATCTGATGTGATTTCCCTATATGTTGCAAATCCTATCACTATGATGTAATTAGATGGATTAGAAGCAGTTATATTGATAAGATTACAAGATTAGATAGTGTCTTAAGCCAATCTATTTTGAGATATAAAAGAGAGAAGAGAGACAGGGGAACCTCATAACCCCCAAAAAGCAGCACCAGGAGCAGAGCTCGTTCTGTCTACGTTGGGTTCCTGCGCAGAGAATCTCGTAGTCCAAATTGATGACAAGAACCTTCCTCCAGAATTGACAGAGAAAGCCTTCGCCAGGAGATGATGCCCTGAATTTGGACTTGTAGCCTACTAGACTGTGAGAGATTAAATTTCTCTTTGCTAAAGCTATCCACTTGTGGTATGTCTGTCACAGCAGCACTAGATAACTAAGACAATTGGTTATCTGTTTCTCTTTCTCTCTCTCTAAGTATTGACAGAGAGCATGCCCTATACAATTTCAGTCTTTTGAAATTTGTGCACATAATATGATTTCTCTCCCAAGTTATTGCTGCAACTATTTTACCAAATTCTTTTCCACTTAATGGGATAAATCACCATCTTCCCAAGCTACATTATCAGTTTTCTCACCATCCAATACCATACCATTAAGCCAAAGAAATATTTTATATTTTTATTATGGCAGCACCCCATTTCAATATATCAATTTTTGCATTAGCCAGATCAAGCTTCGATGCCCAGTTCTGGTCCATGTTTTTGTGTGCGTAAATGTTTTATGTGTGCAAGATAAAAGTGTGTATTCTTAAATTGCTGGATTTAGTGTTTGTTGGAAAGAGTTTGTCAAGTTTATTAATCATCTTATGAAGATGTTTATGTTTACTGATTTAGTTCTGCTTATTTTATGCATTACTGAGAAAGATGTGTTAAGAATTCTCATCGTGATTATGGATTTGTTTATTTCTTGTGTTCTTATCAATGTTTTCTTTATATATTTTAAGGGTACACTATTAGATGCATATAAACGTTAAAAAATATTATCCTGGTGAATTGAAAGTTTATCACCATGAAGTGACTTGCCTCATCTACAGTGATGCTCTTTATACCAAATTCTACCTTGTCTAACATTAAGATAACTACTCCACTTGTACAATTAGTTTTTTCATGGTATAAATTTTTCCATTATTTTACTTCCAAGCTTTCATAGTTTTCTGTTTTATATGATCGATCCTTTTTTAAAGTATGTAGTTGGATTTCCCCTGACAACCTTACAAAGTTCACCTTTGAACTGGAGCATTAATATTATTTACATGTATTGTAACTATTGGTATATTTGGATTTATATTGTATTTGTCCTGACTATTCTTTTAAATTTTTTTCCTTGTCTACTTTTTTTCTCCTTCTTTCAAGTTTCTTAAAGTTGTTTGGACATTATACATTGTACTTCTCTTCTTTTAATGTTTACTTCATAAATTACAACATCCATACTTAAAAAAGTCAAAGTCGAAAGTCAAAAAGTACCTTAAATATCCTCCCAGGCAATACAGTGACTTTAGAGCACTTTAATTCCACTTACCACTTCTCTAATGATGTTATTAATGTCATATATTTTAATTATACCTTTTAAAAATTGAGGCCTACAAAATATTATTATTATTGTTTTATACAGTAAATATATACTTAGATTTGTCCATATATTTACAGCTTTCTTTTTTGTTTATTTTCTTCCATCTAGGATAACTTTCTTTCTGCCTTAAGAACATTCTTTAAAATTTCTGTTTATGTTTGTCTGATTTTATTTTCATTCACCCTCTCTTTAAAAAATATTTCCACTGGGTATAGAATTCTAGGTTGCATTTTCCCTGCCCCCCCCCCCCGAACAAAGAAAATATTATTTCATTGACTGTTGCTTCCATTGAGAAGCCAGATATCAGTCTACCTGCCACTCCTTTGAAGATAGTGTCTCTTTTCTTAGGCTGTCATTAAGGCTTTATCTTTCTCTTTGTTGTTTGGATATTTAATTATGTCTATATGTATGGATTTATATTATTTATCTGTTTTGAGATTAATTAAGTTTCTTGACTCTTTGGTGTCTCTTACCATTGCTGGAAAATTTATAACCCATACCTCTTTAAATAATACTTCTATCCCATGCTTTCTCTTTCTTGGACTCTAATTAATCACCAGTTAGACCTTCTCACTCAGCTTACCATGTCTCTTATCAGACTTCAGTATTTTAAATCTTTTTATCTCTTCAAGATGCATTATGGCTCATTTCTTCTGATATATGTCCCAGTTCACAAATTCTGTCTTCATTTATGTCCAATTTCATGTTAAGATGAACAGTTATTTGTTTAAAAAAAATTTTACTGTATTTTTTTAGTTTCATAATTACTATCAAATCTGCCACTGTTTGTACTTTACTATTGTTTCCAAAATGTTTAATGTTTCTTTTATTTCTTTGAAGCTAGCAATCATAGATGCTTTAAAGCATATGTGATAATTCTGTAATATGAAGTCTTTCTAGATATTTTATTTGTTCCATTGATTTTGCACTCATAACACCTGGTTTCTACATGTGCTTGCTTATTTTTGACTCTGTGCTTCTCACTGTCCTTGAAAAATTAGCTGTGGGAATAATTTGAGGCCTATAATAAAGGTGACATCATTGAGAAAGAATTTACGTCTGCTTCAGTGCCTAGGGAAAACTAACAGTCTGTTACCACGTTAATTAAATTCACAACTCGAGGTTTTGGATGATTCAGGTGATGTGTCTTTGGGTTACAAAGCAATATGCTTCTGATTTACTCTTACCCTGAGGAAACACCTTAATGTGACACTTTTTTATTAGACCCCTACCTTGGGAGGTTCCTAGGTTTTTATTTTTGTCTTTCTAGCCCCAGAGTGCAATCAAAACCAAAATTCAAATTGCCAAATGATCTCAGGGCCAAAGTAGCTTCTGTGTTCTTCTTACCTCTCTGGATTCTCACTCTCCCTTCAATTTTTGCCTGATGATTCCTAACTATCTTGTCATTTCTTTGATGCTTCTAAATAGGTTTTCATAACAAATATTTTATGCAGTATTTTAATTTGTTTTCTCATAAACAGTGTTTGTGCGTAACCTATGCTGTCATTATGGAAGTGAAAATCCTTTACTTTTTTCCAAGCTCAGCTAAGCATTTAAAAGGATATTGTTATTTTTTTCCCAGCATTTCTAAGTGTACTATAGTGAGAGAGTTTTCATGCTTATGGCCATATTGCTAGAAATGAAAGTCTCCCATATTTCTCTTTAATGGATATATGCAGAAGGGGTGCTCCAATGAGCTGACACAGACTACGTATGAGCCTCAAGGTCCCTCTTTCCCTTTAATCCTAAAGGTCAGATTAAAAAGAAGCCTGAGTTACCTGTTCCATGCCTCCCTTTCCCTGAGTCCCCTTCCTCTACATTCTTAACTTTCTGGATCTTGTAACTCCAGTTATGAGGTGGGGGCAACAAGTAAGAGTAAACATTTTCCCTAGAACCTTCAGCAGATTTTTCTAAACTACCTATGTAAGCTTTTCCCTGGACTTTACCTTAGCCCAATTTTCCCAGTCCTATCTTACCACCTAAACCACTTAGGAAGGAAGAGATATATTGTACCCGTCTAGTACTATTTATAGGAACCCTGGTGGCATAGTGGTTAAGAACTCGGCTGGTAACCAAAAGGTCAGCAATTCAAATCCACCAGCCTCTCCATGGAAACCCTATGGGGCATTTCTACCCTGTCCTATAGAGTTGTTATGAGTAGGAATTGACTCCATGGCACCTAACAACAACAGTACTATTTATATTCCCTTTATATGATTTGATAAATGCTCTATCCCATTAACTATTTTTATGCTTAATTTCATGTTTCTGAGGATTCCATTTTGTCTTAATCATTATCATTACTCTTCTCCCTGGGGAGTGGGTGGGTGGGTAAAGGTGATGATTGTTGAGAGGTTTAAGCTTTTAATTTGCCTAAGGAGAATGTGTAACCAAAATCAGCCCTGCCCTATAGCTTGGAAAATTCACATTAATAGGCTACAGTTGAGATGGTAGTTGAATTCATGGCCCATAGGGCATTTGCAGTATTTCATCAATGGCATGCCCAGTAGGAGTTTGTGGTTCCCACCTAGCAATTATTCCCTTTGTAGCACATTCCGGAATCTGGGATTTACTTTTAGCCACTACTTCAGATATTGTTTTTTTCTTATTTCTAGAAATTCCTTGACCACATGTTTGAGGTGCCTATAATATCATTGTCTTTCTTATCTTAAGGTATGGTATTACTTTTCATAGAGTCAAGGTTTGCAAGGTTATGCTATCATCTAATGTAGGATGTCAGATGAAAAATTCCTTCATTTATAGAACCTGGGCTTTAACAACTGAATAATTTTCATACTTTGACTTTCGTCACTTACAAAATTTGTATATCTGGTACTTAGAAGAAAGTAACTTAATCAAATTTTTATATGATGTAGTATTTTTTCACACTTATGAAAAGTTTCACAAGTCTTGTGGCATTTTATTCACTCCAGCCTTACAACAAAATAGATAAAACACGCTACTCCTGTTCTAGAGCGCTAGTGGCCCAGTGGTTAAGAGCTATGGCTGCTAACCAAAAGGTTTGCAGTTCGAATCCACGAGCTGCTCCTTGGGAACTCTATGGGGCAGTTTTACTCTGTTCTATAGGATTACTATGAGTTAGAACCGACTTGACGGCAACAGGTTTGAGGTTTTTCTTGGACTTCCCCTTCTGGTTGTACTGATGTCAGGTAAACTTTTTAAAGGCCTTTATTTCTTATTAAAGGTTTAATTCTTTCTGCAAATTTTGCATTTGTCATAGAGACTGAGAGTGTACCACTTTAGATAGTTGCTTAAGAGTTCAATAACTTAACAACAACAAGAAGACAAACTCTTTGCTGTCAAGTAGATTCCGACTCATAGCCACCCTATAGGACAGGGTAGAACTGCCCCATAGGGTTTCCAAGGAGAGCCTGGTGGATTCAAGCTGCTAACCTTTTGGTTAGCAGCTGAGCTCTTAACCACTATGCCACCAGGGCTCCAGGACTTCATACTCGTGCCAAAAATTGAGAAGTAGGCAACATTTTTCTTTCCTTTTACCTTTCTCTGTGGCATCCACCCCTCTTCACCTTACATCCCTTTCACAGTCTCAATTCCTACCTGTTTTCTCCTTCTACCCCGTCCAATAAAGGGGCTGATATGCTATTGGTAAGGTACATTTCAGTGTTAAAATTTTACAAAGCATGAGGTAGAAATTAAAAAATGGTTTCTCTTTCTCCTTCTCCAGGGCAAGATGAATAATGATGAAGGAAGGTGTTCATCCTGGCTCCAGTCGGAGGTAAGAAAAGTACAGTGATGAACACTGAGTAAGGATCCATTCTCCAGAGGAGCAAGGGACCAGAGGCTCTCTTACCAGCCTTTTAGTGACCTCAGGTAATTATGAGGTCTCCAAACATTCTCAGATTCTGAAGCCTAGAATGGTCTGAATCAGTGCCCTTAGCCTTGATCCATGCCAGTTGAGCGGAAGGCTCCTACCCAAACTGGAGTTCGGTTAGAGATACTCATTTCCCTGAATCATTCCTCAGAATAGGAATTAGGATTCCATTCTTCCACCCAGGTATGGCCTCCGGACACCCAGACACGGCCTCCTGACACCCAGACACATCTGTACCACCATTACCTGGCCACCGTATGAAGGCTGCATCTTCCTGAGCAACCTCCTTACCTTTTCCTACTTGAGCATATAAAAATGAATCTAAATTATTAAATATTTCCTTGCTATTGCCACAAATCCACAGATGATTGGAGACAGTCCTTCATTCATATATCTTTTCATTAAAAAAAATGCTTATTGAGTGCCTGCTATGTGCCAGGCACTATTATGACTCCTTGGAATATAGCTATAAACATGATTCCTTCCATCACGGAGCTTACAGTATAGTGACAGAAAGGAAAAAAAAAAAACAATTAAGAAGTAAACAAATATATACTATAAAGTCATACGGTGATAAGTTGCATGAAGAAAAACTAAGGCTGAGTAAGGTTTTAGTGTTGGAAAGTTTTGCTATCATTTTTAATAGGGTTTTCAGGGCAAGTATAACTTCTGTGGGCCTGAATTTCTATTACCATCAAGGTCCTTTGGAATTCAAAACATAAAGTAGACTTTGGTGAAGGGTAAGACAGTACACAATACTGGGGAAGTCAGCACAACTTGACCAAGTCAAGTTTGTGGAAACATCATAGACAAATCAAAACTCTCTGAGGGACCAAATTACTGGCTTGAGGGCTGGAGACCATGGTCTTGGGGGACATCTAGCTCAATTGACATAACATAGTTTGTAAAGAAAATGTGCTACATCCTACTTTGATGAGTTGCGTCTGTGGTCTTAAAAGCTTGTGAGCGGCCATCTAAGATACTCCACAGGTCCCACCCCATCTGGAGAAAGGGAGAATGAAGAAAACCAAAGATACAAGGGAAAGATTAGTCCAGAGGACTAATGGACCATAACTACCACAGCCTCCACCAGACTGAGTCCAGCACAACTAGATGGTGCCTGGCTACCACCACTGACTACTCTGACAGGGATCAAAATAGAGGGTCCCAGACAGAGCTGGAGAAAAATGTAGAACAAAATTCTAACTCACAAAAAAAGACCAAACTTTCTGGTCTGACAGAGACTGGAGAAATCTTGAGAGTATAGCCCCCAGTCACACCTTTAACTCAGTACTGAAGTCACTCTTGAAGTTCACCTTTCATCAAAAATTTAGACAGTCCCATAAAACAAAATGAGACTAAATGGGCACACCATCAGAGGTAAGGACAAGAAGGCAGGAGGGGACAGGAAAGCTGGTAAAGGGGAATCCAAAGTCAAGAAGGGGAGAGTGTTGACATGTCATGGGATTGGCAACCAATGTCACAAAACAATATATGCGTTAATTGTTTAATGAGAAACTAGTTTGTTTGGTAAACAGTAATCTAAAGTACAATAATAGTTTAAAAAAAGACATAAAGTAGCTCATTCCCATAGGAAATAGGGAGTAGGGAGCAAGGGGTTCTGTTGGTAGAAGGCATGCATGGATGAGAATATAGGAAAATATCCAGTTGGCCATTGAGTTGGAGCTGAGGAGGAATAAGGCCATAGAGGACTTTCTGGGTATCATGTTTGCTAGGTATCAATTCTTTAAAAATTAATTATATAAGTTTTAAACATACGCAAAAGTAGAGAATGGGATGAAATCCTCATATACTTAGCACTCAGATTCAACAATTGTCAATATTTAGCCAAACTTGCATTACTAAACCTTTTTCTTTCTTACTGAAATATTTCACAGCAAAGCCCAAACATCACATCTTTTCACTTCTACATATTTTGGTATACATATCTATAAGAATGGACATTTTCTTAATAATCACAATGTTAATATCATACCTAACAAAATGAAAATGATTCCTTGGTGCCATCTCTTACCAAGTCCATAATCAAAATCCCCCAATAGGACCTTTTTCAAAGAGAATGTGAATATCACGTGGACAATGAAGACAATATAGCAAAGGGCTTATAAGTAGTGGGCTTTGAAGTTAGGCACAACTAAGTTTGAATTCTTGATTTCCCACATACAGAGAGGTTAACCTCTCTGAGACTTGGTGCCTTCTCTGAAAATGGGGGTAATAATCTCTCATAGAATTGTTGTGGTGCTTAAATGAGAAAACATATATCAAGTGTTTATCATAGTATCTGGTATGAGGTTATTATTTTAATAAAATGGAAAGCATTACCATTACTAGGTGTGACGTGAGAATAGGGAAACAGAAGTACATCCTAAATCAGGAAAATGTGGGCTTTGCCTTTTGTAAGAACTGGATAAAAAAAAAAAAATCTAAAACGTCTGACTATATAAAAATCATGTCATTTAGGGCCATTTACATGAACTGTTAACCATTTCTGCTCTATTGCTCTCAGTATAATAGTGATTATTCACAGTCAGTATTCTCATCTGTAAAAAAAGTTAACTCCCTCATTGCTGGATTGTGAAGATTAATAAAATGACACGGGTGAATATGTCCAGTACAGTGTTCTATATTGTGGGAGCACAAGAAATGTAGACTAGACATGAATAGAAGATATGTCTAACTTTGTAAGTTTTATTTGATTATTACACTAAATTATTCATATATGCTGAGTCTTCATAGACCATCTCATGATGCACCCAGATTAAAAACATTAAAGGGTATGTTGCTTAGGAACAGTCTTATTTATTTTAGAGGAGAGTTGGCTGAAGAGTTGTCAAGATTTGAGGTCCTTGGACATGGCATCACTATAATTCTAAGTTATATTAAACAATTGTTTCCCAAAGTTCAGAATATCAATGATGAACTTTGTCCAAGTAGAGATTGTCTTTAAGATCTGAGGATATTGGCTATTATCTCCAGGTGAATTGGTTCAGAACATCCAGAGTAGCCTCACTAAAATAAGCAGTGATTTACAGATAGGTCTAATCCATGAGTCTCCAAAAGAAAGTTCCCTGGACTGTTGCAATCTTAACAGCCACTTTTGGCCAAGGACTGTTTTCAGTTCCATAATATTTTATACGTTGTTTCAGTATTCACCTTTTTTTTTTTTTAAACACTAAATTCCAAGACTGACCTATTTGATGCAGCTTTTGCCTTGCAGCTTAGGTTTAAAACTGGAACGACAACATCCTCTGCCATTCCACCTACCTCACATCAACTTCTTTAGAAGATACACCTGCTCACTCTGGCTTCACATTATTTATTGTAAGCACAGGGGTGCTTTTGATTATTTTTTAAAAGAACGTTAGAGGTATAACTTAGGATAAGGTGAATTACTATTACCAAAGAGCTGAGCTACCCAATAGCGATATCCTAAAAGAGTGAATTGGATTCAACATGCTTGTTAAGTAAATCATTCTATTTTAAATAAGTGTATTTGCAAGACACAAATAGAGTGAAATGTTTCCACCCTTGCAAATATGAACTCATTTTTCACTTGTACATCATATTTTAATAGTAACAAAGATAAAGTTAACCAGTGCCTCCCAGTTAACTTCAAATTACTTCTCCATAATATGTCCTCATATCTTCGTATTCCCATACCTTCAGTGTGTCCTGGTATGTGAAACAACTTGCTCTTTGGTGGTGACGGGGAGCCCTGATTTGCAGCATTTGCCAATTTTCATGTTATTACTACTCCTGGCCAGGCTGACTTCAATATACGAATGTGACGTCACTTATTGCAAAGTTGGGATGTCATGATCCAGTAGAAGCAGGCTCCAGAACATAACTGCCATTCTTCACCTATTCTTCTTCCCCTGTCTGCTCACAGAATTACAAACATTTTCCCAGGAATAAAAATACTAGATGTGTTTACTTTTAAATTTATCAAATCTCTTTAGATAAAACTCTTTTAGGAGAGAAGGAAGTAGGGTAGATAGACAGGGATATAAAAAAGACTCTACATTAATACTTAAAATGTAAAGCAATTAAGATGGCAGGTCCATAGAGGCTACCATTCACTTAATGTAGCAGATTCTTCAAGTTTTTTTTTCCCAGTCTTTAGGATCTATGTCTTTATTTATTTATTACACAAACAATTGTTTTATTAATTTCCAATTCAACACTCATTTTTGAGCTCATGCTATATATATGTCAGACATCATACACACACTGCAGATAGACACAAAAGTGAATAGAACTATCTCTGCCCTAAAGATCTTCCCAGTGTAACGGAGGTGAGTAACAGGTGAACAAAACCTACTGTGATGAAGGAAGTGCTAGAATAGGGGATTGACTAAATGCTATGGATGATGAAGTGCATGCCTTTGCCTGGATAGCCAGTAAAGGAGTTGAAATTTACCTTCAGTCTTCTTTTCTTTTTTCTTTTATTGTTGTAATTTAAATGAAGTTTATATTTCAAGTTGGTCTTTCACACAAAAGTCTGCACACACATTGCTATGTGACATCAATTGCTCTAACTATACTGTGACAGCACAGTCCTCCCTTCCCCCCTAATTCCCCATGTCCATTCAACCAGCTCCTAACCCTCTCTGCCTTCCCGTCTCACCTCTGGAAAGAAGCTGCCAGTTTAGTCTCTTGTATCTACTTGAGCTAAGAGGCACAGTCCTCAAGAATATCACTTTATGTCCCACAGTCCAGTCCAATCCTTGTCTGAAGAGTTGGCCTCAGAAATTGTTTTAGCTCTGGGCTAATAGAGAATCTGGGGGCCATGTTTTCCAGGGTTCCTACAGTCTCAGTCAGACGATTAAGTCTGGTCTTTTGACTAGAATTTGAGTTCTGCACCCCACCTTTCTCCTGCTCAATCCGGGACTCTCTGTTCTGTTCCCTGTCAGGGAGGTCATTGGTGGTAGCCAGGCACCATCTAGTTCTTCTGGTCTCAGGCTGATGAAGTCTCTGGTTTATGTGGCCCTTTCTGTCTCTTGGGCTAATACTTTCCTTGTACCTTTGGTGTTCTTCATTCTCCTTTACTCGAGGTGGTTGGGACCAACTGATGCATCTTAGATGGCCGCTTGCAAGCTTTTAAGACCCCAGATGCCACTCACCAAAGTAGGATGCAGAACATTTTCTTAATAAGCTTTGTTATGCCAATTGAAGTAGATGTCCCCTGAAAGCATGGTCCCCAGACCCCGCATCCCTGCTACTCTGTCTCTCAAAGTATTTGACTGTATTCAGGAAGCTTCTTAGCTTTGGTTTAGTCCAGTTGTGCTGGCTTCCCCGGTAGTGTGTGCTGTCCTTCCCTTCACCTGTGATAATTCTTATCTACTATCCAGTTAGTAAATAACCCTCACCCTCCCTCCCCACCCTGGTAACCATCAAAGAACGTTTTCTTCTGAGATTCTTCAAGTTTTAAAGATGTAAATAGCTGTGCTTTTGAAATTGCTAGACAAGATCTTAACTTTAAAGCCTTGGCTATTAAGGAAAAGCAACAACTATGCATAACTGCAGGCTAGATTGCTAATTAAATATGTTAACTGTTAATCAAATGACTCTTGTAATTCTACTTGCTGAATAATAATTAGAAATATACACTTCTAACACGGTGTAGATTTAGATTTTGAGAACCCATAGACAGCTCTCATGTATCACAACAACTAGGAAAATAGGTTATATTACAGCACAACTCAAACCAGTTCACCATTGTTCCTTTTCTATGCATTGTGTCACTGAAGAAATATGGAATGATAAAATCAGTCTCAATCACAGTGATCAAAAAATGGATGTGAATGTAGACAGTGCAATATGGATCAATACTCTGAAACAGACTGAGAATTTTTATTGAAGGAAAAATAAAAGTTAAAATAAATTTTTATTAGGCAAGTGTATAAAGTAATGATACAGCATTTTCACACAGCCTGTGTAATGCAAACCAGTTGTATAAGTGTATAAATTTCAGAAAAGGAATCATGAAAAATTTCATTACCAAATAATTTTTCTGTGAGTTATTTAGAAAATTTACTCTAATGGAAATAATGATACTCATTTAGAAGGAGGTTATCTTATAAACTCTTGTATTCAGAACCCTTCTTATTTTCCTTTGAGTTTTACGGTTGGAATATGACTGCCATAAAGTAGTACTTTTCCTACCATGCACACTTCATTGCAGCCGTATGTTCCCAGTTAATTACTCCCACCTTCAGGGCCCAAGCTATCTGCACTAGGATTATAAAAGCTCTGAGAACAAAGCAGAAAACACCCTTATTTATCAGGGTTCTCTTTGGCATTAATATCTGTCCTTTTTCCTACACAAGATCTGTACTTTAAGCTTCTAAGACTTCCTTATTTCTTAATTTGCCTTGACTCCTGACCACTCACTTTCTTAATTGTTTTATAATAGTTAGGCCAGCCTGTGTTTATCTTGTTTGGTCTCTGGCTTCTTTCTTCTAAACTTGACCTTTGAGTTTGCCTCTGCCCTACTTTTAGCTTGCCAGCTTAGATTCTAACGTTTTCCCACAAGTTGCCTGCTTTTTAACACTTATTCTCTTTACTTAAGTTCTTGATTTCTTTAACCCAATCAGATACCCCTGAATCCAGAGTCTTTCCTGCTATGACTTTTGCTACATGCCGCACCTTTTATGTGTGTCCTAACTATTAATAATTTGAGACTCATTGTCTGGTTCTGACTGTTAGCGATTTTATGTGTACTCACTTTGGTCTAGCCACAAGGTTTCAGATAATAAGTTACACCTTGACTTGGGGGTAGCCCTCAGATTCTTTAAACCTCCTTGCCAAACCTTGACTCTTCAAACTTTATCCAATATGTAGGATCACAACTGACATGATTGTTAATACCCAAAACCAAATCCGTTGCCGTGGAGTTGATTCTGATTCATAACGACCCTATAGGACAGAGTAAAACTACTCTATAGGGTTTCCAAGGCTATAATATTTACAGAAGGAGATTGACACATCTTTCTCCTATGGAGCAGCTGTTGGGTTTGAACCGCTGACCTTTCAGTTAGCAGCTGAGTGCTTAACCACTGCACCAACAGATTGAATAAGTGTGGTGAAAGGATACAATCATGACACACCCCTTTTCTGATTTTAAACCAGTTCCACAAATGCTCTGTGGTTTATGTACAGATTCTGCATGAGCACAAATAAGTGTTCTAGAATTTTCCTTCTTCACAATGTTATCTATAATTTGTTATGATCCACACAGTCGAATGCTTTTGTGTAGTCAATAAAACACATTTCCAGAGGCGGGGCCAGGATGATGGTGTAGTCAGATGCTTCTTGTTGTCCTTTTATAACAAAGACCTGAAAAAACAAGAGAATAGATTATATATGACAATCTAGGAGCCTGAACTTCAAAGGCAAAGTTGAGGAATTGGACTGAGTGGCAGGGGAGGGAGACATAGTTTGGAAGCAAGAATAAGTCCAAGAATAAGTGGTGCCCCTTAGTCCTTACACTCAACTGCAGTGGGTGCTCATAGTCCAGCTGCAAAACCCACCCACCTACTTGCTCTAGGGAACAGGGACATGCTTTCCTCCCAGACACTCGGGGGCAGCTGTTGGCCCCCTGACTTGCTCAGCGCCTCAACCCCTGCTACAGCTGGATGGCTGTGTAGAACTGTAGGTGAGAATCTGCACCACGAACTTGGTGACCGACTACCTGTACACCTGAGCAGAATCCATATAGTAGGAGTGGGTGGACTCCTGGGCTTACGTACTTAGTGGCAGTTCTGGCCACTTGGTGGCAGGACTTTGGAGCTTTGGGGGGCTGGTGATCAGGCTAGGTCACATGAGTAGCCTATTTAGGCATATCAAAACAAGAAACTAGGATACAGTAAGCAAACATAAAGTAAATAAATAACTTATTGATGGCTCGGAGACAATAGTCAATATCAAATCACATAATGAGGCAGACCATGATGGCTTTAGCAAGCTTCAAAAATAAAGAATCTAGAAATTTTCCGGAGAATTTCTTGGAATCACTGGAGGCAGACTACAGAAGATTAATATACAGAACTCTTCAAGAGATCAGAAAGGAGATCAGGCAAAAAGAAGACCAAGCCAGGGAATGCACAGACAAAGCAATAGAGGAACTTAGAGGATTAGAGAAGAGCATAATGACAAATTTAACAGGCTGCAAGAATCCAGAGAGAGACAGAAATCAGAAATCCAGAAAATTAACAATAAATTTTCAGAATTAAACAACTCAATAGAAAGTCATAGGAGCAGAATTGAGGCAATAGAAGTCAGAATTAGTGAGACTGACACCAACTAATTTGAGGAAAAATCAGATAAAAGGATTAAAAAAATCAAGAAAGCCTAAGAATTATGTGGGACTTATCAAGAGGAATAACACGCACATGATTGGAGTACCAGAATGGAGGGGAATAACAGCAAATACAGAGAGAATCGTTGAATATTTGTTGGCAGAAAAATTCCCTGATATCGTAAAAGATGACAAGATATCTATCTGAGATGTTCATCGAACCCCACATAAGGTAGATCCCAAAAGAAAGTCACCAAGACATATTAAAATCAAACAAGAAAAAACCACAATAAAGAGAGAATTTTAAGAGTGGCTAGGGATAAACTAAAAGTCATTTATAAAGGAGAGTCAATAAGACTAAACTCGGACTACTTAGCAGAAACCATGCAAGCAAGAAAGCAATAGGATGACATATATAAAGTCTTGAAGGAAAAAAAAATTGCCTGCTAAGAATTATATACCCAGCAAAACTGTCTCTCAAATGTGATGGAGAAATTAGGGTATTTCCAGATAAACAGAAGTTTAGGGAATTAGCAAAAACTAAACCAAAATTATAAAAAAATACCAAAGGGATTCCTCCGGTTACAAAATCAATAACATCAGATAACAACCCAAGACTAGAACACAGGACAGAGCAACCAGATATCAACCTCCATAGGGAAGTCATAAAAACCAACCAAAGATAAAACACTGAAAATAGGGAAACAGAAATGTCAATATGTAAAAGATGACAACATTAAAACAAAAAGAGGGACTAAAAAGTGTAGACACAGATTCTTCATAGGGAGAGGAAGTCAAGATGATATAAAGAAATAAAAGAGCCGTTTAAACTTAGAAAAATAAGGGTAAATATTAAGGTAACCCAAAGGAAATGAACAATCCTACACACCAAAATAAAAAACAAGAAAAATATGAAGATTCAGCAAATACAAAATCAACAACAATGAAAAAGATGAAAAGAAAATGCATAAGGAAAATCGACTTAGCACAGAAAATTAAACTGAATAAAGAAACAGTCAATAGCACACAAAAAAAAGACATCAAAATGGTTGCACTAAACTCATACCTATCAATAATTACACTGAATGTAAATGGACTAAATGTACCAATAAAGAGACAAAGAGTGGCAGATTAAATAAAAAAATATGATCCAACTATATGCTGCCTACAAGAGAGACATCCTATACTTAAAGACACAAACAAACTAAAACTCAAAGGATAGAAAAAAGTCTATCAAGCAAACAACACTCAGAAAAGAACAGGAGTTGCAATATTAATCTCTAACAAAATAGACTTTAAAGTAAAATCCACCACAAAGTATAAGGAAGGACACTATATAATGATTAAAGAGTCAATACACCAGGAGGATATAACTATAATAAATATTTATGCACCCAATGACGGGGCATCAAAATACATAAAACAAACTCTAACAGCATTGGTGAAAAGAGAGATAAACAGCTCCACAATAACAGTAGGAGACTTCAACACTCCACTTTCGGTGAAGGACAGAACATCCAGAAAGAAGCTCAACAAAGACACGGAAGATCTAAATGCTACAATCAACCAACTTGATCTCATGGACATATACCAAGCACTCCACCCAACGGCAGCCAAGTATACTTTCTTTTCCAACGCACATGGGACATTCTCCAGAATAGACCACATACTAGGCCTTAAAGGAAAACTTAACAGAATCCACACCATCGAAGTCTTACAATGCATCTTTTCTGACCATAAAGCCATAAAAGTAGAAATCAACAACAGAAAAAGCAAGGAAAAAAATCAAACACATGGAAAGTTGACAATACCTTGCTCGAAAACTACTGGGTTACAGTAGAAATTAAGGATGGGATAAAGAAATTCATAGAATCAAACAAGAATGAAAACACATCCTAGCCAGAACCTTTGGGACACAGCAAAAGGAGTGCTCAGAGGTCAGTTAAGAGCAATAAATGCACACATCCTAAAAGAAAAAAGGGCCAAAATCAAAACATTTATCCTCAAACATGAACAGGTAGAAAGAGAGCAGCAAAAGAAGTGCTCAGGCACCAGAGGAAAGGGAATAATAAGAATTAGAGCAGAATTAAATGAGAAAAACAATTGAAAGTGTTAACAAGACCAAGGGCTGGTTCTTTGAAAAGATTTTTAAAAAATTGATAAACCATTGGGCAAACTGCCAACAGAAAAACAGGAGAGGAAGCAAATAACCCATATAAGAAACGAGACGGGTGATATCACAACAGACCCAACTGAAATTAAAAGAATCATAACAGAATACCATGAAAAATTCTCTTCTAACAAATTTGAAAACCTAGAGGAAATGAATAAATTTCTAGAAACCCACCACCTACCTAAACTACCACAAACAGGTAGAACAACTAAATAAACCCATAACAAAAAAAGAGATTGAAAATGTAATTAAAAACTCCCAACAACAACAACAACAACAACAACAACAAAAAAAACCCTAGCCCTGACAATTTCACTGGAGAATTCTACCAAACTTTCAGAGAAGAGTTAACACCACTACTACTTAAGGTTATTTCAGAGCATAGAAAAGGATGGAATACTCCCAGACTCATTCTATGAAGCAAGCATAATCCTGATACCAAAACCAGGTAAAGACACCACAAAAAATGAACATTACAGACCAATATTCCTCATGAACATTGACAAAAAATTCTCAAGAAAATTCTAGCCAATAGAATTCAACAACATATCAAAAATATAATTCACCATGGTCAAATGGGATTTATACCAGTTATGGGGGGATGGTTCAACATTAAAAAAAAAAAATCAATGTAATCCATCACACAAATAAAACAAAAAACAAGAACCACATGATCTTATCAATTGATGCAGAAAAGGCGTTTGACAAAGTCCAACACCAATTCATGGTTAAAACTTTCAACAAAATAGGAATAGAAGGGAAATTCCTCAACATAATTAAGGGCATTCATACAAAGCCAACAGCCAACATCATCCTCAATGGAGAGACTTTGAAAACATTCCCCTTGAGAAGGCAAACCAGAAAAGTATGCCCTTTATCACCATTCTTATTCAACATTGTGCTGGAGGGCCTAGTCAGAGCAATTAGGCTAGAAAAAGAAATAAAGGGCATCCAAACTGGTAAGGAAGAAGTAAAACTATCTCTATTTGCAGATGATATGATCTTATACACAGAAAACCTCAAAGAATCCACAAGAAAACTAGTGGAACTAATAGAAAATTTCAGCAAAGTATCAGGATACTAGAGAAACATACAAAAATCAGCTGGATTCCTCTACACCAACAAAGAAATCTTTGAAGAGGGAATCACCAAATCAATATCATTTACAATAGCCCCCAAGAAAATAGAATACTTAGGAATAAAACTAACCAGAGACGTAAAAGATCTCTACAATGAAAACCACAAGACACTATTGCAAGAAACCAAAAGACACCTGCATAAGTGGAAAAGTACACCTTGATCGTAGATAGGAAGATTCAACATTGTGAAAATGTCAATTCTACCCAAAGCAATCTATAGCTACAATACAATTCCGATCCAAATTCCAACAGAATTTTTCAATGAGATGGAGAAACAAATTGACAATTTCACCTGGAAAGGGAAGAGGCCCAGGATAAGTAAAGCATTACTCAAGAAGAAGAATAAGGTGCAAGGCCTCACACTACCTGATTTTAGAACCTATTATACTGCCACGGTAGTCAAAAAAGCTTGGTACTGGTACAACAACAGAAACATAGACCAATGGAACAGAATTGAGAGTCCAGATGTAAATTCACCCACCTATGAGCAGCTGATATTTGACAAAGGCCCAAAATCTGTTACTGGGGGAAAAGACAGTCTCTTTAACAAATAGTGCTGGCACAATTCATTATCCATCTGCAAAAAAATGAAACAAGACCCATACCTCACACCATGCACAAAAACTAACTCAAAATGTTCAAAGACCTAAATATAAAATCCAAAACGATTATGGAAGAAAAGTTAGGGACAACACAAGGAGCCCTAATGTATGGCATGGCATAAACAGAATACAAACCATAAATAACAATGTACAAACACCAGAAGAGAAGCTAGATGATTGGGAGCTCTGAAAAAACAAACACTTATGCTCATCAAAAGACTTCACCAAAAGAGTAAAAACACAACTTACAGATTGAGAAAAAAATTTTGGCTACGACAAATCTGATCAGTGTGTAATCTCTAAAATCTACAAGATACTGCAAAACGTCAAGAACAAAAAAAAAAAAAAAAAAACAATTAAAAAATGAGCAAAGATATGAACATGCACTTCTCAAAATAAGACATTCAGGCAACTAACAGACAAGTGAGGAAATGCCCACGATCATTAAGCCATTAGACAAATGCAAATCAAAACTACAATAAGACACCATCTCACCCCAACAAGGCTAGCTATAATCCAAAAAACACAAAATAATAAATGTTGGAGGGTTGTAGAGAGACTGGAAGACTTACACACTGTTGGTTGGAATGTAAAATGGTACAACCACTTTGGAAATTGATTTTGCAGTTCCTTAAAAAGCTAGAAATAGAAGTACCTATGATCCAGCAATCCTGCTCCTTGGAATATATCATAGAGAAATAAGAACTGTCACACGAATAGATATATGCACACCCATGTTCACTGCAGCACTGTTCACAAAAGCAAAAAGATGGAAACAATCTAGGTGTCCATCAACGGACAAATGGATAAACAAATTATGGTATATTCACACAATGGAATACTTGCAATGATAAAGAACAGCGATGAATCTGTGAAACATAACATAGAGGAATGTGGAAGGCATTATGCTGTGTGAATTTAGTCAGTTGAAAAAGGACAAATATTGTATAAGACTACTATTATAAGAACTCAAGAAAAGGTTTAAACAGAGAGGAAGACATTCTTTGATGGTTCCAAGGGTGTGGAGTGAGGGAGAAGTGTGTTCACTGGCTAGATGGTAGACAAGAGTTGTCTTAGGTGAGGGGAAAAGACAGCACACACTACAGGGGAAGTCAGCAATACTGGACTAAACTTATAGGGACAGAGTGGCAGGGGCGGAAGTCCAGGCAACATGATTTCAGGGGACATCTGCATCAACTGGCATAACAAAGTTTTTTGAGGAAGTGTTCTGCATCCCACTTTGGTGGGTGGCGTTTGGGGTCTTGACGGCTGGTGAGTGGCCATCTAGGATGCATTGATTGGTCCCAACCCACCTAGAGTAGAACAGAATGAAGAACACCATAGACACAAGGAATGTATTAGCCCAAGGGACAGAAGGGGCCACATGGACCAGAGACTTCATCAGCCTGGTACCAGATGAGCTGGATGGTGCTGGTCTACCACCAAGGACTGACCTGACAGGGAACATGGCAGAGAGTCCCTGGCGGAGCAGGGGAGAAGTGGAGTGTGGAGCTCAAATTCTAGTAAAAAGAGCAGACATAGTGGTTTGATTGAGACTGGAAGGGCCCCGGAGGGCATGGCCCCCGGAATCTCTGTTGGCCCGCGACTGGGGCCATTATCAAGGCCAACTCCTTGGGCAGGGATTGGACTGGACTGTGGGACAAGAAATGATACTCGTGAGGAGAGTTCTTCTTGGCTTGGGTAGATACATGACACTAAATGGGCAGCATCTGTCCAGAGGCGAGATGAGAAGGCCGAAGAGGGTCAGGAGCTGGTTGAATGGACACGGGAAATCCGGAGTGGAAAGGAGGAGGGTGCCGTCACAGTGTAGGGAGAGCAACAAGGGTCACGTAAAAATGTGTGTATAAATTTTTGTATGAGAGATTGACTGAACTGTGAACTTTCACTTAAAGCACAACAGTAAAAAAAAAAAGAAAAAGAAAAAACAGCATTTTTCCAGATAAGCAATATAACACATTTCCAGATAAACAAATGCTGAAGTAGTTCATTACTACAAGACTTTCAATACAAGAAATTCTGAAAAGAGTCCTTCAGGTTTAAATGAAAGGATACTGGATAACTCAAAGATGCATTTTTTTTTTTTTTAAAAAAAGATCTCCAGTAAAAGTATTTTTATGGCAGATATAAAAGCCAGTTTTATTGTATTTCTTGCTTGTAACTCTAGTCGATATATCCTAAATGATTTAAAATGACAATTACATAAAAATAATTATAAATTTATCTTATGAGGCACACAATGTATAAAAATGTAATTTGTGACAACCATATAAAGGGGGGGATGAAGTTGTATAGTAAGAACAAGGAGATGCCACGTGGCTTAAAATAAGAAAATGTGTGCATCAGTGTAGTATCTTTTCACCATACTTATTCAACCTGTACGCTGAGCAAATAATCCTAGAAGCTGGACTATATGAAGAACTCCGCATCAGAACTGAAGGAAGACTGATTAACAACCTGAGATGTGCAGATATGCAAATGACACAACCTAGCTTGCTGAAAGTGAAGAGGACTTAAAGCATTTACTGATGAAGATCAAAGACTGCAGCCTTCAGTATGGATTACACCTCAACATAAACAAAACAAAAATCCTCACAACTGGACCAGTAAGCAACATCATGATAAATGGAGGAAATATTGAAGTTGTCAAGGATTTCATTTTATTTGGATCCAGAATCAACACCCACGGAAGCAGCACCGAGAAATCAAACAATGTATTGTGTTGAGCAAATCTGCTGCAAAAGACCTCTTTAAAGTGCTAAAAAGCAAAGTTGTCACTTTGAGGACTAAAGTGCGCCTGACCCAAGCCATGTATTTTCAATCGCCTCATAAGCATGGGAAAGCTGAATAATGAATAAGGAAGACTGAAGAAAAAAAGATGCATTTGAATTATGATGTTTGCCAAGAATATTGAATACACCATGAAGAATGAACAAATCTGTCGTGGAAGAAGTATAGCCAGAATGCTCCTTAGAAGCAAGGATGGCAAGACTACATCTCAAGTACTTTGGACATGTTATGAGGAGGGACCAGTCCCTGGAGAAAGACATCATGCTTGGGAAGGTAGAGGGTCAGAGAAAAAGAGGAAGACCGTGGACAAGACTGATTGACACAGTGGCTGCAACAATGGGTTCAAACATAGCAACAATTGAAAGTATGGTGCAGAACCAGGCAGTGTTTTGTTTTGTTGTGCATAGGGTTGCTATGAGTTGTATCCGACTCAACGGCACCTAACAACCACAACAACAACTGAATTGAAGTATGTATCACTTGACCTAGCTTGTTATAAATTAAGGTTGTCAAGTTTAATTTCTATGGTTACCAGAAAGAAAATATCTAAAATATATCCACAAAAGAATACAAGAAAGAAATCAAAATCATTGAGTACAAAAAATCAACTAAATAAAAAGGAAGCCTGTATTGGAGGAAATGGGAGACAGAAAATGGAAAACAACAGGTGTTGGCGAGGATGCAGTGAAATTGGAACTCTCGTGCAGTGCTGGTAGGAAAGTAAAATGGTATAGCTGTTGTAGACAACAGCATGACTGTTCCTCAAAAAGTTAAATATAGCATTACCATATGACCCAGGAATTCCACTCCTAGGTGTATACACAAAATAATTGAAAGCAGGAAGCCAAAGAGATACTTGTATTCCAAAGTTCATTGCAGAATTATTCACAATAGCCAAAAGGTGGAAACAACCCATTTGTCCATCAGTAGATGAACAGATAAACACAATGTAGTATACATACTTTCAATGGAATATTATTTAGCCAGAAAGAGAAATGAAGTTTTTATACTTGCTATGATATAGATGAATCTTGAAAATATCATGCTAAGTGAAATAAACCAGACACAAAGGAACAAAAATTGTATGATCCCGATTATATGAAACATCTACAACAGGCAAATGTATAGAGACCAAACCTAGATTAGTGGTTTTCAGGGACTGGAGATCTAGGGAATGAGGAGTTTTTATTTATCGGATACTGGGTTTCTCTTTGGGGTGATGAAAGAGTTTCAGAAATAACAGTGGCGATGGCTATACAACGTTGTTAATATAATTAATGCCACTGAATAGTACAGTTTAAAACATTTAAAACAGCAAATCTTAAATGGTACATATATTTTGCCACAACAACAACAAAAAAATCTTGTCAAATGACTATAGATTCTTAAGCATGTTTCTTTGCAATTCCTTCCCAAACCCCCCTTTACACATCCTTAATATTGGTTTAGCAAAATTTGATCTTTTGCTTTCTTCTTTATAACTGCTTCTGAGAAAGCATATATTTGGATGCTTGTTCAGATAGATATTACTTGTTTGAGAAAAGGTATTCTAAATGCATCTCCCTTGATCTGACCCAAAGACCACTTGTACCCTCTCCACTCCTCTGATATTTTAGTTCATCTAGGGATAAGTGAGTTTTCAGCTCAAATTATGGATGTCTGGTTGGTATATTTGTGTGGATTAGGGGGTGAAAATTTTGGAGAGGATCATGATTTGAGACATTATCCTATGGCCCACACGTCATAGTGCTAAATAAGTAACTAAGCCATTTGTAGACAACTTCTTTGGATTATTAGCACTCTTACAAATGAATAAATTATTTTGAGGATCATCTCAAATTATTTAGCAAGAGAGTTATTTATCCATGGTCTACCCATTCCACAAGATTCATGGATAGGAAATTTTTATGTGTGTATGTTTCTGGGAAAAGGATCCATGGTTTTGTCAGATTATCACAGGTATTCCCTACCCTTTATTGGTTAAAAACCACTTTAAAATGTAATGAAAGGCAATTTAACCTTGTTAAAGCAGTATACTTCCTTTCCCATAGCAATAGGATTAAAGCTGATTTTAGAAGTCAACCAGTATAAATATAGAGGTCTCCTATATATCTGGTAAAATGCTTTAAACAAATTTCAAAATAGCATTAGAGAAACAAACAAAAAACAATCTAACTATTCCTCCAGAGAAACATTTATAAGTGAACACCTTTTCTGGATGTGTACAAAATGTGGTTTTCTATCAATTTGCCTATTGCATAACTTCTAAATTAGAATAACTGAGACTGTGGTCTCTCACTTTATCCTACATCAATAAAATGACAAGGAGGAAAAAAATTTGGAGTCAGATCAGGAATATTGCTGTTGACATGTCAGAAATAGAGTTCCATTCTGCAAGTTCCTAGGTGATGCTGATGCTGTTGGCCAAGGTAACACATACTGAAAATCATTGCTTGGTTTAGGTAAGAAAAGGAATATTAGCAACACATCACATCTCAAAAACCACAGTGATAACTGGGACCTCATAAAAATTAAATTCTTATGTTCATCAAAAGACTTTATTGACAAGAGTTATCTTAGGTGAGGGGAAAGGACAGCACACACTACAGGGGAAGTCAGCAATACTGGACTAAACTTATAGGGACAGAGTGACAGGGGCAGAAGTCCGGGCAACATGATTTCAGGGGACATCTGCATCAACTGGCATAACAAAGTTTTTTGAGGAAGTGTTCTGCATCCCACTTTGGTGGGTGGCATCTGGGGTCTTGACGGCTGGTGAGTGGCCATCTAGGATGCATCGATTGGTCCCAACCCACCTAGAGTAGAACAGAATGAAGAACACCATAGACACAAGGAATGTATTAGCCCAAGGGACAAAAGGGGCCACATGGACCAGAGACTTCATCAGTGATAAGATGCTCAATCTCTTTAGACATCAGAGAGATGCAAAGCAAAACCATGATGAGGTGCCTCCTCATTCCCAGTAAGATGACTAAGATTGGGAAAAAAAGAAAATAACAAATGTTGGCGAAAATGTGGGGAAATTGTAACCCTTATCCATTCCTGGTGGGAATGAAAAATGATACAGACATTGTGGAAAACAGTGTGGCAGTTCCTCAAAAAAAACTAAGCTACCATATGAGCCAGCAATTCCACTCCTAGGTATATACCCAAGGGACTTAAAAACAGTGCTGAGAACAGATATATGCACACCAGTGTTCACTGTAGCACTATTCACAATAGACAAAAGATGGAAACAATCCAATTGTCCATCAATGGTTGAATGGATAAACAAAATGTGGTGTATACATACAATGGAATACTATTCAGCCGGAAAGGGACATGAAATCCTGATACATGCTACAGCATGGAAGAACCTTGAAAACATTATGCTGAGTGAAATAAGTCAATCACAGAAGGAAAAATATCATATGATCTCACTTATATGAAATGACAAGAATAGGCAAATATATAAAGACCAAAGTTTATTAATGCTTACCGGGGAGAGGAGGAGAAAATGGAGAGGGAAAGTCATTATTTGAGAAGTAGTGAGTTTCTGTTTATGGTGAAGGGAAATTTTGCATTGATTAGGGGAAATGTTTGCACAACTTGATTAATGCACTGAGCTATACAACTGAAAAAGTTGAAGAGGAAAATCTTGTTTCATATATATTTCTACAAAAAAGAAACGCAGCTACTGATACTGCCTATGTACATCCAAACACCTCATGGGATATGAGATTTGTTTTCTTGGTTCATAGATTTAGGGCCATGGTTTCATGGGCCATTCCAATCAACTGGCCTAATATTGATTCTAGTGTTTCTGTCCTACCTCATAGTTTGCTGTGTAGTGTCTCTTGTCTTAAAATGCTGGTGAGTGGCCATCCAAGGTATAACAGTTGGTCTCCATTCACCTGGAGCAGCAAAGGAATAAAGAGAATCAGAAATTGGAGGAGCAACTGGAATATGTGTCCAATTGCCTCCATGAACAACTGCCTCCTTCGCCAGGAGACGGAACTGGATGGTGCTCAGCTACCATTACTGAATGATTTGATCAAACATTCTAGAAAAGAATCCTTATCTAAAGGGGGGAAATGTGGAACAGAACTTCAAATTCCCATGAAATACAGACTTTCTGGAGCGATGGTGGCTAAATGATCCCTCAAAAGTATTGCCCTGAAGAAATCTTTAAACCTTAAACAAAAACTATCCCCTGAAGTCATCTCTAAATCAAACAATGTTTTACCTTAATTAGAAAAGAATATTTACCTTGAGCATTGTGTTCTTTTAAAGAATTATCTATATGACATCCAATTGACAACAGCAACTCAAAAGGTTAGATGAGAAGCTTCGGGGGAAGTGAGTTTGTTTTTGTGGTGAAACAACTCAGAAAAAGATATCAAGAAAAGTGGCACAACCTGAGGGATGTAACCAGTGTCACTGAATTGTATATGTAAAAATTATTGAATTCATTTATGTATGTTTTGCTGTATATAGCTTCACCAAATAAACAAAAATCCACCCAAAAAAAAGGGGACCTCAGAAACCAGTTTCATGATAGAAATATGCTAAGATAACAAGTTTCAGTAATACATTGTCTATAATATGAGGTACCTAAATAAGTAAAATACAAAAATAGAAATTTAATATTCTGAAAGGCTATTTACTCAATCATTAGAGCAGGGGATGGTATGCTAATGATTCAGAGGAGTTTTCTGCTAGGGATTTGTGCCAGAATATATCCATCCTCTTGGTTTTACTTCGACCTGGCCCGCAGTAAAATGAAGAAGTTCTTTCAAATGGAATCTCTTTAACTAATTAACATAATAAGAGTATGGATTACTGTACTTTATTTTCCTCACATCACTTTGAGAAATCATATCATTTATTTGCTTACATATTTATTTTGCTGTCATGGATAACCAAAATTTACTGAGAACCTGTCAATGTAACATTGCATTTTAGTTTTAAAAGTATCTCCTTCATGCTTGACATCTTGAAGCATTTAAAAAGACAACAGTTAATTCTAGTTTTGTCATCAATATTTGGTGCACAACCTTGAATGGAGATGACAACAAGCTACAAAATGTTTAAAAGGTAGACAGCCATAAAGAGACAGAGAAGAACCTCAACAATATACAAACAAAGCGTTGAACCTCTGGTTAATGAAAATAAGCTATTAATGTAGTTTAAGTCTGAGTTATTATGCTTAGGAGTTATCTTCTACCAGTTCATACTGAATTTGTAATATTTTAAATAAACTTTTCCCAACTTGGGTATTGATTCCCCATCCTGTACTTGTGCAACTAATTTTGGTAAATCTAAAAGCAAGACTCGCTGTTTATCCCTGTCAAACATCATCTTGTTGCATTTGTATGTTGAATCTTTTAAGATCTTTGGGATCGTGGCTAATATTTAAATTTTAATTATTCCTCCCAGATTTTATCACCTACAAAATTAGTAAGTATGGCTTTAACTTATATGTTTTGAACAGGAGAAGTACAAGGCATGTTATTAGAGATATCTCTTATCTCTGAATTTGTATTACTCTAACTTGCATCACCCAATATATGCTTTCCTGCACTTATTTATTTAACAAAGTTTCATTGAGTGACTACTAAATTCCAGATACAGTACTAGGGACTGAGAATATAGTAACAGTAAGAGCTACACTGTTTTTACCTCCTTGGACCTTACTTAAATTCTTGTGGGAAAAAGTAAAATAAACAAGCAAGCAAGCAAATAATATGATTTCCCATAGTGATGTGAGGAAAATAAAGCATAGAAAGGGGAGAGAAGAGATGGAGAGTGATTTGTTGTTAGGTGCTGTCCAGTTGGTTCCGACTCACAGCAACCCTGTGTACAACAGAATGAAACACTGTCCAGTCGTACGCCATCCTCACAATCGTTGCTATGTTTGCACTCATTTTTAGCAGCCACATCCTGATATGGACATGAGCTTGAAGGACTTCCTCTTTTTTGCTGACCATCTATTTTACCAAACATGATGTCATTCTCCAGGGATTGGTCCCTCCTGATAACATGTCCAAAGTACTTGAGATGAAGTCTTGCCATCCTCCCTTCTAAGGAGCATTCTGGCTATACTTCTTCCAAGACAGATTTATTCATTCTCCTGGTAGTCCATAGTATATTCGATATTCTTTATCAACACCATAATTCAAAGGTATCATTTTTTATTCAGTCTTATTCATTGTCCAGCTTTCTCATGCATATGAGGCTATTCAAAATACCATGGCTTGGGTCAGGCACAACTTAGTCCTCATGATGACATCTTTGCTTTTTAACACTTTAAAGAGGTCTTTTGCAGCAGATATGCCCAATGCACTATGTCATTTGATTTCTTGACTGCTGCTTCCATGGGCGCTGGTTGTGGATCCAAGTAAAATGAAATGCTTGATAACTTCAATCTTTTCTCCTTTTATCATGATGTTGCTTATTGGTCCAGCTGTGAGGAGTTTTGTTTTCTTTATGTTGAGGTGTAATCCATATTGAAGCCTGTAGTCTTTGACTTCATCAGTAAGTTCTTCAAGTTCTCTTCAGTTTCAGCAAGCAAGGTTGTGTCATCTGCATATTGCAGGTTGTTAATGAGTCTTCCTCCAATCCTTATGCTGCATTCTTCTTCATATAGTCCAGCTTCTAGGATTATTTGCTCAGCATACAGATTGAATAAGTATGGTGAAAGACTACAACCCTGATGCACACCTTTCCTGATTTTAAACCATGCAGTATCTCCTTGAAAGAGTGATTTGAGAGTGCTATTTTAAGAAGATTGGTCCATGAAGGCCCATCTGAGAAAGTAATATTTGAACAGAGATCCTGAGTGATGTGAAGAATCTGTCATTTGGATATCCAGGGGGTGAACTTTCCAAGAAGAAGGCATAACAAGTGGGATTTTTTAAGGCTCTGAAGTGGGAAAAGACTTTACAGAAAGGAAAACAAAAAGCCTCTGTAGCTACAGCATACTCAACCAGGGCAGGAAAAGTGGTGGGAAATAAGCCATAGCAGGGACTTAAGACTTTATGGTTAATGTGATGGGAGGCATGCGGAGGGCTTTATATGATGTGAGTGATATGATCTGACTTATAGTTTATACAGAATATTTTGACTAATATTAAAAGAAAGTATTGGATAAGGACAAGAGCAGAAGATAGGAAACCATATGAGATTCTTTTGCAGTAGTTAAAGCTAGGGGTGATACTGACCTTGACTAGTGTAGTAGTGATGGAGGAGGTAAGAAGCTTTCAGACTTGGGGCATATTTTGAAGGTACAGCCTACAGGATTTACTAAAGGCTTGGATATGGAGTGTGAGGGGAAAAGAGTAATGAGAAACTGGGTGAATTTAATTTAATTGCCCTCTTTAGTACTCTGGTTTCATATATCTCTTTTCTTGTCAATTGGACTATAATCTCTTTAAGGATAGAGACCTTGCCATTTTTTTTCTCTCATATCAATGTCACTTCCAAGTACATGGTAGGTGCTTAGCAAATGTGTTAGTTAATCAGTAGTAGTTCATCTCTGAGTCCTCCATTTTCACCTTTATCATTCCTTCTTTGAAATATCTCTGATTCAATCATTTCTCTTCTTTTCTGCTGGAAACATCTTGATGTAGGCCCAAGTCATCTTTAACCTGGATTATCACTACAACTATATCTCTCATTTCAGCCTATCCCCAATCTGATTAAAACTGCAAATTACTGACTGACAAATCACTTGAAAAATTGCTTTCAGTCATTCATTCGACAAGTACTTATTGATTTAGCTATTTTGTGTCCATCTGGACTCTTCTAGATGCTAGTGATACAGTAATAAACAAAACAGACAAAAACTCTGCCCTCATAGAGCTTACATTTGTAATAACTATGTAAAAAATAGAGAGTATTGTTAAATAATAATAAGTGCTATGAATAAAAGTAAAATAAGGAAAGGGGGTATAGGGAGTGTTGAGATTTCAGTGTTAAATTAGGAATACCTCTTTGAAGAGCTTGCATTTGATCAGAGATTTGAATGAAGTGAAGGAATCAGTCATACAGAGATCACAGGGAGCAACATCCTGATATGGACATGAGCTTGACTTGTTTTCAAAATGGAGAGAAGGCCAGTGTGATTGGAAATTGAGTTAGTGGTAGAGTGGCAGAAGATGAGGTCAGAAAAGTGGTAAAGGCCAAACAAATCATTTAGGGCCTTAAGGCTATGATAAGAAATTTGCATTTTATGCTATATGTGAATGAAAATCATTAGACAGTCTGGAGCTGGACAAGATTTGACTTTTGTTTTAAAAAATTCGCCCAAGCTGTTGTGTAGATTATTGACTGTAGAAGGCTGAGGCTCCCTCCAGGGTCTTTAATAGCTTTTAAGAAGCTCTGGGTCGCTGAGTTGGAATGGACTCAATGTCAGTGGGTTTGTTGGTTGGTGGCTCAATGGTTAAGTGCTGGGCTACTAACTGAAACGGTGGTGGTTTGAACCTACCCAGCTGCTTTTCAGCAATCTGCTCCTATAAAGAATACAGACTACAAAACCCTATGGGGCAGTTCTACTCAGGGGGTCCCTATGAGTCAAAATCGATTCCTCACCACCTAACAACAACAACAGTCAAATCAAAGTTCTATGACTGTTTTCAAAAGCTGTTATAATAAGTCTATCCTACCTTTCACTAGTCCTCAACATGAGCATTCTATTTGTCAGGCTGATTTCATCAGGGACTTTCTCATATAACATATGTTTCTACTTCCCTACTTTTGCCTATTTCTTCCCCTTTAAAACAGTGCCTTCAATCCCCTCCTATCCACCATTCAAGATTCAATTACAATGTATAATGCTTTTTCAACTCTTCCCACCTTACTGATGTCTCCTGTCATCGTTCTACATAGCTCTTGTTTGTCGTTCATGGATGAGCACTTTATCATGTACTTTATTTTATTGTTGTGAATGTTTCATGTGTACTGATGTTTTATCCCCAATAATGTTTAAGTTGTATAATAGCGGAGAACCAATGAATTATACATCGCTCATGGCATCCAGCAAAGTGTCGGAGTGTATCTGGTGAATGTTGACTCATACAACATGTTGCTTGAGGTTTCTTTCTGTAATGGCATAATGATGATCACACAGGTAACTTCTGGCAAAACAGGAATTGAAGTTAGGTGCAAAGAACTTTTTAACTGCTTGCCTCAGTCGCTAGAGTCAGCCAGTCATTTGTAACAGTACCCTCACTCTTACAAATTTCAAAGGCTCAAGAAAAGGTGCCTTCTTGATTTTGATAGCACTGAATATATCTCTGTCAAGTTGAATACCGACCACAAAAGACAGTATTTCTTTGTGCAATCACTTGATCTTGGTAGCGTGCAAGAATTCTGCTGGAAGACCAGGCAGCACCTCTTAAATGGCTGGTATATAGTTACTGTGGTTACAGGGAAAGGAGCCCTGGTGGCAGGGGTTAAGCGCTTGGATGCTAACTAAAAGGTCGGTGGTTCAAAGCCAACAGCCATTCCACAGGAGAAAGATGTGGCAGTCTGCTTCCATAAAGATTACAACCTTGGAAACCATATGAGGCAGTTCTACTCTGTCCTATATAGTCGCTATGAGTCAGAACCAACTGGACGGCAACGGGTTTGGTTTGGTTTGGACTCACAGAGATGCTGAGCATTCAGAGCTACTCTGGGAGGGAGCGCTTCAGAGAGGCCTGGCCATGGATTCAGCTGATCTGTACGGGGAATAGGCAGCCCCACTGCAACCAACCTTCTCTCTCCCCCCTCCCCACTCTTCGGTTCTGGGCAGAGGCCAGGGACTGTCCGGAGCTGATCTCGGGCTCCCATTGGCCGCTGTCTTTTGTGACGTCACGATCATGATGAGAATTGATGATCGGACACGCTGATTTCATTGTCTGAGGCGGCAGGGAGACCAAGGAAAAATCTCGCTGAATCCGCCTGCCCCAGCACTGGCCTGATCTAGGATCTTCTGATCCCTCTCGTGACTGCACCACGCCCGAGGTAAGCACCCCACGTCGGTGGGTGTGAAGTGCAAAGGAGGGAGGGCAAGGCACCCAGCTACTGCTGTGCCCAGTGGGGGGCCCGTAGGTTCAGCTGCTTAAAGAGGCAGCCAACAAATTGGTGTGGCTTCTGGGGAGCCAACTGACTATATATACCATTTGGGCAAAGGCTGGCGGCAGCGTGATGTTAGAAATGAGATGAAGACAGGGAGGCAGTATTGCAAGAGAACAAGGGGCCTTGCTCTCTGAGAAGGCGATGTTTGGGATTCGCTTCTAGCCCCCTGGCAGAAGGAGGTGGAGCCTCTACCTCCAAAGAAAGGAGGGGAATGAATTCTACCACTTCTAGATTTCACTGGACAGTAGATTTCTCACAGCCCTAACCAAACGCAGGGAGGGTGAAGCGCCTGCGCATTAGTACCTTGCGAGAGGTGGGGTTCCAGGCGAGGGGAACGGGCTAGGGTTTGCGCAGGCGCATTTTCACTTTCATCGGAGGGAGTGGGGCTGAGTGCTGTCTAGGCAGAGTGGGAAGGATTGGGGAATTGACCTGGTAATGGTTCAAGCGCCAGTGACAGGGAGGGGTCTGCAAGTTACTTTGAATCTGGCCTTCCCAGCATACACAGCCCCCAAAACGGGCCACATAAATTTGAGAAGGCAAATTCTTAGTCTACAGATACCAAGTTTGGAATAATGGAGAGAAATTTGTGGAATAGAAATTACTGAGATAAAGAACCGTTTTAAAAAAAACCCACTAATTATTCAAAGGAATTCAACTTCAGGGAGCTCTAATTTTAGGTATCATTCAGTTATTTTGAACCTTCAACTCTGGAGACTCAGGGTGAGATCTACTGTGTAGACTCAGTGAGAAATACTCTTTTCTCTTCTTTTTTTCTTCTTGGAACATATGTTATAGTTCGGTACCATTAAGTCCTTCTTCCTTTATGTCTGTGCTAGAAGCACCAAAGTCAAATTTTATTTTGAGGGAAACTGTCCGTCTTCCCTTCATTGGAGGGACTATATTATTCAGCAATTGTCCGGAAAAAACTGCCTGTCTGTTGTCAATGGAGAAAATAGTGGTATTAATTCTGTTCCACTGTCTGATTATAGGAGCCCTGGTGGCGCAGCTAACCAAAGGGTCGGCAGTTGGAACAGGAGCCGCTCCTTGGAAACCTTATGAGGAAGTTCTACTCTGTCCTATAGGGTCGCTATGAGTTGGAATCCACTCGATGGCAATGGGTTTTTTTTTTTTTTTTTTTTGGTCCGATTATAGACACCAGACTATTCACAGAGGAATCTGGATTTTTCTTCATTTCTTATAATTAAGAGATTATCAAGTCCTGGTAAAATTTTCTTTGAAAGCTCTCTCATGTCATCCTTCTCTTATTCTACAACCTAAACTCTCATCACCACCCATCCAGTTACTATAGGAGCCTGCTAACCAGCCTTAACCTATGCCGCATATCCCTGAATTTAGTCTGTAACTTCTAATTTATTCTGCCGCAATGATGGTTTGTTAACGTATCTTTTGTCAACTAATTTTCCTTCGTCAAAACCTTCTTGGATTCCTATTTTCTATTGTTTCAAGATCAATTCCACCTGGATTTCAAAGAGTTTCTTAATCTGGCCTCATTCTACCACAGAAACCTATTTTACTCTATTCTTTGGTGCACAACTCTCTTTAATGTCTCCTGAACAATCTACCTCTAGAACGTTGTTCTTTGCACCACTGCCACCCCCTTCACCTAGAATGCCCTCCCTCTACTTATTCAAATACCTATTTTGGAAGCTCATCTCAAGTTGCACCTCTCCATATGTGCCTTCTAACACTAACTCACCCATTATCGAGTTTCTTTTTTGGAACTTCTACAAGCAGTGCTTGTATTTGTCACTTATAGCCTGATCTATGTTGTCTTCTTATTTGTTCTTTGTGTCAGAAAATTTTAAAACCTCAACTGTATTTTAAATATGTCCTTAATGGTTGCCACCGTGCCATTTTCTTTTTTAACCCCCTGCCCACAGCTCCTGGCTGACTAACTAAAATAGGTATAGCCATATATGTTTTTTTTTTCCCCTAGAAAACTATTTCCTGGGAAATGAACAAGTATTGTTATGGAGATAATTGTATCCATGTGAACAATTATTCATCATTGTCAGGCAAGAAACCCTTTCCAAACCAAAAAACCCTTTGCCATTGAGTTGATTCCGATTCATAGTGACTCTATGGGACAGAGTAAAACTACCCCATAGGGTTTCCAAGTCTGTAATCTTTACCAAAGCAGGCTGCCACATCTTTCTCCCTTGGAGAGAATGGTGGATTCAAACTACCGACCTTTAGGTTAACAGCCAAGCACTTAACCCCTGTGCCGCCAGGACTCCTTAGAGACCCTCTAGTGACTGAAAATACCTGAATATGTCAGAGAAAAGGCATCATCGAGATCTCTTTGTACTGAGTGGCTTCCAAATATATCATATCCTCATGAATAAGGCCAAGGGAACATTATCTCAGAAGTGATACGGTCTGTAATTTTTTTCTGTTTGAAAAATACTAAGGGGATATTCCACTGTTCTGTACTTCTCTTTGATGATATTGCATCATGTATCTTCCTTTTAAAATCTACTAATTACTCACTTTTTTATGGCATTATATTTTGCAATTGCTGTCTTACATTGACGATGACTGACAGTTTCCATTTTTATATCTCTTGCATCAGAGCTAATCATTGTGATGGTTGCCAAAATTGTTATTATATATCCGTTGTCATTTTTCCTACCCCTTGGGCTTCAGATTGCACTGTTCCACAGAGCTCAAGTTCTACTTGAAGGAAAGTGTGATCATGATTTAAAATAGAGACTTTTTACAGATTTCATTTTGGCTGCTCTTTCACTTTGAGGCTCCTTCCCAATGTCATACAAAAGTTTGAAGTTCAGGAATATGGATATAAATCAGTCCAGAAGGGTGTCATAGCCTGTAAATTTGAAAATCACTGCCATAAATTTTTTCAAGTGGACTATGAATATTATTTATAATAATAGAAAATCCTTTCTCTTTGACCTTTTTTCTTATTAGCTGCATCATGTGAATCCCCTCAGATGTTTTAACTTGTAGTCCATCTGCATAGTAAGTAATAAGACTTTCCTAAACATTTATACATTAGGCCAAGACACAAAACTGTTCAAAGTTAGAAAACTGGAGAGATTTGGTGCTTAGGAATACATTTCTCATTTTAGAGAGCTTAAAATAAAATATGAAAAAATATAAGACTTAGGCATGTGTGTTTTAAGGCTTATTTTACAATTCCTATCTGAATAAGAGGAAGGAATTTGATTTTCTCATTTAAGTTGTAGAATTTGAGCTGGAAGGGTCTTTTTATCAATAAGCCAATTCTTTCATTTTACATATAAGGAAGCTGAAGCCCAGAGAATTAAAGTATCTTATCAACATTAATAAATGCTAATACTTATCAGGCACTTAGTGTCAGGCATTGTGCTAAGAATTTTATACATTTTATCGTATTTAAGTCTCACAACATCTCTATCAGAGTACTATTTCCCACTGTACAAATAATAAAACAAAGGCTCAACAAAACAGTTGATTTGCTCAGTGACACACAGCTACTGAATGTCAAAGTCAGGATGCAAACCTAGGTCTATTTTAATCACCAAGAAATGCTTAACCAAGGTCATGTAATGAGTTTTTAGCAGAGCTTTGGCTAGGATCTAATCACTGGATCTCCAGCTCAATGTGTATGTATGTGTATGTGTTTGTGTATCTGTGTGTGTGATATTCTACAGTGTTTACCACGAACACCATACCACTTCTACAAAAGGAGTGATTTCTATACTTGACCAAATAGTGTATACTTATATCTCTTTTTAGGTAATTTTTTGAAAACACACTGTCTTAGTCATGGTTAAAAAAGATGGCATTACATTTTGTATGAAATATATTTAAAAATATTTAATTAATTCTGCTTTTAAAATTGTACTATGCTTCTAGAAGGGGTTATGCCTTTGTTCAGTGTAATCACCAACAGGATAAAAATATTTGAATTGTTGATTTTGATTTTACACTAGAGTCAGTTAAGAGTTAAAATTGAAATTGGTGATGTGTTAATATACTTTCATTGAGTATAGTACATCGAGATATACTGGTTTGGAAGTAATGGGTGATAATTCTAGAGAGAGATAATTCTGCATAAAAAGGAGCCTGGAGAGGTTAGTATATTCAAAATCTGTCACTGATAATGTGGTACCTCTCCAGCTTGCATAAAATTTCAAGGCAATACATTGAAACTTGTCTTCACAAATAGAGAACCATCCTTGTGCCAACTAATAGTAAAATTTCCTCGATTAAACCACAGATCTAGGTACATATACGGCAACTGTATAAATGAGATTGTACCATGTCAATTAAATGCTACACTTTATATCTACCATCTGTAAAGAAATCTATAGCAGCAACTGTCCTACCTTCTTGGTATCCTGTTGTTTTATGAGTAGACTTTGTACAATTAAGTTGATTCTTATAATTTTTAAGCCTGTTATTTGTCAGAGTGGCCGAACTTTAGGTAAATATCTCCTTAGCTTCTCTTCCCTTGGAATTGGGGACAATTCCTTTTAAGCGTCTTCTTTTTTTTAATTGTGGTGAAAATATTCATAAGAAAACATATGCCTTCTCAACAATTTCTATGTGTACAATTCAGTGACATTGATTATATTCTTCAAGTTGTGCACCCCTTCTCAATGTTCTTTTTCAAATTATTCCCAACACCTTTAACATAAACTCTAAGCTAAAACTGCCCCTTTCCTTCTCCATCCCTCCCCTGGTAACCACTAATAATCTTTGGTTTCTATATACTTTATTTTATATAAGTGAGATCATACAGTATTTATCCTTTTGACTTACTTCACACAGCATGATGTTTTGAAGAGTCATCCATATTGTGGCATGCATCAGGACTTCATTTCCCCTTATGACTGAGTAGTATTCCATTGTGTGTATATACCACATTTTATTTATCCATTTGTCTGTTGATGGACATTTTAGTTGTTTCCTCCTTCTGGCTATTGTGAAAAGTGCTGCAATAAACATTGGTGTACAGGCTTCTGTTTGCACTTCTTTTAAGGTTCTTAAAATGACTGTGCAAAAATGTGACTCCTACATCCCCAAAGTAGGTGCTTTACACATGTAGACAATCATTTGTACATGGACCCCAAATATTCCTCTGGATATTAACTAAATTTAAAGCTCTTCCTCTTCTTTAGTTTCTATGAGTTTCTGTTTTTCACTCTTCCACATCTAAATATGAAACTGTTTAAGTAATAATACCTAACATTCATTGAGTATTTACTGTGTGCCAGGTAGTGTAAGAAGGTCTTTATATGCATTGCATCATTGAATTCTCACAGAAACTCTATAAGGTAAATACTATCTTTATCCCTATTTTGTAGATGAGGAAACCAATGTAAAAAAAAAAATTAGGTAGCTTGCCCAATGTCATACAGCTAGGAAGTACAGAGCCAGGACTTGAGAGCAAATATCATTCTAGAGTCTGCGCTCTTATCAACTAGGTTACAGGTTAGAGAGCTCAAGTGAGGCCCTGTATTTATTTAATTAAAAAAAAAAGTGTGTGTGTGTGTGTTTGGATTTTTACCCCTAATTTCTCTTTCTGAGCCTCTTAAGTTTTTCACCCACATTGAGAACAGGCCTGTGGCATTTTCCTTTTTCTCTCAGTGGAGATGGAGAGTTTTTATAGAAAAGCTGAGGTTTAGGGGAAGTGGGATCATTGGGTTGACTTCTAATGGCTTCAATGGTATGACCTATACACTATTCTTTCCAACTGTCAAGTATCAAGCCATGATGAAAATATTTCTTTATTGGGTTTTACAAACAGGTAGATTCTAACATTATATAAGTTTTCTACTACCTAATGTAATGTTTTAATACTTTTTTTTTATTTGGTTAGCTTGGTCTACCTATTGCATGTTTTGTGGATGCAATAGCTCTGCCATTTAGGAAAGTAATTATCAGAGATCCATTCCCTAAATAGCTTTGCCCTTTCATAGACCAAGCTTTTGTTACATTGAAATTGCCTCAACAGAGCAACAATTTGAAGAGACTCAGGATGTTGTAAAATGTAGAATAACAAATATATTCTGATTACTGGAAAGTATTACATTAGGTATTATAATGTTCAGGCTTGACACATCTCCACTATTCTAGGACAACAGTATGTCAACACAAACTTATTTTGAATATGTATACTAGTTATTAAAAATTACCACTCAGATGTACACCGCTGTTCATTGTAGCACTATTCACAATATCCAAAAAGTGTAAATAACTTAAATGTCCATCATCAGATAAATGGATAAACAAAACATGGTATATTCATATGATGAACTATTACTCAGTGGTAAACAGAAATTAATTCCAGATACATGCGAACAACCTGGATGAATCTTGAAAACATACTGAGTGAAATAAGTCAGTTACAAAAGGACACATATTGTATGATCTCACTTATATGAAATAGACAAATATATACAGACCAAAGTTTATTAGTGTTTACTAAGGGTGAGAAGGACATGGAGGGGGGTCATTGCTTAGGGAGCACTGAGTTTCTGTTAATGGTGGTGGAATAATTTGAAAAGTGGTGATGGTTACACAACATGATGAACATAATCAACGTCACTAAATTGTACATGCAAAAATTGTTGAATTGGCAATTTTTTGTTGTATACATATTTACCACAATAAAAAATGAAAAACATTTTAAAAAAATTACCAGTCAGGGATTTTATTTAGAGCCTATAGACTCACTTTTATCACCAATGAATGGTTAAAAGATGCTGAAGGTCAGTTTGGGGTTGTTTTTTTGTTTGATTGTTTTTTTCAACTAGTAATACTTAATGTAGGTAGAGATTTTCTTTTTAACTCAGTATTGGTTGTGATGTGAAGCCAATAACTTTCCTGGTAGAGTTTATCTGTAGCTATTATATCATCCCTACTCAAAGTGTGTTCCATGGAGTGGCAGCCTTGGCATCTGGGAGCTTGTTAAGAATTGCCGAATCTCTGGCCTAACCACAGAACTGTTGAATCAGAACCTGCATGTTAACAAGATCCTCAGATGATTCGTATGCAAATTTAAGTCTGGGAGGCACTGATGTAAAGTAAATCTGACTTCTTATACACCTTAGACATTTAAGAACTGGTGGTCATAGAAAAACACTGAATTTCCTTCCTTTTCTTCATTTTCACATGTGTAAAGAAATATGTAATCAAAGTGTTCTCCACTGTATATTGTCTGGATAATATAGATAAGATTTAACCCATTCCAGAGTCAACATTGTTTTATTGAGAGGACAGTTATGCCTATCCAATGGATAAAAATTTTAAGTATCTGACTAAATCCATTTATTTTGTTGTTACTAATGGCCTTACCAATTTGCAGTTGGCTGCTAACTGAAAGGTTGGCTGTCCAGCCCACCCAGTGGTCCCACAGAAGAAAAGCCCCGGTGATCTGCTTCTGTAAAATTTGCAGCCAAAATAAAACCCTACAGAGCAGTTCTACTCTGTAACACATGGAGTCACCATGAGTTAGGTGCCAACTCAACGGCAGCTAACAACAATAACAAATGGCCTTACCATTGAAGTGGTATTTATTCTAATTTCTTTACTTGGCTTGTCAACAGAACGTTGCAGAATAGTATAGATATATTGGAGGTCATTGTCACCAACACCTTTCAAGGAAAACTATCATTTTCTGTTTGCTTCTGTAACAAATTACCACAAACATAGTGGTTTAAAACAACAAAAATTTATTATCTTACAATTCTGAAGGTCAGAAGTCCAAAATGGGTTTCATTGGGCTAAAAATCAAGTTGTCAGCAGGGATGCCTTCCTTTTTGGAGGTTCTAGGGGAGAATCCATTTTATTGCTTTTTCCAGTTTCTAGAGGCTACCCACATTTTTTGGCTCATTGTCCCCATCCATTCTCAAAGTCAACAATGGCCGGTTAAGTCTTTCTCACATTTCTTCACTCTGACACTAACTCTTCTGCCTCCCTGTTCCACATTTATAGACCCTTGTGATTACGTTGGGTCCACTCAGATAATTTAAAATAATCTCCCTATTTTAAGGTCATTTGATTAGCAACCTTATTTCCTTCTTCAACATTAATTCACCTTTGTTATATAACCTAACATATTCACAGTGTCTGAGCATTAAGATGTGGACATCTTTGGGAGGTCATTATTCTTCTGCCTACTGCTGGGAATTGTTATTTTTTTGGCTGATAAAATAAGTCAGCTTCCAATCTTCTTATTGAAATAATCAGCCAGTAATGCCCTTGTAGCTGATATCTAAGATCATCATCCACAAAGGCATTTATTTATTTAGTAAATTTGTGTTCTACACTATGGTAGGTGCCGAACTAAGTGAAATGGACATTGAAGAGCTTATGACATAAATTAGATATTTATAGTAAATCAAATTCTGAAATACATTACTTCACATCTCTTGCCCTCAGTTTATTCAACTGTGAAATGAGGGGTATAAGCTTCATAATATCTAAGGACAATTTTAGCTTAAAAATTCTATGATGCATCTTCATTTTTAAGCTATTAATTAGATATATAGGAGCCCTGGTGGTGCAGTGGTTTAGTGCTCAGCTGCTAACCTTAAGGTCAGCATTTTAAACCCACCAGATGTGGCAGTCTGCTTCCTTAAAGATTTACAGCTTTGGAAATCCTATGGGGCAGTTCTACTTTGTTCTACAGGGTTGCTATGAGTTGGAATCGACTGGAAGGCAACGGGTTTGGTTTTGGTTTTTTTAGTTAGATCTATACATTAATAAAAAGTACTAAGTGTAGGCAAAGCCCTCAGAATGGTGGTGTCCTTCTTCAGGAACCAGTATCTTAATCATTACCATCCCTGCTGTTTTTAGCCCACTTCCTAACCTTCTACTTTAAAGAGAAGTAATAAAGACATTATTGAGAATCATCTTTGTTCTTTTGGCTCCCTTGACCCTTTTGAAATTGGTTAAAGACTTATGTTCAGAACACAGGACATTAATGGTGCTATGTATACAAGATACACTTAAATAAACTTAAATAAATGGGGAAATTGTCAGGTATCTGTAGTGATACATTTATATATCAGCAGCCTTTGAGAGTAGTGACTTGAAAGGAAAGGATTATTTTTTAAAAATCTCTGTTCTTATTTTTCAGTATTTCAAGATCTTTTGGAGCAATATGTGTTTTCACATCTCACTGGTGAAGCTGTAGTTTCTAAGAAGCCTTGATCATCTTTGAGCATGTGGTTATCAGGTTACCTGAATTTAATGTTAGTGGTAAAATAATAATTACTTAATATGCTCATGATCAGACCTTGGGTTGTATATTCCATAGATTCAGATATAGTCTAATTGCCATCAAGTAATATAATCATGATGAAGGACTCAAAAGCATGTTAGGTGTATAACAATTCTGTACAAGAGTCATTTGATCCATCTCTTTGTTTCCAGGCACAACTACCCTTAACTCTTAGTATATAATATACAAATCTGATTCAGAAAACACTAAAAGAAAGCCTAGTCCAATTGAAAAGTTATGGCTTCAATCTTTTTAAAACAAATTTTAACCACCAGTCAAAAGTCTGGCTGGGAGTGGGGTGGTAGGAGAGGCAGGGTAGGTAAGGATGGAGGTGTGTGGATGATAAGTAAAGGTTAACAGAAACGTAATAAAGACAACCATTCACTAAAGTGAAATCAGAGGCACAACTAGATTATATCAATATAATGAATAATCTATTAACAATCAGTTTTCCAATGTGTGGAAATGGGAAATTTTATAGAAGTTTTCTCAATAGTAAATTAAAATGCAAACTACATTTTAAAGGTATTAATGTAGAATGTAAATGTCAAGACTGTGAAATTTTAGTACTCAATGTGGCAATGCAAAAATTTTTATTGACTGGTAAAAGGTAGAAGTTATTTACTCTAACAATTTTCCTGGGAACTAGAAATGTGGAAATAAACACAATTTAGGCAACACCTATGGTATATATAGCTAAGGGAATGCTATATAGCACTGGTCATTAGTTGGCATATATCCTGTATAGGTATGTGCGATTGTGATTGTATGAAAGCAGAGTTAAATAAAACAGAAAATCAGTTATCCAGTTGAGACCCTGTTTATGCTTCTGTTCAACTGAATATCTGTCTGAAATTTATCTTTCTTATTATAATTATATAATTATTATTATAGTATGAGTTTTGATATTTGGATTTATGATATTTGTAGTTTACAGGTATTTTATTTTAATATGTTGAAACTTGTAATAAACGCAGGTTTCAATAAGGGCTAATAAATTATTATTGTTGATAAATAATCTGAGATCCAGAATATCCACTGTGGTTGTCATGAGTCAGAATCGACTTGACAGCAACTGTTTTTGGTGGTTTTACTGCTTTTTTGATAGCAAACATTAACCTTTTTATTATTTGACATTAGAGCTATAGCTACAGGGGTAAATGTACCTGTTGATATGTTTCTTTTCATATATTTATGTGGAGGATGTGTACAGAGAATTGTATTGCAATTTTCTGTCAGGTCACTATGAATATATATTTTTATGTAGCTGGCAACCATAAATATTAGTTGTGTAGTATGTTAAGTGTTTTTATGAGGTCAGTGTACTGAGAAAGTAGTAAAAGAAATTATTAAAAGTTCCCTCTGTTTCATATTTCCATCTAAGTAATACATGCCAATTAAAGTTCTTAAATAGAAGAAGTGCATAAAATGCTTTTCAGTAATTATAGCCCAGTAAACAGGTAATGAATATCCTTTTACAGTTTTAGAATAGACAAGATGTCTGTTACTAAAACCTTAAGCTTAGAAGATGCTGAAATTTATTTTTCTTGCAATATCTCCAAATTCTGGCAAGTTAATTGTAGAATAAGCTGAATAGAGAGAAATGCTTTTTGTAAAGATGAGGATCATTAAATGTAAATCACAGAATAAAGTGACAGCTTCTGAGAACATATTCACAGTAGCAATTATTTTACACATGTTCAAATTTTATTAGGTTCAAAGTATAAATTCATTATTGTATATTTAATTAAGCTTTTACTAAATAAAAGTTTAACAACTTAGTTTTTGATAGACTTCACTGAGTTTAATATACTGCCTTTTTCTTTTCAATATTTAATCTACATTAAAAAATTCTACAGAGGCATCTTCATATATGAACATCATGCTTATTGTTGTACTTAATTTTTGTATTTTCCAAAATTTTAAAACATCAAACTCTCATCAAATAGAATCACAGCACCAGTCTTCTTTTCGCATGGTAAAATAATAATGTACATTTCATTTATTTGAGATTTACATATAAATGGTATGGGAGTGGATTGATGTATGTTAAAAGAATTATTTCCAATAAAAACAACCAGGTGTTTATAGAATAGTTAACTATATTAACGACAATAGCTTTTGCATAACACATTATAGTTTACCAAGTATTTTAATAAAGATAGATAATTATGTGAAGATGATTTGTTGTTAGGTGCCGTTGAGTCAGTTCCAACTCACAGAGACCTTATGTACAACAGAACAAAACTCTACCTGGTACTCCGCCATTCTCATGATCATTGTTATGCTTGAGCCCATTGTTGCAGCTGCTGTGTTAATCCGTCTCATTGAGGATCTTCCTCTTTTTCGCTGACCCTCTACTTTACCAAGCATGATGTCCTTCTCCCGGGACTGATCCCTCCTAACAACATGCCCAAAGTATGTAAGATGAAGTCTCGCCATCCTTGCTTCTAAGGAGCATTCTGGCTGTGCTTCTTCCAAGACAGATTTGTTCATACTTTTGGCAGTTCATGGTATATTCATATATGTACCATATATGAAACAATGGATTTCAGACATTAGAAAAAAGACAGCACTATACTGTGTTTCCTGAGAGAAGGGAAATAAATAAGGTGACTGCAGCAATATGAGTGCCCCAACCCACTGTCTGGAAAGAGTTTCCATGCCACAGCCTAGGGAGAAGGAATTCAAACAATCGGGCAGTCTTTCTGAGTTGAGGAGACAGAGTTAAGAGAGGCTGCTAGAATTTGAGCAGCAAAGTACTGGAGAGAAGAACGTGCAAAGAGAGGTGAAAATTTAACAGAGAAAGCTCTGGAGAGCTGCAAAGGGCCCCTAGAGTCTTTGGCTGAATACTGATCTGCTTAAGTGTATAAGAAAACTCTTGAGGCCAGAGAAAGAACAGCCAAAAATGATCAACAAAACAATCTTTAGAGTTCCCATGGGTTGGGAATAGTTCATGCTCCCACCAGCTTGACAGGAGAACCTCATAATTTATGAGACATATAGAAAAGCCCTCAGAAGAATATTGCCTGAGTAATAGGGCAAAATAGTCCTAGACTAAAGGCAATTAGTGATATGCCTAACAAAATTTAAATGCAAACATCAAAAGGATCAAGGTAACTTAACTACATCCCAGAAGAAAGCTGCTAAATATTTAAAGAATACAGAAAACTTACAAGAATAAATAAATTTATCAAGCATGCAAAGGAGTAGGAAAAGGCAAGTAAAGAAACAATGAAAAATAACAGAAATTATAGAATTAGCAAAGAAGAATTAAAACAACTATTAAAACTATACTGCATATGCTCAACAAAGTAGAAAAAAGCACATGACGAGGAAAGGAATAGAATTTTTTTTAAAAAGATCCAAATAGAAATTCAAGAGATGAAGTTATGATATATGAGACAGTAAATACACTAAATAGTTTTTAGCAGCAATAAGATCAGATACTGCAGAAGAAAAAATATGATGAACTTGAAGACATAGAAGCAGAAATTATCTAAAATGAAAGCCAAAGAGAAAAAATACAGAAACAAATTAATGTAGCAACAGTTTGCTGTGGAACAATATCAAGCAACCTAACGTACATATTTTTGGAGTCCCAGAAGTGGGGGAAGGAATAAAAAATAAAATTAACACCTGAAAATTTTCCAAATTTGATGAAAACTATAAACCCACATAGCCAAGAAGCTCAACAATCCCAAAATGAAGAAACGTAATGAAAATGACACCAAGGCATTTCTCAATCTAATTATTGAAGTACAGAGAAAAAAGGAATATTTTAAAAACAGCCAGAGTGGGGGAAAAAGACACGTTACATACAGGGGAACAAACATAAAGATGATAGGAGATATTTCAGGGAAAACAATGCAACTCAGAATACAATGGAGCAACATCTAACATACTGAAATAAAAAAAAAAATCTGTTTACCAACAACTCTATATCCAAAGATGAAAACAAAATAAATTCTTTCTCACTGATACGAAAGCTAAAAAACATGCATCACGGGCTGATGTACACTACAAAAGAATGGGAAAAGAATACAAGATTGTAATTTGGACTGCTCAATGAAATGAAGAGCATTGGAAATAATGAGTATGTGGGTAAATTAAAAATAATTTTTTCAATCAATTTAAAAGATAATTCAATCTTTAAATTTTACAAAATAAATTATTGGAGGTTTCATAACATATGTAAAAGTAAAATGTATGACAACAATGGCACAACGCTCAATAGAAGAGAAATAGAAGTATACTATTGTAAGATTATTTTATTATACATGAAACGGTATAATACCACAGAACTTATCATGGTGATAACGTTAAAGATGTATACCATGTCATTAATGCAACCATTATAAAATAAGAAAAGAGTGATGAGCCAACAAATAGAATAAACAAATAATATATAACCATAAAAAATTTAATCCAGAAGAAGGCAAAAAAAAAAAAAAGAGCAAAGAACAGATGGGACAAATACAAAAGCAAGATGGTAGATTTAAACCCAACCATATTTATAATCAGATTAAATTCAAAATGGTCTAAAGACACCAATTAAAAAGCAGACATTTTCATACTGGATTAATTTAAAAAAAAACTGCATCCTGTCTGCAAGTAACCCACTTTAAATACAAAGACACAGGAAGGTAAAAATAAATGAATGAACAAAACATATACCATGAAGACTACTCAAAAAAAAGCTAAACTGTATTAGTATCAGATAAACAATATTTCAAAGAAAGAAATTCTATTAAGAATAAAGAAGGTCAATCATACTGATGAAAGGATAAATTCATTAAGAGAAAATAAAAATCCTAAATATTTATTTACCTAATAGCAAAGTTTCAAAATATATGAAACAAAGACAGATAAAACAGAAAAGAGAAACAGATAAATCCAAAATTATATTCAGAAGTTGTAACACCTTCTCTTAGTAATTGCTAAGACAAGTAGACAGAAAGTCAATAACAGTGTAAGACTTGAACAACACTATCAACCATAAACATTTATAGTCCACTTCATCCAACAACAGCTGAACACACATTCTTCTCAAGTGCACAAGGAGAGCTGACCAAGATAGACCATATTCTGGGCCATAACATAAACTTTATCAAAAGTTTAAGTAAAATCATATGAGGGGTGTTCTCTGACCTCAATGGAATTAAACTAGAAATCAATCACAGAAATATATCTGGGAAATCCTCAAATATTTGTAAACTAAACAACACACTTGTAGTAACTAATGTGTCAAAGAAGAAACCAAAAGGTAAATTAGAATGTGCTTTGAAGTAATTGAAAATAAAAACATAACATATCAAAATATGTGGAATGTAGTTAAATCAGCGTATAGAGGGCAATTTAGAGCATTAAAGATTAATATTAGAAAAGACAAAAGCTTGAAAATCAGTGACCTGAGCTTTACCTTAAGAAATTATAAGTAGAAGAGCAAATTAAGCCCAAAACAAGCAAAAGGAAGAAAATAATAAAGAGAAGAGCAGAAATAAATGAAATAGACAACAAAATCAATAGAAAAATACAATAAAATCAAAAGCTGGATCTTTAATAAAAAGGCAGTACAGCAAAAAAAAAAAAAAAGAGAGAGAGAGAGAGAGAGAGAAAGAAGACCCAAATTATCCATATCAACAATGAGAGAGGGTACATCATTGTATATCAAACAGACATTAAAAAGTATAATTAAAAAAAAATTGCCATTTAATTGATTGTGACTCATAGCGATCCTACAGGACAGAGTAGAACTGCCCCACAGGGTTTCCAAGGAGCAGTTGGTGGATTTGGTTAGCAGCCGAGCTCTTAAAAACTGCACCACTGGCTTGAAGCACTTACTGATGAAGATCAAAGACCACAGCCTTCATTATGGATTACACCTCAACATAAAGAAGACGAAAATCCTCACAACTGTACCAATAAGCATTTTCATGATAAAGAAGAGCTTGAAGTTGTCAAGGATTTCATTTTACTTGGATCCACAAGCAACGCCCATGGAAGCAGCAGTCAAGAAATCAAAAGACGCATTACGTTGGGCACATCTGCTGCAAAAGACCTCTTCCAAGTGTTAAAAAGCAAAGATGTCCCTTTAAGGACTAAGGTGTGCCTGACACAAGCCTTGGTGTTTTCAGTCTCCTCATATGTAAGTGAAAGCTGGACACTGACTAAGGAAGACAGAAGAAGAATGGATGACTTTGAATTAAGGTGTTGATAAAGAGTATTGAATATACCATGCTTGGTAAAGTAGAGGGTCAGGGAAAAAGAGGAAGACTCTCAAACTGAAGAACTGACACAGTGGCTGCAACAATGGGCATAACAAACATTGTGAGGATGGTGCAGGACCAGGCAGTGGTTCATTATATTGCACATAGGGTTGCTGTGTGTTGGAACCAACTAAGCGGCATCTAACAACAACAACAAAATAAACCTTGGATAATAAGGTAGCTTGAAGTTTGAGCAGCTGATAAGAAACATTTACCTCTAGAAATTTTTTATTAGGAGCATAGCCATTGCAAGAAGTAACACAAATACATTTGCCATAAACTTCCATGAAATGAGGATGCAGGAATGAAATATAGATTCCTCCCAGCAGACGCACTCCAGGTAGAACGGTATGTAGAAGGCTTATGCTTCTATCAAGTAAGGCTGAGGAGGCATCTGGTCCTAGGGAGAGTGTGGTGAAGCTCTGACTTCAAACAATTACTTGGTTTATGCCAAGCAGCCAGCTACAGCTGCAGTGCTATTTCTTGGCTGTACTGTTTCTGCTGGAGGGCAACATAGTCTGTTTCTCTTGGGGACTTTTGAACTTTAGAATACTATTTGTAAACCTCTTTCTACTTACACTCCTATAACAAAGTCTCTTTTTAAAATACGTAACACTGATCTGTATTCTGATGTTGGAATGTTTCTCTAATATCAAACCAAAAAAACAACAACAATAACAAAAAAAAAACTGCACCACCGAGACTCCATAAAAGTATAGTTAGTGACTATTAATAACTTTATGCTTATAGATTCAACAACTTAGAGAAAATAAATAAATTTCTTTAAAGATAGAAACTACCAAAGCTCATTCAAGGAAAACTACAATAACTGAACACCCTATAACTATTTTTTTTATTGTACTTCAAGTGAAGGCTTACAGAACAAATAGTTTCTCATGAAACAGTAGTACACATATTGTTTTATGACATTGGTTAACAATCCCACAACATGACAACCCTCTAACTTCTCAACTTTTTTTTTTTTTTTTTTGGTGAAAATACACATAGCCAAAGATACACCATTTCAAAAATTTCTACATGCACAGTTCAGTGACATTGACTACGCTCCTCCAATTGTGCTGTTATTCTCACTTAAGATGAAGGCTTACAGAACAAAATAGTTTCTCATTTAACAGTTACTACAAATGTTGCCCTATGACAATGGTTAACAATCTCACAACACATCAACAATATCCTTACCCAACCTTGGGTTCCCTATCACCACCTTCCTTGTCCCCTTCTGCCTTCTGGCCCCTGTCACTGGACTCCTGTACCTCGTTAGCCTCATTTGGTTTTACGGGGCTGTCCATTCCCAGGCTGAACGGTGAACCTCAGAGGTAACTTCACCACTGAGCTAAAAGGGTGTCTGGGGGCCATACTCTCGGGATTTCTCCAGTCTTCTTTAGGCCAGTAAATCTGGTCTTCTTTTTTTGTGAGTTAGAAATATGCTCTACATCCTTCTCCAGCTCTGTCCAGAACCCTCTGTTGTGATCCTGGTCAGAGTAATCAGTGGGTGGTAGCCAGGCACCATCTAGCTGTACTGGACTCAGTCCGGTGGAGGCCTTGGTAGCTATGGACAATTAGTCCTTCAGACTAATCTTTTCCTTGTATCCTGTTTTCTTTATTCTCCCTTGCTCCCGAACGGATGAGACCAGTGGAGTATCTTAGATGGCCGCTCACAGGCTTTTAAGACCCCAGACACTACTCACCAAGGTACAATGTAGAACACTGTCTTTATAAGCTGTGTTATGCCAATTGAGCTAGATGTTCCCGGAGACCATGGTCCCCACAGACCTCCACCCAGCAATTCAGTCCCTCAGGGAGTTTGGATGTGTCTATGGGGCTTCCATGACCTTTCCTTGTATTAGTTGTGCTAGTTTCCCCTGTATTGTGTACTGTTTCACACTTCATCCAAGATACCACTTATCTATTGACTAGTATTTCCCCCCCACCCCTCCCATCCCTGATAACCAACAAAGATTGTTACATTTTGTGTGTGAACTTTTTCATGGGTTTTTACAATAGAGGTCTCATACAATATTTGCCGTTTTGTGATTGACTTATTTCACTCATCATAACGTCCTCCAGTTTCATCCATGTTATGAGATGCTTCACAGATTCATTGTTGTTCTTTCTCGTTGCATAGTACTCCATTGTGTGTATGTACCATAGTTAATTTATCCATTCATCTGTTGATGGGCATATAGGTTGTTTCCATCGTTTTGCTATAGTGAACAATGCTGCTATGAACATAGGTGTGAATATGTCTATTTGAGTGAAGACTTTTATTTCTCTAAGATATATTCCTAGGAGTGGGATTGCTGGATCGAATGGTATGTCTATTTTTAGCTTTCTGAGGAAGCGCCATATCCTTTTCCAAAATGGTTGTATCATTTTGCATTCCCACCAGCAGTGCATAAGAGTTCCAATCTCCCCACAGCCCCTCCAAGATTTGTTATTTCCAGTGTTATTGATTCGTACCAGTAATGCTGGGATGAGATGGTATCTCATTGTGGTTTTAATTTGCATTTCTCTAATGGTTAGTGATTGCGAGCATATCCTCATGTGTCTGTTGGCCATTTGAGTGTCTTCTTTGGTGAAGTGTCTGTTCATTTCCTTTGCCCATTTTTTAATAGGATTATTGTCTTTTTGTTGTAGAGGTGTTAGATTTTCTTGTAGATTATGGAGATTAGACCTTTGTCTGACTTATGCTGTCCAAAATTTTTTTTCCCAGTCTGTAGGTTCTCTTTTTATTCTTTTGGTGAAGTCTTTTGAAGAGCATAGGTGTTTGATTTTTAGAATATCCCAGTTATCTAGCTTATCTATTGGGTTTTGTGCGTTGATGGTTATGGTTTGTATCCTGTTAATGCCATGTATTAAGGCCTGTAGGGTTGGTCCTATTTTTTCTTCTATGAACTTTATAGTTGTAGGCTTTATATTCAGGTCTTTAATACATTTTGAAGTAGCTTTTGTATATGGTGTGAGGTATGGGTCTTCTTTCATTTTTTTGTAGATGGATATATCCAGTTTTGCCAGCACCATTCGTTATAAAGACTGTCTTTTCCCCATTTGATGGACTTTGGGCCCTTGTCAAAGATCAGGTGGCCGTAGGTGGATGGCTTTACATCTGGCTTCTTAATTCTGTTCCATTGGTCAATGTATCTGTCGTTGTACCAGTACCAGGCTGTTTTGAGTAGTGTAGCTGTATAGTAGGTTCTGAAGTCAGGTAGTGTGAGTCCTCCAACTTTCTTCTTCTTCTTCTGTATTGGTTTACTTATTCGGGGCTTCTTCCCTTTCCATAGAAAGTTAATGATTAGTTTTTCCATCTCTTTGAAGAATGTTGTTGGTATTTGGATCGGGATTGCATTGTATTTGTAAATTGCTTTGGGTATAATTGTCATTTTCACAATGTTGAGTCTGCCTATGCATGAGCATGGCATGTTCTTCCATTTATGTAGATCCCTTTGGGTTTCATGCAGTAGTGTTTTGTAGTTTTCTTTCTATAGGTCTTTTACATCCCTGGTCAGATTTATTCCTAAGTATTTTATCTTTTTAGGGGCTATTGAAAATGGTATTGTTTTCCTGATTTCCTTTTCATCGTTCTCCTTAGTGCTGTATAGGAATCCAACTGATTTTTGAATGTTTATCTTGTATCCTGCTACTCTGCTGCATCTTTCTATTAGTTCCAGTAGCTTTCTCATGGAGTCTTTTGGGTTTTCTATGTATAGTATCATATCATCTGCAAACAGGGACAGTTTAACATCTTGATTAACGATTTTGATGCCCTTTATTTGTTTTTTCTTGCCTTATTGCTCTAGCTAGAACTTCCAGCACAATGTTAAATAGGAGTGGTGATAAAGGGCATCCTTGTCGTGTTCCTGTTTTCAAGGGGAATGTTTTCAGTCGCTCTCCATTAAGAATGATGTTGGCCATTGGTTTTGCATATATGCCCTTTAATATGTTGAGAAATTTCCCTTCTATACCTATTTGATTGAGAGTTTTTAATCAGGAATGGGGGTTGGACTTTGTCAAATGCCTTTTCTGAGTCAATTGAGATGATCATGTGATTCTTTTCTTTCCTTTTATTTATGTGGTGGATTACATTGATTGATTTTCTAATATTGAACCATCCTTGCATACCTGGTATGAATCCTATTTGGTCCTGGTGTATTATTTTTCTGATATGATGCTGAATTCTATTGGCTAGAATTTTGTTCAGAATTTTTGAATCTATATTCATGAGAGACATTGGTCTGTAATTTTCTTTTTTTGTGACGTCTTTGCCTGGTTTTGGTATCAGCGTTATGCTGGCTTCATAGAATGAATTTGGATGTGTTGCTTCCTCTTCTATGCTCTGAAATAGCTTGAGTAGTACTGGTACAAGCTCTTTTGTAAATGTTTTGTAGAATTCTCCAGTGAAGCCATCTGGGCCAGGGCTTTTTTCAGTTGGGAGTATTTTTATTACCTTTTCAATCTCTTCTCTTGTTATGGGTCTCTTCAGATTTTTAACATCACTTTGTTGTAGCTTTTGTAGGCCGTCGTGTGTTTCTAGAAATTTACCCATTTCCTCTAGTTTTTCAAATTTGTTGGAGTATAGTTTTTCATAATATTCTGTTATAATCCTTTTTATTTCAGTTGGGTCTGTTGTCATGTCACCCATTTCATTTCTTATTTGGGTTATTTGTGTCCTCTCCTGTTTTTCTTTTGTCATTCTGGCCAGTGGTTTGTTGATTCTCTGAAAGTACCAACTTTTGGTTTTGTTGATTCTTTCTATTTTTTTTTCTGTTCTCTATTTCATTTATTTCTGCTCTGATCTTTACTATTTCCTTTCTTCTGGTGATTGTGGGCTTTTTTTTGCTGTTCTCTTTCTCTTTGTTTGAATTCTGTAGTTAATGTTTTGATTTTGTCCCTTTCTTCTTTTTTGATATGTGCATTTATTGCTATAAATTGTCCTATGAGGACTGTATTTACTGTGTCCCAAAGGTTTTGGTATGATGTGTTTTCATTCTCATTTGATTTTAGGAATTGTTTGATTCCATCTCTGATTTCTTCTATTATCCAGTGATGTGTAAGCAGGGTATTATTCAGTTTCCATGTAGCTGATTTTCTTTCCTTGCTCTTTCTATTGTTAATTTCTACTTCAATGGCATTGTGGTCAGAGAAGATACTTCGAATTATCTCAAAATTTTGGATCTTGTTGAGGAATGCTCTGTGGCCTAAGATGTGGTCTATTCTGGAGAACGTTCCATTTGCATTGGAAAAGAATGTGTACTTTGCAGCGGTTGGATGGACTGTTCTATATATGTCTATGAGGTCAAGTTGGCTGATTGTGCCCTTTAGGTCTTCTGTATCTTTGCTGAGTTTCTTAGTTGTTCTGTCCTTTACTGAGAGTGGTATGTTGAAGTCTCCTACTATTATTGTGGAACTGTCAATTTCTCTTTTCAGTGTTGTTAGAGTTTGTTTTATGTATTTGGGGGCCCTGTCATTGGGTGCATAGATGTTTATTATGATTATGTCTTTACGATGGATTGTCCCCTTTATCATTATATAGTATCCTTCTTTGTCTTTTATTGTAGATTTTGTTTTAAAGCCTATTTTATCTGAGATTAGTATTGCCACTCCTGCTCTTTTTTGGTAGTTGTTAGCTTGATATATTTTTTCCAACCTTTGACTTTTAATAAATTCACATCTTTGTTTCTAAGGTGTGTCTCTTGTAGACAGTATATTGATGGATCCTGTTTTCTTATCCATTCTGTTACTCTCCGTCTCTTTATGGGTGCATTGAGTCCATTTACATTCAGTGTAATTATTGATAGGTATGAGTTTGTTGCTGTTATTTTGTAATGCTTGTTTTTGTGGTGCTGAAGTTTTCTTTGTTCTTTTTTCTCTCTTGTGCTGAGGTACTTTTGTTTGTGGATTTTTTTCATTTCTTTTGTTTTTGTAGGTTTTGTTTTTGCTGCGACTTTATGTTTTTCGTCTTTTTTATGAGTATGTTTGTTAGCTTTGTTTGTGGTTACCATGAATTTTACCCTTATCTTTCTAAGTTTGGGGCAGTCTACCATTACTTGGTATCGCCTTGCCTTCCTCTCCATTAGAAGGTTCTATACCTCTGCCGTTTATTCCCTCTTTTTTTGTTTTAATGTTGTTGTCATTTACTGATTAACTGCTCTGATTTCCTGTTGTATTTCTTTTGGTTTTGGATACTCCTCGAGAGGTCATTTCCTAGATTGGTATCTGCCTGGTAAGATCCTGCATCCTAGGTCCTCCCTATGAGCTGAAGCTGTTTGTCCTCAGATCAAAGAACTCCCTTTAATAATTCTTGAAAATTTGGTTTGACTTTTGCATATTCCCTTAATTTCTGTTTATCTGGAAATGACCTAATTTCACCATCAAATTTCAACGAGAGTTTTGCAGGATATATTATTCTCAGCTGGTGATTTTTTTCTTTCAAGGTTTTATAGACGTCATCCCATTGCCTTCTTGCCTGCATGGTTTCTGTCGAAAAATTTGAGATTAGTCTTATTGTTTCTCCTCTGTATGTGACTTCTTGTTTTTCACATGCTGCTCTACAGAGTCTTTGTTAGTCTTTGGTTTTGGCAAGTGTGAATATGATAAGCCTTGGTGATTTTCTTTTTGGGTCTCTTCTATATGGGGTTCGTTGAACTTCTTGGATGGCCAGATTTTCATCTTTCATGATATTGGGGAAGTTTTCTGTCAGCAGTTCCTCATTGATCCTCTCTGTGTTTTCTGTTTTCTCCCCCTCTTCTGAAATTCCAATCACTTGAAAATTTTTGCTTTTGATTGTGTCCCACATAACTCTCAGGGTCTCTTCATTTTTATTTGTTCTTTTATCTGAGTTTTCCTCAAACAGAGCTGTATTCAAGTGTTTGTCTTTAATTCCACTGATCCTGTTTTCCACCGTTTCAAATCTGCTTCTCAGCCCTCTTATGACACAGTCCATTTCTGAAATCTTGTTGTTTATCTTTTGGATTTCTAATTGTTGTCTTTGTGTAATTTCTAGTTGTGAATTTATTTTGGCATTTTGTTCCTGCATTACTTTCCTGAATTCTTCCAATTTTTGCCTGTATTTTCCATGAATTTGTCTATTTTTTCCTCATGTTTGTCATCTTTTTGCCTCAGTTCTTGAAGAATTCTGAGTATTAGAGTTTTGAATTCCCTATCAGGTAGTTCTACTGCATTTTATTCCACAGGAGAGTCATCTGGTGTTTCATTTTGGATTCCTACTGGAACCATCCTGTCCTGTTTTTGTAAATGTTTTGATATTGTATGCTGCCTTAGGGGCATTAAGTAGTTATTTCTCTTGTTTATTGATTGTATATTTGTTTGTTTCATCCCTTTTTTAAAAAGATTTGACTGTGGCTGAGCAGTGGACTGTGTGTTCTTTGTTGTTTGCTCATCTGTGGGCACAATACTTTTTGCCTCCTTCTCCAACTGGCAGGGTCAGTCACTCAGATATGTTACAGCAGGGCAGGTCTAGCTGAAGAAGATTTACTGGGACGGGTTTTTTTGTGGCACTTACTATAGCCACCAGAGTGGGTCAGTAATCAGTTCAGGTCAGGTTCCAGTAGGCTTTGCCTGTGCTGCTTGGTGGTGTGATGTCAAGCACACGGTGCAGGTAGGCAGGATGCAATGGGGAGATTGTTATGTGTGGAGCTAAGATGGATATGGAAGACAGGAGAGAGGAACAGGAGCCAAAAACATACAAACAAACAAAAAAGAATGCTAGGGGAGCTTGCCGTTGGAGTGGAGAGATAAGAGACTATGAAATGGAGAAAAACAGAAAGGGAAAGAGGAAGAAAAGAAAATAATGAATAAATAAAAATCAGAAAGATTAAAGAACCACAAAGTTCCCAGGGATCCCACTGGTGCAGCTATGAGGTCTGGGGAAGTTGCTCTCAGGTGTTGCAGTACAGCCTGGGTAGAAGGCATAGAGGTATACAACACCAGGTATTCAGGGAACAGAAAGAGAAGGAAGATATAGAGAGATGAGAAACTGAGCAATGAAGAAAGACAAAAAAGGAAAGAGGGCAAAGAAAAGAAAACAAACAAACAAAAAAGAACAAGAAAGGCACACCAAAAAAACAGAAAAAAAAACAAAAAAAAAAAAGAAATGCTCTCAGGGATCCCTCTGCACGTCTGTGAAAGCCAAGGGGGAGTCTCCTTGCCACGCAGCTCCACCTGACCAGAAAGGTCTCCGAACTCAAGAAACGGAAAAGAAAACAAACAAACAGTTCAAAACAAAGAAACGAACAAAAGCCCCGGGATCCCACCCGCACGGCAGCCCAGACCGGGAAGCAGCTCCACCCTCGAATGGAGCTCCACAGCCACTCAGGAAGAAGCAAAGATGGTGCACGAAGCCAAGTGCTCAAGCAAAAGCAGGGGGTGGTGGCGAGAGGCAATGAAGAAATCAAAAGGAGCAGAAAAAAAAAGCAAAACTAGCAGCCAACAAATGGCACTCAGAGAGCCAGCTAGTGCAGACTGGTGTTTCTGGACAAGAGACTGTGTCCGTGGGAAGCAGAGGGGGCCAAGTGTGGGTTAAGAAGGGTAGAGAGTGGGAAAGCATATATCACAAATTACTGGAGCTCTGCAGCTCCTCAGGAAGAAGCAATGATGGTGCACGGGACGAGGTACTCGAGCGAAAAGAGGGGGAGGTGGCGAGAGGCAAGGAAGAAATCAAAAGAAGCAGAAAAAAGCAACACCAGCAGCCAACACATGGCACTCAGAGAGCCACCCATTATGGTGTGTGGAATCCAAGCAGCCGGTGTTTCCCGGTCAAGAGACTGTGGACATGGAAAGCAGAGGTGGCCAAGTCAGGGTGAAGAAGGGTGTGGGGTGGGAAAGCGTATATCGCAAATTACGTTGTTTTGTCTCCCGCTGGACGCTCTGTGAGGCTGCTTTCTCATACCCCCTGTTAGCTGGTCTCCAATAGGAGTCCAAGATGGCGGATCCGCGCTGCATTAGCTGGTAGGGGACCTTTGCATGAATCTCTCCTCGCTCTCCGTTCTCTGTCAGTTTTCTCACTCCATTTGGTGTTTGACTGAGTACTTTATCTCTTCATTTGATGTTTTAGGGTTTCATGATTGTTGTATTCTCTGTTCGGCTTAGTTTTTCGGATCTTTGCTGTGGAGGGACGGTGTGATGCTTCTGCCTAGAGCGCCATTTTGCCAGAACTCCTTCCTTTCTTTTTTTAGCTATCATAGTGGGAGTGAAATTATATCTCATTGTGGTTTTGATTTGTATCTTTCTGATAGCTGATGATGTTGAGCATTTTTTCACATTTTGGTGGCCATTTGAATGTCCTCTTTTGTGAAATGTCTATTAAAGTCTTTTGCCCATTTTTTTTTGATTTGGTTATCTTTTTGTTGTTAACTTGTCAAAGTTTTGTATGTATTTTTGTTATTAGATTCTCACCGAATACATAGTTTCCAAAGATATTCTCCCACTCAGTAGCTTTTCTGTTCACTTTTTAAATTTTTTTATTGTATTTTAGTAGAAGGTTTACGGAACAAATAGTTTCTCATTAAACAGTCAGTACACATATTGTTTTATGACACTGGTTAACAACCCCACGACATGTCAACACTCTCCCTTATCGACCTTGAGGCCTTTTTTTTTGGTGAAAATGTACATAGCCAAAGTTACACCATTTTGAAACTTTCTACACGTACAATTCAGTGACATTGATTACATTCTTCCAGTTATGCTGCTATTGTCACTATCCTTTTCCAAATTATTCCATCAGCATTATCTTCAACTCACTGTCCCCTAGGCTTCCTATCTAACCTTTTGAGTTGCTGTTGTCAATTTGATCTCACATAGATAATTCTTTTGTTTTGTACCTTAGATGAAGGTTTTCAGAACAAATAGTTTCTCATTAAACAGTTAGTACACATATTACCCTATGACAATGGTTAACAAACCCATGATGTGTCAACACTGTCCCTTCTCAACTTTAGGTTCCTTATCACCAGCTTTCCTGTACCCTCCTGCCTTCTAGTTCTTGTCCCTCGACTGCTGTGCCTCATTAGTCCTGTTTTGTTATATGAGGCTGTCCAGTCCCTGGCTAAATGGTGAACTTCAGGAGGGGCTTCAACACTGAGTTAAAAGGGTGTCTGGGGGCCATACTCTCGGGGTTTCTCCAGTCTGTCAGGCCACTAAATCTGGTATTTTTTTGTGAGTTAGAATTCTGTTCTACATCCTTTTCCAGCTCTGTCCAGGACCCACTATTGTGATCCCGGTCAGAGCAGTCAGTGGTGGTAGCCGGGAACTATCTAGCTGTACTGGACTCAGTCTGGTGGAGGCCTTGGTAGTTGTGGTCCATTAGTCCTTTGGACTAATCTTTTCCTTGTATCTTGTTCTCTTCATTCTCCCTTTCTCCCGAAGGGGTGAGACAAGTGGAGTATCTTTGATGGTTGCTTACAGGCTTTTAAGACCCCAGACACTACTCACCAAACTAGAATGTAGAACATTTTCTTTATAAACTGTGTTAGGCCAAATGAGCTAGATGTTCCCCAAGACCATGGTCCCCACAGCCCTCTGACCAGCAATTCAGTCCCTCAGGGAGTTTGGAAATGTCTATGGAGCTTCCATGCCCTTTCCTTGTACAAGTTTTGCTGGCTTCCCCAAAGTTACCATTTATCTATTTAGTTCCCCCCCACTCCTCCTATACCTGGTAATCAACAAAGATTGTTTCTTTTTGTGTGTAAACTTTTACATGAGTTATACAGTAGAGGTCTCATACAATATTTGTCCTTTTGTGATTGACTTATTTGACTCAGCATAATGTCCTTCAGTTTTGTTCCTCTTAATCTCCTGTGATGAGTTCCTTTTGTTTATGGATTATTTAATTTCTTTCGTTTTTGTAGGTTTTGTTTTTACTGAGACTTTATGTTTTTCTTCTTTATTTTGATAAGTAGTTTTGTTAACTTTCTTTGTGGTTACCATGAAATTTACCTTTATCTTCCTAGATTTGAACCAGTCTTACTACTTGGTATTGCTTGACTTGCTCTCCATTAGAAGGTTATGTATCTACACCATTTAGTCCCTCTTTTATTGTTCTGATGCTGTTGTTATTTACAGATTAACCTCTCTGGTTCCCTTTTGTAATTTTTTTGATTTTAGGTACTCCTTAAGAGTTCATTTCCTAGGTTGATATCTGGCTAGTACAATACTGTATCTTAGATTCAGCCTGTGGTCTGATAGTGTTTCTTCTCAGACTGAAGGATTTCCTTTATGAAGTCTTGTAAATTTGGTTTAGTTTTTACATAGTCCCTTAATTTCTGTTTATCTAGAAATGACCTAATTTCACCATCATATTTGAACGAGAATTTTACAGGATATATTATTCTTGGCTGGCAATTTTGTTTTCTTTCAAGATTTTATATATGTCATCCCATTGCCTTCTTGCCTGCATGGTTTCTGCTGAATAATCCAAGCTTAGTCTTATTGTTTCTCCTCTGTATGTGACTTTTTGTTTTCCTCGAGCTGTTCTCAGGATTCTTTGTTTGTCTTTGGTTTTAGCAAGTGTGATTATGATATGCCTTGGTGATTTTGCTGTGGGGTCTATCCTATATGGGGTTCGTTGACCTTCTTGGATGCTCCGCTTTTCATCTTTCGTGATATTGGGGAAGTTTTCTCTCAGCGATTCCTCAATGATCCTCTCTGTGTCTTCTGTTTTCTCCCTCTGTTCTGGAACTCCAATCACTCACAAATTTTTGCTTTTGATTGTATCTCACATAATTCTCAGGGTCTCTTCATTTTTCTTCATTCTTTTTTCTGAGTTTTCCTCAAACAGTGTTGTAACCAAGTGTTTCCCTTCAATTCCACTGATCCTGTCTTCTACCATTTCAGATCTGCTCTTCAGCTCTTCTATGACACTGTCCATTTATGAAATCTTGTTGTTTAGTTTTTTGATTTATAATTGTTGTTTTTGTATAATTTCTAGTTGTGAATTTATTTTGGCATTTTGTTCCTGCATTATTTTCCTGAATTCTTCCATTTTTTGTCTGTATTTTCCATTAATTTGTCTATTTTTTCTCATTTTTGTCTTCTTTTTGCTTCAACTCTTGGATAATTCTGAGTATTAGAGATATGAATTCCCTATCAGGTAGTTCTAGTGCCTTTTCTTCTACTGCAAAGTCATCTGGTGTTTTATTTTGGACTCCTCCTGTAACCATACTGTCCTGTTTTTGTAAATGTTTTGATATTGTCTGCTGTCTTGGGGGCATTCAGTAGTTATTTTTTTTTGTTTATTGACTGTAGATTTGTTTGTTTCATCTTTTTTTTTTATTTTACTATGAGCAGGCTGTCTGTGTGTTCTTTGTTGTTTGTTCGTCTGTGGGCACAATACTTTTCACATCCTTCTCCAATTGGCAGTGTCAGTCACTCAGATACGGTACGGCAGGCAGGTCTAGCTGAAGAGGAGTTGCTAGGATCGGTTGTTTGTGACACTTACTACAGCCACCAGAGTGGGTCAGTAATCAGTGCAGGGCAGGTTCTGGTAGGTCGTGCCTGTGTTGCTTGGTGGTGTGATGTTAAGCACACTGTGCAGGTAGGCAGGATGGAGTGGGGAGATTGTGATGTGTGGAGCTAAAATGGGTATGGGAGATAGGAGAGAGTAACAGGAGCCAAAAACATACAAACAAACAAGAAAGAGCTCTAGGGTTCTTGCCTTTGGAGTGGAGAGATCAGAGACTACAAAATGGAGAAAAACAAAAAGGGTAAGAAGAGGAAAAAAGAAAATAAAAAAATGAACAAATAAAAACTAGAAAGAAAAAACAACAGCAAAGCTCCCAGGGATCCCACCGGTGTGGCTATGTGGTATGGGGAATTTGTTCCCAGGTGTGAAGTACAGCCTGGCTAGGAGGCATAGAGGTATTCATCGCTAGGTATCTATGGGACAGCAAGAGAAGGAAGGTATAGAGAGACAAGAAACTGAGTAATGAAGAAAGACAAAAAGGGAAAAAGAGGGAAAAGAAAACAAAACAATTAAAAAAAAGAACAAGAAAAAAACCCCAAAAAACAGAAAAAACAGTACAAAAAAAGAAGTGCTCTCAAGGATCCCTCTGCACGTCTGTGCAAGCTGATGGGGTAGATCCCAAGGCCCACAGTACCCCCCGGCCAGAACAGGCTCCCAACTTGAGAAAAGAAAAAGAAAACTTACAAGCAATTGAAAACAAACAAAGAAAAGCCCCGTGATCCCACCAGCATGGCAGCACGGACCGGGAAGCAGTTCCACACTTGAACGCATCTCTACAGCCCCTCAGAAAGAAGCAAAGATGGCCCACAAATCCAGGTATTTGAGCAAAAGGAGGGGGAGGTGGTGAGAGGTAAGGAAGAAATCAAAAGAAGCAGAAAAAAGCAACACCAGCAGCCAACAAATGGCAGTCAGGGAGTTAGGCAGTGTAGGTGGGTGGAATCCAAGCAGCCGGTGCTTCCCAGCCAAGAGACTGTGGCCGCGGGAAACAGAGGAGGCCGAGTAGGGGTGAAGAAAGGTGGGGTTGGGAAAGCATATATCGTTGTTTACCGGTTATTCTGTCTCCTGTTGGAAGCTCCGTGAAGCTGCTTTCTTGTACCCCCGTCTGGTGGTCTCTGATAGGAGTCCAAGATGGTGGATCCGTGCTGCATTAGCTGATAGGGGACCTTTCCATGTATGTCTCCTCGCTCTCAGATCTCTGTCAGTTTCTTATTCATTTGGTGCTTGGCTGAGTTCTTTCTCTCTTCATTTGATGTTTAGGATTTCAGGATTGCTGTTTTCTCTGTTTGGCTTAGTTTTTTGGATCTTTGCTGTGGAGGGACAGCATGGTACTTCTGCCTAGAGCACCATATTGCCAGAAGTCCTCTTTTCACTTTTTTGGTAAAGTCTTTAGATGTACAACCAAATGCCTCATGGGATTTGGTTTCTTAGTTTCTAGGCTTAGGGTCCTGATTTCGTGGGATATCCCAGTTAATTGGCCTAATATAGTGTTCAGTGCTTTTGTTGTACCTCCTAGTTTGTTGCTTTGTGCCTAGAGTCTTAAAAGCTTGAAAACAGCTATCCATGGTACAACAATTGGTCTCCATTTGCCTGGAGTAGCAGAGGAAGGAGAATCAGGAATAGGAGGAGGCAATGGAATGTGTGACTAATTGTCCTTGTGAATAACTACTTTCTTTGCCATAAGACCCAGAGCCCTGGTGGCACAGTGATTAAGAGCTTGGCTGCTAACCAAAAGGTCAGTAGTTTGAATCCACCACCTGCTCCTTGGAAACCTTGTGGGTCAGTTCTACTTTGTCCCATAGGGTCACTATGAGTTGGAATCAACTCAAAGTCAATGTGTTTGTTTTTTTTTTTTGTTTCTTTGTCATAACACCAGAAGAATTGGATGGTGCCCAGCTACAATTACTGAACATTTAGATCAAAGAATCTGTAGAAAAATTCTGATCAAAAGGGAGGAAATGCAGAACAGAATTTCAAATTCCTATGGAATCCAAAATTTCTGGAGTCCTGGAGGCTGGAAGAACCTGCAAAACAATTGCCTTGAGATAATCTTTAAACAATAAACCTTAAACCAAAAATATTCCCTGAATTCTTCTTAAAACCAAACAATAGTTTAGCTTAACTAGTAAAAGTAAAGAATATCTTCTTTGAGCACTGTGTTCATTTAATATCTATATGGGATCAAATTGACAACAGCAGCTCGAAAGATTAGATAGCTATCTTAGGGGGCATTTATGTTAATGGGGGAGAACAAGCTTGAAAATAGAGGATGAGAATCGTTGCACAACTTGCAGAATGTAATCAATGTCACTGAATTATACATGTAGAAGTAGTTGAATTGATGTATGTTCTGCTGTATATATTCTCAACCACAACAAATAATAAAATAAATTATATTTAAAAAGTAGTTTTTACAACAGTCCTCCAAACGTGGAAATACATAGGTATATATTTAACAAAATACGTGCTGAATCTGTATGCTGAAAACTACAAAACACTGATCAAAGAAATCAAATAATACCTAATAATTGGAGAAATAGATCATATTCATGAATTAGAAGACTTATTATTGTTACAAAACCAATTCTCCCCAAAACTGATCTATAGATTTAGGGCAATCCTGACTATAATCCCAGCAAAATTTTTTGTAAATATTGACAAACAGATTCCAAAGTTCATATGGAAATGCAAAGAATGTTGAATAGCAAATTAATTTTTAAAAGCTACAACACAGTTGCACAATTCACAGTCCCTGATTCAAAACTTATTATAATGCTACTATGATTTAAGACAGTGTGGTATTGGTAAAAGGATAGGTCAATGGAACAGAAAAAGGTGTCCAGAAATAGATCCACCCATATATGGCCAACTGATTTTTGACAAAGTTGAAAAAGCAGTTTAATAGAAAAAAAAGGATAGTTTTTTCAATTAATTAACCATTGGATAGCCACATGCCAAAAAAGCACTTTGTCCCATACTTCATGCCTTTTACAAAAATTAACTCAAAATGGATCATAGATCTAAATGTAAAATACAAAAGTATAAAACTCCTAGAAGAAAACAAGAGAAAAGTTTTGTGACGTTGGGTTAGGCAAAAGTTTCTTAGATACAACACTAAAGGCACAATCCATAAAAGAAAAAAAACAAGGAAAAATTAGACTTCATCAAGATTTAGATATTCTGTTCTGTGGAATAAACTTCTAATAAAATAAAAAGACAAGCCACACATTGAGAGAAAACGTTTTCAAATCATATTTCTTATAAAAGACTTGTATCCAGAATATATAAAGAATCCTCAAAATTTAATAATAAATAAGCAACCCATTTTAAAAGTTGGTAAAATATTTGAACAGATACTTATACAAAGAAGATATATGGATGGTAAATAAGCACATGAAAAGATGCTCAATGCCGTTATTCATTAGGGATATACAGATTAAATTACAATTATGCACCTATTTAAAAAAAACAAAAACAAAACTCATTGCCATCCAGTCAATTCCAACTCATAGCGACCCTGTAGGACAGAGTAGAACTGCCCCATAGGATTTCCAAGGAGTGGCTGGTGAATTCAAACTTCTGACTTTTTGGTTAGCAGCCAAGCTCTTAACCGCTGCACCACCAGCGCTCCATGCACCTATTAGAAAGGATAAATAAAAAAAAAAAAAAAACTCTGACTGTAACAAGTGCTGCTAAGGAAGTGGAGGAAATGAAATTTTCATAGAGTGTTGATGGCAATGCAATATTGCCATCGTGTTATATTTGAATTGATGATTTTAATGGACTCATCCCTCTTTGAAAACAGTTCAGCAGTTTCTTGTAAAGTTAAAAATACACTTAATATATGACTCAGGAGTCCCACTTCTAGATCTTTACTCAAGAGAAATGAACATGTATTTTCACACAGAAACCTGTACACAAATGTTCATAACAGCATTATTCATAATAGCCAAGAACTTGAAAAAGCCAAATACCTTTCAAGGGATGAATGGATAAATAAACTGTGGTAAACTCAACAATGGAATACTACTCAGCCATAAAAAAGAACAAACTACTGATATGTACAACACCACCACCACAAAGAGTCTCAAGCGCATTATGTTAAGTGAAAGAAGCTAGACTTCAGGAGGATACATAGTGTATGATATCATTTATATAACATTCTGGAAAAGTCAAAATTATAAGAATAGACAACAGATTAGTGGTTGCCAGAAGCTAGGGTGGCTGGAAAGATTGATTAGGAAGAGGCAGCATGAGGGAATTTTTTTAACCATGATGGTACTATTCTGTATCTTGATTGAGGTGGTGGTTTCATAACTATATACATTTGTCTTAATTCATAAAGCTGTACACCAAAAAGAGTGAATTTTACTGTATGTAAATTAAAAAGAAAATAATAATAACAGATAAAAAGGACAATGTTGAAACAGCTGACAGAGGGGCCAGCGGTCGCTGCGGGGGCGGAGTGAGCAGGGGTTCAGTTGCCCCACTGGCTGTGACCAGCGGCAAAGGGCAGCGCCTCAAGTGGAGAGAGCTGCCGCCAGGTGTGCAACAGAAGAACATGGCTCAAGAAACTAGTTACAGCCAAGTGCCTGTGCTTTGTTCCACTGGCTAGAGATTTTATGGAAATCTTCGTACTAATGGCATGTATTCAATATGCTATAAGGAACATCTTCAAAGACAGAATAGTAGCAATGGTAGAATAAGCCCACCTGAAATGTGTCAGTAGTTTGTCTGAATCTTTACCAGTTCAGCGCACAGATGGCAGTGTCCCAGACACTCAGTCATCGTTAGTCCCTACATCTTCATCTATACAGTCAAGTCCTGTACCAAATTAGTCACTTTTATCAGAATCTGTAGCATCTTCCCAAGCGGACAGTGCATCTCTGGACAAAGCAATACTTAAAACAGAAGTTCTGCAAGGCCTCAGAGTAGTGGGCATTGTTTCTCTTGAATGTGATCCTCCATCTTCAGTACCAGATACCACACAACAACCATCTGAAGAGCAAAACAAGTCTCTTGGAAAACAAAAGAAGAGTCGCTGTTTCATACACAAAAAGAAAGTGGGATTTACTTGGTTTGAATGCCGGTGTGGAAATGTGTACATTGTTAACTCAGATGTATACAACTGCTCTCACAATTACAAAGCTGATGCTGAGAGAAAATTAGAAAAGAAAATCCAGTAGTTGTTGGTGAAAAGATCCAGAAGATTTGAACTCCTACTGGAATACAAAATCCTTTGACAGTCTGCAAACTAAAAATTGACTTGAGCTTTTTTCCCCTAGTCATGGGGAATGCAGAGTAATGTGTTTTGCATAGACCTTTTAATTATGCAGGTCAACTGAAGAATAAATTTTTGTTTTTGTTTTGAAAATGATTCTGAACATTTATTTCCATTGCCGTTTCTGTGGCTGAAAAGATTTAAGTAAACTTTACAAGTATTATCCTTTTAAGATCATTGTAATTTTAGTTGAGTGCAAAGGGCTTTTTATAAGAAACATGGAGAAATTTTGGAGAGCTGCGATTTTTCCAGTATTAACCATGCATGTATTAATCTTTAATGTAATAATCTGGCAGTTTATTTTCTCATTGTGTATCCATGTATACCTTTTTGCTGCAGCACAATTTCTCTTTTGATAATGTCCCTTTAGACACAACTAGTTATCAGTAATTGAATACATCTTAATCATGATGGATGCCTCTGTTTTTTTCATTGACAAAGGTTAAACATACATTAACATACAGTTTCTTTGTACCCACTATTTATGTCTGAATCATTTGTCACAGGATAATGTGTGCTGATGAGGTGAGGTAAGGAAAAAATGTATGCACTTCATTGTTGACTGCAGGTTTCTTTCAGAATAAGTTCATCAGTCTATGTGTATGCAGTGTGAAAAATGATCTGAAGTAACTGCACTATATTTATATTTATCCGCCAGTCTTTGATTAAATAAAAAGGAAAAATAGAAAAAAGGATGATGTTAATATAGACTTGATGGCCAAGATAAAAATATTGAAGGCATTATATTACTCTGGGCTCAATTCTTTGTTGATAAACAAAACACCAATGGTTTACCCCAAATTCAGATTTTTAATATTGAAAAGAACATGTTATATTTGAATTGTTGATTATTTTAATGGACTCATCTCATTTTCAAGAATGAATACTTATGAGTAAATATTTGTTGGTACTTTTCCAATGATTTAACCAATTAAGGTATTATGGCAGCATTGAGCTGGTTTTAAGTATGGCATTAAATATATAAGAACTGTGTTATATAAGAATTTATCTGAAAGATTTCTATGTGAAAATGTCATATGCCTTAGCTATCTAGAACCCTAAAGGAAGGAGTCATTCCTAAAAACTATATTTTTCAGGTACTTTAAAAGCAACAAAATCTAAAATATTTTACTCGCTGCTCTCTACCTGCTTGAATAGAACCTACTGTGTATAATTTAATCTTTTCTCAATGGCTCATTAAAACACAAAATCCTAAAGCTTAGAAAGACCTTAGAAATCCTATACCTGAATGTGATAGATAAGATGAAAGAAATAGTTGTGTTAAAACTATAAATATGTTACAACTGTGACATATTTATATTTAATTTACAATTTAAAAAAATTAGTTCACATATCTTAATTTATTTGCAACAACCCAGGCTGGTAGACAGAACAAGTCACATGATCCAACATTTTGTGGACTAGGAAATGATGCTCGTAGAGATTATGGGCAATGTCATCTCAATAGTTAGCAGTGGATCTGAGAGTAGAACTCAGATTTTGTATTCTTGTGGGCTGGCATGTTCTGAGTGGATGGTACAGTGCAGAGTATTAGATTAGGAGACGTTGGGATAAGGAGAAATTTTTTGTTATTTCAGTATGTAATCCCCCAGTCCAGCCACCCTCTCCACTCCAACCCAGTGGACCTCGATTCCCGTGAAATCAATTTCCTATCATTTTATCTTCCAAATAAGTAAGAACCTAACCTCAAAAATGAAGATTTTTAACTCACTTCCTGATTTTTTGGGTAATGATTAAGAACTTTGGCTGTGCAATCTTTCCATATCTTTCAAATGTGGGTGAAGATAATGACAAATTATCTTGCTCATATGGGTTTATTGAGTTTTTGCGGCAAATAATGAATCTCCAAAAATTTGAAAGAAAAATAGTAGATCCCTTGAACAAAATGTTGTTGTTACTAAATTTATGGGAAAAACTGAAAAGGTCATAGTACTGTCTGATGACACAGTTGTGGACTCCAAAAATCTGTTTAGTATTCAGTCACCTATATTTGGCTATTTGTATCAGTGGGGAAGGACATGCTATGCTTTGTGAGGTTTATCACACTTGGGAAAGAATAACAGTTACAGCCAGCCAATAAGAAAACTTCCCTATATTATTAGGAGAGTTAGCACAATTGGGAGTATCAGCCACACCTCACACTCTAGGCTTTTTGTGGTAGTTACAACCCTGCAGAGGAGGATCAGAGCCATTCGTCTGATTGTGCATTAGTGAATTGACGTTTACCCTCCTCAAAACCCTTTCCAAAATATCTTACTTCTAAATCCTCACCAGGTAAGAGGAGTAGTATTTCAGGTGTTTCCCCTCCATCATCTGGCTCCTCTCTTGAATGTGGCTGAACCATTTAGGATATGGAACCTTGAATTGCTCTGAAAGCTCTAAGCCATGATAATAAAGATAGCTTTGATGACTGCTGTCCCAGCCTACTGGCCCAAAATCCTTGAAAGTTTGGTTGGGTTGCAGATAATGGGTTTATATTTCTATATTTGGTGAATGAGAACCCTTTAGAAAATTAGTGGACTTTTTGTTTGTTTGTTGTGTGTTTTTTTTTTGTTTGTTTGTTTCTCCTTGTTCCCTGGCAATGCCAGAAAGGAAGAAACTCTATTCACATCTTTCTTGTGCCCTCTCTCACTTCTGATTTTTCTCTAATCGGATTTCTTACCATTAGACAGGAAGATATATGGGTAAGAAACAGTCAGGTGAACAAATTGCAGTGGACAGCAGTATGGCTTTTTCATTTCCATATTAGACTACTTTACTGTTCAAAATATTTAGAGAAAGGGAGATAATTTTTTTTATTTCCATTTCAATGTACTTATTTGTGTCCATATGCTGTTAACTAGAAAGATTTATGTTCATTTTGGCTAGTAGTATTTTTGTTGTTGCTATTTTTCGAGTTTTGAAAAGACACTTCCCTGGGAAAGATTTTCTTTCTGTTTACTTTTAGGAATAACAATTTCATCGGGATAGCTTTTAACAAGAATTGAAATTGCCTTAATTTTATTACAAGGGTTATTCTTTATAAAATATACTACTAGAACTCATCTTTTGAGAGTTGAGCCTGCTTTTTATTTGTGAGATTCGCAGAGTTATTTTCCCCTAATATTAAATACCTTACCTACTGGCAGGTTGGATAAAGTGGTATATATATTTTTTACTTCTCTTGTTTAATTATAATGTCAATTTATTTAAATGATTTTGCATAGTTTAATTTTAATATAAAATAAATAGTACATTTAGTATACTGTTTTAAATTTTAATTTATATGCTATAGTTATTAAAATATTTTCTTTAGTATTGCCTAAAGAAAAAACTTTTTCACAGTCACAAAACCTTCCTGTTTATTTTTAAGCTTTAAAGGAGAGGTTTTGTTTTAATATGTAAAAAGAACTGCTTTATCTCAGAAAGAGGAAAAATAAAAACACCCTTTTGTTCCAGAGTGCAGCTTCTGGCTGTAAGACATACGCCAGATGCCTTGCTTGACAAAGAACAGTGAGTGTCCCTATTGATAATTGACCACGTACGGCTACCACCATGCCCTGCTTTACTAGCCATAAATATTTATTTCAGTGAAAGAACCTTTTTTCCCACACATTGACACTAAGCAGATAAGGGCTTTCCTTTTTTTTTTTTAAATTTTCTTCTTTTTGTCTTTAAAGTTGGTGGTTTTTTCTGAACAAATTCAGTAACTGTTTGCATAACATTTTTTTTTAGTGAGAACCTATCTCCCTTTAGCACACAAATTATTGCCCATTACTAGGGATTAAGTCGCTTAAAGAAATCCTGCAGCTTGGAAGCACTGAAATTGTATTGAAAATTGAAAGCATGCAAATTCTACACATACCCAATATTTATTCCAGTTTTCAGAGTATCTTCTTTTATTTTTAGATGAATCTACGTTCTGTATTTACTGTAGAACAACAAAGGATTTTACAGCGTTATTATGAAAATGGAATGACAAATCAAAGTAAAAATTGCTTTCAGCTCATATTACAGTGTGCGCAGGAGACTAAGCTGGACTTCAGTGTAGTCAGGGTAAGTATTGAGGTCTTCCACTCTCAAATTTATAGCATTTTATTACAAGTGATATTGCTTAATATAAGAAAAAATATTCAGGGTATGCACTAACTTTATAAACAACTTAATTTCCCTGGTATAACAATACTAATTTTTAAAAGATAGAGCTAATATTTTAGTACGTATTTATTTGCTTCTAGAAATTTCTTGATAACCCTAAGACCTTTACAATGTAAACATATCTTAAAAAACTCTAGCCCTTTGAACTAAATGATAACAGTAAAACAGGCATTTACTAGGGTCTATTGTGTGCCTAGCAGATTTTCTTGTTGTATTTTAGTTTTTCATCAAGCATTTATGACTTTAGTATTTTTATCTTTTTAGGAAAGCATAACTTTTTTTTAATACCTCATCTTCCTTCTAAGGAAAATTCATGCATTTAAATGGGTCATCAAGTAAGGCACAAGAAATCCAAGGGGGGGAAATTTTCCTTTTTCCCAACCCTAGTCATTCAGCTACAAAAATCAGAGCTGCTACTCGTTTGTGAAAGGCAATGAGAAGGTGATAGAAAGAAGGCAAGAGATAAATCTAACAGAACTAGTCACAGATTTTACTGAGTACATAGGTTCTTTCATGTTTGTTTGAGCACCCTCCAAATTCTCCTGGGGTTAAACCATAGTGATTCAAAGATTGGCAGCTTTCCCATCCTTGGCATTTATTAGCTAATTTGGGAAAGAAAAAGGACATCTGTTTTTAAGTTTATTTTTCTGTTGGACTTTCCTTCAAAGACTCTAAAGATAAAAAACTCTTGATAAGCAGAATTCTTTGGAGAATGTCTTTCTTAATGACTAAAGGATATATATTCACCTTCAAATAAGGACTTATGTCACCAAGTCTAGGACAAAAATATCTAGAATGTCTGTTTCTTATTTGCTGAACTCAACCATCATACTCAGAAATGTTCCCTATTGATAGTTCTAAATGCCCTATTTGAAATACCTTTACTAAACCTCACAGAAAAATGCCTTAGAAAAAGTAATGTCAAAATGTATATTTCAAGGTGATGAGATTGCATTTTATAAGTACAAGCTCATTTTGATTTTTTTTTCTTGCAATAATTTCCTTCTATTTTACCATTACTTTTAAGTGAAAAGCCTTCTCAGGCAGCTGTATTGTAGACTGTTATCTTTCATATTTCCAATTTGTTATTGCATTCTTACTCCAATTGCTTGCTTGTTTGTGCTCTAAAATTGAGGGTGTTGAAATACAGAGATTTATACTTATGCTCCAAATGGGGTGAAATCTAAAATAAACAATGGGAATGAAGGAAATAAATTCCTGTAATATAAGATTATAAGTAAAATGTTATGTAAATTATAAGCAATTGTGTAAACTAAATTCCTTCCTTCCATTCCAGAAGAGTCTAACTTGTACAGAAATTCCATCCTCCTAACCTAAACTCCACCACAATCTTGTGGTTTTTCCAGTCAGAGAAGGGAGTTGTTTATCATCTCATCACTTTGTAATCCCCCCTCCTATGATTTCATAGATATATATGTTCTACTTGAAAGAGACCTTTATTATTTTAAATATAGTATCCATTGATTTTTTTTCTTAAAAGAAATCAAATCTCACTGTACTAAGAACTTGATCTCAATGTTAAAAGAACTTTAAAGGGTTAAAACATCCAAGCATGAATAAATACAGGGGGGTTAAGGAGCAGGACAACAAACAAGGAGGCATAGAAAAGGAAAAGAGGTTTAGAGGCAGTGAATTTATAAGAGAGGGCTGAAAAAGAATTTTATGGTCACCAAGGAATGGTAATCCAAATGTCTTTCCTTTCATTTTTTTTTCTAAGTAGTATTGCTTTGTTTGTTCTTAACCCCAAATTCTTATCACATCAGTTTTGTTTGACCTAATTTTCCCTCTCACCAATGAGGCATTTGTAATGAGAATGATTTATATCTGATAAGCATTGGTAAATTTTGGATCTTGCAGCTGAACAGCTTTTAGTAAAGCTTAATTCAGTTACTGGGAACCCTTGACAATTAATTTTCTTTATTTTCAAAATTTTTAATGTAAGTATTTCTTAAGCATATACTTTCCTACTTTTCTTCAACAGAGAACATTGAAAATATTTGAAAACTTACTTTTTGACTCAGAGCTTTAATTATTGACATCAATTATTGTATTGTGCTATAATGTAACAATGCTCACAGCTTGGTATAATATATGGGGTTATTTTCCCTTTTACTAAAGAATCCCAGACTGCTATTTCACAACTTCTCATGTCTGTTTTGTTATGAGTTTCCTTTCTTGCAACTTGTCCTAAAAAAAGCAGTCACTTTTTTTATTGTTGTTTCTGTCAGGGTGCCCATCTACAGAGACTTCTATCCCAAATATTCCCTTCTATTTTGTTATTTCTAATCTGCTATAGATTTAGAAACCAGATTTATTAAAATTATGCATACAATCAGTTAATCATTTATACAATGAGAGAAAGTGGGATTTAAGATCAAGGTTGTCCTACTATTAAACTACATGGATCTTGTGACGTCTTTGTTGGCTGTGTTCTGGATAAGTGAAGTTGTTTGATAGCGAGTTTCGTATTCATATGCATTTGATATTATTCTACTACATTTTACATTTGATGGGTGCATAATATAAATATCTAGTAACCTAGTATTGAATAAGCCATAAATTTGTAATGCACTAAGATAACTCTTATTCTTCCTGAGTTAAGGTAAGTATTGTGTGATGAGAGCACAGTAGGTTGTTCATTTGTTTGTTGTTTGTTTTAGAAATATGGCTCAAAGTGGCCCTCTAGATGTAGTAATTCTTGAGTTCAAATTTTACCAATTAAGTATGCTTTCCCATTAAAAGCTTTTTTTTTTTAATTTAATGCTTATATTTTTTGGAAAATTATGAACAAATTCATCATGCTTGCCGTATGTGCTTTTCTTACTTGAAAAGTCATAACACGGCAACTTATTTTGAATATTTGTAAAATTCTCCTTTTTGGGCAATAAATTTCATTTATCCAAAGACATGTATTTTTAAATATTCCTCAAGTATATACTTTAAAATATTTTAGTTTTTCTTCCTTGCCTCCTTTCCCTGTGACATTTATATTCATATGTCCCTCAGCTAGTACTTCTCACTTCTGCTTTTAGTGAAAGTAAATGAGAGTGAGTTTTAAATTTCCACAACCCCATGTGAATCAACATGGAGCATCTTGGTTTTTGGAATTTTTTTTTCATGGGAGAAATACTAATTAGAAAAGTAAATGGCCAACAGGGATGACTATTTCAGGAGCTTCTCGCCACTACTTGTGGTGTAGTGGAAGGAGAATATGCTTTGAGGTCAGATAGATTTTACTTTGAATCCTTGCTCTGCCACTTGCTGGCAGGATAAGCTTCCACAAGCTACCTAATCTTTCTGAACCTCAGTTTCTTCATTTATATAATTAGGAAAATAACACTGACCAAAGAAGCTAGTATATGTGAAGAACACATAATTGGTATTCAATACATGTTAGCTTTTATTTATAGTATTACAGCATCATTAATTCTGTATATAGTATAAATAAACATTTAAAATTGGGTAATTTATGTGCTCTTCAAAACATATAATACAAAAGTTAACCAAATACATCTTACCATGTTTGTGCAAGGCTAGTTCATTTAATTTTTTGTTTGTGTTTTTATCTTAATATATTTATGTATTTTGGTAGTTTATAGTATGGCATGCATTTTGAAATAATTACCACATTTTTACACACATAATACACACCTTCTACATTTGTTTTTCAACTATTCCCTCCCCCGTGAGGTATTTTCATAAGCACATTATGCTATTTTTTTACAGCAACATGTAAAAAAAACGGCATGATGGTGCTGACGGAAATACCTCATGGGGGGAGGGAGCAGTTGGCTAATAACCGTAGAAGGCACACGTCATTTGTGTAAAAATACGGTATAAACTTTGATAATCACATTATGTAATCTAATGTGTTCTCTTGCCTGTTTCAAGAAGAATCATGATTCAGCATAATAATACTAATATAATTATAATAAATTACTTATATAAAAATACAATTTTTTAAATCAAATCCTGAATGCCAAACACTGGTATTGTTTTTATTGGTAACAGTTTTTCTGTTTATAAAAGTAACACATATTCACTATATATAATTTGGCAAGTAGAGAAAAGTGTAAAGAAGGAAATAACTGCTATTAAATTAATGACTAGCTGGGGAAAATATTTGCAACTTGCGATAACTTGCTACTATCTTTAGTAGGAAAATTGCTCATACAAATCAATTTTAAAAGACAAACACACCAATATAAAAGTGGGTAAAGTTAATGGACAGGCAATTCTATCAAAGTAATATAGTAGCCATAGAATTGTAAATCAAAATAGCAATTGTATACCATTTATTAAAATCTGGACTAGTAAAAACTACAAGAAAAGATAATGCAAAGTGTTGGTGAGGGTGTGAGGAAACCAGTACTCTCATACACTGAAGGACACTTTGAAAATATGTTTTCAAAAGTCCAACAATTTCTCTTCTAAGATTGCATTATAATGCAATGACAGCACAAAGATGCATGTAGAAAGTAGAAAGATGTGTATTGCAGTGTGGTTTCTAGTAATGAATTCTAAATAATCTAAATATCTAACAATATAAAATTAACTAAGTTATGGTATATCCGTACAACAAAAGTCATTAAACATGAATATTTCAGGTGTATATTTGTTTAACAATACTATGAGCATTTTCCAATGTCATTAAAAATCCTATCTTTACTATGCTTCCTATTTTTCACTATTACAAATAATTATCTAATGAACATCATTGAACATAAATTTTGTCTGCATCTTTGATTATTTTTTAGGACAAATTCCCAGAAGTGGATTTACTAGGTCAAAGGATATAAATATTTTTAGGGTTCTTGCTAAATATTGACTGACTGGATTCTGAGAAGGAGAGTAGCCTGTAGATATTTATTGTGAGTCTATACATACTAGAACCCTTGATCATCTTTGACCTTATATTTTAGTTAGTTTTTCTTTTTTCCTTTGTATAGGTCTTGTTTCTATGACAAAGAAGAATATAATTTATTGTATACCCATTAGTTTTTTTGGTTCATTGCTAAGATTTTTTATTTTCATAATATCATTTTTTTTTTGTGCTTCCAGACGTGGGTTGGCAATAAGAGAAGAAAAATGAGTAGTAAGAATTCTGAATCAGGAGCAGCAACACCAGGAACTGTTTCCGGTACCTCTTTGGCAGTTCCAGATGTTACAGTCAGAAATGTGGTTAATATTGCTCGACCCTCAAACCAACAGTCTTCTTGGACATCTGGCAATAATGATGTCATTGTAACTGGTATATACAGTCCAGCCAGTTCATCAAGTAGGCAAGGGACAACCAAACATACAAATACACATATTACAGAAGCACATAAAATCCCTATTCAGAAAACCACCAGTAAAAATGATAGTGAGTTTCAGTTGCACATTCCTCTTCAAAGACAAGTAGCACACTGTAAAAATGCCTCCCTGCTCCTAGGAGAAAAAACAATTATTTTGTCAAGACAGACAAGTGTGCTAAATTCTGGAAACTCAGCGTACAATCCCTTGAAGAAAAACTATGGAAGCTCTTCAGTGCAATCTCCTGAAATGATGGTACCCCAAAAACCATCTGTGTGCCACCGACCTTGCAAAATTGAACCAATTGGGATTCAAAGATCATATAAGCCTGAACACACTGGTCGGACTTCACATAACTCATATGGGCAAAAACCAACTATTAGAGACCCTTACTGTAGGACACAAAACTTAGAAATCCGTGAAGTATTTTCATTGGCAGTTAGTGATTACCCTCAGAGAATTCTGGGAGGAAATACCCCACAGAAGCCTAGCTCAGCCGAAGGAACTTGTTTGTCTATTGCAATGGAGACTGGAAATGCTGATGATGAGTATGCCAGAGAGGAAGAGTTGGCATCAATGGGAGCACAGATACCAAGCTACTCAAGGTTTTATGAAAGTGGCAGTTCCCTTCGAGTTGAGAACCAAAGTACAACTTTGTCTGGACCAGGAAGAAATATGTCAAATTCACAAATGGTGAATATTAGAGACTTGTCAGACAATGTACTGTATCAAAACAGAGACTACCACTTGGCACAACGGACCTCATTACATACAGCATCTAGTACAATGTACAGTAATGCAAATCTATCACGGAGTAATTTTTCCCCACATTTTGCGACATCAAACCAATTGAGATTATCACAAAACCAAAACAATTACCAGGTAATGTGCAAGTTTATAAAGATTTTTAAAAATAATGTTTGGTTTAAAAAGCTGTGCTGTATTCAGTCTGACTTGGAATCTTGGTCATTTAACTCATATTTTGAAGTAATCTGTGGTTTTTGCTTCAAAGTGATGGTTTGGGGTCCACTCTTTGAAGAATCTTGTGCTTTCTTTGTCTTGTTTTAAAATGATGTTTTTTCTCACTGAATATAGTCATTTTAACAACATGGCAGCTTTCCTCTGACATTTAAAATTATTTTGTTCAGGAAATGGTAGCCTTATGGGAAGCATGACATTTCCCATCATTAAAATAGGATTGAATTGGCGAGGCTTATTCTCTTGAACATAGATTATTCTTGTAATTGTTTTTACTAGTGGTTTTGGGGATATGCCAGTAGACGAGTCGTGCCTTCCCTGAGTACATAGCCAAGCAAGTCAATCATTTCTCTAGGTGCTGATGACTGAGAAATCGGTGCCTGCAATAACTCAGCCAATTGCTTTTTTTTTACTGTACTGTAACTGAAAGCTTATAGTTCAAGTCAGTTTCTCATACAAAAATTTAAACACTCATTGCTACGTGACCCTAGCTGCTCTCACTATAACGTGACAGCACACTCCTTCTTTCCACCCGGGATATCCCACTTCCATTCAACCAGCTCCTGTCCCTTTTTGCCGTCTCATCTCACCTCTGGACAGGAGTTGCCCTTTTAGTTTCAAGTATCTACCTGAGCTAAGAGGCACTATCTTCACGAGTATCATTTTATGTCCCATAGTTCAGTCTAATCTTTGTCTGAAGAGTCGGATTCAGGAATGGTTTCAGTCCTGGGATAGCAGAGTGTCTGGGGGCCATGTCTTCCAGAGTCCCTCCAGTCTCAGTCAGACCATTAAGTCTCGTCTTTTTACTAGGATTTGAGTTCTGCATCCCACTTCTCTCCTGCTCCGTCAAGGACTCTCTGTTGTGTTCACTGTCAGGGCAGTCATTGGTGGTAGCTGGGCACCATCTAGTTCTTCTGATCTCAGGCTGATGAAGTCTCTGGTTTATGTGACACTTTCTGTCTCTTGGGATAATATTTTCCTTGAATCTTTGGTGTTCTTCATTCTCCTTTGCTCCAGGTGGGTTGGGACCAATTGACGTATCCTAGATGGTTGATCGCTAGCTTTTAAGAACCCAGACACCACTCACCAAAGTGGGATGCAGAACATTTTCTTAATAAACTTTGTTATGCCAATTGACCTAGATGTCCCTGAAACCAAGGTCTCCAGACCCCCACCCCTGCTACTCTGTCCTTCAAAGTGTTTGGTTGTATTCAGGAAATTTCTTAGCTTTTGGTTTAGTCTAGTTGCACTGACTTCTCCTGTATTGTGTGTTGTCCTTCCCTTCACCTAAGATAATTCTTATCTACTAACTAGTTAGCAAATACCCATCTCCCTCACTTCCCACCCTCGTAACCATCAAACAATGTTTTATTCTCTAAACCTTTTCTTGAGTTCTTATAATAGTAGTCTTATACAATATTTGTCCTTTTGTGACTGATTAAATTCTCACAGCATAATGCCTTCCAGATTCATCCATGTTATGTTTCGCAGATTCATCCTTGTTCTTTATCATTACATAGTATTCCATTGTATGAATATACAATAAATTGTTTATCCAATAGTCCGTTGATGGGCGCCTAACTTGTTTCCACCTTTTTCCTACCATGAACAGTGCTGCAGTGAACATGGGTGTGCATATATCCATTCGTGTGACGGCTCTTATTTTTCTATGATACATTCCAAAGAGTGAGATTGCTGGATCCTATGGTACTTATACTTCTAGCTTTTTAAGGAAGCACTAAATCAATTTCCAAAGTGGTTGTACCATTTTACATTCCCACTAGCAGTGTATAAGTGTTCCAGTCTCTCCACAGCGTCTCCAACATTTATTATTTTGTGATTTTTGGATTAATACTAGCCTTGTTGGTGTGAGATGGTATCTCGTTGTAGTTTTGATTTGCATTTCTCTAATGGCTAATGATCACGAGCATTTCCTCATGTATCTGGCAGCCACCTGAATGTCTTGTTTGGTAAAGTGTCTGTCCATATCCTTTGGCCATTTTTTAATTGGGTTATTTGTATTTTTGTTGTTGAGGTTTTGCAGTATCTTGTAGATTTTAGAGATTAAACACTGATCAGATTTGTCATAGCCAAAAATTCTTTCCCAGTCTGTAGTTCGTCTTTTGACTCTTTTGGTGAAGTCTTTTGATGAGCATAAGTGTTTGATTTTAAGGAGCTCCCAGTTATCTAGTTTCTCTTCTGGTGTTTGTGCATTGTTACTTATGGTTTGTATTCTGTTTATTCAATGTTTGAGGGCTCCTGGCATTGTCCCTATCTTTTCTTCCATGATTTTTATCGTTTAGATTTTATATTTAGGTCTTTGATCCATATTGAGTTAGTTTTTGTGCACGGTGTGAGGTATGGGCCTTGTTTCATATTTTTGCAGATGGATATCCAGTTATGCCAACATCATTTGTTAAAGAAACTGTCTTTTCCCCCAATTAATGGACTTTGAGCCTTTGTCAAATATAAGCTGCTCGTAGGTGGATGAATTTACATCTGGATTCTCAATTCTCTTCCATTGGTCTATGTATCTGTTCTTGTACCATTTACCAGGCTGTTTTGACTACCATGGTGGTATAATAGGTTCTAAAATCAGGTAGTGTGAGGCCTGCCACTTTGTTCTTCTCTTGAGTAATGCTTTATTTATCCTGGGAGTCTTCCCTTTCCATATGAATTTGGTGATTTGTTTCTCCATCTCATTAAAAAATGCCCTTGGAATTTGGATCGGGATGCATTGTATCTGTAGATCGCTTTGGGTAGAATTGACTTTTTCACAATGTTGAGTCTCCCTATTCATGAGTAATGTGTATGGTTCCACCTATGCAGGTCTCTTTTGGTTTCTTCCAGTAGTGTCTTGTAGTTTTCATTGTATAGGTCTTTTATGTCTCTGGTTAGATTTATTCCTAAGTATTTTATCCTCTTGGGGACTATTGTAAATGATATTGATTTGATGATTTCCTCTTCAAAGTTCTCTTTGCTGGTGTAGAGAAATCCAACTGATTTTTGGGTGTTTACCTTGTATCCTGATACTTTGCTGAAATCTATTAGTTTGAGTACTTTTTTGGGGGATTCTTGGGGTTTTCTGTGTATAAGATCATATCATCTGCAAATAGAGATACTTTTACTTCTTCCTTACCAAATTGGATGCCCTGTATTTCTTTTTCTAGCCTAATTGCTCTGACTAGGACCTCCAGCACAATGTTGAATAAGAGTGATGATAAAGGGCATTCTTGTCTGGTCCTCGTTTTCAAGGGGAATGCTTTCAGACTCTCTCCATTTAGGATGATGTTGGCTGTTGGCTTTGTATAATGTTCTTAATGATGTTGAAGAATTTCCTTTCTATTCCTATTTTGTTGAAAGTTTTTACCATGAATGGGTGTTGGACTTTGTCAAATGCCTTTTCTGCAAAAATTTATAAGATCATGTGGTTCTTGTCTTTTGTTTGATTCATACAATGGATTATATTGACTGTTTTTTTAACTTTGAACCATCCCTGCATACCTAGTATGAATTCCACTTGGTCAGGGTGAATTATCTTTTTGATACGTTGTTGAATTCTATTGTATAGAAGTTTGATGAGGATTTTTAAGTCTATGTTCATGAGGGCTATTTGTCTGTAATTTTCTATTTTTGTGGTGTCTTTAACTGGTTTTGGTATCAGAGTTATGCTGGTTTCATAGACTGAGTTTGGGAGTATTCCATCATTTTCTATGCTTTGAAATACCTTTAGTAGTAATGGTGTTAACTCTCCTCTGAAAGTTTGGTAGACTTCGCCATTTAAATTGTCAGGGCCAGGGCCTTTTTTTTTTTTGTTGGGAGATTTTTAATTACCTTTTCAATCTCTGCTTTTGTTATAGGTTTTTTTTTTAGTTGTTCTAACTCTGTTTGTGTTAGTTTAGGTAGGTAGTGTGTTTCTAGAAATTTCTCCATTTCCTCTAGGTTTTGAAATTTGTTAGAAGAGAATTTTTCATAGTATTATATTATGATTCTTTTAATTTCAGTTGGATCTGTTGTGATATCGTCTACCTCATTTCTTATTCTGGTTATTTGCTTCCTCTCCTGTTTTTCTTTTGTCAGTTTGACCAATGATGTATTGATTTTTTTTGTTGTTGTTGTTGTTGTTCTTTTCAAACAACCAGCTTTTGGTCTTGTTAACTCTTTCAATTATTTTTCCATTTTCTGTTTCATTTAATTCTCTAATTTTTATTATTTGGTTTTTTTTCTGGTGCCCAAGGGCTTCTTTTGCTGCTCTCTTTCTAGCTATTTGAGTTGTAGAGTTAATGTCTTAATTCTGGCCCTTTCTTCTTTTTGGATGTGTGAATGTATTCCTATAAATTGACCTCTGAGCATTGCTTTTGCTGTGTCAAAGTTCTGGTAGGAAGTGTTTTCATTCTCATTTGATTCTGTGAATTTCTTTATTCCATCCTTAATTTCTTCAATAACCCAGTAGTTTTTGAGCAAGGTGTTGTTCAGTTTCCATATGTTTAATTTTTTTTTCTTGCTTTTTCTGTTATTGATTTCCACTTTTATGGCTTCATGGTCAGAAAAGGTACTTTGTGTTATTTCAGTGCTTTGGATTTTGTTAAGTCTTGCTTTTTGGTCTAATATGTGGTCTATTCTGGAGAATGTTCCATGTTCACTGGAAAAGAAAATACACTGTCTGCTGTTAGGTGGAACGTTCTGCATATGTCTATGAGGTCAAGTTGGTTGACTGTGGCATTTAAATCTTCTGTGTCTTTATTGAGCTTCTTTTGAATGTTCTGTCATTCACTGAAAGTGGTGAGTTAAAGTCTCCTACTATTATTGTGGAGCTATCTCTCTTTCCAATGCTGTTAGAGTTTGTTTTATGTATCTTTGAGCCCTGTCATTGGGTGGGTAAATATTTATTATGATTCTGCCCTCCTGGATTATTGACCTGTTAATCATTATATAGTGTCCTTCCTCATCCTTTGTGGTGGCTTTTACTTTAAAGTTTATTCTGTCAGAGATTAATATTGCCACTCCTGCTCTTTTTTATTTTATTTTATTTTTTATTGTACTTCAGGTGAAGGTTTACAGAACAAATAGTTTCTCATTAAAATGTAGTACACATATTGTTTTATGACATTGGTTAACAACCCGACGACATGTCAACCCTCTCCCTTCTTGACCTTTTTTTTTTTTTTTTTGGTGAGAATATACGTAGCAAAAGATACACCATTTCAAAAATTTCTACATGTACAGTTCAGTGACATCGACTACTCTCTTACAATTGTGCTGTTATTCTCACTTTAGATGAAGGTTTACAGAACAAAATAGCTTCTCATTAAACAGTACACATGTTGCCCTATGACAATGGGTAACAACGTCACTACACTTCAACATTGTCCTTACTCAACCTTGGGTTCCCTATCACCGGCTTTCCTGTCCCCTTCGGCTTTCTAGCCCTTGTCCCTGCACTGCTGTGCCTCTTTAGTCCCGTTTTGCTTTATGGGGCTGCCCAATCCCTGGCTGAAAGGTGAACCTCAGAAGTGACTTCACCACTGAGTTAAAGGGTTTCTGGGGGCCATAATCTTGGGGTTTCTCCAGTCTCCTTTAGGCCAATAAATCTGCTGTTTTTGTGTGTGTTAGAATTTTGTTCTACATCCTTATCCAGCTCTGTCCAGAACCCTCTGTTGTGATCCCGGTCTGAGCAGTCAGTGGTGGTAGCCAGGCATCATCTAGCTGGACTCAGTCTGGTGGAGGCCTTGATAGCTGTAGTCCATTAATCCTTTGGACTAATCTTTTCCTTGTATCCTGTTCCCTTCACTCTCCCTTGCTCCTGAAGGGATTAAACCAGTGGAGTGTCTTAGATGGCTGCTCACAGGCTTTGAAGATCCCAAATGCTACTCACCACCATAGAATGTAGAACATGGCCTTATAAATGGTTATGCCAACTGAGCTAGATGTTCCCCAAGACCATGGTCCCCACAGCCCTCCGCACAGCAATTCAGTCCCCCAGGGAGTTTGGAGGTGTCTATGGAGCTTCCATGACCTTTTCTTCTACAAGTTGTGCTGGTTTTTCCAGTATTGTGTACTGTCTCACCCTTCACCGAAGATATCACTTATCTATTGCCTACTTAGTATTCCCCCCCCCAACAATCCCTTCCATCACTGGTAACCAGCAAAGATTGTTACTGTTTGTGCATAAACTTTTTCATGGGTTTTTACAATAGAGGTCTCATACAATATTTGCCCTTTTGTGATTGACTTATTTCACTCAGCATAATGTCCTCCAGTTTCATCCACGTTATGAGATGCTTCACAGATGCATCATTGTTCTTTATCGTTGCATAGTACTCCATTGTGCGCATGTAGCATAGTTTGTTTATCCATTCATCTGTTGATGCGCATCTAGGTTGTTTCCATTGTTTTGCTATTGTGAACAATGCTGCTATGAACATAGGTGTGTATATGTCTATTCGAGTGATGACTCTTATTTCTCTAGGATATATTCCTAGGAGTGGGATTGCTGGATCGTATGGTATTTCTATTTCTAGCTTTCTGAGGAAGCACCATATCATTTTCCAAAATGGTTGTATCATTTTGCGTTCCCACCAGCAGTGCATAACAGTTCCGATCTCCCCGCAGCCCCTCCAACATTTGTTGTTTCCAGTGTTTTTGATTCGTGTCAGTAATGCTGGGATGAGATGGTATCTCATTGTGGTTTTAATTTGCATTTCTCTAATGGTTAGTGATCACGAGCTTTTCCTCATGTGTCTGTTGTCCGCTTGAGTGTCTTCTTTGGTAAAGTGTCTGTTCATTTCCTTGGCCCATTTTTAATAGGATTATTTGTCTTTTTGTTGTAGAAGTGTTGGGTTTTCTTGTAGATTATGGAGATTAGACCTTTGTCTGACTTGTGCTGTCCAAAAATTTTTTTCCAGTCTGTAGGTTCTCTTTTTACTCTTTTGGTGAAGTCTTTTGAAGAGCATACGTGTTTGATTTTTAGAAGATCCCAATTAACTAGCTTATCTTCTGGGGTTTGTGTGTTGATGGTTATGGTTTGCATCCTGTTAATGCTGTGTATTAGGGCCTGAGCGTTGGTCATATTTTTTATTCTATGAACTTTAAAGTTTTTGGCTTTATATTTAGGTTTTTGATCCATTTTGAATTAGTTTTTGTATATGGTGTGAGATATGGGCCCTGTTTCATTTTTTTTGCAGATGGATATGCAGTTTTGCCAGCACCATTTGTTGAAAAGACTATCTTTTCCCCATTTGATGGAATTTGGGCCCTTGTCAAAGATCAGGTGACCACAGATGGATGGATTTACATCTGGGTTCTCAATTCGTTTCCATTGGTCAATGTATCTGACTTTGTACCAGTACCAGGCTGTTTTGACTACTGTAGCTGTATAGTAGGTTCTGAAGTCAGGTACTGTGAGTCCTCCAACTTTATTATTCTTGTTTAGTAGTACTTTAATTATTTGAGGCTTCTTCCCTTTCCATATAAAGTCAATGATTCGTTTTTCTATCTCTTTGAAGAATGTTGTTGGTGTTTGGATTTGAATTGTGTTGTATTTCTAAATTGCTTTGGGTAGAATTGCCATTTACAGAATGTTGAGTCTACCTATCCATGAGCATGGTATGTTTTTCCATTTATGTAGATCCCTTTGAGTTTCTTGCAGTAGTGTTTTGTAGTTTTCTTTGTATATGTCTTTTACATCCTTGGTTAGATTTATTCCAAAGTATTTTATTTTTTTAGGGGCTATAATAAGTGGTATTGTTTTCATGATTTCCTTTTCAGCATTCTCTTTATTGGTGTATAGGAATCCAACTGATTTTTGTATGCTTATCTTGTATCCTGCTACTCTGCTGAATCTTTTTATTAGTTCCAGTAGATTTCTCATGGAGTCTTCAGGGTTTTCTATGTATAGTATCATATCATCCACAAACAAAGACAGCTTAATTTCTTCATTACCAATTTGGATGCCCTTTATTTCTTTTTCTTGCCTTATTGCTCTAGCTAGAACTTCCAGCACGATGTTAAATAGGAGTGGTGATAAAGGGCATCCTTGTCTTGTTCCTGTTCTCAAGGGGAATGTTTTCACCACTCTCCATTAAGAATGATGTTGGCCATTGGTTTTGCATGGATGCCCTTTATTATGTTGAGAAATTTCCTTTCTATACCTATTTTATTGAGAGTTTTTATCAGTAATGGTGTTGCACTTTGTTGAATGCCTTTTCTGCATCAGTTGAGATGTTCATGTGATTCTTTTCTTTCCTTTTATTTATGTCGTGGATTACGTTGATTGATTTTCTAATGTTGAACCACCCTTGCATACCTGGTATGAATCCAACTTAGTTGTGGTGTATTATTTTTTTAATATGATGCTGTATTCTATTTTGTTGAGAATTTTTGCATCTATATTCATGAGAGATATTGGTCTGTAATTTTCTTTTCTGTGGTGTCTTTGCTTGGTTTTGGTATAAGCATTATGCTGGCTGCATAGAATGAATTCGGAAGTGTTACTTCCCTTTCTATGCTCTGAAATAGCTTGAGTAGTACTGGTAGAAGCTCTTCTGTAAATGTTTTGTAGAATTCTCCAGTGAAGCCATCTGGGCCAGCCCTTTTTTTTTTTGGGGGGGGGGGAGTTTGTTTTAGTACCTTTTCAATCTCCTCTTATTATGGGTCTGTTCAGATTTTCAACATCGTTTTGTCGTAGGTTGTGGAGGTAGTGTGTTTCTAGAAACTTATCCATTTCCTCTAGGTTTTCAAATTTGTTGGAATATAATTTCTCATAATAATCTGTTATGTACCTTTTTATTTCAGTTGGGTCTGTTGTAATGTCACCCATTTCATTTCCTAATTGGTTTATTTCCGTCCTTTCCTGTTTTTCTTTTGTCAGTCTGGCCAGTGGTTTGTTGCTTTTGTTGATTTTTTCGAAGAACCAACTTTTGGTTTTGTTGATCCTTTCTATTTTTTTTCTATTCTCTATTTCATTTATTTCTGCTCTGATCTTTATTGTTTCCTTTCTTCCAGTGGCTGTGGGTTTTTTGTTTTTTTTTGCTGTACTCCTTCGTTTTGTTTGATTCGTTTAATTAATGTTTTGATTTTGTCCCTTTCTTCTTTTTGGATGTGTGCATCTGTTGCTATAAATTGTCTTCTGAGGACTGCCTTTGCTGTGTCCCAAAGATTTTGGTATGATGTGTTTTCATTCTCGTTTGATTCTAGGAATTTTTTGTTTCCATCTCTGATTTCTTCTATTACCCAGTGATATGTAAGCAAAGTATTATTCAGCCTCCATGTAATTGATTTTTTTTCCTTGCTCTTTCTGTTGTTAATTTCTACCTTTATGGCATTGTGGTCAGAGAAGATACTTTGAATTATCTCAACGTTTTGGATGTTGTTGAGGATTGCTTTGTGGCCTAAGATATGGTCTATTCTGGAGAACATTCCATTTGCATTGGAAAAGAATGTGTACTTTGCAGTGGTTGGATGGAGTGTTCTATATATGTCTACGAGGTCAAGTTGGCTGATTGTGCCCTTTAGGTCTTCTGTATCTTTGCTGAGTTTCTTCTTAGTTGTTCTGTCCTTTTCTGAGAGTGGTGTGTTGAAGTCTCCTACTATTATTGTGGAACTGTCAATTTCTCTTTTCGGTGTTGTTAGAGTTTATGTTTTTTGGAGCCCTGTCATTGGGTGCATAGATGTTCATTATGGTTAGGTCTTCATGATGGATCATCCCCTTAATCATTATATAGTGTCCTTCTTTGTCTTTTATGGTGGAATTTGTTTTAAAGTATATTTTATCTGAGATTAATATTGCCACTCCTGCTCTTTTTTGGTAGTTGTTAGATTGATATGTATTTTTTCCAACCTTTGACTTTTAATAAATTCACATCTTTGTTTCTAAGGTGTGTCTCTTGTAGACAGCATATTGATGGATCCTGTTTTTTTATCCATTCTGTCACTCTCTGTCTCTTTTTGGGTACCTTGAGTCCGTTTACATTTAGTGTATTTACTGACAGATGTGTGTTTGTTGCTGTCATTTTGTAGGTTTTTTTTTTGTGTGTGTGTGTGTGGTGCTGACGTTTTCTTTGTTCTTCTCACTCTCCTGTGCTGAATCCCTTTTGTTTGTGGATTTCTTTTATTTGTTTTGTTTTTGTAGGTTTTGTTTTTGCTGAGAGTTTATGTTTTTCCTATTTATTTTGATGAGTAGGTTTGTTAACTTTCTTTGTGGTTACCAGGAATTTTACCCTTAGCTTTGTAAGTTTGAAGCAGTCTATCTTTACTTGGTATCACGTTGCCTTCCTCTCCATTAGAAGGTACTATACCTACACCATTTATTCCCTCTTTTATTGTTCTGATGTTGTTGTCATTTACACATTAACTGCTCTGATTCCCTGTTGTATTTCTTTTGATTTTGGATAGTCCTTGAGAGTTCTTTTCCTAGATTGGTATCTGGCTGTTACAATCCTGCGTCCTAGATTCATCCTATGAGCTGAAGTTGTTTGTTCTCAGACTGAAGAACTCCCTTTAATAATTCTTGTAAATTTTTTTTTTACATATTCATTTTATTTCTGTTTGTCTGGAAATGTCCTAATTTCACCATCATATGTGAACGAGAGTTTTGTGGGATATATTATTCTTGGCTGGCAATTTTTTTTCTTTCAATGTTTTATATATGTCATCCCATTGCCTTCTTGCCTGCATGGTTTCTGCCAAGTAATCTGATCTTAGTCTTATTGTTTCTTCTCTGTATGTAACTTCTTGTTTTTCACGAGCTGCTCTCAGGATTCTTTGTCTGTCTTTTGTTTTGGCGAGTATGACTATGATATGCCCTAGTGATTTTCTTTTGGGGTCTATCCTGTATGGGGTTCGTTGAGCTTCTTGGATGGCCAGCTTTTCATCTTTCATGATATTGAAGACATATTCTGTCAGCAGTTCTTCAATGATCCTCTCTGTGTTTTCTGTTTTCTCTCCCTGTTCTGGAAATCCGATCACTCACATATTTTTGCTTTTGATTGTATACCACATAACTCTCAGGTCTCTTCATTTTTCTCTGTTTTTTTTTTAATGAGTTTTCCTTGAACAGAGTTTTATCCAAGTATTTGTCTTCATTTCCACTGATCCTGTCTTGAACGGTTTCAAATTTGCTCCTCAGCCCTTCTATGACACTGTCCATTTCTGAAATCTTGTTGTGTATCTTTTCAAATTCTAATTGGTTTTTTTTGTATAATTTCTAGTTGTGAATATATTTTGGCATTTTGTTCCTGCATTATTTTCCTGAATTATTCCATTGTTTTGTCTGTATTTTCCATGAATTTGTCTATTTTTTCCTCATTTTTGTCTGCTTTTTGCTTCAACTCTTGGATAATTCTGAGTATTAGAGATTTGAATTCCCTATCAGGTAGTTCTAGTGCATTTTCTTCTACTGAAAAGTCATCTGGTGTTTTATTTTGGATGCCTACTGCAACCATCCAGTCCTGTTTTTGTAAATGTTTTGTTATTTTCTGCTGTCTTCGGGAAATTCACTAGTTATTTTTCTCATTTATTGATTGCAGATTTGTTTGTTTAGACCTTTTTTTTTAATTTGGCTATTTCTGAGCAGGCAGGTAGTGTGTTCTTTGTTGTTTGCTCATCTGTGGGCATGATACTTTTCTCCTCCTTCTCCAGTTGGCAGGGTCAGTCGCTCAAATACAGTATAGCAGGGCAGGTCTAGTTGAAGAGGAGTTGCTGGGATGGGTTGTTTATGGCACTTACTACAGCCACCAGGGCGAGAAGGTAATCAGTCCCTGGCAGGTTCCAGCAGGCTGTGCCTGTGCTGCTTGGTGGTGTGATGTTAAGCACAGGGTGTAGGTAGACAGGATGGAGGAGGAAGATTGTTATGTGTGGAGATAAGATGGATATGGGAGAGAGGAGAGAGGAACAGGAGCCAAAAACATACAAACAAACAAAAAAGAGTGCTAGGGGAGCTTGCCTTTGGAGTAGAGAGGTGAGAGACTCTGAAATGGAGAAAAACAAAAAGGGGAAGAAGAAGAAAAAAAGAAGTGAATGAATAAATAAAAATTAGAAAGAATAGCTAAGCTCCCAGGGATCCCAGCAGTGTGGCTGTGAGGTCTGTGGAAGTTTTTCCCAGGTTTTGCAGTACAGCCTGGCTAGAAGGCATAGAGGTATTCAGCTCAAGGTATTCAGGGAACAGGAAGGCAAGGAAGGTATAGAGAGATGAGAAACTGATTAATGAAGAAAGACAGAAAGGGAAAAAGAAGGAAAAGAAAACAAAACAATTTTTTTTAAAAAGAACAAGAAAAGCCCCCCGAAAAACAGAGAAAAAATAACAAGAAAAAAGAAATGCTCTCAGGGATCCCTCTATGTGTCTGCACAAGCTTAGGAGGCAGGTCCCAATCTGTGTAGCACTGCCCGGGCAGAATGGGCTCCCAACTCAAGAAAAGGAAAAGAAAACAATTCAAAACAAACAAGCAAACAAAAGCCCCAGGATCCCACCAGTGTGGTATCCCAGACCGGGAAGCAGTTCCACACTCGAACGGAGCTCTGCAGCCCCTTAGGAAGAAGCAGATATGGTGCACTGATCCAGGTATTTGAGCAAAAGGAGAGGGAGGTGGTGAGAGGTAAGGAAAAAATCAAAAGAAGAAGAAAAAAGAAACACCAGCAGCCAATAAATGGCACTCAGGGAGCCAGCCAGTGCGGGTGGGTGGAATCCAAGCAGCCAGTGCTTCCAGGCCAAGAGACTGTGGCTTCAGGAAGCAGAGGAGGCCGAGTGAGGGTGAAGAAGGGTGGGGGGTGGGAAAGCGTATATCACCAGTTACTGGTTGTTTTGTCTCCTGCTGGAAGCTCCATGAAGCTGCTTTCCTGTACACCTTATTTGCTGGTGTCTGATAGGAGTCCAAGATGGCAGATCCACGCTGCGTTAGCTTACTGGGGACCTCTGCATGAATCTCTCCTCACTCTACATTCTCTGTCAGTTTTTTCACTCCATTTGGTGCTTGGCTGAGTTCTTTATCTCTTCATTTGATGTTTTAGGGTTTCAGGATTACTGTTTTCTCTGTTCGGCTTAGCTTTTTGGGTCTTTGCTGTGGAGGGACTGCATGGTGCTTCTGCCTAGACCGCCATTTTGCCAGAAGTCTCTCCTGCTCTTTTTTGTGTATTGTTTGCTTGATATATTTTTTCCATCCTTTGAGTTTTAATTTGTTTGTGTCTTTAAGTCTAAGGTGTGTGTCTTGTAGGCATCATAGACGCATCATGTTTTTTTTTATCCATTCTGCCCTTTTCTGTCTATTTATTAGTGCATTTAGTCCATTTATATTCAGCGTAATTATATAGGTATGCGTTTAGTGCAGTCATTTTCATGTCTTTTTGTGTGTGTGTTGTTGACAGAGTTTTGCTCCACTTAATTTTCTGTACTGAGTCGTTTCTCTTTATTTTCTTTTCATCTTTTTCATTGTTGTTGATTTTGTATTTGCTGAGTATGTTTTTTTTTTTTTTTATTTTGATGTGTAGGATTGTTCATTTCCTTTGTGGTTACCTTAATATTTACTACTATTTTTCTAAGTTTAAACCACTCTTTTATTTCTTTATATTGCCTTGACTTCCTCTCCATATAAAAGATCCATAACTACATTTTTATTCCCTCTTTTTTGTTTTAATGTTGTCATCTTTTATATATTGACGTCTCTGTTTCCCTATTTTTAGTGTTTAACTTTGATTTATTTTTGTGTCTTCCTTATCTGGGTTGATATCTGGTTGCTGTGTCCTGTGTTCTAGTCTTGGGTTGTTATCTGATGTTATTGATTTTCTAACTGGAGGACTCCCTTTAGGGTTTCTTATAGTTTTCATTTGGTTTTTGCAAATTCCCTAAACTTCTGTTTACCTGGAAATGCCCTAATTTTGCCATCATATTTGAGAGACGGTTTTGCTGGTTATATAAGTCTTGACTGGCAATTCTTTTCCTTCAAGGCTTTATATATGTCATCCCATTACCTTCTTGCCTGCATGGTTTCTGCTGAGTAGTCCGAACTTAGTCTTATTGACTCTCCTTTGTTGATGAATTTTCATTTATCTTTAGCCACTCTTAAATTTTTCTCTTTATCTTTTGTTTTGCCAAGTTTGATTATAATATGTCTTGGTGACTTTCTTTTGGGCTCTACCTCATGTGGTGTTCGATGAGCATCTTGGATGGATATTCTTTTCACCTTTCACGATATCATGGATGTTTTCTGCCAACAAATCTTCAACAATTTTCTCTGTATTTTCTGTTATCCACCCTTGTTCTAGTTCTCCAAACACTTGTATGTTATTCCTCTTGTTAGAGTCCCACATAATTCTTAGGGTTTCTTCATTTTTTAAAATTCTTTTATGTGATTTTTCCTCAAATAATTTGGTGTCAAGTACCTTATCTTCATTCTCACTAATTCTAACTTCCATTGCCTCGATTCTGCTCCTATAACTTTCTATTTATTTGTATAATTCTGAAATTTTATTTTTAATCTTATGGATTTCTGTTTTCTGTCTCTCTATGGATTTTTGCAGCGTATTAAATTCGTCATTATGCTCTTGACTAGACTTCTTACGTTCTCCTATTGCTTTTTCTCTGTGTTCCTTGTATTGTTCTGCATTTTGTCTGCTCTCCTTCCTGATATCTTGAAGAGTTCTATATATTAATCTTTCATATTCTACCTCTGGTAGTTCCAAGAAGTTCTCTTCCTCTGGAAAATTTCTTGATGCTTTGTTTTGGGAGCCTGCTGAAGCCATCGTGGTCTGCCTCTTTATGTGGTTTGATATTGACTGTTGTGTCCGAGCTCTCAATAAGTTATTATATTTATTTATTTATTTTATGTTTGCTTACAGTGTCCTAGCTTCTTGATTTGTTTTGTTTTGATATGCCCAAGTAGGCTGCTCATGTGAGCTAGTTTGATTATTGGCACCTTTGAAGCTTAAATGTCCTGTCACTAGGTGGTTACATCTGTTACTAGAAATGTAAGCCCAGGTGTCTGTTTACTTTTCTTGTATGGATTCATCTCAAGTGTCCATATAGTTGGTCACCAAGTGTGTGGTGCAGGATCTCACCTACACTCCTAGACTGGCAGAGGTGATTGGTGTAGGTATAGGTATCTGGCTGTAGTAGGGGGTCACGTGCTGTACAAGACAGGGAGCTGACGGCTAACCCTGAGTATCTGGGAGGAAGGCATGTCCCTGTTCCCTAGAGAGCATACAGGGGTGGATTTTGTAGCTGGACTAGGGGCACCCAATGCTTTTGGCTGTAAGGTCTGGGAGGCACCATTTATTCTTAGACCCCTGTCGCAGGTTGCTAGGTGGTGTGGGTGGAGCCACCAGTCCTCAGGCCCTTGTTGTGGGAAGGTGAGGATCCTGCTTAATGGGTAGGGTGTTGTCAAATGTCACAAATGTGCCACTCCACCATATAGCTGATACAGTGAAGTTAGGCTTCAGGTATATACCCTGTTGTACTGTGGTAATGAGGGCCTATGCTGTTGAAATGGGCCCACACAGGTCTATGCAGGGATGAAAGGCATTCTAAGTCCATGGACCCCTTATGCCTGTACCTAGACAAAGGAGCTGTGCCTGCCCTGAGTTCCCAGCTTAGGGGAGCTGGCAGATTATTTTTTCCTATTTGTTAATTTTTTCCCTCTCCAAGGCTGGGAGAATAACTCAGGGTGTGTGACTTGTCCTACTTCTGTCCCAGGGGATGTGGCAATTGCTGAAGCCAGTCTGGGACTTGTGCAGAGTGGGGAGGGAGCAGATAAATGGGAGAGAGTTTCTTCCCAAAGGGCTATTTTTTGAACCATGTGGTAGGTTAAACATGTACTTATTTTTTGCCACTGAGCACTGCTTCTTACTGGCTCTGGAGGCCTGAGCAAACGAATGCCATTGCTTGCCTCATCGTGCACACCAGCCAATCCAGCCTGCAGGGCACCATCTCCTGCTGGGTCAGGTGTGGCAACTCCTCGCTGTTTCTGAACCACCTCTCCCTTGCCCTGCCACTCAGTCTGATTCCTTTACTTTGATATTCAGGGCTCCTGAATTGTCATATATAATCAATTTACTTGTTTTTTGGGGTCTTTGTTGTAAGAGGGACCACCAGAAGCATCTGACTACTCTGCCATCTTAGCCCCACTTACCAACTTCTTTTTCTAAAAGTAAATGCTTTATTAAAATATTAATCAAATAGTCTTTTTAAAAATGCTTATAGACAATTAATCTTAGACATGGCCACAAAATAGGTGTTATTTCTTTACTGTTTCACATATTCAATTGTTTATATATGCCTCAAATAATCTCTTTAACAGTGAGGTATAAGCCTACCTCAGAACATCTCTTAAGACCGTAGATCTTCCTACAGTACTCCCTCTGAAAAATCTGCTCCATAGAATCTGAATAGCAGAACATGGATGTTTGCCATATTCCCTTGATACTAGCTAGATCTTTTAATCTGTTCCACCATAGTACTTAAGGCTCATCTGTACTTAAGATGCTTCCAGGATGTTCTCAAACAATTTAAGGAACCAACTTCTCTTAACTCCCTTTATAATATAGCTACCTGCTTTAAAATGAAAAATAAAAACTCAAGCAATAATGTAGTGTAAGAAGTATCCCTCTGGCCCACACCTCTAGCAGAAAAGGAGCTTGATAATCATCATTAATGGTCATTTGTTATTGAGAAACTACTTATTCTCCTGTGTTTACTCCTTTCTAAAGCATGCTTAAAATAACATTGACTCATACTGTTAAGATCCTCCCAAACTCCCTTTCATTCACCTATTTTGTATTTATTTATCCCTTCAGTGTTCTTAATAATGGTAATAACAATAAAATTTACCATTTTTAAGGGCCTACTAAGTGCCATACTTAGGCACTTTATATACCTGATCTCATTTAATCTTCACGATGATCTGGATTGATAGGCATTTTATCCCTATTTTAATTACTTGCCCAGTATCAAATACCTAGTCAATGACAGATTCAGGATTTCGATTCAAGAAACTATCACTCATCTTTTTTTGTTCTTTTGTTTTTTGTTTTGTTTCGGTTTTCCTCTTTCACCATACAGCCTATTTCAGCTGTATTAGAACATTGGTAGATCAGAAAATGAGGAGTTTAATTTTTCATAAGTTCACCACCCTCTTTAGAATAATTTGATGTTTTTTAAATTTACGTTTTTATAGTCTCTTTCTTTTTTCTTACAGAACTTTTAAAGTAACTAAATTCGCTTTTTTTTTTAAAAAAAAAGAACCTTTTGAATGCAATAAAACTTTCTTATGGAAAGGCAACCTGGCATAACAATTTAAAGCATTAGGCTCTCCTCTCTGTCTTGTCAGGCATTTCCAAGCTGAGGTTCTATTCTTGGAGGACAGTCTAGTTCCAAGATCTCTTTAGTAGAAATAACACAAATTGAGGAGATCTTAGAGGATGCTGTGAAATTAAAATCAGCTTTGTTTGGATCTGAGTATATAATACCATATCAAGGGTTGAATTTATAGTCAGGAAACTGGCTATACCAAAATACTATTTCCCAGTTCCATTTCAAAAACTCTCCAGGATAAATTTATCCTGTTGGAGCCAGATTGCAATCACACTGGTCTCCAAAGTGCCATTCACCTTTCATATTACCTCTGCATCAGATCACCTGTTTATCATAAGGGTTCTGTGATGATTAAAGTTTAATAATTAATGATCATCTAAGTGAAGATATTGGACTATTTCAGAAGACGAGTGCTATAAACACAGGATTTATTGTTGCAGTTATTATTGTGGCTTGATAATTAACTGCATTCCCATCTCTCATAGACTTCATAAGGACTTAGGAGTTAATAGAAGTAGGGCATTTTGAGCTGCCTTTAAAAGGCACTTTATAAGTACAAAGTATTCCCTTCAGTGAAAATGCCTTGGTAGTGTCTTCCAATTTTCTTCAGAATTTGTGAACTTCAGTGCATTTTTTAAAAATAAGCATGGAAGTTTATAATTAAAGAAACTTTAAACATCATGGCATCCTAAACCATAGAAAATGGTATTTTTACCTGAGGAAAATGAATGACAGTATTATGGAATCAGCTGGCCAAATTAACTCTCAGGCAAGTACTCAAATTTTAAAATATGTAATAGTAATCTGTGTTGAGTGGGTGGAGTTAGCAGGGATTTTTTTTAACAGCTTTATTGAAATATAATTCACATAACATAGAATTCACTCATTAAAGAGAGTTTCTGTTTATGATGATGAGAAATTTAACATCGATTTAGGGTAATGATTGCACAACATGATTAATGTAGTTGATATCACTAAGCTGTACACCTGAAAAATCATGAATTGGCAATGGTTGTTTGTGTGTGTGTGTGTGTACAGCAATAAATTTTTTAAAAGTATCAAAAAAGTATAAATTCAGTGATTTTTAATATATCCACAAAGTTGTTCTAACAGCTCCACAAATCAAATTTTAGAACATTTCATCACCTCAAAAAAAAAAAAAACTGCATTCACCCAGACTAAGATGACTATTATCATCAAAATGGAAAACTAGTGTGGTGGTGATGTGGAGAAATTGGAACCCTCATCCATTGCTAGTGGCATTGTAAAATGGTGCAGCTGCTGTGGAAAACAGTTTGGCGGTTCCTCAAAAAGTTAAACATACAAGCACCATATGACCAAGCAATTCTACTCCTAGGTATATACCTAAAATAATTGAAATCAAAGATGCAAACAGACACTTGTACAGCAATGTTCACTGCAGCATTATTCATATTAGTCAAAAAGTGAAAACAACCCAAATGTCCATCAACAGATGAATGGATAGAGAAAATATACATATATGTATATAAACTAGTATATACATACAATGGAATATTATTCAGCCATAAAGAGAAATGAAGTTCTGATACATGCTATGACGTGAATGAATCTTGAAAATGCTATGCTGAGTGAAATAAGTCATACACAAAAAGACAAATATTGGATGATCCCACTTATATGAAATATCTGTAATAGGCAAATGAACAGAGACAAAAGTTTATCAGTAGTTATTAAGGGTGGCAGGGAGGGGAAAAGAGGGAGTTATTGCTTAAGGAGCACTGAGTCTCTGTTAAGAGTGATGAAAACATTTGGAAATGGATAGTGGTGATGGTTGCACAACATGGTGAATGTAATTAATGTCACTGAATTGTACATGTTAAAAAGGTTGAAATGCCAAATGTTATGTTACATGTTTTTTTTTTTTTTTTTTTTACCACAATAAAAAAAGGAATTGCATAGCCATTGCCCCCTAACCTCACACCAGGTAACCACTAATCTACTTTCTGTCCCTATAAATTTGCCTATTTTGGACACTTCATATAAATGGAATCAAACAATACGTGGACTTTTGTGATTGGCTTCTTTCAGTTAGCATAATGTTCAAGGTTCATCCATGTTGTACCATATATCAGTATTTTATTCCTTTATATTTCTCTGTAAGATTCCGTTGTATGCATATACTACATTTTATTTGTGCATTCATCAGTTGATGGACATTTGGGTTATTTACACCTTTTGGCTATTATGAATAATGCTGCAATGAATATTCATGTACAAGATTTTGCGTAGACATATGTTTTCAGTTGTTTTGGTTATATACCTAGGAATGGAAAAGCAGTCACATAACTCTACACTTAAATTTTTGAGGAACTGCCAGCTGGTTTTCAAAGTAGCTGCACATTTTATATTCTCATCAACAATGCATGAGGGCTCCAATTTCTCCAGATCCTCTCCAAAATTTATTGTCTTTTTTATTATAGCCTCCCCTGTGGCGAAAGATGTTGATTATCTTTCCATGTCATTGGTCATTTGCATAACTTCTCTGGAGAAAAGTCTATTCATAACTTTTGTCAATCTTTAGTTTGTTTTTTATTGTTTTTGTTTATATTTTGAGTTATGTTTGGTTATTTATATACTCTGCATATTATTCACTTATCAGATATATGATTTGCAAATATTTCCTCCCATTCCATGTGTTGTCTTTTCACTTTCTTGATAGTATTCTCGGTAACACAAGCATTTAATTTTGATGAAGTCCAATTTACCTGTTTGGTTTTTTTTTCTTTTTCTTTTGTCATTTGTGCTTTTGATGCTGTATCTAAGAAACCATTGCCTAACCAAAGGTAAGGAAGACTGACTTCTATATTGTTTTCTAAGAATTTTATAGCTTAACGTCTTACATTTATTTCATTCATTTAAGACAGTTTTGTGTATGCTGTGATGTAGAGGTCCAATTTTATTCTTTTCTGTGTGGATATCTAATTGCCCCATCACCATTTGTTGAAAAGACTATTATTTCCCCCATTGAATGGCCTTGGTACCTTTGAGAAAAATCAATTGACCATGTGTAAGTGTTTATTTCTGTACTCTCATTTGTATTCCCTGATATATGTCTATCCATATGCCAGTACCACACTGTCTTGATGGCTGTGGCTTTGTGGTAACTCTTTCTGGGGGGAGTGTCCTGTGAATCTTCCAACTCTGATTTTCTTTTCTTTTTTCTCCAACTTTTTGGCTATTTTTGGTTCATTGCTTTTACATATGAATTTTAGTATCAGCTTATCAATTATTGCGAAAAAAAATCCAACTGAAATTTTGGTAGGGATTGCATTGAATCTTTAGACCTATTTGGGGAGTATAGACACCTTAGCAATATTATATCTTCTGACCCGGGAAGATTGTGTCTTTCCACTTATTTAGATTTTTAATTTCTTTCAACAAGTTTTTCTGCTTTTTAGTAGATAAGTCTTGTGTTTCTTTTGTTAAATTTATTCCTAATCATGTTACTCTTTTTGATGCTACTTTAAATGGAATTGTTTTCTTAATTTTTTTTAATTGTTTATTGCCTGTGTATAGAAATACAATTGGTTTTTGTATATTGTATCTTGCAAAATTGCTGAACTAGTGTATTCTAATAGAATTGGTAGATTCCTTTAGATTTTCTATATACAAAATCATGCCATCTACAAATATGATTTTACTTCTGTAAAACTTTACTGCATTTTATTTATTTTTCTTGACAAATTTCCCTGAATAGTACCTCCAGCACAATGTTGAGAATACATGGTAAAACAAACATATTTGTCTTCTTCATCTTAGATGAAACTCGTTTAATCTCTCAGCATTAAATATGTTACCTATGGGTTTTTTTGTTTGTATTACAAGAAAATTTTTTATTGTGTAAATATATATGTTACAAAACAGTTCCCATTTCAATGTTTTTTACATGTACAACTCACTGACATTAGTTACTTTTATCATGCTGTTCAACCATCATCAGTATTTCCAAATATTCCATCACCCTTGATAGAACTCAATGTCCCCTAAACAATGAGTCCCACTTTCCCCCTCTCCCACCCATCCTAGTAACCATAAATAAAATGTGATTTTTATACATTTGCCTATTCTAGATATTTCCTATAAGTGGAATCATACAATATTTGTCCTTTTGTGACTGACTTATTTCACTCAGCATAATGTTTTCAAGGTTTGCTCAGGTTGTAGCATGTATCAGAATTTCATTTCTCTTTATGGTTGAGTAATATTCCATTGTATGTATCTACCACATTTTGTTTGTCCATTCATCTGTTGATGGACATTTAGATTGTTTCCACCTTTTGGCTATTGTGAATATTGCTGCAGTGAACACTGGCGTACAAGCATTTGTTTGCATTTTTGCTTTCAATTTTTTTGCATATGTACCTAGCAATGGAATTGCTGGATCATATAGTAATTCTATGTTTAATTATTTGTAGGATTTGTCAAATGTTTTTTGTCTGTTTCCGTTGAGGTTATCATGTGATTTTTGTCCTATATTCTGTTGATATGATTTTGTCTAATTTTTTGGCATGTTGTTGTTTATAATATTCCCTTATAATCCTTGTAACATCTACAAAGTTAGAAATGAGTGCCGTCTTTCATTCCTGATTTTAATAATTTGTGCCGTCCTTTTTTTTCTTGGTCTGTATATTAGTTTCCTAGGCTACTGTAACACGTTTAGTTTCCAGGGACTGCTTTCACAAATTAACAACAATCTGGATGGCATACACCAACAGAAGTTTATTTTCTTATAGTTCTGGAGGCCAGAAGTCTGAAATTAAGGTGATGGCAGGGATGTACTACTGCTGAAGGCTCTAGGAGAGAATCCTTCTTTGCGTCTTCCAGCTTCTGGTACCTTCAGGCATTTGACTTGTTGCTGCATAACTCCAATCTTTCCTCCATCTTCCCGTGGCCTCCTCTTTGCGTCTTCTGTTTGTTCTCTTATAATGACACTTGTCATTGAATTTGTGGCCCAACCAAATAATCCAGAATGATCACATCGTGATTTCCTTAACTTAATAACATCTGCAAAGGCCCTTTTACCAAATAAGGTCACAGTCATGTGCCAGGGGTTAAGACATTCACAGATCTTTTGCGGGGACACCAGTCAATCCACTAAAATCAGTCTAGCTAAAGTTGTGTTAATTTTGTTGCTCTTTTCAGAAAACCAAATTTTTAGTTGATTTTCTCTTTTGTTTTTCCATTCTATATTTAATTTTTTCCACTTTAAACCTTATTTCCTTCCTAGTACTTTCTTTGTGTTTAACTGGTTTTTCATTTTTCCAATCATAATGTGGAAGGTTAGCTTATTGATTTGAGATCTTCTTTTTTATGCTGTAATAAACGTAATAATGTAATACATTTAATAATATAATAAATTCACTGCAGTAAATTTCCCTATATGCACTGCCTTTGCTGCATCCCATAACTTTTAGTATGATGGGTTTCGTTTTCATTCATTCCAAATAATTCCTAATTTTCCCTTTCCTAATTCTTTCTTTGACCCATTTGTTATCTAGAAATGTGTTGTTTAATTCTGACATATTTTTTAATTTCCCACTTTTTTTGTTATTGATTTCTGATTTATTCCATTGTGGTCAGAGGACATACTTTCTATCATTTCAGTCAGTTTAAATCTTTTAAATTTATTGAGGTTTTTTTTTTATGGCTTATCATATATTGTGTAATGGAGAATGTCCTGTGTGGTTTTGAGAAGAATGTGTATTCTGCCCTTGTTGGGTGAGGTGTTCTGTATATGTCTGTTAAGTCTAGTTGTCCTGTTTATTATTGAAAGTGGGTATTGATATCTCCAAATATTATGCGTATTTCTCCCTTCACTTCTGTTAGTTTTTGCTTCATGTACTTTTGGGCTTTGTTGGTAGGTGTATATATGTTTATAACGTTTATGTCTTTCTCATGGATTGACACTATTATCATTACAAAATATCCTATATTTTCTCTAGTAACATTTTTCCTTAAAGTCTATTTTGACTGATATTAGTATAAGCACTCTAGATCTCTTTTTGTTACAGTTTGGATGGTATAAATTTTTCATCCATTTACTTTCACCCTATTTGTGTATTTGAATTGACAGTGTGTCTCTTGTGGACAGCATATAATTGGGTCATGTTTCCCCAATGCCACTCTCTGACTTTTGATTGGATTTTAATCCATTTACATACATTTAATGTTATCAATGATATGGCTGGATTAAGCCTGCCATTTTGCTTTCCATTTTCTATATGCCTTATGCCTTTTTTGTTCCTCTATTCCTTTACTGCCTGCTTTGGTGTTAAATAAATATCTTTGAGTGAACCACTCTAATTCTCTTATTGTTCGTTTCACTGTGTTTTTTTTTTTTTTGTTGTTGTTGTTTTATTAAGGAATTTTCATGGTGGTTATTCTGGGGATTACAATTGGTATCTTAATTTTAAAGAGTTTAGTTCAGATTAATAATAACTAATTTCCATAGTATACAGAAATTATGCTCCAATATAGTTCTACTCCCTCTCCCTTCTTTGTGCTATTGCTATCACACAACTTACATATTTATGCATTAAAAAACCTTCAAAACAGTTTTATAGTTATTGCTTTATGCAGTGGTCTTTTAAATCAGATAGGGCAATGAAAGAGTTACCAAAAAATATATACTTACCCTGTCTTTATACCTTTACTGGTGCTCTCTATTTCTTTGTGTGGATTCAAGTTATCATCTTTTACCCCATGACAAATGTTCTCAGGTTTTGTTTACAAGAGAATGTCTTAATTTCTCCTTCATTTTTGAAAGATGGTTTTGTCAGATATAAAGTTTTGGTTGACAGTTTTGTTTGGCACTTTGAATATGGAAACTCCTGGTTTCCAGGTTTTCTGATGAGAAGTCAGCTGTTAATCTTACTCAGAATCACTTGTATATCATGATTCATTTCACTCTTACTGCTTTCAAGATTCTCTTTTTGTTTTCTGTTTTTGACAGTTTGACTAGGACATGTTTATATGTGGACCTCTGTGAGTGTATCCTAATTGGAGTTCATTGGGCTTTTTGGAGGTGTAGATTAATGTTTTTTGTCAAATTTGGGATAATTTTGTCCATTATTTCTTCAAATATTCTTTCCACCCCTTTCTCTCTCTCCTCACTTTCTGGCACTCATTAAGCGTATGTTGTTACACTTTGTGGTGTCACAAATGTCTCTGGGTCTCTGAGTCTCTGAAACTCTGTTCATTTTCTTCATTCTTTATTATTTCTGTTCCTCAGACTGGATAATCTAAATTGACCTATCTTCAAGTTCACTGGTTCTCTCCTCTGTCAGCTCAAATATGCTGTTGAGCCCCTATAGTGAATTTTTTTTATTTTAGTTATTGTATTTTCAACTCTAGAATTTAAATTTGGTTCTTTTTTTATAATTTTAATCTCTTACTGATATTCTACATTTTGTGAGACATCATTGCATTACTTTCCTTTAATTTTTTCAGGCATTATTTCCTTTTTTTCTTTGAACATATTTATAATAGCTAATTTAAAATTTTTGTCAACTAACTCAAACAACTGGGACAGTTTTTGTTGACTTTTTCCCCTACATATGGACCATATTTTCTGGTTTCTTTGCATGTCATAATAACTATTTGAAAGCTGTACATTTTAGATAATATAATGTGAAAAATCTGGAATTCAGATTTATCCCACCTAGAGTTTGTTGTTCTTTCTGTTTTCTTTGTTGCTGCTGCTATTTCTTTGTTCAATGACTTTTATGAACTATTTTTATAAAATCTATATTTCTTGTAATATATGACCATTGAAGTCTTTGCTCATTTAGCTTAGTGGTCAGATATTGGCTGGTCAGAAATTTCCTTAAATGTCTTTTTTTGCCATTGTGCATTTATTTTTATTTTTTGAGATGTTTTTAATTGTGCTTTAAATAAAGGTTCACATAGCAAAATTATTTTTTCATTAAACAATTAACACACATATTGTTTTCTGACATTGGTTGCCAACCCCATGATGTGTTAACACTCTCCACTTCTCAAACTTGGGTTCTCCATTACCAGCTTTCATGTCCCCTCCTGCCTTCTCATCCTTGCTCCTGGGCTGGTGTGCCTATTTAGTCTCATTTTGTTTTATGGGCTTGTCTAATCTTTGGCTGAAGGGTAAACATCAGGAGTGACTTCGGTACCAGTTAAAAGGATGTCCAGGGGCCATACTCTTGAGGCTTCTCCAGTCTCTGTCAGATATGTAAGTCTGGTCTTTTTTTGTGAGTTAGAATTTTGTTCAACATTTTCTCCAGCTCTGTTCAGGACCCTCTAATTGTGATCACTGTCAGAGCAGTCGGTGGTGGAAGCAGAGCACCATCTAGTTGTGCTGGACTCAGTCTAGTGTAGGCAGTGACAGTTGTGCTCCATTATTCCTTTGGACTAGTCTTTCCCTTGTGTCTTTGGTTTTCTTCATTTTCCCTTGCTCCAGACGGAGTGGGACCAGTGGTGTGTTTTAGATGGCCGCTCACAAGCTTTTAAGACCCCAGACGCTACTCAACAAAGTAAGATGTAGAACATTATTTTTTATTAACAGTTAAATGGCAATAGAGCTAGGTGTACCCCGAGAGCATGGTCCCTAGCCCTCAGCCCAGTAATTTGGATGTGTCTATGAAGCTTCCATGACCTTGCCTTGGTCAAGTTGTGCAGGCTTCCCAAGTATTGTGTACTGTCTCATCCTTCACAAAAGTTACCACTTATCTATTGTCTATTTAGTATTTTTCCCTCCCCATCCCTCCCCTTCCTCATAACCATCAAAGATTGTTTCTTTTTTGTGTGTAAACCTTTTCATGAGTTTTTATAATAATGGTCTCGTACACTATTTGTTCTTTTGTGATTGACTTATTTCACTCAGCTTAATGCCCCCCAGATTCATCCATGTTGTGAGATGTTTTGCAGATTCATCGTTGTTCTTTATCTTTGCATAGTATTCCATTGTGTATATGTACCATAATTTTTTATGCATTCATCTGTTGATGGGCACTTAGGTTGTTTCCATCTTTTTGCTATGTGTGTGCATATGTCTATTCATGTGATGGCTCTTATTTATCTAGGATGTGTTCCTAGAAGTGGAGTTGCTGGATGGTATGGTGTTTCTATGCCAAGCTTTTTAAGGAATCGCTATGTTGTTTTCCAAAATGAATGTACCATTTTGCAATCCCACCAGCAGTTCATAAGCGTTCCAGTCTCTCCAACACTTATTACACTCTTTTTTTTTTTTTTTTTTGATTAATGCCAGTAATGTTGGGGTGAGATGGTATTGCATTGTAGTTTTGATTTGCATTACTCTAAAGGTTAGTGATCGTGAGCATTTCCTCATGTGTCTGTTAGCAGTTTGAATGTCTTCTTTGGTGAAGTGTCTGTTCATATCCTTTGCCCATTTTTTTTATTGGATTACTTGTATTTTTGTTGTAGAAGTGTTGGATTTTTCTATAGATTTTAGAGATTAGACCTGTGGCAAGATTGTCATAGCCAAAAAATGTTTGCCAATCTGAAGGTTATATTTTTACTCTTTTGGTGAAGTCTTTTGATGAGCATAAGCATTTGATTTTTAGATCCCAGTTATCTAGCTTATCTTCTGGTGTTCGTGTATTGTAAGTTATAGTTTGTATCCTGTTTATGCTGTATATTGGGGATTCTAGCTTTGGCCCTATTTCTTTTCTATGGTCTTTAATAGTTTTTGGTTTTTGTATTTAGGTCTTTGATCCATTTTGAATTAGTTTTTGTGTTAGGTGGGAGGTATGGGTCCTGTTCCATTTTTTTGCAGATGGACATCCAGTTTTTCCAGCACCATTTGTTAAAAAGACTTTCTTTTCCCCCATTTAATGGACTTTGGGTATTTGTTGAAAATCAGGTGATCATAGGTGGATGAATTTACATCTGGGTTCTCAATTGTGTTCCATTGATCAATGTATCTGTTGTTTAACTAGTACCAGGCTGTTTTGACTACCATAGCTGTATAGCAGGTTCTGAGGTCGGGTAGTGTGAGTCCTCCTATTTATTCTTCTTCAGTTGTGCTTTACTTATGTAGAACCTCTTCCCTTTCCATAAAGAGTGTTTCCATATCATTAAAAAATGCTGTTGTTATTTGGATCAGGATTGCATTGTATTTGTCGATTTCTTTGGGTAGAATTGACATTTTCACAATAATGAGTCTACCTATCCATGATCATGGTATGTTTTTCCATTTATGTAGGTCTCTTTTGGTTTCTTGCAATAGTGTTTTGTAGTTTTCTTTGTATAGGTCTTTTACATCCCTGGTTAGATTTATTTCTAAGTATTTCATTCTTTTTAGGAGCTATTATAAATGGTATTGCTTTCCTGATTTCCTTTTTGTAGTTCTCTTTATTGGTGTATAGGAATCCAAATGATTTTTGTATGTTTATCTTGTATGTTGCTACTCTGCTGAATCTTTCTATTAGTCCCAGTAGTTTTCTCGTGGAGCCTTTTGAGTTCTCCATGTATAGTATCAGATCATCTGTAAATAGGGATAGTTTTACTTCTTCCTTAGTAATTTGGATGCCCTTCATTTTTTTTTCTTGCATTATTGCTCTAGGGAGGACCTCCAGCGAAATGTTAAATAGGAGTGGTGATAAAGGGCATCTTTATCTTGTGCCTGTTCTGAAGGGGAATGTTTTCAGCTTCTCTACATTAAGAACAATGTTGGCTGTTGGTTTTGTATAAACGCCCTTATTATGTCGAGGAATTTCTCTTCTGTATCTATTTGATTATGATTTTTTATTAAGAACAGGTGCTGGACTTCATTGACTGCCTTTTCTGGGTGGATTGTGATGGTCATTTGATTCTTTTGTTTTATTTATGTGTTAGATTACATTAATTGATTTTCTAATGTTGAACCATCCTCGTATACTTGGTATGAATCCCACTTGGTCATGATGTATTTTTTTTTTTTTGGTATGATGCTCAATTCTATTGGCTAGAATTTCATTAAGAATGTTTGCATCTATTTTCATGAGAAATATTGGTCTGTAATTTTCTTTTTCTGTGTTTTTTTTTGCCTGGTTTTGGTGTCAGGGTTATATTGACTGTGTAGAATGAATTCAAAAATATCCCTTCCTTTTTTATGTTCTGAGATAGTTTGAGCAGTACTAGTGCAAGCAATTCCATGAATGTTTGATACAATTGTCCAGTAAAGCCATCTGGTCCAGGGCTTTTTTGTGGTTGTTGTTGGTTTTTTTAAATTACTTTCTCAATCTCTTCTCTTGTTATGGATCTGTTCAGATTTTCGTCTTCAGTTTGTGTTAGTTTAGGTAGGTAGTGTGTTTCTAGAAATTTGTCCTTTTCCTGTAGGTTTTCAAATTTGTTGGAGTATAATTTTTCATGGTACTCTGTTATGATCCTTTTTATTTCAGTTAGGTCTGTTGAAATGTCCCCCATTTCATTTCTTATTTGGGTTATTTGCGTCCTCTCTTGTTTTTCTTTTGTCAGTTTGGCCAATGGCTTGTCGAATTTCTTGATTCTTTCAAAGAACCAACTTGTGGTTTTATTGATTTTTTTCTATTATTTTTCTATTCTCTATTTTGTTTATTTCTGCTCTGATCTTTTTTATGTCCTTTCCTCAGGTGGTTGTGTGCTTTTTTTGCTGATCTCTTTCGATTTATTAGAGTTGTATAGCCAATGTTTTGATTTTATCCCTTTTTTCTTTTTTATGTGTACATCTATTGCTATAAATTGACCTCTGAGTACTACCTTTGCTGTGTTCCAATGGTTTTGATTTGATGTGTTTTCATTATCATTTGATTCTAGGAATTTTTTTATTCTATCTTTGATTTCTTCTATTACCCAGTGGCTTCGAAACAGGGTGCCATTCAGTTTCTGTGTATTTAATTTTTTTCCTTGACCTTCCTGTTATTAATTTCTACTTTTATGTCATTGTGATCAGAGAAGATGATTTATATTATCTCAGTGTTTTAGATTTTGTTTAACATTGCTTTGTGGTCTAAGATGTGGTCTGTTCTGGAGAACATTCTATGTACACTGGAAAAAAAGGGTATTTTGCTGCTGTTGGGTGGAGTGTTCTATATATGTCTATGAAGTCCATTTGGTTGATTGTGGCCTTTAGACCTTCTGTATTTTTGTTGAGTTTCTAGATATTCTGTCCTTTACTGAGAAGGGTGTGTTGAAGTTTACTACTATTATTGTGGGACTGTCCATTTATCTTTTCAGTGCTGTTAAAGTTTGTTTTATGTATTTTAGAGCCCTGTCTTTGGGTGCATAGCTATTTATTATGGTTATGTCCTCATGGTGAATTGTCCCTTTACTCATTATATATTGTCCTTCCTTGTCTTTTATGGTAGATATGGTAGATTTTGTTTTAAAATCTATTTTATCTGAGATTTGTATTGCCACTCCTGATCTTTTTTCGTTTCTGTTTGCTTTATATAATTTTTCTATCTTTTTAAAAATATATTTATGTCTTTATTTCTAAGATATGTCTCTTGTAGACAGCATATTGATGGGTTCTTTTTTTTTTCCATTCAGTTGCTCTCTGTCTCTTTATGGGTACATTTAAGCCATTTAAGTTCAGTGTGACTATTGATAGGTGTGAGTTTATTGTTGTCATTTTGTAGTGCTTTTTTTGTGGTGCTGATGTTTTCTTTGTTCCTCTTACTTTCCTGTACTGAATTAGTTTTGTTTGTGGATTTTTGTTTGTCTGTTTGCTTTGTTTTTGTAGATTTTGTGTTTACTGAGACTTTAAGTTTCTTTTCTTTATTTTGATAAGTAGATTTGTTAACTTTCTTTGTGGTTACCTTGAAATTCACCTCTTCCTAAGTTTAAACCAGTGTTTTATTACTTGATATCACCTTGACTTCCTCTCCATTTGAAAGTTCTATACCTACACCAATTAATCCTTCTTTTATTGTTCTAATGTTGTTGTCATTTACAGATTGACTTCTCTGGTTCCATGTTGTAAATCATTTAGTTTTGTTTTATCCTTGTGGGTTCATTACCTACTTCGGTATCTGGCTGTATCTGTCTTGCATCCTAGATTCAGGTTGTTATCTGATCTTATTGGTTCTCTGATGGATTCCTTTTTATAATTCTTGTAAGTTTGGTTTGTTTTTTACATATTCCCTTAATTTCTGTTTATCTGGAAATGTCCTAATTTCACCATCATATTTGGGTGAGAGTTTTACAGGACATATTATTTTTTGTTGGCAATTTTTTCTTTCAAGGTTTTATATATGTCATCCTGTTGCCATTGTGCCTGCATGTTTTCTTCTGAGTAATCAAAGCATAATCTTATTGTTTCCCCTTTGTATGTGACTTTTCATTTTTCTCTAGCTGCTCTCAGGAGTCTTTCTTTGTCTTTGATTTTAGCAAGTGTGATTATGTTTTGGAAATTTTCTTTTGGGGTCTATCCCACTTGGGGTTCTTTGAGCTTCTTGGATGGTCAGCTTTTCATCTTTCATGATATTAGGGAAGTTTTGTGTCAGCAAATCTTCAACAATCCTCTATGTTTTCCATTTTCTTCTCTTGTTCTTGAACTCCAGTCACAAGCAAATTTTTGCTTTTGCTTGTATCCCATGGTTTCTTCGTTTTTCTTTGTTCTTTTCTCTGATTTTTCTTCAAAGAAAGTGGTATCCAAGTATTTGTCTTCAATTTTGCTGATCCTGTCTTCCATTGATTCAAATTGCTTCTAAAACCTTCTATTGCACTGTTCATTTCTGAAATCTTGTTGTTTGTCTTTTGGATTTCTAATTGCTGTTTTTGTATGATTTCTAGTTGTTGGTTTTTTATTTTGACTTTTTTTTTTGCTGTATTATTTTCCTGAATTCTTCCATTGCTTAGTCTGTGTTTTCCCTGGTTTTGTATGTATTTTCTATGATTTTGTCTATTTTTTTATTTTTGTCTGTATTTTACTTTATCTCTTGGACAGCCCTGAATATTAGAGTTTTGAATTCCCTATCTGGTAGTTCCAGTGTCTTTTCTTCTACCAGAAGGTCATCTGGTGTTTTATTTTGGAAGCTTTCTGGAGCTATCTTGTCTTGTTATTTTTTGTTGTAGTTGTTTTATATGTTTTGATATTGTCTGCTGTCCTCAGAACATTCAGAAATCATTTTCTTCATTTATTGATTGTAGATTTGTTTGTTTCATCCTACTTTTTTGTTTTATTTTTATTATATCTGGACAGGTGGGCTGGGTGTGCTTTGTCACTTACTAATCTGTGGGCATGAAAATTCTTACCTCCTTGTCCAGGAAGCCAGGGTCAGTTACTCAGCTATGTTGCAGCAGAGCAGTTCCAGCAAGGGGCGATGAGGATGGGTCTTTTGTGGCATATACTGGGGCCAACAGGGTAGGACTGAGAGGCAGTGCAGGACAGGGTCTGGTCATTTGCACCTGTGTCGCTCAGAGATGCAGCACTTGGCAGGTTGTTCAAGTAGGCAGCAGAGAAGGGAGAGGATGTGATGTGTATAGCTATGTGGGTGAGAGAAAGAAGGGAAAGAAGAGAGAAACAGAAGCAAAAAAGGAAAAAAATTAAGGAATAAAGAAAGAAATATTAAAAAAAGAAAAAGTCAATAAAATGTCCATGTGGTAGTATTCGCTGGGTGGAGGCAGGGCAGACTCAGCAAGGCTGTGTCATGGTGGCTTTCAAGCTGAGTGGTGCTGCTTGGCCTGTCAGAAAGGGTATGTGTAGCGCATGGGGCTTGGTGGGCTGGAGAAAGGAAAGAAAATAAGGGAAAGAGAAGAAAGAAAAAACAAAAAATAAAAACAACAACAAAAAATAAATATGGTACTGGGGAAGTTGGCTGTTGGGGACGAGATGGAATTGGGGTAGCAAGCAGTGCAGGGCCTAAATGGTAGGGAGAAAGGAAAGGGAGAAGGGGAAGATAAAGAAAAAGAAAAATATGGCACTGACTGATTTGGTCTGAAGGGGTGGCACAGAGCTGGGAGGCCATGTGCCAGAGGCTCTCTAGCTGAATGGTACAGCACAGCCCATTGAGAAGGGCGAGTGCAGCACATGAGTCTAGCTGAGTGGGAGAAAGAAAAGGAAGGAACAGAGAGAGAGAAAAAAAAACTCAAAGAAAAAAGTAAAAAGAAATGTGCTGTAAGAGCTTGCCATGAAGACATCACTAACCTGTGGAAGCCATGTGCCAGTGGTGCTCTAGCTGAGCAATGTGGCATAGCACCTCAAGAAGAGGCAGTAGAAATGAAAGGAAAGAAGGGAGAGAAAGAGAAGAATCTTTAAAAAATGGCACCAAGGGAGCCTACCCATGGAGTGTCATGGACCTTGGGAGGCCATGTGCCAAATAGAGTGGCACAGCCCATCAAGAATTGGAGGGACGACACATGAGGCTTGGTGGAAGGGAGAAAGGAAAGGAAGGAAGGGGAGAGAAAGATAAGAAACTCAAAGGGAGACAAAATAAATAAAATAAAAAACGATCTTGAGGGAGCCTGCCAGTGGGATGGTGTGGACCCAGAGAAGCTGTGTTGGTGGCTCACTAGCCAAGCAATGTGGCATAGCCCATCCAGAAGGGGCAGTGATGGCACACCAGGCTAGGTGGGTGGGAGAAAAGAAAGGAAGGAAGGGAGGCAGAAATAAGAAACCAAAAAAAAAAGAGAAGAAGGCACTTAGGTAGCTTGCCTCTGAGGTGGCATTGACCTGGGGAAGCTGTGTGCTGGTTGCTCTCTAGCCAAGCGGTTTGTCACAGCCTGTCAAGAATGGGCAGAGAAAGCACACGATGCTAGCTGGGTGGGAGAAAGGAAAGGAAGGAAGTGAGAGAGAAAGAGAGAAGAAACAAAAAAAAAGTGCAAAAAATAATAAATAAAAGGGCACTGAAGGAGCTGGCCAGTATGGGTGGGGCAAATCTGAGCTGCAAGGAACTGGTGTCTCTCTACTGAGCAACTGTGGCCTGTTGTTAAGCAGCGGAGGCTGTGTAAAGGGAAGAATGGTGGGGGATGGGAAAGCGTGTATCCCTGGTTAGCGGGTGTTCTGTCTTCTGTCTGGAGCTCCATGAAGTTGTCTTCCCATACTCTTGGCAGAGGTCCAAGATGGTGAGTCTGTGCTGTGTTAGCTGGTAGGGAACATCCATTCCATAGCTCTCCTTGTTCTTCTCTGTCCATTTCTTATTCCATTTGGTTGTTTGTTGAGTTCTTTATCCCTTCATTTGATGCTTAGGATTCCAGGATTGACGTTTGTATCTGTTTTACAGATCTTTGCTGTAGAGGGATGGCGTGGTGCTTCTTTCTACAGCACCATGTTTGCTTCGCCTCCTCTTTAAATGTCTTGAAGTCTTTAACCCTTTGTGTGTGTTTTAGGCCACACCTTCAAAAGACAGTTTGCATCTGTCTTTGCCTTCACTTCCTGCTTACTCAAGACCTCAGTGTCAACCAGAGGAGAGATATCAGTGACCCCTTATGTCATTCCTTGGTATGCACACAGGCCTGCACATATGTTCAGCCTTCTAGACGCCCCAGGAATGAGTCAGACGTTTTGAAAGCCCTCTGTGGACATCTAGTAGGAATCAACTTGACTGCAACAGGTTTGGTTTTTGGTTTATGGACATTTCATTCCACATGTCTTTCTTTTAATTTTTTGGCCAGGCTCTTATTTTTCCCAAGTGGGCATGGTTCATGCTGCTGCCATACTAAACAATTACCATTAATTTTTATTAACAGACTCTCTGGACAGTTTTTCCCATGTAGTGACTTCTGAGTTATGTCAAATAACAGCAACATTCTGTGAATGGGGCTTTTCTAAGGAGCTGAGGAATGGATCAAGTAGTGACATTGTTATGGGGATGGGAGTTTTTTAGCAGTTCCAAACCAGTTCTATCACCTCCAGTGACTGTTGTTGAGTGCTGGTTTTCAAGTCTACCATGGAGCTGAAGAGTGGACTATTGGTGTAGGTCAACTTACGGTACCACAAATCATGTTGTTCTTACTGAAGTTCAGCAGTTTTTCTTGGGAAAAAAAAGCTCCTCAGATTGTTTCAGGTCTTTGATTAACTTCAAGAGTTATTAAAAGCTGATTTTGATAATTTTTTCCAATTTTTTATTGCTTTTTGGAGGAGCAGATTTACAGACGTTCACACACCGACATTCTGGAAGTCCTACACCAACTTCAGTGCATTTTTGTCATGTGACATTGTTAAATCATATACAGAAATTGCTATTTCCATACTCAAATACTTCTCTGCTCCCATTCAGAAGAGAAGGAATGTGATTTTTTTAAATTCTCTTCATACTATTATCACTCTGGCAGGATATTTGAAAGAGTAGCAATAGTATCTGAAGGTTCTGTAAGAACAGTTCCAGTGGTATGATGATTCCTTACCCAGTGCTAAATTAAGAGTGCTCTAAGAGAAAACAGAGATTAACTGTTTAGATCAAGGTATGTGAAGCTCTGGGCAAGGAAGTGTGTGTGATTCTTTGGCCTGCAGTGTGTATTTTCATTCTGCTAAAGGAAGAATGGAATTTTAAGTTTATGAGTAAAGATTGTATTGTTAGGGGATTCATCAAGATTTTTTTTGGCCAAAAACCTGTTTCCAATTGCTTTTTTTTTTTTTTAATCACAGAGTGAATGTATCAGCACAAATAGTGTTAGTACAACAAGGAACCAGAGTATTTAATTTCTTTTAAAAGTCTATTTTGGGTTCAACAAAGAGACATATGCAAAGCAAAGACATGGAGCTATGAATCATGGAAAGAACACGAGTCTAGCCCAATAAAGATGGCAATGGGATAAGAGCTATACATCTTTAGCTGTTGTTTTTGGAACTCATCTCTGAATATACATGTAATAAAATATTTAATTTCATCTATATATTTAGAACCTAAAGCTAACATTTGACGATTTTTTTTTCTGAAATTAGTGAAGAATTTTTATATTTGCTGAAATATCTGTCTTTTCTAAGTTAGTGGAATTAAGATAATTTCTTTAAAAAAAACATAATAAGAATGTATAATTTCAGGATCTCCAGATTTGTAATTTTGTACATCCAGTACCTTTGTACCAGAACATAACCATTCAATGTATTATTTTATTTTGTTTAAATCTTTCCATTATTTTTAACAGCCAGTATCTCAAAAATCATTAAGGTGAAATCATGTTTTTTTGTTGTATCTGAATTATTTTTTACATTGTTGAAAGTTATCTGAGTTTTTATAATTTCTTTTGAAACAGCTTAGAATTCTGATTTCCCTGATCTTAATCTCCTGTGGTTTATGAAATATTACTTACCAAAAATAAATCCCCAAATAGCATCTCGGTTATCAGTGTCAAGGATGTTTCATGCTAGCAACTTTTTTTAAACACCAATTTCATATCGCAGAATAGAAGAAAAATTTGTATGCTTAAAAAATGTTGTAGTAGTTTGACCAAAGATTGTAGTATCACAGCATTTATTTGTAAACGGAATCTAATTTCTGAAAGCTTGTCTAGAGACTTAATGGAGAGAAAAGGGGGAAAGATTTTTTTAAAACATTAAGGCATCTTTCATTGTTTTTTGCAGAACAGATTGTTCTCAACTACCAAAAACTTACTTCATTCCCTCCTCAAATGCCTACACCATGGGCAAATTTCTAAGATGTAATAATCTCAGAAATAATCTTTTCAATAATCTGTTGGTCTTTTATTGAGTTTCAACAAGTGATATAGCTAGTGAATAATAAAGGCCTAATATAATCCGATCAATAAATCAATGAGGAAGTATTTATTCAGTGCCTACCACATGCTCAGCAGTATTCTCTGTGCTATATACCTCATAATTGAAAAACACCTAGGAAGCCCTAGAGACTAATATAGAGTGACTGATAAGTTTTTATGCTCAGGTGATACCAGAGCAACAGATGGAAAGCTAAAACTTTGATTTATGAATCTTTTACTACTGAATTTTACCGAGCAACCTAGTTACTGTTACCCAAAAGTGCTAATTGTTTCAGCTAATCAAATTCCATTTAATGACATGGTAATTAATGAGATACTCAGTTTTCCTGATTCACATAAAATACAGGGTATTTCAGGAAGTAGTTTTACTTCTTCCTTAAATTGGTCTGAAACTTTTTAATAGAATAATCAGCCTGTGTGTAGAATTTATTTTTATAACAGGAAGATTTTCAAAATCAAGTAAAAGCTTTTCTGCATGTACTTGTTGTGTGACTATATAAAAATAATTAGATTAATTGTTTTAAACATGATACCTTGCCTTTGGAGCCCTGGTGGTACAGTGGTTAAGAGCTACAGAGAGCTATAGCTGCTAACCAAAAGGTCAGCAGTTCGAATCCACCAGCCTCTTATTGGAAAGCTTATGGGGCAGTTCTATTCTGTCCTATAGGGTCTTTATGAGTTAGAATGGACTCGATGGAAACAGGTTTGTTTTGTTTGGGTTTTTACCTTGCCTTTAAGAATATCATAGTCTATCAGAAATATTACAGCAGAGTCACATGTAGGGTCTAAGGGGTTTAAAGTGATACAGTAAATATTCCTTTGAAAATCCCTTAGGTTATCCACAAAGTAGCTGCATACATGCATACCTGTCAGTGTACAACCATGTTCAGTATTGTGTCTATATAATGCACAATTAATATTTTAATATGCAATGTCTATTCAAAGTATAATTTTACATAAGAAAAGTGTTATAATTGGATTCTCCAACATTAACGATGCATATGAGTCCAGTTTACATCCAAATAAGTGCTTTACCTCCTTTAAGTTATCCACTCTTATCCAAGAGAAGCAGATTTTCGACAGTGGAACTGCCTTGAATTAACATTCAAAGTTATGACTCTCCATTAGCTTGAACAAGCCAACCACTTGGAGAGGCAGTTTTTCATGGCCATTAAAAAAAAAAAAAAACTATTCCAGTTATCTTGACACTGTTTAGTTCTCCTCTGTCTCATGTCCAACATCTTTCTCTAGAAATGTGTTTTATATTTCTTTTCTCAATTCTTACTTCCTCTATGCTAGTTCCAAAGGTGGACTACATCTTGCTCAATCTATTATAAACATTTCCTTACTTATTCAGTTCACTATACACAAATAAGCAAGTTAATCATCCTAAAGTATAAAAATACAATTCTGAGGGTAAAATTTCTCTGTTTAAAAATCTTCATTTGTTCCCCATTTTCTCCACAATTAGATATAATGGTACCTTGCCATTCATATCCCTCCATAAAGTGACTTTCAACCTCCCTTTTTAGTTCTAGACGAACTGACCATTCCCCAAACACACCCTACCCTTCCTTTTATTCCACTGTGCTCATGCCATTCCTTTTCCCTGAAATACTCTTTTCTTGATTTTTGTCTATCAAAATTTTACCTAGTTGTTAAGGTACAGATGAGATATCACTCCCCAAGTGAATGTAATTTTGCAATCTTTGAACTCCTATTGCACTTCATTTATTGCACCTTTCTTATGACATTTATCATAGTTTTTTTGTATTAAAATCTTTCATGTTCCTGTCTTATCTCTCCCTCTCAGACCTCAAGGAAATTATGTGTTACCCATCTCTTTATTTCCTGTAGCACCTAAAACAGCACCTTGTACAAAAGAGATTACTGATAAATATTTGAACAGCATTCAAATAAGTTACCTTGGAAGTTATATATACTTATTTCAATACTGTTGAATTTATCAAATTTTTTGAAAATCTTTTATAAAAAGATTGCTTTAAAAGTCTCTGGGATTCTTTAAATGCTTTCAGTGGTCACATATCTTCATTTGAGGGTAAACTTGATTTTGGAAAGTAGTAAGAGTTCATTCTGAGCCACACTTAGTGAATAATATGGATGATCACTCTCGGTGATTATATTTTCCGTTAAAAACAAAGGGAATGTGAAGTAATGAAACGGCATCTCTGGGTGAATCAGGAACTGACAATTCAAAACCAAAGTTCCCAAATGCTTTCAACAAAGGCAACATCACTGTAATGATTTCATAACTTCCCAAGTTTTCTACTTTGAAACATACAATACTCATTTTTTTCTTTTTTTTTAATTGTACTTTAGATGAAGGTATACAGAGTAAACTAGCTTCTCATTAAACAATTAATACACAAGTTGTTTTGTGACATTGGTTGCCAACCTCACAACATGTCAACATTGTCCTTTTCTTGACCTTGGGTTCCCCATTACCAGCTTTCCTGTCCCCTCCTGCCTTCGCGTCCTTGCCCCTGGGCTGAAGTGCCCATTTAATTTCATTTTGTTTTATTGGCCTGTCTAATCTTTGGCTGAAGGATGAACCTCAGGAGTGACTTTAGTACCGAGTTAAAAGGGTGTCCGGGGGACATACTGTCAGGGTTTCTCCAGTCTCTGTCAGACCAGTAAGTCTGGTCTTTTTTTGTGAGTTAGAATTTTGTTCTGTATTTTTCTCCAGCTCTGTCCAGGACCTTCTGTTGTGATCCTGGTTAAAGCAGTCAGTGGTGGTAGCCAGGCACCATCAGTTGTGTTGGACTCAGTCTGGTGGAGGCTGTGGTAGTTGTGGTCCATTAGTCCTTTGGACTAATTTTTCCCTTGTGTCTTTGGTTGTCTTCATTTTCCCTTGCTCCAGACAGAGTGAGAACAGTGGAGTATCTTAGACGGCCACTGACAAGCTTTTAAGATCCCAGACGCTACTCACCATAGTAGAATATAGAACATTTTCTTTATAAGCTATGTTATGCTAGTTGAGCTAGATGTTCCCTGAGACCATGGTCCTCACAGCCTTCAGCCCAGTAATTAGGTCCCTCAGGGAGTTTGGATGCGTCTATGGAGCTTCCATGGCCTTGTCTTGGACAAGTTGCATGCAGCACTCATTTGGATGTGTAAGTTCTCATATATTTGTTAAATCAATCTTACTTCATTAGAGATTCATTTTGCAGTTTTCTATACCAGGTTGTTGAAAGTGTGTGTGGAAGTGAAATATCATTTAAATCAGAAGTCTGTTACTCTGCTCATCTGAAGTACTGCATATTATAGTTCTGGTGAGTGAGAAAACTTGCCATCGATGTGGCACAAAGCAAAACTTCCCAATTTGGGGATACATATTTATACCATACTGTGATCCAAAAAAGTCTACAAATTCAGCTATTCTGCCTGGGTGTTCATGAGGTTTACCAGAAACTAAAGGAACTGAAGAATAGATTTGAACTAAATATTAAAAGATAGTTAAATATGGCATTTAAGTTATCACGTAATTGCTGCCGCAGAATTATAAAACAAAAAAGTGAAATTTCATTTCTTTTGAAATCACCGGGAATTTATAATATTTGTATGTTAATGTGCTTACAGGAGTTTTCCATTTTCTTGGTTAAATACAATTGATTTAAACAAGAAGCCACATTTTATATACTTAAAATTTATAATGCCAATGTTTATATAAATTCACTTACCATGTTTAACATAAGTATTATTGTTATTATTTCATATGTAAATTTCCAGTATTTACTAAACTTTTTTTTTTATTCATTTGGTTTTGCATGTTTACTCTAGCAACTCTATACAGGCAGAATTATCCTCACTAATGCATGGGAGTGTGTGTATAAGTAATACAAAACAGTTGGATATCTCTGTCAATTTTTTTCTTGATTGTAATATGTGAATATTTAGCAGATTTATCTCCTTTTTTGAGGCTAACAATCAGTTTACTTTGTGGCTATTATATAATACAACAAGTAGGTACTGATAGGAGGACAAAAAAGTATACATTTTGAAGACTTTTTCAGAAGGAATTTCTTTATTATCATTCACCATTAAAAAGAAAAAAAAAACGATCAATTATTCACACCTTACCATGATCCTCCAACATTCCAGTTAATTGCCATTTTACTGCAATGTGGTTTTACCTTGAGTGAAAATAGAAGTCAAATCCTTAAACATATTATTTGGAGTTTACATGATTTTTAACCTAACCCAAACATATATTTAGTGCTCAGAGTAAAGTGGGCAATCTAGTTTCCAGAGACAGTAATAGTTTATGTGAAGTTTGAATAATCAAGGATATTACTTTCCTATTTACACTCTTTAATCATTATTTCTTGTTAATAGGAATAATATTAATTCATTGGTTATCGCTAAATATAATTTATTAAAAGCAGTAAATGTTTGATTGAGTGCCACTTTCCACCACCACCAACAGAAGCTGATTTCACTTCTTGTCAGTCTCTCATGATGTATGTGTTTGGAAGGGAAAGAGAGTTCATGAGGAGAGTTTAGAGTACTCTCCAATCTAGGTATATCCTAGATAAAATTGTGATTAAGCCACGCTAATGTGAGTCGCAGCTGGAATATAACCTCAGGACTACCTTGATCTCTGTAGACACTCCCCGAAATCCTACTGGAGTAACACCTACTTCTACTAAAAAGGGACTATCATACTATTGAATGGGATTTTCTAGAAGCATTGTTTCAATTTTAGGTATGAGTGGATTGGTAGATGAGAGAGTACTGAAAAATAAATATATCCTCAGCTACCATAGTACCCCTCTCCATTTGGGAAATTATTAGAAAGTATTTGCTCAAATATGTGTGTTCTATGCAAGAACTATCTACTCAAGGTTACAACATTTGAAAACTTTACTACGAACATTGAATAATGGTATGTGACTCAAATTAACAGATCTTTTTGGAGATGTATTCTTATCTAAAGAGGTTTGATAATGGTGATAATGCTGAAAGAGCCACATTTTCTCCCTTTTTCACTCATATGTCATTTATGCAAAGGAATCTTCCTTTAAATCAAGGGGCCTATTAAAATCTATAATTCACCATTTTCTAAGAAATGATGGAGGGCATAGTAAACAGATTCCTAACTAGTCCACAATTTGGAGAAACAAAATGTTTCAGTCAGACGCACTCTATGTCTAAAATTTTAATTAAGGATACACATGGATAAATAATTCTATTAGTGCTGCTTTTTACAAAGTAAATAGAAGTAATGTGTTTAAAAAGTTTGTAGCATATATTTTCATTATGAAATCTTCTCTTGCTTTCTGGTGATACCTTATCTAGAAAGACACCTATAGTAACTATTCTATAGTGCTTGCAACTTTTATTCCACAGAGCACTGCATTTTTATAGTAATAATTTTACTGTCTATAGACATCCAAACCATGCATCCAGGCCCCAACAATACCCTAGAAACTTTCTTGAATTTCCAGGGAAACCTTGTACCACTTGTAAAATTTTCCTACAAAGGAATTAAAATCAGTTTTAAAACTGTTGGCTTCAATAAAGAGTCAACTATATTTACATGAGGAATATACTTGACAGCAGATCTATCCTGACATCTTATATGAACTCTTTGGTGTTGATCAGCATTCCAAGTAGTGTCAATGCATACCTTACTGAGATTCCATTTGTTGTTTCCACAGATTTCAGGAAACCTTACTGTGCCTTGGATTACAGGGTGTTCTAGAAAAAGAGCAGTAAGTAATCTTTCATTTAAAGCAGAAAATGGGTTTCCCCTATGTTGTTAGTAGGAATGCCATTGAGAAAACTGTTATGATTTTGTAAAGTTGGTGAAACAGAACCTTATTAAGACTGCATTATCTCAAGGGACATATTTTGATGTCGTAATATTTACAAAATAAAGGTAACTTTAAATAAAATACAGTAATCAGCACACCATATCATACTAGAGCAAGTTTTTTTTTCAGTTTTAAAAATCATTTGAAGGTAATCCATAAATTATAATTTGTTTTACAGTTGATTAGCATCAGTTAATTTGATTATATAATTGAATCATGATTTATACAAAAATATCAATCAGTATTAAATAATTTACCTTACTATTTCTTATTAGTGCATTTCACTATGAAGAGAAACTAATGTTTTGACCATCTTATTTTGGTCTTCTGACTTTCAGCTACAGCTATTGTGATTTATATAATGTTAAAATAACAGAACTTCATTACAATTGTGTTTTCTAAAAGAATCTCATTCATTCAGCTTGTCTGTGTAGAGCCCATGAATCTGCATTTTAATAAGTACCCTAGGAGATTGTGGTGTAGTTGCTCCATAGATGGGAAACTATTAAAGGATTTTAAACATGAAAGAGACCTGAATAGACTTCTAGAAAGATAACTCAAATTACTGGTATGGTGGATAGGTTTGAGGATAATTGAACTGAAGCTAAGTTGACTGGAAAAAATGACATACACTCCTCCTTCCCTTGTCTTCCCCACAAAGTACAACTGTTAACTCTGTAAATAATGAAAAATGCCACCAAAGGAAAACTCTGAAAGGTGGAAAGATGAAGGCAACGAGTTAGGGATTCCAAGCCTGGAGGAACAACACAGAGACATGATCTTATAATCCTCCACTCAACAGAAGAAGGTTATATAGGTCTGGCACCTCCTGATCCCCAATCTAACAACAGAAGGCAACTTGGGTAGGCTAATTCCTCCCATCGATGGATTTGGAGTCCCACCAACAACATCAAGTATGCTTGCCAGTTCTGGCCAAGGAAATTAGTTGGGAGGCCCACTGGCAATAAACAGTCAGGGAAAGTGCTCTCCTTCCTTAATGGTCCTGAACTCCCCTTCTCCACCTACAGACACTTTGAAACCAAACAGCAATGGAAAGGGAGATACCATCATAAAAAGAAGCCTGGCCTGTGAAGCCTCTTTGTCCCTGTAGGCCAAGAATTCTTTCTCCAACGTAAAGAAATCAGGCAACTGGGAGCACTGTAAAGAGGGATCAAGCTACAATGAGCACACAGCCCAGGAAACGCTCTTCATCCCTGCAGGCTAAAAAGTCTTTTCTGTTGCCACATGGAGATTAAACAACACACCTCTAAATAATCCATGGGTCAAAGAGGAAGTCTCAAAAGAAATGAAAAAAACTACCTGAATTAAAACATGCATAAGAGAAAATAACTTTTTAAAAAGTGCATTAGTAAGAAGTTGGACAACTTCAAGCAGAGTGATACACAAGTCATTTAAGTCCCTGAAAGAGTTGGAAGGGGGCATAAAAGATATATGAAGAAATAATGGCTGAAAATTTTTCAAATTTGATGAAAATTATGAATACACAGATCAAAGATGTTCAAGGAAGCACAAGTATAAGAATCACAAATAAGATTACCCAAAGGCACATCATAACCAAATTACTCAAAAATAGTAATAAAGTTAAAAATTAAAAGCAGCCAGAGGAAAAAAATGTATCTTATAAACAGAGAAACAAAGGTAAAGATGGCATCAGATTTTTCACTGGAAACAATGGAAGCCAAAAGACAGTGGAGCAACATCTCTAAAGTACTAAAAAAACACTGTCAACCAGAATTTTGAAACATCCCGATTGGTGTTCTGTCAATTCCCAGAGGCTTGTTTTTCAGCAATTCCTTCAGTGCAGCTTGCACCTCTTCCTTCAGTACCATTGGTTCCTGATCATATGCTACCTCTTGAAATGATAGAATGTCCACCAATTCTTTTTGGTATAATGACTCTGTGTATTCCTTCCATCTTCTTTTGATGCTTCTTGTGTCATTTAATATTTTCCCTGTGGAATACTTCAATATGCAACTTGAGGCTTCAGTTTTTTCTTCAGTTCTTTCAGCTTGAGAAATGTGGATGCATTGCATTGGGCAAATCTGCTGCAAAAGACCTCTTTAAAGTGTTAAAAAGCAAAGATGTCACCTTGAAGACTAAGATGTGCCTGACGCAAGCCATGGTGTTTTCAATAGCCTTATATGCATGTGAAAGCTGGGCAAAGAATAAGGAAGACTGAAGAAGAATTGACGCCTTTGAATTATGGTGTTGGCAAAGAATATTGAATATGCCAAAGACTGCCAAAAGAATGAATAAATCTGTTTTGGAAAAGATACAGCCATAATTCTCCTTAGAAGCAAGGATGGTGAGACTATGTCTCACATACCTTGGACATGTTATCAGTAGGGATCAATCCCTGGAGAAGGACATCATGCTTGGTAAAGTAGAGGGTCAGCAAAAAACAGGAAGACCCTCAATAAAATAGATTGACACAGTGGCTGTAACAATGGTATCAAGCATAACAACAATTGTGTGGATGGCTCAGGACCAGGCAGTATTTTGCTCTGTTGTATATAGGGTCGCTATGAGTCAGAACCAACTCGACAGCACCTAACAACAACAACCAGAATTTATACCCATCTAAAATACCTTTTCAAGTTGACTGTGAGATAAAGACTTTTTCAGACATATCTCAACTAAAATAATAAATCTTCAGCAGGCCCACACTGTAGGAAATGTTAAAGGACATCCTTCAGGAAAAAGGAATATGATACTAGATGGAAATTTGAATCTGCACAAAGGAGCAAATAGCACTGGAAATGATAAGTACATGGTTAAATACATAAGATTTTTTCCTCATTATTTATATCACTTTAAAAAATAATTGAAAATTTCTTGTTCCCATTGCTGTTGAGTCAATTACAAGTCACAGTGGCCCTATAGGACAGAGTAGAACTGCCCATAGGGTTTCCAAGGCTGCAATTTTTACAGAAGCATCCTGCCACATCTTTCTCCCATGGAATGGCTGGTGGGTTCAAACCGCCCACCTTTCTGTTAGCAGTCAAGCACTTAACCACTATGTAACCAGTTTTGACAGTTTAAATAACAATGATAACAATGTAATGTGGGGTTTATAACATAACTAAAAGTAAAATGAATGCCAATAATACCATAAAGATTGGGAGGAGAGAAAAGGAAGTATACTATTATAAGGTTCTTAAACTATACATGAATCCGGCTTGAATTTCTGGCAGTTTCCAGAACTCACTCACTCGATGGCATCTAACAACAAACTATTTATGAAGTAGTATATTATGTGAAGGTAAACTATAATAAGCTACAGATGTATAGTATAAACCCTAAAGCAGTGGTTCTCATATAGATGTTATTTTGCCTCGTAGGGTATATTTGGCAATGTCTAGAGACATTTTTCCTTGTCACAACTGGAGGATGCTACTGGCATCTAGTGTCAAATCCTGGGGTGCTACTAAACATTCTATAATGCACAGGGCAGAACTCCCACAACAAAGAATTACCCAGTCCAAAATGTGAATAATGCTGCTGTTGAGAAACCTTACCCTAAATCAATGATGGCAATAACAAAACAGACTTATTGCTAATAAGCCAAAAAAGCAGATAAAATGGAATAATAAAAATATATAAGAATATATATTTTTTAATAATTTTTATTATTTTTTGCTGAATTTTATTCCAATGTATGGTATATCATATAAATTCCATTTATGAAAATAATAAAAAATTCAATTAATATTAAGAAAAAGCAGATAAAAGGGTAAAGAGAACAAAGAACAGATGGGACAAATAGAAAACAAATAGCAAGATGATATATTTAAACCTATCCAAGTCAATAATCACATTAAATGTAAATGGTCTAAATACTTTAATTAAATGATATAGATGGTTAACTGGATAAAAATTATGAGTCAAATGTATGCTGCCTACAAGAAACACACTTTAAATATGAATGCACACATAGATAAAATATAAAAAGATGGGAAATATATAACATGCTAATACTAATCAAAAGAAAGCTGAAGTGGCTATATTGATATCAGACAGCAGATTTCAGAGCAAAGAATATAAACAAGGATAAATAAGGTCATTTGTTAACAATAAAAGAGTCAGTCCATCAAAAGTATATAACAGTCCTAAACATTTATGCCCCTAATAATAGGGATTCAAAATATCTGAAGCCAAAACTGACAGAACTGAAAAAAAATCAGTAAAATTGGTAAATCTCTATCCTGACTGATCAGGACAAAAACTGAGAAGACACAAATTACTAATATCAGAAATAAGAGAGGTGACATCTTTATAGATTCTACAGATATTAAAAGGATAATAAGGGAATAGTATGAACAACTCTATGGCAATAAATTCAACAACTTAGATGAAATGGACAATTCTGTGAAAGACACAAAATAAAAAAGCTCACAAAAGAAAAAATAGATAACTTCAACAGCTTTACATGTATTAAATAAATTAAAGTTAAAAACCATCCCACAAAAAAAAACCTTCACTAGTGAATTCTACAAAACATTTAAGGAATTAATAATACCAATTTTACACAAACTATTCCATAAAATTGAAGACAAAATAGACTTCCCAAATGACTCTATGAAGCCAGCATTATACTGATAAACAAACCAGAGAAAGATATTACAAGAAAAGAAAATAACACACTGTTATATCATGAATACAGATGCAAAATCCTAAACAAAATTTGAGCAAATCAAATCCAGTTGAGTTTATCCTAGGAATATAAGGTTGATTTAAGGTTTGAAAATCAATTTAATTGCCAATCCTAGCAACTAAAAAGAAAAAAATATGATTATTTCAATAGACACAGAAGGAGCATTTGACAAATTCCAATATTCGTTCCTGATAAATACTCAGTAAACTAGGTATGGAAGGGAATTTCTTCAACTTAATAAATGTATGAAAACCTACAGTTAACACCATACTTAGTGGTGAAAAATGTGGTATATGCACACAATGGAATAAAATTCAGCAAAAAAATGAAATTTAACTACTGACACATGCTACATCATGGATGAACCTCAAAAACATGCAAGGTAACAGAAGCTGGACACAAGAGACCACATATTTTAGGGTTACATTTATATGAAATGTCCAGAAAAGGCAATTTGTAGAGATAGAAAATAGATTAATGATTGCCTGGGACTGAGGATGGGAATGAGGAATAACTGGGAATAGACATGAGATATTAATAGAGGGATAAAAATATTCTAAAACTGATATATGGTTGTGTTTGCACCACTCAGTAAAGTTACTTAAAATCATTGAATTTTATACTTCAAATGGGTAAATTTTATTGTATGTAAACTATACCTCAATAAAGTTGTTTGGGAAAAAAAAGACACTGTAAAGAGAGTGAAAAGATAAGCCACAACAGGCTTGTATCAGTAGGGTCCAGGCAGGAAAACAGAAAGCACACCAGCTATTTTAACAGAAAATTTAATACAATAAATTGTTTAGATAGGTTTTAGAGTACTTGAAGAGACAAAAAGGAAATACTGAGCATAAATGCAGGAAGCAGCTACCGCCCGAAGGGCAAGGGAGACAAAGGGAAGAAGTTTGGATTTTCAGAACCTACAAACTTAGAGAAGGCGATCTACTAAGCTGTGACTCAGATCTCTGAGTAGGACACACTGCCCAGCTGATAGTGGTACCTCTATGGGCACAAGGAGGCTGGTTCTGGTAGTATGGAAAAACTGGAAACTGAAACCAACTGTTACTATTACCAATAACCAATGCCAGGATACTGACTGCAACAGGAAGCAAAACAGATGGATCAGGTGTCTTCTCCCTTTCTCCAGTGTTCCAGCCTCCCTCTAGTGCCATCTATTGACAGAATCGCATGCAGAGCCAGCAGGAAAGGCAGAAATGTGGTTTGCTGAGTCCCAAACCTAGCATCAGAAAGCTGGTACAGAAGAGTGGGTTATTAGCTTTATTACAGAAAGAAGTTTTAATTTGACTCAATTTCTTGTATTAACCAAGCTATATAAGCATATGCTGCTACCCGGGGAACGAAAATAAGCTTATATAAATCGGGGAATTACAATTGAATTTACTAAATCTGGATGCTGTCTAATTTTTGTGAATCACAAAATGGTGGCTGTTCTAATTGTTCCTATTATAACAAACTATTTATGTTTGTATATGCTGCTCTTATTAAGCTGTGGCTCTTCAGTTATAAAAAAATAGACTATATATGCATATTACTTTGTCATTTAAAGATCTTTACATAGATTATCTCATTCTCATCCTTGAAAATCTCTGGAGAGGTAGGCAGGGCAGGCATTTCCATTTTACAGATGAAAAAACCAAAGTCAGAATGGTTAAATGACTTCAATAAGATCATATAGCTAGTAAATGATTGAACTGGGATTAGAACTCAAGTCTTTTCTGATTTATGGTCCCAAACTCTTTAATATGCTGTTGTTTTAGTGAAAAGACCCTCCAACTCTATTAAAAAGAGTTTTATTGAGGCCAATCTATCATTGGAATGGGGGTCTTGAAAACCTCAGAGTCTGAAGCTCATGGATCCAAGGGAGGGGGTGCAAATCACACACAGTTATAGTACCATAGGAAGAACTATACAACACAGTATTCTGATTGGTTTACAGCGTTTGAGGTCAATCAAAGGTGGGACAAAGCAAAGTGTGATTTTTAACATTATTGGTTACATTAGTATAGCTGGACTACATTGGTTGGCTAAAGGACATAATTTCAAGATATGTGGTCACGGAGGGGGTCTCATAACCATCACAAAACAATGGCATGACCATGGCATGAGGGATACAGTTGGGAACAGGTTAATAAACATTACCTCACTCAGAGCATAAGATCTCCTATGGAGATCTAGCACAAACAGATTCAATAAGGTTTGGTTACAGAGCCCAGGACACATATTGTTGTTGTTGTTAGGTGTTGTCAAGTAGGTTTCCTAACAGAACGGAATACTGCCCAGTCCTGCTCCATTCTCACAATCGTTGTTATGTTTGAGCTTATTGTTGCAGCCACTGTGTCAATCCATTTCATTGAGGGTCTTCCTCTTTTTCACTGACCCTCTACTTTACCAAGCATGATGTCCTTCTCCAGGGACTGATCCTTCCTGATAATATGTCCAAAGTATGTGAAACGAAGTCTCACCATCCTCACTTCTAAGGAGCATTCTGGCTGTACTTCTTCCAAGACAGATTTGTTCATTCTTTTGGCAGTCTTTGGTATATTCGATATTCTTCACCAACACCATAATTCAAAGGCGTCAATTCTTTGGTCTTCCTTATTCATTGCTCAGTTTTCACATGCATATGAGGTGATTGAAAACATTATGGCTTGGATCAGGTGCACCTTAGTCTGTGGTCAGGACACATAGTATCCACATTCTTAGCCTGCTCACAAAGAAAAGCATTTGTTTAATTACAGGGTTGGTTCCTAAGCAATAGGATTTTGAATCCGTGTGAAAATTTATACTAAGCTTTAGGATTAGTTCAGCCATTTTACTTTAGGTCAGATGCCTCTTTTGATTTTCTATCCCACATCACTGCCTTGTAGTAGCATCAGGAAAGGGGGAAAGCCACTGTTTGTTCTAAGTAGAAGTCTTCAAAATTTTTTAAAAAATAAGAGCACCTTTTTAATTTTATTTCTTTTAAGTCTTAACATGCCTAGGACAAGGGTAAGACTAAAAAGAAAGTGGAAGAATAAAGTCAATTAAGTATCTGTTTCAGTCAGATTTGGAACTATGTGGAAATAAAACCTCTTAAGCATGTCATAGAAAATAGGTACTAATGGCACCTATGCCCCTCAACCCCTGGAATTCAGGGCCAACCTGGAGGAAGCAGTCAATAACTTGAAGAGCCACGCAGTCAGTATAGTGTTTCCCAGCCTTGCCTGATCATAGTACTCATTAGAGGGTGTGTGTTTGGAGAGGGGAGCTTGTTGAAAATAAATGTTTCGGTTCTACTCAAGACCTACTGAACCATAATCTCTAGGGGAAGAACTGATAATTGTATTTTTCAATAAAGGTCCCAGGTGATTCTTATCAGGTGGCAAGTTTGTGAAACACTGTCTTGGTTCCACTGGTTGGGGACACTGATCAGACTTCATTGACTGACAGTAACTCAGTCACATTACAAAATCTAATCTAACCAAAATTTTTACAAGATTTTTTTTTCAAACAGACTACAACTCTACCAAACCTACTTAATTTATTTGAAGTTTCAATTAAATTCTCTCTAATTTTTTGTCACATCTATCTACATTCTGAGATTTTCTTAAAAGATTTTCTCATATTTTGAGTTCTTTAAACTAGAAGAATAACTTTCAGCAGAAGGGAGAACTTAAAAAATTAAAAGTGACACTTAGTGACCTATTCCTGTAGGTTAATCACAATATATTTTCAATTTCACTAATAATAGATTTCCCCCACAAATCCATTTGTCGACTGTGGGGGCTTGCATGTTGTTGTGATTCTAGAAGCTTTGCCACCATTATTCAAATACCAGCAGGGTCACCCATGGTGGACAGGTTTCAGCTGAGCTACCAGAATGAGATAGTCTGGGAAGAAGGACAACTGGACAGTCTACTTCTTAAAAAAAAAAAAAATTAGCCAGTGAAAACCTTATGACTAGCAGCAGAACATTGTCTGATATAGTGCTGGAAAATGAGCCCCTCAGATTGGAAGACACTCAAAACAAGACTGGGGAAGACCTGCCTCCTCAAAGTAGAGTTGACCTTAACTACGTGGATGGAGTCAAGCTTTCAGGACATTCATTTGCTGATGTGGCATGATTCAAAATGAGGAGAAACAGCTGCAAATATCCATTAATTATAGGAATGTGGAATGGACGAAGTATGAATGTAGGAAAATTGGAAATTGTCAAAAATGAAACGGAATGCATAAATATTTACATCTTAGGCATTAGTGAGCTGAAATGGACTGCTATTGGCCATTTTTAATCAGACAATCAGTATATTGTACCAAGAATAACAAATTGAAGAGAAATGGCATCACATTCATAGTCAAAAAGAACATTTCAAGATATATCCTGAAGTACAACGCTGTCATTGATAGGATAATATCAATATGACTACAAGGAAGACCAGTTAATATGACTATTATTCAAATTTATGCACCAACAACTAAGGCCAAAGATGAAGAAAATAAAGATTTTTATCAATTTCTGCAGTCTGAAATTGATCAAACATGCAATCAAGATGCATTGATAACTACTGGTGATTGGAATGTGAAAGTTGAAAACAAAGAAGAAGGATTGGTAGCTGGAAAATATGACCTTGGTGATAGAATTTTGCAAGACCAACAACTTCTTCATTGAAAATACCTTTTTTCAACAACATAAACAGCCACTATACCCATGGACCTCAGGAGATGGAATACACACGAATCAAATCGAGTACATCTGTGGAAAGGCACAATGGAGAAGCTCAGTATCATCGGTCAGAACAAGGCCAGGGGCTGACTGTGGAACAGAACATCAATTGCTCCTGTGCAAGTTTAAGTTCAAATTGAAGAAAATTAGAACAAGTCTACAAGAGCCAAAGTACTACCTTGAGTATATCCCACCTGAATTTAGAGACCATCTCAAGAATAGATTTGACACATTGAACATTAATTACCAAAGACCAGATGAGTTGTGAAATGACATCAAGGACATCATACATGAAGAAAGCAAGGGGTCATTAAAAAGACAAGAAAGAAAATAAGACCAAAATGGATGTCAGAAGAGACTTGCTCTTGAATGCAGAGTAGCTAAATAGAAAGGAAGAAATGAAGTAAAAGAGCTGAGCAGAAGATTTCAAAGAGTGGCTCAAGAAGACAAAGTATTATAATGACAAGTGCAAAGACCTGGAGATAGAAAACCAAAAGGGAAGAACACTCTTGGCATTCCTCAATCTGAAAGAACTGAAGAAAAAATTCAAGCCTCGAGTTACAATATTGAAGGATTCTGCATGGAAAATACTAAACAACACAGGAATCATCAAAAGAAGATGGAAGGAATATACAGAGTCACTGTACCAAAAAGAATTGGTCGACATTCAACTATTTCAGGAGGTAGCATATGATCAAGAACCGATGGTACTGAAGGAAGAGGTCCAAGCTGCACTGAAAGCATTGGCGAAAAACAAGACTCCAGGAATTGACAGAATACCAATTGAGATGTTTCAACAGATGGATGCAGTATTAGAGGCGCTCACTCATCTATGCTAAGAAATTTGGAAGACAGCTACCTGATCAATCAAGTGGAAGAGATCTTTATTTGTGCCCACTCCAAAGAAAGGTAATCCAATGGAATGTGGAAATTACCAAACAATATCATTACTATCACACACAAGTAAAATTTTGCTGAAGTTCCTTCAAAAGCAGTTGCAGCAGTACATCGACAGGGAACTGCCAGAAATTCAAGCCAGATTCAAAAGAGGACATGGAACAAAGGATATTATTTCTGATGTCAGATGAATCATGGCTGAAAGCAGAGAATACCAGAAAGATGTTTACCTGTGTTTTTTGACTATGCAAAGGCATTCGACTGTGTGGATCATAACAAATTAGAGACCATCTTGCGAAGAATGGGAATTCCAGAACACTGCATTGTTCCCATGAAGAACCTGTACATAGACCAAGAGGCAGTCATTCGAAGAGAACAAGGGGTTACTGTGTGGTTTAAAAATGGGAAAAGTGTGTGTCATGGTTGTATCCTTTCACCATATTTATTCAATCTGTATGCTGAGCAAATAATCAGAGAAACTGGACTATAAGAAGAACACCGAGACACCAGGATTAGAGGAAAACTCATTAACAACCTGCAATATGCAGATGAAACAACCTTACTTGCTGAAAAGTGAAGAAGACTTGAAGCACTTACTGATGAAGATCAAGGACTACAGATATCAATATGGATTGCACCTCAACATAAAGAAAACAAAAATCTTCGCAACTGGACCAATAAGTAACATCATGATAAACGGAGAAAAGATTGAAATTGTCAAGGGCTTCATTTGACTTGGATCCACAATCAATGCCCTTGGAAGCAGCAGTTAAGAAGTCAAAGGAGGCATTGCATTGGGCAAATTTGCTGCAAAAGATCTCTTTAGAGTGTTAAAAAGTAAAGATGTCACTTTAATGACTAGAGTGCACCTGACCCAAGCCATGGTGTTTTCAGTCACCTCATATGCATGTGAAAGCTAGACAATGAATAAGGAAGATGGAAGAAGAAGAATCAATGCCTTTGAATTATGGTGTTGGTGAAGAATACTGAATGTAACATGGACTGCCAGAAGAACCAACAGGTTTGTCTTGGAAGAAGTACTGCCAGAATGCTCCTTAGAAGCAAGGATGGCGAAACTTTGTCTCACATACTTTAGGCATGTTATCAGGAGATACCAGTCCCTGGAGAGGGACATCATGCTTGGTAGAGTAGAGAATCCGCGAAAAAGAGGAGGACTCTAAATGAGGTGGATTAGCATAGTGGCTGCAACAATGGGCTCAAGCACAACAACGATTGTGAGGATGGCACAGGACCAGGCAATATTTCTTATTGTTGTAAGTAGAACTGACACGTTGGCATCTAACAACAACAAAAATAGATTTACCTCATTTCAAGATGTCCAAGAAACCCAGTTAAGAACTAATAGCACTGCACTGTTTTGAATCTGGAATAAGATTTAAACCCACCAAAATACAATGAGTTCTCTTCAGAAAAAGAAGAATAAGATGGTGTTATATAAACTAATCATTAAACTAATTCTTTGAACTTACAATTTTCATAAAAAATCATGATAGAAATACTATTGGAAATCAGCTGTTAAATGTTCTTACAAAATTTTAGTTTGAGTACTTATTTTTACTTCATTTCATATGAAATAAATTTTTATATGAATTTGACATACAGGAAGGAAAACTTCTGAGTAGAGACCAGAAATCCAAAGATTTAAAATAAAACTGTAAATCTCCCATGAAAACACAATAATGCAAGAGAGAATTATTTAGTGGCCCTTGTTTAGTCTACTTTGGTTATTAATTTTGGTGTAATTGTCTCATATCTTGAACATGTAAAACTGGAGCTGTGTTAATATTTTAAGAATATCTGTTTGGAGAAATAATTGTATATTAGAATATGTATATAAGTATGTATATATATATATAGTATGTGTCTTTTTATTCATATCTCCACTCAAATGTGCCTCTTTTGTGAAAAGTTTTCCCATACCATCCTATCTAAAGAACTCCTTTCTAGCCCAAATCACACTTTACTATCATATTTTATTTTCTTCAAAGCACATAATGTTAGCTAAAAGTACCATATTTACCTGTTTACTTGTTTTTTTTTTCTTTTTGTAACATGTAAACTCCATGAGAATACGGACCTTATCCGTCATGGCCACCATCTATTGATCAGTAAATATTTGTTGAATAAGTCATATGTCGTATGCTGGACTTACGTTGTAGACTAGATAGAGTCTGAAGTTGTTTAAAAGTTAGTCACCTGGACAGGGTGATTTGAATATTGGATTTAAAGGAGTAATTGGAGCATGGAGTTCATGCATTTATGTATGTATATGGTCTGTGATTAATACCGTTGTCCTGGTAATCAGACAAACCTGAATTTAAATCCATGCTGCATCACATTCTATCTGCGTAAACTTAGGAAAATTACTTAACTTCTCTGAACCTCAATTTTCAAATCTGTAAAAATTCAAACAATACTACCTATCACACAAAAGGAAACCCTGGTGGCGCAGTGGTTAGGAATTTGGCTGCTAACCAAAAGGTAGGCAGTTCAAATCCACCAGGTGCTCCTTGGGAACCCTATGTTCTACTTTGTCCTGTAGGGCCACTATGAGTTGGAGTCGACTTAACGGTAATGGGTTTGGGTTTGGGTATCACACAAGGTTATTTTGAGGATTAAATGAAATAACATATTTGAAAGTGCTCAGTAATGGTGTATGTTGTTGTTCAATGTACTTTTTAGATTTGCTAATCAAGATTTTTTGGATTAGAATCCAATTTATTAAAAAAATTTAATAGTTTATGTTTCTAATCAAATTGTCACCAAGAAAACAAAAAAAATAAATCCTTATAATAGATTAATAGCTTTCCTTTAATAAGAAAATAAGTTATGGTATGAATTTGGCATAAAGGGAAAAAGTCATTTTTTTTGTTTTGTTTTGCTGTGAAGTAATAATTAAATCCGCTTATTCTCTCTATTTCACACACCTAAACTTTCAAATATACCACTCAAATAAAAGTACCTACCTTGAGAAACTTGGTGAATAAATGTAGTTAAAAGTATAAATATTTGGATGACAGCTACTTTCTCCTTTTCATGTGTTTTCACAATAACTCTATTCCTATCTAGTTTCTGTAGACTGAGAATGCAATAGATGATAATTCACTTTAATAAAATCCCCATATTCGTTCATTCATTCAATTATCCATTTAACAAATATTTATTTTGGAGCTCTTTCTAGGTTCCAGGCAATGATCTAGACATTTGGATCTGACAGGAACCAAAAAGACAAAGATCTCTGCCCTAGTATAACTCACTTTTTAGTCAGGGGAAATAGACAATAAACAATTAACATAATAAGCAAATAAGCTATATGGTATGTTAGAATGTCAAACGCTATGAAGAAAAAAGAAATCAGAGTAAGGGAGGTCACAGGTATGAAGTGGTGGCAGGACAGGTTGCTGTATTAAATAGGCCTTGTTACAGTGAAAAAAGATTGTTTATTGCAATGTGCTGCTGTATGAATATTGATATTTCACCACTTAATTAGTCAAGAAGCTGTTTTCCCGCTTTGCAATTTCAGTAACACTACTGACGAATTCCCTATGTTAGTGTTATGAAATCCAGGGATTTAAAAAAAAAATACAGTGTATTGACTTGTAAATGAATTATTTGCCCATTATGTAATACTTATATATCAGGCCTTGCTTTGATAATAGAAATTTTTTAGGTAAATTACCTTCCCCTGTGGTATTTAAAATACAGATACCTCAGTTTGGCTTCTATATTCTTGTATAGCATTTATATAGTTTTTGTTTGTTTGTCTTTTATATTCCTCTCCTGCTGTAGCAGCCACTGTGATTCCTCATTTCCTATGAAATCTAATAGAAAATTATTCTGGCATCAGAGCTCATTATGCCTGTTCCACCTTGCCTGCTTAAATGTATTTTCTAATGGAAGTTGTTGCCTCCTTTTGTCACCTTTGTATCAGTTTCTCTGGCTTCCTTACCTTCACTTTTGCTGTTCTCATGTTGTCTCTTATCTCTCTCTATTTAAATCTTATTCATACCTCAAGGCTCAGATCACAGTCCTTCCAGATGACTGGCCTACATTGCTCTCTTTCCATCTGAAATTCCATAACATTTACTGTTTGTGCCACACATTTCCGCCTTTAGTTCCATTCAGACTTCAAGTCATTTTCCATTTGTTTATTTATCCTGTCTTTCCAGCAAGTTCCTTGAGTACCGCAATCACCTCTCTTCTATCACCTACAATACTTAATGCCGTTCTGGATCTTTATCTGTAAATATATTGAGTTGAATTCAATTGGCACTGTATCATGTTACTGTATTCTCTATTTGAAAACCTTAGATCAGCTGTTTTGACTGCACTGATCAGTCAATTACTGGACAAAAATCAATTTGATGATTTTTTCAAAAACTATATGGCTATTAATTTGTCGAACATATAATATGCTAATATTCTGTAAACCTGACACAGCTATGATATTAGGAACACAGTGCCCAGTGGATGCAATAGGAATCAAAGGAGGTCTGTATGTTTCAACAACAGGAGTGTGTCTTTTAAAAAGTATTTTTATAGTTTAGATAATTTTTGCAATCTTAGAGATTGACTAAATTAATGTAGGAATTGGATGGCTAGAACAGTTAGCTGTCGGTTAAGAAATTAAGGTAGGCACTCTTTTTAAAATTTTAACCATTTAAAAATTAAGAATTATGAAATGTATTTTTTAAAACTGAGATTAGCAGTCTGGATTATTTAAAGGAGCTTTAAAAGAGCACTTTTTTTTTTGTTCTGTTTTGTTTTTCTTTTTTTCTCCCTGTCTTTTCCCTGTCTCAAATTAATATGCCCTCTTTTTTCTGACATAGCATTAAGTGTGTGCCTGGTGAAACATAGCTATCTTCTGTTGAGTGTGTATCATTTAAAACATCTGTGAGAATTTAATAATCATGTTTTTATGAGAAATATTTGGAAATTTCTACCTACATATGCATTTGTTTGATTTTCTTAAAAATTTTGATGAAGTTTAAATTTCTCTTAAAGAGCTTAGTTTGCAGAATGTTGTATATAGTGGTTGAAGGACATTGGTTATCTGGCTATATATTCCAGTAGAATGTCATTTAGTTTGTTTCCTACATTAACACTGTCTACACTTTTAAGTTTAATGTTAGGCTTTTGGAATACCAGAATTTCTGTACTAAGTTTTTTGGTGTCCAAAACAAAACCAAACCCATTGCCATCAACTCAATTCTGACTCATAGTGACACTATAGGACAGAGTAGAACTGGCCCATAGCGTTCTTAAGGAGTGGCTGGAGGATTCAAACTGCTGACCTTTTGGTTAGCAGCCAAGCTCTTTAACCACTACACCACCAGGGATCCTTGGTGTTCAGTAGATTGCAGTATATTCATATTTGTAAAAACTATGGTTAGTACTGACTGAATGAGTACACTGATTTTGGTGTACTTAGAAATCGAAATCTCTTTCGGACACAGATTCTGCTTTATTATTTGTTAAAATATGGAGTAGGGACATAGGTTTTAATCTTCTGGGGGTGATACAATATATTGTCCTGTTTTTTCTTTTCCTCTTTTCCTTCTTTTTAAGAATCAGAGTCTCAATGCCAGCAAAAAAAGTTTACTTTTTTTTTAAATATAACATAGGCATTCCATTTAACCCTTATTTTTTATATATCAATGTCTCCAAATTTGCTTATATTTAGATTGCTTGATGCTTCAAAGGCAAAGTTACTGAATAGTTTAGCCAGAGTCTAGCATATGCCAATAGCAAACACTGTATTCTCAGGTGATTGATAAAAATAAGTTAGTAATTTTGATTTTTCCCAAAGTTTTTTTTATTGGATCAAATAGTTCTAGAGTTTTAAAAATATTTTCTAAGAAAGTATAAATTTTAACATAAACACATTTTTGAGCTCAAAAATAAAATAAATAATTTTAATTTTTAAGGTTCTTCTGAAAAACTTATAAAGTTCATGTAACAGTAATTATGTGAAGTTCCAGTGTCCGTAGTGTGAAAATTACATGTGATTTTTTTTATTGTATATGTTTTAGGTTAAAAAGCTACTTACCTATTAGAATGACTAAAATCTAAAAAAGAATAACTGACAAACAATTCCTGCATGGTATGGAATTAGTTAACTAAAAAAAAACAATTTGGCCTTTTGGTCTTGGTTGCAAAGCCCTACCCAGTACTTCACTTTTATAGGGATTGACTGGAGGTCCCTCCTGGTGACCAGTAAAAACCCTAGAACATGAGGCTTAGATGGAGCTTACTGATTGACAAGAGCCAGGAAAGGAGCCTACCATTTATACACTAGGGTCCTGCACTATGACCCTCTCAGACCAAGTAAACCTGAGACGGCAACAGATGCAGGGGCTGTGACGTTATATTACCAGAAGAGGTGGAGACAACAAACAGACCCAAACAAGCACACCCAGATGGTGGCAGCAGAATGTAAAGACCGAACCTCAGCAGAGAGCTGAGAAGAGCCACCAATAGCTGAGCATGCCAAGTGGATGTCATTGAGTTTCTGGTTTGAAAGTTTCTTGACGGGTGAGAACAGACATCGGTTTTCAGGAAGGGTAAGCAAGTCCCCTTTGATACATAAGCTGGTCTCCTTTTAGACATTGAGGCCCCATACTGGGACCCCTTACAACCCTTGCCTTTTGTGTATCTTTATTTCTGTTTATATCCTTTCTTTGTATCATTCTTTGTTATTAAAGTTGTTATTGCAGTTATGTTGTTTCCAGGAGTTCTCTGTGACTGTTCCAATGAATTATAGAATCCCATAAAGAAAGAGTGCCATGGGACAATGCCCAGTATCACAAATGGTGGAGAAGTTGGAGAACAAGGGTATATTTGACTTCCCTCTCATAGGAACAAGTTTGGTGATGATTCTTATGGTCAGGGTTGTCCTTTCAGTTGGTGTTTAAGAAAGTTCCCCTATTACACTACCTTAAGTCAGGAGATCAAGTTTCACATCAACAGAGATGTCATGTTGATTATATGTACCATTAATGTGATGTGATAAAAATGACACTTTACTTCTGTTGTTTTCTGCCACTAAACCAATAACCTCACTGTAATCATGAGAAAAAAATCAGAAAAATTCCAATAGAAGAACATTTTACTGTATACCTGACCAGTATTCCTCAAAAATATCAAGGTCGAGGAGGTGGGGCCATGATGGCAGAGTAGTCAGACACTTCTGGTGGTCCCTCTTACAAAAAAGTCCCCCCCAAAAAACAAGTGAATTGATTATATTTAACAATCTAGGAGCCCTGAGCATCAAAGGCAAAGTTAAGGAATCAGACTGAGTGGCAGGGGGAGGGAGAGATGATTTGGAAGCCTCAAGGAGTTGACTGACCTGACCTGGCAGGAGCAGGAGCCCTTCAGCCGGGATCAGCTCAGGGGTGAGTGGTGAGGAAGGCAAGCTACGGCACTCGGGAGGCATTTCCCACACTGGGAGAGACCCAGTGGCACAGAGTCTACTCGGCCATCCAGAACCAGTGAGAAGCAGCCCTTGATCAGCAAAAGATACATATTTGTGTCTGGCCTACTATGCAGATCAAAAACACCCCCCTTAGGGAAAAACTTCTCTACCATTTTCCTCCTTGCTCCCTTCTCTGCACTGGGCTCAGGACGGCTTTAGGGATTGCCTAGCACCCTGGGCTAGAAGTAAGACCCTGCCTTGGAGAGGAAATAAATTAACAAACAGAGGGAAAAATAATCTGCTGGCTCCCCTAAGCTAGGAACTCAAGAGAGGCACAGCTTTGCCTAGGCACAGGCATAAGACATCCATGGGCTTTGAGTGCCTTTGCCCCAGCAGAGACTTGTGTGGGCCTATTTCAATAGCGTAGGTCCTCATTACTGCAGTACTGCAGTGTATAAAACTGAAGTCTAACTTCAGCTGTTTCAGCTATGAAGTGGCAGATTCGTGACATTTGACACTGCTCTGTCTGTCTATTAAGCAGGGTCTTCGCCTACCCACGTCAAGGGCCTGAGGACTGGTGGCTCCACTCACGCCACCTAGCCACCTGTAGGGGCCTAAGAATAAGAGATGCCCCCAGTCCTTAGATCCAAAACTTTGGGTGCTCATAGTCTTGCTGAAAAACCCACCCACATATGCACTCTAGGAAACAGAGACATGCTTTCCTCCTGGACACTCAGAGGCAGCCATCAGACCCCTGCCTTGCTCAGCATCAGTCCCCATGCTACATCCAGATTCCTGTGCCTACCCATACCTGTCTAGGACTACAGGTGAGAGCCTGAAATACACACTTGGTGGCCAACTGCCTGGACCCCTGAGCTGAATCCGTACAGGAGGAATGGATGGACTCCTGGGCTCACATACTTAGTGGCAGTTCTGGCCACCTGGTGGCAGGACATTGGAGCTTCAGGGGCACTTGTGATCAAGCTAGCTCACACGAGCAGCTTACTTGGGCATATAAAAACAAAATAAGAAGCTAGGACACAGTAAGCAAACATAAAATAAATAAATATAATAACATTGATACCTCGGAGACAACAGTCAATATCAAATCATATAAACAGGCAGATCATGATGGCTTCAGCAAGCTCCCAAAATAAAGAATCTAGAAATTTTCTGCAGGAAGAAAATATCTTGTAATTGCCAGAGGCAGAATACAAAAGATTAACATACAGAACTCTTCAAGACATCAGGAAGGAAACTAAGCAAAACGCAGAACATGCAATAGAGGAAATTAAAAACATTAGAGAGGAGCATAATGAAAAATCTAACAGGCTGCAAGAATCCATAGAGAGACAGCAATCAGAAATCCAGAAGATTAACAATAAAATTTCAGAATTAGACAACTCAACAGAAAGTCATAGGAAGAGAATTGAGGCAATGGAAGTCAGAATTAGTGATACTGAAGATAAAGCACTTGACACCAACTTACTTGAGGAAAAATCAGACAAAAGGATTTAAAAAAATGAAGAAAACCTAAGAATTACGTGGGACTATATCAAGAGGAATAACCTACGAGTGACTGGAGTATCAGAATGGGAGGGGATAACAGAAAATACAGAGAGAATTGTGGAAGAATTGTTAGCAGAAAATTTCCCTGATATCGTGAAAGATGAGAAGATATCTATCAAGATGCTCATTGAACTCCACATAAGGTAGATCCCGAAAGAAAGTCACCAAGACATATTATAATCAAACTTGCCAAAACCAAAGATAAAGAGAGAATTTTAAGAGCAGCTAGGGATAAACGAAAAGTCATCTACAAAGGAGAGTCAATAAGAATAATCTTGGACTACTCAGCAGAAACCATACAGGCAAGAAGGTAATGGGATGACATATATAAAGCCTTGAATGAAAAAAAAAATTGCTAGCCAATATATCATATATCTATCTATCTATCTATCTAATATATCCAGCAAAACTGTCTCTCAAATATGATGGCAAAATTAGGGCATTTCCAGATAAACAGAAGTTTAGGAAATTTGCAAAAACCAAACCAAAATTACAAGAAAAACTAAAGGGAGTCCTCAGGTTAGAAAGTCAATAACATCAGATGACATCCCAAGACTAGAACACAGGACAGAGGAACCAGATATCAAACCAAATAGGGAAGTCACAAAAATAAATCAAAGCTAAAACATTGAAAATAGGAAAACAAAGATGTCAATATGTAAAAGACGACAATATGAAAACAAAATGAAGGGACAAAAAATGTAGGCATAGATTTTTTATATGGAGAGGAAGTCAAGACCATATAAAGAAATAAAAGACTTGTATAAATGTAGAAAAATAAGGGTAAATATTCAGGCAACCACAAAGGAAACTAACAAGGTGACACATTAAAAAAAAAAAAAAAACTAGAAAAATATAAAGACGCAGCCAATACGAAATCAACAACAATGAAAAAGATGAAAAGAAAATACATAAAGAAAAATGACTCGGCACAGAAAATTAAGTGGAACAAAGAAACTGTCAACACCACAAAAAACATCAAAAGGACATCACAAAACTCGTACCTATGAATAAATACACTGAATGTAAATGTAATAAATGCACCAGTAAAGAGACAGAGAGTGGCAGACTGGATTAAAAAACATAATCCGTCTATATGCTGCCTACAAGAGACAAACCTTAGACTTAAAGACACAAACAGGCTAAAACTCAAAGGACAGAAAAAATATATCAAGCAAACAACACTCAATAAAGACCAGGAGTGACGATATTAATCTCCGACAAAAGAGACTTTAAAGTAAAATCCACCACAAAGGATAAGGAAGGACACTATAAAATGATCAAACGGTCAATACACCAGCAGGACATAAGTATAATAAATATTTATGCACCAAATGACAGGGCACCAAAATACATAAAACGAACTCTAACAGCACCGAAAAGAGAGATAGACAGCTCCACAACAGTAGTAGGAGACTTCAACACTCCACTTTCCGTGAAAGACAGAATATCCAGAAGGAAGCTCAACAAAGACACAAAAGACCTAAATGCTACAATCAACCAACTTGATCTCATAGACAGATAGAGAACACTCCACACAACAGCAGCCAAGTATACTTTCTTTTCCAACGGACATGGAACATTCTCAAGAATAGACAATATATAAGGCCATAAAGTAAGCCTTAACAAAATCCAAAGCATTGAAATATTACAAAGAATCTTTTCTGATCATAAAGCCATAAAAGTAGAAACCAAAAACAGACAAATCAAGGAAAAAATCAAACACATGGAAACTGAACAACACCATGCTCAAAAACTACTGGAGTATAGAAGAAATTGAGGATGGAATGAAGAAATTCATACAATCGAATGAGAATGAAAACACATCCTACTAGAACCTTTGAGACACAGCAAAAGCAGTGCTCAGAGGTCAGTTTATAGCAATAAATGCACACACTAAAAAAGAAGAAAGGGCCATAATCAAAACATTAACCCTACAACTGGAACAAGTAGAAAGAGAGCAGCAAAAGAAGCCCTTGGGCGCCAGAAGAAAGGAAATAATAAGAATTAGAGTCAAATTATATGAAATAGAGAATAGAAAAACAATTGAAAGAGTTAACAAGACCAAAAGCTGGTTCTTAGAGAATATCAACAAAATTGATAAACCATTGGCCAAACTGACAAAAGAAAAACAGGTGAGGAAGCAAATCACCCGTATAAGAAATGAGATGGGTGATATCACAACAGACCCAACCGAAATTAAAAGAATCATAACAGAATACTATGAAATGTTGTACTCTAACAAATTTGAAAGCCTAGAGGAAATGGACAAATTTTTAGAAACTCACTACGTACCTAAACTAACACAAACAGACATAGAACAACCAAATAAACCCGTAACAAAAGAAGAGATTGAAAAAGTAATTAAAAAACTCCCAGCAACAACAACAAAAAGCCCTGTACCGGATGGCTTCACTGGAGAATTCTACCAAACTTTCAGAGAAGAGTTAACACCGCTACTACTAAAGGTATTTCAGAGCATAGAAAAGGATGGAATACTCCTAAACTCATTCTGTGAAGCCAGCATAACCCTGATACCAAAACCAGGTAAAGGCACCACAAAAAAGAAAATTACAGATCAATAACCCTCATGAACAGTGACGCAAAAGTCCTGAACAAAATTCTAGCCAATAGAATTCAGCAACATATCAAAAAAATAATTCACCATGATCAAGTGGGTTTTATACCAGGTATGCAGGGATGGTTCAGCATTAGAAAAACGATCAATATAATCCATCACATAAATAAAACAAAGAAAAGAACCACATGATGTTGTCAATTGACACAGAAAAGGCATATGACAAAGTCAAACATCCATTCATGATAAAAACTCTCAACAAAATATGAATAGAAGGGAAATTCATCAGTATAATTAAGGATATTTTTATAAAGCCACCATCAAACATCGTGCTAAATGGAAAGACTTTGAAAGCATTCTGCTTGAGAACGGGAACCAGACAAGGATGCCCTTTATCACCACTGTTATTCAACATTGTGCTGGAGAACCTAGCCAGAGAAATTAGGTTAGAAAAAGAAATAAAGGGCACCCAAATTGGTAAGGAAAAAGAAAAAGTATCTCTATTTGCAGATGATGTGATCTTATATACGGAAAACCCCAAAGAATCCACAAGAAATCTACTGGAACTAATAGAAGATTTCAGCAAAGTTTCAGGATACAAGATAAACATACAAAAATCAGTTGGATTCCTTTACACTAACAAAGAGCACTTTTAAGAGAAAATCAATAGCTCCCAAGAAGATAAAATACTTAGGAATAAATCTAGCCAGAGAAGTAAAAGACCTATACAATGAAAACTACAAGACACTACTGCAAGAAACCAAAAAAGACCTGTATAAGTGGAAAAACGTACATTGCTCATGGATAGGAAGACTCAACATTGTGAAAATGTCAATTCTACCCAAAGCAATCTACAGATACAATGCAATCTTGATCCAAATTCACTGGCATTTTTTAATGAGATGGAGAAACAAATCACCAACTTCATATGGAAAGGGAAGAGTACCTGAATAAGTAAAGCATTACTCAAGAAGAAGAACAAAGTGGGAGTCCTCACACTACCTGATTTTAGAACCTATTATACCACCATGGCAGTCAAAACAGCCTGGTACTGGTACAAGAATAGATACATAGACCAATGGAACAGAATTGAAAATCCAGACAAAAATTCATCCACCTATTAGCAGCTGATATTTGACAAAGGCCCAAACTCTGTTAATTGGGGAAAAGAGAGTCTCTTTAACAAAAGGTGCTGGCATGACTGGATATCTATCTGCAAAAAACTGAAACAAGACCCATACCTCACACCATGCACAAATAAGAACTCAAAATGGATCACAGACCTAAATATAAAATCAAAAACAATAAAGATCATGAAAGAAAAAATAGGGACAACACTAGGAGCCCTAATACATGGCATAAACAGAATACAAACCATAAATAACAATGCACAAATACCAGAAGGGAGACTAGTTAACTGGGAGCTCCTAAAAATGACTTATGCTCATCAAAAGACTTCACCAAAAGAGTCAAAAGACAACCTACGGACTGGGAGAAAATTTTTGGCTACGATAAATCCAATCAGCATCTAATCTCTAAAATCTACAAGATACTGCAAAACCTCAATAACAAAAAGACAAATAACCCAATTAAAAAATAGGCAAAGGATATGAACAGGCACTTCGCCAAAGAAGACATTCAGGCAGCTAACAGACACATGAAGAAATGTTCACGATCATTAGCCATTAGAGAAATGAAAATCAAAACTAAAATAAGACACATCTCCCTGCAACAAGGCTAGCAATGATCCAAAAAACAAAAAATCATAAATGCTGGAGATGTTGTGGAGAGACTGGAACACTTGTACACTGCTATTGGGAAAGTAAAAATAACCACTTTGGAAATCGATTTGACACTTCCTTAAAAAGCTAGAAATAAAAATATCATACGATCCAGCTATCCCGCTCCTTTGAATATCCTAGAGAAATAAGAACTGTCACACAAATAGATATACGCACACCCATGTTCATTGCAGCACTGTTCAAGATAGCAAAAAGATGGAAACAACTTAGGAGCCCGTCAATGGACTAATGGATAAACAAATTATGGTATATTCACACAGTGGAATACTATGCAACGTTAAAGAACAACGACGAATCCATGAAACATAACATGGAGGATTCTGGAGGGCATTATGCTGTGTGAATTTAGTCAGTCACAGGAGGACAAATATTTTATAAGAGCACTGTTATAAGAACTCAAGAAAAAGTTTAAACACAGAAGAAAACATTCTTTCATGGTCGTGAAGGTCGGGAGGTAGGGTGAGGGTTATTCACTAACTAGATAGTAGACAAGAATTATCTTAGGTGAAGGGAAGGACAGCACACACTACAGGGGAAGTCAGCACAATGGGACTAAACCAAAGCTAAGAAGTTTCCTGAATACAATCAAACACTTCGAGGGACAGAGTAGCAGGGTCAGGGGTCTGGGGACCATGCTTTTAGGGGACATTTAGGTCAACTGACATAACAAAGTTTATTAACAAAATCTTCTGCATCCTACTTTGGTGAGTGGCGTCTGGGGTCTTAAGAGCTGGTATACGGCCATCTGGGATGCATCAATTGGTCCCTGCCACCTGGAGGAGGGGAGCGTGAGGAAAGCCAGGGACACGGGGAAAGTATCGGGCCGGGAGACAGAGGGGGCCACATGGACCAGAGACTTCATCAGCCTGGGACCAAGGAACTGGATGGTGCCCGGCTACCACCAATGACCGCCCTGACGGGGAACACAGAACACAACGGAGGGTCCCTGATGGAGCGGGAGAAGGGTGGGATGCGGAGCTCAAGTTCTAGTAGAAAGACCACACTTAATGGTCTGACTGAGACTGGTGGAATCCCAGAAGGCATGGCCCAGGGACTCTCTATCAACCCAGAACTAGAACAGTTCCTGGGCCGACTCTTCAGATGAGGATTGGACTGGACTGTGGAACATGAAATGATGCTCGTGGGGAGTGTGCTTCTTGGCTCAAGTAAACACGTGAGACTATATGGGCAGCTTCTGTCCGGAGATGAGATGAGAAGGCTGAGAGGGTTAGAAGCTGGTTGAATGGACACGGGAAATGAGGGGTGGAAAGGGGGAGTGTGTTGTCACAGTATAGGGAGAGCAATTATGGTCACATAACAATGTATGTATAAATTTTTGTAAGACTAACTTGAATTTTAAACTTCCACTTAAACTACGACAATAAAAAAACCTGTCAAAGTCATCAAAAACAAGGCTAATCTGAGAAACTGTTATATCCAAGAGAGATTTAAGGAGACACGAAGACTAAATGGTGTCCTAGAACCAAAAAAGGACATTAGGTCAAAAACTAAAGAAATGTAAATAACTATGGGCTTTACTTAATAAAGTATGCAGATGAAGTCTTGCCACCCTAGCTTCCAAGGAGCACTCTGGCTGTATTTCTTCCAAGACAGACTTGTTCGTTCATCTGGCATTCCATGGTATATTTAATATTATTTACCAACCCCATAATTCAAAGGCATCATCGCTTCAGTCCTGCTTAATGGTTGTCCAGCTTTCACATGCATAGGAGGCGATGAAAAATATCATGGTTTGTGTCAGGCACACTTTAGTCCTCAAAGTGATATCTTTGCTTTTTAACCCTTTAAAGAGGTCTTATGCAGCAGATTTTCCCAATGCAATGCCTCCTTTGATTTCTTGACTACTGCTTCCAAGGGCATTGATTATGGATCCAAGTAAAATGAAGTCCTTGACAACCTCAATCTTTTCTCCGTTTATCATGGTGTTGTTTATTGGTCCAGTTGTGAGGATTTTTGTTTTCTTTATGTTGAGGTGCAATCCATACTGAAGGCTGTGGTCTTTGATCTTCGTCAGTAAGTGCTTCAAGTCCTCTTCACTTTCAGCAAGCAAGGTTGTGTCATCTGCATAACACAGGTTGTTAATGAGCCTTCCTCCAATTCTGATGCTGCATTCTTCATAGAGTCCAGCTTCTCGGATTATTTGCTCAGCATACAGATAGAATAAGTATAGTGAAAGGAAGCAACCATGAGGCACACCTTTCCTGACTTTAAACTACGCAGTGTCCCCTTGTTCTGTTCGAACGACTGTCCCTTGTTCTATGTGAAAGTTCCCCATGAGCACAATAAAGTGTTCTGGGATTCGCATTCTTCGCAATGTTGTCCATAATTTGTTATGAGCCACACAGTCGGATGCATTTCCCTAGTTAATAAAACACAGGTAAATATCTTTCTGGTATTCTCTGCTTTCAGCCATGATCCTTCTGACATCAACAAATGACGTCCCTTGTTCCACTTCTTCTGAATCCGGCTTAAATTTCTGGCAGTTCCCTGTCAATGTACTGCTGCAACTGCTTTTGAGTGATTTTCAGCAAAATTTTACTTGTGTGTGATATTAATTATATTGTTCAATAATTTCCACATTCTATTGGATCACCTTTCTTTGGAATGGGCACAAATATGGATCTCTTCCAGTTTGTCGGCCAGGCAGCTGTCCTCCAAATTTCATAGACGAGTGAGCACCTCCAGTGCTGCATTCATTTGTTGAAACATCTCAACTGGTATTCCATCGATTCCTGGAGACTCTTTTTTTGCCAATGCCTTAAGTGCAGCTTGGACTTCTTCCTTCATTACCATTGGTTCTTGATCATATGTTACCTCCTGAAATGGTTGAACATCGACCAATTCTTTTTGTTACAGTCACTTTGTGTACTCATTCCTTCCATCTTCTTTTGATGCTTCCTGCATTGTTCAATATTTACCCTATAGAATCCTTCATTATTTCAACTCGAGGTTTGAATTTTTTCTTCAGTTCTTTCAACTTGACAAATGCTGAGTGTGTTCTACACTTTTGGTTTTCTAACTCCAGTTCTTTGCGCATGTCGTTATAACACTTTGTCTTCTCAAGCTGCCCTTTGAAATCTTCTGTTCAGCTCTTTTGTTTCATTTCTTCCTTTCACTTTATCTTATCAACATTGAAGAGTAAGCTTCAGAGTCTCTTCTGAAATCCAATTTGGTCTTTTCTTCCTTTCCTATCTTTTTGATGACCTTTTTCTTTCTTCATGTACGATGTTCTTGATGTCATCCCACAACTCATTTCATCATCAGTCATTAGTGTTCAATGCTTCAAATTTATTCTTGAGATGGTCTCTAAATTTAGGTGAGATATACTCAAGGTTGTACTTTGGCTCTTGTGGACTTGTTTTAGTTTTCTTCAGCTTCAACTTGAACTTGCTACCACTTGTCTGTCAGTTTGTCCTACTGTGGTGGCTTCCATGTTGCTGTGATGCTGGAAGCTGTGCCACTGATATTCCAAATACCAGTAGGGTCACCCATGGTGAACAGGTTTATGCGGAGTTTCCAGACTAAGACAGACTAGGAAGAAGGACTTGGCAGTGTACTTCTGATAATACTGGCCAGTGAAAACCTTATGAAAAGCAGTGAAACATTGTCTAATATAGTGCCAGAAGATGAGTCCCTCAGGTTGGAAGGCACTCCAAATACGACTGGGGAAGAGCTGCCTCCTCAGAGTCAACCTTAATGATGTGGATAAAGTAAAACTTTCAGGACCTTCATTTGCTAATGTGGCGCAACTCAAAACAAGAAGAAATGTGGAAAATAGCAGTTGATAATTGTGTCTACACTTTGTTTAGTGCCTCATACTGGATATAGACTAATAACATAATGTTGATATGTGTCTAAATGTAATTACATTTATCCTTTCTACTCTTTATTCAGCCGCAACTCTCGAAAAAAAGATTAATTCAAGACTCTTTGATGATGATACTTGATGCTTCTGAATAACTTCTATTCTAGAGAGAGAAAAAAAGTCACAATAGCAGCCCAGGAAAGAATTATTAATTTAGTATAAGCATGGACATAAAAAAATTTTCTTTTCCTTAAAACATCAATTAAGACAGAGTTAAAATGTTTACACCAGATTAATGTCTAATCGTTTGTGAAATGTAATATGATTATTCTTTTGTTTTAATTGAGATGAAATTCACTTAACAAAAATTTAACTGTTTTAAAGTGAATAATTCAGAGACATTTAGTACATTCACAATGTTGTGCAACTACTACCTCTATCTAGTTACAAACCATTTCCATCACTCCGTTAGGCAGTTATTCTCCGTTTCTCACCCCCACCCCTGGCATCACCTATCTGCATTATTACTGGGAGTTTACCTATTCTGAATATTTCATATAAATTAAATCATACAACAAGGGACCTTTTGCATCCAATTCCATTCACTTAGCATAATGTTTTTGTGGTTCATTTATGTTGTAGCATGTATCAGTATTTCGTTCCTTTTTATCAATAAATAATTTTTCATTGTATGTATATGCCACAGTTAGTTTATCCGTTCATTCGTCGATCAATTTCGAGGTTGTCTCCATCTTTTAGCTATTGTTAATAGTGCTGTGAATAGTGTGAACATTCATATACAAGGATTTGTTGAAGCACTTGTTCTCAGTTCTTTTGGGTACATACTTGGGAGAGGAATTGAAAGGTCATATGATAATTATATGTTTAACTTTTTGAGGAACAGCCAAATTGATTCCCACAGTGACTGAAACATTTTTCATTCCTGCCAGCTATGTACAATGGTTCCGGTTTTTCCACACCCTCACCAACACTTATTTTCCTTTTTTTTTTTTTAATAGCCATCCTTGTGAGTATGAAGTGGCATCTCACTGTGGTTTTAATTTGCATTTTCCTAATGACTAATGATGCTGAGCATTTTTTCATATGCTTGTTGGCCATTTGTGTTACTTATTTGGAGAAATGTATACTCAAGTTCTTGGCCCATTTTTGAATTGGGTTTTGTGTTGTTGTTTTTTTGAGCTCTAAAAGTTATTTATATATTCTGTCTACTAGATCCTTATCAGATATATGGTTTGCAAATATTTTCTCCCATTCTGTAGTTTGTCTTTTTCATTTTCTTTACAATGTCCTATGATGCACAAAAGCTTTTAATATTGATGAAATCCATTTTGTCTTTTTTTTCCTTTTGTTGCTCATGCTTTTTTGTCATAACTTTGTCAAATCTAACGTCATGAAGATTTACCCCTATGCTTTCTTCTAAGAGTTTTATCGTTTTAGCTCTTACATTTAGGTCGTTGATATATTTTAGGTTAATATTTGTATCTGGTTTGAAGTAGGGATCCAACTTCATTATTTTGCACGCAGATATCCAGTTGTCCCAGTACCATTTGTTTAAGGGAGCATTATTTCCCCATTGAGTGGTCTGGGCACCTGTGTTAAAAATTATTTGTCCATAGATGGATGGGTTTATTTCTGGATTCCCACATGTATCCCATTGGTCTGTATGTCTGTCATTCCAGTACCACACAGTTTTGATTACTGTAGCTTTGTAGTAAGTTTTGATGCCAGGAAGTGTGAATCCCTCAACTTTGTTCTTCTTATTCAATATTTTTTGGCTATTCAGAACCCATTGCAATTCCATATGAATTTGAGGATCAGCTTTTTCATTTCTTCAGAAAAGGCCATTTGGATATTGATACAGTTTGCATCGTATCTGTAGATCACTTTGAGTAGTAATGCCATCTTGAACTATATTAAGTCTCCCAATTCATGACCACAGATATCTTCCAAGTTATTTAGATCTTCTTTGCTTCCTTTCAGCAGTAATTTGTAGTTTTCAGTGTACAAGACTTTCACATCCCTGGTTAAATTTATTCTTTGGTGTTTTATTCTTTTGGGTGCTATTGCATATACAATTGTTTTCTTAATTTACTTTATGGATATTTACTTGTTGGTGTATAGAAATGCGGTTGATCTTTGTGTGTTGATCTTTTACCCTGCAACTTTGCAGAATTCATTTATTAAATGTAGAGATTTTATGGATTCTTTGGGTTTTCCTTATATAGGATCATGTCATTGGTAGAATATGATTATTGCATGTTATACTTTTGTTTTAATTTGGGGATTATATTTCTTCTCCACATGGGGAGTTGAAAAATTAGTTGGGAGCAACAACATCCAGGTTTTACCACTGGTTCTAAACACCAAAACTGTGCTGTTTGTTATTGGTTAGAGAAATTAAATGTGCTCTTTTAAGGTGGCAGAGACCACATAATAAATTATTAGATTTGGGATCTAATCCTGGTTCTGCTAAAAGCCAGTTTGCAAATTTAGGTAAAATACTTATTACTTTGGGCCTCACTTTCTTCATCTACAAAATAAGAAGATGAGATTAGATGATTTCTGAAGTCCTATTCACTTCTGACACTTTCATTCTTTAGTTACAGAGATATACATAATACCTGCAATGATGTTCATCGAATCTTAACTTTTCAAAATGAAAGTGATTCTAGAGTAGTTCTTAAGTTCTACATTTATCTCCTTTAACCAATAGCACTTTGACCATATTTTAGATTTAAATAATTTTATGAGACAAGTCTCAATTTGAATACCTTCATGTTAAGGATATTAAAGACAGGAATTTGATCTGATCTATTCATAAGCACTTTTCTTGTGCAACAGAATGTATTAGAAATCGTTAAGTCCCTTCGTTTATTATTTTACTAATAATTTAGGTACCTGACGTTACAAATGTTGTCAGAAGGTAAAATCTACTGGTAACAAGCTAAAATCCTCCTTTTATAAACTGGATAACCAGAGATGACTATTGATATCCATTTATCTTGGACAATTTTTAAATAGTTCAGCCGGCACTGCAGAATAGTTAGAGGTATCTTCTATATCTACAGTTCTATAAGCTGCATACATAGAATTATGTTCTCAAATCCATGCTAGGTGATGTACAAAGAGAAGTTAATTGTTCCAATTCCTGCCCTCTAGTAGTGTCTAGTTTAAAGATGAGCAAATTTTTGGAACCTGGTGTTTCTACAAGATGTTTCTATTATAACCAGTCAAGCACAAGAGGGGCACTATACCAGTAAGCTACAACATTGGTAAGAAGAATTACCTCAACAATTTACTTGAAAAAAAAATGTTATTACACTTATCAATAGCAAGTGATTTTAAAAGTTTATAAGACTATATACTTTAAAATTGGAGACATGTATGAATAGAGATTGAGATAGTTAATATTTCTAGGGACAGAATGTGGCATTAAGAAAACAACAGTAGCAATAGCAGATAAATGCAGCCAAATAAAAAATTCTTGCTGACTTTTAAGACTTTTTAGTACTTACTAGTGAAGATAACAATGAAAACTGTGTAAAATGTGCATGAATATAAAATGAAAATAGACGAGATTTTTCTTCAATTTTACCTACAGAATGCATTAAAGATACTATACATTCTATTGGAAGCCATTTTTAGATCTCGATTTGATACAGATTTTTCACAATGTTGAGTCTACCTATCCATGAGCATGGTATGTTTTTCCATTTATATAGATCCCTTTGGGTTTCTTGCAGTAGTGTTTTGTAGTTGTCTTTGTATAGGTCTTTTACATCCCTGGTTAGATTTATTCCTAAGTATTTAATTTTTTTAGGAGATATTATAAATGGTATTGCTTTTCTGATTTCCTTTTCATCCTTCTCTTTATTGGTGTGTAGGTATCCAACTGATTTTTCTATGTTTATCTTATATCCTGCTACTCTGCTGAATCTTTCTATTAGTTTCAGTAGTTTTCTCATGGAGTCTTTAGGGTTTTCTATGTATAGTATCATATCGTCTGCAAACAGAGACAGTTTAACTTCTTCATGATCAATTTGGATGCCCTTTATTTATTTATTTTTTCTTGCCTTATTGCTCCAGCTAGGACTTCAAGCACAGTGTTAAATAGGAGTTGAGATAAAGGGCATCCTTGTCTTGTTCCTGTTCTCAAGGAGAATGTTTTTAGCTGCTCTCCATTAAGAATGATGTTGGCTGTTGGTTTTGCGTAGATGCCCTTTATTATGTTGAGACATTTCCCTTCTATTCCTATTTTATTGAGAGTTTTTATCAGGAATGGTGTTGGACTTTGTCGAATGTCTTTTCTGCATCAATTGAGATGATCATGTAATTCTTTTCTTTCCTTTTATTTATGGGGTGGATTACGCTGATTGATTTTCTAATGTTGAACCATCCTTGCATACCTGGTATGAATCCAACTTAAGCGTTGAGTACCTTTTTTTTAATATGATGCTGAATTCTATTGGCTAGAATTTTGTTCAGAATTTTCGCATCTATATTCATGAGAGATATTGGCCTGTAATTTTCTTTTTTTGTGATGTCTTTGCCTGGTTTTGGTATCAGGGTTATGCTGGTTTCATAGAATGAATTTGGAAGTGTTGCTTCCTCTTCTATGCTCTGAAATAGCTTGAGTAGAACTGGTACAAGTTCTTCTGTAAATGTTTTGTAGAAATGACCTTATTTTACCATCATATTTGAACAAGAGTTTTGCAGGATATATTACTCTTGGCTGTCAATTTTTTTTTCATTCAGGGTTTTATATATGCCATCCCATTGCCTTCTTGTCTGAACGATTTCTGCTGAAGAATCCGAGCTTTGTCTTATTGTTTCTCCTCTGAATGTGACTTTTTGTTTTTCTAGAGCTGCTCTCGGGATTGTTCGTTTGTCTTTGGATTTAGTCAGTGTCATTATAATATGTCTTCGTGATTTTCTTTTGAGGTCTATCCTATATGGAGTTTGTTGAGCTTCTTGGATGGTCAGCTTTTCATCTTTCATGATATTGGGGAAGTTTTCTGTCAGCAGTTCTTCAATGATCCTCTCTGTGTTTTCTGTTTCCTCCTCCTGTTCTGGAACTCCAATCACTGGCAGATTTTTGCTTTTGATTGTATCCCGCATAATTCTCAGGGTTTCTTCATTTTTCTTTGTTCTTTTTTCTTATTTTTCCTCAGAGTTGTATCCAAGTGTTTCTCTTCAATTTAGCTGATCGTATCTTCCATCATTTGAAACCTGCTCCTCAGCCCTTCTATGATACTGTCCATTTCTGAAATCTTGTAGTTTATCTTCTGGATTTCTAATTGTTGTTTTTGTATGATTTCTAGTTTGAAACTATTTTAGCGTCTTGTTCCTGTATTATTTTCTTGAATTCTTCCATTTTAGTTTGTATTTTCCATGAATTTGTCTGCCTTTTCCATGAATTTGTCTATTTTTTCCTCATTTTTGTCTACTTTTTGCTTCAACTTTTAGATAATTCTGAATATTAGAGATTTGAATTCCCTATCAGTTAGATCTAGTGCCTTTTCTTCTACTGGAAAGTCATCTGGTGTTTTATTTTGGATGCCTACTGGAACCACCCTGTCCTGTTTTTGTAAATGTTTTGATATTGTCTGCTGTCTTGGGGGCATTCAGTGTTTGTTTTCCTAGTTTATTGATTGTAGATTTGTTTCGTTCTGCTTTTTTGCTTTTTTTGGATATGTCTTAGCAGGTGGGCTGTGCTTTCTTTGTTGTTTGCTTGTCTGTGGTCATGATACTTTTCACCTCCTTCTCCCATGCTCAGGGTCAGTCACTCAGGTATGGTACAGCACAGCAGGCCCAGCTGAAGGGGAGTTACTGGGATGGGTTGTTTGTGGCACGTACCAGGATTGACCAGGTGGACTGGAAATCAGTGTAGGGCATGTTCCAGTAGGCCGTGCCTGTGCTGCTTGGGAGTGTGATGTTCAGCATACAGTGCAGCTAGGCAGGAGGGATTAGATTGTGATGTGTGGAGCTAAGATGGGTATGGGAAAGATAAGAGAGAGGAGAGAGGATCAGGAACAAAAAACATACACACAAAGAAAAAAGAGTGCTAAGGAGCTTGCTGTTGGAGGGGAGAGATGAGAGACTGAGAAATGGGGAAAAACAAAAAGAAAAAAGAAAAATGATAAAAACGGTAAAAGAAAAAAATGAATAAATTGAGAAACTGAAGAAAGACAAAAAGGGAATAAGGTAGAGAAGAAAACAAAACAAAGAAACAACAAAAAAAAATGCCCCTAGGGATGTCCCTGTGTGTCTACATAGAGTAAGGTAGTAGCTTCCAAGCTGTACTCTACTTCCCGCCTAGAAGCGGCTCCCAATCCAAGAAAAGAAAAAGAAAATAAACAAATCATAGCAAACAAACAAACAAGCAAAAAAAGCCCTAGGGGTCCCACAAGCTTGGCGGCACGTGCCGGGAAGCAGTTTCACAGTGGAGAGGTGTTTTGCAGCCTTTCAAGAAGAAGTAATGATGGCACATGGAGCCAGATATTTGAGAGAAAGGAGGAGGAGGTGGTGACAGGTAAGGAAGAAATGTAAAAAAGCAGAAAAAAGCAATACCAGTAGCCAAAAAAAGTCCCTCAGGGAGCCGGTCAGTGTGGGCAGGTGAAATCCAAGTGACACGGGGTGAAGCTGGTCATTCCTGGGCAAGAGACTATGGCTGCAGGAAGCAGAGGAGACTGAGTGGGGGTGAAGAAGGGTGGGGGTGGGAAAGTGTATATTTCTGGTTACCGGTTGTTCTGTCTCCTGCTGGAAGCTCCTCGAAGCTGCTTTCTCGTACACCCTGTTCGCTGATCTCCGATAGGAGTCCAAGATGGCGGATCTGTGCTGTGGTAGCTGATAGGGGACCTCTGCATGTATCTCTCCTCGCTCTCTGTTCTCAGTCAGTTTCTTATTCCATTCGGTGCTTGGCTGAGTTCTTTATCTCTTCGTTTGATGCTTAGGGTTTCAGGATTGACATGTGAATCTGTTTGACTTAGTTTTTCTGATCTTTGCTGCAGAGGGACGGCCTGGTGCTTCTGACTACTGCGCCATGTTTCCCAGAAGTCACAAATGGCATATTTTTAATGCAAATCAGTCTAAGTTTTAGCAATCTATTGACACAAACTATCTTAGCATTGTCAGTTTCAGTTGGCACCACCCAGGGACTCTAGCAATCCTATAGGATAGCTTAAAAAAATCCTATGGGTTAGAGTGTAGTCCCCAGGTGGTAGAAACGATTAGTGCATTCGACTATTAATAAAAAGGTTGGTGGTTTGAGTCTACCCATAGGTGTATTTAGAAGGATGTCCTGGCCATCTACTTGTGAAAAATTAGCCATTCAAAGCCTTAGGGAGCACAGCCCTAGTGTGACCCAAATAGGGTCACCATGAGTAGGAATCAACTCTATGACAACTGGTTATAGAGTAAACTGAAACCAAACTCATTGCTGTCAAGTCAATTCCTACTAATAGTGACCCTATAGGGCAGAGTAGAACTGCCCCTTAGGGTTTGCAAAGAGTGGCTGGTCAATTCAAACTGCTGACCTTTTGGTTAGCAGCTGAGCTCTTAACCATTGCACCACCAGGATTATAGGGTAGGTTATATTATTCCCATTTTCAGATAAAGAAACTAAGCCTCAGAAATTAACTTACTAGTGCACAACTAGGAAGAGACAGAGTTAAAATTCAAATACAGGATTTTCTGGCTCTAGAGGTTAGTTTTGCCCCCCACTATTTTACACTAAGGAGGAAATTTGCAACTCACTACTTACTACCAATTCTAAGTATCAATTATTAGCAGAATCTATGGGGGCAATGGTGGTTCCGTGGCAAAATTGTCACCATCCATGTGAGAGACAAGGGTTTCAATTCCTGGCCAATGCACCTCATTCACCCATCTTCTGTGTTGCTACCAGGCTGAACCAGTTTCAGCAGAGCTTCCAGATTAAGACTAGGAAGAGAGGCCTGTCAATCCACTTTCAAACATCTGTCAGTGAAAACCCTATGGATCATAATGATTCAATCTATAACCAATCATGGGGATGGCACAAGACTGGGTATCATTTAGTAGTGTTGTGTATAGGGTCCCCATAAGTCAGGAGCCAACCCAAAGGCAGCTAACAACAATGACGACGATACTTCTAGCTTTTAATTTTTGTTGCTAGAGGATAAAAGTTTTGTATACACATTGAAGTGGTGGTACAGGTACAAGGGCCTCCATCAATGTGTGGAATTTTTTGTTTCTCTTGGTTTGTTTTGTTTTGGGCAAGTTTGCTCTTGTATACAGAGGCTTACCAGCAAGTCCTTTATTTTATGTTGAGGAAAAAAAATGTATTCAAATTGCTCTCCAAAGAGGGCAGAAATGGAAAATCCTACTTTCTTATATCTATATCAACAACAATTCTGTCCAAAGAGGTTGACTCAGTTTCTCCAAGGAATTTTTTAACTAGTCTAGTTATTTGTATTCTGTGCTTTTAAGCTTAGCTATAATATTGATCTTTGCTCTATCTCTACTTGTTAGTTAAAGGAAAAGTTTCCTTTTTCTGTCTAACTTTTTTTTAAGTTACAATCCTCTAGCAGATGGGTACTAGTAATTGAAACTGTTTGTGAGACAGTTTAAATCTTAGCTGGGCAACTTAAATTTTAGAGCTAACTGCAGATGTTTTAAAAAGAATTAAACAGAAAAATAACAGCAAATTCTCACGGTGCCCTTGAAAGCGTGCTGGGCAGGGATTTGGATGACAGTATTCCTGAGACTGAAGATCAAAGATATGCCTCGCCCAGACCCCTATAATGTAAAACTGAGGGGAGTCCTATCCTTTACAAGGATAAGGTGGCCTTGGGAGTATAAATGAATATATTTTGCAAATTCAAGTACTAGAAATTATCAGACTGTAAAAATAAATACATATGGTCAAGAAGCATAAAAAATACTTAATGTCACTTATAGTTAAAAGAAATATAAATCAAAACAAAATACCATTATTTACTAATTTGGAAAAAATTAAATTTTGATAACACCTAGTGTTAATAAAGATATAAGAAAGTAGGGTTTTCCCTTTCTGCCCTCTTTGGAGGGCAATTTGGCTATATTAATAAAGCTTTTATAAGCACATATTCTTTGGCCTAGCAATACCACTGCTAGGAACTTTCCATCTCATATGATTGCAAATATACAACAAGTTATGTATAAAGATGTTCTTTTTAGCATTGTTTTTAGTGGTAATAACCTGAAAAATACCTAAATGTCCATCAATATGTAACTTTACATAAATCTAGGTGTGGTCCATATGATGAAACACAATGTAGCAGTTAAAAAGAATGAAGTATATCTGTATGTGTTGATATAGAAAGAGCTTGAAGATATACTATTAAATCAAAAAAGTTAATGTAGTACTATCCTGTTTGTTACCAGTTTGTGCTTTTTATCCTGGAAAGTGACACAGGAAACTACTGACGGCAGTGGTTGCCTTTGGTGTAGGTAATGGGGTTTGCCAGTAAGGAAGGGAGAGAGATTGTAGCTTATTTGGTAACTTTTTGATTATTTGACTATTTTTTTAAACATTTTTTGTTGTTAGTTGCTGCTGAGTTGATTCTGACTTATGGCAACCCCATGTATGTCAGAGTAGAACTGTGCTCCATAGGGTTTTCAAGACTGACGTTTTGGAAGTAGATTGCCAGGCCTATCTTTTGAGGTGCCTCTGGGTGGGTTTGAACCCACAACCTATCAGCTAGTAGTCGAACACTTAACATTTTACACCACCCAGGGACTCAAGGAGCTCATAATCTAATGAAAAGATGAAAAAAACTTCAAGAAAAAAGATTCAAATCTCAACACTGTGGGCTAGAGGCTGGACTGATGATCTGGACAGGACTGAGTAGTACACAGCATATGGAAAACAGAGAGAGCAAGACGAAGAAAGTAGTTAGAAAATTTTAATAGTTCTCATTTCAGACGGGTTGCTTTTAAGTACATATATATAATTCAATTCCACATTTAAAACTGAGATACGTAGTCATCATACAGTCTCATCAGAGTTTTCTCATCTAGTTTCGTTTTACAAAGAAAAACAAAGATGTTGCCAGAGGTGTCCTTGAAGCTGGCGAAAATGTCAAAGGTTTTCTGTCTGTTGCATAAACGTATAAGCCAAATAAAGTCAACAAAATTGTGTAGTCATTTGGATCAACACTCACCTTTCACCTAGATTGCCAGAGTTACTCGAATGCTATTCTTTTCACAAAATCAGCAAGAAAATTCCCTAATACATCTACTTCACTTGAGCCAGAGATGTAAGCTGCATGATGCCTTGTACAGTGAAAGTGACTTTAAAGCCCAGTAGAAAAACTTCAACTTCAGGGTTCCTCAGGGAAGAATTCACCTTCTTCTTTCAATGTACACCTTTTATCTTTTTGTAAAGGGGTATTTACAGTTTTAATACTAATTGATCTTTATTATCTTATTTATTTTCTTAGTTAAAATATGCTCTTAGGGGCTTTAAAAATAATTCATCCACTCTCATAAGCTTCTACTTAACAAGCGTTGTCATAAGAGTCACTTTCAGCATTGCTAATGCTGAGACCCCAGCACATTTCTAGCAAATCAAATAAGGTTTGATTTAGTTCAATATAAGGGATGAAGCAGCTTTGGATGTCTTCTAAATGAATTACAAATTAATTGGATGAGTGAGTTCTGTGTTCTGTTCATTATTCCTTCCATTCTGACAGTAATGTAGGTTAGCTTGCAGTGGAGAACATGGTGTAATGAAAATTATAGGAATATTTATGCTGGCTTTTAAAATGAGTTAGCTGAATCTACCTAGAACCTTACGACCATTTTTTTTGTACTCTGTTTTATTTTGAGAAATTTTAGCTCCACAACCATTGTGTAATCAATATAGGATGAGCACCTTATGAGATTTTTACATTGTAAATCATTCCAGAGTTATTTCTCTTGATTAAAAAAACAACAAAAACTTGAAAAGCATGTTTTGATCCATTTACCGAGAACATGTAATTTATTACTAGTACTTATAAGAAATGTTATTAATCAGGTTTTTTTTAAGTAGATAAGGGAAACAGATTTAGTAGATAATGGAATTAACACACACATAAAAAGCAGCAGCATATTTCTTAGGAAAAGACACACTTTATTCAATCCAACTTCAAACTCTTGTTAGTAAACGTAGAATTCATATATATTTTTTCCATAGTAGCTAAAATTACTTTTCAAAGACTGTAGCTTTAAAACAAATCTATGCTTATTGTTTGGTATTACATCAATGTTAAGTATGTTAACCCATTTATTTATGTCATGTTTTATATGTTGTATATCTATTTTCCACTGGTACCCAAAGCTAATTTAGGAGAGATTCCATTTTAAATTTACGTTAGAAAGCAAATGTTAAAAGCGGTATATGTCTGGGAAGGATTTGAAGTCTAGCCTTTGTGTGGAACCAGACCATGTCATCTTAGGCCTAAGGCAGCAACAAAATCTCTTGTGATCTTTTGCAACATTTGCTCTCAACTGCCTCATTCTCACAGGCTCTTGCTCTCCCTCTCTCTCTCTCATCACACACATACGCACACACGCACACAAGGCTTTGCAAGATATATGTTTTTAATTAAAGCTATTTTTTAGAATTGTTACCACCCTTTGAGATAATCGGAGACATCATAGGAATAAGTGACTAGAAAATATCAGAAATATTTCTAGTTTTAGTTCTGCCATGGACTCTCTATGCCCTGCTGAAAGAGTCCTCCGACCTTTCTTTTCTTGACTCCTTATCAGTAAAATGGAGGTCATTATTATATCCTGCTTCTAATTTACTTCCTAGGTTTGTCTCCAGAGTTAATCAAATTAAAACAATATGTAACCTTTAGTTTATTGAATATAAAATGTAAGAATACAATATTAGCATTATTATTAAAAAGAATACATTGCAGATAAACTGATAGGCTCATTATGAAACTTTCTGAAGCCATAAATATGATTATTTTTATAGGGCTACATTATCTTCCCACATTTCTCCTATTACTCTTTTAATTTAGGATAACATTGATAGATCTGTGTAAGACAAATCTAGATTAATTTATCTAAAGGCAGCACATGGGTGTGATCTTATTTTTGTTATTTTAAAATATGTGTAGTGTGTGGATGTGAATATATGCATGCATAGAAAAAAAGTCTGAAAGAATAAATATTAAAATGTTAATAAGTGGTTATTTTCAGGATTGTGGGTGATTTAAATTATCTTTTTTATGCCTGTTTTCTACAGTTAACATGCTTTATGTAATTAAAACCCTTTTTAAATCAACATTATTTAATTGTCATCAGTTAAAAAAAATTGTCATTTAATTCTGGTACATCATATTATGTTATAGAAATAAATACAATGAAAATGCTCATTTTCAGAATGGGGAAACACAGAAATGACTTTAGCTACTATTATGTGTTGAAAATAACCTAGCACATCTCACCTATGGAATTCTATAATATTCTTTCCTTTGATAATTCTAATTTTTAAAAATCTATTTCACAGCTACAAGATCGCACTCAGTTCAGTGACCAAGACTTAGCCACTCTTAAGAAGTACTGGGACAATGGCATGACAAGCTTGGGCTCTGTTTGTAGAGAGAAAATTGAAGCAGTTGCAACTGAATTAAATGTTGACTGTGAAATAGTTCGGGTAAGATATTCTCAATAATTTTCATGTTGTGGTTGGTAAGTGGTATAAATGAAAGCTTGAAAGCTTTAAAGCATTGCATGAGGTGCTACAAATGATAACATCACTAAAGTGAAAAGACAACCATAGAATAGGAAAAAATATTTGAAAATCATATATCTGATAAGGGACTTGTATCCAGAACATGTAAAAAAAACTCTTACAACTCAAAAGGCAAATAACCCAATTTAAAACTAGGCATTTCAGCAAAGAAGATACACAAATGGCTAATAAGCACACGAAAATGTATTTGACATTATTAGTTATTAGGTAAATGCAAATCAAAACCACAATGAGATACCACTTCATACCCACTGTTGTTGTTTTTGTTAGTTGCCGTGGAATTGGGATGGCTATAATAAAAAAAAAAGTATAATAACAAATGCTAACTACTATGTGGAGAAATCTGAATCCTTGTACACTGTTGGTGGGAATGTAAAATGTTTTAGACTGGAAAACAATCTGGCATTTCCTCAAAAAGGTTAACATAGAGTTAACATATGACCCAGATATTCCACCCCCTAGGTATATACCCAAGAGAATTGAAAATGTATGTCTGCACAAAAACTTGCATACAAATGTTTATAGCAACATTATTCCTAATAGCCAAAATGTGTAAACAACCCAAATGTCCATCAAGTGAATGGATTAAAAAAATGTGGTATATACATGCAATGGAATAGTATTCACCCATAAAAAGGAATGAAATACTGATACATGGTACAACATGCATGAACCTTGAAAATATTATACTAAGTGAAATAAATCAATCACAAAAGACCACATATTATACGATTCCATTTATATGAAATATCCAGAATAGGCAAATCTATAGAGATAGACAGTAGATTAGTGGTTACCGGGGCTGAGGTGGAAAGGGAGTGTGGGGGCATGGGGAGTGATGGCTAACGGGTACTGGGTTTTTTGGGGGGTTATGAAAATGTTCTAAAATTAGATTGTGGTGATGGTTGCACAACTGTAAATATACAAAAAAAAATTGAATTCTTCACTTTAAATGAGTGAATTGTATGATATGTGAAATGTATCTCAATAAAGCTGTTTAAAAATACATAAAAGGAGAACAGAAATACATCTCACATGTTACATAATGAATGATAGATACAAAAGTATATTGATCAAACAAAATACTAGCAACAGAATCCAACAGCGTATTAAAAGAGTCATGCACTATGACCAAGTGGCTTTTATCCCAGGAATGCAAGGATGGTTCAACATTAGAATATCAGCCAACATAATACACCACATCAATAGAACAAAGGAAAAAAACCACATGAACATCTCTATGTATCTAGAAAAAGCATTTGGTAAAATCCAATACCCTCTTTTAAAACTCTCAAGAACATTGTAATAGAAAGAAAATGATTCAGGGCATATATGAAATGACAACAGCCAACATACTAATGGAGAAAGTCTGAGAGCTTTCCCCTTGAAATCAGGAACAAGGCAAGGGTGTCATCTCTCATCACTCCTATTCTATTATATTGTATTAGAAGTCCTAGCTAGAGCAATAAGGCAAGAAAAAGAAATAAAAGATATTCTGATTGGAAAAGAAGAAGTAAAGTGATCTCTATTCACAGATGACATGATCCTATATGTAGAAAAACCCAAAGAGTCCATATGAAAACTTCTAGAGGTAATAGAGGAATTTAGCAAAGTTGCAGGGAACAAAGTTAACAAACAGTTTGGTTCCTATACACCAGCAATGAGAAATCTAAAAGGAAAATTAGGGGAATGATTCAATTTACAGCAGCATCTAAGAGAATAAAATACCTAAGAATGAATTTAACCAGGAATGTGAAGGACTTACACACTAAAAATTATAAAACAGTGCTGAAAGACTTTAAAGAAGACTTAAATAAAAGTAAAGATGGTACATGTCCATGGATTGGAAGACTTAATATTATTAAGATGTCATTACTACCCAAACCAATCTATAGATTCAACTCAATCCCAAACAAAATTTCAACAGCCTTCTTTACAGAAATGGAAAAACCAATCCTCAACTTTATTTGGAATGGAAAAATGACCCAAATAGCTAAAGCAATGTTGAAAGAGAGGAACAAAGAAGAAGGACTCACATTTCCAGATTTTAAAACGTATTATACAACTACAGTAATTAATACAAATGGACACATAGATCAATAGAATAGAATTGAGAGTCCAGAAATAAAGCCACACATATATAGTCAACTGATTTTTGGCTAAGGGTGCTAAGTCCATTCAATGGGGACAGAAGAGTTTCATCAATAAATGGTGCTGAGAAAACTGGATTTCCACATGCAGGAAAATGAAACAAGATCCATGCCTCACACCATATACAAGAATTCAAAATGAATTAAGGACATAAAGATGCAAACTAAAATCATAAAATTCTTAGAAGAACATGCAGGGACAATGCTGTCAGGCCTAGTTTTAACAATGGATTATCCAATATAATAAAAAAAGCACAAACAGCAAAAGTCAAAATAAATAAATGGAACCTCATAAAAATTAAAAACTTTTGTTCATCCAAAGACTCTATCAAAAAAATGAAAAGACAAGTTACAGACTGGAAAAATATCTTCAGAAACCACATATCCCTTAAGAATCTAAAAAACAGAATATATATAAAATTTTGACAACTTGTCAACAAAAAGACAACCCAATCATAAAATGGACAAAGAACTTGAATAGATATTTCACCAAAGGAGATATTCAAATGGACACCAAACATGTGAAAAGATGCTCAACGTAATTAACCATCAGAGAGATGCAAATCAAAACCACAATGAGGTACCATTTCACTCCCCCTGGGATGACTAAGATAAAAAAATAATAACAACAAATATTGGCAAGACGTGGGGAAATTGGAACCCTTAACCATTGGTGGTGGGAATGCAAAATCATACAGCTGATGTGGAAAACAGTGTGGCAGTTCCTTAAAAAATTAAAAATAGAACTGACATATGACCCAGCAATTCCACTCCTAGGTATATGCCCAAAAGACTTGAGAGGAGATACTCAGGCAGATACTTTACACCAATGTTCATTGCAGCAAAATTTGTAATAGCCAAAAGGTGAAAACAACCTAAATGCCCATCTATGGATGAATGGATAAGCAAAATGTGGTACGTACATACAATGACATACTACTCACCCAGTAAGAGAAATGAAGTCTCGATACATGCTACAATATGGATGTAACTTGAAGACATTCTGCTGAGTGAAATAAGTTAATCACAAAAGGACAAATATTGTGTGACCTCACTTATATAAAAAGACAACAACAGGCAAATGTACAGAGACAAAAGTTTATTAGTGGTTACCAGGGGTGACAGGGAGGAGGAAAGGGAGTTTATTGCTTAAGGGGTACTGAGTTTTGGTTTACAGTAATGAGAAAATCACATTGACTATGGGTAGGGTTGCACAATTAATGTAATTGCTGTCAATATGTTATACACCTATAAAATGTTGGATTGGCAAAAGTTGTGTGATAGGTATATTTATAATGACAAAAGAAGAGTAGCTGCATAGGCTGCTTATGTATAATCAAACACCTCATGGGAATTGGTTCCTTGGTTTGGACGTTTAGGGTCATGGTTTCATGGAATATCCCTGCTAACTGGCCTATAACACGTTTAGTACTTATGTTCTACCACCTAGTTTGTTGCATTGTGTCTGGGGCCTCAAAAGCTGACAAGCAGCCATCCTAGGCACAACAATTCATCTCTATTTGTCTCAAGCAACAGAGGAAAAAGGAGAGTCAGGAATAGGATGAGGTTATGGAATGTGCGGCAAATTGCTTCAATGAACAACTGCCTTCTTTGCCATGAGACCCACCAGAAGAACTGGAAGGTGCTCAGCTACCATAACTGAACATTTTGATCAAAGATTCTGTAGCAGAATCCTGATCAAAAGGGGGGAAATGCAGAACATAATTTCATATTTTAATAGACTCCAGACTTTCTGGAGCCATGGAGAGTGGATGAACCCCCAAAACTATCACCCTGAGATAATCTTTAAACCTTAAACAAAACTATCCCCTGAAATCTTCTTAAAACCAAATGATACTTTAGCTTAACTAGTAAAAAATGTCTGTGTTGAGTATTGTGCTCTTTAAAGATCTATCTATATGAGATCAAATTGACAACAGCAACTTGAAAGATTAGGCAGGAAACTTAGGGGGTAGTGAGTTTATGTCAATAGGGACAAACAACTCAAAAAAGGAGCATGAAAATTGTACAACTGAAAGAATGTAATCAAGGTCACTGGTTGTACATGTAGAAATAGTTGAATTGGTGAATGTTTTGTTGTGTGTATTCTCAACAACAACAAAGTAAATAAAATAAATTATACAAAAAGAGAAACAAAGAAAAAAATTGTATCTACCAGCTATGTGAAGAGTATTTTACATTCCATTTGGAATATGTTGACATAAGAGTTAGATGACAGCAGTGGTGTGCTGGCAAGTATTTAAAAACAAACTCTTTAGGAGAAAAAAAGCTCTGATTTGTAGCATTTGCTGATTTCTATGGTATAAATATTCCTACCATGACTGATTCTATAGCTTCACTCAACATGAAGCTGAGAATAAATACTAACAATTGGTTCTGGTGAACAGGTATGATCTGACACACAACTAGAAGATCATCCCAGAAGTTCAAAAGAGAAATAGTAAACAGAAAATGACAAAACACAAAATTCTTCTAGAGTTTCTTCTCAAAATGAGAAGAAATAGCTGCAAACATCCATTAATAATCAGAACATGGATGTATGAAGTATGAATTAGAAATTGTCAAAAATGAAATGGAACACATAAAGACCAATATCCTGGGCATTAGTGGGCCAAAATGGACAGGTATTGGCCATTTTGAATCAGAAAAGCATATGGTCTAATATGCCAGGAATGGCAAATTGAAGATAAATGGCATCTCATTAATTGTCAAAAACATTTCAAGATATATCCTGAAGTACAATGATGTCAGTGATAGGATGATATCTATACCCCTATAAGGACGACCAGTTAATAAGACTATTATTCAAATTTGTACACCAACAACTAAGGCCAAATATGAAGAAATTGAAGATTTTTACCAGCTTCTGCAGTCTGAAATTGATCATACATACAATCAAGATGCATTGATAATTGCTGGTGATTGGAACGAAAAAGTAGAAAACAAAGAAGAAGGATCAGTAGTTGGAAAATATGGCCTTCGTGATAGAAACAATGCCAGAGATCACATGATAGAATTTTGCAAGACCAACACTTCTTCATTGCAAATACCTTTTTTCAAAGACATAAACGGTGACTATACACTTGGACCTCACCAGATGGAATACACAGGAATCAAATTGACTACATCTGTGCAAAGGGATAATGGAGAAGCTCAATATCATCAGTCACTATGACCAGCCTAAATAAAATACAAGAATAGATAAATGCAGAGGAAGTACTTTTGTTGTCATTGTCAATTTTTTTTTCCTACATCGAAGTTACACATGTGTATAGATTAAAGAGTCAAGTAGTTCTGTAGAATTTGTTACAAACCAAGAGTCCCTCACTCCTCCTCTCCTTCCATTTCCCAGTAGCCAGAGACAACAACTTTCTACTCTTTTAGATAATTATTTTGGCATTTACCTCCATCTATGAGGAAGACCCTGAACAAAATGGATTGACACACTGGCTACAACAATAGGCTCAAGTATAGCAATGATTGTGAGGATGGCACAGGACCAGGCAGTGTTTTTTTCTGTTGTACATAGGGTCACTATGAGTCGGAACTGACTGAAGAGCACCTAACAACAACAACAACATGAATAATGTCCAACACGTGTCTGTCAATTTGTCTTACTGTGGTGTCGTTTCTGTTGCTATAATACTGGAAGCTTTGCCACCAGTGTTTCAAATACGAGCAGGGTCACCCTTGGTGGATAGGTTTCAGAGGAGCTTCCAGACCAAGTAGACTAGGAATAAGGACTTGGCAGTCTACTTCTGAAAATAAACAATGGCCAGTGAAAACCTTATGAATAGCAGTGGAAGATTGTCTGATATAGTGCTGGAAAATGAGCCCCTCAGGTTGGAAGACACTCAAAATAAGATGGAGGAAGAGCTGCCTCCTGAAACTAGGGCCGACCTTAATGACGTGGATAGAGTCAAGCTTTTGACACCCTCATTTGCTGATGTGGCATAATTCAAAATTAGAAGAAACAGCTGTAAACATCCATTAATAATTGGACCATTGGAACATATGAAGTATGAAAATATGAAAATTAGAAGTCATCAAAAATGAAATGGAATGCATAAAGATCTGTATTCTAGGCATTAGTGAGCTGAAATATACTGTTATTGGCCATTTTGAATCAGACGATAATATGGTCTACTATGCCAGGAATGACAAATTGAAGAGGAATGGCGTCACATTCATTGTCAAAAAGAACATTTCAAGATCTATCCTGAAGTACAATGCTGTCAGTGATAGGATGATATCCATACCACTACATCGAACACCAGTTAATAAGACTGTTATTCAAATTTAAGCACTAACCACTAAGGCCAAAGATGACAAAATTGAAGATTTTTACCAACTTCTGCAGTCTGAAATGAACAAACATGCAATCAGGATGCATTGATAATTACTGGTGGTTGGAATGTGAAAGTTGGAAGCAAAGAAGAAGGATTGGTAGTTGGAAAATATGGCCTTGGTGATAGAAATGATGCCAGAGATCACATGATAGAATTTTGCAAGACCAACAACTTCTTCATTGCAAATACCTTTTTTCAACAACAAATGGTGACTATACACATGGATTTCACCAGATTGGAATACATAGGAATCAAATATAGTACGTACATGGAAACAGACAATGGAAAAGCTCAATATCATCAGTCAGAACAAGGTCCGGGGCTGACTGTTGAACAGACCATCAATTGTTCATACGCAAATTCAAGTTGAAGCTGAAGAAAATTAGAGTAAGTCCACAGGAGCCAAAATACAACCTTGAGTATATCCCACCTGAATTTAGAGACCATCTCAGGAATACAGTTGACACATGGAGCACGAATGACCGAAGAGCAGATAAGTTGTGGAATGACATCAAGGACATCATATATGAAGAAAGGAAGAGGTAATTAAAAAGACAGTAAAGAAAGAAAAGAACAAAATGGATTTCAGAAGAGACTCTGAAACTTGCTTTTCAAGGTAGAGTAGCTAAAGCAAAAGGAAGAAATGATGATGTAAAAGAGCTGAACAGAAGATTTCAAAGGGCAGCTCGAGAAGACAAAGTATTATGATTACATGTGCAAAGACATGGAGTTAGAAGACCAAAAGGGTAGAACATGCTCAGAATTTATCAAGCTGAATGAACTGAAGAAACAATGCATACCTTGAGTTGCAGTGTGAAGGATTCTATAGAGAAAATATTGAATGATGCAGGAAACATCAAAAAAAGATGGAAGTAATGAATACACAGAGTCACTTAACAAAAAGAGTTGGTTGGCGTTCAGCCATTTCAGGATATAGCATATGATCAGGAATCAATGGTACTGAAGGAAGAAGTCCAAGCTGCACTGAAAGCAATGTCAAAAAAAAAAAAAAAAGGCTCCATGAATTTATGGAATACCAATTCAGATGTTTCAACAAATGGCTGTTGCACTGGAGGTGCTCACTCATCTATGCCAAGAAATTTGGAGAACAGCTGTATGGCCGACCGACTGGAAGGGATCCATATTTCTGCCCATTCCAAAGAAAGGTGATCCAACAAAATATAGAAATTATCGAACAATACCGTTAATATTACACACAAGTAAAATTTTGCTGAAAATCATTCAAAAGCAGTTGCAGCAGTACATCGACAGGGAACTGCCAGAAATTTAAGCCGGATTCAGAAGAAGTCAAACAAGGGATATCATTGCTGATGTCAGATGGATCCTGGTTGAAAGCACAGAATACCAGAAAGATGTTTACCTGTGTTTTATTGACTATGCAAATACTTTTGACTTTGTGAATCATAACAAATTATGGACAACATTGTGAAGAATGAAAATCCCGGAACACTTTATTGTGCTCATGTGGAACCTGTACATAGACCAAGAGGCAGTTGTTCAAACAGAACAAGGGAGTACTGCATGGTTTAGGGTCAGGAAAGTTGTGCCTCAGGGTGGTATCCTTTCACCATACTTATTCAATCCGTATACTGAGCAAAGAATCCGGGAAGATGGACTATATGAAGAAGAATGCAGCATCAGGATTGGAGGAAGACTCATTAACAACCCAGGATATGCAGATGGCACAACCTTGCTTGCTGAAAGTGAAGAGGACTTGAAGCACTTATTGATGAAGATCAAAGACTACAGCCTTCAGTATGGATTGTACCTCAACATAAAGAAAACAAAAATCCTCACAATTCGACTAATAAGCAACATCATGATAAATGGAGAAAAGATTGTTGTCAAGGACTTCATGTTACTTGGATCCACAATCAATGCCCTTGGAAGCAGCAGTCAAGAAATCAAGGAAGGCCTTGCATTGGACAAATCTGCTGTAAAACACCACTTTAAGGTATTAAAAAGCAAAGATGTCACTTTGAGGACTAAGGTGCCCCTGACCCAACCCACGGTATTTTCAGCTGCCTCATATGCATGTGAAAGCTGGACAGTGAATAAGGAAGACTGAAGAAGAATTGACACCTTTGAATTATGGCGTTGGCGAAGAATATTAAATATACCATGGATTGCTGGAAGAATGAACAATCTGTCTTGAAGAAGTACAGCTGGAATGGTCCTTGGAAGCAAGGATAGTGAGACTTTGTTTCAGGTACTTTGGACAAGTTATCAGGAGGGACTAATTCCTGGAGAAAGACAGCATGCTTAGTAAAGTAGGGTCATCAAAAAAGAGGACGACATTCAACGAGATGGATTGACACAGCTGCTTCAACAATGGGCTCAAACATAACAATGATTGTGAGGATGGCACAGGATAGGGCAGTGTTTCATTCTGTTGTACCTAGAGTCAGTATGAGTTGGAACCATTTCGAAGGCACCTAACAACATGAATAACGTGCTATAGTAATTAGAATTAAGTTTGACAGTGAATAACATAAAAAGTCAAAATAACAGTGGCTTAGGCAAAATATGTCTCTTCAATATTAAGTACAAACATATACAATTTACTGCTGGCATGTCAATTCTGGGCTATGATGTTCTCAGACATCCAGGTACCTTCCACCTTATCATTTTGTCATCCCTACTACGTGTTCCTTGTCTGCAAAGTCCAAAATAATGACATTCATGTTCCAGACAGCATGTCTGAGAGAGGAAGGAAGAATGGGCAAGTGGCGTGCACCACCTGTGTTTTAAAAGGGATTACCAGGAACTGCTTGCTACAAGACTCTTTTCTTTATATGCCTTTGGCTAAATATTAATCACATAGTCATACCTAACTGCAAAGAAAGGTGGAAATGTAGTTTTACTGTGGGCAGGCAGCCATTTACCTATCTAACTATTCTATTACTCTGGACAATGGGGGGAACAGATATTGGTGAACAGTCAAAAGTCTCTGTCATCCCTTTTTCTATTGTTACTTCTTTATTTTTCAGTGTCAGTCATAGTTAATTGATTTCCTACTATGAAAGGTGAGGTTTTATATCTCTTTCAAGACATCCTCTTTGATCATTTCACATACATGCATACTTCTTGTCTCCGTATCCTTCCAGTATATTTTGTAATATTGGTTAGTTTGATATTTAATGTTAAAATTATTATGACTATGTGAATACTTTCACTTGGAATTATATTGTATACTATCATTATTATTTCTTTCCTGCACAACATTTTTTTCCCTGGAGTTCGTAATTTACTTATTTTTATATTTGTTTAATTTTATAGGTACCTATTACTAATTTGGAACCCTGGTGGCTCAGTGGTTAAGTGTTTGGTTGCTAATCAAAAGGTTGGTAGTTTGAATCCACCAGCCACTCCCTGGAAGCCCTATGAAGCAGTTCTATTCTGTCCTGTAGGGTTGTTATGAGTCAGAATGAAATCCATGGCAGTGGGTTTTGGGTTACTAATTTATCCTCAAACCATTTCCCAGTTGCATATATCTCCTCTTAATACATTCCTACACATTTGGTATTTTAATAATTCCAATAACTTGAAGAAATCGTTTGTGTAATCTTCTGATCTTCTCCAGTCTGCATTGGTTGGTCTCTGCACATAAAGCACAACTGTTAACTGACATTTAAATTTTTACTCAGGGTTGTCCTTTTGCTCTACTTGCAGTAAGATATCCTCAAATTTATTTTCCAACTCTTCTACTGAATTTTTCATTTTTGTTTGTGTTCAATCTGCCACTGGTGCTAATAAACACCTTGTACCATGACAGCAGTTTTCCGTTTCCATGGACAGCCATAGGACCTCCTCAAGATTTCCATACTGCAGGAGAGAGGAGATAGGGTCAAAGTCTTCCTAAAAACAAACTCCCAATATGAAACAAAAGAGATCCACAGTGTTCCTGACTGGAATTCTCCCTCATGCCAAGGGATTTTAGTAAAACTTACTGTAAGAAATTCCCAAAACCGTTGATATCAGGGCTCTCACTCAGCCATTACGATGTGCAGAGACTTCTATCTCCACAGAAAACTCTAATACGCAGAAAAAGGAGGAAGAAGTGATACTATTTTCTTCTTGCCTAATACTGGAGCCCTGGTGGTGCAGTGGTTAAGAGCTTGTCTGCTAACCAAAAGGTCAGCAGTTCAAATCCACCAGCTACTCCTTGGAAACCCTATGGGGCAGTTCTACTCTGTATTATAGGGTCACTATGAGTTGGAATCGACTGAACGGCAATGGTTTTTTTGTTTGTTTGTTTTTTAACACTAATTAAACCTCCTACTGAAAGAATAAGAAACTGCTTACTATCCCTTTGTTTCTAGTGATTTTCCAACATGCCAGCATGCTTATGGAAGAGAGACAATTTTATGAGGTGATGTGTTGTAAGAGGATCTCTTCTGTAATATTTAGCACACTAACTCAAAAGAAGAATATTTTTGGTAGATAAATATATTCTTGAGATATCAAGGAGAATTATTTAGATTTTTTTAAAATCTAATACACCTTCATTGATCACCCAAATGAACTTTGCCTATAATGTCAAGTCAATCATTAGTTAGGGTATAATTTGGAAGTCTTAGGTTCATTTTTTTCCTGTTAAGTATTCCTAAAAAGTCTAAGAAGGAAACTTGGCATATTTTTCCTTTGAACTTATTAAGTAGTATTAATTATGTGCACGTTTCTTTAACTTGAGAATTTCATTCCTAGGTTAGTGAGTATTTTTTACTGACTTACCCATTTTGCAAAGGTAAACTGAGCAACTATTACCTGTCAGGACTCTTCTAGGTGCTAAGGAAAAAATGCAGCTCATCCAAGGAACTTACAATTTAGAAGGTCAGATTTTTTAATGTCTATGGGTTTCAGTTTCCTCGTAATAGTAAATGGGTATATATAGCAGAGGATTGTTTTGAGATAATATAAGTGCATAATAAGCGTGAAGTACCACAAATCCCCCCCTAAAAGTTGGCTCCTTCCCTTGTCTCACTAGAGTTCGGTTTAATGTCTGCCCTTTCCATTTGCGTTTGGGTTATAGTGGACATATGTCAAAATATACTCTTGAGTGATCAAACATTTTTATGAACAACATGTTTGAATGTTCAAAATAGATTTTCCAGGACTTAAACTTTATGAAAACGTGTGTTTTTACATTTTAGATTATATTTATTTTCAAAGGAGCATGGCTAGCTTTGAAATTTCTTTAAATAGAAAAGTTTTCACTTATATAATTTTGACCTTGCTTATTGCATTAGATATAAACCTGAGCTCAACTTGTGTGCAAAACAAATATAGTAATTTTTCTATTATCTGCCATAAACATTGACTCAGAGCTGAAAGATACCCAGAAATTGAGTTCAATGTCCTCGTTTTATATATAAGAAATCAGTGACTAAAATCCAGGTCTCTTTATTCCCAGTCTAATATCATTCCACTTTACCAGTGTATGTTTTATCATAAGCATTACTTTGGATGCTTCTTAAAAATCCAGATTCAAAAGAAAAAAAAAAAAATCCAGATTATCTCATCCCATCCCCGATGTACTGAATCAGGATTTGAAGTGGAAGACCCAGGGTTCTATGTTTATTTCATTTCTTCAGTAATTATTATGTTCAGGTAAATTTGGAAAACACATCACTACACTGTGTCATTATAACTAAATATTCTAGCTTTTCCTTCATAACACTTGGTAAAAATTTTTCATTTATATTTGCTTGTCTATTTGTTTATTTTCTATGACCCTATTAGATTGTGTAAGTTTAAGTTCCATGATGACACAGACAATGCCTGTTTTGTTCATCACTGTATTACTTGCACTAGAACAGTAATTGGTACACAGTGTTGTTGCTGCTGTTAGGTGCTGTCGAGTTGGTTCTGACTCATGGCAACTCTGTGTACAACAGAGTAAAACACTGCCCAGTCTTGGGCCATCTTCAAAACCGTTGCTATGTTTGAGCCCATTGCTGCAGCTACTGTGTCAATCCATCTCATTGTAATTCTTCCTCTTTTTCCTGACCCTCTATTTTACCAAGCATAATGTTCTTCTCAGTAGCAATCAATATTTGTGAAATGAATGAATGGCTAACAGAAAGGTGTACTGTTTATGTATAGCATAAAAGGATAACAAAATATATAATACAACACATTAAAACTAAAAGAAATTTGGAATATAGTTTCATATTATTTTCATAGAAAATGTACTGGTCATACTTAATAGCCGTTTTATTTGTGGGGTCATTACATAGGAGTCCTGGTTGAAAAGACACAGTCTAATTCTATAGATTTATAACTATGCTTGAAGGAGTAAAATTACATGTAATCCAGGGGAGTAAAGTATTTAGAAACCAATCCCTATTTTGCATATATGAAATCTGAGGCCCAGAGTGATTAACTATTTTGCCCGTCGGTCACATAAAATGTTTGGGGGGGGGGGAAATATATATATATATATGCACCATGAGTGATTAGGGGATGTATATATCTAAAGACTAGGGATGATTAATGTGAAAATGAGAAAATTTTTACCCTTCACATAGTTGATAGCTGCAATGTAGAACAAGGAGTTTGGGGTGATGTGGATCTGGAGTGAAGGAGTGAAACCAATGCCTAAAAGGAAGAGCATTTTGGCCTAAGGAAGAGCATTTTGACAAAGCTATCCAAAACTTCCACCACTCATCTGTCTGTTGTACTCTGGTGCTTGCAAGTTGCTGTGATGCTGGAAGCTATGCCACCTTTATCTCAAATATCAGAGGGTCACCCATGGTGGACAGGTTTCAGTGGATCTTCCAGACTATGACAGACTAGGAAGAAGGACCTAGCAGTCAACTTCTGAAAGAATTGGTCGGTGAAAACCTTAGGAATAGAAGCAAAACATTGTCTGATATATCGCCAGAAGATGAGCCCTTCAGGTTGGAAGGCACTCAAAATACAACTGAGGAAGAGCTTCCTCCTCAAAGAAGAATCAACATTAATGATGTGGTTGGAGTAAAGCTTTTGGTACCTTCATTTGCTGATGTGGCACAATTCAAAATGAAAGAAACAGCTGCAAGCATCCGTTAATAATCGGACTGTGGAATGTACGAAATATGAATCTAGGAAAATCGGCAGTTGTCAAAAATGAAATGGAACACATAAAGAAATAGATTGATATTGGCCATACTGAATCAGAAAATGATATAGTCTACTATGCCAGGAATGACAAATTGAAGAGCAATGGTGTCACATTCATTGACATAAAAGAACATTTCAAGATCTATCCCAAAGTACAACACTATCAGTGATAGGATAATATGGATACGCCTACAAGGAAGACCAGATAATGTGACTATTATTCAAATTTGCATACCAACCACTAATTCCAAAGATGAAGAAATTGAAGATTTTTACCAACTTCTGCAGTCTAAAATTGAACAACATGTATTCCAGAAGCACTGATAATTACTGGTGATTGGAATGTGAAAGTTGGAAACAAAAAAGAAGGACCAGTAGTTGGAAAATATGGGCTTGGGGATAGAAATAACGCCAGAGATCACATGAGAGAATTTTGCAAGACCAATGACTTACTCATTCCAAATACCTTTCTTCAACCATTTTCATAAATGGTGACTATACAAGTGAACCTTGCCAGGTGAAATACAGAGCAATCAAATTGACTGCATCTGTGGAAAGATGAATGGAGAAGCCCAATATCATCAGTCCGAAAAAGGTGAGGGGCTGACTGCTGAACAGACCATCAATTACTCATATGCAAGTTCAAGTTGAAGCTGAAGAAAATTAAAACAAATCCACAAGAGCCAAAGTACAACTTTGAGTATATCTCACATGAATTTAGAGATCACCTCAAAAATAGATTAGACGGATTGAACTCTAACGACACAGATGAGTTGTAGGATGACATCAAGGACATCATTCATGGAGAAAGCAAAGTCATTAAAAAAGACAGGAAGGAAAGAAAAGACCAAAATGGATGTCAGAAGAGACTCTGAAGTTTGCTCGTGAACACAGAAGGAATGATGAAGTAAAAGAGCTTCACAGAAGACTTCAAAGGGTGGCTCGAGAAGGCAAAGTAAACTATTGTAATGAAATGTGCAAAGACTTGAAATTAGAAAACCAAAAGAAGAGAACACGCTTGACTTTTCTCAAGCTAAAAGAACTGAAGAAAACATTCAAGCCTTGATTTGCAATATTGAAGGATTCTATGGGCAAAGTATTGAACAACTCAGGAAGCATCAAAAGAAGATAGAAGAAATACACAGAATCTCTGTACCAAAAAGAATTGGTCGATGTTCAGCCATTTCAGGAGGTAGCGTATGACCAAGAACCAATGGTATTGAAGGAATAAGACCAAGGTGTATGGAAGGCTTTGGCAAAAAGCAAGCACAAGGAATTGACAGAATACCAATTGAGATGTTTCAACAAATGGATGCAGCACTGGAAGTGCCCACTCCTGTATGTGAAGAAATTTGGAAGACAGCTGCCCAGCCAACCAACTGGAAGAGATCCACATTTGTATCCATTCCAAAGAAAGGTGATCCAAGAGAATGTGGAAATTATTGAACAATATCATTAATATCACACACAAGTAAAATTTTGCTGAAGATCATTGAAAAGCAGTTGCAGCAGTATATTGACAGGGAACTGCCAGAAATTCAAGCCAGATTCGGAAGAGGACATGGAATGAAGGACATTATTGATGACGTCAGACGGATCTTGGCTGAAAGCAGAGAATACCAGGAAGATATTTACCTGTGTTTTATTGGCTATGCAGAGGCATTCGACTGTGTGTATCATAACAAATTATGGATAACATTGCAAAGAATGTGAATTCCAGAACACTTAATTGTGCTCATGCAGAACTTGTACATAGACAAAAAGGAGTCATTCAAACAGAACAAGGGGATATGGCATGGTTAACACTAGGAAAGGTGTGCATCAAGTTTGTATCCTTTCACCATACTTATTCAACCTATATGCTCAGCAAATAATCTGAGGAGCTGGACTATATGAAGAAGAACATGGCATCAGCATGAGAAGAAGACTCATTATTAACCTTTGATATGCAGATGACACAACTTTGCTTGCTGCAAGTGAAGAGAACTTGAAGCACTTACTGAGGAAGATCAAAGACTACAGCCTTCAGGTAAATTACACCTAAACATAATGAAACAAAAATCCTCACAACTGGACGAAAAAGCAACATCAGAATAAACAGAGAAAAGATTGAAGTTGTCAAAGATTTCATTTTATAGGGATCCACAAATTAATGCCCATGGAAGAGGCAGTCAAGAAATCAAATGAGAATGAAAACACATCATACCAAAATGTTTGGGACACAGCAAAAGCAGTGCTCAGAGGTCAATTTATAGCAATAAACGCACACATCAAAAAAGAAGAAAGGGCCAAAATCAAAACATTAACACTACAACTTGAACAATTAGTGAACAGCAAAAGAAGCCCACAGCCACCAGAAGAAAGTAAATAATAAAAATTAGAGCAGAAATAAATGAAACAGAGAACAGAAAAACAATAACAAAAATCATCAAGACCAAAAGTTGGTTCTTTGAAATGATCAACAAAATTGGCAAAACATTGGCCTAATTGACAAAAGCAAAACAGAAGAAGCAAAATAATCCACATAAGAAATGAGATGGAGGACATTACAATAGACCCAGGTGAAATAAAAACGATCATAACGCAGTACTATGAAAAATTGTACTCCAACAGATTTGAGAACCTAGAAGAAATTGACAAATTTCTGAAAGAAACACACTACCTACGGAAAGTAACACAAACTGAGATAGAAAATTTTAACAGAACCATAGCAAGAGAAGAGATTAAAGAGGTAATTAAAAAAAAAAATTCCCAACAACAAAACAAAACAAAAAAAGCCCTGACAAAGACGACTTCATTTTCAACTCTACAAAACATTCAGAGAAGAGCACACACCAGTACTACTCCCAAATTCATTCTATGAAGTCAGCATAACCCTGATACCAAAGCCAGACAAAGACACCACAAAAACAGAAAATTACAGACCAATATCTCTCATAAATATAGATGCAAAAATTCTCAACAAAATTCTAACCAATAGAATTCAGCATAATATTTAAAAAAAATACACCACGACCAAATGAGATTCATACCAGGTATGCAAGGATGGTTCCACACTAGAAAATCAATCAACATAATGAACTACATAAATAGAGCAAAAGAAAAGAATCATATAATTATCTCAATCAATGCAGAAAAGGCATTTGATAAAAGTCCAACACCAATTCCTGAAAAAAACTCAATAAAATAGAAATAGAGGGGAAATTCCTCACCATAATAAAGGGGAGCCCTGGTGGCACAGTGGTTAAGAGCTCAGCTGCTAACCAAAATGCTGCAGTTTGACTCCACCAGCCACTCCTTAAAAACCCTATGGGGCAGTTCTACTCTGTCCTATAGGGTCGCTATGAGTCAGATTCGATTCAATGGCAAACGGTTTGTGTTTGTTTGTTTTTTAAATAGGGTCAATATGAGTCAGAATCAATTCCACATCAACAGGTTTGTGTTCTTTCTTAGACAAAACCAACAGTCAACATCATTCTCAATGAGAGAGGATGAAAACATTTCCCCTGAGAATGGGAACAAGGCAAGGATGCCCTTTATAACCACTCCTATTTAACATTGCACTGGGATTCCTAGCTAGAGCAATCAGGCAAGAAAAGGAAATAATGAGCATCCAAATTAGAAAGAAAAATGTAAAACTATCTCTATTCGCAGTTAATATGATCCTATACATAGACAGCCCCAAAGATTCCACAAGAAAACTACTGGAACTAATAGAAAGATTCAGTACAGTAGCAGGATACAAGATCAACATACAAAAATCAGTTGGATTCCTCTACACCAACAAAGAGAACTTCAAAAAGGAAATCAGGAAAACAATACCATTTATAATAGCCCCTGAAAGGTAGTAGTTCAAACAGAACAAGGAGATACTGCTTGGTTTAAAGTCAGGAAAGCTGTGCGTCAGTGTTGTATCCTTTCACCATACTTATTCAATCTGTATGCTGAGCAATGATCCAAGAAGCTGGATTATATGAAGAAGAACGTGACATCAGCATTAGAGGGAGACTCATTATCAACCTTGCATATGCAGATGACACAACCTTGCTTGCGGAAAGTGAAGAGTACTTGAAGCAATTACTGATGAAGATCAAAGAATACAGCTTTCAGCATGGATTACGCCTCAACATAAGGAAAATAAAAATTCTCACGATTGGATCAATAAGTAACATCATGATAGAAAATATTGAAGTTGTCACTTAATTGTGCTCATGAGGAACCTGTACATAGACCAAGAGACAGTTGTTGGAACAGAATAAGTGGATACTGCATGCTTTGAATTCAATAAAGATATGTGTCAGGGTTGTATCCTTTCACCATACGAATTCAATCTGTATGCTGAGCAAATAATCTGAGAAGCTGGACTATATGAAGAAGAATGTAGCATCAGCATTAGAAGGGGACTCATTAACAACCTTCGATATGCTGATCACACAACCTTGCTTGCTGAAAGTGAAGAGGATTTATAGCACTTACTGATGAAAATCAAAGACTACAGCCTTCAGTATGGATTACACCTCAACATAAAGAAAACAAAAATCCTCACAACTAGACCAATAAGGGAGCCCTGGTGGCATAGTGGTTAAGAGCTCAGCTGCTAACCAAAATGTCAGCAGTTCGAATCCATCAGCCACTCCTTGGAGACCCTATAGGGTAGTTCTATAGTTCAACAAGGTATCAGGATACAAAATCAAGACAGCAATCAATTCTATTTCTATATACTAAAAATGAACACATAGAAACATATTAAAAATACAGTTGGCAAAAGTTGCGTGATAGACATATTTGCAACAACCACAAAAAAAAAAAAGAGTAGCTGCTGAGGCTGTTTATGTACATCCAAAATCCTCACGGGATTTAGTTTCTTGGATTGGAAGCTTAGAGTCATGGTTTCATGCGAAGTCTCAGTTAATTGGCCTAATAATGCATTTAGTGCTTCTGTTTTATCTCCTAGCTCGTTGTGTAGTATCTGGGGTCTTCAAAGCTTGCAAGTGGCAATCTAAGGCACAACAATTCATCTCTATTCACCTGGAGCAACAGAGGAAGAAGGTGAGTCAGGAATAGGAGGAGAATATGAAAAGTGTGGCTAATCAGCTCCATGAACAACTGCCTCCTTTGTCATGCGACCAGAAGAACAGGATGGTGCCTGACTACCAACACTGAACATTTTGATTAAAGATTCCATAGAAGAATCCTTATCAAAAGTGGGGAAATGCAGAATGGAATTTAAAATTCTCATGGACTCTAGACTTTCTGGAGCCATGGAGGGTGAATGAAACCCTGAAACTATTGCCCTGAGATAATCTTTAAACCTTAAACCAAAAATATCCCCTGAAGTCTTCTTAAAACTGAATGATAGTTTAGCTTAACTAGTAAAAAATGTCTACTTTGAGCATTATGCTCTTTTAAGAACTATCTGTATGGGATCAAACTGACATCAGCAACCCCAAAGATAAGATAGAAACCTTAGAGGACAGTGAACTTATGTTAATGGGAGTGGAACAACTCAGAAAAGCAGGGTGAGAATGGTGGTACAACACAAAGAATGTAATCAGTGTTACTAAATGGTACATGCAGAAACTATTGAATTGGTATACGTTTTCCTGTATATATTCTTGACAACAAAAATATAAATAAATCTTTTAAAGTTAAAATGGAAGGAAAAGAAGACAAATTAATCCCCAAAAATATAATACCTTTTACAGTCACTCAAAAACATCAAATGCTTAAGTGTAAATCTAACAACACATGAACAGGACTTGTATGCTGGAAAATACAAGATGCTGATGAAAGAAATCAAAGAAGTTCTAGGTAAATGGACATTCTGTGTTCATGGATTAGAAGACTCAACGTAATAAAGATGTCAATTCTCCCCAAATTGACATACAAGTTTAACACAATTTTTGGTGGGTAATTATAGATAAGATAATTCAGAAATTTACATGGAAAGGTAAAGTAACAAGAATAGCTGAAACAAGTCTGTGGGAAAAAAAAGTGGAAGGAACCTGATTTTAAGACATTATATAGCTACAATCAACTCGAAGACAATGAGTTTGGCTTTTTTGTTTGTTTGTTTTATAGCTACAATAATCAAGACGGAGTGATATTGGTAGAAGGATAGTCACCTGAATCAATGAAACAGAATAGAGAACCCGTAAATAGCCCCCAAACAAGTAGAACCAACTGATTTTTTACAAACTTGCAAAAGCAATTCAATACAGGAAGGATAGTCTTCTCAAGAAATAGTGCTGAAGCAATTGGATATTCAATTGGATATCTCACACCTTATACAAAAATGAACTGAAAATAGACCATAGATTAAATGTAAAACATAAAACTATAAAACTTTTAAAAGATAACATAGGAGAAAATCTTCTGGACCTAGGGCTTGATGATGATTTCTTAGATATAGCACCGAAAATGCAATCTATAAAAGAAAAAAGGGATAGATTTGTTGTTGTTATTGTTGTTAGGTGCCATCCAGTCGGTTCCCACTCATAACGACCTTATGTACAACAGAACAAAACATTGTCCTGTCCTGTGCCATCCTCACAATCGTTCTTATGCTTGAGCCCATTGTTGCAGCCTCTGTGTCAATCTAGCTCCTTGAAGGTCTTCCTCTTTTTCACTGACCCTCTACTTTACCAAGCATGACGTCCTTCTCCAGGAACTGATCCCTCCTGATAACATGTCCAAAATATGTGAGACATAGTCTCATCATTCTTGCTTCTAAGTAGCATTCTGGCTGTATTTCTTCCAAGACAGATTTGTTCTTTCTTCTGGCAGTCCATGATATATTCAGTATTCTTCGGCAACACCTCAACTCAAAGGTGTCAATTCTTCTTCGGTCTTCCTTATTCATTGTCCAGCTTTCCTGTGCATATGAGGCGATTGAAAACATCATGGCTTGGGTCAGGCACACCTTAGTCTTCAAGGTGACATCTTTGCTTTTTAACACTTTAAAGAGGTCTTTTGCAGCAGATTTGCCCAATGCAATGTGTCGTTTGATTTCTTGACTGCTGCTTCCATGGATGTTGATAGTGGATCCTAGTAAAATGAAATCCTTGACAATTTCAATCTTTTCTCCATTTATCATGACTTTGCTTATTGGTCCACGAAGTATATCTCCTTGTTCTGTTTGAAAGACTGCTTTGTGGTCTGCGTACAGGTTCCTCATGAGCACAATTAAGTGTTCTGGAATTCCCATTCTTTGTAATGTTATCCATAATTTGTTATGATCCACACAGTCGAATGCCTTTGCATAGTCAATAAAACACAGGCAAACATCTTTCTGGTATTCTCTGATTTCCGCCAGGATCCATCTGACATCAGCAATGATATCCTTGGTTCCATATCTTCTCCTGAATCTGGCTTGAGTTTCTGGCAGTTCCCTGTGGATGTACTGCTGCAGCCTCTTTTGAATGATCTTCAGCAAAATTTTACTTGTATGTAATATTAATGATATTGTTCAATAATTTCCACATTCGGTGGGATCACCTTCCTTTGGAATAGGCATAAAAATGGATCTCTTCCAGTTGGTTGACCATGTAGCTGTCTTCCAGACTTCTTGGCATAGATGAATGAGTGCTTCCAGCACTGCATCCGTTTGTTGAAACATCTCAGTTGGTATTCTGTCAATTCCTGGAGCCTTGTTTTTCATCACTGCCATCAGTGCAGCTTGGACTTCTTCCTTCAGTACCATTTGTTCATTATCTTATGCTACCTCCTGAAATGGTTGAACATCAACCAATTCTTTTTGGCACAGGGACTCTGTGTATCTCATCAAAATTAAAAACTTTTACTCTGCAAAAGATCCTGTGAAAATGATGAAAATGCGAGCTACAGACTGGGAGAAAATATTTGCAAGCCACATTTTTGACCAAAAAAAAATAAATCTAATGGAGTTGCATATATAAAGAACTTTCAAAACCCAACATTAAAAACAAACAAAAAAATAAATTTGAAAATGAGTTTACTGAAGAGGCTATATGGATGCCCAATAAGCACATGAAAAGATGTTCAATGTCGTTATTCACTACCCAAAATAAAACTCATTGCCATCGAGTCGATTCCCCCTCATACAGACCCTACAGGACAGAGTAGAACTGTCCCATAGGATTTCCAAGGCTGTAAATCTACGTGGAAGCCGATTACCACGTCGTTCTCCTGCATAGGGGCTGGTGGATTCAAACCTTTGACCTTTTGGTTAGCAGCAGAGGGCTTAACCACCCTACCACCAGGGCTCCTTCATTATTCACAAGAAACAGCAAATTAACACCATGATGAGATATCACTACACACACCTAAAAGAAAAGGAAAGGAAGAAAAGAAGGGAGGGAAGGAGAGAAGGAAGGAGAGAGAGAGAAAGAAAGAAAGGGAGGAAGGAAGGAAAGAAAGAAACTGGATTTCTCACACATTGTGGGTAGGAACATAAAATGGTACAGTTTGGAAGTTTCTTCTAAAACTAAACTTTCAATTATCATATGACTCAGCAACTACTTTCTTGGATATTTTTCCAAAAGAAATGAAAACGTATGTCTCCACAAAAATCTGTTCCCAGCTATTCATAGCAGCATTAGTCACAATAGCCAAAAGGTGGAAACAACCCAAGTGTACATCTACAGATGAATGGACAAACAAAATGTAGTATATACAAACAATGGAAAGTTATTCAGCCATAACGAGAAATGAAGTTCTGATACATGCTATGACACGCAAGAACCTTGAAAACATTTTTGGGAGTGAGTAAATCAAACACAAAAGGACAAATATTGTATGCTCCCATTTGTATTAAATGTACAGAATAGACAACCACATGGAGACCAAAGTATATTAGTGGTTACCTGGGGCTGTGGGGAGGAGGGAATGGGAGTTATTGCTGAAGGGATACTGAGTTTCTGTTTGGAGTGATGTAAAATCTTTGGAAATAGTTTGTGGTGATGGCAACACCACATGGTGAATGTAATTAATGTCACTGAATTGTACACTAAAATATAGTTAAGATGGCAAACTTCTTGTTATGTATATTTCACCACAATAATTTTTTAAAAAACTGTATACAATTATTCATAACAACTATTGATGTAATAGTTGAAAACTGGAAACAACCCCAATGTCCTTTAACTGATGAATGGTTAAACAAACTTTTATACATACCAAATCATGGTATACTACTTGATGATAAAATAGAAAGAACTATTTTCAACACAAAACAACTTGGATGAATTCCCAGGGAATTACGCTGAGTGAAAAAAAGCCACTTTCAAAAGCTCACATGATGTGTTATTCCATTTGTATAACATTCTGAAAATGACAAGGTTATGGAGATGGAAAACAGATTAGTGGTTACCAGGAGTTAGGTATGGTGGAAAGGGAAGGAGGAGGAATGATGTGATAAAGGGACATTAGAACTATAAATACACATTGTACAATGTAAATTTCCTGTTTTTTGTATTGTGCTATAATTATTTAAGAAGCAAAAATAAATTGGGGAAACTGAAGGGTGCATGGAACCTCTTTATACTGTCTTTGCAACTTCCTGTAACTAAAGTTATTTCAATATGAAAAGTTTTTAAAAATTGCTTCTAAATAAAATGGTATTTCAGAATACTTGAAACACTAAGGTAACAATTATAGAGCCAAACAAAGGTAATAGAGGTCCTATTTTCACCTAGCAAGGGAAAGATTGGAAATAGTACATGAACTATAGTTATAGCTGTATGCATGTTTCCTTTGGGAAAATAACCAATTCGTTTTTCTTTTGAAAGATTTGGTGGATTATTTTCTCCACGAAAAAAAAAGAACAAAAGTAAAAGTGAACTGTTAACGGACTTCATGTTTCTTGAAAGTCTACATATTTAGATAAATATATTTCTGCTAATAAGATATTTTAAAGGAAAACAATTATTTTTATCATAGCATATTAAATGGTAATAAAAATTTCATTATTCTAATACCTATTTACCCTTTCTAAATCATATTTTACACAGAATCCATTAATTATTTTAATGGCCAGAACTGCTAAACTTTCTATGATTTCAAAACTTTCTCTTGTCTTGCTCTTATAAAGACTTGGATTGGAAATCGAAGAAGGAAATATCGCTTGATGGGAATCGAAGTTCCACCTCCAAGAGGAGGCCCTGCTGATTTCTCTGAGCAGCCTGAGTCTGGATCTTTGTCTGCACTCACACCAGGAGAGGAAGCTGGGCCTGATGTTGGAGAGGATAATGATAGAAATGATGAAGTATCTATCTGTTTATCTGAAGAAAGTTCTCAAGGTACTTTATATGCTGCACTTCCTAATAATAGCCTCTCTAAATTTGATGCACTTTTATCGCTTTTCTGCTTACAGCATATCAAATCTAAAGTACTAAAAACATTTGGCCAAGCATTCGAAAAGAAATAGATTTATTTTTAATGCCTCCACCTAAACAGTCTACCACATCAAGATATCACAAAAGGACATTCATCTACAACAATAGTGATTTCTCACATTTGGAAATGTTGCTTATTACAACAATCCGTAAATTATAGTTAAGTAAATGATTGTTTTTATTTCATTGGAATTCTAGTCTATTTAGTTATAGAGCATTATAGGTGCACTGTCATGAAAGAGTATGGCAAAATGTGCCGAACATCAGACTACTAGTAGTCAGGCAATCTGGGTGCAAGTCCTAGATCTTCTACTAGTAGATTATGTGATTTGAGGGGAAACATTTAACTCATTGGGTTTTAGTTTTCCTGTCTGCAAAATAAGAAAATTAGAGTGGACCATGTTTATAAGACCTTGTAATGTCTCCCTAAACAGTAATTCAAACAATAACATGTTAACTATTCCATTTATCTATAAGATGTATATTTCATTTGATCAAGCATAGAGACAGTTCTCTACTGTTGCCTTTTAAAAATTTTAACAGCTTTATTGTGGTCTAATTCACATACCATAAAATGTATCCATTGTAAGTGTATAATTCAATGATTTTCATAAAATTTTGTAGTTTTACAACCATCACCATAACCAAAATCCAGTTTAGAACATTTTCATCCAAAAGTTTCTCTTGAGTCTGTTTTCAGTCAGCCTTCACTCCCAAACCCCAGCCTCCGGCAATTACTGATCTGCTTTCTGTCTCTATACATTTGTCTTTTCTGGACATTTTATATAAATGGAATCACACCATATATACTTGTTTCTATCTGTGCATGTGTGTGCATGAGAGAAAGAGAGATAGAATAAGAATTTTGTTTTTGCCCATTTTGTTTCTTTTTATTTTATTAATATTAAAGAGCCCTGTTCATGATATACTGTATTTTCCAGTTTATTGATTACTTTTTAATTTGGCTTTTGGGGCTATCTGAGGTCAGAATTTTTGTTTATAATTTTTTTTATTGTCAAGTCTACCAGTTCTTTCCTTTATGGTTTCTGTCTTCTGTGTCATGATTAAAAAGTCCTTCCTTGTGCTACAATTACTTTAATATGCCCCTTCTGGTATTCTAATGGCTTCATTTTTATAATTTGATATTTATTTCACCTGAAATTTATTTTGCTTTAAGAAGTATAAAAAAATTCCAATTGCCCCTACACATTTTATTGAATAATCTAGCCTTCTTCCAGCTATTTTAAGTGTACATGCATATATATAGATATGGATGCATACATACATACATGCATGCATACACACATGGGTCATTTCTGGACTTTCTATTATTTTACATTGATCTGATTGTTTAAAACTGTGGTTTTATAATATGTTTTAATGTCTGGTAGGGCTCGTAGTACATTGATTCTTCTAGATGAACTTTAGAATTGTTTAGACATACTATTCCCCAACCCCCCCTCACAAAATGCACTCTGGATTTTCATTGGAATTGCATTAAATGGATAGATTAATGAGCTAAAATGAGTCCAGTTTTGCAGGTGTTGTTTTAGATGATGGCAGAATATCCATTTAAAGATGTACAGCAGGCCCTTGGATAATATAGGCCTGGAAATCAGAAGAGGGATTAAGACACAAAAGGAAATATGGGAGTCACTCACATCAAGGCTAAAAAGTATCAAGCCATAGAAATAAAAGATGTAGTTAAGTGAGAAAATTGAAAAAGAAAAAAAAGAAAGGAAGATGGACAAGGACTATGTGTTGAGAAATAGCTAAATGCGGGGGCTGGAGGAGAAAATAAATCCATTTAAAGAACATTCAAAAACATAATCAGGATAGTATTGTATTACTAAAATCAAGAAAAGATAAATTTGAGAAAAAAAGAGGAGTTATATCAATGGTCTCACAGAGGTTGAGTAGAAAGAAGATTGAAAAGCATTGAATTCAGTGATCGAGAGATTCTTTGAAAAAAGTAGTCATATGGGGAAACAAGCAGATTGCAGCAGGTTGAATAATGAAAGAGATACAAAAAAATGTTTATATTAAGAGGGTCCTGTATTATAAGGCCAGGTGTTTGAAAGCTTATCAATGTCAATATTCAAGTTTTATCTTTTTCAACCAATATTTGCTATCGATGTTGCTGAAAAGGTTGACAGAGAATTTGATTTACAGCAAAACAATGAGGCAGATTCAAAGATCATCAAGAAAAATGGACAAGCTATTGCATCATTTTCAAGCCTGTTATTTCTTAATATAGTTGGCCCAATAAACAATATTTTGCTTCCTTTTGTTGTAGTTAAGTGTCGTTGAGTTGTTTCTGACTCTGTAGCGACCCTATGAACAACAGAACAAAACAATGCCCAGTCCTGAAATGTGTAAAGACCTGGAGTTAGATAACCAAAAAGGAAGAACACGCTTAGCATTTCTCAAGCTGAAAGAACTGAAGAAAACATTCAAGCCTCAAGTTGCAATACTGAAGGATTCTATGGGCAAAATACTGAACAATGAAGGAAGCATCAAAAGAAGATGGAAGAAATACACAGTCACTGTACCAAAAAGAACTGATCAACATTCAACCATTTCAGGAGGTAGCATATGATCAATAACTGATGGTACAGAAGGAAGAACTCCAAGCTGCACTGAAGGCATTGATGAAAAACAAGGCTCCAGAAACTGAAAGAATACTGATTGAGATGTTTCAACAAATGGATGTGGTATTAGAGGTGCTCGCTCATCTATGCTGAAAAAATTGGAAGACAGCTACCTGGTCAACGAACTGGAAGAGATCCAAATTTGTGTTCATTCTGAAGAAAGGTGATCCAACAGAATGCAGAAATTCTCGAACAATATCATTAATATCACACATAAGTAAAATTTTGCTGAAGATCATTTGAAAGTGGTTGCAGCAGTCCATCAACAGGGAACTGCCAGAAATTCAAGTCAGAGTCAGAAGAAAGACATGGAATGAGGGATATCATTGTTGATGTCAGATGGATCCTGGCAGAAAGCAGAGAATATCAGAAAGATGTTTACCCATGTTTTATTGACTATGCAAAGGCATTCATTGTGTGGATTATAACAAATTATGGATAACATTACAAAGAATGGGAATTCCAGAACACTTAATGGTGCTCATGAGGAACCTGTACACAGACCAAGAGGCAGCCGTTTGAACAGAACAAGGGGATATAACAGGAAAGGTGTGCATCAAGGTTGTATGCTTTCACCACACTTAGTCAATCTGTATGCTGAGCAAATAATCCGAGAAACTGGACTCTATGAAAAAGTCTGTGGCATCAGGATTGGAGGAAGACTCATTAACAACCTGCAATATGCAGGTGACACAACCTTGCTTGCCAAAAGTGAAGAGAGCTTGAAGAACTTACTGATGAAGACCAACCAATAGAGCCTTCAGTATGGATTACACCTCAACATAAAGAAAACAAAAATCCTGACAACTGGACCAATAAGTGGCATCATGATAAATGGAGAAAATATTGAAGTTGTCAAGGATTACATTTTACTTGGATCCACAATCAACAGCCATTCAAGTAGCAGTCAGGAAATCAAATGACATAGTTCATTGGGCAAATCTGCTGCAAAAGACCTCTTTGAAGTGATAAAAAGCAAAGATGTCTGCCAACATGGCTCTATAGACAGAAGCACCATGCTATTTCTCTGCAGCAAAGAACAGAAAAACTAAGTAAAACAGATACAAAAGTCAATCCTGGAACCCTAAGCATCAAATGAAGGGATAAAGAACTTGACTAAGCATAGAAAGGAATAAGAAAATGACAGAAAACAGAGAATGAGGAGAGCTACAGAGTGGAGGTCCTCTACTAGCTAACGAGGCATGAATTTGCCATCTTGGACCTCAACCACCAAGGACGGCAGACAGGAAGTATGGGAAGGCAACTTCACAGACCTATCAATCACATCCTCTCCCTTTTCTCCTGCCTATCTACACCATGTGCTGAGCACCGTGCCCCCAAGCAACACTGGCAAGGACCACTGGACCCTGCCCTGAACTGCCCTCAACCCCTCCCAGTCAGCCCCAGTATGTGCTGCAAAGCACCAATCCCCCCCTCACCTCCTCCCTTGCTGGACCTGCCCTGCTGCACCATAGCTGAGGGACTGGCCCTGTCCACCTGGACAAGTTGGTGAAAAGTATTGTGGCCACAGAAGACAAAGCAACAAAGCATGCCCAGCCCGCCTGCCCAGATATAACCAAATAAAACAAAAATGCAGGAAGAAACAAACAAATCTACAATCAATAAATGAAGAAAATAATTCCTGAACATCCTGAAGACAGTAGACAATATTAAAACATATTTTTAAAAAAGGACAGGATGCCTCCAGAAAGAAAAAAAAAAACAGATGATGTTCTGGTAGGGGAAAAGACACTGAAACTACCTGATAGGGAATTAAAAACTCTAATATTCAGGGCTCTCCAAGAAATGAAGGAAAACACAGACAAAAAATAAGGGAAAAAAAGACAAAATCATGGAAAATACACAAAAAGATCAGGAAAACACAGAGAAAGCAAAGGAAGAATTCCGGAAAATAATACAGGAACAAACTGTCAAAACAAGCAAACAACCAGAAATCATACAAAAACAGCAATTAAAAATCCAGAAGATAAACAACAAGATTTCAAAAGCAGACAGTGCAATAGAAGGTTTTAGAAGCAAATTTGAAACAATAGAATACAGGATCAATGAAAATGAAGACAAATCCTTGGATACCTTTTCTTTGAAGAAAAATCAGAGAAAAGAATGAAGACAAATGATGAAACCATGGGATACAAGCAAAAGCAAAAATTCGCATGTGATCAAATTTCCAGAACAGGGAGAGAAAATGAAAAACACACAGAGGATCATTGAATACTTGCAAACAAAACTTCCCTAATATGAAAAATGAAAAGCTGACCATCCAACAAGCTCAACAAACCCCATATAAGATAGACCCCAAAAGAAAATCACCAAGACATGTCATAATCACACTCGCTAAAACCAAAGACAAAGAATCCTGAGAGCAGCTGGAGAAAAAGGAAAAGTCACATACAAAGGGGAAACAACAATACAAACTTCTGATTACTCAGCAGAAATCATGCAGGCAAGAAAACAGTGGGATGACATATATAAAACCTTGAAAGAAAAAAATTGCCAGCCAAGAGTAATATAGCCTGAAAAACTTTCATTCAAATATGATGGCGAAATTAGGATATTTCCAGACAAACAGAAATTAACCGAATATGTAAAAACCAATCCAAACTCACAAAACTTATTAAAGTGAGTCCTTCAGTTAGAGAACCAACAAAATCAGACAACAACCTGAATCTAGGACACAGGACAGCATCAGCTAGATACCAACCCAGGTAATGAACTCTCAAGAAGAAAACAAAACTAAAAAGTGTTACAATAGGGAGCCAGAGAAGTCAATCTGTAAATGACAACAAAGTCAGAAAAATAAAAGAGGGAATAAACAGTGTATGTATAGAACTTACCAGTGGAGAGGAAGTAAAGGCAATATCAAGTAGTAAAAGACTAGTTTAATCTTTGGAAGATCGGGTAAATTTCAAGGTAACCACAAAGAAAGTTAACAAACATGCTTATCAAAATAAAGAAGAAAAACAAAGTTTCATCAAACACAAAGTCTATAAAAAAGAAAGAAACAAAAAAACTTTCCAAACAAAAGGAATTCATCACAGGAGAGTAAGAGGAACAAACAAAACATCATCACCAAAAAAAGCACTACAAAATGATAGCAATAAATTCACACCTATCAATAATCACACCAAACGTAAATGGCTTAAGTGAACCCATAAAGCAACAGAGTGGCAGAATGGATAACAAAACAGGATCATCAATATGCTGTCTATAAGAGACATACCTTAGAAACAAAGATATAAATAAATTAAAAATCACAGGATGGAAAAAAATATATCAAGCAAACAGCAACCAAAAAGGCAGGTGTGGCAACACTAACCTCAGATAAAATAGACTATAAAACAAAATCCACCATAAAAGTAAAGGAAGAATAATATAATGATTAAAGGGACAATCCACCATGAAGCCATAATCATAATAAATATGTTTGCATCCAATGACACTGCTCCAAAATACATAAAACAAACTCTAACAGCAATGAATTGGAAATTGACAATTCTACAATAATAGTAGGAGACTTCAACACAACCTTCCGTAAAGGGCAGAATATCTAGAAAGGAACTCAACAAAGATATGGAAGATCAAAAGGTCACAATCAACCAAAGTGACCTCACAGACATATATAGAACACTCCACTCAACAGCACAAAAGTGCTCATTCTTTTCCAATGCACATGGAACATTCCTCAGAATAGACCACACCTTAAGCCATGAAGCAACCCTCAACAAAATCCAAAGCACTGAGATAATATGAAACATCTTCTATGATCTCAATGCCATAAAAGTAGAAATTAATAACAGGAGAGCAAGGAAAAAAATCAAGTACATGGAAACCGAATAACATCTTGCTTAAAAACCACTGGGTAATACAAGAAATCACAGATGGAATCAAAAAAGTCCTAGAATCAAAAGAAAAAGAAAACACAACATACCAAAAACTTTGGGACACAGCAAAGGCAGTGTTCAGAGGTCAATTTATAGCAATAGATGTACACATCAAAAAAGAAGAAAGGGACTACTTCCAGCAACATGGCTGTCTAGGCAGAAGCACCATGCTGTCCCTCCGCAGCAAAGATTCGAAAAACTAAGTCAAACAGAGAAAACAGAAATCCTGAAACCCTAAACATCAAATGAAGAGATAAAGAACTCAGGCAAGCACCAAATGGAATAAGGAACTGAGAATGGAGAGCAAGGAGACATACGTGCAGAGGTCCCTTATCAGCTAACACACCAAGGATCTGCAATCTTGGACTGCTATCAGAGAGAAGCAAACAAGGGGTATGAGAAATCAGCTTCGTGGAGCTTCCAGCAGGAGAAAAAATAACTGGTAACCAGTGATATACACTTTCCCACCCCCCACACTTCTTCACCCCCAGTAAACCTCCTCTGCTTCCTGTGGCCACAGTCTCTTGGCCAAGAAGAACTGGCTGCTTGGATTCCAGCCACCCACAATGGCCGACTCCCTGAGTGCCATTTGTTGGCTGCTGGTGTAGCTTTTTTCTGCTTCTTTTGACTTCTTCCTTAACTCTGACCACCTCCCCCTCCTTTCACTCAAATACCTGGCTCCTTGCGCCAACTTTGCTTCTTCCTGAGGGGCTGTGGAGCTCCGCTCAGTGTGGAACTGCTTCCCAGTCCATGCTGCTATGCTTGTGGGATCCCGAGGCTTTTGTTTGTTTGTTTTGAATTGTTTGTTTGTTTTATTTTTCTTTTCTTGAGTTGGGAGCCCGTTATGGCCAGACAGTGCTGCACAGTTTGGGACCTACCCCCTGAGCATGTGCAAATGCGCAAGGGGATCCCTCAGGGCATTTCTTTGTTCATGTTTTTTTTTTTCTTTCTGTTTTTAGGGGAGGTTTTCTTGTTCTTTTTTTTTTTAAATTTGTTTTGTTTTCTTTTACCTCTTTTCCCTTTTTGTCTTTCTTCATTACTCAGTTTCTCATTTCTATATACCTTCCTTCTATGCCTCTCCTCTGAATACCTGGTGCTGAGCGACACCTCTATGTCTTCCAGCCAGGCTGTACTTCAACAGCTGGTAACAATTTCCCCAGACCTCATAGACACACCAGTGGGATCCCTGGAGCTTTGCTTTTCTTTTTTAATTCTAATTTTTATTTATTCATTCTTTTCTTTTCTTTTTTTGTTCTTCCCCTTTTTGTTTTTCTCCATTTCATAGTCTCTCATCTCTCCACTCCAACGGCAAACTCCCCAGCGCTCTTTTTTATTTGTATGTTTTTGGCTCTTGTTTCTCTCCCCTCTCTCCCATACCCATATTAGGCCCACACATCACAATCTCCCCCCTCCATCCTGCATACCTGCACCATGCACTTAACATCACACCACCAAGCAGCACAGGCACAGTCCACTGGAACCTGCCTTGTACTGATTACCAACCCGCCCTGCTGGCTGTATGTGCCACAAACAACCCATCCCAGCAACTCCTCTTCAGCTAGACCTGATCTGCTGTACCATATCTGAGCGACTGGCCCTGCTAATTGGAGAAGGAGGTGAAAAGTATTGTGCCCACAGACGAGCAATCAAGAAAGAACACACAACCTGCCTGCACAGATATAGCCAAATAAAAAAAAGGATGAAACGAATCTTCAATCAAGGAACAAGTAAAATAACAACTCAATGGCCCAAAGACAGCAGACAATATCAAAACATTTACAAAAACAGGACAGGATGGTTCCAGTAGGTGCCCAAAATAAAACACTAAATGACTTTCAGGTAGAAGAAAAGGCACTAGAACTACCTGATAAGGAACTCAAATCTCTAATACTCAGAATTATCCAAGAGTTGAAGCAAAAAGCAGACAAAAATGAGGAAAAAATAGACAAATTCATGGAAAAGGAAGACAAATTCATGAAAAATACAGACAAAAAATGGAAGAATTCAGGAAAATAATGCAGGAACAAAATGCAAAAATAAATTCAAAACTAGAAATTATACAAAAGCAACAATTAGAATTTGAAAAGATAAACAACAAGATTTCAGAAATGGACAGTGTCATAGAAGGGCTGAGGAGCAGATTTGAAATGGTGGAGGACAGGATCCACGGAATTGAAGATAAACACTTGGAAACAAAACTGTTTGAGAAAAACTCAGAGAAAAGAACAAAGAAAAAGGAAGAGAACCTGAGAATAATGTGGGACACAATCAAAAGCAAAAATTTGCAAGTGATCAGGGTTCCAGAACAGGGGGAGAAAACAGAAAACACAGAGAGGATCATTGAAGAACTGCTGACAGAAAACTTCCCCAGTATCATGAAAGATGAAAAGCTGGCCATCCAAGAAGCTCAACGAACCCCATATAGGATACACAGCAAAAGAAAATCACCAAGATATATCATAATCACACCCACCAAAACCAAAGACAAAGAATCCTGAGAGCAGCTCATGAAAAACAAGAAGTCACATACAGAGGAGAAACAATAAGACTAAGCTCAGATTATTCAGCAGAAACCATGCAGGCAAGAAAACAATGGGATGACATATATAAAACCTTGAAAGAAAAAAATTGCCAGCCAAGAATAATATATACTGCAAAACTCCCGTTCAAATATGATGGTGAAATCAGGACATTTCCAGATAAACAGAAATTAGGGAATATGTAAAAACCAAACCAAACTTACAAGAATTATTGAAGGGAGTTCTTCGATCTGAGAACAAACAACTTCAGCTCACAGGCTGAATCTAGGGCACAGGATGGTACCAGCCAGATACCCATTTAGGAAATGACCTCTCAAGGACTATCCAAAACCAAAAGAAATACAGCAGGGAATCAGAGCAGATAATCTGTAAGTGACAATAACATCAGAAAAATAAAAGAGGGAATAAATGGTGTAGGTTCAGAACCCTCTAATGGAGAGGAAGACAAGGTGATGCCAAGTAATAATAGACTGCTTCAAACTTAGAAAGACAAGGGTAAATTTCACGGTAACCACATAGAAAGTTAACAAAGCTACTCATCAAAATAATGAGTAAAAACATAAAGTCTCAGTAAAAACAAAACCTACAAAAACAAAAGAAATGGAAAAAATCCACAAACAAAGGAATTCAGCACAGGAAAGTAAGAGGAACAAAGAAAACATCAGCACTACAAAACGTTAGCAAGAAACTCACATCTATCAATAATTACACTGAATGTAAATGGCCTCAATGCATCCATAAAGAGACAGAGAGTGACAGAATGGATTTTAAAAAAACAGGATTCATCAATATGCTGTCTACAAGAGACACACCTTAAAAACAAAGACATGAATTTATTAAAAATCAAAGGTTGGAAAAAATATATCAAGCTAACAACTACCAAAAAACAGCAGGAGTGACAATACTAATCTCAGATAAAATAAACTTTAAAACAAAATCCACCATGAAAGAAAAGAAGGACACTATATAATGATTAAGATGATGATCCATCATGAAGACATAACCATAATAAACATCTATGCACCCAATGATAGGGCTCCAAAATACATACAATAAACTCTAACAACACTGAAAAGATAAATTCACAGTTCCACAATAATAGTAGGAGACTTCAACATACCACTCTCAGTAAAGGACAGAAAATCTGAAAAGAAACTCAGCAAAGATACAGAAAACCTAAAGGGCACAATCAGCCAACTTGACCTCATAGACATATACAGAACAATCCATCCAACAGCTGCAAAGTACACATTCTTTTCCAATGCACATGGAACGTTCTCCTGAATAGGCCACAGTGTAATCCTCAACAATATCCAAAATGTTGAGATAATACAAAGTATTTTCTCTGACCACAATGCCATCAAAATAGAAATTAACAACAGAAAGAGCAAGGAAAAAAAATCAATTACATGGAAACCAAATAACACCCTGCTTACAAACCACTGGGTAATAGAAGGAATCAGAGATGGAATCAAACAAATAGAAAGAAAACAGAAAAAAAACCCACAGCCACCAGAAGAAAGGAAATAATAAAGATCAGAGCAGAAATAAATGAAGTAGAGAATAGAAAAACAATAGAAAATTTGGTTCTTTGAAAGAATCAATAAAATCGACAAACCACTGGCCAGACTGACAAAAGAAAAACAGGAGAGGATGCAAATCACCCAAATAAGAAATGAAATGGGTGACATTACAACAGACCCAACTGAAATAAAAAAGATCATAACAGAACATTATGAAAAATTATGCTCCAACAAATTTGAAAACTTAGAGGAAATGGATAAATTTCTAGAAACACTACCTCCACAAACTACAACAAAGTGATGTTTAAAATCTGAACACACCCATAACAAGAGAAGAGATTGAAAAAGTAATTTAAAAACTTCCAACAAAAAAAAAGCCCTGGCCCAGATGGCTTCACTGGAGAATTCTACCAAACATTCAGAGAAGAGCTTGTACCAGTACTATTCAAATTATTTCAGAATATACAAAAGGAAGAAACTCTCCCGAATTCAGTCTATGAGGCCAGCATAACCCTGATACCAAAACCAGGCAAAGATGCCACAAAAAAATAAAATAAAATTACAGACCATATCTCTCAGGAATATAGATGCAAAAATTCTCAACAAAATTCTAGCCAATAGAATTCAGCATCATATCAAAAAAAAAAAAATACAACACGACCAAGTAACATTCGTACCAGGTATGCAAGGATGGTTCAGGATTAGAAAACCAATCAAGGTAATCCACCACATAAATAAAAGGAAAGGAAAGAATCACATGATCATCTCAATTGATGCAGAAAAGGCATTCGACAAAATCCAACACCCATTCCTGATAAAAACTCTCAATAAAATAGATATAGAAGGGAAATTTCTCAACATAATAAAGGGCATCTATGCAAAACCAACAGCCAAAATCATTTTTAACGGAGAGAGGCTGAAAACATTCCCCTTGAGAACAGGAACAAGACAAGGATGCCCTTTATCACCACTCCTGTTTAAAATTGTGCTGGAAGTTCTAGCTAGAGCAATAAGGCAAGAAAAAGAAATAAAGGGCATCCAAATCGGTAATAAAGATGTTAAACTGTCCCTGTTTGTGGATGATATGATACTATACATAGAAAACCCTAAAGACTCCATGAAAAAACTACTGGAACTAATAGAAAGATTCAGCAGAGTAGCAGAATACAAGATAAACAAACACAAATCAGTTGGATTCCCATACACCAATAAAGAGAACGATGAAAAGGAAATCAGGAAAACAGTACCATTTATAATAGCCCCTAAAATAATAAAATACTTAGGAATAAATCTAACCAAGGATATAAAAGACGTATACAAAGAAAACTAAAAAACAGTACTGCAAGAAACCCAAAGGGATCTAAATAAATGGAAAAATATACCATGCTCAAGGATAGGTAGACTCACCATTGTGAAAATGACAATTCTACCCAAAGAAATTTACAGATACAACACAATCCCTATCCAATACCCACAACATTCTCCACAGGGATAGAAAAGCTACTCATTTACTTTATATGGAAAGGGAAAAAGACTCAAATAAGTAAAGCACTGTTGAAGAAGAAGATGAAAGTAGGAGGACCCACACTACCTGATCTCAGAACCTACTATACAGCTACTGTAGTCAAAACAGCCTGGTACTGGAACAAAGTCAGATACATTGACCAATGGAACAGAATTGAGAACCCAGATGTAAATCCATCCACCTATGGTCACCTGCTCTTCAACACAGGTCCAAAGTCCATCAAATGGGGAAAAGACCGTCTTTTTAACAAATGCTTCTGGCAAAACTGGATACACATCTGCAAAAAAATGAAACAGGACCCTTACCTCACACCATATACAAAAACTAATACAAAACGGAACAAAGATGTAAATATAAAGCCAAAAACTATAAAGTTCATAGAAGGAAAAATAGGACCAGCACTACAGGCCCTAATACATGGCATTAACAGGATACAAACCATAACCATCAACACGCAAAACCCAGAAGATAAGCTAGATAACTGGGATCTTCTAAAAATCAAACTCCTATGCTCTTCAAAAGACTTCACCAAAAGAGTCAAAAGAGAACCTACAGACTGGGAAAAAATGTTGACAGTAGAAGTCAGACAAAGGTATAATCTCTAGAATCTACAAGAAAATCCAACACCTGTTTAACAAAAAGACAAATAATCCAATTAAAACAACATGGGCAAAGGAAATCAACTGACACTTCACCAAAGAAGACATTCAAGCGGCCAACAGACACAGGAGGAAATGCTTGCCTTCACTAGCCATTAGAGAAATGCAAATTAAAACCACAATGAGATACCATCTCACACCGGCATTACTGGCACGAATCAAAAACACTGGCAATAACAGATGTTGGAGAGCCTGTGGGGAGATTGGAACCTTATGCACTGCTGCTGGGAATGCAAAATGATACAACAATTTTGGAAAATGATACGGCGCTTCCTTAGAAAGCTAGAAATAGAAATACCATACGATCCAGCAATCCCACTCCTAGGAATATATCCTAGAGAAATAAGAGTCGTCATTCGAATAGACTTATGCGCACCCATGTTCATGGCAGCCTTGTTCACAATAGCAAAAAGCTGGAAACAACCTAGATGCTCACCAACAGATGAATGGATAAACAAACTATGGTACATACACGCAATGGAGTACTACACAACGATAAAGAACAATGATGAATCCGTGAAGCATCTCATAACATGGATGAGCGTGGAGGGCATTATGCTGAGTGAAACAAGTCAGTCACAAAAGGACAAATATTGTAAGAGACCTCTACTGTAAAAACTCATGAAAAAGTTTATACACACAAAAGTAACAATCTTTGTTGGTTACAAGGGATGGGAGGGGTGGGGGTGAAATACTAAATACACAATAGATTAGTGGTATCTTTGGTGAAGGGTGAGACAGTACACAATACTGGGGAAGCCTGCACAACTTGTACAAGGAAAGGTCATGGAAGCTCCATAGACACATCCAAACTCCCTGAGGGACTGAATTGCTGAGAGGAGGGCTGTGGGGACTATGGTCTCAGGGAACATCTAGCTCAATTGGCATAATAAGTTTTATAAAGACAATGTTCTGCATTGTACCTTGGTAAGTAGCATCTGGTGTCTTAAAAGCCTGTGAGCAGCCATCTAAGATACTCCACTGGTCTCACCCCTTCAGGAGCAAGGAAGAATGAAGAGAACAGTTAACAAGGGAAAGATTAGTCCAAAGGACTAATGGACCACAGCTACCAAGGCCTCCACCAGACTGAGTCCAGTACAGCTACATGGTGCCCAGCTACCACCACTGACTCCTCTGATCAGGATCACAACAGAGGGTTCTGGACAAAGCTGGAGAAGGATGTAAAACAAAATTCTAACACACACAAAAAAGACCAGATTTACTGGCCTAAAAGAGACTGGAGAAACCCCGAGCGTATGGCCCCCATACACCCTTTTAGCTCAGTGATGAAGTCACTTCCAAGGTTCACCTTTCAGCCAGAGATTGGACAGCCCCATAAAACAAAATGGGACTAATGAGGCACAGAAGTCCAGGGACAAGGACTAGAAGGCAGAAGGGGACAGGAAAGCTGGTGATAGGGAACCCGAGGTTGAGTAAGGACAATGTTGACATGTAATGGGGTTTTTAACCATTGTCATAGGGCAACATGTGTACTGTTTAATGAGAAACTATTTTGTTCTGTAAACCTTCATCTAAAGTGAGAATAGCAGCACAACTCGAAGAACGTAATCAATGTCACTGAATTGTGCATGTAGAAGTTTTTGAAATGGTTTATCTTTGGCTATGTATATTTTCACCAAAAAAAAAAAAAGGTCAAGAAGAGAGAGGGTTGACTTGTCATGGGATTTTTAAGCAATGTCATAAAACAATATTTGTACTTACTGTTTAATGAGAAACTATTTGTTCTGTAAACCTTCACCTAAAGTACAATTTAAAAAAGCTTAAATATAAAAAAAGAAGAAGAAAGGGGACAAAATCAAAACATCAGTTATAAAATTTGAACAAATAGTGAATAGCAAAAGAAGTCCAAAGCCACCGGAAGAAAGGAAATAATAAAGATAAGAGCAGAAATAAATAGAGAATAGAAAAACAATAGAAAGAATCAACAAAACCAAAAGTTGGTTCTTTGAAATGGTCAACAAAATCAACAAACCATTGACCAAACTGACAAACGAAATACAGGAGTGGATGCAAATAACCCAAATAAGAAATGAAATGGGAGACATTACAACAGACCCTACGGAAATAAAAAGTATCATAACAGAGTTCTGTAAAAAACTGTATTTCAACAAATTTGAAAACCTACAGGAAATGAACAAATTTCTAGAAACACACTACCTACCTAAGGTAACACAAACTGAGGAAGAAAATCTGGACAGAACCATAACAGAGAAGAGACTCAAAATGTAACTAAAAAAAAAAAAATCTCCCAACAAAAAAAAAAAGGCCTGACCCAGATGGCTTCACTGGAGAATTCTACCAAACATTCAGAGAAGAGCTTGCACCAGTACTACTCAAACTGTTTTACAGCATAGAAAAGGAAGGTTGCTTACAAATTCATTCTATGAAGCCAGCATAACCCTGATACCAAAACCAGGCATAGACACCACAAAAAAGGAAAATTACTTCTCTCATGAATATAGATGCAAAAATTCACAACAAAATTCTAGCCAACAGAATTCCACATACTATTAAAAAAAATACACCACAACCAAGTGGGATTCATACCAGGAATGCAAGGATGGTTCAACATTAGAAAATCAATGTAATCCATCATTTAAATTAAACAAAAGAAAAGAATCACATGATCATCTCAGTAATCCAGAAAAGGCATTCGATAAAGTCCAACACCCATTCCTGATAAAAACTGTCAATAAAATAAGTATAGAGGGGGGAATATTCCTCAATATAATAAGGGGCATCTATACAAAACCAACAACCAACATCATTCTTAAGGTAGAGAAGCTGAAAACATTCCCCCTGAGAACAGGAAAAAGACAAAGATGCCTTTATCATCATTCTTATTTAACATTGTGCCAGAGGTCCTAGCTACAGCAATAAGGCAAGAATGAGAAATAAAGGCCATCCAAATTGGTAACAAAGAAGTAAAACTGTCCTTGTCTGTGGATGATATGATACTATATGTAGGGAACCCAAAAGACTGCACAAGAAAACTACCAGAACTCATAGAAAGATTCAGCAGATTAGAGAATTCAAGGTAAACATACATAATCACTTGGATTCCTATACACCAATAAAGAGAATTACAAAAAATAGATCAGGAAATCAATACAATTTATAACAGCCTCTAAAAAAATAAAACACTTATGAATAAACCTAACCAGGGACATAAAAGACCTACACAAAGAAAACTACAAAACACTACTGCAAGAATCCAAAACAGACCTACATAGATGGAAAAACATACCATGCTCATGGATCAGTAGACTCAACGTGGTGGAAATAACAACTCTACTCAAACAATCTACAAATAAAATGCAATCCTGATCCAAATGCCAATAGCATTCTTTAATGAGATGTGTAAGCTAATTATTAACTTTATATGGAAAGGAAAGAGGCCCCAGATAAGTAAAGCACTATTGACGAAGAAGAGCAAAGTAGGACTCGCATTACCTGACCTCACAACCTACTATACAGCTACGGTAGTCAAAACAGCCTAGTACTGGTACAACGACAGACACATTGACCAATGGGACAGAATTGAGTACTCAGATGTAACTCCATCCACCTAGGTTACCAGATCTTCGATAAAGGACCAGAGTCCATTAATAGGGGAAAAGACAGTCTTTGTAACAAATGGATTTGGCAAAACTGGATGTCCATCTGCAAAAAAAAAAAAAAAAAAAAACCTCACACCATACACAAAAACTAATTCAAAATGGATCAAAGACCTAAATATAAAACCAAAACGTATAAAGATCGTAGAAGGAAAAATAGGTCCTGATGCACGACATAAATAGGATACAAACCGTGACTAACAATACACAAACACCAGAAGATAAGCTAGATAACTGGGATCTTCTAAAAATTAAAGACTTATGCTCATCAAAAGACTTCACCAACAGAGTAAAAAGAGGGCCTACAGACTGGGAAAAATTTTTTTGCCTATGACAAATCCAAAAAATGTCTAATCTCTAAAATTATAGGAAAACCCAACACCTCCACAAAAAAAAAAAAACAAATAATTCAATTAAAAAATGGGCTAAGGCTGTGAACAAACGCTTCACCAAAGAAGACATTCATGCTGCTAACACACACGAGGAAGTGCTTGTGATCACTAGACATTAGAGAAATGCGAATCAATACTACAATGAGACACCATTACACCCTGACATTACTGGCACAAATCAAAAAACAGAAAATAACAAATGTTGTAGAGGCTGCTGATGGGAATGTAAAAAGGTACCACCATTTTTGAAAAAACTAGAAATAGAAATACCATACGATCCAGCAATCCCACTTCTAGAAATATATCCTAGAAAAATAAGAGCCGTCACACGAATAGACATATGCACATGCATGTACATTGCAGCACTATTCACAATAGTAAAAAGATGGAAATAACCTAAGTGCCCATTAACAGATGAATGATAAACAAATTATGGTACATACACACAATGGAATACTACACAATGGTAAGGAACAATGATGAATCTGTGAAACATTTCACAACATGAATGAATCTGGAGGACATTATGTTGAGTGAAATAAGTCAATCACAGAAGGACAAATTCTGTATGAGACTAGTATTATAAAAAAATCACGAAAAGTTTTACACACAGAAAGAAACAGTCTTTGATGGTTATGAGTGAGAGGAGGGGTGTGGAGGGAAAAACACTGACTAGACAATAGACAAGTGGTAACGTTAGCAAAGGGTAAGACAGTACACAATACTGGGGAAGTCAGCACAACTTGACCAAGTGTAGGTTATGGACGCTTCATAGACACATCCAAACTCCCTGAGGGACCAAATTACTGGGCTGAGGGCTGGAGATCATGGTCTCGGGGGACATCTAGCTCAACTGGCATAACATAGTTTATGAAGAAAATGTTCTACATCCCACTTTGGTGAGTAGCATCCAGGGTCTTAAAAGCTTTTGAGCGGCCATGTAAGATAGTCCACTGGTCCCAACACATGTGGAGCAAGGGAGAATGAAGAAAACTAACGACACAAGGGAACGATTAGTCCAAAGGACTAATGGACCACAGCTACCACAGCCTCCACCAGACTGAGTCCAGCACAACTAGATGGTACCTGGCTATCACCACTGACTGCTCTGACAAGATCACAACAGAGGGTCCCAGTTAGAGCTGGAGAAAAATGTAGAACAAAATTCTAACACACAAAAAAAGACCAGTCCTACTGGTCTGACAGAGACTGGAGAAAGATTAGACAGGCCCATAAAACAAAACGAGACTAAATGGGCACACCAGCCCAGGGGCAAGGACAAGAAGGCAGGAGGGAAGAGGAAAGCTGGTAATGGGGAACCCAGGTTTGAGAAGGGGACAGTGTTGATGCTTCTTGTGGTTGGCAACCAATATCAGAATATAATATGTGTATTAATTGTTTAATGAGAAACTAATTTGCTCTGTAAACCTTCATCTAAAGCATAATAAAAAAAATGTAAAAAATAAAATAAAAAGTGATGGTCATAAAAAAAAGAAAAGCAAAGATGTCACTTTCAGGACTAAGGTGCACCTGACCCTTCCATGGTATTTTCAATCACCTCATACAAAAGCTGGACAATGAATAAGGAACCCCGAAGAAGAATTGATACCTTTGAATTATGGTGTTGCCAAAGAATATTGAATATACCATGGACTGCCAAAAGAACAAACAAATCTGTCTTGGAAGAAATACAACCAGAATGCTCCTTGGAAGCAAGGATGATGAGACTTAATCTCACATACTTTGGACATGTTATCAGAAGCTACCAGTTCCCGGAGAAGGACATCATGCTTGGTAAAGTAGAGGGTCAGCAAAAGAGAGAAAGGCCCTCAACGAGATGGATTGTCACGGTGGCTGCAATGATGGCCTCAATCATAGCAATGATTGTGAGGATGGCGCAGGACCAGGCAATTGTACATAGGGTCGCTATTGAGTCAGAACCGATTCAATGACACCTAACAACAACGTATAGTGCCCTCTGGAGTTTTCAGTCATTAATAGTTCTACTTATTTGTTCATTTTCCAATTAGCAGAGCTGCTCTTCTTGAGAAATACATAGACAGAATAACAATGTTTAACTTTCAAACTTTCAACTAATGTTGAAACTATCTGTAAGCAAAAGAAAAAATTCCTTATTCAGCTGTATTACTTCACACGCTTTTATTTTAGAAATTCTCAAGATAGTTTTTATTTAAATCTTCTAAAATAATCACACCGGGCATGAATACATAGCCACTAAAAAAGAACTGTGTACAAAGTTATGAACAAGTGACAACAGGAATATAAGGCAAATCTATAAATAAAGTTACTAGGAATGATCTTGATGGTGAGCAATATAACCCGTAATCTGAGGCAGCTAGTGCCAGCTCTGCGGCTAAACCTGATGACAGTTTTCTCTCCCTTTATTTCATTCTGTTGTTGATTACATAGGATTTGAAATATCTGTGATTTGGAATTTTAAATAGTGAATAAAGTTTCCTCTGTCTAGAAACCATTCTTTTTGAAAATTTTTAGTTGAATTTATAGAGGACTTTGCATGAAAACTCTGGTAAGGTTTCTCTGAATATCTTAAACTCTAATTCTCTATGTGCTCATATGTGAGTTCCTGGATCACCATGTTTCTCTCCTAATCATCCCATACAAGGCACACCACTATATGTCTTTCCATGGGAAGGAACGGAGTGGTAAAAATCTTCGTGGGGCTGATAAATATTGTTGTGCTGCTCTCTAAAGTGAAATAAAATATTGATTACCAAGGGGCCAAGAATTTCTATTAGTATTTGCTCAATCAATCTCCATGGCATGGCTGTGTAGAAAGAAAAGAGAAACATTGTTGCCCTGTTTTTCTAAGTGTTGGCAGTGAGGATCATATAAAAAAGAGGGGATTATGCATGTAGATACCCTTTGTGGTGAACCAGCCACTTTCTGTAGGTCAGCAAGGAAGCTTTATAGTAGACTACTCTCTGAATTAATTTCTTTCTATTTCAATTTATGTTCTTCATAGTTTTTAGAATGTAGAATTTTGAATATATGTTCATTGTAGAAAATATTGAAAAATGCAATGGAAAAACAGAAATAATTCTACCACTCGGTGATACCCATTCTTAAAATAGGGGTGGGGGATTATTTTTGCCAGTGTTTTCTCTTTTCCAATAAAAGATGTTTTTGCCTTTTTACAAAACTGGAAATGTACTGTGTTTATAGTTTTATATCCTATACTTTAAAATTATTTTATCACTTTTATCTTATTACAATTAACAATACATTGTAATAAATACAAATAAGCAAAAAGAAGGAAATAAGAATAATAAAAAATAAGTAAAAATGAAGAAAAATGAAAACCACCTGTAATCCTATCCAGAAATAATAATGCTGTTTTGGTATAAATACTGTTAGTCTTTTTTTTTCCTCCAGGAAAATTTATACTCTTTTTCTTTCACAAAATTAAGATCACAGTGTACCTACATAGTAGATTTTGTAACCTTCATTATTTTACTTTCCAGTAGATCATGATTTTTCTTGTTATTAACAAGTCTTTTATTCCTTTTTAGTGGGCTCATATTACTCTATTGTAGGGATAGATCCTAAATTGTTCCTTTAATCCTCCACTGCTAAGCATATAGATTCTTTCTTTCTTTTTGTTTTTTTTTTTTTTTTTCTATTACAAACAGCACAGTGGTAACTGTCCTTGTATTTGCACACACCCATGCTCATTTCCTTAGGATACATTGTATAAAAACTGGAATACATGTTAAAGAATTATGAAGTGAATTTGTTACTTGTGTCTTTTTATAATAGATAAATTATTTATATGCTCTTAAAAAGGAAATCTCAATAAAGGTTTGAGAAATGAAAAATGAATTCATTGTCTTCTCTTCCTATAGAAGAGTCCAATGAAGTTGTTCCAAATGAGGCAAGAGCTCATAAGGAGGAGGACCACCATGCAGTATCTGGAGATAATTTGGTATGTACATTTTGAAATTCTTTCCTCATTACATGATGAACTTGCAAGGACATGTTTCCAGTTGGTGACAATATCAGCATTGTCAGAATAAGGTTCTGCTCCACTTCACAAACCAAAACAGAGCTGTTAGCAATGAAGTTGTATATCTTTGAGGGCTTAATAAATGAAATTTAAAATGCTGCCATTTGTACCTCAAAATTTTTTATTTAGATTTGAAAATATAAAAACCTAGTGCTTGGTACACATATGACATTTTATACGTAACAAGTTATTTTTCTTCAACACCCTTTAGCAAAGAGCAGATTTCTTCTCATTTGACAGATGGCAGAATTAAAACTTAGTTTAGCCTGAGATTATGAAAGAAGCTTTTGTTAGTTCTAAGACTTGGATCCAAGGATTTGTGACTCTGGGTTTTCCATTCAGACCATACCTATCCATACTGTGTGGAACTTTTTCTTCTTTCTAGTTAAACTGGACTATTTTAGTCATCTTAAAAATTGCAGTAAAAAGGAAAGATAGTATTAGAAGGCTGAATAGCAAGCAGAGGCAGGCTGTGTGTGGATTAGATTGGGTTTTATGCAAATGTAAACATTTTTTGGTATATAGAGAACGCTCTCTAAGCAGCTGTTTTAACAGCATCTATTTATATTCTGACCCCATCAAGTAATACAGAAATCATCATGGTATTAAACTGAAGTCAGGCGTAAAGAAAAATGCAATTGTGCTTTTGTTTTAACTTTTGAATCAGTGTTTTGTGCCTGATTGCAACCTTTAAAAAATGACCCCTATAATGGATTTGTCTGTTACAAAATGGCTGTGATTTCAAAAGTTACCCTGGCTTCTATTATAAACATTGTACATTTTACACTATAATCCTGCACATCTCCTTAATAAAAGTTAAGCATATCAAATAGTTTTGTTCTTTTTGTTAAACACGAACAGTACATAAATGTTTTCCAATGCAGAATATAGTTTGATATTGCATCTTACTGATTTCAGTCCTGGTTTAAGTTGATGCCTGACCCTGAACACTAAATTCAACAGGGGCATAGAAAAACAAGGTTTTGTTTTGAGGCAAAATCATGTTTTTATCAGGTAATGATTATTTTCTACCATTATGAATTGTGCTAATGTTCTTAAATTCCATCAAGTAATAATCTCTATCTGTTATAGATTTGCATTATACTGTACAAGAAATATATGATGATTTACAAATTGAAACTTGTTTCCCTTTAAAGATATGCTCAATTTTAGCCTGAATTCCTGTGCATTGAATCTCCCCTGCAGCAGACACTAGAAGATAATGAATGAAGTCATGGCATGAGATGACTCACGGTCACTTAAAAAAAAAAAAAACCCATTGCCATCGAGTCAATTTTTCAAGCACAATTGATTTTCAGAGACAAAACTCCAAACTTTTGAAGGTGGATCTCCTCTGCTTAAAAATTTGAGCGCCCTGAGGGCCTCCAAATAGTCATGGATGACAAAGCACACAGTCATATATAAGACTTACGTATTTGCACAAATTTATACAGTGGCCTGTGGTGCCTTCCTTCCTGCATTGCCTAGCTCTCTTTTCCTAAAACCAATCCAAATAATTAAAGAATCTTAAAAAAAAAAAATCTATCAGATCTGAGGTCTACTGAGAGCCAACATAATTAAGTCCCTAGTTCATCGTGATTATAATAGAAAACAAAACGTTAGATTCATTTCCAGGTAGCAGTAGAAAGCAATTTCATTGCAGCTATCTTCCTGCCTTAGAAGCCTGCAGTCACAAACCCCATAATAGCATTGTATCCTTGTAGGCAATATATGAAATATGATCTTTCCAATTTGTGACTTTTAATCACTATGTATACTGCTAATCTAAGAAGCCCCAGGTTCAAATTCTGACTACCACATGTCGCTATTAATGCACTTGTTCTTAAAAGACTGTCTAGTGACTAAATCTAGTGTAGCTTTTCTCTTTGTAAAAATTTCTTTTAGAAAATTCTGGCAACATGGCGCTCTAGGCAGAAGCACCACACCATCCCTCCACAGCAAAGATCCGAAAAACTAAGCCAAACAGAGAAAACAGCAATCCTGAAACCCTAAACATCAAATGAAGAGATAAAGAACTTAGCCAAACACCAAATAGATTAAGAAACTGACAGAGAACAGAGAGCGAGGAAACATACACGCAGAGGTCCCCTATCAGCTAATGCAGCACCGATCTGCCATCTTGGACTCCTATCAGAGACCAGCAAATAGCGAGTATGAGAAAGCAACCTCACAGAGCTACCAGCAGGAGACAGAAAAACTGGTAAACAGTGAAATACGCTTTCCCACCCCCCACACTTCTTCACCCCTACTCGGCCTCTTCTGCTTCCCATGGCCATAGTCTCTTGGCCGGGAAGCACCAGCTGTTTAGATTTCACCCACCCACAATGGCCGATTCCCTGAGTGCCATTTGTTGGCTGCTGGGGAAGATTTTTTCTGCTTCTTTTGATTTCTTCCTTACCTCTCACCACCTCTCCCTCCTTTCACTCAAATACCTGGCTCCGTGCACCAGCTTTGCTTCTTCCTGAGGGGCTGTGGAGCTCCACTCGAGTGTGGAACTGCTTCCCAGTCCATGCTGCCATGCTGTTGGGATTCTGGGGCTTTTTTGTTTGTTGGTTTTGAATTGTTTGTTTTCTTTTTCTTTTCTCAAGTTGGGAGCCTATTCTGGCCTGGCAGTGCTGTGCGGCTTGGGACCTACCCCCTCAGCTTGTGCAGACGCGCAGAGAGACCCCTGAGGGCATTTCTTTTTTTGTGTTTTTTTTTTTCTGTTTTTTGGCGGTTTTTCTAGTTCTTTTTTTAAAGTGTGTTTTGTTCTCTTTTCCCTTTTTGTCTTTTTCATTACTCAGTTTCTTGTCTCTTTATACCTTCCTTCTCTTCTTGTCCCCTGAATACCTGGTGCTGAGTGACATCTCTATGCCTTCTTGCCAGGCTGTACTTCAACACCTGGGAACAACTTCCCCAGACCTCATAGCCACACTAGTGGGATCCCTGGGAGCTTTTCTTTTCTTTTTTCTCTCTGATTTTTATTTATTCATTCTTTTCTTTTCTTTTTTTCTTCTTCTTACCCTTTTTGTGTTTCTCCATTTCATAGTCCCTTATCTCTCCACTCCAATGGCAAGCTCCCCTAGCACTCTTTTTTGTTGGTTTGTATGTTTTTGGCTCCTGTTTCTTTCCCCTCTCTCCCATAACCATATTAGCCCCACACATCACAATCTCCCCCCTCCATCCTGCATACCTGCACTGTGCGCTTAACATCACACCACCAAGCAGCAAAGGCACGGCCCACCAGAACCTGCTCTGCACTGATAACCGACCCGCCCTGGTAGCTGTAGTAAGTGCAACAAACAAGTCATCCCAGCAACTCCTCTTCAGCTAGACCTGCCCTGCTGTACCATATCTGAGCGATTGACCCTGCTAATTGGAGAAGGAAGTGAAAAGCATCGTGCCCACGGACAAGCAAACAACAAAGAACACACAGCCTGCCTGCTCAGACATAGCCAGATTAAAAAAAAAGGACAAAACAAACAAATCTGCAATCAATTAATGAGAAAAATAACTACTGAATGCCCTAAAGACAGCAGACAATATCAAAACATTTACTAAAACAGGACAGGGTGGTTCCAGTAGGCACCCAAAATAAAACACCAGATGGCTTTCCAGTAGAAGAAAAGGCACTAGAACTACCTGATAGGGAATTCAAATCTCTAATACTCAGAATTATCCAAGAAGTAAAAAGCAGACAAAAATGAGGAAAAAATAGACAAATTCATGGAAAATACAGACAAAAAAATGGAAGAATTCAGGAAAATAATGCAGAAACAAAATGCCAAAATAAATTCACAACTGGAAATTATACAAAAACAACAATTAGAAAGATAAAAGATAAACAAGATTTTACAGATGAACAGTGTCATAGAAGGGCTGAGGAACAGATCTGAGGTGGTTGAAGACAGGATCAGCGGAATTGAAGACAAACACATGGATACAACTCTGAGGAAAACTCAGAAAAAAGAATGAAGAAAAATGAAGAGAACCTGAGAAGTATGTGGGATACAATCAAAAGCAAAAATTTGCAAGTGATTGGAGTTCCAGAACAGGGGGAGAAAACAGAAAACACAGTGAGGATCACTGAAGAACTGCTGACGGAAAACTTCCCCAATATCATGAAAGATGAAAAGCTGGCCATCCAAGAAGCACAATGAACCCCATATAGGATACACCCCAAAAGAAAATCACCAAGGCATATCATAATCACACTCGCCAAAACCAAAGACAAACAAAGAATCCTGAGAGCAGCTCCTGAAAAACAAGAAGTCGCATACAGAGAAGAAACAATAAGACGAAGCTCAGATTATTCAGCAGAAACCATGCAGGCAAGAAGTCAATGGGATGACATATATAAAACCTTGAAAGAAAGAAACTGCCATCCAAGAATAATATATCCTGCAAAACTCTCATTCAAATATGATGGTGAAATTAGGACATTTCCAGATAAAGAGAAATTAAGGGAATATGTAAAAACCAAACCAAACTTACAAGAATTATTAAAGGGAGTCCTTTGATCTGAGAACAAACAACTTCAGCTCACAGGCTGAATCTAGGACACAGGATCATACCAGCCAGACACCAATCTAGGAAATGACCTCTCAAGCACTATCCAAAACCAAAAGAAATACAACAGGGAATCAGAGCAGTTAATCTTTAAATGACAACAACATCAGAACAATAAAAGAGGGAATAAACAGTGTAGGTATAGAAGCTTCTAATGGAGAGGAAGGCAAGGTGATACCAAGTAATAATAGACTGCTTCAAACTTAGAAAGATAAGGGTATATTTCACGGTAACCACAAAGAAAGTTAACAAACATACTCATAAAAATAACATGGAAAAACATAAAGTCTCAGTAAAAACAAAACCTACAAAAACAAATGCAACAATAAAGAACAATGATGAATCTGTGAAGCATCTCATAAAATGGATTAAACTGCAGGACATTATGCTGAGTGAAACAAGTCAATCACAAAAGAATAAATATTGTATGAGACCTCTATTGTAAAAACTCATGAAAAAGTTTACACAGAAAAAGTAACAATCTTTGTTGGTTACCAGGGGTGGGGGAGAAATATTAAATAGGCAATAGATTCGTAGTATCCTTGGTGAAGGGTGAGATGGTACACAATACTGGGGAAACCAGCACAACTTGTACAAGGAAAGGTCATGGAAGCTCCATAGACACATCCAAACTCCCTGAGGGACTGAATTGCTGAGAGGAGGGCTGTGGGGACCATGGTCTCAGGGAACATCTAGCTTAATTGGCATAACACAGTTTATAAAGATAATGTTCTACCGTCTACCTTGGTGAGTAGCGTCTGGTGTCTTAAAAGCCTGTAAGCAGCCATCTAAGATACTCCACTGGTCTCACCCCTTCGGGAGCAAGGAAGAATGAAGAGAACAGGGTACAAGGAAAAGATTAGTCCAAAGGACTAATGGACCACAGCTACGAAGGCCTCCACCAGACTGAGTCCAGTACAACTAGACGGTGCCTGGCTACCACCACTGACTGCTCTGATCAGGATCACAACAGAGCATTCTGGACAAAGCTGGAGAAGAATGTAGAACAAAATTCTAACACACACAAAAAAAGACCAGATTTACTGGCCTGAAAGAGACTGGAGAAACCCCGAGAGTATGGCCCCCAGACACACTTTTAGCTCAGTGGTGAAGTCACTTCCTAGGTTTACTTTTTAGCCAGGGACTGAATAGCCCCATAAAACAAAACGGGACTAATGAGGCACAGAAGTCCAGGGACAAGGACTAGAAGGTAGAAGGGGACAGGAAAGCTGGTGGTAGGGAACCTAAGGTTGAGTAAAAACAGTGTTGACATGTAGTGGAGTTTTTAACCATTGTCATAGGTCAACATGTATACTAATTGTTTAATGAGAAACTATTTTGTTCTGTAAACCTTCATCTAAAGTGAGAATAGCAGCACAACTGGAAGAATGTAATCAAAGTCACTGAATTGTGTATGTAGAAATTTTTGAAATGGTATATCTTTGGCTATGTACATTTTCACCAAAAAAAAAAAGTCAAGAAGGGAGAGGGTTGACATGTGGTGGGGTTGTTAACCAGTGTCATAAAACAATATGTGTACTGACTGTTTAATGAGAAACTATTTGTTCTGTAAACCTTCACCTAAAGTACAATTTAAAAAAACCAAAAAGAAAAAGTGATTCATCACACTACTGGCCACACCTTGGCTTTTCTAGCCATGGTTCTTTCATACTTGGAGGATAACTTCCCCCTACCAATCATTTTAACCAGTCCAAAACAGTGATTAACAATTAGTCCTTCAGTAGGGCAAACAGTCCTCGGGGTGAGGTTACTCAGGTACCAGCCATTCAGGTCTGCTGCAGATGTCTGGTCAGGTTCTCCAAAAGTCGTCTCCCCTTCACCCTTTCTGGTGTCTGATAAAATTTAACTGAGAGAAAACTATTCCCTCTCTTTGAGCCTCACGAGGTATCAGCATAGCAAAACCTTTAAAGGAGTTTAGGTTTAGCCACTGTAGTCAAGTCCAGCAGTATCTCCCACTTTGTCTCCACTTTCATACTTATAGCTTCTATAATTACAGTTTTTACAATCACAATAAACCCTATTAACAATCAACACTCACAAATGGAAAAAAAATTCTTTTGGGTTGGCAGAATTTTGATGTTCAAAGTTTTTTTTTAATGTATTTTCATATGCAAAAGACAAATATTTAGGGCTGATTTTATTTATGTCTCTTGTTTTAGATTTTTTGTTTTATTTTCTTATTTTTTATGGTTATATGGTTAGAGAACTTGCTTTGTCCCTATAGTTGGAACTTATTGGTGGTTCTTTTTATCAGTACTAAGTAGTTTTGTTCATTCTTTCAACAGATATTTAATTAGTACCTACTGTGTGCAAGATACTGTAAAGCAATGCTGTAGATCTCATACCTCAGTTCTAAATCTAATTGGTAGTTTACTGGCTCTCCCTTTCTCTCTCTCTCTCTGTCATTGTCACTTTCCAGTGAAAGAAATAAATCACCATGCAATTTTCATCATTATATCATAGATGTCTGCTTTCACTTGTCCAGCTAATGGAGCATAATAAACATGTGACTTTTTAAAAATTTGTATTTGACTTTAAAATACATGCCGTATGCTGACATTTTGCATCAAAAGTTGAAAAGAGGCTGTGGGGACTTTAAAAAGAAAGCTCTTCCTATCAATTCAAAATGTTTACCATTGAACTTGACTTCCCTTGTAGGAAGTGAGTTCACTGTTACTGGAAGGTGCTATTTAAGCAGGGTTTGACTGCCTTATTTTTTCAGGGATATTGTGAAAGGGATTTTTCTATTTTAGATAGTATTAAAGTGATTTTCTATTTACTAAGCATTTGTCAATTAAAAGTAGAGAGAGGTGACTCAGACCCATACTGGGTGGAGCACTGAAAACTCATTCCTTTACCAGAATTTATTCCAGATAACCTAAAGTACATAACCCCAACACGATAACTGAACACTGAATATATATGTTCTATACATTGTTGATTTGTATAATTTCCAGTTGTGAATTTATTTTGGCATTTTGTTCCTGCATTATTTTCCTGAATTCTTCCATTTTTTGGTCTGTATTTTCCATGAATTTGTCTATTTTTTCCTCATTTTTGTCTGCTTTTTACTTCTTGGATAATTCTGAGTATTAGAGATTTGAATTCCCTATCAGGTAGTTCTAGTGCCTTTTCTTCTACTGGAAAGCCATCTGGTGTTTTATTTTGGGTGCCTACTGGAACCACCCTGTCCTGTTTTAGTAAATGTTTTGATATTGTCTGCTGTCTTTAGGGCATTCAGTAGTTATTTTTCTCATTTATTGATTGTAGATTTGTTTGTTTTGTCCTTTTTTTTTTTAATCTGGCTATGTCTGAGCAGGCAGGCTGTGTGTTCTTTGTTGTTTGCTTGTCCGTGGGCACGATGCTTTTCACTTCCTTCTCCAATTAGCAGGGTCAATCGCTCAGATATGGTACAGCAGAGCAGGTCTAGCTGAAGAGGAGTTGCTGGGATGACTTGTTTTTTGCACTTACTACAGCTACCAGGGCGGGTCGGTTATCAGTGCAGAGCAGGTTCTGGTGGGCCATGCCTTTGCTGCTTGATGGTGTGATGTTAAGCGCACAGTGCAGGTATGCAGGATGGAGGGGGGAGATTGTGATGTGTGGGGCTAATATGGTTATGGGAGAGAGGGGAAAGAAACAGGAGCCAAAAACATACAAACCAACAAAAAAGAGTGCTAGGGGAGCTTGCCATTGGAGTGGAGAGATAAGGGACTATGAAATGGAGAAACCAAAAAGGGTAAGAAGAAGAAAAAAAGAAAAGAAAAGAATGAATAAATAAAAATTAGAGAGAAAAAAGAAAAGAAAAGCTCCCAGGGATCCCACTAGTGTGGCTATGAGGTCTGGGGAAGTTGTTCCCAGGTGTTGAAGTACAGCCTGGCAAGAAGGCATAGAGATGTCACTCAGCACCAGGTATTCAGGGGACATGAAGAGAAGGAAGGTATAAAGAGACAAGAAACTGAGTAATGAAAAAGACAAAAAGGGAAAAAGAGGGAAAAGAGAACAAAACAAACTTTAAAAAAAGAACTAGAAAAACCGCCAAAAAACAGAAAAAAAAAAAACACAAAAAAAGAAATGCCCTCAGGGGTCTCTCTGAGCGTCTGCACAAGCTGAGGGGGTAGGTCCCAAGCCGCACAGCACTGCCCGGCCAGAATAGGCTCCCAACTTGAGAAAAGAAAAAGAAAACAAACAATTCAAAACCAACAAACAAAAAAGCCCCAGGATCCCAACAGCATGGCAGCATGGACTGGGAAGCAGTTCCACACTCGAGTGGAGCTCCACAGCCCCTCAGGAAGAAGCAAAGATGGTGCACGGAGCCAGGTATTTGAGTGAAAGGAGGGAGAGGTGGTGAGAGGTAAGGAAGAAATCAAAAGAAGCAGAAAAAATCTTCCCCAGCAGCCAACAAATGGCACTCAGGTAATCGGCCATTGTGAGCAGGTGGAATCCAAGCAGCTGGTGCTTCCCGGCCAAGAGACTGTGGCCATGGAAGCAGAGGAGGCCGAGTTGGGGTGAAGGTGTGTGGGGGGTGGGAAAGCATATATCGCTGTTTACCTGTTGTTCTGTCTCCTGCTGGAAGCTCCCTGAAGCTGCTTTCTCACAGCCCCTGTTCGCTGGTCTCTGATAGGAGTCCAAGATGGCAGATTGGCACTGCGTTAGCTGACGGGGGACCTCTGCATGTATGTCTCCCTGCTCTCTGTTCTCTGTCAGTTTCTTATTCCATTTGGTGTTTGGCTGAGTTCTTTATCTCTTCGTTTGATGTTTAGGGTTTCAGGATTGCTGTTTCCTCTGTTTGGCTTAGTTTTTCAGATCTTTGCTGTGGAGGGACAGCGTGGTGCTTCTGCCTAGAACGCCATGTTGCCGGAAGTCCTCTATACATTGTTGAATGTACTGATAATGACCTGATATATATTTACCAAAACTTTTCTGCTTGTGTTACAGAAAATAGAAATTATTGATGATGAAGGAAGTGACATGATAAGTAATTCTGAAGTGGAACAAGTGAATTCACTGTTGGATTATAAGGTAAAAGTAATTTCAAATTCTGAATTCATTAAGAGAAGGCATTAAATGAGACAGACTTTTCCAGTACCTATGTTATTCCCCCACCCCTTTTTAAATTTTATTAAGCTTTAGGTGAAAAGTTTACAGTGAAAATTAGTTTCTCATTCAAAAATTCATGCACAGATTGTTTTGTGACATCGGTTGCAATTCCTGCAATATGTCAGTACTCTCCCCCTTTCCCTTTCCACCCCAGGTTCTCTGTGTTCATTGTCTAGTTTTCCTGTCCCTTGCTGCCTTCTCTTCTTCGCTTTTGGGCAGGTGTTGCCCATTTGCTCTCCTATACTTGATTGAACTAAGAAACATGTTATTCATGTGTATTATTGTTTGTTTTATAAGACTGTGTAATCTTTAGCTGAAAAGTGGACTTTGGGAGTGGCTTCAGTTCTGAGTTAGCAGGGTGTCCAGGGGCCATAGTCTTGTGGGTTCCTCCAGTCTCTGTCAGACCAGTAAAAGTCTGGTCTTTTTTTCGTGAATTTGAATTTTGTTCTACATTTTTCTCCCACTCTATCTGGGACCCTCTATTGTGATCCTGTCAGAGCAATCAGTAGTGGTAGCTGGGCACCATCTAGTTCTAGGCTCAGGCTGGTGGAGGCTGTGGTTCATGTGGTCCATTAGTCCTTTGGACTTATATTTTCCTTGCATATTTTGTTTTCTTGTTTCTCCTTTGCTCTGGATGGGATGGGACCAACAGATGTATCTTAGATGGCCCCTGGAAAGCTTTTAAGACCCCAGACGCTCTTCACCAAAGTAGAATGTAGAACATTTTCTTTATGAACTATGTTATGCCAATTTGACCTAGATGTCCCCTGAGACCACGATCCCTAGCCTTCAGCCCCAGTAACTCAGTCCTTCAAAGTATTTGAATGTGTGTGGGAAGCTTCTATGACTTTGCCTTGGTAGAGTTGTGCTGACTTCCCCTATATTGTGTGTTGTCTTTCCCATCACTGAAGTTAACACTCGTCTTCTATCTAGTTAGCGACTTCCCCTCCTCACTCCTCCCTTCCCTCATGCCTCTGGATCCATTCTCTCAGGCGTCTTGGAAATGAGTTAGCATGCAGGGAATTTTAATTAATGCTGGCTGATTTAGTGTCTCTGGTGTTAAGAGTTTGCAGATAGAGAGTAGGCATTGATGGTGTTCAGCAAGGTGGGCAATGCATAGTAGTATTTAATGCAAAATTTATATCAAAGCTTTTTTAAAGCCAGTGTTCATTTAAATAGTAGTTAAATGGGACATTTTTTTCTCCAGTGGTCCTTTATAATTTTATATTGAATTACAACTTGTTCTAAAGCCAGATTATTATTTATATAATAATATATCTGTGCTAGGAGAAGTTTTAAAAAATCTCCAAAGCAAATGCAGAATGAATATGAATAGAGATGACCTTTTCTTAATGTCACTTGTTACTGGACTGAAAGGCTTACTTTGACAGTATGCCATATATAATTTTGTTTTTATTAAATTTTGACATAAGCTGTCAGTCTGTATGTCAATATGTTTTCTGCATAGATGTGTATATACAGTTCCTTTGTTAATCAGTATCGTATCTTATCAGGTAACTTTGGGGCCTTCTGAGATTTGGGCAAATGACCATTCTTTCCACAACCAAAAGTTATTTTCTGGAAATATCATCAGTGTTCAGAGACTAGTAATCTTAAAATATTAACATAAAATAATATTTAATTAGAAAAGACAACAGTTGTCATTTTCTCAAAAAATCTTTTCAGTTTTACCGTACATGAAAGTTATATCATTCAACAAATTCTGTTTTCCAAATATTCGTAACATGTCAAGCTTTAAAATATTGGACATTGGAAACACAGAAGGAAATTATCCTTTGAAATTTGTTTGCTAAATTGTCAAAGAGAACAATAGAAATCTAAAAGCCGAATTCAGGATTAAAATGGCTGTGCAAGCCAGTATTTGGCACAGACTATGGAAACTACAGATGAGAGCTGCGGATTGCACAGCTGTTAAGTGTGTTCCACTAAATACTCTGAAACAAGTCAGATGAGTTGATCCCAGAACTCAGAGGATTCTTTCCAGGACCTCTTTCCTCTGGAGTGTCAGCCCACTTGAAAAGGTTTGCAGCTGAAGAACAGGGCAGGGCAGAGTGTCCAATCCAGCAATGTTAATTACCGTTTTTATTGAACTCTAAAGAATATTTAATGATCTAACATTTTACATTATGATAAATACTGTGGGAACAAGGGGTCCTTCACTACCCCATTAGGGATGTATTTTGTAACACATTATCATCTTAAGTAAACTTTTCTTTAACTCTCAAAAATCAGTACCTATATACAAAATATATCTTTTTATAATCATGATTTAAAATATTTCCAATCACCTCGTTTATGAGCTTTGTTAATTTAGGTCTAAAGTAAAGCTGAATGAAACCTCATATAGCAGTTCTCATTGCTGATTTCAGGATGTTGATTTAAAACAGCCTTATCAGTTTAGAAATTTAATCCATTTTCAGGGAAATTTGCATTAATAGTGTTTCTTCAATGCTAGTGTTAGTGTTCCTTGTATTTGGATGAAAATCACTTTGTTGGTTTCTTAATTATGTTATTCATATGCTTTTTGAAGGCAGAAATTTATCTTATTCATCTTTGTATTATCTGGCTTAGAGCCTCACACATAAGTGTTCAGGAACTAGTTACTGAGTGAGTGAATAAATAAATAATCTTTGGAAAGAATTTTAATACTACTATGTAAGTGTTCAGTTATATAAAATCAATTAAGATCAGGAGTTGGATCATTATAAATTATTCTTTCCCACACCGAATTAAACTGTCTCTCGTTATTCTTGGGATTCAGTATAGTGAACTGAAAGAATACCTCTTAGGTATATTTGATAATTATTTCTTGGTGCAAACAGTTAATGCCCTCGGCTGCTAACAGAAAGATTCATGTCCACCCAGAGGTGCCTTGGAAGAAAGGCCTGGAGATGTACTCCAAAAAAAATTGATCATTGAAAACTCTATGGAGCACAGTTCTAGTTTGACATGAATAGGGTCGCCATGAGTCAGAACTGATTCCACAGCAACTAGTTTGGTTTGTCTTTTTTTTTTTTTTTTTTTACTATCAATACTCAAATACTCAGTTTGGTCATCAGGGAGTTACTGATTCACATACATCTCTAGAAATCCATATTGTTAGGGAGTTCTAATAATGCAAAGCGCTTATGAGACAAGATGATGGGTTCAGTCCATGAGGCATGAGTCACTATATCATAAAATAACACCTAAGGCTTGGCAGCCATTAACAGTCTGCTCAGAGATCAAACCTCAAGTCCACTTGGAACCAGGAGGTCCCCCTACAATCTTATTAGAGAAGTATTGACAAAGTTTACTGGGAATGTAGGGAGGATTTTAAGAAGAAAAATGAGATAGATCTTGCTTTGTGATGTTCAGTTACCGATGTTATCTTACTGGTTCCTCTCACAAGCATTCCATTTACTTAGGAAAATCTCTAAGGTGCACATAAACTACTGCCTTTGATCTAGGAAGTGTTTAATAGGCTTATAAAAGCAGAAAGAAGAAAATGTCTGCAATATTAAATTATCTTAAAGCTGTTTATGTTTTTCAAACATTCCATAAATACTGAGGAGGAGGAATATTTGCATGAAGAATTAGAGATCTGCATACCAAAAGATGTTTCATGACTTTTGCAAATAGGAATTAATGTTTTTAAAATGTTTCTAGTGGACTGTGAGTGCAGCTCAGAAGGACTCTGCATTCGAACTAGACACTACTATAATGATGATAGATATCTCTTGTATTCAAAAAGGTTTCTTGGTCAGCACTTTACTAGTATTACTGTTCTGACAATGAATACTAATTAAGAACAAAAACTTAGAATTAGCAAAATTTAGTATGGCAGGAGTATGTTGAATTTTATTATAATGTTTGCTTGCAATTTAGATTGTTATAGAGTGCTTCTGGATAAGTAATTCAGCTTGTGCAAATGATTCACTTGCTATTAAATGGTCTGAAAAGGAAGCAGTTTTAGTCAATAAAGTAAATTTTTAACTCAATTAATAAATGATGCAGTAAACATGTTCATGTATTGAATTTGATTAATACAACAGCACTTTCAATTGAGACAACAAAAATACCCATAGAATTAACTAATTTTAGTGTATTCTTATGCAGCTTTTTTGAACAAACACTATTAAAGGTCCTGCTATGCAGGACCAGTTCTCCAGCTGCAGAGAATACTTAAAGCTCTTTTCTCTTTTTGGCAAGGAGCTTGCTAGTAATTTTTTTTTAATCACGTATATTTATAAATAATTTCCATACAATAACTTTTACCTCTTTAAGTATACAATTAGATGCGTTTTGACAAGTGCCCACAGTTGTATAACCACCATCACAACTTGTTTATTCCCATTCATCTGGTTAGGGTTAGCAGCTGTAGCTGGTGCAGTGGTTAAGAGCTCAGCTGCTAACCAAAAGGTCGACAGTTCGAACCCAACAGCCACTCCTTGGAAAGCTTATGGGGAAGTTCTTTGTCCTATAGGTTCACTATGAGTCGGAATCGCCTCTATGGCAACAGTTTGGTTTTGGGGGAGTTTTTTGACAGTTGCTTCACATCCTCACCAGCACTTGGTATTGCCAGTCTTTTTAACTTTAGCTATTGTAGTAGGTTAGTATTAATATGTCCCCAGATGGCACAAACAGTTAAGCACTCGAATACTAGCCAAAAGGTTGGCAGTTTGAACCCACCCAAGACAGGCCTGGAGATCTGCTTCAAAACGTCACAGCCTTGAAAACCCTATGAAGAAGTTCTACTGTGCTTACATGGGGTCACCATGAGTTGGAATCGACTCTACTGCAGCTAACAACAACGTTACTATCTCATTGTGGTTTTAATTTATATTTCTCTAATGACTACTGATATTGAGCACGAAAATGTGCTTATTGACCATTCATTTACCTTCTTTGATGAAGTGTGTGTCCAAATATGTGCTTATTTTTTAGCTGGCTACTTGTCTTATTATTGAGTTGTAAGAGTTCTTTTTGTATTCTGTATACAAGCCCTCTATCAGACATGTGCTTTGTAAATATTTTCTCCTAATATGTCAGTTGTTTTTTTATTCTCTTGACAGTGCTTTTCGAAGATAAAAAGTTTTGTGTTTTTTCTTTCTTTGCTTGTTTTTTTTAATTTGGAAGAAGTCTTTCTTCTTTGAAGGCTCATGCTTTTTGTGTCCTACTTAAGAAATCTTTGCCTAACTCAAGGTCACAGAGATTTTCGCCTATATTTTCCTATAGAAGTTTTCTAGTTTTAGGTTTTACATTTAGGTCCATGATCCATTTCTTGTTAAATTTTCTATATGGAGTGAGGTAAGGGTCAATATTTTTTCTTTCTTCTTTTTTTTTTTTTTTTGGCACATGGATTTATAATTGTTCCTCCACTGTTTGTTGAAAAATTATCCTTTGTCCATTGAATTACCTCAGCTCCTTTGTCAAAATTCAATTGATCATATTTGTGTGGCTCTATTTCTGGGCTCTTTATTCTATTCCATTGATCTATATGTCTATCCTTACGCCAACACTACACTGTCTGATTACTATAGATTTATAGTGAGTTTATTCAGAGCACATTAACATCCATTATCTCATTTGAGCCTTCTAACCCTCAAGCAAATCGTGCCAAGGATTACTAGTATTATCTCCATTTGACTGATGAGCAAACAGAGGCACAGAAAAGTTCATTGGCCTGCCCAAATTTACAGTTAGTTATCAGAAGACCTGGCAATATCACACCTCTAAATGCTAGTCCAGTTATCTTTTCCTATTCAACTAACAAAAATAGTGAAGAGACTGGGTCTCAAATTAGTGGTACATTTGGAGATATTTTCTGAAAGCAGACTCCTGCATAATGGGAGGGAGGGACACAAACTGTTTAAGACAGTCTTAGTAATAATTTCAGTATAAAATAATAGCAATTTTAGTTCTCAGTATTTGATTTTATGAATGGTACATTCAGCATTACTAAATCTACCATTGCTCTTTATTTGGGGCTAACTGGGCTCTGTCTATTCTTAATCCTAATCCATGGGCTAATTAGATTTGATATAGGAGGGGGCTTTCTAAGAAGGGAGCTGTTTCTTGGTTTTTCTCTTACTGAAATTTATTTGATTGGCTATTTTACCTTGCAAATTGTTTTCTATTGGTGATTTGCTTAAAAGGCAGACTTTGAGTAGCAAGATAATTTCCTTTTATGCTTTTTATTATTTTAAACCAAAGATTTATTTTCTTTATTGTCCCTCTAATTTGATTGCTCTTTAGAATATTTTGTGCATCAGACATATACAGTCCTAGGTTTACGTAGGGTAATTTTATTGTTTGATGTTTTCTCCTTCAGAATGAAGAAGTCAGATTCATTGAAAATGAGCTAGAAATTCAAAAGCAAAAATACTTTAAACTTCAGACTTTTGTTAGAAGCTTGATACTAGCTATGAAAGCTGACGATAAGGAACAACAACAGGTAGGTCCCAAAAGAGACTAGTAAGCTGCAATGTTATCATGTTGTAAAGTGGCATGTCACACATTAGTTCTTCATTTTTTTTTTTCATTTTTATACTTCACTGTAAACTTCATTGCTACTTGGCCTAGAGGAAGTATTTTGTGACCTTTTTAGTACAGTTTTCTTGAGAGTAGATACTCAGATTTTGTGTGTGGCTTTGGTAGGAAATCAGAATAATTAATATGCTTTGTTAATTCCAGGTTAACCTTTAGGGAAAAAAATAATTTTAAAATTAATTTTAAAGAAAGTCCTCAAAATGTTTCTAGAGACAGGGCTAGCCTAACTGGGAAGGCACATATTTGGGGGCCTTTTGTGCATGAAAGAATGAGGCAGTTGCCTCTTTTCTGGGTCTCATTTACCTTCCAGCCCCAACTAGAGTTCACAAGTATATGGATGCCTTCTATTCCATGATATGTTGCTCCTCCCTAAGAAAATAAGAAATTATTTTTGCGAAATTATTTGTGACCACAGTGAGTATCATTTATTTTTCTCAGTTTAAGTGAGGTGATTGATTCTTCTACTCCAAAGATGAAATGTAACGTCTTCTGTTTGTCTCTGTGGGTTTTTTAAACTAATTCTTTCCAAATTAACTTTTCTTTTTCATATTTTCATGTGAATCTGCATAATAATTTATTAAGCTCACTGAAAAGAATCGTATTAAATGTTTCATTTAATATTAAGTGATACCAAATTTGCCTCTGAGTTGTGTACCACCATGCTGATTCTTTGTCAGAGAAGTTCCATATGACTAGTATGAGACACAAGTAACCATTATTTTGGAAGCAGCCACAGAGGATTTTATTCAGCAAGAAATCTCAGAAGTATAAAGATTCATCCTTTATATCCAAGCAAGAATTCACGTAACCCATCTCAGAAATCTCCAGGAGAAAAGATTAGAGTCTGAACATCCCACAATTCTCATTTTTTAGATGAAAAAAAGTCTTTTATATATTTTACTGAAGTGTTAAAACCACAAATTTAAACTAAAATAATATATTTATGAGACTCAAACCAACATGTACATTAAGTGTCCAGTTTCATGAATATTTCTACCTCCTCCACACAGACACCCCAAGACTGTAGCCCTCAGTTACCCTTGCCAACTTTATTTAAGCACATTGCTTTATTATCTGAATTATGCATATTCCATGATATATTGAAAATGTGTGGTTTTTTTTTAGAAATTTAAAGTATATATTTTAAATGAATAACAGTGGTAGTCTTGAACATGGTCCCAAAGATACAGTAAATTTTAAATAACTATGAAAAAAACAAAATTAGATCCAATCATGGAATAACTTGGAGTGTGGTCAAGTACTCAAAACTCATAGTATGGTTTTGAATTCAGAGTTACAGAACCAGCTAAATAGCCGTTACTTATGGCTTTTGACATCTAGGAGTAGCACACAGACTCCATTTTATTCTCTGATTCTAACCTCATCCCTAGCTTGTTTTTTTTTTCCCAAGACCACTAACAAATAAGAAAAAGAACTAATGTGATTTTACTTTTCTCCTTCTCTTCTAATTTTCCTCTGATAAAAGGCTAATGAGCTAAGATATGGACAAAAATTTGGCTGAAAGAGAAAGTAAGACAAAATGGTACTAAATGTCATAGCTTATATTATAAACACCCAAATAGAAACCCTGATTTTCATAGTTGAGATCGATCATAATGGATTTCAAAATACAGTCAGTCACCAATAATAGTCTACAAAAGTTATCCATATGATCTCTTAAACTATGGATCTTTACACTATGAGACACTTAGAAGCTTATTTACAGAAGGAATTAATTCTTACTCTACCTAATAAAAGGAAACCATCACATCATCAGTTTCTCATTAAAAAAAAAAACATTATTTCTCCATTAATATTGATTTATGGAAGTTAAGTGGGGTGAATGATCTACAGAATATAACTGACTGAAATATTAGATTACCAAGTTTTTTTTTTAATCAATAGCCATTTTAAAATCAAAATAATGTTGCCAGCCCTGTAGTAAGTCATTGATTATGTTCTTTCTTCCCTTGGCAATTCTCTGTGTGATCCTAGCCAGGTAAATTCTCATTCTTGAACTTCAGTTTCTCTACTTTGCAAGGATAGTAAGAATGAGTAATATTACAAAACTTGGTATTCACACCCTAAGAATGATATATTTTGGAAATACTTTAATCTCTTGGAAAAAGTGGCACTAGATCAGATTCTAAACATAGTTATCAATGATGAAGAACCAGTAGTTTAAAAAAAATGAATTATGCTTACTTTATTATCTGTGAAAAAAGGCAGTTCAGAAGTTAGCATATTCCAAAGATTTTCTCAGTGGGCCAATATTGCAATCCAGTAAGATAAGGAAAAGAAACATTTTGAAGCAGATTTCATACACTAATAATGTACCTATATTGTCTCAGATATTGTTTTTATATTTCATTATACACTTATTTTAATCAGTCAACTACATGCAATGTACATGTAATGCATGAAAAAAACAAATAATAGTGCTTCCCAGATTTGAAGGTCTCCCTACTAGAATTTAGAACACCGTTAATTCTCATCATCCACGTGACTTTCCAAGACTCCAAGCAAATGTTGTAGTGAGTGTTAATTGGAACTCTTTCCTGGAGATCTGCTTCCAAAAGGTCACAGCCTTGAAAACCTTATAGAACGCAATTCTACTCTACAACGCATGGGGTTACCATGAGTGAGAATGGACTCAACAGCCACTGGTTCAGGTTTTTTTTTTTTTTTTTATTTTGTCATTGTTCTATTCACAATTGTAATATGAACTAAATCCAGTGATGTATTTTACATAAATTATGATCAGCCAATTTCAGCAAAGACCTTGTTGCATCTAGTCTGGGTTAGGGGTAAACCACTATTCGAAAAGAAAATGGCTCTGTGTCCTATTACTGCAAACCAGCACCTTAGAAAACGTGTAGTAACTTGCTGTGTAAATGCTCTCAATTTCAGCAAGAAGTTTAGATTTGTTTAACTGTATAAAATAAATAACAGTTTTTCTTATAGATACGAATTTGTTTACATTTACACAGCCCAACAAAAAGGAGGAAGTTTTTAACCTTGTCTCTGTGATACAGGCAAAAAGTATAGGATTTGTAGTTGTCACTTCTTTTATTAAATACAATAAGAGAATACTATCTTATTTCAGTAGTGGATTTTGTATCTTCTCCAACACGCCTGGTCTTTCTGTTCCTTAATTGGGTTGTGGTGAACTTTCATTTCTTATTGTTCCCTAGGTCCTTGTCTACCACAGTTCCCAAAGTCCACACTACAAGTAATGCGGTCTAAAAATTGCTAAGATATGCTACATTATTTTTAGTATTGGGAGCAGCTAATCATTTAGTTCATATTGTATTATGGTTAAGTAGGCACCAGCACTGTCAAGCACCTAAAACTTGATTAATAATTTATTTCTATAGTATGGATGCTTGTTCAATAACTCCAGATGACACAATTAGACCACGGCAAAACTTAGTTCACAGTTCTTGGTTTATCCTAATTACTTCAGCAGAGGAATAAATAGTTCTCTAGATCCATCATTACAGCAGCTAGAGTCACTGGTTCAGCTGTGCCCTGGTAGGTGTTTGGCCTTCTGTAGATATGGACATGGCCTAAGGAAAGAAAGAAAAAATCACTTGGTCTTTTCAAGTTGTTAAATTTTACTCTAAAGTAGAATAGCTGCTAAATTCATTCTCTCAAAGAAAGACAAAACAGTATTTTGTGATATGAAATGTATTTTTCTCTAAAGGAGAGCATAACTGGGCAGGAATAGTTTAATAAGGAGAATAGTTTTAAAGCCTTTAGCAGTGATCAGTGAACACTCAAACTAGTATGAAAATCACCTACCTCAAACACTTGCTTCAGAATAGTTGCTCATTTTCCCTCCCCATTTCTCCTTTGTCCAGAGTTCCACTCTACATAATCCACACCCTCTTTAATACATATGATGAATTTTTCTTTTAGATAATATATTGTATACGATCCTGAAAGAGAAACAGTTCTTTCTCAAATCCTTAAGAATAAATCAGAATGAGAGGATTTCAACTTGTAACATAAAAATTGGGAAAAAAAATCTATCCACATACTAATCCAAAAAAATTGATTTTTCTGACTCAGGCACTGCTGTCAGATTTACCTCCTGAATTAGAAGAGATGGATTTCAATCATGCCTCACCGGAGCCTGATGATACCTCATTCAGTGTGTCTTCTTTATCAGAAAAAAATGCCTCAGACAGTTTGTGATTTGAGGGGGTGATATATGATGCAGCCTTTTGGCTGCCTAACAGGTGTGCACTTCAAGATAACTGCATTCTATTGCCCGATATTCTTCAGTTGGAAAAACATATTGTATGAAACAGAATATTCTGTGAAGGATGGACAAGATGTAATGGCTACAATGTATAGTACAAAAAATGTATGTGAAATTTAAAAACATTGAGAGTTTTTTTTTTTCCAAACCGATGGAACTCTGGGGAAATTTTTATTTAATTTTGAGCAGTTCAGCTATTAAATGTATAATATCTAATTTCTAAAATATTTTTGTTTAGTTTTATAGACGAGTCTTAGTTTTAGTAATAGTTTTGACCAGAGACACACAAATATATTTCAATGTACTTACCAAGTTGCTAAAACCTTGTTAGCCTTGTTTTTGTAGCCATTATATCTTCTTTCTTCCTCTCTCCTTTCCCTGTCATCCACATAAACATTTACTCAGGAAAATAAAATGAAAATTGAAAACAAAACTAAAAAAATTATTTAACCTGGGCAAGTTCTGGGATTTATTTTTCAATTCCTATGAGAGTTTGACTTAAGCTAATTATTGAAAATTGAAATGACTACTAGTATGTAATTGTGAATTGTTAGTATTCTTCCATTATCTAACCCAAATATGGGGGGGGGGGGGCACTGTGGAAAATTAATTCACCAATATAAAGTCAAATAAATTATTAAGTGTACAGAAACAAAAACATAAGTGTTGTAAAAGATTAGTCTAATGGGAATTCTTCATTGCTGCAAATGACAAATATTGATAAGATTCACATTCTATTAGTAAATTTGTGTAACTGAGTTATATGTAATTTTGCACAAATATTATGTTTATCACCATCTTCATAATATTTTTCCAGTTGTTACATTTTATGAATCAGGAAGTCAAGGTAAGCCACTGAGATTTTTTTATTATCTAGTCACTCAGCTGTGCCACAAAATTTACCTCATTTCATGTGTGGCCTGTACAGAGCCATCAGCCAAGGATGATATCCAAAAAGATTTACACTGCTTTGGTTGTAAATCAGAGTCCTCTGAATTTCCTGAATACTATTTTATGACTACACACCTAAAGTGGGCATGTTACCCAGTTGTTCTATTAGTAGGTATCAGATGGCAACACACTGTAGACAATTCTTTCCAGATCTTCCCTTGCAGGGTACCAGATGGCATTACCAAGACCCATAGAAGAGAAAATGCCAGTTTCTCTCTGAGCTCACAGTATCATATTGGCAGTGTGGAATTGAGTTGTGTGGTTAAATAATTACCTATACCTAAAAGATTAATGAAGTAGGTAGATAGCTGTTTTGGTCATTTTTAAATCAAGTTTCTTTTTAAGGTATTTCTGTGATTTGTGATTAAAACAACTTTGATCTTGGAATTCACAGATACAAACTTCTGAATGCAGAAAGTTAGTCATGAACTTTTTGTTTGTTTGTTTGTTTGTTTAATGTTAAATACGTTTTAACCCTGAAACGCCCCCTACCTCAAAATCAATAGGCAGGGTGCATTGATGGTCCTCCATTTTGTCAACTACTTGTTTGATTTAACATTGCTGCCATGTTACTGCTATGGTTCCTTTATTAGCAGAAATATTTCAGTGGTTAGGTATGCTACCTTTTAGCTGAGAGCCATTTGGTTATTTGCAAACAATGTTTAGTATTCATTGCTGACAGGTCAAATTCCAGTGAGAGAAAAGAGCACTAAGTAACAGAACCGCAGATATTAGGATTAAATTTATCACTTCACACCAATTTCTCCATGAAATAAAAAGTGCCCATGATATACAGAAAATATAGAAACCATTTCTTAAGGTAGCAGGAACAGATTTCAGGTCTTCAAGTCTCTCCCGCTGTTTCTAGTTACTGAGTTTATCTTTTAATTCTAATTTCTTTTAGTTCAATTTAAGCCCCCTCTTATTTGGTTATTATTGTAAATTAGGAGCACTGGTTGTGTAGTGGTTAAGAGCTTGGCTGCTAACCAAAGGTCAGCAGTTTAAATCTACCAGCCCTCCTTGGAAACCCTATGGGGCAGTTCCACTCTGTCCTATAGGGTCGCTATGAGTTGGAACCAATTCGAAGGCACCTAACAACAACAACATTGTAAATTGAGGATAGGCGATTCTCTCCTACAACATCTTATCACATTTCAGCAATTAGTCAATACATCAACAAATATTCATTGAGCTCCTGCTATAGAGAAGGCACTGTGCTGGGCGTTGGATTTCAATTACTCAGCAAGCCTTATACTTCAAAGAATTATTTCTTGTTAACTTTCCAGGGATATTAATAAAAGTTGTTTAAGTAGAAATATTAATATATTTAAGGATTCTACTAGGTATGATTTCTAGAAGGAATTTTAACCTACAATTTTGAGAGGAGGCATAGATGATTGATTACCTTGCCCCAGTTTAAAGTTTCATTAAAATAGCAACTATATAAATTCATAGCATTACACTCAGGCCTCCTTGGTATTTGTGTTCCAGCACCAGAATTATTTTATCTACCAGCACTGGAATTAAAACACTTCTAAAATGAAATGTGGCCATTCTGTCCAACCAAATCTGTTGCCGTGGAGTCGATTTCGACTCATAGCGACCCCATAGGACAGAATAGAACTGCCCCACAGAGTTTTCAAGGAGCGGCTGGGGAATTTGAACTGGGGACCTTTTGGTTAGCAGCGGAGCTCTTAACCACAGCACCAACCGGGCTCCAGCTGTTCTAGCAGGGGCCAAAGGAAACAACAATATTTCAATATTGGCAGATTGAAATTATGCGCGTGGGTTTTGAAAAAGATGCCAAGGTCACGTATTCAAAAACTATTAAATAGAAAGGATATGTTTTCACATGTACAGATCAGAGTTGGTTTTGAGACATTTTAGAGCAGGAAAAACATCAGTTTATTAATGCTCTTATGAGCATCTTCATAGCGGGGCGGGGTGGGGCGGGGGGGGGAATAACTACTAGTGTTTCTTTCTTAGGGCTTTGACACAATATGGACCCCTGGTGGCGAAGTGGTTAAGAGTTCGGCTGCTAACCAAAAGGGTGACAGTTGGAATCCACCAACCGCTCTTTGAAAACGTCCTATAGGGTTGCTATGGGTAGGAATCAGACTCCATGGCAGCAGGTTAACACAATATGAAAACAGACCATACTATCTGAAGCATAGCTCAGAAAGACAGAAACCAACGTGAAAGGAAAAAAAAAATACTTGTTTTCTCCCTTTTAACCGCACTTTGGTGATGCCTTTAGCTTAGGCTACCTAACCAATTTCTAAGCAGGAAATGTATGTTTAAGAGGGCTAAACTTCCAACATGTGTATTAAAAAAAAACCAAAAACTGAAGGCACCTTCCTCATTTCAGCCAGGCTAAAATTAGTCAAGAGAAAATGAGAACTGCAGTTGCCCTGGAGAATAGGAAAATTAGCACATGCAAAGAAAACATTGAAAGAAAATTGGCTTCTTTTAGGAAGCTGGAGATGTTTTGTTGTAAGATCAGTTATCAATAGCAGGACTTTTGTACTTGTTTGTTACTGTTGAAGATGAAAGGCTGTGGCCCAGTCACACCCTGTTCCCAGAGCTCTGTATACTACTAAAAAAGGTGTCCAAGAGGCCCTTTCTGCAAAGAAAGCATCGTCTATTTTAAGGCACTTTCAGCAGTCTATAAGTATGTTAAACAACACATGAGTGGTGGATTTAAAACTGTCAAGCGATTTGTGCTTGACTGCTAGCTGAAACGTTGGTGGTTCGAACCCACCCAAGGCACCTTGGAAGACAGACCTGACAATCAGCTTCTGAAAGGCCACAGCCTTTAAAACCCTATGAAGCATTTCTACTCTGCACACTACAGTTCCCAAATGGACTTAACAGCAATGAACAACAGTAAGCTCTAAAATTGACTTTGTTGCATTTTTTCTTTCTTTTTTGGGGGGAGGGGGGTGCATTCAACCCATTTTCAAGGGATAGCTTCCTCATTTTAGCCTAATAGCTTATGATCATTTTTAAGAGAAGTTCTAAAAACTCCTGTCCTTCTTCCACATTGCAATGATGGACACCAGGAATATTGTCTATTTTTTAATATATTAGATTTTCATTCAGATCCTAAAAATGGAAAAATTTTGATAGATTGGTGTTATCAGTAACATCTTATCTAAATGATGAGTCAATGGGTAGATGTACGTTTGAAGATGGTGTTATCCTTGGCAGACAGCTCTGTATCATGCTCTTCACCAAGCTATGCTCTGTAATGCTATAATGGAGGAGCCTACTAACTTGTAAGTCTACAGTCAACATACCATTGCTGAAAGCAAACCTTTCTAAAGAGCATATTTGCTAAGGGGGAAGGAGAATAAAGTGATATTTTCATGGAAATATAATTATGATTGTTCCATTAAAGTGTATACTGAATACTTATTGCTTCACATTGAAATTTTATTTTGCATTAACTTGTTAAGTAATTCCTTTTAGCATTCCTGCATCCCATTTTACTGGTACTACCTCTGAAACATACTATCACCTTAAAACTACATCAGACTGTAATGTGAACTTTTGTAGGTTTTTATTTAAACTTTTATAGAGGCAATAAATGATTTCCAACTAATAGATATCTATTTATTTCTTTTAATACTTATTTTCTAAATCTTTGTGTTGTAAGCCTTGCTTCCCTTTTAAAGTGACTTTTTGTCTTTTTATCAAACTAAGATTCTGATAAAAGAAATGCAGAGAATCGTAAGATGTTGGGGATCTGGAAGGGAGAACACAGAGTATTCAAGTGGCAATTTGGTTGATTTCCAAGCTGACATGTGTATCAACTTTATTTTGACTTTACCTAACAGAGAACTACTCCAACACCAAATGAATAAAATTAATAATACCTAATAAAGAACATATTTGTTCCTAATAGTATATTTAAATGTTAAAAGCAGCAAGTAAATTGCCACAACATAAACAAAGAATGATAGTTTTGCAACAGACTGTTTTTTAAGTGGAAACCCTGGTGGCGTAGTGGTTAGGAGCTATGGCTACTAACCAAAAGGTTGGCAGTTTGACTCCACCAGGCACTGGGCAGTTCTACTCTGTCCTATAAGGTCGCTATGAGTCGGAATCCACTCAATGGCAATGTGTTTTTAGTTTTTTAAGTGGTGGTGTTACATCTAACTTCTACTGGCTCTCTCTGACATGAGTTGAGCATGCTTTTAATTTGGGCGAAATATGCCCATGCCTTCTTCATCAAATTCTTATACAAATTAAAACTCTACGTGTTACCTATCTGGTGGGGGAGAGAAAGGGGAGGGCAAAGGGTGAGTTTCAAATAGCACATCAGCGTTTTCCTTCCAAGTTGATAAATTTTCAAGAATGTAGCAAGGAGAAAATCATATACAAACATGCACTTCAAATGATCCAAGTCTTTCTCAAAATAATTGGTAAGTTGGTAAAATCGTTTTGATTTTATAAAAACGAATGGGGATCATTACAATTCTATTTAAAAGACAAGTCAATGGATGAGGATGTGCATAAGATTGAATGATATTTTTCACATCCTTTGACAACAAAGGCATTTTTTGCTTTTATTCTTTATATCTTATTATAATAGTAATAGATGTTCATTGTAGAAATTTCGGAAATATAGAAAAATATAAAGACACAAAACCACTTTTAGTACCAGTACCCCATAATAACCAGTGGTAACATCTTAGTATATTTCATTCCAGCCATTTCTTCTTCATATTATATATGTATTTCACAAAACTGGGATTATACTGAATGTGTGTTTATGTGTCCCACTATTTCTCCTAAAAATGTACTGAGAGCATTTTCCCATGTAACTACTTACCACCAAGGCATTTTACCCTCAGTTACATTTGGACCTAAAGGGGAAAAAGGGCTTTTTAAAAAAATTTATAGAAGAAGGAAAAGAAAAATTTAAACTGATGAAAATACATTTATTCTAGAGAATTAACCAGTAGCTGCTTTACATAAAAACTATACCTCTTACCTTAGATTTAAAACAAATGTTGTTGCTTATTTACCTTCACAATAATAAGGCTGCTATATTTTGGCTTCAAATTACAAGACACTTCTTCTTAACGGTTTTACCCAAGTAATGTTTTTATCACATACATTAAACTTAAAAATAGAACAATATATATATACCAATATGTGACTTGGAGTAATTTTTTTAATTTTATTGTGCTTTAGGTGAAAATTTACAGTGCAAATTAGTTTCTCATTTAAAAATGTATATACAAATTGATTTGTGACATTGGTTGCATTCCTCACAATGTGTCAGCATTCTCCCCCTTCCCACTCCGGGGTCCCTGTGTCCATTTGTCCAGTTTTCCTGTCTCTTCCTGCCTTCTTATCTTTGCTTTTGGACAGGTGTTGCCCATTTGGTATCATATATTTGATTGCACTAAGAAGCACATTCCTCATGTGTGTTATTGATTGTTTTATAGGCCTGTCTAATCTTTGCCTGAAAGATGGACTTCAGGAGTGGCTTCAGTTCTGAGTTAGCAGAATCTTCAGGGGCCATAGTCTCGGGGGCTCCTCCAGTCTCTGTCAGACCAGTAAGTCTGGTCTTTTTTGTGAATTTGATCTTTTGTTCTGCATTTTTCTCCCACATTGTCTGGGACCCTCTGTTGTTATCCCAGTCAGAGTGGTTTGGTGTTATCAGGGCACCATCTATTTCTGGGCTCAGGCTGTGGAGGCTGGGGTTCATGTCACCCATTAGTTCCTTGGACTAATATTTTCCTTGTGTCTTTGGTTTTCCTCTTTCTCCTTTTCTCTGGACAGGATGGGACCAATAGATGTATCTTAGATGGCTGCTCTAAGCTCTTAAGACCCTAGATGCTACTCACCAAAGTAGGGTGTAAAAAGTTTTCTTTATGAACTATGTTATGCCAATTAACCTCGATATCCCCTGAGACCATGGTCCCCAGCCCTCAGCCCCAGTAACTTGGTCCTTTAAGGTGTTTGGATGTGTCTGGGAAACTTCTATGACTTTACCTTGGTCAAGTTGTGCTGACTTCCCCTATATTGTGTGTTGTTTTTCCCTTCACCAAAGTTAACACTTAACTGCTGTCTAGTTAGTGGTTTCCTTTCCCCACATCTCCTTTACCTATAACCATCAAAGATTGTTTTTTTTTCCTGTGTGTAAACATTTTCTTGAGTTTTATAATAGTGGTCTCATACATTATTTGTCCTTTTGTGATTGACTTATTTCACTCAGCATAATGTCTTCCAGATTCATCCATGTTGTGAGATGTTTCAAGAATTCATCATTGTTCTTTATCATTGCATAATAATCCATTGTATGTACCATGCTTTGTTTATACATTCATCTATTGATGGGTGCTTAGGTTGTTTCCCTCTTTTCGCTATTGTGAATAATGCTGCAATGAACATAGTTGTGGTAATAATAATTTTTGAAGTTAGTCAGTTGGAATACAATTCCAATTTTTCTCTAAAGAATAAGGCAGCTTCTTTTATTATGGTGTTCTGTTTTATCTAGTTCAGAAAGTTTGAGAAATTTTGTCAGTTTTGGATTTTGCTGTGAAATAACAATTTTTAACATTTCCATTTTGTAATGTAAGTAATACAATTTATAGCAAAGCTATTATAATAAAGTACCTCGTTAGTGATCTAAACCCAACAGCAAACCTATTGCCATCTAGTCGATTCCGACTCATAGTGACCCTGTAGAACAGAGTAGAACTGCCCCATAAGGCTTCCAAGGCTGTAATCTTTATGGAAACAAATTGCCACATCTTTCTCCCCCAGAGTGGCTGGTGGTTTTGAACCACCAACCTTTTGGTTAGCAGTTGAGCACTTAACCACTGTGCCACCAGTTATCCTTTCCTTAGTGATCTAAGCCATATAAAACTCTGATCTTTCCCAGTACCTATGTCACTCCCTAGCCAAAAATTAGGTCTTTAAAACCCATTGCTGTCTAGTCAATTCCAACTTATAGGAAACCCTGGTGGCATAGTGGTTAAGAGTTTGGCTGCTAACCAAAAGGTCAGCAGTTCGAATCCACCAGGAGTTTCTTGGAAACCCAATGTGCAGTTCTACTCTGTCCTGTAGGGTCACTAGGAGTCCCTATGACTAAGTCTTTAGGAGGGCTTATTAATTCTTTCAAGCTGTTAGGAAACCATTTTGTGCACTGGTCAATAATGTTGAAACTGGTATTGATAATGCTTGTTAACGTAAATTGGATAAAGCACAGTTCTTAGGCCCAGAGCACAGGTTTTCATCTCCATTCAGACCAGTTAGTTTACACAAGCGGGGGGAAGAAAAACCCTCTGCTACAGGGTCACCATGTACATGTATTTCTAATCTTTTCTTGCAGTGTCTCACTAGTCACAGAGGACCATAAAGGAGATATAGATGGATACAGTCAACCATATATACGTTGCTTAAATGGCACAGAATAATGGACAATGGGAAGGCTTTCCTATCCATTCCCACTCCTTATGCCTCTGTTGGAATTATATTAGTAGTAATTTATTGAGGTTAATTTGGTATAACATGTAATCATCCCTGGCATACATAAGGGGAGATATGAGGCAGTCACACCACAATGTGCCTTTGCTTAACCAGATGCATACTTCACAACATCAGGTCAAGTGCAGGGTACTAAAAGGATAGTTGGGAAGAGGGGTGATTAAAAACTGAGAGAGGTAAATATAGAGCCTCCAGAAGTCTTGAAGAAGGATAACAAGAAAGGGCACTAAGTGGCTGGTGGGCAAGGGAGGGAGAATTCTAGAATCTAGAAGACTAATGATATACATATGTATGTATATATATATATATATATATATATAGAGAGAGAGAGAGAGAGAGAGAGAGAGAGAGAGACAACGCAGGGGTTAGGGTAGAAGAGTGTAGGGGTCAAACTGTGGGATAAATCTTTATTTTAACACTTACTGATTGTGTGACCTTGGACAAATTTTTTGATCTCTCTGTGTATGAGTACCTTTGCAAAATGTGAATAATGACAATACCTGTCTCATAAGGTTGTTGTGAGAAATAAGATAACCTGTCATAAAAAGGGCTTAGCACAGTGCCTAGTACACAGTAAGTGCTCAGTAAATATTAGCCAATGCTATTATTATTATTTACAGAAAAGGAGATTGAAGGTAGCCAAATAAAACTTCTACCTAACAGTTTTGCCCTGGGCAGAAATGGTTCAATGCAAACACATCCAGGAGTATCAAAACACAAACTCAAACCAATTTAACCTACATATAGTGTCCTACCAGCAGGGTTGTCACATTCAAAGGCCAGCACAATTTTATTGTTGGTGCCCTCAGTGCTCTTCTTACACTCTTAGAGAGTTAATAGCCCTGCTTCCCCATCAGGAAGCTGCCATGGAAACTAGAGGTAGTCTGGCTCATTATTTTGTATTGAATGAAATTTTGATGCCCTGTAACATATTCCGTCTACTTTTATTGATCCTTCAGCTGTATATATAAGGTTTTATAATATTGTATTAACCAAACTCATCATGGAAAAAGCTCTCTCTTTAAAAGTTCATTTTTCTGACATTCAAACAGTCAACAAACACATGAAAAGATGTTATATGTCATTAGCCATTAGAGAGATGCAAATCAAAACTGCAATGAGATACCATCTCACACCTGCTAAAATGGCAATGATTAAAAAAAAATCAGAAATCAACAAATGTTTGCAAGGACATGGGGAGATTAGAACCCTCATCTACTACTGGTGGGTATATAAAATGGTACAGATCCAGCAATTCCACTCCTTGGTGTATACCATAGAGATCTAATAGAAGAGACAAACATACACACACACATGTTCTTTTCAGCACTATTCACATAGCAAAAAGATGGAAACAACCTAAGTGTCCATCAATGGATGAACAGATAAACAAAATGTGGTACATAGATACAATGGAATATCATGCAGCCATAAAGAATGATGACTTTCCAAAATATCTTGGAACATGGATGAACCTAGAAGACATTATGCTGAGCAAAATAAGTCAATCACAAAAGGACAAATATTGTATGATCTCACTTTTATAAAATGACAAGAACAACTATATATACAGAGATCAGTGTTCACTGGTGGTTACCAGGGTTGGGGGGTGGAGCAGATACATTCTGTAAACAGTAGTCACTTTTTACCTATGGTAATGCAAAAGGTAGCACCAAGTATGGAAGGAGTGTGCACAACTTAATGAAGATAACTGATGAAGCTAAGTTACACACACACACACACACACACACACACACACGAGAATGTTTAGGTAAATGCTGTTATATATAATTTTGAACCAACAACTAAAATACACTTGTGGGTGTTTATATGTATACATATATACATGCATATATATTTGTGTGTGTATAAATATAGAAATAAAAATAAAAATACACACACACATATATATACACATATATAATAAAACAAATAAAGGTCACAGAAACTGATACTTCTTAGAACCAATCACCTTACAAGATCAGTTTTCTTGGTTTCAAGACTTAGGGTAATTGTCTTGTGGGAAAATTTGGTCAATCGACATAATATAGTTAATAAAGTTTATGTTCCATAGCTTATTCTGGTGAGTAGCATCTGGGGTCTTAAAAGCTTGTGAGCAGCCATCTAAGACACAGCTATTGGTCTCTACTCATCTGGAGCAAAGGAGAAAGAAGGAAACCCAAGACTCAGAGATGGAATCAGATTGTAGGTCTAATAGTCTACATGAACTACAGCCTCCTCTACCCTGAGACCAGAAGAACTAGATGGTGCCCGGCTACCAGTACCAAATGTTCTGAACAGGACCACAATAGATGGATCCTGATAGAAAGGAACAAAAATGTGGAACATAACTTCAAATTTTCAAAACTTCCAGACTTACTAGACCCACTGAGACAGGAGGAATCCCTAAGACTATTACCCTGAGATATTCTTTAAGCCTTGAAGCAAAACTACTCCCCCAAGTCACCTTTTATCTAAATAGCAGGTTAGCCCATCAAGCAATGAATACTACCCTTGAGCAATGCAATCTTAAAAAAATGTATGAGGTCAAATGGTCAACAAATACTCTAAAGCATAGATAAGAAGGTTGGGCATCTCTACTAAGTTAATGGGAATGGAACAACAACTACAACGGAAAAAATGAGAATGTTGATGCAATGTGAAGAATGTAACCAATATCATTGAACAATATGTGTAGAAATTGTTGAATGGGAACTTGTTATGCTGTGTACGCTTCCACCAAAAATACAATAAAAATATTATTTTTTTAAATTCATTTTGTCTGTTTATATATCAAATGTTGTTCTCTAGCTTAATGTGAGTGTGCATGCATGTGAATTTCTGAAAGATCTTTGAAATTGTCTGCAGAAATTCTAGCTTACTTGCTTTGTTTTGACTTTTCTTTAGTTTCCAATGAAGTGAATTCTAACCAGTTATTGCTGGTTCTGGAATAGCTAAATTAACCTATTTTGTTCAAGCATTTTTTTATCACATGAACCTGTATAGTTGTTTTTCTTACTGCATGTTCCATGTTTACATGCAGCTTTCCTCCCGTCTATTCATGGGCACGTGTTTTGTTTTTTAAGGGCAATTCTTTCTAGTCATATGCCATTTGAAAATACTTAGTCCACCTTGCATCAAGGATTGAAAATTGGTAACTTCACCAGCACACTGGGCTAGAGGAAAGGGCTGTTTACATTCACTAAGCCTGTCAATAGTTTCATTTCTTGTATGGTTTCACACATATTTGCACTAATCTTTCATTTTCAAAGCATTAGCATAGATTTTAACTAGAAAAACAGCATTAACAACAGATTAACGCATGAAAAGCAAGAGACCTCAGGTTCACTCAGTCAAGAAACATTGGCCTGTTTGAATACAACTGCTTGCTGGAAACCAGAAAGAAAAATAAATAAATAAATAAATAAATAAATAGCTCAGGTACAGGAATTTTAAAAAACCCTAGAACTAAGACAATATCAAGGTCAAATGCAATAAAGCTGCTCTCCAAGAATTAATGTTTTTCCTCAGCCTAATTAGGAAGTCATAATATTCTAGGATTCTTGTAGTACAAACATTTTTAATAAAATTGGCTGAAGGCTTCATATGGAAAGTCCCTGGATCCTACAACCTGTACCCCAGTCTCTCCCTTCTCCACTAAGATAAAATGTAGTGTAGTACAATAGAAAGATCTCTGGCTGTGTGATTTCTTCAAGCTTTAAATTTTTTAAGCCTTAGTTTTTTCATCTATAAAGTGGGAATGAAAATACTTGCTCTTATTGCCTTTCACAGTGGTTGTGAGGATCAAATGATCTAGTTTTGAATGTACTTTACATTAGAAAACACTACAGAAATGAAAAAGATTAACATCTATTAATCAAATATTCATTGATTGCCTGTGTATTCAACACTATATAGGCACTTCGTAGAGAGGCATTTGGAAAGGAGTGTGATCCCTGGCTTCCAAAAACTTGGCCTACCTTGAAAAATTAGGCTTAAATAGATGAAATGCAACATATAAAACAGCATACAATTTAATGGTAAATGTTTTAGTGTGATTGCTAAGAGGTTGGTGGGGAGTTGGTATAAGGGTAGCCCAGTAAGGAGCAGTTAGTTGTCAAAAGAAGCTTTACGTAAAAGGTTAATTTTCACTTGGTTTGGATCCAACTAAGATCTATCCAGCCAAGTATTCATCTCTACTGGCCCTGAAGAAATGATGTGGGGAAGAATATATGATTGTCTTCACAGGGGTAAAGATAGCTCCCAATCATTTTCCTAGTTTCCCTTAATGCATTGTTCATCACATTTCATCCAGGAACTTATTTAATTCTTACTTGAACCTGTTTATAGTTTCTGTGCACATCCACATACTGCAGCATTTATTGAGTTCACATTTTGTGCCAGGCATTATGCTGGGTGATAGGTCTTGGGATCTCTTGGAATAAGTTCCATTAGTTTAATGTCATCTGTGTAGATTCACGGAATGTTAGAATTGAAGAAGACCTTAGAGTTTCTCTGTATCAAGTTTCTCATTGTACAGAGAAGGAAAATGGTACTCAAAGAAATAACATAATTTACCCCAAATACCACAGATGATAAATGGTAAAATCAGGCTTAGATCCTAGGTCTCCTCCCCAAGTCAGTGGTTTTCCATTATATTAGACTACAGAATAGTACCTTATTGTACTGATTCTAAAACTACCTCTTTAAAGCAATGGTTTTCACACTTAAAAATGCATAAGAATCATCTAGGGGTACTTGTTAAAGTACAAGTTCTTGAGCCATATACCCAGATATTCTGAATAAATATGGACCTGGGAATCTGTATGTTTTGGTTTTTTTAAACCAGTGCCCTCTATGTGATTGTGATGGAAGTGGTCCTCAGATCATGTTTTGGGAAACCTTATAGTTATAGCTTCAAGTAATCACTATACATAGTCCTGTTGTTCTATGATTTAATGTTTCTCTTATTAATAATCTTTATGGAGTTCTGGCAAAATGGAGCTCTAGGCAGAAGCACCACGGCATCCCTCCACAGCAAAGATCCCAAAAACTAAGCCAAACAGAGAATATAAAAATCCTGAACTAAAACATAAAATGAAGAGATAAAGAACTCAGCCAAGCATCAAATGGAGTGAGAAAACTGACAGAGAATGGAGAGCGAAGAAAAATTCATGCAGAGGTCCCCTACCAGCTAACGCAGTGCGGATCCGCCATCTTCGACTCCTATCGGAGACCAGCAAACAGGGGGTACGAGAAAGCAGCCTCACGGAGCATCCAGCGGGAGACAAAACAACCGGTAATTTGCCATATACGCTTTCCCACCTCCCACCCCTCTTCACCCTGACTCGGACTCCTCTGCTTCCCATGGACACAATCTCTTGACCAGGAAACACCGGTTGCTTGGATTCCACACACCCGAACAGGCGGCTCTCTGAGTGCCATTTGTTGGTGGCTGGTGTTGCTTTTTTCTGCTTCCTTGCCTCTCACCACCTGCCCCTCCTTTTGCTCAAGTACCTCACCCGGTGCGCCATCTTTGCTTCTTCCTGAGGGGCTGCAGAGCGCTGGTAATTTGTGATATACGCTTTCCCATTCGCTACCCTTCTTCACCCACACTCGTTCCCCTCTGCTTCCTGTGGACACAGTCTCTTGTCCAGAAACACCAGCCCACACTAGCTGGCTCTCTGAGTGCCATTCGTTGGCTGCTAGTGTTGCTTTTTTTTTTTTCTACTTCTTTTGATTTCTTCCTTGCCTCTCGCCACCTCCCCCTCCTTTCACTCAAGTACTTGGCTCTGTGGGCCATCTTTGCTTCTTCCTGAGGGGCTGTGGAGTGCCATTCGAGTGTGGAGCTGCTTCCCGGTCTGGGCTACTGTGCTGGTGGGATCCCGGGGATTTTCTTTGTTTGTTTTGAATTGTTTGTTTTCTTTTCCTTTTCTTGAGTTGGGAGTCCTTTCTGGCCAGGTGGAGCTGCATGGCAAGGAGACTCCCCTTTGGCTTCCGCAGACGTGCAGAGGGATCCCTGACAGCATTTCTTATTTCATTGGTTTGTTTTTTTCTGTTTTCCTGGGGGCCTTTCTTGTTCTTTTTTTTTTTTTAATTTGTTTTGTTTTCTTTTCCCTTTTTGTCTTTCTTCATTGCTTAGTGTCTTATCTCTCTATATCTTCCTTCTCTTTCTGTTCCCTGAAAACCTGGCGTTGTATACCTCTATGCCTTCTAGCCAGGCTCTACTGCAACACCTGAGAGCAACTTCCCCAGACCTCATAGCTGCACCGCTGGGATCCCTGGGAACTTTGAGGTTCTTTAACCTTTCTTATTTTTATTTAGGCAATCTTTTCTTTTCTTCTTCTTCCCCTTTCTGTTTTCCTCCATTTCATAGTCTCTCATCTCTCCACTCCAACGGCAAGCTCCCCTAGCATTCTTTTTTGTTTGTTTGTATGTTTTTGGCTCCTGTTCCTCTCTCCTCTCTCCCATATCCATCTAAGCTCCACACATAACAATTTCCCCGCTGCATCCTGCCTACCTGCACCATGCACTTGACATCACACCACCAAGCAGCACAGGCACAGCCTACTAGAACCTGCCCTGCACTGATTACCGGCCCGCTCTGGTGGCTGTAGTAAGTGTCACAAACAACCCATCCCAGTAACTCCTCTTCAGCTAGACCTACCCTGCAACACCATAACTGAGTGACTGACCCTGCCAGTTGAAGAAGGAGGCGAAAAGTATTGTGCCCACAGATGAGCAAACAACAAAGAGCACACAGCCCGCCTGCTCAAACATAATCAAATTTTAAAAAAAGGCACAAAACAAACAAATCTAAAATCAATAAACGAGAAAAATAACTACCAAATGCCCCCAAAACAGCAGACAATATCAAAACGTTTACAAAAACAAGACAGGATGGTCCAGTAGGAGTCCAAAATAAAACACCAGATGACTCTCCTGTGGAAGAAAATTTACTAGAACTACCTGAAAGGGAATTCAAATCTCTAAGACTCAGAATTCCCCAAGAACTGAGGCAAAAATATGACAAACATGAGGAAAAAATAGACAAATTCATGGAAAATACAGACAAAAAATTGGAAGAATTCAGGAAAATAAAGCAAGAACAAAATGCCAAAATAAATTCACAACTAGAAATTATACAAAGACAACAATTAGAAATCCTAAAGATAAACAACAAGATTTCAGAAATCGACAGTGTCATACAAGGGCTGAGAAGCAGATTTGAAATGGTGGAAGACAGGATCAGTGGAATTGAGGACAAACACTTGGATACAACACTGTTTGAGGAAAACTCAGAAAAAAGAACAAAGTAAAATGAAGAGACCCTGAGGGTTATGTGGGACACAATCAAAAGCAAAAAATTATCGAGTGATTGGAATTAAAGAACAGGGGGAGAAAACAAAAAACACAGAGGATCATTTGAAGAACTGCTGACAGAAACCTTCCCCAATATCATGAAAGATGAAAAGCTGGCCATCCAAGAAGCTCAACGAAACCCTTATAGAAGAGACCCCAAAAGAAAATCACCGAGGCATATCATAATCACACTCGCAAAAATCAAAGACAAACAAAGAATCCTGAGAGAAGCTCATGAAAAACAAGAAGTCACACACAGAGGAGAAACAATAAGACTAAGCTCATATTATTCAGCAGAAACCATGCAGGCAAGAAGGCAATGGGATGACATATATAAAATCTTGAAAGAAAAAAATTGTCAGCCAAGAATAATATATCCTGCAAAACTCTCGTTCAAATATGATGGTGAAATTAGCTTATTTCCAGATAAACAGAAATTAAGGGAATATGTAAAAGTCAAACCAAACTTACAAGAATTATTAAAGGGAGTTCTTTGATCTGAGGACAAACAGCTTCAGCTCACAGGCAGAAGCTAGGATGCAGGATCATACCATCCAGATCCCAATCTAAGAAATGAACTCTCGAGGACTATCCAAAACCAAAAGAAATACAACAGGGAATCAGAGCAGTTAACGATAAATGGCAACAACCTCAAAACAATAAAAGAGGGAATAAATGGCATAGGTATACAACATTCTAATGGACAGGAAGGCCAGGTGATACCAAGTAATGGTAGACTGTTTCAAATTTAGAAAGATAAGGGTAAATTTCATGGTGACCACAAAGAAACTTAACAAACATACTCATTAAAAAAGAGGAAAAACATAAAGTCTCAGAAAAAACAAATCCTACAAAAACAAAAGAAATGGAAAAAAATTCACAAAGAAAAGTAACTCAGCACAAGAGAGTAAGAACAACAAAGAAAATTTCAGCACCACAAAAAAAGCAGTACAAAATGACCGCAACAAACTCACATCTATCAATAATTACACTGAATGTAAATGCACTCAATGCACCCATAAAGAGACAGATAGTGACAGAATGGATAAGAAAACAGGATCCATCATTATGCTGTCTACAAGAGACACACTTTAGAAACAAATATGTGAATTTATTAAAAGTAAAAGGTTGCAAAAAAATATATCAATCTAACAACTACCAAAAAAGAGCAGGAGTGGCAATTCTAATCTAATAAAAAATAGACTTTAAAACAAAATCTACCATAAAAGACAAAGAAGGACACTATATATTGATTAAGGGAATGATCCATCATGAAGACATAAGCATAATAAACATCTATGCACCGAATGACAGAGCTCCAAAATATATAAAACAAACTCTAACAACACTGAAAAGAGAAATTGACAGTTCCACAATAATAGTAGGAGACTTCAACACACCACTCTCAGTAAAGGACAGAACAACTAAGAAGAAACTCAGCAAAGATACAGAAGACTTAAGCAGCACAATCAGCCAACTTGACCTCATAGACATCTATAGAATACTCCATCCAACCACTGCAAATTACATGATCTTTTCCAATGCACATGGAACCTTCTCCAGAATAGACCACATCTCAAGCCACAGAGCAATCCTCAACAAGATCCAAAATGGTGAGATAATTCAAAGTATCTTCTCGGACTACAATGCCATCAAGGTAGAAATTAACAATAGAAAGAGCAAGGAAAAAAAATCAACTACATGGAAACTGAATAATACCCTGCTTACACATCATTGGGTAATAGAAGAAATCAGAGATGGAATCAAACAATCCCTAGAATCAAATGAGAATGAAAACACATCATACCAAAACCTCTAGGACACAGCAAAGGCTGTCCGCAGAGGACAATTTATAGCAATAGATGCACGTATCAAAAAAGAAGAAAGGGACAAAATCAAAACATTAACTACACAACTCAAACAAATAGAAAGAGAACAGCAAAAAAAGCCCACAACCACCGGAAGAAAGGAAATAGTAAAGATCAGAGCAGAAATTAATGAAATAGAGAACAGAAAAACAATAGAAAGAATCAACAAAACCCAAAGTTGGTTCTTTCAAAGAATCAACAAAATCGACAAACCACTGGCCAGACTGACAAAAGAAAAACAGGAGAGGACACAAATAATCCAAATAAGAAATGAAATGGGGGACATTACAACAGACACAACTGAAATAAAAAAGATTATAACAGAATATTATGAAAAACTATACTGCAACAAAGTTGAAAACCTAGAGGAAATGGATAAATTTCTAGAAACACACGGCCTACCCAAACTACAACAAAGTGATGTTGAAAATCTGAACAGACCCATAACAAGAGAAGAGATTGAAAAGGTAATAAAAAAGCTCCCAAACAAAAAAAGCCCCGGCCAGATGGCTTCACTGGAGAATTCTACAAAACATTTACAGAAGAGCTTGTACCAGTACTACTCAAGATATTTCAGAGCATAGAAGAGGAAGCAACACTTCCAAATTCATTCTATGAAGCCAGAATGAAGCTGATACAAAAACCAGGCAAAGATGTCACAAAAAAAGAAAATTACAGACCAATATCTCTCATGAATATAGATACAAAAATTCTTAACAAAATTCTAGCCAATAGACTTCAGCATCATAGCAAAAAAATAATACACCACAACCAAGTAGGATTCATACCAGGTATGCAAGGATGGTTCAACCTTAGAAAATCAAACAATGTAATCTACCACATAAATAAAAGGAAAGAAAAGAATCACATGATCATCTCAATTGATACAGAAAAGGCATTTGAAAAGTCTAATACCCATTCCTGATAAAAACTCTCAATCAAATAGGTATAGAAGGGAAATTTCTCAACATAATAAAGGGCATCTATGCAAAACCAATGGCCAACATCATTCTTAATGGAGAGAGGCTGAAAACATTCCCCTTGAAAACAGGAACATGACAAGGATGCCCTTTATCACCACTCCTATTTAACATTGTGCTGGATGTTCTAGCTAGAGCAATAAGGCAAGAAAAAGAAATAAAGGGCATCCAAACTGGTAATGAAGAAGTTAAACTGTCCCTGTTTGCAGATGATATGATACTATACATAGAAAACCCTAAAGACTCCACGAGAAATCTACTGGAACTAATAGAAAGATTCAGCAGTGTAGCAGGATACAAGATAAACATTCAAAAATCAGTTGGATTCCTATACACCGATAAGGAGAATGATGAAAAGGAAATCAGGAAAACAATACCATTTTCAATAACCCCTAAAAAGATAAAATACTTAGGAATAAATCTGACCAGGGATGTAAAATACCTATACAAAGAAAACTACAAAACACTACTGCATGAAACCCAAAGGAATCTACATAAATGGAAAAAGATACCATGCTCATGGATAGGCAGACTCAACATTGTGAAAATGACAATTCTACCCAAAGCAATTTACAAATACAATGCAATCCCGATCCAAATACCAACAACATTCTTCAAACAGATGGAAAAAATAATCATTAATTTTATATGGAAAGGGAAGAAGCCCCTAATAAGTAAAGCACTACTGAAGAAGAAGAATAAAGTTGGAAGACTCACACTACCTGACTTCAGAACCTACTATACAGCTACAGTAGTCAAAACAGCCTGGTACTGGTACAACGACAGATAATTGACCAATGGAACAGAATTGAGAACCCAGATGTAAATCCATCCAGCTATAGTCACCTGATCTTTGACAAGGGCCCGAAGTCCATCAAGTGGGGGAAAAGAGTCTTTTTAACAAATGGTGCTGGCAAAACTGGATCTCCATCTGCAAAAAAATGAAACAGGACCCATAGCTCACACCGTATACAAAAACTACTTCAAAATGGATCAAAGACCTGAATATAAATACTAAAACTATAAAGTTCATAGAAGAAAAAATAGGACCAACCCTACAGGCCTTAATACACGGCATTAACAGGATACAAACCATAACCGTCAACACACTAACCCCAATAGATAAGCTAGATAACTGGGTTCTTCTAAAAATTAAACACCTATTCTCTTCAAAAGATTTCACCAAAAGAGTAAAAAGAGAACCTACAGATTGGGAAGAAATGTTTGGACAGTACAAGTCAGACAAAGGTCTAATCTCCATAAATCTACAAGAAAATCCAATACCTCTACAACAAAAAGACAAATAATCCTATTAAAAAATGGGCAAAGGAAATGAACAGACACTTCACCGAAGAAGACATTCAAATGGCCAACAGACACATGAGGAAATGCTCGCGATCACTAGCCATTAGAGAAATGCAAATTAAAACCACAATGAGATACCATCTCACATGGCAATACTGGCACGAATCAAAAACACTGGAAATAACAAATGTTGGCAGGGCTGCAGGGAGATCGGAACACTTATGCACTGCTGGTGGAAATGCAAAGTGATACAACCATTTTGGAAAATGATATGGCACTTCCTCAGAAAGCTAGAAATAGACATACCATTCGATCCAGCAATCCCACTCCTAGGAATATATCCTAGAGAAATAAGTGTCGTCACTCGAATAGACATATGCACACCTATGTTCATGGCAGCATTGTTCACAACAGCAAAACGATGGAAACAACCTAGATGCCTATCAACATATGAATGGATAAACAAACTATGGTACATACACACAATGGAGTACTATGCAACGAGAAAGAACAACAATGAATCTGTGACTCATCTCATAACATGGATGAAACTGGAGGACATTATGCTGAGTGAAATAAGTCAATCACAAAAGGACAAATATTGTATGAGACCTCTATTGTAAAAACCCATGAAAAAATTCACACACAAAATGTAACAGTCTTTGTTGGTTACCAGGGATGGGAGGGGTGGGGGGGGAATACTAAATAGGCAATAGATAAGTGGTATCTTGGGTAAAGGGTGAGACAGTACACAATACAGGGGAAACTAGCACAACTTGTACAAGGAAATTCATGGAAGCCCCATAGACACATCCATACTCCCTGAGGGACTGAATTGCTGGGCGGAGGGCTGTGGGGACCATGGTCTCGGGGAACATCTAGCACAACTGGCATGACACAGCTTATGAAGACAATGCTGTACATTCTAACTTGGTGAGTAGTGTCTGGGGTCTTAAAAGCCTGTGAGCGGCCATCTAAGATACTCCACTGGTCTCACCACTCCGGGAGCAAGGGAGAATGAAGAGAACAGGATACAAGGAAAAGATTAGTCTGAAGGACTAATTGTCCACAGCTACCAAGGCCTCCATCGGACTGAGTCCAGTACAGCTAGATGGTGCCCGGCTACCACCGCCAACTTCTCCGACCAGGATCACAACAGATGGTTCTGGACAGACATAGAGAAGGATGTAGAGGATAATTCTAATTCACACACAAAAAAAGAGCAAATTTACTGGCCTAAAGGAGACTGGAGAAATCTTGAGAGGATGACCCGCAGACACCCTTTTAGCTCAATGGTTCACTGTTCAGGCTGGGAGTGGACAGCCCCGTAAAACCAAATGAGACTAACGTAGTACAGGAGTCCAGTGACAAGGGCCAGAAGGCAGAAGAGGACAAGGAAGCTGGTGATAGGGAATCCAAGGTTGAGTAAGGATGTTGTTGATGTGTTGTGAGATTGTTAACCATTGTCATAGGGCAACATTTGTAGTAACTGTTAAATGAGAAACTATTTTGTTCTGTAAGCCTTCATCTTAAGTGAGAATAACAGCACAATTGGAAGAGCATAGTCAATGTCACTGAACTGTGTATGCAGAAATTTTTGAAATGGTGTATCTTTGGTTATGTGTATTTTCACCAAAAAAAAAAAAAAGGTTGAGAAGTTACAGGGTTGATATATTGTGGGGTTGTTAACCAATGTCATAAAACAACATGTGCACTCCTCTTTCATGAGAAACTATTTGTTCTGTAAGCCTTCACCTGAAGTACAATAAAAAAAATAATAATCTTTATGACTGAGGATTTCCCAGATCTCCCTTAGCCTTAGCCTTTGCAGATAGAAAAAGCCTAAATTTTAAGCTTTTTACTTAGGCTGAAGGCTTCCATATCTTTAATATTTTTAGTTCCTTTATCATAGGATGGAGCCCTGGTGGCACAGTGGTTAAGAGCTCAGCTACTAATCCAAAGGTCGGCAGTTCAAATCCACCAGCCACCCCTTGATAACCCTCTAGGGCAGTTTTACTCTGTCCTATAGGGTTGCTATGAGTTGGAATTCACTTGTAGGCAACAGGTTTGGTTTTTGTTTTGGTTTATCATAAGATAAGATGTGACTACCCCACGTCCTTACTACCATAACAATGACCCCAGGCTGGGTTGGTTGCTAGTGAATCAATACATCTCTGAGTTTTTCTGAAAATTAGAAAGGATTATCTGTTAACGCATAGCACCTAATGCCTAGCACAGATCCTAGAATCTTGTCTTGATGATATGATTATAGCAGATGTAGCAACACACACAACACAATGTATAACAACACACACATAACACGCATAACAAAAATCCACAAATAGGAGTGCCACTAACTGATAGAGAATATTCTAGGATGATAATTGGGTTACCTATTGCTAGTGTGTGGGGTAATTACATATTAAGATATCATTAATGTGGTCCCTACGCGTCTGTCAGTTTGTCTTACTGTGGTGGCTTGCATGTTGCTGTGATGCTGGAAGCTATGCCACTGGTATTCAAATACCAGCAGGGTCACCCATGGCAGACAGGTTTCAGCTGAGCTTCCATACTAAGACAGACTAGGAAGAATTATCTGGTGGTGTACTTCTGAAAAAAAATTAGCCAGTGAAAACCTTATGAATAGCAGCTGAACATTGTCTGATATGGTGCCGGAAAATGGGCCCCTCAGGTTGGAAGACACTCAAAAGATGACTGGGGAGGAGTTGGTTCCTCAAAGTAGAGTCGACTTTAATGACATTGACAGTGTCAAGCTTTTGCGACCTTCATTTGCTGATGAGGCACAACTCAAAATGAGAAGAAACAGATGCAAACACCCATTAAAAGTATGAATGTAGAATGTACAAAGTATGAATCTATGAAAATTGGAAATTGTCATAAACATCGATATCCTAGGCATTACTGAGCTGAAATGAATGGTATTGGCCGTTTTATACTGGATAATCGTACGATCTACTATGCCGAGAATGACAAATTGAAGAGGAATGGCGTTGCATTCATTGTAAAAAAGAACATTTCAAGATCTATCCTGAAGTACAACACCGTCAGTGATAGGATAATATCCTTACATGTACAAAAACAACAAGTTAATACCACTATTATTCAAATTTACGCACCAACTACTAAAGCTAAAGTTGAAGAAATTGAAGATTTTTGCCAATTTCTGCAGTCTGAAATTCATCAAACATGCAATCAAGATGCATTGATAATTACTGGTGATTGGAATGCCAAAGTTGGAAATGAAGAAGGAACAGAAGTTGGAAAATATGGTCTTGGTGATAGAAACGAGTCTCGATAGAATTTTGCAAGACAAATGACTTCTTCATTACAAATACCTTTTCCAACATCATAAATGGCAACTATACACATAGACCTCAGCAGATGAAAAACCCAGGAATCAAATTGACTACATTTGCAGAAAGAGACGATGGAAAAGCTCAATATCATCAGTCAGAAGAAGGCCAGGGGCTGACTGCGGAACAGACCATCAACACATGCAGGTTCAAGTTGACGCTGAAGAAAATTAGAACAAGTCCACAAGAACCAAAGTACCACCCTGAATATGTTGTTGGTGTTAGGTGCCGTGGAGTCAGTTCCACTCATAGTGACCCTATGTACAGCAGAATGAAACACTGCCTGGTCCTGCATCATCCTCACAATTGTTATGCTTGAGCCCATCGTTGAAGTCACTGTGTCAATCCATCTCATTAAGGGTCTTCCTCTTTTTCATTGACCCTCTACTTTAGCAAGCATAATGTCCTTCTCCAGAGACTGATCCCTCCTGATAACATGTCCAAAGTATGTGAGACGTAGTCTTGCCATTCTTGCTTCTGAGGAGCATTCTGATGGTACTTCTTCCAAGACAGATTTGTTCGTTCTTTTGGCAGTCCATTGTATATTCCATATTCTTGGCCAACACCACAATTCAAAGGCTTCAATTCTTCTTTGGTCTTCGTTATTCATCGTCTGCCTTTCACATACATATATCCTACCTAAATTAGAGACCATCTCAATAATAGATGTGACATATCGAATACTAATGACCGAAGACGAGACAAGTTGTGAGATGACATCAAAGACATCATACATGAAGAAAGCAAGAGGTCGTTAAAAAGACAGGAAAGAAAGAAAAGACCAAAATGAATGTCAGAAGAGACTCTGAAACTTGCTCTTGAACATTCAGTAGCTAAAGCAAAAGGAAAAAATGATGAAATAAAAGAGCTGAACAGAAGATTTCAAAAGGCGCCTGCCTCGAGAAGACAAAGTAAAGTATTATAATGACATGTGCAAAAACCTGGAATTAGAAAACCAAAAGGGAAGAACATGCTCAGAATTTCTCAAGCTGAAAGAACTCAAGAAAAAATTCTAGCCTCAAGTTGCGATATTGAAGGATTCTATTAGCAAAATATTGAACAACGCAGGAAGCATCAAAAGAAGATTGAAGGAATACAGTCACTGAATCAAAAAGAATTGGTCAATGTTCAACCATTTTAGGAGGTAGCATATTAGCAAGAACTAATGGTATTGAAGGTAGAAGTCCAAGTTGCACTGAAGATATTTGCTAAAAACAAGACTCCAGGAATTGAAGGAATACCAACTGTCTTAGTCATCTAGTTCTGCTATAACAGAAATACCAGAAATGGATGGTTTTAACAAAGAAACTTATTCTCTCACAGTCCAGGAGGCTAGAAGTCCGAATTCAGGGTGCAAGCTCCAGGGGAAGGCATTCTCTCTCTGTGGGCTCTAGGGGAAGGTCCTTGTCATCAATCTTCCCTGGTCAAGGAGCTTCTCAGTGCAGGAACTCTGTGTCCAAACGACACATTATTCTCCTGGCTCTTGTTTCTTAGTGGTGTCAGGTCCCTCATGTCTCTCTGCTCGCTTCTGCTTTTATATCTCAAAAGAGATCGACTTAAGACACAACCTAATCTTGTAGATTGATTCCTACCTCATTAACATAACTGCCACTAATCCTACTTCATTAATATCATAAAGGTAGGATTTACAATGCATAGAAAAATCAAATCAGGTGACAAAATGGTGGACAATCACACAATACTGGGAATCATGTCCTAGCCAAGTTGACACACATTTTTTGGGGGCCACAATTCAATCCATAACACCAACTAAGATGTTTCAACAAATGTATGCAAAGATAGAAGTGGTCACTCGTTTATGGCAAGAAATTTGGAACACAGCTACCTTGCCAGCCTACAGGAAGAGATCCATACTTACGCCTATTGCAAATAAATGTGATCCAACAGAATGTGAATTATCAAACAATAACATTAATAACACATGCAAGTAAAATTTTTCTGAAGATAATTCAAAAAAAGTTGTAGCATTACATAGACAGGGAACTGCTAGAAAGTCCAGCTGGATTTAGAAGAGGAAGTGGAAGGAGGGATATCATTGCTGATGTCTGATGGATGCTGGATGAAAGTAGAGAATACCAGAAAGATGTTTACCTGTGTTTTAGTGCCCTTGCAAATGCATTTGACTGTGTGAATCATAACAAATTATGGATATCATTGTGAAGAATAGGAATTCCAGAACACTTAATTGTGCTCGTGAGGAACCTGTACACAGATCAAGAGGCAGTCATTCGAACAGAACAAGGGGATACTGCTTGGTTTAAGATCAGGAAAGATGTGCTTCTGGGTTGTATCCTTTCACCATACTTATTCAATCTGTATTCTGAGGAAATAATCTGAGAAGCTGGACTACATGAAGAAGAACAGGGCATCATGATTGGAGGGAGGCTCATTAACAACCTGCATCATGCAGATGACACAACCTAGCTTGCTGAAAATGAAGAGGACTTGAAGCACTTACTGATTAAGCTGAAAGATTACAGCCTTCAGTGTGGATCATACCTCAACATAAAGAAAACAAAAATCTTCACAACTGGACCAGTAAGCAACATTATGATAAATGGAGAAAAAATTGAAGTTGTCAAGAATTTCATTTTACTTGGATCTACGATCAACACCCATTTAAGCAGCAGTCAATAAATCAAACAATGCATTGCACAGGGCAAATCTGCTGCAGAAGACTTAAAAAGCAAAGATGTCACTTTAAGGACTAAGGTGAGTCTGACCCAGGCTATGTATGGTGTTTTAAATTGCCCCATATGCATGCGAAAGCTGGACAATGAATAAGGAAGACCAAAGAAGAATTGGTGCCTTTGAATTGAAGTGTTGGCGAAGAATATTGAATGTATCACGGACTGTCAGAAGAAGGAACAAATCTGTCTTGTTAGAAGTATAGCCAGAATGCTCCTTAGAAGCAAGGATGGCCAGTCTTTGTCTCACATACTTTGGACATGTTGTCAAGAGGGACCAGTCCCTGGAGAAGGGCATCATGCTTGGTAAAGTAGAGGGTTAGTGAAAAAGAGTAACACCCTCAACGAGTTGTATTGACACAGTGGCTGCAACAACGGGCTCAAGCATAACAACGATTATGAGGATGGTGCAGGAACAGGCGGTGTTTCATTCTGTTGTGCCTAGGGTCGTTATGAGTTGGAACCAACTTGATGTCGCCTATCAACAACAACAGCAATGTGGGTTACTTTCTCTGGATCTTTTCATGGAAGACATGAACCTAGAAGGGACAAAAGGCATGGCTCACTGTTGCCTGATAACCTTTTCCCAAGAACATCTCTTCAGATTCTTATAATATGCAGCCAGCTGGAGGCTAGTATAACTGATTAGGGCTCAGAGAAGGGGAAAGATCTTGTTACTGTTCCAGTCTAAGCAGTCTTCTCCAACCAGTTTTACAATAACGTTAGCACTAGGGTTTTACAAGCTCAACTAACAATATGGTCACACTCTACTTTTTTATCTACCATTGTTTCTTGTGGATATTTCTCTCTTAGGGGCCTCAAAGTGGAGAAGGGGATGATTGGTGTGGTAGATTTTAGTAATGTTTGAGCTTCTATAACACCCCAAACCCCACCATCAACCCCTAACAGTGGCAGAGAAATACTTTAGGACTGATTATTGTTGAACCTTGAATGAATAATTTCTTTTTTAAGGAGTAACACAAAGCTAGTTTCTATGAGGTGGAGGTTAAAGATGTTCAACTTTTCCAACTGCTGTCCCACTCACTCTCTAACATCAACTACTCCTCCTCCCCTCCGTACTCTCTCTCCTGTCTTTGGATTCTGTAATTCACTGCAACATCTCACAGAACTCACAGTTTCTCAAGGAAATGGCTCACACAGTTGTGGAGGCTGGAAAGTCCCAAATTGGTGGGTCAGGCATCGGGTTGGTGGCTTCTCCTGACCACCATGGTTGCAGAGGCTGATGAACCCCAACTGGCAGATCCGACAACAGGCTGCTGTCTCACAAGTCTGTAGAAGCTAGAAAATCAAGTCAGACAATAGGCAGCATGCTCAAGGAGTCTCAGAAGCTGGAGAATTCCAGAATCGGCAGGTCAGATGGGAGGCTGCTGGCTCAAACTCCAAGAACCAGAGGTCAGATGATCATGAATCGGATGCAGGATCCAGAGTGAGAGAGAGAGAACTTCCCCAGATAATTTGATGCAGGACACACCCTCGAGGAAACTCCCCATACTTGAGAAGGCAGTGACTTGAATCACACCTTTAAGTAAGGGTAGTGACTTGAGTCACACCTCTAGTAAGGTGGTGGCTCAAGATACATCCCTAATCCTGCCTCATTAACACAATCACAGGCATAGAGGCTAGGATTCACAGCACATCACAAAATGGAGGACAAACATACAATACTAGGAATCATGGCCTAGCCACAGTTGTGATATAACCCCAACCATCACACTTTATTTTCATAGTCCCACTCCATCATTGTCTGTAAGTTACGAAGACAATGGCTGTTGTTAGGTGCAGTCGAGTCGGTTCTGACTCATAGCGACCCTATGTATAACAGACTGAAACACTGCCCAGTCCTGTGCCATCCTTATAATTGTTGCTATGCTTGAGCCCATTGTTGCAGCCACTGTGTCAATCCATCTCATTGAGGGTGTTCCTCTTCTTTGCAGATCCAAACATGATGTCCTTCTCCACGGACTGACCCCTCCTGATAGTAAGACAGATTTATTCATTCTTTTGGCAGTCCATGGTATATTCAATATTCTTAGCCAACACCATAATTCAAAGGTATCAAATAGTCAGTTTTCCTTATTTATTGCCCAGCTTTCACATGCATATGAGGTGACTGAAAACACCATGGCTTGAGTCAGGTGTACCCTACTTCTTAAAATGAAAATCTTTGCTTTTTAACACTTTAAAGAGGTCTATTGCAGCAGATTTGCCCAATGCAATGCATCATTTGATTTCTTGACTGCTACTTCCATGGGTGTTGATTGTGGATCCAAGTAAAATGAAATCCTTGACAACTTCAATCTTTTCTCCATTCTATCATGATTTCACTTACTGTTCCAGTTGCAAAGATTTCTGTTTTCTTTATGTTGAGGTGTAATCCATACTGAAGGCTGTGGTCTTTGATTTTCATCAGTAAGTGCTTCAAGTCCTCTTCATTTTCAGCAAGCTAGGTTGTGTCACCTGCATGATGCAGGTTGTTAATGAGCCTCCCTCCAATCCTGATGCCTATTCTTCTTCATGTAGTCCAGGTTCTCATATTATTTCCTCAGAACACAGATTGAATAAGTATGGTGAAAGGATACAACCCTGACACACAACTTTCCTGGCTTTAAACCATGCAGTATCCTCTTCTTCTGTTCGAACAACTGCCTCTTGATCCATGTACAGGTTCCTCATGAGCACAATTAAGTGTTCTGGAATTCCACATTCTTTGCAATATTATACATAATTTGTTATGATCCACCTGGCCAAATGCCTTTGCATGGTCAATAAAACACAGGTAAACATCTTTCTGGTATTCTCTGCTTTCAGCCAGGATTCATCTGACATCAGCAGTGATATCCCTTGTTCCACATCCTCTTCTGAATCTGGCTTGAATTTCTGGCAGTTCCCTGTCAATGTACTGCTGCAACTTATTAAATTATCTTGAGCAAAATTTTACTTGCATGTGATATTAATGATATTGTTTGATAATTTCCACATTCTGTTGGATCACCTTTCTCTGGAATAGGCATAAATATGGAACTCTTCCAATCGGTTGGCCAGGTAGCTGTCTTCCAAATTTCTTGGCATACATGAGTGAACACCTCCAGCTCTGCATCCGTTTGTTAAAACATCTCAGTTGGATTCCTGGAGCCTTGCTTTTGTCTTCAGTATCTTCAGTGCAGCTTGGACTTCTTCCTTCAGTACCATTGGTTCTTGATCATATTGCTTCCTCCCAAAATGGATGAATGTCAACCAATTATTTTTGGTATAGTGACTCAGTGTATTCCTTCCATCTTCTTTTGATGCTTCCTGCATCATTCAGTATTTTGCCCATAGAATCCTTCACTATTGCAATTCGAGGCTTGAATTTTTTCTTCAGTTCTTTCAGCTTGAGAAATGCTGAATGTGTTCTCTTTTGGTTTTCTAATTCCAGGTCATTGTACATGTCATTATAATACTTTACTATGTCTTCTTGAGGCAAGCACCTTTTGAAATCTTCTGTTCAGCTCTTTTACTTCATCTTTTTTTTACTTTTGCTTTAGCTGCTCAATGTTCAAGGGCAAGTTTCAGAGTCTCTTCTGACATCCTTTTTGGTCTTTTCTTTCTATCCTGTCTTTTTAACGACCTATCGCTTTCTTCATGTATGATGCCCTTGACGTCATCCCACAGCTTGTCTGGTCTTCGGTCGTTAGTGTTCAATGTGTCAAATCTACTCTTGAGATGGTCTCTAATTTCACGTGGGATATTCTCAAGGTTATACTTTGGCTCTCGTGGACTTGTTCTAATTTTCTTCAGCTTCAACTTGAAATTGCATAAGAGCAACCGATGGTCTGTTCCACAGTCGGCCTCTGGTCTTGTTCTTTTTAATGATGTTGAGCTTTTCCATTGTCTCTTTCAACAGAAGTAGTCAATTTGATTCTTGTGTATTCCATCCAGCGAGGTCCGCATGTGTAGTCATCGTTTTTGTTGCTGAAAAACGGTATTTCCAAGGAATAAGTTGTTGATCTTTCAAAATTTTTGTTAAGATATTATCATTGTGGGCCCCACGCATCTGTCAGTTTGTCTTACTGTGGTGTCTTGCATGTTGCTGTGATGTTGGAAGCTATGCCACTAGTATTCAAATACCAACAGTGTTACCCATGGTGAACAGGTTTTAGCTGAGCTTTCAGACTAAGACAGACTAAGAACAAGGACCTGGCCGTCTACTTATGAAGAAAGTTAGGCAGTGAAAACCTTATGAATAGCAGCTGAACATTGTCTGATATAGTGCTGAAGATGAACCCTCAGGTTGGAAGGCACTCAAAAGACGGCTGAGGAAGAGCTGCCTCCTCAAAGTAGAGTTGACCTTAATGACGTGGATGGAGTCAAGCTTTTGGTATTTTCAGTTGCTGATGTGGCACAACTCAAAATGAGAAGAAACAGCTGCAAACACCCACTTATAACAGGAACATGGAGTGTACAATGTATGAATCTGGGAAAATTGGAAATCATCAACAATGGAATGGAACACATAAACATCAATATCCTAGGAATTAGTGAGATGAAATGAACTGATACTGGTCATTTTTAATCAGATGATCATATGATATACCATGCCAAGAATGACAAATTGAAGAGGAATGAGGTTGCGTTCATCATCAAAAAGAACATTTTGTTATCTATCCTAAAGTACACGCTGTCAGTGATAGGATAATATCTATACACCTACAAGGAAGACCAGTTAATATGACTATTATTCATATTTACACACCAACCACTAAGGCCAAAGATGAAGAATTTGAAGATTTTTACCAACTTCTGCAGTCTGAAATTGATCAAATACGCAATCAAGATGCATTGATAATTACTGGTGATTGGAATGTAGATCTTGGAGACAAAGAAGGATCAGTAGTTGGAAAATATGGCCTTGGTGATAGAAATGATGCCTTTCATGGATTGAATTATGTCCCCCAAAAAATATGTGCATCAAGTTGGCTGGGCCATGATTCCCAGAATTGTGTGGTTGGCCTCCATTTTGTGATTGTAATTTTATGTTAAAGAGGATTAGGGTGGAATTGTAACACCACCCTTACCCAGGTCACATCCCTGATCCAATGTAAAGAGAGTTTCCCTGGGGTGTGGCCTGCACCACCTTTTATCTCTCAAGAGATAAAAAGAAAGGGAAACAAGCAGAGAGTTGGGGACCTCTACCACCAAGAAATCAGTGCCAGGAGCAAAGCGTGTCCTTTGGACCTGGGGTCCCTGAGCGGAGAAGCTCCTACTCTGGGGGAACATTGATGAGAAGGCTAACAGAGAGAGAAATCCTTCTCCTGGAGTTGACGCCCTGAATTTGAACTTTTAGCCTACTTTACTCTGAAAAAATAAATTTATCTTTGTTAAAACCATCCACTTGTGGTATTTCTTTCATAGCAGCACTAGATAACTAAGACAATGACAGAGATCGCATGATAGAATTTTGCAAGACCAACAACTTCTTCATTGCAAATACCTTTTTTCAACAACATAAACATTGACTATACTCGTGGACCTCACCGGACGGAATACACAAGAATCAACTCAACTATATCTTTGGAAAGAGAAGATGGAAAGACTATGGCTAGAAGGGCCACGTTAAGTAATTTATTGCACCACAAACCTCTTTTACTTTATTAATGAGAAAGTGATTTGCCTAAGGTCCAAAACCTAGATGAGAACTCACGAGTCAGTGTAGAACCCATGAATCCTGTGTTCAAGTCCTATACTCATTGCACTAAAGAATTCCATGTTAAACAGCCATTCTCTGGTTGGTTCATGGTTAACACACTCAGCTGCTAACTGAAAGGCTGGAGGTTCAAGACTTCCCAGTGGTGCCTCAGAGGAAAGTCCTGGTAATCTACTTCCGAATAATCAGTCATTGAAAACTCTATGGAGCACAACCTACTCTCACACACGTGGGGTTGCCACAAGTCAGAATCGAATTGATGGCAACTGATTTACTCCCACGGTTCATAGTACTTTTGTTTATCACACTTCCCAGAAACAAAATGGAGTCACAAAATAAAATGATTTATTAGAAAGCAGGCCTTTATACATTCTATCTTATAGACTTGAGGTTAGTCTCTGACCAATATCTAATAAAAACATTGCAGTTGGTTTTATTTCAGGTATCATTATAGCTAATTTTAAAGAATGAATATAGTGCCCTATACTCAATAATCACTAAAAAATGCCTGTTAATGATGGTGATATTTTATTCTAAGAATATTAATACTAAGAACAAAATCCACTGGGTTAATTTTGATATAAAGTCTCAGACTTAGAAGACACTTCAAACATTTACATATTAACTTTCAAGCATCAAATAACTCCCTTCAGATATTTCTGACATATTAGTTCCCCAACTTCTACTTGAAAACTTTCAGTGATGAGGAGCTCACTCCTTGAAAAGGCAATTCATTCCATGGTGAGGCACCTTAAACATTCTAAAGAATTGTAATATGACTCCCTTTAGTTTCTACCTATTTGTTATGGATTGGATCCCCCCAAAATGTGTGTCAGCTTGGCTGGGCCATGATTCCCAGTATTGTGTGATTGTCCAGCATTTTGTCATCTGAAGAGACTTTCTTATGTGTGGTAAATCCTACCTCTAAGCTGTTAACAAAGCAGGATTAGAGGCAGTTATGTCAATGAGGAAGGACTCAATCTACAATATTAGGTTGTATCTTGAGTCAATCTCTTTTGAGATATAAAAGACAGAGGGAGCAAAGAGATAAGGGGATCTCTTATCACCAAGAAAGTAGTGCCAGGAGCAGAGTGCGTCCTTTGGACCCAGGGTCCCTATGCTGAGAAGCTCCTAGACCAGGGGAAGATTGATGACAAGGACCTTTCTCCAGAGCCAAAAGAGAAAGCCTTCTCTTGAAGCTGACACCCTGAATTCGGACTTTTTAGCCCACTAGGCTGTGAGAGCACAAACTTCTGTTTGTTGAAGCCATCCACTTGTGGCATTTCTGTTATAGCAGCACTAGATAATGAAGACACTATTGGTCCAAATCTTGCTCTCTTGAGTGATACAGAGAAATTCTCCCTTTTGTCAAAGCCCTGCAAATACTTGAAGGTGATAAACATGGACTCTCCATCTACACTCCAGTTTCCTTCCATAGCAAGTTTTCTCCCCCATTTTAAATGGCTCCAGTTATTTCCAACCATTCTGCATTTGACCTCAGAACTAGACCTTAAATCAGCCTGGTTGCTCTCTTCTAGAAGAAAATCTAAAAGTATTGCACCCTAAGGAAACTATATTCCAGATGCAGTGTACAAGTCAAAAGTAAAGTGGAGATATTAATGGCATTGCTGTTGAGTTTTACACAATAAAGTAGCCTGAGCTGCACGTTAGAAAAGCTGAAACATTCAGAACATACTGTAGAATCTCTCACACACTTTTCTTCATTCAAATTGATACCCTATTGAAAGTTGGGTGTCTTTGCAGCTAGTCTCCTGTTTAGAAGTGACTAAACATAATGGTTTCCTCCCATTATGAATTTCTAAATTGTTGGGCAAAGAAACCTTCCACTTCTTAAATTCTTAAGAATGAGTCTTTCTTAAAAAATAATAAAGCCTCTGTTTTCAGGAAGCATGAAGTATGACTTCCTCTGTCTATTCTATGAAACAACCTGGCATTGATTCCAACTACACTTGAACTTTCTGCTCAGTTGTGGAAAAGTTAATATAAAATAGACCTTCTTGTACAGTCTTCAAATTGCCTTTAAAAAGATGGGGAGATTTGGAACTAGATAGAGGTGATGTTTGCACAATACTGTGAATGTACTACATGCTACCAATTCGTTCACTTTAATATGTCTAATTCTATGTTATGTAAATTTCACCTAAAAAAAAGATGGGGGTTTTAGGAATACCATACAAAATAGTAAAGATTGAATTTTCAATGCTTGAGTATACAGGCCAGGCCAAAAGACTAAGAAATTGGTAATAAAGAAGCAAAGTGAACTCTAAGAAGTTATCAGAGCTGTTTCTAGAATGGTATGAGTTATCTCTAATGGATATTAATAATAGTGGGAGTAGTGATGGTGCATATTGTTGTGCAGTTTGCACACTGCATCTAGGTGCCCAGTCAAGGAATTAAATGGATGCTGAAATCCAACTTGTGCATCCTTGCCAAGATCTGTGACCTGAGGGTGGGAGGCAGCCGGTCGAAAGGAGCATCCTTTTGTAATTCATCTGGCCATAGGTGGCACTGTTTTGTTTTGTTTAATTTTCATAAAATCACCTTGATTTGGAATCCTAGGCAACACTTTTGCCTTACCCCCTTGCCTTTCCTCAGACTTTTATATTCAGATGAAAGCCACCCTTAAATAGAAAACACAAAATAATGTATAAATTCAGAACGCTTTGTGAGAGGGTTAGTTAGAGGTAGAAAGTCCTTTCCCTTGGTGTAGGTTGAAGATCAGTGAACAAATATTTATAAAGCATTTACAATGTGCCAGGCATTGAGATACAATGATGAGCAAGACAGACATCATCTTAGCCCTTATGGATATTAGAGTCAATTCACTCTAATGAGAAAGTTTATGGACTTGACTTAGATCATTTTTTTTCCTTTCAAGTGCTATATAGGAGAGTCATTGCCTTCTCCCCTATGTAGTTTGCCTTTCTTAGTCACTTCCCAGTTGGGAGATTGAGGTCTCTCAAGTCCTGAGGCCTGGAGTGATCACCCCTGTTCCTTAGGACAGTTCTGCTACTTATGAATGTTCTAAGTGCAAAGCAAAACTGATGGTTTGGAGATTAGAGAAATAAAAAAAAAAGACCATCCAGAACCAAATACGGCTGACCTGGGACTTCCCTAATGCATTGCTGTAAATGAGGAAGTTTTAGGGTTTTTTGGTTTTTTTTTTTTTTTTTTTTTTGCTTTCACTTGAAATATCTCTCTTCTCCTTAGGTTTTCACAATAATGTTTTGAAATGTTTAAGCATCTTAACTTTAGCCAGTGCAGAATGAGCCATCTGGATATGGAGTCTCATGAGAAGAAAATATTCCCTTTATCTAAAGAGTCTCAGAAGAAGTACAGCCAGAGTACTCCTTGGAAGCAAGGATGATGAGACTTTGTCTCAAGTACTTTGGACATCAAGCTTGGTAAGGTAGAGGGTCAGCAAAACAGAGAAAGACCCTCAACAGGATGGTTTGACACAGTGACTGCAACACTGGTCTCAAACATAGCAACAATTGCGAGGATGGCTCAGGACCAGGCAATGTTTCGTTCTGTTGTGCATAGGGTCACTTTGAGTTAAAACCGACTTGACAGCACCTACCAACAACAACACCTAAAGAGTATTTGGCAATTTACTGAGGGTGTTCATATCCAGCATTTCTTTTGATTTTCCCACCAACTATCTGAGGTAGACAAGGCATCCTTATTTTTCCTATTTCTAGACAAGAAAACCGAGATTCACAAATAGTTAAATAATTTGCGTCTAGTTATAAGACTTAGTAAATGATAGAGCTGTAAATCAAAGCCAGGATTCTCACTCTAATTCAAGTCCAGTGTTCTTTTTGATGACCTTCATTATGTCAGTTAAAAACGAACAAAATATTGTGTGATAGATTTAAGAACAAATATAAAGGCCTTTACTCATTGGAGAAAGGTAGGTAAATGAGTCATTTAAAGATTAAATTTCAAGGTTCATTCCAACTTTAAGATTGTTTGACTTCCTTAAAAAAGAGAGAGAGGAAGATTCCATGCAAAGATTAACTACAGCTCTTCAAGCAAGCTGACTTTAAAAGGAACATTTGTCTTGATGTAATTCATTCTATGACTGGGAGTTAAACATGAATAAAAAATATATCAGTATATTGTTAAATGTCAAAAAAAACTTTAATGGTTATTTCTATAGCACGTTTAATGGCTATTAATAAGTCTGATTTCTCGAACCATTCTAGACTTTGCATGTGGCTGTGATGAAAATATATGTAAGTCACCTTGTTAAGAGAAAGAACTGACCCCATAGTATGGTATCTGGAAATGAGTAGGAACTTCATATAGGCTTTTTTAGAGATAAATAGATACACAGATAGATGGATGGATGGATGGATAGATGAAAATGGAAGACATCAAGCACTTAGTTCTGCATGTGGGTGGGTGTACAAGGACGAGACTATTTAAAGCAATTGATTTGGCAGGCATTTTAGTTTTTTGCATTTTCAGTTGGATGAATAAAGCAACAGCCCCCATTCCCAAAGGTTTTATACGTAGGGTGTGTTTGTGTGTGTGTATCAGAGAGAGCAAGAGCTAGAGATCGAGAAAGAGACATAGAGAAAGAGAGAAAACCAAGTGGAACTAGAATGAAGGAATGAAATTCTCATCAGTAAAATCTGTAAAAGAAGATAACAATTCTTATGTTCACATGCATTATTTCTTTAAAAAGACATCTCCACCACCCTTGAAACTGGACAACAAGTTGAGATTGACCCCAGTGACCTCCTTCTTATATCTTTCTTCTGATCTTTAGTCTTTTGGAAGGCATTTGCTCAAAATTTCATACACATTATTCTCAGCCAGAGTTTAATACTATTTGATTTGTACTGATATGGAAATTAAAACATGATAAGATATAAGTAAATCTCTGGTCAGAGGCATGAGGGGTGCACAACAAAAGGAAATCTCTTAGTTCTGTTGCTCCTTGTTATAGTTCAGATTTTCCATTGCTGGTAAAAACACAGATTCTCCAAACATGCCAACACTATTTTCTTGAGGTTAGAAAATATCTTTGAATAAAACTGACCTCTTAGGCCCCACATTTTGCTCTAACTGGATTTTAAACCAAAATAACTTAACACTGGCAACGGCATTATATTTTGTTGTTGTGTGCCATCGAGTTGATTCCGACTCATAGTGACCCTATAGGACAGAGTAGAATTGCCCCGTAGGTTGTTCAAGGCTGTAAATCTTTACTGGAGCAGACTGCCGTATCTTTCTCCTGTGGAACAGATGGTGGGTTCTGACCTCCAATCTTTCAGTCAGCAGCTGAATGCTTTAACCACTGTGCCTCAGGTCTCCTACAGCATTGTAAGTTCAGGAAATAATGGGTCAAGGGTGAACTTTTAAGTCACCAAGTCTAACCGCTGCTTCCCTGCAATATTGTACAAAACCCTACATTTTTCATACAGGGATATTTTTGACTGTATTATCCTGGCAGTCAATGCCCTCCACAGTATGGACTCAACCATTTTTACTTCCTCTGGATCCTATGCTCCACTCGTGTTCGACTATCTGTACTTAGCAAATGTATTTGTAGCTTTCTATCTTCTATACCCTTACTCATGTTGCTACTTCTGCTTAGTATCTTTTCACTTCATCTCCACTTTTCCAAATTCTGCCCATATATCAAGGTCCAGATCAAATTCTAGCTCCATGAAGCTTTATAGATTCTCATAGAACTTTGCTTCTCTCTCACCTTTCTGTTCACACTCTGCCTTTTATGTTAGAAGTTTGTACACTTCTTATTCACCTTTGCATCCTCTAGTGTCTTGCTCACAGTGAGAACTCAGTGAATATTTTTTAATACTGTTAAATGTTCTATCTTTTCTACTAAACATATGCAATCATTTATTCGTTCATTTATTCACTCAGAGAATATTTATTGGGGATATAGCATTGAACATGACAAACAGCATTTCTGTCTTTTTAAAGCTTTCATTCTAATGGATGAGACAAAAAAAATAATTCATATATAATTTAGGGAGTTTTAAAGTTCTATGAAAAAGGTTGGAAATTACTTGAGATCAGGGAAGGTGTTGGATTCATTTTTATTTCACTACAGTACCCAGTTACTATGTGCTGAGGGTTTTGAGTGGTTTCCATTTTAACAACAACAAAAAGAAATAATATTTTAAAATCTTACATTTTAAAAATTGCATTTAGCAATTTCAAAGCATTTTTTCTGCTCTTCTGATTTGATCCCGACAACATCCTTGTAGATTAGATATGAGTGCTAGTGTTGCCATTTCATAGATGAGGCAGAGAAGGTCCAGGAAGCTTCTTTACTCAGTATTAAAAAGAGGTTCACATTTGATCATTCATTTATTAAAGAAATATTTATTGATGGACTACTGTGAAGGGGATATAAGCGAAATAAGTCATGCTTCTTAAAAAGCTTATAATTAAAAGAGAGCAAAGATGTATAGTTAACTATAATCCAAGGGAATATGAGTCTGATCCTCTAAGAAAGGTGTCAAGGTATCTGGTACTTTATAGGAGGGGAGGGCTTGTCTTTGACCAGGAGAATAAGATGAAGTTTTAGGAAGTAGTTGGGCATTTAAGACAGGCTTGAATTTTCCCTCATTCATAGCAGCAGTGTGAAGATAATCTCAGATGAGTTCCCACTGAGAGAAAGGGCTCTGCCATTTTGTGCCTCACATTATACAAGATGTGACAATAAAGCAGTAGGACTGATTTTCTCATGAGGCTTATAAACTGGCTCTACTCACAGTTCCAAAAGAGAAGGTCTTGCATTGTTTAGAGCAAAGGCAGCATTATTTGAATAAATTGTGTAGCTCCCCAAAGTCATTACTTTGATGGGAACCACTCACTTGACTCTACAGTCTCAATACTATATAGTAGCACCTCATTTTCAGATAAGGATTACTTTTGCGTAACATGGCCCTATGCGATTGTGTCATCTATTAGGAGCTGAGAGGGTATACAATGATAGCATCATAGGGCAGTAATGTAATCTTCTGTCGCCTATCACCTTAAAGAAAAATATGGAGGGAGCCTAGAGATGAGTTGCTATGACACAGAGCCTTTGAGACTCCTGGGAACCTCCTGAGCAAGATAAAGCCCTTGTGTTCCAAGAGACAAGAGGCCAATATAATAACATTTAAAGTGAGCCTGCATAGCTATAAATGTGAGAATACAAGATGAAGAATTTTGAAAATGCTACACTTCTTTCTTAGACTGTAGTAGTTTATACTGTAGAAATAAAATAGTTTCACACAGATTATGTGACTAAGCCAAATGTCACAATTAAATTATATTTTAAAGATTAAAATATAATAGCTTAGAAATGTATGCAAATATGTGAGTCTTCTAAGGTACCTAATTAAAATGACTTTGGTAGTATATAGCATGATATCTCATGAAAATTTGTTCTCATTCAATCACTGATGACATGTATTTTTAAATAAGCTGAGATCATTATGGAATATTATTTAAAAAGAGATTTCTACAATACTTAATAATAGATAAATGGTATACTTGGTGAAATGAAATACTGTTATATGTGGTATTTTCCTCCTTTTAAAGATACAAAATATGAAAGGCAAGAGGTGGATTTGACTATATTTTAAGCTTTGAGAAATAATTATTCCTTTTAATTCTTCAAAGAACTAGACAACATTAACTCCAATATTCTCTTTCCAGTTTTTAGGAAGTAGGAAGTTATTAATGATTCTTCTCTGAATCTTCATAAAGAATAAAATCTGTGTATAAATCTGGATCAGGTGATTGAACCCTTCGATAATCTAGCTCTAGCTTGTTTGTATAAATCATAGTAGCATCTCTTATATTGGCAACCAGTGGCTCCAATAGTATAATCTCAGGGAACTGTTGGCGGACTTGGAAGTGTCATACTGAGCACTTGATGCTTGAACTGACATGGATACATAACAAAGAATGAAAAATACAACTATAAATACAATTTGACATCATATTAAGCTTCTGATATGATTTCATATTTTGTAAATGAGGAAAATGAGGCCACCTGATATTATATAACTCAACCAAGGTCATGTTAAAAATTGAGAGCCTCACTTGGAATAAAATACAAAGTTTCTAATCCCCTGACATAAAAAGTAGCCATTAATCCTCTGAAAAATATTTATTTTAGAGGATTATCCATTGCAGAAAAATAAAAATAAGATCCATACCTCACACCATACACAAAAACTAACTCAAAATGTATCAAAGACCTAATGTAAAACCTAAAACTATAAAGATCATAGAAGAGAAAATAGAGACAATGCTAGGGGCCCTAACATATGCCATAAATAGAATTCCAAACATAACTAACAATGCACAAACAGCAGAAGATAAACTAGATAACTAGGATCTCCTAAAAATTAAACACTTATGCTCATCAAAAGAATTTGCCGAAAGAGTAAAAAGAGAACGTACAGAATGGGGAAAAAAATCTGCCTAAGACGTATCTGAAAAGGGTCTAACCTCTAAAATTTATAGAAAACTTCGACACCTCAACAACAAAAAGACAAACAATTCCATTAAAAAACGGGTAAAGGGGGGGCGGGGCCGAGATGGTGGAGTAGTCAGACACTTCCTGTGGACCCTCTTACAACAAAGACCCAAAAAAACAAGTGATTCGATTATATATGGCAATCTGGGAGCCCTGAACATCAAAGGCAGAGTTGAGGAACCGGACTGAGTGGCAGGGGGAGGGAGAGACGGTTCAGAAGCGGCAAGGAATTGCCATACCTGAGCTGGCAAGAGCCTGAGCCCTTCAGGCCTGATCACCTCGCAGGTGAGCAGCAAAGCAGGCAAGCAGCCGAGCTCAGGAGGTGCATTTTCAGCACCAGGACAGACCCACGCCAGAGAGTCTACATGGCCATGCAGAACCAGTGAGAAGCAGCACTCCACAAAAGATAAGTACTTGTGTACGGCTTACTGCATGGATCAAAAACATCCCCCTTAGGGAAAAACCTCTCTCCCATTTACCTCCCTGCTCCCCACTCTGCACTGGGTCCCGGACAGGCTGCAGCAATTGCCGAGCCCCCTGGGCCGGAAGAAGGATCTGTCACATGCCAGGAGCCATTCTCCCTGCCTTGGAGTGAGCAAATTAACAAACAGGGGCAAAAATAAACTGCCAGCTCCCCTAATCCAGGAACCCAGGATAGGCACAGTTCCTTTACCTAGGCACAAGCATAAGGGACCCATGGACTTTGAGTGCCTTTCCCCCTGCATAGACCTGTGTGGGCCCATCTCCACAGTGTAGGCCCTCATTACCACAGTACAACAGGGTATATACCAGAACCCTAACTTCAGCTGTTTCAGCTGTGAAGTGGCAGGTTCTTGACATTTGACACTGCTCTGCCAATTAAGCAGGGTCTTCACCTACCCACATCAAGGGCCTGAGAACTGGTGGCTCCACACACGCCACCTAGCCACCTGCAATAGGGGTCCATGAATAAGAGGTGCCACCAATCCTTACAGCCAACAGCATTAGGTGCTCATAGTCCAGCTGCAAAACCTATCCACCTACGTGCTCTAGGGAACAGGGACACACCTTCCTCCTGGACACTTGGGGGTGGCTGTCAGCCACCTGCCTTGCTCAGAGTGTGCCCCCCTACTGCAGCCAGATGCTTGTGCCTACACCAATCACCCATACCTGTCTAGGAGTGTAAGTGAGAAGTGGGAGCCTACACTTGGTGTCTATCTACCTAGGCACCTGAGCTGAATCCATACAGGAGGAGTGGGCAGACTCCTGACTTCACATACCTAGTAACAAATCTAACCACCTGGTGACAGGACATTAGAGCTTCAAAGCTGCCAATAATCAAACTAGCTCATACGAGCAGCCTATTTGGGCATATCAAAACAAAACAAGAAGCTAAGACACAGTAAGCAAACATAAAATAAATAAATATAATAACTTATTGATAACTTGGAGAAAACAGTCAATATCAAATCACATAAAGAAGCAATCCATGATGGCTTCAGCAAGCTCCCAAAATAAAGAATCTAGAAATTTTCCAGAGGAGGAAAATTTCTTGGAATTACCAGAGGCAGAATACAAAAGATTAATATACAGAACTCTTCAAGTAATTAAGAACAAAATTAAGCAAAATGCAGAACACACAATAGAGGAAATTAAAAAACTTTAGAGAAAAGGATAATGACAAATTTAACAGGTTGCAAGAATCCATAGAGAGACAGCAATCAGAAATCCAGAAGATTAACAATAAAATTTCAGAATTAGACAACTCAATAGAAAGTCATACGAGCAGAATTGAGGCAATAGAAGTCAGAATTAGTGAGACTGAAGATAAAGCACTTCACACCAACTTATTTGAGGAAAAATCAGATAAAAATATTTTAAAAAATGAAGAAACTCTAAGAATTATGTGGGACTCTATCAGAAGGAATAATCTACGAGTGATTGGAGTACCAGAATCGGGGGGGAGGCGGATAACAGAAAATACAGAGAGAATTGTTGAAGATTGGTTGGCAGAAAACTTCCCTAATATCGTGCAAGAGGACAAAATATCTACCCAAGATGCTCATTGAACCCCACATAAGGTAGTTAGGTAGTTCCCAAAAGAAAGTCACCAAGACATATTATAATCAAATTTACCAAAACCAAATATAAAGAGAATTTTAAGAGCAGCTAGGGATAAAAGAAAAGTCATCTACAAATGAGAGTCAATTAGAATAAGCTCAGACTGCTCAGCAGAAACCATGCAGCCAGGATGGCAATAGGATGACATATATAAAGCTTTGAAGGAAAAAAAAAACAGCCAGCCAAGAATTATATATGCAGCAAAACTGTCTCTCAAATATGATTGTGAAATTAGGGCATTTCCAGACAAACAGAAGTTTAGGGAATTTGCAAAAACAAAAGCAAAATTACAAGAAATACTAAAGAAAGCCCTCTGATTAGAAAATCTGTAACATGAGATAACAACTCAAGAATAGAACACAGGACAGAGCGACCAGATATCAACCCAGATAGAGAAGTTACAATAGGAAATCAAAGCTAAAACACTGAAAATAGGGAAACAGATGTCAATATGTAAAAGATGACAACATTAAAACAAAAAAGAGGGACTTAAAAAATGTAGGCATAGATTTTTCATATGGAGAGGAAGTTAGAAAAATAAGGGTAAATATTAAGGTAATCACAAAGGAAACTAACAATCTTACAAGTCAAAATAAAAAAACTAGAAAAATATAAAGACTCAGCAAACATGAAATCAACAATAATGAAAAAGATGAAAAGAAAGTACGTAAAGAAAAATGACTAAGCACAGAAAATTAAGGGGAACAAAGAAACTGTGAACAACACACACGAAAAAAGACATCAAAATGACAGCACTAAACACACACCTATCAATAATTACGCTGAATGTAAATGGACTAAATGCACTGATAAAATAACAGAGAGTGGCAGATTGGATAAAAAAACATGATCCGTCTATATGCTGCCTACAAGAGAAACACCTTAGACTTAGAGACAAAAACAAACTAAAACTCAAAGGATGGAAAAAAATTATCAAGCAAACAACACTGAAAAAAGAGCAGGAGTGGCAATATTAATCTCTGACAAAATAGACTTTAAAGAAAAATCCACCACAGATGACAAGGAAGGACACTATATAATGATTAAAGGGTTAATACACCAGGAGGACATAACTGTAATAAATATTTATGCACCCACAAACAGGGCTCCAAAATACATAAAACAAACTCTAACAGCACTGAAAAGAGAGATAGACAGCTCCACTCTATGTTATATTCAGCGTAATTATTGATAGGTATGTGTTTAGTGCTGTCATTTTGATGTCTTTTTTTGTGTGTTGTTCACAGTTTCTTTGTTCCCCTTAATTTTATGTGCTTTGTCATTTTTCTTTATGTATTTTCTTTTTGTCTTTTTCATTATTGTTGATTTCGTGTTTGCTGAGTCTTTATATTTTCCTAGTTTTTTATTTTGACTTGTAAGATTGTTAGTTTCCTTTGTGATTACCTTAATATTTACCCTTATTTTTCTAACTTCCTCTCCATATGAAAAATCTATGCCTACATTTTTTAAGTCCCTCTTTTTTGTTTTAATGTTGTCATCTTTTACATATTGACATCTGTTTCCCTATTTTCAGTGTTTTTGCTTTGATTTCCTAGAAGAAAACTTCAACAAGCCACTTTCAGTGAAGGACAAAACATCCAGAAAGAAGCTCAACAAAGACAGGGAAGAGCTAAATGCTACAATCAACAAATTTGATCTCATGGACATATACTGAACACTCCACCCAACAGTAACCATGTATACTTTCTTTTCCAAACAACATAGACTATTCTCCAGAATAGACCACATATTAGGCCATAAAGCAAGTCTTGACAAAATCCAAAGCATCAAAATATTACAAAGCATCTTTTCTGACCATAAAGCCATAAAAGTAGAAATCAACAACAGAAAAAGCAATGAAAAAAATCAAACACATGGAAACTGAACAATACCATGCTCAAAAACTACTGAGTTATAGAAGAAATTAAGGATGGAATAAAGAAATTCACAAACTCAAACAAGAATGAAGACACATCCTACCAGAACATTTGGGACACCTCAGAGGTCAAAAAGAAGAAGAAGCCATAATCAAAACATTAAAATTAACATTAACTGGAACAAATAGAAAGAGAGCAGCAAAAGAAGCCCTCAAGCGCCAGAAGAAAGGAAATAATAAGAATTAGAGCAGAATTAAATGAAATAGAGAATATTAAAACAATTGAAAGAGTTAACAAGACCAAAAGCTGGTTCTTTGAAAAGGTCAACAAAATTGATAAACCATTCACCAAAACTGACAAAAGAAAAACAGGAGAGGAAGTAGATAACCCATAAAAGAAGTGAGATGAGTGATATCACAATAGACCCAACTGAAATTAAAAGAATCATATCAGAATACTATGAAAAATTGTACTCTAACAAATTTGAAAACCTAGAGGAAATGGACAAATTTCTAGAAACTCACTACCTACCTAAACTAACACAAACAGAGGTAGAACAACTAAATAAACCCATAACAAAAGAAGAGATTGAATGGGTAATTTAAAAACTTCCAAAAAAAAAAAAAAATGCCCTGGCCTGGATGGCTTCACTGGAGAATTCTACCAAACTTTGGAGGAGACTTAACACCACTACTACTGAAGGTATTTCAGAGCATAGAAAACGATGGAATACTCCCAAACTCACTCTATGAAGTCAGCATAACCCTGATACCAAAACTAGGTAAAGACACCACGAAAAAAGAAAATTACAGACCAATATCCCTCATGAACATTGACACAAAAATCCTCAACAAAATTCTAGCCAATAGAATTCAGCAACATATCAAAAAAATAATAATAATTCACGATGATCAATTGGGATTTATACCAGGTATGCAGGGATGGTTCAACATTAGAAAAACAATCATTGTAATCCATCACATTAATAAAACAAAGACAAGAACCACATGATCTTATCAATTGATGCAGAAAAGGCATCTGACAAAAACTCTCATGATAAAACATCATGATAAAAACTCTCATCAAAATAGGAATAGAAGGGAAATTCCTCAGTATAATTAAGGGCATTTATACAAAGCCAACAGCTAACATCTTTCTAAGTGGAGAGAGTCTTAAAGCATTCCTCTTGAGAATGGGAACCCGACAAGGATGCCCTTTATCACCACTCTTATTCAACATTGTGCTGGAGGGTCTAGCCAGAGCAATTAGGCTAGAAAAAGACATAAAGGCATCCAAATTGGTAGGGAAGAAATCAAAGTATCCCTATTTGCAGATGATATGATCTTATACCCATAAAACCCCAAAGAATCCACAAGAAAACTACTGGAACTAATAGAAGAGTTCAGCAAAGTTTTAGGATAAAAGATAAACATACAAAAATCAGCTGGATTCCTTTACACTAAGAAAGAGAAACTCAAAGAGGAAATCAGCAAATTGATACCATTCACAATAGCCCCCAAGAAGATAAAATACTTAGGGATAAATCTAACCAGAGACATAAAAGACCTATACAATGAAAACTACAAGACACTACTGCAAGAAACCAAAAGAGACCTGCATAAGTGGAAAAACATACCTTGCTCATGGATAGGTAGACTCAACATTGTGAAAATGTCAGTTCTACCCAAAGCGATCTACAGATACAGTGCAATCTCGATCCAATTTCCACTGGCATTTTTTAATGAGATGGAGAAACAAATCACCAACTTCATATGGAAAGGCAATAATCCCTGAATAAGTAAAGCATTACTGAAGAAGAAGAACAAAGTGGGAGGCCTCGCACTACCTGATTTCAGAACCTCTTATACCACCACGGTAGTCAAAACAGCATGGTACTGGTACATGGTACAACAACAGATACAAAGACCAATGGAGCAGAATTGAGAATCCAGACGTAAATTCAACCACCCATGAGCAACTGATATTTGACAAAGGCCCAAAGTCCATTAATTGGGGAAAAGACAGTCTCTTTAACAAACTGTGCTAACATAACTGGATATCTATCTGCAAAAAACTGAAACAAGACCCATACCTCACACCATGCACAAAAACTAACTCAAAATGGATTAAAGACTTAAATATGAAATTTAAAACGATAAAGATCTTGGAACAAAAACTAGGGACAAGGCTAGGAGCCCTAATACTTGGCATAAACACAATATGAACCATAACTAACAATGCACAAGCACCAGAAGAGAGACCAGATACATGGGAGCTCCAAAAAATCAAACACTTATGCTCATCAAAAGACTTCAAGAAAAGAGTCAAAAGACAATCTACAGACTGGGAAAATTTTTTTTGCTACGACAAATCCGATCAGCGTCTAATCTCTAAAATCTACAAGATACTGCAAAACCTCAACAACAATAAGACAAATAACCCAGTTAAAAAATTGGCAAAGGATATGAACAGGCACTTTACCAAAGAAGACATTCAGGTGGCTAATAGACACATGATGAAATGCTAATGATCATTAGCCATTAGAGAAATGCAGATCAAAAATACAATGATGTCTTAGTCATCTAGTGCTGCCATAACAGAAATACCACAAGCGGATGGTTTTAACGAAAAGAAGTTTATTTCCTTACAGTAAAGTAGCCTAAAAGTCCAAATTCATTGTGTCAGTTTCAGGGGAAGGCTTTCTCTCTCTTGGCCTTCTCATCAGCGTTCCCCCAGACTAGGCGCTTCTCGGCGCAGGAACCCCAGTCCAAAGGACGCGCTCTGCTCCGGGCACTGCTTTCTTGATGGTATGAGGTCCCCCACTCTCTGCTTGCTTCCCTTTCCTTTTATCTCTTGAGAGATAAAAGGTGGTGCAGTCCACACCTCAGGGAATCTCCCTTTACATTGGATGTGACCTGGGTAAAGGTGGTGTTACAATCACACCCTAATCCTCTTTAACATAAAATTACAATCACAAAATGGAGGCCAACCACACAATTCTGGGAATCATGGCACAGCCAAATTGATACACACATTTTTTGGGGGACATAATTGAATCCATGACAAATGAGATATCATCTCACCCGAACAAGGCTAGCATTAATCCAAAAAACACAAAATAATAAATGCTGGAGAGGTTGTGGAGAGACTTGAACACTTATACACTGTTGGTGGGAATATAAAATGGTACAACCACTTTGTAAATCTATATTGCACTTCCTTAAAAAGCTAGAAATAGAAGTATCATATGATCCAGCTACCCCACTCCTTGGAATATATCCTAGAGAAATAAGAGCCGTCACACGAATAGATATATGCAGGCCCATGTTCATCGCAGTACTGTTCACAACAGCAGAAAATGGAAATAATCTAGGTGCCCATCAATGGACTAATGGATAAACAAATTTTGGTATATCAACACAATGGAATACTATACAACGATAAAGAACGATTAAGCCATGAAACATCTTATAACATGGAGGAAGCTGGAGGGCATTATACTAAGGGAATTCAGTCAGTTGCAGAAGGGCAAATAATTTATAAGTTTACTAGTATAAGAATGCAAGAAAACATTTAAACACAGAAGAAAACATTCTTTGATGGTTACAAGGAGGAGGAGGTTTATTTACTAACTAGATAGTAGATATGAATTATCTTAGGTGAAAGGAAGGACAGCACTCACTACAGCAGAAGTCAGCACAACTGGACTAAACCAAAGCTAAGAAATTTCCTGAATACAATCAAACACTTTGAGGGATAGAGTAGCAGAGGTAGGGGTCTGGGGACCATGCTTTCAGGGGACATCAAGGTCAATTGGCATAACAAAGCTTATTAAGAAAATGTTCTGCATCCTACTTTGGTGAGTGGCGACTGGGATATTAGAAGCTTGCAAGCGGCCATCTAAGATGCATCAATTGGTCCCAACCACCTGGAGTAAAGGAGAATGAAGAACACCAAAGTCACATGGAAAGTAGTAGCCCAAGAGACAGAAAGGGCCACATAAAGCAGAGACTTCATGAGCCTGAGACCAGAAGAACTACATGGTGCCTGGCTACCATCAATGACTACCCCGACAGGGAACACAACAGAGAGTCCCTGACGGAGCAGGAGAAAGGTGGGGTGCAGAGCTCAAATTCTAGTAAGAATACCAGACTTAATGGTCTGACTGAGACTGAAGGTACCCCAGAAAGCATGGCCCCTGGATTCTCTATCAACCCAGAACTAAAAATATTTCGGAGGCCAACTCTTCAGAGAGGGATTGGACTGGACTGTGGGACATAAAGTGAGGAGTGTGCCTCTTAGCTCAAGTAGATATAAGAGACTAAACTGGCAGCTACTGTCCAGAGGTGTGATGGGAAGGCAGAGAGGATTAGGAGCTGGTTGAATGGACATGGGGAACCAGGGGTGGAAAGGAGGAGTATGCTGTTACAGTATGCGGAGAGCAATTAGAGTCACATAACAATGTATGTATAAATTTTTATATGGGAAAAAATAAAAATGGACAAAGGACATGAAGAGACACTTCACCAAAGAAGACACTCAGCCAGCTAACAAAGATATTAATAGATGCTCTCCATCACTAGCCATCAGAGAGATGCAAATCAAAACTACAATGAGAGACCATCACACCCCAGCAATAATGGCACTTATCAAAAAAACAGAAAACAACAAATTCTGGTAAGGTTGTGGAAAGACTGGAACTCATTCACTGTTGGTGGAATTGTAAAATCTTAAAATCACTTTGGAAAAACTGTATGGAGCTTCCTTAAAAAACTAGAAATAGAAATACCTCAGGATTCAGCAATCCCACTCCTAAGCACATATCCTAGAGAAATAAGAGCTATAACACAAAGAGACATATCCATACCCATGTTCATTGCAGCATTTTTCACAGTAGCAGAAAGATGGAAACAACCTAAATGCCAAAAAAAAAAAAAAGAACAAACCCATTGCCATCAAGTTAATTCTGACTCATAGCGACTCTATAGGGCAGGGTAAAACTGTCCCATAGGGTTTATAAGGAACGGCTGGTGGATTCGAACTGCCAACCTTTTGGTTAGAAGCTAAGTTCTTAACCACTGCAGCACCAGGGTTCTGCCTAAATGCCCATCAACAGATAAGTGGTTAAACAAACTGTGGTGCATACACACAATAGAATACTAAACAACGATAAAGAACAATGATGAATCCGAGAAACACTTCACAACATGGATGAATCTGGAGGACATTATGTTGAGCGAAATAAGTCAATCACAAATGGACAAAATTGTGTGAGACCACTATTACAAAAAGTCAAGAAAATGTTTACACATAGAAAGAAACATTCTCTGACGGTTATTATCAGGGAGGGAAGTGGGAAGGAGGGAAAATCAGTAAAATCAGATAGTAGACATATGTTAACTTTGGTGAAGGGCAAGGCAATACACAATATGGGGGAAGTCAGCACAATATGAACAAGGCAAAGGAAGACACTGGGAGGTACGACGAATGGAAATGGGGAACTCAGGGTGGTAATGGGGAGAGTGCTGACACATTGTGGGGATTGCAACGAATGTCACAGAACAATCTGTGTATTAACTATTGAATGGGAAACTAATTTGCTCTGTAAACCTTCACCTAAAGCACAATAAAAAAAAGATATTTCTTTCTCTGCCTATAAATGGATATTTTCTTTACAAGGTACCCACTAGAAAGATTCCCTGAAGATATTGAATCTGAGTCTACTTGACACCAAAATAACCAATCAATTCTGTCAGCTGGGTAAAAAGAATCTGTCAAACTAGTTGGTTGTATGACTCAGTTGATCAATTAGCTCAGGCGGAGCAGCTAATCTGATAGCCCCATGTACCTGCCACTTTAAAAAGGCCAACACAATGATGGTGAGTGAGTGATCACTGTTCTATTTTTGGAAGCCTAAGGTCTTATTTCCCATCCATCTCAAGCATTAGGCAAGGCTAGATTTGTGAAATCAAAGGAATTATTTTGCTCTTGCTCTTTATCGTTTTCTTATCTGCATTCAGTCTTGGGCAGCACAGCAATACAAACGCATTCACTGTGCTTCTGAAGAGCTCATGAACAGTCAAAGTCATGTTTCCCAAGACCTTCTGTGAGCTTTCACTTATGGGTGTGTGAAATTTCTACTTGCACTTCAGCTGAGTGTAAAAAGGTCAGGCACATTTCCAGGATGACTTTCAGTCTGACCTTTAGAAATACAAAAGTTGGCCTGACTTTCTGAGAAAAACTTAGAAAATTGCATTTTCTTTGAAAAGAAGGTTGGCGTGTAGGTGGGGTGGAAAGGCTCAGAGAAGGTCCAAGCAGAGGCAAGTACTCATGCCTAGACTTCTAATACTATTGTTTGAACTAATAATCTAATGTTAAGGAAACGTGAAAAACACAATCACACATCATAGCCCTAGCTTTCTCATTGGTGACTGCACTCTTTGTGAAGAGAGATTGTGCACTCCATTGTTACTTCTGCCCCCTCTTGATGATCTATTACCTGGCTAATAAACATAGTATTATTGTGTTACACTACAGAACTTATTTTGTATTTCCATTGGCTACAGCTCACTCCTGATTACGCTGGGACTCTGTTTGAGGTTCTCGTCATCTCTTGCATCTCCTCTGGCTTCCTTCTCTTGCTTATTTCAATACTAATTGTATTTCAATTCTACCAACCTAGAATATTTGCAATTATCTGCACAGAAGGTGTGAGTCTCATCAATTTATTTTATTGTTCCTTAACCTTATATGCATTTGACAGAGGTAGCAATTAAAGATTATATAACTAAGTCCTTGGAGTTTAAGAAATCATTGAAAATTCTATTTTTTAGCAGATCCTTTTCCTAGCTGTCCTTTCTACCTTACACCTTCAACATACACCATATCCTCGAACCAGCATCCCCAACAGGTAAACTACCAGATTTATCAAATTCAAGCTGGTTGCTGCCACCATGCCGTCATTCCAGGATGTATGGCAGAGCTTCCCAACCAGTATGCCAGGCAACAGATAACTGGGAATAGGTTACAAGTGTGCTAAGATATTGATTTCTCCTCAGTACTTGAGGTGGTATGGCAGGGCCTGGGAAAGCTGGACACCCTGAGCCAATGGTAGCACTCACCATTAGCCACCTCATCTATTTACCCCTGTGGTGAGATGAGTTTTTTATGTGTCCTTTTGCCTTGGCTCTTTGAAAAAACACTTTAAGAAATTTTTCCCCTAAGCCCTGAGGAGTTACCTTTGCTCTAGTTTTCTACTGCAAAGGGTTTGTTACTTTCTTCCAGGTTGACTGACATTTTCTGGGTAAGCTGTAAAAACTTGATGGTTTGATACTATGATGGTTAAGGTTGTGTGTCAACTTGGCTGGGCCATGATTCTCAGTGGTTTGGCAATTATGATGTAGTTTGGCAGTCGTATGATGTTGTGATCACTTCCATGATAAGATTTGATATAATGTGATTACCTCTATGATCAGATCTGCTGTGAGTAGCCAGTTGAAAGGGCGTTTCCTTGGGCGAGTGGCCTGCATCAAATATAAGTGGACATTCTGGCAAGGCTCGTGGGCTTTTGCTCGCTCTGTGTCCTGCAGCTGGCTCCTGTTCGTCTGACATCCGGTTCTTGGACTTGAGCTAGCAGCTTACTTGTGGTCTTGCCTGCTGATCTTGAGATTCACAGCCTGTAAGTAAGAGCCCCACTGTCTGACCAGCCAATCTTGAGTTCACCAGCCCCTGCAGATATGTGAATCAGGAGAAGCCTCTATCCTGAACTGTGGACTTGGGACGTTCCAGCCTTTACAACTGTGTGAGCCATTTCCTTGATATAAATCTCTCTATATATATGCTTATATGCTTTCCTGGTTTTGTTTCTCTAGAGAACCCAGCCTAAGACAGATACTTTTTATCTGGCCCTGGGCTGCACCCTGCCCTGGTTTTATTTTATGCACCTTGCAGGGAATGGTAAATATACTTATGCAAATGAAGTGATTATAGCCTACTATGCAAAAGAAGTGACTGTGGTCTACTGAGAGAGGATATAACAGTTCATGACCCTGGTGGGAGTGCCATGCCTTGAAATTGGACAAGCAGTTTGCTTATATATGCAGCCAACCCCACAGAGGTTTCAGAAGAGAAAGAAAGAAAGCAGCAGAAAGAAGCAGCAGAGAGAGAGGAGCAAAGGAATCTCCTAAAAGAGCTGTAACACAGATCAAGGGCTGTAACACTGAAGACATCAAGAGGCCAGGAAGAGACCCTGTGGCAGAGCTGGTGGCAACAGGCCCAGAAAGAACCCTGCAGCAGAATCAGTGGAGACAGGCCTGAAAGAGGCCCTGCAGCAGAGTCAATGGTGACAGCAGAAACCTGCTGCTAGGAATGCAGCTAACAGAACTGACAAAACTGCTACACTGGCTATGAGTTGGGTCAGTGAGCAGTGGAGAGGATGGTGGCAGGGAGGTGGAAGGCAGAGAGGACTGTCCTGAGGGTATTGAGAGGAGGCCTATCCAGACAGGACTGAGAAGAGGCCTGTCCTAAGGGGTCTGAGAAGAAGCCTGTCCTGGGAGGGCCAAGAGGAGGCCTGCACTGCTGAGAGGGGACATGCAGGGCCAAGAGGAGGCCTGTCCTAAGGGGGTTGAGAGGAGGCCTGAAACAACCAAGAGGGGGTGTGTGCAGCACGGAAAGAAGGACTTGCTTGCTTCAATGGCCATAAGGAGCTGAGAGAGCTGTCCTGCACTGAAGAAGAAAAGAATGTGCTCTCCATTTCAGGGGAACCTTCCAGGCTTTCTGATCCTGATCCTGAGTTGTAGCCTATTGATCTTGATCCCAATTTGTATCCTGTTGCTTCCTTAATAAACTACTTAACTGTAAGTATGGTTTGTGAGTTCTGTGTGGCATTGCAATGGATTATTCAAGCCAGCATAGCAGAGAGGGCCATGGGGAGGATGGCTGGTATCAGAATTGGTGAAAAGGTTGGAGAGTGGAGGTATGTCTGACTTCCACCTCATAGGGATCAGCCTTAGGCTGATCTTTATTTCTCATTATCCCCCTGAAATTAGACAGGTTCTGACACTACTACTACCATTTTACAGCCCAGTACGCTGTACAAAGTATTTTCATTTTCTATTGTGCCATGATGTGAAAAACCTTGGGAAGCATTGCCTGTATTGTAAGGAGATTATCAGAAATAAGAGGATTCCTCTCAGGGAATTGCATTGTTAGTAACTTGCTCGATCCAGTCAGTCAGCATTGAGAAGTCAATATTACTTACTCCTTATTAGGCAAAGGTTGGAGTCACTGCTATGTAAAGTAACAATTGGTTGGGCCTGAAGCTGTGCCAAAACTTTTCCTTTCCAGGAACATATTAAGAAAACCTAAGTTAGCTAATATGCCAGACAGGATATATTGACAAGAGCATTTAAACATGTCTTTCTCTCCTCACTACATACAATATGGAGCAGCCTAAGACTTTGAAGGGTGATTAAGGCAGACTTTGAAAGACAAATAGAATTCTAAATGACAGAGATGGAAGGTGATCAAGGGAGGTGATTTCCAAAGAGAAGGAATGGCAGAAGCAAAGAAGAAGAGCTTGAGCAACATTAAGGAGTCAGTTTTGGCTAAGTAGAAGAAGTGGGAAGTAAGACTGGACTGTTAGTACTAACTTCCTACAGAAAATATTTTGTGCAATAAGATATTGCAGGAATCAGTGAAGGAAGAGGACCTTTGTTACAATATTTAAATTTTGAAGCTTATTTTTGCTTTCCCTTAGCTACCTACTATATTTGTTGCAATATGATGGCTCTTAGACAGATGGTCACCCAACTTACTTTATGAATCAAGCCTTTCACAGACTATCCCCTACCTCTACCTCTTCCCCAAGAGCTGGCTGCACTTTTAAGGAGCTCTCTAAGCGGTGGTCAAAGTCCTTGTCATTAGTGTTCAATGCATCAAATCTATCCTTGTCTGAGTAGGCAATACTAAAGTTTTACTGATATAAAGCCTGCAGGAGGAATTAGTGGCAATGCAGTGATAGACTAGGTTCTGGGTGGACAAAAAGAAAGAGGATCTCTTAACATTTGGAAGGAGACACCAAAAATAGATTTTGCAGGAAAAAACGCTGCCTGGTCCTACACCATCCTCACAATCATTGCTATGTTTGAGCCCATTGATTCAGCCACTGTGTCAATCCATCTCATTGAGGATCTTCCTCTTTTTTGCCAACCCTCTACTTTACCAAGCATGATGTCCTTCTCCAGGGACTGGTCCCTCCTGATGACGTGTCCAAAGTAAGTGAGGCAAAATCTCATCATCCTAGGTTTCTAAGGAGCATTCTGGCTGTACTTCTTCCAAGACAGATTTGTTCCCTCTTCTGGTAATCCATGGTATGTTCAATAATTTTCACCAACACCATAATTCAAATGCATCAATTCTTCTTCGTTCTTCCTTATTCATTGTCCAGCTTTCAAATGCATATGAGATGATTGAAAATACCATAGCTTTTGGCGGGCACACTTTAGTTCTCAAAGTGAAATCTTTGCTTTTTAACACTTTGAAGAGGTCTTTTGCAGCAGATTTGCCCAATGCAATGCGTTGTTTGATTTATTGACTGCTGCTTCCATGAGCGTTGTGAATCCAAGTAACACGAAATACTTGACAACTTCAATATTTTCTCTGTTTGTCATGATGTTCCTTAATGGTCCAGGTGTGAGAATTTTGGTTTTCTTTATGTTGAGATGTAATCCATACTGAAGGCTGTAATCTTTGATCTTCATTAGTAAGTGCTTCAAGTCTTCTTCACTTTCAGCAAGCAAGGTTGTGTCCTCCGTATATCGCAGGTTGTTAATTACTATTCCTCTACTCCTGACTTTGTGTTCTTCTTCTTGTACTCCAAGTCTCGGATTATTTGCTCAGCATACAGATTAAATAAGTATGGTGAAAGGATACAACCCTAATTCACACCTTTCCTAATTTTACCCACTTATTCTCTTCGAATGACTGTGTACAGGTTCTTCGTGAGCACAATTAAGTGTTCTGGAATTCTCATTCTTGGCAATGCTATCCATAATTTGTTATGATCCTCACAGTTGAATGCCTTTGCATAGTCAATAAAACTCAGGTAAACACCTCTCTGTATTCTCTGCTTTCAGCCAAGATCCATCTGACATCAGCAATGATATTCCTCTTTCCATGTCTTCTTCTGAATCTGGCTTGAATTTCTGGAAGTTCCTTGTTGATGTACTGCTGCAACCAGTTTTGAATGATCTTCAGCAAAATTTTACTTGCATATGATATTAATGATATTGTTCAATAATTTCCGCATTCCATTGGATAACCTTTCCTTGGAATGGGTATCTATATGGATCTTTTCCAGTCTGTTGGCCAGGCAGCTGTGTTCCAAATTTCTTGGCATACATGAGGGAGCACTTCCACCTTTTCATCTATTTGTTAAAACATTTCAATTGGCATTTCATCAATTCCTGGAGCTTTGTTTGTCGTCAGTGCCTTCAGTATAGCTTGGACTTCTTCCTTCACTACCATTGGTTGTTGGTCATATGCTACCTCCTGAGATGGTTGATCTTCGACCAATTCTTTTTGGTACAGGGACTGTGAATGTCTTCCATCTTATTTTGATGCTTCCCGAGTCATTCAATATTTTGCCCATAGAATCCTTCAGTATTGCAACTCGAGGCTTGAATTTTTTTTCAGTTCTTTCAGCTTGAGAAATGCTGAGCATGTTTTTTTGTTTCCTTTTGGTTTTCTAACTCCAGGTTTTTTCATATTTCATTATAATGTATACTTTGTCTTCTTGAATTACCTTTTGAAATCTTCTGTTCAGCTCTTTTATTTCATCATTTCTTCCTTTGTTTAGCTACTGTATGTTCAACAGCAAGTTTCACAGTCTCTTCTGACATCTGTTTTGGTCTTTTCTTTCTTTCCTGTCTTCTTAATGACCCTTGCTTTCTTCATGTATGATGTCCTTGATGTCATCCCACAACTCATCTGGTCTTCAGTCATTAGTGTTCAGTGCATCACATCTATTCTTGAGATGGTCTCTAAATTCAGGTGGGATATACTCAAGGTCATACTTTGGCTCTCGTGAACTTATTTTAATTTTCTTCAGCTTCAACTTGAACTTGCATATGAGCAATTGATGGTCTGTTCCACAGTCAGCCGCTGGTCTTGTTCTTACTGATGATATTGAGCTTCTCCAATGTAGTCAGTTTGATTCTTGTGTATTCCATTCAGCAAGATCCACATGTATAGTCATTGTTTTTGTTGTTGAAAAAAGGTATTTCCAAGGAATAAGTTGATGGTCTTTCAAAATTTTATCATGTGATCTCCAGTATCGTTTCTATCACCAAGGCCATATTTTCCAACTACTGATCTTTCTTCATTGTTTCCAACTTTTGAATTCCAATCACTAGTAATTATCAATGCATCTTGAATGCAAGTTTAATCAATTTCAGACTGCAGAAGTTGGTAAAAAAAATCTTCATTTTCTTTATCTTTGGCATCAGTGGCTGCTGTGTAAATTTGAATAATGGTATTAACTGGTCTTCCTTTTAGGCGTATGGATATTATCTTGTCACTGACACTGTTGTAATTCAGGATAGATCTTGAAATGTTCGTTGTGACAATGACTAATAGTTATGCTAATAATAGCAATAACATAAATTAAATGTTTACTATGAACCAGGTACCATTCTAAACATTTTTTTTTGATGAAAATACAGATAGCCAAAGATACACCGTTTCAAAAATTTCTACATACACAGTTCAGTGACATTGACTACGCTATTCCAACTGTGCTGTTATTCTCACTTAAGATGAAGGCATACAGAACAAAATAGTTTCTCATTTAACAGTTACTACACATGTTGCCCTATGACAATGGTTAACAATCTCACAACACATCAAGAATATCCTTACTCCACCTTGTGTTCCCTATCACCAGGGGACTTCCTTGTGCCCTTCTGTCTTCTGGTCCTTGTCACTGAACTACTGTACCTCATTAGTCTCATTTGGTTTTTTTTTTTTTTTTTTAACACCATTTCAAAACTTTTTACTTAAACTTTTAAGTGATACTGACTATGCTCTTCCAATTGTGCTGCCATTCTCGCCCAAGATGAAGGCTTACAGGACAAAACAGCCTCCCATTTAATAGTTACTACAAATGTTGCCCTATAGCAGTGGTCAACAATCTCACAATACATCGACAGTGTCCTTATTCAATTTGTGTTCCTTATCATCAGTTTCCTACTCTCCCTCTGCCTTCTGGCCCTTGTCACCGGACTCCTGTACATCGTTAGTCCCATTTAGTTTTACTGGGCTGTCCATTCCCAGGCTTAACATCGAACCTCGAAGGTAACTTCACCTCTGAGCTGAAAGGGTGTCTGGGGGCCACACTCTCGAGGTTTCTCTAGTATTCTTTAGGCCAGTAAATCTGGTCTTTTTTTTTGGGGGGGGGAGTTAAAATTATGCTCTACATCCTACTCCAGCTCTGCCCAGAACCCTCTGTTGTGATCCTGGTCAGAGGAGTCATTGGTGGTAGCCGGGCACCATCCAGCTGTACTGGGCTCAGTCCCGTGGAGGCCTTGGTAGCTGTGGACCATTAGTCCTTCGGAATAATCTTTTCGTTGTATACTGTTCTCTTCATTCTCCCTTGCTCCCGAAGGGATGAGACCAGTGGAGTATCTTAGATGGCCGCTCATAGGCTTTTAAGACCCCAGACACTACTCACCAAGGTAGAATGTAGAGCATTATCTTTATAAGTAGTGTCATGCCAATTGAGCTAGATGTTCCCCGAGACCATGGTCCCCAGAGCCCTCCGTCCAACAAATCAGGCCCTTGGGGGGTTTGGATGTGTCTATAGGGCCTCCATGACCTTTCCTTGTGCAGGTTTTGTTAGTTTCCCCTGTACTGTGTACTATCTCACCTCTCACGCAAGGTACCACTTATCAATTGCCTATTTAGTATCTCCCCCCACTCCCATCCCCGGTAACCAACAAAGACTGTTACATTTTGTGTGTGAATTTTTTCATGGGTTTTTACAATAGAGGTCTCATACAATATTTGTCCTTTTGTGATTGACTTATTTCACTCAGCATGATGTCCTCCAGTTTCATCCATGTTATGAGATGGTTCACCGATTCGTTGTTGTTCTTTCTAGTTGCATAGTACTCCATTGTGTGTATGTACCATAGTTTGTTTATCCATTCATCTGTTGATGGACATCGAGGTTGTTTCCATCGTTTTGCTATTGTGAACAATGCTGCCATGAACATAGGTGTGCATATGTCTATTCGAGTGATGACTCTTATTTCTCTAGGATATATTCCTAGGAGTGGGATTGCTGGATCGAATGGTATGTCTATTTCTAGCTTTCTGAGGAAACGCCATATCATTTTCCAAAATGGTTGTATCATTTTGCATTCCCACCAGCAGTGTATAAGAGTTCCCATCTCCCCGCAGCCCCTCCAACATTTGTTATTTCCAGTATTTTTGATTCGTGCCAGTAATGCCGGGGTGAGATGGTATCTCATTGTGGTTTTAATTTGCAGTTCTCTAATGGCTAGTGATCGCGAGCATTTCCTCATGTGTCTGTTGGCCATTTGAATGTCTTCCTTGGTGAAGTGTCTGTTCATTTCCTTTGCACATTTTTTGATAGGATTGTTTGTATTTTTGTTGTAGAGGTGTAGATTTTCTTGTAGATTATGGAGATTAGACATTTGTCTGACTTGTACTGTCCAAAAATTTTTTCCCAGTCTGTAGGTTCTCTTTTGACTCTTTTGGTGAAGTCTTTTGAAGAGCATAGATGTTTGATTTTTAGAAGATCCCAGTTATCTAGTTTATCTGTTGGGTTTTTTGTGTTGATGTTTATGGTTTGTATCCTGTTAATGCCATGTATTAAGGCCTGAAGTGTTGGTCCTATTTTTTCTTCTATGAATTTTATAGTTTGAGGCTTTATATTCAGGTCTTTGATCCATTTTGAAGTAGTTTTTGTATATGGTGTGAGGTATGGGTCCTGTTTCATTTTTCTACAAATGGATATCCAATTTTGCCAGCACCATTTGTTAAAAAGACTGTCTTTTCCCCATTTGATGGACTTTGGGCCCGTGTCGAGAATCAGGTGACTGTAGGTGGATGGGTTTACATCTGGGTTCTCAATTCTGTTCCATTGGTCAATGTCTCTGTTGTTGTACCAGTACCAGGCTGTTTTGAGTACTGTAGCTGTATAGTAGGTTCTCAAGTCAGGTAGTGTGAGTCCTCCAAATTTATTCTTCTTCTTCAGTAGTGCTTTACTTATTTGGGGTGTCTTCCCTTTGCATATAAAGTTAATAATTAGTTTTTCCATCTCTTTGAAGAATGTTGTTGGTATTTGTATCGGGATTGCATTGTATTTGTAAATTGCTTTAGGTAGAATTGCCATTTTCACAATGTTGAGTCTGCCTATCCATGAGCATGGTATCTTTTTCCATTTATGTAGATCCCTTTGGGTTTCATGCAGCAGTGTTTTGTAGTTTTCTTTGTACAGGTCTTTTACATTCCTGGTCAGATTTATTCCTAAGTATTTTATCTTTTTAGGGGCTATTGCAAATGGTATTGATTTCCTGATCTCCTTTTCATCGGTCTCTTTACTGGTGTATAGGAATCCAACTGATTTTTGAATGTTTATCTTGTATCCTGCTACTCTGCTGAATCTTTCTATTAGTTCCAGTAGATTTCTCGTGGCGTCTTCAGGGTTTTCTATGTATAGTATCGTATCATCTGCAAACAGGGACAGTTTAACTTCTTCATTACCAATTTGGATGCCCTTTATTTCTTTGTCTTGCCTTATTGCTCTAGCTAGAACTTCCAGCACAATGTTAAATAGGAGTGGTGATAAAGGGCATCCTTGTCTTGTTCCTGTTTTCAAGGGGAATGTTTTCAGCCTTTCTCCATTAAGAATGATGTTGGCTGTTGGTTTTGCATAGATGCCCTTTATGATGTTGAGAAATTTCCCTTCTATACCTATTTTATTGAGAGCTTTTATCAGGAATGGGTGTTGGACTTTGTCAAATGCCTTTTCTGCATCAATTGAGATGATCATGTGATTTTTTTCTTTCCTTTTATTTATGTGGTGGATTACGTTGATGGATTTTCTAATGTTAAACCATCCTTGCATACCTGGTATGAATCCTACTTGGTCGTGGTGTATTATTTTTTTGATATGATACTGAATTCTATTGGCTACAATCTTGTTCAGAATTTTTGCATCTATATTCATGAGAGATATTGGTCTGTAATTTTCTTTTTTTGTGATGTCTTTGCCTGGTTTTGGTATCAGCGTTATGCTGGCTTCATAGAATGAATTTGGAAGTGTTGCTTCCTCTTCTATGCTCTGAAATAGCTTGAGTAGAACTGGTACAAGCTCTTCTGTAAATGTTTTGTAGAATTCTCCAGTGAAGCCATCTGGGCCAGGGCTTTTTTTGGTTGGGAGTTTTTTTTATTACCTTTTCAATCTCTTCTCTTTTTATGGGTCTGTTCAGATTTTCAATATCACTTTGTTGTAGTTTGGGTAGGCCGTATGTTTCTAGAAATTTATCCATTTCCTCTAGGTTTTCGAATTTGTTGGAATATAGTTTTTCATAATATTCTGTTATAATCCTTTTTATTTCAGTTGGGTCTGTTGTAATTTCCCCCATTTCATTTCTTATTTGGGTTATTAGTGCCCTCTGCTGTTTTTCTTTTGTCAGTCTGGCCAGTGGTTTGTCGATTTTGTTGATTCTTTCAAAGAACCAACTTTTGGTTTTGTTGATTCTTTCTATTGTTTTTCTGTTCTCTATTTCATTGATTTCTGCTCTGATCTTTACTATTTCCTTTCTTCCGGTGGTTGTAGGCTTTTTTTGTTGTTCTCTTTCTATTTGTTTGAGTTCTGTAGTTAATGTTTTGATTTTGTCCCTTTCTTCTATTTTGATATGTGCATCTCTTGCTATAAATTGTCCTCTGAGGACTGCCTTTGCTGTGTCCCAAAGGTTTTGGTATGATGTGTTTTCATTTTCATTTGATTCTAGGAATTTTTTAATTCCATCTCTGATTTCTTCTATTACCCATTGATGTGTAAGCAGATTATTATTCAGTTTCCATGTGTTTGATTTTTTTTTCCTTGCTCTTTCTAGTGTTAATTTCTACCTTGATGGCATTGTGGTCAGAGAAGATACTGTGAATTATCTCAGCATTTGGGATCTTGTTGAGGATTGCTGTGTGGCCTAAGATGTGGTCTATTCTGGAGAACGTTCCATGTGCATTGGAGAAGAATGTGTACTTTGCAGCGGTTGGATGGATTGCTCTATATATGTCTATGAGGTCCAGTTGGCTGATTGTGTCCTTTAGGTCTTCTGTATCTTTGCTGAGTTTCTTTTTAGTTGTTCTGTCCTTTACTGAGAGTGGTGTGTTGAAGTCTCCTACTATTATTGTGGAACTGTCAATTTCTCTTTTCAGTGCTGTTAGAGTTTTTTTTATGTATTTTGGAGCCCTGTCATTGGGTGCATAGATATTTATTATGGTTATGTCTTCATGATGGATCATCCCCTTAATCATTATATAGTGTCCTTCTTTGTCTTTTATGGTAGATTTTGTTTTAAAGTCTATTTTATCTGAGATTAGAATTGCCACTCCTGCTCTTTTTGATAATTGTTAGCTTGATATATTTTTTTCCAACCTTTGATTTTTAATAAATTCACATCTTTGTTTCTAAGGTGTGTCTCTTTTAGACAGCAAAATGATGGATCCTGTTTTCTTATCCATTCTGCCGCTCTCCGTCACTTTATGGGTGCATTGAGCCTGTTTACATTCAGTGTAATTATTGATAGATGGAAGTTTGTTTCTGTCATTTTGTTGTGCTTTTTTTGTGGTGCTGAAGTTTTCTTTGTTCTTCTTACTCTCTTGTGCTGAGTTACTTTTGTTTGTGGATTTTGTGTTCATTTCTTTTGTTTTTGTAGGTTTTGTTTTTGTTGAGACTTTATGTGTTTTGTCTTTATTTTTATGAGTTGGTTTGTTAACTTTCTTTGTGGTTACCATGAATTTTACCCTTATCCTTACAATTTTGAAGCAGTCTACCCTTACTTTGTATCGCCTTGCCTTCCTCTCCTTTAGAAGGTTCTATACCTATGCCGTTTGTTCCATCTTTCATTGTTTTGATGTTGTTGTCATCCTTTGATTGATTTCTCTGATTCTCTGTTGTATTTCTTTTGTTTTTGGAAAGTCCTCTGTAGTTCAGTTCCTAGAATGGTATCTGGTTCATATGAACCTGCGTCCTAGGTCCTAGGTCCTGCCTGAGGGCTGAAGCTGTTTGTCCTCAGATTGAAGAACTCCCTTTAATAATTCTTGTAAGTTTGGTTTGACTTTTGCATATTCCTTTAGGTTCTGTTTATCTGGAAATGACCTAATTTCACCATCAAATTTGAATGAGAGTTTTGCAGGATGTATTATTCTTGGCTGACAATTTTTTTCTTTCAAGATTTTATATATGTCATCCCACTGCCTTCTTGCCTGCATGGTTTCTGCCAAATAATCTGAGCTTAGTCTTATTGTTTCTCCTCTGTATGTGACTTCTTGTTTTTCACGAGCTGCTCTCAGGATTCTTTTTTGTCTTTAGTTTTAGCGAGTGTGAATATGATATGTCTTGGTGATTTTCTTTTGGGGACTCTTCTATATGGGGTTCGTTGAGCTTCTTGGATGGCCAGCTTTTCATCTTTCATGATATTGGGAAAGTTTTCTGTCAGCAGTTCGTCAGTGATCCTCTCTGTGTTTTCTGTTTTCTCCCCCTGTTCTGGTATGCCAAGCACTCGTAAGTTTTTGCTTTTAATTGTGTCCCACATAACTCTCAGGGTCTCTTCATTTTTATTTGTTCTTTTTTCTGAGTTTTCCTGAAACAGAGTTGTATCCAAGTGTTTGTCTTCAGTTCCACTGATCCTGTCTTCCATGGTTTCAAATCTACTTCTCAGCCCTTCTATGACACCATCCATTTCTGAAATCTTGTTGTTTATCTTTTGGATTTCTAATTGTTGTTTTTGTATAATTTTGAGTTGTGAATTTATTTTGGCATTTTGTTCCTGCATCATCTTCCTGAATTCTTCCAATTTTTTGTCTGTATTTTCTATAAATTTGTCTATTTTTTCCTCATGTTTGTCAGCTTTTTGCCTCAGTTCTTGGAAAATTCCGAGTATTAGTGATTTGAGTTCCCTACCAGGTATTTCTAGTGCATTTTCTTCCACAGGAGAGTTATCTGGTGTTTTAATTTGGACGCCTATTGGAGCCATCTTGTCTTGTTTTTGTAAATGTTTTGATATTGTTTGCTGTTTTCGGGGCATTCAGTAGACATTTCTCTCGTTTATTGATTGTAGTTTTTTTTGTTTGTTTGTTTCGTCCTTGTGGTACAGCTGGGCAGATCTAGCTGAAGAGGAGCCAGTGGGACGGGTTGTTTGTGGCACTCACCGCAGCCCCCAGGACGGTCGGTAGTCAGTGCTGGGCAGGTTCCAATAGGGCGTGCCTGCACAGCTTGGTGGTGTGATGTCAAGTGCACGGTGCAGGTAGGTAGGGCGCAGTAGGAAGATGGTTATGTGTGAAGCTAAGCTGGATATGGGAGAGAGGAGAGAGGAGCAGGAGCAAAAAGCATACAAACATAAAAGAATGCTAGGGGAGCTTGTCATTGGAATGTACAGATGAGAGACTATGGCATGGAGGAAACCAGAAGGGGAAAGAGAATGAAAAGGAAAGAATGAACAAATAAAAATCAGAAAAGTTAAAGAACTGCAAAGTTCCCAGGGATCTCACCGATGCAGCTATGAGGTCTGGGGGAGTCGGTCTCAGTTTTCACAGCACAGCCTGGCCAGAAGGTACAGAGGCATACATCGCCTGGTATTCAGGGATCAGAAAGAGAAGGAAGAGATAGAGAGACGAGAAATTAAGCAATGAAGAAAGACAAAAGGGAAAACGAGGGAAAAGATGACAAAACTAATCAAAAAAGATGAAAAATAAAATTAAGAAAACACAAAAAAAGCAACACCAGCAGTCAGTGCCAACAAATGAGACCGAGAGAGCCCCCACTCAGGGGCGCAAATTCCAAGCAGCCGGCAGTCTCGGGGTTAAGAGACCGTGGCCACGGGAAGCAGAGGGGCAAATGAACAAGGGCCCTGGGATCTCGCCAGCGTGGCAGTCCAGACCTGGAAGCAGCCACACGCCCGAACGCAGTCCCACAGCCCCGCAAGAGAGACCAAAGACGGCGCTCAGAACCAGGCACCTGAGCAAAAGGAGGGGGAGGCAGCAAGAGGCAAGCGAGAAACCAGAAGAAGCAGAAAATGCCACACCAACAGCCAACAAATGGGACCCAGAGAGCCCCCACTCAGGGGCACGAATTCCAAGCAGCCGGCAGTCTCTGGGTTAAGAGACCGTGGCCATGGAAAGTAGATGGGCGAACGAACAAAGGCCCCGGGATCTCACCAGCGTGGCAGCCCAGACCTGGAAGCAGCCACACGCCCGAACGCAACCCCACAGCCCCGCTGGAGAGAGCAAAGATGGCGCTCGAAACCAGGCACCCAAGCAAAAGGAGGGGGAGGCAGTGAGAGGCAAGCGAGAAACCAGAAGAAGTAGAAAATGCCACACCAACAGCCAACAAATGGGACCCAGAGAGCCCCAACTCAGGGGCGCGAATTCCAAGCAGCCGGCAGTCTCGGGGTTAAGAGACCGTGGCCATGGGAAGTAGATGGGCGAACGAACAAAGGCCCCGGGATCTCACCAGCACAGCAGCCCAGACCTGGAAGCAGTCACACGCCCGAACGCAGCCCCACAGCCCCGCAGGAGAGAGCAAAGATGGCCCTCGGAACCTGGCACCCAGGCAAAAGGAGGGGGAGGCGGCAGAAAAAGCTTCACCAGCAGCCAACAAACGGCTCAGAAAGCCGCCAGCCCAGGCACGTGGAATCCAAGCACCGCCGCCCCCCAGCCCAGGGACCCTGGCCACGGAAAGTAGGGGAGCCCCAGCCGAGGTGGAGAGGGGTGGGGGGTGGGAAAGCGCGCACCGCAGTTTACCAGTCGTTCTGTCTCCCACTGGATGCTCTGCGAGGCTGCTCTCCCGTTCGCTGGTCTCTGATAGGAATCCAAGATGGTGGATCTGCGCTGCGTTAGCTGGTAAGGAATCTCTGCATGAGTCTCTCCTCGCTCTCCGTTCTCTTTTAGTATTCTCACTCCGTTTGGTGTTTGGCTGAGTTCTTTATCTCTTCATTTGGTGTTCTAGGGTTTCAGGATTGTTGATTCTGTTAGGCTTAGTTTTTCGGATCTTTGCTGTGGAGGGACGGCGTGGTGCTTCTGCCTAGAGCGCCATCTTGCCCCACCTCTCGCCATTCTAAACACTTTATATATATTAACTTAATTATTCTCCAAAAACTCTATAAGTAAATACTATTTTGTCCCCCATTAACAGATGATGGCAATAGTAGATGGCAGGGTATTTTTAAAGGATCTTTTAAAAATATCTGTATTGATAAGATAAAAATTTAGTAACCCCATATTTTTACTCCCTTTTTTAAATTTAGCCCTGTTGGTGCAGTGGTTAAGAGCTACAACTGCTACCCATAAGGTCGGCAGTTCAAATCGACCAGCCGTTCCTTCAAAACCCTATGGGGCAGTTCTACTCTATCCTATATAAGGTCACTTTCAGTCAGAATCGACTCAGTGGCAATGTTTTTTTTTTTTTTTTTATACTAGAACCATGAAATCCAAAAATCTAGGAAATAATAACAGAATATAAACTCCTTATTTATAAATTGGGGAACCTCAGGCCCAGAAAGGGGAAGGAAATTGCCCAAGAACACACATCTAACTGACAGCAGAGGTCAGGACTAGAGCTCAGATGTTCTTTCACTTAGACTAGCCCTTTTTCCTGGTACCCCAAGCTGCCTTGCAGGTGATCTTTTCAACTTTGGTCATGACTGTGTTTAAAATGTTAATATTTGACTTTTCCCTACTGCTTGCCTCTGCCTCTTACAACAATTTAAATTCAGGGCTTTAAGCAAAATGTCAGATTGGAACCTCTTGGACTCTCAGTCAACTGTCATCTCTCTATGTGTGAATCAAGGATCTCTCATTCTTTGGGTTTCCCTTAATATACACAGCTGCTCAGTGGCTTTTTCTAATAATGCTGTCACCCGAAGTGTATACCTGTCATTCAGGCCTCAGAAATGTTCTGCTCTGCCTTGAGCCAAAATAGCCCGTCTGCCTTTGAAATTCTCCAATGCAAAAAGGACTCTTTGCCTGGGGCTGTTACCTTCCAGGGACTATGAAACACACATATTTTTAGTTCAGCTTCTGCTGAGTCTGGTGTATTGAGAAACTTAGTTGAGAGTACTCTGTCCTCAGCTGTCTCACCACCTGTGTACTTCCAGATAAACTCCTACATTTATTTCTGATTTTGGACAAAGTTAGGATAACCTTGTCATCGGTTAGATTTTACTACGTTCACAACGCCATCTGCTTCCGAAAAATGCTTGTCTGACTTATATTTATTTCCTTCAATTAAGAATTAAACGTAATTTCCTTTTGAAGTATGTCATGCTTCCCCTGGAGATAATTTTCCTCCCCAGGACTGAGAAGCCCAACTCTGTAACTTTGAACCTATTACAAGAACAGTAGAAAGAAATGAATAACACATTGACTATGGTGCTATTTGTTTGAGGTAGCTTCCAATTTCTGATTTTTCATCTCAAAAACTGTTTTGTAGCCAAGATATAAAGCAGAAAATCCTATTCTTATAATAGCATCTGAATTATGAAGACTTTCCCTGGCTCAAAATTGCTAAAACTACAAAATAGCTACATGAGATAAACTTTAAAAGTCACATACCTCGTGTTTGTTCTCATATAATTCTTGGATGGTGTCTGTCCACAAGGACAGCTAATTAGCAGCATCGAGGGTGGGGTGGGTTTGATCAAGCTATAATGAGTGCTATATTAGAGGCTATTTTAGCAGTCCTATTGCAGGAGAAGTGGGGGTATGTGTATGAGGAGTGTGGGGAAAAGTCAATAAAAACTCAATTTAGTAATTCTTCTCTCTCTTAGTGAATGTGGCCACATATTAGAACTCATCTGGATATGTTTGTACTTTGCATTATTAACTCATTAGGGGTATATAAGAAAAAAAACAACAACAGAAAAAAAACCTGTTGCCATCAAGTCGATTCCAACTCATAGCAACCCTATAGGACAGAGTAGAATGCCCCATTGAGTTTTCAGTGAAAGGCTGATGGATTCGAACTGCTGACCTTTTGGTTAGCAGCTGAACTCTTAACCACTGCACTGTATCACCAGGGCTCCAGGGATCTATCCACAGAGTATAAAATGGGAAGCTGGCTTAATGCCTTTGCTGTTAGCACTATCCAGATGGCGCTCTATTATACAAGACCAGCCTTACCCATAGGGTGAAATAGATGGCCGTCTCCATGCAGTGATATTAAGAGCAATAAGAGACATCCCACCCCCAGAGTGTCACCCCTCCCTTCCCAAGTTTGCCCTCATTTCAATAAAGGGTTAAATGTCCTTGTTAGAACGTAATTGTTAACTAGATGAGGAGCATATTACACAATTGTCAGCTTCAACCATCTTAGGTCCTTTAGTGAGCAGGGTCCTGAGAAAAATGAGACAGAGGACAGATATATTTTGATAGTGGAAGGTGATGGAGCAGGTAGTGGTGATAAGTAGGAAGAAAAAATTGAAAACAAGAGTTACTCCCCAGGCATTTCTGTCAATGAAGAAGTACTGAAGTAGAGGACACAGGACGACTTGGAGATGACTTGCCAAAAACAAGAAAGGTAACATAGGACTAAAATCTTGACCTTCTTCACCATATTTGTCACCAGATCACCTACTTTGACACCTTAATTTTGTAGATACATGCATATCAGACTAGAAGTCAGGACTTCCCAATGCTTTGGCCATGACTTTGATCATAACAACAGCTGCTCCCAAATGAGAGATTTACGGATCTAGTTGCTTTCTTCCTCTTTTAATACCTCATTAACACTAGAAATCTTAGTGTTTCTCTTGCTAAGCTGCCACAAAGTCTTGCTTCCATCCCCATCTTCTCTTTGTGCTTTGTGTTTTTCTCATTGTTATTCATGGCCAGCCTGGTTACTTGGGTTCAAATTTAAATGTATTCAACCATGGCTTTAGTCATGACGGGTTATTTCTACTTCAATTTGAATCTTAAGATTTACTGGCAAACTGCTTAGAATTCCAAAGGGCCTCCCATTGCCCCTGCAGGCCTATTGAGCAGTGAGGTGAGAAGAGATCTCTTAAGTTCCCATTGCTTCTCCCTGACAGTTGTCCATGCTACATGCATAAATCTTGCCTACATCCATGCAGATGAGGAAGTGATGCATTGAGGATAATAGGGAAGTTTTTACAGAAAGGATAAAATTGTCAGAGATGGGCCTTCAGAATGGACACAGTTGGATGGGTAAGGGATAGGAAAGTCTTAATTCCCAGCCTCTGACCAAACTCCCTCACTCTCCCTCCATGGTGCTCTGGTCTGGCTTCATGACTTTCAAGGACATTATTATTTCAGCAAATGCGTTTTTAAAATGTGTAAGTCATCTTGTCAAAAAGGAAAGTACCTGATTCTGAAGGATGGTGTGTAGGATGGTTATGAAGTCTTTACCTGAAGAGAGACGAACAACAAGATAACGTGGCTCTTCTGCTGATTGTTTTGTTTCAGACTAAAGAGTGATTCATCAACCAATTACAGCCAGAAGACATGAGCACACAAGTGGGCTTATATGAAAATAGGACTTCAGCTGCATCAAAGTTAGCTAATAGCTGGCTACTTGCTGGCTGTCATAGAAGGCCTTGAAACAGTGCCTTTTTGCCTATCTTCAGTGTAAAACTTTATAATGAATGTAGAAGGAGCACAGGAAAAGGAGGACACAAATGCACTATGACTAAATTCTGGGGATGATAGGCATCTCAAGAAGCCAATATTAAGAGTCCTGTAGCTGCATGGTAATGTATCTGACTGCTTTCACAATGCTTATTTAAAAGTTTCCAGTGTTAGAGTAGATAGGGTACTGAGGTGGGAGACAGAAGCTCTGGGTCCTAGTCCTGCTGCTGCCACTAACTTACCGTGTTTGGCCTTAGGAGAGTATCTTCATTTTCCCCACCACCAAAATGAGGTAGTCAGGTAAGATCTGTAAGGCACCTTCCAAATCTAGTGTTTTTTGGGCTTTTAGGGTTCTGTCTCCAATTTTCCTGAGCAATCAAAAAATTTAATAATCAAATTACAACCAATAATGTGGTCCAAAACAAAATGCTTGAATGTGTTGTGTTGAGGTGTAAAGGGAGTGTGGTCTTTGAACTTTCTTTCCTCTTCCATGGTTTATTCATGCTATTCTCTTATCTTGTATATCTTTTACTGCCATATCCTCAAATTTCACTTGTCAAAATTCCGTCATCCTTCAAAGCCTAGCCCAAAGGTTAATTTCTCAATGGCATTTTCTCTAATAACCCAAAGCTGGAAATAAACGTTCCTTCTTCTGAGTGCCTATAGCATGCGCTCTGCCTTTCCCACAGCACTAATCACAACTCTTCATCTTGGTTGTGTGTGTCTCCCCTCACCCCCCGCATTAGATTGAAATATGAGACTAAGTCTTACACATTTTAATGTCTTTCACTACCACCTAGCACATGGAATGTGTTCAATATATGGTACGTTGAATCTCTCCGAGCTAATATTAGGAAGCATCTCATCTCTCTGAAATGTGAGAGCAAGTTAATAAAGGAGAATAAGTATCTGTTATATTCAGTAATATGGGCCTATTTTAAAATTTGTTTTAATTTTTTAACTTTGCATTTTATCACAATCTCAGACTTACAAAAAAGTTGCAAAAATTATACAAAGAATTCCCAAATACCCTTCACTTAGATTCCCCAATTGTTAATATCTTATATAACCTCAGCACAACTAACAAAATAAGAAAATTAATGATGATATAATACTATTATCTAATCTAGCGATCTTATTCAAGTTTTACCAACTGTCCCACTAATGTGATTTTCCTGATCAAGGATTCAATCCAAGAGCACGTGTTATATTTAGTCATCATATCTCCATAGTCTCTTTTAAACTAGAACAATTCCTTAGTGGTTTCTTTATCTTTCAGGACCTTGACACTTTTAGAGAGTACTGACAGTTATTTTGTAGAATATTCCTCAATTTAGGTTTGTGATGTTTTCTCATGATTGGATACATAGTATACATTTTGGTAGGAATATCATAAAAGTAATATTGTGTGCCTCTTAGTTCACCATATCAGGAGACATTATTATGTCAATTTGTCCCATTACTGCAATGTTAACTTTGATCATTTGGCTAAGGGTTTCTCTACTGTAAGGTTATTATTTTTTCTTAATAATTAATAATTAGCTTGCAAAGAGATACATTGAGACTGTGAAAATATTCTATTTTTCATCCTTCTGACTACTAATTTTACCATACATAGATGATTCTTATTTGAAACAATTATTACTATGGTGTTTGCCAAATGGTGGTTTTATATTTCCATCATTCTTTCTTCATTTAATAGTGCAAATTCTGCTGTAGGTTAGAGCTTTCTCTTCTCTTCTCATTTCTTCATTTATTCAATAATTTATTTATATCAAGATAGACTCATAGATTCTTATTTTATGTATACAAGAGGTTATAATCCAACACTCTCACTATTTATTTTGTTTGAGCCAAATTTTAAAGAGAAATTTCAATTCTGATTTTATTTTGTTTGGTATTTTCTGGCCTAGAAGAAGCCATGTAAAGCCCCAATTCCTACCTGGAGCTACTTAAAGAAGTGGAGGCCTATTATCCCTAAACAGCATCAAATCATTGGAACACATAGTACAATATCATGCACCTGGTTAATATTCAAGAAGTGTTTTTCTTTTACTGAAGTAGGTAACTGAGAAGCCTTGATAAAATGAAAGTCCAAACTTTTGTTTAATACAAGTAATTTTCCTTTGGGGCATATGTTCAGGCACTACTCTGTTTGCTGTTGTAGATATTGAGTGTTGAATCAAGTTTTTTACATGTAAAAATGGTCTATAGTTGCTGCTCACAGAACTAGGAGGTAGATAATGTTGGCATTGCTTCAAGATGAGATTGGAACGCTGGTATATATTACTTTACTAAATTCAGCCTTGCATGAAGGCTACTAAATGCATTAATCTCAACACAGATCCTAACTGAATACTGATAACTAAAGAGAAAACAGAGCTTGGATTGGGGTCATGGCCCTTCCTGTTGGTAAGGAGGGAGCTTAAAAATAGGGAGAATGGTGAAATACAGAGCTATCTGCAAGAGTCAGTTCTCTCCCCATGACTCCAAAGAGTAGAAAACAGCCCACAGTTGCCTTCAAAGCAGTAAAGTAAAGAAAATCTGTCATTAGGTGAATGAAGAAGGAAGAAGATAGACTAATTCTCCTACAGAGTTTATTTCCTGTATATTCTGGCCTGACAGAGCTGAAAGCAGGAGAGTCATGTTCCATGTAAGTAAAGCTGATTCACTCTAAACTGTATATGGTAAAGAGTGGTCCATTTGGAACGCAGTCAACAGGGGCCTAATTACCGAGGAACTAAAAAGTGCTTGGAATATGGTGGACCCAGAAATGGAGCCACATTTTGTAGGGCCTGAAATTTATAAAATATGACATGCCCTCTTTAAGAAAATAATAGAAATATTTTACTTTTGCAAATTTTACAAAAGACATATGACCATGTGAACACATTGATAGGGCACCTCTCAGAGCCTTGGAAGGCACCTATGCAGTAAGGGCCCTGAAGCCTTGTTGTTGTAGTCTCCGTAGAAAATCTCCCTCTGGTTGGATTCATAGCACGGTCTCTCAGAATAATTATATATAAGGTTCCAGTAGCTTTTCTAGCCTGTTACAAATCTACAGGTTTGATTGTCATAGCTGTAACCAGATTCTGGAGATACTGAAAAGAGGCTACATTGTTTCTGTTGGGATTGCAAGACCGCTGGATGACTTTTGTAAGGGCTGAATACCCTGTGGAAGCTGCTGCCCCAAAGTGATGACGTAGTAGATTTCCTGTAGCAAAGGAGTGGTGGGGTAGAAAAAGATGGATAAGTCAATGATACCAATGAACTACGTTTAAAAGTGCACTAACAAATATAATTCTTTATGTTTATGTGTTTAAGGTATTAGCTACATGAAGATTTAAGAAGGAAGGATTGCATCTCACAATTTTTAAAATACAATTGCCCTCAAGTCTATTCCACCTCATGATAACCCCATGTGTGTCAGAGTATAACTGTGCTCCATGGGGTTTTCAATGGCTGATTTTTAGAGGAAAATTGCCAAGCCTTTCCTCAGAAGTGCTTCTGTGTGGTCTCAAACCTCCAACCTTTTGGTTGGCACCTGAGCTCATTAACTGTTTGCACCACCCAGGGACTCCTTTTGAACTTTAACCTTTCCTAAATCATCTGTCTTCATAATTCTGAAGATTTTTGTTCATATGAAACAACTGCTATTATAAATCCATTATGGCTCTTAAGAAAAACTCTCAAAGTTAGGATATAAACTCTTTTATTAGTTTTAACAGATTGTTAGCATTTTGCAGTTATTAATAGCCCTTATAAAATAAGAGTACACAGAACATTTTATTTTACTTCATTTGAAGGCCGCAAAGAGCTTTAGGAAAAAATTACCAGATTTTCAGTAGCTTTCTGAGAATGGGTGTGTCTTATATAATCAGATTCTTCCTGGTTGGGGGTAGGTGGCTGGTAGAACTGTAGTATCAGATATTTTCATATATTTGAGGAACTGAAGGAAGCAGTACCCACCTTCACACTGGGAAGGCTGGCATGGGATGGCTGACCAGGCTATGTCCAAATACACTCAAGCAATCAAGGGGCACATCATTTATAATGTGGTTCTGAAACTGAGTAATCACTTGGAACACTTGCATAAACTACTGATTCACAGCCCCCCCCCCCCACTAGCATTCAGATTCTGGTGTGGAAGATCTAGAGAGAGGCCCATGAATTTTCATTTTTCATAAACAGCTTAGGTGATTCTGATACAAGTGGTCCTTAGACCACACGGTGAGAAACACTAGTTTAGACTATTGGCAGCACTAGGATTGGCCTTTGGAGAGTTTGTTTGCTGTAGGTAGCATCTTCTCTATAACTGCTAAACTTCTCTTTCTCGCCAGTGTGTTTTACTGTATGTAGTGAGATAGTGTAAAATGGTGGTTAAGAGTGCGGACACTGTAGTCAAAAAGACTTATATTCCCATTCCTGCTGTGCAACCTTGAGTATGTTGTTTAACTCTTTGAGCCTAAATATGTGCATCTGAAAAACAGAAAGAAAATATTATAATCTTATATTATTGGAGGCTGCTGTGAAGATTAAATGAGATAATGCATGTAGAGCATTTAGAACAGTGTCTTCAACAGGTAATCATATGTTAGTTTGTTAGTTGTTGTTATTACAATTATTTAGCATCAACCTTGCTGGTAGGCTGATTACCATGTGTACAAGTAGGAGAGCAAGGAGTCTCTCTACACTGTCTTCCTGTGCACCCAAAAGGGACTTAACTATTGCCCCACTGCATTAAAGGAGAAAGTAGAGCCCACAACACATGGGCATTTGTCTGAGTGAATTCATGCAGTCAGGATGGAGGCCTCATTCCTAATCTTGTTTCCTTATACTAATCCTATTCTAAATTTAATCATTCCTTTCCTTATGTTATCAGCTGGACTCTTAAAAATAAACTATACAATAGACTAGAAAGTCCAGAAATAGATGGGAAACACATATGAGAATTTATTATGTGATAACGATGGCATCTCAAATCACTAGGATAAAGATGGACTTTTTAATAAATGGTTATGGGACAACTGGATAACCATTTAAAAAAGAGATAATATCAAACCCATACCTCACACTATACACGTGCTAAATCTAAATGAACTACAGAACTAAATGTAAAAAGTAAAACCATATGAGCACTAGAAGAAGATATGACTGAATTCATCTTTAACCTCAGTGTAGAGAAAGCTTTTCTAACTATGACTCAAAATTCTAGAGGCAATAAAATAAAAGATTGATAAGATTTACTATCAAAAAATACATGGCAAAAAAATACCATAAACAAAGTCAGAAGACAACAGACAAATTGGTAGGAAATATTTGCAACATATATCACAGAGAAAGAGCTGATTTCCCTAATATATAAAGAATTCCTTAAAATTGATGGATAAATAACCAAAAATCTGTTATAAAAATGGGAAAAAACACCTGAATATAAAAATCACAAAAAAGATATAAAAGTGGCATTCAAACATATGCAAAAATGCTCAAACTAATTCATAATTATGCAAATTAAAACAATGATGAAGTACCATTTCTTACCTATTAGAGTGACAAAAATTAAAAAGTATGACAATACATTCTTTTGGGAAGGCTGTGGGGAAACAAGCATTCTCATACATTGCTAGTGGGAATGCAAATTTCCTGGAAGGAAATTTGTCAATAATCAACAAAACTACATGTGCACTTACCTTTTGACCCAGTAATCCCACTTCTAGGAATCTACCCTGAAGATACACCGCCAACAGTAGAAAAAACTTCAATGCAAAATATTGAAAACAACCTAAACGTTCATATGTAGGCGTGTGATTGAAAAAATTATAACACGTCCCCAAATGGAGTATAATGTAGCTGTGAAGAAAAAAAAAGAGTGAGGAAAATCTCCATAAACTGACTTGGAGTATTTCCAGGACATACAGTAAAGTGAAAAAAGCAATGTACGGAGTAGTATTTACAGTATGTTACTCCCTTTTGTGTGGAGTCCCTGGGTAGTGCAAAACTGTTAACATGCTTGCTGTTAACTGTGGTATTGGACTGGAATTGGAGATGACTGTTAGAGACATCAATATGAACTCATGTTTAGTTTAATATGCATATACACACAGATGGATAGATGCAGAAATATAGATGTGTGTGTGTGCATGGATTAGTATATATACATATACTCCCTAGCTCAGTCCACAGAAGAGAGCCTAGAAGCAGTGACACTCCAGTAGCAATTAACATACCTAGTGTCCATATCTTGGTTTTTAATTACTGTTCTCCAATAAAAAGAGCCAGGACTTCTTGGAGAAATGGTTGATTCTAGGGATGAGGCAAGGATTATAAAATTGTGAAGCATATTGTATTCAAGAGAGTAAGGAAGTGCTCAAAAAAGAATGGGGGTATGTCAAAGAGACACAGGAGCCAACTGAAGACGCTCCTAATGGTCAAAGCTCAAACAATTTGAACAACAAAATAAATAATCATAGTATTAGATAATAACCTATAGAATAAAATAAATAACCCTAAATTCATACTTGGGGTATGAATATTTATTGAGTAAAATAATAAATGTAAATGTAAAATAATCAACTCTTCTTCACAGAAAAATTCCAATGAATAAATGCAGAAGGAATGAGGGAAATAGAAAACCACCATTAGACAAAAATCACAGTAATAATTGTTGCAAGCAAGAATCAGAGATGGATGTTAAAATTAGTGTGCAAAAATATGATGAGATACAGGAGACTTTCATAGTCATTAGAAAGGGGAAAACAGTAACTATACAATGGAGAAAACTGGCAGACACCACCTTAACCAAATGACGGACATTAACATGACATATATATGATGCACTGAGAAGGGTACATCACCTCTCTGGTGTTCATGCAAAAAAATATATAACTTCAGTCTAATCATGAGAGACCATCAGACAAATCTAAATTGAGAGACTTTCTACAAAATAACTGATCAGTGTTCTTCAAACGAATCAAGGTGATGAAAGACAAGAAAGACTGAGGAACTGTCATGGACCAGAGAAAACTAAAGAGACAGGACAACCAAATGGAATGTAGGATCCTGGAGAAGAAAAAACACATTCCTTCAAAACTCCACGTTGAGGAGTTCGATATTAATTTGATTAACAATGGCAGCTAACAATAACAACCTATATTGAGTTTCTATGTATCAGATATTTTTATACACAACTCTATGAGATAAATATTATTGTAATCTACATTTTAAAGATGAGGAAATTGAGACACGAAGAGGTTAAGTGGTGGGGCCATTATTCAAACCAAGGCAGTCTGGCTCCAAAATACATGCACTTAACCCGCATGTTATACTCCTTCTTGACATGTGAGTTAGAGATTATATATTTATTATCCTCACAAGAGTGCACAAGGTAGATATTATAACCACCAATTCACAGGTTAGAAAATATAGGTTTAGAGAAGTTTAATAACTAATTGGAGGTCATATAGCTAGGAAGAGGTAGTTTTGGTGTTCAAACCCAAGTATGCAGTTCTAAAGCCCACACTCTTACCATGATGGCACACTGCCTCCATGGGCAGTCAAGAGACCAGCTTTGCATTTAGACTTTGCCTCTGAATAACTGTGCTTCCTTTGTCGCCTTTAAAATGAGAGAGTTGAGGTAAATTATCTCTGGCATCCTTCCAGCTTGAGCAATATGAGACTAGCTCACCTCAATACTAAAACAAAAAAAAAAACAAAAAAATGTTGCCTTCAAGTCCATTACGACTCACAGCAACCCTGTAGAGCAGAGTAGAACTGCCCCATAGAGTTTCCAAGGTTGTAATCTTTATGCAAGCAGGCTGCCACAGTGGCTGGTGGGTTCGAACCACTAATCTTTTGGTTAGCAGACAGCGCTTAGTCACTTTGCCACCAGGGCTCCTTAGTTCATCTCTATTCTCTACAGGTTTGTTAAACGAAATACAAATGGAGTCCTGTGGTTGACAAAACAGCAGCAGCAGTTGAGTGGACAACTCCTCTAAGACTTGTCTTTACCAAAACTTAAGCCTAGCTTTCCTGTGAATCCCACCATCCTCCTTAACCAATGAGATTCTGACATTGCATCCACCCTCATTGACCAATTAAACCCTGGCAGTATTTCAATAATAAACTGTAGAAGCCAATTAGAAATAAGCTTCTTTTCCTTCTGAGTTTTGTCAATATAAGCCAATAACTGCTGATACTCAATGGAGTACCTTTCTACATGTGGTTTGGTGCTACTCAAGTTTTGAATCTTCTGCCAGAATAAACCTAATAAATCTAATAGAATAGTTTTATTATTGACTCAGTTTTTTTGAAGATAATAGGTTTTTGCTCTCATGTTGATACAGAGAATAGAAGGTTATTAAGTTTCTACTTATTTCTCATGAACTCAGTGAAGAGTATTCTATTTAGGTGCCAATAAATGTTAAAAACCCATCATTTTTAGTTAAGAAACTATAAAACTGAGAGGGTTTTACTGCACATTTGTTGTTATTAGGTGCCATGGGTGGGTTCTGGCTAATAGCAACCCCACGAATAACCAAATGAAACACTGCCCTATCCAGTGCCATCCCCAAAATCATTGTAATGCCTGAGCTCATTGCTGCATCCACTGTGTCAATCCATCTCGTCAAGGGTCTTCCTCTTTTTCACTGACCCTCTACTTTACCAAGCATGATGACCTTCTCCAGGGACTGGTCCCTCCTGATAACATGTCCAAAGTATGTGAGACGAAGTCTTGCCATCCTTACTTCTAAGGAGCATTCTGACTGTACTTCTTCCAAGACAGATGTGTTCATTCTTCTGGCAATCCGTGGTATATTCAATATTCTTCACCAACACCATAATTTAAAGGTGTCAATTCTTCTTTGATCTTCCTGACTCATTGTCCAGCTTTCACATGCATATGAGGCAATTGAAAATACCATGCTTGGGTCAGGTGCACCTTAGTCCTCAAAGTGACATCTTTGCTTTTCAACACTTCAAAGAGGTCTTTTGCAGCAGGTTTGCCCAATGCAATATGTCATTTTATTTCCTGACTGCTGCTTCCATTGATGTTGATTGTGGATCCAAGTAAAATAAAATCCTTGACAACTTCAATATTTTCTCCATTTATTATGATGTTGCTTATTTGTTCAGTTGTGAAGATTTTTGTTTTATGTTGAGGTGCAATTCATACTAAAGGCTGTAGTCTTTGGTCTTCATCAGTAAGTGCTTCAAGTCCTCTTCATTTTCAGCAAGCAAGATTGTGTCATCTGCATATCACAGGTTGTTAATGAGTCTTCCTCCAATCCTGATGCTGCATTCATCTTCATATAGTCCAGCTTCTCAGATTATTTATTCAGAATACAGATTGAATAAGTATGGTGAAAGGATACAACCCTGACACACAACTTTCCAGACTTTAAACCACGCAGTATCCCTTTGTTCTATTCGAAAGAATGTCTCTCAGTCTATGTACAGGTTTCACATGAGCACAATTAAGTGTTCTGCAATTTCCATTCCTCTAAGTGTTATCCTTAATTTGCTATGATTGACAAAGTTGACTGTCTTTGCATAGTCAATAAAACACAGGTAAACATCTCTCTGGTATTCTCTGCTTTCAGCCAAGATCCGTCTGACATCAGCAATGATATCCCTGATTCCATGTCCTCTTCTGAATCCAGCCTGAATTTCTGGCAGTTCTCTGTCAACATACTGCTGCAGCTGCTTTTGAATTATCTTCAGCAAAATTTTACTTGCGTGTGATATTAATGATATTGTTTGATAATTTCCACATTTGGTTGAATCACCTTTCTTGAGAATAGGCATAAATATGGATCTCTTCCAGTCAGTTGGCCAGGTAGCTGTCTTCCAAATTTCTTGGCATAGACAAGGTCAACTCTACTTCGAGGAGGCTGCTCTTCCCAAGTCGTATTTTGAGTGCCTTCCAACCTGGAGGGCTCATCTTCTGGCACTATATCAGATAATGTTTCACTACTATTCATAAGATTTTCGCTGGCTAATTCGTTTCAGAGGTAGACTGCCGGGTCCTTCTTCCTAGTCTGTCTTAGTCTGGAAGCTCAGCTGAAACCTGTCCACCAAGGGCGACCCTGCTGGTATCTCAATACCTGTAGCATAGCTTCCAGCATCACAGCAACACACAAGCTCCCACAGGACAACAAACTGACAGACACGTGGAGGGAGTGACCTTAGTACTTAGTTAAAAGGGTGTTCGGGGGGCCATACTCTTGGAGTATATCCAGTCTGTATCAGAACAGTAAGTCTGGTTCTTTTTTGTTAGTTTGAATTTTGTTCTACATTTTTCTCCGGCTCTGTCCAGGACCCTCTATTATGATCCCTGTTAGAGCCATCGGTGGCGGTAGCCTGGCACTATCTAGTTGCACTGGAGTCAATCTGGTGGAGGCTGTGGTAGTTGTGGTCCACTAGTCCTTTGGACTAATCTTTCCCTTGTGTCTTTGGTTTTCTTCATTCTCCCTTGCTCCAGACAGGGTGGGACCAGTGGAGTATCTTAGATGGCCACTGACAAGCTTTTAAGACCCCAGACTCTGATCACAAAGTAGGATGTAGAATATTTTCCTTATAAACTATATTATGCCGATTTAGCTAGATGTCCTCCAAGACCATGGTCCCCAGCCCTCAGCCCTTAGTAATTTGGTCCCTCAGAGGTTTGGATGTGTCTATGAAGCTTCTATGACCTTGCCTTGTTCAAGTTGTGCTGACTTCCCCAGTATTGTGTACCATCTTACCTTTCACCAAAGTTACCACTTATCTGTTGTCTAGTTAGTGTTTTTCCCTCCTCAACCCTCCTCTCCCTAGTAACTATCAAAGATTGATTCTTTCTGTGTGTAAACCTTTCCATGAGTTTTTATAATAGTGGGCTCATACAGTATTTGTCCTTCTGTGATTGATTTATTCTACTTAGCATAATGCCCTCCAGATTAATCTATGTTGTGAGATGTTTCACAGATTCATCATTGTTCTTTATCTTTTCATAGTGTTCCATTGTGTGAACGTACCATAGTTCGTTTATCTATTCATTTGTTGATGGGCACTTAGGTTGTTTCCATCTTTTTGCTATTAATGAATAATGCTGCCATGAACATGGGTGTGCATATGTCTATTTGTGTGATGACTCTTATTTCTCAAAGATATATTCCTAGGAGTGGGATTGCTGGATAGTATGGTATTTCTATGTCTAGCTTTTTAAGGAAGTGCCATATAGTTTTCCAAAATTGTTGTACCATTTTGCATTCCCACCAGCAGTGCATAAGAGTTCCAATTTACTAACTAGATAGTAGACAAAGATCATCTTTGGTGAAGGGAAGGACAACACACAATACAGGGGAAGTCAATACAACTGGACCAAAGCAAATGCTAAGAAGTTTCCTGAATACATCCAAACATTTTGAGGGACAGAGTAGCTGGGGCTGCGGCCTGGGGACGATAGTTTCAGAGAACATCTAGGTCAGTTGGCATAACAAAGTTTATTAAGATAATGTTCTGCATCCCACTTTGGTGAGTGGTGTCTGGGGTCTTAAAAACTTGCAAGGAGCCATCTAAGATGCATCAATTGGTCCCAACCCACTTGGAGCAAAGGAGAATGAAGAACACCAAAGACACAAGGAAAATATTAGCCCAAGAGATTAAAAGTCCACATAAACCAGAGACTCCACCTGCCTGATATCAGAAGAACTAGATGGTGCCTGGCTACCACCAATGACTGCCCTGATAGGGAACACAACAGAGAGTCCCAGACAGAGCGGGAGAAAAGTGCAGAGCAGAACTCAAATTCACGTAAACACACCAGATTTAATGGTCTGACAGAGACTGGAGGAACCCCCGAAACTATGGCCCCGGTATCCTCTGTTAACCCAGAACTAAAACCATTCCCGAAGCTCACTCTTCAGACAAAGATTAGACAGGACTGTAAAACAAAAAAATAATACACTTGAGGAGTGTGCGTCTTAGTTCAATCAGATACAGGAGACAAAATGGGCAACTCCTGTCTGGAAGCAGGATGAGAAGGCAGGAAAGGTCAGAAACTGGTTGAATGGACACAGAGAACCTGGGGTGGAAAGGGGGAATGTGCTGTCACAATGTGGGGATTGCAACTAATGTCACAAAACTACATGTATATAAATTTTTGTGTGAGAAATTTTAAAAAAATTGCCCAAGAGAAAAAAAAACTCTGACCCAAACATGTGGTCCATTTGCATATTTGATAGGCATTTCTGCCTGCCCCTGACTCTACTTTGCTCCACAACTCTTGGTTGTTTTCCTTTGGTCCAGGTTTTAATTTATGATAATCTGTCATGCTTTATGTATCCTTATGTTACCAAACCAAGTGCCGTCAAGTCAATTCTGACTCATGGCAACCCCATGTGTTTTAGAGCAGAACTGCACTCCATAGGGTTTTCAATCGCTGTGGTTTTTCAGAAGCGCATTGCCAGGACTTTCTTTCAAGGCATCTCTGAGTGGATGTGAAATGCCAACCTTTAAGTTAGTAGCAGAGCGCTTAATCGTTTGTGCCACCCAGGGACTCCTCTGTATTCTATTGTTGTTAGTTGCCATTGAGTCGATTCCGACTTCTGGTGACCCCCTATGTGCAGAGTACAACTACTCCATAGGGTTTTCAAGGCTGTGATCTTTCAGAATCAGATTGCCAGGCCTGTCTTCCAAAGTGCCTCTGGGTGGGTTCAAAGCACCAAGCTTTCAGCTAGTAGTCAAGCGTTTAACCGCCTGTGCCACCCAGAAACTCCTATGCCTCATTAAATTCTTTCTGGAACAAGCAAGGTAGAACTAAAAAATTCCTGATTTATTTTCTGCAGTTTTCTTCTTCTCCTGTAAATGCCTCCACATGATTTTACAGAAAAGAGAATAGGCATTCAGAATAGCATTTATTATTTCAAAATGTAAAAAGCACGAACACTTTATAAACACAATTAGGCATGAGTTCTGTGAATCTCAGGACCTTCCTCTAGTTGAGGGCACTTTTTTTCATTTTTTTAAAATAGAACAATCTACTTTCTGAATAATTCAGACATTGCAAATACTCATTTTTGTACATGTGAAATATTTTACTAAAAGATATGGTGGTGTTACACGAGAACTTGACAGAAAATTTACTGTAAATTTTAAAATTAGTTAAATGGGGAAAAATTACTAAATTAATTAAACCTGCCAGGTGTTAATAAGGAAGTGGTGTCAAAAAGAACACAATAGATCTCATTATAGGCTTCAACGTTAGAAGATTAGAGCCAAAAAAAAATCATTGATGTTTCTTTTGGACAGGGGGTTATATATACTCACATGGTGATCCAATTCTCAAGTCACAATTCAATTTGGAAAAAAAAAAAAAAAAGAATTCCAATCTTCCCGCAGCCTCTCCAACATTTGTTATTTTCTGTTTTTTTTGATTCGTGCCAGTAATGTTGGGGTGAGATGGTATCTCATTGTAGTTTTGATTTGCATTTCTCTAATGGGCTAGTGATTTCGAGCATTTCCTCATGTGTCTGTTAACTGCCTGTCTTCTTTGATGAAGTGTCTGTTCATATCCTTTGTCCATTTTTTAATTGGATTATTTGTCTTTTTGTTGTAGAGGTGTTGGATTTTCCTATAGATTTTAGAGATTATAACTTTGTTGGATATGTCATAGCCAAAATTTTTTTCCCAGTCTGTAGGTTCTCTTTTAAATCTTTTTGTGAAGTCTTTTGATGTGCATAAGTGTTTATTTTTAGAAGATCCTAGTTATCTAGCTTATCTTCTGGTGTTTGTGTATTATTGGTTATGGTTTGTATCCTATATATGCCATGTATTAGGGCCTCTAGTGTTGACCCTATTTTTTCTATAATCTTTATAGTTTTTGGTTTTATATTTAGGTCTTTGATCCATTTTGAATTAGTTTTTGTGTATGGTGTGAGGTATGGGTCGTGTTTCATTTTTTTACAGATGGACATCCAGTTTTACCAGCATCATTTGTTAAAAAGACTGTCCTTTCCTCATTTAATAGACTTTGGGCCCTTGTCAAAGATCAGGTAACCATAGGTGGATGGATTTACAGCTGGGTTCTCCTTTCTGTTCCATTAGTCAATGTGTTTGTCGTTGTACCAGTACCAGGCTGTTTTGACTACCATAGCTGTATAGTAGGCTCTGAAGCCAGGTATTGCAAGGCCTATTTCTTACTCTTATTCTTCAGTAGTGCTTTACTCATCTGGGGCCTCTTTCCTTTCCACATGAAGTTACTGATGAGTTTTTCCATCTAGTTAAAGAATGTTGTTGGTATTTGGGTCAGGATTGCATTGTATTTGTAGATTGCTTTGGGTAGAATAGACATTTTCATAATGTTGAGTCTACTTATCCATGACTATGGTATGTTTTTACATTTATGTTGGCCTGTTGTATTCTTGCAGTAGTGTTTTGTGGTTCTCTTTGTACAGGTTTTTTACATTCCTGGTTAGATTTAATCCTAAGTATTTTATTTTCTTAGGGCCAATTATAAATGGTATTGTTTTTCTGATTTCCTTTTCATAGATCTCTTTATTGGTGTATAGGAATCCAACTGATTTTTTGTATTGTTGTCTTATATGCTGCTACTCTGTTGAATCTTTCTGTTAGTTCCAAAAGTTTTCTTGTAGAGCATTTTGGGTTCTCTATATAGGGGTTTCATATCTTCCACAAATAGGGATAGTTTTACTTCTTCCTTACCAATTTGGATGCCCTTTATTTCTTTTTCTTGCCTTATTGCTAGAGCTAGGACTTCCAGCACAATATTAAATAAGAGTGGTGATTAAGGGCATCTTTGTCTTTTTCCTGTTCTTGAGGAATGTTTTAAGTCTCTCTCCGTTAAGATTGATGTTGGCTGTTGGTTTTGTATAGATGCTCTTTATTATGTTGAGGAATTTCCCTTCTATTCTTATTTTATTTATAGTATTATCAGGAATAGATGTTGGACTTTATTGAATCATTGAGAGGATCATGTGATTCTATTCTTTTGTTAATTTATGTAGTGGATTACGTTGATTGATTTTCTAATGTTGAACCACCCTTGCATAACTGGTATGAATCCCACTTGATCAGGGTGTGTTTTTTTTATATGATGCTGAATTCTATTGACTAGAATTTTGTTGAGAATTTTTGCATCTATTTTCATGAGAGATATTCGTCTGTAATTTTCTTTTTTTGTGGTGTCTTTGCCTGATTTTGGTATCAGGGTTATGCTGGCTTCATAGAATGAATTTGGAAATATTCCTTCCTTTTCTATGTTCTGAAATAGTTTGGATAGTACTGGTGTGAGCTCTTCTCTGAATGTTTCATAGAAATCTCCAGTGAAACCATCTGGGCCAGGGCTTTTTGTTGTTGTTGTTGGGAGTTTTTTCTATTACCTTCTCATGCTCTTCTCTTGTCATGGTTTGGTTCAGAATTTTTACTTCAGTTTGTTGGTATAGGGTAGGTAGTGTGTTTCTAGAAATTTGTCCATTTCCTCTAGGCTTTCAAATTTGTTGGAGCATAGTTTTTCATAGTACTCTGTTATGATCTATTTTATTTCAGTTGGGTCTGTTGTAATGTCCCCGTTTTCATTTCTTATTTGGGTTATTTGCATCTTCTCCTGTTTTTCTTTTGTCAATTTAGGCAATGGTTGGTCGACTTTGTTGATCCTTTCAAAGAACCAACTGTTAGTTTTGTTAATTCTTTCTATTGCTTTTCTATTCTCTATTTCATTTATTTCTGCGCTGATCTTTATTATTTCCTTTCTGCTGGTGGCTGTGGGCTCCTTTTGCTGTTCTCTTTCAATTTTTTGAGTTGTATAGCTAATGTTTTGAGTTTGTCCCTTTCTTCTTTTTTGATGTGTGCATCTATGGCTATAAATTGACCTCTGAGGACTGCCTTTGCTGTGTTCCAAAGCTTTTGGTATGATGTGTTTTCATTCTCATTTGATTCTAGGAATTTTTTGATTCTATCTTTGATTTCTTCTATTACACAGTGGTTTTTAAGCAAAGTATTATTCAGTTTCCATATATTTGATTTTTTCCTTGCTCTTCCTGTTGTTAATTTCTATTTTTATGGCGCTGTAATCAGAGAAGATGCTTTGTATTATCTCAGTGTTTTCGACTTTGTTGAGGGTTGCTTTATGGCCTAAGATGTAATCTGTTCTGGAGATCATTCCATGTGCATTGGAAAAGAATGTGTACTTTGCTGCTGCTGGGTGGAGTGTTCTATCTATGTCTATGAGGTCAAATTGGTTGATTGTGGCCTTTATATCTTCTGCATCTTTGTTGAGTTTCTTTCTAGATTTTCTGTCCTTTACCTAGAGTTGTGTGTTGAAGTCTCGTACTATTATTGTGGAATTGACAATTTCTCTTTTCAGTACTGTTAGAGTTTTTTAATGTGTTTTGGAGCCCTGTCATTGGATGCATAGATATTTATTATGGTTGTCTTCATGGTTGATTGTCTCTTTCATCATTATATTATGTCCTTCCTTGTCTTTCATGGTGGATTTTGTTTTAAAGTCTATTTTATCTGAGATTAGTATTGCCACTCCTGCTCTTTTTTGGTTGCTGTTTGCTTGATATATTTTTTCCACCCTTTGATTTTTAACATATTTATGTCTTTGTTTCTAAGGTCTATCTCTTGTATAGAGCATATTAATGGGTCCTTTTTTTTTAATCCATTCTGTAACTCTCTGTCTCTTTATGGGTGCATTTAAGCCATTTATGTTCAGTACATTCAGTGTAATTATTGATAACTGTGAGTTTATTGCCGTCATTTTGTAGTGGGGTTTTTTTGGTGCTGACATTTTCTTAGTTCCCCTTACTCTTCTGTGCTGAATTCCTCTTGTTGGTGGATTTTTTTTTTTTTCATTTCTTTAATTTTTGTAGTGTTTGTTTTTACTGAGACTTTATGTTTTTCTTTTTTCTTTTGATGAGTAGGTTTGTTGACTTTCTTTGTGGTTACCTTGAAATTTACCCCTATCTTCCTAATTTTAAGGAAACCATGGTTTCATAGTGGTTAAGTGCTACAGGTGCTAAACAAAAAATGTTGGCAGTTTGAATCCACCAGGTGCTCCTTGGAAACGCTATGGAGCAGTTCTACTCTGTCCTGTAGGGTCACTATGAGTCAGAATCGACTTGATTGCAATGGGTTTGATTTTGGTTTTTTGGTTTCCTAAGTTTAAACCAGTCTTTTATTACTTGGTAATACCTTGACTTCCTCTCCATTTGAAAGTTCTGTACCTACACCTTTTATTCCTTCTCTTATTGTTCTAACGTTGTTATCATTTACAGATTGACCTCTCTAGTTCCTTGTTGTAAGTTTTTTTAGTTTTGTTTTATCCTTGAGAGTACATGATCTAGGTTGATATCTGGCTGATGATGTTCTGTGTCTTAGATTCAGGTTGTTGTCTGATGTTGTTGTTTCTGTAACTGAAGGACTCCCTTTAAAAATTCTCATAGGTTTGGTATGGTTTTTACATATTCCCTTAATTTCTGTTTAGCTGGAAATGTCCTAATTTTGCCATCGTATTTGAGCAGGAGTTTTGCAGGATATATTATTCTTGGTTAGCAATTTTTTTTTCTTTCAAGGTTTTATGTATGTCTTCCCATTGCCTTCTTGACTGCATGGTTACTGCTGAGTAATCTGAACTTAGTCTTATTGTTTGCCCTTTGGATGTGACTTTTCATTTTTCTCAAGCTTCTCTCAGGATTCTTTTTTTTTTTTCTTTGGTTTTGGTGTGTGTGATTATGATATGTTTTTATGATTTTCTTTTGGTTCTATCCTATATGGGGTTCGTTGAGCTTCTTGGATGGTCAGCTTTTCATCTTTCATATTAGGAAAGTTTTCTGTCAGCAAATCTTCAATTATCGTCTCTGTTTTCTATTTAAGGTAGGTAGTGTGTTTCTAGAAATTTGTCCATTTCCTCTAGGCTTTCAAATTTGTTGGAGCATAGTTTTTCATAGAACTCTGTTATGATCTTTTTTATTTCAGTTGGGTCTGGAACTCTAATCACCTGCAAATTTTTCCTCTTGATTGTATCCCACATCATTCTCAGTTTTTCTTCATTCTTTTCTCTGATTTTTCCTCAAAGTGGTATCCAAGGACTTGTCTTCAATTTCTCTGATTCTTTATTCCATTGCTTCAAATTTGCTTCTAAAACCTTCTATTGCACTGTCCATTTCTGAAATCTTGTTGTTTATCTTTTGGATTTCTAATTGTTGTTTTGTATGATTGCTAGTGGTGTATTTATTTTGATATTTTGTCCCTGTATTATTTTCCTAAATTCTTCCATTGCTTTGTGTTTTCCCTGATTTTGTCTCTATTTTCCATGATTTTGTCTATTTTTTCCTTATTTTTGTCTGTATTTTCCTTCATCTCTTTCCTAATCTCTTGGAGAATCCTGAATATTATAATTTTGAATTCCCTATCATGTAGTTCCAGTGCCTTTCTTCTATCAGAAGGAATCTGGTGTTTTATTTTAGTCACTTACTGGAGCCATCCTGTCCTTTTTTTATGTTTTGATATTGTCTGCTGTCTTCAGGGCATTCAAGAATTATTTTATTTGTTTATTGATTGTACATTTGTTTCATCTTGCTTTTTTGTTTTATTTGGTTATGTCTGGGCAGGCGGGCTGAGAGTGTTTTTTTTTTTTTACTTGCTAGTGTGTGGGTATGCTACTTCTCCCCACCTTGTCCAGGTAGACAGGACTGGTAGTTCAGCTATGGTGCAGCAGGGCAGGTCCAGTGGGGTGTGGAGAGACTTGGATGGGTCATTTGAGATATGAACTTGGGCCAGCAGTGTGGGGCCAGTGGGGAGTGCAGGGTAGAGTCCAAGGGTCTGGGGGTCCACGCTGGTGTACCTGGTGCAGAAGGGCAGGAGGAAAGGGAGTGTATGTGATGTGCAGCACAGGGGGGTGGATCTGTCTCCTGTTGGGGGCTATGTGAAGTTACCTTCCTGTACTCCCTGTCCGCTGTTCTTGGTGGCTGTAATCAAAGATGATGAATCCGTGCCCCATTAGCTAGTAGCATACCTCCACTCCATAACTCTCTTCTTTTTCTATTTTCTGTTAGTTTCTTATTCCATTCAGTGCTTGAATGAGTTCTTTATCCTTTCATTTGACACCTAGGGTTCCAGGATTGTCATTTGTATCATTTTACTTAGTTTTTTGGGTCTTTGCTGCAGAGGGACAACATGATGCTTCTGTCTATAGTGCCTTGTTGGCCTGATTCATTTCATTTTTGATGACTTCCAATTTTCCTAGATTCATATTTCGTACAGTTCGTTTTCTGATTATTAATGGATGTTTGCAGCTGTTTCTTCTCATTTTGAAAAATGCTACCTCAGCAAATGAAGGTCCCAAGTAGTTTACTCCATCCACATCATTCAGGTTGCCTCTACTTTGAGGAGGCAGCTCTTTCCCAGTTGTATTTTGAGTCCCTTCCAACCTGAGAGGCTCATCTTCTGCACTATACCAGATAATTGTTCTCTGCTATTTGTAAGGTTTTCACTGGCCAATTTTTCAGCAGTAGACCACTAGGTCCTTCTTCCTGGTCTGTCTTAGTCTGGAAGCTCAGCTGAAACCTGTCCACCATGGGTGAACCTGCTGGTGTTTGAAATACTGGTGGCATAGCTTCCAGCATCACAGCAATACACAAGCCTCACAGTATGACAAACTAACAAATGCAGCACTGGAAGTGCAAGCCACTATAGTAAGTCAAGCTGACAGATGCATGGGGTTTTACTGCACATTACAAGTTCTATATATGTATACATATATAGTTTATTGAGAGTGAAGTTATCTACCTAGAATACCTCTTTCATATAATATTCAAGGCATTTCTTCAGGCTTTTCTGGATTTATTTTTATTTTTTGTTGTTTTATTATGGCAAGTATATGTAATAAAACATTTGCCAATTCAACATTTTTTACACATGTAATTTAGTGACACTGATTACATTCATCATGTTGTGCAACCCATCACCACTATACATTTCCAAATTATTCCACCATCATTTTAAGACACTCAGTGTCCCCCATGCAATGACTCCCCCCTTTCCCCTCCCTACCCTTACCCTGAAAACTACGAATAAACTTTGGTCTCTATACACTTGCCTATTCCAGATATTTCACGTAAGTGGGATCATACAACATTTGTCCTTTTATGATAGACTTATTTCACTCAGCATAATGTTTTCAAGGTTCAACCATTTGGGCATGTATCAGAACTTCATTTCTTTTTATGGATGAGTAATATTCCATTATGTAAATTTTGTTTCTTTTATTTATCTATTTATTTGTTGATTGGCATTGCAATTCTTTCCACATTTGTGCTATTGTGAATAGTGTGCAGTGAACATTGGTGTGTCAGTTTCTGTTTGTGTTCCTGTTTTCAATTCTGCTGGGTATATACCTAGGGTTGGGATTTCTGGGTCATATGGTAGTTCTACGTTTAACTTTTTTTTTTATTGTACTTTAGATGAAGGTTTACAGAACAAACTAGATTCTCATTAAACAGTTAGTACACATATTGTTTTACGATATTGGTTAGCAACCCCACAACATGTCAACACTCTCCCTTCTCGACCTTGGGTTCTCTATTACCAGCTTTCCTGACCCATCCTGCCTTCATGTCTTTGCCCCTGGGCTGGTGTGCCTCTTTAGTCTCACTTTGATTTATGGGCCTGTCTAATCTTTGGCTGAAGGGTGAACCTCTGGAGTGACTTCATTACTGAGCTAAAAGGGTGTCAGGGTACCATACTCTCGGGGTTTCTCCAGTCTCTGTCAGGTCAGTAAGTCTGCTCTTTTTTTGTGAGTTATAATTTTGTTCTACATTTTTCTCCAGCTCTGTCATGACCCTCTATGGTGATCCTTGTCAGAGCAGTCAGTGGTGGTAGTTGGACAGCATCTAGTTGTACTGGACTCAGTCTGGTGAAGGCCATGGTAGTTGTGGTCCATTAGTCCTTTGGGCTAATCTTTCCCTTATATCTTTAGTTTTCTTCATTCTCCCCTGCTCCCAAAGGGGTGAGACCAGTGGAGTATCTTAGACGGCCACTCACATGCTTTTAAGACCCCAGATGCTAGTCACCAAACTAGAATGTAGAAATTTTTCTTTATATACTATGTTATGCCAATTGAGCTAGATGGTCCTCACAGCCCTCAGCCCAGCAATTCGGTCCCTCTCTATGTTTACCTTTTTGAGAAACTGCCAAACTGTTTTCCACAGCAGCTGCACCATTTTATACTCCCACCAGCAATGGATGAGGGTTCAAATTTCTCCACATCTTATCAACACTGGTTATTTTCTGTTGTGTTTTGTTTTTAAATCACAGCCATCATAATGGCTGTGAAGTGGTTTCTCATTGTGGTTTAGATTTGCATCTCCCTAAATGACTAATGACGTTGAACATCTTTTCATATGCTTGTTGATCATTTGTGTATCTTCTTTGGTGAAATGACTATTTAAGTTCTCTGGCCATTTTTTGTTTGGGTTGTTTGTCTTTTTGTTGTTAAGTTGTAGTTCTTTATATATCCTGGATACTAGATTCTTATCACATATATATTGCTCCCAAAAATTTTCTCCCAGTTTGTAAGTTATCTCTCTCTTCTGCCTTTAATGGTTTTGGTGACTCATCAGTAGACTGAAAATTTTCTTTCCTTGACTGTCTGCCCAGGGAGAGTCATTACTACTCATTAATCCTGTTCTCTAAAAGAAATTTGAAGTTTCAAAAGCTCTTTATACTTTCTTTTTATCTCTGTACATAGGCATTTAGAACCTATGAGAATGAATTTCCTTCACTAATTCAAAATCAATGGGCAATTTATTGGATTTTTACAAGCAGACAAACTGGCCATCAAGTTCCCTAAGTCTTTCCCTTGTCCCACATTCCCAGAGCCCTAGTTAACAGCAGGTGCATTAGGAATTTAACTTTGCTCGGCACAGAAGGCCCCAGGTCAAATTGGAAAGCAAAAATCCTAGAATGTTATTCCCTGAAGGACTTTTGATAATATCGAGTCTAGCCTCCTTATTTTAACAAATAGGGAAACTGAGGTCTAGAGAGGTCACTCCAAGAGTTATTGAAGGAAAAGTTGGTCTTCTCTTAAGACTGCCACCCCTACCGCTCTACCCTCAGCGGTCTTCTTGTGTCTGTACTCTTTCCCAACACTTGCCCTCACCACAGATGTCCTGTCCATGAATACTGGGCATGAATGCAACCATCTCATACCTCCTCCTTCGGTGATTTCTCCCAGGCCTCACCACCCCTCTCCAGGTCACCTTTCAGTGGCACTCTAGAAACACCCTGTTTTTAGGGTTTTTTCCAATTCTAATATGCCTTCCCCATCACCCACCCACCAAAAAAATTCTGTATTTCCTGGAATTTATCCCATTCGTTGGGGGCCTTGTTCCAAGCATATCTGCTAGAGCTAATCTGAGAAGCTAATGAATGTTAATGCTGTGAACTGGTTAATGTGCTACCTCTTCCAGGAAACATATTTGCATTTTAACAGAGACTTTCTGGGGACAAAGTCAACAGGAGTGTTTTTTTTCCTGGGAATTTCAGACAGAGTAGTGGGGGATATTGTTCTGGGTGGCTGCCTTTTGGTCTAATCACAAGATAGAGCCTGTTTCCCAGGCTAACATTGTTACCCACGTCTCAGATTTGTCTGAGATGTGAAAAAAGGTTTAAATATTTCTTTTTTTCCTTAAAAAAAAAAAGGCTCATTGAAGACATTTTAAGGCAGGAACAACCTTCAAGCTCTGAACTTCAAGGAGGAGGTCATTTGCATGGGAACACAAAGACCTTCAATGGACTCTACTCTAGGTTAGACACTAGACCTAAAACCAAACTTGTTGTCAAGTCAATTCCTACTCGTAGCGATCCTATAGTACAGAGTAGAACTGCCCCATGGGGCTTCCAAGGCTGTAATCTCTATGGAAGCAGACTGACACATCTTTCTTCCGTGGAGTGGCTGGTGGTTTTGAATCAACGGACCTTTCTGTTAGCAGCCGAGCACTTAACTACTGCACCACTAAGGCTCCTTAGATTAGACACAAAACCAAACAAATCTTTTTTTTCCCCTTTCATGTAATAGATAAGGTAGAGTTTTACTCAGAAAGCCATTTATTTAGCTTTCTTCTTTCTGCTTTCTACCTTTGTTCAATATCCCAATCTCATCTCAGGATTTTAAATGACTTACTTTTGCCTTCGCTCTCTTTTTTTTTCTTTCTTGTAAACCCTCTCTCTTTTTGATTAGTTCCTTTCCCAGACTCATCTGTCATTTCCCATCTTCGTTCTCACATTTTCCTTTTTCTCTGGCTCTCTTACTTTGTTTCTCCTGCCAGCTTTGGCACCTCAGAGTGAAGAGAATCCCCTGATGATTTGGCTTTTAAATGTCCGGGGAAAATCCCACCTTCCAAAGGGAAAATTTCTACACCTCCTGTAAAAGCTACAGCCCTGGACTCCAGGAAAGGTAGTAAGTAGTCCTGTTAATAAAACTGGGAGATCTTGACCATGTTACTTTCTGTACTATCTACAAGTGAAATATCTTTACGTTAAGAAGGATTTTTAAAATGTCAAATGTTCACATTGTCACTTTTCCTCTGTCAGGATTCATTCTCATGTAAATTTTTACTAGTTACAAGCCTACTACTTTCTTTAATTTTTTAATGTTCTGTTGTATGAGAGATATTTGTTTTTCTTATACTGAGTGACCTGACCACCACCTCACCTAAATTCCTTCCACCCCAGAAATCACTGTGTTCAAGGCACAGTTATCCTGCTTCTCCCTTTGTCTGGCATACCCTCGGGTTACTGTAACCCTGTATTCCATGTTCAAACCCTCAAACTTTAGTGGGCATTACAATCAGTTGAGCTTGTTAAAGTACAGATTCCCAGTCCCCACCTACCCAAGTGTTCTTATTCAACAGGTTGGGAATGGAACCCTGGAAAATACATTATGACAAGCATTCCAGGTGATTCCAATGAGGATGGTTCCAGGATTAAAATTTCTGAGATGTTGCTGTGTAGATGGTGAGCTACATCATACCAAGTACTCTGAAATACCTAGTGCAATGTCTAAAGGTACTGACCTAACAACTAGGAGAGTATTTATACAAGTGGTTTACAATGAAATTTTGCTAAAAGACCCATATTAAAAAATAATTAAGCAGAGTGCTTGCACATTTGCATGTTCTTTGAAGTCACTTACCAAGGCCAATGGGCATCTCGAATTGTATTTTATATTATCCAGCATGAAGATTCAATTGTTGTAGGCTGAGGATAACTTAGATATCTTGAGTGCAGTAATACATTTTATATGTAGACAGACCATGGCCCTGAAGGGGAAAGTAACTTGTTTAATGCAGTAAATATCTATGTCAGGACTAGAATTCAGGTCGTCTAAATCAAATGTTATCACTTACTCTTCTGAAGACTGAGTGTTTCACAGGTAACTCTTATTTCTGTCCTTTACAACTATTTCCTTTATTTGATCTATGCCTATATGAAAGAATTTGTTGCTGTTAGGGATGCACAGCCAGGTTGGGGTATAGTTAAGGAAGAAGAGAAGCAAGGCAAAGATGAAGAACTAAAACCACCAAAAACCCACGGCACCATCAGTGACCCTCAAGGCACTTGGAATATCTGGACCTAAGCCCTGTAAGATCGACCGTGACTTGAAGACTAGGAGACAAATCTTTAAATTTAAACACTAACTTTTCAATAAGCTCATAGGTTATTCCCTCCTTTACTTTTAAACAAATCCTTGGAATGACTAGAGTCCCTGGGTGGCACAAATGGTTAAGCACTCTGTAACTGACTGGAAAGTTGGCAGTTTGAAGTCCAAGATGGCAGCATAGACAGACAACACATAATGTCCCCCTTACAACAAAGAATCTAGAAAACAAATGAAACAGATATGGGTGACAGCTTTGAACACTGAACATCAAATGGAAGGCTGAAGAATTAGATGGAGTGCCAAGTGGAAGAGAGACTGTACAAAAATAGTGGACCTGGAGAGTTAGGGATTGTCAGTGCCCTGTCAGCCGGACTTGCCCAGTGCAGCCATAGTGAGAGAAAACATGCAGCATTCCCAGGTGAGGAGTACAGGAAGGCAACTCCACAGACGTTACAATAGGAGACAATGATAACGGATAAACAAACCTGGAAAGAAACAAGGTGAACAGGACATGAGCTGGATCAAAATAGGGAATGTACAGGAAGGCAGGCAAGAGCATCACTGATCCTGGTGACCACAAAAAATGGAGGGAGCCAGGAACAAGGGACAGGACTACTCACCTGTGGCAGTGCCTGACCATTTGGACAGGAAACACCCACTGAATAGTAAATTCATACAGTAACACCTAGAGTTCCTCTATCTAGCCAGGCTCATGCAGCCCCTCCCTCACATCTAAGTAGCTAAAGTTCCCATCACATGGTGCTGCCAAACAGAAGCATCCCTGCACCCACATCCAGAGTCAGGCAGATTGCTCCACACAGGGCAAAAGTTAAGAGCACTCACTGTGACCCCACACCTCTGCTGGAGGCTCATGGACAGGCAGTGCTCCCACACCTCCCACCTCCCACACAAGTGCTCGTGGACCAGCAGCACCCCCCACAATCCCACCCCCCAACACCAGGGGCCCATGGATCAGTGGCACACCCACCACTCAGTGTGTGTGCAGACCTGTGGGACCCCTGTCCTGTCCCGCACCACCAGGTAACTGACAGGGGCGCCCACTGTGCTGATTGCTGAGTGACAGGCAGGAGCACTTCTCATCACCCCACCTGGTGAAGGCACCCTGGCCCCCCCTGCCCCCTACCCTGCCAGATGATCAGCAGGGGCCCCAACCAAGCTCACCTCTGGGCAACTGGTGGGAGTGCTCCCCACACCCCCACCCAGTGACAGGTGGAAGTGCCCCTGCCTAAGGACAGGAAGGTGGATCACTACCCACCCCCACCCCAAACCCCCCATCCAGAAACCAGTAGGTAAGATTCTCCCACACCCTCACTGAGACCCCTTGATCTCTCCCACCTACTGAGATGCTAATTCAAGACTGCACAGAGGGTCTTCTTCGTCCATTTGGGTAGGACGACCTCCCTGTGGCTAAGAAGTTGACCTCCCCTGCTCTCCAGTGGACACACTAACAGCTAACACCAACCTGGAAGGACTATGCTGTCCCAAAAGAGCTGTGGAGGGAGCCTGATCAATCAGCAATTGCCTCCTCACATCAGGGAAGGGATCTGCTCTCGTACTTCCACTCAGTTCTGTAAGGGAATACATATGTGCCTATAAATTAATAAAATAACACCTTACTGACTCAGAAACAGCATGCAACAACAAAAATGAAGAAACAAGGTAAGATGGATCAAACAAGTGAGCAAAATAAAGATACAGAAAACCTTCCAGACTGATAATAGAACTACCTGACAAGGAATGTAAAAGATTAATATTTAGGCTTCTCAAAGAGATTTAAGAAAAATAGGGGGAAAAAAACCATAAGAATTCAAGAAAACAATACAAGAACAAGACGACAAACTCAATAGACAAAAAGAAACCATACAAAAACAACAACTAGAAATTCAGAAGCTTAACAATAAAATACTAGAAACAGATAACTCAATGGAAGGACACAAAAGTAGCTTTGAATCAATTGAAGAAAGAGTCAGCAAAATAAAGGACAAATTGCCTGATATTAGTTTGTTTGAGGAACAACCAGAAAAAAAGACTGAAGAAAAATAAAGAAAGCCTAAGAGTTATGTGGGACACCATTAAATTTACGCATAATGGGAATTAAAGAAGAAGAGGAGAAAAAAGTACAGAAATTTTGAACATATATTGGCAGAAAATTTCCCAAATATCATTAAAAATGAGAACGTTTTCATCCAAGAAGCTCAATGAACTCCATACAGAATAGACCCCAAAAGAAATTCACCAAGATATATCATAAACTTTCCAAAACCAAAGACAAAGAATTTTAAGAGCAGCTCTTGAAAAGCGAAATATCACCTACAAAGGGGCATCATTAAGACTAAGTGCTGATTTCTAGTCAGAAACTATGCAGGCAAGAAGGCAGTGAGATGACCTATAGAAAGCCCTGAAAGAAAAGAATTGCCAACCAAGAATCATATACCCAGCAAAATTGTCTTTCAAAAACAAGAGCAAAATTAAGACATTGCTAAAACAAAACCAAACTCCTTGCTGTCAAGTCAATTCCGACTCATAGTGACCCTATCAGACAGAGAAGAACTGCCCCCATAGGGTTTCCAAGGAGCAGCTGGTGGATTCAAACTGCTGACCTTTTGGTTAGCAGCCAAGCTCTTAACCACTGCACCACCAGGGCTCCAAGACACGGCTAGACAAGCAGAAATTGAGGAAATTTGTAACCACCAGATCATCCCTACAAGAAATATTAAAGGGAGTCCTTTGAACAGAGATCTAATGACACCAGACAACAACCTGAGAAAGGCACATGATAGCATCACCCAGATGCCAACCCAGGTAAAGACTTCACAAGAGTAAAATAAAGCTACAAAATTGATTACATGCAACCAAAGATACTAAGCTGTAAATGATGACAGCTTCAGAACAAAAGGGGAATGAATGGTGTAGTTATAGAACTTCCATATGGAGAGGAAGTGAATGTGGTTTCAAGATACAACAGACTGTTTTAAATACAGGAGTATAAAGGTAAATTTCAGGATAACTAGAGAGAAAATTAATAAATCTACTTAGCAAAATAAAGAAGAAAATCAAAAAGACTCAGTAAACACAAAAACAACAATAACAGACGATATGAAAAGATCAATATTCAAAAAGAACTCAGCACAGGAAATTAAGAAGAACAAAGAAACTGTTAACAACACAAAGACATATAGCAAAATAGCAGCAATGAATTCATACCTATCAATAATCACACTGAATGTAAACGGATTAAATGCACCAGTCAAGAGGCAGACAGTGGCAGAATGAATAAAAATAGCATGATCCTCAATATGTTGTCTACAAGAAGCACACCTTACATACAAAGACATATATAGGTTAAAAATGAAAGGATGGAAAAAATATACCAAGCAAACAGTAACCAAAAGACAGCAGGAGTGGCAATATTAATTTCTGACAAAATAAACTTTAAGTCAAAATCCATTATAAGAAACAAAGAAAGACATTATATAATAATTAAATGGTCAATTCCATAACAATAATAAATATTTATGCATCCAAAGCCAGAGTCCCAAAATATATAAAACAAACTGAAACAGAATTGAAGAGAGAAATAGTTCTACAATAGTAGTAGATTTCAACACACCACTTTCAATGACAGAACAACTAGAAGAAAATCAACAAAGACATGGAAGATCTAAACCACCCTATTAGTCAACATCACTCACAGACATATATAGAACACACCACCCAACAGCAACACAATACACATTCTTCTCAAGTCACGTGAAATCTCCTCCAGAACAGACAATATTTTAGGCCACAAAGCAAGCCTCAATAAATTTAAAAAGATCAAAAATATACAAAGCATCTTCTCTGACCATAGAGGTTTAAAACTAGAGATCAATAACAGGAAGATCAAGGAAAATAAATTAAATACATGGAAACTAAATAATACATTATTAAAAAATTACTGGGTCATAGAATAAATCAGAAGTGAAATTAAAAAATACTTAGAATGAAATGAGAACAAAAGCACAATATACCAAAATCTTGACGATGCAGAAAAAGCAGTGCTCAGAGGAAAATCTATACCAATAAGTGCATACATTAAAAAAGAAGAAAGATTCAAAATCAACAACTTAACCCAACAACTTGAACAAATAGAAAAGGAAGAGCAAAAGAAGGCCAAAGCTACCAGAAGAAAGAAAATAATAAAGACCAGAGCAGAAATAAATGAAACAGAAGACAGAAAAACAATTGAAAGAATCAACAAGACTAGAAGTTGGTTCTTTGAGAGGATAAATAAAATTGAAAAACCACTGGCCAATTTGACAAAAGAAAAAAAATGAGAATAAGCAAATAAAATAACAAAGGAAAGTAGAGACATTACAACAGAGTCAACTGAGATAGAGGATTATAACAGAATACTATGAAAAACTGTACTCCAATAAATTTGAAAACCTAGAAGAAATGGACAAATTTTAGAAACACATTACCTACCTAAACTAACTCAAATAAAGGTAGAATATGTAAACAGACCCATTACAAAAGAAGAGATCTCAATGAAATAAAAAGCACTGGTCCAGATGGCTTCACTGGGGAATTTTACCAAACATTCAGAGAAGAGTTGACACCAATTCTACTCAAACTCTTCCAAAACATGGAAAAGGAAGGAATACTCCCAAATTCATTCTAAGAATCCAGATCACCCTGTTACCAAAGTCAGGTAAAGACATCACAAAAAAAGAAAATTACAGACCAATATCCCTTATGAATATAGACACAAAAATTCTCAACAAAATTCCAGCCAACAGAATCCAACAGCATATCAAAAAAATAATATATTGTGATCAAGCAGCATTTATACCAGGTTTGTAAGAGTGGTTCAACATTAGAAAATCAATCAATGTAATTCACCACATAAATAAAACAAAGGAAAAGTATCACATGATCATCTCAATTGATGCAGAAAAGACATTTGATAAAATCCAACAACACCCTTTCCTGATAACAACTCTCAGCAAAATAGGAATAGAAGGGAAATTCTTCAACATGATAAAGGACATATATGCCAAAAAACAGCCAACATTATTCTCTGTGGAGAAAGACTGAGAGCCTTCCCCTTGAGACTGGGAATGAGACAAGGATGCCCACTATCGCCACTCTTATCAATATTGTACTAGAAGTCCTAGCCAGGGCAATAAGGCAAGAAAATGAAATAAGGAGTATCCAAATTGGAAAGGAAGAAGTAAAACTACTGCCATTCACTGATGACATGATCCTAAAATAGAAAATCCCAGAGATTCCACAAGACAGCTACCTACTGGATCTAATAGAAGGATTCAGCAAAGTGGCAGGTTACAAGTTCAACACACAAAAATCAGCTGGTTTCCTCTACATTAACAAGGAGAACTCTGAAAAGGAATTCAAGAAAACAATACCATTTACGATAGCCCCCAAAAGGATAATGTACCTAGGAATAAACGTAACCAGGGATGTAAGACTTGTACAAGGAAAACTGTAAAACACTACTGCAAGAAACTAAAAGAGATCTACATAAATAGAAAAACATTCCATTCTCATGGATAGGAAGACTCAGGATTGTGAAAATGTCAATACTGCCCAAAGCGAGATATAATGCAATCCCAACAATATTCTTTAATGAGAAGGAAAAACTAATAACCAATTTATATGGAAAGGAAAGAGGCCCTGAACAGCCAAAGCAATATTGAAGAAGAACAATAAAGTAGGAGGCCTCACATTTCCTGATCTCAAAACTTACTATACAGCCACAGTAATAAAAACAGCCTGGTAACTGGTCCAATGACAGACACGTGCTGTTAGGCGCTGCAGTCGGTTCTGAAACATAGCGACCCTAGGTACAACAGAAGGAAACACTGCCCAGTCCTGCGTCATCCTCACAATTGTGGCTATGTTTGAGCCCATAGATGAAGCCTATGGCACCCACTTTGTCAATCCATCTCATTGAGGGTCTTCCTGTTTTTCACTGACCCTCTACTTTACCAAACCTGATGTCCTTCTCCAGGGATTTTTCCCTCCTGATATGTCCAAAGTACGTGAGATGAAGTCTTGCCATCCTTACTTCTAAGGAGCATTCTAGCTGTACTTCTTCCAAGATGGATTTAAGCATTCTTCTGGAAGTCCATGGTATATTAAATATTCCTTGCCAACACCATAATTCAAGGTCATCAATTCTTCTTAGGTCTTTCTTATTTATTGTCCAGATTCCACATGCATATGGGACAATTGAAAATATCATGGCTCGTGGGAGGCACACCTCAGTCCTCAAACTGACACCTTTGATTTTCAGTACTTTAAAGAGGTCTTTTGCAGCAGATTTTCCCAAGAGACTATGTCGTTTGATTTCTTTTTGTTTTTTAATTTTATTAACTGTAGTTTAGATGAAGGTTTACAGAACAAATAGTTTCTCATTAAACAGTTAGTACATATATTGTTTTATAACAAAGGTTAACAACCCCACGACATGTCATCTCTGTCCCTTCTCAACCCTTGGTTCCCTATTACCAGCTTTCCTGTTCCCTCCTGCCTTCTAGTCCTTCTGGACTCAGTCTGGTGGAGGCCATGGTAGTTATGATCCAATAGTCATTTGGAGTAATCTTTCCCTTGCATCTAGTTTTCTTCATTCTCCCTTGCTGCCGAAGGGGTGAGACCAGTGGAGTATCTTAGATGGCTGCTCACAGGCTTTTAAGATCCCAAACGTTATTCATCAAGGTAGAATATAGAACATTTTCTTTATAAAGTGTGTTATGGCAATTGATCTAGATGTTCCCCGAGACCATGGTCCCCACAGCCCTCTACCCAGCAATTCAGTCCCTCAGGGAGTTTGGATGTGTCTATGGAGCTTCCATAACCTTTCCTTGCACAAGTTGTGCTGGTTTCCCCAGTATTGTGTACTGTCTTACCCTTCACCAAAATTATCACTTATCTATTGACTATTTAGCATTCCCCCCGACCCCTCCCATCCCTCTTAACCAACAAAGATTGTTTCTCTGTGTGTAAATTTTTTCATGAGTTTTTACAGTAAAGGTCTCATACAATATTTGTCCTTTTGTGATTTACTTATTTCACTCAACATAATGTCTTCCAGTTTCTTCCATGTTATGAGATGCTTTATAGATTCATCATTGTTATTTATCATTGGATAATACTCCATTGTGTGTATGTACCATAGTTTGTTTATCCATTCATCAGTTGATGGGCATCTAGGTTGTTTCCATCTTTTTGCTCTTGTGAACAATGCTGCAATGAACATGAGTGTGCATATCTCTGTTCGTGTGAAGGCTTTTATTTCTCTGGGATATATTTCTAGGAGTGGGATTGCTGAATCATATGGTATTTCTATTTCCAGCTTTCTTTTTAATAATTTTTTTTTGTATTTTCAGCAAAACAGGTTCCCATTCAACAATTTCTACACACATTGTTCAGTGATATGGATTATATTCTTCACATTGTATCAACATTCTCATTATTTCTTTTTTTTTGTTTATTGTTTAAATGAAGTTCACATTTCAAGTTAGTCTCCCATACAAAAATTTATACACACACTGTTATGTGACCCTAATTGCTCTCCCCACACTGTGACAGCACACTCCTCCCTTCCACCCCTGATTCCCCATGTCCATTCAACCACCTCCTAGCCCTCTCTGCCTTCCCATCTCACCTCCAGACAGAAGCTGCCCCTTTGGTCTCTTGTATCTACTTAAGCTAAGAGGCACACTCCTCACAAGTATCACTTCATGTCCCACAGTCCAGCCCAATCCCTGTCTGAAGAGTTGGCCTCAGAAATTGTTTTAGTTCTGGGCTGATAGAGAATACAGGAGCCAAGCTTTCCGGGGTACCTCCAGTCTCAGTCAGACCATTAAGTTTGGTCTTCTTACTAGAATTTCAGTTCTGCACCCAACAATTCTGCTCCATCAGGGACTCTGTTGTGTTCCCTGTCAGTGCGATCATTGGTGGTAGCTGGGCACCATCTAGTTCTTTTGGTCTCAGACTGCAGTCTCTGGTTTCTGTGGCCCTTTCTGTCTCTTGAGCTACTACTTTCCTTGTGTCTTTGGTGTTCTTCATTCTCCTGTACTCCAGGTGGTTGGGACGATTTGATGCATCTTAGATGGCCTCTTGCACACTTTTAAGACCCCAGACACCACTCACCAAATTAGGATGCAGAACATTTATTTAATAAGCATTGTTATTCCAATTGACCTTGATGTCCCCTGAAAGCATGGTCCCCAGACACCTACCCCTGCTACTCTGTCCCTCAAAGTGTTTGATTGTATTCAGGAAACTTCTTAGCTTTGGTTTAGTCCTGTTGTGCCAACTTCCCCTGTAGCGTGTGCTGTCCTTCCCTTCATCTAAGACAATTCTTATCTACTATCTAGTTAGTAAATAACCCTCACCCTCCCTCTCCACCCTCGTAACCATTAAAGAATGTTTTCTTCTGTGTTTAAACTTTTCTTGAGTTCTTATAATGCTGGTGTTATACAGTATTTGTCCTTCTGTGACTGACTAAATTTACTCAACATAATGCCCTCAGATTCCTCCATGTTATGTTTCACAGCTTCATCATTGTTCTTTATGGTTGGGTAGTATTCTATTGTGTGGATATACCATAATACGTTTATCCATTCATCCGTTGTTGGGAATCTAGTTGTTTACATCTTTTTGCTATTGTGAACGGTGCTGCAATGAACATGGGTGTGAATATATTGATTCATGTGATGGCTCTTATTTCTCTTGGATATATTCCAAGGAGCGGGAGAGCTGGATCATATGGTACATCTATTTCTAGCTTTTTCAGGAAGAATCAAATCGATTTCCAAAGTGGTTGTAGGTTTTACATCCCTACCAACAGTGTATAAGTGTTCCAGTCTCTCCACAACCTCTCCATCAATTTCTAGCTTTCTAAGGAATCACATCATTTTCCAAAATGGTTGTATCATTTTGCTTTCCCACCAGCAGTGCATAAGAGTTATGATCTCCCCGCAGCCCCTCCAACATTTGTTATTTCCAGTGTTTTTGACTCGTGCCAGTAATGCCGGGGTGAGATGGTATCTCATTGTGGTTTTAATTTGCATTTCTCTAATGGCTAGTGATCATGAACATTTCCTCATGTGTCTGTTAGCCGCTTGAATGTCTTATTTGGTGAAGTGTCTGTTAATTTCCTTTGCCCAATTTTTAATTGGATTATTTGTCTTTTTGTTATAGAGGTGTTGGATTTTCTTATAGATTATAGATATTATACCTTTGCTTGTAATGTCCAATTTTTTTCCCCAGTCTGTAGGTTCTCTTTTTACTCTTTTGGTGAAGTCTTTTGATGAGCATAAGTGATTTTTAGAAGATCACAGTTATCTAGCTTATCTTCTGGAGTTTGTGTGTTGTTGGTTATGGTTTCTATCTTGTTAATTCCGTGTATCAGGGCCTCTAGAGATGATGCCATTTTTCCTTCTATGAGCTTCATAATTTTAGGCTTTATATTTAGGTCTTTGATCAATTTTGAATTAGTTTTTGTGTATGGTGTGAGGTAATCGGTCCTGTTTCATTTTTGTGCAGATGGACATCCAGTTTTGCCAGCACCATTTGTTAAAAAGACTGTCTTGTCCCCATCTGGTGGATTTTGGGTCCTTGCCAAAGGTCATGTGACCATAGGTGTATGGATTTACATCTGGGTTTTCACATCTATTCCATTGGTCAATGTATCTGTCGTTGTGCCAGAACCAGGCTGTTTTAACTACTGTAGCTGTATAGTAGGTTCTGAGATTAGGTAGTGTGAGTCCTCCTACTTTATTCTTCTTCTTCAATAGTGCTTTACTTATCAGGGGCTTCTTCCCTTTCCATATAAAGTTAATGATTAGTTTTTCTATCTCTTTAAAGAATGTTATCGGTATTTGGATCGGGATTGCATTGTATTTGTAAATTGTTTTGGGTAGAATTGTCATTTTCACAATGTTGAATCTACCTATCCATGAGCATGGTGTTTTATTCCATTTATTTAGATTGCTTTGGCTTTCTTGCAGTAGTGTTTTGTAGTTCTATTTGTATACATCTTTCACATTCCTGTTTAGATTTATTCCTAGGTATTTTATTTTTTTAGAGGTTATTATAAATGGTAATATTTTCCTGATTTCCTTTTCATTGCTCTCTTTATTGGTGTATAGGAATCCAACTGATTTTTTGTATGTTTATCTTGTATCCTGTTACTTTGCTGAATCTTTCTATTAGTTCCAGTAGTTTTCTCATGGAGTCCTTAGGGTTTTTTATGTACAGTACCATATCATCTGCAAACAGGGACAGTTTAACTTCTTCATTACCAGTTTGGATGCCCTTTATTTCTTTTTCTTGCCTTATTGCTCCAGCTAGGACTTCCAGCACAATGTTAAATAGGAGTGGAGATAAAGGGCATCCTTGTCTTCTTCCTGTTCTCAAGGGGAATTTTTTCAGCCTCTCTACATTAAAAATGATGTTGGCTGTTGGTTTTCCATAGATGCCCCTTAGTATGTTGAGAAATTTCCCTTCTACACCTATTTTATTGAGAGTTTTTATCAGGAATGTGTGTTGGACTTTGTCAAATGCCTTTTCTGCATCAATTGAGATGATCATGTGATTCTTTTCTTTCCTTTTATTTATATGGTGGATTATGTTGATTGATTTTCTAATGTTGAACCATCCTTGCATACCTGGTATCAATCCTACTTGGTTGTAGTGTATTATTTTTTTGATATGATGCTGAATTCTATTGGCTAGAATTCTGTTGAGAATTTTTGCATCTATATTCCTGAGAGATATTGGTCTGTAATTTTCTTTTTTGTGGTGTCTGTGCCTGGTTTTTGTATCAGGGTTATTATGGTGGCTTCATAGAATGAATTCGGAAGTGTTGCTTCCTTTTCTATGTTCTGAAATAGTTCGAGTAGTACTGGTACAAGCTCTTCTCTAAATGTTTTGTAGAATTCTCCAGTGAAGCCATCTGGGCCAGAGTTTATTTTTTGGTTGGGAGGTTTTTTTTTGTTTGTTTGTTTGTTTGTTTTGTTTTGTTTGTTCGTTTTTTAACCTCTTCAAACTCTTCTCTTATTATGGGTCTGTTCAGATTTTCAACATCACTTTGTTGCAGTATGGGTAGGTAGGGTGTTTCTAGAAATTTATCCATTTCTTCTAGGTTGTCAAATTTGTTGGAGTATAGTTTTTCATAATATTCTGTTATGATCCTTTTTATTTCAGTTGGGTCTGTTGTAATGTCACCCATTTCATTTCTTATTTGGGTTATTTGTGTCCTCTCCTGTTTTTCTTTTGTCAGTCTGGACAGTGGTTGGTCGATTTTGTTGATTCTTTCCAAGAACCAACTTTTGGTTTTGATGATTCTTTCTATTGTTTTTCTATTCTCTATTTTATTTATTTCTGCTCTGATCTTTCTAATTTCCTTTTTTCTGGTGGCTGTGGTTTTTTTTTTTTTTTTTTTTTTTGCTGTTCTCTTTCTATTTGTTTGAGTTGTGTAGTTAATGTTTTGAATTTGTCCCTTTCTTCTTTTTTGATGTGTACATGTATTACTATAAATTGTCCTCTGAGTACTACCTTTGCTGTGTCCCAAATGTTTTGGTATGATGTGTTTCATTCTCATTTGATTCTAGGAATTTTTTGATTCCATCTCTTCTTTCTTCAATTACCCACTGGTTTGTAAGCAGGTTGTTATTCAGTTTCCATGTAATTGATTTTTCTCCTTGCTCTTTCTGCTGTTAATTTCTACTTTGATGGCATTATGGTCAGAGAAGATACTTTGTGTTATGTCAATGTTTTGGATGTTGTTGAGGATTGCTCTGTGGCCTAAGATGTGGTCTATTCTGGAGAACGTTCCATGTGCATTGGAAAAGATTGTGTACTTTGCCGCTGTTGGATGGAGTGTTCTATATATGACTATGAGGTCAAGTTGGCTGATTGTGCCCTTTAGGTCTTCTGTATCTTTGCTGAGTTTCTTTTTAGACGTTCTTTCCTTTACTGAGAGTGGTGTGTTGAAGTCTCCTACTATTATTGTGGAACTGTCAATTTCTCTTTTCATTGCTGTTAGAGTTTGTTTTATGTATTTTGGAGCTCTGTCATTGGGTGCAGATATGTTTATTATGGTATGTCTTCATGACGGATCGTCCCCTTAATCATTATACAGTGGCCTTCTTTGTCTTTTATGGTGGATTTTGTTTTAAAATCTATTTTATCTGAGATTAGTATTGCCACTCCTGCTGTTTTTTGGTAGTTTTTATCTTGATACATTTTTTCCAACCTTTGATTTTTAATAAACTTACATCTTTGTTTCTAAGGTGTGTCTCTTGTAGACAGCATATTGATGGATCTTGTTTGTTTATCCATTCTGTCACTCTCCATCTCTTTATGGGTGCATTGAGTCCATTTACATTCAGCGTAATTATTGATAGATGTGAGTTTGTTGCTGTCATTTTGTAGTGCTTTTTTTCTTTTTTGTGGTGCTGACGTTTTCTTTTTTCTTCTTACTCTCCTGTGCTGAGTTTCTTTTGTTTGTGTTTTTTTTTCCCATTTCTTTTGTTTTTGTAGGTTTTTTGTTTTTGCTGAGACTTTATGTTTTTCCTTTTTCCTTTTATTAGTATGTTTGTTAACTTTCTTTGTGGTTACTGTGAAATTTACACTTATCTTTCTAAGTTTGAAGCAGTCTATTGTTACTTGGTATCACCTTACCTTCCTATCCATTAGAAGGTTCTATACCTACACCGTTTATTCCATCTTTTATTGTTCTGATGTTGTTGTCATTTACAGATTAACTGCTCTGATTCCCTGTTGCATTCCTTTTTGTTTTGGATAGTCCTTGAGAGTTCATTTTCCTAGATTGGTATCTGGCTTGTATGATCCTGTGTCCTAGATTCAGCCTGTGAGCTGAAGTTGTTTGTTCTCAGACCGAATAACTCCCTTTAATAATTCTTGTAAGTTTTGTTTGGTTTTTATGTATTCCCTTAATTTCTGTTTGTCTGGAAATGTCCTAATTTCACCATCATATTTGAATGAGAGTTTTGCAAGATATATTATTCTTGGAGGGCAATTTTCTTCTTTCAAGGTTTTATGTATGTCATCCCATTGCCTTCTTGCCTGCATGGTTTCTGCTGAATAATCTGAGCTTAGTCTTATTGTTTCTCCCCTGTATGTGACTTCTTGTTTTTATCACCTGCTCTCAAGATTCTTTGTTTGTCTTTGGTTTTGGCGGGTGTGATTATGATATGCCTTGGTGATTTTCTTTTGGGGTCTATCCTATATGGGGTTCATTGAGCTTCTTGGATGATCAACTTTTCATCTTTCATGATATTGGGGAAGTTTTCTGTCAGCAGTTCTTCAATGATCCTCTCTGTGTTTTCTGTTTTCTCCCCCTGTTCTGGAACTCTGATCACTTGCAAATTTTTGCCTTTGATTGTATCCCACATAATTCTCAGGGTCTCTTCGTTTTTATTCATTCTTTTTTCTGAGTTTTCCTTAGAGTTGTATCCAAGTGTTTGTCTTCAATTCTGCTGATCCTGTCTTCCACCATTTAAAATCTGCTCCTCAGCCCTTCTATGACACTGTCCATTTCTGAAATCTTGTTGTTTATCTTTTCGATTTCTAATTGTTGTTTTTGCATAATTTCTAGTTGTGAATTCATTTTTGTATTTTGTTCCTGCATTATTTTCCTGAATTCTTCCATTTGTATATTTTTTTCCTCATTTTTGTCTGCTTTTTGATTCAACTCTTGGATAAGTCTGAATAGTAGACACTTGAATTCCCTATCAGATAGTTCTAGTGCCTTTTCTTCTACTGGAATGTCATCTGGTGTTTAATTTTGGACACTTTCTGAAACCATCCTGTCCTGTTTTTGTAAATGTTTTGATATTGTCTGCAGTCTTCGGGGCATTCAGTAGTTATTTTGCTTGTTTATTGATTTTAGATTTGTTTGTTTTGTCCTTTTTTAAATTTGGCTATGTCTGAGCAGGCATGCTGTGTGTTCTTTGTTGCTTGCTCATCTTTGGGCATGATACTTTTCACCTCCTTCTCCAATTGGCAGGGTCAGTCGCTCAGTTATGGTACAGTAGGGGAAGTCTAGCTGAAGAGGAGTTGCTGGGATGGGTTGTTCGTGGCAAGTACTAGGGCCAACAGGGCGAGCCGGAAATCAGTTCAGGGCAGGTTCTGGTAGGCCGTGACTGTGCTGCTTGGGGTTGTGATGTTCAGTGCGCAGTGCAGGTAGGGAGGATGGAAAGGTGATATTGTGATGTGTGGAGCTTAGATAGGTTTGAGAAAGAGGAGAGAGTAACAGGAGGCAAAAACATACAAACAAACAAAAAAGAGTGCTAAGAGTGCTTGCCATTGGATTGGAGAGATGAGAGACTGAGAAATGGAGAAAAACAAAAAGGAGAAGAAGAAAAAAATGAATAAATAAAAATTAGAAAGAAAAAAGAAAAGCCTCCAGGGATCACATCATTGTGGCTGCGAGTTCTGAGGACTTTGCTCCCAGACTGTGAAGTACAGCCTGGCTAGAAGGGGTTAGAGGTGTCACTCAGTGCCAGATATTAAGGAGACAGGAAGAGAAGGTAAGTATAGAGAGATGAGAAACTGAGTAATGAAGAAAGACAAAAAGGGAAAAAGAGAGAAAAGAAAACAAAATAAACAAATTTAAAAAAGATCAAGAACCTCCCCCCCAAAAAAAAATCAAACAAGAAAAAAGAAATGCCCTCAGGGACCCCTCTGCGCAAACTGAGGGTGTAGGTCCCAAGTGGTGCAGTACTGCCTGGCTAGAATAGGCTCCCAGTTCGTGAAAAGGAAAAGAAAACAAACAGATCAAAACAAACAAAAAAAAGCCCCAGGATCCCACCAGCATGGCAGCATGGGCCGGGAAGTGGTTTAACATTCGATCGGCATTTCACAGCCTTTCAGGAAGAAGCAAAGATGACACACAGAGTCAGGTATTTGAGAGAAAGGAAGGGGAGGTGGTGAGAGTTATGGAAGAAATCAAAAGAAGCAGAAAAAAGCAACACCAGCAGCCAACAAATGGCATGCAGAGCTAGCCAATGCAGGCGGGTAGAATCCAAGCGACACCGGGGTGAAGCCAGTGCTTCCAAGCCAACAGACTGTGACCGTAGGAAGCAGAGACAGCCAAGCGGGGGTGAGGAAGGGTGGGAGGTGGGAAAGCTTATATCGCTGGTTACCAGTTGTTGTGTCTCCTGCTGGAAACTCCATGAAGCTGCTTTCCTGTACCGTCTGTTCACCGATAACCGATAGGAGTCCAAGATGGCAGAACCATGCTGCGTTAGCTGATAGGGGACTTCTGCATGTATCTCTCCTCGATCTCTGTTCTCTGTCAGTTTCTTATTCAATTCGGTGCTTGGCTGAGTTCTTATTTCTTCATTTGATGCTTGGGGTTTCAGGAACGAGTTTTTCTCTGTTTGGCTTAGTTTCTCAGATCTTTGCTGTGGAGGGACAGCATGGTGCTTCTGTCTATAGTGCCATGTTTCCAGGAATTATGTCATTTGATTTCTTGACTGCTGGTTTCATGGGTATTGATTGTAGATCAGACACATAAAACAACAGAATAAGTATTGAGAACCCCAAAGTAAATCCATTTATATATGGGAAGCTGACTTTCAACAAAGGGTCAAAATCCATTCAAAGGGGAAGAAACAGTCTCTTTAACAAATGGTACTGTCAAAACTGGATACCCATTTGCAGAAAAATGAAACAGTATCCATTCCTTACACTAGACACATAAACTAACTCAAAGTGGATCAAAGACCTGAATGTTAAAGCGAAAACTACAAAGTTTCTGGAAGATAACATAGGGACAAAACTAGGGGGCCTGCTTTTTGCCATAAATTTTCTATCAAACACAACTACAAGTGCATGAACAACAGAAGACAAATTAGATAACTGGGACTTTCTCCTGAAAATTAAATAATTATGCTTATCAAAAGACTTTACAAAAGAATAAAAAGAGAACCTACAGAATGGGAAAAAAATTTTTGGCAACGACAAATCTAATAAGGGTCTAATCTCTAAAATACATAGTAAACTTCAACAACTCAACAACAAAAAGACAAACAATCCAATCAGAAAATGGGAAAGGCACATAAACAGACAATTCACCAAAAAGGACATTCAGGCAGCTAACAAACAAGTGAAAAGATGCTCGTGATCATTAGCCATCCAAAACCAAAACCAGACTTGTTGCCTTTTAGTCAGTTCTGACTCATAACAACCCTATAGGACAGAGTAGAAATGCTCCATATGCTTTCCAAGGAGTGGCTGGTGGAATCGAACTGCTGACCTTTCGGTTAGCAGCAGTAGCTCTTAACTACTGTGCCACCAGGGCTCCCATTAGCCACCAGAGAGATGCAAATCAAAACTACAGTGAGATACCATCTCCCCTGTAAAAATGGCACTGATTGCAAAAACAGAAAACAACTAATGTTGGAAAGGTTGTGGGGAAATTGGAGCTCTTAAACACTGCTGGTTGAATCATAAAATGATACAACCACTATTGAAAATGGTATAGCGCTTCCTCAAAAAGCTAGAAATAGAAATACCTTAAGATCCAGCAATCCCAGTCTTGGGTATATATCCAAGAGATATAAGAGCAGTGACCCTAATAGACATATGCACACCTATGTTCATTGCAGCATTATTTACAATAGCCAAAAAATGGAAACTAAGTGCCCATTAATAGATGAATGGATAAAAAATTGTGGTACGAAGATACAATGGAATATTATACAACTATAATGAATAATAATGAGTCTGCAAAACATAACATTGATAAATCTGGAGGACATTGTGCTGAGTGAAATAAGTCAATCACAAAAGGACAAATATTGTATGATCTCAGTGTCTTAGTTATCTAGTACTGCCATAACAGAAATACCACAAGTGGATGGTTTTAACGAAGAGAAGTTTATTTCTTCACAGTAAGGTAGGCTGAAAGTCCAAATTCAGGGTGTCAGCTTCAGGGGAAGGCTTTCTCTCTCTCTTGGCCTTCTCATCAATGTTCCTCTGGACTAGGAGCTTTTCGGCGCAGGGACCCCGGTCCAAAGGACGTGCTCTGCTCCAGGCACTGCTTTCTTGATGGTATGAGGTCCCCCTGTCTCTTTGCTCAGTTCTATCTTTTATATCTCAAGACATTGCCTCAGGACACAATCCAATCTTGTAGACTGAGTCTTGCCTTACTAACACAACTGCCACCCATCCTCCCTCATTAACACCATAAAGGCAGGATTTACAACATATTGGAAAACCACACAATACCAGGAATCATGGCCTGGCCAAACTGATACACGCAGTTTTGGGGGGACATAATTCAAACCATGACACTCACTTTTATAAAAAGTCAAGTATAGGTATACACACAGAAAGCAATGTTCTTTGATGGGTACTAGGGATGGAAGGGTGAGGGAGGGGGAATCACTTTCTAGATAGTAGAGACTTGTTATTTTGGGTGATGGGAAAGGCAATACCCAATATGGGTGAAGTCTGCACAACTTGTCCAAGGTAAATGAGGACACCAATAAGTACACAAGAATAAAGGACAATTTCATTAAATGATATACAGTTTTGCAAGAACAGTAATAACAACAAAAAAAGTGTGTAGTTACATAGATATGTATGCATATATGTGTATAGGAAGGCACATGTGAGTATGTGGGTGTGCATGGATAGGTGTATCTGTAGGCATATGTACATACACGTTTGTGTGCACTGTATATATATTCATATATATAATAAAGCTCATAGGGAGCACAGTTACAGATACTTCCTAGACATAATTAAACACCTTGAAGGATTTGTTTACTGTGTTTTAAGGCTTGGGACCATAATCTCATGGGACACCTCTGTCAATTGGATAACATAGTTCATAAAGATAGTGCTCTGCATCATAGTTTGGTGAGTAGCTTCTGGGGTCTTAAAAGCAGGTGAGCAGCCATCTAAGATACAACTATTGGTCTATACTCTTCTAGAATAAAAGAGAATGAAAGAAACCAAATACTCAAAGAAGAAACTAGTCCACAGGACTAATAGTCTTCATGAACCACAACCTCATCTAGCCTGAGACCTGAGGAACTACATGGTGCCCATCTACCACTACCAACCATTCTGACCAGGGACACGATAGAAGGTCCTGGATAGAAAGGGAGAAAAACGTAGAACAAAGCTCAAATTCCTTTAAAAAGTGCCCAAGCTTACTGGACTGATAGAGACTAGAGGCACCCTTGAGACTATCACCCTAAGATACCCTTTGAACTTGAAACTGAAGCCACTCCAGTGGTCACCTTTCATCCAAATAATAGATTGACTTATAAAATATACAATATCACTGGTTAGTACTGTGCTCCCTTAAATAACCAACTATATGAGACCAAACGGTCAACATTTACCCTGAAACAAAGATGAGAAGGTAAGGGGGGTGGGGCAGGGAAGCTAGATTAATGGAAGCAGAACAAACAGAATGGTAATATTGAGAATGTTGACACAATTATGAAATATGTAACCAATGTTATGGAACAATTTGTATAAAAATTGTTAAATGGGAATCTAATTTGGTGTGTAAACTTTCACCTGAAACACAAAAAAAAAATTAAAAAAAAACCTATGGAGTGCAATTCTACTCTCTAATACATGGAGTCACCATGAATTGGAATTGACACTACATGGAATGATCAAAGAGATTCAGCAAAGTTATAATCGAACAAGGTGAAACCAATAATAACTATACAAAGCATTTAGAGCAAAATAATTAGCCACTTTCTTGTATTAAAAATTAAACACTAGAAATTGTTTCGATAAACAAATTGTACTAGATCACATCTTTAAAGTTAAATAGCATACAGCAGTACTCTAAAGCTGCATTTAATTGGGAAATGATGGTAGTCTGAAGTAAAATTTGTATTTTAGCAGCCTACCCATAAATCTTCCATTGGCTACAGGGAAAGTGAAGGTAAATAAATCCTTTCTCTCAAGCTTCGAAATTTCTTCTGGAATCTCGGACTAATCATGAACCACCAGGGCTCCTTAACTTTCTTTAAGAAGGACTTTTGTTATTGTTGTTAGAAATTTTTAGCTCTGTATGATCGTTTTGCAAATACATTAAATTACAGCAATTCATTTCAATTCAACCAGTCTTGATTAAATACATACAACAAAATGTCCAGCATTCTGCTAGGTAGTGTGGGGAAAAAAGGAAAACTATAAAAAATAATCATCCTCCCTTACACCCATCCGGCATTTTATCATTTACAAAATGCTGTAACATCTACTATCTTATTTGATTCTTCTATTCTCTCTCTCTCACCCCAAATTTAGGAGGTAGGCATTACAGGTCTTATCCCTATTTTACAGATGTAAAAAGAGAAGCTATGAGAAGTGATGACACTAGAGCCTGGTAATACTTGAGGTGTTTCTATCCCAGGGGTATTTTAAGTTTTCTTAGGGTTCTCAAAGTGTCTTTAAGAAACTTCTCCAAATACTAAATAATTAATCTCTCGTGAGATTTCCAACTAGCAGAAAAGACGGCTTCTGAGTCAGATCACAATACTTAACTCAGTACCTAGCCCCACGCCTCAACTCTTGGAGCCCTTATGTCTCCCCACCCCAAGGCCCAGTGCTGCTCTCCTGCTGTCTTCCATCTGTTCAAGGCCCCCTTGTAATATATACCCTGTACTGCTGTTCTCTGAACTTTGTTCGCTCCCTCATTCTTCCTAATTATTATTGCTTTGTCCTATGCCTGTGACCCAGTCCATCAAGACACTTTGCTCCTTGATAATGAATCTCTCTGAGGTGTTAAAATGTGCTAGTGAACTAATTAATGTATTGCACTCCCAGGAGGCATAATTGCATTTTTATGGCTTTTTTTTTTTTAAGAACAGTGCTTCACCCTGTTCAAGTCCTTCCCTGGACAAAATCTTCAAAGGCCCATTTCTCCCAGGAATCTACCCCATGTGTCAAGCCAACTAGACTACTCTATTTTCCCCAAAGATTCCCAACTTCAAATGTTAACCTCTCCTCTCCATAAATGCTTCCCTAATCCTTGCTCATGGCATAGCGGTTGAGAGCTACAGCTGCTAAACCAAAGGTCGGCAGTTCGAATCCACCAGGTGCTCCTTGGAAACCCTATCGGGCAGTTCTACTCTGGCGTATAGAGTCGAGCTATGAGTCAGAATTGACTTGATGGCAACGGGTTTGGTTTTTGGGGATCCTTGCTCAAGGAGCACTGGTGGCGCAATGGTTACGCACTCTGCTGTTAACCAAAAGATTGGGGGTTTGAACTAACCCAGTGGCACCGTGGGAGAAAAACCTGGCCATCTGCTCTCTGCTGCTTCCATGGGTGTTGATTGAGGATCCAAGTAAAATGAAATCCTAGACAACTTCAATCTTTCCTCCGTTTATCATGATGTTGCTTACCGGTCCAGTTGTGAGAATGTTTATTTTCTTTATGTTGAAGTGTAAACCATACCAAAGGCTGTAGTCTTTGATCTTCATCAGTAAGTACTTTCAGTCCTCTTCACTTTCAGCTAGCAAGGCAATGTCTTCTGCATATCCCAAGTTGTTATTTAGTCTTCCTCCAATCCTGATGCTGCATTCTTCTTCTTACAGTCCAGCTTCTCGGATTATTTGCTTGGCGTAGAGTTTGGTGGTGCAGTGCTAAAGAGCTCAGCTGCTAACCAAAAGGTTGGCAGTTCAAATCCACCAGCTGCTCCTTGGAAACCCTATGGGGAAGTTCTACTCTGTCCTATTGGGTCACTATGAGTCAAAATTGACTCGATGGCAATGGTTTTTGTTTGTTTGTTTGTTTTATACAGATTGAATGAGTAAGATGAAATGATACAACTGTGACATATACCTTTTCTGATTTTAAACCATGCAGTATCCATCCCCTTGTTCTGTTCAAACCAGAGACATGTTTACATGTGTTTTTTTGACTATGCAAAGGCTTTCGACAGTGTGGATCATAACAAAGGGTATTCCTAGAGATAGGGAAATTGAGGCCTGGAGAGGGGTAGTGAGTTGCCCAAAGTCAGACAGCTAGTAAAGTGACAGAACCAGGATTTATCTCAGTGCTCTTGAAACTCCCAAAGGGAGGACCTTTGCCCTATGAAGATTTTCCTTGCCTGTGTACCTAGAATCTTTGCTAATGCCACCCCCTCCTATTGCTCTGAGTTCACTCTAAAACTCTTCCTTGGTCATTCCATTGTCAGAAATCCTCTGAAAGCAGCAGTGTCTTTCTTCTTGTTAAAATAAAAAATCATATTAAGGCAATAATATAAATTGATTGAAGTTTATTTAATATATGATTTGAAAATCAGGCAATATTTCTGACTAGAAAATCAAAATGTTCCGCAGATGAGAGATACTCCAAAGACTCTTTTTTTTTTTTTCTTAGTTTTTAATTATATTTTATTGTGTTTCCTGTAAAGGTTACATAGCAATTCAGTTTCCCATTCACCAATTCCTAAACAAATTGTTCAGTGACATTGGTTACATTCTTCACAATGTGTGAAAATTGTCACTATTTCCGTTCTGGTTGTTCCGTTTCCATTAATCTAGTTTCCTTGTCCCCTTACCTTCTCATCTTTGTTTTTAAGTAATTGTTGATCGTTTGGTCTCATATAGGTATTTTTTAAAAGAGCACAGTATTCACGAATGAAATTCTTTATTTTGTGAGCCAATATGTTATTTAGCTAAATGGTGACCTTGGGAGTTAGTTTTGGTTCAAGGTTTAAAGAGTATCTCAGGGCAATAGTCTCAGGGAGTCCTACAGTCTTAACCAGTCCAATAAGTCTGGATTTTTTAAGAATTTAAGATTCTGTTCCACATTTTTATCCCATTCCATCAGGATCCATCTATTGTGGCCCTGATCAGAACTGTCAGTAGTGGTAGCCAGGCATCATTTAATTATTCTGTTCTCAGAGTAGAGGAGGCTGTGGTTTGTGTAGACTATTAGTCCTGTAGACTAGTTTCTTCTTTGAGTTTTTGGTTTCCTTCTTTTCCTTTTGCTCCAGATGAGTAGTGACCAATAGTTGTATCTTAGATGGCAGCTTGCAAAGTTTTAAGACCCCAGACACTACTCACCCCATTGGGATGTAGAACATACACTTTTGTTCTACAAAATTGTACCGTCAATTAACTGCGTTGTCCCATGAGAACTATGGTCCTAAGCCTCAAACCCAGAAAACCAATCTCGCAAGGTGTTTGGTTATGTCTAATAGGTATCTATAACTGTTCCTCCTATGTGGTTTATTATATATATGAATATATATGCATGCACACCCATACATGTATATACATATGCATATACTTATATACACACACACACATATACCCACATATACATACCTATACACCTGTGCCTACATAAATACAGGTATGCGTCACTTAAAGTCCATTCAGGCAACATCTGACCACGTATATGTCCGTGGTCCTATAAGGTTATAATAGAGTTCAGAAATCCCGACAGAGAACTTAGTGGATATACTTTGCTAAGTATGGAGTCCGATCTGTCTCTCACTAGCTCTTTGGGTCCCCACCTTGGGGCAGCAGGGGGAGGGGGTCCCAGCACCAATCTACAGCTATCTGTACCACTGTGCTTGCCTCCAGCAGGGACCATGCAGACACCACCAAATCCACCACAGAGAATGCCTGCCAAGGCCGCTGCCCTACTATGCCTGGGCACCGTGTGCAAGATGCCCAGACCCAAGGGCAGCTGCCAAGCAGTCTGGGCTGTGGTGGTGGTGGGAGGAGGAGCAGGAAAGGTGGCCAAGGGAGGAAGCAGAAGCAGAGGAGGAGGTGGAAGAGGGGTGGGTGGGGCTGGAAGAGCTTAAAGCCCATTAGGTGGGGCAGGGAAGGCAAGCAGGGAGGAAGGAAAGGAAGGGAGCAGGCAGCATGTGGGCCAGGAGGCGGCCAGATGGATGGCGACTGCACTGTGGCAAGCAGGCGGACAGGGGCTGGGCATAGCTCTCAGAGACTGGGTGGCAACCATGCAGTAACAGCGGTGGCAAAGCCAAAGTTTTAGTGCAGTCCCCCAGCGCGGCGGCAGCGTGGGTTCCAGGCCTGCCTGGTTACCATGCTGGCACACCTCTTCCTGTATGTAATATGGTTTTCACACAACATCTAAATCACAAAAAGTCCTATTTCACAGAACATATAGTATATGTTAAGCGATACATACCTTTAGATACATACCTGCGCATATATTTTTTTGGTTGTTGTTGCTCCTCCAAAGATTCTTATACCCTATCTCGATGACACTGCCAAGGAAATAGGCCAGGAAATAGTGTTTACATAATAACAATTTACCCTAAAACACAGCTTCAAGTCTGACCCTGGAGTTTCTGTTTCTCAAAACTGAGTGCACATAGATAATTCTTCAAAAGAGCCCAATGCCTAAGGCAAAATGGTCTCCACTGAACTTCTTACTAAGGTATTGTTTGACTTAAAGGTGCCTTTAAGAACCAGTTTTCTCAAGGCTCAAAGTTCAAGAGAAGATCTCAAGTGCAACGGCCTGAGTGGGTCACCCCAACTCTGTGTACCTCAGAAATCTGGATTCCAAGAGAATTAAAACTTTTTCTCACTCTCTTGTATGTGGTAAGGTCTTCTCAAATCACCTCCCTGATAAGAGACAGCACCACTTGAAAGCCTTTCGTGTACTGCTTTAGTGCACCTAACTCTCCAGTGAGTCAGATTTTTCATTTCTGTTCTTGCTCTCCAGACCCTGGTGAAGCTGTCAAGTTTTAGAGACTATCATATAGTAATGGATGTGACTAGTTAATAGCTAACCTTGACTTTGAATTCGACATATCTTGCCTGTCTCTTCCAATGCACCTTCCTTTGCCCTTTAGATAGGAAACTGATGGCTCTCCTAATCAAATAACCATCAGTTCTTTATTTCAGCCGTCAGAATCAACTAATCTGCTGATGAATGAGAGTCAACTGTATGCCCCCAGGATGGAGTTAAAAACTATGGGAGATAGAGGCAGGAGAATATGGAGCTTTAAGCAAAGTTGGTGAGGCAAGACTAAAACAAGGAACACACAGACAAAAATGTCATAAGACCAATTCCAAGCATGTGCTAAGTAGTACTGGACAGTAGTTCTGGAAAAGGTTGAGAAAGCAGTCAAGGTTGAAATAGTCTGGGAAGACTTTCTATAAGAAGTGGGACATGATCTGTCCTTTAAAGCCTGGTTGTTGTGCAAGTTTAAGAAAGAGGATGAGGATATCATTTGAGAGAGAAACAATACCACTGAGTATTTATTTAAGAAATATGTAACAAGAGTCCTCTACGTTCCAGGTGCTCTGCTAGGCACTGGTCACATAAAAGATGTAAGAATGACAATGCTACGTTACTGAGTGAGTAAGGACTAAGTGAGTAAGGTATAACTAGAAAAGAGGGTAAGTGGTGGGACGAAAGGTTGGGAAAGTAGGATTGAGTCATATTTTTAAGGTATTAAAGCCAGGTGTTGTTGTTGTTATTAGGTGTCATTGAGTTGGTTCTGACTCATAGTGACCCTACACACAACAGAACGAAACACTGCCTAGTCCCGTACCATACCCACAATCATTGTTATGCTTGAGCCCATTGTTGCAGCCACTGTGTCAATCCATCTCATTGAGGGTCTTCCATCTCATTGAGGGTCTTCCTCTTTTTCGCTGACCCTCTACCAAGCATGATGTCCTTTTCCAGGGACTGATCCCTTCTGATACACGTCCAAAGTATGTGAGACATAGTCTCGCCATTCTTACTTCTAAGGAGCAATCTGGTTGTACTTCTTCCAAGACAGATTTGTTCATTCTTTCGGCAGTCCATGGTATATTCAATATTCTTCGCCAACACCACAATTCAAAGGCATCAATTCTTCTTTGGTGTTCCTTATTCACTGTCCAGCTTTCACACGCATATGATGCAATTGAAAACACCGTGGCTTGGGACAAGCAGACCTTAGTCTTTAACATGACATCTTTGCTTTTCAAAACTTTAAAGAGGTCTTTTGCAGTATATTTGCCCAACGTAATACGTTTTTTGATTTCTTTACTGCTGTTTCCATGGGTGTTGATTATGGATCCAAGTAAAACAAAATTCTTGACAACTTCAATCTTTTCTCCGTTTATCATGATGTTGCTTATTGGTCCAGTTGTGAGGATTTTTGTTTTATGTTGAGCTTTAATCCATACTGAAGGCTGTGGTCTTTGATCTTCATCAGTAAGTGCTTCAAGTCCCGTTCACTTTCAGCAAGCAAGGTTGTGTCATCTGCATATCCTGGGTTGTTAATGAGTCTTCCTTCAAATCCGTTGCCCTGTTCTTCTTTATATAGTACAGCTTCTCGGATTATTTTGCTCAGCATACAGATTGAATAGGTATTGTGAAGGAATGCAACCCTGACGCACACCTTTCCTGACTTTAAACTGCTCAGTATCCCCTTGTTCTATTCGAAAGACTGCCTCTTGATCTATGTACAGGTTTCTCATGAGCACAATTAAGTGTTCTGGAATTCCCATTCTTCTCAATGTTATCCATAATTTGTTATAATCCACACAATCAAATACCTTTGCATAGTCAATAAAACACAGGTAAACATCTTTCTGGTATTCTCTGCTTTCCACCAGGAATCATCTGACATCAGTAATGATATCCATGGTTCCACATCCTCTTCTGAATCTGGCTTGAATTTCTGGCAGTTCCCTGTCGATACACTGCTGCAGCCGCTTTTGAATGATCTTCAGAAAAATTTTACTTGTGTGTGGTATTAATGATATTGTTTGATAATTTCCACATTCAGTTGGATCACCTTTCTTGGGAATAGGCATAAATATGGATCTCTTCCAGTCGATTGGCCAGGTAGCTGTCTTCCAAATTTCTTGGCATAGATGAGTGAGCCCTTCCAGTGCTGCATCTGTTTCTTGAAACATGTCAATTGGTATTCCATCAATTCTTGGAGCCTTGTTTTTCACCAATGCCTTCAGTGCAGCTTGGGTTTCTTCCTTCATTATCATTGGTTCCTGATCATATGCTACCTCCTGAAATGGTTGAACGTCTACCAAAGCGAGGTAGTGGAGTTTATACAAAAGAACATTATTCTATAGTGTATAGCATGATTAAGGAAGATTAGCAGAGTTCCCACCTAGTATGTTGTAGGCCCTCAATGTTTACTGACTAAGTAAATCAATTAATTAATATGAATCTAACAGGGGCATAGGCTAAATTGGAGATGGAATGATGGGAGTCAGGGATGTAATCTAAGGAGCTATTTGTAATCCAATTATGAGGGAGAGGGAGCAAATAAATATTTTAGAGGTTACTCTATTACCATGCCTTTACATACAATAATCTCATTTAATCCAGAAAACAACTCTATGACATAGTATTTGTCATCACCACTTTACAGTGAAACTGAGGCTAAATAAATCACACAGTAAGCTGTCAAGCTAAATTTAAATCTAGGTATGTCTGAGTCAGAAACCCTTTCTTTAGACTGATGGCTGTGAGGGTATAGAAAAAGGAAAAAAATGTTGTGGTCTTGTCAATTCTGATTCATGGTGACCCCATGTGTGTTAGAGTAGAACTGCTCTCCATAGGGGTTTCAATGTGTGGCCTTTCTCAATATGGTCTTGTAACTCCCATCAGATGACTAGGTGGGACTATTCGAATAAGGTGCTTGTGGCCCACCGAAGGGATTGAACAGCTTGCTAATAATACAAATAAGGTGCATGGCACCCTTGTTGAAGTGGGACCGTGCAAATAAGGTGTATGAAACCCTAAGGAGGGTATTGATCCATTTTGCCATACTGCTAGACTTAAATTGAGCCATCCAAGAGGCAGAAAAGGGGGGACCTCACTACCACCAAGAAAGAAGAGCTAGGAGTGGAGCACGTCATTTGGACCCAGGATCCCTGCATTGAGAACATCCTAGACCCAGGAGACAGAGAGTTGTAACAGTGGAGATGGTGAGAGATGGTGGCAGCAGAGGCAGCAGAACCAGGAGACCAGCAGGAGACAGTGCAGTAGGTTTCCCCACAGAGTGAGAAAGCTGAGCACCTTCGGGCAGCAGGCTTGCTGGTGGAGTGGAGTGCCTCCGGGTACTTGTTGGCAGAACTAGGCTTGCCATCCCATGAAGCTAGAGGGCTGAGCACTTTCCAGCCAAGGCTTACCGGCAGAGTGGGGAGCCTCTGGGCACTTATCAGTGGAGCTGAAGAGCTTTGTAACACTTGCCTGAGTAGGGCAGAGGCCAGGCCAGCCCAAGAGGCCTGAGAGGCCAAGAGGCCAAGGGCCAGGGAGAGGCCTGCCTGTGGACACAGCTGAGAAGCTGTCCTGAGTCGTACCTGATCCTGAATTGTAACTTGTTACTTCCCTAATAAACCCCATAATCATAAGTATTGTCTGTGAGTTCTGTGTGGCCATTGTAACGAATTATCGAACCCAGCAGAGAAGTAGAGAGAGCCAGGGGAGGAACAGCTGGTGTCAGAATTGGTAAAAACAGTTGGAGAGAGGAGGTAGGTCAGACCTCCACTTCATAAGAATCAACCTTGGGCTGAGGCTGATGGTGATTCTCTCTCCCCCTCGTGAAGTTAGAAGAGCTCAGGTGCCCCTGCCATGCCATTTTTACACAATGGTTGTAATCTTTTGGTGGATTTGAATTGCCAACCTTTCAGTTAGTAGTCAATTGCCTAACTGTTTGCACCACCCAGGGAAATTTGGTGAGGATATAGAGGAGGGGATATATTGGAAAGAAAATCAAGAGACAGAACTGGTAAGAGAATGAAAAATTAGAAGTACGTATCAAGAAAGGGAAAGGAGACAAAGATAACTCACTTTCAGGTTTCTGACTTGAGTGACTGAGTAGACTATGGTGTCAATATTGGGAAGTAAGAAGAAATTGATTTAGGGTAGGAAATTCATTCAGTTCAGAACATGTTGAGTTTCAGATGCCAGAGGAACATCTAAGTGGAGATGTCTAGTACTTGAAAGTGGGGGAGACAACTAACATTGTTTGATCATCTACAGTGTGCCAGGCACTTTACATATTTATACTGATTTAAGTAAGGTTAGAGATAAAGATTTGGGATCCATCAGCCTGGAGGCGATGATGATAAGAATGGAAAGGAAGAAACAGATACAGGAGCCTCACAAAGGAAGAATCTACAGGACTTAGTAAGTGCCTGGATGTGGAGAATTACTCCAAAGCCCCAGACCTAGGTGCCTAGGAGAACAATGCTATCATTGACAATGACAAAGAAAAATAATAATATTTCATATTTTTACTTATCCTTATAGATATCAAAGCATTTTTCTTACTTAGTGAGAGCTGACTTGGAACAGAAGATAATGAATCTGATTTGACATTTGATGGGTTTGAAGTGGGATAGAATTGTCAGGGTACAATCCTAGGTACAGTCTAGGAGGCAGCTGAGATACAGATTTGGAGTTAGAGTGATTGGATAGGACTGCAGATATAGATTTGGGAGTCACCCACATAGATGTGATAGTTGAAGCCACGTTAGTGGACAAGATCTTAAAGAAGAGAATGTAGAGGAAGAATAACTCCCAGAATAACTCTTGGCCTCACCAGTGTGCTATGCCTTTTTGATATGTCACCTAAAGACATGGATTTCTCTTCTGGAATGTTACTTCTGGTAGTAATTAGTTATTTATGACAGCAAAATTAATATACCAAGACTCTCCCTCCTTAAAAGTCAAGCCTCACTGAATTCTCTTCAGTAGATTCAGAGGTTTTTTGCTACCTTGCTATTGTTTACTCAGGGGCTTGTTTCCTCCACTCTTGGAAGAAAATGTCGATTTTTCCCCCAGCAAACTTATTAGATCCCTAAACTGAGCAGCCACACGTTTCTTCCAGAATTTCAGTCTTCTGATGGAAATGCTAGGCTTTTCTCTTACTTTGACCTAGTAACTCAAAATCTTACTGATGTTACACATGCCTCCTTCTTCTCAACGTCACTAAGAAAAGCAACAGCATGACACAGCCCTTTCCATATGATGTGAGGAAAATAATTGGCACCTGTTTTTTGGCTTTTATTTGCTATCATTTCAGCTGACACTGTAGTTCTCAATATTCCTTTGATATAAGACTCTTAACTTGTTAGAGCTGGAAGGAACTTTAGAGCAATCCAATATACTCATTTTATAGGTGAGGAAACTAGGCTCAATAGAGTGTTGTAAAGTGGAGCATTTCATAGTAATTAAAAGTGTGGTCTCTGGAGTCAGATAGACTTGAGTTTGAATCCTGATTCTGATACTAGCTACTTGGACTTCAGTTCTGAAACTCTGCATAACCCTTTGGCTATGTGTGATTTTGGACAATTTTCTCAACCTCTCTGAGCAACCTAATTTATAAAGTCGTGATTAAAATAGTTTCTACCTTGTAGGGTGTTGTAAGGATTAAATGGGATAGGGCATATAAAGTGCTTCCTACAGTGCTTGGCACATAGTAAATATATAATACGTATTTACTCTTATTATTATTGTTGTTGTTATACTGAGGAAGGAGAGTAACTTGCCTAAAGTTATGCAGGAATTAAACGACAAATCTGGGACTAGAATGCATACCTCAATTCTTAGTTCTGTGCTCTTTCCTTTACACCGGGTCACTTCTCCTCAAGACCTTCTTCAAGAAATACCCCAAGTCCTCCCACAACACAACTGAATTGTAGTATTTAATGTTATTATGTTTATTTAGAACATTCTTAGTGTAGACATTTCTTACCATATATTAGATAAAATTAAGAATAAGAATTGTCCTTCAAATCTCCATAATTCACAAGCAGAATAAAGAAAAACACCATTTAGAAACTAGAAAAACACTAAGAAGGTGGAAAAATCTTCTCAACATTTGGATCCGATTTTGTTCCTGTCCTTTTCTGTCAACTTGGTCTTTATGGTATTACAAGGGCATCCTGAAAGACCCAGCTTTAAAATGACTTTAGAAAAAGTGATTTTCAATAGCTCTGTGAGGCCAACGCATTCCAGGGAACCAAGGAAAGGACAAGAAATAAAGGGAGGGGTCCGGGAGGAGGAGAAAGACAGTAAAAGTGCCAGTGGAGCTAGAACTGAAGCATAGAAAAGCCAGTAAATTCAGGAAAATAGAGTGGGCTTGGCAATGAGCCAGGCCCTAAGGGTTGGAATTAAGAGGCAAGAGAAGATCCCTAAGTGATTTTTTTTTTTTTCATTCTCAAAGAAGGGTCAGATAGAAAGAGATAGAAGTAATTCTAGAGTCATTCTCCCTGGACTTCAGGGAAGGGAATAATTCACCCGTAGGCTTTTTAATTTCTTCTGGCTGTGATCCGCATCTGTACAACCACACCCAGCAAGTAAATTAAAATTGAACAGAAACAAATAGCTACCGCCTTCAGATTAAAACTAAATGATCCTGCACATATGTGATCCTCTTGACAACTTTCAGACCTCTAAGACTCTGGACACCGCTTGCCTCCAAAACCAGCCTATGCCTTAACTTAGACCAGTGTCTTCTTATTTTGCTTCACGTGGCAGGGCATATTAAAGAATTAGAATATTGTAGGTTAGGAATGGAGCTTAAATTGTGTTGAATAAAGAGAGTTTAGAAAAACAATTGTTGGCTTTAGAAATCCAAGAATATAGCCATTGCTTTTTGCAAGAACAAACTTTTATGGTCTTAATAACAAGGTGAGGGATAGTTCTCTTCCGATCTAAGAAGTTTGGGTTCCTTCTTACCTTTGGTTAGTTGCCTTCCTTTTCCTTCACTGCCCTCTAATCTCAGTGGATCTTAGATGGTTTTCCATATTACACTTAAGGAAGCAGTTGTGCAGAACTGAGGCCTTTAAATCATGAAAGCAAAAAATAAAACTTCAACTATGTAAAATTACTTTTTGAAGCAGTCGATTCAACGTACAAGGAACTTTACTACAACTTTGTATCCTTTTAACAGCTGTAATTAAAGAACTTGGAAAGTTTCATCTGGCTGCTTCAGTGTGTAGATTATGATTCATTCAATCAAGAACCATTTATTGAGTGTCTACTATGTGCCAGGCTCTGTGCTAAGTAGGCACTATGCCAGTTACTACAAGGAAAACTTTGTGTGAGTATTTGAAATGGTCCAAGTCTCTTTTCCTGTGATTCTCTTTACACATCTATTCCAAAATCTGGCCACAATTTCACACCTTCAGCCCTTGGCACAGTATCTTGCTACCACCTGGACCCTACCCTGCCAAATGCCTTTCATCTATTCCCGTTTCCATGGAGAACAGGGATGCTTATGGTTGTTTTTGTGAATGAGAAGCATAGTCTAGATCAGATATAGTCCCCAGACACCTTTGGTAGGAACCAGTTTTTCCATGGAAAGTTCTGCCAGGAATTAATACCATTGGCTATTGCTATTCTTCTCTCCCTCTGCCCATTTATATATGGTGGGGAGTAGACTAACCATAGCAGAGCTCTTTTCTGGCATACCATACCAAATCCTGAGTTTTACTCTGGGACAAACAAGCCTAAACTTGGATAAGTACTAAGGTAAATAAGCAAGAAGTAACAGAGAGCATGAAGGGAGAGAGAGAGAAGCATTTTGCTTACAAGTCATGTCTCCAGCACTGAATGTACTTAGGACATCAAATGATAAAGGCAATCTCTATATTCTATTCAGATAGGGCATTTGCCCCAAGATTTAGTTAGGTCCAATGTTAACACCCCCCAGAATCCTGTACTGTGCTTGACTGCCAATTCTGAACCCTTCATAGGCCTACTTCTTTCTTTAGGTTCCTTGTTCTTCCATATCACGTGGCATGTTGAAAACTGGTACTCCCAGCCTAAGAATTTTAGACATACTATGGCTTTTCTACTGTGAGGAGCCAGTTGGGTGTACCAGAGCTTAGGCTACTATTCTTAGACCCAGTTTGTACCCTGTTCTTCCCTGTGTCTTATCTTTAGACACCACTTCTGTACATGCCAGTTAGACTGTTGAGTTACCAAATTTTGCTTGTATATTAGGACCCTGCTTTGGTATGTGCTCTTGTGCCAAACCTGAATCTGTAGACATTAAGCCTACTGCCTATTTTAACTCTGTCCATATCTTGTTTCCTCTATTTTAATATGACACTCAGGTCTCTGACCTTCACTTTTCTCTTTTGGGTCCATTATAACTTGTGCCCTTTTTTTTGTAGGTCTTGACTTCTTCCCCCACCTCCCCCAACCCCTTTCTCCTCTTGTGCCTGTGAGTGAGACTTGTCCTCCAGAATACTTCTTTTGCCTCGCTGGCACACAGAGTTGGCTGTGGGAAATGGGGAACCTAGGCACAGGATCTGGACAGCAGGCATCAGACAGCAGCTTCTTGATTCTGAGGGCAAGTCCTAAGGAAGCTGACAACACTGATGTAATGTCTGCATAAAACAAAAAACTAAACCTCTTCTCTTCAGTCTGACTCATAGTGACTTATGGGATCAAATCACCAGCCTTTTGGTTAGCAGCTGAGCATTTTAACCACCGCATCACCAAGGCTCCTTAATGTCTACATACACAGGGCTAAATCAGACATGGCCAAAGATTTGAGAGTTCTAACTTATGATTGGTGGGAACAGAGATTCCTGGAGTTGTGCCACGCCCAGGAGGGTATAACTGGGTAGCCCTGAATTAGAATCCTCACAGGTGGTAGAGAGAGGGCAGACACTGAGAGTGGCCAGCACAGGCTCAGGAGCAGAGAACATCAATCACATTATGGTATATGGAGTGGCAGAGTCTTTCATTAGAGGTGTGTGTGTTTGTTTGTGTGTGTGTGTGTGTGTGTGTGTGTGTGTGTGTGTGTTTGTGTGTGGTGTCTACTCTGAGCATGGAGAGCTCCTCAAGCAAGTCTCACTTAAATCACAGATTTCACCCCTGGAGTTGTAGATTGCTCCAGTTTTCTTTCTCCCCTACCTCACACCTATTACATGGATAGATTGTGCCTGAAGTGTTGTTGGTGTTCATAGAAGTGTGAAATATTTTCCTGAGGAATACTGGGCCTCTCTAGGACAGACTAGAGCTGATTAAGAGTAACTGCATTCAGCTGGCCTCATTAAGGAGCAAGCTGGTAAGAGAAAGGAAAGAGAAAGTCTCTATTCCCAAGCCAGGCAGGGATTTGAGGGAGAGCCATCAGGGAGTTGGAAATCCTGTGCCAAAGCTGAGGAGGCCTTGAGGGTGATACCTGAAGGGATGGCAGGAATCCTTTTTGGATAATAATCCCTCACACTTGTACAATGCTTTATGCTTTTCAAAGTGCTTTCACATTCATGATTTCATTGGATTCTTCTAGCACCTCTGTGAGGTGGTTAGATCCGGTGATAGAGGTGAAAGAACTTGCTCAAGGTCACAACATGAGTGGCAGAGGTGGAACTAAAAAAATCCAGAGCTCCTGGCTTCTCATTCTGTACCCTCCCACTGCAGCAGGCTGAGGCTGGCTGCCTTTGGATGCCTATATGAAGGGCCAAGTTCTCTTTGGTGAGTAGTTTTTGCAAGAGTGGTTGGCATGGAAAAAAAATTGGCATGGAAGCCTCCAGAGTGATGGACTAACTTGCCACAGGTTATTCCTGTGGGTCTAATCTTCCTGGGGCTATAACTCTGAGGCACTCCACAGGCAAATAGAAAAGGAAGAAGGTATTTCACCAACTGGTACTCAGTATATTTGTAGAGCTTTCCAGAATTCAACTTTGATTATTTTTTAGTGGCCAATCTCTCCCCTCTTTCCTAACAGATAGTTGCTAGTCATTACTTTGTTAAACAAGCAAATGTCCATTTCTGCTGTTCAAGTTGATAACTCACTGATTTTTATTCCTACAGAGCTGAGGCAGTAAACAAGTAGGCCTCACACCCCTCGTGAGGGCCAGTAGGCTGGCTTCTGATTACAGCTGCTTGAAGCATGCTTGCTGTTTTCTAGAAAAGGACACTGGGATTGACACTCAGAAACTAAGAGACTCAGAGATTGAGCAGATATCTCTTCAAATCATTCTTTTCAAGCTCCACTCTGGTTGTTAAGGTAAGATGAAAATTGGGCATTTACTCTTCCCAAGTAAGTGGACAGAATTGTCACTAGAATATAACCGGGAATGATCTCCCTGGGGCTGTAACTCTGGAGCTCTGGTGGCACAGTGGTTCAGCATTCAGCTGCTAACCAAAAGGTTGGCAGTTCGAATCTACCAGCCGCTCCTTGGAAAAAACCCTATAGGGCAGTTCTACTCTGTCCTGTAGGGTCACTATGTGTTGGAATTGACTTGATAGTAATAGGTTTGACTTTTTGGGGCTTTTATAAATGGAATTATCATATGTTTTCTTTTGTGTCTGGCTTCTTTTACTCAACATTCTGTCAACATTATGTTGCTGACTGTGGCAATACATTCTTTTTCACCTCTTTTGTTTATAAAAAATCGTATGCATAGAAAAGTACCTAGAAGTATACGTCAAACTGTTAAGAGACTCAGAGATTGAGCAGATAATATCTCTTCAAATTATTCTTTTCAAGCTCCACTCTGGTTGTTAAGATAAGATGAAAATGGGCATTTACTCTTTCCAAGTAAGTGGGCAGAACTGTCACTAGAATATAAGTGGGATTGATCTCCCTGGGGCTGTAACTTTGAGGCACTCCATGGGCAGATAGAAAGGGAGGAAGGCATTTTATCAGCTGGTACTAAAAGACCTGAAGCATGCATATGTAAACACACAAACATCCCATTTCCCCTCTACAGCCACCCCCTCCTCCAAGGTAAAGCAACCAGGGGTAGCCTTGTCCTTCCTCTTTCATACAAGCACCCTCAGGCTGACCTATATGTGACTACTCTACCATTCTCAGACTTTCCTTGTTATTTATTACCCAAATATTGAAAGCAGGAGAACACACTATGATTTCCATGGGGCCTTCAATCTGGTATGTATAACCTTTAAGCAAGTCATTGAGCACAGACATACTGGGGCAGACTCTACCTACCCACTCTTCTTCCCACTCCTAGTTGTTACACGGTCCTTCAATCTACCCACAACTACAGGAATAGCTCAGCTTCTCTCTCAAATCAAGTGACTCCCTGACTGTAGAAGGCAATCTGGCACCTTCTCTCACTTTGAAGTTCTCTAGCTCTTTAGATATGTCACTATTATTTAAAATTAAATGATAACATAAAACCATAATACTTGAAAGAATAAGTGAAAGTTACATAAGTGCATCAGGTAGTGACTTACACTGTGGGGATATGATTTACATTATTTCATATAGGTCTCATGTTTCAGTTAATTAAAACACTAAGAGTGCTATTAATTGATGGTTTAGATTTTTGCCTTAGCAAAGGAGAATAAATTCAATCTTTATTTCACAGACCTTAATACTTTTGAAAATTGCTACAAGGTCCTGGGTACAATCCTCTCCCCCCTCCAGTCTCTTCCTCAAGGATGGTTTTCTGTCTTCATTTACATTCCAGTTTGTCGATGTACTTCAAATGTCCCCCTTTCCAAAAAAATTTACACGGTAGATTTGGTATGATCTATTCAGAGAATAGTGTAATAGCTTGATCTCAGTGCTGTCAAACAGCATTAGCTTTGTGTGTGTGTGTGTGTGTGTTGTTGTTGTTGTTATTTTCTGTTTTTGGATTTTGTTTTGCAGCAACTACTTTTCACTGCTGGCTTATTGTATTCATGATCAACAAAAAGCCTCCAGTGACCTCTTCATGTGAACTGCTGTAAAGGCAGCTCTCCTTGTATAGTTAATTTAATAAACTGAATCAGATATTTTGCATTAATTACTTTTTAAATATCATGTGGTTAGATTTTACCCATCCCTTCCAATTGTCCTCTCTCCCAATTTTGTCATCTTAAAATTTAAAAAGCATTCCTTTTCTATTTTCATTTGAGACCCCGGTAACAATGTAAATAAAAGGGGATAGACTTTAAATTTTCCACAGTTATCATCAGTAAATTAATTAATATATTTAGTGAAATGGTTAGTCACTTAGCTATAAATCCTGCTATTCCTTCAGGACACATTTTGTCAGTCCTAGGAACAGAGAGATTATGTTTTGTTCAATTCAGATATACTAGCTAAAAGGCATTCATCTGATCTTACAGGCTATTCATACTATCAAAAAGGGATATGATGTTAGTTTGGCCTGACTTGTTCTTTGTGAACCCATGTTACTCTAGTAAAAGATGTAATGGTCTCTGTCTTACCAGTTCAAGTTATCTGGATTGAAGAAGGAGAAATTACATGCTTTCAGACTTTAGAGCACTTGTACTGTCCTGACCACCCCCAGAAGTGGAACTCAAATTCCAATTTACAGAGCTCATGTTTCAGAAGGAGCCATTTTTAACACAAAACTGACCCAGGAGGCAGTATGATAAAAATAATGCCTGGAAAATTGAGAGACTATAACCTTAGTCAGCTAGGAAAGAAAAGGAGATAGACAAGAGAAATGTTAGCCTGTCACTTTCCTATTCTTTTTAAGTGATCTTGCTTCTTTCTTCTCTGCAGCTTGGGTTAGACTAGGTGGCGTTTTAGAGAACACGTATTGATAAGAGGATTGGAATAGTCTGAAAACAAAAGGACTTATGGCAGCTGTGGTCTAGGAAAAAGAGAATAACTTGAGGTCAAGATTTGGGCTCAGATCTGAGCTCTTGCACTGAGTGACCCTGAGCAAATCATTTAATTCCTCTGAGCACTGGTGTCTGAGTTTTTGCCTTTTTTTTTTTTTTCAAATGGATGATACCTTATGAAGCTGTTGTTTTGTTAAAAGGGAACATGCCCTAGACTCTGAAATCCTTCCTTTACAAACCATAAAAAAAGAAACTGCTTAACAGGTACTCACTTTTTTGCTGTTCTGTTTTGGTGTCTGTCTTTTGGGAGGAGTCTTAGCTTACTATTTTGTAAGGTTTTGTTAATGTAAGATGCACATGTGAATCCAGTCAAGTTTATAGGACTCTCCCTGCCTTTTCAATTGATGCCCAAGCTTGATAGATAGAGAGCATTATTAATATGGTACATTTTACTATATATTTTTTATCTTAGAAATACGAAGTATGCTTTTTTCCCATAATCTGAATTTCTTATCATTAATTTTGGGCTAGGCAAATCTATATTCTTTATTTTCTATTTTGCAAATTGGGAAAATGAGGTGTAGCTAAATTGTTTAGATAAGGGATCTCCAACATGGACTATGCAAAACAATCTATTGGCATGTGGGAATAATAATGGAACTGCTTGCTTTTAACAAATTCTTCTACATTTTCTTCTTTTTGTGTAGGTTTCATAATGTGCATAATATAATTGTAGATTGATAAATTAATATAATTAAGCTACAAATTCTGAGGCACATACCCAAAATTTACTGATAGTGTTGTACAAACTTTAGGGACCACTGGTTTGGAGGATGATAGAAATAATATCAGAGAAATTTTGTTAGAAATTCATCATGCTTGGAGTCAAATGCCTTCATTTCTCTTATGAATCTGTTCCTCCTCTTGACCTGCTGATTTCTATCAATGACATGATCATTCTCTTAGTCACTCAAACGAAGAACTCTCAGTAGTCACCCTTGCCTTCTCTCCTCCCATTCTTCACATACAATTAGCTGCCAAGTCGGGTAGAGTCTATTTCTGAAACACCTTTCATATCTGCCTCTTTCCTTCTCTTTCTACTGCCACCACATTAGTTCAAGCTTTAATTAGTTTTCTTTTAACGTGGGTTACTACAATATTGTAACAGCCTCCTAACTGCTTTCTGTCTCTTGATTCAATTTAATCTATCCATTTTTTTGTATGCATGCATGTCTTATCCCTACTATTACAATATGGGTTACTTAAAAGACAGGTAGGAGCAGTATCTGTTATCTCTGTTTCCGTGGTTCCTTGCACATGGAAGGCACTCAAATGTTTCTAAATGGGTAAAATTAGATTGGGATTTACTTTTCTGCCTGAAACTGAGAGTTAGAGTTCAGACCTGGGGGCTTATAGTTCACATAACTCTTCCTTCCCAACTTATACAATCAAGTAAGGTTAATCTGTCAGTCTGCAAAAAGCTGTGCTTCCTAAGTTCATGTTCAGATATTTACTTATTCTTGTTAGGTACTCTATAGAATCTCAGTTTATCTGGGAAAAGCATTTCATGAAATAAGTGTATTGTGGAAGAAATGCCACTTCTCTTTTCCTAAAACATGCTCATAGGGGGCATTGTGTCTCAATCTTTCTTCCTGTCTTGGGCGTCAGAGCTGAATTCTGGTCTATACTTTATTACCAACTCCCTACGATTGCCTGTATGGATTGTTAAAAATCATATAAGTTTGTTATGTGTATAGAAATAATCAGGTCTGCCCTCTCTCTTTCCTCTTCTCTATTTCACTAAGCTACCTCATAGTGATAGAAGAAATGTGATACTATATCTGATATGACATACGTTTCTCAGAAGAAAAGCTCTCTATAAATTTAGAGTAGTGTGATGAAGCTATTCTTGAGAAGAAAGAAGAATGAAAATAAGATCTAACTGGTTCATTCCTGTATAATTATGGAGTTGTTAGGCTGTTCAAAGACCCTCAGAAATGGTGTATCTCAAGTAGTCTCAATGCAAAGAACCTACAGAATGAATAGATAGTAATGCCTATATTCTTTTCCATTTATGTTACAAATGTTGTTTATTGTTAGGTGTTGTCATGTGTATATTACAAATACACTTGAATTCTGCAACATACTTAATGTAAAAATGAGTTTCTCCTTCTGCCCTCATTTTCCTTCCCAGCTACAATTACACATATGAGCCTCCCATAAATTCAAAATTCTTCCAAATACCAATTAAGAAATTTCTTCTTTGACCATTCTTGCCCCGTCTCTCCAGCCACCAGTTCTAGGATTTCCCGCTGAGTCCTCCATAATATTTACAATTCACTCTATAAATCTCCTGTTTTCATTCTTAAGCACGAATTCATTAATATAATGTATACATCATTCATCTCTAGCTATGTGTTTCAAGCCCCAAGGTTTCTCCTTTTGTTTGTATCAGATTGTTTCAGCACCAAAGAAACTGAAAACTCAATGCTGATAGCAGCAGCAGTGGCTGCTCCTTGCTTCAGACTGATTATAACTCCTTTAGGTCCCCATGACAAAGAGGCTGCTGAAATCACCATTGATTGCTCTGTTTCTCCCACGCCAAAGCAATCTGTTAAATCAGTGCAAAATAGATTTTTGAAACTTGAAGCTACAAGCATTCGATTGGTTTCTAAGCTGCCACATCAGTCAGATATTTAAAAAATCATTAACAAGCCACGTGATTACATGATGTGTTCTATTTATGTACATTTTTTTCCTGACAATAATATAATGTATGTAGAATAAAAAATGCAGGGAAGCGTACTACACTGCATGGGCTACTTCGTGTAGGCTACTTGTTGTGAATCATTTCAGTGCAGTTACTATAGCAAATTTCTAAGCAATACTTGACTATTAAAGGCAGTATGTTCTCTGGTCACTTAAAGCTGATAAAATCCCAGAGGCATTGCCTTGACTAGTTTCTAATTTGGGGGAATTAAATTTTGCCTTCGATCTACTGCTTTCAGTAGTTGCAGTTGAGTAAGGTATTATTCTCAGGCGTTGTTAGGGTCTCTACAGTTATCTCTTCTCCACACTTCCTATTGAAACTTGTTATAACAGGTTACCTGAGCTTTAAATCTGTCAAATGTACTCAACCACAGAGTTAACATTGTTTCAAAGATGTGTGGATAAATTTCTACAAGTGTCATGTTTGTCAAGAGCTTTTAGGCCTTGGGGACTACAAGTAATTTGATACTATTGAGAAAGATGGAATTTTCATTTCTTTTTAGTACTGAAATTTTATGAAACTACCAAGCATGTTGAAAATAGGAATTTATTGCTTTGTAGAGATTTTCCATGTGGGTGAAAAAAAGAAATTGGAAAGATACATATGATGGTAAATAAAAGAAACTTCAGACAACTAGGAAGTTTAGTTAATTTATTCCAAAATATAGACCCCCAAATCTTATGAGAGCAGACCTAGCTTGGGTAGCTTGTTTTAGAAAACATTTACTAAGGAACTAATCCAAGGTAAGTACACACATTGGTCCTGATTGATATTCTTTCCTGCTGGCTTCCCAACTTCTGCATGAGTTCTTAATTGCACAGGTCTATGTATAAGGGGGAAGGGGGCAATACTTCATGTTATTTTAAGATCAACTATACTCAGTGCCACTATGCTTACAATGAGAGAGAATTGCCTTAGTTCCAACCCCTCCTACTTCCTGTTTAGGTTCAAGAGGTTGTCTCTACTCTGATCCACAGATTATAAAAATAAATAATTTTGTAAAAATTACATATTATATACAAGGTATTTTCATATAACTTACAGCCATTCATCCCCACTACAATCTCCATTTCACAGTAGAGAAAAGTATAGCTTACAGACGTTAAGTCATTCATCCAAAATTAGCAAAGAGCAGAGTTGTTATTGCAAACTCTGGTCCTCTTGAATTATTAATGATGAGAATGGAAGAATTTACCTCTACCTAGACCCAAATACAAGCACCCAAGAAGAAAGTATCTCCTAAGAGGGTGCACGGTTGCTCTTTGTGTAATCAGAATGAGAAAATTGTTGTTATAGTGGTCAAAAAAACTTAAATAAAGTGTCCTCTGATTAATCTGGTGTAAATTCTTCATAACATGAACTCAAAAACAAACAAACAAACCCATTGCCATAGGGTCGAATCTGACTCATAGTGACCCTATAAGACAGAGTCGAACTGCCCCATAGGGTTTCCAAGGAATGGCTGGTGGATTCAAACTGCCGACCTTTTGGTTAGCAGCCGAGCTCTTAACCACTGTGCCAACATGAACTCAGTTGCCCAATATTATCACAATGATCTAATTTTGGACTAGGAATATCCTGGTAAGATGAAATAGTGTCCATAAATGCCACCTTGTAACTGGGACATAATCTATAGCCAGGATTCGTGAACCCTCTCTAGTTACCAAGCTGATGCATGAGAATTACTCTTTCCTTTTGCCAAATCTATATACTTACTTATTTGTTTTATGTAAGTTTTTTTCTTAATGTATCTATTGAGAGAAAACTGTGAAAGAAAGAACTAGAGGGACTTGGAATCTGAAGGTCAGGTTTCATGTTCTGGCTCTGTCCCTGTGATCTTGTGGAAGTTACTTAGCCTATGGGAAACCAATCTTAAACGAGTGGTTGTGACGATTGACAGAGATGATGTTTGTAAAAGTGCTTTGTAAACTGTGAAGTACCATATAAAGTTTAGATACTAAGTTTAATAGCTACATCTGAACATTTCAATTGGAGGTTTTGCTCAGTGGCCAAATTCTTGGCCAAATTTTATTGGTTTGTTGCTTGTTGTTGATTTGGTTTGTTCCTTCTCTGTGCAGTTTATGAAGGTGATCTGAAACAGTCAGAACTCATATCAGCTTATGTTTGAGAGCTAATTGCTGGTGAACCAAACGTGGTGAGGTTTTGCCTCTTGTTTTAAATCAACCCTATGTTTCTTATGTGTCAGTCTCTTAATTTTCTGGTATATCTTGGGACCATTACCTTATTTTGACCAAATGTAACTTAATAATTGCCACGTATACTTTTAAGTTAAATATATGCTTCAGTCATGGTAACTTTTAAAACAAAATGGGATATTTTAATTTTTCTAAAGAACATAGGGTCTTTTACAGTTCATGAATTTCCAATGAATTTGAACTGAGTATTATTTTTAATGACTATCACTATCCTAAATTACCAAACTCTTCAGTGTCTTTAAGCAAGGTATCTTATTTTAGCCATAAAATAATTCAATGTAGCTTTACATTAAAAACCTTGGCTAAACCAATATAGCTCATAAAAGTGAACTTCAGTTTTAAAGGTTTATTTTGCTATTATGTTGTCATAGTATAATCAAGGAAAAACTACACACCATCTCCTGCTCCTCATTTTAGTGGTATAGAGCTGATAATTTTCTGGATACTCTTACAAAGATTATAATCATACTTTCTCTAAAAGGTTTACTTCAAGTGTGACAGTTTGGGGGCAATTTAAATTCTCAATATTCATTACTCTTCCTCACTGTTTCTGTGTGAAAATCCATTCCTTCAATTTCAGTTTGCAGGCAAGACACATTTTGTCATGTAGTGATCTGATCATTTTATCTGTTTTGTCTATTCCTATTTCTGAGCAGTCAAGTGTCACCAGAGAAAGTTGAGATTCTTTATAAATCTCTCATATTTCCAAACTATGTCTAGTATCCTTAAATCCAATACTCCAACTCCACCCTCATCACTCTCCCTCTCAATAGTCCTTACACTGTCATTGCTAAGTAGAAGTCTGTATAAATAAGTTCCTTCAACTTTTACTTCTCTCCACCTTGGATCTCTCTCTTCACTCTGTATCTTTTCAAATTCTCTTCTTTTTAAGGGAGAGGTGTCCTTCCTTTCCTTACAATTGTAACCCCTATTCCTATGCTCTTAATTCTACTCATATGCATCTACAGGAAATTTGTTTCATCTATTGTCCATGACTAAAGAGCCCTGGTTACATAGTGGTTAAAGATTTTGGCTGCTACCCTAAAGGCCAGAGGTTTGAACCCACCAGCTACTCTGCTGGATAAAGATGTGGCAGTCTCCTTCTGTAAAGGCTACAGCCTTGGAAAATCTATGGGCCAGTCATACTCTGTCGTATAGGGTCACTATGAGTTGGAATCAATTTGATGGCAATGAGTTTGGTTTTTGCTTTATTATCCATGACTGTAGGCAGAACAAACCTTTTGGCCAAATGACAAATAAAGTAAGGAACGTTTTCTTCTTTTCTCCTTTATTTCAATGTCCTTACCTGCTGCAGTTTTACCTTAGGAGCTCTTTCCACCATAGAGTGTAGTTCCCTCCACTAGTGGCCATATTTGGGAATATAGCTGCTAAAGTACTAGGGTATTAATAACTGATAATTGCAAAAGGATTGACCCTTGACCCTCCTCAGGAATAATTGAATTTGAATTTGATATGGGGTATGGGAGTGCTGAAATCTACCAGCTTTGAAACTCTTCAATTAATGAATCCCTAAGGATAGCATTTCAGTCATTAGCAAAGAACATAGTTTGGGGCAGATACCTTTTCCAATGCCCTTTAAATCACACCAGATAAGCAGGCGCCTATTTTGGCTACTTTAAAATTGGTCTTGTTTACCACTCATAATGTTATTCTTGTCATAGTTTGAGTGGATATTCTCTAGAATTATTTGGAAGATGGTAAAATGCCCAAGTGTTGGAATGTGAAGCAATGCTGTCTTAGTGCTGGTTATTACAATATTCCCAAGGAATGTTTTGCAGTAGCCTAGTACTTTCAGATGTCTAACGGGTTCAGATAGAAAACTCTTGTCTAGATAGTCCAATGGGTAACATTTGAATCATTGTCTGTTAAATAAATTTTCTGTTTTGTTTAAAGCATGTTGCTTCAGTGCTATAATATTTAGTTTTTTTCCCAAAATGCTTGCTCCAAATTGCAAAATTAAATAGTTGAATGCCTATCTTCCTGATAGCCATCTTGGAGCAGTTGTAATCTAGATAGGTTTCATTTTGGTTCTTCTGGAAATCCTCATTGGACTTTCCATGTGAATACTTTAAACAGGCGCCTTACTTGTCTTCCCCTTCTGATCACTGGCCAGCCCAGCTCCTGCCCTTTAAGACTAGACCGTGTGTAAAATTCCAATTTTCATCAAAAAATAATTAAGACTATTCATTAATGCTTCTTGTAGACAGTGCTGTGATATCCATAATCTCTATTATTATACGACACAGCTTTCTATTGGTGGGATTTAGGATAAGCTATCTTTTCCTCTTTACTAAACATAACCTTTAAATAAATACTTAACCAGAGAATAACTAGAGTTTAAAATAGATTTACTGTGGTTTTTCTGTAATACTTTTAACAATTGACAAATTCAAGTCATAATGTTTTACTTATACATTGTTATGCAACCTTGTTAAATAAGTAGCTGGTAATGATATGCAACATTTAGAGGAGGATATTGGTGGAATTCTGTCCAATGGAACTTAGTATTCTTGAATTCATTCATGGTATCATTAAGATGGCTTTCTATTATGTCAGACATTTATAGATTCTTTCATTCACAAGTTCCACTTACTCTTTCTTTGTCCATCATCTTTCATAATTCCAAGCAATAGCTCCAGCTTTTGATTCGTCAGCTGCAGGACTCCTTCATTTACTGTTTGGTGATATCCCCACTCTTCTACAACTTCCTGTTTAATGGCATTAATTTTAGCTGTAGTTAGCAAATTTTCTTCCACAATGGCCTGCTACCATTCTGCAATATTTTATTCTACTTACTTTCCTGTTCTGAATGGGGATGGGAGAAAGAGGGTTGAGGGGGGCTGTCGGGATGCATTGTTGGCCTGTCATTTGTTCTGTCATTTTCTAGTTTAGTGAATTAATAATAATTGCATAATTCCATTCCTCTTGACTATTTCATGTGAGTCCTGGGAAATGTGACAGGGTGATTGGTTGACTTGTATCTCCCAAACCCCTCTCAGATTACTTTCTTGCTGGCTCTTGAACTTTTTTTGTAGCACCTAATCACTGAGTAGTAACAATCATTCCACTGTCCACAATGTAAGACTGACCTTTAGGGAAAGCAACAACCTTCACTTTTGCTTTACCTATGCTTATTTTGGTCACAGTAATCAAGACCTCCATGAATGAGACTTCAACATATTCATTTCTTTTCTTTCTTTTGGGATTGTCACATCATCTTAAAAGGAATAAAATGACAACCATTCCTCGATGAGGAGCCACTTGTATTTAACTAAAAAAGTTTTGTGATTGTTGCAAGTATGCAGGGGAGTACGAGTTGCTAAATTAAAGGAGTACCTCCCCACCAAACCAGATTGTTGCTTGCAACTTACCTCCACTGAGCCTCTCTGTAAGCCATAGAGAGAGTCATGTGGTGGAGGAAGGAGACCTACATGTCAGTCCTTCAACCTTTGCTCTACATGGCTTGAAGACCACCCAGGTAAATTATTATCTAACTGTTCGGGGCAATAGAACTAGGCCAGTTGGACTATTGTTGTTGTTGGGTGCCACCGAGTTGCCGCTGACTCATAGCGACCCTCTAGGGCAGAGTAAAACTGTCCCATAGGGTTTACAAGGAGTGTCTGGTGGATTCAAATTGCCAACCTTTTGGTTAGCAGCCAAACTCTTAACCACTGTACCACCAGGGCTATTTTGAGAGGGTTGTTGTTATTAGTATTATTAATGACTATGAATACTATTAAAAAGAGAAAAGAGGAGGAAAAAGCCGTAGGGGAATTAAGAAAGGGCACATTGACTCATTTTGTTATACCCCAGCTGTTGTTCTTCCCCATAAGGGACTGTGATTGATGATACAAGGTTAATAGTATATTATCTTCCTGTAAAAGATGACTAAAATAGTATCTCTAGAGACTTCTATCATCTACTTTCTGACCAAAGGTTCAATCAAAACTTATAGTGAAAAAAATATTAAGAAGTTCTGAAAAAGTTTGTCCTTGCTTTCTTATTCTAAATTAGTTCTCATTTCAACCAAACCAGTTAGCCTAGATTAACTGTGTCAGCATATGAGTCATGAAACCTCTCAGCAATAAACCATTATAGCTTGAAATTAAAGATAATAAGATGGATTTAAATAATAAGGTTTCAAGAATGAGAAAAACATAATAAGACATAGAAGGAATTGTTGCAGAAAATGTAAAGATAAATAATAAAGATTCCAAGAACAAAGAAGAACATGATGGTCTATACAGAAAGTAGAGACAGAAATTTATTGCCAGGAGAATCAGAGATTTCTAAGTGTGCGTGTGTGTGTGTGTGTGTGTGTGTGTGTGTGTGTGTGCGTGTGTGTATGTAGCTATGTGTGTATATGTAGATATGTATGTATTTATGTGTATATATGTATATATATATTCACTTCCACAGTATGTATATATATATACATACATATATATATATATACACACACACACACACACATACATACTCGTTGCTGTTGAGTCGATTTTGACTCATAGCAACCCTATAGAACAGAGTAGAACAACTCCACAAGGTTTCCAAGGAGCAACTGGTGGATTGTAACTGCCAACCTTTTGGTAGACAGCCTAACACTTAATATATATATAAACACACACACATAAATATATGTACAAATATATGTATTTATGTATTCATATATATATATATATATATATATATATGTATGTATACACACACACCCCCATGGTATACCTTTCAGTTAGAAGTTGATAGCTTTAACCACTGTGCAACCAGGGCTCCCTATATTTCTTATATTTGTGTGTATATATATGTATATACACACACACACACACACCCCTAAATACATACACATCTACATATATACACATACATATACATATATAAAATCATAAGATACAGGGAAGGAAATAAAATATTGATGTCTCCTCTCTACCTATCTTTCTTCTCAAAAATAAATTGTTCTGGAAGAAAGGAGGAGAAAATCATGATTATTCAAAAAGAAAAAAAAAAGGAAATGAAGCATCTGAAAGCTGCAGAATTCAAGGACTATAGACTAGATTGAAAAGGGACTTGAATAAGAAGGCATTGAAATTGAAAATTGGGAGGAAGAGAGATGTGAAAAGGAAGGGACTGGGAATGGAGATGGGTAGAAAGCAATGGCAGCTAGCATATCGTGGGATAACACTGTCTGGGGAAAAGTGAGCAGGGGGAGAAGAATTAAGAACTTCAAAATTATTTTTAGATATGATTGATTTTTTTTAACACATCTGAAACTAATATCTTTGGGCTCCACACAAGTTTTATACTGCTAAAAAACTGATCAAAATTAACAACCTTTGAAATTTTGACCTCTTGGTTTGGGCTCATGAAAAATAAAATCTCAACTGGAATTTTATTTAACAGTGATCTATTCATCCTGCAGTATTCACTTGGCATAGCTAAGCAGAGCAGGCACTGAATATGAATTTTGTGGCTCAGGTTTTCTAATGATTCAACCCACTGTTAATGAAAATCTATCCCCTTTTATGACTGCCTTAAATGATGAATAATGAGTTACTTTATCTACCGCTATAGTTCCATTTCTGGTTACAGTAAACTCTGCTTTTAAACACACTCAGAAACAAGGGATTCTAGTCTGTGGACTGCTTTATCCTTAGGTCCTTTCAAGTATGAGCCATCTGATGTTTCCTACAGCTCTAAGGAGTAGACCCCAGTGGTAATTTGAGAAGATAAAACAAAAGGGACAAAATAGCAGTGTGAGGAATAGATTGGAGCCTGTGAGTTCCTTTGAAAACTGACACTTCAGTCAAGTATTTATTGATCACATGATACAGATTGGGGTTTTCTTTTTAAGTATCTAAGATGTGGAGCACTTTCTTCTATGGCAGGTGTTATACAGAGTGAAGTAGTAGGCACAGTGCAGTTAAGTGATTTTCTTCTATTACTCTGCAAGGAGAGGAAAGGAGGTAGAAGGTAGGAGGTGCCAGCAAGCCAGGTGCCCCTATTTTCAATCCAGCTTTTCCTCTGAGTTCTCTCTGCTTCTAACTTCAGAGTCTACCCTTCAAGTCAGACTAGAAATTACAGTTATGAAAACAATAAATAAAATCTAGAAACCAATTAGACATTATAACTACCCCCAAACAACTGTTCCTTCTAAAACTACAGCAGTTCCTGCCAGGCTAAATACCCAAAGCCACCAACCAAAATGAAAGCTTGAATCTCACCCATTACCCAAATAGTGAAACTCTTGGAATGTATGTTTGTGTATGTACTAAGCTTCTTGGGATAAAAAGCTTGAGTCAGGCAATTTGTATGTTTTGTGAAGTACTTGTCAAATCAGAGCTTAAGCCATATCTCTAGTTTTGATTGCAAATCTAAGATTTTCACCAATTGTGGGAATATTTCTTCAAAGGAGACAATAATATTTGCCTTCATGGTCATAATCTTCCCCAGGAATGTTGACCAGATTATTAATTTTAAAAGACATTTAGATTTAAATCAGTACATGTGTCAGTAAATGATTTCACGTAGTTTGAGTTAGTATATACTGTTCAGAGGAGAAAAACATTACTTATGTGTGCATTAGCATTTTCATTTTTACTGCGACAATACATCATTCCTTTTTCCAGGTGCTAAGAAATGCTAGTGAAAAATGCACTCCATATCTCAGGTAAAAACCTATGGCAGACTTTTAAGAAGCTGCACATTTAAGTAGAAGTATCAGCTAAAAGCTGAGGGAAGCATGCTTCATAATCACTGCCTATTTGTGCACCCCCTCCCAAGAGAATTGATACCTTTTGCTTCTTCTGTGTGATTACTTATTGCAATTTCTGATGCAGTGCTTGGTCAGTAATTAGGCAGATGGGCAGGAAGAATTCTAGAACCTCTAGATGGCTCCTATGACTCAGAAAAAATAAGTGGCATTGGTTACAGCAGCTGAAAAGAATGATCATTTAGTCTCTGACAATGTGCACTATGAATAAATGTGTAGGTGTATGAAGGAGAAAAGAGACCTAGAGACAGAAAGGGAGATGGAGAGCTAATAGTGATTCATGCCAAGTATAAACACAGAAGTAATTTTAAAAGCAATGGGTGACAGTCTATAAAATAAGCCCATTTAACTCTTTACTAAGAAGAAATTGTTGTGCTTAAAGCTACCAAATATTTTTCCTTCAAAAACCCTGTTTGGATGATTTGTGTGACTTTTCATTTTAGAATTTATATGATTGGTGTTCTGTAAAATGGAACTTAAGCTAGAAAAATCTGAAGTAAAATAATAAAAATAAATAAATAAACTTTTCCCATCCACTATTTAAGTTAATAGCAGGGAGAAAATGGATTTTCTTCACTTGAAATAAACAAAAGGAGCTTTCAGAATTGCGTTTATAGGAAATAATTAAACATACTTTGAACTTTAGTGATTTCAATTGAGTATATGAGCACTTCTCAGTTGGGTTTGGTATTAACATTTTAAAATGCCATTCCTAGCATGTATGTACATCACAGAGCGTAACCTAATGATTAGATTAGTGTAGCAGTGAGTGGATCTCCACAAGGGCTGTGCAGAGGCCTGGCTAGCCACATTCACATTTGACCTTTCCTTGCAATACACAAGCACTAATTGGGTATTGCCAGGAGTGTGGGGTTGAAAGGGACACTAAACCCAGAGTGTTCATCTGCCCTAAGTGCTAAGCAATGTGATCCTTTTACCGGTTTACTTATTCTTTCAGTTTATAAAAAGAGTCTATTGCAAAGGCCTCTTGAGTATATATACATAATTAATAACACAACTTTCTTTGTCCAGGCACTTAAGCACTTGTCAAACAGGGAGAATCACATTATTAAAGAGGAGAAGAAAGGGAGGAGATTACCCTAACCAACATTTGATGAACTATAGAAGTCCTTTCCTGTCAGTGATTGTAACTGACAGGGGATAGGGTTTAATAGATAAGAATAAAAATGAAAGAAAAATGAGACTGTGTGGCTATCAATGTGCAACAAAAGCTGAAGGGATTCTGGCTGTTGTCTATGAAATATGATTTAAGGGATACTCAAAAGTCTTCCATAGTGCCTGAAGGTGTCACTCTTTGGGGTTAGGAAAATATTGAAGGCCCTTACCACTGTCCTAATTTTCTACTTCTAAGCAAAAGCTCATGAGGCCTTTATCATCTGTTAATATCTTAACATGGATTATTTTCTGAGATTAGTTTTAATCACCTAGCAAGGCCTTGAGAAGAAAGAACACAGTGTAGGTGAGTGTTGCTAGTGAGCAGCAGGAGAAAGGTCCAGAGCATAGATGACTATCCCAGCTAAACAGGTTTGGGTTGGGAACTTGGGCATTTGGGGAGATAATATAAAGGAAATGGAGGCCTAGGCATCATATAGGCAGGGGCTGAAAGAGAAGAGGGAAAGAAGACATAAGCACAAGGCTTCAGAGCCCCTCTTCCTCTTTTATAGCTTAGCTGAGTACACTAGCCTAGTCTAATACATTGTCCTCTGTATGTGGCATCTGTTTTCTTCAGGCTTTATTGAACAAAGGATGACCACAGTAGTGAAAGAAAACATTTGACAACCACAGGCCACCTCCTTTACCTTTCTGGATCCTTTCTTTTCATGTTCACAGACAGGAAAGAGAGATATAAACCAGCCTGGCTTACAGGGGACAAGGACATTGTCCTCTCCTGTGAGCATTGAGTATAAAGCTGAGAAGAAATGCCTTGAGGAAGAGTGGAGTATGATATCAATTAATTGAAAACAATTTGGTCAAAAGTTTTGGGTTGGTTTACAAGTTTCTTTGTGAAAAGCCACATGTAAGAGCAATACGACTTTAAGTAGTGTCAAGAAACTCTTTTATCTCTATGGCATAGGTGGATATGGAAGTTTACGGTTGGGGGGATCAGCCTTAACCCAGCAGAGTGAGTCAGCAGGAAATCAACCAGTTTACAGAAATCCCTTAATATGAGTCTTTAAAATGTTGCCTTTGCATGGAATCTGGCTATGAAGAAGAGTGACACTGATAAAGAGCTGGAAATTCTATAACACGAGTAACTTATTAGTGTTTTTTTTTTTTAACTCCTGAACACCCTAATTTTCAAGTATGAATAAACAGTGGGGGGGAGACATTGCTTATGTGTGATCCTGAATAGAGGATTGGAAAAGACAAAAGCATTCCTGGTGCTTTGTTAAAATGCAGGTTCTCATCCTCTAAGCCAAATAAGGACTGAAATAACCAAGGAGATGGAGAGTAGGCCCGAACACAGTCTCTGTCTAGACAAGAGAAGGATAAGGGATAATATAATTGCCGGATGCAAGAAAATGAAGAGGGTTTATATAGAGAAAAGGGAGATACTGATCAGTTGTCTTCTATGATCATCAAAGACTTTGCAGAGAAAAAACAAATTTATTTTAAAGCAGGATGGATCTCGGCTGGTTGAAAACAAGTTTTTGAGCGTTAGATTAAAATGGGAGTGAAAACTATGTGAGAAAGGTTGTGGAGTCTCTAGGAATTATTGAGGAATAATAATTAATGGATCATGGGTATATATAAGTTTGCAATAATATTCTTCATAACTTTTTGTTATGAAGATATTTAAAATAATCAGAAATAATAATGTTACCATTGTGGGATATTATTTTCTTTTTAAAATTTCTCTGTGTTTTCTAATAATCCCACAACAAGCACAGTGTTTTTTTTTATAATGAGAAAAAAGTAACTAAAAATGCTAATGTGAAAAGATGAAGGAAATACCTCTATTTCATTTAGATTGGACATTTCTACATTTCCATACCCAAACCTCTTTGATAATTTTCTCTAGTTTTTCTTTATGTCTGACATCTTGATTCTGTTAATCTCCCAAAAATTTACTCAACACACATTTTTAAGTGTTGATGTTGTACTGTATTAAGTATCCTATAAATATGACTAAAGCAGAGTTATGAATAGGCTGCTATGGAAGCTCAGAGGAGTGAAGTCCTTGAGGGATGCTCAATATCAAATCTGCAAGAGTGAATTTGAGTGAGATGAGTAGATGGCTGTCCCAGCTAAACAGGACTGGGTGGGGAACTTGGGCAGTTGGGGAGATAATATAAGCACAATTGAGTCCTAGGTATCATATGGGCTGGAGCTAAAAGAGAAGAGGGAAAGAAGACATAAAGAGGAAGAAAAGAGAGTATTTCAGGCACAGGAAACACTATTTGCAAAAGCACAGAGTTGTAAAAGGTCTGACCTTATCTAGGGAATGGTGAGAAGTTCAATGAAGAAGAAGGAGGAGTCAAGGTTGAAATCTAGGTTTCTGACTTGGGTAGCAAGGTAAAGAATGAGGCCATTTATTCAGAATAGGATTAAATGAGGAGGAGCACTTCGAGCAGTTTTGCATTGGAGATTGGAAGTTGATAAGTTCAGTGTCGGATATGTTACATTAGAGTAGCCCAAGGGAAATTCAAGCAGAGATGTCTAATAGTTTAGTAGGGAGATATGGGTTAGAAATGAAATTTGTGATTTATTAGTATGTAGGAATAAGATCACATGGGTATAGTGTGTAAAATGAAAAAACTTAAGGGCTGAGAGTAAAACACTAAAAAACACCAATATTTAAGAGACTTTCCAAGGACGTAGAGCTCTCCTCAAAAAAGACACAAAAGCAGTAGCTAGATAGCTAGGAAAAGGAGGAGAATGTGGTGTGTTAGAAACCAAAATAAGACGGGATATTTCAATAAGAGGGAGAGGTCAATGTGACCATTGGATTTAGCAATGAGTTGGTCGTTGTTGATTTTGGCGATTTCAAAGGATCACTGAAATGGAAACAAGGTTGTAATAGGTGGAAGAGTGAATGCGAGAGGAAACAATGAGTGTTGATAACTCTTTTAAAAAAGCTTTGCAGATGCAAGAAATATTGCAATAACTGGAGGGGGCGTCAGATCAAGGGAAGCCATGGTGTTTAGTTTTTTGTTTTTTTTTAAGATAGAGACTCTAGCATGTTTTAGTGCTGTTGTAAAGAGTTAATAGGGAGGTAAAGGTTAAAATACAGGAGAGAGAGAAAAAGAGAGGGAGAGAGTGTTTGGGGTGGGGACTTGATAGAATGCCAACTCTGAGAAAGCAAGAAGCAATAGGATCAAGAGCACACGTGAAGTTATTAACCTTAGATCAGAGGTAGGTCACCTCTTACATTGTGACCGGAGGGAAAGAAGAGAGACTGGGTGCCAAGCAGAGTAGGTACGTTTGTAGGTGGCATGGCAGAAAGTTTGAGCAGTTCTCATATGATGTTTTATCTGAAGAGACTATGAGGCTGGGATTGTGAGTTGGTAGGAGGGTAAGACGCTTTGAAGTAGCTGCTAATAGAGGGGGAGATGGGAGGATTTCAGGTTGGCATTCACAGCAAGTTGAGATTGTTGTCATTAGGTGCCATCAAGTCAGCTTCAACTAACAGCTACCCTGTGTATAACAGAACGAAATGTTGGCTAGTCCTGTGCCATCCTCACAATCATTGATATGTTTGAGCCCATTGTTGCAGCTACTGTGTCATTCCATCTTGTTAAGGGTTTTCCTCTTTTTTCTGATTCTCTACCATGCTTGATGTCCTTCTCCAGAGTTTGGTCCTTCCTGATAACGTGTCCAAAGTATGCTAGAAAAAGTCTCACCATCCTTGCTTCTAAGGAGCATTCTGGCTATACTTCCTCCAAGACAGATTTGTTTGTTCTTCTGACTGTCAATGCACAATATTCTTCACCAACACCATAATTCAAATGTGTCAATTCTTCTTCAGTCTTCCTTTTTCATTGTTCGGCTTTCACCTGCATATGAGGCAATTGAAAACACTACAGCCTGGGTCAGATACGCCTTAGTCATCAAAGTGAAATACTTATTTTTTAAGATTTTAAAGAGGTCATTTGTAACAGATTTTCCCAATGCAATATATATTTGATTTCTTGACTGCTGCTTCCATGGGCATTGATTGCAGATCCAAGTAAAATGAAATCCTTGACAACTTCAACATTTTCTCCATTTATCATAATATTGCTTATTGGTTCAGTTGTGGGGATTTTTGTTTTCTTTATGTTGAGGTGTAATCCATACTGAAGACGGTAGTCTTTGACTTTTTCATCAGAAATACCTATTTTCAACAAAACAGATGTTGAATATACATGTGGACCTCACTAGATGGAATACACAGGAATCAAATTGACTATGTTTGTAGAAAGAGGCAATGGAGAAGCTCAATATCATTAGTCAAGATAAGGTCAGGGACTGACTGTGGATCAGATCATCAATTGCTTGTATGGAAGTTCAAGCTGAAGCTGAAGAAAATTAAAACATATCCATGGGAGCCAAAGTACGCTCTTGAATTTAGAGACCATCTCAAGAATAGATTTGATGCACTAAACACTAATGACTGAAGACCAGAATAGTTGTGGGATGACATCCAGGAGATCATACATGAAGAAAGCAAAAGGTCATTAAAAAGAAAAGACCAAAATGAATGTCAGAAGAGACTCTGAAACTTGCTCTTGAGTGCAGAGTAGCTAAAGCAAACAGAACAAATGATGAAGCAAAAGAACTGAAGATTTCAAAGGGAGGCTCAAGAAGACAAAGTATTATAATGACATGTATAAAAACCTGGAGTTAGAAAATCAAAAGGGAAGAACACGCTCAGCATTTCTGAAGATGAAAGAACTGAAGAAAGAATTCCAGCCTCAAGATGCAATGTTGAAGGATTTTATGGGCAAAATATTGAACAACCCAGGAAGCATCAAAAGAAGATGGAAGGAATGCACAGAGTCACTGTCAAAAAAAAAAATTGGTCAATGATCAACCGTTTCAGAAGGTAGCATATGATCAAGTACTGATGATACTGAAGAAAGAAGTCCAAGTAGCACTGAAGGCATTGGAGGAAAGCAAGGGTCCAGGAATTGATGGAATACCAGTCGGGATACTTCAACAAACAGATGCAACACTGGAAGCGTTCACCTGTCTATATCAAGAAATTTGGAAGACAGCTACCTGACCAACCAACTGGAAGAGATCTATGTTTGTGCCCATTCGAAAAAAAGGTGATCCAACAGAATGCTGATATTATTGAACAATATCATTAATATACACAAGTAAAGTTTTCCTGAAGATAATTCAAAAATGGTTGCAGTAGTACATCAACAGATAACTGCCAGAAATTCCAGCTGGATTCAGAAGAGGACATGGAACAAGGGATATCATTGCTAATGTCAGATGGATCTTGGCTGAAAGCAGAGAATACCATAAAGCTGTTTATCGGTGTTTTATTGACTGTGCAAAGGCATTCAACCACATGGATCCTAACAAATTACAGATAACATTGCAAAGAATGGGAATTCCAGAACACTTAATTGTGCTCATGAGGAATCTGTATATAGATAAAAAGGCAGGCATTGGAACAGAACGAGGGGCTACTGCGTGGTTTAAAATCGGAAAAGGTGTGCATTAGGGTTGTATCTTTTCACCATATTTTTTCAATCTGTATGCTGAGCAAATAATCTGAGAAGCTGAACTATATGAAAAAGAATGTGGCGTCAGAATTGGAGGACGATTCATTAACAACCTATAATATGTAGATGATATAATCTTGCTTGCCAAAAGTGAAGATGTCTTGAAGCACTTACTGATGAAGATCAAAGACCACAGCCTTCTGTATGGATTACATCTCAACATAAAGAAAGTTGAGATTAGAGACCAAGAATTTGCATTACACCAATTTGTAATTTTCTCCAACAACCTCCCAGAGCCCAGAATAGCAGTGGTAGAGAGGTGAACATTTGGATTGATACATAGTTTGAATTTTATCAGGTGGATGCTACATAAAGACAATGGAACAAGAAAGATGAGGAAATTGGCAAGATAATAATTATAATGAAGGATAATGGGAGCTAGGCTAGATAGAGACGTTAAGAGAGGAAAGGCCTGATAATCTCTTTGACTATTCTATTTTTTCTCAGTTTTGTTTCCAAGGGAGTTGTAGTCCAAGATTCTTGAAATATGTCACAACTACAGTAGCCTTTATTGCATGTAAATGTCCCAAGAGCAAAGGTGGAAATCATGTCCTGGATAGAGACAAATGTTAAATCTAAAATACCAAGTCCTCGAAAGTAGCATTTCAGGGGTAGAGGCTAAGCAGAGAAAGGAAGTCAATAGCAATGATCTGGGATGATAGAGAAGGTAGTAAAGCAAAAGCATGAGATTTAAACTTAGCAAAATTCTGGAGGCACAATTCAAGTGCTGGTGGTAGCTTCCTATGTCACTCAAGATATGGCTTGAGCAGGTGTGCACAATTGATTTAGAGGCACAAAAGTAGTGGGAGGGGAAGTGTTTGATAGGTTTTTGTAACTGACTTGATATAATGGGTAAAAGAAAGTGGTGAATCATAGATGAAAGAATGTGGTTAAAATGGAGTGAGAGAGAGAGAGAAAAGGGACTTTTTTATGGGGGAAAATATGATAATTTCTGTTTTGACTTGAGGAATCTGTAGTAATTATTAATACTATGTAAGCATTTTCAATAGCAAATACGAGACTGGAAGAAACCTGAAGGAAGAAGCCATAAAAGTGAATGAACTTTCTCAGATAAAGAGTGAGAAAAAGAGCAGGGACATTAAAAACTAAGTCTACAGAAAGGTATAGAAGGAAGAATAATTAGTGAAGTAAGTAAAGAATGAATATTCAGGAAGGAGGGGAAAGAATCAAGATACATACTGTCACAGAAGTCAAAGGAAGAAAGAGTTTCAAGGTGGAGGTGATGGACAACAATGTGCTGTGAAGAGAGAATGTAGATTTCTTAACAAGGAGTTCACTGGTGAACTCTGAAAAAGCAGTAACTGGTGATGTAAAGCAAAAGTAAAATTGAAGACATTACATAGAAAGAAAAGAAAGCTCATGTAGATCATTCGAGAAGTTTGACCATGAAAGGAAACAGAAAATAAGGTGGTTGCTAGAGGGAGCAGTAGGATTAAATAACAGTTGTTTTCAAGGTTGAGTAGACCTGTGCCTCCAGAAATTTGTTAAAGTTTGAAATATTTCATTGTTATTGCATGCATGTTCTGGTTGTAAAATCTTTTAGTTATTAACCAAAACCATCAAGCCATAAACCAATGTACAGAACCAATAAAGACCTTCAGCTGATTTTGCAGTGGTGGTAGAATATTAATGCCATAGCCATGTTAGTTCACGGTTAATCAGTTATAATTTACCCTGACAATGTTTTTGTTTAATTGGAGTTTTGGAATAGATTCCCAAGAGTTTATATGACAGTATAAATGATTACATTATAAACACAGGCTAAGTTTTTATCTTGGAATACTAATGGTATTTAATGCTTAGAACTAACAGTTTTTAGCCTTAGTCCTTGGAATTCATTTTTCTGACCCTTGATTATGACTCCAGAAACATGAAAAATCATCAGTTTTTATAAATATAATTTATTGAGAAGCAGTTCAATGATGTAAATATACTTTAGGACTGAATAGAGGAACCATATTATTTTATTTTTTTATTTATTATTTTGCCTATTCATATAACTGGAATCATATAATATTTGTTCCTTTGTGACTGACTTATTTCACTCAACATCCAATTGAGATTTAAGCTCATTTGCTGGGAACTCAGACTGGCACAGACTGAGAAAGTTCTGATGAGGTCAGTTTAAGGTTTTCTATTGTTTCTCAGATGCTACTGAGTTTCTGCCATGGCCGGTGGATGGCATTAGCAACGTTTAATTCTGGAATAGACCATGCACTAGGTTCAGGGCATATAATTGCCCTAGGCTTAAGGATACGCTTGTGTTTCTTCTAAGTTTTGTTGGTGTGGAGCTGGTACCATGGTATCTACATATCCTAGTTATTCTGATTTTGAAAAAAAGGGACTCATAAGCTGTTTGGGGATGGATTGTGTCAACTTTTTTTTATTGTGCTTTAGATGAAGGTTTACAAAGCAAATTAGTTTCTCATTGAACAATTAATACACGTGTAGTTTCCTGACATTGGTTGCCAATCCCACGGCAAGTCAACACTCTCGCCTTCTCAACCTTGGGTTCCCTGGTGCCAGCTTTCCTGTCTCTTCCTCCCTTCTCGTCCTTGCCACTGGGTTGGTGTGCCCATTTAGTCTCGTTTTGTTTTATGGGCCTGTCTAATTTTTGGCTGAAGGGTGAGCCTCAGGAGTGACTTCAATATTAAGGTAAAATGGTGTCTGAGGGCCGTACTCTTGGGGTTTCTCCAGTCTCTGTCAGACCAGTAAGTCTGGTCTTTTTTTGTTGTTGTTGTTGTGAATTAAAATTGTGTTGTACGTTTTTCTCCTGCTCTGTCCAGGACCCTCTACTGTTATCCCCGTTAGAACAGTCAGTGATGGTAGCCAGGCACCATCTAGTTGTGCTGGACTCAGTCTGGTGGAGGCTGTGGTAGTTGTGGTCCATTAGTCCTTTGGACTAATCTTTCCCTTGTGTCTTTGGTTTTCTTCCCTTGCTCCAGACAGGGTGAGACCAGTGGATTATCTTAGATGACCGCTCACAAGCTTTTAAGACCCCAGACACTACTCACCAAAGTAGGATGTAGAACATTTTCTTTATAAACCATGTTATGCCAATTGAGCTAGATGTTCCCGGAGACCATGTTCACCACAGCCCTCTGCTCAGCAATTCAGTCCCTCAGGGAGTTTGGATGTGTCTATGGCACTTCCATGACCTTTCCTTTTACAAGTTGTGCTGGCTTCCCCAGTATTGTGTACTGTCTTATACTTCACCAAAGTTACCACTTATCTGTTGTCTATTTTGTTCCCCCGACCCCTCTCATCCCTCATAACCAACAAAAATTGTTTCTTTTTGTGTGTAAACTTTATCTGTGATTAGTATTGCCACTCCTGCTCTTTTTTGGTTACTATTTGCTTGATATACTTTTTACCTCATTTTGTTTTTAGTATATTTATGTTATTGTTTCTAAGGTGTATCTCTTGTAGACGGCACATTAATGGGCCCTTGTTTTTAATCCATTCTGTCACTCTCTCTTTCTTTACGGGTGCATTTAACCCATTTACATTCAGTGTGATTATTGTTAGATGTGTTTATTGCTTTTATTTTGTAGTACTTTTTTTGTGGTACTGACGTTTCCTTGTTCCTCTTAATTTCCTGTGCTTAATTCCTTTTGTTTGTGGATTTTTTTTACATTTCTTTCGCTTTTGTAGATTTTGTTTTTACTGAGACTTTATGTTTTTATTCTTTATTTTGATGAGTAGGTTTTTTTTTAACTTTCATTGTGTTTACCTTGAAATTTACCCCATATTCCTAAGTTTAAACCAGTCTTTTGTTACTTGATAATACCTTGACTTCCTCTCCATTTGAAAGTTCTGTACCTACACATTTTATTCCTTCTTTTATTGTTCTGACATTGTTGTAATTTACAGATTGACCTCACTGGTTCCCTGTTGTAAATCTTTTAGTTTTGTTTTATCTTTGACAGTTCATGACCTAGGTTATTATTTGGCTGATGCTGCTTTGTATCCTCGATTCAGGTTGTTGTCTGATGTTGCTGTTTCTGTAACTGAAGGACTACCTTTAATAATTCTCATAAATTTGGTTTGGTTTTCATGTATTCCCTTAATTTCTGTTTATCTGGAAATGTCCTAATTTCACCATAATATTTGAGTGGGAGTTTTGCAGGATACATTATTCTTGGTTGGCATTGTTTTTCTTTCAAGGTGTTGTATATGTCTTTCCATTGCTTTTTTGACTGCATGTTTTCTGCAGAGTAATCCAAACTTAGTCTTATTGTTTACCATTCATATGTGACTTTTTGTTTTTCTTGAGCTGCTCTCTGGGTTCTTTCTTTTTCTTTGGTTTTAGCAAATGTGATTATGATATGTCTTCATGACTTTGTTTTGAGGGCTATCCTATATTGGGTTTGTTGAGTTTCTTGAAAGGTCAGCTTTTCATCTTTTATGATATTAGGCATGTTTTCTGTCAGCAAGTCTTCAATTATCCTTTATATGTTTTCCGTTTTCTCGCCCTGTTCTGGAACCCTGATTACACACAAATTTTTGCTTTTGATTGTATCCCACTCATTCTCAGGTTTTCTTCATTCATTTCTCTGATTTTTCCTTAAACAAAGTTGTATCCAAGAATTTGTCTTCAGTTTCACTGATCCTGTCTTCCATTGTTTCAAATTTGCTCCTAAAACCTTCCATGACACTGTCCATTTCTGAAATCTTGTTTATCTTTTGGATTACTAATTGCTGTTTTTGTATGATTTCTAGTTGTTTATTTATTTTGACTTTTGTTACTGTATTATTTTCCTGAATTCTTCCATTGCCTTGTCTGTGTTTTCTCTGATTTTGTCTGTATTTTCCATGATTTTTATCAATTTTTTCCTTATTTTTGTCTGTATTTTCCTTAATCTCTTGGAGAGCCTTGAATATTAGAGTTTAACTTCCCTATCAGGTAGTTGTACTGCCTTTTCTTCTACAGAAAGGTCATCTGGTGTTTTATTTTGGTCACTTTCTGGAGCCATCTTGTCCTTTTATTTTCTTTTTACATGTTTTAATATTTTCTGCTGTCTCTAGGACATTCAGGAATTATTTTTTTTGATTATTGGTTGTAGATTTGTTTGTTTATTCCTGCTCTTTTGTTTTATTTGGTTATGTCTGGGCAGGCAGGCTGGGTGTGCTTTGTTGCTTTCTGTTCTGTGGGCATGATATTCCTTACTACCTTGTCCAGGTGGAAAGGCCTGTTGGTCAACTATGGTGCAGCAGGGCAGATCCAGTCAGGGAGGGGGAAGAGGCAGAGATGAGGTGTTTGCAGCACATACCAGGGTCTATGGTCCGGGCCAGGGGCAGTTCAGGGTGACATCCTGTTGTCTGCACCTGTGCTGCTTGGGCATGTGGCACATGGTGTGCAGTTTAGATAGGAAGAAGGGAAGGGAGAAGATGATGTGTGGAGCTAAGTGGGTGAGAGGAAGAAGAGAAAGAAGAAAGAGAAACAGAATCAAAAAAAGGAAAAAATGATGGAAAAAAGAAAAATAATTAAGAAGAAATTGGAATGGTGGTGAGGTGATGTCTCTCGCACTGAGCAGTGCAGCATGGTCCATTAGAAAGTGGCAGTGGCAGCACAGAGACTAGATGGGAGAGAGAAGGAAAAGGGAGAAGGGAAAAGATAATGAAAAATAAAAAATAGGGTGGTGAAGGAGCCAGTCTTTGGGGGTGGCACAGACCCAGGGAGGCTGTGTGCCAGAGGCTTTCCAGCTGAGTGGTATATCACAGTCAATCCAGAAGGGTGGGCAGCACATAGGGCTAGATGGGTGGGAGAAAGGAAACAAAAGAAGGGAGAGAGAGAGAAGAAACAATGACAAAAAAGTAAAAACAAACAAAAAAGAGGAAAAAAAAGAAATGTGCTGAAAAAGCCTGCCAGTGAGGGCAGTGCATACCCCAGGAGACCGTGTGCCAGTGGCTCTCTAGCTGAGCGGTGTGGCACAGCCCTTTAAGAAAGGGTGAGCATGGCACACAGGGATAACTAGGCAGTAGAAAGCAAGGGAAGGGAGGAAGAGTGACAGAAGAAATTGATAAGAGAAAAAAGAGGTGCTGAGGTTGCCTGCTGGTGGGATGACACAGACTCAGGGAAGCTATGTGCCAGTGGCCCTCTAGCCTAGCAATGGGACACAGTCCATCAAAATGGGGTGGAGATGGCACAAGAGGTTATGTGGGATGGAGAAAGGAAATGAAGGCAGGGGGAGGGACATAAGGAACTAGAAAAAAAGTGGCACTGAGGGAGCCTGCCAGTGGGGTGGCATGGACAGGGGAAGCTGTTTGTCAGTGACTTTCTAGCCAAGTGGTGTGGCACAGCCCATCAAGAAGGGACAAGGAGGAGGCAGGACAAAGATGGTGGAGTAGTCAGACTCTTCCTGTGAGCCTTCTTACAGCAAAGACCCAAAAAAACAAATGAATCAATTATATATGACAATCTAGGAGCTCTAAACATCAAAGGCAAAGTTAAGGAATCAGACTGAGTGGCAGTGGGAGGGAGAGATGATTCAAAAGCAGCAAGGAGGAGAGAGGGGCAAGATGGCGCTCTAGGCAGAAACACCACGCCGTCCCTCCACAGCAAAGATCCGAAAAACTAAGCCTAACAGAGAATCAACAATCCTGAAACCCTAGAACACCAAATGAAGAGATAAAGAACTCAGCCAAACACCAAACGGAGTGAGAATACTAAAAGAGAACGGAGAGCGAGGAGAGACTCAGGCAGAGATTCCTTACCAGCTAACGCAGCGCGGATCCACCATCTTGGATTCCTATCGGAGACCAGCAAATGGGAGAGCAGCCTTGCAGAGCATCTGGTCGGAGACAGAACGACCGGTAAACTGCGGTGCGCGCTCTCCCACCACCCACCCCTCTCGGCCTCAGCTGGGGATCCCCTGCTTTCCCTGGCCAGGGTCTCTGGGCTGGGGGGTGCTGGTGCTTGGATTCCGCGCGCCTGGGCTGGCGGCTTTCTGGGAGCCGTTTGCTGGCAGCTAGCGAACCTTTCTCTGCCGCCTCCCCCTCCTTTTGCCTGGGTGCCTGGTTCCGAGTGCCGTCTCTGCTCTCTCCTGCGGGGCTGTAGGGCTGCGTGCGGGTGTGTGGCTGTTTCTGGGTCTGGGCTCCCGCGTGGGTGGGATCCCGGGGCCTTTGTTCGTTCGCCCCTCTGCTTTCCATGGCCGGGGTCCCTGGGTGGGGGGGCGCCGGTGCTTGGGTTCTGCGCGCCCGGGCTGGGGGCTTTCTGGGAGCCGTTTGCTGGCACCTAGCGGACCTTTTTCTGCCGCCTCCCCCTCCTTTTGCCTGGGTGCCTGGGTCCGGGTGCTGTCTCTGCTCTCCCCTGCGGGGCTGTGGAGCTGCGTGCGGGCGTGTGGCTGTTTCTGGGTCTGGGCTCCCGCGTGGGTGGGATCCCGGGGCCTTTGTTCGTTCACCCCTCTGCTTTCCGTGGCCGGGGTCCCTGGGCGGGGGCCGCCGGTGCTTGGGTTCCGCGCGCCCGGGCTGGGGGCTTTCTGGGAGCCGTTTGCTGGCACCTAGCGGACCTTTTTCTGCCGCCTCCCCCTCCTTTTGCCTGGGTGCCTGGTTCCGAGGGCCGTCTCTGCTCTCTCCTGCGGGGCTGTAGGGCTGCGTTCGGGCGTGTGGCTGTTTCCAGGTCTGGGCTCCCGCGCGGGTGGGATCCTGGGGCCTTTGTTCGTTGGCCCCTCTGCTTCCCGTGGCCACGGTCACTTAACCCCGAGACTATCGGCTTCTTGGAATTCGCGCCCCTGAGTGGGGGCTCTCTGGGTCCCATTTGTAGGCACTGACTGCTGGTGTTGCCCTTTTTTTTTTTCTCTCAATTTTATTTTTCTTCCTTTTTTGATTAGTTTTGTCATATTTTACCTCTTTTTCTCTTTTGTCTTTCTTCATTGCTTAATTTCTTGTCCCTCTATCTCTTCCTTCTCTTTCTGATCCCTGAATACCAGGCGATGTATGCCTCTGTACCTTCTGGCCAGGCTGAGCTGTGAAAATTGAGACCGACTCCCCCAGACCTCATAGCTGCATCGGTGCGATCCCTGGGAACTTTGCAGTTTTTTAACTTTTCTGATTTTCATTTGGTCATTCTTTCCTTTTCTTTCTCTTCCCCCTTCTGGTTTCCTCCATCCCATAGTCTCTCATCTGTACATTCCAACGACAAACTCCCCTAGCATTCTTTTATGTTTGTACGCTTTTTGCTCCTCCTCCTCTCTCCTCTCTCCCATATCCAGCTTAGCTTCACACATAACCATCTTCCCGCTGCACCCTACCTACCTGCACCGTGCACTAGACATCACATCACCAAGCGGTGCAGGCACGCCCTATTGGAACCTGCCCAGCACTGACTACCGACCGTCCTGGTGGCTGCGGTGAGTGCCACAAGCAACCCATCCCAGTGGCTCCTCCTCAACTAGATCTGCCCAGCTGTACCACAAGAACGAAAAAAAAAAAAAAAATCTACAATCAATAAACGAGAGAAATATCTACTGAATGCCCCGAAAACAGCAAACAATATCAAAACATTTACAAAAACAAGACAAGATGGCTCCAATAGGCGTCCAAATTAAAACACCAGATAACTCTCCTGTGGAAGAAAATGCACTAGAAGTACCTGATACGGAACTCAAATCACTAATACTCGGAATTTTCCAAGAACTGAGGCAAAAAGCTGACAAACATGAGGAAAAAATAGACAAATTTATGGAAAATACAGACAAAAAATTGGAAGAATTCAGGAAGATGATGCAAGAACAAAATGCCAAAATAAATTCACAACTCGAAATTATACAAAAACAACAATTAGAAATCCAAAAGATAAACAACAAGATTTCAGAAATGGACGGTGTCATAGAAGGGCTGAGAAGTAGATTTGAAACCATGGAAGACAGGATCAGTGGAACTGAAGACAAACACTTGGATACAACTCTGTTTCAGGAAAACTCAGAAAAAAGAACAAAGAAAAATGAAGAGACCCTGAGAGTTATGTGGGACACAATTAAAAGCAAAAACTTACGAGTGATTGGCATACCAGAACAGGGGAAGAAAACAGAAAACACAGAGAGGATCATTGAGGAACTGCTGACAGAAAACTTTCCCAATATCATGAAAGATGAAAAGCTGGTCATCCAAGAAGCTCAACGAACCCCATATAGAATAGACGCCAAAAGAAAATCACCAAGACATATCATATTCACACTCGCTAAAACTAAAGACAAACAAAGAATCCTGAGAGCAGCTCGGGAAAAACAAGAAGTCACATACAGAGGAGAAACAATAAGACTAAGCTCAGATTATTCAGCAGAAACCATGCAGGCAAGAAGGCAATGGGATGACATATATAAAATCTTGAAAGAAAAAAATTGTCAGCCAAGAAGAATATATCCTGCAAAACTCTCATTCAGATTTGATGGTGAAATTAGGTCATTTCCAGATAAACAGAAACTAAAGGAATATGCAAAAGTCAAACCAAACTTACAAGAATTATTAAAGGGAGTTCTTCGATCTGAGGACAAACAGCTTAAGCCCTCAGGCAGGACCTAGGACCTAGGATGCAGGTTCATATGAACCAGATACAATTCTAGGAACTGAACTACAGACGACGTTCCAAAAACAAAAGATATACAACAGGGAATCAGAGAAATCAATCAAAGGATGACAACAACATAAAAACAATGAAAGAGGGAACAAACGGCATAGGTATAGAACCTTCTAAAGGAGAAGAAGGCAAGGCGATACCAAGTAATGGTAGACTGCTTCAAAATTATAAAGATAAGGGTAAAATTCATGGTAACCACAAAAAAAGTTAACAAACCAACTCATAAAAATAAAGACGAAAAACATAAAGTCTCAACAAAAACAAAACCTACAAAAACAAAAGAAATGAACACAAAATCCACAAACTAAAGGAACTCAGCACAAGAGAGTAAGAAGAACAAAGAAAACTTCAGCATCACAAAAAAAAGCACTACAAAATGACAGCAACAAACTCACATCTATCAATAATTACACTGAACGTAAATGGACTCAATGCACCCATAAAGCGACGGAGAGTGGCAGAATGGATAAGAAAACAGGATCCATCTATTTGCTGTCTAAAAGAGACACATCTTAGAAACAAAGAAGTGAATTTATTAAAAATCAAAGGTTGGAAAAAAATATATCAAGCTAACAACTATCAAAAAAGAGCAGGAGTGGCAATTCTAATCTCAGATAAAATAGACTTTAAAACAAAATCTACCATAAAAGACAAAGAAGGACACTATATAATGATTAAGGGGATGATCCATCATGAAGACATAACCATAATAAATATCTATGCACCCAATGACAGGGCTCCAAAATACATAAAAAAAACTCTAACAGCACTGAAAAGAGAAATTGACAGTTCCACAATAATAGTAGGAGACTTCAACACACCACTCTCAGTAAAGGACAGAACAACTAAAAAGAAACTCAGCAAAGATACAGAAGACCTAAAGGACACAATCAGCCAACTGGACCTCATAGACATATATAGAACACACCATCCAACCGCTGCAAAGTACAAATTCTTTTCCAATGCACATGGAACGTTCTCCAGAATAGACCACATCTTAGGCCACAGAGCAATCCTCAACAAGATCCAAAATGCTGAGATAATTCACAGTATCTTCTCTGACCACAATGCCATCAAGGTAGAAATTAACACTAGAAAGAGCAAGGAAAAAAAATCAAACACATGGAAACTGAATAATAATCTGCTTACACATCAATGGGTAATAGAAGAAATCAGAGATGGAATTAAAAAATTCCTAGAATCAAATGAAAATGAAAACACATCATACCAAAACCTTTGGGACACAGCAAAGGCAGTCCTCAGAGGACAATTTATAGCAATAGATGCACATATCAAAAAAGAAGAAAGGGACAAAATCAAAACATTAAATACACAACTCAAATAGAAAGAGAACTTAAAAAAAAAAAAAAAAAGCTCACAGCCACAGGAAGAAAGGAAATAGTAAAGATCAGAGCAGAAATAAAAGAAATAGAGAACAGAAAAACAATAGAAAGACTCAACAAAACCAAAAGTTAGTTCTTTGAAAGAATCAACAAAATTGACAAACCACTGGCCAGACTGACAAAAGAAAAACAGCAGAGGGCACAAATAACCCAAATAAGAAATGAAATGGGGGACATTACAACAGACCCAACTGAAATAAAAAGGATTATAACAGAATATTATGAAAAACTATATTCCAACAAATTTGAAAACCTAGAGGAAATGGATAAATTTCTAGAAACATACGGCCTACCCAAACTACAACAAAGTGATATTGAAAATCTGAACAGACCCATAACAAGAGAAGAGATTGAAAAGGTAATAAAAAAAACTCCCAACCAAAAAAAGCCCTGGCCCAGATGGCTTCACTGGAGAATTCTACAAAACATTTACAGAAGAGCTCGTACCAGTTCTACTCAAGTTATTTCAGAGCATAGAAGAGGAAGCAACACTTCCAAATTCATTCTATGAAGCCAGCATAACGCTGATACCAAAACCAGGCAAAGACATCACAAAAAAAGAAAATTACAGACCAATATCTCTCATGAATATAGATGCAAAAATTCTGAACAAAATTTTAGCCAATAGAATTCAGTATCATATCAAAAAAATAATACACCACGACCAAGTAGGATTCATACCAGGTATGCAAGGATGGTTTAACATTAGAAAATCCATCAACGTAATCCACCACATAAATAAAAGGAAAGAAAAAAATCACATGATTATCTCAATTGATGCAGAAAAGGCATTTGACAAAGTCCAACACCCATTCCTGATAAAAGCTCTCAATAAAATAGGTATAGAAGGGAAATTTCTCAACATCATAAAGGGCATCTATGCAAAACCAACAGCCAACATCATTCTTAATGGAGAAAGGCTGAAAACATTCCCCCTGAAAACAGGAACAAGACAAGGATGCCCTTTATCACCACTCCTATTTAACATTGTGCTGGAAGTTCTCGCTAGAGCAGTAAGGCAAGAGAAAGAAATAAAGGGCATCCAAATTGGTAATGAAGAAGTTAAACTCTCCCTGTTTGCAGATGATATGATACTATACATAGAAAACCCTAAAGACTCCACGAGAAATTTACTGGAACTAATAGAAAGATTCAGCAGAGTAGCAGGATACAAGATAAACATTCAAAAATCAGTTGGATTCCTATACACCAGTAAAGAGAACGATGAAAAGGAGATCAGGAAATCAATACCATTTTCAATAGCCCCTAAAAAGATAAAATACTTAGGAATAAATCTGACCAGGAATATAAAAGACCTATACAAAGAAAACTACAAAACACTGCTGCATGAAACCCAAAGGGATCTACATAAATGGAAAAACATACCATGCTCATGGATAGGCAGACTCAACATTGTGAAAATGGCAATTCTACCTAAAGCAATTTACAAATACAATGCAATTCCGATACAAATACCAACAACATTCTTCAAAGAGATGGAAAAACTAATTATTAACTTTATATGGAAAGGGAAGAAACCCCGAATAAGTAAAGCACTACTGAAGAAGAAGAATAAAGTTGGAGGACTCACACTACCTGACTTGAGAACCTACTATACAGCTACAGTACTCAAAACAGCCTGGAACTGGTACAACAACAGAGACATTGACCAATGGAACAGAATTGAGAACTCAGATGTAAATCCATCCACCTACGGTCACCTGATTTTTGACAAGGGCCCAAAATACATCAAATGGGGAAAAGACAGTCTTTTTAACAAATGGTGTTGGCAAAACTGGATATCCATTTGTAGAAAAATGAAACAGGACCCATACCTCACACCATATACAAAAACTACTTCAAAATGGATCAAAGACCTGAATATAAAGCCTCAAACTATAAAATTCATAGAAGAAAAAATAGGACCAACACTTCAGACCTTAATACATGGCATTAACAGGATACAAACCATAAACATCAACACAAAAAACCCAACAGATAAACTAGATAATTGGGATCTTCTAAAAATCAAACATCTATGCTCTTCAAAAGATTTCACCAAAAGAGTTAAAAGAGAACCTACAGACTGGGAAAAAATTTTTGGACAGTACAAGTCAGACAAAGGTCTAATCTCCATAATCTACAAGAAAATCCAACACCTCTACAACAAAAAGACAACCAATCCTATCAAAAAATGGGCAAAGGAAATGAACAGACACTTCACCAAGGAAGACATTCAAATGGCCAACAGACACATGAGGAAATGCTCGCGATCACTAGCCATTAGAGAAATGCAAATTAAAACCACAATGAGATACCATCTCACCCCGGCATTACTGGCACGAGTCAAAAACACTGGAAATAACAAATGTTGGAGGGGCTGCGGGGAGACGGGAACTCTTATACACTGCTGGTGGGAATGGAAAATGATACAGCCATTTTGGAAAATGATATGGCATTTCCTCAGAAAGCTAGAAATAGACGTACCATTCGATCCAGCAATCCCACTCCTAGGAATATATCCTAGAGAAATAAGAGTCATCACTCGAATAGACATATGCACACCTATGTTCATGGCAGCATTATTCACAATAGCAAAACGATGGAAACAACCTCGATGTCCATCAACAGACGAATGGATACACAAACTATGGTACATACACACAATGGAGTACTATGCAACGAGAAAGAACAATGAATCGGTGAACCATCTCATAACATGGATGAAACTGGAGGACATCATGCTGAGTGAAATAAGTCAATCACAAAAGGACAAATATTGTATGAGACCTCTATTGTAAAAACCCATGAAAAAATTCACATGCAAAATGTAACAATCCTTGTTGGTTACCAGGGATGGGAGGGGGGGGGAATACTAAATAGGTAATAGGTAAGTGGTAACTTGGGTGAGAGATGAGATAGTACATAGTACAGGGGAAACTAACACAACCTGCACAAGGAAAGGTCATGGAGGCCCTATAGACACATCCAAACCCCCCGAGGGACTGAGTTGTTGGAAGGAGGGCTCTGGGGACCATGATCTCGGGGAACATCTAGCTCAATTGGCATGACACTACTTATAAAGATAATGCTCTACATTCTACCTTGGTGAGTAGTGTCTGGGGTCTTAAAAGCCTATGAGCGGCCATCTAAGATACTCCACTGATCTCATCCCTTCGGGAACAAGGGAGAACGAAGAGAACAGGATACAAGGAAAAGATTAGTCCGAAGGAGTAATGGTCCACAGCTACCAAGGCCTCCACGGGACTGAGCCCAGTACAGCTGGATGGTGCCCGGCTACCACCAATGACTCCTCTGACCAGGATCACAACAGAGGGTTCTGGGCAGAGCTGGAGTAGGATGTAGAGTATAATTTTAACTCCCAAAAAAAAAAAAAAAAGAAGACCAGATATACTGGCCTAAAGAATACTAGAGAAACCTCGAGAGTGTGGCCCCCAGACACCCTTTCAGCTCAGAGGGGAAGTTACCTTCAAGGTTCGATGTTAAGCCTGGGAATGGACACCCCAGTAAAACTAAATGGGACTAACGATGTACAGGAGTCCGGTGACAAGGGCCAGAAGGCAGAGGGAGAGTAGGAAACTGATGATAAGGAACACAAATTGAATAAGGACACTGTCGATGTATTGTGAGATTGTTGACCACTGCTATAGGGCAACATTTGTAGTAACTATTAAATGGGAGGCTGTTTTGTCCTGTAAGCCTTCATCTTGGGCGAGAATGGCAGCACAATTGGAAGAGCATAGTCAATATCACTTAAATGTGTAAGTAAAAAGTTTTGAAATGGTGTTTAAATAAAATAAAAATAAATAAATAAATAAATAAATAAATAAACAAATGAGACTAAAGAGGTACAATAGTCCACTGACAAGGTCCAGAAGACAGAAGGGGACAAGGAAGCCCCCTGGTGATAGGGAACACAAGGTGGAGTAAGGATATTCTTGATGTGCTGTGAGATTGTTAACCATTGTCATAGGGCAACATGTGTAGTAACTGTTAAATGAAAAACTATTTTTTCTGTAAGCCTTCATCTTAAGTGAGAATAACAGCACAGTTGGAAGAGCGTAGTCAATGTCACTGAACTGTGAATGTAGAAATTTTTGAAACAGTGTATCTTTGGCCATCTGTAATTTTCATCAAAAAAAAAGGTTGAGAATTTAGAGGCTTAATACGTTGTGGGGTTGTTAACCAATGTCAAAAAACAACATGTGTACTACTATTTCATGAGAAACTATTTGCTCTGTAAGCTTTCACCTGAAGTACAATAAAATATATATTAAAAAAAAAAAAAAAAAAGCAGCAAGGAGGTACCAGACTTGACCTGGCAGGAGCCAGCACTCTTCAGGCTGGATAGGCTGGTGTGCATGGTGAGGAAAGCAGTGGCGTTCTGGAGGTGTTTTCCACATCGGGAGAGACTGAGTGGCAGAGAGGCTACTCATACCTCTAGAACCAATGAAAAGTGGTGCTCAATTGGCAAAAGATAAGTACATGCATCTGACCTACCATGTGTATCAAAAAACACCCTTTTTGGGGAAAATCCTCTCTCCCGTTTACCTGCACCTTCTCCACTTTGCACCAGGTCCTGCGCCAGCTTCAGTGATAGCCGAGTTCCCTGGGCCTGAAGTGGGCCCCATCACACCTGCTGAATTATTCTCCTGGCCTTGGAGAGACAACTAATTAACAAACAGGAAAAAATAATCTGCCAACTCCCCTAAGCCGGGAACTCAGGTTACCCACAACTCCTCTGCTTAGACACAGGAATAAGGGGTCCATGGATTTTGAATGCCTTTCACCCATGCATAGACTTGTGTAGGCACATTTCAACAGCATAGGCCCTCATTAGCAGAGTACAACAGGGTATATAGCTGAAGCCTAACATCAACTGTATCAACTATATGGTGAAATGGCAGATTCATAACATTTGACACTGCTCTGCACATTAAGCAGGATCCTCACCTACCCACATCAAGGGCCTGATGACTGATGGCTCCAACCATGCCACCTAGCCACCTGTGACAAGGGTCCAGGAATAAGTGGTGCCTCCCAGTCCTTAAGCCAACAGCATTGGGTGCTCATAGTCTGGCTGCAAAACCTAATGACCTACGTGCTCTAGGAAACAGGGACATGCTTTCCTCCTGGACACTAAGGGGCAGCCAAAAGCCCCCTGCCTTGCTCAGCACGTGACCACCTACTGCAGCCAGATACCTGTTCCTACACCAATCATCACTGCATGTCTAGGACTGTAGGTGAGTGCCTGCATCACACACTTCATGACCAACTACCTGGACACTGGAGCTGAATCCATACAAGAAAAGTAAACAGACTCCTGGGCTCACATCCTAGTAACAGATCTAATCAACTGGTGACAGGATGTTAGAACCTCAAAGGAGCTAATAATCAAACTAGCTCACATGAACAGCCTACTTGGGCATGTCAAAAAAAAAAAAAAACAAGAAGCTAGCACACAGTAAGCAAACATAAAATAAATAAATACAATAATTACTGATGGCTTAGAGACAGCAGTCAATATCAAATCACATAAAAGGGCAGACCAAGATGGCTTTAGCAAGCACCAAAACAAAGAATCAAGAAATTTTCCAGAGGAAGAGAAATTCTTGGACTTACTGGAGGTAGAATACCAAAGATTAATATACAGAACTCTTCAAGATATTAGGGAGGAGATCATCAAAATGCAGAACAAGCCAAGAATACACAGACAAAGCAATAGAAACTTAAGATTAGAAAAGAGCATAACAACAAATTTAACAGGCTGCAAGAATCCATAGAGAGACAGCAATCAGAAATCCAGAAGATTAACAATAAAATTTCAGAATTAGACAGCTCAGTATAAAGTCATAAGAGCATAATTGAGGCAATGGAAGTCAGAATGAGTGAGACTGAAGATGAAGCACTTGACACCAACTTATTTGAGGAAAAATCAGATAAAACAATTTTTAAACAATGAAGAAACTATAAGAATTATGTGAGACTTTATCAAGAGGAATAACCTATGAGTGATTGGAGTACCAGAACAGGGGGGAATAAGAGAAAATATAGAGAGAATTTTTGAAGATTTGTTGGCAGAAAACTTCCCTGATATCGTGAAAGATAAGAACATATCCACCTAAGATGCTCATCAAACCCCACATAAGGCAGATCCCAAAAGAAAGTCAACAAGACATATTATAATCAAACTTGCCGAAACCAAATATAAAGAGAGAAGTTCAAGAGTGGCTTGGGATAAACAAAAAGTCATCTATAAAGGATAGTCAATAAGACTAAGCTCAGACTACTCAGCAGAAACCATACAGGCAAGAAGGCAATGGGATGAAATAGATAAAGCCTTGAAGCAAAAAAATTGCCAGCCAATAATTATATATCCAGCAAAACTGTCTCTCAAATATGATGGTAAAATCAGGGCATTTCCACATAAACAGAAGTTTAGGGAATTTGCAAAAACCAAAAAAAAAAAAAAAAGAAAAAGAAAATACAAGATATACTACAGGGAGTCCTCAGGTTAGAAAATCAGATAACAAACCAAGACTGGAACACAAGACAGAGCATCCAGGTATCAACCCAGATAGGGAAGTCACAAAAATAAATCAAAGCTAAAACAATGAAGATAGGAAAACAGATACATCAATATGTAAAAGATGACAACATTAAAACAAAAAAGAGGGACTAAAAACTGTTGTCATAGATCTTTCATCTGGAGAGGAAGTCAAGGCAATATAAAGAAATAAAACACTGGTTTAAACTTAGAAAAATGTAAGTAAATATTAAGGTAACCATAAAAGAAACTAACAATCCTACACATCAAAATAAAAAAAGAAAGAAAGAAAAACAGAATGACTCAGCAAATACAAAATCAACAACAATGAAAAAGACGAAAAGAAAATGCATAAAGAAAAATGACTCGGCACAGAAAATTAAGTGGAACAAACAAACTGTCAACAACACAAAAAACAGACATCAAAATGGCATCACTAAACTCATATCTATCAATAATTACACTGAATTGTAAATGGACTAAATACACCGTTAAAGAGACAGAGAGTGGCAGAATGGATTAAAAAAAACACGATCCGTCTATATGCCGCCTAAAAGAGACACACCTTAGACTTGAAGACACAAACAAAGTAAAGCTCAAAGGATGAGAAAAAATATATTAAGCAAACAACACTCAAGAAAGATCAGGAGTGGCAATATTAACTTCTGACAGAATAGACTTTGAAGTAAAATATACCACAAAGGTTGAGGAAGGACACTATATATAAAGGGTCAATACACCAGGAGGACATAACTGTAATAAATATTTATGCACCCAGCAACAGGGCTCTAAAATACATAAAACAAACTCTAACAGCACTGAAAAGAGAGATAGACAGCTCCACAATAATAGTAGGAGACTTCAACACACTACTTTCAGTGAAGGACAGAACATCAAGAAAGAAGCTCAGTACAAACACGGAAGATCTAGATGCCACAGTCAACCAACTTGATCTCATAGACATATACCGAACACTCCACCCAACAGCAGCCAAGTATACTTTCTTTTCTAACGCACATAGAACATTTTACAGAACAGACCACATATTAGGCCATAAAGCAAGACTTAACAAAATCCAAAGCATCGGAATACTACAAAGCATCTTTTCTGACTATAAAGCCTTAAAAGTAGAAATCAACAACAGAAAAAGCAAGGGAAAAAGTCAAACACATGGAAAATGAACAACACCTTGCTCAAAAACTACTGGGTTATTGAAAAAATTAAGGCTGGAGTAAAGAAATTCACAGAATCAAATGAGAATGAAAACATATCCTACCAGAACCTTTAGGACACAGCAAAAGCAGTGCTCATAGGTCAGTTTATAGCAGTAAATGCACACATCCAAAAAGAAGAAAGGGCCAAAATCAAAACATTAACCCTACAACTGGAAAAAGTAGAAAGAGAGCAGCAAGAGAAGCCTTTGGGCACCAGAAGAAAGGAAATAATAAGAATTAGAGCAGAATTAAATGAAATAGAGAATAGAAAAACAATTGAAAGAGTTAACAAGACCAAAAGCTGGTTCTTTGAAAAAATCAACAAAATTGATAAACCACTGGCCAAACTTACAAAAGAACAACATGAAAGGAAGCAAATAACCCAAATAAGAAATGAGATGGGTGATATCACAACAGACTGAACGGAAATTAAAAGAATCATAACAGAATGCTATGAAAAATTGTACTCTAACAAATTTGAAAACCTAGAGGAAATGAACAAATTTCTAGACACTCACTACCTACCTAAACTAACACAAACAGAGGTAGACAATTAAACAAACCTATAACAAAAGAAGAGACTGAAAAGGTAATTAAAATCTCCCATCAAAAAAAAAAGCCCTGGCTTTAACGGTTTCACTGGAGAATTCTACCAAACTTTCAGAGAAGAGTTAACACCACTACTACTAAAGGTATTTCAGAGTATAGAAAAGGATGGAATACTCTCAAACTCATTCTATGAAGCCAGCATAACCCTGATACCAAAACCAGGTAAAGGTACCACAAAAAAAAAAAAAAAATGACAGACCAATATCCCTTATGATCATAGATGCAAAAATCCTCAACAAAATTCCAGCCAATAGAATTCAACAACATATCAAAAAATAATTCACCACTGTCATGGATGAATTATGTCCCCCCAAAAATGTGTGTATCAATTTGGCTGGGCCATGATTCTCAGTATTGTGTGGTTGTCCTCCATTTTGTGGTTGTAATTTTATGTTAAAGAGGATTGGGGGGGATTGTAACACACTTACCCAGGTCATATCCCTGATCAAATGTAAAGGGAGTTTCCCTGGGTTGTGGCCTGCACCACCTTTTATCTTACAAGAGATAAAAGGACAGGGAAGCAAACAGAGAATTGGAGACTTCATACAACCAAGAAAGCAGTGCCAGGAGCACAGCACGGTCCTTTGGACCCACGGTCCCTGTGTGGAGGAAGCTCCTAGTCTGGAGGAAGACTGATTTGAAGGCCGACAGGCAGAGAAAGCCTTCCCCTGGAGCTGATGCCCTGAATTTGAACTTTTAGCCTACTTACTATGAAGAAATAAATTTCTCTTTGTTAAAGCCATCCACTTGTGGTATTTCTGTTATAGCAGCACTAGATGACTAAGACAGAAGTTGGTGCTGCTCTAACAGATACCTAAAATGTGGAAGCAGTTTTGAAACTGTGAATGGATAGAGGAGTGGAAGCGGCAGAGGACCAGCAGCAGCAGAGAAGCGGCAGTGGCAGAGAACCAGCAGCAGCAGAACCAGGAGATCAGCACGAGCTGGAGCTGACCCACGGAGCAAGAGAGATGAGTGCCTGTGCGCAGGAGACTTCCTGGAAGCGTGGGGTGTCTCCAGGTACTTATCGGTGGAGCTACAGAGCTTTGAAACACTTGCCCCACCAGGGCAGATGCAGGCATGAGGCCTGAGGGCCGAGAGGCCACAGGAAGCAGAAACTGAAGAGAGAAGAAACACAGGAAGCCAAGCTGCCTCAGTCTCAAAAGGTATGGCCATGACCTCTGGGGTTTCAAAGGGTGGAGCAATATCCTTTGGTGTTTCTAACAGTGGAATTGCCACTCAGATGGACTGGGAACATGGGGATGCCTAAAGCCAAAGAAGCAGAGTTGCTGTCCCAGTGGGCCTGCAAGGTGGAATTGAAGCCCAGGGCCAAGGGGCCTCCACTCAGAATCTGGAGAGTGTGGCCAATACCTAGAGTCTACAGGGCAGGGCCATTCTGTAAACTGTCTCAGAAAACAGGATTATTTTCAAAGCTTTGAGGGCTAATGTAATGTGTACCACTGACTTGCTTGGGGCCTGTTGTCCCTTGTTTTCCTCTAGTTTCTCCCATTTAATGGAACTATCTAGGTTGTGCCTGTTCTGCCATTGTACCTTTGGAAGCAGATAACTTGTATTCTAGATTTCACAGATGAAGAGGAATTTTTGGCTTTTGCACTTGGAGTTAAGACTTTTGCTATGATATGATGGGGTGAATATGTTTTGCATGTTACAAGGATGTGATTTTTTGGGGGGCAAAGGGAAGAATGTCATGGATTGAATTGTCCCCCCGGAAATGTGTGTATCAATTTGGCTGGGCCATAAGTCCTAGTATTTTGTGGTTTTTCTCCATTTTGTGGTTGTAATTTTATGTTAAAGAGGATTAGGGTGGGATTGTAACACCCATACCTAGGTCATATCCCTGATCCAATGTAAAGGGAGTTTCCCTGGGTTGTGGCCTGCACCACCTTTTATCTTACAAGAGATAAAAGGAAAGGGAAGCAAGCAGAGAGTTGGGGACTTCATACCACCAAGAAAGCAGTGCCAGGAGCAGAGCGCGGTCCTGTGGACCCACGGCCCCTGTGTGGAGAAGCTCTTAGTCCACGGGAAGATTCATGAGAAGGCCAATAGGAAGAGAAAGCCTTCCCCTGGAGCTGACGCCCTGAATTTGGACTTTTAGCCTACTTTACTATGAAGAAATAAATTTCTCTTCGTTAAAGCCATCCATTTGTGGTATTTCTGTTATAGAAGCAATCAATGACTAAGACAGACATGATCAAGTGGGATTTATACCAGCTATACAAGAATGGTTCAATATTAGAAAAATAATCAGCATAATCCACCACATAAATAAAACAAAAAACACATGATCTTATCAATTGATGCAGAAAAGGCATTTGGCAAAGTCCCACACACATTCATGATAAAAACTCTTAGCAAAATAGGAATAGAAGGGTAATTCCTGAACATAATAAAGGGCATTTATACAAAGCCAACAGCCAACATCATCCTAAATGGAGAGAATCTTAAAGCATTCCCCTGGAGATCGGGAACCACACAAGGATGCCCTTTATCACCACTCTTATTCAACATTGTGCTGCAGGTCCTAACCTGAGCAGTTAGGCTAGAAAAAGAAATAAAGGGCATCCAAATTGGTAAGGAAGAAGTAAAAGTATCCCTATTTGCAGATAATATGATCTTATACACAGAAAACCCCAAAGAATCCACAAGAAAATTACTGAAACTAATAGAAGATTTTAGCAAAGTATCAGGATACAAGAGAAACATACAAAAATCAGTTGGATTCCTCCACACCAACAAAGAGAACTTTGAAGAGGAAATCACCAAATAAATACCAGTTACAATAGCCCCCAAGAAGATAAAATACTTAGGAATAAATCTAACCAGAGATGTAGAAGACCTATACAATGAAAACTACAAGACACTACTGCTAGAAACCAAAAGAGACCTACATAAGTGGAAAAACATACCTTGCTAATGGATAGGAAGACTCAACATTGTGAAAATGTCAGTGCTACCCTAAGTGATCTACAGATACATTGCAATCCAAATCCTAATCCCAACAGCATTTTTTAATGAGATAGAGAAACGAATCACCAAGTTCATATGGAAACGGAAGAGACCCTGGGTAAGTAAAGCATTACTTAAGAAGAAGAACAAAGTGGGAGGCCTTACACTACCTGATTTTAGAAACTGTTTTACCACCACCCTAGTCAAAGCAGCCTGGTACTGGTACAACAACAGATACATAGACCACTGGAACAGAATTGAGAATCCAGACGTAAATTCATCCACCTATGAGCAGCTGATATTTGACAAATGCCCCAAGCCTGTTAATTGGGTAAAAGATAGTCTCTTTAACAAATGTTGCTGGTGTAACTTGATATCCATCTGCAAAAAACTGAATCAAGACCCATACCTCACACCATGCACAAAAACTAACTGAAAATGGATCAAAGACCTAAATATGAAATCTAAAACGACAAAGATCATGGAAGAAAAAGTAGGGACAATGCTAGGAGCCCTAATACGTGGCATAAACAGAATAGAAACCATAAGTAACAATGCAAAACACCATAAGAGAAACTAGATAACTGGGAGCTCTTAAAAATCAAACTCTTATCAAAACACTTCACCAAAAGAATAAAAAGACAACCTACAGGCTGGGAAAAAATATTTGGCTACAACAAATCGTATCAGTGTTTAATCTCTAAAATCTACAAGATACTGCAAAACCTCCAAAACAAAAAGACATATAACCCAATTAAATGAACAAAGGATATGAACAGGCTCTTCTCCAAAGAAGACATTCAGGTGGCTAACAGACACATGAGGAAATGCTCACGATCATTAGCCATTAGAGAAATGCAAATCAAAACTACAATGAGATACCATCTCACCCCAACAAAGCTAGCATTAATCCAAAAAACCCAAAATAATAAATGTTGGAGAGGTTGTGGGGAGACTGGAACAGTTATACATTGTTGGTGGGAATGTAAAATGGTACAACCACTTTGGAAATCAGCTTGGCACTTCCTTAAAAATCTAGAAATAGAGACTTCCAGGCAACATGGTGCTATAGTCAGAAGCACCACGCCGTCCCTCCGCAGCAAAGATCAGAAAAACTAGGTCAAACAGAGTCACACGTCAATCCTGAAACCCCAAGCATCAAATGAAGAGATAAAGAACTCAGCCAAGCACCGAATGGAATAAGAAAGTAACCGAGAACAGAGCACCAGGAAAGATATATGCAGAGGTCCCCTATCAGCTACCGCAGCATGGATCTGCCATCTTGGACTCCTATCAGAGATCAGCAAACAGGGGGTATGAGAAAGCAGCTTCACGGAGCTTCCAGCAGGAGACAGAACAACCGGTAATCCACGATATAGGCTTTCCCGCTCCCCACGCTTATTCATCCCCACTTAGACTCCTCTGCTTCCTGCAGCCACAGTCTATTAGCCAGGAAGCACGAGCTTCCCCCCAGTGCCGCTTGGATTCCACCTGCCTGCACTGGCCACTTCCCTGAGTGCCATTTGTTGGCTGATGGTGTTGATTTTTTCCACTTCTGTAGATTGCTTCCTTACCTTTCACCACCTCCCCCTCCTTTCTCTCAAATACCTGGCTCTGAGCGCCATCTTTGCTTCTTCCTGAAAGGCTGCAAAACACTGTGTGACTGTAAAACTGCTTCCCAGCCTGTGCTGCCACGCTGGTGTGACCCCCGGGGATTTTTTTTGTTTGTTTGGTCTGATCTGTTCTGTTTTGATTTCTTTATTTTCTTTTTCTTTTCTTGGCTTGGGGGCCCCTTCTAGCAGGGAAGTACCATGCAGCTTGGAAGCTGGTCCCTTACTCTGTGCAGATGCACAGGGACAACCCTGGAGGAATGCCTTTTTTCTTTTTGGTTTATTTTTGTTTGTTTGTTTTTTGTTTTATTTTTCCATTTCTTTGTTTAGTTTTCTTCTCTCTCTTATTCCCTTTTTGTCTTTCTACATTTCCTGTTTCTCAATTTATTCATTTTTTTACCCTTTTTCTTTTTTGTTTCCCCCCATTTCTCAGTCTCTCATCTCTCCACTCCAATAGCAAGCTCGCTTAGCACACTTTTTTGTTTGTGTGTATGTTTTTGGCTTCTGTTCTTCTCTCCTCTCTCTCATCTTTCCCATACCCATCTTAGCCCCACACATCACAGTCTATCCCCTCCTTCCTGCCTATCTGCAAGGTGCGCTGAACATCACACTCCCAAGCAGCACAGGCACGGCCTTCTAGAACCTGCCCTGCACTGATTCCCAGTCCACACTGTCAGCCCTGGTATGTGCCACAAAAAACCTATCCCAGTAACTTCCTTTCAGCTGGACCAGCCCTGCTGTACCATACCTGAGTGACTGACCCTGCCCATTGGAGAAGGAGGTGAAAAGTATCGTGCCTACAGATGAGCAAACAACAAAGAACACACAGCCCACCTGCTCAGATATAACCAAATAAAACAAAAAATCAGGATGAAACAAATCTACAATCAATAAAGGAGGAAAATAACCACCGAATGCCTCAAAGACAGCAGACAATATCAAAACATTTACAAAAACATGATAGGATGGTTCCTGTAGGTATCCAAAATAAAACACCAGATGACTTTCCAGTAGAAGAAAAGGCACTAGACCTAACTGATAGGGAATTCAAATCTCTAATATTCAGAAGTATCCAAGAGTTTAAGCAAAAAAACAGACAAAAATAAGGAAAAAATAGACAAATTCATGGAAAGGGGAGACAAATTCATGGAAAATACAGACCAAAAAAAATAGAAGAATTCAAGAAAATAATATAGGAACAAAATGCTGAAATAAATTCACTAATAAAATCATACAAAAACAACAATTATATATCCAAAAGATAAACAACAAGATTTCAGACATGGACAGTGTCATAGAAGGGCTGAGGAGCAGGTTTGAAACGATGGAAGATAGGATCAGTGAAATTGAAGACAAACACTTGGCTACAACTCTGAGAAAAAATCAGAAAAAAGAATGAAGGAAAATGAAGAAACCCTGAGAATTATGTGGGATACAACCAAGAGCAAAAATCTTCGAGTGATCAGAGTTCCAGAACAGGGGGAGAAAACAGAAAACACAGACAGTATCATTGAATAATTGCTGACAGAAAACTTCCCCAATATCATGAAAGATGAAAAGCTGACCATCCAAGAAGCTCAACGAAACCAATATAGGATAGACCCCAAAACAAAATCACCAAGGCATATCATAACCACAGTCACTAAAACCAAAGACAAACAAAGAATCCTGAGAGCAACTCGAGAAAAACAAAAAGTCACATACAGAGAAACAATAAGACTAAGCCTGGATTATTCGGCAGAAACCATGCAGGCAAAAAGGCAATGGAATGACATATATAAAACCTTGAAAGAAAAAAAATTGCCAGCCAAGAATAATATATCCTGCAAAACTCTGGGTCAAATATGATGGTGAAATTAGGTCATTTCCAGATAAACAGAAATTAAGGCACTAAGTAAATCCAAACCAAACTTACAAGACTTATTAAAGGGAGTCCTTCGATCTGAGAACAAACAATATCAGACCACAGGCTGAATATAAGATGAAGGATTGTACTAGCAAGATATCAACCTAGGAAATGAACTCTTAAGGACTATGCAAAACCAAAAGAATTACAAAAGGAAACCAGAGAGGTTAACCTGTAAATGACAACAGCATCAGAACAATAAAAGTGGGATAAACAATGTAGTTATAGAACCTTCTAATTGAGAGGAAGTCAAGTGATACCATGTAATAATAGACTGGTTCAAATCTAGGAAGATAAGGGTAAATTTCAAGGTAACCACAAAGAAAGTTAACAAACCTACTCATCAAAATAAAGAAGAAAAACATAAAGTCTCAGTAAAAACAAAACATACAAAAACAAAAGAAATGAAAAAAAAAAATCCACAAACAAAAGGAACTCAGCACAGGAGAGTAAGAGGAACAAAGAAAATGTCAGCACCACAAAAACAAGCACTACAAAATGCAATCCCACTCCTAGGAATATATCCTAGGGAAATAAGAGCCATCACACTAATAGACATATGCACACCCATATTCACTGAAGCACTGTTCACAATAGCAAAAAGATGGAAACAACCTAGATGCCCATCAACAGATGAATGGATAAACAAACTATGGTACATACACACAATGGAGTATTAAACAAAGATAAAGAACAATGATGAATCTGTGAAGCATCTCATAACATGGAAGAAACCAGGAGATATTATACTGAGTGAAATAAGTAAATCACAAAAGGACAAATATTTTATGTGACCTCTACTGTATAACTCATGTAAAAGTTTACACACAAAAAGAAACAATCTTTGTTGGTTACAAGGGATGGGACAGGTGAGGGGGGAACTAAATAGATAAGTGTTAACTTGGTGAAGTGTAAGACAGTACATGTTACTGGGGAAGCCAACACAACTTGTACAAGGAAAGTTCATGGAAGCCCATAGACACCTCCAAACTCGCTGAGGGACTGAATTGCTGGGCGGAGGGCTGTGGGGACCATGGTCTCGAGGAACATCTAGTTCAATTGGCATAACACAGTTTATAAAGAAAATGTTCTACATTCTACCTTGTGAGTAGTGTCTGGGATCTTAAAAGCCTGTGAGCAGCTATCTAAGATAGTCCACTGGTCTCAGGCCTTCGGGAGCAAGGGAGAATGAAGAGAACAAGATACAAGGAAAAGATTAGTCTAAAGGACTAGTGGACCACAGCTACCAAAGCCTCCACCAGACTGAGTGCAGTGCAGCTACGTGGTGCCTGACTACCACCACTGACTACTCTAACAGGGATCACAACAGAGGGTTCTGGACAGAGCTGGAAAAGAATGTAGAAAAGAATTTTAACTCACCAAAAAAAAAAAGACCAGATTTACTGGCCTGACAGACTGGAGAAACCCCTAGGGTATGGCCCCCAGACACCGTTTTAGCTCAGTGTTGAAATCACTTACCAAGTTCACCATTCAGTCGGGGATTGGACAGCCTCATAAAACAAAACAGGACTAATGAGGCACAGCAGTCCAGGGACAAGGACTAGAAGGCAGGAGGGGACAGGAAAGCTGGTGATAGGGAACCCAAGGTTGAGAAGGGACAGAGATGACCAATGTCATGGGGTTGTTAACCATTGTCATAGGGCAATATGTGTACTAACTGTTTAATGAGAAAGTATTTGTTCTGAAAACCTTCATCTAAGGTACAAAAAAAAAAAAGAATTATCTATGTGAGATCAAATTGACAACAGCAACTCAAAAGGTTTGATGGGAAGCCTAAGGGACAGTGAGTTGAAGATAATTGTGATGGAATAATTTGGAAAAGGATAGTAAGAGTAGAAGCACAACTAGAAGAATGTTACTGATGTCATTGAATTGTACACGTAGAAACGTTCAAAATGGTATAACTTTGGCTATGTATAATTTCACGAAAAAAAAGTTCTTCAAGGTCAAGAAGGGAGAGTGTTGACATGTCATTGGGTTGTTAACCAATGTCATAAAACACTATGCATACTGACTGTTTAATTATAAACTATTTGTTGTGTAAACCTTCATATAAAGTACAATAAAAAAAGTTTTTTAAATAGTTGGCAACGGTGGCTATTTGAACTTAAATTTTAATTAATTAAAGGTAAATAAAGTTCAAAATTCAGTTCTTCAGTGACACTAGCCGTGTATCAAGTATTCAATAGACATTTATCAGCAGTTACCGTATACAACAGTGTGTGTGTATATGTGTGTGTGTGTGTGTATATATATATATATATACCCATTGCCGTTGAGTTGATTCCAGCTCATAGCAACCCTATAGGACAGAGAAGAACTGGCCCAAATAGTTCCTAAGGAGCGGCTGTTGGATTTGAACTGCTGACCTTTAGGTTAACAGCTGGGCTCTTAACCACTGCCCCACAGGGCTCCATATACAATAGCACAGAGAGGGAATATTTCCTTCAATTTGCATCTTGTATAGATACAGAGTAGAAATAGAAAGAGATATAGAGAGATAAGGGGTTATATAATGCATAGATAGATGACAGATATAGATGATATATATAGATTGTGATAGTTAATGTTATATGTCAACTTGGCTAGGCCATTATTCTCAGTATTATGAAATTATCCTCCTTTCTGTGATCTGATCTAATTATCCTCCATTTTTCGATATAATGTAATGACCTCCATGATGTGATCTGAAATGATCAGCCAATCATTTGTAAGGGGAGTTTCCTTGAGGGTGTGGTCTGCACCCAATAAATGTATAGATGCTCTGGCAAACTCAAAAAAAAAAAAAAAAGCTAGAAATAGAAATACCATACCATCTAGCAATCCTACTCCTTGGAATATATCCTAGAGAAATAAGAGCCATCGCACGAATGGATATATGCACACCAAGTTCATTGCAGCACTGTTCACAATAGCAAAAAATGGAAACAACCTATATGCCCATCAATGGACAAATGGATAAACAAATTATGGTATATTCACACAATGGAATACTATGCAACAATAAAGAACAACGATGAATCTGTGAAACGTCTTATAACATGGAGGGATCTGTTAATCATTATGCTGAGTGAAATTAGTCACAAAAGGACAAATATTGTATAAGACCACTGTTATGAGAACTCAAGAAAAGGTTTAAATACAGAAGAAAACATTGTTTGATGGTTAGGAGGGTGGGGAGGGAGGGAGACGGGTATTCACTAACTGGATAGTAGACAAGAATTATCTTAGGTGAAGGTAAGGACAGTGCACACTACAGGGGAAGTCAGCACAACTAGACTAAACCAAGAGCTAAGAAGTTTCCTGAATACAACCAATCACTTCAAGATATAGAGTAGCAGGGGTGGGGGTCTGGGGACCTTGGTTTCAGGGAACATCAAGGGCAATAGGCATAACAAAGTTTATTAAGAAAATGTTCTGCACCCCGCTTTGGTGAGTGGAGTCTGGGGTCTTAAAAGCTAGCAAGTGGCCATCTAAGATGCATCAATTGGTCCCAACACACCTGGAGCAAAGGAGAATGAATAACACCAAAGACACAAGGAAAATATTAGCCCAAGAGACAGAAAGATCCACGTAAACCAGAGACTCCATCAGCCTGAGACCAGAAGAACTAGATGGTGCCTGGCTACCACCAATGACCGCTCTGACAGGGAACACAACAGAGAGTCCCTGATGGAGTAGGAGAAAAGTGAGACGCAGAACTCAAATTCTAGTAAAAAGACTAGACTTAATGGTTTGTCTGAGACTGAAGGGTACCAGGGAGACATGGCCTCCAGACTCTCTGTTGGCCCAGAGCTGAAAGCATTACTGAGGCCAACTCTTCAGACAAAGTTTAGACCGGACTATGGGACATAAACTGATACTCCTGAGGAGTGTTCTTCTTAGCTCAAGTAGATACATGAAATTAAATGGGAAGCTTCTGTCCAGAGGTGAGATGAGAAGGCATAGAGGGTCAGGAGGTGATTGAATGGACATGGGAAATCTGGGGTGGAAAAGAGGAGGATGCTGTCACGGTATAGGCAGAGCAACTAGGGTCACATAGCAATGTGTGTATAAATTTTTGTATGAGAAACTGACTTGAATTGTAAACTTTCACTTAACACACTACAAAAGACTATCATGTTCTTTCCTAAAAAAAAAAAAAAAAAAAAAAAAGAAGGGGCAGGGATGGCACATGCAGCTAGGTCGCCGGGAGAAAGGAAAGGAAGGCAGGGAAAGAGAGATAAGAAACCAAAAAAAAATAAAAATGTCACTGAGGGAGCCTACCAGTGGGGTGGCAGGGACCCAGGGAGGCTGTGTGCCGGTGGCTCTCTAGCCGAGCAACATGGCATAGCCCATCTGGGAGGAGTGGAGATGGCACATGTGGCTAGGTGGGCAGGAGAAAGTAAAGGAAGGAAGGGAAAGTGAGATAAGAAATCTAAAAAAAAAATGCCGCTGAAGGAGGCTGCCGGTGAGGTGGCAAGGAAAGGGAAGCCATGTGCTGTTGGCTTTCTAGCCAAGTGTTGTGGCACAGCTTGTCAAGAAGGGGTCGAGGCGGCACGTGGTGCTAGCTGGGTGGGGAAATGAAAGGAAGGAAGTGAGAGAGAGGGAGAAGAAAGAAAAAAAGCCAAAAATAATAAACAGAAAAAAAAATAGGGACTGAAGGAGCCGGCCAATGCGGACAGTGTGAATCTGGGTGGCAGTGAATTTATGTCAATCTGGCTGAGCTACTGTGGCCTGTTGGAAAGTGTGGAGGCTGTGTAGAGGGAAGAAGGTTTGGGGGTGGGAAAGCGTGAATCCCTGGTTACCGGGTGCTCTATCTCCTGCTGGGAGCTCTGTGAGGTTTCCTTCCCATACTCCCTGTTCTCAGTTCTTGGTGGCTGAGGTTCAAAATGGTGAATCTGGGAGGCAGTGAGCTGGTGTCTCTCTGTTTGAGCAACCGTGGCCCTTTGGTAGAGGACTTGTACAGAGAAGAAGGATAGGAGGTGGGAAAGCATGTATCCCTGGTTACTAGGTGCTCTGTCTCCCGTTGGGAGCTTTGTGAATTTGCCTTCCCAATCTCTCTGTCTGCCTTTCTTGGTGGCTGTAGTCCAAGATGCTGAATCTGTGCCGCATTAGTTAGTAGAGGACCTCCACTCCATAGCTCTCCTCATTCCCTGTTCTCTGTCAGTCTCTTATTCCATTTGGTGCTTGATTTAATTCTTTATCCCTTCATTTGACACTTAGGGTTCCAGGATTGACATTTGTATCTGTTTTAATTAGTTTTTTGGGTCTTTGCTGTTGAAGGACAGCATGGTGCTTCTGTCTGTAGCGCCATACTGGCTCTATCTCTAAAACCTGTTTTTCAACCTAGTTGTTGTTGTTGTTGATGTTAAGTGCCATCAATTCAGTTCCAACTCATAACGACCCTATGTACAACAGAACGAAACACTGTCTGGTCCTGCGCCATCCTCACAATCATTGCTATGCTTGAGCCCATTGTTGCAGGCACTGTGTCAATTCATCTCATTGAGGGTCTTCCTCTTTTTTGCTGAGCATACACCTTACCAAGCATGATGTTCTTCTCCAGGGACTGATCCCTCCTGATAACATGTCTAAAGTATGTGAGACTTAGTCTCACCATCCTGGCTCCTAAGGAGCATCCTGGCTGTACTTCTTCCGAGATAGATTTGTTCATTCTTTTGGCAGTCCATGGTATATTCAATATTCTTCACCAACATAACAATTCAGAGGCATCAATTCTTCTTCGGGCTTTCTTATTCATTGTCCAGCTTTCACATGTACATGAAGCTATTGAAAACACCATGGGTTGGGTCAGGCATACCTTAGTCTTCAAGGTGTCATCTTTGCTTTTTAACACTTTAAAGAGGTCTTTCACAGCAGATTTGTCCAGTGCAAAGCGTCCTTTGATTTATTGACTGCTGCTTCCATGGATGTTGATTGTGGATCCAAGTAAAATGAAATCCTTGACAACTTAAGTCTTTTCTCTGTTTATCTTGATGTTGCTTATCAGTCCAGTTGTGAGGATTTTTGTTTTCTTTATGTGAGGTGCAATCCATACTGAAGGCTATAGTCTTTGATCTTCATCAGTAAGTGCTTCAAGTCCTCTCCAATTTCAGCAAGCAAGGTTGTGTCATCTGCATACTGCAGGTTGTTAATGAGTGTTCCTCCAATCCTGATGCCACTTCTTCTTCATATAGTCTGACTTCTTGTATTATTTGTTCAGCATACAGATTGAATAAGTATGGTGAAAGGATACAACCCTGACACACACCTTTCCTGACTTTAAACCACGTAGTATCCCCTTCTTCTGTTTGAACAACTGCCTCTTGATCTGTGTACAAGTCCCTCATGAGCATAGTTAAGTGTTCTGGAATTCCCATTCTTCACAATGTTATCCATAATTTGTTATGATCCACACAGTCGAATGCCTTTGCATAGTCAATAAAACACAGTTAAACATCTTTGTGATATTCTCTGCTTTCAGCCAGGATCCATCTGACATGAGCAATGATATCCCTGGTTCCATGTCCTCTTCTGATCTGGCTTGAATTTCTGGCAGTTCCCTGTCGATGTACTGCTGCAGCAATTTTTTAATTATCTTCAGCAAAATTTTAATTGTGTGTGATATTAATGATATTGTTTGATAATTTCCACATTTGGTTGGATCACTTTTCTTTGGAATAGGCATAAATATGGATCTCCTCCAGTCGGTTGGCCAGGTAGCTGTCTTCCAAATTTCTGGGCATAAATGAGTGAGCACTTCCAGCACTGCATCAGTTTGTTGAAACATCTCAGTCGGTATCATTTCAATTCCTGGAACCTTGATTTTCACCAATGCCTTCAGTGCTGCTTGGACTTCTTCCTTCAGTATCATTGGTTCCTGACCATATGCTACCTCCTGAAATGGTTGAATGTCCATCAGTTCTTTTTGGTATAGTGATTCTGTGTATTCCTTCCAACTTCTTTTGATGTTTCCTGCGTTGTTCAATATTTTGCTCATAGAATCCTTCAATATTGCAACTTGAGGCTTGAATTTTTTCTTCAGTTGTTTCAGCTTGAAAAATACCAAGTGTTCTTCCCTTTTGGTTTTCTATCTCCAGGTCTTTGCGCATGTCATCATAATACTTTACTTTGTCTTCTCAAGCCGCCCTTTGAAATCTTCTGTTCAGCTCTTCTACTTCAGCATTTCTTCCTTTTGCTTTAGCTACTTGACGTTCAAGAGCAAGTTTCAGAATCTCTTCTGAGACTCTTTTGGTCTTTTCTTTCTTACCTGTCTTTTTAAGGACCTCTTATTTTCTTCATGTATGATGTCCTCAATGTCATTACACAACTTGTCTGGTCTTTGGTCATTAGTGTTCAACGCGTCAAATCTATTCTTGAGATGGTCTCTAAATTCAGGTGGGATATACTCAAGTTTGTACTTTTACTCTCATGACTTATTCTAATTTTCTTCAGCTTCAACTTGAACTTGCGTATGAGTAATTGATGGTCTGTTCCACAGTCGGCCTCTCCCCTTGTTCTGAGTGATGATATTGAGCTTTTCCATCATCTCTTTCCACAGATGTAGTTGATTTGATTCTTATGTATTCCATTTGGCAACTTCTTCATGTATAGTAACTTTTTAAGTTGGTAAAAAAAGGTATTTGCAATGAAGAAGTCATTGGTCTTGCAAAATTCTATCACGTGCTCTCTGGTATTGTTTGTCACCAAGGCCGTATTTATTATGTTACTTAAATGCCTCCAAATAACTTAGCAATTTGAGGGCATTTAAGTAAAAATAGGAATGGTGGAAATATCTAGGATCATTCTTTTCCAGATATTTGAATCAAATACTTTAATATATAATTGACGAAAACACATCTCTAATTCAAATGTCAGCTTCCTTGAATCATTTTGAAAAGTAAATGGACTATAAATTATAAATAAATAACATAAAAACTCAATGTCATACTCCAGCTGTCCTCTGTCCCACAATAATAAATCCAAGTGCTTGAAATTGCAAATTAACTTTCCCTAAATCTATACCATAAAAAGTGAAGTGTTAAGTATCTTTTCAACTGGTAAATACATCAATCTCTTAAAACATCTAATACTTTAATATAATATATTTTAAGTTTCACCACAAACCTGTGTTGACATAATAATACACTGGTTTATTATGACTTAAGAAGTATTGAAAGCTAATGACTTACTGGATGCTGTCAATTGGGTTTACAATCCCAGTTAACTCATGTTGATATTTGTAGCATCTAAATGGTGTATAACTAGGGACAATATAATTATTGATAGAAGAACATGGCCAACTGGCTGGTGGCCCAGAAGGTCTAGACTGAGGTGAAAGGGTATATTTACACCAGCAACTGCCCAAAAATAGAAATAGTTCTGAGATGGGTATGCCAGGAATTGTAAGAAAAAGGAAGTGAATATCCCAGGAGAAAATAGAGGGAAAGGGAATAACTAGGTCTATTTTCCCCTTCAATGCCTCAGGGATATGTAAAACCTAGCCTTTGTAAGGGGAGGAGTCTCACTCAGTCTTCATTCTGTATTTTCTTCCTCTTGTCCAGAGAAAGAGGTGACTTTAAAGAGTTGCATATTTTTGTATTGTAGCCAGCATAAAGCTGTCTCTGCATCTCCAGAGAGCAAGAGCTAAGATGAAATCTCCTATTCTGGGAACTTCTTTCCCCACCAGGCCTATCCCTCTCCCCTCATATTGAATTGACATATTTCTCAGTTTCACCACTGTTCTCCCACAGTCACATGTTTTGTTTTGTTTTTTTCAGGCTGTACACCAGGGGTGGCAACACACTTGTAGACAGAACATACCTTGAGACCCAATGCATTCTAGAAAAACACATTGTAGAACATCTGGCTGTAAGCCTGACTCCAATTTTAGCCCATGCTGTTGGCTTCCATTCTTCAAACATCAGCAGACATCCAAGAATCAGGTAAGAGTGTCTAGAAATAGTACTTTGGGGTTTATTAGACTGTGAATAAGAAGCAGAGGAATGGAAACTGTTGAATGTTTTCACGTTACAACTATGTGCAGACCTAACAAATAGGTTTTATGTTAGAGACTTTCATTAAGAAACTTACAGAAGTTCAATGAATTTTGCCTTTGTGGAGATGTGAGGTTGGGGAGGTGGAATAAGATTTGGATTCCAAACAACTTTGACAAGCTAAAGTAGGTAAAAATACACTAGACAAAGTCCTTTAAAGTCAAGCTCAGAAATGAGTAAAATTACAGAAATGAGTAAAAGATGGTCTTACAATGGTTATGTATACGTATAGCAAATAATTGCTTTGGAACTGTGGGAGTCATAGGTCAAAAATTCAAGTAATAGAATGCTCTATAGTAAAAAATGGTGAAGATTATCTTAAGATATAATAAAAGCATAAAGGGGCCAAAATGTAATCTTCTTGGTATAGTCTGTATTAGTTAAGTTTTTATCATTTCTTCCATGTGAAATAATGTATTTAGTTTCATCATCTATGGCTTAAATGAGAACTGAAGTATTTCCAAAAGGACCAGGGGAAGCTAGCCAAAATGATTCTTTTGAAGGGCTTAGAAAATTGGCCTATAAAAGACACCTAGAAGGACTGAAGGGTTAACTTAATCACAAGTATTCATATAGTTGGAATGATATCATATGAGGGGTGGGAGTGGTGGCTCAGGCATCTGTTCAACGTGTTCACCCAAGTCAGATCAGAGGAGATAAGCTTTCAATATAGCGGGGCAAAGCTGAAGTTTGTTTTCTATGTAACACTTTTCCACACTCTGCCATACTGAAAATGTTGAATGCTTTAAAAATAAAGACAGAGCAAAATTCCCACCTTTGAGATTTCTCTGAACAAGGAAAGAGCTGCTGCCATAATGAAAAGAGTTTAGAGCAGACTGGCCATATGGCAAAGTAGGTCTATCAGTAGATTTTTGGAAAGAATTTTAGGTAATAGAAGTCTGTTACCACAGCACTGCTCTTGGTAACAGTGTTTTAAAACATTTAGTCTTATTAGCTGTGAACAGGCAGGTTTGTGACCCTCAAAACAGCCCTGCCCCTTAAGTAGGCACTTTTATCGATCTGCAGCAGGGTCTTGAGGACTGGTGGTAGCACCTAAAGTGTCTAGTTACCTGCTACAGCAGTTCAAGAAAAAGTGGTGCCCTCGAGTCTTTACAGCCAACAGAGTAAGGTGCTCTTAGTCTGGCTACAAAACTCACCTACCTACTCACCCAAGAAAATAGGGACACACTTTCCTTTCAGACTCTCAGGGGCAGCTGTCAGCCCCTGCCTGGCTCAGCACGTGATCCCCTACCACAGCCAGAGTCCAGTGCCTGCACCAATCACCCATGCCTCTCTAGGACTGGGGGTGAGAGCCTGCATCACACAATTGGTGACTGACTGCCTGAACATCCGAGCTGAACCCATATAGGAAAATTTAACGGACTCCTGTGTGCACATACTCAGTTACAGAACTAACTACCTGGTGACAGGACGTTAGAGATTCAAAGGTGTCAAAAATCAAACTAGTACACAAGCAGCCTCTTTAGGCATATCAAAACAAAACAAAATAAGAAGCTAGGTCTCACTAAGCAAACACAAAATAAAATTATAATCAATTATTGATGGCTCGGAGACAACAATCAATATCAAGTCACATAAAGAGGCAGTCCATGATGGCTTCAGCAAGCTCCCAAAATAAAGAATCAGTAAATTCTCTGGAGGAAGAGAACTTCTTGGAATTACCAGAGGCAGAATACAAAAGATTAATATACAGAACTCTTCTAGAAATAAGAAAGGAAATTTGACAGAAAGCAGAAACATCCAGGGAACATACAGACACAGTAGTAACGGAACTTTAAAAAGTTATTGAAGAACATAATGCCAAATTTAATAGGCTGCAAGAATCCACAGAGAGACAGCAATCAGAAATCCAGAAGATTAAAAATAAAATTTCAGAATTAGACAAATCAATAGAAAGTCATAGGAGCAGAATTGAGGCAGTAGAAATTAGAATTAGTGACACTGAAGATAAAGCTCTTGATGCCAACTTATTTGAGGAAAGATCAGATAAAAGAATTAAAAAGAATGAAGAAACTCTAAGAGTCATGTGGGACTCTATCAAGAGAAATAATCTACGAGTAATTGGAGTACCAGAACAGGAGAGGATAACAGAAAATACAGAGAAAATTGTTGAAGTTTTGTTGACAGAAAACTTCCCTGATATCATGAAAGATGAGAAGATATCTATCCAAGATGCTCATAGAACTCCACATAAGGTAGATCCCAAAAGAAAGTCATGAAGACTTACTATAATCAAACTTACCAAAACCAAAGATAAAGAGAGAATTTTAAGAGTGGCTCAGGATAAAAGAAAAGTCTTCTACAAAGGAGAGTCAATTAGAATAAGCTCGGACTACTCAGCAGAAACCATGCAGGCTAGAAGGCAATGGGATGACATAGTTAAAGCCTTGAAGGAAAATAACTGTCAGACAAGAGTTATATATCCAGCAAAACTGTCTCTCAAATATGATGGAGAAATTAGGGCATTTCCAGATAAACAGAAGATCAGGGAATTTGCAAAAACCAAACCAAAATTACAAGAAACGCTAAAGGGAGTCCTACAGTTAGATAATCAATAACACCAGCTAACAACGCAAGACTAAAACACAGGACAGAGCAACCAGATATTGACTCAGATAAGGAAATCGAAATTACATCAAAACTAAAACATTGAAAATAGAGAAACAGATATCAATATGTAAAAAAAAAAAGATAATATTAAAACAAAAAAAGAGGGACTTAAAAAATAGAGACATTGATTTTCTATATGGAGGGGAAGTTAAGGCGATATAAAGTAATAAAATACTGGTATAAACTTAGAAAAATAGGGGTAAATATTAAGGTATCCACAAAGGAATCTAACAATCCTACAAATCAAAATAAAAAAGTATAAAAACATAAAGACCCAGCAAACAAAAAATCTACAACAAAGAAAAAGATGGAAAAAAAAATACATAAAGAAAAAGGACTCAGCATAGAAAATTGAGTAGAACAAAGAAACTGTGAACAACACACAAAAAGAGATATCAGGATGACAGCACTAAACTCATACCTATCAAAAATTACACTGAATGTAAACGGACTTAATGCACCAATAAAGAGACAGAGAGTGGAAGATTGGATAAAAAAGCATTATCTATCTATATGCTTCCTACAAGAGATACACCTTAGTCTTAAAGACACAAACAGACTAAAACTCAAAGGATGGAAAAAAATATATCAAGCAAACAACACTCAGAAAAGAGCAGGAGTGGCAATATTAATCTCTGACAAAATAGGCTTTAAAGTAAAATCCACCACAAAGGATAAGGAAGGGCACTATATAATGATTAAAGGGTCAATACAGGAGGACATAACTATAATAAATATTTACACACCCAACAACAGTGCTCCAAAATACATGAAACAAACTCTAACAGCTCTGAAGAGAGAGAGAGACAGCTCCACAATAGTAGTAGGAGACTTCAACATGCCACTTTTGGTGAAGGACAGAACATCCAGAAAGAAGCTCAACAAACACACAGAAGAGCTAAATGCTACAATTGATCAACTTGATCTCATAGACATATACCGAACTCTGCACCCAACAGCAGCCAAGTATACTGTCTTTTCCAACAACATAACAAAATCCAAAACATCAAAACTACAAAGCATCTTTTATGACCATAAAGCCATAAAAGTGGAAATCAACAACAGAAAAAGCAAGGAAAAAAAATCAAACACATGGAAACTGAACAACACCTTGCTCAAAAACTACTGGGTTATAGAAGAAATTAAGGATGGAATAAAGAAATTCATAGAATCAAACGAGAATGAAAACACATTCTACCAGAACCTTTGGGACACAGCAAAAGCAGTGCTCAGAGGCCAGTTTAGAGCAATAAATGCACACATCCAAAAACAAAAATGCTCATAATCAAAGCATTAACCTTACAACTGGAACAGTGGAAAGAGAGCAGCAAAAGAAGCCTACAGGTGCCAGAAAGAAGGAATAATAAGAATTAGAGCAGAATTAAATGAAACAGAGAATTGAAAAACAATTGAAAGAGTTAACAAGTCCAAAAGCTTGTTCTTTGAAAAGATCAACAAAATTGATAAACCATTGGCCAAACTGACAAAAGAAAAACTGGAGAGGGAGCAGATAACTCGTATAAGAAAAGAGATGGGTGATATCACAACAGACCCAACTGAAATTAAAAGAATCATTACAGAATACTATGAAAAATTGTACTCTGACAAATTTGAAAACCTAGAGGAAATGGACAAATTTCTAGACATGCACTACATACATAAATTAACACAAACAGAGGTAGAACAACTAAATAAACCCATAACAAAAGAAGAGATTGGAAAGGTTATTAAAAAACTGCCAACAAAAAAAAAAAGCCCTGGCCTGATGGCTTCACTGGAGAATTTTACCAAACTTTCAGAGAAGAGATGACACCACTTCTACTAAAGGTATTTCAGAGCATAGAAAAGGATGGAATACTCCCAAACTCATTCTATGAAGCCAGCATAACCCTGATACCAAAACCTGGTAAAGACACCACAAAAATAGAAAATTACAGACCAATATCCCCCATGAACATTGACGCAAAAATCGTCAACAAAATTTTAGCCAATAGAATTCAGCAACATATCAAAAAAAAAAAATTCATCATGACCAAGTGGGATTTATACCAGCTATGCAGGGATGGTTCAACATTAAAAAAACAATCAATGTAATCCATCACATAAATAAAACAAGACAAGAACCACATGAACTTATCGATGCAGAAAAGGTGTTCAACAAAGTCCAACACCCATTCATGATAAAAACTCCCAGCAAAATAGGAATAGAAGGGAAATTCCTCAATATAATTAAGGGTATGTATACAAAAGCAACAGCCAACATCATCCTGAATGGAGAGACTTTGAAAGCATTCCCCTTGAGAACAGGAACAGACAAGGATGCCCTTTATCACCACTATTATTCAACTTTGTGCTGGAGGTCCTAGCCAGAGCAGTTAGGCTAGAAAAAGAAATAAAGCGTATCCAAATAGGTAGGGAAGAAGTGAAAATATCTCTATTCACAGATTATGTGATCTTATACACAGAAAACCCCAAGGAATCCACAAGAAAACTACTGGAACTAATAGAAGAGTTCAGCAAAGTTTCAGGATACAAGATAAACATACAAAAATCAATTGGCTTCCTTTACATCAACAAAGAGAACTTTAAAGAGGAAATCACCAAATCAATACCATTTACAATAGCCCCCAAGAAGATAAAATACTTAGGAATAAATCTAACCGGAGATGTAAAAGATCTTTACATAGAAAACTACAAGACACTACTGCAAGAAACTAAAAGAGATTTGCATAAGTGGAAAAATATACCTTGCTCATGGATAGGTAGACTCAACGTAGTGAAAATGTCAATTCTACCCAAAGCAATCTACAGATACAATGCAATCCCGAACCAAATTTGAGTGGCATTTTTTAATGAGATGGAGAAACAAATCACCAACTTCATATGGAAAGGGAAGAGGCCCAGAATAAATAAAGCACTACTCAAGAAGAAGAACAAAGTGGGAGGCCTTACACTACCTGATTTTAGGACCTATTATACTGCCACGGTAGTCAAGACAGCCTGGTACTGATACAACAACAGATGCATAGACCAATGGAACAGAGTCAAGAATCCATATATAAGCTCATCCACCTCTGAGCAGCTAATATTTGACAAAGGCCCAAAGTCCATTAATTGGGGAAAAGACAGTCTCTTTAACAAATGGTGCTGGCATAACTGGATATCTACATGCAAAAAACTGAAACAAGACCCATATCTCACACCATGTACAAAAACTAACTCAAAATGGATCAAATACTTAAATATAAAATTGAAAACGATAAAGATCATGGAAGAAAAAATAGGGACAACGCTAGGAGCCCTAATACATGGCATCAACACAATACGAACCGTAAGTAACAATGCACAAGTACCAGAAGAGAGACTAGATAAATGGGAGCTCCTAAAAATCAAACACTTATGCTCATCCAAAGACTTCACCAAAGGAGTAAGAAGACAACCTACAGCTTGGGAAAAAATTTTTGGCTACGACAAATGCAATCAGTGTTTAATCTCTAAAAATCTACAAGATACTGCAAAACCTCAACAGCAAAAAGAAAAATAACCCAATTAAAAAGTGGGCAAAGGATATGAACAGGTACTTCACCAACGAAGATATTCAGACAGCTAACAGACACATGAAGAAATGCTCACGATCATTAGCCATTAGAGAAATGCAGATCAAAACTACAGTGAGATATCATCTCACTCCAACAAGGCTAGCATTAATTCAAAAACACAAAATAACAAATGCTGGAGAGGTTGTGGAGAAACTGGAACACTTATACACTGTTGGTGGAAATGTAAAATGGTACAACCACTTTGGAAATCGATTTGGTGCTTCCTTAAAAAGCTAGAAATCCATACGATCCAGCTATCCCGTTCCTTGGAATATATCCTGGAGAAACGAGAGCCATCACACGAATAGATATACGCACACCCATGTTCATCACAGCACTGTTCACAATAGCCAAAAGATGGAAGCAACCTATGTGCCCATAGATGGACGAATGGATAAACAAACTATGGTATATCCACACAATGGAATATTACGCAACGATAAAGAACAATGATGAAGCTGTGAAACATCGTATAACTTGGTGGAAGCTAGAACTTACTATGCTGAGTGAATTTAGTCAGCCACTAAAGGACAAATACTGTATAAGACCACTATTATAAGAACTCAAGAAAAGGTTTAAACACAAAAGAAAACATTCTTTGATGGTTACGGGGATGGGGAGGGAGGGTGAGGGTTATTCACTAACTAGATAGTAGATAAGAATCATCTTAGGTGAAGGGAAGGACAGCGCACACTACAAGGGAAGCCAGCACAACTGGACTAAACCAAAGCTAAGAAGTTTCCTCAATACAATCAAATACTTTGAGAGACAGAGTAGCAGGAATGTGGGTCTGGGGACCATGCTTTCATGGGACATCTAAGTCAATTGGCATAACAAAGCTTATTAAGAAAATGTTCTGCATCCTACTTTGGTGAGTGACGTCTAGGGTCTTAAAAGCTTTCAAGCGGCCATGTAAGATGCATCAATTGGTCCCAACCACTTGGAGTAAAGGAGAATGAAGAACACCAAAGACACAAGGAAAGTATTGGCCGAAGAGACAGAATGGGCCACATAAACCAGAGACTTCATCAGCCTGAGACCAGAAGAACTAGATGGTGCCCAGCTACCACCAATGAAAGTCCTGACAGGGAACACAACAGAGTGTCCCTGATGGACCAGTAGAACGATGGGATGCAGAACTCAAGTTCTAGTAAGAAGACCAGACTTAATGGTCTGACTAAGACTGGAGGCGCCCCGGAAAGCATGGCCCCTGGTCTCTCCGTCACCCCAGAACTAAAACAATTTCCAAGGCCAACTCTTCAGACAGGGATTGGACTGGACTGTGGGACATAAAGTGATACTTGTGAAGAATGTACCTCTTAGACAAGTAGATACAAGAGACCAAAGGGGGGGCTTCTGTTCAGAGGTGAGATGGGAAGGCAGAGAGAGTTAGGAGCTGGTTGAATATTCATGGGGAATCAGGGGTAGAAGGGAGGAGTGTGCTGTCACAGAATGAGGTGAATGGTTGGGGTCTCATAACAATGTATGCAAAAAAAATCTGTATGGAGACTAACTTGAAAAGTAAACTTCATTTAATGAAAACAAAAAAAAATTAGTGTTAAAATATCTCACAGGGTTGTTGCAAAGCTCAAATAAAAAAATACATGTGTAAGAACTTTACAAAAAATAAAGTATTACAGAAATACAAGGCTTTATTATTCCATTTAACTATTTAGTTTTCTGTTACAATGAATTGTTTTTCCAGTTGATCTTCATAGTCATTTTTATCTGATTTTATAATTGGAGATTGAATAATGTGTAGTGTAATATGAAATCTGCAACACTTTTATAACTTGGTATAGTTGAGGTCACATATCTATTCTATAATTGTATCATTAACAGGAGAGATACAAGTTGTCCTTGACAGAGACTACATTTCATCTTAGCTTCTCTCACAGCCTATGTTTTAGGTTCACTCATAACTTTCGGATCCTTCATCAACCTTCTATGACAACTCTTCTTTCTATCAACACCCCTCAGATATAGATATTCTTTTCCTTTCACTCTACACACACACTCTCTCTCTCTCTCTCTCTCTCTCCCCCCTCTGTTTCTGATTCTTTTCATCACCTACTCCTATAGCTTCAACCATATCATTATACACCAATAACTCCTAAATCAATATTTTCAACCAGACCACTCTCCCAGTCTCTAAACACAAATATGCAAATGCCTGCTTAACATCTTTACATAAACTTCTTCAATCACCTCGAATTCAATATGACACAAACCTAATTCATTATTTTCCCCAACCATAAAAATCCTACTATTGGTATTGCCTTCTCTGTTAATGATCTCATCGTTAACCCAGTCATTTGTGCTAGAAAACTGGTAGTTATCTTTAACTCCTCCATTTCTTCATTCCCCCAACCAGTTGGCAAGTTTGGTCAGTTCTGTGCAAGTGTGATCAGCCCATCTCCTTGCTTTGAAAATCTTCACTGGATTCTCAGTGTACTCAAAATGAAATCTAAACTCTTTTCAATGGGCTACAACTTCCAACCAAATTTCCAACCTCATTTTAAGTTTTTCATGCCACACTGACCGTTTTTCTACCTTAAAGTTCTCCCTTCTTCCCCATGCTCCAGATTTTGCTTTGCTAATTGCTACTCATCCTTGGGGGTCCGATCTAAATGCCCCCCTTTCTTTCCTTAGAAAAGCTTTTTCTAACCCCATCTCTTCCACTAGATTAGAATCTCCTGTTAAGAACTTTTAAGGCTCTCTGTATTTTATTTTTGTATTACTTATTAATAATAACTATTACTAATGTTTATTGATACCATATTATGAGATAGGTGATATTTGTATCTGTATTTGATAAATGAGGCTTTAAAAGGTTGAGTAGCATGCTCTACATAACACAACTAGCAAGTAATATAACCTGGATTCAAATCCCAGCAATTCTGGAGCCAGTGCACTGAACAACCATGTTATACTGCATCCAACTTCATGGGGACATGGACCATGTTTATCTTGTTCAACTATGTATCTTCAAAAGCTAACTTGGTCATTGACACATAAAAGGTGCTGAATAAATATTTGTTGAATGAATTATTGCATTCATGCATGAATAAATCTCTTGAATCTGTTCCCTCCTCTTCATTGTTTTTTCCCTCACTGCTACTAGTTCAGTTGCTCATTGTTTCTCACCTGGATCATTTCAAGGGCCTCCATCTGGTCTCCTTGTCTCGCTTTCTGGATCTTCCTAGACTGGGAGTTCACCTTGCAAAACCTCTGATACTTTTCTCTTTTGATCTCTCTGGCTCCTCAAAAACTCCTTTGCCTGCAGACACGCTACAGAAGACACCAAGATATTTCTTGATTTTCAGTTCACAATCTAATATGGAAACAGACTTCTGTGTCATTAGTACTGACAGAAAGCAGACTGTATGTTGTCAGAGTGCGGAAACAGAAAATATTTATTCTTATTAGAAGATGGGAGAATCAAAGAAGGCCCTTTGGATTTTAAGATTTAAGTTAGACTTTGAAGAAAGGGCAAGATGATCTTCACAACACGTATGTCTGATCACGTCACCTCCTGGCTTAAAAATCTTGGATGACTCCACATCACCATCAGTATTAAAGCCAACCTCCTTAGAATACAAAACCCTCCACAAGGACTAATGGACCACAACTACCACGGCCTCCACCAGACTGAGTCCGGTACAACTAGATGGTGCCCAGCTATCACCACTGACTGCTCTGACTGGGATCACAACAGAGGGCCCTAGACAGAGCTGGAGAAAAATGTAGAACAAAACTCTAAATCATAAAAAAAAAGACCAGACTTACTGGCCTGACAGAGACTGGAGAAACCCCAAAAGTATGGCCCCCAGACACCCTTTTAGCTCAGTAATTAAGTCACTCCCAAGGTTCAACTGTTCAGCTAAAGATTAGACAGCCCCATAAAACAAAACGAGACTAATGGTTCGCAACAGTTCAGGGACTAGGACTAGAAGGCAGGAGGGGACAGGAAAGGTGGTAATAGGGAACCCAGGGCAGAGAAGGGACAGTGTTGACATGTTGTGGGATTGTTAACCATTGTCATAAACTAATATGTGTACTAACTGTTTAATGAGAAACTATTTGTTCTGTAAAATTTCATTTAAAGTACAATAAAATAAAAAATTAAAATAAAAAAAAAAAACTCAAAAGAACCAGGAGGAAAAAAAAAAACCCTCCAGGAACTGATATCTGCATACCTCTCCAGCCTCATCTTCTGATATTTCCTCATTTACATATTAAGTATAGACATAAAACTAAACTTTGGAAAACCTTTACATTCCCCTAACTAACCCATGCTGCTTAAGCTTATGCATCTTTGTATAAACCATTCCTGCTACCTCTCTCTTCCCTTCTGTTATGGATTGAATTGTATCCCCCCAAAACATGTGTTAAAGTCCTGACCGCCATACCTGTGACTATAATCCCTTTTGGGAACAGAGTTTCTTTGTCATGTTAATGGCACCATATCAGTGTAGGGTACGTCTGAAATCCAATCACTTCTGAGTGATAAAAAGAGCAACATAGACACAGAAGCAAACACAAACGGAGAGGAAGATACATGCCGCATGGACTTTGCCAAGGAAGCCAAAAAGAACACTAGAGAAGATGAGACAAAGATTTTCCCCCAGAGCAGACAGAAAGAGCCTTCCCCTAGAGTCAGTGCTCTGAATTTGGATTTCTAGCCTCCTAAACTGTGAGAAAATAAATTTCTCTTTGTTAAAGTCACCCACTTGTGGCATTTCTATTATAGGAGCACTAAGAAACTAAGACACCCTCCTTATCTATTCCATTGACTCCTGAGTTTCTGCCATAGCCTAGATTGAATTGTGTCCCCCACAAAAATATGTTGAAATCCTTACCCCTGTAGCTGTAAATACGACCCTGTTTGGAAATAGGGGTCTTTCTTTTGTTATATTAATGAAGTCATATCAATCAGATTAAGGTGGATCCTAAACCTAATCACTTTTTAAAAAATAATACTTCATTATGTTTTTGATGAAAGTTTGCACAGCAGGTTAGGTTCCCATTTAACAATTGCTACACATATTGTTTAGAGATGTTGGTTACATTTTTCACAATGTTTTAAAATTCTCAGTAATTCCCTTCTGGATGTTTTATTTACAGTAATCTGGTTTCCCTGTCCCCTTACCCTTTTATTTTTGCTTTAGAGTAATTGTTGACCATTTGGTCTCATATAGATGATTTTTTAAAGGTGCACAGTACTCATTGGTAATATTTATTTTATGAGCCAATCTGTTATTTAACTAAAAGTTGCCCTCAGGGGGTAGTTTCAGTTCAAGGTTTATGGAGTTTCTCCGAGCAATAGTCTCGAGAGTCCTCTAGTCTCAACCATTCCAGTAAGTCCAGACTTTTTGAACGTTTGAGTTCTGTTCCACATTTTTCTCCCCTTCTATCAGAATCTGTCTATTGTGGCCCTGATCATAATGGTCAGTAATGATAGCCAGGCACCATCTAGTTCTTCTGGTCTCAGGGCAGATGCGGCTGTGATTCTTGTAGACTTAAACCTAATCACTTTTGAGTTATAAAAAAAGAACAGAATAGACGCAGACACACACACATAGGGGTAAGACAGATGCCGTGTGAGGATCATCTGCAAGCCAAAGAATGCCAAGGAACTTGACTAAAACACTTCTCTCTGAAGCCTTCTTAACTAGACAGATTAGGTCAAATTCCTCTGCTTTTTGTTCTCGTAGAATTACATACCTTTCCTCCATAGCACTTATAGTTGTATACATACATTTATTGTGAACATATTTGGATATTGTCTGATTCCCCCATTGAAATGTAGGTTATTAAATGGTGGGGCCATGTCTATTTTTTCTCACCACTGTTTATATCCATCCTTCAGCACAGTGTCTAACAGAGAGTAGATGCTTAATAATTAATTGTTTGATGAACAAATATTGATCCTTTGTGTTACCTCTATACTTTCTATATACCTCTATTATTGCACTTATCTGTGTCTATTTTCCTTACTAAATCATGAGCTCTTTGAAGGCAAGAAGGTTTGACGAAATTACACTCATGACAAAGATTGAAGTACCAAAGAAAGTCTTCTATAGAGTAGGATAAGAAAGTCTTCACAGAGTCACGTGTTTTTTCTACAAAGAGGAAAATTGGGCCTAGAACGTTTAAAAGATTTTCTCAAAGTCACACAACTAGTAGGTATTCCAAATTAGATCCAAATAAAACTTCATAATGTAATAAATGCAAAGGTGGCATCTATTCACTGAAAATTGTTTAATGACTACTTCTCTATATATCCCTTCTCTCATCAACAAGTAGTGTGGTGTAGCATCTGACAGACTTGGATTTAAATCATGACTTGTACCACATGTTAGCTGTGTGACCTTGGGCAAGTTACTTAAACTCTCTTGGTTTCTGTTTCCCCAATTTTTAATATGTACATAAACCTATTTCATGGAGTAGTTGTGAGGATTATAAAAGATAATGCATAAAAATGCCTAGTGTTTGGTGGGAGAGGTATTTGGGGATGGAGTGTGCATTTTATTGGTTAACTAGTACAAATGCATATCCATCCTGTTACTGATTTGTATTGATTACAGTAGACCAAAATTAGTCGTGTGATTTGCTTTTTGTGGTTATGCAGATGTCCTCATTTTTAAAATTGTAAATTCATTCAATCTACAACTTTGCTCCATAGTCACATTATCTGGGCTGATTTTCTTTCCTGGCTTCCTAATTTGCTAAGTAATGGCGATAAATTAATTAAGTTGCATTTTCTAGTGCTTTATAACACTGTTCAGCCTAAAAGAATCTTGTTGCCTCGTTTCTGCTCATAGTTTCAATTAACTGATGTTAGAGTAAGATTCATGTTTGTATTGGAGAAAAGACCCTGTAATTATTCAACCACCCCTGTTTGTAGCTGCTGGTTAGTATGTTCTGTATTATTTGACTTTCTGCCATTTTATATGTTTATTTTAGAACCTTCTTTTTCATTATTACACATTTTTGATACAATACCACACCAGTAACTACACAGGCCAGCTTAAATTCTCTGTCATCTTTTCCCCTTTCCTAATAAGCTTGTTTTAATAAGGACTATTTAAAATTGCTATTTATTTTCAAGCAATTCCTTTCTTATCAAGAATAAGCATATTATCTATTTCATTAATTAGCACTACTGTAGTTATTGTTCAGACTCCCATAAACCAAAGTAGAAGTTGAGAATTTAGGCAGTTTTCTGAACAAGTTTTACATTTCTAAATATTTAACACCAACTTTTTTTTTCCAGTCTTCAAGCAAAACTCACATTTTTCTTAAATCTAGGTAAAATATTGGGGTCAAAGAGGTTTTCTTTTTGTTTAAATCACTTGGATAACTGCCCCATTTCTCCACTTCACTTTGCATGAAGCAACTAATTGAGTGAAAATTTCTACTGAAAATTTCAGTGCAAAAAATAGTCCAAAATAGTGTTGAGCCAAAAAATTGAAGACAAGCTACTGACTGGGAGAAAATTTTCAAAAACCATATATCCAATAAGAATCTAATAACTAAAATATATACAAAAATTCAACAACTTAACAAAAATACAAATAACCCAATCATAAAATGAGCAAAGGACTTGAATAGACATTTCACCAAAAAGGACATTCAAATGCCCACCAAACACCTGAAAAGACACTCAGTGTCGTTAGCCATCAGAGAAATGCAAATCAAAACCACAGTGAAATATCATTTCACTACCACTAGGATGGCTAAGATTAAAAGACAAAACAAAAATAAAAACAGAGAAAAACAAATGTTGATGAGGAAGTGGGGAAATTAGAGCCCTAGTTCTTTGCCGGTGGGAATGCAAAATGGTACAGCCTTTGTAGCAAACAGTGTGGTAGTTCCTCCAAAAAACTAAAAATAGCACTACTGTATGACCCAGCAATTAAACTCCTAGTTATATACCCAAAAGACTTGAAAGCAGAGACTCAAATAGATAACTTGTACACCAATGTTCATTGTAACACTATTCACAATAGCCAAAAGGTGGAAACAACCTAAATTCCCCTTAGTGGATGAATGGATAAACAAAATGTGGTACATACATACAGTGGAATACACTCAGCAAGTAGGAGAAATGAAGTCTTGATACATGCTACAATATGGATGGAGATGGAAGACATTATGCTGAGTGAAATAAGTCAATCACAAAAGGATGTATACTGTATGACCTCACTTACATAAAAAGACAAGAAAAGGCAAATGTATAGAAAACAAAGTTTATTGTGGTTACCAGGGGCTGGAGGGAGGGGGAAAGGGGGTTAATGGTAATGGAAATATCATGCTGATTAAGGTTACTGTTGCAAAACCCATTACTGTATTTTTATGCAAATAATGTGCAGCCTTCTGCATTTGTTTGCTGTCAGCACCCTCACCTGAAGAGGTATTTTTGTAAGCAGGCTATACTAATTTTTTACAGCAATATATGGAAGAGGATTGGCATGGTGGCACCTGTGAGGGTGCCTCGTGATGGGAGGGCACAGCTAGCAAACAAATGCAGAGGGCACATGTAATTAACGTAAAATTATGGTATTGCAATTGCTGTCAATAAGTTGTATACCTGTAAAAAGTTGAATTGGCAAAAGTTGTGTGATAGATACATTTACAACAATGACAAAAAAGAGTAGCTGCTGAGGTTGCTTATGTACAACCAAAAACCTCATGGGATTTGGTTTCTTGGTTTGGAGGTTTAGGATAATGGTTTCATGGGACATACCAGTTAATTGGCTTAATAACATGTTTATTGCTCCTGTTCTACTTCCTAGTCCATTGAGTAGTGCCTGGTGTCTTAAAAGCTTGCAAGTGGCTGTGCAAGGAACAACAATTAGTTTCTATTAGCCTGAAGCAACAGAGGAAGGAGAATCAGGAGTAGGAGGAGGATGTGGAATGTGTGGCTAATTGCCTCCATGAACAATTGCTTCCTTTGCTATGAGACCAGAAGGACTGGATGGTGCCCAGCTACCTATACTGAACATTTTGATCAAAGATTTTAGAGAAGAATCCTGATCAAAAGGGGGAAAATGTAGAACAGAATTTAAAATTCTCATGGACTCCAGACCTTCTGGAGCCATGAAGGTTGGATGAACCCCTGAAACTGTTGCCCTGAGATAATCTTTAAACCTTAAACCAAAAATATCCCCTGAAGTCTTCTTAAAACCAAACAATAGTTTAGTTAACTAGTAAAAAATGTCTGCCCTGAACATCATGCTCTTTTAAGAACTGTCTATATGAGATCAGATTGGTAACAGCAACTTGAAAGATTAGATAGGAACCTTAGGGAGCAGTGAATTTATGTTTATGTGGGAGGAAAAAGTTAGAAAAGGAGGGAGAGAATGGTTACACAATTCAAAGACTGTACTCAATGTCACTGAACAGTACACATAGATACTGTTGAATTGGTGTATGTTTTGCTGTTCATATTCTAAACAACAACAACTAAATAAATAAAATTATATGTATATAAACTTAATGCGGAAAAATGTTATGTAAATGAAATCATACAACACGTATCCCTTTGAGTTTTTTTTTTAATGCAGCATAATGTCCGGGAGATTTATTCTTTTGGTACAGTATCAACAGTGTTTTCCTTTTTACTGTTGAGTGGTATTCCATTGTATGGATGTGCCATAGTTCATTTATCCATTCATTCACTGAAGGACTTTTGACTTTTTCCCCAGTTTTTACTATTACAAATAAAGCTGCTATGAACATTTTGTACAGGTTTTTGTGTAAACAGAAGTTTTATTTCTCTAGGACAAATACCTAGGAGTGTAATTACTAGTGGTAAGTCTATGTTTAATTTTATAAGGAACTGCCAAATTGTTTTCCAGAGTGGCTGTACAATTTTACACTCTCCCCAGGAACGTATGAGAGAGCCAGTTTCTCCACATCCTCACCAGCATTTGGTACTGTCTATATTTTTTATTTTAGCCTTTCTAGTAAGTGAGCAGTGGTACTTTATCATGGTTACCGTTTTCCTAATGGGAAATGATGCTGAATATTTTTTCATATGCTTATTGGCACATACATCCTTTTTGGTAAAGTGCTTGTTCAGTCTTTTCCCTATTTTCTAATTGCATTGTTTTCTTCCTGTTGAGTTTACAGAGTTCTTTATATACTCTGGATAGGAGTCTGTCATATATGTGATTTGAAAATATTTTTCCAGTTTATGGCTGGTCTTTTCAACCTCTTAACAGGGTCTTTCACAGAGCAGAAGTTTATAATTTTGATGAGGTCCAATTTGTCAGGTTGATATTTTAAGAATTGTGCTTTTGATGTCATGTCTAAGAACTCTTTGCCTAACCCTAAGCCACAAAGATTTTCTCCTATGTTTTCTTCTAAAAGTTTTATAATTTTACATTGTATTATATGATCCATATTGTTTGCTGTTGCTTTTTATTATGTATGATTTGTTAAATATTACTTTCATTATTTGCTATTTCTTTAGCCTCAGTCTGACCAACCAAAACCAAACTCGTTGCCTTGAGTCGATTCTGACTCATAGAAACCCAATAGACAGAGTAGAACTGCCACATAGAGTTTCCAGGGCTATAATCTTTACGGGAGCAGACTGCCGTATCTTTCTCTTGTGGAGTGGCTGGTAGATTCAAACAGCTGACCTTCTGGTTAGCAGCTAGATGCTTTAACCACTATGCCAACAGGGCTCCTTGCCTTAGTCTTAGACAGGCATTTTGTCCTGGTTCTCAGAAGTGTCATTTTGTCAGTGATACTGCCTCTCCTTCCCATGGCATCCAAATTCTGCCTTGTATTCTTTGGTGGGGCCTATGAAGAAGAGGGTTTGCTGCCTCTTCCGATTGATAGAAAGCTTCTAACTGTCTGGACCTTGGATAGGTTTCTGCCCCTTCCCTTTTTTTTTTCTTTTACCTTTCCTCAGTAGCAGTGAGTCTTCATCTATTCCCTATGGAGCAACAGTGTGTGCTGTCCCGCTCCCCTGCCACCACTCAGTAGCATTTATGCAGAATTTGTGTCTTTTCTGCAGCAGTAGCTATCCCCTTCTTCTAAGCCCACAGTGTTCAGGGAGGTTTTTCTGTCTTGCCCCGTATCTTTCTCGTGATCACCAGATGTAGGTCAGTGGAGAATAGCGTGAGAGTGGATGCGAACTTCCCTTGTGTCTGCAGCTCCAGGAAGTTCTATGATATCATGCTATCTGTGGTGCAGTGAATTACTTAACGTGTTGCTTCTAGCCAGTCTTTGTGACTCACGCACAATAATTGAGTGGGACTATGCAAATAAGGTATATGGAACCTGTGCTGGTTGGGGTTACATGTCAACTTGGCTAGGCCATGATTCTCAGTGTTGTATGATTGTCCTCCATTTTGTGATCTGATGCTATTATCCTCCATTTTGTGATGTGTTGTGAATCCTAGCCTGTGTGCTGTGGTTGTGGTAATGAGACAGGATTAGGGATGTATCTTGAGTCACCACCTTACTAGAGGGTGTGACTTAAGTCACTACCCTTACCCTAGTTGCTACCCTTACTAAAGGTTGTGACTCAAGTCACCACTTTCTCAAGTAGGGGGAGTTTCCTTGAGGGTGTGTTCTGCATCAAATTTATATGAATTCTCTGGGGAAGTTCTCTCTCTCTCACTCTGGATCCTGCATCTGGTTTGTGATCATCTGACCTCCGGTTCTTGAGATTGAGCCAGCAGCCTTCCATTTGACATGATTCTCCAGCTTCCACAGTCTTGTGAGCCAGCATCCTGTCATCTGACCTGCCAGTTTGGGTTCATTAGCCCCTGCATCCATGTGGGTTGGGAGAAGCCTCCAGCCTGACGCCTGAACCACGAATTTGGGACTTGCCAGCCTTCACAACTGCGTGAGACATTTCCTTGAGATAAGGTTTGTGATTTCTGTGATACTTTGCATCAAATTATGGAACCCAAAGACAGGAGGGAGAGTACTGGGGGAGGAGTAGTAGTTGATGTTAGAGATGATAGAGTAGGACAGCAGTCTGGAAAAGTTGGACATTTGGGACATCTTTAACCTCCGCCTCATAGGAACAAACTTTGTGCTGATCCTTATAAAAGAAATTACTCATTCACTACCCCACAACTGGATTTTAGCAATGTATGGAAACCCTGGTGGTGTAGTGGTTAAGTGCTATGGCTGCTAACCAAAAGGTCGGCAATTCGATTCCACCAGTCCCTCCTTGGAAACTCTATGGGGCAGTTCTACAATGTCCTATAGGGTTGCTATGAATTGACTCGATAGCAGTGGGTTTGGTTTTTTAGGGTATTAAAAAGTTTAGCTCTCCTTGGACAGTTTGTCTTTCTTTGGATTTTAGGCTGCTTGGTTTCCCTGTGACTTCAGCTCTTTAATGAGTTCAAGATTTTGTTGTTTATTTGCCTTTTTTTTGTTGTTGTTAGAGTACAGCTTTCTACGTCCTAAGCTGAAGTGGAATGCTGGTTATCTTCTTTAGTAAAAAACCAATTCCTTTCAAGAAATTTAAAGTAGAGGACAAAATATAAATTTCTTTTGGACTCATACCTCCTTGTGGATAGTCCTAGTTAGCTATTCTCTTTCTATGATGTGCTACAATGTTAATATTTTATTATTTCTTAAAAAGGCTGCTAAATCTCCCTTGATGTAAAGCATAGTAATTATGTCTTTAATGAGACTTCTAATTTCAGTATCATATGATAAACAACAAAGGGTTTCTAGGGTATGATATTAGATTCAGTTTCAATAATTATTCATTTAAGGTAAGACTTTATTTCACTTACATTCCTTTTCTTCAAATTGATTAAAATTCATAAGACAAGAAATACTACTGTTGGACCTCCAATTGAGAATAGGTTTTAATCTTGCTTTAATTAAATTTCCATTCAAATATACTAGATCATACTCAGAGATGTAACCAGCAGAGTAGTTAGGTAGAAGCTATGTTGTCTTTGAAGAACTTTTTCTTGGTTATATAGAATACACTTCCTACAAATATTTTCAGGAATTATTAGATTATTTTGTAATAAAGTCATTTTTAAAATCTTTTAAAACTAGATTTTATGTCAGTTCAATAAATAATATGAGAGCTAAACGAACTCTGAATCACTAAACGCAAGAAGAAAAGAATTTTCAGTATAAGGGTGGAAAAAATCAATACTTAAAGTCTTTTATTTTGTCCATAAGGAGCTCTGGTGGTGCCTGACTGCTAACTGAAAGGTCAGCGGTTTGAACCCACTAGCTGCTCCCTGGGTGAAAGATTTGCCAGTCTGCTTCCATAAAGATTTACAGCCTTGGAAACCCTATGGGGCAGTTCTACTCTGTCCTATAGGGTTGCTATGAGTTGGAATTGACTTGATGGTAATGGGTTAACAGGTTTTGTTTATATATGTCAGGACCTTGACATAGGCCAGTTTGGGATTATGGGTGTCTCTGTGTTTCTCCAAATTAGGCAAAAATATGTGCTCCTTTCATCTGATATGGGATTCAAATGTTACTTGCGGAGTTAAAATAATCCTCCACACTCTGGTTCCCAGGAACCCAACTCTGCATCAACGTGTGGGCCCCTTTAACCTGTTGCTGTCGAGTTGATTCAGACTCATGGAGACTCCATGTGTGTCTGAGTAGAACTGTGCTTCACAAGGTTTTTAATGACTGATTTTTCAGAAGTAGATTTCCAGGCCTGTCTTCCAAGATATCTCTGTATGGACTCAAATATCCAGCCTTTCAGTAAGCAGCCAATTGCGTTAACCATTTGCACCACCCAGGCACTCTGTGGGCTACTTTAATATTCATATTTCTACCAAGTGGTGGAGCTCTAAAGAGATAATGGCTTACTTAGTGAGACTGGGCTTAGATTCGAATCCATTTCTCTTCCAGGGAACTATCCAGAGTACTAGACCACATGTACTTGAAGTTGTCCTGACCCACTGGGCAAGAACCATCTCTGCCCCTGTCAGTGTCTACCTAGCTTCCTAATTTCAAACTGCTTAGCTCTGACTTACTGATCACAAGTTACCTAGAAGCCTGCCACCTATCATTATATTGCCCAGTCTCTCTCTCTCTCTCCCCCATATATGTTTATATATCCTCTTCTGAAACTACCTCCAATATTGTCCACTTTCTCAGCTAAAATCTTAAAATAGGGTGTTAGAAAAAAAGGGCACTTTTATTACATTCAACTATATACACTAAGAATAAGTTGTTCTTAGTATGCCAACTCTTTTTATGTAATGAGGTCTTAAAGTGGCTCAAAAGAGTTTCTGCTGTATATAAGATTTCCTTTGTAAGTCCCTCTGCATTTTAAATTTGCATTTATTTTCCAAGTCCCTATTCATTTTGGCTATGAGTTCAAAAGATTTGAAATCTGAATGAACTATCTAGGCTTTTTGAACAAAAATACTTTCTAAATATCTATCATCTGCTTTCCTTGACTAATTATAATTTAGAGCATGGTTCTCAAAGTGTGGTCCACAGACCAGCGGTATCAGCATTACCTAGTGTCATGGATTGAATTGTGTTCCCACAAAATGTGTGTAGCAACTTGGCTAGGTCATGATTCCCAGTATTGTATGATTGTGTAATTTGATGTGGTTTCCTTATGTGTTGTAAACTCTATCACTATGAGATTATATGTGATCTCGTTATGTGTTGTAAATTCTATCACTGTGATGAGGTTACGCTGATGAGGTTTACAAGATTAGATAGTGTCTTAATCCAATCTCTTTTGAGATATAAAGGAGAGAAGCTAGCAGAGACACATGGGAACCTCACACCACCAAGAAAGCAGTGCCAGGAGCAGAGCGCGTCCTTTGGACCTGAGGTTCCTGCGCTGAGATGCTCCCAGACCAAAGGAAGACTGATGCATCACAAGGACTTTCCTCCAGACCCGACAGAGGGAGAAAGCCTTCTCCTGGAGGTGATGCCCTGAATTTGGACTTGTAGCCTACTGGACTATGAGAGAATAAATTTCTCTTGTTAAAAGCCATCCGCTTGTGGTATTTCTGTTAGAGCAGCACTAGATGACTAAGACACCTGGGAACTTGATAGAAACACAAATACTTAGTCCCTAACTCAGATGTACTCTACCAGAAACACTGGGGAAAGTCAGAAATCTGTGTTTTGACCAGCCCTCCAGGTGATTCTGATGCACACTTACCATTGATTCAGAGTATGATGTTAATGAAATTATAATATTGAAATTATTGGGATCAGCTTAACATAAATCCTATTTAGAAGCCTTGAAAGCCAAGGGAGCCTAGTGACCAGGTATGGATGGGTCCAGGATATCCTTTATCATTACTTTGGTGGTGGGAACTCTAATCACATGCTTTATTTTAGGTTACAACCATTTTTCATATTATATGCAAAAGAAAGTCTGAGACTAGGTAAATTGGTAGATGCACAAATCTATATTTTTTATTGCTTTATGAATTTTATGAATATGTTTGAAGTTCGAGCAGTGGAACATAGCTATTTCCATATCCTTAAGAATGTTCCACCTTTATCTTAGAAGGAACTCTCTTAAACAAAGTTCCAGGACTTGGAAGAGACCCAAATGGAATGGTGAGTCTAGTTGGCTGAGTCAATCTTGGTGAGCAATGCTGTGAAGGATGTTGCAGTTAGATTACTTTCATATCTTGCTTTATTGTGTAGGCTTATAAAATGTATCAATTTTTAACCATGTTTGGTTATTACATTTATGTCATTCTTAGAATTCATTTTTTGTTTAGTAGATTGATCATTCTAATATTTTCACAAACCCACTAGTAAGATCTAATGTTTTTACAGAAAAATAGCATTATAACCAAATAATTTGATCCGATTTAAAGAGGTTTAGGAATAAAAACAAAACAAATTTTTACTATTTGCTACTTTATTTATATATAATACAGCAAAATTCCCTTGTAAAAATGAATAATTATTTTTCATAAAAATCTTAAGGATTAAGTACAGTGATTACTACTCCTCTCCCTATTAGTACTATTAAGGGAATATATATATATATATAATGTACTAATTAAGATCAAATATATATATATATATCATGTACTAATGAAGATCAAGTATATATATATATCAGGTACTAATGAAGATCAAAGATCCTTCAATATGGATTGCACCTCATCATAAAAAAAACAAAAATCCTCACAACTGGACCAATAAGCAACACCATGATAAATGGAGAGAAAAGATTGAAGTTGTCAAGGATTTCATTTTACTTGGATCCACAGTCAATGCCCATGGAAGCAGCAGTCAAGAAATCAAATGACGTATTGCATTGGGCAAATCTGCCGCAAAAGACCTCTTTAAAGTATTAAAAAGCAAAGTTGTCACTTTGAGGACTAAGGTGCGCCTGAGTCAAGCCATGATATTTTCAATCGCCTCATATGCATGCAAAAGCTGAATATATCATGGACTACAAGAATAATGAACAAGTCTGTCTTGGAAGAAGTACAGCCATGATGCTCCTTGGAAGTGAGGATGGTGAGACCTTGTCTCAGGTACTCCGGACATGTTATCAGAAGGGACCAGTCCCTGGAGAATGACATCATGGTAGAGGGTCAGCAGAAAAGTGAAAGACCCTGGACTAGGTGGATTGACACAGTGGCTGCAACAATGGGCTCAAACATAGCAACGATTGTGAGGATGGAGCAGGATTGGGCAGTGTTTCGTTCTGTTGTACACAGGGTCACTATGAGTCACAACCAACTCAAGAGCACCTAACAACAGCAACAGCATATATATATATGTGTGTATATATATACAGATATATATACACATATATATGTATCCAAAGAGGAACAATTATTAAATTATGGTCATATTTATTGTTTAATCACATTTATTTCAACAAGCAGGCAATAATGAGCTTATGCTTTACAAGTATGTATGAATTGTTTACCTTTTGATTTGATTTGTAGGGGTCCAATATTATTCAGTATTTTAGAGAATGAAACTTCTTTGAATCTCCTAAGGTATTATTTAAAGGTAATAAGTATTTATTAATACTTAAGTACTTACATTTTTTTGTTTCTTTACAGAATCTCCATTTTTAAGAATATCTCCAAAATAAGATATTTGAATATTTTTCTATATAGTGCTTTTATGCTCTGTGTTGGCTCACCATTTTCCAGTTATTTGGATTATAAAATTTCGGGAAATAGAATGAGAATACTGAGAGACGATGTGGCTCTTCCTACAATTATAGCCCCAATATGTGTTACTTTGTATATGTCACAGTTTAGAAATCAGAGCACAACAGTGTAGGAACTGTGGGTGGTCTGTGATCTCCTGATCAAAGGCCCTTAGTTCATACTTCACACACATTTAGTGAGGCCAAAATGAGTTGGCTTTTATCTCCATATGGGTCAGTTAACTTTTTTCTGTTAAATTACATGACCACCCACTTTCACCCCGACTCTGGTCATCCAATATGTGCCATTTGTCACAGGGGTAAAGAAGTCAGTGTGGAGGCTTAAGTGTACCCTTTCCGTAGTCCTGGAAATACTCAGACACATGCTGTAATGGTGATGGAGTGCGTACGAACATCTTTTATGATGAACAATATGTCATTTAGAGGCTAGATATAGTACATCCCAGCTCCCGAACCACAAAAATATTGCCAATCATTGCGTACTTTTTTAATGCTATGCTACTGTAATTGGAAATCAAGAGATATATAGACATATAGACAATTTCAGGCTAAACATTTCCTATAGATCAAAGAGAAGGCAGCAATTCTGCTGTGTATACTTTGCTGAGAAGCTCAAGTCTTTAATTATACCTGTCTTTGTGCTTAAATAAAAAGTCATCCTACTTTTCACTGAGTCCAAGGGCCTCCTGGGCTAGTAGAAATTAGGTCTACAGTGAGGAGGATAGATTGGAGAGAGAGAAAGAGAGTATACGTTTAGAGTCAGAAAGACCAGTTAAGAGGTTATATTATTAGTTCAAGGAAATATTCTAAGAGGCTGAACTAAGGCAGTGGCAATGGGGATGGAGTTATATTTAAAATTTTTTTTTGAGCTAGAACTAAAAGGACTTGTTAACTGATTGGAAGTTGTGAGAAATCATAGAGTAAAGCCATGGAGTTAGGAAGAGTATTTGATTTTTTTTTTAATATGGGAGATATACATGCATGTTTATATACTAAGGGGAATGTTGAATGAACATATATGAAGATTAAAATTTACATATGAAAAAATTATATGTGAAACAAATTAATAGACTCAGACTAAGGGAGCTTCTTAATATAGGTGATGCAGTATATTTATCAAATGTACATAACAATATCAAATGGCAAATTCAGTCTTTCATAAAATATTTAATGAGCCCCATCATGTTCCAGGCATTATGCTAGGTGCTGGAGAGAATAAATAAATAAATGAATATATAATATATCACGTTGATTAATGTTATGAAAAAAAGGGTGAGGCTATAGAGAGTTATGGGGATTGTGTTTTAGATAAGATGGGAATGGAAGGACTCTCTGAAGTGATATTTGAGCAGTAAACTAGGTGGATGGTGGGGTCTTTAATTGCCTTGGAGAAAACTAGGGGAGGAGCAGGTTTGTGGGGGTTGAATTAAGAATTTGGTTTGAGTATGTTAACATACCCACTAGTTATCCAAATAGAGAAGATGAATAGGACGTTGCATATACAAGTCTTGACTTAAAGACTTTGTGCTTAGAGATAAAAATTTGGGAGTCCTCAGCATACAGATTGAATTTAAAGCCTTGGGATTGGATGGAATATGAGAATACCTAAGATGTTTCAGAAGGTAGAGATCAGAGTACTGAGTCCTGAAGTTCCAACAGTAATAGACTGGGAAGATGAGGGATGATCTAGCAAGGGAGACTGAGAAGGAGTGGTCAATAGGGGTAGTGGAAAAATGATTGTTTTGTTCTGAAGGCCAAATGAAAATGTTTCAAGAAAGAGGGACTCATTAACTGCATTCAGTGCTAATGAGTGATCAAACAAGTTGAGGTTAATAACAGCATGCTTTCTGCTGATTAGAAAGAGGGAGGAAAATGGATGATGTGCAAGAGAAGGGAGAGAATTTGAGGAATAAAGCCTTTGACTAGGCAAGAGGGAATGAGATGCAATGCTCAAAATGGCTAGCCTTAGTTAAGAACACTGTCAGTTAAGCCAGACACCAGTGTATACACACACATACACATTTTCACTGTTTAGAGCCTCATCCACCCACTATCGTGACTCTTTTGAAAGCTTTTACTTTTACAGAATTATATTCACGAAGCTCATTTTCTCCTTGGGTTTGAAGCAGAGTAGATGGGCACTATTGGTGATCCTTATTTGCAACTCATTGTTATACTCCGTGGTCCCCTGTACTTCTCTAGCTCTGGATGCTATATGGTGAAATAAATGGAGGGCATAGTTCAGTGTTTTCTGTGAACACAACACAACAGTCTAAGGTGTAGAAGGGGGAAGGGGAGTGTGTGAGTTTTACATAGAACATTAGAAACCTCTCCAAGGTACTGAGCCAACTTGGTCGCTGTTACAGTTCTCTCTGAAGTGTCAGAGAGGGGATGGCTTTTCTACTTTGGGTTCTGAAGTGTTTTGATGAGAAGGATCTTGATCATAGCCCCTGAATGAGATGGTACTTTATTTACCTCCGTTGTATCTCTAGCGCTTAGTACAGGGGATGGCTTAGAGTAGAAAAGCAGTAAAAGTTCGATTCGAAAGAGCTAGAAAATGGTAATTATTGCCACTACAGATCCAATATCCTAAGAGCGGGGTGGGGGTGGGGTTAGCTTCAGACACTCTGCCTTCGTTGCCACAAGTAACCGTAAAAAAACAAACTCCTTGCCGTCTATTTGATTCCGACTCATAGCGACCCTACAGAACAGAGTAGAACTGCCCCCTACTGTTTCCAAGGAGTGCCTGGTGGATTCGAACTACTGATCTTTTGGTTAGCAGCGGTAACTCTTAACCACTATGCCTCCTGTCGCAAGCAGAGTCCAATAATTGGTGTGTGTATGTGTGTGTAAACACTAGAAACACTGTATATAATCAATCGTACGAGGGCAACCAGTGGGAAGTTGAGAGGGTGTGGAGCACCTTAAGAATAACAAACCTCGAGGCGGGGGGGGGGGGGGCAGTAAGGAGTGCAGGTGAACTCAATAATTTTTCCGTTTACCTCCAGCTTCTAGGAAGCTAACATATAATGGACTAATACCCCTGTCCTAGTATTTGTAGACGGAGCCCTGGTGGCACAGTGGTTAAGCGCTTGGCTGTTAACCTGAACCCACTAGCTGCTCTGCTGGAGAAAGATGTGGTAGTCTCCTCCCTTAAAGATTACAGCCTTGGAAACCCTGTGGGGCAGTTCATCTCTGTCCTATAGGGTTGTTGTGAGTTGGAATCTACTGGACTGCATTTTTGTTAGTATTTGTTACTGAGTACCGAATAGATGTGGTTTGCTGTATAGGACACCTGCTTTTGTGAGCCCTGAAAGCAGATACTCACGGAGTCCTCCCAGACACTGGCTCCTCAAACGCTAAGGAGGGTTCCCCAGTTTCTCTACCCTTTACGGGAATCCTCCCGCTGGCAAGGTTGTTCCATAGATTTGAGAGGGCCTGCTGAGCATGTGTGAACAGCGTCGCGCATGCTCCGTGGGGTGGGCAGGTTTACTGAGGCGCTAGCAGTGGCTTTTACTTTTCACCCGCCTCCCCCGCCCAGCACGCCCCCCTCCCCTGTCTCCCACCTCCCTCTACTGGGTCCCCCGCATCCACCCCCGTCCCTCTTTCCCACCCCCACCCCGCTTCAGCCCAAGCTGGGGAATCTCTGTGGACGTCCGGGTGACGCTGCTGTGCCGCCGCCGTGGGGGGTTCCAGGCGCCGCACAGGTAACGCCGCCGCTGCCGCCATATTGACAGAGTGGGGAGCGGGGAGGGGGCCTGAGGAAGCGGGGTGGGGGAAGTCAGCGCCAAGTGGCAGTCTCAGCGGCGGCAGTGGTGAGCACAAGCCGAGCGACAGCTCTCGGAGAGGCAGGACAGAGTTGTCTTCTCTATGGGGAGCAGCAGTCTGCAGCGGCGGGGACCCCCCGCTCCCAGTCTCTGAGGGACCCCACGGCGAGGTCGCTGAGGGCTGGGCTGAGGGTCACAGTAGCGGCAGCTGCGGCCAACCTCAATAGACGGGATGCGCAGCCGCGACGTCGGTCGGCGGCTCCTACTCGAGTGCTCCTGAAGAGGCGATGCTACCGTTTGCTCCTCCGGACGAGCCCTGGGACCAAGAAATGGAGGTGTTTGGCGGCGGCAGCGGCGGCGCGAGCAGCAGCGAGGTTAGTGTGGTGGCCGAGATGGGCTGGAGTCACTCCTCCTCTGCTCAGTATTCTGGCCGGGGACCCATAGAGAAAGAGCGTAGGGCTGGGAAGCGGGGTGCCAGGGCAAGCCCCCTTCAGGCTGCCGGGTGGCTGAGAACGTGTTACCTCTACTAAGACTTCGCTAGGGAATGGGCGGGGACTAGGCGGCCAACTCGGGCGAGGGTAGTGAGTGCTTGTCGGGCCCGGCCTCCAGGGGAGCGCCTGCCTCGCGGTCCACTTTAGAGTTATTGTGATTTAAGTTGCTTCACTTTCCGACCTCAGGTGGGACTGAGGGACGTGCCAGGTGTGGCGCCCTAGTCTGGGCGTCCTTCTTTCTCCTCTACGCCCGGTTTGCTCCCTTGAAATACTTTGAGGAACAGCTGCTGACTCCAGCTCGCTGTTGAATCCCAAGCGTTTTACAAATCCAGTGCAACAAACACACCAAGGTGACGAAATAACTCTGGGACATTTGCACATAGGGAGGACTGCTTCCTGATAACTTAGCTTTCTCATTTCACTGTGGCTTTTTGCAGTTTATTTGACTTTGGAGATTAACTGGGGGCCAGGTTTCTTTACGTACATTCAGGTGGGGTTCTGCTGCCTCCTCTCTGGTCCTTTCAGTTCTACTGCCCCCTTTTTCCCTTCCCCTACCGCTGTCCTCCATTGGTCCCTGAAAGAAGACGGAGAAGTACACCCCCGTCCCTTACAAGTCGAATCTTTGGGAGGATTTAGCAAGGTTCATCCAAAATATTTTGGTTCGCTTCTCTATCGCTTGCTCTTCTTACTTCTGAAAACTGTTCTGGTTGGGTTTTGGTCAGCTGGGCAGTGAGAACTTAAGTGTATACAGGTACTTTTTTATTGCTGCTTTTGTTGTTGTTATAAAAGCGGGCGGCATTTAAACACAAACAGCATTTCTTTTGTGACAGAAAGTCAGATACTTTTCTGATAACAATCAATTGACAGCATGCTGCTCCAGTAGAGGCCACCATACGACTCTTAAAAATAGTTGGTGAATGCCAAATTGTTGCACAGTAGCATATTTTGAGGTAGGACACACAATCTTCGACAGCTCAAGGTGCAACTTTATTTTCAAAAACTTGCTTCATCTTTAAAAACACACTTTGGACTATGGTATGTTTACTTCGTCTCTTTCACTCTTTCTTTCTGTTATAATTTCCAACTGAACTGGGTTTAAGATTACGTGCTAGAATAACATTTAAGAAGAAATGTAGTGGAAATAAGTTCAGAAGTAGCATGAAGATGAGCCCTCTGTACTTCCTGGAAATGTTTTATTAGTGAACTAGACAATTCAGAAATATGTTTTAATATTCTACATTTCTCAGAACAGGATAAATGAAGAGGAGCTAATTTCTTCTTGGAATATGGGCTTACTTCCTAGTTGCAGGAATTTTCTAGCAAGACTATTCAAGAGGACAGGATTTTTTTTTATTTATGTATGTAATCTATTGATTTATAGTCACAGACATTTAGTGTATAAAAATAGTTAAATGCTTTGATATAAGGATGGGATGTGGTCTAGGAAGCCTTTTGCATGCCTACTATTGTATTTTGTTAACTTGTGAGTTTAGAATGTTTTTAATTGTAATTACTACATATGAATCTTATCGTTTGAAGTATGTTTTTGATATTGTAGAGATTTAACAATGGATCTCGCTACTTCAGCAATTTGAAAAAGTACTCCAGTGAAAATTGTTAATTCCTATGACGTGAAAGGAAAGGTGAATATGGTGTTTTTGCTTCTTTGTCTAAAACAGTTATGGTTAGTTAGATTTAAGCCTGCAAATGACTTTAACATATTCTAGGCAAAAACTAAATGCTTCATGTGAACAGATCTGGTTAGTACTTAAAGGTTTCTTTTTTTTTTTTTAAGGTATTCTTTTGATAAGAAGGAAATAATTTTACTTCACAGAATTTATTTTTGTTTTAGTTACATGTTTGTTACTGCTAGCTTTAGAAGTGATAACCTTTGAGTAGGAGCAATTATGATAGTTTTTAGAACTAAGGGTGTTTTCATTGTAGAATACATTTTTTCTAGGTGTGTTAGGATCCTTAAAGAAGATAGAAGTAATAATCTGTTAACTTTAAAGGCAAAGGAAATAATATCTGTCATTTTCTTTGTGCGTGTTGAATCTTCATAAGATTAAAGATTACAGATACTACCATATATTTGAAGTCTTTTTCAGTATCTTTTGCCTGTCTTGTTTGCATGGGCAGTTGTTAACCCCTGAATAAAAATTTAGAAGTCTGTAAATTGGTTTGAGACACTTAATATGTTTTCCCATAGGAAAAAGTTATTAAGGGTAGTTAATTTTCAAACCAGTACACAATATCAAAAAAAAAAAAAAAGAAAGAAAGAAAACCAAACCAGTTGCTGTCGAGTCGACTCCAACTCATAGCAACCCTATAGGACAGAGAAGAAACTGCCCCATAGGGTTTCCAAGGAGTGGCTGGTGGATTTGAACTGCTGGCCTTTCTGGTTAGCAGCCCGACTCTGAACCACTGTGCCACCAGGGCCCTGATAGGGAGGTGTAACAATGAAGAACTAACCACTGTTTATAAAATTGTCCTATGGGAAAACATGCCCAAGACTTCAACCAAGATCTAGCTTGGTTCCAGTGAGAGGTAGAGAATGGGCCTGAAAAAGGGAGATATGGGGTCTGTTGGTTACTGGGAAGAGGGTTTTTGGAAGAGGAGAAATAGGATAAGAGGCTTTGGTGGTGAGAGCTCTTGCAGGGAATGTCTCAATTAGGGCTGTTGGGGACAGGGACTTCAAAGGGCATCTCTCCTCAGGCAGCCACAATTTTAGCTCTTGCCTGGATTCTGTCAGGATCAGGAAAGAGGTGTTACTTGAGGAGGTGGGGTAGGTATTGCTCATTCCTGTGCATGGGTCACAAAGAACTGCCTGTTTTAGTAAAATGAACTTTTCATGAATTAGTGCCACGTGTATTACAATTTGTGCACCTATTTATTTATTTGATGAGGGAATACTTGTTTCCTTATGGAGGAGTTGATAATATAGTTTTCAAATTGCGTATTATATTAAAACATTGACACTTTAATTTCATTTGTTGTAACTGGCTAATGAAGTGTTTCATTAACATTTAATTTTGTTAGTTTTTTTTTTCTATTCTGAACTCTTGTCATGGTCATGGTAGGAATTAGTTCATTCATCAGGTGTTTTTTGAGTACAAGGCAGTGTGGTACATAGTGCTGTAATGTGAAACACATAAAGATGCATTACCCTGAGTCCCACCTCACTTCCATGGGTTTACATTCAGGTGGGAAGGACACCTGTAGGCACATGCAGAAACGGTTATTATACAAGGCACATGACCACCATCAATGGGATGGCGGTAGTGGAGGTTTAGAAAGGATGGATCTGGTAAGGCCTTGTGAAGGAGGTTCAATATGAGCAGGGGATTAGAGGATGAATTATATTTTCACAGGCAGAGATGAAGGGAGCATATTTCAGATGGCTGGGGACAATATATTCAAAGACATGGTGGTGTTCTGAGAGAAAAAAGGAATTTGATATTGCTAGGGCATATGGCCTGTTGTGTGAGAGTAGAGATATAGTATGAGATGAAATAGGGAATTTACCAAAGGTAGATTAGGCTCAGATTGTTTGGGAATTTTAAAGCCTGTTTAAGCGTTCAATTTTATTCTGTAAATGGAACCCATTGAAGGTATTTGAGGACATGAGTGCATGATCCGATCTGTGCTTTGAAAAATAACTGATGGCAGTGTGTTGGATGGATTGGGATAGAGAGAGACTGAAAATGGGGAGGCAGGCTATTGCATTAGTTAGAGGGAATAGTAATGAGATTTTTGAAGTAGGACAGAAGGGGTAGAAAAGGACCTTGCAGAGTTTAGAATAGTTATAATTTGGCAACTGAGTAGATGCTGGGAAGTGAGAAAGAAGAATAAAAAACAACTGACATTAGGAATGTTGTGGTAGAATTAATTCAATTTAATAGATGTATAATGCGTGCTTAACCAACATACCCCCATGTGTCTGTCAGTTTGTCATACTGTGGGGGTTTGTGTGTTGTTATGATGCTGGAAACTATGCCATTAGTATTCAAATACCAGCAGGGTCAGCAATGGCAAACAGGTTTCAGCTGAGCATCCAGACTAAGACAGACTAGGAAGGAGGACCTGGCGGTCTACTTCTGAAAAGAATTAGCCAGTGAAAACCTTACGAATAGCAGCATAACGTTGTCTAATATATGCTGAAAGATGAGTCTCTCAGGTTGGAAGGCACTCAAAAGACACAGTGGCTGCAACAGTGGGTTCAAGCATAACAATGATTATGAGGATGGTGCAGGACCAAGCAGTGTTTTGTTCTGTTTTACATAGGGTCCCTATGAGTTGGAACCGACTCAGTGGCACCTAACAACAACAACAGCATAACCAACATAAGGCTCTATGCCAGGCACTGAACTAACACGAAGATAAATAGATCTTTGCAGGATAGGGAGATAGAAAGTTAAAATGAACTTCCCTTCTCTAATGTTGTTTCAAATAAGAGCAGACCACGCTAAAGATCTCTGGTCATGCTTGTCATGCCTAAAATCTTTACTATCAAAGATGAATGTACTTATTATTAGATAAAAAGTTTTTCATGCTTTTTAAATGGGTCTTAGGCTTGTAATTCCTGTTTCTCCCATATTCATCTTAAATAGTCAGCAACCTATGAATACAGAGGGCTGCTCTGAAAATAGTAATGAGTGCTCCTTTCAGAACATAGAAAAGAGAACAACGACATCTGTATTTTTTGTGTGTTTTCATCGGGTTTATTAAGAATAGATAAGGCAGGAGGGGTCAGAAGGGCCCTGGCCTCTCCTCAACAGGGTGCCTTCTCAGTTCCTCCAAGTCTGTCTTCCTTTAAACCAGGCCAATCTGGAGATATTCAGGTCAGTACCTTTAGGAAAGGGCCTCTGTATTTCCCTACCTTGATTAGTTCCATAATAACACCTAACGATGTTGCTGTTGCTTTCTTGTGGCCATATTGTTGTTTCAGTACCATCCCTATCATAGTCTCTCTCATCTATAATTTCGAGGAGGAAATACAGGAATTTTTTTTCCTTCCTGTAATTTCTTTCTTGGTGGGTGCTGTCATTGTCTTTAGCAGCAGATCTGAAGATTTGCTAAGCACTTGGAATCTGGAGGTAAGCCTTTTAGCACTTTGTCATATTTTGCTATATAATGTTTACCCATTTATGGTATTCCAATGATTATTTACTGTTCTTGCTGATAATTTTTTTACCTTGTATATTTTATTTTTAGGTGGGAAAGGAGTTGAATGGGAGAGAGATTTAGAGCTAAGCTTCATCTGGCTTTTGCAGATTAAAATAGAGATGTTTTTTGAATTGCCCTGGAGGCATTCTATGTAACTGATTTTACTGCTGGATTTCAGTCTATATCTTCTATATCTCTACATTTTAAGTAGGTCTTGCTCCGTGTGTTTGTGCGTGTATGTGTTTTACTGTTACACTTTGCTTCATTTCACAAAGTATATGAAATGCAATGCAATAACAAACTATTTTGATAATCAGGATAAAGGAAAATAAGTTAAAGTAGGAGGTATATGGAAAGGATGGAGGATGAGGGGTATAGGGTGAAATAGAACACAAGTAAGCAGGGTCTGAGGGTCTACTATACATTTAAAATATAGTTGAATTGTAAATTGTGCTTTGAGTTTCCTCTAGGTAGGTAGTTCTTAACTTTGGCTGTATATTAGCATTACCTAGGAGTTTTAAAAATTATCCATGTCATTGCCCCACTCACAGGGATTCAGATTTAATTGATCTGGAGGTGGCCTGGGAATCATTCCTCAGATGATTCTGATACACAGTCGGAGTAAAGAGCCACAGCTCTATGCCAAAATAAAAAGAGACTAGTCATATAGTTCTCATTATGCAACAAGGAAAAAAAAAAAAAAGGAAATCAATTCCTAAGCTAGCAATTAACCCTAAGGGAAATTTTCTGTGAAGTGTAGTATTTTTCTTTGTGTTTATTCTGTTCTTCTTCTTCTTTTTTTTTTTTTATTGTGCTTTAGGTGAAAGTTTACAGAGCAAATTAATTTCCCATTTGATAGTTTGTACATAAAGTGTTTCATGACCTTAATTTCATTCCTCACAATATGTCAGTACTCTCTCCATTTCTGCCCTGGTTTCCCCATTTTATTGTCCTGATTATCTACCCCTTATTGCCTTCTCATCTTATAATTGATTGTTCTAAGGAGTACCTTACTCTCAGATGTTATTGTTTATCTTATGTGCTTGTTTATTGTTTGACTGGGAGGTGGTTTCTGGGAATGGCTTCATTTCCAGGTCAGAAGGGTGTCTTAGGGCCATAGTCTCAGGGATTCCTCCAGTCTCTGTAAGACCAGTAAGCCTGGTCTTTTTTTTTTTTTTTTGGTGAATTTGAATTTTGTTCTACAATTTTCTACTGCTCTGTCCAGGACCCTCTGTTGTGATTCCAGTCAGAGCAGTTGGTAGTGGTAGCCAGGCAGCATCTAGTTCTTCTGGTCTCAGGGTTGTGTAGTCTGCGCTTCATATGGTTGATTTGTCCTTTGGACTAATTACTCCTTTGAATCTTGATCTCCTTCACTCCTCCTTGCTCCAGATGGGAAGATACCAATAGTTGTATCTTAGATGGCTGCTCACAAGCTTTTAAGACCCCAGATGCTACTCACCGAAGTAGGATGCAGAACATTGACTTTATGTACTATGTTGTGCCAGTTGATGTCCCCCGAATCTATGGTCCTTTGTCTTCTAGCCTAGGAACTTCATCCCGCGAGGTGTTTGGTTGTGTCTAAGAGATTTCCCTGACTTTACCCTTAGTGTGCTCTAAATGAGCTGCACCTACAAGTGTGTGTAGAAACATCTACCACCAAACCTATATTTTCCAGTGGGTGTGTTCCTTTACATCCTCCCACACCTCTTGGCGTGTCTATCTACCTATTTGTCCATTTGTAAATTATTGTTTGTTAATACTATTGCTACAGGATTGTCTAAGCTTTAGTAGTTACTATAGTTGTTCTTTATTCTTACGTTCCTCTCAGTGTCCTCTCTTGCCTTGGCCATGTTGTACTGACTTCCCCATATAATGTATTGCTTTTCCCTTCACCAATATTAACTCCTGTCTTCTTTCTAATTGGTAATTTTCCCTCCCTTCTCCTCCAGTCCCTGGTAACCATCAAAGAATGTTTTTTTTTTTCCTTTTTTCCCCTGTATGTAAACCTTTTGTTGTTATTTATAGTAGTGGTCTCATACAATATTTGTCCTTTTGTAATTGACTTATTTCACTCAGCATAATGTTCTCCAAATTCATCCATGTTATGAGATGTTTTGAGGATTCATCATTATTCTTTATTGTTGCATAGTATTCGATTATGTGTATGTACCACAGTTTGTTAATCCATTCATCTGTTGATGGGCACTTAGGTTGTTTCTACCTTCTTGCTATTGTGAATAGTGCTGCAATGAACATGGGTGTGCAAATGTCTATTCGTGTCATGGCTTTTATTTCTTTAGGGTATATACCCAGGAGTGGGATTGCTTGATCATATGGTATTTCTATTTCTGGCTTTTTCAGGACACACTATACCGTTTTCCAAAGTTGTTGTACCATTTTACATTCCCACCAACAGTGTATAAGAGTTCCAGTCTCTCCGCAGCTTCTCAAGCATTTGTTGTTTTCTGTTTTTTTTTTTTCCATTAGTACCAGTAATGTGGGGGTGAGATGGTATCTCATTGTAGTTTTGATTTGCGTCCTAATAGCTAATTATCGTGAGCATTTCTTTATATGTTTGTTAGCCACCTGAATGTCTTCTCTGGTAAAGTGTCTGTTGATATTCTTTGCTCATTTTTTAATTGGATTGTTTGTCTTCTTATTGTTGGGATGTTGAAGTTTTCTATAAATTTTAGAGATTAGTCCCTTGTTGGATATGTCCTAGCCAAAATTTTTTTCCCAGTCTATAGGTTCTTTTGTGACTCTTTTGGAGAATTCTTTTGTTGAGCATTTAAGTGTTTATAATTTCTAGGAGGTCCCATTTAGCTAGTTCATCTTATGCTGTGTGTGTGTTTTTAGTTATGTTTGGGTACTTTATTTATGCCATACATTTGGCTGCTAGCATTGTCCCTATTTTCTCCTCTACGATCATTATAGTTTAAGGTTTTATAGTTCAGTCTTTGATCCAATTTGAGTTAGTTTTTGTGTATGGCGTGAAGAACGGGTCCTGTTTCTTTCTTTCTTTCTTTTTTTTTTACAGATAGACATCCAGTTTTGCCAGCACTGTTTATTGAAGAGACTGTCTTTTCCCCATTTAACAAACTTTGGGCCGTTGTCGAAGATAAGCTGACCATAGGTGGATGGACTTATGTCTTGGTTCTCAATTCTGTTTCTTTGTCTGTCGTACTGGTGCCAGGCAGTTTTGACTATGGTGGCTGTATGGTATGTTCTGAGATCAGGTAATGTGAGGCCTCCTACTTTGTTCTTCTTCTTCAGTATTGTTTTTCTTATCTGGGGCCTCTTTATTTTCCATATAAAGTTGGTGATTAGTTTTTCCATCTTGGTGAAGAATGTTGCTTGAATTTGGATTGGGATTGCATTATATCTGTAGATCGCTTTGGGTAGTATGGACACATTCACAATGTTGAGTCTACTTACCCATGAGCATGGTATATTTTTCCATTTATGTAGGTCTCTTTTGGTTTCTTACAGTAGTGTTTTGTAGTTTTCTTTGTATAGGTCTTTTATGTCCTTGGTTAAATTTAATCCTAAGTATTTTACCTTATGGGGAGCCAATGTAAATGGTATTGTTTTCCTGATTTTCTTTTTGAAGTTCTCTTTGTTGTTGTATAGGAATTCAACAATTTTTGCGTGTTGATCTTGTATCCTGCTACTTTTCTGAATCCTTCTATTAGTATCAGTAGCTTTCTTGTGGAATCCTTGGGATTTTCTGTATATGGGATCATATTGTCTGTGAATAGGGATAGTTGTACTTTTCTTTACCCATTTGTATGCCCTGTATTTCTTTTTCTTGCTTTATTGATCTAGCTAGGGCTTCCATTACAATGTTGAATAAGAGGGGTGATGTAGGGCATCCTTGTCTGGTTTCTGTTCTCAGGGGGAATGTTTTTAGTCTCTCTCCATTGAGAATAATGCTAACTGTTGGTTTCGTATAAATGCCTTTTATTGTGTTAAGGAATTTGCATTCTCTTCCTATTTTTCTGAGAGTTTTTAACAGGAATGGGTATTGGACTACAACAAATGCCATTTCTGCATCAATTGAGATGATCATGTGATTCTTTTATTTATGTTGTGGATTATGTTGATTTATTTTATGATGTTGAAACTGGTATGAATCCCACTTGGTCATGATGTATTATTTTTTTGATATGCTGTTGAATTCTATCGGCTAGAATTTTGTTGAAAATTTTTGTGTCTATGTTCATGAGGGATATTGGTCTGTAATTTTCTTTTATTGTTGTGTCTTTGTCTGGCTTTAGTATCAGGGCTATACTGGCTTCATAGAATGATTTAGGGAGTATTCTTTCCTTTTCTATGCTCTGTAATAGTTTGAGTAGTATTGTTGTGAGCTCTTTTCTGAATGTTTTGTAAGGTTCACCAGTGAAGCCGTCTGGGCCAGGGCTTTTTTTGTTGTTGTTGTTGGGAGTTTTTTTTTTATTACCTCTGCAATCTCTTTTGTTATGGATCTGTTCAGATTTTCTTTCTCATTTTGTGTTAGTTTCGGTAGATTGTGTGTTTCTAGAAAATTTTCCATTTCCTCTAGGTTTTCAAATTTGTTGGAGTACACTTTTCACAGTATTCTGTTACGATCCTTTTTATTTCAGTTGGTTCCATCGTAATGTAACTCTTTTCATTTCTTATTCAGGTTATTTCCTTCCTCTCTAGGTTTTCATTTGTCATTTTGGCAGGTGGTTTGTTGATTTTGCTGATCCTTTAAAAGAACCAACTTCTAGTCTTGTTAATTCTATTGTTTTTCTGTTCTCTGTTTCATTGTTTTCTGCTCTAGTCTTTATTATTTCTTTTCTTTTAGTGACTGTGGGCTTCTTTTGCTGCTCTCTATTTGTTTGAGTTGTATGGTTAATGTTTTGATTTTGGTCCTTTTTTAAAGTTTAAAGAATATATTTAAATGAAGGTTTGGTTATTTTTTTTCACACCTTTTCAAAGAGGGTTGGATCTTCTTGCTTCAGCTACTTATGACTGCAGCTTCTGGAAGGCTTTATATAATCCCCATAGTTCTTTCTTTTAGCTTCCATTCTCCTTTTTGTTGTCAGGTGCCATTGAGTTGGTTCCAACTCATAATGACGCTATGTACAGCAGAACGAAACACTGCCCAGTCCTGCACAATCCTCGCAATCATTGTTATGCTTGAGTCCAGTGTTGCAGCCACTGTGTCAATCCATCTCATCGAGGATCTTCCTCTTTTTCACTGACCCTCTACTTTACCCAGCATGATGTCCTTCTCCAGGGACTGATCCCTCCTGATAACATGCCCAAAGTATGTGAGATGAAGTATCACCATCCTTGCTTCTAATGGCATTGTGACTGTACTTCTTCCGAGACAATTTATTCGTTTTTCTGGCACTCTGTGGTATATTTGGTATTATTCACCAACACCATAATTCAAAGGCATTAATTCTTATTTGGTCTTCCTTATTCATTGTCTAGCTTTCACATGTATATGAGGCAATTGAAAACTCCATGACTTGGATCAGGTGCACCTTAGTTCTTGAAGTGACATCTTTGCTTTTTAACACTTTAAAGAGGTCTTTTGCAGCAGATTTGCCCAGTGCAATGTGTCATTTGATTTCTTGACTTCTGCTTCTGTGGGCGTTGATTGAGGATCCAAGTAAAATGAAATCCTTGAGAACTTCAATCTTTTCTCCATTTATCATGATGTTGCTTATTGGTACAGTTGTGAGGATTTTTGTTTTCTTTATGTTGAGGTATAATCCATACCGAAGGCTCTCTGGTCTTCGATCTTCATCAGTAAGTGCTTCAAGTCCTCTTCACTTTCAGCAAGCAAGGTTGTGTCATCTGCATATCGCAGGTTATTAATGAGTCTTCCTCCAATTCTGATGAGTCTTTCTTCTTCATATAGTCTAGCTTCTCAGATTATTTGTTCAGCACACAGACTGAATAAATACGGTAAAAGGATACAACCTTGACACACACATTTCTTGACTTTAAACCACGCAGTATCCCCTGGTTCTGTTTGAACGATTGCCTCTTAGTCTAAGTACAGGTTCCTCATGAGCACAATTAAGTGTTCTGGAATTCCCATTCTTTGTAGTGTTATCCATAATTTGTTACGATCCACACAGTTGAATGCCTTTGCATAATCAAAAAAAAAAAAAAAAAACAACAACAACAGGTAAACATCTTTCTGGTATTCTCTGCTTTGAGCCAGGATCCAGCTAACATCAGCAATGATATCCTTCCTTCCACATCCTCCTCTGAATCCAGCTTGAATTTCTGGCAGTTCCCTGTCTATGTACTGCTGCAACCACTTTTGAATGATCTTCAGCAAAATTTTACTTGTGATTGGTATTAATGATATTGTTCAATAATTTCCACATTCTGTTGGATCACCTTTCTTTGGAATGGGTACAAATATGGATCTCTTCTAGTCGGTTGGCCAGATAGCTGTCTTCCAGATTTCTTGTCATAGACGAGTGAGAGCTTCCAGTGCTGCATCTGTTTGTTGAAACATCTCAATTGGTATTCTGTCAATTTCAGTCTCCTCTAAAGCATCCTTTTCCTTTACAGATTAGCAAATAGCCTAGTCTGTGCTAATTGGCTTTTTTTTATTGTTGTGCTTTAAGTGAAAGTTTACAATTCAAGTTAGTTATCTCATACAAAAATTTATATATACATTGTTTTGTGACCCTACTTGCTCTCCCTGTACTGTGACAGCATACTCTTCCTTTTCACCTCGGATTTCCTGTGTCCATTCAACCAGCTCCTGATCCTCTCTGCCATCTCATCTCATCTCTGGACAGGAGCTACCCATTTAGTCTTGTGTATCTACTTGAGCTAAGAAGCACACTCTTCACGAGTATCATTTTATGTCCCATAGTCCAGTCTAATCTTTGTCTGAATAGTTGGCCTTGGGAATGGTTTTAGTTTTGGGCTAAAAGAGAGTCTTCTGGGGTTGGCCCTTTCTTTTTTGATGTATGCGTCTATTGCTATAAATTGTCCTTTGAGCGCTGCCTTTGTTGCTCTGTCCTAATGGTTTTGGTAAGATGTGTTTTCATTCTCATTTGATTCTAGGAATTCTTTTAATTTCTTCTGTTACCCATTGGTTTTTAAGTAAAATGTTACTCCCTTTCCATGTATTTGATTTTTTGTCCTTGCTCTTGCTGTTATTGATTTCAATTTTTTTAGCACTGTGATCAGAGAAAATACTTTGCAATTTGATGTTTTGGTTTTATTGAGGCTTGCTTTGTAGCCTAAAATGTGGTGTATTCTGTTTCTTCCTAGTTGTTCTGTTCTTCACCAAAAGTGATGTGTTGAAGTCTCCTACTATAGTTGTGGGATTGTCTATGTCTCTTTTCAATGCAGTTAGAGTTTATGTATTTTGATGTCCTTTCATTGGGTGCATATATATTTATTATGGTTATGTCCTCTTTGTGGATTGACCCTTTAATCGTTATATAATATCCTTCTTTATCTTTGGTGGATTTTGCCTTAAACGCTATTTTATCAGAGATTAATAATGCTACTTCTGCTCTTTTTTGGGTTATTGTTTGCTTGATATATATTTTTTCTATCCTTTCAGATTTAATATATTTATTGTTTGTGTCTAAGGTGTGTCTCCTGTAGACAGCATATTTATGGGTCTTTTTTTTTAATCCATTCTGCTACTCTCTGTCTCTTTACTGGTGCGTTTAAACCATTACATTCAGTGTGAGTATCAATAGTACATGTTTACTGTTTTCATTTTGTTGTGCTTTTTTTTCTGTTGTTAAAGATTTCTTTGTTCTGCTTAATATTCTGCGGTGATTTCTTAGTTTTGTTAACTTTCTGAGTGGTTACCTTGAAATGTACCTTTATCTTTCTAAGTTTAAAGCAGTCTTTTATTTCTTGATATCACTTTGACTTCCTCTCTATATGGAAGTTCTATAACTATACCATTTATTCCAACTTTTTGTTTTGGTGTTCTCATCATTTGCAGATTGACATCTCTGGTTCCCCCTTTTTCAGTCTTTTAGCTTTGTTTTATTTTTGAGAATTGTTTCTCTGGCTTGGTATCTGGCTGATACTGACCTGTATCCTAATCTCAGTTTGTTGTCTGTTGTTGATGATCCTCTCTCTGAAGGACTCCCTGTAATATTTCTTGTAAATTTTGTCTTGTTTTTACAAATTCCCTTAATTTCTACGTATCTGGAAATGTTCTAATTTTGCCATCACATTTGTGAGGTAGTTTTGCTAGATGTATAATTCTTGGTTGGCAGTTTTTTTTTTCTTTCAAGGTTTTATATATGTGCTCCCATTGCCTTCTCCCCTGCATGGTTTTTGCCGAGTAATCAGAGAGCTTAGTCTTATTGGTTCCCCTTTGTAGGTGACTTTTCGTTTTTCCCGAGATGCTCTCATGTCTTTCTTGTCTTTAATTTTGGCAAAGTTAATTATGATATGGCTTGTTGACTTTCTTTTGTGGTCTATCCTTTAAGGACTTTGCTGAGCTTCTTGGGTGATTATCTACTCGTCTTTCATGATAAAAGGGAAGTTTTCTTTCAGCAAATCTTTGACAATTCTATTTTCCATTGCCTCCCCCGTTCTGGAACTCTGATCACACGCAAACTTTTCTCGTTGATGGTGTCCCTCATAATTCTTAGGCTTTCTTCATTATTTTTTTCTGATTTTTCCTCAAACAAGTTGGGGTCAAGGGATTTGTCCTCAATTTCACTAAGTCTTTATTCCGGTAATTCAATTGTGCTCCTATATACTTCTATTAAATTGTCCATTTCTGAGAACTTATTGTTAAAGTTTTGGATTTATAGTTACTATTTTTGTATGGTTTCTAGTTTGGTCTGTTTATTTTGTTGTTTTGTTCTTGTATTGTTTTCCTGAATTCTTCTATTGCCTTGTCTGTTTTTTCCTTGTTATATGTGTGTTTTCGTTGATCTCTTGGAGAACCCTGTATGTTAGTCTTTTGAATTCCTTTTCAGGTAGGTACATCACCATTTCTTCCTCTGGAAGGTTTTCTGGTTCTTTATTTTGATCACTTCCTGGAGCCATCTTGACCTGCTTGTTTATGTGATTTGATATACTCTGTTGTCTCTGAGGCATCAAGGTATTATTATATTTATTTATTTTGCTACGACCTGATTTTTTGTTTTGTTTTGATATATCCGTGTAGGCGAGGTGTGTGTGCTACTCTGGTTACTAGTCTAGCTTCACTGGAGCTCTTACTGCCTGACTCCAGGTGGGTGGGGCAGCAACTGGGTGTGAGAGCTCAGTTCTCTGTTTGCTAGTCTTGTGGGGAAGCTGAGGCTATAGCTGGTGTTTCTGGTGAGATGATGTATCTGTCCAACTGGTGAGCTGGATATGGGTGCAAAGAGCGTTCTCACAGGTCACTGGGTTGGGTATCGTGTGTGCACACTGTCGGCTGCCAGGTATTCCTGTCGAGTGTGTCTGGATCATCAGTCACTGGGTGAGTGGCATGGAACCTTCTACTGATGGTACCTGGCAGACCAGCTAGGCAGGGGTGGTCAGAATGGGCATAAACTTCTGGCTACAGAGAGGTGGCAGTGTGTAGGGCAAAGTTGAGGAGATGTCGCCAGCCCACAGGTGCCCAGTTGGAAGGTGTGCCTCTGTCCACTAGAGTGCATTGCAGGCGAGGGTGTGCCACTGGTCCTTGAGTTCCAGAGCAGGTGGTTGTAGGAAGTAGAAGATGCCAGTGGACCATGGCCCCGGTACTGGTGGCTAGGCATAGGAGCACGTGGGTGCCTGCACTCACTGGGTAAGGTGATCCAGGCCTGCCTGCTGGTGCTCATTTGTTCATACAGGGGGTGGGACAAGGCCGAAGCAGCACGGAGCTCCCTGCCTATGCTGGTGTCATTCAGGCGGGGGGTGTGGTGGCATCAAAGCCACACAGAGCTCCCTGCTGTTGCTTGGGTTGCTAGGGCAGAGGGTGGGGTGGGGCCTAAGCCACATGGAGCTCCCTGCTTATGCTAGTCTTTCAGGTCCGAGGCATGGCAGGGGGTGGTGAAGCCTTTCTGGAGCTCCCTGCCTGTGCTCAGGTCAGGGAGCTCCCTACAGGTGGGTGAGGCGGGGCATGTGGCCGAGTGGTGGGGTAGAGAAAGAGGAAAAAAAAAAGGAAAAGGAGGGAGGGCTCTTACAGTGGTCCCCAGTGGACTGGGCTGTAGAGATAGGTGGGCTTGTGTTGTGCCACTAATTGCTTGTTTTAATTTGGGCGTGTCTTCTCAGTTTCTCTGTGTCCTGATGGGAATTCTGCAAAGTTGCCTTCTGTGCTCCTCACCCAGGATTGCAGCTGTCCTTGTCTTAAGATGGCCAGCTCAGCCTTCTCTTGTTTACTGTTTTCAGTCAGTTTTTTCTATTCGGTATTCGGTGTAGTTCTTTATCCCTTAATTTAATGCTCAGGGTTCCAGGATTGACACCTGTATCTGTAGTACTTGGTTTTTCAGGTCTTTGCTACAGAAAGATGGCGTGGTGCATCTGACTAGTCCACCATCTTGATCTCCCTCTGTTGTTTTTATTTTAAGATATGATTGGGACAAAGGAGATATTTGAGATGTTCTTATATACTCTTGCTGTTTAGTTTTGATGAATTTGGTTTTCCACAAGAGTAAAAACAAAAATTTTAGTGTTCTAGCTGATTTGGATATAGTTTAGCTTTAGAAGGTTAAATAGTATGTGTACCTGATTACTAGTTGAGTAGAGGGATAGTGACTCTGTTTTGAATAATAAATATCCCATCACAAAAAACTCAAAGGACACTGATAATTATCATTACTATAGGACCCCTCTGACTCTCCTATGAAGTAGTTGGGGACAGACTTTAACAGGAAATACAGTAATTTTAACACCCACAATAAATATTTTACCCCAAAAGACATTAGAATCCATTCCATCATAAATGTATCTAAACTTAAGGGAAAAAGAGATCTGACATTTATTGAGTGTGTTCTATGTAGCAGACCCTGCTAGATACTTCATATAGATTATCTCATTCAGATTTATTCACTCTTCAGAACAACTTGGTAAGACAGGTGTGTCATTTTAACAGATGAGGAAGAGACTGTGCAAATAAGTAGAAGGCACAGCTGGAATTTCAACCTAGGTCATTTTAGTTCATGTTTTTTCCTCTATACATTGCTGTCTCCCCCATAAGGACAGTATTGAAGAATAAGGAGAGGATACAGACAGGTTGTTGGCAATGATACAGCAGCGTCTATTCAAAATAAAGGTCAACAAAGTCCCAGCAAGGTATTTTGTACAAATTGACAAGCTTATTTTAATTTTTTTTATGTAAAGGCACAGTACTTAGAATGTTTGAAACTATTTTGAAAAAGAAGAACACAGTGGGAGGAATCACTTTATGAGATGTTAAGGCTTACTGTATAACTACGGTAATAAAGACAATGTGGTATTGGTGAAGGAACAGACACACATATCAATGGGACAGAAGATATAACCAATAACGCAGAAATATACCCCCACCAATGTGCCCAGCTAACTTTTGAGAAAAGTGAAAAAGCAAAATAAAGGTCAAGATCAGCTTCTAAAATTTGAGGATTTTTAGGGGCAAATTTGTCTCTTCTCTAAAAAAATAGAACTTAAATCTTATATTTTTACTTTCTTACTGAGGATTCTAGGAACATTATCACAGAAAATAATTTGTTCTGACTCATACTGATCCTGTGTAGTACAGAACAAAACACTGCCCAGTCCTGCGCCAGGCTCACAATCATTGTTATGCTTGAGCCCGTTGTTGCAGCCACTGAATCAATCCATTTCGTTGAGGGTCTTCCTCTTTTTTGCTGACCCTGTACTTTACCAAGCGTGATGTCCTTTTCTAGGGACTGATCCCTCCTGACAGCATGTCCAAAGTATGTGAGATATAGTCTCCCCATTCTTGCTTCTGAGAAGCATTCTGGTTCTACTTCCAAGACAGATTTGTTCATTCTTTTGGCAGCCCAAGGTATATTCAATATTCTTCGCCAAAACCACAATTCAAAGGCGTCAATTCTTCTTCTGTTTTCCTTATTCATTGTCCAGCTTTCACATGCATATGAAGCAATTGAAAATACCATGGATTGGGTCAGGCTCAGCTTAGTCTTTGAAGTGACATCTTTGCTTTTCAACACTTTAAAGAGGTCTTTTGCATCAGATTTGCCCAATGCGACGTGTCTTTTGATTTCTTGACTGCTGCATCCATGGGTGTTGATTGAGTATCCAAATAAAATGAAATCCTTGACAACTTCAATCTTACCTCCTTTTATCATGATGTTGCTTATTGGTCCACTTGCGAGGATTTTTGTTTTCTTTATGTTGAGGTGTAATCCGTACTGAAGGTGGTAGTCTTTGATCTTCATCAGTAAGTGCTTCAAGTTCTTTTCACTTTCAGGAAGTAAGCTTGTATCGTGTGCATATTGCAGGTTGTTAATGAGTCTTCCTCCAATCCTGATGCCACGTTCTTCTTCATATTGTCCAGCTTCTCGGATTATTTGCTCGGTATACAGATTGAATAGGTATGGTGAAAGGATACAACCCTGATGAACACCTTTCCTGACTTTAAACCACACAGTATTCCCTTGCTCTGTTCGAACAACTGCCTCTTGATCTATGTACAGGTTCCTCATGAGCACAATTAAGTGTTCTGGAATTCCCATTCTTTGCAGTGTTATCCATAATTTGTTATGATCCTCACAGTTGAATGCCTTTGTATAATCAGTAAAACACAGGTAAACATCTTTCTAGTATTCTCTGCTTTGAGTCAGGATCCATCTGACATCAGCAATGATATTCCTGGTTCCACATCCTCTTCTGAATCCAGTCTGAATTTCTGGAAGTTCCCTGACAATATAGTGCTGCAGCCACTTTTGAATGATCTTCAGCAAAATTTTACTTACATGTGATATTAATGATATTGTTTGATAATTTACGCATTCATTTGGATCACCTTTCTTGGGAATAGGCATAAATATGGATCTCTTCCAGTTGGTTGGCCAGGGACTGTCTTCCAAATTTCTTGGCAAAGACAAGTGAGCACTTCCAGTGCTGCATCCATTTGTTGAAACACCTCAATTGATATTCCATCAATTCCTGCATCCTTGTTTTTCACCAATGCCTCAGTGCACCTTGGACTTCTTCCCTCAGTACTATCAGGTCCTGATAATATGCTACCTCTTGAAATGGTTGAACGTCGACTAGTTCTTTTTGGTATAATGACCCTGTGTATTCCTTCCATCTTTTTCTGATGTTCCTGCATCGTTTAATATTTTCCTCCTAGAATTCTTCACTATTGCAACTCAAGGCTTGAATTTTTTATTCAGTTCTTTCAGCTTGAGAAATGCCGAGCGTGTTCTTCCCTTTTGGTTTTCTATCTCCAGCTCTTTGCATATGTCACTATAATGCTTTACTTTGTCTTTTCGAACCACCCTTTAAAATCTTTTGTTCAGCTCTTATTACTTCATCATTTCTTCCATTTGCTTTAGCTACTCGACATTTAGGAGCAAGTTTCAGAGTCTCTTCTGACATCCATTTTGGTCTTTTCTTTCCTTCCTGTCTTTTTAATGACGTCTTGCTTTCTTCATGTATGATGTCCTTGATGTCATTCCAGAACTCGTCTGGTCTTTGGTCATTATTGTTCAATGCACACCAATATTTTTACCATTCTCAATTATACAGCTTAAATTAACCATTAAGATTTAAGTGAAAATTGATGGTGGGGCCAAGATGGTGGAGTAGTCAGATGCTTTCTGTGGTCCCTCTTACAACAAAGACCCAAAAAAACAAGTGAATCAATTATATATGACAGTATAGGGGCCCTGAACATCAAAGGCAAAGTTGAGGAATCGGACTGAGTAGCAGGGGGAGGGAGACACGGTTCAGAAGCAGTGAGGAGTTGCCAGACATGACATGGCAGGAGCCGGCACCCTCCAGGCCGGATCAGCTCACGTGAGAGGTGAGGCAAGCAGTGGCTCTTGGGAGGCATTTTCCACATAGGGAGAGATCCAAAGGCAGAGAGTCTACTTGGACATCCAAAACCAGTGAAAAGCAGCACTCAGTTGGCAAAAGATAGGTACTTGCATCTAGCCTACTGCACGGATCAAATAACACCCTCTTTGGGAAAAATCTCTCTCCCATTTACCTCCCCGCTCCCCACTCTGCACTGGGTCAGGGCCGGCTTCAGTGATTGCCGCATCCCCTGGGCTGGAAGTACTACCCTTCATGCACCCTGTGCCATCGTCCCGGCCTTGGAGAGGGAACAAATTAACAAACAGGAAAAAAATAATCTGCCAGCTCCCCTAAGCCAGGAACTCAGGGTAGGCACAGCTCCTTTCCCTAGACACAGGCATAAGGGGTCCACAGACTTTGAATGCCTTTCACCCGTGTGTAGACCTGTGTGGGCCCATTTAGTATTGCCACAGTACAACAGGGTATATACCTGAAGTCTGACTTCAACTGTTTCAGCTGTGGGGTGGCAGGTTCGTGACATTTGACACTGCTCTGCCCATTAAGCAGGTTCCTCACCTCCCCATATCTGGAGCCTGAGGACTGGTGGCTCCACCCATGACGGGTCCAAAAATATGTGGTGCCCCCTAGACCTTACAGCCAACAGCATTGGGTGCTCAAAGTTCAGCTTCAAAATCCACCCAACTACCTGCTTTAGGGAACAGGGACATGCTTTCCTCCCGGACACTCAGCGGCCGTTGGCCCCCTGCCTTGCTCAGTGCATGACACCCTGCTGCAGCCGGATGCCTGTGCCTACACCAGTCACCCATTCCTGTCTAGGACTGTAGGTGAGAGCCTGCACCACACACTTGGTGGCCGACTGCCTAAACACTTGAGCTGAATCCATATAGGAGGAGTGGGTGGACAACTGAACTCACATACTTAGTGGCACGTCTGACCACATGGTGGCAGGACCTTGAAGTGTCAGGGGCACCAGTGATCGGGCTAGTTCACACAAGCAGCCTATTTGGGCGTATCAAAACAAAACAAAACAAGAAGCAAGCACACAGGAACCAAACATAAAATAAATAAATAACTTATTGATGGCTCAGAGACCGCAGTCAGTATCAAATCATATAAAGAGGCAGACCATGATGGCTTCAGCAAGCTCCCAAAATAAAAAGTCAAGGAATTTTCCAGAGGAAGAGAATTTCTTGGAATTACCGTAGGCAGAATACAAAAGATTAATATACAGAACTCTTCAAGAAATCAGGAAGAGATCATGCAAAATGCCGAAGAAGCCAAGAAACACACAAAGCAACAGAGGAACTTAAGAAGATTATAGAAGATCATAATGACTAAATTAAAAGGCTGCAAGAATCCATAGAGACAACAATCAGAAATCCGGAAGATTAACAATAAAATTTCAGAATTAGACAACTCAGTAGAAAGTCATAGGAGCAGAATTGAGGCAATGGAAGTCAGAATGAGTGAGATTGAAGATAACGCACTTGACACCAACTTAATATGAGGAAAAATCAGATAAACTGATTTAAAAAAATGAAGAAACCCTAAGAATTATGTGGGACTCTATCAAGAGGAACAACCTATGAGTGATTGGAGTACCAGAACGGGGGCGGGGGGTGGATAACAGAAAATAAAGAGAGAATTTTTGAAGATTTGTTGGCAGAAAACTTCCCTGATATCATGAAAGATGAGAAGATATCTATCCAAGATGCTCCACATAAGGTAGATCCCAAAAGAAGGTCACCAAGACATATTATAATCAAACTTGTCAAAACCTAAGATAAACAGAGAATTTTTTTTTATGACAACCCCATTTGTGTCTGTGGATAACTGTGCTCCATGGAGTTTTCAGTGGCTGATTTTTCAGAAGTATATTGCCAGGCTTTTCTTCTGAGGCCCCTCTGGGTGGACTTGAACTACAAATTTTCCTGTTAGTAGCCAAGCACGTTAAGCATTTGCACAACCAAGGGGTCAGCAGAGCTTAGAGAGAGAGAGACCGACAACTAAGAGGTCTTTATTTATTTTTATTTTTTTGTTGTACTTTAGATGAAGGTTTACAGAACAAATAGTTTCTCGTTAAACAGTTGGTACACATATTGTTTTACGACATTGGTTAACAACCTCACAACATGTCCACACATTCTCTTCTCGACATTGGGTTCCCTATTACCAGTTTTCCTGTCCCTGCTGCCTGTAGTCCTTGTCCCTGGCCTCTTGCGCGCCATTAGTCTAATTTTGTTTTATGGGGCCATCTAATCTTTGGCTGAAGGGTGAACCTCAGGAGTGACTTAATTACTAAGCTAAAAGGGTGTCTGGGGGCCATACTCTCGGGGTTTCTTCAGTCTTAAAGAGAATTTTAAGAGCAACTAGGGATAAATGAAAAATCATCTACAGAGTCAATAAGACAAAGCTCAGACTACTCAGCAAAAAACATGTAGGCAAGAAGGCAATGAGATGACGTATATAAAGCCTTGAAGGAAGAAAAGTTCTGGCCAAGAATTATATATCCAGCAAAACTGTCTCTCAAATATGATGATGAAATTAGGGCATTTCCAGATAAACAGAAGTTTAAGGAATTTGCAAAAACCAAACCAAAATTACAAGAAATACTTAAGGAGTCCTTGAGTTAGAAAATCATAACATCAGATGACAACCCAAGACTAGAACACAGGAAAGAGCAACCAGGTATCAACCCAGATAGGGAAGTCACAAAAATAAATCAAAGCTGAAACACTGAAAATAGGGAAACATAGATGTCCATATGTAAAATATGACAATATTAAAACAAAAAGACTAAAAAAATGTACATATAAATTTTTCATATGGAGACGAAGTCAAGGCAATATAAATAATTAAACGAATGGTTTAAACTTAGAAAAATAGGGATAAATATTAAGGTAACCACAAAGAAAACTAACAATCCTACAAATCAAAATAGAAAACAAGAAAACTATAAAGACTCAGCAAATACAAAATCAACAATGAAAATACATAAAGAAAAACGACTCACCACAAAAAATTAAGTGGAACAAAGAAACTGAACAACACACAAAAAATACATTAAAATGACAGAACTAAACTCTTACCTGTCAATAATTACGCTGAATGTAAATGGACTAAACGCACCAATAGAGAGTGGCAGAATGGATTAAAAAAACACGATTCGTCTATATTGCTGCCTACAAGAGACACACCTTAGACTTAAAGACACAAACTAAAACTTAAAGGATGGAAAAAAGCATATCAAGGAAACAACACTCCAAAGAGCATCAGTGGCAATATTAATCTGTTACAAAGTAGACTTTAGAGTAAAATCCACCACAAAGGATAAGGAAGGACACTATATAATGATTAAAGGATCAATACACCAGGAGGACATAACTATAATAAATATTTACACATTCAATGACAGGGCTCCAAAATACATAAAATAAACTGTAACAACATTGAAAAGAGAGATTGACTGTTCCACAATAATAGTAGGAGACTTCAACACCCCACTTTCGGTAAAGGACAGAACATCCAGAAAGAAGCTCAATAAAGACATGGAAGATCTAAATGCTACAGTGAGCCAACTTGATCTCATGGACATATACTGAATACTCTACACGACAGTTAAGTTATACTTTCTTTTCCAATGCACATGGAACATTCTCCAGAATAGATCACATATTATGCCATAAAGCAAGCCTTAACAGAATCCAAAGCATCTGAATATTACAAAGCATCTTTTCTGACCATAAAGCCATAAAAGTAGAAATCAGTAACAGAAAAAGTAAGGAATAAAAATCAAACACATGGAAACTGAACAACACCTTGCTCAAAAACTACTGGGTTATAGAAGAAATTAAGTATGGAATAAAGAAATTCATAGAACCAAATGAGAATGAAAACACATCCTTTGGGACACAGCAAAAGCAGTACTTAGAGGTCAGTTTATAGCAATAAATGCACATATCCAAAAAGAAGAAAGGGCCAAAATCAAAACATTAACCCTACAAGTGGAACAAGTAGAAAGAGAGCAGCAAAAGAAGCCCCTTGCACTAGAAGAAATAATAAGAATTAGAGCAGAATTAAATGAAATAGAGAATAGAAAAACAATTGAAAGAGTTAACAAGACTAAAAGCTTGTGCTTTGAAAAGATCAGCAAAATTGATAAACCATTGGCCAAACTGAGAAAAGAAAAACAGGAGAGGAAGCAAATAACCCGTATCAGAAATGAGATGGTTGATATCACAACAGATCCAACTGAAATTAAAAGTATCATGACAGAATATTATGAAAAATTATACTGTAACAAATATGAAAACTGAGAGGAAATGGACAAATTTCTAGAAACTCAGTACCTACCTAAACCAACACAGAGGTAGAACAACTAAATAAACCTATAACAAAAGAAGAGATTGAAAATGTAATTAAAAAACTCCTAACAAAAAAAAGCCATGGCCCGGTCGGTTTCACTGGAGAATTCTACCAAACTTTCAGGGAAGAGTTAGCATCACTACTACTAAAGGTATTTCAGAGCATAGAAAAGGATGGAACACTCCCAAACTCATTCTATGAAGCCAACATAACCCTGATACCAAAACCAGGTAAAGACACCACAAAAAAGAAAATAGATACCAATATCCCTCATGAACATTGATGCAAAAATCCTCAAGAAAATTCTAGTGAATAGAATTCAGCAACGCATCAAAAAAATAATTCACCATGACCAAGTAGGATCCATATCAGGTATGTAGGGATGGTTCAACATAAGAAAAACTATCAATGTAATCCATCACATAAATAAAACACAAGAACCACATGATCTTATCAATTGATAAAGAAAAGGCATTTGACAAAGTCCAGCACCCATTCATGATTAAAACTCACAGCAAAATAGGAATATAAAGGTAATTCATCAACATACAAAGCCAACAGCCAATATCATCCTAAATGGAGAGAGTCTTAAAACATTCCTGTTGAGATCGGGAACCAGACAAGGATGCCCTTTATCACCTCTATTATTCAACATTGTGCTGGAGGTCCTATTCTGAGCAGTTAGGCTAGAAAAAGAAATGAAGGGCATCCAAATTGGTAAGGAAAAGGTAAAAGTATCTCTATTTGCAGACGATATGATCTTATACATAGAAAACCCCAAAGAATCCTGAAGAAAAGTACTGGAACTAATAGAAGATTTCAGCAGAGTATCAGGATACAAGAGAAACATACAAAAATTAGTTAGATTCCTCTACAACAAAGAGAACTTCTAAGAGGAAATCACTAAGTCAATACCATTTATAATAGCTCGCAAGAAGATAAAATACTTAGGAATAAATCTAACCAGAGACATAAAAGACGTATACGATGAAACCTACAAGCTACTACTGCAGGAAACCAAAAGAGAGCTGCATAAGTGGAAAAACATACCTTGCTCATGGATAGGAAGTCTCAACATTGTGAAAACGTCAATTCTATGTAAAGCGGTCTACTATTGTCTAAGATTACTATCATAAGAACTCAAGAAAAGGTTTAAACACAGAAGAAAACATTATTTGATGGTTACGAGGGCGAGGAGGGTGGGAGAGGGGTATTCACTAACTAGATAGTAGACAAGAATTATCTTAGGTGATGAGAAGGACAGCACACACTACAGGGGAAGTCAGCACAACTGGACTAAACCAAAGCTAAGAAGTTTCCTGAGTACAACCAAACACTTCGAGGGACAAAGTAGCAGGGGCGGGAGTCTGGGGACCATGGTTTCAGGGGACATCTAGTTCAATATGCATAACAATTTATTAAGAAACTGTTCTGCATCCTACTTTGGTGAGTGGCGTCTGGGTTCTTTTTTTTTTTTTTTATTGTACTTCAGGTGAAGGCTTGCAGAACAAATAGTTTCTCATGAAACAGTAGTACACAAGTTGTTTTATGACATTGGTTAACAACCCCACAACATATTAACCCTCTAAATTCTCAACATTTTTTTTTTTTGTGAAAATACACATAGCCAAAGATACACCGTTTCAAAAATTTCTACATACATAGTTCAGTGACATTGATTATGCTCTTCCAATTGTGCTGTTATTCTCACTTAAGATGAAGGCTTACAGAACAAAATAGTTTCTCATTTAACAAATGTTGCCCTATGACAATGGTTAACAATCTCACAACACATCAACAATATCCTTACTCAACCTTGGGTTCCCTATCACCAGCTTCCTTGTCCCCTTCTGCCTTCTGGCCCTTGTCACTGGACTCCTGTACCTCGTTAGTCTCATTTGGTTTTACGGGGCTGTCTAATCCTAGGCTGAACAGTGAACCTCGGAAGTAACTTCACCACTGAGCTAAAAGGGTGTCTGGGGGCCATACTCTCGAGGTTTCTCCAGTCTCCTTTAGGCCAGTAAGTCTGGTCTTTTTTTTGTGAGTTAGAATTATGCTCTACATCCTTCTCCAGCTCTGTCCAGAACCCTCTGTTGTGATCCTGGTCAGAGCAGTCAGTGGTGGTAGCCGGGCACCATCTAGCTGTACTGGACTCAGTCCGGTGGAGGCCTTGGTAGCTGTGGACAATTAGTCCTTTGGACTAATCTTTTCCTTGTATCCTGTTCTCTTCATTCTCCCTTGCTCCCGAAGGGATGAGACCAGTGGAGTATCTTAGATGGCCGCTCACAGGCTTTTAAGACCCCAGCGTCTGGGTTCTTAAAAACTGGTGAGTGGCCTTGTAAGATGTGTCACTTGGTCCCAAACCACCTGGAGTAAAAGAGAATGAAGAACACCATAGACACAAGGAAATTATTAGCCCAAGAGATGGAAAGGGCCACATAAACCAGAGACTTCATCAGCCTGAGACTAGAAAAACTAGATGATGCCTGTCTACCACCAATGACTGTCCCGACACGGAACACGACAGAGAGTGCCTGATGGAGCAGGAGAAAAGTGGGGTACAGAACTCAAATTCTAGTGAAAAGACCAGACTTAATGGTTTGATTGAGACAGGAGGTACCCCAGAAGACATGGCTCCCAGACTCTCTGGTAGCCTAAAACTAAAACCATTCCTGAGGCCAACTCTTCGGACAAAGATTAGACTGGACTATGAGACATAAAATGATTCTCGTGAAGAGTGTGCCTCTTAGCTCAAGTAGATATATGAGACTAAATTGTCAGCTTCTGTCCAGAGGTGAGATGAGAAGGCATAGAGGGTCAGGAGCTTGTTGAATGGACATGGGAAATGTGAGTTGGAAAGGAAGAGTGTGCTGTCACAGTATAGGTAGAGCAGCTTTGGTCACATAACAATGTATGTATAAATTTTTGTATGAGAGACTATCTTGAATTGTAAACTTTCACTTAAAGCACAACAATAAAAATAAAAAGATGTAAGTGAAAATTGGTAAGTGGTAACTTTGGTGAAGTGTAAGTACACAGTACTGGGGAAGCCAGCACAGCTTGTCCAAGGCGAGGTCATAGAAGCTCCATAGAGAAATGCAAACTCTCTGAGGGACCAAATTACTGGGTTGAGGGCTCTGGGGACCATGGTCCCAGGGAACATCTAGCTCAATTGGCATAACATAGCTTATAAAGAAAATATTTCGCATCCTACTTTGGTGAGTAGTGTCTGGGTTCTTAAAAACTTGTGAGCGGTCATCTAAGGTACTCTACTGTTCTCACCCCATCTGGATCAAAGGAGAAAGAAGAGAACCAAAGACACAAGGGAAAGATTAGTCCAAAGGACTAATGGACCACAAGTATCACAGCCTCCACCAGACTGAGTCCAACTCAACTAGATGGTGCCCGGCTACCACCACTGACTTCCCTGACAGAGATTACAGTAGAGGGTCCAGGACAGAGCTGGAGAAAAATGTAGAACAAAATTCTAACTCACAAAAAAAAAAAAAAAAGACCACACTTAACTGATCTGACAGAGAGCAGACAAACCCCAAGAGTATGGCCCCTGGACACCCATATAGCTCAGTAATGAAGTCACTCCTGAGGTTCACGCTTCAGCCAAATATTAGACATTCCCATAAAACAAGACTAAAGGGGCACACCAGCCCAGGGGCAAGGACGTTAAGGCAGGAGGAGACAGGAAAGCTGGTAATGGGGAACCCAAGTTCGAGAAGGGGAGTGTTGACATGTCATGGGGTTGGCAACCAATGTCACAAAACATTATGTTTATTAATTGTTTAAGGAGAAACTTGTTTGTAAACCTTCATCTAAAGTACAATAAAAAATGGAAAAAAAATGATTAACTATCAAAAAAAATATGTGAAAATTGGATATGAATGCTCCTACAAAAACTTAAGCTGTATGAGAGTTGAGGTTTATGGGCTTATTAAAATACTTAGGGGTTGGGAGGTGGGGATGAAACTTTAGAAAACAAAGCAGAAAAGATTCATATGAGGGGAAATATAGACTGAATATTAGGTTTCAAATGACTTTTTTTTTCATTAAACGTGGCATCATGAGAGAGTCTTAGGGTATGGGTATATGGTAAAGAAATCATAATAATTGAGAGTAGCCAAAATTCAAGAACTAATGAAAATGCATAATCCATTAGGTCTGAATTGATACATTTCCATTGCATTTATTCATGGTTTTTTACCTGGAGCAGATGCAATGATAAATGGATGCTGTTAGAAACAAAGTCAATTCAAACTTATATGGATGTGTACGGAATACTACATATTGATTATATATATATTGGAATGACAGAAAATATGTGGAAATAACTTGTACTTGATTTAATGCTGTATATTACAAATGGAGAAGAGCAACTTTAGAACTTCTGGCACAATCATCAAACGTTCATTGTGCTGACCATATGTAGGGCAATTGTGCAAGAATAAATGAGTAGTTATGGAATCTCTTAAGGTAGTTAAGTATGGATTTTCAAAGAAGACAAGATCATTTAGCAACTTTAAATCTATAAACAATATTAATTTTATTTCATTTGGCCCTGAAAGGAACTATACCTTTGTTAATGTAGTAACTGAAAATGAGGTAATGATATTTTATATCTTGTAATTTTACATAGTGTACTAGTGTCTTTAGCCTCTTTGAACCATTCATCTCACCATCTGTGTAGCTACTCTCACCCCGTTTCCACTTTCCAATCACTCATTTTATCTCTCACTTACTCAACATTTTAGTACTTAATCTTTTTTTTAAATTTTATTGTGGTTATATATATAACACAAAATTTGCCATTTTAACCAGTTTTAAGTGAACAATTCAGTGATGTTAATTACATTTACCATATTGTGCAGCCATTACCACTAACCACTTCCAAAAGTTCTTCATCTCCTGAAACAAAAACTCAGTACCCTTTCAGTGATAACTACCAACCCACTCTCCCCTTCCTCCAGCCCTTGGTAACCACTAATAAGCTTTTGTCTCCATGCATTTGTCTGTTCTAGATGTTTTCTATAAGTGGGTTCATGCAATATTTGTCCTTTTGTATCTGACTTATTTAAGCATAGCATTTTCAAGGTTCATTCATATTGTAGCATGTATCAGAACTTTATTTTTCTTCATAGATGAATAATATTCCATTGTATGATACACCATATTTAGTTTAACCATTCATCCGTTGATGGACACTTGGATTGTTTTTCCACCTTTTAGCTGTTGTGAATAATGCTGCAAGGAAGACAATAATCTTTTGAATTTTTTTTTTTCCCGTTTTGAAGCTGGTTAGATCATTTGATAAGAGAATCGTGTAAATGAAGCCAAGGTTGTTGGTTTGATCACATGAGCCAGTTAGCTTTGGGCTGTGTCAATGGCTTTCTAACATATTTGTGAAAGAGAATCAACAGGGACACTTTGAAAAATACAGATTCTTGGGCCCTAAACTTGGCATTTCTGATTTGGTCAGTGTGAAATAGAGCTCAAGAATCTATGTTTTAGGTAATTCCAATGTAGTCAGATTGCCACTGATTCTTGCATTTGGAAATGATTGCAGTCTATTTCCTGACCTTAGAACACGACCATTGAAAAGTACTTGATCCTGAAGGTAGAAATTGAGATTGTAAATTCATTAGCGTAAATGATCTGCTATTATTGGGAAAATGACTTATAGCGCTGTCACTACTGGTAGTGGGTTTATAATGTCATCTTTGTATATGCTATTGATAGCACAGTTCTATATGTAGAGTTGCGTATGTGTGCCTTTATTTGTGTAACTATTGTAAGTGGATGGGGTTATATTTATTGTATGTTATCGTTAGGTGCCATTGAGTCAGTTCTGACTCATAGCAACCATAGGAATGAAACACTGCACAGTCCTGCACCATCCTCACAATTGTTCGCTATGCTTGAGCCCATGGTTGCAACCTCATGTTATTCCATCTCCTTGAGGGTCTTCCTTTCTTTTACTAACCCTGTACTTTACCAAGCATGATGTCCTTCTCCAGTGACTATTCCCTCTTGGTAACATGTCCAAACAACGCAGAGTCTCGCCATCCTTACTTCTAAGGAGCATTCTGGCTGTACTTCTTCCAGGACAGATTTATTCATTTTTCTAGCAGTCCATGATATATTCAATATTCTTTGCAAACGCCGTAATTCAAAGGCATCAATTCTTCTTCAGTCTTACTTACTCATTGTCTAGCTTTGCTTTCACATGAGGCGATTGAAAATACCATGGCTTTTATCAGGCACACCTTAGTCCTTAAAGTGGCATCTTTGCTTTTTAACACTTTAAAGAAGTGTTTTGCAGCAGATTTGCCCAATGCAATAATGCATCGTTTAATTTCTTGACTTCTGCTTCCGTGGGCATTAATTGTAGATCCAAGTAAAATGACATCCTTGCCAAATTAATCTTTTCTCTGTTTATCATGATGTTTTTTTGGTCCAGTTGTGAGGATTTTTGTTTTCTTTATGTTGAGGTGTAATCTATGCTGAAGGCTGTAGTGTTTAATCTTCATCACTAAGTGCTTCAAGTCCTCTTCTCTTTCAGAAAGCAAGGTTTTGTCATCTGCCTATCGCAGGTTGTTCATGAGTCTTCTTCCAGTCCTAATGCCACATTCTTCTTCATATAGTCCAGCTTCTTGGATTATTTGTTCAGCATACAGATTGAGTAAGCATGGTGAAAGGATACAACCCAATGCACACCTTTCCTGATTTTAAACCACCCAATATCCCCTTGTTCTCTTCCAATGACTGCCTCTTGGTCTATGTACAGGTTTCTCATGAGCACATTTAAGTGTTCTGGAAGTCTCATTCTTTGCAGTGGTGTCCATTATTTGTTATAATCCACACAGTTGAATGCCTTTGCATAGTCAATAAAACACAGATAACATCTTTCTATTATTCTCTGTTTTCAGGCAAGACTCATCTGATATCAACAATGATATCCCTCGTTTCATATCCTGTTCTGAATCAGGCTTGAATTTCTGACAGTTGGACTATCAGTGGACTACTGCAACTGCTTTTGAATAATCTTCAGCAAAATTTTAATTATATGTGATATTAATGATATTTTTTGGTACTTTCTACATTCTTTTGGATCACTTTTCTTTGAAATCGGAAAAAAATATGGATCTCTTCCAGTCGTTTGGCCAGCTAGCTATCTTCCAAATTTCTTGACATAGATGAGTTAGCACCTCCAGCACTGCATCCGTTTATTGAAACATCTCAATTGGTATTCCATCAATTCCTGGAGCCTTGTATTTCACCAGTGCCTTCAGTGCAGCTTAGACTTCTTCCTTCAGTACCATCAGTTCTTGATCATATGCTACCTCCTAAAGTGGTTGAAACTGACCAATTCCTTTTGGTACAATGACTTTGTATATTCCTTCCATCTTCTTTTGATGCTTTCTGCTTCATTCAATATTTTGCCCATAGAAACCTTCAGTATTGCAACTCGAGGCTTGAATTTTTTCTTCAGTTCTTTGAGCTTGAGAAATGTCAAGTGTGTTCTTCCCTTTTGTTTTTCTTACTCCAGGTCTTTGCCCGTTTCATTATAATGCTTTACTTTGTCTTCTCAAGCTGCCCTTTGAGATATCTTCTGTTCAGCTCTTTTACTTCATTGTTTCTTCCATTTGCTTTAGCTGTTTTACATTCAGGAGAACGTTTCAGAGTCTTTTCTGACATCCATTTTGGTCTTTTCTTTCTTTTCTGTCTTTTTAATGACCTTTTGCTTTCTTCCTGTGTGATATCCTTTGATGTCATTCCATAATTCATCTGGTTGAGTCATTAGTGTTCAGTGCATCAAATCTGTTCTTGAGATGGTCTCTAAATTCAGTTGGGATATATTCAAGGTCATACTTTGGCTTTTGTGGACTTGTTTTAATTTTCTTCAGCTGCAATTTGAACTTGCATATGTACAGTTGATGGTCTGTTCTGCAGTTGATCCTTGGCCGCCTTCTGACTGATGATATTGACCATCTCCATCGTCTCTTATCACAGATGTAGTTGATTTGATTCCTGTGTATTCCATCAGGCAAGTTCCACGTCTGTAGTCACTGTTCATGTTGTTGAAAAAGGTATTTGTCATGAATAAATCATTGGTCTTGAAAAATTCTGTCATGCGATCTCCGGTGTCGTTTCTGTCAGCAAGGCCGTATTTTCCAACTCCTGTTCCTTCTTCTTTGTTTCCAACTTTTGCATTCCAATCACCAATAATGATCAGTGCATCTTGATTGCATGTTGGATGAATTTCAGACTGCTGAAGCTGGTAAAAATTTTCAATTTCTTCATCTTTGGCTTTAGTGGTTGGTGCATAAATTCAAATAATGGTCGTATTAACTCGTCTTCCTTGTTGGCATATGGATATTATCCTATCACTGACAGCATTGTACTTCAGGATAGATCTTGAAATGTTTTTTTTTGACGATCAGTGCGACACCATTCCTCTCAATTTGTCATTCCCGGCATAGTAGATCATATTATTGTCTGATTCAAAATGGCCAATACCAATCTATATCATCTCATTAATGCCTAGGATATTGATCATTATGCTTTCCCATTTTATTTTTGATGATTTCCAATTTTCCTGGATTCATACTTTTGCACATTCCACATTCCAATTGTTATTGGATGTTTGCAGCTGTTTCTTCTCATTCTGAGTTGTGCTGCATCAGCAAATGAAGGTCCCAAAAGCTTGACTCCATCCACGTCATTAAGGTCAACTCTATTTTGAGGAGGCATCTCTTCCCCAGTCGTATTTTGAGAGCCTTCCAACCCGAGGGGCTCATTTTCTGGCACTATATCAGACAATGTTCTGCTGTTATTCATAAGGTTTTCACTGGCCAATTTTCTCAGGAGTAAGCTGTCAGGTCTTTTTCCTAGTCTGCCTTAGTCTGGAAGCTCTGATGAAACCTGTCCACCATGGGTAACCCTGCTAGTATTTCAAATACCAGTGACATATCTTCCACCATAACATCAACACCCAAGCCACTGCAGTATGACAAACTGACAGAGGAGTGGTAGATTTATTGTATACATACATGTTTCTATATGAGTATATGTATACCTGCATACCTGTATGGGTGAGAGAACTAAATGTTATTTTTTCAATTGTTGTTATTTACTGTGGAGTTGATGATTCCGACTCATTGTAACCCCATGTGTGCAGAGTATAACTGCTTCATAGGGTTTTCAAGGCTGTGACTTTTCGGTAGCAGATTGCCAGGCCTTTCTTCAAAGGTGCCTCTGGGTGGGTTTGAACCACCAACTTTTCAGCTTGTAGTGGAGCCCTTAACAGTTTGCGCCACTTGGGGATTCCTATTTTTAAAATTAGATGTGGGATTTACTTAGTTCCTTGATTTTTAGAACTGTTGTTGCTTCATGAACTGTGTTGCTTTAGACTTCTCTGTTTTCAGCTCATTACTTGCACCTCCATCTCATGCTTTTAGCTACTTCCTTCTTGTCAGGAACATCTAGTGGTGATTGTTCAACAGGCAGAGTTTAAGCTAATGACATACCAGTTTAGTTATTATAGAACAATGGTAATCCTGTGTGTTATGTATAGACACGTGACAGATAAATTAGAAATATAAACTGTAGATTTAAAGAAATAAGACCTCTTCTACAAATGCATCTGTAAATAAATCTGATCATTTTATAATTTTCAGGCTATTTATAAGAATATTATAGAGACATTAAGGGCACTGGTAAGTAAAATGATGAGATATGTTCTTATATATCCTCAATTAAAAAATAAGACGTTTTCATGGAACTTAATACTAATTTTTCTTGTGTGTATAATTTTTATGGAGTTTGAAAAAAAGAATAACAAAGCCATTGCAGAATTTTTGTGTGTCAGTTAGCCTTACAATTTGTGAGAGATGAGGTCCAGCCTAACTAAAATTGATTATGCTGTTTGCTTCTACAATAAGTTAATCATATTGTGTGCTAGTGCTTAGTTTTAAAAGTTATATTGTGGTACAATATATATATATAAATTTGCCATTTTAACCATTTTAAGTGTACAACTCAGACATTAATTATCTTCACCATGTTATGCAGCCATCACCAGTGTCTATTTCAAAAAATTTTTCATCACCCCAGGAAGAAACTCAGTACCTGAATCAATAACTCCCAATTTCCCCTCCCTTAGCCCTGGTAATCACTCTCTATGCATTCACTAGTACTTATTACTATTATTATTTTTCTTAAAATGTGGTAGGGAGTGAACTACAAATGAATCACAACATCAAAAATATTAATGAGTCTGTTTCTGGTGCTGACAGTGATGAACAGTTTCCCTGAATCAAGGATCTGTCCTATTTAGAATGGCTATTCAAGAAAATTTTATTGAAATTTGTAATCAGCTTTATAGTGCTAAACAATAGGCCAGTGATATTTTTTCCTTCACAATCTGTGTCCCAAGTTTCAGAATCTTGTATACTATTCTGGGAACTATTTATTATGTTATTTTGGAAAGGAAGAAGGGAAGACCCTAGTGCTTAGTCTGATTTTAGCAATGGCTATCTGAAATCATACAATTATATTTCATGTACTTTTTTCACCTCCCAGAATAAGGATCCAGCCAAAGTTAATAGGTAGGTTTCTTTAATTCACTTGTAGCTAATCTAAGACTCCAAAATCTCCCCAGTTGAGGAACTACTTGTATTTCTCAGCTAGTGATAGCATTATGCCATCATTCTGACTATTCCTAATAGAAAATCATATCTCTGTAATGTGACTTGAGCTGTAATAATTGTCTTCAAATGGAACAATTGCTAATTACTTGAAGCGCCATATCATTTTCCAAAATGCTGGCACCATTTTGCATTTCCATAAGCAGTGCGTAAGAGTTCCAGTCTCCCTGCAGTCTCTCCAACATTTGTTATTTTCTGTTTTTTTGATTAGTTCCAGTAATGTTGGGGTGAGATGATATCTCATTGTAGTTTTGATTTGTATGTCTCTAATGGCTTGTGATCGCAAGCATTTCCTCATGTGTCTGTTGGCTACCTGAACGTCTGCTTTGATGAAGTGCCTGTTCATATCCTTTGCCCGTTTTTTAATTGAATTATTTGTCTTTTTGTTGTAGAGGTGTTGGATTTCATATATATTTTAGAGATTAGACCTTTGCCGGATATGTCATAGCCAAAAAATTTTTCCTAGTCTGTAGGTTTTTTTACTCTTTTGGTGAAGTCTTTTGATGAACACAAGAGTTTAATTTTTAGAAGATACCAGTTATCTAGCTTATCTTCTGGTGTTTGTGTACTGTTGGCTATGGTTTGTGTCCTATTTATGCAGTGTATTAGGGCCTATAGTGTTGACGTATTTTTTTTTTCTCTGATCTTTATAGTTTTTGGTTTTATATTTAGGTCTTTGATCCATTTTGAATTAGTTTTTTTGTGTATGGTGTGAGTTATGGGCCCTATTTCATTTTTTTACAGATGGACATCCAGTTTTGTCAGCACCACGTGTTAAAAAGACTGTCTTTTCCCCATTTGATGGGCCTTTGTTGAATATTGGGTGGCCATAGGTTGATGAATTTACATCTGGGTTCTCAATTCTGTTCCATTGGTTAACATATCTGTTGTTGTACCAGTACCAGGCTGTTTTGACTACTGTAGCTGTATAGTAGGTTCTGAGGTCAGGTAGTGCGAGCCCTCCTACTTTATTCTTCTTCTTCAGTAGTGCTTTACTTATCTGGGGCCTCTTCTCTTCCCATTTGAAGTTAATGATTAGTTTTTCCATCTCATTGAAGAATGCTGTTGGTATTTAGATCGAGATTGCATTGTATTTGTAGATTGCTTTGGGTAGAATCGACATTTTCACAGTGTTGACTCTACCTATCCATGAGCATGGTATATTTTTCCATTTATATAGGTCTCTTTTGGTTTCTTGCAGTAGTGTTCTGTAGTTTTCTTTGTATAGGTGTTTTACATCCCTGGTTAGATTTATTCCTAAGTATTTTCTTTTTCTAGGGGGTAGTATAAATGGTGTTGCTTTCCTGATTTCCTTTTTGTGGTTTTCTTTATTGGTGTGTAGGAATCCAACTCATTTTTGTATGTTTATATTGTATCCTGCTACTCTGCTGAATCTTTCTATTAGTTTCATTAGTTTTCTTGTGGAGTCTTATGGGTTACTCTATATGGTATCATATCATCCACAAATAGTGATAGTTTCACTTCTTCCTTACCCGTTTGGATGGCCTTTATTTCTTTTTCTTGCTTTATTGCTGTAGCTAGGACCTCTAGCACAATGTTAAATGGGAGTGATGATAAAGGGCATCCTTGTCTTGTTCCTTTTCTCAATGGGGAATGTTTTCAGCCTCTCTTCATTGAGGTTGATGTTAGCTGTTGGTTTTGTATGGATGCCCTTTATTATGTTGAGGAATTTCCTTTCTATTCCTATTTTATTGAGAGTTTTTATCAGTAATAGGTGTTGGACTTTATCAGATGCCTTTTCCGCAGCAATTGAGATGATCATGTGATTCTTTTATTTATGTGGTGGATCACGTTGACTGATTTTCTTACGTGGAATCATCCTTGCATACCTGGTATGAATCCTACTTGGTCATGGTGTATTGTTTTTTTGATATGATGCTGAATTCTATTGGTTAGAATATTGAGAATTTTTGCATCTATATTCATGAGAGATATTGGTCTGTAATTTTCTTATTTTGTAGTATCTTTGCCTGGTTTTGGTATCTGAGCTATGCTGGTATCATGAAATGAATTTTGAAGTGTCCATTCCTTTTACGTATTCTGAAATAGTTTGAGTAGTACTGGCATGAGCTCTTTTTTGAATGTTTGGTAGAATTCTCCAGTGAAGCCATTGGGCCAGGGTATTTTTTTGTTGCAAGTTTTTTTTTTTTTTAATTACCTCTTCAATCTCTTCTCTTGTTATTGCTCTGTTCAGATTTTCTACCTCAGTTTGTATTAGTTTAGGTAGGTAGTGTGTTTCTAGAAGTTTGTCCGTATCCTGTAGGTTTTCAAATTTGTTGGAGGATAGTTTTTCATAGTACTCTGTTTTATGGTCCTTTTTATTTCAGTTAGGTTGTTTTAATGTCCCCCATTTCATTTCTTACTTGGGTTATTTACTTCCTCTCCTGTTTTTCTTTTGTCAATTTGCCCAATATTTGTCAATTCTGTTTATGCTTTCAAAGAACCAGCTTTTGGTTTTGTTGATTATTTCTGTTATTTTTCTACTCTCTATTCCATATATTTCTGCTCTGATCTTTATTATTTCCTTTTTCTGGTGGCTTTGGGCTCCTTTTTCTGTTCTCTGTTCAAGTTGTATAGTTAACAGTTTGATTTTTTCCCTTCATTTTTCATATATGCATCTATTGCTATAAATTGATCTCAGAGCACTGCCTTTGCTTTGTCGCAAATGTTTTGGTATGATATTTTCATTGCTTGATTCTGGGAATTTTTTGATTCCATCTTTGATTTCTTCTATTACCCAGTGGTTTTTAAGCAAGGTGTTATTCAGTTTCCATGTATTTGTTATTTTTTTTTATTTGCTCTTCCTGTTATTAATTTCTACTTTATGGCATTGTGATCAGAGAAGATGTTTTGTATTATTTCAGTGTTTTGGATTTTCTTGAGGGTTGCTTTGTGGCCCAAATGTTGTCTGTCCTGGAGGACAATGCATGTGTGTTGGAAAAGATTGTCTACTTTACTGGTATTGGGTGGAGTTTTCTATGTATGTTTATGATGTCAAGTTGGCTGATTGTGGTCTTTATATCTTCTGTATCTTTGTTGAGTTTCTTTCTAGATGTTCTCCCTTTTACCTAGAGTGGTGTGTTGAAGTCTCCTGTTGTTATTGTGGAACTATCAATTTCTCTTTTCCGTGCTGTTAGAGTTTGTTTTATGTGTTTTGGAGCCCTGTCATTGAGTGGGTGGATATTTATTACAGTTATGTCTTCATAGTGGGTTGTCCCTTTCATCATTGTGTTCTTCTTTGTCTTTTATTGTGGATTTTGTTTTGAAGTCTCTTTTATCTGAGGTTAGTATTGCCCCTTCTGCTCTTTTTTGGTTATTATTTGCTTGATATATTTTTTTCCATTCTTTGATTTTGAATATATTTATGTCCTTGTTTCTAAGGTGTGTCTCTTGTAGACAACATGTTGAGGGGGCCTGTTTTTTAATCCATTCTGTCACTCTCTATCTCTTTATGGCTGCATTTAAGCCATTTACATTGTGATTATTGATAGTTTTGAGTTTAATGCTGTCATTTTGTAGTGCTTTTTTTATGGTGGTGACATTTTCTTTGTTCCTCTTACTCTTCTGTGCTGAATTCCTTTTGTTTGTGGAATTTTTTTTGTTTTCATAGATATTTTTGTGGCTGAGACTTTATGTTTTCCTTTTTTGTTTTGATGAGTCAGTTCGTTAATTGTCTTTGTGGTTACCTTGAATTTTACCCCTATCTTCCTAAGTTTAAACCAGTCTTTTATTAGTTTATATTGCTTTGACTTTCTCTTCTTTGGAAAGTTTTGTACCTATACTTTTTTTTGCCTCTTTTATTGTTTTGACGTTGTTGCCATTTACTATTGATGTCTCTTATTCTACGTTGTAAATCTTTCAGTTTTATTTTATCCTAGGTGGGTATCTGGCTGCTGCTTTTCCTGTGTTCTAGATTCAGGTCTTCGTCTGATATTGTTTGTTCTGAAACTGAAGGGCTCCCTCTAATAATTCTTGTAACCTTGGTTATTGCATATTCTCATAATTTTTGTTTATCTGGAATTGTCATAACTTTGTCATTGTATTTGAGTGAGAGTTTTGCTGGGTATATTATTCTTGGTTGGTAGTTTTTTCTCTTTTCAAGGTCTTATATGTGTCATCCCATTGCCTTCTTGACTGCATGGTTTCTGCTGAGTAACCAGAGGTTAGTCTTATTGTTTTCCCTTTGTATGTGACTTTTCATTTTTCTTGAGCTGCTGCTCTCAGGATTCTTTGTCTTTGGTTTTGTTGAGTGTGATTATGATATGTCTTGGTGACTTTCTTTTTTGGTGTATCCTATATTGGGTGCATTGAGTTTCTTGGATGGTCAACTTTTTATCTTTCATGATATTAGGGAAGTTTTCTGTCAGCAAGTCTTCAATTATCCTCTCTGTGTTTTCCATTTTCTCCCCCTTTTCTGGAACTCAGATAACATGCAAACTTTTTGCTCCTGATTGTATCACACATCATTTTCAGGTTCTCTTTATTCATTCTTTTCTCTGATTTTTCCTCTAACACAGTGGTATCCAAGGATTTGTTTTCAATTTCGCTGATCCTGTCTTCCATTGTTTCAAATTTGCTCCTAAAGCCTTCCGTTGTACTGTCCATTTCTGAAATCTTGTTGTTTATCTTTTTGTTTTTGTATGATTTTTAAATATTTATTTTGACATTTTGTTTTTGTAATTTCCTGAATTCTTCCATTGCTTTGTCTGCATTTCCCCTCATTTTTTTCTCTATTTTCCATGATTTTGTTTACTCTTATTTTTGTCTGTCTTTATATTCATTTCTTTCTTAATCTTTTAGAGAGCCCTGAACATTAGACTTTTGAATTCCCTATCAGATAGTTCCAGTGCATTTTCTTCTATCAGAAGGTTATCTGGTGTTTTGTTTTGGTTGCTTACTGGAGCCATTCTGTTCTTTTTTAAAAAATATGTTTTGATATTGTCTGCTGTTTCTGGGACATTCAGGAATTGTTATTTTTTTGTTTGTAGATTATAGTTTTGTTTGTTTTGTTCTAGTTTTTTTGTTTTATTTGGTTATATCTGGGCAGACAGGCTGGGCATGCTCTGTTGCTTGCTCATCTGTGGGCATGGTTCTTCTCCCAACCTTATCCAGGTGGGCAGGGCTGGTCGCTTAGCTATGGTGCAGCAGGGCATGTCCATCGGGGGAGTGAGCAGCAGGGATGGGTCATTAGTGGCAGAAACAGGATGAGTGGCAGCATGGGACTGGTTCCAGAGGACAGCACAGGTGCAGCATGGTGGCGTGGTGCTCAACACTTTGTGCATGTATGCAGGAGGGAAGTGACGGGATATGATGTGCAGAGATAAGTGTGTGATAACAGAAAGAAACAAAAAATGGCGTCGAGGGACCCAGCCGGTGTGGGCGACATGGAACGTGGTGGCCATGCTGGTGGCTATCTAGACGAGCGGTGCGGCAGAGCTCATTGAGAAGTGGTGGGAATGGCACAAGGTGCTAGCTGGGTGGGAGAAAAGAAAGGAAGGGAGGGAGAAAGAAGAAGCAGAAAAAAATGGCATTGAGGGAATGCACTGGTGGGCATGGCATGGAACCTGGGAAGCCGTGCTGTTGGCTTTCTAGCTTAGCAGTGTGGCAAAGCCTGTTGAGAAGGGGTGGGGATGGCACATGGAGCTAGCTGGGCAGGAGAAAGGAAAGGAAGGGAGAGAGAAGAAACAAAAAAATAAAAATAAAAAATACGGCGCTGGGGGAACCAGCTGTTATGGGGGAGGGCAGACCTGGGTGGCAGTTATCTGGTGTCCCTCCAGCCGAATGACCATGGCCCATTGGAATGTGGCTGAGGTTGCATAGAGGTAAGAAGGGTGGGAGGTGGGCAAGCATGTACCCCTGGTTACCAGTTGCTCTGTCTCCTGTTGGGAGCTCGATAAAGTTGCCTTCCTGTACTCCCTGTCTGCAATCCTTGGTGGCTGTAGTCTGTAATGGCAAATCTGTGCCATGTTCATTGGTAGAGGACCTTAACTTTCCTAGTTCTCTGTTCTCTTGTCAGTTCCTTATTCCATATGGTGCGTGATCGAGTTCTTTATCCCTTCATTTGACACTTAGGGTTATTGGATTGACGTTTGTATCTGTTTTACTTAGTTTTTTGGGTCTTTGCTGCAGTGGGAGGGCATGGTACTTCTGTATATAGTGTCATGTTGGCTCCGCCTCCTAATTTTAGCCATTCTAATAGGTGTGTTGTTGTTGTTGTTAGTTGCCATTGAGTCGGCTCCCAACTCATGGAGACTGCATATATTATAGAGTAGAACTTCTCCATAGAGTGTTGTTGTCTATAATCTTTACAGAAGCAGTTTACCAGGCCTTTTTTCCCTGGAGCTAATTCTTGTTAGGTGCCGTCAAGTTGATTCTGACTCATGGAGACCCTGTGTACAACCGAACGACACACTACCTGATCCTGCGCCATCCTCAGAATTGTTGGTATATTTGAGCCCATTGTTGCAGCCACTGTACCAATCCTTCTCGTCAAGGGTCTTCCTCTTTTTCTCTGACCCTCTACTCTACCAAGCGTGATGTCATTCTTCAGGGACTGGTCCCTCCTGATAACATTTCCAAAGTACATGAGATAAAATCTCGCCATCCTCGCTTCTCAGGAGCTCTGGCTGTACTTCTTCCAAGACATACTTGTTTGTTCTTATAGAAGTCTATGGTATTATTCAGTATTCTTCACCAACTCCATAATTCAAATATATCAATTTTTGTCTGGTATTTCTTATTCATTGTCCAGCTTTCACATTCATATGAGTCAATTGAAAATACCATAGCTTAGCTCAGGCACACATTAGTCCTCAATGTGACATCTTTGCTTTTTAATACGTGAAAGAAATCTTTTATTATTTTTTTTGTGGTACTTCAGGTGAAGGTATACAGAACAAATAGTTTCGCATTGAACAGTCAGTACACATATTGTCTTATGACATTGGTTAACAACCCCATGACACGTCAACACTCTCCCTTCTCCACCTTTTTTTTTCTTTGGTGAAAATATACATAGCCAAAGATACACCATTTCAAAAATTTTTACATGCACAGTTCAGTGACATCAATTACATTCTTCCAGTTGTGCTGCTATTCTCACTTTAGATGAAGGTTTACAGAACAAAATAGCTTCTCATTAAACAGTACACATGTTGCCCTATGATAGTGGTTAACAACCCCACTGCATGTCAACACTGTCCTTACTCAACCTTGAGTTCCCTATCACCAGCTTTCTTGTCCCCTTCTGCCTTCTAGTCCTTGTCCCTGGACTGCTGTGCCTCATTAGTCCCGTTTTGTTTTATGGGGCTGTTCAATCCCCGGCTGAGAGGTGAACCTCGGAAGTGACTTCACCACTGAGCTAAAAGGGTGGCTTGGGGCCATACTCTCAGGGTTTTTCCAGTCTCTTTCAGGCCAGTAAATCTGGTCTTTTTTGTGTGTGTTAGAATTTTGTTCTGCATCCTTCTCCAACTCTGTCCAGAACCCTCTGTTGTGATCCCGGTGAGAGCAGTCAGTGGTGGTAGCTGGGCACCATGTAGCTGTACTGGACTCAGTCTGGTGGAGGCCTTGGTAGCTGTGGTCCATTAGTACTTTGGTGTAATCTTTCTTTTATCCTGTTCTCTTTATTCTCCCTTGCTCCTGAAAGGGTGAGACCAGTGGAGTATCTTAGATGGTTGCTTACAGGCTTTTAAGACCCTAGACGCTACTCACCAAGGTAGGATGTAGAGCATTGTCTTTATAAACTGTATTATGGCAATTGAGTTAGATGTTCCCCTAGACCATGGTCCCCACAGCCCTCCGCCCAGCAATTCAGTCCCTCAGGGAGTTTGGATGTGTCTATGGAGCTTCCATAACTTTTCCTTGTACAAGTTGTGCTGGTTTCCCCAGTGTTGTGTATTGTCTCACCCTTCACCAAAGATACCACTTATCTACTGCCTATTTAGTATTTCCCTCCCACCCACCATCCTTCGTAACCAACAAAGATTGTTACTTTTTGTGTGTAAATGTTTTCATGGGTTTTTACACTAGAGGTCTCATACAATATTTGTCCTTTTGTGATTGACTTATTTTGCTCAGCATAATGTCGTTCTCACAGATTCATCGTTGTTCTTTATCATTGCATAGTACTCCATTGTATGTATGCACCATAGTTTGTTTATCCATTCATCTGTTGATGGGCACCTAGGTTGTTTCAATCTTTTTGCTACTGTGAACAATGCCATGAACATGGGTGTACATATGTTAATTCGAGTGATGGCTCTTATTTTTCTAGGATATATTCCTAGGAGTGGGATTGCTGGATCGTATGGTATTTCTATTTCTAGCTTTCTAAGGAAGCGCCATATCATTTTCCAAAATGATTGTATCATTTTGCATTCCCACCAGCAGTGTATAAGAGTTCCGATCTCCCTGCAACCCTCCAAATTTGTTATTTCCAGAATTTTTGATTCATGCCAGTAATGCGGGGGTGGTATGGTATCTCCTTGTGGTTTTAATTTGCATTTCTTTAATGGCTAGTGATCGTGAGCATTTCCTCATGTGTCTGTTGGTTGCTTGAATGTCTTCTTTGGTCAAGTGTCTGTTCATTTCCTTTGCCCATTTTTTTTAATAGGATTATTTGTCTTTTTGTTGTAGAGGTGTGGATTTTCTTGTAGATTGTGGAGATTAGACCTTTGTCTGACTTGTACTGTCCAAAACTTTCTTCCCAGTCTGTAGGTTCTCTTTTTACTCTTTTTAGTGAAGTCTTTTGAAGAGCATAGGTGTTTGATTTTTAGAAGATCCCAGTTATCTAGCTTATCTTCTGGGTTTGTGTGTTGATGTTTATGGTTTGTATCCTGTTAATGCCATGTGTTAGGGCCTGTAGTGTTGGTCCTATTTTTTCTACTATGAATTTTATAGTTTTTGGCTTTACGTTTTGGTCTTTTTCCATTTTGAATTAGTTTATGTATATGGTATAAGGTATGGGTCCTGTTTCATTTTTTTGCAGATGGATATCCAGTTTTGCCAGCACCATTTGTTAAAAAGACTGTCTTTTCCCCATTTGATGGACTTTGGGCCCTTGTCGAAGATCAGGTGACCGTAGGTAGGTGGATTTACATCTGGGTTCTCAATTCTGTTCCATTGGTCAAAGTATCTGTCGTCCCAGTACCAGGCTGTTTTGACTACCATATCTGTATAGTAGGTTCTGATGTCAGATAGTGTGATTCCTCCAGCTTTGTTCTTCTTCAATAGTTCTTTAGTCACTCGGGGCTTCTTCCCTTTCTATATAAAGTTAATGATTAGTTTTTCCATCCCTTTGAAGAATGTTGTTGGTATTTGGATCAGGATTGCATTGTTTTTTTTAAATTGCTTTGGGTAGAATTGTCATTTTCACAATGCTGAGTCTACCTATCCATGAGCATGGTATGTTTTTCCATTTATGTAGATCCCTTTGGTTTTCCCGCAGTAGCATTTTGTAGTTTTCTTTGTATAGGTGTTTTACATCCCTGGTTAGAGTTATTTGTAAGTATTTTATTTTTTAGGGGCTATTGTAAATGGTGTTGTTTTCCTGATTTCCTTTTCATCATTCTCTTTATGAGTGCATAGGAATCCAACTGATTTTTGTATCTTTATCATATATCCTCTTACTCTGCTGAATTTTTCTATTAGTTCCAGTAGATTTCTAGTGGAGTCTTTAGGGTTTTCTATGTATAGTGTCATATCATTCGCAGACAGGGACAGTTTAATTTCTTCATTACTAGTGTGGATGCCCTTTATTTCTTTTTCTTGCCTTATTGCTCTAGCTAAAACTTCCAGCACAATGTTAAATAGGAGTGGTGATAAAGGGCATCCTTGTCTTGTTCCTGTTCTCAAGGGGTATGTTTTCAGCCTCTCTGCATTAAGAAAGTTGTTGGCTGTTGGTTTTGTATAGATGCCATTTATTATGTTGAGAAATTTCCTTTCTATACCTATGTTATTGAGAATTTTTATCAGGAATGGGTGTTGAACTTTGTCGAATACCTTTTCTGCATCAATTCAGATGATCATGTGATTCTTTTCTTTCCTTTTGTTTATGTGGTGGATTACGTTGATTGATTTTTTAAGGTTGAACCATCCTTGCATACCTGGTATGAATTCTACTTGGTCGTGGTGTATTATTTTTTTGATATGATGTTGAAGTCTACTGGCTAGAATTTTGTTGAGAATTCTTGCATCTGTATTCCTGTGAGATATTGGTCTGTAATTTTCTTTTTTTGGGGGCGTCTTTGCCTGGTTTTGGTATGAGGGTTATGCTGGCTTCATAGAATGAATTAGGAAGTGTTGCTTTCTCGCCTGTGCTCTGAAATAGCTTGAGTGCTACTGGTACAACTCTTCTCTGAATGTTTTGTAGAATTCTCCAGTGAAGCCATCTGGGCCAGGGCTTTTTTTTGGGGGGTGGGGTTTTTTTTTAATTACCTTTTCAGTCTCATGTTACGGGTCTGTTCAGATTATCAACATCAATTTGTTGTAGTTTGGGTAGGTAGTGTGTTTCTAGAAATTTATCCATTTTCTCTAGGCTTTCAAATTTGTTGGAGTATAGTTTTTCATAATATTCTGTTATGATCCTTTTTATTTCAGTTGGGTTTGTTGTAGCGTTGCCGATTTCATTTCTTATTTGGTTTATTTGCATTCTCCCCTGTTTTTCTTTTGTCGGTCTGGCCAGTGATTTGTTGATCTTGTTGATTCTTTGAAAGAACCAACTTTTGGTTTTGTTGATTCTTTCTATTGTTTTTCTGTTCTCTATTTCATTTATTTCTGCTCTGATCTTTACTATTTCCTTTCTTCCGGTGGTTGTGGGCTTTTTTTGCTGTTCTGTTTCTATTTGTTTGAGTTCTGTAGTTAATGTTTTGATTTTGTCCCTTTCTTCTTTTTTGATACGTGCATCTATTGCTATAAATTGTCCTCTGCGGACAGCCTTTGCTGTGTCCTAGAGGTTTTGGTATGATGTGTTTTCATTCTCATTTGATTCTAGGGATTGTTTGATTCCATCTCTGGTTTCTTCTATTACCCACTGATGTGTAAGCAGGGTATTATTCAGTTTCCATGTAGTTGATTTTTTTTCCTTGGTCTTTCGAGTGTTAATTTCTACCTTGATGGCATTGTGGTCAGAGAAGATACTTTGAATTATCTCAACGTTTTGGATCTTGTTGAGGATTGCTCTGTGGCCTAAGATGTGGTCTATTCTGGATCATGTTCCATGTGCATTGGAAAAGAATGTGTACTTTAAAGCTGTTGGATGGAGTGTTCTATATATATCTATGAGGTCAAGTTGGCTGATTGTGTCCGTTAGGTCTTTTGTATCTTTGTTGAGTTTTTTTGTAGTTGTTGTGTCCTTTACTGAGAGTGGTGTATTGAAGTCTCCTACTATTATTGTGGAACTGTCAATTTTTCTCAGTGCTGTTAGAGTTTGTTTTATGTATTTTGGAGCCCTGTAATTGGGTGCGTAGATGTTTATTATGGTTATGTCTTCATGGTGGATCATCCCCTTAAGTATTATATAGTATCCTTCTTTGTTTTTTATGGTGGATTTTGTTTTATAGTCTATTTTATCTGAGATTAGTATTGCCACTCCTGCTCTTTTTGGTTAGTTGTTAGCAAGATATATTTTATTCCAACCTTTGATTTTTTTAATAAATTTAAGTCTTTCTTTCTAAGGTGTGTCTCTTGTGGACAGCATATTGATGGATCCTGTTTTTTTATCCATTCTGTCACTCTCTGTCTCTTTCTGGGTGCATTGAGTCCATTTATATTCAGGGTAATTATTGATAGATGTAAGTTTATTGCTGTTATTTTGTAGTGCTTATTTTTGTGGTGCTGACGTTTTCTTTGTTGTTCTTACTCTCCTGTGTTGAACTCCTTTTGTTTGTGGATTTCTTTTTCAGTTCTTTTGTTTTTGTAGGTTTTGTTTTCACTGACACTGTGTGTTTTTCCTCTTTATTTTGATGAGTATGTTTGTTAACTTTCTTTGTGGTTACTGTGAAATTTACCTTTATCTTTTTAAGTTTGGAGCAGTCTAGTATTGGTATCTCCTTGTCTTCCTGTCCATTAGAAGATTCTGTACTTACACCATTTATTCCCTCTTTTATTGTTCTGATGTTGTTGTCATGTACAGATTAACTGCTCTGATTCCCTGTTGTATTTCTTTTTTGTTTTGGATAGTCCTTGCGAGTTCATTTCTTAGATTGGTATCTGGCTGGTATGATCCTTTGTTCTAGATTCAGTCTGTGAGCTGAGGTTGTTCTCAGATGGAAGGACTCCCTTTAATAATTCTTGTAAGATTGGTTTGGTTTTTACATAGTCCCTTAATTTCTGTTTATCTGGAAATGTTCTAGTTTTACCTTTATATTTGAACAAAATTTTTGCAGGATATATTATTCTTGGCTGGCAGTTTCTTTGTTTCAAGGTTTTATATATGTCATCCCATTGCCTTCTTGCCTGCATGGTTCCTGACGAATAATCTGAGCGTAGTCTTATTGTTTCTCTTCTGTATGTGACTTCTTGTTTTTCACAAGGTGCTCTCAGGATTCTTTGTTTGCCTTTGGTTTTGGCGAGTGTGATTATGATAGGCCTTGATGATTTTCTTTTCAAGTCTGTCCTATATGGGGTTCATTGAGCTTCTTGGATGGCCAGCTTTTCATCTTTCATGATATTGGGGAAGTTTTCTGTCTGCAGTTCTTCAGTGATCTTCTCTGTGTTTTCTGTTTTCTCCCGCTGTTCTGGAACTCCGATCACATGCAAATTTTTACTTTTGATTGTATCCCACATAATTCTCAGGGTCTCTTCATTTCTATTCATTCTTTTTTCTGAGTTTTCCTGAAACAGAGTTGTATCCAAGTGTTTGTCTTCAATTCCACTGATCCTGTCTTCCACCATTTCAGATCTGCTCCTCAGCCCTTCTATGACACTGTCCATTTCTAAAATCTTGCTGTAATCTTTTGGATTTCTAATTGTTGTTGCATAATTTCTAGTTGTGAATTTATTTTGGCGTTTTGTTCCTGCATTGTTTTCCTGAATTATTCCTTTTTTGTGTGTGTTTTTTCCATGAATTGTCTGCCTTTTCCATGAATTTTGTCTATTGTTTCCTCATTTTTGTCTGTTGTTTGCTTGGATAATTCTGAGATTTGAATTCCCTATCAGGTAGTTCTAGTATCTTTTCTTCCAGTGGAATGTCATCTGGTGTTTTATTTTGGACGCATAATGGAACCATACTGTCCTGTTTTTGTAAATGTTTTGTCTGCTGTCTTCAGGGCACTCGGTAGTTATTTTTCTTATTTATTGCTTGTATATTTGTTTGTTTTGTCCTTTTTTTTTAATTTGGCTCTCTCTGAGCAGACAGGCTGTGTGTTCCTTGTCATTTGCTCTTCTGTCATCAGTATACTTTTCACTTCCTTCTCCAATTGGCAGGGTCAGTCACTCAAATATGGTACAGCAGTGCAGGTCTAGCTGAAGACGAGTTGCTGGGATGGTTTGTTTGTGGCACTTACTATAGCTACCAGGGCAGGTTGGTAATCAGTGGAGGGAAGGTTCCGGTAGGCCTTGCCTGTGCTGCTTGGTGGTGTGATGTTAAGCGCATGGTGCAGGTATACGGGATGGAGGTGGGATATTGTGATGTGTGGAGCTAAGATGGGTATGGGAGAGAGGAGAGAGGAACAGGAGCTAAAAATATACAAAGATTGCTCTGGAAGCTTGCCATTGGAGTGGAGAGATGAGAGACTATGAATTGGAGAAAAACAAAAAGGGAAAGAAGAAGAAAAAAAGAAAAAGAAAAGATTGAATAATTAAAAATTAGAAAGAAAAAAGAGCAGCAAAGCTCCCAAGGATCCCACCGCTGTGGCTATGAGGTGTGGGGAAGTTGTTCCCAGGTGTTGAAGTACAGCCTGGCTAGAAGGCGTAGAGGTATTCAGGGGATAGGAAGAAAAGGAAAGTATAGAGAGATGAGAAACTGAGTAAGAAGAAAGACAAAAAAGGAAAAAGAAGGAAAAGAAAAGAAAACAAGTTAAAAAAAATAACAAGAAAAGCCCCCAGAAAAACAGGAAAAAAAAACCACAAGAAAAGAAATGCCCTCTGAGATCCCTTTGCGCGTCTGCACAAGCCAAGGGGGCAGGTCCCAAGCCACGCAGCACTGCCCAGCCCGAATGGGCTCCCAACTCGAGGAAAAAAAAAAAGAAAAGAAACAACTCAAGACAAACAAACAAACAAAAAGCCCCAGCATCCCACCAGTGCAGCAGCACGGACCGCGAAACAGTTCTACATTCGAATTGGGCTCTGCAGTCCCCCAGGATGAAGGAAAGCTGGCACACATAGCCAGGTATTTGTGCAAAAGAATGGGGAGGTTGTGAGAGGTAAGAAAGAAATCAAAAGAAGTGGAAAACAGCGACACCAGCAGCCAACAATTGGCACTCGGGGAGTCAGCCACTGTCGACGGGTGGAATCCAAGCAGCCGGTGCTTCGTGGCCAAGAGACTGTGGCTGCAGGAAGCAGAGGAGGCTGTGTGGGGGTGAAGAAGGGTGAGGGGTGGGAAAGCGTATACTGTCAGTTACTGGTGATTTTGTCTCCTGTTGGAAGCTCCGTGAAGCTGCTTTCTCTTACCCCCATTCCCTGGTCTCTGATAGGAATCCAAGATGGCGGATCTGCACTGCGTTAGCTGATAAGGGGCCTCTGCATGAATCTATCCTTGCTGTCCATTCTCTCTCAATTTCTCACTCCATTTTGTGCTTGGCTGAGTTCTTTATCTCTTCATTTGATGTTTTAGGGTTTCAGGATTGCTGTTTTCTCTGGCTTAGTTTTCTGGATCTTTGCTGTGGAGTGATGGCGTGGTGCTTCTGCCTAGAGTGCCATGTTATTGAATTCCTCTTGAAATAAATCTTTTGCATCAGTTTTGCCCAATGCAATACATCCTTTGATTTCTTGACTGCTGCTTACATGTGTTTTGATTGTGGATCCAAGTAAAATGACATCCTTGACAACTTCAGTGTTTTCTCCGTTTATCATGATGTTGTTTATTGTTCCAGTTGTGAAGATTTTTCTTTTCTTTATGTTGAGGTGTAATCAATCTTCATCAGTAAGTGCTTCAAGTAGAGTCACTGGGTGTATTCAAAGCGCCAACCTTTAGGTTAGTAGCCAGTTGATTGCAAACCACTTGTACCACCGTGGTACCTAATTGTGATTTTAATTTTGTGGTAAGGATCAGCATGAATTCAGTCCCCAAAATGTGGAGATTGGTCAAGCCCCACATGCCCACTTCTCTCTTCTTTGCCAGCCGCACCTGGGGCACTCTCTTTCTCTGACCCTAGCTACTTGGAGCTAGGGTCAGAGCTCCTAAGTTAAAAGACACCTTTCTTCAGACCGCCAAATAGGCAGATGCCAGCTGCAAGTTTGTGGAGTCCCCATGTCACCCCAACCTCTGACCTGGTGGCCACAAATATGTGACAAGTTTCCCACCACCCCTTCAGGGTGCTAGCCGCATACCCTGAAGTCAACATGACACCCTTACATTCTTACCTGCTGGCTTACACTACCCCTTTGGGTTTGATTGTTCACTGGAATGACTCATAGAATTTAGAGGAGCCTTGAAAGACAGGCCTGGAGATCTGCTTCCAAAAGGTCACAACCTTGAAAACCCTATGGAGCGGTTCTATTCTGCACACATGGGGTCGCCATGAGTTGGAATCATTGACTGGATGGCAACTAACAACAACATACCATACTTACGACTACAGATTTGTTGTAACCAAAAAGGATACAAACGAAGAGGTGCATAGGCTGAAGTCTAGGAGGGTTACCAACAGGGAACTTCCATGTCCCAAGGGGAAGCATGACCCTTCAGAGAGCAGATGTTCTTGTCAACCAGGACGGTCTCTGAGCCTTAGTGTTCCTGGCTTTTATCAGCCAGTCTTGCATGATCGGCTAAGTCACACCTCCTGAGGCTAGTTGACTTTGTCCTCCCGGGTAAGTTTTTTCTGGTCTGGCCAGCCCCCCTTGCCAGTACAGATTCTAAGGTGTGACCTGAAAGTTCTAGACCAAGGCATCCCAATTACTCTAAGGATTTTTTTTCTGGAGCCAAGGACAAAGGCTGACTTAGGGTAAAACTGTGTCCTTTACCCTACACTAATGTTGAGAAGCTTTTCATGTGCTTCTTTGTGATCCATATATCTTCTTTGGTGAAGTATCTTTTCAAATCTTATGCTGTTTTTTTTAAATTGGATTGTTTGTTTTTCTTATTTGGTTTTGAGAGTTCTTATATATTCTGGATACAAGTCCTGTAGCAGGTATTGATGTACAAATATTTTATCCAATTCTGTGGATTATGTTTTCATTCAATTAGCAGTGTTTTTTGTACAGCAGAAGTTTTTAGTTTCAATGAAGTCCAGTTTTTTTTTTTCTTTTATGAATCATCCTTTTGGTGGTGAATCCTACAAGTCTTTACCTAATTCAAGGTCACAAAATTTTCTTCTAAAAGTTTTTTTTTTGTACACCTTAATTTAGGCCTTCAATCCATTTTGAGTTCATTTTTGTAGATAATGCAAGGTATAGGTCAAGGTACACTTTTTTTTTGCATATGGATGTCCATTGGTTCTAGAACCATTTGTTGAAAAGAATATCCTTTCTCCATTGAATTGACTTTGCATTTTATTGAAAATTATTTGGCCATGTATGTGTGGTTTTCCAATAATTTTATTGAATTGGACTGGTATAAGGAGCTTTAGTGGCACAGTATTTAAGGGCTTGACTGCTAACAGAAAGGTTCTACGTTCAAATCCACCAGCCGCTCTGTGGGAGAAAAGACTTTGCAATCTGCTCCTTTAAAGATTAAAGCGTAGGAAACCATATGGGGTAGTTCTACTCTGTCCTATTGGGTCACTGTGAGTCAAAATTGACTGGATGGCACACGACAATAACAACAGACTGATGTAACTTTAGAATTGTTCTTACTGAGCATAGATATATGCTGTTAAAAAATTTTTGAGGTTCTTTATAGGGTTTAATAAAATATTCTCTTGTTTGAAAGACAACTTTTGTGGTATATTTTCTTCGCAGTCATTGATTCTAGAAACACTAATGCAAGTGGTTGTTCTTAGCCCTTTTTTAAAGATGAGGAAACCTACTGGTAATTGTGCCATGATAGTTTATGTGAATTTTTCCACTCTGCAATGATAGTTTTTCATCTCCACTTATCCCCATCCCCATACCTCTACAATACCACTAACCATTCATTAATGCAAAATTGCTGGCCTGTTAGTGGCTTGATGCTAAACATAAAAGCTACAAAACTGAATAAGATTCAGCCCATAGTCTACAATTTATTTAATCATTTGTCTAGAAAATGGAAGCTCAGAATGTTGGGTTTTTGCTAATCTTTGAGAATGACAGTAGTTCTGGGAGAAACATATAAATTACCTTCTTTAAGCTTTGCCAATGACTTTTAAGTGCCTAGTGGCTTCCTATATGAAGGAAGAAATATGAGAGTAGTGCAGGATGGAGTTTTATTTAGAATACTGTGCTAATCAAAGTTGATTGTTAAACTTAAGAAGAAAATAATGAGTTGTTTAGCCGTCTCACATTCTTTAGAAACTCAGAAGAGCATAGAGGATAAGAGCAGGTGCTCTGGAGCCAGACTGCCTGAGTTCAAATTCTGGCTTCTCCATTTATTTGACTCTGTGACCTTGGAAGAAGTTTCTTAACTTCTCTGTACGTTAATTACTTCAAATGGGGATAGCAGTAGGACATTTAAATCACTTAGTAGAGTGCCTTTTCCACTGCAAGCACTAAATAAGTGTTGTTATTACTTTTAATGTATCACATCTGCTACCCAAGTTATTGGAGATTAAAAGGTTTTCAAATTGAAAAAAAAAACCTGAATGATGACTTTTATGCATCTTATATAACTATGCATTGATTAGCATTTTTTTGAAATTGTCTTTAAAGGTATTTGATTCACACATTTATCTTTCTTTTTTGACCATTGATCCTTTACCTAGCTTGAATTTTGAAACATGTTGTTCTTCCTTGATTAGCTATGGTAAGGCTGATTTTTCTTATATTATTTATTCCTCAAGAGGATGGTGCTGCTTTCACTGAGCTTCTGTTTTCTGTAGTCTGTTGACTCATGATTTCCTTCAGTAAGTCTTCTGGCCACAAACATTTCTTAATAGAAAAAAACTGTATCAGGCAAGATTTGACATCAAGCTGATAGTTATGTACTAGCTGTCTACTTTTGAATGTTTTCTGCATAGAAACCCATTTTATTCTTTTTTCTTTGTGCCCTGAACTAACGAGAGAATAGAGTAATATGGTGTAAGCTGTTTTATTTAGAATACTGTGATCACTGGGAAAGATAAGTTGCTCTGTCCTGTCACTGACTTGCTGTGTGTTCTTCGGTAAATCTTTTTAATTAATCAGTTCTTCAGTTTCCACATATATAAAATGGAAACAAATGTATTTATGATTATTTTGAGAAGTTAATAAAACAGTCATGGTTTGAAATTGTGTGACAAGAATAATCAAGTTCTTATTATTTTGTTTTTAAAAAAATAACTCCTTAAGATTTAGGTGTCCTAGATAGAGTACTTCTTTTACACTGATAAATAACTCAGTGGATAATTTGAACTTATTTCACATCCCTGTGGTAGTATTTTAGCAACGTTGTATGGAGGTCATCTCTCTAAGAGGTTACTACAGTGAAGAAGAATTACTATAGAAAAATGCCATTTATGTACACAGGTCCTGTATATATGTGCATTCAATTCGTACCACAAATAGCAAATGTATCCTTTGAAAGTAAACTTGTCAAATGCCTGTGTTTTAGCACATATAAGATTGGCCAGATGGCCAGTGCCTTGGTATTGAGGACACTTCGGAGCTATTGAAAACCATTAAAATCATTAGCTCTGATTTCATTTAAACAGAGAAAACAAATTCCTGCCTGAATAGGAACCAGGGAAGCTGCTTTTCTGTCATCAAACCAAGGATGTAAAATCCTAAATGTTCCGCAAATACCTTCTAATGTGTATATAATATTGATGTGCTTAGTTCAACTCAGTAGTAACCTATCATTTGCACTATTACTAGCCCTTTTAAAAAGCACACTGATAGTGGGTTAATTTTAATTTGTTCTAAATATTATTCTGCATGAATTCATTCAACAATTGATTATTAAATGCCTACTATGTGTAAGGTCCACCACTTGTCACACAGAATCACTGTACCAAAAAGAATTGGTTGACATTCAGCCATTTCAGGAGGTAGCATATGATCAAGAACCAATGGTATTGAAGGAAGAAGTCCAAGCTGCACTGAAGTTATTGGCGAAAAAGCAAGGTTCCAGGAATTGAAGGAATACCAATTGAGATGTTTCAGCAAACGAATGCAACACTAGAAATGCTCACTTGTCTATGCCAAGAAATTTGGAAGACAGCTACCTAGCCAACCGACTGGAAGAAATCCATATTTACACCCATTCCAAAGAAAGGTGTTCCAGCAGAATGTGGAAATTACTGAACAATATGATTAATATCACACACAAGTAAAATTTTGCTGAAGATAATTTAAAAAATGGTTGCAGCAGTCCATAAATAGGGAACTGCCACAAATTCAAGCTGGATTCAGAAGAGGACATGGAACGAGGAATGTCATTGCTGATGTCAGATGAATCTTGGCTGAAAGCAGAGAATACTAGAAAGATGTTTACCTGTGCTTTATTTACTCTGAAGAGGCATTTGACTGTGTGGATTATAACAAATTATGAATAATGTTGCAAAGAATGGGAATTCCAGAACACTTAATTATGCTCATGTGGAACCTATACATAGACCAAGAGGCAGTCATTTGAACAGAGAATGGGGATACTGTGAAATCAGGAAAGGTGTGTATCAGGGTTGTATCTTTTCACCATATTTATTTGATCTGTATGCTGAGCAAATAATCCAAGAAGCTGAACTATATGACGAACGTGGCATCAAGATTGGAGGAAGACTCATTAACAACCTGTGATATGCAGATGACACAGCCTTACTGCTGAAAGTGAGAGGACTTGAGGCACTTACTGACGAAGATCAAAGACTACAGCCTTCAGTATCGACTACACCTCAACATAAAACAAAAATCCTCACAACTGAGCCAATAAACAATATCATGATAAATGGAGAAAATATTGAAGGTATCAGTGATTTCATTTTGCTTGAATCCACAATCAATGCCCATGGAAGCAGCAGTCAGGAAATCAAAAGACACATTTCATTGGGCAAATCTGCTGCAAAAGACCTCTTTAAAGTGTTAAAAATCAAAGATGTCACTTTGAGGACTAAGGTGCGCCTGACCCATGCCATGGTATTTTCAGTTGCCTCATACGCATGTAAAAGCTGGACGATGAATAAAAAAGACCGCAGAAGAATTGATGCTTTTGAATTATGGTGTTGTTGAAGAATATTGAATATACCATGGACTGCCAGAAGAACGAACAAATCTGTCTTGGAAGAAGTACAGTCAGAATGCTCTTTAGAGGCAAGGATGGCAAGACTTCGTCTCACATCTTTGGACATGTTATCAGGAGAGCCAAGTCTCTGGAGAAGGACATCATGCTTGGTAAAGTAGAGGGTCAGTAAAAAAGAAGACGACCCTTTAGGAGATGAATTGGCACAGTGGTTGTAACAAAGAGCTCATGCATAGCCATGATCATGAGGATGGCTCAGGACAGGGCAGTGTTTTGTTCTGTTGTAGAGAGGGTCTCTATGAGCTGGAACTGACTCGATGACACCTAACAACAATAACAACAGTGTGTAAGATGTTGTGTTAGTTACTAGATAGGATTTCTTTGGTTACTGCTCCAGATTTCTGCGTATTTGCCTTAATAACTGTAAACCAATTAACTGTGTACCACCCATTCTTCCACAATCACAAAGAAATGTCTGAACAGAAGGACAGTATATTAATTCACAAAGACCAGCCAACTTTAGGCTTATAGAAAAGGTTTTTTTCAATTTTGGGGGGGTGTTAATATTTTAATTCCACACTCCTATGGAATTACAGATTCACTGACTGATCCTTCCTATACCTTTGCTTTCCTTATATCAATAGCTGATTTCCTCCTACCCAAATCAGCTGTCAAGGGAGAAGTGCCTCAGGATTTATAGCAATTCAATTTGTGCCTTATTTTTGCTTTACATAGATGCCCTTATTCTGAGCATTAATTGGCTGTCTACAGAGTATGACAGTCAGAGAGGATTATTATGTTTGGCCATATGTCCCTCTTGCTTTTATTTTGTGTTCTACTACAATCATTTTTGCCACATGGGAAAAGAAACATTTTTACTAATGAATTGCTTTTGAATTTGAGTCTCTTTAGTTTCAAGACTTGCTGCCTTGATGTTGAAATAATGAGGTTTCCAGTGGTTGATTTTCTGGGTCAGCAGTGCACCCTTCAGGTTGCTAGTGTTATTTTTCAATTTAGTGATGCTTGATTTTGTACATTCTACTTTCAGTTTGCTGAGGTGTATGCTGAGCATTTGGCAAAGAACATGAATGGTTATTGTAGAAATAGTAGTAGAATTTTAAAATTAGGATTATTTTCATAATGTGGTTGTTAAGAATCTGGACACCAAGATGAACAATAGCTTATATGATCCATTACAACAGATGCATGTAAGCAGTTTGTGTGAAACATGGATTTGGTTAGACAATATAGGACTGAGCTGACTTCAGCCCTTTTATTTAAACTATTAGACTCTGTGTTGCAGAGAGATTATTAAAAGATCTATGGCATGGCCTTTTTTCTAGAAATAACAACACCATCTCTGAAGGAAGAGAGTGATGTTTGAATTAGGGTGGTGCTTTGGAGACTATCTGAAATGAATAAATTTCTTAACTTGAGAGTCATTATCTTTTTAATTTAAGAGAAACAGAAGTGTCACCATCATTATTTCAGTGTTTACATTATTAGATTCTACTTCTTTGAAAGCAATGTTCTTTACTTTCTTTGTATTAAATCCCTGTAGCACTTAGTATGGCAGCAAGTAAAATATTGAAAGTGATTTGCCTGAATTATGCCAGTTCAAAAAAGTGAGCTAAATATTCTTACCCATTAGTCTCTTATTAGGACTAACAGTTTCTAAAGTCTAATGTACTGTTCTCCCTGCCTTCAGGGAAGTGCATTTTAAAAGTTTCTGAGAGTAAAAGGCCTTGCTTATCGCCTTATCAGAGAGCATAGAAAACAAAAATCCATCTGCTGACTTTTTTTTTTTTATTGTTTACAAGAGTACAAGAGACACTGGAGTAAAAGTGAGTTGAAAATACAGGTTGAGTTTTTATGAAATTATGAATATATCCTGGGTGGAGCAGTATCTTGTGTGGCAGTTATAATCACAATGAATAGATCATTTTAGTTTGCTCTTCCATGGCTGGGTCAACTTGGTACTCTTTATGTATTTCTTTCCGTTTATGCTTATACTTATTCTTAAAAAGTTATATAGTTTAGACCATAGGATGGTAAACTTTTTCTGTAAAGGGCCAGATAGTAAATATTTTAGAATTTATGGACCACATATAATCTCTGTTGTATATTCTTTTTTTTTCCTCCCTTAAGCCCTTTAAAAATGTAAAAAGCATTATTGTTAGCTTTTAGACCATAAAAAAATAGGCTGAATTTGGCCTGTCAGCTGTAGTTTGCTGACCCCAGATTTAGACAAATGGAATAAAAATGTGATTTGCAAAGTTATGTTTGTACTAATCCTACTGATAAAATTTAGGGTTAGGGACCTAACTCTGAAAGAAAAATGTAACCCTTTGAAATCATTTCCATGTAAGATATGAAATACAAAGAATTCATTCATGAGACTTTTTTAAAAAAGATTCTCACGAATGATCAAAGTTCTGTATTTTTAAAATGATTTTAAAAGAGTTAAATTCCTGTTGGCTGCTAGAATTTAAAATTAAGAGTCAGAAATGATAATCAAAATGACTTATTGGAAATACATTATGAAATTAGTTTTCAAAATTGATTTTACACATTTCAGGTAAGAAAATTAATAAAATCTAAGGAAAGCATATGCAAATTACTTATTGCAGTTATTTTATAAATTTAATTCATTTAGATCCCAAATTCAGTGATTCCATTCTACAAATATTTTTCCAGGATCTATTATATTCCAGATAATGTGGTAGATACTGGGGTTATAAAGAGTAGTAAATCATGATCCCTTTCCTCAGGGAGCTTACAGTCTTGTAGAGAGAGGAAACAGATACTTAAACAAGTAAAATGGTGTTTACTGAGAGAAGTCAGTGCAGGGTAATGTGGAGGGAAAAAGGGGAACTATGACTTTGAGGCTTGACAAGCTGATGTTCAAATCACAGACAACCCCAAATGGTAAGTTCTCCAAAGATCATCCATATGTAACCTTAGATTCTGTTTTTATGCTTTGAACATGGATGTGTTTTATCAGCTAATTCATTTTACAGTAGAGCCACATAATTGTTTTTAAATACCTGACTTAAGTAATACCTTGGAGGCCCTATACTCTTGCCCCATCCTGAGATCTGTTGAACTTTTAATTTTTTTCTACTCTCTTTAAAAGACAACTCTTTCAGGTTTATTTGAAGCAGAAATGCCCTTTCTTAAATCTTCCTTGAAGCAGTGGCAGTGGGTCAGTTTCAAGGGACTAACATATTGGGGTACAAACCAAAGGCATATTCTATAGTCAGAAAATCAGAAAATATCAAAGTCAGTCACTTTAAATGAATATTGCAGGTGCCATTACGCTTCCCATAAGTAACATGTTTACTATAGAATTCAGTTTAAAAAATTAAAAAGATGAAATCCTACTGGGAAAATATTTTTAAATGTAAATAAACCTTTAAAAATATGTGGTAATTTAAAAGTCAGGACAAATTACTGTATTCCCCATGGAATGCAGAAAAAAAATTTTTTGGTAATGCCCTCTAAAAGACTGTTAGTCAAATGGATAAAGTGTGTTATAGTAAAAATATACAAAGGTACTTTTTTAATTTATCTCCAGTTTATGATTCTTAAAGCAAGGGGTACGTGCAAGAGTATGTACGTACTTTTATGACTTGGTTTGGAAGATTGTTTTAAAGTTGACCAAAAATTATTTATCATTGTTTGAAAAATAATCTTCCCACAATAGTATGACACATTGAAGCTAAAATTATTAAATCTGTAGTATATAATAATGATATAGCAGTAAGTTTTGATTGAGAGCTGTATTATTTTGTACTTTTATAGCATTTTCACTTTTAATGAATTATTAACCAAAATGTTTGATATACATTTTTCTGTACTCTGTTTTTGGCAGAAAAATGTTTACACATCAGGCCTTTATTGGGGACATGCCATAAACTGTGCCAGCTGCTTTAGGGACATTATATTAATCTTGATTACCACCCTAAATTGCTTATTTTACAGATGAAAACATTGAGAGTAGGAAAGTTGAAACTTTCACAAGGCAGTAAAAGTATAGCTTTGGAATTTGAATCTTTGTTCTGCTTAACACCAAAGCCTTGTTCTTTCCGTGACACTAGCATGCCTGTCTCATTCATAAATCACAGTACATTCACGTACCACATAACCCTCCGTTTGTGCAACATCTGACCACATATATGTCCGTGTTCCCATAAGGTTATACTCTTTACTCCCTACAGATCAGTGAATAATAAATAAGAGGTCTGGGATTCTAACCTTTGTTCTGTCATGAGTGTGTTGCGTGACAAAGTACCTCCTTGTGTCTCTTGTATCTGCACAAGGAAGGGGTTGGGCTTGTTGATCCCTGACATCCTTTAAGGCTCCAAAATCAGAACCAAAGCTCATGCATGACCGAAGGGATGATCACCCCATGTCAGCAGGCTCCCTGGTGTGGGTTTCGTTCATAAGGAGGCAAGGGTGGTGGGGCCGTGGGCAGACTAACCCCCAATCCACGCCACAGGCCGCTATTACCTGTGTGTGGCTGTGACATGGCTCTAGGCACAAGAATCCAGGGCCTCAGTGCTGAGAGGAGGAGCCACAGTCACTGGAGGGAGCTCCGTTGTTCACACAACGTCCAAATCACGTAACATCCTATTTCACAGAATGTATCATGAACGTTAAGTGATACATAACTGTATCTGCCCTCAAGGAGCTTTAAGACTAGATGCAGATGACAGAGTTACCTGATATGGTGGAATTATTTGGTAAAAGCAAATTCCAGGATATGTTCTTGGGCTCAGTATACATTGGGCTTTTATTTTATTCTGCATCTTCCATGGCAGCAAAGCTGTGCAGTGATCATTCATGTTCAGACGGATGGCTTTGAAGACACTGAAATATCCATAATCATTATTAAAAAAAAAAAACCCCGCTGCCGTCGAGTCGGTTCCGACTCATAGCGACCCTACAGGGCAGAGTAGAACTGCCCCACAGGGTTTCCGTGGAGCGCCTGGTGGATTCGAACTGCTGACCTTTTGGTTAGCAGCCATGCTACCAATAAGTACAGTATGGAGAACATAATTTGGGAAACCCTGGTGCCGTAATGGTTACGAGCTACAGCTGCTAACCAAAAGGTCAGCAGTTCGAATCCACCAGGCGCTCCACGGAAACCCTGTGGGGCAGTTCTACTCTGCCCTGTAGGGTCGCTATGAGTCGGAACCGACTCGACGGCAGCGGGGTTTTTTTTTTTTTTTTGGTTTATACTCTACTTATTTAGTATTTGAGTTTTCAGAAAGTAGTATTAAATGACAACAAGATAATCTGCTTAGTCTTCAGCTAGTCATAACCAAACGTAAGTACGAAGCCCTGTTGGTCAAAAGCTTTTGTTTAACAAAAATTTGGCGCTACATATTTTTTCCTAGGTCATTTACTAGCATGTAATTTATAGTCTCATGCCTACCAAGTCAGAACAAAGACATGAGTTTAATGAGTAAAGATATATTTTAAAAACATTAAGCTGTAGAAGTTGTGTCTAGAAAGTCTGTTTTAGGGGAGAATTTTAAATGACAGACACTTTGTCTAGTTATATTGATTATATTATCTGTTTTTTATTATGGTAAAATATATACACTTTTATTGTGGTAAAATACACATTTTCCAATTCAATATTTTTTACATGTAAAATTCAGTGATATTGTTTACATTCATCATGTTGTGAAGATATCACCAATGTCCATTGCCAAATTTTCCATTAGTAGATACTCATGGTTTCTTAAATAGTAACTTTCCTTCCGCCTCCTTCCAGCCCCTGGTAACCACTAATAAACTTTGGACTCTATATGTTTGCCTGTTCTAGATATTTTATATAAATGGGATCATATAATATTTGTCCTTTTGTGACTGACTTCACTAAGCATGTTTTCAAGGTTTGTCTATGTTGTAGCATGTATCAGGACTTCATTTCTGTTTATCGATGTGTAATAATCTAATGTATGTATATACTGCATTTTGCTCATTCACTTGTTGATGGACATTTAAGTTGTTTCCTCCTTTTGACTATTGTGAATAGTGATTTAATGAACATTGGTGTATATGTGTCTGAGTATCTGCTTTGAAGTCTTTTGGGTATACAACTAGGAGTAGAATTGCTGGGCTATATGTTCTATGTTTAACTTTTTGAGGAACTGCCAAACTGTTTTCCACAGTGACTGTACCATTTTTCATTCCCACCAGCAATGGATGAGAGTTCCAGCTCCTCCACATCCTTGCCAACATTTGTTGTTTCCTTTTTTTTTTTTTTAAATCTTATCCACCCTAGTTGGGGTGAAGTGGTGTCTCATTGTAGCTTTGATTTGCATTTTCCTAATGGATAATGATGTTGAGCATATTTTTATGTTTGTTGACCCCTTGTATATCTTGTTTGGTAAATGTCCATTCAAGCCTGTTGCCTATTGTATGATTGGATTGTCGTTTTGTTGTGAAGTTGTAGGAGTTCTTTATATATTCTGAATAGTAAACCCTTCAACATATATATAGTTCACCCAAATTTTGCCCAGTCTACATTGTCTCTTCACTTTGTTTTTTAAGTCTTTTGATGAACAAACATTTTTAATTTTGATGAAGTACAAATTATCTGTTTTGTTTTTTGTTGCTTGTGGTTTTGGTGTCACATATAAGAGTCCAGTATTAAAAACTAGACATGGATAGTGATGGGAAATTTGACAATGATTATGGGTGATGTTTGCACAACATGACTGATGTAATGGATATCACTAAATTGTACACCCAAAAATGTTAAACAAAAACTAACACCAAAGCAGAACCACTATGTTTTCTTCTAAGAGTTTTATGGTTTTAGTTCTCACATTTAGATCCTTAATCCATTTTTAGTTAATTTTCAAATATGGTGTGAGGTCTGAATCCAGCTTCGTTCTTTCATATGTGAAAATCCAGTTGTCCCAGAACATTTTTTTTAAATTTTATTTACTTTTTTGTTGTTGAGAATATAAACAGCAAAACATAGACACCATTTCAACAGTTTCTACATATACCATTTAGTAACATTGATTACAGTCTTTGAGTTGTGCAACCATTCTCACCCTCCTCTTCTGAGTTGTTCCTCCCCAATTAACATAAATTCACTGCCCCCTAAGGTTCCTTTCTAATGTTTTGAGTTGCTGTTATCAATCTGATCTCATATAGATAGTTCTTTAGAGAGCCTAATGCTCAAGGCAGACACTTTTTACTAGCTAAGCTAAACTATGGTTTTAAGAAGACTTCAGGGGATATTTTTGGTTTAATGTTTACAGATTTTCTCAGGGAAGTAATCTCAGGGTTTCATTCAACCTTCAAGGCCCCAGGAATTCTGGAATCCATGAGAATTTTAAAATCTATTCTGTATTTTCTCCCCTTTGATTAGGATTCTTCTATAGAGGCTTTGGTCAGAATGTTCACTAATGGTAGAAGAACTAATGTTCTTGTGGTCTCATGGCAAAGGAGACATTTGCTCATGGAGGCAGTTAGCCACACATTCCATAGCCTCCTCATCTTCCTGACTCTCCTCCTTCTTCTGTTGCTCCAGGCAAATAGAGAGCAATTGTTGTGCCATGGATGGCCATTTACAAGTTGTTTTTTTTTTTAATGTTTGATCTTTTTAGTTAGGATGCTAGGAGGATTTTGAATATATGATTTTGATGAACAGAAACAAAATATGGTGTCTTCCTTCTCCAGATTTAGTTTTCTCTTCTGTTCCCCATCTTCCTCCTAATTTTCTAGATCAGAGAAATGTAATTTCCTGTTTAGTTTCCTGTGTTGTTAAAGATACTGTATAAAACTGAAAGAAAAAAATTACCTCAAGTGGATGGCTCCACTATTGCCTGAACCTGTCTCTCAGGGCACCACGTAACCAACCTGTTTGTTGAAACTGCAACCCCAAAACCTTGGGGTTCAAGATTCCTATTGCCTGCCCTGGAACCAGCCAGCTGCTCTGGGAACACAGGCCACCATCCCCACTGAGGAATGGGATATGGTAGCTGGTTGGCACATGTGGTTCACCTGTGAAAGGTCAGCAGCTTATTCCTTCATTAAGCACTTTTCTAGTTGATTTAAGTGTCTGATCTATTTCCATATCCCAAAATACTTAGTTCCAATTGCCCTTTCCTGGGCAATAGGTGTTTTGATGGCAGGATGGACCTTTACAACTTATCTGCCATTCTGTATTACTACACTTTGCTTTTAAAATTCTAGCTTTTTCAGGGAATTCTCACACCAGCCCTTCTTCTTCATGCTTTAAAAGCCTGTTGTTTGCTTCAATCACACTAATTAATCTCCAGTTATTTAGGATGGCTACAGCCTACAGGCATTACACATTGCCCTTCCCCCCTTGTCCTTCTTCCCATGGAGCACAGAGGCTGGCTGTTCTGGGAGGATTGCGCCTCAGTGTTGAGGCAGCCCCCAGCAGACATGAAGAATCACACATAACAGTTAGCCAACAAAAACTAAGTCTGTTTCTCACACTCCTGGGCCAAGGGGAGCATGGTTCACAGTTCCCTACTGGCTGCAACCGGTCTGTCACAGCCCCCACTGCCATGGAGGCAGGGAGGTGGAAGAGCATATACCATAGAGGGACAAGCTTTCCTATTGTTTGAATGTTGCCTTATTCTTACCTTAGTGTTCACTTAGATGCTGTAACTCTTTGACTGGTTTCCAGAGTTCTGAGTCTGTTGTTTTCACAACCAATTTCTTTTCTTTTTTTGTTGTGGGAGGATAGGAGCGTTCAGCTGCTTACATCACTGACTTGCCCCCTTTCTCCTTAGTTATGTATTATTGCATGATATACTACCACAAACTTGTAGCTTAAAACTAGTTGTATTTAACATTTTGCATTTTTTATGGGTCAGATGTCTGGACATGGCCTAGCTAGATTCTTTCCTTAGGATCCCACAAAGCTGTAATCAAGGTTTTGGCTAGCCTATATTCTTATCTAAGGAGTCCTGGTGGCACAGTGGTTAAAGCGCTCAGCTGCTAACTAAAAGGTTGGCAGTTGAAACCCACCAGCTGCTACGCAAGGGAAAGATGTGGCCGTCTGCTTCTGTAAAGATTTACAGCCTTGGTAACCATATCACAGGGCAGTTCTTCTCTGTCCTGTAGGGTTGCTACGAGTTAGAATTGACTTGATGACAATTTTTTTTTTTTAATTATCTGGAGACTCAACTGGGGAAGAGTCCACTTCTAAGCTCCCTGATGTTAATATAATTCATTTCCTTCTGGTTGTAAGGCTGGGTTTCTTGCTGGCTGTTGGCTGGAGACCTCCCTGAACTCCTAGAGGCTGCCTTCAGTTACTAGAGGCCTCTTGCAGCTCCTAGAAGATGCCCATAGTCCCTTGTTACATGGACTTCCTCAACATTACTATCTACTTCAATAAGCCAGCAAGGAGAGTCACTAGAGTCTAATGTAATTATGGCAATGAAATCTCATCACCTTTGTCATATTCTGTTGGTTGGAAGCAAGTCACAGGCCCTCCCGTACACAAAGGAAGATGATCATGTAAAGGCTTGAACACCAAGAAGTGAGGATCATGGGGGACCATCCTAGAATATGTCTGCTACATTGATCAACTGGGAGGTTTCTTTCTTTGTTTTATTTTGTCATTGGATTCATTCAACATATAAAACCAAAACCCAAACCTGTTGCTGTCGACTCAGTTCTGACTCATCGCAACCCTATAGGACAGAATAGAATTGCCACATAGGGTTTCGAAGGAGCAACTTGTGGATTCGAACTGCTGACCTTTTGTATATCAGCCGAGCTCTTAACCACTGCTCCGCCAGGACAGATGTGGACCCACCTCTGAGTTTAGATATTATTCACTGTAGTTATTTAAATGAAATGAAAAATAATTAATTCTTTATGAACGTCATCAGTGCTTACATGTAAATGTGAAACTGAGAGTGACAATGTTTTCTTTAGAATTTGAACTTATGAAACACATTTTTTAACATTAGGTGCTATATAAATATAATGCTTTTGTTTTCTGGGTGCATTTTAGGGATTATGGAGATTATTTGAATGTTTATAATACTATCAAATTTGTCATGAAGACTAATATCCAGTGTATGTATTGTTAATCATTTACTCCACCCATATTTCTTCTCATTTACCTTCTACCTTATTCTCGCTTACATATTTCTCCACTTCCCTCTCCAGTATATCTTTTACCAAAAACCATTACACTTTTGTTTAATACTGAAGAATAGGTGTATGCTTAATAGAGTTATCATGGCCAGGTAACAGTAAGCCCCTTTACAAAACTATGTGTATTTATATATTCACTTTGCCACACTACCTCCAATACTAAAAATCTGAAGGGGAAAGATCTTTTTATTTTTCTTTTCTTTCTCGGTTCAATTTTCCTTGATGAGCTGCTTTTGTTAATGGTAGTATGAAAATTATAGATTTGTAGTGATCCATGTGATTTTCTGAGATCAGATGAGTAGAGCAACTCAGTTTAGTATTTGTATCTGCTCAGATACTAAAACGATTTGTTTCCCTGTTTTCTGAAGAAATGTAAATTATTAAAAATAATCCTATATTAGGCTCTGGTATGAGAGTCTGTTCACTTGGGTTTTGAAATGTCTTAATAAATTATTACTATGTTTATAATTGTTGATATGCTTTCTAGAATTTTCCATAGAAAATTATTTCTTCCTCATTTGACATTTAATTGGGTGGAAGCAGTATGTCTGCTTGTCGTCTCAAATTACAAATAATATTTATTTTTAAAATAAAGGTTTATTGTTTTAGAGAATTCTCCAAGTATTTTCACATGGCTGAAAATGATTTAAATTTTAGTAAGTAGCAGTGAATACTGTGGTTTTCCATAGGAATGAATATTCTTATATTGAAAACCTGGTACCTTGTTGAGAATAGGTGAGGTGAAAGTAATAGAGTGTTCTGTTTTTAAAGCCCATTTCTGGTGGCTGAAACAATTTCCAGGATACAGTGATCTTTTTGACTCAGATTCCTTTTATTTCTAGTTTTCCAGGCCAGCAGCTTCATGATAAATTAGTCATAAGATGGCACGAATAGGAAGAAACGGTAACTAAGGTAACGGGAAGGTGGTAGTATTTTTATGGACAGTTCTCAGTCATTTTATAGTACAATTTCAGTTATTAGGATTCTGTCTTAATATTGTTTATGGACTGTTTTATTGAATGCTTCTCTTTCTATATAATGATGAATCTGTCACAGTTTTTTTTTTTCAGTCCCCATACTCTGTATGTCCTGTTGAGGTAAGGATGGTAGTTGGTGGTGTCATTTATTGAAACTCTGGAGGATGAGCAGATTTGTGTAGGGGAAATAGCTAATTCTTTTTTATATTGGTTATTTTTGAGAGACATTGAGATAGAAACTAAGTGGAAATGTTAAGTAAGAAGTTGGATATATGGATTGGGAACTCAGAAGAGTAGTCTCTGAGTGAATGTGAGTCATGTCAGTAAATGAGATGCCTGGGGATAGAATGTGCAATGAGATGAGAAGATAAACCAAGTCCACTACCTGAGAACCTACAATGTTTCAAGGAGACTGAAAAAGACCAGTCAAAGAAATTGGAGTAAAAGAAAATTAGAGTGTGATATCACAGGAACCAAGAGATTCACATGAGAGAGTTGTCAACTGGGAAATGCTGCAGACAGATCAATGAGGGCTGAAGCATCCGTTAGCAAAATAGACATCATTGGTGACTTGACTTGGTTCTCATTGAATTTTTTAGAAGAAGGATGCTTGTTGTCATGTGCCATCATGTTGGTTCCGACTCATAGCAACCCTGTGCACAACAGAACAAAAACAATGCCCAGTCTTGCGCCATCCTCACAGTCGTTGTTAAGCTTGACCCCATTGTTGCAGCCACTGTGTCAGTCCATCTTGTTGAGGGTCTTCCTCTTTCTTGCTGACCCTCTACTTTGCCAAGCATGATATCCTTCTCCAGGGACCGATCTCTTCTGATAACATGTCCAAAGTATGTGAGACGTAGTCTCGTCATCCTTGCTTCTAAGGAGCATCCTGGTTGTACTTCTTCCAAGTCAGAATTGTTCGTTCTTTTGGCAGTTCATGGTATATTCAGTATTCTCCAACACCACAATTCAAAGGCATCAATTCTTCTATGGTCTTCCTTATTCATCGTCTAGCTTTCACATGCGTATGAGGCTGTAGAAAACACCATGGATTGGGTCAGGCACACCTTAGTCTTCAAGGTGACATCTTTGCTTTTCAACACTTTAAAGAGGTCTTTTGCAGAAGATTTGCCCCATGCAATGCAACTTTTTATTCTTTTTTTTATTGTGCCCTAAGTGAAAGTTTACAATTCAAGTCAGTCTCTCATACAAAAATTCATACACACATTGTTAAGTGGTCCTAGTTGCTCACCCAAGACTGTGACAGCACATTCCTCCCCTCCATACCGGATTTCCCGTGTCCACTCAACCAGCTCCTGTCCCTTTCTGCCCTCTCATCTCACCTCTGGACAGAAGCTGCCCATTAAGTCTCATGTATCTACTTGAGCCAAGAAGCACACTCCTCACAAGTATCATTTCATGTCCCATAGTCCAGTCTAATCTTTGTCCAACGAGTTGGCCTCGGGAATGGTTTCAGTTTTGGGCTAACAGAGAGTCCGGGGACCATGTCTTCTGGGGTCCCTCCAGTCTCAGTCAAACCATTAAGTCTGATATTTTTGCTAGAAATTGAGTTCTGTACCCACTTCTCTCCTGTTCCATCAGGGACTCTCTGTTATGTTCCCTGTCAGGGCCATCATTGGTGGTAGCCAGGCACCATCTAGTTCTTCTGGTCTCGGTCTGATGGAGTCTTTGGTTTATGTGGCCCTTTCTGTCTCTTGGACTAATATTTTCCTTGTGTCTTTGGTATACTTCATTCTTCTTTGCTCCAGGTGGGTTGGGACCAATCAAAGTATCTTAGATGGTCTCTCATCAGCTTTTAAGACCCCAGATGTCACTCACCAAAGTGGGATGCAGAACATTTTCTTAATAAACTTTGTTATGCCAATTGACCTACACGTCCCCTGAAACCATGGTCCCCAGACTCCCACCCCTGCTCCTCTGTCCGTTGAAGTGTTTAGTTGTATTCAAAAAACTTCTTACCTTTTGGTTTAGTTCAGTTGTGCTGACTTCCCCTGTAGTGTGTGTTGTCTTTCCCTTCACCTAAGATAATTGTTGTCTACTATCTAGTATAGTGAATAATCCTCTCCCTCCCTCCCCACCCTCATAACCATCAAAGAATATTTTCTTCTGTGTTTAAACCTTTTCTTGAGTTCTTACAGTACTGGTTTTATACAATATTTGTCCTTTTGCGACCAACTAAATTCATTCAGCATAATGCCTTCTAGATTCTTCCATGTTATGATACGTTTCATGGATTCATCATTGTTCTTTATCATCGAGTAGGATTCCATTGTGTGAATATACCAAAATTTGTTTATCCCTTCGTCTCTTGATGGGCACCTAGGCTGTTTCCGTCTTTTTGCTATCGTAAACAGTGCTGCAGTGAACATGGGTGTGCATGTATCTATTCATGTGATGGCTATAATTTCTCTATGATATATTCCAAGGAGTGGGATTGCTGGATTCTATGGTATTTCTATTTCTAGCTTTTTAAGGAAGTGCCAAATCGATTTCCAAAGTAGTTGTACCATTTTACATTCCCACCAACAGTGTATAAGTGTTCAAGTTTCTCCACAACCTCTCCAACATTTATTTTTTGTGTTTTTTGGATTAATGCTAGCCTTGTTAGGGTGAGATGGTATCTCATTGTAGTTTTATGATTTGCATTTCTCTAATGGCTAATGATCGTGAGCATTTCTTCATGTGTCTGTTAGCCGCCTGAATATCTCCTTTGACGAAATGCCTGTTCATATCCTTTGCCCATTTTTTATTTGGGTTATTTGTCTTTTTGTTGTTGAGGTTTTGCAGTATCTTGTAGATTTTAGAGATTAGACGATGATCGGATTTGTCGTAGCCAAAAAATTTTCCCCAGTCTGTAGGTTGTCTTTTTACTCTTTTGGTGAAGTCTTTTGATGAGCATAAGTGTTTGATTTTTAGGAGCTCACAGTTATCTAATTTCTCTTCTGATGTTTGTGCATTGTTACTTATGGTTTGTATTCTATTTATGCCATGTACTAGCGCTCCTCGCGTTGTCCCTATTTTTTCTTCCATGATCTTTATCGTTTTCAATTTTATATTTAAGTCTTTGATCCATTTTGAGTTAGTTTTTGTACATGGTGTGAGATATGGGTCTTGTTTCAGTTTTTTGCATATAGATATCGAGTTACGCCAGCACAATTTGTTAAAGAGACTGTCTTTTCCCCAATTAATGGACTTCGGGCCTTTGTCAAATATTAGCTGCTCAGAGGTGGATGAGCTTATATCTGGATTCTTGACGCTGTTCCATTGGTCTATGCATCTGTTGTTGTACCAGTACCAGGCTGTCTTGACTACCGTGGCAGTATAATAGGTCCTAAAATCAGGTAGTGTAAGGCCTCCCACTTTGTTTTTCTTCTTGAGTAGTGCTTTATTTATTCTGGGCCTCTTCCCTTTCTATATGAAGTTGGTGATTTGTTTCTCCATCTCATTAAAAAATGCTACTGGAATTTGGATCGGGATTGCATTATATCTGTAGATTGCTTTGGGTAGAATTGCCATGTTCACTATATTGAGTCTACCTATCTATGAGCAAGGTATATTTTTCCACTTATGCAGGTCTCTTTTAGTTTCTTGCAGTAGTGTCTTGTAGTTTTCTCTGTAAAGATTTTTTACATCTCTGGTTAGATTTATTCCTAAGTATTTTATCTTCTTGGGGGCTATTGTAAATGGTATTGATTTGGTGATTTCCTCTTTGAAGTTCTCTTTGTTGGTGTAGAGGAATCCAACTGATTTTTGTATGTTTATCTTGTATCCTGATACTTTGCTGAAATCTATTAGTTTGAGTACTTTTCTCATGGATTCTTTGGGGTTTTTTGTGTATAAGATCATATCATCTGCAAATAAATATACTTTTACTTCTTCCTTACCAATTTGTTTTTTTCTTTTTCTAGCCTAATTGCTGTCTAGGACCTCCAGCACAATGTTGAGTAAGAGTGATGATAAAGGGCATCCTTGTCTGGTTCCCTTTCTCGAGCGGAATACTTTCAGACTCTCCATTTAGGATGATACTGGCTGTTGGCTTTATATAAATGCCTTTATTTATGTTGAGAAATCTTCCTTCTATTCCTATTTTGCTAAGAGTTTTAATCATGAATGTGTGTTGGACTTGTCAGATGCCTTTTCTGGATCGATTGATAAGATCATGTGGTTTTGTCTTTTGTTTTATTAATGTGATGGATTACATTGATTGTTTTTCTAATGTTGAACCATCCTTGCATAGCTGGTATAAACCCCACTTGATCATGGTGAATTATTTTTTTCATATGTTGCTGAATTCTATTGACTAGAATTTTGTTGAGGATTTTTGCCAATGTTCATGAGGGATATTGGTTTGTAATTTTCTTTGTTTGTGGTGTCTTTATCTGGTTTTGGTATCAGGGTTATGCTGGCTTCATAGAATGAGTTTGGGAGTATTCCATCGTTTTCTATGCTCTGAACTACCTTTAGTAGTAGTGGTGTTATCTCTTCTCTGAAAGTTTGGTAGAATTCTCCAGTGAAAGCATCCAGGCCAGGACTTTTTTTTTTTGGTGGGAGCTTTTAAATTACTTTTTTAAACTTTTCTTTTGTTATGGGTTTATTTAGTTGTTCTACCTCTGTTTGTGTTAGCTTAGGTAGGTAGTGAGTTTCTAGAAATTTGTCCATTTCCTCTGGTTCAAATTTGTTAGAGTATGATTTTTCATAGTATTGTGTTACGATTCTTTTAATTTCAGTTGCATATGTTTTGATATCACCCATCTCATTTCTTATACGGGTTATTTTCTTCCTGTCCTATTTTTCTTTTGTCACTTTGGCCAGTGGTTCATCAATTTTGTTGATCTTTTCCAAGAACCAGTTTTTGGTCTTGTTAACTCTTTCAATTGTTTTTCTATTCTCTGTTTCATTTAATTCTGCTCTAATTCTTATTTCCTTTCTTCTGACGCCCGAAGGCTTCTTTTGCTGCTCTCTTACTAGTTGTTCGAGTTGTAGGGTTAATATTTTGATTTTGACTGTTTCTTCTTTTTGAATGTGTGCATTTATGAATTTATTTCTGTAAACTGAGCTCTGACCACTGCTTTTGCTGTGTCCCAAGGGTTCTGGTACGATGTGTTTTCATTCTCATTTGATTCTGTGAATTTCTTTATTCTGTCCTTAATTTCTTCTGTAACCCATTAGTTTTTGACCAAGGTGTTGTTCAGTTTCCATGTGTTTGATTTTTTTGTTGTGGTTGCTTTTTCTATTACTGATTTCTACTTTTATGGTGTTTTGGTCAGAAAAAATGGTTTGTAGTATTTTGATGCTTTGGATTCTGTTAAGGCTTTCTTTATGGCCTAATATGTGGTCTGTTCTGGAGAATGATCCTTGTGTGTTGTAAAAGAAAGTATACTTGGCTACTGTTGTTTGGAGTGTTCTGTATATGTCTATGAGATCAGGTTGGTTGATTGTGGCACTTAGATCTTCCGTGTCTTTGTGGAGCTTCTTTCTGGATGTTGTGTCCTTACTGAAAGTTGTATGTTGAAGTCTCCCACTGGTATCGTAGAGCTCTCTGTCTTTTCAATGGTGTTAGAGGTTTTTTTTAAAATGTATTTTGGAGCCCTGTTGTTAGGTGTGTAAATGTTTATTATGGTTATGTTCTCCTGGTGTATTGACCCTTTAATCATTATATAATGTCTTTCCTTATCCTTTGTGGTGGATGTTACTTTAAGGTCTATTTTGTCAGAGATTAATATTGCCACTCCTGCTCTTTTTTTATTGTTGTTTGCTTGATATATTTTTTCCGTCCTTTGTATTTTACTTTGTGTGTGTCTTTCTGTCTAATATGTGTCTTCTGTAGGCAGCATATAGATGAATCATTTTTTTTATCCTTTCTGCCACCCTCTGTCTCATTATAGGTACATTTAGTCCATTTACATTCAGTCTAATTTTTGATAGGTATCAGTTTAGTGCTGTCGTTTTGATGTCTCTTTTTTTATGTGTTGTTGACAGTTTCTTTGTTTCACTTAATTTTCCGTGCTGAATTGTTTTTCTTTATGTATTTTCTTTTAATCTTTTTCATTGTTGGTGATTTTGTATCTGCTGAGTCTTTATGTTTTTCTTTCTTTATTTTGATGTGTAGGCTTGTTAGTTTCCTCTGTGGTTACCTTACTATTTAACCCTATTTTCCTAAGTTTTAACCACTCTTTCATGTCTTTATATCGCCTTGCCTTCCTCTCCATATGAAAGATATTTGACTACATTTTTTAGCCTTTTTTGTTTTAATGTCATTTTTTACATGTTGACATCTCTGTTTTCATATTTTCAGTGTTTTAGCTTTGATTTATTTTTGTGACTTTTCTGTCTGGGTTGATAATGGTTGCTCTGTTCTGTGTTCTAGTCTTGAGTTGTTATCTGATGTTATTGATTTTCTAACCAGAGGACTCCCTTTAGTATTTCTTGTAATTTTGGTTTTGTTTTTGCAAATTCCCTAAACTTCTGTTTATCTGGAAATGTCCTAATTTCACCATATTTGAGAGACATTTTTGCTGGATGTATAATTGTTGGCTGGCATTTTTTTTTCCCTCAAGGCTTTATATATGTCATTCCATTGCCTTCTTGCCTACGTGGTTTCTGCTGAGTAGTCTGAGCTTATTCTTACTGACTCTCCTTTGTAGATGACTTTTCGTTTATCCCTAGCCACTCTTAAACTAGCCACTCTTAAAATTCTGGTTATCTTTGGTTTTGGCAAGTTTGATTATGATATATCTTGGTGACTTTCTTTTGGGATCTGCCTTATGTACTGTTCGATGAGGTTCTTGGATAGATATCTTCTCATCTTTCACGATATCAGGTAAGTTTTCTGCCAAGAAATCTTCCACAATTCTTTCTGTATTTTCTGTTATCCACCCCTGTTCTGGTACTCCAGTCACTCGTAGGTTATTCCTCTTGATAGAGTCTCACATATTTCTTAGGGTTTCTTCATTTTTTAAAATTCTTTTATCTGATTTTTCCTCAAATAAGTCGCTGTCAAGTGTTTTATCTTCAGTCCCACTAATTTTGACTTCCATTGTCTCAATTCTGCTCCTATGACTTTCTGTTGAGTTGTCTAATTCTGAAATTTTACCGTTAATATTGTTGATTTTTGTTTACTGTCCCTCTATGGATTCTTGCAGCCTGTTAAATATGTCATTATGTTCTTCTCTAATCTTGTTAAGTTCCTCTGTTGCTTTTTCTGTGTGTTCCTTGGCTTGTTTGGCATTTTGACAGATCTCCTTCCTGATTTCTTTTTATTTTATTTTATTTTATTGTACTTCAGGTGAAGGCTTTCAGAACAAATAGTTTCTCATGAAACAGTAGTACATAATGTTGTTTTATGACATTGGTTAACAACCCCACAACATATTAACCCTCTAACTTCTCAACCTTTTTTTTTTTTTTTTTTTGTGAAGATACACATAGCCAAAGATACACCGTTTCAAAAATTTCTACATGCACAGTTCAGTGACATTGACTGCCTTCTTCCAGTTGTGCTTTATTCTCACTTATGATGAAGACTTACAGAACAAAATAGTTTCTCATTTAACAGTTACTACAAATGTTGCCCTGTAACAATGGTTAACAATCTCACAACACATCAACAGAATCCTTACTCAACCTTGGGTTCCCTATCACCAGCTTCCTTGTCCCCTTCTGCCTTCTGGCCCTTGTCACTGGACTCCTGTACCTTGTTAGTCGCATTTGGTTTTATGGGGCTGTCCACTCCCACACTGAACAGTGAACCTTGGAGGTAGCTTCACCACTGAGCTAAAAGGGTGTCTGGGGGCTATACTCTTGGGGTATCTCCAGTCTCCTTTTAGGCCAGTAAATCTGGTCTTTTTTTTTTTTTTTGAGTTATAATTATGCTCTACATACTTCTCCAGCTCTGTCCAGCACCCTATGTTGTAATCCTGGTCAGAGCAGTCAGTGGTGGTAGCCGGGCACCATCTAGCTGTACTGGACTCAGTCCGGTGGAGGCCTTGGTAGCTGTGGATAATTAGGCCTTCGGACTAATCTTTTCCTTGTATCCTGTTCTCTTCATTCTCCCTTGCTCCCGAAGGGATGAGACCAGTGGAGTATCTTAGATGGCCGCTCACAGGCTTTTAAGACCCCAGACGCTACTCACCAAGGTAGAATGCAGAGCATTGTCTTTATAAGCTGTGTCATACCAATTCAGCTAGATGTTCCCCGAGAACATGGTCCCCACAGCCCTCCACCTTGCAATTCAGTCCCTCAGGGAGTTTGGATGGGTCTATGGGGCTTCCATGACCTTTCCTTGTACAGGTTGTGCTAGTTTCCCCTGTATTGTGTACTGTCTCACCCTTCACCCAAGATACCACTTATCTATTGTCTATTTAGTATTCCCCCCCCTCACCTCTCCCATCCTTGGTAATCAACAAAGATTGTTACATTTTGTGTGTGAACTTTTTCGTGGGTTTTTAAAATAGAGGTCTCATACAGTATTTGTCCTTTTGTGATTGACTTATTTCACTCAGCGTAATGTTCTCCAGTTTCATCCATGTTATGAGATGGTTCACAGATTCATTGTTGTTCTTTCTCGTTGCATAGTACTCCGTTCTGTGTATGTACCATAGTTTGTTTATCCATTCATCTGTTGATGGGCATCTAGGTTGTTTCCATCGTTTTGCTGTTGTGAACAATGCTGCCATGAACATAGGTGTGCATATGTCTATTCAAGTGACGACTTTTATTTCTCTAGGATATATTCCTAGGAGTGGGATTGCTGGATCGAATGATATGTCTATTTCTAGCTTTCTGAGGAAGCACCATATAATTTTCCAAAATTGTTGTATCATTTTGCATTCCCACCAGCAGTGCCTAAGAGTTCCCATCTCCCTGCAGCCCCTCCAACATTTGTTATTTCCAGTGTTTTTGATTTGTGCCAGTAATGCCGGGGTGAGATGGTATGTCATTGTGGTTTTAATTTGTATTTCTCTAATGGCTAGTGATCGCGAGCATTTCCTCATGTGTCTGTTGGCCATTTGAATGTCTTCTTTGGTGAAGTGGTTGTTCATTTCCTTTGCCCATTTTTTAATAGGATTATTTGTCTTTTTGTTGTAGAGGTGTTGGATTTTCTTGTAGAGTATGGACATTAGACCTTTGTCTGACTTGTACTGTCCAAAAATTTTTTCCCAGTCTGTAGGTTCTTTTTTTACTCTTTTGGTGTAGTCTTTTGAAGACCATCGATTTTTGATTTTTAGAGGATCCCAGTTATCTAGCTTATCTTTTGGGGTTTGTATGTTGATGGTTATGGTTTGTATCCTGTTAATGCCATGTATTAAGGCCTGAAGTGTTGGTCCTATTTTTTCTTCTATGAACTTTATAGTTTTAGGCTTTATATTCAGGTCTTTGATCCATTTTGAAGTAGTTTTTGTATACGGTATGAGGTATGGGTCCTGTTTCATTTTTTTGAAGATGAATATCCAGTTTTGCCAGCACCATTTGTTAAAAAGACTGTCTTTTCCCCATTGGATGGACTTTGGGCCCTTGTCGCAGATCAGGTGACTGTAGGTGGATGGATTTACGTCTGAGTTCTCAATTCTGTTCCATTGGTCGATGTATCTGTCGTACCAGGCTGTTTTGACTACTGTAGCTGTATAGTAGGTTCTGAAGTCAGGTAGTGTGAGTCCTCCAACTTTATTCTTCTTCTTCAGTAGTGCTTTACTTATTCGGGGCTTCTTCCCTTTCCATATAAAGTTAATGATTAGTTTTTCCTTCTATTTGAAGAATGTTGTTGGTATTTGGATCGGGATTGCATTGTATTTGTAAACTGCTTTGGGTAGAATTGTCATTTTCACAACGTTGAGTCTGCCTATCCATGAGCATGGTATATTTTCCCATTTATGTAGATCCCTTTGGGTTTCTTGCAGTACTGTTTTTTAGTTTTCTTTGTATAGGTGTTTTACATCCCTGGTTAGATTTCTTCCAAAGTATTTTATCCTTTTAGGGGCTATTGAAAATGGTATTGTATTCCTAATTTCCTTTTGATCGTTCTCCTTACTGATGTATAGGAATCCAACTGATTTTTGTATATTTATCTTGTATCCTGCTACTCTGATGAATTTTTCTATTAGTTCCAGTAGATTTCTCGTGGAGTCTTTAGGGTTTTCTGTGTATAGTATCATATCATCTGCAAACAGGGACAGTTTCACTTCTTCATTACCAATTTGGATGCCCTTTATTTCTTTTTCTTGCCTTATTGCTCTAGCTAGAACTTCCAGCACAATGTTAAATAGGAGTGGTGATAAAGGGCATACTTGTCTTGTTCCTGTTTTCAAGGGGAATGTTTTCAGCCTCTCTCCATTAAAAATGATGTTGGCCATTGGTTTTGCATAGATGCCCTTTATTATGTTGAGAAATTTCCCTTCTGTACTTATTTTATTGAGAGTTTTTATCAGGAATGGGTGTTGGACTTTGTCAAATGCATTTTCTGCATCAATTAAGATGATCATGTGATTCTTTTATTTCCTTTATTTATGTGGTAGATTACATTGATTGATTTTCTAATGTTGAACCAACCTTGCATACCTGGTATACATCCTACTTGGTCGTGGTGTATTATTTTTTTGATATGATGCTGAAGTCTATTGGCTAGAATTTTGTTCAGAATTTTTGCATCTATATTCATGAGAGATATTGGTCTGTAATTTTCTTTTTTTGTGACGTCTTTGCCTGGTTTTGGTATCAACATTATGCTGGCTTCATAGAATGAATTTGGAAGTGTTGCTTCCTGCTTTATGCTCTGAAATAGCTTGAGTAATAGTGGTATAAGCTCTTCTGTAAATATTTTGTAGAATTCTCCAGTGAAGCCATCTGGGCCAGGGCATTTTTTGGTTGGGAGTTTTTTTGTTACATTTTCAATCTCTTCTCTTGTGATGGGTCTGTTCAGATTTCAACATCACTTTGTTGTAGTTTGGGTAGGCCGTGTGTTTCTAGAAATTTATCCATTTCCTCTAGGTTTTCAACTTTGTTGCAGTATAGTTTTTCATAATATTCTGTTACAATCCTTTTTATTTCAGTTGGGTCTGTTGTAATGTCCCCCATTTCATTTCTTATTTGGGTTATTTGTGTCCACTCCTGTTTTTCTTTTCTCAGTCTGGCCAGTGGTTTGTCGATTTTGTTGATTCTTTCAAAGAACCAACTTTTGGTTTTATTAATTCTTTCTGTTGGTTTTCTCTTCTCTAATTCATTTATTTCTCCTCTCATCTTTACTGTTTCCTTTCTTCCGGTGGTCGTGGGCTTTTTTTGCTGTTCTCTTTCTATTTGTTTGAGTTGTGTAGTTAATGTTTTGATTTTGTCCCTTTCTTCTTTTTTGATATGTGCATCTATTGCTAGAAATTGTCCTCTGAGGACTGCCTTTGCTGTGCCCAAAGGTTTGGGTATGATGTGTTTTCATTCTCATTTGATTCTAGCAATTTTTTAATTCCATTTCTGATTTCTTCTATTACCCAGTGATGTGTAAGCAGGGTATTATTCAGTTTCCATGTAGTTAATTTTTTTTCCTTGATCTTTCTATTGTTAATTTCTACATTGATGGCATTGTTGTCAGAGAAGGTATTTTGAACTGTCTTAACGTTTTGGATCTTGTTGAAGATTGCTCTGTTGCCTAAGATGTCGTCTATTCTGGAGAACGTTCCATTTGCATTTGAAAAGAACGTGTACTTTGCAGTTGTTGGATGGAGTGTTCTATATATGTGTATGAGGTCCAGTTGGCTGACTGTGCCCTTTAGGTCTTCTGTGTCTTTGCTGAGTTTCTTCTTAGTTGTTCTGTCCTTTACTGAGAGTGGTGTGTTGAAGTCTCCTACTATTATTGTGGAACTGTCAATTTCTCTTTTCAGTGTTGTTAGAGTTTGTTTTATGTATTTTGGAGTCCTGTCTTTGGGAGCGTAGATGTTTATTATGGTTATGTCTTCATGATGAATCATCTCCTTAATCATTATATAGTGTCCTTCTTTGTCTTTTTTGGTAGAATTTATTTTAAAGTCTATTTTATCTGAGATTAGAATTGCCACTCCTGCTCTTTTTTGGTAGTTGTTAGCTTGATATATTTTTTTCCAACCTTTGACTGTTAATAAATTCACATATTTGTTTCTAAGGTGTGTCTCTTGTAGACAGCATAATGATGGATCCTGTTTTCTTATCCATTCTGTCACTCTTTGTCTCTTTATGAGTGTATTGAGTCCTTTTACATTCAGTGTAATTATTGATAGATGTGAGTTTGTTGCTGTCATTTTGTAGTGCTTTTTTTGTGGTGCTGAAGTTTTCTTTGTTGTTCTTACTCTCTTGCGCTTTGTTACTTTTGTTTGTGGATTTTTTTTCATTTCTTTTATTTTTGTAGGTTTTGTTTTTGCCGGGACTTTATGCTTTTCATCTTCATCTTTATGAGTTGGTTTGTTAGCTTTCTTTGTGGTTACCATGAATTTTACAGTTATCTTTCTAAGTTTGAAGCGGTCTACCATTACTTGGTATCGCCTTGCCTTCCTTTTCTTTAGAAGGTTCTATACCTATGCCGTTTATTCCCTCTTTTCTTGTTTTGATGTTGTTGTCATTTATTAATGAACTGCTCTGTTTCCCTGTTGTATTTCTTTTGGTTTTGGATAGTCCTCAAGAGTTCGTTTTCTAGATTGGTATCTGGCTTGTTCGATCCTGCGTCCTACGTTCTGCCTGTGAGCTGAAGCTGTTTGTCCTCAGATCGAAGAACTCCCTTTAATAATTCTTGTAAGTTTATTTTGACATTTACATAATCCCTTAATTTCTGTTTATCTGGAAATGACTTAATTTCACCATCAAATTTGAGCGAGAGTTTTGCAGGATATATTATTCTTGGCTGACAATTTCTTTTTTTCAAGATTTTATGTATGTCTTCCCATTGCCTTCTTGCTTGGATGGTTTCTTGCAAATAATCTGAGCTTAGTCTTTTTGTTTCTCCTCTGTATGTGACTTCTTGTTTTTTACGAGCTGCTTTCACGATTCTGTTTGTCTTTGGTTTTGGCGAGTGTGAATATGATATGCCTTGGTGATTTTCTTTTGGGGTCTCTTCCATATGGGGTTTGTTGAGCTTCTTGGATGGCCAGCTTTTTGTATTTCATGATATTGGGGAAGTTTTCTGTCAGCAGTTCCTCAATGATCCTCTCTGTGTTTTCTGTTTTTTCCCCCTGTTCTGGAATGCCAATCATTCGTAAATTTTTGTTTTTAATTGTGTCCCACATAACTTTTAGGGTGTCTTCATTTTTCTTTGTTCTTTTTTCTGAGTTTTTCTCAAACAGAGTTGTATCGTAGTGTTTGTCTTCCATTCCACTGATCGTGTCTTCCACCGTTTTAAATCTGCTTCTCAGCGCTTCTATGACATTATCCATTTCTGAAATCGTGTTGTTTATGTTTTGGATTTCTAATTGTTGTCTTTGTGTAATTTCCAGTTGTGAATTTATTTTGGCATTTTGTTCCTCCATCATCTTCCTGAATTCTTACAATTTTTTGCCTGTATTTTCCGTGAATTTGTCTATTTTTTCCTCATGTTTGTCAGCTTTTCGCCTCAGTTCTTGGAGAATTCCAAGTATTAGAGATTTGAATTCCCTATGAGGTAGTTCTAGTGCATTTTCTTCCACAAGAGTCATCTGGTGTTTTATTTTGTACGCCTACTGGAACCATCCTGTCCTGTTTCTGTAAATGTTTAGCTATTGTTTGCTGTTTTAGGGGCATTCAGTAATTATTTTTCTCATTTATTGATTGTATATTTGTTTGTTTCATCCCTTTTTAAAAAAATGATTACGTCTGAGCAGGTGGACTGTGTGTTCTTTGTCGTTTGCTCATCTGTGCACTCAGTACTTTTTGCCTCCTCCTCCAACTGGCAGTGTCAGTCACTCAGATATGGTACCGCAGGGCTGGTTTAGCTGAAGAGGAGTTACTGGGACAGGTTGTTTGTGGCAGTTACTACAGCCACCAGAGCGGGTCGGTAATCAGTGCATGGCAGGTTCCAGTAGGCCGTGCCCGTGCTGCTTGGTGGTGTGATGTCAAGCGCACGGTGCAGGTAGGTAGAATGCAGTGGGGATATTGTTATGTGTGGAGCTAAGATGGATATGGGAGAGTGGAGAGAGGAGCAGGAGCCAAAAACATACAAACAAAGAAGAATGCTAGGGGAGTTTGCCGTTGGAATGGAGAGATAAGAGTCTATGAAATGGAGAGAAACAGAAAGGGGAAGAGGATGAAAACAAAAGAAAAGAATGAATAAATAAAAATCAGAAAGGTTAAAGAACTGTAAAGTTCACTGGGATCCCACTGGTGCAGCTATGAGGTCTTGGGAAGTCACTCTCAGGTGTTGCAATACAGCCTGGCCAGAAGGCGTAGTGGTATACAACACCTGGTATTCAGGGATCAGAAAGAGAAGGAAGATATAGAGGGACGAGAAACTGAGCAATGAAGAAAGACAAAAAGGGAAAAAGAGAGAAAAGGAAACAAAACAAATTAAAAAAACAAAAAAACAAAAAAGGCCCCCCAAAAAAGCAGAAAAAAAAAAACAACGATAAAAGAAATGCTCTCAGGGATCCCTCTGCACGACTGTGGAAGCTGAAGGGGAGTTCCTTGCCACGCAGCTCCGCCTGGCCAGAAAGGGATCCCAACTCAAGAAATGGAAAGGCAATCAAAGAAACAATTCAAAATGAACAAACGAACAAAAGCCCTGGGATCCCACCAGCACGGTAGCCCAGACCAGGAAGCAGCTCCACACTCGAATGGAGCTCCGCAGCCCCTCAGGAAGAAGCAAAGATGGCGCACGGAGCGAGGCACTCGAGCAAAAGGAGGGGGAGATGGCCAGAGGCAAGGAAGAAATCAAAAGAAGTGGAAAAAAACAACACCAACAGCTAACAAATGGCACCCAGAGAGCCGCCCGCTTGGGTGTGTGGAATCCAAGCAGCCGGCGCTTCCCGGTCAAGAGACCGTGGCCGCGGGAAGCAGAGGAGGCCAAGCCGGGGTGAAGAGGGGTGGGGGTGGGAAAGCGCCCACCTCAGATTACTGGTTGTTTTGTTTCCCGCTGGATGCTCCGTGAGGCTGCTTTCTTGTACCCCTGTTTGCTGGTCTCCGATAGGAGTCCAACATGATGGATCCCTGCTGGGGTAGCTGGTATGGGACCTCTGTATGAATCTCTCCTCGCTCTCCGTTCTCTGTCAGTTTTCTCACTCCATTTGGTGCTTGGCTGAGTTCTTTATCTCTTCATTTGATGTTTTAGGGTTTCAGGATTGTTGTATTCTCTGTTTGGCTTAGTTTTTCGGATCTTTGCTGTGGCGGGACAGCGTGGTGCTTCTGCCTAGAGCACCATTTTGCCGGAACTCCTGATTTCTTGAAGAGTTATGTATATTAATCTTTATTATTCTTCCTCTGGTAATTCCAAGAAATTTTCTTCTGAAAGATTTCTTGATTATTTGTTTTGCGTGCTTGCGGAAGCCATCATGATCTGCCTCTTTATGTGATTTGATATTGACTGTTGTCTCCGAGCCATCAATAAATTATTATATTTATTTATTTTGTGTTGGTTACTCTGTGCTTGCTTCCTGTTTTCTTTTGTTTTGATATGCCCGGATAGGCAGCCTGTGTGACTTATTTTGATTATTGCCGCCTTTAAAGCTCTAACATCCTGTCATCAGGTGGTTAAATCTGTTACTAAGAATGTGAGTTTGGGAGTCCATTTAGTTTTCTTTTATGGATTCAGCTCAGGTGTCCAGGTAGTCGGTCATTAAGTGTGTGGAGCACGCTCTCACCTACAGTCCTAGATGGGGAGTGGTGTTTGGAATAGGCACAAATATCTGGCTGCAGTAAGGGCTCACGCACTGAGCAAGACAGGGGACTGACGGCTGCCCCTGAGTTTTCTGGGAGGAGAGCGTGTCCTGGTTCCCTGGAGCTTGTACGTGGGTGGGTTTTGCAGCTGGATTATGGGCACCCAATAATGTTGGCTGTAAGGAGTGGCAGGCACCACTTATTATCGGACCCCTGTCGCAGGTGGCTAGGTGGCACGGGTGGAGCTGCCAGTCATCAGGCCCCTGATGTGGGTAGGTGAGGTACCTGCTTAATGGGTAGAGGGGTGTCAAATGTCACAAACCTACCACTCCACCATATAGCTGACAGTTGAAGTTAGTTTTCAAGTATATACCCTGTTGTACTGTGCTAATGAGGGCCTACGCTGTTGAAGTTGGCCCACAAAAGTCCATTCAGTGGTGAATGGCATTCAGAGTCCATGGACCCCTTATGTCTCTGCCTAGGCAAAGGAGCTGTGCCTACCCTAAGTTCCCAGTTTAGGGGAGGTGACAGATTATTTATTCCTGTTTGTTAATTTTTGTCTTTCCAAGGCCGGGAAAATGTCTCAGGACCCCTGATGGGTCCTACTTCTGGCCCAGGGGATGCAGTAGTCCCTGAAGGCAGCCCAAGACTGCAGTGCAGAGCAGGAAGGGGGCAGGTAAACGGGAGAGTGATTTTTCCCAAAGGGGTTGTTTTTTGATCTGCACAATAGGTCAGATGCCTTACTACCTATTGCTGATTGAGCGCTGCTTTTACTGGTTCTGAAGTCTCTAGTAAACTCTCTGCTGCTGGGTCTCTCTGGATGTGGAAATTGCCTCCTGAACACCACTGCTTGCCTCACTGAGCACGCCAGCTGATCCGGCCTGAAGGATGCCAGCTCCCCCCAGGTCAGGTCTGGCAACTCCTCGCTACTTCCGAATCATCTCTACCTACTCCTGCCGCTCAGTCCAGTTCCTCACCTTTACCTTTGATGTTCAGGGCTCCTAGATTGTCATATACAATCGATTTATTTGTTTTTTCATGTCTTTGTTCTAAGAGGGACCACCAGAAGCATCTGACTACTCCGCCATCTTGGCCCCACCTCCTTTGTCTTTTGATTTCTTGACTGCTGCTTCCGTGGGTGTTGATTGTGGATCCAAGTAAAATGAAATCCTTGAAAACTTCAGCCTTTTCTACTTTTATCATGATGTTGTTTATTGATCCAACTGTGAGGATTTTTCTTTTCTTTATGTTGAGGTGTAATCCATACTGAAGACTGTGGTTTTTGATCTTCCTTATTATAGTTTATTTAAGAGGTATCTTGGGGTAACTTTCTTTAATTTTATCCTGTTTGGGGTTCACTGCCTTCTTGAGTCTGTAAAGTTATGTCTTTCACTAAATTTTCATCTATTCTTTAACAATTTTTTCTGCATTAATCTTTTATGTTTTTTGTGAGATCCCGGTGACAGGGATTTTAGCCCTTTTGATACTGTTCCATATGTTTCTGAGGCTGTGTTCATTTGTTTTAAATTTTTTTTCTCTCATCTTCATATTGGATAATTTATATTAATCTGTTTTAAAGTTTGTTATTTCTTTTGTCATCTCCATTCTTTCATAGAGCACGTGGCATATTTTTTTAAACAAGTTGGTATATTATGTTTTGGTTCTAAAATTATTTATATTTGGTTCCTTTTTATAGTTTCTATTTCTGCAAAATTTTTATCATTCCATTCAGTTGTGTTTATTGAAAGGAGAAGTTATAATAACTTCTTTAAAGTCTTTTTCAGATAATTTCAACGTCAGAGTCATCCTGTTGATTTTCTTTTTCCCTTGAGAACTGGTCACATTTTCATGCTTGTGTGTTTCTTCGTGTATTTTTTGTATGTCGAGTTATTTTCAGTTGTATGCCATTTGAATGTTATGTTTTGAGACTCTGGGTCCTGTTAAAATAATCTGAAGAATTTTCTCTCTCTCTCTCTCTCTCTCTTTTTTTTTTTTTTTTTGCTTTAGCAAGCAATATACCTGATGAGATTCAGACTCCAAGCTCTGTCTCACCCTCTCTGGATAATTCTTCCAGTGTTAATTCAGTTTTCAGAGTTTTTGCTATGCTCTTTAGGTCAGCCCCTTGCATATATGTCTGATATTTGAATAGTGGTTGATACTGTAGTTCAGTTTTCAAAACTTTTGTTATACTTCTTTAATTCTATTCTGCACATGTGCAATTTGACATCAAGACTGAGACCTGTGTCAGTTTTTACACAGAATCGGGGGATCTCCTTCTCCCATCCTATCCTTGCCATGATTTCTTCCACACTTTCCGATTCCCAGGGGCCCCTTATCCTGGTTTCTTTGGCAAGAAGTATCGGTTTCTCTGAATCTTAACCTTTCTTGCTATTATACAGCTGGTGACTGCGCTGGGGGTGAAGTGAAAAGAGACTGGGGGGAGGAAACATATTGATGACTACTCCCACACTTTTTGTATCACAGGGGCCTCTTTTCCTGGTTCCTGTGGCCAGAGAGATAGACTTTCTTTTGATCTAGGCTTGCCTTGGAGTAGGACTGGGAGTCAGAAAAAGGAAAAAAAAAAAAAAGCAAAAAATAACCCCCAAACTGGGTGTTCTCCCTATACTTACTGGCTCTTATCAGCATCTTTTCCTGGTCCTTTGACTAAAAAGTGGGATTTCTGTTTTTCTTGCTCACTGTAGAGTTCCATGACTCAGGCTGTCCTTGGATCAAACAAGGAAATAAAGGAGGAAAGTAAACCCAGGAAATTCATCAGAGTACCAGTTATTACTCAAGTTTTGATCTCCCTACCTAATCCACTTGCTATTGTTTAGTTTTCAGGTAGTTTCTTTTTGTATTTCAGAGTTTTTAGTTTATAATTGGGTAGAGAGAGGGTTAGTGGACTCACTTCATTTTGGCTGTCACCCATCAGAAGCTGTATTTAAATTTCCCCTTTTATAAAAAAAAAATTCTATGCACATTTACAAATGCACAGTTGTAAAATTTATTTTTTTCTAGACTATCTTGCTGTTCCTTAATTTTCAGACACCTTCATTAGGATTTGGCAGACTTTTCCTATAAAGGGCCAGATAGTAAATATTTTACACCATAGATAATATGTAAATAAAAGGTTATGGCTTTCTTCCAGTAAAACTTCAGTTACAAAAATATAGTTTGCCAACCTCTGATCTAAATTCTCTATACTATTTCCTGAAGTAGTGGTTAAAGAGTAAGTATTATTATCTACTGAGATTTGTATGTTAAAACAATTTTATTTTCATGTCCACTTTTATCCCTTGTTTTCAGTTTATTTTTTCTTCTGTATAGTATCTCATAGAATTGAATTGAGCTGAATGTAAGGAGAATAATTTACAACACTATAATTATATACAACTCTAACTCTTCCCATCCTAATTTGCTTTGGATATATCCCCACAATAGGTTTCCTCTGTGGAAGTTTTTTGTTTCTCTTTTTTTGATCTCATAAATATTTGGTGAGAGACTGTCTTAATGGAAATACGTAAGTCGTATATTTAGTATAATTTAGCATATCATCATCCATAATAGCAAAGCTCTAAACAATCTAAAATGAAACATAAAGCTCTGAAAATCAGCGATTGTCAAGAACAGTCTGGAAACCATATTAATAGTGTTCCTCGTCTAAGTACCTTCTATGTATCCTTTGTCCTATAGTGTTTAAGTATGGATCTTGTTGGATTGTGAAGGGGAATGACTATAGTTACATTTTTCTTAGTTATTACTATTGTTTTAATATTCCCAAACTTCAGTTTTGAACAATGTTTTTCAGGTAAATGGTCTTAAAATGGTTGATGAACCAATGGAAGAAGGAGAAGCAGATTCTAGCCACGTAAGTACTCTTTTTTTTAATATTTTATTTTTGTTGCTGTTGAAAGTGTACACAGCAGAACATAACTCATATCCAACAATTTCTACATGCACAATTCTGTGACATTGATTACAGTCTTTGAGTTGTGTGACCATTCTCACTCTCCTTTTTCAAATTCTTCCTTCTCCATTCACACAGACTCATTGCCCCCTAAGTTTCCTATCTAATCTTTCTAGTTGCTGTTGTAAATTTGATCTCATATAGATAGATCTTTAAAGAGCACAATGCTCAATGCAGACATTCTTTACTGGTTAAGCTAAACTATTGTTTAGTTTTAAGAAGACTTCAGGGGATATTTTTGGTTTAAGGTTTAAAGATTGTCTCTGAGTAATAGTTTCAGGGGTTCATCAAGCCTCCATGGCTCCAAAAAGTCTGGATTTCATGAGAATTTGAAATTCTATTCTGCATTTTCCCCCTTTTGGTCAGGATTCTTCTATGGAATCTTTGATCAAAATGTTCGGTAATTTTAGCCAGCCACAATCCAGTTCTTTTGGTCTCATGGCAAAGGTGGCAGTTGTTCATGGAGGCAATTAGCCACACATTCTATTTCCTCCTCCTATTCCTGACCGTCCTTCTTCCTTTGTTGCTCCAAGTGAACAGAGACCAATTGTTGTGCCTTGGATGGCCACTTACAAGTTTTAAACCCCAGGCCGTATGCAATGAACTAGGAGGTAGAAGAGGAGCACTAAATACATTATTAGGCCAATTAACTAGTATGTCCCATGAAACCATGATCCTAAACCTCGAAACCAAGGAATCAAATCCCATGAGGTGTTTGGTTGTACATAAGTAGCTTCAGCAGCTACTCTTTTTGTTGTTGTTGTTGCAAATATATCTATCACACAGTGTTTGCCAATTCAACTTTTTACCAGTGTACAACTTATTCGCAGCAGTTATATTAATCAGCTGTGCAGCCCTACCCTTAATTAATGTGGTTTTTCCATTATTTTAAACTGAAACTCAATATTCCATAATCAGTAAATGCCCCCCACCCCTTCCTCCTCCCTCCCACCCTTGGTAACTACTAATAAACTTTGGTCTGTATACATTTGGCTGTTCTTGTCTTTTTATATAAGTGAGGTCATATGACGTTTATCATTTTGTGATTGACTTATTTTACTCAGCATAATGTCCTCAAGCTCCATCCGTATTGTAGCATGTATCAAGACTTCATTTCTGTTAGTAGCTGAGTAGTATTCCATTGTATATATGTACCACATTTTGTTTATCTATTCATCTGTTGGCCTTGTGAGTACTCTTACTAACTTGTTAAGCCTCCGTATTAGCATATTAGGAAAGAAAATAATGGGAAAGGAAAAAAATTGTCAGTTAAAGAAACTTATTCAAATGAGTTGATATTAAGCAAATTTAATTATTAAAAAATCAACTGTGGTGCAAAATATAGGACAGGCTTTCCTATCAGAAATTCTTATGCATGAAGTTTTTTTTTCAAATGACTTTATTGAAGTATAGTTTTAATACCATAAAATTCACCCATTTTAAGTGTAACGTATGAAATTTTTACTTGTAAGTATATTATTTGGATTACAGAATCCTCTAAATTAAATTACATATGAGTATCTTCAACTTCAGGGTGGAAAAGATTTAACTTGGCAATATGTAACCACAGCGATAACCTGAGCTTATTTAAAACCCATTTCCTTGAGAGATATCTGGCAACATGGTGCTCTAGGCAGAAGCACCACACCATCCCTCCACAGCAAAGATCCGAAAAACTAAGCCAAACAGAGAAAACAGCAATCATGAAACCCTAAACATCAAATGAAGATATAAAGAACTCAGCCAAACACCGAATGGAATAAGAAACTGACAGAGAACAGAGAGCAGGGAGACATACATGCAAAGGTCCTCTGTCAGCTAACGCAGCGCCGATCCGCCATCTAGGACTCCTATCAGAGACCAGCGAACAGGGGCTGCGAGAAAGCAGCTTCACTGAGCTTCCAGCAGGAGACAGAACAACCGGTAAATAGAGATATACACTTTCCCACCCCGCACCCTTCTTCACCCGCACTCAGCCTCCTCTGCTTCCCGTGGCCACAATCTCTTGGCCAGGAAGCACCGGCTACTTGGATTCCACCTGCCCGTGCTGGCCGACTCACTGAGTGCCATTTGTTGACTGCTGGTGTTACTTTTTTCTGCTTCTTTTGATTTCTTTCTTACCTCTCACCACCTCCCCTCCTTTTGCTCAAATACCTGGCTCCGTGCACCATCTTTGCTTCTTCCTGAGGGGCTGTGGAGCTCCATTCGAGTGTGGAACTGCTTCCTGGTCCGTGCTGTCATGCTGGTGAGATCCCGGGGCTTTTTGTTGTTTGTTTGTTTTCATTTTCTTTTCTCGAGCTGGGAGCCCGTTCTGGCCAGGCGGTGCTGTGTGGCTTGGGACCTACCCCCTCAGCTTACCCTGAGGGTATTTCTTTGGTCACGTTATTTTTTTCTGTATTTTTGCAGTTTTTCTTGTTCTTTTTTTTTAATTTGTTTTGTTTTCTTTTCCCTCTTTTTCCCTTTTTGTTTTTCTTCATTACTCAGTTTTTTGTCTCTGTATACTTCCCTTCTCTTCCTCTACCCTGGATACCTGGCACCAAATACCTCTATGGCTCCTAGCCAGGCTGTACTTCAACACCTATGAACAACTTCCCCAGACCTCGTAGCCGCACCAGTGGGATCCCTGAGAGCTTTGCTGTTCTTTTTTCTCTCTAATTTTTATTTGTTCATTTTTTTCTTCTTCTTCCCCTTTTTGTTTTTCTCCATTTCGTAGTCTCTCAACTCTCCACTCTAACGGCAAGCTCCCCTAGCACTCTTTTTTGGTTGTGTGTTTTTCGCTCCTGTTCCTCTTTCTTCTCTGCCATACCCATCTTAGCTCCACACATCACAATCTCCCGCCTCCATCCTGCCTACCGGCACCGTGCGCTAAACATCACACCACCAAGCAGCACAGGCAAGGCCTACCGGAACCTTCCCTGCACTGATTACCAACCCGCTCTGGTGGCTGTAGTAAGTGCGACAAACAACCCATCCCAGCAACTCCTATTTGGCTATAACCGTCTTGCTGTACCATATCTGAGCAACTGACCCTGCCAGTTGGAGAAGGTGGTGAAAAGTATCGTGCCCACAGATGAGTAAACAACAAAGAACACACAGCTCGCCTGCTCAGACGTAGCCAAATTAAAAAAAAAAAAGGATGAAACAAACAAATCTAAAATCAATAAACAAGAAAAATAACTACCGAATGCCCCGAAGACAGCAGATAATATCAAAACATTTTCAAAAACAGGACAGGATGGTTCCAGTAGGCATCCAAAATAAAACACCAGATGACGTTCCAGTAGAAAAAAATCACTTGAACTACCTGATAGGGAATTCAGATCGCTGATACTCAGAATTATCCAAGAGTTGAATCAAAAAGCAGACAAAAATGAAGAAGAAATAGAAAAATGCATGGAAAATACAGACAGAAAGAAGAATTCAGGAAAATAATGCAGGAACAAAATGCCAAAATAAATTCACAACTAGAAATTATACAAAAACAACAATTAGAAATCCGAAAGATAAACAGTAAGATTTTAGAAATGGACAGTGTCATAGAAGGGCTGAGGAGCAGATTTGAAATGGTGGAAGACAGGATCAGTGGAATTGAAGACAAACACTTGGATACAATTCTGTTTGAGGAAAAATCAGAAAAAAAGAAAAAGAAAAATGAAGAGACCCTGAGAATTATGTGGGATACAATCAAAAGCAAAAATTTATGAGTGATCGGAGTTCCCGAACGGGCAGAAAATAGAGAGGATCATTGAAGAACTGCTGACAGAAAACTTCCCCAATATCATGAAAGATGAAAAGCTGGCCATCCAAGAAGCTCAATGAACCCCATATAGGATAGACCCCCCAAAAAAAATCACCAAGGCATATCATAATTACACTCGCTAAAACCAAAGACAAAGAATCCTGAGAGCAGCTCACGAAAAACAAAAAGTCACATAGAGAGGAGAAACAATTAGACTAAGCTTGGATTATTCAGCAGAAAACATGCAGGCAAGAAAGCAATGGGATGACATATATAAACCTTGAAAGAAAAAAATTGCCAGCCAAGAATAATCTATCCTGCAAGAAACTCATTCAAATATGATGGTGAAATAAGGTCATTTCCAGATAAACAGAAATTAAGGGACTATATAAAAACAAAACCAAACTTAAGAGACTTATTAAAGGAAGTCCTTCTATCTGATAACAAACAGTGTCAGACCACAGGCTGAATATAGGACACAGGATTGTACTAGCCAGATACCAACCTAGGAAGTGAACTCTTCAGGGCTATGCAAAACCAAAAGAATTACAAAAGGGAAGCAGAGAGGTAAATCTGTAAATGACAACAACATCAGAACTATAAAAGAGGGAATATACGGTATAGATATCGAACCTTCTAATGGAGATGAAGTCAAGCAATACCAAGTAATAGTAGCCTTGTTCAAATCTAGGAAGATAAGGGTAAATTTCACGGTAATTGCAAAGAAAGTTAACAAACCTACTCATCAAAATAAAGAAGAAAAACATAAGTCTCAGTAAAATCAAAACCTACAAAAACAAAAGAAATGAAAAAAAATCCACCAACGAACGGAACTCAGCAGAGTAAGAGGAACAAAACTGGAGGACATTATGCTGAGTGAAATAAGTCAATCACAAAAGGATAAATATTGTATGAGACCTCTACTGTATGACTCATATAAAAGTTTACACACACACACAAAAAAAACAATCTTTGTTGGTTACGAAGGATGGGAGGGGTGAGGGGAGAACTAAATAGATAAGTGGTAACTTTGGTGAAGGGTAAGACAGTATACATTACTGAGGAAGCCTGCACAACTTGTACAAGGAAAGGTCATGGAAGCACCATAGACACTTCCAAACTCCCTGAGGGACTGAATTGCTGGGTGGAGGGCTGTGGGGACCATGGTCTAGGGGAACATCTAGCTCAATTGGCATAACACGGTTTATAAAGACAATGTTCTACATTCTACCTTGATAAGTAGAATCTGGAGTCTTAAAAAGCTGTGAGTAGCCATCTAAGATACTCCACTGGTCTCACCCCTTCGGGAGCAAGGGAGAATGAAGAGAACAGGATACAAGGAAAAGATTAGTTCAAAGGACTAATGGACCACAGCTACCAAGGCCCCCACCAGACTGAGTCCAGTACAGCTAGATGGTGCCTGGCTACCACCACTGACTGCTGTGACTGAGATCACAATAGAGGGTCCTGGACAGAGCTGGAAAAGGATGTAGAACAGAATTCTAACTCACAAAAAAAAAAAAGACCAGATTTACTGGCCTGAGAGACTGGAGGTACTCTGAGAGTATGGCCCCCGGACACCCTTTTAGGTCAGTGGTGAAGCCTCTCCCGAAGTTCACCATTCAGCTGGGGATTGGATAGCCTCATGAAACAAAACAGGACTAATGAGGCACTGCAGTCCAGGGACAAAGACTAGAAGGCAGGAGGGGACAGGAAAGCTGGTGATAGGGAACCCAAGGTTGAGAAGGAAGAGTGTTGACATGTCATGGGGTTGTTGACCAATGTCATAAAAGAATATGTGTACTGACTGTTTAATGAGAAACTTTTATTCTGTAAACGTTCATCTAAAGTACAATAAAAAAAAAAAAAACATTTCCTTGCTTTCAGAAAGGATCACATCTAAATTATTTCAGAAGTTTCTATTCTGATCTTAAAGACTACTTAGCTATTAAACCATTTTTACTAGCCTCTCATTTTACAAGATCTTTTTCTTTTTTATTGTAATGAAAATATCCACACCTAAACATTTGCCAGCACAGTAACTTCTACATTTACAACTCAATGACATTGATTATATTTTTCATGTTTTGCCACCATTGTCGCCATTTATTCTCCAAAATATTCCACTACCAGTAACATAAACTCAATGCCCTCCAAACAAAAACTCCCTGTTTCCCCCTCCTTCCCACCTCTGGTAACCATTAATAATCTTTGGTTTCTATATATTTGTTTATTTCATATAAGTGAGATTATACAGTATCTGTCCTTTCGTGACTGACTGACTTCACTCAGCATAATGTAGTCAAGGTTCATCCATGTTGTAGCATGTATCAGGACTTCATTTCTCTTTACAACTGCATAGAATCCATTGTATGTATATACCACATTTTTTTAATCCATTCATCTGTTGATGGACATTTCGATTGTATCCTTCACAAGATCTTTTTTAGAGAAGAGTAAAAAATGATTTTAACAAGGGCCTAAGATAGGCATAAGGAGCCTTGGTGGTGCAGTGGTTAAAGCACTTGGCTGCACACTGGAAGATCAGCGGTTTGAACCCACCAGTCACTCTGCGGGAGAAAGATGTGGCAGTCTGCTTCCGTAAAGATTTACAGCCTTGGATACCCTATGAGGCAGTTCTACTCTGTCCTATGGGGTTGCTATGAGTCGGAATCCACTCAATAGCAGTGGGTTTGGCTTGGTTTAAGATAGGCATCTCCGTTTATTTCATTTTATAATTGGCATTTCTATAGATAATTTTTCATAGAAGTATAAAAATTTTTAAGCCAGAAGGAGCTTCAGAGATAATGTTTTCTAAAGTCTCCATTGTATAGATTCATGTACACAGTGGGGACCTGGAGAGGTTGTGATTTATATAAGGTCATAATACTAGCAAGTAGCAGAATCAAGGATTATGACCCAGTAGATTTTCCTTTTTCCAGTAGCCTTTTTGTAGTACCATTATGTCTCATGTTAATTATGCTATGTATTATGTAGATTCAAATAAGTGGGAAATGAGAATGCCATCCTTATTTAGTTGTGGATAAAATTAACTTTGAGGTTGAAATTATTTTTTCCCTCATGAAATTGGTTCAGAAGTGGATTTTTCTGAGATAGGAACCAGCAGAGAGATTAAAATTGATTTTGTCCAAGAGTTCTTGGAAATATTCTGTGTAAAAATCACTGTTTATGCAGATGGTGACCATGTAACTACACTCCTTTCTCATTAATAAGAGATAAAATGCTGTCATTTTAGCTTTTGAATTTTTCTTAATATTAACAAATATTATATTTAAGTATAAATACATTTCAACTATAAAATCATCTATAGATTTATTAAGAGATCATATGGACTGTGAGGCATAGTAATATTTAGGTTGCTTGTTCACAAATGATAAGGAGTGTTAGGAAATGCAAAAGGCAGTGGGTAAAGGTGCCATATACTTTAGTAGTAATAAGTTAACAGGCAGATACCATGCCTCACACCACAGGAGGAAGGAAATACATGAGTGTGTGTTTGTGTGTGTGTGTAGACGCTGCAGACACATAGGCATATACATTGAGTGATTGTCAAATATTTACCTCTCTAATTTTAACAAAACATGAGTCAGGAAATATAGCTTTGGATGGAAAGATAGTAAAAATATATAGTGCTAGATGCTAATCTGATTTACCTTTGCAGTCAACTTCAGTGGCTAGTGGGGTAGTCTGAATTTTTGGAGAATAAGTGTCCTAGAATCATTTCCAGGATTTGGATTTAGTTTGTGGCCTGAATTACCTGTACTTTAAACCTTGTGCTTTCAGCTTGTGATAGTTAAGATACTAATTTTGTGTCAGTAATGCTATATGGGTGATAGGAAACACTAACAATTTAAATTTATCATCCCTTTATTTGTTTTCATATATAGGATTTTTTGTTGTTGTGTTGGTGGTGGTTGCCTGTTCTAAGGTGATGCTGCCAGCTGTGTGATTTTGTGCTTGGCTTTATTTTTATTTGTATTTTAATGATGGATGATGGTAGAGACTCTATGGGACATAGATTCTTTACAGAATGTTCTTTAAAATTTTGAAGTTTTTGTATTGCCTATGTGGAAACCCTGGTGGCATAGTGGTTAAGAGCTATGGCTGCTAACCAAAAGGTCAGCAGTTTGAATCCACCAGGCGCTCCTTGGAAACCCTATGGGGCAGTTCTGTTCTGTCCTGTAGGGTCGCTATGAGTTGGAATCGACTCAACGGCAATGGGTTTGGTTTTTAGATTTGGTTCTTATGTGGCCTAATGTTGTTTTGTGGTTGAGTAATTCACCAATTCATTCCATCCTACTTATCGGTGCTTTAGATTTCATGGTTTTCTTCAGTTAAACCAAGCAAAATAAAATGCTTCCCAGACTCCTTGTATATTTAGCATATGAACAGCAAAGCTGAAGTATAGTCAGCATAGTTTTAATATGTCTAGATAATGAGCCATTGTGCCATTATTCAAGATAGCTTTCACATTTGGTATTAAATAATAGAATAAATAATAGATCACTGATAAAAGATATCTGATAATCACATTTCACCACCCAGTTCCCTACTTTTCCCAGCAATGTCAAGGTTTGAAAAAGTGTGTTATGATTCTTTTTCTTTAGAAGATGATTGGCATGAGTTAATTTTTTATATGTTGCCAAAATAAATATATCTATCTTGTATTTGGTAATTTATGATAACTTATGTTTACTTTTAAAGCATGTATGGAGTGTTTGTTCCCTGAAATAAAATACATATTTCTTAATGCTACCAATATCTTAGGAATTGGATTCTTTGTTGATAACATTAGCACAAGGCCAGCAGTATGTTTACTCTCTAAATGGATTTATATTTTATCATTCAGACATGTAAATGTTACATTGAAATGAAAATGTACGTAAAAAAACTGATTTTATCATCATACTTTTAAGCCCTAGATTTCTAATTTTAAAAACCATTCTTGACATATGTCTTTCATAATAATCCTTTTAAAAATACAGTTTTACATGTGGATTTTACTGAGTTAACCTTATATGGAGCCCATAAAGCAAGCAGTAGACTAAAGTGGGGGTGCCTGCTTCTTGTATGGTGAAGTTTTCCTTCTTCTTTTTATCTTTATTTTCCGATGAACATTAAACTTGCAGTGTGCATCGTTATTTTTCTTCCATTGCAGTACAGGTGCTTACTTGTTATTCAACTAAAAATTGTCAGATAACCACTATAAAGGGGAGCCACTATAAGCTGCACCATGTGCACCATGAGGGGGGGGCAAAGATAAATAATATAAGTAAATTCAATAACTTCAGTTCTTATAAATATTCTTTGGTTTTCAGAGTTCTTTCATACGGTCAAAGTCCTCAGTTGACCCTTATGTCTTTGATCTTAAATGGGTATGTTGTTGTTAGGTGCCATCGAGTGAGTTCTGACTCATAGCAACCGTATGTACAAAAAAACACTGCCCGGTCCTGTGCCATCCTCATGCTTGTTGTTATTCTTGACCCCATTGTTGCAGCCACTGTGTCAATCCATCTCATTGAGGGTCTTCCTCTTTTTTGCTGACCCTCTACTTTACCAAGCATGATGTCCTTCTCCAGGGACTGCTCCCTCCTGATAACATGACCAAAGTGTGTGAGACAAAGTCTTGCCATCCTCACTTCTAAGGAGCACTCTGGCTATACTTCTTCCAAGACAGATTTGTTTGTTCTTTTGGCAGTCCATGGTATATTCAGCATTCTTTACTAACACAGTAACTCAAAGGTGTCGATTCTTTGGTATTCCTTATTCATTGTACAGCTTTTGCATGCATATGAGGCCATTGAAAATACCATGGCTTGGGTCAGGCGCACCTTAGTCCTTAAAGTGATGTCTTTGCTTTTAAACACTTTAAGAGGCCTTTTGTAGCAGATTTGCCATTTAAATGGGTATGGCAGGAATTATTCCCATTTTACAGATGAGGAAACTGAAGAGTTGACCCCAGTAAATAGAATAAACCAATCCAAGTGTGAACTAGTTTGCCACCCTTCTTTGCTTTTGTTATGAAAACAAAATTTTGCAAACCCAAAAGTTCTTCAATTACCTTCCAATGTTTACATCAAGTTTTTGTGTTTATTTCACCTCACTGGAGTTGACATTTCCATTATTTTTACTGTTGTCTCTCTTTCCATGTATGCTGATACTTGGCCTGGTTTTCAATGACCCTGGGTTGTTCACCGCATGGAAAGGGTACATCAGACTTCTTTCCCAGGTATCTGTATGTATGTTTTAACATCCATAATTAGTTGCTTCTTGTAATTTCAGGGTGAGCTTTTCACCGAACTGGCCTGTCTACACACAGACAAAGCAAATATTTGAACAGAAGGATGTTGCATTATTCATAAAAATCAACAAATTTAGGCTCTAAAAGCCCTCCTCTTTTGACCTAATTTCTGGAGGTAACTATGCTTAGGTCCATAGTCCTATGAACGTGTAGTAATATAGTATGTTTTCCTAATAGGCTGTCATCAGCTCTTTCTTTTCCCTATTAATAGGTGATTCCTTTTTTAATAATCAAATCACTGTCAAACAAGTGGAGTAGTAGTATATTTGTCTATTCATTTTGTACCTTATCAATACATTTTCTCAGTGTTACAGCATTGTTGGCCCCCTAAATTAAAAAGATGATCACAGATTATAGATGTCATAGCTGACTATTTTGGTTATGATTGAGCCTTCATAGTTTTTCTATTTATCAACAATTATTTTGAGGTTGCAGAAAAACTGACTCATAGTCATCCTTGCTTCAGATTTTTCATTTGATGTTGGAAAGAAGAGTGGTCCCTATTTGTTGTAAGTTATTAAATCTTAACTTCATGGTAGCGACTTTCTTTGCGCAGATCAACTATGATAAAGTACTGTGTAACTTTTTGTTTTTTTAAAGGATGTATTGTTTCTGACAAAATACTCTCAAATCCGCATTTTATCTCGTTATCCCTAACGCAGAGCACAGTGCCTGATACATAGTATGTGCTTAATGAATGTTGTTGATTTGAGTAAGTGAATAATTATAGAGAAAGAATGTATAGATGCAAATATAAGGTGATATAACAATATGTTATTATACCAGGATAGCGAAATTACTTCAAGGATGATTTACACTTAGGAAAAAAACAAACGGATCACTGATAAGATTACCACCTTATTTGGAGCTAGATTTCTGCTACTGTCAAACTTTTGGAATAGTGCAGGACCTAAAGAAAGTGAGATGGAAGGGGGAAGGAGGGCTGCAGATGACAAGAAATACATAACTAATGGTAAATATCAGTATAGTACTGAGAAGCTGAGAAACGTTAGGCAATAGACAAGAATGGGGGATGGAGCAGATGAAATATGAAAGATAATATTGGAAGTGGTGACACAGGACAGTATTAGATACATTTACAGTAAAAAAGAGCTAGCAACATACAAAGGATAATACACGTCTGTAATAAGTAGACATATATATGTATGTGTATATTATTGTTGTTGTTAGGTGCTGTCGAGTTGATTTCGCCTTATAGTGACCCCATGTGACAGAGTAGAACTGCCCCATAGGGTTTTCTAGGCTGTAATTTTTATGGGAGCAGATCACCAGGTCTTTCTCCCATAGAGCCACTGGGTGGTTTCGAGCAACCAACCTTTCAGTTAGCAGCCAAGTGCTTAACTGTCATACCACCAGGGCTCCTGTATATATATTATGTGTATATAAATGTGTGTGTATGTATATGTAGTTGTATGTGTGTGTATATGTATGTGTATACAGTATATATATTTTTATGTGTGTATGAATCTGTCTTTATATGTCTTGGAAGCACCTAAATAGTGTTCTTCAATCCTGGCCATGTATCAAAATCACCTGGAGAGGTTTCAAAAAATACAGATGCCTGAGAATCAGAATCTCTGGGGGTTAGGACCTAAACAAATGTATTAAATTAATCTTTCTCCTATAGGTGATTCTTAGGTACAGCTAGGGTATTGCAAACCACTGTCTACATAAAGGCAAACTAGCCATAAGATAGTGAAGCAGTGCATAGTAATTGTTTGCCCAGGAACATATATCTTTATTAGAAAGAGGCAGATGGCCAGTCATTAAGTTAATATCAGCCTCTTTTTTAAAGCAAAGATTATGGGGTCATTATGCCCTTTATTTGTGTAAGTACAGCACAGTGTAATAAGAGTACTGACCATAAATAATCTGGAAAAAATTTGTAGTCCTCACACTCTAATAAAAAGGTTATTTGATTAAATATTTGATATATTGCCATCACAATTTAGTTATATTCAAATTTGACACATTTCCATTATCCAAAATGAGTCTTCTGCTTCCCTATTTCCTTTGTACATTTAAAACTAAATTTTGGATATATGTTTTCCTGTTTTACTTATAAGGCACTCAAAAATAATTTGAGGCTTCCTGTTGGTAAATTTTACTTTTAAAATCTTCCTTTTTAAAAATACATTTTCTTCATTCCACTTTTGTGAAATCGAGTGGAATTCTTTGGCTTTCTGCTCTCGTGAGATTGAAGAAATATAGTGAAAGCTGTGAGAGCCAGAAGTAGACGGGACCACCTTGTTTTTCCAGGTTTTGCAAGTTTTCCGCATTTGACAGGATGCAGTCTTACCACTTTTCTCTCTCTCATTTTAGTGGAAAATATTTGAGTTTTCCTTCTCTGACAGGTTTTTGCCTTGCACAGGTTCCAGCTTTCGCAGGCTTTACTGTGTTGTGCTAGGCGTTAGGAATACAGAGATGAATGTGATAATGTACACTTCAAGAAGCTCACAGTCTAGTTGGAGAGAAAGACAAGATAATAAGTTGTTAGGACACATTGTTACTATTATATGGTAGCTGCCTACTGGGAAAAGCGATCTTTTCTCATCTGGTAGCATTTTCATGTTGGGAACTTTTAGGGTAATGCTGCTGAAAATGGAAGACATATTGCATTTTGACAATGATGAGCATACATGGATTTTAATAAAGAGAAGATGGGACATTGAACAGACATTTTCTTTAGGAAGACTTTCTTAGGTTTGGTGAAACTAAAATAGTGTGCAGTTGTTTCCTAAGTCTGAACGTTTTAATAAAAAACTGATGTCATTATGATCCGTGTTTATAATGATGATCTTAAGCATGGCAGGCACTGAAGTGCCTTCTTAACCATAAAATAGTAGATTGTGTTCAATATAGAATCACAGATCTGGAGGGGACCTTAGAGACCCATCTAACATAATCCCTTTTTTTACATGTGAGAAAACTGAAGTTGAGAGTGGTTTGTGATTTGGCCAAGGCTTATGAGTGGCAGAGCTAGAAGCAAAATAAAGTCTGTTGACTCTTCCTCTAGTGATCTTTCCACTGGAGAAAACTTCCAAAAAGTATGTTTTTGTATATTTCATGCTTTGAAGACCAGTAATGTATTCATAATGTGTGGAAAAAACTCAGTTAACTATAATATTAAGAGTATACAATTGGCTTTTGGTATACATATTTTAGATTGCAAAGGTGCATGCCATAATTAAATAAAGTTTCAAAATGTTATCTACAAAGCATATGTATTTACATTAAAAGAGATTCTGGACATTAAAAATAAGGCCCCTTTCAAATGGGGAAACTCACTCCCATGGCAAATTTAAATATTTATAAATCACTGACTGACTAGTAGGAAAATGCTATTTTGATGAATGTAAAAAATCCGTTGACATACTTTAAGAGCTGATTTTTCATTTCTGAATGACTTAGTGGTGGTTCCCAATATCCAAAGCTAAAATTCCTCTGTCTAGATACTCCCTTGATAGAGTGAATGACTGACTACCCATGTGACATGGATGTTAACTACTTAGCTGCCATGAAGCCTAGCTCAAGTGGGACCATACTCTTATCCCCTTTGTCCACAGTCATCACTGGTTAATCAATTAATTGAAGGCTAGATTGCTTGGATGTTGGAACTTAACTATTTGTTGAATTGATTGATAGCATTCTTGTCTTCCCAACCAGAATCAATATGGTATGATAGGAAACTATCAAGACTTCTAGACATTTTGATTAATTAGTCATGTGAACTTAAACTCTGTGGGTCTTAGTTTTTCCTCTGTACATTCAGAGAGTTGGATAAGATATTCCTTCCAACTCCAGCATTTTGTGATATGTAATACATCTGTGTTGTTGTCTTTTTTAATCCTAGCTATTGCGCTTCTCTAGGGACTAGAATTACAACTCACCTGATTGTAGCAGTCACAGCTGAGTGGAGTCCTGCATCAAGGATCAGAAACGCACTGGGTGGCTTCCTTTATGCCTGACCCAGGTTGTAGGAGAAATCTGGCATCTAATTTATGTACAGATTTTTAATAAAAATAGGGCAATGGCTTGTAAACATTTGTTTGCACTCTGTAGATTGTGTGTGTGTGTGTTTATGTTAGTTTCTTTGTAATTAATGTGGCTAGTTGGACGTTTAAATACTTGTATATCATTGACTGTTTAAAAGAATCTGGTGAAGTACTATTTAAAAGAGCTCTTGAGGTTCACAATTTTTGTCATGCCTTACAATTTACCAGGTTTTATCTATCTCTTGACTTTCTCTGCATCCGCCTCAAGTCACACTCCAGTATTGTTCTTGAGACTTGGTTGTTAACAGTTTTCTTCTGTTGCCACACAGTTGGAAGAGAAGACTGAAGCATAGATTTCACATATTTCGATTTAAATGGAGTTATATAATAGGGAAGATGGTGGTGGTGTATCTGTATGTGTTAGGAAGTGAGAATACTCTTAGCCCATAAAACTCTGTCTGGTGCTAGATTGAGGGAGTTGGGTATTATATGGTTTCTGGTATTGTGGGGAACTTTGTCTGTGGGATAGGCTATTCTTTCTTTATGGAGATAATCTTAAGATTTTGCAACTGGACTTGAGTATTGTTTGGATTTCTTTTAACAGGAAGAAGGAGTTTTTAAAGAAATCCCTATTACTCATCACGTTAAGGAAGGATATGAGAAAGCAGATCCTGCACAGTTTGAATTGCTCAAGGTTCTTGGTCAGGGATCATTTGGAAAGGTAATGAATGCTTTTTCCCCCTCATTTGTTTCTCTGCTAAACATTTAGCAAAAAACTTTTCACATACATAGATATCTGATAAATGTGCCATTTCCAAACTTCTCAAAAGGGTGCACACAAAGGTAACTCTCATTTTATTCCTTTTATTTCTCTTTTACTTTCAATCCCATTTCTTTATACTTCTCCATAATAATCAGAGTTTCTCAATCCCCTGATTTCTTTAGAACAAAATATAGCATGCTATTTATTAGCTTCCTAAATTAAGGTAGTTTGCTTTGTAAATAAAATGATTTTCCTCTCTTCATGTTCACATGCTGGCATAAACACAGCTTGCCCTCTCCTGATGATTTCATCTACATTACTTAGCTTTATCATAGAAATCAGAATTTATATATAAATTCATCTATCATCTGTTAAACGAGTATGAGTTTAAAGTAGAGCAAGGGTAGGCAGTAGGTGATACATGGGTTGTATGAAACTCCTGCCTTCAAGGAGCTTAAATTTCAAGGGAGAAAGACAAATTGAGAAAGATTAACTTAACACTCATTATTAGAGTTGTTTATTAAATGCTTAATGGCGTGGTTCTTGGCAAAGAAGTACGTAGGTCTTGTTCCAGACCTTTGTACACCTAACATCTAAGACGTGAACATTGTCACATGTACACCTAACATCTAAGACATGAACATTTAGGAAAACAGCAACAACAACAACTGAAGAGGAGAGAGATAAGAAGAAACTATTAATTTCAGGATGACTGAGTTTTGTGTTCAAAGGGGAGAGAAGAAGGGCAATTGAGCAGACTGGTGATTATTTGTAGTGCTCTGGAATCTTTTAAAACAAAGACATTTACTGAATACCCAGTGTGTGCACAGCAGTTGTACAAACAGCATTGGTGAATATAAAATATACATTGTTTTAAGCCAACTTGGTATCTAAGTGGTACAAAATATAACACATGAAATATAGAGAAACACTTTCAACACAAAAAGGGCAAACTAAGATGGATTAAGACTTGGCAGTGAGGTAATACAGGGAATATATGAAGACAAGGAGATAGGACTTGAACAGTTGTGTTGGAGAGACAAAACTAGGAGCTGTTAATAGATTAGGGAGAGGGTAGTGTTTATAAAACTGACCTGTAGTCACCTGCATTTAACATACGTTTAAGTTTCTAAAAGTATAATATTGCTTTGACTGTTGTATGATAGATACTTCTATGGTGTTCATTTTTAGAATTGCAGAGATAATGTTCTTTATATCCCAAATGCTTAAATATTTGACTTAAATAAAATCTCATCAGGCAAAATTTTCAAGTCATTAAAAGTAATTCTTTTGTCATACGATGTATGTATTTATTCATACACGTATTTATTTCTGCCCTACTTTGTTCCAGAAAGGATTTAATACTTTCATAGATGAATATTAAACAAAATAAAATTAAAGATAAATGGAGAAGATGGTGGAACTAGGGAAAAATGAGAATAGGAAAGACTAGATGAAGCAAGGAGTACGTTCAGTGTTCACAAATGCGTGGCATTAAGGGCCTAGAAGTTTTCTGGCAGCCATTACAAAGAAGATGATGCATTCAATTATATGATTATTGACAGTATCTGTAAGGTAGAAAAAGATCAAACATACCAGAGAAATTTCTCTCATGGGTCTTCATAAAGAGGATACTGTATAACATAATGGAATGTCTTCACAGTAACAGCTTCGCATTAAATACAACACCACCATGACAAGTTGTCAGCGTAGTCCTTAAATTCAGGGAACCTCCAGCTTTGTCTGTGTAGGAGCTTTGAGTTAACAAAGATATCATTGAAGCCTTCTGTTATTTCTAGTATTAAAATGCAGAATAGTGATCCTTATGCAGTTCATCAGCCAAAGAAATATTAAGGAGGAGGCTTTTTTTTTTTTTTTTTTCCCTTCCTAGGATGTGAACATACTTGCTTGTCAGTATTACATCATTTGCGTAGGCATTGTGTGGGTGTGACCTATTATATACTGAACCTATTCAGGAATCTGGCCAAGGGTATGAATCAGACAAGTGTAGGAGCAATTACAAGAAACAGCCTGGAGTCTTAGAGTTTTTCTGCAAAAGTTCCATTGTTAAAATGCAATAAATGGACTTTTAGCCCATGTGAAGCTTTAAGAGATTAAATGGCTTTGTAGTCTATTTAATGCAGGCAAAAACCCCACTAAAGTCAATTATAATATGTACCTTTAAAGAACCATGCATTATCATCATGAAGGTTGCAAATAAAATTCTGTTCTAAGATCAACAGGTATAATGTTACTGATGATCATTAATGTATGGAGTAAAATATAGTATACCAAAATACTTACATTATTTTAAAATTAAACCAAGAAAAACACAAAAAAACATGTTTGAGATTGTCAGACTAGCCTTCTTTATATTTCGAATGCAAAATCATATTTACACAAAGCATACATTTGAACATTTAAGGATTATGAAAAAGGAATATTTTTGCTTTTGTGATCATAAAGCCTGTAACTTTAAGACTTAAAATGAGTGATTACAGAATTGGACCCTTGTGCTCTTAAATATTCGATCAACTATCAAGTGATCAATTTTTGTTTATATGTTTATATTTTAACATTTCCTACAGTTCGTCCTTTCTCTTCAGTCAACATTTAAAGCTGTATGATCTTTTAAGTTCAGTGCAACAATTATTGAGTACCTTAATAAACAAATATGAAAGTCCATGTGATCCAGATAAAAGTATATTGAAGTGACTCACTCACTCAGTTTTATTCTGCGCATTATTTCCCAGAATTGGATTAGGGTGATTGAAAAGAAACCTATCAGGATAAATTTTTGTCATTGTTGTTACATAGAGTAGTTTGAAGCAATGCACCTTCTTCTGTTGTTAATTATGGGAAGAAGGTAGAGGGAGATGTTGGTTTCTGGTACTGGGAAAGTTCACATCTGTTAACCCATAAGACCAGAAAAGAGCAAAACAGGCAATGAACACATAAACCATTACTTCTTCAGACTGTGAGTGATGGTTTCTGTTAAATGCCGTATCAGGGTACTATGGAAGGTTAGTAGAACTAGGGGGAAAAAATGACTGCTTTGTACAACAGTGCCTTCCCGAAAGCCTGGACTATCCCTTTCTTCCTTGACTGCCTCTTCTTGCCTTCTATACGTCATTCTTTTCAACCCCACTGTGAGGTTTGTTCTAGAACAGTGCTTACCAAAGTGTGGTCTACCTGCCCCTGGACATCCTTTAGACCCTTTCAAGGGGTCTTAAAAGTAAAATCTATTTTAATAATGATACTAAGATATTATTTCTAAAACTGTTGGTGCTTGGCACAATTAAGACAGTGGCTCCGAACTGTACCAGTAGTAATTGTATTCTTCACTGCCACACACTTGCAGTTTTAAAAAACGCAAGTTTTACATAAGAATGTCCTTGATGAGACATTAAAATTATTAAATTTATTAAATTTCGACCCTTGAGTATACTTACTTTTAACATTCTATGTCATAAAATTAGAAGTACACATAAAGCACTTTAGCTGCATACCAAAGTAGGATGCTTGTCTTAAGGCTAAGTACTTATGCAGTTTTTTGAGTTGTGAGTTGAACTATCCACGTTTTTCGTGAAACACTATTTTTATTTGAAAGAATGACTGACAAACTATGGTTATTTTTTTTCTTTGTTTATTTTTGTAGTTTAAATGAAGTTTTAATTTCAAGTTAGTCTCCCATACAAAAATTTATACCTACATTGTTATGTGACCATAATTGCTCTCCCCATACTGTGACAGCACACTCCTCCTTTCTACCCCTGATTCCTCATGTCCATTTAACCAGCTCCTAGCACTCTCTACCTTCCCATCTCACCTCTTGACAGAAGCTGCCCATTTAGTCTCTTGTATCTACTTGAGCTAAGAGGCACACTCCTCAGGAGTATCACTTTGTGCCCCACAGTCCAGTCCAATCCCTGTCTGAAGAGTTGGCCTCAGAAATTGTTTTAGTTCTGAGATGATAGAGAATCCGGGGGCCATGCTTTCCAGGGTTCCTCCAGTCTGTCAAACCATTAAGTCTGGTCTTTTTACTAGAATTTGAGTTCTGCACCCTACCTTTCTTCTGCTCCATCAGGGTCTCTCTGTTGTGTTCCCTGTCGGGGTGGTCATTGATGGTAGCCGGGCACCACCTAGTTCTTCTGGTCTCAGGCTGATGAAGTCTCTGGTGTATGTGGCCCTTTCTGTCTCTTGGGCTACTACTTTCCTTGTGTCTTTGGTGTTCTTCATTCTCCTTTATTCCAGGTGGTTGGGACCAATTGATGCATCTTAGGTGGCCACTTGCAAGCTTTTAAGACCAAAGCCGCCACTCACCAAAGTAGGATGCAGAACATTTTCTTAATAAGCTTTGTTATGCCAGTTGACCTAGCTGTCCCCTGAAAGCATGGTCCCCAGACACCTACCCCTGCTACTCTGTCCCTCAAAGTGTTTGATTGTATTCAGGAAACTTCTTAGCTTTGGTTTAGTCCAGTTGTGCTGACTTCCCCTGTAATGTGTGCTGTCCTTCCCTTCATCTAAGATAATTCTTATCAACTATTTAGTTAGTAAATAATCCTCACCCTACCTCCACACCCTAGTAACCATCTATGAATGTTTTCTTCGAGTTTAAACCTTTTCTTGAGTTCTTATAATAGTGGTCTTATACAATATTTGTCCTTCTGTGACTGACTAAATTCACTCAGCAAAATGCCCTCCAGATTCCTCTATGTTATGATTCACGGCTTCATTGTTGTTCTTTAATGTTGCATAGTATTCCATTGTGTGGATATACCATGATTTGTTTATCCATTCGTCCGTTGATGAGCACCTAGGTTGTTTCCATCTTTTTGCTATTGTGAACAGTGCTGTAGTGAACATGGGTGTGCATATATCTATTCGTGTGACGGCTCTTATTTCTCTAGGATATATTCCAAGGAGCAGGATAGATGGATTGTATGGTATTTCTATTTCTAGCTTTTTAAGGAAGCGCCAAATCGATTTCCAAAGTGGTTTTACCATTTTATATTCCCACCATCAGTGTATAAATGTTCCAGTCTCTCCACAGCCTCTCTAGCATTTATTGTTTTGTGCTTTTTGGATTAATGCTAGCCTTGTTGGGGTGAGATATATCTCATTCTAGTTTTGATCTGCTTTTCTCTAATGGCTAATGATCGTGGGCGTTTCTTCATGTGTCTGTTAGCTGCCTGAATATCTTCTTTGGCGAAGTGCCTGTTCATATCCTTTGCCCATTTTTTAATTGGGTTATTTGGCTTTTTGTTGTTGAGATTTTGCAGTATCTTGTAGATTTTAGAGTTTAGATGCTGATCGGATTTGTCGTAGCCAAAAATTTTTTCCCAGTCTGTAGGTTGTCTTTTTTACTCTTTTGGTGAAGTCTTTTGATGAGCATAAGTGTTTGATTTTTAGGATTTCCCATTTATCTAGTCTATCTTTTGGTGCTTGTGCATTGTTACTTATGGTCTATATTGTGTTTATGCCATGTATTAGCACTGCTAGCGTTGTCCCTATTTTTTCTTCCATGATCTTTATCATTTTTGATTTTATATTTAAATCTTTGATCCATTTTGAGTTAGTTTTTGTGCATGGTGTAAGGTATGGGTCTTGTTTCAATTTTTTGCAGATGGATATCCAGTTATGCCGGCACCATTTGTTAAAGAGACTGTCTTCCCCAATTAACGGACTTTGGGCAAACTATGGTTATTTAGACTTGGGTATTTAGTAGTGGTTTTCTCAAGAATGGACAGTGTGAACTTGTTACTTCCATGGAAAACAACTGACAGTATTTTTGCCAGTTATAGAATTTGAGCTTTCAAGCAAGAAATTTGGAAATATTTTATTTGCCACTGTGAGCTTGACATCTTCCTAATACTTTAAAGACTTTTCTGATAAGCTTGGTGGCATCAGCATTTGGAAGATCTGTGTAACTTAGTGAAGCAGTATTTTTCAAGATGGCCAGTATGTGATGTTATCAAATCAGGCACAGGTACAAAATCGATTCAAAGTGTACTTTAAAAAACTGGTAAAGATGCCTCTTAAGTTAGCTATACAGATATATACAAGTCCATTTGTCCAATACTGAAAAAAAAACAGATGAGTAAATATGCATCTGGGGTTGTAGCTTCTTTAGCTTAACAAATAAGCATCATAGGATGCTTAAGATCCCATGGTAATCCAGTTTGTGTCTGTAGTCTATCTAACTCATATTGACTGGTATTCTTCTGTGATTAAAAATTTAGCACTGTTAATTTGTAAGGTGCTACTTCTATTTTTTAATGCTTTCGTTATAAAGGACACTGGGGAAAAAAAAACTTGCAGTTGAGTTTATTCTGACTCGTGACAACCCCATGTGTGTTAGATTAGAACTATGTTCCATAGGTAGGATTTTCAATGGCTGATTTTTGGAGGCAGATTGCCAGGCCTTTCTTCTGAGACTCCTCTCAGTGGAATCTTTTGGTTAGCAGCTAAGCATGTTAACCATTTGCACCACCCAGGAACTCCAGAGAACTAAAGGTATGCTAAATTTGATACCCTTTGCTTGAATTATTGTGGCTTGCATTAGTGGAAAAAAAAACTCCTGGGCTTTTAGGAGTATACTTACCAAGTTCAAACCCAGTAAAATAATTCTGTGGAATGAAACCACGGAAATCTTCTGTCGCAAGATTCACACAATTTCTTAGGGTTTTGCGTTGTTTGGGAAAATCTGCTTGCAGTTCAGACTAGGTCTCAGACAAGGCAAAATAATACAGGATAGTAGTTTTCAATACAGAACTGTTTGTGGTGACTTGCAAAATTTATGTTTTGGTGTAAAGTCTTCTCCAAAGATATTTTTTAAAATATTTTATTGTGTTTTAGGTGAAAGTTTACAGAGCAAATTAGTTTCCCACTCAACAAATTGTACACAAAGTGTTCCTTGATACTGGTTTCAATCTCTACATTGTGTGAACACTCTCCCTGTTTCTGCCCTGGGTTCCCCATTTCCTTTCATCTGGTCTTCCTACCTCTCCCTGCCTTCTCATCTTTACTTTTAGGCAAATGTTGCCCTTTTGGTCTCATATAATTGTTTGTTCTATGGAGCACGTTCTTTTCGGGTGTTACTGTTTATTTTATAGACCTATCAATTGCTGGACTGGAAGGTGGTCCTGGGAATGGCTGCAGTTCCGAGTCAGAGGAGTGACTTAGGGCCATAGTCTTGGGGATTCCTCTAGTCAGGCCAGTAAGTACTACATTTTTCTCCGTCTGTGTCCGGGACCCCCTATTGTGATTCCGGTCAGGGTGGTCGGTAGTGGTAGATGGGCACCTTCTAGTTCTTCTGGTCTTGGAATCATGTAGGCGCTGGTGCATGTGGTCCATTAGCCCTTTGGACTAATTGCTCCCTTGAGTCTTTGGTTTTCTTCACTGTCCTTTTCTCTGGATGGGAAGAGGCCAATAGGTGTATCTTAGATGGGTGCTCACCAGCTTTTAAAATCCCATACACTACTCACAAAAATAGGATATAGAACATTGTTTTTATGCACTGTTTTATACCAGTTGATGTAGATGCCCCCTAAATCTATGGTCCTTAGCCTTCCAGCTTATTATCTTCATTTCAGGAGGTGTTTGGTTGTGCGTAAGAAGTTTCCGTGAGTATGCCCTTTGTGTGTTCTATTGTCTATATTAGTATATATGCAACATCTACAAATATGTTTGTAGAGATATCCACACCCTAACCTATATCTGCAAGTGGGTGTGCTCCCTTACACACTCCCATGCCTCTTTAGCATACCTATCTACCTGTGTATCCCTTTGTAAATTATTGTTTATTAATATTGTTGTTGCAGGATTGTCTGTGTTATAGTAATTGTAATTGCCCTTTATTCTTGTGTTCCTTTCAGTGTCTTCATTTGCCTTTGTTATGTTGTGCTGATTTCCCCCGTATAGTGTATTGCCTTTCCCTTCACCAGTATTACCATGTGTCTTCTATCTGTCTAATAATTTACCCTCCCTCCCCCTCCCTTCCCTGGTAACCATCAAAGCATTTTTTCCTGTGTGTAAACCTTTTCCTGTTTTTTTATAATAGTGGTCTCATGCAATATTTATCCTTTTGTGATTGGTTTATTTTACTCAGCATACCAAAAGCCTGTTGCCGTTGAGTTGATTCCAACTCATAGCGAACCTGTAGGACAGAGTGGAACTGCCATATAGGGTTTCCAAGGAGTGACTATTGGATTCGAACTGCTGACCTTTTTGTTAACAGTCAAGCTCTTAACCACTGTGCAACCAGGGCTCCTCAGTCAGTGTAATGTCCTCCAAATTCATCCATGTTGTGAGATGTTTCACAGATTTGTCATTATTCTTTATTGTTGCATAGTATTCTATTGTGTATATGTACCACAATTTGTTTATCCATTAATCCATTGATGGGTACTTAGGTTGTTTACATTTTTTTGCTATTGTGAATAATGCTGCAGTGAACATGGGTGTGCATATGTCTGTTCGTGTGATGGCTATTATTTCTCTAGGGTATATACCTAGGAGTAGGATTACTGGATCATATGGTATTTCTATTTCTAGCTTTTTAAAGAAGTGCTATATCTTTTTACATAGTGGTTGTACTATTGTACATTCCCACCAGCAGTGTATAAGAATTTCAGTCTCTCCACAACCTTGCCAGCATTTGTTTTCTGTTTTTTTTTTTTTTGATGAGTGCCTTGTTGTGGGAGTGATAATATATCTCATTGTAGTTTAATTTGCATCTCTTTAATGGCTAATGATCACGAGCATTTCCTCATGTGTTTGTTCCATGAGGTTGAGTTGGTTTATTGTGGTATTTACATCTTCTGTATCTTTATTGAATTTCTTTCTAGTTGTTTTGTCCTTCACCAAAAGTGGTGTGTTAAAGTCTTCAGTCTTCTACTATTGTGGAATTGTCTATTTCTCTTTTCAAAGCTGTTAGAGTTTGTTTTATGTATTTTGGGGCCCTGTCATTGGATGTATTTATATTTATTATGGTTATGTTCTCTTGGTGAATTGACCTTTAATCATTATATAATATCCTTCCTTGTTTTTTATGGTGCATTTTGCCTTAAAGTCTATTTCATCAGAGGTTAATATTGCCACACCAGCTCTTTTTTGGTTATTGTTTGCTTGATATATATTTTTCTAGCGTTTGATTTTTAGTTTGTTTATATCTTTCTGTCTAACATGTGTCTCTTATAAACAGCATATTGATGAATTGTGTTTTTCTTTTTGTTTTTTTTTTTATCTGCCACTCTTGTCTCTTTACTGGTGCTTTTAATCAATTTACATTCAGTGTGATTATCGATAGATGTGAGTTTATTGCTGTCATTTTGTAGAGCTTTTTTTTTTTTTTATTCGTGGTGCTGACATTTTCTTTGTTTCTCTTACTCTCCCGTGCTGAATTCCTTTTATTTGTGGATTTTCTTTTCATTTCCTTCATTGTTGTTGATTCTGTGTTTACTAAGTCTCTGTGGTTTTCTTTCTTTTTATTTTGATGAGTAGGTTTGTTGATTTTCTTTGTGGTTACCCTAAGACTCACCTTTGTCTTCTAAAGTTTAATCAGTCTTTTATTTCTTGGTATTGCCTTGATTTCCTCTTCATATGGAAGTTCTATAACTATACCATTTATTCCCCTTTTTTTGTTTTTGAAGTTGTTGTCGATAACAGATTGACATCTCTGGTTCCCTGTTTTCAGTCTTTTAGCATTATTTTGTTTCTGAGAATTCTTTATCTGTGTTGATATTTAGCTGGTGCTGTTATGTGTCTGAATCTCAGGTTGTTGTCTTATGTTGTTGGTTCTCTGTCCATAGGACTCCGTTTAGTATTTCTTGTAAGTTTGGTCTGATTTTTACAAATTCCCTTAATTTCTGTTTATCTGGAAATCTCCTAATTTTGCCATCATATTTGAGAGACAGTTTTGCTGGATATATTGTTCTTGGTTGGCAATTTTTTTTTTCTTTCAGGGTTTTATATATTTCATCCCAGTGCCTTCTTGCCTGCATGATTTCTGCCAAGAAGTCAGAACTTATTCTTATTGGTTCCCCTTTGTAGGTGATCTTTTGTTTTTCCCTATCTGCTCTCAGGAGCCTTTCCTTGTCTTTGGTTTTGGACAGTTTGATTATGTCTTGATGATTTTCTTTTGGAATGTATTCTGTCTGGGGTTCATTGTGCTTCTTTGATGGAAATCTTCTCATCTTTCATGATATTAGGGAAGTGTTCTGCCAGCAAATCTTCAAATATTCTCTCTGTGCTTTTTATTGTCTTCTCCTGTTCTGGGATTCTGATCATGCATAGATTATTCCTCTTGATAGTGTCCCATATAACTCTTAAGCATTCTTCATTTCTCTTTATTCTTTTCCTGATTGTTCCTTAAACAAAACTTAATGTCAAAGATTTGTCCTCTGTTTCTCTGATTTTGCCTTCCATTGCTTCAATTCAACTCGTATGTCCTTCCATTGAGTTGTCTGAGATTTTAGTGTTAATGTTCTGAATTTCTGATTGCTGTTTTTGTATGGTTTCTAATTATCTATTTATTTTGTTCTTGTATTGTTTTCCTGAATTCTTCTAGTGTTTTGTCTGCTTTCCTTGATTTTGTCTATGTTTTCCTTGGTTTTGTCTCTGTGTTTTCCTTGATCTCTGGGAGGGCTCTATAGATAAGTCTTTTGAATTCCTTATCCTGTAGTTTGATTCCCTCTTCTTCCTCAGTGATGTTTTCTGGTTTTTTATTTTGGTCCTTCGCTTGAGTCATCATGTCCTACTTCTTTAGGTGATTTGATATTGTCTGTTGTCTCTGAGGCATTAAATTGTTATAATATTTATTTATTAATTGTGTATTTGTTTGCTGCATCCTGATTTTTTGTTTTGTTTTGATGTATCCGGGCAGGTCGTACAGGCTTGCTACTCTGGTCGGTAGTCTGGCCACACTTGAGCGCTTGCCAGCTCTATCTGGGTGGATATGGCAATGGCTGGATGTGTGAGCATGGGTTTTTGTTCGCTGGTCTTGCTAGGCGGCTGAGGATGGTTTGGGTAAGGGTTGGCCACCATCTGTTGTTGGTCCAGTGGTGCGGGAGTGGGAAGTGGTCCATACGGAGAAGGTGGGGCGGCAGTTGTGGTGCGTGTATTGTACAAGTGGGGGCATGATCATTGCCATTCACTGGGTGAGGGTAGGTGGATGGTAGGGAGGGTGGCTGGTGGCAGGGTACATGTACAGTTGCACTGATTCCACCTCACACTGGGTCGGGGAGGGGTGAGCAGGGGAAGGGGGGCAGTGGGCGGGTGCACATGCAGTTGCACCCCTGGTGCCTCTCACTGGGCAGAGGGAGGGAGGAGGGAATGGTAGATGGGCATGCACACAGTCACGACACCCTCACCTCTTAGCCAGGTGGAGGGGGCGGGGGGGAGCGGCAGGCGGGCACGTGTGGAGTCATACCACCCACGCCTCTCATTGGGCAGATGGGAGGGGGAAGGAAGCATCGGGCATGTGCACAGTTGTGCCAGTGGCACCTCTTGCCAGGCAGGTGGAGGGGGAGGTAGCAGTGGGCAGGTGTGGGCACAACCACCTCGTTGGCGCTTCTCACCAGGTAGGGGTTGAGGGAGGGAGCAGCAGGCAGACATGTGCACAGTCACGGTGCCAGCACCAATTTCTGGGTGAAGGGGCTGGGGGGAGTGGTGGGTGGATGCACACAGGGTGGCACCACCTGGACTTCTTGCTGGATGGAGAGAGGGAGCAGCTGGGCACACACATGGACACGCTGCTAGCATCATTCGCTGTCCGGAGGAGGGTAGAAGGAGTGACATGCAGGCACTTACACAGTTGTGTTTCCACCACCCATCACCGGGCTGGGCCAGATGCTGACACAGGGCAGGCACATGCATGGGCGAACACAGTCTTTGCCGCGCTGTGAGCCCTGGAGGGCGGTGTAGATGGTGGGCAGGCATGCGCACAGGAGTGTGCCCACCACTGTTCCTCAGGTAGGAAGAGAGTGGTGGTAGACAGGGCTGGGTGGGGGAGGCCTTGTGTTATGGTCCCTGGTCAGACAGGATGTCCTGGGTATTTGATACTCCACCGCTTCCAATCAGGAGGGTGGAGGTAAGGGAAGTGCACTCCTCTGGGTAGCAGATGTGGGTGCCCATGCCTGTCATGTCCAGTGCCGCCAGCAGTCAGGACCTGCTTTTGACAAAGTGTGAGGAAGGGTGAGCATCCCAGGTACATTTGGGTGAGAGACCTCCTACCATCATTCTGCATCTCCACCACCTCATGCACGGCACTCACCCCCGAGGTTAGGGGCATTTCCTTGTGGATATCTAGTTCTGGACGTCAGCTCTCTCTCTGTTCTTGCTTCTCTCTATGTCTGTGTAGTTTCTCTGTCTCTTATGGGACTGCTGTGGGATTGCCTACTTGTGTTCCTCCTCCAGAGTTGCTTCTGGCATTGTCTTAAGATGGCCATGCTGAGCTGGGGTGCTTGATACAGCACCTCCATTTCATGTTACTCTTTGCTCACTGCATTCATTCAGTTTTTCCCTTCAGTCGGTTTTCTATTCTTTATACTTCCTTTTTAATGTTCAGGATTCCAGGATTGTAGTCTGCATTTGTTTCACTTAGTTTTTTGGGTCTTTTTTTTTTAATTTATTTTTTTATTATGCTTTAAGTGAAAGTTTACAGTTCAAGTTAGTTTCTCATACAAAAATTTATGCACACATTGTGATGTGACCCTGGTAGCTCTCTCTGTAATAAGACAGCATATTCCTCCTTACCACCCCGGATTTCCTGTGTCCATTCAACCAGCTCCTGTCCTGTTTTGCCTTCTCATCATGCCTCTGAACAGGAGCTGCCCATTTGGTCTCAGATATCTACTTGAGCTAAGAATGACTCTCTTCACGATTATTTTATTTCTTATAGTAAAATCAAATCTATGTCTGAAGAGTTGGCTTCAGGAATGATTTCAGTTCTGGGCTAACGGAGACCACGGGGGCCATATCTTGCAGGATCCCTCCAGTCTCAGACCATTAAGTCTGTTTTGTTTTTTTTTTTACTAGAATTTGAGTTCTGCACCCCACTTTTCTCCTGCTCCATCAAGGACTCTCTGTTGTGTTCCCTGGCATGGCAGTCATTGGTGGTAGCCAGGCACCATCTAGTTCTTCTGGTTTCAGGCTGATGGAGTCTCTGGTTTATGTGGCCCTTTCTGTCTCTTGGGCTAATATTTTCCTTGTGTCTTTGGTGTTCTTCATTCTCCTTTGTTCCATGTGGTTTGGGACCAAGTGATGCATCTTACATCGCCGCTGTCTAACTTTTAAGACGCCAGACACCACTCACCAAAATGGGATGCAGAACATTTTCTTAATAAACTTTGTTATGCCAGTTGACCTAGATGTCTCCTGAAACCATGTTGCCCAGACCTGCGCCCCTGCTACTCTGTCCCTTCAAGTGTTTGGTTGTATTCAGGAAACTTCTTAGCTTTTGGTTTAGTCCAGTTGTGCTGACTTCCCCTGTGTTGTGTCTTGTCCTTCCCTTCAGCTAAGGTAATTTTAGTCTACTATCTAGTTAGTGTACCCTTCTCCCTCCCGCCCCACCATCGTAACCATCAAAGAATGTTTTCTGCTGTGTTTAAACCTTTTCTTGAGTTCTTATAATAGTGGTCTCTTACAGTATTTGTCCTTTTGCGACCAGCTTCACTCACCGTAATGCCTTCCAGATTCATCCATGCCATGACATGTTTCCCAGATTGATTGTTGTTCTTTAGGTATCGTTGCATAGTATTCCATTGTGTGAATGTACAATAATTTATCTATTCATCTCAGTCAAACCATTAAGTCTGGGTCTTTTAATAGCATTTGAGTTCTGCACCCGACTTTTCTCTTGCTCCATCAGAGACTCTCTGTTGTGTTCCCTGTAATTGGTGGTAGCTACACACCGTCCAGTTCTTCTGGTCTCAGGCTGATGACGTCTCTGGTTTATGTGGCCCTTTCTGTCTCTTGGGCTAACACTTACCTTGTGTCTACGGTGTTCTTCATTCCCTTTTACTCCAGGTAGGTTGGGACCAATTGATGCATCTTAGATGGCCGCTCACCAGCTTTTAAGACCCCAGATGCCACTCAAAGTGTTTGGTTGTATTCAGGAAACTTCTTAGCTTTGGTTTAGTCCAGTTGTGCTGACTTCCCCTGTAGTGTGTGCTGTCCAACCCTTCATCTAAGATAATTCTTGTCTATTTTCTAGTTAGTGAATACCCCTCTCCCTCCCTCCCTGCCCTCATAACCATCAAAGAATGTTTTATTCTGTGTTTAAACCTTTTCTTGAGTTCTTATAATAGTGGTCTTACACAATGGTAGATCGCTTTGTGTAGAATTGACGTTTTCACAATGTTGAGTCTTCCTATCCATGAGAAAGGTATGTTTTTCCACTTATGCAGGTGTCTTTTGGTTTCTTGCGGTAGTGTCTTGTAGGTTTCATTGTATAGGTCTTTTATGTCTCTGGTTAGGTTTATTCCTAAGTATTTTATCTTCTTGCAGGCTATTATAAATGGTATTGATTTGGTGATTTCCTCTTCGAAGTTCTCTTTGTTGGTGTAGAGGAATCCAACTGATTTTTGTATGTTTATCCTGTATCCTGATACTTTGCTGAAATCTTCTATTAGTTCCAGTAGTTTTCTTAAGGATTCTTTGGGGTTTTCTGTGTATAAGATCATATCAGTTGCAAATAGAGATACTTTTACCACTTCCTTACCAATTTGGGTGCCCTTTAGTTCTTTTTCTAGCCTAACTGGTCAGGCTAGGACCTCCAGCACAATGTTGAACAAGAGTGGTGATAAAGGGCATCGTTGTCTGGTACCTTATCTCACGGGGAATGCTTTCAGACTCTCTCCATTTAGGATGATGTTGGCTGTTGGCTTTGTATGTTGAGGAATTACCCTTCTATTCCTATTTTGCTGAGAGTTTTTATCACGAATGGGTGTTGGACTTTGTCAAATGCCTTTTCTGTATCAATTGATAAGATCATGTGGTTCTTGTCTTTTATTTATGTGATGGATTACATTGATTGTTTTTCTAATGTTGAACCATCCCTGCATACCTGGTATAAATCCCACTTGATCATGGTGAATTTTTTTTTGATATATTGCTGAATTCTATTGACTAGAATTTTTTGAGGATTTTTGCCAATGTTCATAAGGGATATTGATCTCTAATTTTCTTTTTCTGTGGTGTCTTTACCTGGTTTTGGTATCAGGGTTATGGTGGCTTCATAGACTGAGTTTGGGAGTATTCCATCCTTTTCTATGCACTGAAATACCTTTAGTAGCAGTGATGTAACTCTTCTCTGAAAGTTTGGTAGAATTCTCCAGTGAAACCACCCACCCGGGCCATGGCTTTTTTTTTGTTGGGAGCTTTTTAACTACCCTTTCAATCTTTTCTTTTGTTATAGGTTTATTTAGTTGTTCTGCCTGTGTTTGTGTTAGTTTAGGTAGGTAGTGAGATTCTAGAAATTTGTGCATCTCCTCTAGTTTTTCAAATTTGTAAGAGTACAGTTTTTCATAGTATTCTGTTACGATTCTTTTAATTTCAGTTGGGTCTGTAGTGATATCGCCCATCTCATTTCTTATTCTGGATATTATTTGCTTCTCTCCTGTTTTTCTTTTGTCAGTTTGACCAATGGTTTATCAATTTTGTTGGTCTTTTTAAAGAACCAGCTTTTAGTCTTGTTAACTCTTTCAGTTGTTTTTCTATTATCTATTACATTTAATTCTGCTTTAATTCTTATTGTTTCCTTTCTTCTGGTGCCCAAAGGGTTCTTTTGCTGCTTTCTTTCTACTTGTTCCAGTGGTAGGGTTGTTTTGATTATGGCCCTTTTTTCTCTTTGGATGTGTGCATTTATTGCTATAAACTAACCTCTGAGGACTGCTTTTGCTGTGTCCCAGAGGTTCTGGTAGGATGTATTTTCACTGCCATTTGATTCTGTGAATTTCTTTATTCTGTCCTTAATTTCTTCTATAACCTGGCAATTTTTGAGCAAGGTGTTGTTCAGTTTCCATATGTTTGTTTGTTTGTTTTTTTTTCCTTTTTCTGTTATTGATTTCTACTTTTATGGATTTATGGTCAGAAAAGATGCTTTGTAATATTTTGATTCTTTGTATTCTGTTAAGGCTTACTTTATGGCCTAATATGTGGTCTGTTCTAGAGAATGTTCTATGTGCAAGGGAAAACAATGTTTACTTGACTGCTGTGGCATGGAGTGTTCTGTTTATGTCTTTAAGATCAAGTTGGTTGACTGTGACATTTATTTAGATCTTCTGCATCTTTATCGAGCTTCTTTCTGGATATTCTGCCCATCACCGAAAGTGGCATGTTATGGAGCTGTGTATCTCACTTTTCAGTGCTGTTAGAGTTTGTTTTATGTATTTTGGAGCCCTGTTGTTGGGTGTGTAATATTTACTATGGTTATGTCCTCCTGGTGTATTGACTGACTGGTTAATCATTATATAGTAGCCTTCCTTATTCTTTGTGATGGATTTTGCTTTAAAGTCTATTTTGTCAAAGATTAATAGTGCCACTCTTGCTCTTTTTCGAGTGTTTTTGGCTTGATATATTTTTTCTATCCTTTGAGTTTTAGTTTGTTTGTGTCTTTAAGTCTAAGGTGTGTCTCTTGTAGGCAGCATATAGATGGATCATGTTTTTTATCCATTCTACCAATATCTCTTTATTGGTGCATTTAGTCTATTTACATTCAGTGTAATTATTGATAGGTATGAGTTTAGTGCTGTCATTTTGATGTTTTTATTTGTGTGTTGTTCACAGTTTCTCTGTTCTACTTAATTTTCTGTGCTGAGTTTATGTGTATGTATTTTCTTTTCATCTTTTTCATTGTTGTTCATTTTGTATTTGCTGAGTCTTTTTCTTATTTTTTATTTTGATGTGTAGGATTGTTAGTTTCCTTTGTGGTTGCCTTAATATTTACCCCCATTTATCTAAGTTTAAACCAATCTTTTATTTCTTTATATCACCTTGACTTCCTCTCCATATGAAAGATCTATGACTACGCTTCTTCAGTCCCTATTTTTGTTTTAATGTTGTCATCTTTTACATATCGATGTCTCTGATTCCCTATTTTCAGTGTTTTAACTTTGATTTATTTTCGTGACTTCCCTATCTGTGTTTATATCTTGTTATTCAGTCCTGTGTTCTAGTCTTGGGTTGTTATCTAATGTTACTGATTTTCTAACTGGAGGACTCCTTTTAGTATTTTTTTAAATTTTTTTATTGTACTTTAGATGAAGGTTACAGAACAAATAGTTTCTCATAAAACAGTCAGTACACATATTGTTTTATGACATTGGTTAACAACCCTACTACATGTCAACACTTTTCCTTCTGGATCTTGGAGGACCCTTTTTTGGTGAAAATATGCATAGGCAAAGTTATACCATTTCAAAAGTTTCTACATGTACAGTTCACTGACACTGATTACATTCTTTCTGTTTTGCTGGTATTCTCTCTTTCCTTTTCCAAATTATTCCATCACCCTTATCTTCAACTCACTGCCCTGTAGACTTCCCATCAAACATTTTGAGTTACTGTTGTCAATTTGATCTCACATAGATGATTTTTTTGTACCTTAGAGGAAGGTTTGCAGAACAATAGTTTCTCATTAAACAGTTAGTACACATATTGCCCTATGACAATGGTTAACAACCCCACGACATGTGAACACTGTCCCTTCTCAAGCTTGGGTTCCATATCACCTGTCCGTAATGCTTTCCTGTCCCCTCCTGCCTTCTACTCCTTGATCCTGGGCTGCTGTGCCTTATTAGTCCCGTTCTGTTGTATGAGGCTGTCTAATCCCTGGCTGAACGGTGAACTTCAGGAGTGACTTCACCACTGAGCTAAATGGGTGTCCGGGGGCCATACTCTCATGTTGCAGTGGGGGCAAATGTCAGGGCGGCGGAGACAATAACCAGTTCCACAACTCTTACAGAGAAGTGGGGCCAGGAGGGTCACTCTGAGGAGTCGAACCCTGGCTTCAGTCCCTGGAGTTTATTTTATAGTCAGTACAGCAGACAGTGAAACAAATAACAGAACAATGGGCTTTGGGTGAATAACAATAAGTTTCGGGCAAGGGAGGAGGAATTCAGGTAAACAAGCCAATCAGTAACAGGTTTGGAAAAACAAGTCGTGACAAGTCTCAACATGTTGGGGACAAGTCTCAACATGTTGTGCAGCATAGAGGCCTTTATACATCCATATTTTAATGGCACATATCCCCACATTTCCCTCCTTTTGTTTAGTTAATGGAATAAGAATCAGGAGAATTTTCACTGGTCCAACAAGTGTCCATTAGGAGAAAGTAAAATTTTCTCCACGAGATAAAATCCAAGATTATCTCAGCTACTGTCTGCACACCTCAGGGCCTGGTGTCTTAGTGAGTCCTTGTGAGCTCAGCTATGGCTGGGGCACACTCCATATGTTTAAGGAGAAGAAGTAGCATAGCTATGAGTAACACCTGGACTTAGTCACCTAGATGGCGGCTATGGCACGCTCTTTAAACTCACAGTGCTGCTTTTCCACTGGATACCATCTGGTTCTTCACCAGGTTATTACTTAATGCCTGGGCTGAAGTCTTCTAGATGGCGGCTGTAGCAGGCTCTTTAGATTCACGGTGCTGGTTTTCCACTGGATACCATCTGGTTCTTCACCAGGTTACTAAGTAAGAGCGATGCTCTTATCAATTGCATATCTGGAGTGAGCGGACTCAACGTGCCTTTCAGGTGTGTAAGACAATAGAGGATGATCTTATGAGGATAATATAATCCTCTGCACTAGTAATATCCTGATTGTTGGACCCATGGGTTTCCTCTGACTCTCATTTTGTCAGGTAAACACTAACTTTTAACATCCACTGAAATTATTATTCTTAAAGGCTTAAAGATTTATAAAGGCTCAAAGATTCATTAACAATGAAACAAGCAAACACAGCTTTGCCATTACTTGGAAGGGAATCACCAGGAAGGGTAATTTACACATCATAACAGATTTAACAATCAAACAAACACTGATTTATACAAATTTACTGTCAATTGGAAAGGTATCATCTAACTTAGAAATCTATTTATACAGAAGCATCTAACTAGGAAAAGCAGAAAATATAGAGGAGTTTACACATAACAAATTTTCATTGGGAACTTACTGATTAACAAAATACAGGTAATTACTAATTATCAAAATAATAGCATAGGAAGGGCCTTCTTAAGAGGAGGTCTTTATTTTTCCCGTCTCCTGTTTAGGTAACTGGTAGCGAACGGTCCAGGCGTAGAAGGCCGACTTCTGTTGGTGATGGGAGATCTTCAGGGAGTAGAGACATCGGATGACTATAAGGAGGCACAAGACTATTAAACATCCTATAGCAAAAAGGATCCAGACACGGAGATTGAGTCCGGAGAACCAATGTGTGGGATTGAGCCAGTAGGCAAAATCATTAAGTGTATTAAGTGTAGCCTTATTAGACTCTGATTGTAATCTCAAGAGCTGTTCTTGTAATTGAAATTGTAAATTTTGAATATCACTTTTCAATGGAGAAGCGAAGCTAGCTAAAAGATTACTTTTAACATCCTTCCAGGACTCATTATATGGAAGGGCTGTAACACAGAAGCGAGTGTATTCAGCATCACAGGTTAATTGGGAATGTTCCCATAGGGCTTCTTGTCGCTCTCCAAGCCAAAGGACTGAGGCTTTCAAAGCACCCAGACGCTTGATGATTTCTTGATCAATATGTGCCATAGTTTGCATTTCAGAAGTAACATTTTGCATATAAGTGTTAAACTGCTGGGCGGTCTGAATAGATTGGGAGAGAGCTACAGCAGTGGTAGCTGCTGTAGCGGCAGTAGCAGTGGCTGTGATAATAGAGGCTATGAGAATTCCAAGAAACCTTTTAGTTCGTATTTTCTGTAATGCATTAACAACCTGAGTGAGGGGGTATCTATTTTGCCAGGGGTGTGTAAGGTTAACGGGCAGCCAAAGGTGGCTTTTTTGTCAAAGAACAAATACAGAATTGATGTTAAGAGTGGAGACATTTTGTCTGGACAGACATGGAGTAATCCAAGTAGAGCCATTGGATAATGTTAATTGAAAAGAGGCATTTATCTTAATGATATCTGGAGGACTAGAAGTTATAGCAAAAATGTATGGTCAAGATGTGCATATAAGCACAGAATTGTTATGGTCATGGAAAGTTCATTGTAATTTGGGGAGTGGGTTCTTGGCATCCTTTGTCCCCCTCAGAAAGGCTCCTGAACAGAGAGTTCTTTCATAAAAAGGGAGACCTAATTGCCAATAAAGGATTTTTAATGGGGAAAAATGAGTAGTTGAATAATGTAAGCAAAGAATGGGTCCAGCTAGGCCGGGGTTCCAGGACTTAGAATGTCCTAGGTAATGGTATGGGGTTGCCCACTGCCAAGAAGAGCGATTTGGTAATAAAATTAAACCTTGAGGTCCCCAATTTTCTAGTGAAATGTTGAAAGGGAGAGAGTATGAAGAAAAGTTAGTAGTTCGACAAGTAACCCAAATATTATCGATAGGGTCTATGAGAGATAGGTGTGGGTGTTGACATACAGGGATGGAAGGAGGTGAGTGAGTAATATAGGCACTGAACGTGCCATTAATGCCTATGGCTTTAACAAAAAATTGCTTAGAATAGGCTGGTTGCTTATAGGTGCCATTGTAGTAAATGTAATTCATATACCATTGTTCTAGTATAGGCACGCACGCAGAAGCAGTGTGTGGCTGAGTAGTGAAACACAAAGGAAGGGCGTCAGCATAGAGTGTCCAATTTGTAGACAGTACAAACCATCCCTCTACAGTGGAGTTAGTAAGTGGCTTGGAATAGGCCAAATATTGTCCTCCAGTAACGTTAGTATCCTTAGAGGAAAGAGGGGGCTCTGGTTCTTCCCAGATAACCAGGTGGAAGACGGGTCTAAGAACATGAGCCCAATAGGTGGTTGGGGCCTAGGTTTCTGGTATCTGAGAAAGGATGAGGAGGAGAACACATACCTGTTGACTATTGAAGGTCACAAATGAGACCATAGTTAGAAATAGATTTTCAGATGTAAGTGGGGCACCTGTGGTTGAGAGGATATGTTCAGCTTTGGAGGAGAGGGCTTTTAGACCTCCCCATGTTACCGGTATTGCAGAGCTCTGTTGTTCATTCTCCTTCCCTCGGGGATGAAAGGGTAGCGGCTGTTGCTGGATCATGATATGGTTTTACTAGTCAAGTGGGAATCCAAAGTGGACCTGTAGGAGACAAAACAGCCACATACCCTCGCCCCCAGGTTAATAATTCTGCAGGTCCTTGCCAGACAGAGGGATTTTGAGAATCTTTATAGAGGACCTGTGGGTGAGGTCGGGTGTCAGAGGGGATAAAATGTCATTCTGCAGCAGTGCAACCATCTTTGGCAACCAATAAAAAATTAAAAGTAAGGAGAGCTTTGGCAAGTCTTTCATTTTGGTCACATACTCTAGACCCATCATCTCCCCGCTTTTGTTTATTTAAGAGCTGCTTGAGAGTATGATGGGCACGTTCAATTATGGCTTGCCCTTGAGGGTTATAAGGAATGCCAGTGGAATGAAGAATATTCCAAGTGGCACAGAATTGTTGAAATTTAGCCGAAGTATATGCAGGCCCATTATCAGTTTTAATATCTTGGGGACATCCCATAGTTGTAATAGCTTGGGTAAAGTGACGACAGGCATGAGTAGAACGTTCCCAAAAGGGCTGTAGCATAAAGAAACCCAGAACATGTATCTATGGATACATGGAGATATTTAAGTTTCCCAAAGGGAGGATAGTGTTTTACATCCATTTGCCATAACTGATTGGCTACTAGACCACGTGGGTTGACGCCAGCAGCAAAGGACATGGGAGAAAAACGTTGGCAGTCAGGAGAGGTGCAAACAATTTGTTGTGCTTCAGTAAGAGAGATAGGAAATTGTTTTTGAAGTCCGTGCACATTTTGATGAAAGAAATTATGAGAAGTTCATGCATCAGAAAAGGCAGAGCCAGCAAGTAAATTGGCACGAGAATTGCCGTCAGAAAGAGGCCCCGGCAAGGGTGTATGGCAGCGCACATGTACCACAAAAAAGGGAGAATTATGGCTATTAAGCAGGGTTTGGAGCCTTTTAAATAAAGTAAATAACTCATAATCGGGACCAAATCGAAGAGTTACATCGCTAATATGTTGAATAGTGTGAACAACGTAAGCAGAATCAGCAACTAAATTGAAAGGCATTGATTTAAAAATTTCAAAAGCAGCAACAGCTGCCAACAACTCGGCACGCTGTGTAGTGGAGGCCTTTTGTGTAATAAAATGTGGTCAGGCACTGTCTGTCTGCCAAGTGACCTCTCCCTTTCCAGTTTTTCTTGATCCGTCTATAAAGGCGGTAGGGGCATTAGCAAGAGGGGAAGGAGAGAGCATAGTAGAAAATTGTAAAGGAAGGAGCTGTAGCATAGAGAGGGGCTTTGAAGTGGGATAAGAATAAATTATTTGCCCAGTAAAATCAGCCAAAGTGATCTGGAGCTCTTCAGAATTAAGAAGAGCATAATCAAAAGCTGTTTTTGTTACCCCAAAGTATATAAAATGAAGGTCAGAACCCAAAAGCTGTTGAGTGCGGGTGCGTCCTTGCATTAATAAGTTAATGCGCTGAGAGAAACCTGTAAACAACTGTTGCGGAGGGCTATAAGGAAGAAAAAGCCACTCAAGTGCTCCGAAGTCAGGAGTAAATTGACAGAGCACGCCTGTGAGACTATGAGGAGTATTTAATAGGAGAAGGTAAACAGGATGATTTATCTGTAAACGAGTTAAAATTTTTTCTTTAATGGCTTGGTTAACAAGTAATAATTCATGGCGTGCTTGGGGAGATAGTGTCCTCATGGAAGTTAGAGCAGGGTCACCCTTAAGGGTCTCAAATAAGTGGGCCAGTTGAGAGGTTGTTATGCCGAGTGAAGGTCGCAGCCAATTAATATGACCAAGGATATTCTGGAGGTCATTTAGAGTTAAGGCCTTGGGAATTATAATTTCTGGTGTTTTAGGACGAATGATATGGGTATCAAGATAGTATCCCAGATACTGCCACGGGGTGAAAGACTGAACTTTTTCAGGGGCTACCGGTAAGCCAAAACCTTGTAACGCGTGTTGAACAGAGACAAGAAGTGAATCAAGTTGTTCTGGTTTGGGATGGGCTAGGAGAATGTGTCCATATAATGATATATAAGACATGAGGGAAAGGCTCTTCAGACCGGCTTAAGAGCCTTATCAACATAGTATTGACAGATAGATGGGCTATTGACCATGCCCTGTGGGAGAACAGTACACTCAATACGCTGCATAGGATGACAGTTATTTACAGAAGGAACTGAGAAGGCAAATTTAGCACAGTCATCGGGATGGTGTGAGATGGTAAAAAAACAATCTTTAGGATCAATAATAATAATAATATGATATGTTTGAGGAATACAGGCCGGATTGGGAATTCCTGGTTGGAGAGGTCCCATAGGGATAAGACGTTGATTAACAGCCCGTAAGTCATGTAGAAGCCTCCATTTTTTGGACTTTTTAGGGACACAGAAAATAGGTGTATTCTAAGGGCTGCAGGAAGGCCAGATGTGTCTGGCCTCCAGCTGTTCCTGGACAAGTCTTTTAAGGTGTTTTAATTTCTCTTCTTTAATGGGCCACTGCTCAACCCAAACAGGAGGGCCAGGTATCCAGGTTAACAGAGGGTCTGTTTGAGCAGTGGCCCCTATGAAAAATCCTAAGGGGTGCCAATTTGAACATCCCACTGGGAGAGTAAATCTCGTCCCCATAATATAGTAGGCAAAGGAAGGATAAAGGGACAGATAGAAGCGGGCTGTCCATCAGGGCTATAGCAAACAATGGGAAGTGTACTTTGAAAAGGACACTGTGTTTCTCCAACTCCTGTGAGGGTTTCAGCGGTTTGCTTCTTGGGCCAAGAAGAGGGCCAGGAATCAGAGGAGAAGATAGTTATATCTGTCCCAGAATCCATGAGCCCTTTAAACATGTGATCATTGACCTGAACAGTAAGATATGGTCGGGAAGATTGTAACTTAGTAAGCCAAAAAGTGTCAGTACTGCCGAAACCCCCAGCCCATCTTGGGGTAGTGCGAGCGGAGGGGACTACAAAGGGAAGTAAAATTAGCTGTGCTATTTTATCAGAGGGAGTAATACTCCAATAAGAGAGACTTGAAACCATAATTTTAATTTGACATTCGTAATCAGAGTCTATTATACCAGGATGAACAGTCAGACCTTGAGATGTAATACTAGAGCAACCCATTAGGAGTCCTAAATATACTCGAGGCAGGGGTCCCCAAACCTGTGTTGCTATAAAAAAAACTTTTCCTGCCTCATCTATTATAGCCCCTTCTGCTAAGGGTAAATCTAGACCTGCACTCCCTTCCGTGGCTGCTTTTAAATCATTGACTCGCAAACGTTGCTGTTTGGAGTTTATGCTGTCATCTCCACACTCCACACTCGGGGGCTCCCTAGATTTTTTGGGGCACGAGAGCTCTCGCCCATCTTCCCATTTCCCGACACAGGGCTGCCTTGATTGTTAAGTTGAGACCTGCACTGATTAGCCCAATGAAAGCCTTTACCACAGCAGGGACACTTTTGGGTTGGAAGTTTAGTGTTGGCATTTTTGTTTTTTAACCTATGACAGTCCTTTTTAAAATGTCCAGGTTTACCACACCCAAAACAGGTGGCAGTGGATGGATGGAGAGCTGCCGCTAGTACCTGTGCGTTATGAGTTTCTGTGCCAACATTTTGACATGCTCTAATCATTTCAGCTAAATTAAGATTCTGTGCCTTTAAGGGGGCTAAAACAGCTTGACAGTCAGCATTAGAATTTCCGTAAGCAAGCTGGAGACAAAGAACTTCAGCCGCTTGTTGATTATCTACCTGTCGGGAAATGGCGGTTGATAAAATCAATGTAAGGCTCGTTTGCTGCTTGGCGAATAGTGGCGAATGAGCCGGTGGGTGTTCTGGAATCAGGGATTTTACTCCAGGCTTTGGTGGCAGCATCGGAGGCTTGACTGAATGCTTGCCTATTCATCTGACTCTGGGCCTGGGGAGTGGAATGATTCCCAACACCCAGGAGCATGTCAAGACTAACAGGGATATTATGGTTAAGATTGTCCATACCATAAAGGTTACAATGTTCCTTGTAGTCTTGATTCCATACGCTAAATTGAGCAGGGGTTAAGACTGTTTGCATTAAAACGTTCCAATCCCAGGGGGTCATCTCATAGTTTTGTCCTATAGCTTCTACAATTCCTTTTGTAAAGGAACACTGTAAACCATTCTCTATCATGCTTTTACGGAGTTCTTTAAAAACTTGAAAGTCAAGGCCATCGTGCCAGGGCGGTCCTGCTCCCTGAGTGACAGGATAAGCAGAAAACCCTTCTTTTTCACGGCCCTCTCGAAAACATCTCTCCATAAGAGACTCATATTGTGAGGAATCAGCCTCGGGAGGCGCAGAAGGAGGAGGGTCATAAACATTATCTTTACTAGGGGAGGGAGCCGAAGGAGCTGCCTGTAAGGACTGCAGGGCAAGGCGACAGTGGTGCCAAGCAATAAGAACTGAAGCTGGGATCTTCATGTCACGAATGATGTTACCAATACGTTCCCATGCTTCTACATCAAGGTTTCCCCGCAAGGGATACCAAGGACAGGCAGATTCAATTAAAATCAGAAGTTGGGTAAGAGCTTCTTCTGACACCTTAAGCTTAGAGGCCTTTAACAATTCTAACAACTGGGTTTTATATTGACGCTGTTCAGAAGAAAGAGAATTCCCCATAGTGAGGGAGAAATGGAAAATGAAAAAGGAGAATGAGAGACAGTAAAAATTCCTGGCCTGAAGCCTGAAATCCTTTGAGAGGGCTTGGGAAAGCCCCGTCACCCTTGGGTTGTAAACCCAGCCTGAACTGAGACCATCCGGGAAGGCTCCGTCGCCCTTGGGCTGTAAACCCAGCCTGCATTGAGAGCGTTCGGGAAAGCTCCGCCGCTCTCGAGCTGTAAACCCAGCCTGAACTGGACGTCCGATACTCACCACCTGAAGGGATTGAGTGCGAGGGCATCTACAGCTCTGCCCTCACACGGGGCACCATCTGTCGCAGTGGCGGCGAATGTCGGGGTGACGGAGACAATAACCAATTCCACAACTCTTACAGAGAAGTGGGGCCAGGAGGGTTACTCTGAGAAGTCGAACCCCGGCTTCAGTCCCAGGAGTTTATCTTATAGTCAGTACAGCAAACAGTGAAGCAAATAACAGAACAATGGGCTTTGGGTGAACAACAATAAGTTTCAGGCAAGGCAGGAGGAATTCAGGTAAACAAGCCAATCAGTAACGGGTTTGGAAAAACAAGTCGTGACAAGTCTCAACATGTTGGGGACAAGTCTCAACATGTTGTGCAGCATAGAGGCCTTTATACATCCACATTTTAATGGCACATATCCCCACACTCTCATGGTTTCTCTAGTCTGTCAGGCCAGTAAATCTGTTTTTGTGTGTGTGTGTGTGAGTTAGAATTTGTTCTACATCCTTTTCCAGCTCTGTCCAGAACCTTCTATCCTGATCCTGGTCAGAGCAGTCAGTGGTGGTAGCTGGGCACCATCTAGCTGTACTGGACTTTCAGTCTGGTGGAGGCCGTGGTAGCTGTGGTCCATTAGTCCTTTGGACTGATCTTTTCCTTGTATCTTGTTCACTTCATTCTCCCTCGCTCCCAAAGGGATGAGACAAGTGGGGTATCTTAGATGGCTGCTCACAGGCTTTTAAGACCCCATATGCTACTCAACAAGGTAGAATGTAGAATATTGTCTTTATAAACTGCGTTATGGCAGTTGATCTAGATGTTCCCCGAGACCATGTTCCCCACAGCCATCCTCCCAGCATTTCAGTCCCTCCGGGAGTTTGGAAGTGTCTTTGGAGTTTCCATGACCTTTCCTTGTACAACTTGTGCTGTCGTCCCCAGTACTGTGTACTGTCTTACCCTTCACCAAAGTTACCACTTATCTGTTGTCTGTTTAGTTCCCCCGCCACCTCTCCCATCCCTCATAACCAACAAAGATTGTTTCTTTTTTTGTGTAAACTTTCACGTACTTTTTCACAGTAGAGTTCTCATACAATATTTGTCTTTTTGTGATTGACTTATTTCACTCAGCACAATGTCCTCTAGTTTCATCCATGTTATGAGATGCTTCACAGATTGATCATTGTTCTTTATCTTTGCATAATACTCCATTGTGTGTAAGTACCATAGTTTGTTCATCCATTCATCTGTTGATGGGCATCTAGGTTGTTTCCATCTTTTTGCTATTGTGAACAGTGCTGCATTCAATATGGGTGTGCATATGTGTATTTGTGTGATGGCTCTTATTTCTCTAAGATATATTCCTAGGAGTTGGATTGTATTTTGTAGTTTTTTTGTTGTGGTTGTGATAACTTTTTCTTTGTCCCTCTTAACTCTCCTGGGCTGAGTTCCTTTTGTTTGTGGATTTTTTTTCATTTCTTTCTTTTTTTTTTTTGTAGGTTTTGTTTTTACTGTGACTTTATCTTTTCTTCTTTATTTTGATGAGTAGGTTTGTTAACTTTCTTTGTGGTTACCTTGAAATTTATCCTTATCTTCCTAGATTTGAACCAGTCTATTATTACTTGGTATTGCCTTGCCTTCCTCTCCGTTAGAAGGTTCTATAACTACACCATTTATTCCCGCTTTTATTGTTATGATGCTGTTGTCATTTACAGATTAACGTTTCTGGTTCCCTGTTGTAATTCTTTTGGTTTTGCATAGTCCTTAAGAGTTCATTTCCTAGGTTGGTATCTGAGTAGCACAATCGTGTGTCCTATATTCAGCCTGTGGTCTGATGTTGTTTGTTCTTAAATCGAAGTACTCCCTTTAATAATTCTTGTAAGTTTGGTTTGGTTTTTACATAGTCCCTTAATTTCTGTTTATCTGGAAATGACCTAATTTCACCATCATATTTGAATGAGAATTTTGCAGGGTATATTATTCTTGGCTGGCAATTTTTTTCTTTCAAGGTTTTATATATGTCATTCCATTGCCTTCTTGTCTGCATGGTTTCTGCCAAATAATCTGAGCTTAGTCTTATTGTTTCTCCTCTGTATGTGACTTTTTGTTTTTCTCAAGCTGCTCTCAGGGTTCTTTGTTTGTCTTTGGTTTTAATGAGTGTGATTATGATATGCCTTGGTGATTTTCTTTTGGGGTCTGTCCTATATGGGGTTTGTTTAGCTTCATGGATGGTCAGCTTTTCATCTTTCATGATACTGGGGAAGTTTTCTGTCAGCAATTATTCAATGATCCTCTCTGTTTTCTGTTTTATCCCCCTGTTCTGGAACTCTGATCACTCACAGATTTTTGCTTTTGATTGTATCCCACATAATTCTCAGGGTTTCTTCTTTTTCTTTGTTCTTTTTTCTGATTTTTCCTTCAACAGAGTTGTATCCAAGTGTTTGTGTTTGTCTTCCATTTCACTGATCCTATCTTCCATCATTTGAAACTTGCTCCTCAGCCATTCTATGACACTATCCATTTCTGAAATCTTGTTGTTTATCTTTTGGATTTCTAATTGTTGTTTTGTATGATTTCTAATTGTGAATTTATTTTCCCATTTTTTTCTTGTATTATTTCCTTGAATTCTTCCATTTTTTATCTGTATTTTCCATTTTTTGTCTGCCTTTTCCATGAATTTGTCTCTGTTTTCATCATTTTTGTCTGCTTTTTGCTTCGACTCTTAGATAATTCCTAATGTTAGAGGTTTGGATTCCCTGTCAGTTTGGTCTAGTGCCTTTTCTTCCACCGGATGGTCATCTAGTATTTTATTTTGGATGCCTACTGGAACCATCCTGTCCTGTTTTTGTAAATGTTTTGATATTATCTGATGTCTTCAGGGCATTCAGCGGTTATCTTCCTCATTTATTAATTGTAGATTTGTTTGTTTTGTCCTGCTTTTTTATTTTATTTTGTTATGTGTGAGTAGGCGGGCTGTGCAGTCTTTGTTGTTTGCTCATCTGTGGGCATGATACTTTTCACCTCCTTCTCCAATGGGCAGGTTCAGTCACTCAGGTATGGTACAGCAGGGCTGGTCCAGCTGATGGGGAGTTGCTGGGATGGGTTGTTTGTGGGACGTACAATGCAGACGTACAGGGCTGATGGTGCGGACCGTGAATCAGTGCAGGGTAGGTTCCAGTAAGCTGTGCCTGTGATGCTTGGGATTGTGATGTTCACCACATGGTGCAGGTAGGCAGGAAGGAGGGGGTAGATTGCAATGTGTGGAATTAAGATGGGTATGGAGAAAAGGATAGAGAGGAGAGAGGAACAGGAGCCAAAAACAACCAAACAAACAAAAAATAGTGCTAAGGGAGCTTGCTATTGGAGTGGAGAGATGAGAGACTGAGAAATGGGGAGAAACAAAAATTTAAAAAATGAGAAAAAGGGTAAAAGGAAAAAATGAATAAATTGAGAAACTGGAAATGAAGAAAGACAAAAAGGGAAGAAGAGAGAGAAGAAAACAAAACAAAGAAAAAAACCAAAGGCAAAAAAAAAAAAAAACCAAGAAAAAAGAAATGCCTCCAAAGATGTCCCTGTGTATCTGTGCAGAGTAAGAGAGTAGCTTCCAAGCCTCACAGTAATGCCTGGCTAGAAGGGGCTCCCAAGCCAAGAAAAGAAAAAGAAGAACAAACAAATCAAAAGAGAACAAATCAGAGCAAACAAACAAACAAAAAAGCCCCGGGGGTCCTACCAGCGTGGTGGCATGGGCTGGGAAGCAGTTTCACAGTCGAGTGGTGTCTCGCAGCCTTTCAGGAAGAAGCAAAGATGGCACACGGAGCCAGGTATTTGACAGAAAGGAAGGGAAGGTGGTGAGAGGTAAGGAAGAAATCTAAAGAAGTAGAAAAAAGCAACACCAGCAGCCAACAGAAGGCCCTCAGGGAGCCGGCCAGTGCGTGCAGGTGGAATCCCAGCTTCACCAGGGTGAAACTGGTGCTTCCCGGCCAAGAGACTGTGGCTGCAGGAAGCAGAGGAGGTTAAGTGGGGGTAAAGAAGGATGGGAGATGGGAAGGCGTGCATCGCTGGTCACCAGTTGTTCTGTCTCATGCTGGAAGCTCTGTGAAGCTGCTTTCTTGTACCCCCTGTTCACTGATCTCCGATAGGAGTCCAAGATGGCAGATCCATGCTGTGGTAGCTGATAGGGGACCTCTGCATGTATCTTTCCTCACTCTCTGTTCTCTGTCAGTTTCTTATTCCATTTGGTGCTTGGCTGAGTTCTTTATCTCTTCATTTGATACTTAGGGTTTCAGGATTGATGTGTGACTTTGTTTGACTTAGTTTTTCTGATCTTTGCTGTGGAGGGACGGCATGATGCTTCTGACTATAGTGCCATGTTGCCCAGAAATCTTTTCCCCCCTTTAGTATTTCTTGTCATTTTGGTTTGGTTTTTGCAAATTCCCTAAACTTCTGTTTATCTGGAAATGCCATAATTTCATTATATGCTGGACATATAATTATTGGCTGGCAATTTTTTTTCCTTCAAGTCTTTATATATGTCATCCCATTGCCTTTTTGTCTTCATGGTTTCTGCTGAGTAGTCCAAGCTTAGACTTATTAACTGTCCTTTGTAGATGACTTTTGGTTTTTCCCTAGATTTTTTATCTTTGCTTTTGGCAAGTTTGATTATAATATGTCTCGGTGACTTTCTTTTGTGATCTACCTTATGTGAGGTTCAGTGAGCATCTTGGATGTATATCTTCTCATCTTTCACGATATCAGGGGTGTTTTCTGCCAACAAATCTTCAACAATTCTCTCTGTATTTTCTGTTATCCACCCCTGTTCTGGTACTCCAGTCACTTGTAGTTTGATCTCTTGGTAGAGTCCCACATAATTCTTACAGTTCTTTATTTTTAAAAAATTTTTACGTGATTTTTCCTCAGATAAGTTGGTGTCAAGTGCTATATCTTCAGTCTCACTAACTCTGACTTCATTGCCTCAATTCAGCTCCTTTGACTTTCTGTTGAATTGTGTAATTCTGAAACTTTATTGTTAATCTTCTGGATTTCTGATCGCTGTCTCTGTATGGACTCTTGCAGCCTGTTAAATTTGTCAGTATGCTCTTCTCTAATCTTCATAAGTTCCTCTCTTGCTTTGTCTGTGTGTTCCTTGGCTTGATCTGTGTTTTGCCTGATCTCCTTCTGGATCTCTTGAAGAATTCTGTGTTAATCTTTTGTTTTCTACCTCCAGTAATTCCAAGAAGTTCTCTTCCTCATGAAAATTTCTTGATTCTTTGTTTTGGGAGCTTGCTGAAGCCATCATGGTCTGCCTCTTTATGTGATTTAACATTGACTATTGTCTCCGAGCCATCAATAAGTTATTATATTTATTTATGTTTGGTTACTGTGTCCTAGCTTCTTGTTTTGTTTTGTTTTGATATTCCCATATAGGCTGCTCATGTGAGCTAGTTTGATTATTGGTGCCTTTGAAGCTCTAACGTCCTGTCACCAGGAGGTTAGATCTATTACTAGGTATGTGTTCCCAGGAGTCTGTTTACTTTTCTTGTATGGATTCAGCTCAGGTGTCCAGGTTGTCAGTCACCAAGTGTGTGGTTCAGGCTCTCACCTACACTCCTAGACAGTCAGGGGTTATTGGCATAGGCACAGGTATCTGGTGGCAGTAGGGGGTCATGCGCTGAGCAAGCAGGGGGCTGATGGCTGCCTCTGAGTGTTTGGGAGGAAAGCATGTCCCTGTTCCCTAGAGTGCATAGGTGGGTGGGTTTTGCAGCCAGACCATGGGAGAATCGCTCAGAGCACCTGATGGGTCCTACTTCCGGCCCAGGGGACGCAACAGTCACTGAAGCTGGCCCAGGACCCTGGTGCAGAGTGGGGAGGAGGCAGGTAAATATGAGAGAGGTTCTTCCCAAACAGGGTGTTTTTTGATCCGCACAGTGGGTTAGACCCACGTGCTTATCTTTTGCCAATTGAGCGCAGATTTTCACTGGATCTGGAGGCTTGAGTAGGCTCTTCACTGCTTGATCTCTCCCGATGTGGAAAACGAGTCCCAAAAGCCACTGCTTACCTCAATGCTCATGCCAGCTGATGCGGCCTGCAGGGTACAGGTTCCCTCCAGCTCAGGTCTGGCAACTCCTCACTGCTTCTGAACTGTCTTTCCCTCCCCCTGTCACTCAGTCCAATTCGTCAACTGCGCTTGATATTCAGGGCTCCTAAATTGTCATATATAATTGATTCACTTTTTTGGGGGGTCTTTTTTGTAAGAGGAAGCACAGGAAGCATGTGACTAGTTCACCATCTTGGCCCCATCTCAGTTTTTTGGGTCTTTGCTGTAAGGGGATGGTAAGGTGCATTTGAATAATCTGCCATCTTGGCTCAATCTCTTCTCCAAAGATATTTTTATGTTACAAAAACAATCATTTGTTAGTATGTGATCTCCCTTGATTAGTGTACTCTAAGTATGGTCTATGAATTGTTTGTTACTGGTTCGCTATGAGACATGTTAAGAAACTGAGAGTAAGCTTTTAGAAATTTTTATAGCAATTTGATACGGTAATTTTAAGTCTGTGGAATCTATTAATTAAAAAAAGATTGAAATTTTATATGAGTTTATTTTCATTTTTCTAAATAATTCACTTTGATTATATTTCAAAAAAGTATGGTCTGCGATGGATTAGAGGAAAGGAAAAAAAATAGTGGTTTTTCTCCACAGAAACTGAGAAGCATTACCCTAGACTAGTGTGAGAACTCTAGACCTAAAATGGTCTTTGAGTGTAGGTTTGATATAAAGAAAATATTTACCTTAAGGAGGGAAGAAACCAGAGATTCCACGAGGTATAGAGATATAGGTAGGTTTGTCATTGGTCCCTTAATGGGTGAATCTGCTAACTGGTACAAATAACATGGTCATATATTTTGAATTAAACCCTCCACTTTGATGATATGTAATTATCACATAGAAGATCTGGAATAAAGGGTTTTGAGCTATACTTTGATGAAGAGGCAAGGCAAAAATTACTTAACAGATCTGCCATCTGTAATTTTATGTGACTAACTTAGCTACTTGATTGAATTTTTAATTTTAACACTTAATTAGAATCTATTAGGGCTGGAGGTGGCAGGCTGAGGTAACAAATTAGTTTTACTAATTACTTTAAAAAATAAAACAGCCCCTTCCTAATAAATAACCAACTGTTATAATAATGTAATATACTAATATTTGTTTTCGTCATTAAGACATTTTGAAAACTTAGCTTTTAATGAGTCATGATCTTTTGTTTGAAAAAATAAGGTATTTATTAAACTTGCTTCGTAACTTTAAAGAGTTTAACTTTCATTTGCCTATTGAAATAATTTGTCATCTTAATTATTTTACCTGCAGAGAGAGAGGAATTGCCTCTGATTTCTTACTAGAAAATATAATGCGCAGTAACTTCTAAAATAGATCAATAAGGAAATAGAAATGAAGATATCAGACTAACAGTCATAACATTTATTTGCTCTTATCAAGGTGACAAAAAGGGGCTTGGGTCTTAAAAGGAGATCTCCAGCTCAAAGTAGTATTCTAGTGTGTTATTTGTTGTATCCCAAATTTCTCAAAGTTCTAGACTATATCATCTATTTAAATTTTTTTTCTACAGTAGTATGTGTGCAGAGTGCTTTACTAAATGAACAAAAATGAGAAAATATTAATTAAGAATATAATTTATCATGTAATTTATAGAGGAATGTATATCTTTATAAAATTAAAGGAAATGCAAATATATGTGTGTGTAGTAGTGTGTCAGCATAGTTAAGAATTGCTTGAACTGTGAATTTTACTTTTTTTTCTTACTCTCCATTAGGTTTTTCTGGTTAGAAAGAAGACTGGTCCTGATGCTGGGCAACTCTATGCAATGAAGGTGTTGAAAAAAGCTTCATTGAAAGGTAGAAAATTAGAAGTTGATAAAGATAGAATTTGGTAAAGCTTGTTTTAAAAAATATGTTATGTGTTGCTTGTATAATATGAATAGATTTAGTTTCTTTTTCACATAGCAGTTCTTACACTTTTCTAGCCAGTGGCATTCCTAGGTTTGATATTGCCACGTGCTCTAATTTAGTGAGAGTTTACCTTGTTAAAAAAAATTAATGCTAGGAAAAAATGACACATTTCATTTTGTTTAAAATGAACTTAATTTTATTAAGATACGCTATTTTCTTTCAAGATTCTTTTTTTCCCCTGTTTTATCTCTGTCAGCATTGCATATTGAGAGAATACAACCACCATATACACTGTCTTCTAGGCTGTGATAACAAATACCACTATGTTCAATTTGAAGAGCCCTGGTGGCACAGTGGTTAAGCACTCAGCTGCTAACCGAAAGGTTGGTGGTTGAAACCTACCAGCAGCTCAGCAGGAGAAAGATGTAGCCATCTGCTCCTGTAAAGATTTATAGCCTTGGAAACCCTATAGGGCAGTTCTACTCTGTCCTATAAGGTTGCAGTGAGTTGGAATTGACTCAGTGGCAATGGGTTTTATGTTCAATTTAAGCAGCCCTGGTGGCACAGTAGTTAAAGCACTCAGCTGATAACCAAAAGGTCAGTGGCTAGAACTCACCAGCTGCTCCATGGAAGAAAGATGTGGCCGTCTGGTTCCATAAAGATTTACAGCCTTGGAAACCCTATGGGGCAGTTCTACTCTGTCCTATAGGGTCACTATGAGTTGGAATCAACTCAGTGGCAGTGGGTTTGGTTTGATTTTGGATGATGCAACAGTTAAGTACTCAGCTGCTAACTGAAAGCTTGGTGATTTGAACCCACCCAGCAGGTCCATGAGAGAAAGATCTGGCGATCTTCTTCTGTAAAGATTACAGCTTAGAAAACCCTATGGAGCGGTTCTACTCTGTCATATGAGGTCACTACGAGTTGAAGTTGACTTGAGGGCACCCAACAACAACATGATCCATTTTAATCCCTAACCTCATTTGAACAATTAAAGGCAAATATATAATACATGCATATTAGGCAAATAACTGTTCTTGTTACTTTAACCCATCTCTAGAAGTGGATTATTAGATCTAAACTGAATTTGGTGGCTTTCTGGTGGCACAGTGGTTAACAGCTCGGCTGCTAACCAAAGGTTGACTGTTCGAATCTACCAGCTGCTTCTTGGAAACCCAATGGGGCAGTTCTACTCTGTCCTATAGGGTCACTATGAGTCGGAATCGACCTGACAATAATGAGTTTGGTTTGGTTTTGGTTATCAAGGAATACATATACTTCAGATTTAGACACTTACGAAGTTGTAGTTTTTATTATTATATTTTTTGTCTGGTAAATTATTGAAGGTCATGTTTTCCGATTTTAAAGCTAACTAACTTGTATAGGCTTGCTTTATAGTTTATGTGAATGTAGAAAATAATATTTATAAATATTCAAGTGAACAAAAGTTTTTCCTCTTAGAATATGTTTATATTTGATGAAAATTTTATTGAACTTATATATAAGAGTAATGTTCTCTACCATTATGTAATTTTTAGTTCGAGACAGAGTTCGGACAAAGATGGAGAGGGATATACTGGTGGAAGTAAATCACCCATTTATTGTCAAATTGCACTATGGTATGTAGTCTTTTTTTTTTCCCATGGAATTAGAGAATTAAGATTTCCTTACAGACAGTAAGATAAAAGGACATAAATACTTCAACACTAATTTAATACATTTAATTATATAAATGTGTCTATCTGAAATAAGTATCAATATTCAGCTTTTAGTTATATTGCCTTTCTTTTGTCTAAGTTGGCTAACTTTTCTAAAGTAGCATGATAGTAACTGTTTTCTGATTACTTCTCTGATGGTATTTCTACTCTACTAGGCTGTACCTCTGGTAATCTTGGGCGATAAGCTACTATGATAAACATTCTTATGTTTGGATATGCTCCTCGTACATTCATGATGCTAATATAAATCTTATTTCCCGGTTATGTTGAAGATGACCATGTAGTTATATTAGTCTATTTGAGTTATTCTTTTTATACTTAGAAAAGGAATGCCAGTGAGAAGCAGTAGATATAATGAAAATTGCATGAGCTTTAGAGTCAAACAGTTCTGAGTTTGAATCGTAGCTCCACTGCTAATTTAATATGTGCATGAGATTGTAGAGTTTGGTTTCCCTACGAAACTAAAAGGTATTATGTATCATTAAATCATTGATAGAATCTACTACAGCCCTTTCAATTTTCTAGATTCAAAAAAGTAGTAGCTATTGATTTTTTAGTATAACTTTTACAAATAATGCATTAAAATATGCACCCAATTATCTGTATTAAAAACCCCTAATAAATTCATGACCATTCTTTTTTCACTCCTTGTTACCCTGATGGGATTGAAAGTAGTCATTTCAAAAAGACCTCCTTCCTTGGATCTCCAATATGCCATTATATTAGTTTGTACATAATCAGTACATACCTATTATGTTCAAAACATTGAATTAAATGCAGTGGGACTATAAAAATGAAACAAAATTTCTGAACTCAAAGAGTTTATAATCTATAAGGAACACAGATGTATGAACAACTTAACTGTATAAATCAGAATGGGATAAGTACCATAAGAGAGGTATAAATAAAGTACAATGGGATCTCAAAAGTAGTAGCAATTAATTCGGATCAAGAAGAGGTTGAAGGTGTCATAAGGAAATGAGGAAAGGGGAAGATTCTGGAAAGCTTATTAGAGGAAGTGGTATTTTTGTTGAGCGTTAAAGAATTAGTGTGTTTTCAATAAGTGGTGGAGGAGGCATTCAGAGTTCAGGGAACTGCTGTAAGTACATGAGGCTTCAGGATCAGGAAAATTATGGTGGTAAAATTTCTGTGTAAAGCTGCATGCAGGGTTGATTATGTTCTGGGAGGATGTTTATAGCTATTTTCATCACTGACTTTAACACTGGATTTAGTTTTGAGATAATGGTATCCAGTAATGGACCATGTGAGTAAATAATTAAGTGCTTTACAGTTTGTGATATCATTTTAAACAGATATATTAATTAAAACATATAATAAGCTTTTTATTTAAGATTATTCTCTTACTATTTTCTAATTTCTAATTAGCCTTTCAGACTGAAGGGAAGTTATACTTAATATTGGATTTTCTCAGGGGAGGAGATGTGTTCACGAGATTATCTAAAGAGGTGAGTTTCTGTGTGTAAATTTTTACTGTATTTAAACAGAACTAAGAAAAATCATTTTTGTTCTTTTGTTAATTTCTTATAGAAATTTTAAATGGTAATTATTCTGCTTGTTTCATTACATAGTATCTAGTGGATGTCATAGTTAATGGCATTTTCTTTCTGCCTGTCATTTAGAACATCTCATTGTGCTGCTCATTATTCTTTTAGGCACAAGAACAATAAATAACTGGATGAAGTAGATAGGGGCAAGCCTAAGACTTTGGCTACTCAAGCCTCTGGGAGTAGTGTTTAATTTGTAAAAAAAAAAAAAAAAATTATGGAGGTATTATTGACATACCATAAACTGCACACATTAAAGTGTACAATTTGATAAATTTTAACATTTGTATTATGCCCGTGAAACCATGATCACCATCAAAATAATGAACATATCCATTACTCCCCAAAAGTTTTCTTGTGTCCCTTTTGTAATGCCTTCTACCCACCCCCACTGAATCTGCTCTCTGTCATTATTTGATTTGCATTTTTTAGGACTTTATATAAATGGAATCATAAAATATGTACTCTTTTTTTGAGGAGGGGCCTAGATTTGTTAATGAGGCATAATTATTTTGAAATTCATTCATGTTGTTCCATATATCAGTAGTTCATTCCTTTTTATTGCTGAGTAGTATTCCATTATATGGATATGCCACTGTTTATTCACTTGTTGATGGATATTTGGGTTGTTTGCAGTTTTGAATATTACCAGTAAAGCTGCTATTAACATTCATGTACAAGTCATTGTATGGACATATGTTTTCATTTCTCATGGGCATATACCTAGGAGTATAATGATTGGGTCATATGCTTTAACTTTTAAAGATATTGCCAAACTATTTTCCAAAGTGGTTATACAATTTTCCCATTCCCACCAGAAGAGTATGAGAGTTCCAGTTGTTCCACATCCTTGCCAACACCTGGTATGGTCAGTCTCTTTTTAAATTTTGGATAGTCTAATAAGTATGTAGTGGCATCTTATTGTGGTTTTAAATTGCATTATCCTAATGACTAATTATGTTGAGCATCTTTTCATGTGCTTATTTGCCATCTATGTATCTTCTTTGGTAACGTTTCTGTTTAAATCCTTTGCCCATTTTTATTGGGTTGTTTGTTTTCTTATTATTGAGTTTTGGGAGTTCTTTATATATTTTGGATATAAGTCCTTCATCGTATATGTTCCTGAAAAATATTTTATTCCAGTCTGTGGCTTGTTTTTTTATCTCTCCTAATAGTTTATTTTAAATAGCAGAAGTTCTTAATTTTAATGAAGCTTAATTTATATCTTTTCCTTTTATGAATTATATTTTTGGTATCCTATTTAAGGAATATTTGCCTAATCCCAGGTCACGAAGATTTTCTCCTGTGTTTTCTAAGGGATTTTATAGTTTCATGCTTAGGTTTATAGACCATTTTTAGTTTATTTTGTTTATGATTCTAGGTGTGTATTGAAGTGTGTTTGGGATATGGATATCCAATTGTTTTAACGCCATCATTTGAACAGACCATCCTTCTTTCAATGAATTACCTTGCATTTTTATTGAAAATCAATTGGAATATATGTGTGGGTCTATTTCTGGACTCTGTATTCTGTGCCATTGATCTATTTGTCTGTCGTCACTCTAATACCACACTATCTTGATTACTGTAACTTTATAATATGTCTTGAAGTCAGAAAGTGGAAATACTTGAGCCTTGTTCTTTTTTTGCAAAATTGTTTTGTCTCTTCTAGGTCCTTTGCATTTCCATATCAATTTTAGAATCAGCTTTTTCACTTTCTACAAAATGTCCCGCTGAGATTTTGAATGCTATTGCATTGAATCTATTGACCAATTTGCAGAGAATTGACATTTTATAATACTGAGTCTTCTAATTCATGAACATGATATCTTTTTCCACTTATTTGGGTCTTCTTTAATTTCTATCAGCCATGTTTTGTAGTTTCCATTACACAGGTCTTGCACATCGTTTGTCAGATCTGTCTCTTAAGTAGTTCCTATTTTTTTTAATGCTATTGTAAGTGAAATTGATTTCTTAATTTCAATTTCAAATTGGGAATACAGTTGATTTTTGTATATTGATCTCTTATACCACAACCTAGCTAAACTTGCTTATTACTTCGAGTAGCTGTTTTGGAGATTCTGTAGGCTTTTATACAAAGACAATCATATTGTCTGTGAAAAAAGACTTAACAGTTCTTCATTTCCATTATGGTTGGTAATCTACTTTACTTAGGGCCAACTGATTTAATTGCATGTAACTACTCCATGAGGACTCCAGAAGGGACCAGTCCCTGGAGAAAGACATCATGCTTGGTAAAGTAGAAGATCAGCGAAAAAGAGGAAGACCCTCAATGAGATGGACTGACACAGTGGCTGCAACAATGGGCTCAAGCCCAACAAAGATTGTGTGGATGGCGCAGGACCAAGCAGTGTTTCATTCTGTTGTACATAGGGTTGCTATGAGTCAGAACTGACTCGATGGCACCTAGTAAGAAATAACTCCATGACAGCACCTAGACTAGTGTTTGACCAAACAACTGGGCACCATAGCCTAGCCAGGTTGACACATAAATTTAACCTTCACTGTGCAGCGCTTGTCAACTTGGCACCCATACATTAGTAACCCTGCCAGAGTTGGGTTATAGTTTTCCATTGACTTAATCACAAGGCATGGTAGTACTAAGAGATGCTCTAAGGGAACTTCTGTACTTCAGACATGCTCTTCTTTACTTCCATTGTGTAATAACAGTCTAATTTCTCCTTGGTAATGAGGATCAATAATACCAGACAATATAGTAGCTCCTTTATTTGCCTGTTGATTCAGAGGCATGAAGAGCCCAAAGTGGCCAGGTTGCATTTCTAACTTCCAGTTTGGTGGAATCATTGTCTCCTGGTGGAAGCATTTCTCTTTTTGGAATTAAAACCTCTAGACCAGGAGAGCATAGGTTCATGGTGACAGGAAGCAAACATTTTGCCAGTGGATCACTAGGAGGAATAGTAAGTGGTTACCACTCCTGTTTCCACCCCTTTATCCTGATCCCATGAATCCTGGCTATGGGAGAAACAGCACCTTATATTAGATGCTGATTTAGAGCACATGAAACCTCCTGGAGACCATTACCACCTAGCTGGCACAGTAATTGAGTTTTCAAAAGGCCATTCCACCATTCTGTAAAGCCAGCTGCTTCAGGATGATGGGAAACATGGTAAGATCAGTGAATTCTATGAGCATAGGCCCACTGCCACACATTATTTGCTGTGAAGTGAGTTCCATAATCCGAGGCAGTGCTGTGTGGAATACCATGATGGTGGTTAAGGCATTCTGTAAGTCCACAGATGGTAGTTTTGTGGAAGCATTACATGTAGGGAAGACAAATCCATATCTAGGGTGTCTATTCCAATAAGAACAAAACACTGCCCCTTCTATGATGGAAGTGGTCCAGTGTAATCAACCTGTTTCCACATTGCCGGCTGATCACCCTGAGGAATGGTGCCATATTGAGGACTCAGTGTTTGTTGGACTCTTCTGCTGGCAGATTGGGCACTCAGCAGTGGCTGTAGCCAGGTCAGCCGTGGTGAGTGAAAGTCCGTGTTGCTGAGCCCATGCATAACCTCCGTCCCTACAGCATGGCCACTTTGTTCATGAGCCCATTGGGCAAGGCCAGGAGTGACTGGGGAAAGAGGCTGATTGGTATCCACAGAGCACGTCATCCTATCCACTTGTTAAAATCCTCTTCTGCTGAGGTCACCCTTTGGTGAGCATTATGGGACACAAATAACTACATTTTTTGCCCATTCAGAGAAGCCTATCCACGTACCTCTTCACTAGACCTCCTTGTCACCAATTTTTCCACCATGTTCCTTCCAAGTCCCTGAACATCCAGCCAAAGAACTGGCCACAGCATATGAATTGATACATACTCATACCTCTGGCTATTTCCCTTTCCAAGTGAAACAAATAACCGGGTGCACTGCTCAAAGTTCTGACCACTATGAGGATTTCCCTTCACCACTGCCCTTCAGGAAAGTCCCAGAAAGGGACTTTGTGCTGTAGTGTTCACTTTTGAGTGATGCCTGCATATTGCAGTGAACTGTCTGTAAACTAGGCCTGAGTTTTCTCTTCCTCAGTAAACTGATTTTAGGGAACTCCTCATGAGGCCGTAAGTGCAGGATGGGAGAGAGAAAGTAATGTAGCTGGAGTGGGGATGATGGGCTTTTGGAACACTTCCTCATGTAACTTATTTTTGCCTTTAGGGCCTGCTCTAGACCAGTCGTGTATATACCACCTCCATTTGATGATGAAGTGCTGCTATGCATGTCCAAATTTATGACCTTGTGGATAAGACAACATCCAATTAATGATGGCCAGCTCAGATTGCATGGTAATTTTGTGGCCCATGGTTAAGGATTCAGTATCTACTAAGGGCCAGTAGCAAGACAAAAGCTGTTTCTCAAAAGGAGAGTAGTTGTCTACAGAGGATGGCAGGGCATTACTCCAAAATCCTAAGGGTCTGTGCTGTGATTCACCAGTAGGGACCTGCCAAAGACTCCAACAGCATCTTTATCCACCACTGACATTTCAAACCAGATCATATGGTCCTAGTTAGTGAAAGAGAAGCTTGTGTGGTAGCCCAGACCTGTTGTAGAGCATTCTCTTATTCTTTGCTTTACTCAAAACTAGCAGCTTTCTGGGCCACTTGGTAAATGAGGTGGAATAGCACACCCAAATGAGGAATATGATACCTCTAAAATCCAAAGAGGACCACTAGGTGTTGTTCCTCCTTTTTGTTGTAGGAGGGGCCAGAATCAACAACTTATTCTACACCTTAGAAGGGATTTCTCAACATGCCCCAAACCACTGGATGCCTAGAAATTTTACTGAAGTTGAAGGCCCCTGAGTTTTTGTTGAGTTTATTTCCCACCCTCAGGCATGCAAATGTCTTACCAGTATGTCTAGAGTAGTTGCTACTTCTTGCTTACTAGGTCCAATCAGCATGATGGTATGAAAGTAAAGTAGTAGCATGATGTCTTGTGGAAGAGAAAGGTAATCAAATCAAGGTCCCTGCAGATTAAATTATGACATAGGGATGGAGAGTTGATATACCTCTGTGATAGGACAGTGAAAGTATGTTACTGGCTTCACCAGCTGAAGGAAAACCACTTCTGGTTATCTTTACTAACAGGAATCTAGGAAAAAAGCATTAGCTAGATCAGTAGCTTCGTACCAGGTACCAGGAGATGTGTTAATTTTCTCTTATCAGTGAAACCACATCTGGAACAGCTGCAGTTGAAGTCACCACCTGGTTAAGTTTACGATAATCCACTGTCACTACAAGGTCCATCTGCTTTCTACATGGGCCAAATAGGCAAGTTGAGTAGGTATGTAGAAGAAATCACACCTCCTGCACCTTTGAAGTCCTTAATGGTGGCACTGATCTCTGCAGTCCCTCCAGGAATGCAGGATTGCTTTTGGTGTACTATTTTCCTAAGTAGTGGCTTCCACTTGGTCTTTGCTACCATAATAGCCTTCACTCCATATGCCAGGGAACCAATGTGGGGATTCTGCTGGTTGTTGAGTGTGTCTGTTCTAATTATGCATTGTGGAACTGAGGAAATCACTACAGGATGGGTTCATGGATCCACTGGACCCACTGTCAGAGGGACCTGAGCTGTAATTCCATCGATCACTTGATGTGGGCAATTTGTGTTTTCTCTCTTTTTGTCCTGCTTAACCTGACTAGAAGTTTACAAATTCTATTTGTATTTCTATTCTTCTCAAAGAATCAGCTTTGGTGTTTTGGTTTATTGATTTTCTCTATTGGATTTCTTTTTTTCTTTTTTTAATTGTACTTTAGATGAAGGTTAACAGAGCAAATCAGTTTCTCATTTAACAATTAATACACATATTGTTTTGTGACATTGGCTACCAACCCCATGGTGTGTCAACACTCTCTCCTTCTCAACCTTGGGTTCCCCATTACCAGCTTTCCTGTCCCCTCCTGCCTTCTTGTCCTTACCCCTGGGCTGGTGTGCCCATTTAGTCTCATTTGTTTTATGGGCCTATCTGATCTTTGGCTGAAGGGTGAAGCTCAGGAGCGACTTCAGTACTGAGTTAAAAGGGTCTCTGGGGGTCTGTTGTATTTCTGTTTTATATTTCATTATTTTCAGTTTTGAGTGTTATTATTTCCTTTCTTCTCCTTCCTTTGGAGCCCTGGTGGTGCAGTGCTTAAGAACTTGGCTGCTAACCCAAAGGTTGGCAATTTGAATCTACCAGCCGCTCCTTGGAAACCCTATGGGGCAGTTCTACTCTGTCCTGTAGGGTTGCTATAAGTCGGAATCAACTCAACAGCAGTGGGTTTGGGTATTTTTGTTTTTTGGTTCTCCTTACTTTGGGTTTCACTTGCTTTTTGTTTTTGGTTTCTTAGAGGCCAAAATTATTGGTTTGAGAACCCTCTTCTTTTCCAGTGTAGGTGTTTAGTGTTATAAAATTTCCCTCTGAGTACTGTTTTAGTGTCATCATATTTTTTTTAAATTACTGTTGGCTTGATATATCTTTTTCCATCATTTTACTTTAACCTGTTTGTGTCTTTATGTTTTAAGTGAGTATCTTGAGGCAGCATATAGTTGTCCTTCCTTTTTATCAAATCTGAAAATCTATGCTTTTTAATTGTTGTGTTAGACTTTTTTACATTTAATGTGATTATTGATAGAGTCAGGTTTAAATCTGCTGTTTGCTTTCTATGTGTTTCTATGTGTTTCTTTGTCCTCTTTTTTTTTTGCCTTCTTTTCAATTCATTTTTTATAATATTTTGTATATGTTGATGGATTGTTACATATAACATTTTGTTGTGTTATTTTAGTAATTGCTTTAGGATTTATAGTATAAATCTTTAACACTGGGGTCAGCAAACTATGGCCCTTAGGCCAAATCTAGCCAGTCACCTGTTTTGTTAATAATGTTTTATTAGAACACAGCTACACCCACTTACCATTTGTACTTCAGTGGCAGAGTTGTGTAGTTGCAGCAGAGACTGTAAAGTTTGGAAACCTGAAAATATTTACTATTTGGCCCTTTACAGAAAAAATTTGCTGGCTTCTGTTTTATCTCATCCCTGTCTATTTTCAAATGATATTATAGTACTTCATGCGTAATGTAACAACCTTACAGCAGTATACTTTAATTTCTCACTTCCCTGCCTTTGTGCTTTTCCTTTATTACATTTTGCAATACATTATTATTATTTTTGCTTTAAGTAGTCAGTTATGTTTTAAAGAGGTTCAAATAATAACAAAAAAAGTCTTTTATATCATCTCTGTAGTATCATTTTCTTCTGCTTAAAGAACTTCCTTTAACATTTCTTGTTGAACAGCTCTGCTGGTGATCAGTTCTTTTAACTTTTTTTTTTGGTATGCAAAAGTCTTTATTTTGCTTCTGTTTTTGAAAGTTATTTTCACTGGATCAAGAATTCTAAGTTGACCATTTTTGTCTTTCAGTACTTTAATGCTGTTGCTCCACTATCTTCTCACTTGCATTGTGTGGATTAAAATCTTCTGTCTTTTGTCTTTGTTCCTCTGTAGACAATGTGTCTTATTGTCTTTGCCTTCTTTTAAGGTTTTCTCTTTATCATTGGATTTAAGCAATTTGATTATGATCCGCTTTGGTATAGTTTTCTTTATGTTTTGTGTGTTTGGGATTCATTGACTGTCTGGGAACCATAGGCTTACAGTTTTCATCAAATTTGGAAAATTTACTTTCATTATTTCTTCAAATATTTTTTCTGTCTCTCCTTTTCTCTCTTCTCATTACCAGTCTTAAATATATATATATATATATATATATATATATATATATATATGTATGTGTGTGTGTATATATATATATATATGTGTATCTATACATATATGTATATATGTTGTTACTAGGTGCCATCGAGTTGGTTCTGACTCATAGCGACCATATGTACAACAGTACGAAACACTGCCTGGTCCTGCACCATCCTCACAATCTTTGCTATGTTTGAGCCTGTTGTTGCAGCCACTGTGTCAGTCCATCTCGTTTAGGGCTTCCTCTTTTTCGCTGACCCTGTACTTTACCAAGCATGATGTCCTTCTCCAGGGACTTGTCCCTCCTGATAACATGTCCAAAGGAAGTGAGGTGAAGTCTCGCCATCCTCACTTCTAAGGAACATTCTGGCTGTACTTCCTCCAAGACGGATTTGTTCATTCTTCTGGTAGTCCATGGTATATTCAGTATTCTTCACTAATACCATAATTCAAATGAATCAATTCTCATATATATATATATGAAAAGGAGGAAGCCCTTCAATGAGATGGACTGACACAGTGGCTGCAACAATGGGCTGAGACATAGCAAAGATCGTGAGGATGGTGCAGGACCAGGCAGTGTTTCGTACTGTTGTACATAAGGTCACTATGAGTCAGAACCAACTCGATGGCACCTAATACACACACAAACACATACACAAACACACACATTCACAGATGTATGTATGTACATATGATTTCTTAAAGTTGTCTCACAGTTCACTGATAAACTGATAATGTTTGTTTTTTTCAGGACTTTCTCTCTCTCTCTGTCTCATTTTGATAATTTTTGTTGTTCTATCTTTATATTCATTAATCTTCTGCAACATCCAATCTTTCCTTAATCCCATCTGTTACATACTTATTTACAGACATTGTAGTTTTTATCTCTAGAAGATGATTTGCCTCTTGTTTTAACTTCTTTCTTGTTTCTACTTAGCATGCTAAATCTTTTCTCTATCTTCTTGAACATACGAAATATAGTTATAAAATTTAAAATATACTTTCCTACTAATTATATCATTTTTGTCGTTTCTGGGTTTATTGAGATTAATTGACTTCTCATTATGGTTCTTATTTTCCTACCTCTTTACATGCATGGTAGTTTTTTATTGGATGGCAGATATTGTGAATTTAATTTTTTACATGCTATTTTTTTATTTATAAATTGTATTGAGCTTTGTTCTGGGATGTGATTAAGTTTCTTAGAAACACCTTGATCTTTTTGGTTTGTTATGTGGGTTTGTTGTTTGGAAACAGAACAGCATTTAGTCTAGGGTTAAAGTTTCCTCAATACTATAGCATGACCCTTCTTAGTACTCTAACAAACACACTGTGAACTGTGAGGTTTTTTACTTTAGCTTGTGGGAGTGGGCCTATCGTGGTCCTTTGTGAACTCTGCAGATTCATTCTTTCCTTTTCTTTTTTCATTATGGTAAGTATATGTGTAAAGAAAATATTTGTCATTTTAATATTTCTTACATGTACAATTTAGTGACATTAATTACATTCATCATACTGTTCAATCATTGCCATTTTCCATTTCCAAACCTTTCTGTTACCCCTAACAGAAGCTCAGTGTTCCCTAATCGTCAGTGAGTCCCTCTTTCCCCCTCCTTACCACCCATCCTTGGTAACCACTAATAAGCTTTGGTTTCTATATACTTTTCTATTCCAGATAGTTCATATAAGTGGAATCATACAATATCTGTCCTTTTGAGACTGATTTATTTTACTAAGCATAATGCTTTTAAAGTTAATCTATGTTGTAGCATGTATCAGGACTTCATTTCTTTATGAGTGGTTAATATTCCATTGTTGTACGTACCATATTTTGATTATCCAGTCATCTGTTGACTGACATGTAGGCTATTTCTACCTTTTATACATTGTAAATAGTGCTGCATTGAACATTGATGTACAAGTGTGAATTTACATTTCTGCTTTCAGTTTTTTTGGGGTATATACCTAGTGGTGGAATTGCAATGGCAATTCTATGTTTAACTTTTTGAAGAACTGCCAAACTGTTTTCCACAGTGACTGTACCTTTTTCAATCCCATCAGCAGTGGGTGAGGGGTCGTATTTCTCCACATCCTCACCAACACCTGTTGTTTTCTGCCTTTTTTTTTTGATCATAGCAGATCGTTCTTTCTTTTAATCTTTTTGGATTGCTCTTTTCCTGGACTCAGGTAGATCCTCAGATCCATACCTGGCAATTTTTTGATTGAATGACAGACATTGTGAAATTTACCTTGGTAGGTGTTGGGAATTTTGTATTCCTATAAATTGTTGAGTTTTGTTCTAGAATGTGGTTAAGTAACGTGGAATTAGTTTGATCCTTTCAGGTATTTCTTTTAAATTTTGCTAGTCTGGAACAGAGGAGCATTTGGCTGAGGGTTAATTTTGTTGCACTAACTGATGTAAAACCCCTCTAAATACTCTATCCAATGCCCTGGGAATTATGAGGATTTCTGCTCTGCCTGGTAGGAATAGGACACTATTGTTGGCCTTGTGTTAGTTTCGTGGATTGTTCCCTCAAATCCTTTCAGTTAGTTCTTTTCCAGATTTTGGGTAGTTTATTCACTCACATGCACTGAGCCTTGCTTTGCTGAATACTTTAGGGGGACTGTCTACATATCTCCAGAATTCTCTCTCTGCATTTCTCTCTTCTCTGGTACTCTATCACTAGACTCAGCTCTGACTCTTCAACTCAGGAAGTCTTCTGGTCTACACCTGACTTAGCCCTCTTTGCAATGCTCTATAGAAACTCTTTCCAGGTAGTAAGCTAAGGCAATTGTAGGGCTCACCTCATTTGTTTCACTGTCCTTTGTTGCCTGATGTCCACTGTCTTGAAAAGTGTTGTTTCATATATTTTGTCCTGTATTTTAGTTGTTTCAGGTGGGAGATTAAATCATGTCTCTGTTTATTTCATTCTGTCTTGAAGTGGTAGTCTGGGAGTAGCATTTTAATTGGGTAATAGTGGTTCAACATCTTCCAGAATTTAAAATGGTGAGTGTGGGGGGACTGTGGTTGAATCCCAGAACTCCAGAACTTGCTATGAAAAGGAATAGTGTAGTTCTGGGATGCTAGTCAGTGCTTAAGTGGCTAAGGTCTCTGGCTTATATCTGTCTACCTCCAGTGCAGAATGTGCCATGCATGAGCATAGACTGTGATCTTGGTATATTGTTCATTTTAGAACAGAATTCAGTGTGTAGTAGGGTATATCTAGAACCCTTCCAAGGAATGTATTTAAAGGACTTTTGTAAAAGCTGGTCTCCAGGCATAGAGGAACAACAGTAAAACAAGGCTGAAACATTCATGATTTCTTGTGTTAGATTCTAAAAGTGTCAAGAATGTGTTTGAGAAATACTTACTTGTAGTCATTTCTAATTTTTTTTTAAACTCTTCAGACCTCCATTCTCGATGTGGGACTATCTAAACCCATACTAGCACAGAGATGCAGTCAGTAAGTTTTGATTCCTAAATCTGGAATATTAGGTAAGAGCAAGCATTTTAAATGCGTTTCCCCAAAGGCAATAAATTAGTATATTTGTCAAATAGGCTTTAAAAAATTTATATAAAGGTTACTTCTATAGACAACCTTTTAATAAGTAGTAGTTTATTTGTTATACTTCACTTGTGTGTAAAAAAATTATTATTTTTGAAGCATCCAGAATGAGGGCTTATTCTTTATGCCTTAGAAAAAGACTTTAAAAATACAATTTTTGTGTTAAAAACTCGCAATGTATGTGATAGATATATTTATTTCCTCACAGGACAAAATATATGACATAACGCAAGGCATTGGACATCATATGTATGTATGTGTGTACATGTGTCTGTACACACACACACACACACACACACACACACACACACACACATACATTTTAAAGTAAAAAGTACCTCCCTAAATTTCTCTCCCCCAAAATACACAAATACACATACCTATTAAGCCATGCCTTACTTTGATAATATCAAGAAAATATAGTGGTTGATTATTGCTGTGAAGCTGTCAGTTCTTCCAGAGTGAATTTGTAGTCTTAACAAAATTAGAAAGAGAGTCCTAATGGGAATTTTTGTTTGGAATTGACAGACTGGTTTTACAGTTTATCTGGAAAAGTAAACAAGTGAGAACTAAGAAATTTAAAAAAATAAAAACACCCTACCCTTGCCCTGAAACCCATAGCTGTAGAGTTGATTCCGACTAATAGAGACCCTATAAGACAGGGTAGAGCTGCTCCACAGAGTTTCCAAGGCTGTAATCTTTATGGAAGCAGATTGCTGCATCTTTCTCCCATGGAGCGACTGGTGGGTTTGAACTGCCAGCTTTTTGGTTAGCAGCCAAGAGCTTAACCACTACACTGCCAGGGCTCCTACCTTTCCCTACTACTTGTTTAGAACTTTATGAAGCTGCTATCAGCAAGATATCATAATATCAATACAAGATTAGACACATACTGTATGGCTCACGAATATCATGGCATATATGACTTAACCACATATTATTATGATAAAGGAAAATCATAACTCAGTCAAAAAGAGATTGATTGTTCAGTAAATAGTATTCAAGAAATTGGCTAGATATTTCAGAAAAAAAATAGTTTTAAAGCATCATCTCTACCATATATGAAAATACATTCCACTTACATTAAAGAGCTAAATCTTGAAAAACAGTTATCCTATAAGAAAATACTGAATATTTAGTTGACTAATGGGAAAATATTTTCGGCTAATATGATGGAGAACTCACTTTTTTAATATTTAAAAAGCTTGTACCAATTGATAAAACAGTAAGTCAATAATAGAAAATAGGCAAAATATTTACTTGATAATTCATGAAAAAATAGGACAACCAGGTGATATTAAAACGAACAATGTTCAGTCTAAGAATTAAAATTTAAAACAAAATTGATAACCTTTTTATATCAAATTTGAAAAGTTTATTTAAGGGTAATATTCAATTCTATTATGGATGTGGTAAGACAAATGCTTTCATAACTGCTGTTGGGAGTAGAAATTATTGTAATCTTTTTGGAAAATAAATTTTTGCTGTATATGTCAAGAACCTTTATAATGATTTATGCTCCTTGACACAGTATTTTTCTGTTATGTTTCTTAAAATTTTATTCTAAGGAGAAATCATAAATGTCAGTAAAGTTTTATGCATATCACAGAGTTATTTAAAATAGTGCAAAACTGAAACTAGCGTAAATGTCCAGAAGGGGGAATGTTTAGGTAAATTACAGTGAATGAGTATGGTTGATGTTGTGCAGCTGTTCAAAACAGTGTTTCTAAATAAGTTTTAAAAGATATGGGAAAATGTTTATGATGTAATATTAAGTGGAAGAAAAGGAGACCACTAAATAATATATATAGTATGACCTCAGCTCTGTTAAAACACACACACATACATATACATAAATGAACAATTTGAAGAACAGACAACTAAAGATTAGCAGTGCTTATTTCAGGGTGCTAGAGTTTTGGATGATTCTTATTTTTGAGGGGAGGGGATATATGGGTAGGATGAATAATGATTAGAGAAGTATTATTGAGAATATACCTAAAACTTCAAAAAAAGTTTTATCATAGCATATTGCAGAAGGAGTTTCTGGGGAAGAGGTAGTTCTTATGAACAAGTACAAAACCCACAGCCCAACCAGTTACCGTCAAGTCAGTTCCAACTTGTGGTGGCCACATATGTGTCAGAGTAGAACTGTGCTCCATAGAGGTTTTACTGGCTGAGATTTCAGAAATAGATTGCCAGGCCTTTCTTTTGAGGCACATATGGATGGAATCGAGCTTCCATCTTTTCAATTAGCTGCCAAGTGCACTAACTGTTTACACCACGCAGAGACTCCAGGGACAAGTATAACTGAGTTCAAATCCTAGGTCTGCTTCTTACAAGCATATATTTTTTGAGCAAGTTACTTAACCACTCTGAATCTGCTTCTAGATACGTGAAATGGTGATAATACCTACTTCATAGGGGTGTTTGTAAGATTATAACATAATGAATATAAACTGCCTGGCACATAATTAATTGAACCTGGCACTTAATGGCTACTTAGTAAGTTTTTTCTTTGCCTTCTTCATGAGACAGCTTCATGACAAGATGATAGGTTTTCCATAGACTGTGACCTAGGCAAAGTTCCTTCCTTAGCTTAGAATTTCAAAAGATTTTTATTTACGTTTTTTTTTTTTTGTGTGTGTGTGTGTGTGTGCTAGCTCTCAGTGAATATTTTGATTAACCTTCCTCAAAAGTTAAATAAGAAATGTTTTTATTTTTAATAAAGTCTCAAGTGAAAATAATGTTCTTATACTTTTACCATTATTGTATTCAAAAGAACTTTCTTGAAACTTGGGTAATGAACAATCTTTTTCTGTAGATCACTTTAAAAGTAGATAGGATGTGGAAAGTTATCTTTACTTATGCTCTGCAGTTTTACTAGTAGCCTTAATCTGTAGTGTATAATGCAGTGAACATAACTCCAAATGGGCAGGTGGGTTGTAAAATCTTTATGATATTTTATTTGGATTTTGAGCCTTCCCAATAACCAAGGGTTTCATTTCTTTAATGAAAATAGCTAATTTCTAGAAAAATGTTTTTGCCAATCTGAAGCCCTTGAAAAATCTTGAAAATTACAGCTAATGGTTGAGTAGTACCCAATGGTGTGTGTAAATTAACACTCATTTATGAAATGAATATAGGCATATGCCTGTAATAATAATAACTCATAATTGCACGCATAACATTTCACAGATTACAAAGCTTCCCCTCCTCCCATAATCTAGTTTGATTCTCACAACAACCTTGTTAGGAAAATACAGAAAATGCTATTATCCCTAGCTTACAGATTTAGAAACTGAGACTCAGTGCTAAGTGACTTGTCTAAGGTTACACTGCTAATTCTCATTCCAAGTCCAGTGCTTTTTTCACTTCATCATAGCAGCTTGAATCTCAAGCCCAAAAATGTTGAGGAATACAGTGCCAATGAACTTATATACTTCACTAGCAGATGAGGCCTGGAACAACCCTTGAGGTCAGAAATGAGTTTAGAATTGTGTATAGTATTAGGATTACTAATTTAACAACTTGTATTTGTATACTAGAAGCTTTGAGTTAGTAGAGCCACTAAAAGTAAAATTTGTAAGAAGTGATAGTAGATAGTGAAAGACAAAATAGTAGAAATAGTGGAATTATCAGCTCTAAAACAAAATGTTCTATATACTTCAAATATATAGGGACTCACTATATTTTAGCAGAGTACTAAAATCGATTTTGGTATTATGGCACTTAGTCATTTAAAAAAAGGTAAATCCTTTACAGTGCATTCAGTGTAAAAATGTATGCAAACTACATACTATTAAGGAAGATTTACATTAAAGATGGTTAATATTGAAGAAGTGGATTCTTAATGAAGTTAGTTTCATCTATCTAGAAATCTTACTTCTCTGGTATACCCTGTAATTATGCCAGCAAATAATAATTTGTTATGCATATTTTGTTATTATTTACCTAGCTTTATATGTCCACTGGTTTTTAAAAAAGTAAATTTTTTAAATATTCACTATTTGAAAGAAATATCAAATGATAAATTATTATTTCATTCTAGGTTCTGTTTACAGAGGAAGACGTGAAATTCTACCTCGCAGAACTGGCCCTTGCTTTGGATCATCTGCACCAATTAGGAATTGTATATAGAGACCTGAAGCCAGAAAAGTAAAGCTATATTCTCCTCTTGTACCCCTGTTGTCTGTACTTCTTTAACTACTTTTGGCATTCTCTACTAAGTCATTTATTTTAAAGATTATGTGAAATTATATATGAATTACATAACTATATGAAATTTATTCATAAAAAGTAATCTTCATAATACATCCGTCGATTTTAAATTAATTTAAAAATTTCTGATGTGTCAAATTGATATTGACGTAAGTTTATGATGTTTTTTATGTAAATGTTTCACATAAACTATTATATTGCATCTTATTTAATGTGAATTTTGATTTCCAGCATTTTGCTTGATGAAATAGGACATATCAAGTTAACAGGTATGTATATTTTCTTATCATACCTTAAGAGACCAATGTTTTATATCTTTCTTTATTTTAGTATATATTTTTAAGCCTGTTTTCTTTCTTTCTCGGTTTGATTTACATTTTATTTATTGATTTAGTGAACTGAAGTTCACTTGAAGGTTAGATAAGTCTCAATATATTCTAATTGTAATTTAAAAAATATATACAGTATACTCACTATTCTAATTAAGAAATGACATTTGGTTTTCTAGGTAAGGTATATCATCTTAGATTCAGTCTATACTGAATGATTTATTGTAAGTAGTCATAACATTTGAAATATAGTGTATTGTAAACTTTTAAACCATGAATTTCACAATCAGAAGTTTATTTTGCTTTTTATTTGTAAATACATTTGTTTTATTCTGTTTTGTTTATTGAGAGTTTACTATGTATAACACACTGTGTTAATTCTCACAGCACTCTTAGGCTTAAAGTATCCTTATTATACCATTTTTTAAAAGAATTCTTTATTTTGAAATAATTATAGGCTTACAAGAAGTTGCAAAAATAGTACATAGAAGTCTTGTGTACACATCACCCAGCTTCCCCCAATGGTGACATTTTACAAAACTGCAGTGTATTATCAAATGAAGGAAATTCATTGGTACAGTACAATTAACTGCACTATAGACTTTGATTTCACCAGTTTTTGACATATTTATTTTTTATATGTCTTTGTGTATAATTCTATGACATTTTGTCATTTATATAAATTTATATATCATGACCACATCAAGATACAGAACTATTCTACAACCACAAAGGAACTCCCTTGTGCTGCCCCCTTATAGTTATACCCTTTCTACCTTTTCTTAACTCCTGGCAACCACTTACCTGTTCCACATCTCTCTAATTTCACCATTTAGTGAATGTTATATGAATAAAACGATACAACTGTTACACTCCTAGGCATTAATCCTAGAGAAATGAAAACTTATATTCAAACCAAAACCTGTGCATGAATGTTCATGGTAGCTTTATTTATAGTAGCCCAAGACTGAAAAAGACCCAAATGTCCTTCAAAGAGTTAATGGTTAAACAAACGTGGTACATCCATACAATGAAATACTACTCAGCCATTGAAAGGAACAACGGTTGATGTATCCATCCTGCAGCTTGAATGGATCTCAAAGGAATGATACTTAGAGAAAAAGCCAATCTCAGAAGGCTGCATATGTTTTAAATAAATAGTAAAGTCTGTATTTTATGATCAGAATGTTAAAAGAGAACTAAAATGAAGATGTGGCCTTTACAGAAAATTTCAGATGAAAACCAAAAAACCAAACCTGTTGCCATGGAGTCGATTCTGACTCATAGTGACCCTATAGGACAGAGTAGAACTGCCTCACAGGGTTTGCAGGATTGGCTGGTGGATTTGAAATGCCGGCCTTTTGGTTAGCAGCTGAATGCTTAACCCCTGTGCCGCCAAGACTCCTAAGTTGCTTTAGATTCCTCAGTATACTGCTTCAATGTAAAAATAACGTATCAAGCTGCTACCTTGAAAGATGAAACAGATATGACAAAATTCCAGTAAATTTTAGTGAATCTTATTGAATCATAGCCTGATTCCCTTTTTAAGAAATTATATGAGTTCAAAGGAATTGGAAGCAGAGGAGGAAAAGAAAAAAATATGAAAAGATAACAATAGAGTTTTGAGACTATATAATGTCTACTTTTTATTTTACAGCAATTGAACTTTAATTGCAAAGCTAATTTATTATTCAATTACTTTCATATTTTTCTTAATAAATTATATTTTTTTTGGTAAAGAATGAGGAAGGAAAATGAGAAAAAGAAAAAGAGCAGAATAAAACATACCTATGTCCCTCTTCTACATTAAGGTTAATTGAGTGAATAATCATGTCGTTGTTTTATATTTAGTCTTGTAATTTGATTAAATTCTTCAAGTTATGCAACCATTCTCTCTGTCTTTCTCCCAATTATACCACCACCATTAACATAAACTCAATGCCCCTGAGCAAGTTCCCCCTCCCTCCCACCTCTGGTAACCACCATATATAGTATTTGTCCTTTTGGGAGTGACTTATTTCACTCAGCATTATGTTTTCAAGGTTCATCCATGTTGTAGCATCCATCAGGATTTCATTTCTCTTTATGGCTAAGTTCCATCTTATGTATGTACCACATTTTGTGTATCCATTCATCTGTTAATGAATATTTTGGTTGTTTCACATTTTGGCTATTATAAATAAAGCTTCAAGGAACATTGCTGTACAAGTAGTTGTTTGAGCCCATGCTTTCAGATCTTTTGTGTCCTAGTTAGGTGTCCTAGTTATCTAGTGCTGCTATAACAGAAATACCACAAGTGAATGGCTTTAACAAAGAGAAATTTACTGTTTCACAGTTTAGGAGGCTAGAAGTTCAAATTCAGGGTTCCAGATCCAGGAGGAAGGCTTTCTCTTTCTGTTTGCTCTGGGATAAGGTCCTTTTCATCAGTCTTCCCCTACTCTAGGAGTTTCTCAGCACAGGAACCCAAAGTCCAAAGGACGCGCTCTGTTTCCGGCACTGCTTTCTTGGTAGTACGAGGTCCTTCATGTCTCTCTGAACACTTCTTTCTTTTATATCTCAAAAGAGGTGGCTTAAGACACAAACTAATCTTGTAGATTGAGTCCTGCCTCATTAGCATCATAGAGGCAGGATTTACAACACATAGGAAAATCACATCAGATGACAAAATGGTGGACAAACACAATACTATGACTCATGGCCTAGCCAAGTTGATACACATTTTTGGGGGACACAATTCCATCCATAACATTCCACCTTTGGCCCCCAAAAATTAATGTCCTTGCCACATGGAAAACACATTCAGCCCATCGTATCATAGCAAGTGTTAAATCAACTCCAAGTCCAAAATCTCATCTTCTGCAAAATTCTTCTTCATCTGTGAAATCTAGAATACAAGTTACCTGCTTCCAAAGTACAGTGGTGGAACAGACACATGGTAGACATTTCCATTACAAATGGGAGAAATTGGAGGGAAAGAAGGGATAACAGGCACCAAGCAAATCAGCATAACACATTACATTAGCTCTCAAGGCTTGAAAATCATCCTCTGTTCTCTGAGACCATTTACACAATGGCCCTGCCCTCCAGACTCTAAGTAGTCACTGCACTCTCCAGATTCTGAGTGGAGGCCCCTTAGCCCTGGCCTTCAGCTCCGCCTTCCAGGACCACTGGAACAGCACTGGGCTCCTTCACATTTGGGTGGCCTCATTCTCCTAGTCCATGTGAGTGGCAAATTCACCCTTTGAGACCCCAGAGGTCATGGTCCTACCCTTTGAGACTAAGGCAGCTCTGCTTCATGGTTCCTTGATGCCTCAGCCGATTGGGCCTCACCGTCCACATCTGCCCTGCTGTGGCAAGTGTTCCAAAGCTCTTTTTGCTACACTGATAATTGCTTGAAGGCACCCTACTCCACCTGTAAACTTTAGTCAGAAGGTACTCAACTTTCTTGCTCTGAGGGTCTGCAAGCCTAGCTCCACCAATAAGTGCTCGGAGGCACCCCATTCCTCCTGGAAGCTTCCTCCACGAAGGCTCTCAGCTCTCTGGTTCGCGCTGGTCTCCTGGTTCTGCTGCTGCCGTTTCTCTGTTGCTGCTTCTTGCCGTCTACACCTTCCGTAGTGTAACAGCTCTCTTTACTTCCTTCTGAATCCTCACCAGTATTGTCCCTGATGTCCATAATTCCACCAACAGTCCCTTCAAGGCAATCTAGGCTTTTACTATTAGACACTTAAAAACTCTTCCAGCCTCGGCCCTTTCACAGTTTCAAAACCGCTTCCACATTTTAGGTATCTGTCAGAGCAGCACCTTACTCTTCCAGTATCAAATTCTGTCCTAGTTATCTAGTGCTGCTATAACAAAAATACGACAAGTAGGTGGTTTCAACAAAGACAGATATATTCTCTTACAGTTTAGGGGCTAGAAGTCCAAAGTCAGGGTGCCAGCTCCAGGGAAAGGCTTTCTCTTTCTGTTTGCTCTAGGAGAAGGTCCTTGTCATGAGTCTTCCCCTGATCTAGGAGTTACTCAGCACAGAACCCCAGGTCCAAAGACGCAGCCTAATCTTGTAGATTGAGTGCTGCCTCATTAACATAACTTCGCTGATCCCACCATATTAGCATCATAGAGGTAGGATTTACCAACACATAGGAAAATCACATCAGATGACAAAATGGTGGACAGTCACATAATACTGGGAATCATGGGCTAGCCAAGTTGCTACACATTTTTGGAGGACACAATTAAATCCATAACATTAGGTATTTCAGAATACCTAGGAGTGGGATTGTTGGGTAATTTAAGAATGTCTTGTGTAGGCAGGATCTTCCCCAGTGTGCTTACGTTTACGCAGAATAATCTTATAAGAGGGACAATACCTTTCTTTTCTCCTGTCCTTTAAAAATCTTCCACACAAAAGGAATAGACATAATGTTTAGCAGAGCGCTCTGGAGTGGCAGTAGAATATTGAAAGATTGCTGGTATGACTTTGTACTTTGAGCCTTACTGACCTCATATTGAGATTATGGTTGGAAAGCAGCAGATCGGCAGAATGAGAGAGAATATCCCAAAATATATGCATACTTACTAGTATATTCTTATACTGTCCTTGTGACTTACTTTTTTCCAGAAATCACCCCTCATATTTATAAAAACTATGTAATATGGCTTTCTTGTTTTAGAAAAAAATGTTTGCTCATAATACCCCATTAAAAAATATAAATTGAATGCAGAATTGATTTCAACTGTGCTTACTGTAGTATATTTTCTGAGGAACATAATCCATGGGATATTGCTACAGAGGGAAGAGAAGATGTACAATGGCAGAAATTTAAATCACATAATATTTGATCTGAATAAGAGAAGAAAAATATATGTAAGAAAATAACTTTTAAGTCATTTTAAGGTTATTTGCAAATCATTGAGCTTATTTTTACCTGTAGCAAATACTTATAAAATTATTGTGTTCTGGGCATACTTTTGGAGCCCTGGTGGGGCAGTGGGTAAGAACTTGGCTGCTAACCAAAAGGCTGGCAGTTCAGATCCACCAGTCACTTCTTGGAAACCCTATGGGGCAGTTCTACTTTGTCCTACAGGGTGTTGTGAGTTGGAATAGGCTCCATGGCAATAGTTTTTTTTTTTTTTTTTTGTGGTTGGAGCATAGTTTTAAAATACAAAGTCTTATAGAAAGAGTCATTTAAAGTTACACAGATGTAAACTTTGGGCAACATGGCGCTATAATCAGAAGCACCACGCCATCCCTCTACAGTAAAGATCAGAAAAACTAAGTCAAAAAGAGTCACACATCAATCCTGAAACCCTAAGCATCAAATGAAGATATAAAGAACTCAGCCAAGCACCAAATGGAATAAGAAGCTGACCGAGAACAGAGAGCGAGGAGAGGTACATGCAGAGGTCCCCTATCAGCTACTGCAGCACAGATCCGACATCTTGGACTCCTATCGGAGATCAGCAAACAGGAGGTACAAGAAAGCAGCTTCACTAAGCTTCCAGCAGGAGACAGAACAACCGGTTACCAGCGATATAGGCTTTCCAATCCCCACCCTTCTTCACCCCCATGTAGCCTCCTCTGCTTCCTGTGGTCACAGTCTCTTGGACAGGAAGCACCAGCTTCACCCCAGTGTCATTCGGATTCCACCCGCCCGCACTGGCCTGCTCCCTGAGTGCCTTTTGTTGGCTGCTGGTGTTACTTTTTTCCACTTCTTTAGATTTCTTCCTTACCTCTCAATGCCTCCCCCTCGTTTCTCTCAAATACCTGGCTCTGTGTGCCATCTTTGCTTCTTCCTGAAAGGCTGTGAAACACCACTCTAATGTGAGACTGCTTTCCGGCCCGTGCCCCCACGCTAGTGGGACCCCCAAGACTTTTTGTTTGTTTGCTCTGATTAGTTCTGTTTGATCTGTTTTTGTTTTTTTTTTTTTTTTCTCTTTGCTTTGCTTGGGAGCCTCTTCTAGCCAGGCAGTACCACGAGGCTTGGAAGCTACTCCATTACTCTGCGCAGACGCACAGGGACATCCCTGGGGGCATTTGTTTCTTCTTTTTTTTTTTTTGGTTTGTTTTGTTTTCTTCTCTCTCTTCTTCCCTTTTGGTCTTTCTTCATTTCGAGTTTCTCAATTTATTCATTTTTTTTCTTTTACCTTTTTTTTTAACTTTTGTTTTTCCCCATTTCTCAGTCCCTCATCTCTCCAATCCAATAGCAAGCTCCCTTAGCACTCTTTTTTGTTTGTGTGTATGTTTTTGGGTCCTGTTTCTTTCTCCTCTCTCTTATCTTTCCCATACCTATCTTAGCTCTACGCATCACAATCTACCCCCTCCTTCCTGCCTACCTGCACCATGTGCTGAACATCACACTCCCAAGCAGCACAGGCATGGCGTACTGGAACCTGCCCTACACTGATTCCCAGTCCGCACTGTAAGCCCTGGTACATGCCTCAAACAACCTATCCCAGCAACTAACTCCCTTCAGCTGAACCTGCCCTGCTGTACCATACCTGAGTGACTGACCCTGCCTGTTGGAGAAGGAAGTAGAAAGTATCTTGCCCACAGACAAGCAAACAACAAAGAACGCACAGCCCACCTGCACAGACATAATCAAATAAGACAAAAAAGCAGGACGAAACAAACAAATCTACAATCGGTAAACAAGTAAAATAACCGCTGAATGCCCTGAAGACAGCGGACAATATCAAAACATGTACAAAAACAGGACAGTTTGGTTCCAGTAGGCATCCAAAATAAAACACCAGATGACCTTCCAGTAGAAGAAAAGGCACTAGACCTAACTGATAGGGAATTCAAATCTCTAATGTTCAGAATTATTGAAGAGTCAAAGCAAAAAGCAGACAAAAATGAGGAAAACTTAGGCAAATTCATGGAAAAGGCATACAAAAACATGGAAGAATTCATGAAAATAATACAGGAACAAAATGTTAAATTCACAACTAGAAATCATACAAAAACAACAATTAGAAACCCAAAAGATAAACAACAAGATTTCAGAAATGGATAGTGTCATAGAACGGCTGAGGAGCAAGTTTCAAATGATGGAAGATAGGATCAGTGATATTGAAGACAATCACTTGGATACAACTCTGTTGGAGGAAAAATCAGAAAAAAGAACAAAGAAAAATGAAGAAACCCTGAGAATTATGTGGGATACAATCAAAAGCAAAGATCTGTGAGTGATCGGAGTTCCAGAACAGGGGGAGAAAGCAGAAAACACAGAGAGAATCATTGAATAATTGCTGACAGAAAACGTCCCCAATATCATGAAAGATAAAAAGCTGACCATCCAAGAAGCTCACCGAACCCCATGTAGGATAGACCCCAAAAGAAAATCACCAAGGAATATCATAATCATACTCATTAAAACCAAAGACACACAAAGAATCCTGAGAGCAGCTCGAGAAAAACAAAACGTCACATACAGAGAAGAAACAGTAAGACTAAGCTCGGGTTATTCGGCAGAAACCATGCAGACAAGAAGGCAATGGAATGACATATATAAAACCTTGAAAGAAAAAAATTGCCAGCCAAGAATAATATATCCTGCAAAACTCTGGGTCAAATATGATGTTGAAATTAGGTCATTTCCAGATAAACAGAAATTAAGGGACTATGTAAAAACCGAATCAAACTTACAAGACTTATTAAAGGGAGTCCTTCGATCTAAGAACAAACAACATCAGACCACAGGCTGAATATAGGACACACGATTGTGCTAGTCAGATACCAACCTAGGAAATGAACTCTTAAGGACTATGCAAAACCAAAAGAATTACACCAGAGAACCAGAGAGGTTAATCTGTAAATGACAACAGCATCAGAACAATAAAAGCAGGAATAAACAATGTAGATATGGAGCCTTCTAATGGAGAGGAAGGCAAGGCGATACCAAGTATTAATAGACTGGTTCAAATCTTGGAAGATAAGGGTAAATTTCAAGGTAACCACAAAGAAAGTTAAGAAACCTGCGCAGCAAAATAAAGGAGAAAAACATAGTCTCAGTAAAAACAAAACCTCCAAAAACAAAAGAAGTGAAAAAAAAAATCCACAAATAAAAGGAACTCAGCACAGGAGAGTAAGAGGAACATAGAAAACGTCATCACCACTGAAAAGCACTACAAAATGCAATCCCACTCCTAGGAATATACTCGAGATATAAGAGCCTTCACATGAATAGACATATGCACACCCATATTTATTGCAGCACTGTTCACAATAGGAAAAAGATGGAAACAACCTAGATGCCCATCAACAGATGAATGGATAAACTATGGTACATACATACAATGGAGTATTATGCAAAGATAAAGAAAAATGACAAATCTATGAAGCATCTCATAACATGGATGAAACTGGAGTACATTATGCTGAGTGAAATAAGTCAATCACAAAAGAACAAATATTGTATGAGACCTCAACTGTAAAAACTCATGTAAAAGTTTACACACAAAAAGAAACAGTCTTTGGTTTCATGAGAAACTATTTGTTCTGTAAGCCTTCACCTGAAGTACAATAAAATAAAAAATAAAAAAAAAAGAAACAGTCTTTGTTGGTTACAAGGGATGGGGGGAACTAAATAGACAATAGATAAGTGGTAACTTTGGTGAAGGGTAACACTGTACACAATACTGGGGAAGACAGCACAACTTGTACAAGGAAAGGTCATGAAAGCTCCATAGACACTTCCACACTCCCTGAGGGACTGAATTGCTGGGCAGAGGGCTGTGGGTGCCGTGTTCTTGGGCAACTTCTAGCTCAGTTGCCGTAACGCAGTTTATAAAGACAGTGTTCTACATTCTACCTTGGTGAGTAGCATCTGGGGTCTTAAAAGCCTGTAGCCATATAAGATACTCCACTGGTCTCATGCCTTCAGGAGCAAGGGAGAATGAAGAGAACAAGATACATGGAAAAGATTAGTCCAAAGGACTAATGGACCACAGCTACCACAGCCTCCACCAGAGTGATCTCAGTACAGCTGCATGGTGCCTGGCTACCACCACTGACTGCTCTGATCAGGATCACAATAGAGGGTCCTGGACAGAGCTGGAAAAGGCTGTAGAACAAAATTCTAACTCACAAAAAAAGACCAGATTTGCTGGCCTGACAGACTGGAGAAATGCCGGGTATATGGCCCCCGGACACCCTTTTAGCTCAGTGTTGAACTCACTCCTGAAGTTCACCATTCACCCGGGGTTTGGACAGCCTCAAAAAACAAAGCAGGACTAATGAAGCACAGCAGTCCAGAGACAAGGACTAGAAGGCAGAAGGGGACAGGAAAGCTGGTGATAGGGAACCCAAGGTTGAGAAGGGACAGTGTTGACATGTCCTGGGGTTGTTAACCATTGTCATAGGGCAGTGTGTGTACTAACTGTTTAATGAGAAACTATGTGTTCTGCATACCTTCATCTGAGGTACCAAAAAAAAGAAAAGTATTATCTATGTGATATCAAATTTAGAACAGCCACTCAAAAGTTTTGGTGGGAAGCCTGGGGGGCAGTGAGTTGAACATAATGGTGATGGAATAATTTAGAAAAGGATAGTGAGAATAGCAGCACAACTGGAAGAATGTAATTGATGTCACTGAATTGTACATGTAGAAACTTTTGAAATGGTGTAACTTTGGCTTTGTATATTTCACCAAAAAAAGGTCCTCAAGGTCAAAAAGGGAGAGTGTTGACAGGTCATGGGGTTGTTAACCAATGTCATAAAACGGTGTGTGTACTGACTGTTTAATGAGAAACTATTTGTTCTGTAAACCTTCATCTTAAATACAATAAAAAAATTTTTAAAAAGTTACATAGATGTAAATTTCTGCACCCCTCCCCCTCCATAAGAATAAAACACCTTTCTTTACATAGCTGATTTGTATTTTTTTTTTCAAATTAGTGGTTTGGAAAAAACATTGTGTAACAAACGTCTTGTTTAATCTTGTAGTCAACTCTTAATATTGTAAATTTTAAGTATCCGTCTTGTCCGAAAGAGTACAACAGAGGAACTCTATGGAATGGCATAAATCTCTGAGAGGGAACAAGCATATGAAAATTCTCTTCCTCTTCCTGCTTTTCCCCGGAATGGCCAATGAAGCCAGTGTTCTTCTTTACAAACTGTTGTTAGTATTCAGCTGAACTGACCTTGATGATTAGCGCTTGTTAAATTTAATTTCCTGAATAGAATATCCAGTTTAAAACTTCTCATAATATAAAGAACTTAGTAGTACATTGAATATTTTTTTAATTATACTGAAATTTATAGTACATTCTGTCATTATATGAGGATAAATGATTTTTTAAATTAAAATTTTGATTATGGTTGGTAAGTCAGCTTTCAGGGGCACTAAAATTAAGTGTTAATATTGGTATTTTATTGTAAAAGAGCAATATAGGGCTTAATAGCTTTTGTCACGTTTAAAATTAAGGTTAATTTACATACAGAAAAACTTACCCTTCTGACCCTTGTGGTTATGGAAATATTCTCTATCTTGATTGTATCAATATCAATAACCTGGTAGTGATACTGTACTATAGTTTTACAAGGGGTTGCTATTTGGGGAAACTGGATAAGGGTAAACAGAATCTCTGTATTATTTCTTACAACTGCATGAGAATCTACAGTTGTCTCAAAATGTTCAATTTTTTGAAGTTCACTTTGTGTATAGTTGTGTGAGTTTTGTCAAATGCACACAGTCCTGTAACCACCACCAAAATGAAGATATAAAATAGTTTCATCACCTGCAAAAATCAGCCCACTATAAGTCAGTTACCCCCAGACAGCAACTGATCTGGTTTCTGCCCATGTGGTTTTCCCTTTTCTACAATGTTATATTAATAGAACCATGCAGGATATATAGCCTTTTTGGTCCAGCTTCGTTTATTTAGCATAGCGCGTTTGAGATTCATCTATATAGTTGTGAGTAGTAATTTGTTCCTTTTACTGCTGAGTAGAGTTTCATTTTATGTTGGTACCGTAGTTTGTTTATCCATTCCCGAATTAAGGGGCATTTTGGTGGTTTTCCATTTTGGGCAATGATGAATGAAGCTGCTATAAACATTTGTGTACAGATTTTTACGTGAACATACTTAACCTCACTTGAGTAAATACCCAAGGAGTGGGATTATTTAGTCATGTGATAAGTGTATGTTTAACTTAATGAGAAATCTCCAGACTGTTTCTTAAAGTGTCCAGAGTACTGTTTTGTTTCCCACCGGCAATATATGAGATCTCTAGTTCCTCTGCATCCTGACCAATACTGGTATTGTCAGTATTTTTTTTTTTATTTTAGCTGTTCTAATAGGCATGTTGTGATATATCATTGTAGTTTTAATTTGCATTTTAACTAATGACATCGAGCATCTTTTCTTGTACTTATTTTCCATCCATATATCTTCTTCGGAGAAGTGTCCATTCAGATCTATTCTCCGTTTTTGAAAAATTGGATTATTTTCTTATTAATGAATTTTGAGAGTTCTTTATAGACTCTGAATTCAGTTCCTTTATCAGATAAGTAACTTGCAAATATTTTCTCCAAGTCTGTAGCTTCTTTTTTATTAACAGTATCTTTTTAAGAACAGTTTATTTTGATCAAGTCCAGTTTATCAACTTTTTCCTTTTAAGTGTTATACTTTTGGTGTTGTATCTAAGAAGTCATTGTCAAATCAAGATCGCAGAGATTTTATCCTATATTTTTTGGAAGTTTTAAAGTTTTAGGTTTTACATTTAGGTCTATACTCCATTTTGAGTTAATGTTTGTACATCATATTAGGATGGCTTTTTGTATATCAGTATCCTGTAGTGGTTAAGAGCTTGTCTGCTAACCAGAAGGTCGGCAGTTCGAATCCACCAGCTGCTCCTGGGAAACCCTGTGAGGCAGTTCTACTCTGTCCTGTAGGGTCGCTATGAGTGGTTTGGTTTTTTTGGGTTTTATCCTGTTGTTCTAGCACCATTTGTTGAAATGATTGCTCTTTCTTAATGGAATTGGCTTTTGTATCTTTGTCAGGAAACAATTGACAGTATACAGTCAACTCTGCTAAATGCAGTATATTGTGATATTAAAAATCACCACACTATGCAAAATCACACAGTAAAAACCACAGGACTTAAGGGGAAAATTGGGTTAGGTATATAACACTAAAATATTTCACCAGTGACATATTTTAAAAAATGATAGGAACCTAGTAAAACCTGTTTTATACGTGCTAAGTGGTTAAGAAATAACATACGTACTGCAATAAATATGGCACTTTGAAAAAGATCTGAAGTTGCTGTGGTAGTGGGCATTAGAAGGATTGCATCTTGCAAGTTATTGTGAAGGGGTGGAAGGCGGGTTATCTGAAATTAGAAGGAAAATTATAACACTAGATGTGGATGGCAGTGACTCATAGCACATAAAGTACCTGGTAGATGTTTGAGGTATGTGCATTTATGCATTTTGTGTCTTTCTACTTGGCTGAGTTCAGTGTTTCTTGCAAATGAAATTGTACATAAGCAAATGTGAAATTTGTGTTATGCTCAAATTGTTTCACAATATATCAATCACATTGGAACACGTTTGCATTTTTAAATTAAGTGTTATAGCAGAACTGACTGTATGTGTAAGTCTATTCCTGGACATTATTTTGTTCCATTGACCTATGTGTCTAGCCTTTCTCCAGTACCACACTGTGTTTATTAATGTAGCCTTTACAGTGAGTCCTGAAATCAGGTAGTGTGAGTCCTTCAATTTTTTTCTTCTTTTTCTGAGATTATTTTGGCTACTCTGTTTCCTTTGCTCTTTCATATAAGTTTTAAAATCAGCTTCTTGATTTCTGCAAAACAAATCTTGCTGAGATTTTGATTAGAGTTGGCATTGATTCTATAGATTAATTTTGAGAGAATTGACATCCTAACAACATTGAATCCTCCAATCCATGAACATGATATATCTCTCCATTTATTTAGGTATATTTTTCTTTCTTTCATCAACATTCTAGTTTTCAGCATACAGGTCTTGCATATATTTTGTTACATTATACCTGTGTATTTTGTATTTTTTGGTGGTATTATAAATGGTACTTTTTAATTTAAATTTCTAATTGTTCCTTAGTAGCATATAGAAATAAGATTGATTTTTGTATGTAGGTGTTTATAGCTTTTTGAAGGCCTTAAACAAAAATAGAAGGACACCAAAGCCATTATAAAATTTGCTTTTTAATTAAAGTGTAAGTTGCTGTCTCTGTGTCATCTTAAAACTTAGATTAATATGACAGTCTTGATTTAATAGTTGTCCCTTCAATATTGTTGTATTATATTCTAGTACAGAACTGAGGGCATGTATTTTGAAGATATTTAACTGAGTAAATTTTAAACGGTCTTAAAGTGTATTATTATAAAATATAGGCTGCTTTCCGTTACTGGTCTCACAGAAGCTTGCTTAAGAGTAATTGTAGGCCAACCATGAATGGTTTTGAAATCATTATTTTGTTTCTTTTGGTGTTTATTTTCTGAGGTTCTTCAGATACATTTTTTGTATTGTGGTTATTATAGATTTTGGACTCAGCAAGGAGTCAGTAGACCAAGAAAAGAAGGCTTACTCATTCTGTGGTACGGTAGAGTACATGGCTCCTGAAGTAGTAAATAGGAGAGGCCATTCCCAGAGTGCTGATTGGTGGTCATTTGGTGTACTTATGGTAAGTAGTGTTATTTTTCTTAATTATGCCTACAGAAAATAGTATTATTTAGAATTTAATTTAAATTAACTTACTACTTAAATACACTGTGTTTGGGGATGTGTCTGGTAAGAAAATGGTTCTGATTATTTATGATTATCATTTTAAAAACATGATTGACTACTACTATACAATAACAATTAAGATTTTTGTATTCTGATTTCTTTTAAAGTTTCTAGATGAAAAGGTCAATGCTACTCTTGTTATATAGGCTATTCAGATTTGAAAATTGCAAAAGATCTGTCAGATTATAGATTTCAGAATGCTTTAGCAGTTATATTTTAATTAGCTGCCACAGAATTTATTATTTTGCCATTTTATTGTTAAATTGTTTCAAGTGTGCCCCTGGAAAAATTGTAATCCTCTTGAGGACCAGGATCCTGCCTTTAACTACTTTTCATCTCCACAGTACCTACCATAGTAGGCATTTAGTAGATGGCTTAATAAATTCTGACAGACTAATTTGGCATGAGATGAAGCATATACTTGACAATCATAAGTAGGATGATGAACACTATTGAATCAGATATAATTTGCTTTTGAAGTCTGATAATTCATTTTGCACACTTATCACTAGATGATACATATAGGAACTGATTACAAAGAAATATAATGTTTGGCATTTTCCCTGACCTAAGAGGGCATATAATCTGGTTGGGGAAACAGTTGAATAACTAAATAAATCGTCTGGAAGTACCTTAGGAGTTCAGGGAGGAATTCATATAAATTTGTGTAGGAAAGGAAGGTTTCTTGGAGGAGGTGGAACTTAAATTAGGCCCTGAGGATGGATAAAATTAAAATAGGTAATATGTCAAGAAGGAGAGTATTGCAATCACATTAGCAAAGGTTTGGAGAATTAGTTTGACTACTGAATGAGGAGGAAATGAGGCTAAAAGCATTTGCATGTGATTCTCTGGGTAGTAGGAAACTATTGTAGATTATTAAATAGGATGATGATTAGAGAAAATTTGTATGTTAGGAATATTAGCCTTGGCAGTGTTATAGAAATGGATTGTAAATGGAAAGAAACAAGAATCAGGAGACCAAGTTTTCCTTGCAAGACAGTTGTAGGATTATAGAATAAAAAAGAGGAAATCTTAATTAAAGCCATTTCAAAAGAAGAAGTGACTGACCTAAGTAGCAGATTAACTTTCAAAGATGAAGCAGAGGGCAAGGGTCAAAGATAATGATACCTCTAAAATTTACGAAGAATCCTTGAGTGGTTTAAACAGTTAACACGGTTGGCTGCTAACCAAAATGTTGGAGGTTGAACTCTACCCAGAGGTGCCTCGGATGAAAGGCCTGGTAACCTACTTCAAAAAAATCAGTCATTGAAAACACTACGGAGCACAATTCTACTCTGATACAGATGGGGTCGCCATGAGTCAGAATCTGTGGTAACTGGATAATATGGTAACATTTATGAACTGTGGAGGGTTGAAAGATTGGTAAATCAACAGAGAAGAGATAGCTGGAAAGGATAGCTGGTTTTGGAAGTGGGGAAAGAATTTATTTTTAACTTGTTGACTTTAAGGTTATGGAAGAAGTTATACTGTAGGTTAGTTGTTAGCTCCTGGGTGGTGGTTAAGTTAGGTGGGCCAGTGGATTGAGAATCAGAATCATTTGGAGATCTTTTTTTTTTTTTTTTTTTTTTTTTTTTACTGCAGATTTTTTTTTATTGTACTTTATTTTTTTGTCCATTTTTTAAAAATTGTACCTTAGATGAAGGTTTACAGAACTAGCTTGTCATTAAACAGTATACATATTTTATGTTATTGGTAACAACCCCACGACATGGCAACACTCTCCCTTCTCAACCTTGGGGTCCCTATTACCAGTTTTTCTGTTCCCTCCTGCCTTCTAGTCCTTGTCCCTGGGCTGGTGTCCCCCTTTACTCTCGTTCTGTTTATGGGGCTGTCTAATCTTTGGCTGAAGGGTGAACCTCGGAAGTGACATCATTACTGAGGTAAAAGGGTGTCCGGGGGCCATACTCTGGGGGTTTCTCCAGTCTCTGTCAGGCCAGTAAGTCTCGTCTTTTTTTGTGAGTTAGAATTTTGTTCTGCATTTTTCTACAGCTCTGTCCGGGACCCTCTGTTGTGATCCCTGTCAGAGCAGTCAGTGGTGGTAACCAGGCACCATCTAGTTGTACCGGACTCAGTCTGGTGGAGGCCGTGGTAGTTGTGGTCCATTAGTCCTTTGGACTAATCTTCCCCTTGTATCTTTATTATTCTTCATTCTCTCTTGCTCCAGAAGGGGTGAGACTAGTGGAGTATTTTAGATGGCCGTTCACCAGCTTTTAAGACCCCAGACGCTACTCACCAAAGTAGAACATAGAACAGTTTCTTTATAAACTATGTTATGCCAATTGAGCTAGATGTTCCCTGAGATCATGGTCCCCACAGCCCTCAGCCCAGGAGTTCGGTCCCTCAGGGAGTTTGGATGTGTCTATGGAGCTTCTATGACCTTGCTTTGTACCAGTTGTGCTTGCTTCTCCAGTACTGTACACTAGCTTACCCTTCACCAAAGTTACCATTTAGTGTTTTTCCATCCCCACCCCTCCCCCTCCTCATAACCATCAAAGATTGTTTCTTTTTGTGTGTAAAGCTTTTCATGAGTTTTTATAGTAGCGGTCTCATACAATATTTGTCCTTTTGTGATTGTCTTATTTCACTCAGCATAATGCCCTCCAGATTCATCCATGTTGTGAGATGCTTCGTAGATTCATCATTGTTATTATCGTTGTGTAGTACTCCATTGTCCGTATGTACCATAGTTTGTTTATCCATTCATCGGTTGATGGGCGTCTAGGTTGTTTGCATCTTTTTGCTATTGTGAACAGTGCTCCAGTGAACATGGGTGTGCTTATTTCTATTGGTGTGACAACTCTTATTTCTCTAGGATATATTCCTAGGAGTGGGATTGCTGGATCATACAGTGTTTCTATTTCTAGCTTTCTAAGGAAGCGCCATATCATTTTCCAAAATGGTTGTATCATTTTGCATTCCCACAAGCAGTGCATAGGAAATCCAATCTGTCTGCAGCCTCTCCAACATTTGTTATTTCCTGTCTTTTTGATTGGTGCCAGTAATGCAGGGGTGAGATGGTATCTCATTGTGGTTTTAGTTTGCATTTCTCTAATGGCTAGTGGTCACAGCATTTCCTCATGTGTCTATTAGCCACTTGAATGTCTTCTTTGGTGAAGTGTCTATTTCCTTTGCCCATTTTTAAATTGGATTATTTGTCTTTTTGTTGTAGAGGTGTTGGATTTTCGTGTAGATTTTAGAGATTAGACCTTTGTTGGATTTGTAATAGCCAAAAAATTTTTCCCAGTCAGTAGGTTCTCTTTTTACCCTTTTGGTGAGGTCTTTTGATGTGCATAAGTGTTTAATTTTTAGATCCCAGTTGTCTAGCTTATCTTCTAGAGTTTATGTGTTGTTAGTTATGGTTTGTATCCTGTTAATGCCATGTATTAGGGCCTTTACTGTTGATCCTATTTTTTCTTCTGTGAACTTTATAGTTTTTGGCTTTATATTTAGGTCTTGGATCCATTTTGAATTAGTTTCTGTGTACTGTGTGAGGTATGGGTCCTATTTCATTTTTTTTTTTTTTGCAGATGGACATCCGATTTTGCCAGCACCATTTGTTAAAAAGGCTGTATTCTCCCCATTTAGTGGACTCTGGGCCCTTGTCAAAGATCAGGTGACCATAGGTAGATGGATTTACATCTGGGTTCTCAATACTGTTCCATTGGTCAATTTGTCAATTTATCTGTCGTTGTACCAGTACCAGGCTGTTTTGACTACCATAGCTGTATAGTAGGTTCTGAAGTCAGTTAGTGTGAGTACTCCTACTTTATTCTTCTTCTTCAGTAGAGCTTTACTTATCTGGGGCTTCTTCCCTTTCCATATAAAGTTAATGATTAGTTTTTCCATCTCTTTAAAGAATGTTGTGGAGACATTTTTAAAAACATATATCTTTCCCGCTCAGCTACCCAACCTTGAATTTCTTCAGGGGGAGTTGTGATTCTAATATACTATCTTTTCTTTCTTCCTCTCCCTGTCACCCCACCCTTAGGTCTCCAGTCCCTAGCTGAGAACCATTGCTGTAGGATTGTTTTTTTTTTTTTGGGGGGGTGGGGGAGGGAGGGGACTCGATCTTGAGAGAGATTGATTCCAATACACTATACTTTCCTTCTTTTTTCCCTTTCCACGATTCCCATCCCTACTCCTCCATTCCCCAGTTGAGACCGTTACTATAGGTTTCAGATGGAAAACTAGAGCTTGAGAGAGTTAGAGGTTAGAACAGGGTATAGGAAAGAATTGAATGGATGAGCTAAATGAGATTGTGAGTTCAGATAAATGAGGAAAGGACTTAGGCCAAAGCCTTGATTGAATGTTTAAGTTTGAAATTTAAATATTAGGAATATAAAAATTTTTCTCTTTAATGAGCTATAAAGGTCTTCATTTTTAGACCCAATCTTTTCTTTTATATACCACTATGTACTGTTTTATTTATCTGTGTTGCAATTAAATCTCTTGGGGAAAATGTTTTCCTTTAGCTGTATACAACTATCTCAATTTTTCCCTTTTTAAAGATATTGACTATATATATAGATAGATAGATAGATAGATAGATAGGCATGTGTGTCTGTGTTGAGGGAGTGAGAATGGTTAAATCTGTCTTGGACATGTTGAGTTTGGAATTATTGGGTGCTGTTCTTCCTTTTCCTTTATTGTTAAATGTTTGCCTTAAAAGCAGATCTGAAAAGAAAAATGCCTTGTGTGCATTTCCAAGTTGCGTTTGCTTTGGGAACTTTGCCAAATTAGATAGAACTGAAAAAATTGGTTCCATTTGCTAAAACTCACCTATGTAGTTGAGGTACATATAGTGGGAAACTGGAAGTGTATTTCCTTACATGACCTAGTTTTCTGGTCCCATTTTGATCCATTATCATGTAGATCTGCATGATTTGATGATAATATATTGACAAGTCTCATTTTTTTCTAAAATATTTTATTATATAAGTTGTGCTAAATGGACTGTTGGGATTATATTTTTGTTTTAGTTTGAAATGCTTACTGGTACTCTGCCATTTCAAGGTAAAGACAGAAATGAGACCATGAATATGATACTGAAGTAAGTATATACAATATCTTTTTCTTTGGGAAAAAAAATTCTTATTTTTAGTTTTGAGAAGTATAATGTGGTTATAAATTGACACCAAAGAACATTTTTCACACTGTTTTGCTACTTTCTCCTACCATATAGGGAACATTATTTGCCATTATGAAAACACTCTTTAATTTTGGGGGGGATTTATTTATTTGTCAACTTAGAAGGATAGCAGATTATTTAAGTGAAATTTTCTAAAATCTTCTTTTCCAGAGCAAAACTTGGAATGCCTCAGTTTCTTAGTGCTGAAGCACAAAATCTTCTAAGGATGTTATTCAAAAGGAATCCTGCAAATAGATTGGGTATAGTTATTTGTCTCATAATGATATACTGTATATTTTAAGGAGCCTTGGTGGTGCAGTGCCTAAAGTGATCGACTGCTAACCCAAAGGTTGGGTCTTTGAAACCACCAGCAGCTCTGCAGGAGAAAGATGTGGCAGTCTGCTTCTGTAGTGATTTATAGCCTTGGAAACCCTATGGGGTCACTATGAGTTAGAATCAACTTAACGGCAGTGGGCGGGTACTGTTTATTTGGGGGGATAATTATAACTTTGTTTTCTGATTTAATTTAAGTTCATTTATTGCTATACTAATTTATACCTTGAATTTTTTATTTGTATACACAAAGATTTCTGAAACAGTAAACTCTTATGTACATGATGTAAGAAATGGAGTGGTCTAGCTAAAACTTCTGTTTCATACGTAACATATGTGTTTTGTATATGGATGACCTTTTTTGAAAGAATTCACAGAATTCTCCCTTTTATAGGTAATCATTTTAGATATTTGAAGGTAGTTATTTTGTCCCTCCCAGTATTCCTCAAGGTAAATATTATGTTTCCATTACTGCTCACTATTTGACCACTTTCTGGTAGCCTTTCCCTAGATACAGATGTGATCCTAATATCCTATTTATGTCCTTGTGTTAAAGTTTCAAGATCACTTTATTGTTCTGTACTTCATAAATTGTCACATAGATACACAGTCATAAGTATAGAATAAGAAGAAAAAATGTAATTAAATTTTAATGTTATGTTGAACATGATTTTATCTAGAAGGCGCTTCAGTATTTCATGATAACGTATGTAATTCAGTGTGAACATCAGTTATTTTTATCATAGTAAAGTAAAAGGACCTGTTAATAAAATTTAAGATAAGACATCATAGAATTTTCACTGCAAGGAACCTATGAAATATATATACTCCTGTTTACAGATAACAGCTTGGAAGGCAGATAGCAAGATAAAATTCATTAAAAGTTCTTCCATTCTTATAGGTTCAGAAGGCATTGAGGAAATCAAAAGACATCTTTTCTTTGCCAATATTGATTGGAATGTAAGTGCAATAGAAAGTTTGTTACTGAGTAACTTTATAGTAATATGAACAAAAAACTGAGGAGTAAATGATAATATATGGACTGTGCTGATAAACTTAAGCCATTTGTTTTATATTTAGTGTGAGATTTGTTTAGTAACTGTAGCATATCATGGCAGTTATCTTGAACCAGTAGATGTGTGAATAATAATAAGTAAATTTTTTGCTTCTTATTTATTTTATCTGTTAAGCATGGTTAATGCTCTGTCCCTAGTCTAGATTGGGGAATGTGGAGGAGGAAGGAAAAGGGGATGAATGATATTTTAGATTTTTATAGAAAATGAATTGTGAAGAATCTAAGGTGTTAATTTCAAACTGTTTTTTGTCATATATTAGAACAAAGTAAATTTATTAAGAAATTAATATCTTTCTACAGATATTTCACTAAAATTTAAAAGAGGACATGAAGACAGAAACATCGTGAAATTTTGATAAGTCATGAATAGAGATTTTTTTAAATTGAGTCCTAACTCGCAGACAGATAAGCATTTCTTAGAAAATCTCACTTTTTCTTGTTTCTTTTACAACACAGCTTTATATATTTTAAATGTTATCAATCGTCATAATTAAGCATTTTTGATTATCTAGTTCTGGCATTAGTATTGATTTTTTTTTGAAAGGAAAAAGGTCTCTATTTTGATTTCTAGCAGAATGGTAGAGAGCCACTAGTTCACTGACCAAATCATTATTTCATTTGGCTTGTGGTACAAGTTTTTGTAGGCAATATTTTGATTTATTTTTTATAATTGTAAAACTGCAGCAAAACATAAGCCATTAGTATTAATACTCTAAAAGACTACTCAGTGGAGATGTTACGTAGGAGTCTGTCCCTGTCATATCCGTGTGCATCTTTATTTTGGTGTCCTTGCATCTCCCTTTTTTTTTTCCTAGTACTTTTCTACTCTTTTTTTTATCCTTAACTGGATGAACTGCAAAAAAAATTTTCCCTGTCATTCTTACATCTAAACAGATTATGTTCATTGTTCTTAATTTAAATTACAAATCAGTGTAATGTTTAGATATTTAAATTATTTTAAAATAATTCCCTATTAAATTTTTCCCCACTGTATGACTGTGAGCTTTTGAAGAATTAGGTTTTCATATCTTATATTTTCTATGTCTTTCAAAAAAGTATAAATTTTACCAAAGTAGATTGTTAGACATGATTAAATGTGTGAATAATATAATAGAAGCCCTAACCAGTACTTTTAATGTATATTTTATATGAAAACAAAATATTTTAGATGAAATATATACTGCTTCAAGATAATCTAATTACTGATTTTAAATCCCTGAATGTTATTTCTGCATGGTAACATTGTAATATATGCTATATGGTTATATTATCACTGAGAATTAAAATCAGTTTTTGATGACCAAAATTGAACATCATTATTCCTTGTAAATGCAACCTGTGCCATCACTGCTGTGTTTCCTGACCTTATTTAATTTGTACATTATCTCTCAAATTTTTAGAGTTTGTTTAAGAGGTATCTGAAGCCTGTTGAAATTACTGTTATGAAATTGTGAGTGTTCTGTTAAAACCATGAATAGTACGTTCTGCTTTCCTTTAGAAAGTACAATAATTTTTAAATGGTTAATACATTTTTGTTGTACCCTGTTGCTTATTCTAGAAATTATATAAAAGAGAAGTTCAACCTCCTTTTAAACCTGCTTCTGGAAAACCAGATGATACTTTTTGTTTTGATCCTGAATTTACTGCAAAAACACCTAAAGGTAATGCATATTTATGGGTAAAATCAGAGCTTCTATTCAATTAGGTGGTTGAAAAAAAAAAGTAACCTAGATACTTAGGTAAAAATAAAAATAATGGTAAGTTTGCATGGAGGATTCATTTGCCCTTTATGGAAGTGTGGGTCTTATATATAACATTCCCTGGTCACCTGTCAAGTAGAGGTTTAAGTGGGAAATGTATGTCCTGGAAGCAGGGGCTTAGGCAAAGGGTGGCAGTTTTTTCTTGTTTTGTAAGTCCTTTGACATGCTAATGCATTAGAGGGTAGGAGGTAAGACATGAGATATATCACACTGACTTTTAGCAGTTTAGAATTTAACTCAGTTTACTTTTAATGGTATCTGTTCCATACATTCATTCAGCAAATATTGAATGCCTGCTATGTACTAAGGAATGAGGATGTAGCAGTGAACAGAACAGATAAAAATTACTACCCACATGGAGTATACATGGTAGCAGGGGGAAACAAATAATATATCATAAATCAAATATATAATATAGTATAGTAGATGGTGACATTTAATAGTTTCCTTGATATTCAAAGAAATGCCGACATTTTATATCATAGAATTTTGTGTAATTCTAATATAATTATTTGAACATTAGATTCTCCTGGCTTGCCAGCCAGTGCTAATGCTCATCAGCTCTTCAAAGGATTCAGCTTTGTTGCAACTTCTATTGCAGAAGAATATAAAATCACTCCTATCACAAGTGCAAATGTACTACCAGTTGTTCAGGTAAATGCCAATTCATCAGTTTATTCAGTTTTGGGATATATCAGTTTGGGGATAATTTTTTCTCTGATTAAAGAGATTAAAAACTAATGGCATTACAATAGTTTTTTAAAGTGATTTTTAACTTCTTTGTTTAGCTCTGGGAGTCATTATGAATTAAAGATGTCTCTATGTTTTGCAAAAAAAAGAAAACCAGACAGTAGTAACCCTTAATTACATAATTTTTTGTTTCTTTTGGCATGAAAATGTGATGATGATGCATAAATTGGTTGATTTATGGCATTGATCTTGAGGATCCAGAGAGCCTAGAATTTAGTATCGGCTCAGAATCTGCTTAAGCCATTTGTATATGTTGATAACAATTCTGAAATGAGTTATTTTTTATTTTTTAAGATTTTTGATGAATGTGTATTTTTGAGGGATGATAAATTATGGAAAAGATTTCATTCTCCTTAGTATTTCACTTTCTTAAAAACAGATAAATGGAAATGCCGCACAATTTGGTGAAGTATATGAAGTGAAAGAGGATATTGGTGTTGGCTCCTATTCTGTTTGCAAGCGATGCATACATACAACTAACAGCATGGAATTTGCAGTGAAGGTACTGTCTCCAAGCCTAAATTTTTTTGTTTCTTTTATATATGTAATTGAAATTTCACATTAATTATCTGACAGACATTTTCAGTGGGCAAGAACAGACAGGAATACAAAATGTTGAGGAAGAACTGTAAGACTTAATATTTTTATCTTGAATTTCTTTCCAAGTCTTTCTTTTGGAGGAACACTGTATTTTGTGAATGCTTTGCTTTTGAATAGTTTTTATTTTAATGTAGTATGTTAAGATTGAGCAATTATGGCAATTACAATCACATTTGGATCACATTATCATTAAGTATGATTTCAGTTAAGGGGAATATAATGTTAAATAAAGTGCTCTGGCTTATTTTTTTTTCTGTTAAGTTTTAGTTATAGGAAATTTTCAAATGTTAAAATAATATGAAGTATCATTCCTGAGATTTAAAGTATTTGTTTAAAAATATAACCAAATGGAAAACATTTCATTTTTAGAAAAAGAAATTATTTTCCTCAGAGATTTTTCTCTTCTTCTTATTTCTTAGATCATTGACAAAAGTAAGAGAGACCCCTCAGAAGAAATTGAAATTTTGATGCGCTATGGACAACACCCCAACATTATCACTTTAAAGGATGTAGGTATTTTAAAATCTAGGTGTCAGCTAAGCAAATGAAGTTATGACCTGGTACTTTATTTTTCTTCTTGAAATTTTTCATGTCTTTGGTATATTTAGTTCCATGCCACAAAATATCAAGAGCCTTGAATTTGCCACCTTACTTCTTTTTCCCTTTGATTCTATATTCCTGCCTTTCCTAGAAAATGCCAAAAAGGAACTACAGTAGTCCCCCCTTGTCATGAGGGATATGTTCCAAGACTCCTTGTGGATGCCTGAAACCATGGATATTACTGTTTCGTCCTATACATACATACCTATGATAAAATTAGACACAGTAAGAGATTAACAACAATAAATAATAATAAAATAGAACAATTATAACAATATACTATAATAAAAGTTATGTGAATGTGGTCCCTGGGCCGGATGGAGTGGGACAGCACGAGATTTCATCACGCTACATATTTGGACCGCGGTTGACCTCAAGTAACTGAAACTGCAGAAAGCGAAACCAGGGTTAAGGGGGAACTACTGTATAATGTTTAGTAAATTTGAGTGTCCTCATTAATATATTCTGGCTGGTTAACTAGTAACATTATAACTAGCACCATTTATTATTCTGTCATTCTGTAAATATAGAAGATATAAGAAATTGGAACTCTGTCAAATTCTAGATTTTACTTTCTTGACTGTACAGCAGTTAGCCACAGCATTATGGATTGTTCTTTGAGTGAAAAGATATTAGTCTATAGGTTTGTAAAATAATGTGTAACTCATATCTCAGTAAATATTACTGAACTGAATGCTGCCTTTACATATAAGAAAATAATATTATTTTCCATTTAGAGAAGGCAGACAAAACAAATGATCACCTTGATCAGTTTGTTTCAGATAACATGAAATACATTTTAATTTGCTATGTGTAAACAATAGTTTAGGTATACATATAAGTGCCACAAGCCCTGAGTAAAATGGGTGTAAATATTTATATTTATTCTCATTGATACAGTATTTGAATTCAACAGAAATGTAAGGCACTGTGTCAGATAATGGACTACAGGGGAGAATATTAAAAAATGAATAATACACTTAACTGCCATAAAGAAGCTTACTCTTAGTAGGGAAGAGAAGTGGCTATGAAAATAAGATGAATATCATTTGAGAAGCACCAAACCAAGAACCAAACCCACTGCTGTTGAGTCGATTCTGACTCGTAGCGACCCAATAGGAGACATAGTAGAAATCCCCCTTAGGGTTTCCAAGGCTGTAAATCTTTATGGAAGCAGACTGCCACATTTTTCTCTGGCGGAGCAGCTGGTGGGTTCGAACCGCTGACCTTTTGGTTAGCAGCCGAGCATTAACCACTGTGCACCACGACTCCTTTGAGAGGCACAGAGTTCTATGTTTCCATTTATATTTTTTGATGAATTGTAACCTACATCTTCAAAAGTTAATAAAATTGTATGTTTACATGGTTTTACAGGAATGTGTAGAAGGTTGTTTAGCCAATTCAGTCTTCAGTACAGCCAGTACACTACATTAACAGTAAAGGAATAATTTTTTTTTTAATACTAGAGGTTCACTAGGAAATCACAGTAAATATAATTTAACCATTTTAGAATTGTAAATGGTAACATTTTTAAAATACGTTCTTTTTTAGGTCTATGATGATGGTAGATATGTTTACCTTGTTACGGATTTGATGAAAGGAGGAGAGCTGCTTGACCGTATTCTCAAACAAAAATGTTTCTCAGAACGGGAGGCTAGTGATGTACTGTATGTAATAACTAAAACAGTTGACTATCTTCATTGTCAAGGAGTAAGTTGTAGTTATATTTTTCCCTTCAGTACTGGGATCTGATCTGTATTTTCTTAAATTTACATACAGGAGATAATACCACCTAAAATGTTTTGCTTTTTCCATCCCTTATATATTTTTATAGAGGATACCTTAATCAAATCCATAATATAGTGAAGGTTAATGATTTGGGGAATTGGCTAATGCTCTATTAATTTTCTTCTATCTGCCTGTTGACCTTGATTTAATAGGATATTAGTTTTTAAAGTGGTTTGAATTATATAAATGTACCTAACCTTGATTTTAAACTTATTAAACCTAATCAAACTTAAAAGTGAAACATAGAAGAATTATCCAAGGACATATTATGAATATCATTCAAATTACACTGTACTTAACATTTATAGTTCTGGCAGTATGAGGACTGTATATCTTGTCCCTTGCTTACCCCCTCCCCAAATACGGTAAGACATTTGGATTCTAAACATTTAAAGTATTAATATATTATACTGTGTGAGGGAGAAGCTAGGCTTTTTTTTTTTTTTTTTTTTTTTTGCTCTCTGTCTCTATGTAAAGAAGGCAAATGACTTGAGGTACAAAAAAAGTCAACTTTTTGATATATAGCTATAAAAGGGAACAGAGTAGCAAAAAACTTAAAAACTTAAGTTTTAATCAGTTACAATACTCGACATATATCCACCTAACTATAATCAATTAAAAAATAGACAATTCAGAATTATCACAGTAAAAATTTTACAAGCATCCTTCTTGTAATTAAAAAAAAATTACCCAATTGTGTGTGTAGTTTAATAGAGTACATTTTTTCAATATTTCAAAATACAAATTGTCGTATAATACTAAAGGAGTGATTTTATTATAATTTCTTGACTGTCTTTATCAACATTCTCTTAAATAAATGACAACCAGAATTTTTTAGAAAAGAATAGTAGGCATCTTTTTTTAGTTTATTATTTTAGAAACTTTCAGGTTCTTAGATCAATTAAACAAATTAATGGCAGACATTTATTGAGTATTTCTACATGTTATCCATGAAAAGGTGTTACAGATTCAAAGATGAGTAAGACTTGGTCATCAACCTGAAATGTCTTTCAGTGTAGTAAACTGCTGATTAAAAGTAGCACTAGATTAAATCAGGAGTCCATAATAATAGGAAAATTATCATGTAGAGAATTTCAGAATTTTTTTTTCCTGTTCTAGTATTTCTATTTAGTTCTTTTTCATTGTTTTCTATTTTTATGCTGCAACTTTCCATTTTTCTACTGGGATTTTCACGCATTGAAAGCATGTTTTGTTGTACTTCTTCAAAGATCCTTGACTGTTAGTCCCAACATGTGATTTATCTCCAAGTCAAGACTTGATTGATTTTCTTTTTTCTTGAGACTGTTTTTTGTTCTTTGTATATCAGGTAATTTTGGATTGTGTCCTGTGCATTATAAATATTAAGTTGTGGAGTTTTTTATTATGTTATTTTTCTCCAGTGAATATTACTGTTTCCTTTGTTTTAGTGGGTAATTTTCTTGGCTGGGCTTAAACTGCAAACTCTGTTTCATATGAGCGTGAGCTCTGGTCTCTGTTCGTATCTTTTGTCTTTATATGAACTACTTTGAACCTCCCACACATTTGTAGTTCACTGGTCAGTTCTGGCTCTTTTCTGGTCCTCCAGTCCAAAAAGACTCAGTTTTTCTGCATGTGTCCTACTACCATATGTGCCATAGGGAGTATATTTAGCCCCAGGCTAAAATCCACAGATATAGGAACCTTCTATAGCTGTCCATCTTCCTTCCTACAACGAAACATGATCTCCCCACAACAGTCTGCCTGCTTCTGTTCACTCTCCAATACCTTCAGTTATTTTATTTTTGTAGTATGTCCAGGTTTTATAGTTATTTACTATTGGGAGGGGGGATGGTGGATAGTCTGTCATATCCAGAAGTGGAACTGAGATTTGAATGTTGATATTTTGAGATTGGAAGTGATTAACAAAACTGATTACTTGAATAGAAACTGGAGCATATATCTAATAGAGATAATTTTCTGTGTATACTTCAGACTGTTAAGTTTGGACAAAGTGTCATTCTCAAATTTTTTCCTCTAAATTTGATTTATCTTGCTGTTGTTGTTGAGAATATACACGGCAAAACATACACCACTTCAACAAACTCTCCATGTACAATTTAGTGACATTGATTACATTCTTCAAGTTGTACAAACATTCTCACCCTCCTTTTCTGAATAGTTCTTCCCTCATTAACATAAACTCGCTGCCCCATAAGGTCCTGTCTAAACTTTAGAGTTACTGTTGTCAATTTGATCCTGTATAGATAGTTCTTAAAAGAACATATTGCTCAAGGCAGACTTTTTTAGTATTTAAGCTAAACTATTGTTCTATTTTAAGATGACATCAGAGATGGTTTTGGTTTAAGGTTTAAAGATTTTCTCAGAGTAATAGTTTCAGGGGTTCATCCACCCTTCATGGCTCCAGAAAGTCTAGAGTCCATGAGAATTTGAAATTCTGTTCTGCATTTTTTCCCTTTTGAGCAGGATTCTTCTATGGATTCATTGATCAAAATGTTCAATAATGGTAGCTGGGCACCATCCAGTTCTTCTGGTCGCATGGCAAAGGAGGCAGTTGTTCATGGAGACAATCAGCCACACATTACATATTCTCCTCCTATTCCTGAGTCTCCTTCCTCTGTTCCAGGTGAATAGAGACCAATTTTTGTGCCTTGGATGGCCGCTTGCAAGCTTTTAAGACCCCAGGTACTACACAACAAACTAGGAGGTAGAACAGAAGCACTAAACATGTTAGTAGGTCAGTTAACTGGGATGTCCCATGAATCCATGACCATAAACCTCCAAACCAAGGAACCAAACCCCATGAGGTGTTTGGTTGTACATAAGCAGCCTCAGCAGCTCCTTTTTTTTTTTTTTTTTGGCATTGTTGTAAATGTGTCTATCACACAACTTTTGCCAATTCAACTTTTTACAGGTATACAACTTATTGACAGCAACTACAATAATTGGCTGTGCAACTCTCTCCTTAATGCAATTTTTCCATCACTGTTAACCCCCTTTCTCCCCGTCCTGTCCCTGGTAACCACTAATAAACTGTGGTCTCTATACATTTGCCTTCTCTTGTCCTTTTATATCATACAGTATTTGTCCTTTTTGTGATTGACTTATTTCACTCAGCGTAATATCTTCCAGCTCCATCCATACTGTAGCATGTATCAAGACTTCATTTCTCCTGCTGGCTAGGTAGTATTCCATTGTATATATGTACTTGATTCTGTTTATGCATTCATCTATTGATGGACCTTTAGGTGGTTTCTAGCTTTTGGCTATTGTAAATAGTTCTGCAGTGAAAATTGGTGTACAAGTCTTTTTCTGAGTCTCTGCTTTCAGGTCTTTTGGGTATATAACTAGGAGTGGAATTGCTGAATCATATGTTCTGTTTTTAGTTTTTTTTGAGGAAGTGCCCGTTATTTTCCACAATGGCTGTACCATTTTGCATTCCCATCAGCAGTGATAAGGGTTCCAATTTTCCCAAATCCTCGCCAACATTTGTTATTTTCTCTTTTTTTAAAAAAAAATCTTAGCCATCCTATTGGGAGTAAAATGGTATCTCACTGTGGTTTTGATTTGCATCTCTGATGGCTAATGATGCTGAGCATCTTTTCATGTGTTGGGTGGTCATTTGAATATCTTCTTTGGTGAAATGTCTGTTCACATCCTTTGTCCATTTTATGATTGGGTTATTTGTCTTTTTGTTGTTAAGTTGTTAAAGTTTTATGTATATTTTGGATATTAGATTCTTGTCGGATGTGTTACTCATCTAGTGCTGTTCTAACATAAATACTATGAGTGGATGGCTTTACAAAGAGAAGTTTATTCTCTTACAGTCTAGTAGGCTACAAGTCCAAATTCAGGGCATCAGCTCCAGGAGAAGGCTTTCTCTCTCTGTCAGCTCTGGAGAAAGGTCCTTGTGATGCATCAGTCTTCCCTTGGTCTGGGAGCATCTCAGCACAGGAACCTCAGGTCCAAAGGACGCGCTCTGCTCCCAGGACTGCTTTCTTGGTGGTATGAGGTTCCCATGTGTCTCTGCTCGCTTCTCTATTTTGTATCTAAAATAGATTGGATTAAGACACTATCTAATCTTGTAAACCTCATCAGCATAACCTCATCACAGTGATAGAATTTACAACACATAAGGAGATTTCATGTAACCTCATCATAGTGACAGAGTTTACAACACATAAGGAAATCACATCAGATTACGCAATCATACAATACTTCGAATCATGACCTAGCCAAGTTGCTAGGTATTTTGGGGGGAAACAGTTCAATCCATGACATCAGATATATGGTTTCTGAAGGTATTCTCACAGTTGGTAGCTTGTCTTTTCACTTTTTTGGTAAAGTCTTCTGATGAGCAAAAGTTTTTAATTTTTATGAGGTCCCATTTATTTATTTTGTCTTTTGATGTTTGTACTTTTGTTACTATGTTAGATAATCCATTTTTGAAAGCTAGGCTTGACAGTGTTACTCCTGCTTGTTCTTCTAAGAATTTTATGGTTTTAGTTTTCACACTTAGGTCCTGAATCCATTTTGAATTGTTTTATGTATGATGTGAGGCAAGGATCCTGTTTCATTTTTCCATGTGGAAATCCAATTCTCCCAGCACCGTTTATTGAAGAGACTCTTCTTTCTCCATCACATGGACATAGCACCCTTGTCAAAAATCAGTTGACCATAGATGTGTGGGTTTATTTCTGGACTCTCAATTCTACTCCCTTGGTCTGTGTGTCTGTTGTTATACCAGTGCCAGGCTGTTTTGATTACTATAGCTGTACATTATGTTTTAAAATCAGAAGAGTGCACCCTCCTACTTTGTTCATTCTCACATTTTTTAAGTGGGAAATTTCCTTTCCCTAGAAATATGTTAACTTAAATATTTTACTTCACAGATATTAAGTTGGCTGTAGAAGCTTAATGCTTTTTTTTTCCTTTGTGTTCAAGGTTGTTCATCGTGATCTTAAACCTAGTAATATCTTATACATGGATGAATCAGCCAGTGCAGATTCCATAAGGATCTGTGATTTTGGGTTCGCAAAACAACTTCGAGGTGAAAATGGACTTCTCTTAACTCCATGCTACACTGCAAACTTTGTAGCACCTGAGGTATTCTTTAAAACTTGAGTACTTGCCTTTCATGCTTCTCCTTTATTTTAATGTATATGATGTGATACATATGTTAAGTTAGACAGGTAAAAGCTGAGTTATCTTGTCCTATCTTAACTAGAAAACTTTTTAAATCATTGAATTTTGAATACTCCTAATATAAATATTCAGACTAATAACTAGCATCTGCAACCAACTTGAATGTGCCAATCAGAGTATTCTATTCTCTTGGGTTTTATACCATTTTCAGAACTGTATAATTTTAGAGCTAGGGGGGAAGGTAGAGATAGTAACAACTTTAACGTATTAAATATTATAAATGAGGAAATTGAGGCTCAAAGTACTTTAAATAACTTTCTCAAGAACAATCATTCAGTTAGCAAAGCCAGGATAGATTTTCAGATATTCCAGTTTGTGCAGAATCTGAGATAATTTATGTAGGTTAGGATTGTACATAACATATAAGGGCAGGTCTTGCCTTACAGACAATACTTATAAAGTGTCTGTATGGCCAGTGTCATCCCTGATTGTCTTTAGGATCTTGTAACTGCCAGTTTTTGCTTTGATTAAGAAAAAAAGAGTGAAAACAACTTCACAGTTTTGTTTTGTTTTGTTTTAAATAAGAGGTGGATTTTTTTTTTCTTGGTAAATTATATTCATCCAGAAATCTTAGGGGGAAGAATCAGGAAAAATGAGGCTGGGAAGGGTCAAGGGTACAAATTTCACATTTGGGAAGCTCTAATAGATAGTTCTGACAATGGGGGTGGGAACTTTGACAGTAGCAACCCCCTCAGCAATGGAAGTAGAATTGGTAAAAAGTAAATCAGGGATGGCATTGGTCATACAGACTCTGTAAGTTTTGTTTGTAAGTCAAGAAGTTTTCTTATATGTTACAGATATTACTAACTGATACAAATTATCACATGTTCAACACAAACCAAAAATCTGAAAATCTTTAGGTTTGAAAAATTGTATTTTCTGAGCCAAGGAAGAAAAAAAGGAAAAGTTTTGAAGAGGCATTCCTATCACATGTGCATGTTTTCTGATTTTATTTTTATAGCAAATACTAGCCCTTTCAGTATAATACTGCACATGAGAGATACTATAAGCCATTAGATTTAATTATCAATGAATCTATATTTTAAAGTAGTTATTCTCGAAATAAGTGTTTTTGTTATTAAATATAATAACAAAATTATTAGAAATAATTTTCTAATAAAATATAGAAACATAGAAAAATAACTATTTTTCTAATAATGAAAAAATTCTCATTTTCAAATGCACTGTATCTTCCTTTAAGCCTAGTACTTTCTTTATAGGCTTTTTTTATGATAAGAGATTTGCCCTCTAAGGAATTATGTACATAACCAGATGATACAACTTAGTCTATTTTAATGAAATTCCTAGAATTATGAGCATACAAATAAGTTTTTATTACAACATATAAAAACTATATTTCCCAAAACTAAAATCGAGACATATAATCTAACAAGGTGTAAGAGATATAATTCTGTTGCCCCCAAGGTGCAAGAGATATAATTTTAATATCAAAATATTAGCCTTTCTAGGTTTTAATGGTTTTGTAGGAATAGTAGGATGGAATATTTGACATTAGGGCTCTTCTGTTAAATATAGGGTGTATGGTCATCATAAACATCTGAACCAATTTATGCATTAGACTTAACAACAGAGTGTAGAATATGCATTTAATGGCCACATTCTTAATATTTACTTAATCTTGTGGACATGGACCCCTTGGTATTATGGAAAATTATCACTTGAAAAAGGTTACAGGTGAGTGTGTCTCAAATGTACATCTTAAAAACAGATATTGAAATGAAAAATATACAGTGTGTCTGTGTTAAGATTAATGGCTAGGTAAACATTTTCAAATAAGTGCAAATCCACAGAGTAGAATACAGCCCATTAATGTTTGATATCCTAACAGACTTCCATTGTAGTAAGACACTTTCACCATTATGATAATGAAGATTTTCAGGTGGATGTGTGGAGACTATTTCTCCATAACTAGTGCCTAAACTACTATTGGCTAGTATTTGAGTTTTTAAAAAGCTTTGGTAATTTTTATTATCTAGTGCTAAAGCTCCTGTTATCAGTCGGTGAGTATTCATAAAATGTTATAAATGAAATACAAAGGTCTCTTTTTGTGAGGGTGTGTTTCTAAAATTTCAGTCCTGTTGACAAAAATAGTAATGAAGTATATAAAATGCAGTATCTTTTAAGCTAAAAATAGAAAGATTCAAGTATCTGTGCAAATATTTCAACAAATAACATCTATGAGAGTATACATTCATATTTCATCATAGTGCACAAATAGTTCATGTTTGATAAGAGTTAAACTAATTACTACAGTTCTGCCTTAAAAATAAGGAGGGAATATATACTCACTTTTTTTCATATTATCAGTTCTATCAACCTCTTTTTTTCTTTTAATAATATTGTGTTTTTTTGTGAAAGTTTACACATCAAGTTATGTTTCTGTTTGACAATTTCCACACAAATTGATCAGTGACATTAGTTACATTTTCTACATTGTGTCAACATTGTCTTTAATGGTGTTCTGGTTGTTCCATTTCCAGTACTCTAGTTTCCCTGCCCCATTATCATCTCATCTTCGCTTTGTATTAAATGTTTACCTTTTGGACTCATACAGATTTTTTTTAGCAGAGCACTGATCTAATAGGTAATACCCTTTATTTTGTGTGTCACTATTTTTCTGCTGAAAGGTGATCTCAGGGGATAGTTTTGGTTCAGGGTTTAAAGAGCATCTCAGAGTGATAGTCTCATGGAGTCTTCTGGTCTCAGGTGGTCCAGTTAGTCTGGCCTTTTTTAAAAAAAATTGAGTTTTGTTCTACATTTTTCTCCCATTCAAACTGGGATCATCTATTGTGCCCCCGGTCAGATCATTCAGGGGTGGTAGGAGGGCACCAGTTGTTTGCTTTTCTTTGTTCTTCTCTCTTGTTTTTCTTGAGACTTGGTAAGTTCAGGTCTTCTGTCTTCTAGTTCACTTATTCTATCTTCTTTCTGTTTGAATCTATTGTTGAGTATATCTCTTGCTTTTTCTAATTCAGTTGCTTTATTCTTCAGTCCCAGTAGTTCTCTTTGGTTTTTTTGTTTTGTTCTGTTTTGTTTTTGATGTTTTCAGTTTTCTTGTTGAGTCTCTCATTCTGTTCTTCCATTTGTTTCCTGATATCCAATAGTTTGTTTTCTGTGTGCCTTTTGGTTTCTTAAAAAATATTTAGCACCATTGTCTGAAAATTATCAATTTTTTGCATTAACCTGCCCTCCATAGGGGAGATATCCTCTTCTTCAAGTTTTAATTTTGATTGGTCCTCTTTCTCATGATTTTGTATGTTTTATTATTTTTTTGTTGAACTTGGGCAGTTTTGATATCTTTTATTTAATAGTTTTAATTCTATTTTCTGATTTTTGTGGGAAAATTCTCTGATTATGCTTGGTCAATTTAGACAAACAAACAAACAAAAAACCCATTGCTGTCGAGTTAGTTCTGACTCATAGCGACCCTATAGGACAAAGTAGCTTTCCAAGGAGCAGCTGGTGGATTTGAACTGCCGACCTTTTAGTTAGCAGCTGAGCTCCTAACCACTGCTCCACCACTATAGTCTCCAAAAAAACCACTAGAGGGCACTCTTATCCTTAGGTTTTTCTCAGCGCTAATTCAGGAGTGCTGGGTGCTTGGCCTCTGGAGTTCAGTATGCATGCGTGGGGAATTTTAGCTGGTTGCAGACGCTAATGTAAGTGGTGGTGTTCGGCATTCCAGTGGCAAAGGTAGTAGGCACTCTGTGTCTTTCCCCCATGGGCACCTCTGCACAGGCTTTCCCATGGTATCCCGTTGTGGACAGGAGTCAATCCTTTCCCTCTGTGTTGCCTGTCTGCACTATCCCCCTCATCCTGGTGCCTTTCAGTACCTCCCGGTCCAAGTGCCCATCTGCCTCTGGTCTCAGCAAGATTCAGCAGCACTCTCTCATACCGCCATGGTCTCCCTTGGCCCCCTCCAAGTGCATGGTCCATGAACTCCCACCGCCATTCTGCGTAGCCTTAAAAATGGGGCTACAACTTCCTCAGTTCAGCTTCCATTCTGTGCTCTTTGTTCAGGGTGTTGACAGACCCCATCCCAAACTGGATGCAGTGAGCAAGAGCTCCAGATGCTAGCAGGTTGGTTCTCCCACCTTCTGTGCCACCCTTGCTCATCCTCTCCCCTGTTTCTGGACTCATCTTGACTCAAACGCCTCAGCTGCCATCCAGAATTCTGAGATCTCAGTCTGCATTTATTGTTATTTCTTCTTCAGTGGGTTAGTTGCTGGGGGATAAATGGGAGCAAGCGCTCACTTCACCATCTTTCCCAGCCTCTGGTATTCTATCAACCTCTTTTTTAAAAAAAATTTATTGTACTTTAGATGAAAGTTTACAGGGAAAATTAGTTTCTCATTAAAAAATTTATACACAAATTGTTTTGTGACATTGGTTGCAATCCCCGCATTTGTCAGTACTCTCCCCTTTTCCCTTTCTACCTGGGTTCCCTGTATCCATTTTCCCTGTTTTCCTCTCCCTTCTTCATGCCTTTTCGTTTTTTGCTCTTGGGCAGGTGTTGCCCATTTGGTCTCGTATGCTTGATTGAACTAAGAAGCACATTCCTCATGTGTATTATTGTTTGTTTTATAAGCCTGTCTAGTCTTTGACTATGTCATGGTTTGAATTATGTCCCCCAAAAAATCTGTGTATCATTTTGGCTAGGCCATGATTCCTGGTACTGTGTGATTTTCCTATGTGTTGTAAATCCTGCCTCTATGATGTTAATGAGGGAGGATGGGTGGCAGTTGTGTTAGTAAGGCAAGACTGGATCTATAAGACTGGATTGTGTCCTGAGGCAATCTCTTGAGATATAAAAGACAGAAGTGAGCAGTGAGAAAGGGGGGCAATCTCTTGAGATATAAAAGACAGAAGTGAGCAGTGAGATAGGGGGACCTCATACCATCAAGAAAGCAGTGCTGGGAGCAGAACGCCTCCTTTGGACCGGGGTACCTGTGCCGATAAGCTCCTAGTCTGGGGGAACACTGATGAGAAGGCCGAGAGAGAGAGCCTTCCCCTGGAGCTGACGCCCTGAATTTGGACTTTTAGCCTACTTTACTGTAAGGAAATAAATTTCTCTTTGTTAAAGCCATCCACTTGTGGTATTTCTGTTGTAGCAGCACTAGATGACTAAGATGGGCTGTAATGTGGACTTCAGGAGTGGCTTCATTTCTGAGTTAGCAGGGTGTCCAGGGCCATAATCTCAGGAGTTCCTCCAGTCTCTGTCAGACCAGTAAGTCTGGTCGTGTGTGTGTGTGTGTGTGTGTGTGTGTGTGTGTGTGTGTGTGTGTGTGTGTGTGTGTGTGTGTGTGTGTGTGTGTGTGTGTGTGTGTGTGTGTGTGTGTGTGTGTGTGTGTGTGTGTGTGTGTGTGTGTGTGTGTGTGTGTGTGTGTGTGTGTGTGTGTGTGTGTGTGAATTTGAATTTTGTTTTACATTTTTCTCCTGCTCTGTCCAGGACCCTCTATTGTGATTCCTGTCACAGCAGCCAGTAGTGGTAGTCAGCCACCCTCTAGTACTTCAAGGCTTAGGCTGGTGGAGGCTGTGGTTCATGTGGTCCAGTAGTACCTTGGACTAATATTTTCCTGTGTCTTTGGTTTTCTGCATTCTCCTTTGTTCCAAGTGGGATGGGACCAACAGATGTATCTTAGATGGCCACTCACAAGCTTTTAAGACCCCAGAAGCTACTCACCAAAGTAGGATGTAGAACATCTTCTTTATGAAGTCTGTTATGCCAGTTAACCTAAATGTCCCCAAGACTGTGGTCCCCAGCCCCAGTAAATCAAGTCCCTCAAGGTGTATAGATGTGTCTAGGAAGCTTCTGTGACTTTGCTTTGGTCAGGTTGTACTGACTTCCCCTGTATCATGTGTTGTCTTTCCCTTCACAAAAGTAAATGCTTGTCTACTATCTATTTAGTGATTTGCCCTTCCCATTTCTCCCCTCCCTCGTAACTGTCAAAGATTGTTTTCTTTTCTGTGTGTAAACCTTTTCTAGGGTTTTTAAAAGAGTGGTCTCATACAATATTTGTCCTTTTAATTCACTCAGCATAATGCCCTCCATATTCATCCATGTTGTGAGATGTTTTGAGGATTCATCATTGTCCTTTATCATTGCATAGTATTCCATTGTGTGTATGTACCATAATTTGTTTATCCATTCATCTGTTGATGGGCACTTGGGTTGCTTCCACCTTTTTGCTATTCTGAATAATGCTACAGTGAACATGGCTGTGCATATATCTATTCATGTGATGGCTCTTATTCCTCTAGGATATGTTCCTAGGAGTGGGATTGCTGGATCATATGATATTTCTTTCTTTTGCTTTTTAAGGAGGAGCTGTATCGTTTTCCATAGTGGTTGTACCGTTTTACATTCCCCCTAGCAGTGCATAAGACTTCCAATCTCCCTGTAACCTCTACAACATTTGTTATTTTCTGTTTTTTTGATTAGTGACAGTAACATCGGGGTGAGATGGTATCTCATTGTAGTTTTGATTTGCATTTTTCTAATGGCTAATGACCACGAGCAATTCCTCAATTAGATAACTTAATGTCCTCCAGTTAGTCAACTGAATGTCTTCTTTGATGAAGTGTCTGTTCATATCCTTTGCCCGTTTTTTAATTGGATTATTTGTCTTTTTGTTATTGAGGTAATGAATTTTATAGATTTTAGAGATTAGTCCCTTGTCAAATATGTCATAGCCAGAAATATTTTCTCAGTCCGTAGGTTCTCCTTTTACTCTTTTGGTGAAGTCTTTTGATAACCATAAATGTTTAATTTTTAGGAGCTCCAAATTATTTAGTATACCTTTTATTAGTGTTTGTGCATTGCTAATTATGGTTTTTATTCTATTTGATCCATGAGGTTTATCATTTTAGGTTTTATATTTAGGTCTTTGATCCATTTTGAGTTAGTTTTTATGTATGCTGTGAGGCATGAGTCCTGTATCAATTTTTTACAGATGGACATCCAGTTTTCCCAGCATCATTTGTTAAAAAGACTGTCTTTTCCCCATTTAGTGGACTTTGGTCCTTTGTCAAAGATCAGCTGACCATAGGTGGATGGATTTACATCTGGGAACTCGATTCTGTTCTATTGGTCTACATGTCTGTCTTTGTACCAGTACCAGGCTGTTTTCACTACTGTGGCTGTGTAGTAGGTTCTGAGATCAGATAGTGTGAGGCCTCCTAATTTGTTCCTTTTCAGTAATGCTTTGCTTATCTGGGCCCTCTTTCCTTTCCATGTAGTTGGTGATTACTTTTTCCATCTCATTAAAGAATGCTGCTGGTATTTGGATTGTGATTGCATTATATCTATAGATCGTTTTGTGTAGGATTGATGTTTTCACAATGTTGAGTCTTCCTATCCATGAGCATGGTATTTCTTTCCATCTATGCAGGTCTCTTTTGGTTCCTTGCAATAGTGTTTTGTAGTTGGCCTTGTGTAGGTCGTTTATATCCCTGGTTAGATTTATTCCTAAATATTTTGTCTTTTTAGGGGCTATTATAACTGGTTTTGTTTTCCTGATTTCCTTTTCAAAATTCTCTTTGTTGGTGTCTAGGAATCCCACTGATTTTTGTATGTTGATCTTATATCCTGCTACTCTACCGAATCTTTTTATTAGTTCCTCTAGCAACCTCTTAAAATTTAGTGAGTCAATAATGCTTTTCTACTATGATTGTGCCCCAAAAGTTAGTATTTCCGCTAAAATTGTATTCTTTCATAAAGATGATTCCATTATATTATTAAACTGATATTTAATGCCTACTGCGGCCTAAAAATATTCCTGAATGAAAAGAGTTTTAAAAAATTAAAATTGAGGAATGCTATGTCTGCAGCTCTTTATAAAGTAATTATGAAATTTCTCTGCTGTGCTCTGGTTCTGGGCTACTGTGTGTTCTACCCCAGATGTGAATTAATTTGAACTGTAGAGCAAAGGGAGTGGGGAATCTTTCTATATGTTACTTTTGATTATTTGGGAAACCAAATAAGAGAGAAGGTTATGGCACTAATCACTTTAATTCCAGTTTTTATCTTTGTATTTAACCTGATACAGGTAAGGTGTCAGACATACCCTCTGTACTGTTTTATTTTTTTGTTTTATTACTGCATGTTTTTCTGATTATAGGGCAGTGGTAACCAGCTTTACAACAAAAGAGGACTGCCGCTTCTTTTCCCATACGAAATGGGTTTAAGTACGTGATAAATCTAAAGCAAGTTTTTCATGGTTGACCTTTATTAAACATTGTGACACCTCCTGCTCAACTTTTCCTTTCTCATTAACTAAATGAGGAAAGTTATGGGAGTATAAAATACCCATAGCTGACTTCCTGATTAACCCTCAGCTGTCTTAACTAGTTCCTAAGTTGTGACCCTTAACCTTGACTGTTGATTGGAATGTTGTTCTAAGGGAACCAGGGAAAACATGGCAATCACGAGGACTGTAACATATGATGAGAAAAGGAAAGAGATAGGGTAAAAAAAAAAAAAAAAACAGAAGAGGTTTATATTTTACTAGAGTTTGCCAACTTAGGTTTACTGCAATGTGAATGGTTTAGCTGTACCTCATTATCAGAGCCTTTGTAGTCCCTGTTAGTATTATTATGTAAGCCAGTTAATATGCATTTTGTGAATGCCCCTTCAGCTTCTCAATTTTGTGCATATGTATGTCCTTTTATAAAAAAAAAACTTATTGTGAAATTTATATAACAAAACATTGGCCATTTCAGTTATTTTCATGTACATTAATTATGTTTACCATGTCATACAGCCATCACCACTATCCGTTTCCAAATGTTTTTCATCACCCTTAAGAGAAACTCAGTACTGCTTAAGTAATGCCTCCCCATTTCCCCCCGCCACCTACACCTGGTAACCACTAATAAGCTTTGGTCTCCATGTATTTGCCTATTCTAGATATTTCATGTAAAGGAGACTATACAATATTTGTTCTTTTGTGTCTGATTTATTTCACTCAGCATAATGTTTACCAGGTTCATCCATGTTGTAGCCTGTATCAGAACTTTATTTCTCTTTATGGCTGAATAATATTCTATTGTATAGATACACCACATTTTATTTATCCATTCGTCTCTTGATAGACACTTGGATTGTTTCCACCTTTTGGTTATTGAGAATAATGCTGCAATGAACATGGGTGTACAAGTATCTGTTTGTGTTCCTGCTTTCATTTCTTTTGGGTATACACCTAGGAGTAGAATTTCTCGGTCATATTGTAATTCTGTGTTTACTTTTTTGAGGAACCACCTCACTTTTCCACATATGGTGTGCCATTTTACTTACATTCCCACCAACAGTGGGTGGGGGTTATGTATGTTCTTTTGAAATACAGTTTGACTGGAAAAAATTGTTATCTTGAATTATAAGTTAGCTGCATACTCATTATTCATGTCTGGCAACTGTCAAAGCCAAACATTAATATTTTTATCTTTCATAAATGAAAATCCCATGTTTTTGGTTATGCAGTCCCCAGTGTTAATGCATTAATAATGCTTCTATTTTTTTCCTATGCCTATGCCTTGAGGCTTTAGTAGTGGGCTTGTTTTTCTCAATGGAAAAAAAAGTCTCATTTCATCTCTTTATTTCTCTACAAAGTTTGTTAACTTTATAGAGAAAACTTACATTAATACGTAAGAAAGATATTATTTGATTTTTATTAACACTGGCCAAAAGAGCAAGAAAACAGCTACCCCAAGTATTGTATGAAAAATTAATGAAGCCTTCCAAAATTTATCAAATGTGTATTTATGGTCCAGAAATATACTGCTCTTTTGAAGACATAAATCTTGTATGTAAAATAAAAATTCTTTCTGCCGGTATAAGATTGTTTATTATCTTACCATCTCTTGTATTGTAAGGAGGTTCTAGAGTAAGAATGTCTGCTCCACTACTTATTAGTTTGTGATGTTGGACAAGTTACTGAACATTTGCCTAAAATTCCTCATCTTCAAAATGAGAATAATAATAATACCTACTTCATAGAGTCAGTGTCAACATTGTCAAGCATATTCAGTGCTTGCTAATAGCAGGAGACTTCGCTTTAACATTAAATGAATGTATTTTCTAAAAGATTAAAAGGATCTAAGATTGTATATCATGAACATTTGGATGAGAAAATTATTTATACTGAGTCATTTAACTTTCTGTACATATTAGTCTTAAGTTTTGATGTCTGGATATCTGGTTTTCCTAAGAGGAGGACTGAAGACTCATTGAGGTCATGGATCACATCTTACAGGGTCGTTTTTTGCATGACCCATATTACTTAATCATCTGTTAATATACATTTATTCAATGCTTGCTAACAGCAGGAGACTTTGCCCTTAATATTAAGTGAGTGTGTTTTCTAAAAGATTAAAAGGGTCTAAGATCTTATATCATGAACATTTGGATGAGAAAATTGTTTATACTGAATCATACCAGATAATGAGTATTTCTTTCTCAGGTTCTTATGCAACAGGGATATGATGCTGCTTGTGATATTTGGAGTTTGGGAGTCCTTTTTTACACGATGCTGGCTGGGTAAGAAACTTAGATACTCAAAAGTGTTCACATTGTTATTTGAATTTCACCTGTATATCTTCATCTTGAAAGAGGACAGATGAGAATAACCTTAGGGAAAATGCTATTAATATTTGAAAATATTATTTTTTACTTTTAAATTAAAAAAAACAAAGTAAGGTTTATTATGAGGCACCATTGACTTAGATGTATTACTTAAAACCCAGTTTTCAGCTGGAACTAAAACTTTTAAAAATAAAGTATACATTTTTCTTTTTATTTTTTCAATTGAGTACATTACTTTTTGAAAATGTTTACTTGATAATAAATTAATTATATGCCTCAAAAAAAGTTGCCCCTGAACTTGTTGATGTTGAGTTAATTAAAAAAATAAAACAGAACAGTACTTTAATGTTTTCTTTCCTGTTAACAGAGATTATAAGATTGTAGTTTATAACAAATCTAAATGGTAACAGAATACTAAACGAAAACATACAGAATGCCTTCCCTTCAAAGGATAAAGATGTAATAAAAAATTCAATAATAATTGGATGGTGTTAATGTTGGTAATTTACAAATAATACAAATGCAGTTTTTATTCTTAATGATGAGTAGCACTTTTATTTAGTAGTGAAGCCTTATGGCTGTAGAATTTATTCTAAGAGAGCTGTAGTAGACAAAACAGTTACATTTAACAAAGTCTACTGTGTAGAAGAGAATTAGAAGAATTATTATGTAATTATAATGTTCTTAGATACAATGTTCTAAAGAGTGCATTCAGTATAATTAAAATATGCTTGACATACCAGCAGCTTTATAAATATGTTATAAGATGGTGACTCTAAATTATTGGCTTGGTGGTAATGTATGTCAGTGTATTCTGTATACTTTTAGATATATTGTTAACTTACATAAAATGGTTATAGACCACAAGTGCTAAAGTTAAGGTAGCTAAAGGTATCAAATGCAATCAGCATTATTGGTTTCAAAACACTAGATACCATTTTCAGCTTACTGCTTTCATATATTTACTTTAGGACTAAACAAAACATAAATATCTCTGTGTGTGTGTGTGTGTGTGTGTGTGTGTGTGTGTTTAGTATCATTACAACTTAATTGCTACGTGAAGGAATTAGGACATTGACATATTAAGACATCTCATACTTTTAGCTGTAAATCTATCTTCCCGTTCTCAAATTTGAACAGCAATTTCAGTTCCATCTGTTAAATGGTACCAAAACTATAACCTTTTGTCATTCTGTATTTCCTTTTTTAAGTGCTTTGTCTTTATATAATGTATTTGTCTTCCCTGTCCATGAATATTGATCTACATAATAATTTTAATGCCTGTAGAATTTTTTTTATTGTATTGTAACAATTTATGTAACCAAAACATTTTTCATAGCTATAAAAGTATTGTTAGCCTGTTTCCACTGATAATATTGATAGAATGCTAATTAATAAATTTGAATGAATATGATAAATACATTATATAAAATTAACATTTTCTTTGTAGTAAATATATATGATTTTCTAACTCACACTTGGGAGAATACAAAATCTGCATGTTTTATTCTGTCCTGGTTTTGCTTTACTTTAAAAGCCACCTTTATTTTATTTTACATTGATTACCTCATCAAAGTCAAAAGAAAAAGCTATAGGTGTAGACAAGATGTCAGTTTTATTAAATAATTAGGATTAAATTCATTGTTTGAAATGTAAAATTTGATATGAACAGTGAAGGAAGATATTACATGATATTCTTAATTTGCTGTAGTAATATTTGCATGTAGTCCTATATTCATCACTTTTAGTTAGATTTAATATGTATATTATCCCCTCATATCCATTAAAATTTGTTTATTTTTAATAGCTATACTCCATTTGCTAATGGCCCCAATGATACTCCTGAAGAGATACTGCTGCGTATAGGTAATGGAAAGTTCTCTTTGAATGGTGGAAATTGGGACAATATTTCTGATGGAGCAAAGGTATACATTATAAATATGTTTTATTTTGTTGCATTCATTTAAATTGTTAATATCTTTATTTTCCCTAGTCTCTATTTGCAGAGTATCCAGTGGTGTCATATGTTAGTATTTGTTTTTAATTAAATCAGCTCACTTCCATGTGTGGATCAAATAAGGCAAAAGGTACATTTTTTTTTTCCATGCTTCTGAGCAACCTTCCTTCTTTTATCAAGTCTTATGTGTTCAGGGACTATAAACTAGTCTCAAAAATATAATTGTACTGGGAAAATGCAGTTTTAAAGCCAACTAAAGTTGATTTCTGAATTTTCAATATTATGATTTCTTGTTTAGCACAGAAATTGACTATTGTGTGGTCAGTTTTTGTAATGTTAACTTATTCTTAGAGAATGCAGTAGTACCCCCTTGTCCACAGGGGATACGTTCCAAGACCTCCCATGGATGCCTGAAACTGTGGATAGTACCAAACTCTATATATACTATGATTGTCCTATACATACATACCTGTGATAAAGTTTAATTTATAAATTAGGCACAGTAAGAGATTAACAACAATAATTAATAATAAAATAGAACAGTTGTAACAGTATACTGTAATAAAAGTTATGTGAATGACAGAGTACGACGGTGTGAGATTTCATCATGCTACATACTCATTTAACATTTTTGAACTGCAGTTGACCACAGGTAACTGAAACTGAGGAAACTGAAACTTTGGATTGGGGACAGGCTACTGTATATGGGCTATTTATCAGTGGCAACTAGATATTTATTATTGACGGTTTAGAGCTGTTCAATAGAAATATAATGCAAGCCATGTATGCAATTTTTAAATTCCTAGTAGCCACCTTAAAAAACTAAAAAGAAACGTGAAATTAATTTTAATAATATATTTTATTTAACTCAGTATATCCAAAATATTATCATTTCAACATCTGATCAATGTAAAAGAATAATCAGATATTTTACATTAATTTTTTACTAAGTCTTCCAAATCTTGTGTGAATTTTACACATACAGCCTATCTCAATTTGGACTACCCACATTTTAAGTGCTCAATAGATACACGTGGCTAGTGGCTGCCATATTGGATAGCGCACGTTCAGAGTAACTGGACTGACTTAATTTAGGAAAAAAGTAGTCGATCAAAGCTTAAATACTAATGTCTTACATTTACAATTTTTAAATTTGAAGTTTTAAAACAAAAACCTAAAGGTTGGCAGCATGTGATTATAGAGACCTGAAACTAGGCTACAATTTGAAGTAGATAAATTTTAAGACAAAAAAATTGCTTATAGTTAATATTTGCTAATTGTTAAACTTAAATGTCTCAGAACAGTAGCTAATCTGTAGGGTATGTTGAGAAGTAAGTGTAATATCCTGATCATTGTAGAACAAATAAATAAGTAGTTTGATTGTCATTACCTTTAAAGCATTAGAAAAACAGAGAAGGGCTAGTGTTTGGATCTTAGCCATAATACAAGCATGCTATGTGGTGTAGTAGAAGGAACACCTGATTAGAAGCTAGGAAACTGGATCTAGTCTTTCATCTTCTACTAACTTTGTACTTTGATCTTCTACTAACTAGCTGTGTGATTTTGAGCAAAGAATTTAATAATCTCTCTGAGCATCAGTTACCTCATCTGTAAAATGTGGGGACGAAATTCTTTCTTGGATTCTTCTGACTCCAAAATTCTGTTTCTATGTAATTTAGCTTATTTATCATTTGTCAGACTTGCCCCTTGTGAAGTGGTTGAAGCTACTAGTATTTTTCATTATTTAACGTATTTTCTAGTCAGTCAGTTTGTGCTTCAGAAAAAGTATTTCTCTAAGGATCAATTCCAGTATTTAAAGCCATGCTTATGATGCTTCTACATTTCTTTAAAAAAAAAACTGACAACAGTGAATGTAATGCTGATATATAGATTTATATGTGAATTGTGCTTAGATTTTCTGTTTTCAATGTTCATATGGTTTATGTTTGGGTCTGTCTAAAAGTAGTACACATTAAAACTTGTTTTTATTCTCACCTCTCTTCTAGTCTGGTAATCTAGACAAGTTTACATAGGAAAAGATATTGGGATATATTGTTGAGATCTGACAATTTATTTCATTTAATCCCTTTTTCTGGATTAAGTGACTTTAGTTCTGTCTTCTAAACTTTTCTGACAAAAGGTGACAGATTACTGAGCAAAGGAATTTGTGAGAACCTTTTAAGAAAACTATCTCTTCTATATTTCAGCAGTTTTATTTTTTGTCTATTTGTTTTAAACTAATCATGAAGGTAAATTAGTGTTCAGTTGCCCCAGCCAAAAACCAGGCCAGTTGCCGTAGAGTAGATTCTGGTCGCCATGAGTTCAGTTGCCCATAACCCCTTAAACTGGTGCCCTTTAGTTTTGAGAACTGTGGTATTTCCTGTCACTTCATAATAAGGGTTTTACTTAATTTTAGTACCTAACAAGCTACTTTTCCCTTTTGAATGCTTTTCTCACTATTAGTGAGTACCATATAGAAGATTCTGTTTGCTTCATTTCCATGCAGTGCTCATAGATTTTGTTCATTCAGTTAAGTGGGGCTGGGGGTGATAGTGAAAGTACATTGGCTTTGTGTGTTTTATTGCTGCAATAGTTCCAGCTAACCCCTTCCCTCTAAACCCTGGTCTTTGAGAACGTTGGCATTGCTGCTTCTCTTTTGTGAAATTGGGGAGACGGAGAAAAATCTGGTAAACAAAGAAAAAGCAGAAGAAGCAAGAGTGTAGGTAGAAAATTTCATGGTGTCACTTCATATTAAAAATAAGCACAGCACAGCCAGATGATGCCCGGCTACCACCACTGACTGCTCTGACAGAGATCACAATAGAGGGTCCTAGACAGAGCTGGAGAAAAATGTAGAACACAATTTTAACTCACAAAAAAAGACCAGACTTCCTGTCCTGACAGAGACTGGAGAAACCCCAAAAGTATGGCCGCTGGACAGCCTTTCAGCTCAGTAATGAAGTCACTCCTGAGGTTCACCTTTCAGCCAAAGATTAGACAGGCCCATAAAACAAAACAAGGCGAATGGGGCACACCAGCCCAGGAAGGGACAGGAAAGCTGATAATAGGGAACCCAAGGTCAAGAAGGAAGAGTGTTGATGTGTCATGGAGTTGGTAACCAATGTCACAAAACAATATGTGTACTAATTGTTTAATGGGAAGCTAGTTTGTTCTATAAACAAAGTACAATAATAAAAAAAAGTAATAAAAATAAGCACAGTAACACCTAATTAATTAGAAGGTCATCTAGATTTTAGAATATTCAAAAATATATATATTTATACCCTTGGCCAAAAAATTATTGCCCTGTAAAAGTTCATATGGGGGAATTATTTATGGCCTCTTTTTTTATTACTCCCTTAAAAGGAGCAACTTCTGCTTCCCCTCTACTGTGCTCCCATTACTACTTTGTATGTACACATTGTTATTTATCCCACTCAAGGAACTTTAAATGTCATATTTATTTTTGTATTTTCTGTTACACCTAGCATAACAAATACTTACCGAATTGAATTCTTTTTCTTAAACTATTTAATCTTTTCTTCAGATATAGCTTGCATTATTTACACAGTAAGCCTTTCTCATATGTTATATAAAGATGTTGTCCTATTGTGAATGATTATAAATTTGAAATCAGTGGTGAGGCTTTATTTAAATATTTCTTTTCTATTTTTCCTTGAAATTGTTTTTAATAGAAATGCTTTTGTTTATATGTTTACAAGTCATAGATTTCTAGGGGTAGAAGAGACCTGGTCCATCACTCTCTCCTTTTGCAGATAAATGAATCAAAGTTTTTAGAATTTAACTTGCCAATGGTCACACATTAATGAATGGCAGAGCTGGAACTGATTTTCAGTCCAGTACTCATAGCAAGCTCTAACCACATGTTAGTGAAGACTTTCTGGAGTAAGAAAGGCTTTATTAGCTTGATATATGTGGAGTAGAGGAGAAAGAGGTCTTTCCCATCGCCGTCAAGTTGATTCTGACTCATAGCGACCTTATAGGACAGTAGAACTGCCTCCATAGGATTTCCCAGGAGCAGCTGGTGGATTCGAACTGCTGACCTTTTGGTTAACAGCTGGCTTTTAACCACTGTGCCAAATAGAAGGCTCGAAGGAAAGATGTTAGTATTGACCCACTTCATTTCTATAATATGGAAATTAAATGTGTTGTTGTGTGCCATCGAGTTGAGACAATTCCAATTCATAGCGACGCTGCATGACAGAGTAGAACTGCCCCATTAGGTTTCCCAGGCTATAGTCTTTAGGAGCGCAGATCACCAAGTCTTTTCTCCCGTGGAGCCACTGGGTGGGTTCAAACTGCTGACCTTTTGATTAGTAGCTGAGCATTTTAACCACTATGCCACTGGGGCTCCTTGAAATTAAATACACTGAAGCTTGTTCCCCTGTGCACTGTCTCTACTGCAGAGCAGTTTTACAGCTAAAATATGATGCTAAAATCTTTCTAGAACTTCTGGTATCATATGTTTCAAATGCCTTGCACCAAATTATACTAGAGTAAGACTACAAAGTGTAAACAAAGCTATGAAGATAAATTAGAAAATACAATAATTATAATTCTACTATTTGTTTTATTGTGAGGTATAATTATTTGTTGCAGTCAAGGTAGAAAGTGTTGCTTAAATGTGTACGATCCTCAGTTATCCTGAAGAAGTATAAATTGTAATGCATTTGACCAAATCAAAATGTTTATCATATAATGAATAATGAGTAATAACTGTGATGGAAAAAATATTTTATCTTAGTTACATGATTAAAATTGAAGATAGAGGTGATGAATTATTATCATTAGTTTCCAGACTTTAATAATTGTGAGAAGAAGAAAAAAATTACATTCTCATGTATTTGTGTATTTTCAAAGTATTTGGATTTTTACTTATTTTAATTAAAATAGATATAATAAATAAGAAAGCTTTGAGGTCCAGGTTAAATTAAGTTACTCAGTCTGGCTAGTAATGGTTTTCTTCCAATTAGGCACTCTAACTACAAACACTCAACTGATTATATGAGTGAGTGATTATTCTTGCATAGCTCAGTATCTTTTTATTTTAAAAACTGGCCAATACTACCATGTCCAATTTGAAAAAAATAGAAAATTATTCATATGGAAGTGACAGATTTTCATGAACCGTGGGTGAGCACATTTTTCTCTATGTTAGCTATCGAGAAAATTCAATGAATATTACTTAAGATAATGATACTTTTGTTGTTTCATTTGTCATCCACCCTCTGCTTGTCATTCTGCCAAGAAGATCTTGCTATATATTGCTGAGGGTTGAAAAAGATAAATTATGTCCAATTAAAACTACTTCAAATTATTTAAAAGAAAGTAACAAAATGCTGGTATTTCTGCTATGAAGCCATTTGATATCATAAACTAATAAACATTTTATTCATATCTTTCCTAGGAAACAATGATTATAAAGTTTTTTAAGAATTTAGGATATGGCCCTATTTACTAGATTATCATTTTGCATTACACATCAGGAAAATCCACTTTGATTTTGAAAATCTGTCTGCAAGAATAAATTGACCATTTTATATGTTAAAACACCTGTGGAACATTTATCAAAGTGCATATAACTTAGCTGAATTTTACCCCAAGAGTATTTATGTCATTTTTGCTTTAACTAGGTTGACCATACATCATAGTTTTCATGGGACAGTCATGGTTTATGCCTTTCACTGTTAATTGTTCTGGTTTGGATCCTAAATTATATGGCTACCCTAGCTTTAATTGTCCTTAATTTTATTTAAATTTTTTCAGTGAATATATAATAAAACTCAATGTTGTTACACTTCATTGTAAAAAACATTTAATTATGCCTCATTATAATTTTTTTTTTCTGGAACAGGGATTTTGATATGTTCCATGAATGCTGGCTTAATGCTATAAATATTTATTGAGTACTTACTGTGTGCATATGATAGGTATTAATTTTAAAAGAAAACAGTAATGATTATATAAATTTAAAGCATCAGTAATCAGTTTATTGGGAAAGAATGTGAAGTAGTATAGTTTAGTAATTAAGAGTAAGATCCTGAGATTGCCTGAATGCATATCCTGGCTTTGCTACTTTCAAGCTATGTGACCTTGGGAATGTTGCTTAACTTCTTTCTGCCTCAGTTCCCACATCTGTAAAGTGAAGATGGTTAATAGTACCTCCTTCAGGGTTGTTATTGGTGTTAAATAGGTTAATATTAGTAGTAACTGCTCAATAATTGTTAGATGTTATTATGAAGAGTGTATAAAGCACTCTGACAATCAAATGTCTATTTTTTAATTTACCATTAGCAATAAAGGCCCTCATGAGTAGAATTTAAGGCATAGCAGTATATTTCAAAATTTGCAGATACTAGTTTCCTAAAGTTCTTTGTCATTCTCTTATTTTCATCAGTACCTGTACCTTTCAGAAATCCCTCAGAATCCTCAGGCCAGTACAAAAGGTCAGATAAGGTTTAATGATTAGCAGAGTAGTGTTTTGTTTTGTTTTTTTCCTCTCATATTAATGTTTAGCCTGTAGAGTTAATTTATTTGTTAAAACATACTTTGGTGAGCAGGAGTAGAGGAACCTATTCTTTTGGACTAGACCGTTGATTTTTTTAAAGCCTCTTTATTGAGGTGTAATTGATACACAATAAAATGTACATATTTAAAGTATATAATTTAATTTTATGCCATATATGCACACCACAATCAAACTAATGAATTTATCAATCACCCCCAAAAGTTTCTTCATGCTCCTATGTAATCCTTCCCTCTTGCTCCACATCCCCAACTCTCAATCCCCACCCCCCTCATTACCAGGCAACCAATGGCCTGCTGTGTTACATTATGGTTTATTTTTTCTAGAAATTTTTATAAATGGAACCATACAGTATGTACTTTTTTTTTTGTCTTGCATCTTTCACTCAGCATAATTATTTTGAGATTCAGCCGTGTTGTTGGACTGTATCAGTAGTTTATTCCTTTTCATCACGGAAAAGTTTATTCCATTGTATTGTACCACAGTTTCGTCATCCATCCATCTGCTGATGGACATTCAGGTTTGTTTTCAGTTTTCTCCCAGCAGTGTTTTACAGTTTTCAGTGTACAGGTCTTACAGTCTTTTAAAGGATAGTTTTCCAAAGTGTTTCTTCTTTTTGATGCTATTGTAAATGATATTTTCTTTTAATTTCATTTTCCAATTTTTTTAGTACTAAACCAAAACCAAACCAAACCCACTGCTGTCGAGTCGATTCTGACTCATAGTGACCCTATAGGACGAGTAGAACTGCCTCATAGGGTTTCCAAGGAGTACTTGGGGGATTTGAACAGCCGATCTTTGTGGTTAGAGGCCTTAGTTCTTAACCACCACGCCACCAGGGTTTCTTTTTTGTACTAGTTTGTAGAACTACAGTTGATTTTCGTCTATTGATACTGTACCCTGGTGGCACAGTGACTTAGTGGTCTGCTGCTAACCAAAAGGTTGGTGGTTCGAACCTACCAGCTGTTCTAAGGGAGGAAGATGTGGCAATCTGTTTCCCTAAAGAATTACAGCCTTGGAAACCTTGTGGGGCAGTCCTGCTCTATTTCTGTAGCGTTGCTGTGAGTCGGAATTGACTCAATGGCAACAAGTTTCTTTTTTTTTTTTTTTTGGTAGCTTGGTGTCCTTGGGTTGTGCAAACAGTTAAGTGCTCAACTGCTAAGCAAAAGGTTGGCGGTTTGAACCACCCAGAGGCACTTTGGAAGACAGGCCTGGTGATCTGCTTCCGAAAGGGCACAACTTTGAAAACCCTATGGAACCATTCTACACTGCACACTTGGAGTTGCCATGAGTTGGAATCAACTTGACAGTAACTAACAGCAATTTGTAGGTTCCATCAGTTTTTCTACATATACAATCAATTGTTCTCTGTGAATAAAGACAATTTTAATTATTTCTTTCTGATAAAATGTCTTTTTTTTTTTCTTTCTTTATTTCAGTGGATAGAACTTCCCAGTACAATGTCGTAGAAGTGAAGAGAGTGGACATCCTTGGTTTGTTTCTTTTATTAGGGAGGAAGCATTTAGTCTTGCACCATTAAATATGAAGTTAACTGTAGGTTTTACATAGATGCTTTTAATTAGATTGTAAGAAAGTTCCCTTCCATTCCTAGTTGGATGAAAAATTTTATTAGAGGTGGAGGTGATTTTGTCAAATGCTTTTTCTACATCCATTGAGATGATCACATGGTTTTTCTTTTTTTGTTTGTTATTATGCTGAATTACATTGATTTTAAAATGTTAAGTCAATCTTATGTTCCTAGTATTAACATTGCTTAGTCATGATGTATTATTACCTTTTGTATGTATTGCTGGATTTGATTTGCTAAAATTTTGTTTAGAATTTTTTACATCTATGTTCATGAGGAATATTGTTCTGTAGTTTTCTTTTCTTGTAATGTCTTTGGTTTTGGCATCAGTATTATTGACCTCATTGAATTGAGTTGGGAAATATTCCCTCTTCTCCAGTTTTCTGGAAGAGTTATATAGAATTGGAATTACCTCTTAAATGTTAGAATTTACCAGTGAAGCCATCTGGGCATGAAGTTTTCTTTATTGGAAGGTTTTTAACTGTTAATTTCTTTAATACATATATAGCTATTTAGGTTATTGGTTTCTCCTTGAGTGGGCATTGGAATTTTTTTATTTCAAAGAATCGGTCCATTGTTGAATTTATTGACATATTATTTTTTAAATATTTCCTTCCTATCCTGTTAATATTTGTAGACTCTATAGCAATGCCTGCTTTCTCATTCCAAGTATAATTTTGGATTTGTCTATTCTTTCAGCTCTATCCTTTTTAAAAAATATTTTATTATGTTTTCAGTGAAAGTTTACACAGAAAATTAGGTTCCCATTTGACAGTTTCTACACAAGTTGTTCAGTGACATTTGTTACATTTTTCACAATGTGTCAACATTCTCATTAATTGTATTCCGGTTGTTACATTTCCAGTACTCCAGTTTCCTTGCCCCCTTTTGTCTTCTCATCTTTGCTTTAGAGTAATTTTTAACCTTTTGGTCTCATATAGATAGTTTTTTAATAGAGCTTCGTACTCATGGGTAATAACCTTTATTCTGTGTGCCAATCTGTTATTTCACTGAAAGGTGACCTTAGGGAATAGTTTTGGTTCAAGGTTTAAAGAATATCTCAGGGTGATAGTCTCAGAGAGTCCACCAGTCTGAACTGGTCCAGAAGTCTGGACTTTTTAAGAATTTTGGTTATTTTCCACGTTTTCCTCCCATTCTGTCCACGTCCATTTACTGTGGCACTGATCAGAACAATCAGTAGTGGTAGCCAGGCACCATCTAGTTCTTCTGGTCTCAGGGTAGATGAAGTTGTGGCTTGTGTGGCTATTAGCGTTGTAGACTGGTTTCTTCCCTGAGACTATCATTTTCTTATTTCTGTTTTGCTCCTAATGAGTACAGACCAATAGTTGTATCTTACATTGCAGCTGGCAAGCTTTTAAGACCCTAGACACTACTCACCTCACTAGGATGCAGAACATGAACTTTGTGAACTATATTATGCCAACAGACTGAGTTATCCCATGAGACTCAGGTCCTAAGCCTTCAAACCCAGTAAACCATTTTTGCAAAGTGTTTGGTTATGTTTAAGAAGTATCTGTAACTGTGTCCTCTATGATTATGCATTCCATACATATATGCACATAAGCATACATACAGATACTTCTATCTGTGCACACATATGTACTCACCTGTACCTACCTGTACACATATATGCCTGTATACTTACATATGTGACCATACACTCATTTTTTGATTATTGTTGGTGTTGCCAAATTATATATGTCATATTCTTTAGCACAAACATCCTTTTCTCTTGTGCATTTCTTAGTGGCATCATTTACTTTGGTCATTCTATGCTAGTTTTTCCATCACCAAAAATAGCAAGTATCTACAGTCTAGAGAATGAATCCCCCCTCCCATCCTAGTAACCACCAATGAACTTTGGTCTCTGTACATGTGTATATATATATATATTCTTGTCTTCTTATAAAAGTGAGATCATACAATGTTTGTCCTTAAGTGATGGACTTAATTCACTTAGCATTATGTCCTCCACATCAATCCTTGTTATATGTTTCACAGACTCTTCATTGTTCTTTGTGATTATGTAGTACTGTTATATGTATGTACCACATTTTGCCTATCCATTCATCCGTTGAAGGGTGCTTAGATTGTTCCCATTATTTTTGCCTTTGTGAATAATGCTGCAGTGAACATAGGTGTGCATATGTCTGTTCATGTCACTTCTATTAGGTCACTAGGGTATATATCTAGGAGTGGGATTGCTGGATCATAAGGTAGTTCCATTTCTGTTTTTTTAAGGAAGTGCCATACCATTTTCCATAGTGGTTGTACCATTTTACAGTCCCGCCAGCAATGGATAAGGGTTCCAGTCTACCCATATCCTCACCAACATTTGTTGTCTGTTTTTGTATTTTTATCAATGCCATTTTAGCTAGGGTGAGATGGTATCTCTTTGTAGTTTTGTGTCTCTCTAGTGACTTACGATCTTGAGCATCTTTTCATGTGTTGTTGGCTGCTTGTGTTTCCTCTTTGATGAAGTATCTGTTCATGTCATTTGCCCATTTTTTAATTGGATTGTTTGTCTTTTTGTTGTTAAGTTGTTGAAGTTTTCTATATAATTTTAAAGATTAGACCTTTATCAGATATATCGTTTCCGAAGATATTTTCCCATTCTGTAGGTTGTCTTTTTACTTTTTTGATAATCTTTTGATGAGTATAAGTGTTTAATTTTTATGAGGGTCCCAATTATCTGATATGTCTTCTGCTGTTCGTGCATTTGTAGTTATGTTTGCTGGCCTATTTTACAAAAAATTAGGTTCAATAGTTTTCTCCCAGGAACTTTATAGTTTTAGGTTTAACATATAGGTCTTTGATCCATTATGAGTTAGTTTTTGTGTGTGGTGTGAGGTGTGGATACTGTTTCATTTTTCTGCGTGTGGATATCCCGTTTTGCCAGCATCATTTATTAAAGAGACTGTTTCTTCCCCATTGAATGAATTTTGATCCCTTGTTGAATATCAGTTGTCCATAAATGCATGGATTTATTTCTGGGTTCTCAATTCTATTCCACTGGACTGTATGTCTGTAATTGAACCAATACCAGGCTGTTTTGATTACAGTGACTGTATAGTATGTTTTGATATTAGGGAGTGTGAGACTTCCTACTGTGTTCCATTCTTCAATAGTCCTTTGGCTATTCAGGGCCTCTTTACTTTCCCTATGAATTTGGTCATTAGTTTTTCCATTTCCATAAAGAATGCTATTAGGATTTGTATCAGGATTGCATTGTATCTGTAGATCGCCTTAGGTAATATTGATATTTTCACTGTACTAAGTCTTCTATCCATAAGCTTGGACTGTCCTTCTGTTTATGTTGGTCTCTTTTAGTGTCTTGTAGTAGTGTTTTGTAATTTTCATTGTATAAGTCTTTTATGTGCCTGGTTAGGTTAATTACTAGGTATTTTATTATTTTGTGGCTATTGTAAATGGTATTGTTTTCTTGATTTGCTTTTAGGCATACTCCTTGTTAGTATAAAGGAACCCAAGTTTGTATGTTGATCTTGTACCCTGCATTGTTGCTGAATTCTTCTATTAGTTACAGCAATTTTCTTGTGCAGTCTTTAGAATTTTCTATGTATAGGATCATGTCATCTGTAAATAAGGATAGTTTTACTTCTTCCTTTCTGGTTTGGATACCTTTTAGTTTTCTTTCTTTCCTTATTGATGTGGCTAGGACTTTCAGTCCAATATTGAATAAGAGTAGTGATATTGGCTATCTTTGTCTCATTCCTGTTCTCAAGGGAAGACTCCCAGTCTTTCTCCATTGATAATAATGTTGGCTATAGTTTTGTATATATGCCCTTACTTATGTTGAAAATTTCCTTTCTATTCTTATTTTGCTGAGAGTTTGTATCAGGAAAGGGTGTTGGATTTTATGAAATCCCTTTTCTGCATCAATTGATATCATCATGTGGTTCTTTTCATTTGTTTTATTTATGTAGTGAATTACATTGGTTTTCTAATGTTGAACTACCCTTGCATACCTGGCATGAATCCCACTTGAATTGGTGTATGATTTTTTTGATGTGTTGTTGAATTCTGTTGGCTAGAATTCTGTTGAAAATTTTTGCATCTATGTTCATGAGGGATATAGTCTGTAATTTTCTTTTTTTGTGATGCCTTTTCCTGGTTTTGGTGTCAGGGTGATACTGGCTTAATAGAATGAGTTAAGGAGTAGTTTTCCTCTTCTGTGTTTTTGGAGAATTTGAGTAGAATTGGTGTCAGCTCTTCTCTGAATGATTGGTAAAATACCCCAGTGAAGTCAACTGGTCCTGGGTTTGTGGTTTTTTTTTTTTTTTTTTTTTTTTTGGCAGTTTTTTTATGACCTCTTCAATCTCTTCTTTTGTTTATGGATCTGTTTAGATTTTCTACCTCTATTTGAGTTAGTTTAGCTAGGTAGTGTTTTTTTCTCTGAATTTGTCCACTTCCTCTAGGTTTTCAAATTTTTTGGAGTACAGTCTTTCATGATATTCTGTTATGATCCTCTTACCTTAGTTGGCTCTGTTATAATGTCTTCAGTTTTATTTCTTAATTTGATTATTTGCCTCTTCTCATTTTTTTCTTTTATCACTCTAGCCAGTGGTGCGTCTATTTTATTTATTCATCCTTTCAAAGAACCAAACATCTGGTTTTGTTGACTGTGTTGTTTTTCTGTTTTGTTTATTTCTTCCCTGATCTTTATTATTTATTTTTTTCTGGTAACTTTAGGCTTCTACTGCTCTTCCTTTTCTATTTGTTCAAGTTGTTGGTTTAAGTTATTGATTTGTGGTCTTTCTTTTTAATTTTAATGTACACATTTATTGCTATGAATTTCCCTCTGAGCACTGGTTTTGCTTTGTCCCAAAGGTTTTGATATGTTGTGTTTTCATTTTCGTTTGATTCTGAGTATTTTTTTATTTCACTTTTTGATTCCTTCTATGACCCAATAGTTTCTAGTAGTATGTTATTTAGTTTCCATGTAATTTTTTTTTTCCGTATGTTTCCTGTTGTTGATTTCCAGCTTCATACTGTTGTGTTCAGAGAAGATGCTTTGTGTGATTTCAGTGTTTTTAAATTTGTTGAGACTTGTTTTGTAACTTAGAAAATGATCTATCCTGGAAAATGATCCATGTGCAAGGGGGAAAAATGTGTATTGTGCTGCTCATGGGTGGAGTATTCTATATATGTCCTTTAGGTCGAATTGTCTTATGATTTTATTTAAGTCCTCAGTGTCCTGATTGATCTTCTTTTTAGCTGTTCTATCAGAATTGAAGGTGGTATACTGAAGTTCCCAACTATTATTGTGGAGTTATCTATTTCTCCTTTCATATTTGTCAGTATTTGTTTCATGTACTTTGGAGCATTGATGTTAGGTGCATATGTATTTATAATTGTTATATCTTCTTGATGGATTCACCCTTTTATTGTTATGTAATGTCCTTCTTTATATCTTGTAAAAGATTTCTATTTAAAATCTATTTTATCTGATATAGTATGGCCACCCCTGATCTTTTTTGGTTAGTGGTTGCATGGAATATTTTTTCTATCCTTTTTATTTTCAGTCTGTTTGTGTCTTTATGTCTAAGGTGTGTTTCTTCTAGGAAACAAAAGGATGGATCATGTTTTTTTATTCATGCTGTCATTTTCTGCCTTTTGCATGGGAAGTTTAGACATTGAAGGTTATTACTAAAAATGAAGTATCTACTTCATTCATTTTGCTTGTTTTTTGAGTGTCTAATATCTTCTTGGACTTTTTATTCTCATTTTTTTCTGATTTTTTTTGTGTTTAGCTGTTTTTCACAATGAATCTTTTTTTGTTTCTTCCAGTTTTTCTTCTGTGTATTTTTTCTAGGTGTTCTCTTAGTGTTTACCACAAATACTACATTATACAACTTGCAGTTGCAAGAACATTTAACATACAAACAAGAAGTAACATACAACTATTCCTGTTTTGCTCCTCCCTCCCCTTTTTCTGTTGGTGAGTCTCTGGTGATATTATTATATTTTGTATATTAGATAGGTTTAATCTTTACTTATTTCTTACACACTTATTGTTGTATTGCTTGTGTGGTGCAATTGATTACTTTTGTATGGCCTTTCTAGCCATCTTCTTGTAACTCCCACCCAGGTGATTGGGTGGGACTGTGTGATAGGGTAATTGTGGTCCACCAAGCAGATTGGTCAGTTTTGCCTTAAAATAGAGCCAATTCCAGAGCAGAGAGGAAGATCCTACCACCACCAAGGAAGAACAGCCAGGAGCGGAGAACACATCCTTTGGACCCAGGATCCCTGTGCTGAGAAGTTCCTGGAAGCAGGAGACCGAGAGAGAGAGCAAGCTGTAACCCTGAAGACAGTGAGAAGCGGTGGTGGGAGAGACCTGGCAGCAGGAGACGCACGGTGGGCTTCCTGTTCCATGGAGAGAGAAAGCTAAAGGCCTTTGGGGAGAAGCCTAAGGCCAGGGAGAGGCGTGCCTGCGAGCACGGTTTGAAAGAGGCTGTCTTGATGGAAGGACTGTATCCTGAGTGTTCCTGAGCCTGAATTGTAACTGTTATTTCCCTAATAAACCCCATAATCGTGAGTATGGTCTGTGAGTTCTGTGTGGCCATTGCAATGAATTATCAAATCCAGCAGAGATGTAGACAGTGCTGTGGGAGGGATGGTTGGTGTCAGAAAAGATGGTGGAGAGAGGAGGCTTGTCTGGCCTCCACCTCCTGGGAGTCAGCTTTGCACTGTTGATCTTGGTTCTCCTTCCCCCTTGTGGGGTTGGAGGAGGTCAGATACCGCCCCCAAGCCATTTTTACAGCTTGTGAAACTTAACTATTGTGTTTATTTTCTGAAAATACCATATACTTGTGCCTGTATTTGCCCATGCTGTTACACTGTTAAGTTTTTTAGAGATCCTTCTCTCTTTTTAATTTTTATTGTTATTTCCCATCTGTAGATTTGAATATTTATTTAATGCTCTTTCTTTTCTATTTTGGGATATCCCTTAAGTAATGCTTGTAGAGCTGGTGGTCTGGTAGTAGCAAATTCTCACAGCTTCTGTTTATTTGGGAGTGTTTTGATTTCCCCCTCATTTTTGAATTACACCTTTGCTGATTAAAGAATTCTTGGTTGGCAGTTGTTTTCCTTCAATATTTTATATATGTCACTCTATTGTCTTCTGGCCTCCAGGGTTTTTGGTGATAAATCCGCACTAATTCTTATGGTGGACCCTTGATATGTTATATTGTGCTTTTCTCATGCTTCTTTTAGAATTCTCTCCTTGTTTTTGGTTTTCAAGAATTTTACTATGATGTGTCTTGGAGTGGACCTCATTGTATTTCTTCTCTTTGGAGTTCTTGTAGCTTCCTGCATTTACAGGCTTGGTTCTTAATTCAAGTCTAGGAAATTCTTTATGATTATCTCTTGGAAAATTATTTTTATGCCTTTATTGCTATCATGATGCTCCAGAATTCTAAAAACTGTACTGTAATGTTAGATTTCTTAATTTGAATCCCACATTTCCATTTGGCTTTGTTCGCTTTTCTTTCTTCTTTTCTCGTTTCTCTTCAGACTTAATAAGTTGTTACTCTGTCTTCTAGTTCACTTATTGTATCTTCTGTCTGCTTAAATCTGTTTTTGAATGTTTCTCTTGCATTTTCTAATTCAATTATTTTTGTCTTCAAGTCCATTTATTTTTAATTTTAATGTTTTCAGTCTCCTTATTGAGTTTCTAATTTTGTTTCCTGAGCTACATTAGTTTGTTTTCTGTGTGTTCTTTGTTTTCTTTAAATATATTTAATACTATTGTCTGGAAGTGTTCTATTTTTTCCCATTATCTTGCTCTCTATAGGAGAAATTTCCACTTCATGTTTATCTTTTGATTGGGCCTTCTCCTCTTATGATCCTGTATGTTTTATTTATTTATTTATTTATTTTTAACCATGTAGCATTTTAATGTCTTATTGTGGTAATTTAATTTTAGGGTTTCATTTATTTCAAGGAATTTCTTAAATTTACCTCCACTGGCTTCTCCTAAGTTTCACTAGGGGGCACTCTAGCCCTTTGTTTCTTTCAGCGCTAAGTTAGCATTTCTGTCTGAGGATCTGTCTGAGAATTTGTGTATTACTATTGGGTCCTGGGCCCTGGTGGTGCAGTGGTTAAGAGCTCGGCTGCTAACCAAAAGGTCAGCAGTTGGAATCCACCAGCCGCTCCTTGGAAACCCTATGGGGCAGTTCTACTCTGTCTTACAGGGTCACTATGAGTCAGAATCTACTCGATGGCAATGGGTTTGGTTAATGGGCTATTATTGGGTTCTAGTTAGTCAACACAGGTTTTTAGGTGTTTTGGAAAGTTTTAAGTCTCTGGGTACTTACTCTGGCTGATTTTCCCTAAGGTGGTCAACTTTACTAGTGTGAGGGTCCCTCCATCTTTGGTGGATGTGGCCGAAGGCTTCACGGGACGGTTACACTCCTGGAGCTGGATTCCTTCACTTCCCTTTCTAGGATTAGGATACGGCTTTCCCTCTGTGACTAATTGCACATGCTTGGGACTTTTCCAATGGCTTCAGGTAGAACTGGTGGTACTCATGTTTTCCGAGCTGAGGGATGGGAACGTTTTATGTCCTTCCTTCCCAGGCATCCCTGAACAGACTCTCCTGAGGTGCCTAGTTGTAGGTAGAAGGGCAGTTGTTTCCTGCTGTGTTGCCTGTTTGATGTATTTTTCTCATCTTGGGTGATGGATGGATCCCATGGCTATTCTGCTGTCCTGGGTCTTAGAGACCGTCAGCTTCAGATCTCGCAAGATTCAGTAGCACTCACTCACAGCCTCCTGGCTTCTCTGTGCCCTTTCCTAAGTGTAATACATACAAGTGTATGGCTTGTGAATTCCCCTAGCCAATCTGTGCCACCTTAATTGGACTACACTTTTCCTCTGTTTATCTCCATTCTGCATTCTTTGCTCAGGGTTTTACCATCCCCATCCCAAAATGGCCGCAATGAGTCAAGTCCTCTGGATACCCATGGCCAGAAACTCTCCGCCCCTCCTCTCCCCTCTTCCATGACTTACCTCTGCTCTCTAATGCTTCAGCTGCCATCAGGAGGTCTGAGATCTCAGTCTGTGCCTGTTCATATCCATTGTTCAGTGGATTAGTTGCAGGGGATAAATTGGAACGACTGTTTACTCTGCCATCTTGCCCTGCCTCTCTGTCCATTTTTACTTCATGTATTTTGAAGTTTTCTTGTTAGATACATCAGTGTTTATAAGTTTTGTCCTATTAATTAATTTACCTCTTTATTGTTATGAAATGACTGCCTTTATCCCTGGTAATATTTTTTGTTTTGAAACTTACATTGTCTAATATAGCCACTCCAATCTTCTTTTTCTCATCTATTCTTTGTTCCCTTTTTTGTTTTTATCTGCCTTTTTTATTATTTTTTGTTAATACATTTTAACTCCTTTGTTGGCTTGGTTGCTATAACGCTTTGTTTCATAGTTTTAGTAGCTGCTTTAGGGTTTATAGTATGCCTTTTTAACTTTTAACAGTCTGCCTTCAAGTGATATTATAGCACTTCCCGTATAGTACAAAAACCTTATAATACTGTAATTTCATTTGTCCCATCCCATTCTTCATATTGTTACTGTCTGTGTTATTTAATTGGGTTCTCTAGAGGAGCAAAACCAGTGAGACATATCTGTGTTAGTGTACAACACTCTCTCTCTAGAGAGAGAGAGATTGATTTACTTCAAGGAAATGTCTCATGCAATTGTGTGGGGCTCGCAAGCCCCAAATTCCTAGGTCTGATGCCAGGCAAGAGACCCCTACTGGCTTATAGGTTGCAGGGTCTGGCAATTCCAAGATGTGGAGGGCAAGCAAGGAGAAAAATGCAGGATCAAGAAAGAGTGAGCTTTGCCAGAATATCTGTTTATATTCTGGAGGCAGGCCACATCACCAAGTAATCTCCTCTCTCAACTGATTAGCTAATCACATCAGATCACATTATGGAAGTTGATTACATTATATTACATCATGGAAGAGCAACTAGTCCAGTGTCTGCCAAACCACTGAGAATCATAGCCTAATCAGGTTGACACATAACATTAGCCATCACTCTGTCATACACTTTACTTACACGTGTTATATATCCCATACTACATTGTTATTATTTTTTTATAAATAATCAATTATCTTTTACATAGATTTAAATAATTAGAAACAAATGATAAAGTTACCATTTCCAGTGCTCTTCATTACTTTGTGTAGATCCATATTTCCATCTGGTATCATATACCTTCTCCCGAAGGACTTCTTTTAACTTATCTTGTAGTGTGGGTCTGCAAGTGGTGAGTTCTTCAGCTTTTGTATGGTTGCAAAGTATTTCCACTTTGTTTTTATAAGATATGTTCACTTGATATAAAATTCTACATTGACTTTTTTTTATCTTTCAGTACTTTAAAGATATTGCTCCACTGTCTTCTCATTTAACATTTTCTGCAATCTTTATCCTTCTTCCTCTGTATATAATGGGTGTGTCCCCACCCCCACCCCCAGCAGCTTTTGATATTTTCTGATTATTATGTGTCTTGATGTAGTTTTCTTTATGTTTCTTGTATTTAGACTTCATGGATCTGTGGGTTTATAGTTTTCATCAAATTTGAAAATTTGGGGGGAGTTTTCTTCAGATATTTTTCTCGCTCTACCTTCCTTTCGGGACTCCAGTTACACATATGTTAGGCCACCTGAAAATTTTCCACAGCTCACTGATGCTCTGCTCTTTTGTTTCTTTCTTTCTGAATAGGGTTTATTGCTGTATCTTCACCAGTCTTCTGCCATATCTAATCTGCTGTTAGTACCATTCAGTTTATTTATCTCATATTTTAGTTTTAATCTCTAGAATTTTATGGGTTTTTTTTTAAATATCTCCTATGTTTCCACTTTTTAAATATCTGGTACAGTTATAATAACTGTTTTAACGTCCTTAACAGCAAATTCTAATATATGTGTCAGTTCTGGGTCTTTTTCTTTATTATATTATCTTTTTCATTTATTTCTACATATCTGTTCTTATCCAAGTAGATTTTTTTATCAGTTGTCCTACTCCCTCACATAGTTTCAGCCAATTACATTATTCTTCAAAAATATATTACTAAAAATCTTTTGTTTAGCATCACTGCTTCTGTTATTGATGAAAAGTTCACAAATGATGGTTTTGTTTCTACGTTAGAAGATGCTTGTTAAGGAGAGTTTACTTCTTTCTTTAAAAGATGTTTAGTAGAGATAGTTTATTTTAGAAGTATTACGTCATTTAATATACTTAGAAGTGTGTTTTGCCATGCATTTATGTTAAATTCACAACTTTTTACTATAACATAGATAAAATAAGTATATTCATGGTTACTTTTGGAGCCCTGTGGCACAGTGGTTAAGTGCTCAGCTGCTAACCAAAAGGCCAGCGTTTTGAACTCACCAGTGGGAAAAGAGACCTGACAATCTGCTCCCGTAAAGATTACAGCTTAGGAAACACAATGGGGCAGTTCTACTCTGTCCTATAGGGTTACTATGAGTCGAAATCAATTTGATGACACACAAAAGCAGCAACAGTTACTTTGATGAAAGCCTTATGATGCTCTGACCACTGCTATCCTAGCATTCAGCTGCTTACATTGGATTTATGTTTTGCCTTTTTCATATTTTATACAGTAAGCCCACAGTTATTGACTGGGTTGACCACCTGGAACTCTCCCTTGTGCCTGTTTACACATACCTTTTCATCTTAAGGCTCAGATTATCAGTAAATTCTATAGCTCCTTTCTCCTCTTGACCATTAGTACATTCCGGGATAATTCCTAATACTTTAAGTTTTCCTCCTCCTTCACTGCCAACATTCTAATTCCACTGATTTGTCATCCCATGATTTTAAAATTATAAATAAGCATTTACTATACTCTGAAAAATCTGTTTCAGGATTTTCTTTTCACAGTTAACTGTGCAGAGTATAGGTTTTGTTTTCCCTAAGTGTAGGTTAGTAAAACAGTTTAAAAATCTATTGATGCTTTCACATTTTGAGAAAATGTGTAATGATAAATTTTATTAAAAATTTTAGTGATATATAGTACACATATATATAGATATATACATATATATATTTCATTTTGATTTAGGATTTACTTTCCCATATGCTTCATGTTGACCCACATTTGCGATACACTACAGAACAAATATTGAAACATTCCTGGATAATCCACAGAGACCAGTTGCCAGGTGATCAGCCAAATAGAAATGATGCTTCGCATATCATTAAGGTAAAACCATCAAACATATTTTAATGTGCCATCTAAATACTTGATACCTAGTAAATCTGTTGTATGTCTTTCACTAATGACATTTAGATAATTACCTTAAATATCTTTGTTTTTTTAAAGGTGAATTTATAGATTTTTTTTATTTTGGTTTATTTTTTAGATAACAACCGTGGACTCTTCTTAACTTTCTTTTCTACTGCCTAAAATTTTAGTGTTTTAAAAAGAATTTTAGGAAGCATAGTTAATAAAATGAAAAATATACAAGTAACCAGGCATTAATTCATCAAGGGAGCATCAATGTTCAGATGAAGTATACTCAGTCATTTCCCTGGGAAAAACAGTTTTGTTCTAATTAAATGTCTGATGATAAAATGTGGAAGTTTTTTTTTTTGTTGTTGTTTTTTAACCTCCAGAGATTTTAATTCAGTTTTTAATGTTTTCTTGTTATTTTAGGGAGCAGTAGTTGCCACATATTCTGCTCTGAGTCACAAGACCTTTCAGCCAGTCCTAGAGCCTGTTGCTGCTTCAAGCTTAGCTCAACGACGAAGCATGAAAAAGCGAACATCAACTGGCCTATAAGATTTCCAGTGTTCTTCAGCCAGACTGGATGAAGAGAAAATTAAATGTGTGGCTTTTTGCCTAAACGTTTATCCAAAAGCATAGTTTTCAGCTACGTTACTTGAATATTCTGTTTAAGCCCCCTTTATTAGGGGAAGTGGGATTGAAAAAAACTTAACACCAGGTCCACAGTATTCATACTCTGTTGTTTTGCAGTAGTGTCCAAGGGTTTAAGTATATAATTGGTATGTTTGCAAGGTCCTGACAACTTCTATGCACACTGACTTCTAAAATTCTTTTCAAATAAAGATACTTTAATAGTTTTTCTGGTTTCATACAATAATGGTTTGGGGAACCATTGCCAACAAGCAAGATGCATATACAGTATAATGCCAAGCAATGTCAGTATTTTTAACACAAGATCCTGATGGAGATAGGTTTTTTCAAAAAGAAAAACAAAAAAGTATTGTAGAAGCTTGTTATTGTGTACAACCAGTAAACTCCATTCATTTGACTCCCTGTAGTTACTAAAATGTAGACATAATAGTTCAGTGCCAGAGCAAAATACATTTTTGCTAATATGTAAACTCCTTATAGGCTTGGTGCCAATGTTTTACAGAATTGAGTCAGAGACGATATGTGCAGACAGACCTGTATATTTTATATAAATGGTCTCATCTAGATATAAATGTTTAAGGCTTCTGTAAATTTTACACCTAATAGAGTTGTTGTGAAAGAGGAATTTTTAAACCAAAGGCTTTATATTGATGTTGTCATCTACCAAATAGGTCATAATTAAGCCTTTGAAATAAAGTACATGGTATTGACACTACATTGGTGTTATGTAAGCTGAATTTCAAGTTAACCAATTGGATTCAATCATCATCTTTCCCCTTTATAATGAACTGCACTGTTGTTTTTCTGATCTCCATGTGTTTTTAATACAGTGTATTAATCTAACTTGAATCCTATGCTAGTATAGTTGAAATTTTACAGTAGTGGATTTGTGCACTTAGCACACATGATACAGTATAATGAATTTCAGTAAATTTAGATAATACTACATAATCTACATAGTCAAAGTAAACTAACGTTTACAAGAAGGTAAATTAATATTTTAAATTGGAAATAATATTAATGATCTACATAAAATTTAAACACATTTATTTATTTAAAAAAGGATCTGGTCAAACTGGTCTTATCATTGAATTTATGATTCAGAACCACTCTTTAGTATGTATTGTTTTGTCTAAATGATGGACTCTTAAATAATCTTTTTGTGTTGTTGAAGAAAATACCATTATTACTACTACTACTACAACTGGCAGAAGGAACTCATGAATGTAAACTGGAGGAAATCACAGTTTTGCTTAGCAAACAAATGAACTACTTGTGTGTACTAGGTGTTTTATTTGCTGTATGTTTTATTTTGCTTAGTTCAGCGAGAGAGAGTTTATTACTGAGTGTTGAAGTGTTCATTTTAGACTGAGAGACCTGTATCTTTGGTATTTAATAAAATAAAATATACATAATTCTCTTTATAATGTAAGTGATAAATACCCCATGCACAAAGATCTGTTTTTTGGGTGTGATGTGTAAAAGTATGTACCCTTATTTTGAGGTGTTTGAAAGACATTAAAGAACATCTAATTCCACATGGAAAACCTTACTTAGAAATAGTTACATTGGTTTCATTTCTTATGGCTTTTTATGTCCTCATTTGGTTTTTTCTTTCCTCATTTTGCTTTATTACTGGAAGTACTTGCATGTAACAATTTTATCCATATACTTTGACTTATTTTTCTCCTATTGTTAGCTTGTTTGTGCTGCTATGCCTTCTTTCTATCAGAATTGATAAGACAACTCAGAAGTATCAGTTTGATGTTGAAATTTGCAAAACAGATACTGTTTCCATGTATGCTTTTTAGTAGTAAAATTAGGGGAAGTGAAGTTGGGAAATGAAATGAAAATTATCACAAAATAATTTCCAAGCTTTCTATAATCAGTGATTTTTAAAAGTATATTATCTTAAATAATTTTCAATTAACTTGCTCAGAAGAGTCATGTCATACAGTCCTGTTGTGAAAGGAACACTCAAAATTGAGCAGTGAACAGTATGATTCCTCATCACCCAGTGAGGGTGAACAATGTGTAAAAGATACACAGATATGCTAGTGGGTGTACCCAATAATTGTGTGAGCATTTTCTGCTGGAAAATCTATACATACTAGCTTGACAACAATAGCAAGGGATAACCTTATTATAAGGGAAAACGTCAAACTATACCCTCATATTGTTGAAAGAACCCAGGTAGGGATGCCTATTCAGGTCTGTTTTGGCTAGAAGCCTATAGCCACAAATGTAGATTTAAATGGGGCATTTTTCAGTGGGGCTTCTCTAAGTGCATAACCAGTCCAAGCAAATCCTTTCTGTAAGGCTTTAGGGTACTGTGGTTTCTAGTGGATTCATACATAGTTATTTTGCATTGCTTTCTTTCTAGTTAAGGGTTCTTGGTAGCATGTAATGATACCACAGTTTGGAGTTTTTATTATTGTTCTGGAAGGAAGAGGTTATAAACTTATTTTTCTCAAAGGGAAAATATCAGGTTTGCTCAGATAAACTAACAATCCATATCCTAAAGCACATTTTGCTGTGAATAAACCCAGAAAACCATTTGCAAGAAAAGTAGAATATGGAGCTAGTGATGATATCATGGGGGAAAAAATACAGTGGTTTTACTTCATCCATGAAGATCAAACTTTAGCCTGTTTTGTTAGGCCCAACTGCCTAAACATTTGTTTATTGCCATTGGTAACTAATCATGGTAAAACATTTTTGACAGCACCTCTAGTTAGCTCAAAGGGATTTCATGTTTAGGCAACCCACCAACTTAAAAACAGATGCTTGGTATTTATAATGCATCTCCCCACTGAAACATGTTAAAATAGTATTGCCCACAAAAACTAATTTATGCTGATTAAATAGTATTTTTATGAGAGTAAAAGGCCTTTCATATATGAAGAAAAAGAACTGCTTGACTCAGCTTTAGGTCGACAAGAAAACTTTAAATTAGGCAAAGTTTGCCTTTGGCAATCTCTGCATTCTCTTTTGTCTGACTTTCCTGCCCCCTCATGCTAACCTACCTAAGCACTTCACAGTGGCACTCCATGCAGGCTTACCCTGTCCCCAGAAGGATTCTGTGTTCCAAAAGGATCTACACTATATACACTATATACCCCTTCTAGGATCAGAACTTTCATTTTCTCATAGCAGCCATTTTCAGTTAAAAATGTAAAAGGAAAGAGATTTGATTGAATTAATTTTTTTTCTGTCAGTGGCTGATCGGTAATTGTCATTTTTTTCAAGGAACATGCCATCAATCCAAATGAGTTTCTAGTTGCTGGCATTTCAGGCATTGTAACCAAAATGAGAATAATTTTAAATTCAGTATTATCAGCAAAGATATTTTTGGGCAAGAAAACTTAGAAAATATGTCCCAGGGTCAGTTTATCCAACACTTTCTTTTTTGCACAACTCCTTCCTCTCTACTTCTCAATCCAAGTTTCTTCTTAAAAAGTTCTAAGCTTTTTAATCACAATGAACTTCTATGACAAAATGGTGGTGTAGGGAGGCAGAGATCCCTGGTCATTTGCATATGTTGTTTTTAAGCCCATATTTATCTGTGTTCTTATTTCTCACAGTACATGACCTTTAACACAAGGAGTTTTATCCCCAGCCCCTATTTCTATTGTATAGATAGAAAACGAGCAAAGGAAAATTGAATGCAAGCTATGAGCAGAGTCTGTCTCCATATCCTTTGTCTAGATTTCAGGACAGAAATTCTGTTTATTGCAGTGTTACTTCTCTGCAAGAATGCAAGCAAAATTAAGTATACATTGGCCAACTGCAATTAAACTGCTTTAGAACAATTACATTTCAAAGCTTATTCAGACATTTTTGGCCTTGTGTTTCAAGATCAATGATTGCTAAAATTAACTGAAGATATCAGTAATGTGCTATCTGCCTTCCTGTGTACAGTGGCATTGATAATGATTATTCACAACATACACTATACTCCTATGGATGCAGTGTTCCTGGTTTTAGTCTTACAATGCAATGAAGACCATCTTATAATTTGAATAAAATGATAATGCTTGATAATCACCTAAAATTCAATTTGGTTGCTAATGCATGAGGGAATTGAAAGTACAGTAAGTCTTAAATTAGAGGCACAAGATTCCTTGAAATATGGAGAAAAACGAAGACAAAGTCATAAAAACAAAGTATTAAAATACAGAAATTCAAGCTTACCTACGTTTTATTGGCAAATTAGGTACCTCTCAGTTTATTGACCAGCAGAAAATTTAAGCTAAATGCTTAGAAATAAATACACGTATATATAATTGGCAAGTTAGGGTTTTTTCTGTATTCTGTATTAACATTTATAAACCCTGAACAATATAGCTTCTTTAGATGTCTGTTTTGCTTTCATTCTAGTTGTCTAGTTATTGAATTAATTTACTATTCAAAATATATTAAGCATCTAATTTTATGTGTGACAGTGACAGTTCTAGAGAATGTACTCAGTGCATTAGTTCAATTGTCCTAATGTGACCAATTAGATTTATTTGCTTTTTTCTTTTCTGTCAACTAATATTGGTCAGGTCACATTTGATATAAATATCTTACTTCTCTTTTCAAATTTGCTCCCTCTGAAATTGATACCACTTAAACAGCAAAAAAAAAAAAAGTTTTTAAATGATAAAATTATTTTTAACATCAGGAAAGCAGTCTAGCAAGAAGCAGCCATTTTAAATGTTATACATGAAACTTTAACTAAATATCCAAATGCCAGCATGGTTTGGAAATGAGAATTCATCTTGCATTAAATTCCAAAGTACAAAAAAAGGAGAATATGTTTTTTCTGTTTGATTTTTTTTAAAACAGGAAGTACTGTTGTTAGTCATGGGTTACATAAGCTTTATGCAGAGAGAGCATAGTATGCTGTAGCCATATTTTTAAAAAAATGTTTTGCCAATACTTCCCAAGCACTTTGGAATTTCTAAATTTATTTTCTGATATAAAAATATATTTGTGGCATTTTATTGCACTTCTCAAGACAGAAATTGTGTTAAATGGTGTTTTCTTTCTCTGGCTATATTATGGATTTTATGCAATAATTTATAATTGTTTTCTTTAAAGCACTGTTTCTTTTGACATTAAAGTTTTCATTGTACTACATTTTCATTATGTAAGACCTAATCCAGTAGTGCATTTTACAGTGTTTTTGTTCCCTCACAGTGCTGCTAAAGAGTTGGCTATCATTTTGAATTTACAACATGCCAAAGATGACATAGAAATTATTTTTTTTGTTCTTGTTAAAACTCTATGAGCAACAATTATCAAGATATGTTAATAACTGGCATTCTCTGGGTACTAAATAAAAAGGCTGCAACTTTCTAACACTTTACAGTTGACCTTGCTTGATCATTTATTGATATACAACTTTGTGTCTGCTTTTATTAAACATGTATAGCTAATTGCACAATTTTTTGAAAGTTGTTATACATTCTTCAGAAGCCAATTGCAAAAGTGTTTCAGGATATTATCCAAATATCTTGATATTTCCTCAATTGTAATTTCTTCCACTTTAAGATTATTCTTAATGTTCTTATAAGTGATAGAAATTCAAGAAAATGAGGATGAAGAGATAACAATAATTTTACGACATCAAGAGAATGCAAGTGTCTGCAAGTTAATTAAGGTGATTACCTTTTCTGTAGCAAGGACAAATTAAAACTATAGTTTCTAAGCATTGGCAAAAATCTTCTAAGTTTGGAATCAAGTAGAATAACAGAAAGCCAAAAAAAGGAAGTTACACATTTTAGGCCATGTTTAGTTATTATAACATCTACATACATTATAAACACAGAAACAATTTCGTATGAGATTCAGAAATGCATTTGGAGCCTGGTGATCAAAATCTCCATGTACTTCTATTTTTCTCCGCTTCTTAAAGATAAGGAGGACAGATACTAGGCCAACTTTGGGAAGTCTAAAAAAATTGCTTTCCCACTTGCAATCTCTTTAATCTCTATTCTGTTCCTGCTTCTTTCATTTCTTCCATCCCACAACTTCTTAGTAAAATATGATCACCATACACATCATAATCCTTTAAGAAACTTATTTCCACTAAAGTATTACTTCATCCTGCATTCTTCTTTTAAGCAACCAAATGAGGGAATGCATTTTTTGGTCAATTGGGCCCTGAAATAATTTAGACTATACATGATTTCATCTTCTTAGGTTGACATGGAGAGTAGGGTGAGGGGTAAAAGCAGACCACGATTTGTTTTCTTCCATAATTCGCCTAATGCCCTCCTCTTAACTTTGAGAGATTCACTGAAAATTCTGCGGACCTATCTTTTTATGTGTTGTCTGTTCTTTAACTAGTGGATTCTAGAACCTAGAACCTGTTCTACCCAAGCATAGGGCAGCTTCTCTTTCTAGATGTCTCCCTCTAGATCTCTCTCTGCCTAAGCATTGGTTAGGACCCAGGCATTACCTGTCTTCTTCCACTTTAAGACTTCAGATACTTTTGGTATATTCTCTGAAAAGAGGTATTTTAGGGGTTTTTTTGTTTTTATTTTAGTATTTTAGAGTAAGACACTGTATTTGACATCCTTTGCTTATTCTATTTCTAACAAAATTACATTTTCTATTAATAGACACATTTTTTTCTCAACAAAGGTGTGTTGTATCGCCGTGCCAGACACCATTACTAATTTTATTCTCTCTACTTCTAAAAGAGATTCAAGATTGTTTATATTAATAAGCATGTATATAATAAGGATGCTCAAATGAAACACAAAACTTAAAATTGAGAAGTAGGCCAATTGCCAGAGATAACAGTTAATTTAGTTCAACAAATTTAGCTCTGAGATTCCTGACAGGAAAGGCGACAAGAGAAGCTCAGCAGGTTACATAATAATTATGTGACAGGAATCATGCCAATGCTTCAAGAGATACTTTTTGCTGATACTAAAATTTCAAAAGTATTTAACATAGGAGAACCTTATACAAGGGACATTGAATTGGGTAATGTCTGTGACCATGATTTTGAAGCAAATGCATTAAGACCTTTTTGGTTCATGTTTTAGGTAATGCCATGGGGGAACTTTTCTCTCTATCTCTCAACTGTTTCTATGCTGGCCCATTCTCAGGTTCTGCATAATGGTAAAATGGCACTAAGAGGCCCACACCTTACTTCGTCCATCATTTTATCCTCTGGGGGTAGAGCCAACTTCATAAGAAGCAGTTAAACTGAGAGTGGATAGATGTATTGTTATCAGTTGTTGTTGTTAGTTGCCATGAAGTCAATTTCGACTCATGGCAACCCCATATATGCAGAGTAGAACTGCCCCATAGGGCTTTCAAGGTTGTGGATTTCAGAAGCAGATCTCCAGGACTGTCTTCCAAGGTGCCTCTGGGTGGATTCAAACTGCCAACCTTTGGCTAGTAGTTGAGCACTTAATCATTTGTGCCACCCAAGGACTTCTAATTGTTACCAGAATAAGAGTAAATGCTGGTTAGCAAATTGTGCCCATTATTCCTCTTTCAGCTACCCAATACCCTTCCCTTACATTTTCAAAAATGCCTGTGCCTACGTAAAATGCACTTACCTTTCCCCAAACAGAGAATACTTATAGTTTCAACCACTTAACTAATGTACCTTCAGGACCAGGACATCTAGGTGATGTGCAGTTTCCTCAGGTATGGATGATGGATGACTTATAGCTAAGTTTTTGTTGTTGTTTCCCTTCAGTGTGGTTATGTTTTTCATTTGCACTTCAGTTGGGTTTGTTTCCATTCTTTTGTTTGTTTGGATTTTTTTAGTTTCCCATTCTCATTCTTACTGATTTAAATTTATTTTTTGAATAAAACATTATTTTGAATAGAACATTAACATATTTCTCAAATTCAAAGCTATACAAAAAGATATACTCAGAGAACTGCCTCTCTCTTTGGTATCCCCTCTACTGCATTTCTCCCCACTAGTTGTAGGTAACCAACTCATTGTTTCCTGGTTTATTATTCCTGTGTTTCTTTATGTAAATATGAGCAGATATATGTATGATTTTTTATTTTCCCTTTTTGTTACACAAAAGGTAGCATATTTCATATACTGTCTTGCACTTTGCTGTTTTACTTAATATCTTTGGGGAATTTATATCAGCTCATAGAGATAATCCACACTTTTTTACTGGTGCATAGTACTTCATTGTGCTATAGTTCATTCAACCAATCTCCTATACTTTGACATTTAGGTTGTTGTTGTTGTTAGATGCCGTAGAGTCAGTTTTGACTCAGGGAAACCCTATGTGCAACAGAATGAAACACTGCCGGGTCCTGCACCATCCTCACGGTCATTGCTATGTTTGAGTCCATCGTTGCACCACTGTGTCAATCCATGTCTTGAAGTCTTCCTCTCTTTCACAGACCCTCTACTTTAGCAACCATGATGTCTTTCTCCAGGGACTGGTCTCTCCTGATAACATGCCCAAAGCGCATGAGACGAAGTTTCGCCATCGTCACTTCTAAGGAGCAATCTGGCTGCACTTCTTCCAAAACAGATTTGTTCATTCTTCTGCAGTCTATGGTATATTCAATATTCTTCACCAATTACCATAATTCAAAGGTGTCAATTCTTCTTAGGATTTACTTATTCATTGTCCAGCTTTCACAAGCATATGAGGCAATTGAAAATACCATGGCTTGAATCAGGTTCACCTTAGTCCTAAAAGTGACAACTTTGATTTTTAACACTTCAGAGAGGGTTTTTTTTGCAACAGATTTGCCCAGTGCAACACTTCATTTGATTTTATCGACTGCTGCTTCCATGAGCGTTGATTGTGGATCCAAGGAAAATGAAATCCTAGAAAACGTTAATCAATTCTCCCTTTATCCTGATGTTGCTTATCGGTCAAATTGTGAGGATTTTTGCTTTCTTTATGTTGAGGTGTAATCCATACTGAAGGCTGTAGTCTTTGGTATCAATAAGTAAGTGCTTCAAGTCCTCTTCACTTTCTTCAAGCAAAGTTGTGTCATCTGCATATCGCATGTTGTTAATAGTCTTCCTCCAATTCTGATGCCGAGCTCTTCTTCATATAGTCCAGCTTCTCGAGTATTTGCTCAGCCTACAGATTGAATAAGTATGGTAAAAAGATGCAACCCTGATGCACACCTTTCCTGATTTTAAACCATTCAGTATCCCTTGTTCTGTTCAAGCAACTGCCTCTTGTTCTATGTACAGGTTCAGCATGAGTACAATTAAGTGTTCTGGATTTGCCATTATTCACAATTTTATCCATAATTTATTATGATCCACATAGTCCAATGTGTTTGCGTTGTCAGTAATACACAAGTAAACATCTTTGTGGTATTCTCTGCTTTCAGCCACGATCCATCTGACATAGCAATGATATCCCTCATTCTATGTCCTCTTCTGAACCCGGCTTGGATTTCCGACACTTCCCTGTCGATGTATGGTTGCAACCATTTTTAATTATTTTCAGCAAAATTTTACTTGCCTGTGATATTAATGATATTGCTCAATAATTGCCACATTCTGTTAGATCACCTTTCTTTGGAATGGGCACAAATATGGATCTCTTCCAGGCAATTGGCAAGGTAGCTGTCTTCCACATTTCTTGACATAGATGATTGAGCCCCTACAATGCTGAATGCGTTTGTTGAAACATCTCAGTTGGTATTCTGTCAATTTCTGGAACCTTACGTTTCGTCAATGTCTTCAGTGCAGCTTGGACTGCTTCCTTCAATACCATCAGTTCTTGATCATATGCTATCTCCTGAATTGGTGGAATGTCAATAAATTATTTTTGGTACAGTGACTCTATGTACTCCTTCCATCTTCTTTTGATGCTCCCTGCTTTGTTCAATTTTTTTTTTTTTTTTTGCCCAAAGAATCATTCAATATAGCAACTCAAGTCTTGAATTTTCTTTTCAGGTTTAGAAATGCTGAGCTTGTTCTTCTCTTTTGGTGTTCTAACTCTAGGTGTTTGCACATTTCATTATATTTCTTTGTCTTTTCGAGCCGTCCTTTGAAATCTCCTCTTTTACTCTTTATTTCATCATTTCTTCCATTTGCTTTAAGTACTTGTGATAGTTAAGGTTGTGTGTCAGCTTGCCTGGGCCAGGAATCTCAGTGATTTGGCAGTTATGTAATGATGTAGTTTGGCAGTTACATAATGTTGTAGTTTGGCAGTTATGTAATAATATAGTTATCCTCCATTTTGTTATATAATGTAATCATTTCCATGCTGTGATCTGATGTGACCACCAAATTAGTTGTGGGTTTTCTCAGGGGTGTTGCCTGCATCCAAGATATATGGACTTTCTAGAAATTGCACTGGGTTTTGGTCACTGTGGATACAGTATCCAGCTTGTCATTACCATACCTCTGGTTCTTGAGACTTCAGCCTGCCGTACAGTCTTCTGTTCTTGGGATTCATTGGCCTCTGCAGCCTATGAGGCAGAAGAATGCTATCTTACCAGCAGATCTTGGATTCCTCAGCCCCTGCAGCTTTGTGAGTCAGGAGAAAACTCCAGCCTGACACCTGGCACCTGACCCACGGACTTGGAACTTGCCAGTCCCTACAAGCACGTGAGCCTTTTCTTTGAGATAAATCCCTCTCTCTTTCTGTATATATATATATATCTCCCCCACGCATCTGTCAGTTTGTCATACTGGTATTGTGGGGCTTGCGTATTGCTGTGATGCTGGAAGCTATGCCACTTGTATTCAAATACCAGCAGGGTCACCCACAGCTGACAGGTTTCAGATGAGCTTCCAGACTAAGATGAACTAGGAAGAAAGACCTAGTGGTCTACTTCTGAAAAGAATGAGCCAATGAAAACCTTGTGAATAGCTGCAGAACATTGGCTAATATAGTGCCGGAAGATGAGCCCCCTCATGTTGGAAGGCACTCAAAAGACAACTGGGGAAGAGCTGCCTCCTCAAAGTAGAGTCAACCTTAATAATGTGTATGGAGTCAAGCTTTCAGAACCTTAATTTGCTGATGCGGCATGACTCAAAATGAGAAGAAACAGCTGCAATTATCCATTAATAATCAGAATGTGGAATGTATGAATTATAAATCTAAGAAAATTGGAAATAGTAAAAAATGAAATGGAATGCATAAACATTGATATCCTAGGCATTAGTGAGCTGAAATGGACTGGTGTTGGCCATTTTGAATCAGACAATCATATGACAACTTGAAAAGGAATGGCGTTGCATTCATCATCAAAAAGAACATTTCAAGGTCTATCCTGAAGTACAGTGCTGTCAGTGATAGGATAATATCCATACGCCTACAAAGAAGACCAGTTAACACGACTATTATTCAAATTTACTCACCAACTACTAAGGCCAAAAATGAAGATATTGAAGATTTTTACCAACTTCTGCAGTCTGAAATTGATCGAACATGCAATCAGGATACATTGATAACTACCAGTGATTGGAAAGCAAAAGCTGGAAATAAGATGAAGGCTTGGTAGTTGGAAAATATGGCCTTGGTGATACAAACGATGCTGGAGATCACATGATAGAATTTTGCAAGACCAATGACTTCGTCACTGAAAATACCTTTTTTCAACAACATAAACGTGACAATACACATGGACCTCACCAGAAGGAATATGCAAGAATCAAATTGACTACATCTGTGGAAAGAGACAATGGAAAAAGCTCAATATCATCAGTCAGAACAAGGCCAGAGCCCAACTGTGGAACAGACCAGCAATTGCTCATATGCAAGTTCAAGTTGAAGCTGAAGGAAATTAGAACAAGTCCACAAGAGCCAAAGTATGACCTTGAGTATATCCCACCTGAATTTAGAGACCATCTCAAGAATAGATATGATGCATTGAACACTAATGACCAAAGACCAGACAAGTTGTGGAATGACATCAAGGACATCACACACGAAGAAAACAAGAGGACATTGGAAAGAAAGAAAAGATCAAAATGGATGTCAGAAGAGACTCTGAAACTTGCTGTTGAATGTTGAGTAGCTAAAGCAAAAGGAAGAAATGATGAAGTAAAAGAATTGAACAGAAGATTTCAAAGGGTGGCTCGAGAAGACAAAGTATTATAATGACATGTGCAAAGACCTGGAAGTAGAAAACCAAAAGGGAAGAACAAGCTCGGCATTTCTTAAGCTGAAAAAACCGAAGAAAAAGAATTGAGCCTCAAGTTGCAATACTGAATGATTCTATGGGGAAATACTAAACGACACAGGAAACATCAAAAGAAGATGGAAGGAATACAAGGAGTCACTATACCAAAAAGAATTGGTCGATGTTCATCTATTTCAGGAGGTAGCATATGATCAGGAACTGATGGTTCTGAAGGAAGAGGTCCAAGCTGCACTGAAGGAAACAAGGCTCCAGGAATTGAAGGAATACCAATTGAGATGTTTCAACAAATGGATGCATCCCTGGAAGTGCTCACTTGTCTATGCCAAGAAATTTGGAAGACAGCTACCTGGCCAACTGACTGGAAGAGTTCCATATTTATGCCTATTCCAAAGAAAGGTGATCCAACAGAATGCGGAAATTATCGAACAATATCATTAATTTTATTTGAAAGTAAAATTTTGCTGAAGATTATTCAAAAGCAGGTAGAGTAGCACATCAACAAGGAACTGCCAGAAATTCAAGCCGGATTCAGAAGAGGTTGTGGAATGAGGGATATCATTGCTGATGTAAGATGAATCCTGGCTGAAAGCAGAGAAGGCCAGAAAGATGTTTACTTGTGTTTTACTGACTATGCAAAGGCATTTGACTGTGTGGATCGTAACAAATTATGGATAGCATTGTGAAGAACGGGAATTCCAGAACACTTAATTGTGCCATGAGGAACCTGTACATAGATCAAGAGGCAGTCATTCGAACAGAACAAGAGAATACCGTGTGGTTTAAAGTGAGGAAATGTGCACATCAGGGTTATATCATATTTATTCAATCTGTAGGCCGAGCAAATAATCCTAGAAGCTGGACTATATGAAGAATAACATGGCATCAGGATTGGAGGAAGACTCATTAACAACAACCCGTGTTATGCCAATGACATAACCTTGCTTGCTGAAAGTGAAGAGGACTTGAAGCACTTACTGATGAAGATCGAAGACCACAGCATTCAGTATTGATTACACCTCAGCATAAAGAAAACAAAAATTCTCACAACTAGACCAATAAGCAGCATCATGATAAATGGAGAAAAGATTGAAGTCATCAAGGGTTTAATTTTACTTGGATCCACAATCAATGCTCATGGAAGCAGCAGTCAATAAATCAAACAACTCATTGCATTAAGCAAATCTGCTGCAAGAGACCTCTTTAAACTGTTAATAAACAAAAATGTCACCTTGAAGACTATGGTGCACCTGATCCAAGTCATGGTGTTTTCAATCACCTCATACGCATGTGAAAGCTGGACAATGAATAAGGAAGACAAAAGAAGAATTGACACCTTTGAATTGTGGTGTTGGCGAAGAATATTGACTATACCATGGACTGCCAAAAGAATGAACAAATCTGTCTTGGAAGAAGTACAACCAGAATGCTCCTTAGAAGCAAGGATGGCAAGACTTCATATCACATATTTTGGATATGTTATCAGGAGGGATCAGTCCCTGGAGAAGGACATCATGCTTGGCAAACTAGAGGGTCAGCGAAAAAGAGGAAGACCCTCAACGAGATGAACTGACACAGTGGCTACAACAATGGGCTCAAGCATAACATGGATTGTGAGGATGGCGCAGGACCTGGTAGTGTTTCGTTCTGTTGTACATAGCGTTGCTATGGGTCTGAACTGACTCTAAGGCACCTAACAATAACATATACATACGTATATATACATACATATATACATATATGTATGTATGTGTATAAATATATGTATATATATATATATATATATTTTATATATATATATATATATATATATATATATATATATATATATATATATATATATATATGCTTCACTGGTTTTACTTCACTGGAGAACCTATCCTAAGTCACTACTCTATGTTCAAGAGCAAGTTTGACAGTCTCTTATGACATCCATTTTTGTCTTTTCTTTCTTTCCTGTGTTTATAGTGATCTTCTGCTTTCTTCATGTATGATGTCCTTGATGTCATCCCACAACTCTTCTCGTCTTCAGTCATTAAGGTTCGATGCATCAAATCTATTCTTGAGATAGCCTCTAAATTCAGGTGGCATACGTGCAAGGTCGTACTTTGGCTCTCGTGAACTTGTTTTAATTTTCTTTAGCTTCAACTTGAACTTGCATATGAACAATTGATGGTCTGTTCTACAATCGGCACTTGGCCTGTTTCTGACTGAAGATATTGAGCTTCTCCATCATGTCTTTTCACAGATGTAGTCAATTTCATTCATGGGTATTCCATCTTGTGAGGTCCACACGTATAGTTGCAGTTTATGGTGTTGCAAAAAAAAAAAATTTGCATTGAATACGTCGTTGGACTTGCAAAATTCAATCATGAAAACTCCGGCGTCATTTCTACCACCAATACCATAATTCCCATCTACTGATCCTTCTTCCATCTTGTTGTTGTTGTTGTTAGGTGCCGTCGAATCAGTTTTGATTAATAGCAACCCTATGTACAACAGAACGAAACACAGGAAAATTTTACTTGAGTTTGATATTAATGTATTGTTCGATAATTTCTGCATCCTGTTGGATCACCTTTCTTTGGAATGGGCACAAATATGGATTTCTTCCACGCGGTTGGCCATGTAGCTGCCTTCCAAATTTCTTGGCATAGACTACTGAGCGCCTCCAATGCTGCATCTGTTTGTTGAAACATCTCAACTGGTATTCCGTCAATTCCTGGAGCTTTCTTTTTTGCCAATGCCTTTAATGCAACTTGGACTTTTTCCTTCAATACCATTGTTTCTTGATAATATGCTGCCTACTGAAATGTTGAATGTTGACCAATTCTTTTTGGTACAGTGACTGTCTATTCCTTCCACCTTCTTTTGGTGCTTCATGTGTCATTTCATATTTTGCCCATAGAAGCCTTCAATATTGCAACTCGAGGGTTGAATTTTTTCTTCAGTTCTTTCAGCTTGAGAAATGCCGAGTGTGTTCTTCACTTTTGGTTTTCTAACTCCGGGTTTTTACACTTTTCACTATAATACTCTACTTTGATTCTCAAGCTGCCCTTTGAAATCCTCTGTTCAGTGCTTTTACTTCATCATTTCTTCCATTGGCTTTAGTTACTCTATGTTCAAGGACAAGTTTCAGGGTCTCTTCTGACATCTATTTTGGTCTTTTCTTTCTTTCCTGTCTTTTTTTTTCCCAGTTCGCTTAGATGTCCTCCAAGACTATGGTCCTTAGCCCTCAAGCCCAGTATCTCACTCCCAGGAGGATACGGCTAAGAAATCTCAGTACTGGAAGATATATGGTTATGGCTAAGAAGTTTTCATGACTGTGTCCCCTATGTGTACTATTTCATACATAGGTATATTTACAACATGTGCATACATGCATACACACACACACACACACATATATATGTGGGTGTACTTCCATACACCCTCCCACCCCTATTCAGCTTACATATCTACCTATGTATCCACTCGTACATTATTGTTAATACTGTTGATGCAGGATTGTATATGTGTTAGTATTTACTGTTGTTGCCTTTTACCCTTACATACCTTTCAGTGTCTTCCTTTACCTTAATTATGGTTTGCTGACTTCCCCCATGTTGTGTATTATCTCTCCCTTCACCAAAGTTAGTATGCGTCTGCTATCTAGTTAGTGGTTTTCCCTTCCCACTCCCTGTACATAGATCAAGAGGCAGTCGTTCAAACAGAACAAGGGAATACTACGTGGTTTAAAGTCAGGAAAGGTGTGCATCAGGGTTGTGTCCTTTCACCATATTTATTCAATCTGTAGGCTGAGCAAATAATCCAAAAAGATGTACTATACAAAGAAGAATGGGGCATCAGGATTGGAGGAAGATGCATTAACAACCTACGATATGCAGATGACACCTTACTTGCTGCAAGTGAAGAGGACTTGAAGCACTTACTGACAAAGATCAAAGACTACATCCTTCAGTGCAGATTACACCTCAACATAAAGAAAACAAAAATGCTTACAATTGGACCAATAAGCAACATTATGATAAATGGAGAAATGATTGAAGTTGTCAAGGAACCCATTTTCCTTGAATCCACAATCAACGCCCATGGAAGCAGCAGTCAAAAATCAAATGATGTATTGCATAGGGCAAATCTGCTGCAAAAAAAAACTTCTTTAAACTGTTAAAAACCAAAGATGTCACTTCGAGGACTAAGGTGGGCCTGACCCAAGCCAGAGTATTTTCAATCACCTCATGTGCATGTGAAAGCTGGACAATGAATAAGGAAATCCTAAGAAGAACTGATGCCTTTGAATTATGATGTTGGCTGAGAATACAGAATATACCATGTACTGCCAGAAGAATGAACAAATCTGTCTTGGAAGAAATACATCCTGAATGCTCCTTTGTCTCACTTACTTTGAGCATGTTATCATGAGGGACCAGTCCCTGGAGAAGGTCATCATGCTTGGTAAAGTAGAGGGTCAGCAAAAGAGAAGAAGACCTTCAACACAGTGGCTCCAAGGATAAGCTGAAGAATAGCAACAATTGTGAGGATGGTACAGGACTGGGCAGTGTTTGTTCTGTTGTACACAAGGTCACTATGAGCCTGAACTGAATTGATGGCACCTAACAACAACAACAACATCGAATAATATAAGATTATACTATCAGTAGAAATAAGAGAGTTCTGATATTCTTTGTTGATAATTTGAAGAGTTAATCTCCAGTTAAATTTTTCCTTAATTGTGTTGCTCTGCAAACTGGGAAAACATTACATCCATTTAAAAATCTTACAAATATTGACCAAGTAGCTCTAAGGCTAAAGGTCACAGGAAATATGGCCTTTATCTTTTCTTCTAACCTTCCTTGGGTTGTTTGCTCCCTCTTTCCAATGATTAGCAGTAGCAGCAAATACCTTAATCTCTCAACTAAATACTTGTTTTGCCCTTCTGCTAGTCCCTGTTACTGATTATAGCCCATCATCAACTAACTCCAGCTTAGCTAAATGTGCCTCTATATGCATAATTTTACCCCATACCTTATCTAACTGATAACGGGTGGCAATGACTAGGAACTTAAAAGCTAAAACAATGGTGCATTCTATGTTCAGACAGTTGTAGTTATTAGAAATTTTTTATTCTATGGAGCCAAGAAACACTTCCCTATAACTATTCCACATACTCTGCTTCTGGGTAAAACTAGGGGCAGGAGAAAATAAATTTGCTTCCTCTTCCACATTACCGTCCTTTCAAATATTTAAAAACAGTGTTTTCATTGTTCTCTTCCCCTCTTATGTCTTTACTTCTCTGGATAAATATTACAGTCCTTCAGGTTGTTCCTTATATGACAGTTTTCCCAGATCCTTCACCATCAAATCATCTTTCTTGGACTTTTTTAAAACATCCATCTCTACTAATTTTGACTGGAACCTATACTTTTAATGCAAAGCCAAATAACATTTGATTTTTTTTACTCACCAGGTCAGACTTTTGCCTTGTAGTTTCAATGGTGGGGTTGCTTTAAGAACCTTCTAGCCAGGTTACCTCCTTCTCCTCATTCTGTATTGACAATGAGAAGTCCAAAACTTTACTTTGTGGTATACTTCTAATCTTCCCTCCAGGTTCACATTAACACCTTAATCAATGTCTTTTCAACTAGTTGTGGAACTACATAACAAAACTAGCATTCAGTTCATATTTCTACATTTTTCCACTAAATTATAGTGAGAGACTTTGTCAAATGCCACGTTTAACTCAAAATCCACTATTTCTACCACACTTCTCTGACTTTCAAGTCTAATAACCATATTAATAATATAAATTGGCAAGGTTTCTTTTTTTATTTCTTCCCATACAAAAATTTATACATACATTATTATGTGACTCTAATTACTCTCCCCATACAGTGACAGCCCACTCCTCCTTTCCACCCCTGATTCCCCGTGTCCATTCAACCAGCTCCTAACCCGCTCTGCCTTCCCATCTCACCTCTGGACAGAAGCTGCTCATTTAGTCTCTTCTATCTACTTGAGCTAAGAGGCACACTCCTCACGAGTTATCACTTTATGTCCCACAGCCAGTCCAATCCTTATTTGAAGAGTTGGCCTCGGAAATTGTTTTCGTTCAGGGCTGATAGAGAAACAAGGAGCCATGCTTTCTGGGGTTCCTCCAGTCTCAGTCAGAGCATTAAGTCTGGTCTTCTTACTAGAATTTGAGTTCTGCACCCTACTTTCTCATGCTCCGTCAGGGACTCTCTGTTGTGTTCCCGGTCACGGCGGTCATTGGTGGTAGCCGGGCACCGTCTAGTTCTTCTGGTCTCAGGCTGATAAAGTTTCTGCTTTATGTGGCCCTTTCTGTCTCTTGGGCTATTACTTTCCTTCTGTCTTTGGTGTTCTTCATTATCCTTTACTCCAGGTGGTTGGGACCAATTGATGCATCTTAGATGGCCGATTGCAAGCTTTTAAGACCCCAGACACCACTCACCAAAGTATGATGCAGAACATTGTCTTAATAAGCTTTGTTATGCAAATTGACCTGGATGTCCCCTGAAAGCATGGTCCCCAGTCCCCAACCCCTGCTACTCTGTCCCTCAAAGTGTTTGATTGTATTCAGGAAACTTCTTAGCTTTGGTTTAGTCCAGTTGTGTTGACTTCCCCCGTAGGGAACCTTGGGTTCCCTATCACCAGCATCCTTGTCCCCTTCTGCCTTCTAGCCCTTGTCACTGGACTACTGTACCTCGTTAGTCTCATTTGGTTTTATGGGGCTGTCCACTTCCAGGCTGAATGGTGAACCTCAGAGATAACTTCACCACTGAGCTAAAAAGGTATCTGGGGACCATACTCTCGGGGTTTCTCCAGTCTCCTTGGGGCCAGTAAATCTGGTCTTCTTTTTGTGAGATAGAATTATGTTCTACATCCTTCACCACCTCTGTCCAGAACCCTCTGTTGTGATCCTGGTCAGAGAAGTCAATGGTGGTAGCCGGACACCATCTAGCTGTACTGGACTCAGTCCGGTGGAGGCCCTAGTAGCTGTGGACAATTAGTCCTTTGGACTAATCTTTTCCTTGTATCCTGTTCTTTTCATTCTCCCTTGCTCCCGAAGGGATGAGACCAGTGGAGTATCTTAGATGGCCACTCACAGGCTTTTAAGACCCCAGACACTACTCACCAAGTTAGAATGTAGAGCACTGTCGTTAAGCTGTTTTGTGCCAATTGAGATAGATGTTCCCCAAGACCATGGTCCCCACAGCCCTCCACCCAGCAATTCAGTCCCTCAGGGAGTTTGGATGTGTCTATGGGGCTTCCATGACCTTTCCTTGTACAAGTTGTGCTAGTTTCCCCTGTATTCTGTACTCTCTCACCCTTCACCCAAGATACCACTTATCTATTGCTTATTTAGTATTTCCCCCCCCAACCCTCCCATCCCTGGTAACCAACAAAGATTGTTACATTTTTTGTGTGAACCTTTTCTTGGGTTTTTACAATCGAGGTCTCATACAATATTTGTCCTTTTGTGATTGACTTATTTCAGTCAGCATAATGTCCTCCAGTTTCATCCATGTTATGAGATGCTTCACAGATTCATTGTTGTTCTGTCTCGTTGCATAGTACTGCATTGTGTGTATGCACCATAGTTTGTTTATCCTTTCACCTGTTGATGGACATCTAGGTTGTTTCCATCGTTTTGATATTGTGAACAATGCCACCATGAACATAGGTGTGCATATGTCTATTCGAGTGACAACTCTTATTTCTCTAGGATATATTCCTAGGAGTGGAATTGCTGGATTGAATGGTATGTCTATTTCTAGCTTTCTGAGGAAGCGCCATATGATTTTTCAAAATGATTGTATCATTTTGTGTTCCCACCAGCAGTGCATAAGAGTGCCGATCTCCCCGCAGCCCCTCCAACATTTGTTATTTCCAGAGTTTTTGATTCATGCCAGTAATGCCGGGGTGAGATGGTATCTCATTGTGGTTTTAATTTGCATTTCTCTAATGTCTAGTGATCCCGAGCATTTCCTCATGTGTCTGTTGGCCATTTGAATGTCTTCTTTAGTGAAGTGTCTGTTCATTTAATTTGCCCATTTTTTGATAGGGTTATTTGTCTTTTTGTTGTAGAGGTGTTGGGTTTTCTTGTAGATTATGGAAATTAGACCTTTGTCTGACTTGTACTGTCTAAAAATTTTTTCCCAGTCTATAGGTTCTCTTTTTACTCTTTTGGTGAAGTCTTTTGAAGAGCATAGGTGTTTGATTTTTAGAAGATCCCAGTTATCTAGCTTATCTATTGGGGTATGTGCATTGATGGTTATGGTTTGTATCCTGTTAATGCCATGTATTAAGGCCTGAAGTGTTGGTCCTATTTTTTCTTCTATGAACTTTATAGTTTTAGGCTTTATATTCAGGTCTTTGATCCATTTTGAAGTAGTTTTTGTATACGGTGTGAGGTATCGTCCTGTTTCATTGTTTTGCAAATTGATATCCAGTTTTGCTGGCACCATTTGTTAAAAAGACTGTCTTTTCCCCATTTGATGGACTTTGGGCCCTTGTCGAAGATCAGGTGACCATAGGGGGATGGATTTACATCTGGTTTCTCAATTCTGTTCCATTGGTCAATGTTTCTGTCGTTGTACTAGTACCAGGCTGTTTTGACTACTGTAGCTGTATAGTAGGTTCTCAAGTCAGGTAGAGTGAGTCCTCCAACTTTATTCTTCTGCTTCAGTAGGCCTTTATTATTCGGGGCTTCTTCCCTTTCCATGTAAAGTTAATGATTAGTTTTTCCATCTCTTTGAAGAATGTTGTTGTTATTTGGATCAGGATTCCGTTGTATTTGTAAATTGCTTTGGGTAGAATTGTCATTTTCACAATGTTGAGTCTGCCTATCCATGACATGGTATGTTTTTCCATTTATGTAGATCCCTTTGGGTTTCATGCAGTAGTGTTTTTTAGTTTTCTTTGTATAGGTCTCTTACATCCGGGTCAGATTTATTCCTAAGTATTTTATCTTTTTAGGGGGTACTGAAAATGGTATTGCTTTCCTGATTTCCTTTTCATCGTTCTCCTTATTGGTGTATAGGAATCCAACGGATTTTTGAATGTTTATCTTGTATCCTGCTACTCTGCTGAATCTTCCTATTAGTTCCAGTAGATTTGTCATGGAGTCTTTAGGCTTTTCTATGTATAGTATCATATCATCTGCAAACAGGGACAGTTTAACTTCTTTATTACCAATTTGGATGCCGTTTATTTCTTTTTCTTGCCTTATTGCTCTAGCTAGAACTTCCAGCACAATGTTAAATAGGAGTGGTGATAAAGGGCATCTTTGTCTTGTTCCTGTTTTCAAGGGGAATATTTTCAGCCTCTTTCCATTAAGACTGATGTTGGCTGTTGGTTTTGCATAGATGCCCTTTATTATGTTGAGAAATTTTCCTTCTATACCTATTTTATTGAGAGATTTCATCAGGAATGGGTGTTTGACTTTGTCGAATGCCTTTTATGTGTCAATTGATATGATCATGTGATTCTTTTCTTTCCTTTTATTTATGTGGTGGATTACATTGATTGATTTTCTAATGTTGAACCATCCTTACATACCTGGTATGAATCCTACATGGTCGTGGTGGATTATTTTTTTTGATAAGATGATGAATTCTATTGACTAGAATTTGTTCAGAATTTTTGCATCTATATTAATGAGAGATATTGGTCTGTAATTTTCCTTTTTTGTGACGTCTTTGCCTGGTTTTGGTATCAGCGTTATGCTGGCTTCACAGAATGAATTTGGAAGTGTTGCTTCCTCTTCTATGCTCTGAAATAGCTTGAGTAGTACTGGTACAAGCTCTTCTGTAAATGTTTTGTATAATTCTCCAGTGTAGCGATCTGGGCCAGGGCTTTTCTTGATTGGGAGTTTTTTTTATTACCTTTTCAATCTCTTCTCTTGTTATGGGTCTGTTCAGATTTTCAAAGTCACTTTGTTGTAGTTTGGGTAGGCCATGTGTTTCTAGAAATTTATCCATTTCCTCTAGGTTTTCAACTTTGTTGCAGTATAGTTTTTCATAATATTCTGTTATACTCCTTTTTATTTCAGTTGGGTCTGTTGTAATGTCCCCCATTTCATTTCTTATTTGGGTTATTTGTGTCCACTCCTGTTTTTCTTTTGTCAGTCTGGCCAGTGTTTGTCGATTTTGTTGATTCTTTCGAAGAAACAACTTTTGGTTTTCTTGATTCTTTCTATTGTTTTTCTGTTCTCTATTTCCTTTATTTCTGCTCTGATCTTTACTATTTCCTTTCTTCCAGTGGTTGTGGGCTTTTTTTTGCTGTTCTTTTTCTGTTTGTTTGAGTTGTGTAGTTAATGTTTTGATTTTGTCCCTTTCTTCTTTTTTGATATGTGCATCTATTGTTATAAATTGTCCTCTGAGGACTGCCTTTGCTGTGTCCCAAAGGTTTTGGTATGTTGTGTTTTCATTCTCCTTTGAGTCTAGGAATTTTTTATTCCATCTCCGATTTCTTCTATTACCCAGTGATGTGTAAGCAGGGTATTATTCAGTTTCCATGTAATTGATTTTTTTTTCCTTGCTTTTTCTATTCTTAATTTCTACCTTGATGGCATTGTGGTCAGAGAAGATGCTTTGAATTATCTCAACGTTTTGGATCTTATTGAGGATTGCTCTATGGCCTAAGATGTGGTCTATTCTGGAGAACATTCCATGTGCATTAGAAAAGAATGTTTACTTTGCAGCAGTTGGATGGAGTGTTTTTTATATGTCTATGAGGTCAAGTTGGCTGATTGTGCCCTTTGGGTCTTCTGTATCTTTGCTGAGTTTCTTCTTAGTTGTTCTGTCCTTTACTGAGAGTGGTGCATTGAAGTCTCCTACTACTATTGTGGAACTGTCAATTTCTCTTTTCAGTGTTTTTAGAGTTTATGTATTTTCGAGCCCTGTCATTGGGTGTGTAGATGTTTATTATGGTTATGTCTTCATTATGGACCATCCCCTTAATCATTATATAGTGTCCTTCTTTGTCTTTTATGGTAGATTTCGTTTTAATGTCTATTTTATCTGATATTAGAATCGCCACTCCTGCTCTTTTTTGGTACATGTTGGCTTGATATATTTTTTCCAACCTTTGACTTTTAATAAGTTCACATCTTTGTTTCCAAGGTGTGTCTCTTGTAGACGCATATTGATGGATCCTGTTTTTTTTTATCCATTGTGTCACTCTCCGTCTCTTTATGGGTGCATTGAGTCCATTTACATTCAGTGTAATTATTGATAGATGTGAGTTTTTTGCTGTCATTTTGTATTGCTTTTTTTTGTGGTGCTGAAGTATTCTTTGTTCTTCTTACTCTTTTGTGCTGAGTTACTTTTGTTTGTGGATTTTTTTTCATTTATTTTCTTTTTTAGGTTTTGGTTTTGCTGAGACTATGTTTTTCCTTATTTTTATGAGTATCTTTGTTAACTTTCTTTGTGGTTACCATGAATTTTACCCTTATTTTTCTAAGTTTGAAGCAGTCTACTATTACTTGGTATTGCCTTTCCTTCCTCTCCATTCGAAGGTTCTATACCTTTGCTATTTATTCCCTCTTTTATCTTTTTGATGTTGTTGTCATTTACTTATTAACTGCTCTGATTCCCTGTTGTATTTCTTTTGATTTTGGAGAGCCCTCAAGAGTTCATTTCCTAGATTGGTAGCTGGCTGGAATGATCCTGTGTCCTTTATTCTGCCTGTGAGCTGAAGCTGTGTGTCCTCAGATCGAAGAACTCCCTTAAATAATTCTTGTAAATTTATTTTGACTTTTACATATTCCCTTAATTTCTGTTTATCTGGAAATGACCTAATTTCACCATCAAATTTGAACGAGAGTTTTGCAGGATATATTCTTCTTGGCTGGCAATTTTTTTCTTTCAAGATTTTATATATGTCATCCCATTGCCTTCTTGCCTGCATAGTTTCTGCCAAATAATCTGAGCTTAGTCTTATTGTTTCTCCTCTGTATTTGACTTCTTGTTTTTCATCAGCTGCTCTCAGGATTCTTTGTTTGTCTTTGGTTTTGGTGAATGTGATTATGATATGCCTTGGTAATTTTGTTTTGGGGTCTCTTCTATATGGGTTTCGTTGAGCTTCTTGGATGGCCAGCTTTTCATCTTTCATGATATTGGGGAACTTTTCTGTGAGCAGTTCCTCAATGATCCTCTCTGTGTTTTCTGTTTTTTCCCCTTGTTCTGGAATTCCAATCACTCGGAAATTTTTGCTTTTGATTGTATCCCATGTAATTCTTAGGGTCTCTTCATTTTTCTTTGTTCTTTTTTCTGAGTTTTCCTCAAACAGTGTTGTATCGAAGTGTTTGTCTTCCATTCCACTGATCCTGTCTTCCACCGTTTCAAATCTGCTTCTCAGCCCTTCTATGACTTCATCCATTTCTGAAAACTTGTTGTTTATCTTTTGGATTTCTAATTGTTGTCTTTGTATAATTTGTAGTTGTGAATTTATTTTGGCATTTTTTCCTGCATTATTTTCCTGAATTCTTCCAATTTTTTGCCTGTATTTTCCATGAATTTGTCTATTTTTTCCTCATGTTTGTCAGCTTTTTGCCTCAGTTCTTGGAGAATTCTTAGTATTAGAGATTTGAATTCCTTATCAGGTAGTTATAGTGCATTTTCTTCCACTGGAGAGTCATCTGGTGTTTTATATTGGATGCCTACTGGAACCATCCTGTCCTGTTTTTGTAAATGTTTTGATATACCTGCTGTTTTGGTGGCATTCAGTAGTTATTTTTCTCGTTCACTGATTGTAGATTTGTTTGTTTCATCCCTTTTTTAAAAAAAATTTGACTATGTCTGAGCAGACGAACTGTGTGTTCTTTTATGTTTGCTCTTCTATGGGCACAAGACTTTTCTCCTCCTTCTCCAATTGGCGGGGTCAGTCACTCAGATATGGTACCGCAGGGCTGGTCTAGCTGAAGAGGAGTTACTGGGATGGGTTGTTTGTGGTACTTACTACAGCCAGCAGAGCAGGTTGGTAATCAGTGCAGGGCAGGTTCCAGTAGGCCATGTCTGTGCTGCTTGGTAGTGTGATGTCAAGCATACGGAGCAGGTAGGCAGGATGAAGCTGGGAGATTGTTATATGTGGAGATAAGATGTTTATGGGAGATAGGAGAGAGGAACAAGAACCAAAAACATACAAAAAAACAAAAAAGAATGCTAGGGGAGCTTGCCATTGGAGTTGAGAGATGAGAGACTATGTAATGGAGAAAAACAGAAAGGGGAAGAGGAGGAAAAGAAAAGAAAAGAAAAGAATGAATAAATAAAAATCAGAAAGGTTAAAGAACTGCAAAGTCCCAGGGATCCCACTGGTGCAGCTATGAAGTCAGGGGAAGTCGCTCTCAAGTGTTGCAGTACAGCCTGGCTAGAAGGCGTGGCTGTATACAATGCCAGTTATTCAGGGAACAGAAAGAGAAGGAAGATATAGAGAGACGAGAAACTGAGCAATTAAGAAAGACAAAAAGGGAAAATAAAACAAATTTAAAAAAAAAGAACAAGAAAGGCCCCCAAAAACACAGAAAGAAAAACCCCAGTGAAAAAAGAAATGCCCTCAGGTATCCCTCTGCACGTCTGTGCAAGCATAGTGGGAAGTCTCGTTGCCACGCAATGCCGCCTGACCAAAAAGGGCTCCCAACTCAAGAAAAGGAAAAGAAAACAAACAAACGCACAAATGCCCCAGGATCCCACCAGTGCAGCCGCTCAGACCGGGAAGCAGCTCCACACTCGAATGGAGCTCCACAGCCCCTCAGGAAGAAGCAAAGATGGCTTTTTGAGCGAAAGGAGGGGGAGGTGGTGAGAGGTAAGGAAGCAATCAAAAGAAGCAGAAAAAAAAAAAGCAACACTAGCAGCCAACAAATGGCACTCAGAGAGCCTGCCTGTTCCAGTGTGTGGAATCCAAGCAGCCGGTTTTTCCCAGACAAGAGATTGTGGCCGTGGGAAGCAGAGGAGGTCAAGTCGGGGTGAAGAAGGGTGGGGGGTGGGAAAGTGTATATACCAAATTACTGGTTGTTTTGTCTCCCACTGGATGCTCTGTGAGGCTGCTTTTTTGTACCCCATTTGCTGGTCTCTGATAGGAGTCCAAGATGGTGGATCCACGCTGTGTTAGCTGGTAGAGGACCTCTGCATGAATCTCTCCTCGCTCTCCATTCTCTTTCAGTTTTCTCACTCCATTTGGTGCTTGGCTGAGTTCTGTATCTCTTCATTTGATGTTTTAGGGTTTCAGGATTGTTGTATTCTCTGTTCAGCTTAGTTTTTTGGATCTTTGATGTGGAGGGACAGCGTGGTGCTTCTGCCTACAGCGCCATTTTTCTGGAACTCTTGATGTCTTTTTTTTGTGTGTTGTTCACGGTTTCTTTGTTCCACTTAATTTTCTGTGCTGAGTTGTTTCTCTTTATGTATTTTCTTTTCATCTTTTTCATTGTTGCTATTATTGTGTTTGCTAAGTCTTCATATTTTTCTAGTTTTTTATTTTTACTTGTATGATTGTTAGTTTCTTTTGTGGTTACATTAGTATTTACCCATATTTTTCTACGTTTATACCAGTCTTTTATTTCTTTATATTGCCTTGACTTCCTCTCCATATGAAAAATCTATGTCTACATTTTTTTAGTCCCTCTTTTTTGTTTTAATGTTGTCCTTTTTTACGTATTGACCCTGTCTCCCTATTTTCAGTGTTTTAGCTTTGGTGTACTTTTGTGACTTCCCCGTCTGGGTTGATATATGGTTGCTCTGTCCTGTGTTCTATTCTTGGGTTGTAACCTGATGTTACTGATTTTCTAACTGGGGCACTCCCTTAATATTTCTTGTAATTTGGGTTTGGTTTTTGCAAATTCCCAAAACTTCTGTTTATCTCAAAATGCCCTAATTTCACCATCATATTTGAGAGACAGTTTTGCTGGATATATAATTCTTGGCTAGCAGTGTTTTTCCTTCAAGGGTTCATATATGTCATCCCATTGCCTTCTTGCCTGCATCGTTTCTGCTGAGTAGTCCGAGCTTATTCTTACTGACTCTCCTTTGTAGATGACTTTTCGTTTATCCCTAGCCACTCTTAAAATTCTCTCTTTATCTTTGGTTTTGACAACTTTGATTATAATATGTCTTGGTGACTTTCTTTTGGGATCTACCTCATGTGGGGTTCGTTGAGCTTGTTGGATAGATACGTTGTCATGTTTCACTATATCAGATAAGTTTCTGCCAACAAATCTTCAACAATTCTCTCTGTATTTTCTGTTATCCTCTCCTGTTCCCCTGTTCTGGTACTCCAATCACTCGTAGGTTATTCCTCTTGATAGAATCCAACATAATTCTTAGGGTTTCTTCATTTTTTCAATCCTTTAATCTGATTTTTCCTCAAATAAGTTGGTGTCAAGTGCTTTATCTTCAGTCTCACTAATTCTGACTTCCATTGCCTCAATTCTTCTCCTATGACGTTCTATTGAGTTGTCTAATTGTGAAATTTTGTTAATCTTCTGGATTTCAGATTGCTGTCTCTCTATGGGTTCTTGCAGCCTGTTAGATTTTTCATTATGCTCCTCTCTAATGTTTTTTAATATCCTCTATTTCATGTTCTGCGTTTTGCTTAGTTTCCTTCCTAATTTTTGAAGAGTTTTGTATATTAATCTTCTGTATTCTGACTCTGGTAATTCCAAGAAATTTTCCTCCTCTGGAAAATTTCTAGATTCTTTATTTCGGGAGCTTGCTGAAGCCATCATGTATTGCCTCTTTATGTGACTGGATATTGACTGTTGTCTCCGAGCCATCAATAAGTTATTATACTTATTTGTTTTATGTTTTCTTACTGTGTCCTAGCTTCTTATTTTGTTTTGATACGCCCAAATAGGCTGCTCATATGAGCTAGTTTGATTATTGGCACCTTTGAAGCTCTAATGTCCTGTCACAGGTGGTTAGATCTGTTACTAAGTATGTGAGCTCAGGAATCTGCCCACTCCTCCTGTATTAAGTCAGCTCAGGTGCCCAGGTAGATAGCCACCAAGTGTGTGGTGTAGGCTCTCACTTACAGTCCTAGACAGAAATGAGTGATTTGGGTAGACACTGGCATATGGCTGCAGCAGCAGGACACACTCTGAGCAAGGGAAGGGGCTGACGGCCACACCTGAGTGTCCGGAAGGAAGGCGTGTCCCTGTTACCTAGAGCAGATAGGTGGCTGGGTTTTGCAGCCAGACTATGAGCACCTAATGCTGTTGGCTGTTAGGACTAGGGGATACCTCTTATTCATTGGCCTTTCTCTCATGTGGCTAAGTGGCAGGGGTGGAGCCACTGGTCCTCAGGCCCCTGATGTGGGTAGGTGAAGACCCTGTTTAATGAGCAGAGCATGGTCAAATGTCAAGAACCTGCTACTTCACAGCTGAAACAGTTGAAGTTAGAGTTCCTGTATATACCCTGTTGTACGGTGGTAATGAGGGCCTACTCTGTTGAAATGGGCCCACACAAGTCTATGCAGGGGGAAAGGCACTCAAAGTCCATGGATCCCTTATGCCTCTGCCTAGGCAAGGGAGCTGTGTCTACCCTGAGTTCCTGGCTTAGTGGAGCCAGAAGTTTATTTTTTCCTCTGTTTGTTAATTTGTTCTCTCTCCAAGGCAGGGAGAATGGCTCTGGGGTTGTGACAGATCCTACTTCCTTCCCAGGGTACTCAGCAATTGCTGAAACCAGTCCGGGAGCCGGTGCAGCACTGGGAGCAGGGAGGTAAATGGGAAAGAGGTTTTTCCCTAAGGGGGTGTTTCTGATCCATGCAGTAAGCTGTACACAAGTACTTATCTTTATAAGATAAGACTTCAACACACCTCTCTCAACAATTGATAGTATAACTAGACAAAAAATCAGCAAAGATATATAAAAACTCTACAACACCATCAAACAACAGAATCTAACCCATAGAAAACACTCCACCCAAAAACAGCAGAATGAACATTCTTTTCAAGTGCTCATAAAACATATATCAAGAGAGACTATAACGTAAAGTATAAAATAAGCCTCAAAATACTTAAAAGGGGAGGCAGAGCCAACATGGTGCACCATGCCTTGCCTCTGCAGCAAATACCTGAAAAACTTAAGTAAAACAGATACAAATGTCAATCTTGGAAACCTAAGTACAAAATGAAGGAATAAAGAACTTGATTCAAGCACTGAATGGAATAAGAAACTGACAGAGAACAGAGAACGAGGAGAGCTACTGAGTGGCGGTCTCCTACCAGCTAACATGGCTAGATTCACCATCTTGGACTACAGCCACCAAAGAACGCAGACAGGGAGTACAGGAAGGCAACTTCATGGAGCTCCCAACAGGAAATAGAGCACCCGGTAACCAGGAATACACACTTTCTAACCACCCCCATCCTTCTTCCCTGTATGTGGCCTCCACCACTTTCCAATGGGCCACTAGCTCACTGATGCCAGGTCCACCCTGCCCCACTGGCTGGCTCCTTCAATGCCATTTTCTTGTTTGTTTGTTTTAGTCCGTATTTTTGTTTGTTTTTTGATATTGTCTTTTTGGCTTTTTTGTTGCTTCTCTCTCTCTCCTTTCCTTTCCTTTCTCCTGCCCAGCTATCCCTGTGTGCCATCCTCTCCCCTTCTTTATTGGCTGCGATTTTGTTGGTTTGTTTTCTTTCTTCTTCTTTTTCTGTTTCTTCCCTCTCCTTTCCTTCCTTTCCTTTCTCCGGTCCACCCAGCCCTGTGCACTGCCTGCACCCCATCTGGAGGGGCAATACTTCACAGCTTGGTTGGAGAGTCACTGCACTCGGCCTACCTGAGTGTGCTGCCATCACCAGCCAGCTTCCTCAGCATCATTTTATTTATATATTTGTTGTTTGTTTTATTTTTTGTTATTGTTTCTTCTCTCTCTCTCCTTCTTTTCCTTTCTCCCATCCACTCAGCTCTGCGTGAGCCCCCAACTACTTGGTGGGCTGTGCTGTAACACTTGGGCTGGAGAGCACCTGACACACAGCCTCCCCGGGTCTGTGCCACCCCCACAAGCTGGTTCCCTCAGTGCCATATTTTTTATTTTTTCTTTATCTTTCCCCTTCTCCTTTTCCTTCCCCCTCCCACCTAGGTCCTGTGCTGCCTCTGACCTGACGGGCCTTTCCGTAACACCTGGTGAGAGAGAAATCAACCTACAGTCACCCAATTCCACCCACCCGTCAACTTCCGCACCACCATATTTTTGTTGGTGGTGTTTCTATTTTATTATTTATTTTTTAATTGTTTATTTTATTGTTAGTTTCTTCTCTTTTCCCTCTTTGCTTTCCTTTCTTCCACCCAACTAAACCTGTGCATCACACATGCTGCTTCTGGACAGGCCAAGCCACATCACTCAGCTAGTGAGCCACCAGCACATGGCTTGTCAGGGCTGCCTGCCCCCACCTGACAAATCTTATCACACTGCCATTTTATTTACTTTTTTCTTTTTATTTTACTTCATTTTTTGATTTTTTTCTTTGCTTTTTTGGCTTGTGTTCTCGCTCTTCTTCCTCTTTTTCACCACCCACTTAGCTCTGCACTTCACATCCTTTCGTTTCCCTCCTGCTTATCTGCAGAAACAATTAACTCTACAATCAATAAATGCAGAAAATAATTTCTGAATGTCCTGGAGACAACAGACAATATTAAAACATATCAAAAATAAAAAAAAACCCAAAAAAACAAAAACAAACCCAAAAAACAGGAGAGATAACTCCAAAAAGGGATGAAAACAAACCACCACAGGAACTTCTGCTGGAAGAAAAGGCACTGGAACTACCTAATAGAGAATTCAAAACTCTAATATTCAGGGTTCTCCAGAAGATGAAGGAAAATGCAATCAAAAATAAGGAAAAAAATAGACAAAATCATGGAAAATGCAGACATAATTAAGGAAAACACAGACAAAGCTACAAAAGAATTCAGAAAAATAATACAGGAACAAAAATGTCAAAATAAATAAACAACTAGAAAACACACAAAAGCAGCAATAAGAAATCCAAAAGATAAATGACAAGATTTCAGAAATGGACAGAGCCATAGAAGGTTTTAGGAGAAATTTGAAACAATGGAAGACAGTATGAGTGAAACTGAAGACAAAACCTTGGATATCACTTTTTTGAGGAAAAATCTGAGAAAAGAATGATGAAAAATGAAGAAATCCTGAGAAAGATGTGGGATACAATAAAAGCAAAACTTGTGGGTGATCACAGTTCCAGAACAGGAGGAGAAAAAGGAAGACACAGAGAGGATCTTTGAAGATTTGCTGGCAGAAAACTTCCCCTATGAAAGACGAAAAGCTGACCATCCAAGAAGCTCAATGAACCACATATAGGATAGACCCCAAAAGAAAAACACCAAGACATATCATAATCACACTTGCTGAAACTAAAGACATAGAAAAAATCCTAAGAGCAGCTCAAGAGAAACCAAAGTCACATACAAAGGGGAAACAATAAAACTAAGCTTGGATAACTTAGCAGAAACCATGCCAGCAAAAAGACAATGGGATGACATATATAAAATTTTGAAAGAATGAAGCTGCTGACCAACAATAATATATCTTGCAAAACTCTCACTCAAATATGATGGTGAAGTTAGGACATTTCCAGATAAACAGAAATTAAGGGAATATGTAAAAACCAAACCAAACTTACAAGAACTATTAAAAGGAGTCCTTCAGTTAGAGAACCAACAACATCAGACAACAACCGGAATCAATCACAGAAGAGAGCATCAGCAGATAGATACCAACGTAGATAATGAATTCTCCAGGATAAAACAAAACTAAAAAATTTACTACAGGAACCAGAGAGGTCAATCTGTAAATGACAGCAATGTCAGAACAAAAAAAGAAGGAATAAACAGTGTGGGTATAGAACTTTCAAATAGAGAGGAAGTCAAGGCGTTATCAAGTAATAAAAGACTGGTTTAAACTTAGGAAGCTGGGTAAATTTCAAGGTAAACACAAACAAAGTAAACAAACCTACTCATCAAAATACAGAAGGTAACATGAAGTCTCAAAACCAAAAAATCTACAAAAATGAAAAACAAACAAAAAATACACAAATAAAAGGAATTTAATAAACACTGAGATAATACAAAGCATATTCTCTGATCACAATGCCATAAAAATAGAAATTAATAAAAGGAAAAGCAAGGAAAAAAATCAATTACATGGAAACTGGGTAACACCCTGATAAAAAAACCACTGAGTAATAGAAGAAATCAGAAATGCAATACAAAAATTCCTAGAATCAAATGAGAAGGAAAACACATCATACCAAAACCTTTGGGACACAGCAAAGGCAGTCCTCTGAGGACAATTTACAGCAATAGATGCACACATCAAAAAAGAAGAAAGGGACAAAATCAAAACATTAGCTACACAACTCAAACAAATAGAAAAAGAACAGCAAAAAGAGCCCACAGCCACCAGAAGAAAGGAAATAATAAAGATCAGAGCAGAAATAAATGAAAGAGAGAATAGAAAAACAATAAAAAGAATCAACAAAACCAAAAGTCTATTCTTTGAAAAGGTAAGTCAAATCCACAAACCACTGGCCAAACTGACTAAAGAAAAACAGGAAAGGATACAAATGACCCAAATAAGAAATGAAATGAGGGACATTACAAAAGACCCAACTGAAACAAAAAGGATCATAACAGAGTATTATGAAAAAACTATACTCCAACAAATTTGAAAACCTGGAGGAAATGGATAAATTTCCAGAAACACACTAGCTACCCAAACTAACAAAAAGTGATGGTGAAAATCTGAACAGACTCATGTAAGAGAAGAGATTGAAAAGGTAATACAAACACTTCTAACAAAAAAAAAAGCCCTGGCCCAGATGGCTTCACTGGAGAATTGTACCAAACATTCAGAGAAGAGATTACATCAGTACTACTCAAACAATTTCAGAACATAAAAAAGGATGGGATACGTCTGAGTGCATCCTATGAAGCCAGCATAACCCTGATGCCAAAACCAAGCATAGACACCTCAAAAAAAGAAAATTATAGACCAATACCTCTCTTGAATATAGATGCAAAAATTCTCAACAGTATTTTAGCCAATAGAATTAAGCATTATATAAAAAAAATACACTACAACAAAGTAGGATTCATATCAGCTATGAAACAGTAGTTCAACATTAGAAAATCAATCAAAGTAATCCACTACATAAATAAATGGAAAGAAAAAAACCATATGACACAGAAAAGGGATTTGACAAGTCCAACATGCATTCCTGATAAGAATTCTCAATAAAATAGGTATAGAACTGAAATTTCTCAACACAATAAAGGGCATCTATGCAAATCTAATGGCCAACATCATTCGTAATGGAGAGAGGCTGAAAACATTCCCCTTGAGAAAAGAAACAAGACAAGGATACCCTTTATCATCTTTGCTATTTAACATTGTGATGGAAGTCCTAACTAGAGCAATAAGGCAAGAAAAAGAAATAAACTGAATCCAAATTGGTAATGAAGAAGTTAAACTGTCCCTGTTTGCAGATGATATTATACTATACATAGAAAACCCTAAAGACTCCATGAGAAAACTACTGGAACTAATAGAAATATTCAGCAGAGTAGCAGGATACAAGATAAACATAAAAAAATCAGTTGGATTCCTATACACCAATAAAAAGAATGATGAAAAGGAAATCAGGAAAACAATATCATTTATAATAGCCCCTAAAAAAACAAAATACTTAGGAATAAATATAACCAGGGATGTAAAACACCTATACAAAGAAAACTACAAAACACTACAGCAAGAAACCAAAAAAGATCTACATAAACGGAAAAACATACCACGCTCATGGTTAGGTAGTCTAAACATTGTAAAAATGACAATTCTACACAAAGATATCTACAAATACAATGCAATCCCAATCCAAATAACAACAACGTTCTTTAAAGAAGCCTTGGATAAATAATGCACTATTGAAGAAGAATAAAGTAGAAGGACTTGCCCTACCTGACCTCAGAACCTACTATACAGCTACGATAGTCAAAACAGCCTGGTACTGGTACAACGACAGACACATTGACCAACTGAACAGAATTGAGAACTCAAATGTAAATCTAGCCATCTACGGTCACCTGATCTTCGACAAGGGACCAAAGTCTATCAAATGGGGAAAAGACAGTCTTTTTAACAAATGGTGCTGGCAAAACTAGATGTCCATCTGGCAAAAAATGAAACAGGACCCATACCTAACACCATATACAAAAACTAATTCAAAATGGATCAAAGAGCTAAATATAAAGCTAAAAACTATAAGTTCATAAAAGAAAAAATAGGATCAATGCTAGAGGCCCTAATACACGGCATTAACAGGATACAAACCATAACCACCAACACACAAACTCCAAAAGATAAGCTAGATACCTAGGATCTTTTAAAAATCAAACACTTATGCTCATCAAAAGAGTTCACCAAAAGAAGAAAAAGAGAACCTACAGACTGGAAAATTTTTTTTTGGACATTAGAAGTCAAACAAAGCTCTAATCTTTATAATCTACAAGAAAATCCAACACCTCTACGACAAAAAGATAAATAATCCAACTAAATATTGGGCAAAGAAATGAACAGACACTTCACCAAAGAAGACATTCAAGCGTCCAACTGACACATGAGAAAATGCTCGCAATCACTAGCCATTAGAGAAATGTAAATTAAAACCATACTGAGATACAATCTCATCCCGTCATTACTGGCACGAATAAAAATACTGGAAATAACAAATGTTGGAGAAACTGTGGGGAGATCAGAACTCATATGCACTGCTGGTGGGAACGGAAAATGATACAACCATTTTGGAAAATGATATGGCACTTCCTTATAAAGCTAGAAATAGAAATACCATGTGATCCAGCAACCACACTCCTAGGAATATATCCCAGAGAAATAAGAGCCATCACACGAACAGACATATGCACACCCACGTTCGTTGCTGCATTGTTCACAATAGCAAAAAGATGGAAACAACCTAGATGCCTATCAACAGATGAATGGATAAACAAAGTACGGTACATACACACAATAGAGTATCATGCAAAGATAAAGAACAATGATGAATCTGTGAAGCATGTTATAACATGGATGAAACTGGAGGACATTATTCTGAGTGAAATAAGTCAATCACAAGGGGACAAATATTGTATGAGACCTCTACTGTAAAAACTCATGAAAAAGTTTACACACAGAGAAACAATCTGTTAATTACAAGGGATGGGAGGGATGGGGAGACTACTAAATAGACAATAGATAAGTGGTAACTTTTGTGAAGGCTAAGACAGTACCCAATACTGGGGAAGCCAGCACAACCTGTACAAGGAAAGGTCATGGAAGCTCCATGGACACATCAAAACTCCATGAGGGACCGAACTTCTGGTCTGAGGGCTGTGGGGACCATGGTCTCGGGAAATATCTAGCTAAATTGACATAACACAGTTTATAAAGAAAATTTTCTACATTCTACCTTGGTGAGTAGCATCTGGGGTCTTAAAAGCCTGTGAGCAGCCATCTAAGATACTCCACTGGTCTCACCCCTTCGGCAGCAAGGGAGAATGAAGGAAACAAGATACAAGGGAAAGATTAGTCCAAAGGACTAATGGACCACAACTCTCACGGCCTCCACCAGACTGAGTCTAGAACAACTAGATGGTGCCCGGCTACCTCCACTGACTGCTCAGACCGGGATCACAACAGAGGTTCCTGGACAGATCTGGAGAAAAATATAGAACAAAATTTTATCTCACAAAAAAAGACCAGACTTACTGGCCTGACAGAGACTGCAGAAGCCCTGAGAGAGAATATGGCCCCCAGACACCCTTTTAGCTAAGTAATGAAGTCACTCCCGAGGCTCGACATTCAGCCAAAGATTAGGCAACCCCATAAAACAAAATGAGACTAATGGGTTACAACAGTCCAGGGACAAGGACTAGAAGGCAGGAGGGGAAGGAAAGCTGGTAATAGGGAACACAAGGTTGAGAAAGGACAGTGTTGACATGTTGTGGGTTTGTTAACCATTGTCATAAAACAATATGTGTACTAAGTGTTTAATGAAAAACTGTTTGTTCTGTAAACCTTCATCTAAAGTACAGTAAAAAATTTAAAAAAACATGAGCAAAATATATGAACAGACACTTCACCAAAGAAGACATTCAAGTAGCCGACAGACACATGAGGAAATGCTCGCGATCTCTAGCCATTAGAGAAATGCAAATCAAAGTCATGATGAGATACCATCTCACCCCAGCATTACAGGCACGAATTTAAAAAAAAAAACTGGAAATAACAAATGTTGGAGAGGCTGCGGGGAGATCAGAACTCATATGCACTACTGGTGGGAATGCAAAATGATTCAACCATTTTGGAAAATGTTACGGTACTTTCTTAGAAAGCTAGAAATAGAAGCACCATAGGATCCGGCAATCCCACTCCTAGGAATATATCCTAGAGAAATAAGAGCCGTCACATGAATAGACATATGCACACCCAAGTTCACTGCAGCATTGTTCACAATTGCAAAAAGATGGAAACAACCTAGATGCCCATCATCAGATGAATGGATAAACAAACTATGGTACATACACCCAACGGAGTATTTCACAACGATAAAGAACAATGATGAATCTGGGAAGCATCTCATAATATGGATGAATCTGGAGGGCATTATGCTGAGTGAAATATATCAATCACAAAAGGACAAATATTATATGAGACCACTACTATAAAAACTCATGAAAAGGTTTACTCACAAAAAGAAACAATCTTTGATAGTTACGATAGAGGGGAGGTGTCCATGGGAAAACAGTAAATAGACAGTAGATAAGGGGTAACTTTGGTGAAGGATAAGACAGTGCACAATACTGGGGAAGCCAGCACAACTCGTCCAAGGCTAGGTCATGGAAGCTCCATAGACACATTCAAACTCCCTGAGGGACCGTGTTGCTGGGCTGAGAGCTGTGATGACCATGGTGTCGGGGAACATCTAGCTCAATTCGCATAATATATTTCATAATGAAAATGTTCTAAAATTCTACCTTGGTGAGTAGCATCTGGGGTCTTAAAAGCCTGTGCGCGGCCATCTAAGATACTCCACTGGTCTCACCCCTTTGGCAGCAAGGGAGAATGAAGGAAACAAGATACAATGGAAAGATTAGTCCAAAGGACTAATGGACCACAACTACCACGGCCTCCACCAGACTGAGTCCAGTACAAGTAGATGGTGCCCAGCTATCACCACTGACTACTCTGACAGGGAACACAATAGTGGGTCCCGGACAGAGCTGGAGAAAAATGTAGAACAAAATTCTAACTCACCAAAAAGACCAGACTTACTGGCCCGACAGAGACTGGAGAAATCCCTAGAGTATGGCCCCCAGACATCCTTTTAACTCAGTAATGAAAGTTCACCCTTCAGCCAAAGATTAGACAGGCCTAGAACAAAACGAGACTAAAGGGGTACAACAGCCCGGGGACGTGGACTAGAAGGTAGGATGGGACAGGAAAGTTGGTAATAGGGAACCCACGTTCGAGAAGAGAGAGTGTTGACAAGTAGTGATGTTGTTAACCAATGTCGTAAAAAAATATGTGTACTGTTTAATGAGAAACCAGTTTGTTCTGTAAACCTTCATCTAAAGTACACTAAAAAAAAAAAAAAGAAAGAAATCCATACATATATGGCCAGTTGATCTTCAAAAAGAATGCCAAAATAATTCAATGTGTGAAAGAATAGTCTTTTCAGCAAATAATACTGGGACAAATGGATATCCACATGCAAAACAATAAAATTAAACCAATACTTGCACTATATACAGAAATAATACACAACTCATTAGAGATCTAAATATAATATCTGAAACTATCTAACACTTAGAGGAAAACATAGATGTAAATCTTCATGAACTTATATTAGGCAATGGTTTTATAAATATGACATCAGAAGTACAAGCAACAAAAAATAGATAATTTGGAATTTATCAAAATTAAAAATTTTTGTGCTTCAAAGGATACTATCAAGAAAGTGAAAAGACAACCCATATGCAAATCATACATGTGATAAAGGCCTAGTATTCAGAATATATAAAGAACTCTTAGAACCTAACAATAAATAGACAAATAACCCATTTTAAAAATTGTCAAAACATATGAATTGATACATCTCCAAGGATACTATACAAATGGCCAGTAGTAAATGAAAAGATACTAACATCATTAATCATCAGGAAAATGTAAATCAAAACCACAATGAGAGAGGGCTTCTTCGAAGATGGCAGCATGAACAGGTCTAAGATCGCAACCATCCCACACAAACACCAAGAAAAATAATTATCAATTTTTAGTCAACCCTGTAAGAACTCTGAAAAAATAAGCAGAGGAATGCAACAATGAGCTGTACTATGAACCAAGAAAAAGGTGACTTTTAATGGTAGAAAAACTTCTTTTTTTAATGTCCCTGTCCCTCACTGTCCAGTCCACAGTGACTGGGCATTTCCAGCAGAGCCCCAACAAAACCACAGCTTGTTTTCATAAAGAAGAGACCCCAATCTTTGGCTTTGATGTGAATAGGGCAGATTTTGCTGGCTGACTTTTCAGTGTGTCTGTTCTGACTAGTCTGGAAGCTGCCTGAGGGAATGAAATCTTGGCCTTGTCTGAATTTGAACCCTCAAGGGTGGTGGAGGCAGCAGTTACCAAAGACTGAAAGATGTTCTCCCTAAGCATTTCTTGTAGAAATTAGTGCTTTTGAAAGCACTGGTATATAGGGGAATTGAGAAAGATGACAAATTGTAATGTTATAATGTCACAGCTTCAACAACAACAAAATAGAATAAAAAGAAACTGGAAATGATGGCCTAGTCAAAGGAACAAGTTGAATGGAGAGAAATCATCTCTACAAGAACTAAGATAATGGACAGATAAGACTTTAAAACAACAACACTTAACATGCTCAAAAAGACTAAAGAAAAGCTTAAACAAAGAACCAAAGGAAACTAGGAAAACAATACATGAACAAAATGAGAGTATAAATATACACAATGGAAAGGAAACCAATGGAAATACTGGAAATGAAAAATACAATAACTGAAATGAAAAACTCATTGGAAGGAATCAGTAAGAGATTTGAGCCGGTAGAAGAAAGAACTAGTGAACTAGAGAATAAAGCAATAAAAATTATTGAGTCTAAAGAGCAATAAGAGGAAATGTTCAAGACCTCTGAGCAACTGTAATGGAACTGTGTAACAACATCAAGTGAACTAATACACATATCATGGGTATCGCAGAAGGAGAAGACAGAGAGAAATGGATAAAAAGAATATTTGAAAAAATAATGGGAGAAAACATTCCAAATTTGATGAAGAATATTGTCTTAGTCATCTAGTGCTGCTATAATAGAAATACCACAAGTAGATGGCTTTTAACAAAGAGAAATTTATTCTCTCACAGTCTAGCAGGCTACGAGTCTAAATTCAGGTTGTCAGCAACAGGGGAACACTTTTTCCCTCTGTCGGCTCTGGAGGAAGGTCTTTGTCATGTCTTCCCTTGGTCTGGGAGCATCTCAGCACAGGAAACTCAGGCCCAAAGGACACGCTCTGTTCCTGGCACTGCTTTCTTGGTGGTATGAGGTTCCCATGTGTCTCTGCTCACTTCTGTCTTTTATATCTCAAAAGAGATTGACTTAAGACCCTATCCAATCTAGTATGCCTCATCAGTATAACTGCAGCTAGTCCATCTTATTACATCATAGTGATAGAGTTTACAACACATAAGGAAATCACATCAGATTATAAAATGGTACACAGTCATACAATACTGGGAATCATGACCCAGCCAAGTTGACAGATATTTTTGGGGGACACAATTCAATCCATGACAGATATGAATATACAAGTCCAAGAAACTCAGCAAACTCCAAGTAGGTTAAACCAAAAAGATCCACACCGAGACAGAATCTAATCAAATTCTTGAAAACCAACGACAAAGAGAGAATCCTAAAAGCAGCAAGAGAGAAGTGAATTCTCACCTACAAAGGAACTCCAATAAGATTAAACACTGATTTCTCCTAAGAAACCTTGGAAGCCAGTAGGCAGTGGAATGACATATTTAAAATGCTGAAAGAAAAGAACTGTCAATGAAGAATTCTGTATCTGACAAAACTGTTCTTCAATAATGAGAATGAAATCAAGACATTCCCAGATAAACAAAAGCTGATGTAGTTCATTACCACTAAACCTGCCTTAGAAGAAATGCTGAAGTGAGTCCTTCAGATAGGAAAAAAAGGACAGTAAACAGTAACTTGAAGGAATATATAGAAACAAAAACTTTAGTAAAAATATTTTCATGGGCAAATACAAGGGCCACTTTTAGGCATTTTTAGTTGGTAATTCTACTTGCTATGTCTTACATGATTTAAAATGACCAACGCATAAAAATAAGTATAAATTTATGTTATTAGCACATGATATATAAATGGGGGAAGGAAGGGAAGGAATGGTATAGGAATAGAGTTTTGTATGTTACTCAGCTTAAGTTGGTATTAATTTAAACCAGGTTGTTATAAATGTAAGATGTTAAATATAGTCCTCATAGTAACCACAAAGAAAATAACTAAAAAGTATATACACAAAAGGAAAAGAGAAAGGAATCAAAATGGCTCACTACCAAAAGTAAACTAAACACAAATAATGGCAGTATTTGAGGTAATGTGGGACAAAAATGGAAAACACACACACACACAAACATGCACACACAAAAATAGCAAAATGCAGAAATCCTTCCTTGTTGATAATTACCTTAAACGTAAATGGATTAAATACTACAATAAAAGGCAGAGAGTGGCAGAATGAGTAAAAAATATGATCCAGCTATATGCTTTTTACAAGAGACACAGCGTAAATCAAAAGACACAAATATGTTGAAAGTGAAAGGATGGAAAAATATTCCTTGCAAATAATAACCAAAAGATAGCCAGAGTGGCTGTAATAATATCAGACAAAATAGATTTTAAGTCAAAATCTGTTATAAGAGACAAAGAAGGAAACTATATAATGGTAAAAGTATCAATCAATGAAGAAATTACAAAAATTATAAATGTATATGCTGTGAACAACAGAGTGTCGACATACATGAAGCAAACAGTGAAAGAATTGAAGGGAGAAATAGACAGTTCTACAATAATTGTAGGAGACTTCAATACACCACTTTCTATAATGGATACAACATCTGGAAAGAATATCAGTAAGGACCTAGAGAACTTGAGCAACACTATACACCCACCTAGACCTAACAGACAAATATAGAGAATTACACCCAACAACAGTACAGTACAGTACACTTCTCCAATGAACATAGATCATTCTCCAAAATAGAGCATATGTTAGTTCACAAAACAAATCTCAATAAATTTAAAAAAGATTGAAATCATACAAAGTCCTTTTTCTGACCACAATGGAATAAAACTAGAAATCAATAACAAAAGGAAAACTGGAAAATACACAAATATATGGAAATTTAAAAATGCAAAACAACCAATGGGTCAAGTAAGAAATCAAGACAGAAATAAAATGAAATTGAAAACTCAACATACCAAAACATATGTGACTCAGTGAAGGTATTGCTCAGGGGAAATTTATAGTGGTAAACATATAAATTAAAGAAGAAATCTCACATCAATAACCTAACTTTACAACTCGAGGAGTTCAAGACAGACCAACTAAGCCCAGAAGGAAAGCTATCACATAGACCAGAGTAGAAATAAATGCAACAGAGAACAGAAAAATGATGAAGTGAATTAATGCATCCAGAAATTTTTTTTTTTTAAATATCGATAAAATTGACAAATCTTTGTTGCTCTTGTTTTTAGGTGCCGTTGAGTCAGTTCTGACTCATAGAGACCCTATATGCAACAGAACGAAACACTGCCCAGTCCTGCATCATCCTCATGATCTTTGTTATGCTTGATCCCATTGTTGCAGCTACTGTGTCAATCCATCTTGTTGAGGATCTTCCTCTTTTTCCCTGACCCTCTACTTTACCAAGCATGATGTCCTTCTCTAGGGACAAATCCTCCTGATAACATGTCCTAAGTATGTGAAATGAAGTTTCACCATCCTCGCTTCTAAGGAGCATTCTGGCTTTGCTTCTTTCAAGACAGATTTGTTTATTCTTCTGACAGTCCAATATTCAATATTCTTCGCCAACACTATAACTCAAAGGCATCAATTCTTCTTTGGTCTTCCTTATTCATTGTCCAGCTTTCGCATTCATATGAAATGATTGAAAACAGCATGGCTTGGGTCAGGCGCACCTTAGTCCTTAAGGTGACATCTTTGCTTTTTAACACTTTGAAGAAGTCTTTTGCAGCAGACTTGTCAAATGCAACGCTTCATCTGTTTTCTTGACTGCCTTCCATGAGTGTTGATTGTGAATCCAAGTAAAATGAAGTCCTTAACTTCAATCTAACAAATCTTTAGCTAGACTGAAAAAGAAAAAGGGAGAGAAGATGCAAATAAGTAAAATCAGAAATGAAAGTGGTAACAACCAATCCTACAGAAATAAAAAGGATCATAAAAGAATACTACAAACAACTATATGCCAAGAAATTAGATAACTTAGATGAAATGGACAAATTCCTAGAAAAATATAAACTATGTAAATTGACTTTAGAAGAAACAGAAACATACCCATAACAAGTGAAGAGATTAAAGTAATTAAAAACTCCCAACATACTGGACCAGATTGTTTCACTGGGGAATTCTACCAAAGATTTATGGAAGAAATGACACCAATTCTTCTTAAATTATTCCAAAAAAGTAGAAGAGGGAACACTTTATAACTCATTCTATCAGGCTAGCATTACTCTGATACCAAAGCCAGACAAAGACACTACAAGAAAGGAAAAGCATATACCAATATCCCTTATAAATATTGTGATGGTTAATGTTATGTGTCAACTTGCCTAAGCTATGATTTTCAGCAGTTTGGCATGTGGTCTTCTATAATGTAATCACTTTCCATTTTGTGATCTGATGTGAGCCAATAGATTAAAAGGGGTGTATCCTTGGGGGTGTGGTCTGCCTCCAGTCTATACTTGGATCTTCTGGCAAAGCTCGCTCTTTCTCTCTCTCCCTGTCTTGACACTGCATTCTTCAAGTTGCCTGACCTCTGGTTCCTGGGACATAAGCCTGCAGAAGTCTTCAGTCTACAAACTGACCTGCAGATTTTGGATTCACCCTCTCCTGCAACCATGTGAGCCAGTAGAGTTCTTCAGCCTGCTGCCTGACCCACAGATTTGGGAATTGCCAGCCCCCACAATTGTGTGAGCCATTTCCTCACAATTGTATGAGCCATTTCCTTGAAGTAAGTCTGTCTCTCTCTCTCTCTCTCTCTCTCTATATATATATATATATATGCTTCACTGGTTTTGCTTCTCTAGAGAACTCAGATTAAGACAAATACAGATACAAAAATCTTCAACAAAATACCCACAAACTGAATTCAACTACATATTAAAAGAATCATACATCATGATCAAGTGGGATTTATCCTAGAAATGCAAGGGTGGCTCAACATTAGAAAATCAATTAATGTAATACACCACAGTAATAGAGTAAAGGGAAAGAATCATGTGATCATCTCAGTATATGCAGGAAAGGCATTAGACAAAATACAAAACTGACTAAGAATAGAGTCATAGGAACAGAACCTGCTTGAAAGTCGGGGACTACCTATTGTTTGCATTTTGGTTGTTGAGTTGTAGAAGTTCTTTATATGTCGTGCACATTAACCTCTTAGCTGACACATGGTTCCAAAATATTTTCTCCTCTTCTTAGGTTGTCTCCTCACTTTGTTGAAGTTTTTATATGCACAAAATTTTTAATTGTGATGAAGTTCAATGTATCTACTTTCTCTTTTTGTTTTTCATGTTTTTGGTGTCATAGCTAAGAATCCATTGTCAAAAACTAGGTCCCAAAGCATTATCCCTACCTATGTTTTGTTTTAAGAGTTTTATGATATTAGGTTTTATTTTTAGGTTGTTTATCCACTTTGAGTTAGTTTTCATATATGGTGTAAAGTATGGGTTGAGCTTCATTCTTTTCCATGTGGAAATAGAGTTGTCCCAGCACCATTTATTGAAGAGACTATTCTTTACCCATTGAACAGACTTAGCCACCTTGTCAAAAATCAGTTGCCCATATATGTATGAATTTATTTCTGTTGTCTCAATTCTATTCCGTTCTGAAACTTACTCTTGAATGTTGAGTAGCTAAAATGAAAGGAAGAAATGATGATGTAAAAGAGCTGAACAGAAGATTCCAAAAGGTGGCTTAAGAATAAAAAGTGTTACAATGACATGTGCAAAAACCTGGAGATAGAAAACCAAAAGAGAAGAACATGCTCAGCATTTCTCAAGCTGAAAGAACTGAAGAAAAAATTCAAGTCTGAAGTTGTCATATTGAAGGATTCTGCAGTTAAAATATTAAATGACACAGAAAGCATCAAAAGAAGATGGAAGGAATACACAGAGTCACTATACCAAAAAGAATTGACCTGTGTTCACCCATTTCAGGAGGTAGCATATGATCAAGAACCAATGGTGCTGAAGGAAGAAGTCCAAGTTGCACTGAAGACATTGGTGAAAAACCGGTCTCCAGGAATTGATGGAATACCAATTGAGATGTTTCAACAAAAGTATGCAGTGCTGGAATTGCTCATTCGTCTATGACAAGAAATTTGGAAGACAGCCACCTGGTCAATCGATTGGAAGAGATCCATATTTATGCCTATTCCCAAGAAAGGTGATCCAACTTAATGTGGAAATTATTGAACAATATCATTAATATCACACTTAAGTAAAATTTAGCTGAAGATCATTGAGAAGCAGCTACAGCAGTATGTCGACAGGGAACTGCCAGAAATTCAAGTTGGATTCAGAAGAGGACGTGGAACCAGGGATATCATTGCGATGTCAGATGGATCCTGGCTGAAAGCGGAGAATACCAGAAAGATGTTTACCTGTGTTTTATTGACTATGCAAAGGCGTTCGACTGTGTGGATCATAACAAATTAGGAATAACATTATGACAAATGGGAATTTCAGAGCACTTAATTGTGATCATGAGGAATCTGTACATGGATCAAGAGGAAGTCGCTTGGACAGAACAAGGGGATACTATGTGGTTTAAAGTCAGGAAAGGTGTGCATCAGGGTTATATCCTTTCACCATACCTATTCAATCTGTACGCTGAGCAAATAATCCAAGAAGCTAGACTATATGAAGAATAACGTGGCATCAGGATTGGAGGAAGACTCATTAACAACCTGTATTATGCAGATGACACAACTTTGATTGCTGAAAATGAGTAGTACTTGAAGCACTTACTGATGAAGATCAAAGACCACAGCCTTCAGTATGGATTACACTTCAACATAAAGAAAACAAAAACCCTCACAACTAGACCAATAAGCAACATCATGATAAATGGAGAGAAGATTGAAGCTGTCAAGGATTTCATTTTACTTGGATCTACAGTAAACACCCATGGAAGCAGCAGTCAAGAAATCAAAAGACACATTGCATTGGGCAAATCTGCTGCAAAAGACCTGTTTCAAGTGTTGAAAAGCAAAGATGTCACCTTGAAGACTAAGGTGAGCCTGACCCAAGCCATAGTGTTTTCAATTGCCCCATATGCATGTGAAAGCTGGATGATGAATAAGGATGACCGAAGAGAAATTGATGCCTTTGAATTGCAGTGTTGGTGAAGAATATTGAATATACCATGGACTGCCAGAAGAATGAACAAATCTGTCTTGGAAGAAGTACAACCAGAATGCTCCTTAGAAGCGAGGATGGAGAGATTACGTCTCACACATACTTTGACATGTTATCAGCAAGGGTCAATCCCTGGAGAAGGACATCATGCTTGGTAAAGTAGAGGGTCATCGAAAAAGAGGAAGACCCTCGACGAGATGGATTGACACAGTGGCTGCAACAATGGACTCAAGCATAACAATGATTGTGAGGATGGTGCAGGGCTGGGCAGTGTTTCATTCTGCTGTATGTAGGGTCACTATGAGTTGAAACCGACTCTATGGCACCTAACAACAACAGCAACATATGTCTACCATTATACCAGTACCAGAATATTTTGATTACCGTAACCTTACAATATGTTTTGATATGAGGAAATGCACATCCTCCAGTTTCGCTTCTTTTTCAAGATTTCTTTGGCTATTTGGGAACTCTTGAAATTCCATATAAATTTGAAGATTGGCTTTTTCATTTCTGCATAGAAGTTATATACTCAAGAGGATTGAAAACGTATGTTCACACACACAAAAATTGTACATGAATATTCATTGCCACATTTTTTATAGTAGCCGAAAGGGGGAAAAGATTCATCAACTGATGAATGGGTAAAGAAAACGTGGTATATTCATACAATGGAATATTATTCAGCCATAAAATCTGAAGTACTGATACATGCTACAACATAGATGAAGGTTGAAAAATAGGGAAATCTATTTTTTATATAGTTGTATGTTACTCTATTCTTTGGATTTTCCTTCTACTTTCACAAACAAGAAAAACACTTGGCAAAAGCATCTATGAAATACTGAAAGAGTAACAGTGGGCTAGGGAAGTGGGTGAGTTCATTCTTTTCTTTAATTTCCATAATGCAGTACTATTACTTCTGTAATAAAAATAATACATTTTTAAGAAAAAGAAACACATACAGATACACGTTGGAGAAAACAAATCTTAGGGGAAAAAAAGGCCTGAAACTCAAAGAGTTCCAAGAAATGATGTGTTTAAAGCAGTGGATTGACCTTCCTGCTGTTATGTTTGTTCAGCTGTAAGAGTATTTTAATTAGCAACAGCAGCAGGGTTGACTCATTCTTCTATTAGGATATACATTCAGGAGGGGAGAAAGATGAATGAGAGCAGTTTCAGAGCAGCAATAACCAGATAGCTTCCTCATGATTCTAGGCTGTGCATCCTAATGATAAGAAGGCCTTACATTTTCATTGTGCATTATGGTTTTGCAGAGTGCTTTTATATTTTCATTCACTTTACCATGGAGCTCCCCCCAACAATTTTGTAAGGAAGACGAGAAAACTGAAGCCTAGCGAGGTTGGTGGCGCAGTGGTTAAGAGCTACAGCTGCTAACAAAAAGGTCAGCAGTTGGAATCCACCAGCCTCTCCTTGGAAACCCTATGGGGCAGTTCTGCTTGGTCCTATAGGGTTGCTATGAGTCAGAATCGAGTTGACGGTAATGGGTTGTTTGTTTGTTTTTTTTTTTTCTGTAGTGAGATTGCATGACTTTGCCAGAGTCATATAACCAGTTGACATCTTCTGACTTCTAAGTGCTGTATTCTTTCCATCCCATGAAAATGGTCAGAAGGAAAATAACTCATTCAACTGATATTCATAATGTCATTGAATTTTCAAACAATCTTGTAAGGCAAATGTTATTCCAATCTCCATTTTGAAATAGAAATTTGGGTTGGGATTCATATCTTCATCAGTCTGATTCCATTCATGATGCTGTACAGAAAGAAGCAAAGGGTTTAAGGGATGGAAACCTTTTGTTCCAATGATTTTGGAAGGAGCAGACTGAAGTAACTTGAGTGATCAGTTGCTTTTGTGTGAGACACTGGTGTCCATTAAACAGTGGTATGTGATCTGCCTAAAAGTCCTACCAGCTTGACCTGGCCTGCTTTATTCCTTTATCTGAATATTTTGCCATTGATGACTGGTTATACCTGTGAGTGTTTGCTATTTATACACAGGGATTACATCTATTAAAAAAGTTCCCCAGTGTGCTTGGTACATTGTTATTCACCATGCGCCAGTTCCATAAATGTTGACTGACTCACAATATATGCATTTCCTAGAAATGAAACACTTTCTTTAGAGAGTAATTATTTGTATATTTATTTGGCAATTGCTTACCGTGAGTTGAATGATCAGAAACACACAGCAAAACCACTCAGTTAAGGTTTTATGATAAGAAGTCTTCATGACAGTGTCAGGAAAACTAGTAGGAAACCAAAAAGCTGTGCAATATACAGAATTGTTTATTACCTATTGATTGGATTTTAAAATTGGGGAAGTCAAATACAGAGAAGAAGGAAAATGATAGGCAGCAAATTTAATGAGTTCAAATTTTAAAAAAGAAACAACCAAAACAATTAAATGCCCTTTTGGCATTAGTTTGGAGGAAAATTGACAAGAAAATAGCCAGTCAAAAGTATCAGAAAGTGCACAAATGCCAATCTGAGATGCTCCTCATGGATTCTCGAGCTGTCACAGTGAGCTGTGTGGTAGCAGGAAAGGACTTTATGATTTGTCTGCCTTTGTGAGTTAGCTCCAACTCAGAGACCCCTGCTTCTCTTGACCTCCCAGAACACACACTCTTTATGCTGTCTGCCTTATATGATTGTTATTTCTGTAACTATCTCTGCTTCCAGACTGAACTCCCTGTCTCCCCTACAGGCCAAGCACAGTGCTCCACATAATAGTTTCTCAGTAAAGGTGTGTTGAATTCAACAAATGAATAATGAAAAAATGAATGAGTGATTCAGGCTAGGCTATGAGGGTGGGAAGAAAGGAGACACATTGTGGTTTTCTCTATATCTGGGCATCTCAATCTAGTTTTTGCTTTGTGTCGGTTTTACTCTCTCTTTAAGTTTTATCCTAACTATTGCATTTTTGTAAAACTTTCGGCAAGTTATTTTAAACCAATTCTCACTGCTCACTTGCTCTCTCTCTCTTTTTCTCTCCTACCTGGGAAATGAGTAGAAACGCATTAGTCTGAGAAGCTGTAATCTCTTAGAAACCACAGACTGTGCTTATAACAGAACCACTTTACATATAAATAACAGGATCTCAATAAACCTTTTTTTATTGAATAAATAAATTTGTGAAAACATTCCCAGTAAGCTTTCTGTTTTCTTCTTCCCAGAACTCAACAGCTACCCCTAATCCACCCTAACCCAAAGCAACTTAATGTTGGAATTCTGAGGGGGAAAAAAGTCCAGGAAGCATTTTAGTTGTAAATACCAGGTCTTCGATTCAACAAGTTGATAGTGAGCACCTGTTGGGCACTCAGCACTAGAGAATAAAAGAGGCATGGTCCCTGTCTTTAACAGCTTATTGCCCAGTGGAGGATAGCACAAGTAATCAAAGTGGTGCAGTGCAGTTAGTTTCAGGAGAGGCAATAAGCACACCCATCCATTTAGGGATCAAGAAACCTTGCTTGGAATAGGTGGTATTTGAACTAGAAATTGCATAAATTTTGCCAGTTAGGGATGATGTGAAAGACATTTAAAAAAAAAAAAAACTAAAACAAGCAAACAAAAAATTTGTAAGTGTTTGGAGGAGGGAAAGTGATTAGCACATTTACAAAACAACAAAATAGTAAGGAATCCAAGTTGGAGAAGATGCATTTCTGAAGAGAATGATGAAAAGGTAATTCGGAGTCAGAAAGTGGAAAGTCTTAAAATGCTAGGTAGGCTGAGTTTGGACTAAATTTAGTAGGTGATGGGGAGGGCAGTGAAAGTTTTTAAGCAGAGATGTAGAAATAATATGAACAAAACTTTACTTTGGAAGATTAACCTAGAAGCAATGTGGAAGATGGAACAGAGATGAAGAGTGATTTGGAAACAAGAGTTTTAGTAAGGGGTGAGAATAGCTAACACTTGTTGAGCCATTATATGCCCAGTACTTTTTAAAGTGCTTTTTAAGTATAAGTCATTTAATTATTACAAAAACTTTTTGAGGTAGACACTATAATCTTCATGATGATGCAATGGAAGCACGGAGAGATTAACTCACTCAAGTTTACACAATTAGTAGACAAGTCAGAATTCAAACTTAGATATGTGTGACTCGAGAGCTCAAGGTTTAATTGACCTTTTTTCCTTTTAATAAATAGTTTATACAACCAATAAGATTTGAACAAAATAAACAAGATAAAATCATAAATATATTATTTGCAAAACATACATTGGAAAATGTGTAGTGTGTGTGTGTACACAGATACTTGGAAAATTATAATTACAATCAAATACAAATTATAACAATGAGATACTATTTTTGGTAAAATTTAGTCTTAATATTTTAAAATTATAACAATAGCAATGTTGTTGTTGTTATGTGTCATTGAGTCGATTTCGACTCATAATGATCACATGCCACAGAGTAGAGCTGCCCCATAGGGTTTCCTATGCTGTAATCTTTATGGAAGCAGATCACCAGATCTTTCTCCCATGGAGCCACTGGGTGAGTTCAAACCGACAACGTTTCAGTTAGCAACTGACTGCTTAACCATTGTGCAACCAGGGCTCCTAATAACAGCTTTAGTTAACATTAGTTGAATGCCAACTATATGTCAAGCAATGCTTAAGTGCCTTGCATGTATGAGTCCTGTTAGCCCCATTTTACAGATGAGAAAATTAAGGCATAGTAAGGCCAACTAAATTGCCCAAGGTCACACCTGACAGACTGGTTCCAAAATACACATTTAGCCACTAAACTACATTATGGCAAAAAGAGATGAGATAGTCACATTCTCATAGATTGCTGATGTGATTTTATTCATTCATTTATTAAACCAACATGTATTAACCACCTCATATGTGCCAGGCACTGTTTTAGGTGGCAGGAATATAGTGGTATGATTCTTGACTGCATAAATTTTACAAGCTCATAAAATAATATAACCTCAATGATGAGATATTTGACAATTTTTTACTACAGCCTTAAAATATTCATATCCTATAAAAAAGTTCATATCTTCTCAGTAATTCCACATTTAAACCTTTCATGGATGAGTTGTTATTTATTTATTTTGGAAATTTTTGTGATGACATCTTTTTACACTAATGGAATGGATGCTGAATTGTTGTTTGTTGGTAGTTTTTTATTATTTGGAAAAATGGGTTGTCAATTGCAAGTGAGACATATCAGTCCCATGTTCAGTGAAACACATCACACATACAGGACATATTGGTTCCATGGCACATCACACTTACTGGTTACACTTGAGCCATAAAATATCTTACTCAACTTTGCAAAAATACACAAGAAAACTAAATAAAGACTGCATTTGCTGCACGTAATTTCTATCAGTTTGATTTAGAGTGGGTCATATAAATACCATGTTCCATGAAGGTCACCACACCACGGTACATATCTGCTCCATGGCCCAGAAAGTGCATCACAAACTGTTTTCACCAAAAAAATAAATAATTTACTTGAATATTTTGAAATTCCAGTAACTGTACCTTCCCCAATAACACAAAGGAAATAGTAAACGTACCTGCGAGCCTTATCTTGCTGTACAGAAGCCAAAAGACACAAAAGTTTCACACAATCACTCGTTTGGGAAGCATCCCATCATACAATGGCTCTCAACACTCAAATGTGGTGCAGACCAACTTCCTTGTTTCTTAGGCAATTGCACCAGTATCCACCACCATGCCAGAATATACTAAATTGGCTCAAATGCTTGCCGATAAACCTCCAGGGGCAGAAAATGTAACACAGGCATATATATTCCATGGCCCAAGAAAGGGTTAAGGCTCTATGCAAAAGAAAGAAATAGTTGATAAAGATTTATGTTCAAAGTTGTTGCAGCTTATTTATAATAGCTTGAACTTAAGCCTTATGAAAGGAGGTTGGCAGAAAAACAGAAATGTTCACAATTATAGAGTGTTAAGTGTTTTGGCCCTGTACATTTTCCAAATACTTTATGAAGATTATTTATTTATTTATTTATATTGTATTTTAGGTGAAGGTTTACAGAACTAACAGTGTCTAATTAAACAGTCAGTGCACGTATTGTTTTATGACATTGGTTAAAAACCCCACGACATGTTAACCCTTTCCCTTCTCGACCTCTTTTTGTTTTTGTTTTTTTTTTTTTTTTTTGGTGAAAATACACATAGCCAAAGATAAACCATTTCAAAAATTTCTACTTGCACAATTCAGTGAAATCGATAACGTTCTTCTAGTTGTTCTGCTATTCTCACGTGTTGCCCTATGACAATGGTTAACAACCCCACTACATGTCAACACTGTCCTTACACAACATTGGGTTCCCTATCACCAGCTTTCCTGTCCCCTTCTGCCTTTTAGTCCTTGTCCCTGGACTGCTGTGCCTCATTAGTCCCATTTTGTCTTATGGGGCTGTCCAACCCCCAGCTGAATGGTGAACCTCAGAAGTGACTTCACCACTGAGCTAAAAGGGTGTCTGGGGGCCATACTCTCAGGGTTTCTCCAGTCTCTTTCAGGCCAGTAAATCTGGTCGTTTTTTGTGTGTGTTAGTGGTCTACATCCTTCTCCAGCTCTGTCCAGAAGCCTCTATTGTGATCCCGTTCAGAGAAGTCAGTGGTGGTAGCTGGGCACCATCTAGCTGTACTGGACTCAGTCTGGTGGAGGCCTTGGTAGCTGTGGTCCATTAGTCCTTTGGACTAATCTTTTTGTTGTATCCTGTTCTCTTAATTCTCCCTTGCTGTCAAAGGGGTGAGACCAGTAGAGTATCTTAGATGGCTGCTCACAGGCTTTTAAGACCCCAGACGCTACTCATCAAGGTAGCATGAAGAACATTGTCATTATAAACTATGTTCTGCCAATTGATCTAGATGTTCCCCAAGACCATGGTCCGCACAGCCCTCCACCCAGCAATTCAGTCCCTCAAGGAGTTTGGATGTGTCTATGGAGCTTCCATGACCTTTCCTTGTACAAGTTGTGCTGGTTTCCCCAGTACTGTGTACTGTTTCACCCTCCACCCAAGATACCACTTATCTACTGCCTATTTAGTACTTCCCCCCAACCCCTCCCATTCCTCGTAACCAACAAAGATTGTTACCTTTTGCGTGTAAACTTTTTAATGAGTTTTTACAATAGAGGTCTCATACAATATTGTCCTTTTGTGATTGACTTATTTCACTCAGCATAATGTCCTGAAGTTTCATCCATGTTATGAGTTGCTTCCCAGATTCATCATTGTTCTTTATCTTTGTGTAGTACTCCATTATGTGTATGTACCATAGTCTGTTTATCCATTCATCTGTTGATGGGCATCTAGGTTGTTTCCATCGTTTTGCTATTGTGAACAATGCTGCCATGAACATGGGTGTGCATATGTCTATTCGAGTGAAGACTCTTATTTCTCTAGGATATATTCCTAGGAGTGGGATTGCTGGATCGTGTGGTATTTCTATTTCTAGCTTTCTAAGGAAGTGCCATATCATTTTCCAAAATGGTTGTATCATTTTGCATTCCCACCAGCAGTAAGAGTTCCGATCTCCCTGCAGCCTCTCCAACATTTGTTATTTATTTCCAGTGTTTTTGATTGGTGCCAGTAATGCCGGTGTGAGATGGTATCTCATTGTGGTTTTAATTTGCATTTCTCTAAAGGTTAGTGATCTTGAGCATTTCCTCATGTGTCTGTTGGCTGCTTGAATGTCTTCTTTGGTAAAGTGTCTATTCATTTCCTTTGCCCATTTTTTAATAGGATTATTTGTCTTTTTGTTGTAGAGGTGTTGGATTTTCTTGTAGATTATGGAGATTAGACCTTTGTCTGAACTGTACTGTCCAAAATTTTTTTCCCAGTCTGTAGGTTCTCTTTTTACTCTTTTGGTGAAGTCTTTTGAAGAGCATAGGTGTTTGATTTTTAGAAGATCCCAGCTACCTAGCTTATCTTCTAGGATTTGTGTGTTGATAGTTATGGTTTGTATCCTGTTAATGCCGAGTATTAGGGCCTCTAGTGTTTGTCCTATTTTATTCTTCTATGAACTTTGTAGTTTTGGCTTTATATTTAGGTATTTGATCCATTTTAAATTAGCTTTTGTATATGGTGTGAGGTATAGGCCCTGTTTCATTTTTTGGCAGATGGATATCCAGTTTTGTCAGCATGATTTGTTAAAAAAGACTGTCTTTTCCCCATTTAATGGACCTTGGGCCCTTGTTGAAGATCAGGTGACTTACACTGGGGTCTCAATTCTGTTCCATTGGTCAATGTATCTGTCTTTTTACCAGTACCAGGCTGTTTTGAATACTGTAGCTGTATAGTAGGTTCTGAAGTCAGGTAGTGTGAGTCCTCCAACTTATTCTTCTTCTTCAGTAGTGGTTTACTTATTCGGGGCTTCTTCCCTTTTCATATAAAGTTAATGATTTGTTTTTACATATCTTTGAAGAATGTTGTTGGTATTTGAATAGAGATTGCATTGTATTTGTAAATTGTTTTGGGTAGAATTATCATCTTCACCATGGTGAGTCTACCTATCCATGACATGGTATGTTTTTCCATTCATGTAGACCCCTTTGGGTTTCTTGCAGTAGTGTTTTGTACTTTTCTTTGTATAGGTCTTTTATATTCCTGGTTATATTTATTCCTAAGTATTTTATTTTTTTTAAGGGCTATTATAAATGGTATTGTTTTCCTGATTTTTTTTTCATTGTTCTCTGTATTGGTATATAGGAATCCAACTGATTTTTGTATGTTTATCTTGTATCCTGCTACACTGATGAATCATTCTATTAGTTCCAGTAGATTTCTCGTGGAGTCTTTAGGGTTTTCTGTGTATAATATCACATCATCTGCAAACAGGGACAGTTTAACTTCTTGATTACCAATTTGGATGCCCTTTATTTCTTTTTCTTGCCTTATTGCTCTAGCTAGAATTTTCAGCACAATGTTAAATAGGAGTGGTGATAAAGGGCATCCTTGTCTTGTTCCAGTTCTCAAGGGGAATGTTTTCAGCCTCTCTCCATTAAGCATGATGTTGGCTGTTGGTTTTGCATAGATGCCCTTTATTATGTTGAGAAATTTCCCTTCTATACCTATTCTATTGAGAGTTTTTTTTTCCAAGAATGGTGTTGGACTTTGTCAAATGCCTTTTCTGCATCAATTGAGAGGATCATGTGATTCTTTTCTTTACTTTTATTTATGTGGTGGATTACATTGATTGATTTTCTAATGTTGAACCATCCTTTCATACCTGGCATGAATCCTACTTGGTTGTGGTGTATTATTTTTTGATATAATGCTGAATTCTATTGGCTAGAATTTTGTTGAGAATTTTTGCGTCCATATTCTTGAGAGATATTGGTCTGTAATTTTCTTTTTTTTGTGGTGTCTTTGTCTGGTTTTGGTATCAAGGTTATGCTGGCTTCACAGAATGAATTCGGAAGTGTGCTTCCTTTTCTATGCTCTGAAATAATTTGAGTAGTACTGGTATGAGCTCTTCTCTGAATGTTTTGTAGAATTCTCCAGTGAAGCCATCTGGGCCAGGGCTTTTTTTGTTGGGAGTTTTTTTTTTTTTTTATTACCTTTTCAATCTCTTCTCCTGTTATGTGTCTGTTCAGATTTTCAACATCACTTTGTTATAGTATGGGTAGGTAGTGTGTTTCTAGAAATTTATCCATTTCCTCTAGGTTTTCAAGTTTGTTGGAGCATAGTTTTTCATAACATTCTGTTATGATCCTTTTTGTTTCATTGGGGTCTATTGTAATTTCACCCATTTCATTTCTTATTTGGTTTATTTTCATCCTCTCCTGTTTTTCTTTTGTCAGTCTGGCCAGTGGTTTATCGATTTTGTTGATTCTTTCAAAGAACCAACTTTTGGTTTTGTTGATTGTTTCTATTGTTTTCTGTTCTCTATTTCATTTATTTCTACTCTGATCTTTATTATTTCCTTTCTTCCAGTGGCTGTGTGCTTTCTTTGCTGTTCTCTTTCTGTTTCTTTGAGTTGTGTAGTTAATGTTTTGATTTTGTCCCTTTCTTCTTTTTTGATGTGTGCATCTATTGCTATAAATTGTCCTCCTGGGACTGCCTTCGCTGTGTCCCAAAGGTTTTGGCATGAAGTGTTTTCATTCTAGGAATTTTTTTTTATTCCGTCTCTGATTTCTTCTATTACTCAGTGGTTTTATTTATCAGGATGTTATTCAGTTTCCATGCACTTGATTTTTTTTTCCTTGGTCTTCCTGTTGTTAATTTCTACCTTGTTGGCATGGTGATCAGTGAAGATACTTGCATTATGTTAACGTTTTGGATCTTGTTGAGGATTGCTCTGTGGCCTAAGATGTGGTCTATTCTGGAGAACGTTCTATGTGCATGGGAAAAAATGTGTACTTTGCAGCTTTTGGGTGGAGTGTTCTATATATGTCTATGAGGTCTAGTTGGCTGATTTTGCCCTTTAGGTCTTCTGTATCTTTGCTGAGTTTCTTTTTAATTGTTCTGTCCTTTACTGAGAGTGGTGTGTTGAAGTCTCTTACTATTACTGTGGAACTGTCAATGTCTCCTTTTCAGTGCTGTTATAGTTTGTTTTATGTATTTTGGAGCTCAGTCATTGGGTGCATAGATGTTTATTATGGTTACTTTTTCTTGACAGATTGTCCCCTTAATCATTATATAGTGTCTTTCTGTGTCTTTTATGGTGGATTTTGTTTTAAAGTGCATTTAATCTGAGATTAGTATTGCCACTCCTGCTCTTTTTTGGTAGTTGTTAGCTTGATATATTTTTTCCAACCTTTGATTTTTAATAAATTCATGTCTTTTTTTCTAAGGTGTGTCTCTTGTAGACAGCATATTGATGGATCCTGTATTTATCCATTCTGTGACTCTCCGTCCCTTTATGGGTTCATTGAGGCCATTTACATTCAGTGAATTATTGATAGATGTGAGTTTATTGCTGTCATATTGTAGTGATTCTGTTGTGGTGCTGACGTTTTCTTTGTTCTTCTTACTCTCCTGTGCTGAATTTATTTTGTTTGTTGATTTTTTTTCATTTCTTTTGTTTTTGTAGGTTTTGTTTTTGCTGAGACTTTATGTTTTTCCTCTTGATTTTTATGAGTATGTTTGTTAACATTCTTTGTGGTTACCATGAAATTTTCCTTTGTCTTTCTAAGTTTGAAGCAGTCTATTATTACTTGGTATCTCCTTGCCTTCCTCTCCATTAGAAGGTTCTATACTTACATCGTTTATTCCCTCTTTTATTGTTCTGAAGATGGTGTCATCTACAGGTTAACTTCTCTGGTTCCCTTTTGTATTTCATTTCGTTTTGGATAGTCCTTGGAAGTTCATTTCCTAACTTGGTATCTGGATGGTACAATCCTGTGTCCTAGATTCAGCCTGTGAGCTGAAATTGTTTGTTCTCAGATTGAAGGACTCCTTTTAGTAATTCTTGTAATTTTGGTTTGGATAGTACATATTCCCTTAAATTCTGTTTATCTGGAAATGTTCTAATTTCACCATCATATTTGTATGAGAATTTTGCAGGATATGTTACTCTTGGCTGGTAATCTTTTTTTTTTTCTTTCAAGGTTTAATATATGTCATCTCATTGCCTTCTTGCCTGCATAGTTTTTGCTGAATAATCTGAGCTTAGTCCTATTGTTTCTCTTCTGTATGTGACTTATTGTTTTTCATGAGCTGCTCTTCAGGATTCTTTGTTTGTCTTTGGTTTTGGCAAGTGTGATTATGATATGCCTTGGTGATTTTCTTTTGGGGTCTATCCTATATGGGGTTCGTTGAGCTTCTTGGATGGCCAGTTTTTCATCTTTCATGATACTGTGGAAGTTTTCTGTCAGTAGTTCTTCAACGATCCTCTCTGTGTTTTCTGTTTTCTCCCCCTCTTCTGGAACTCTGATCACTCACAAATTTTGGTTTTGATTGTATCCCATGTCATTCTCAGAATCTCTTCATTTTTCTTTGTGCTTTTTTCTGAGTTTTCCTCAAACGGATTTATATCTAAGTGTTTGTCTTCAAGTTTGCGGATCCTGTCTTCCATCATTTCAAATCTGCTTTCAGCCCTTCTATGACACTGTCCATTTCTGAAATCTTGTTGTTTTTATTTTGGATTTCTAATTGTTTTTGTGTAATTTCTAGCTGTGAATTTATTTTGGGATTTTGTTCCTGCATTAATTTCCTGAATTCTTTCATTTTTTTGTCTGTATTTTCCATGAATTTGTCTGCTTTTTCATGAATTTGTCTATTTTTTCCTCATTTTTGTCTACTTTTTGCTTCAACTCTTGATAGTTCTGAGCATTAGAGAATTGAGTTCCGTGTCAGGTAGTTCTAGAGCCTTTTCTTCTACTATAAAGTCATCTGGTGTTTGATTTTGCATGCCTACTTCTAGCATCCTGTCCTGTTTTTGTAAATGTTTTGATATTGTCTGCTGTCTTTGGGGCATTCAGTAGTTATTTTTCTCATTTATTGATTGTAGATTTTATCCTTTTTTTTTTTTTTAATTTGGCTATGTCTGAGCAGGTGGGCTGTGTGTTCTTTGTTGTTTGCTCATCTGTGGGCACAATACTTTTCACCACCTTCTACAATTGGCAGGGTCAGTTGCTCAGATATGGTACAGCAGGGAAGGTCTAGCTGCAGAAGATTTGCTGGGATGGGCTGTTTGTGGCACTTCCTACAGCCAGCAGGGCAGGCTGGTAATCAGGGCATGGCAGGTTCAGGTAGGCTGTGCCTGTGCTTCTTGGTGGTGGGATTTAAGCGCATGGTGCAAGTAGGCAGAGTGGAGGGGAATGATTGTAATGTGTGGAGCTAAGATGGGTATGGGAGAGAGGAGAGAGGAACAAGAGCCAAAAACTTACAAACAAAAAATAGTGCTAGGGGAGCTTGCAATTGGAGTTGAGAGATGAGAGTCTATGAAATGGAGAAAAATTAAAAAGAAGAAAAAAAAGAAAAGAAAAGAATTAATGAATAAAAATTAGAAAGAAAAAAGAAAAGTGAAGCTCTCAGTGATCCCACCGGTGTGGCTACAAGGTCTGGGGAAGTTGTTCTAAGGTGTTGAAGCATTGCCTGGCTATATTGCTTAGAGGTGTCACTCAGTGCCAGGTATTCAGAGGACAGGAAGAGAAGGAAGGGATAGAGAGAAAAAAACTGACTAATGAAGAAAAACAAAAAGGGAAAAAGAGGGAGAAGAAAACAAAACAAATTTAAAAAAGAGCAAGAAAACCCCCCAAAAAACAGGAAAAAAGAAATGTTCTCAGGGATCCCTCTGCTCATCTGCATAAGCTGAGGGAGTAGGTCCCAAGCTGAGTAGCACTGCCCAGCCAGAACGGGCTGCCTACTCGAGAAAAGAAAAAGAAAACAAACAATTCAAAACAAACAAACAAACAAAAATCCCCGGGTTGCCACCAGCACAGCAGAACAGACAGGGAAGCAGTTCCACACTCGAGTGGAGTCCCACAGCCTCCCAGGAAGAAGCAAAGATGGCACATGGAGCCAGGTATTTGAGAGAGAGGAGGATGAGGAGGTGAGAGGTAAGGAAGAAATCAAAAAAAGCAGAAAAAAGCAACACCAGCAGCCAACAAGTGGCACTCGGGTAGTCGGCCAGTGCGGGTGGGTGGAATCCAAGTGGCTGGTGCTTCCTGGCCAAGAGAGTGTGGCCACAGGAAGCAGAGGAGCCTAAGTTTGGGTGAAGAAGGGTTGGGGGTGGGAAAACGTATATCGCTGGTTACTGGTTATTCTGTCTCCTGCTGGAAGCTCCGTGAAGCTGCTTTCTCGTATCCCCTGTTGGCTGGTCTTTGATTGGAATCCAAGATGGTGGATCTATGTTGCATTTGCTGATAGGGGACCTCTGCATATATGTCTCTTCACTCTCTGTTCTCTCTCAGTTTCTTATTCCATTTGGTGTTTGGCTGAGTTCTTTATCTCTTCATTTGATGTTTAGGGTTTCAGGATAGCTGTTTTCTCTGTTTGGCTTAGTTTTTGGATCTTTGCTGTGGAGGGACAGTGTGGTGCTTCTGCCTAGAGTGCCATGTTACCAGAGTCTTTTTCCTCTTTTGTTAAAGTCTTTTGATGAGCATAAGTGTTTGATTTTTAGAAGCTCCCAGTTATCTAGTCTGTCTTCTGGTGCTTGTACATTGTTATTTATGGTTCGTATTGTGTTTATGCCAAGTATTAGGGCTCCTAGCTTAGTTCCTATTTTTTCTTCCATGATCTTTATCATTTTCAATTTTATATTTAAGTTTTTGATCCATTTTGAGTTAGTTTTTGTACATGGTGTGAGGTTTGGGTCTTGTTTCAGTTTTTTGCAAATGGATACCTAGTTATGCCAGCACCATTTGTTAAAGAGACTGTCTTTTCCCCAATTAACAGACTTTGGGCCTTTGTCAAATATCAGCTGCTCATAGGTGGATGAATTTATGTCTGAATTCTCAATTCTGTTCCATTGGTCTATGTATCTGTGGTTGCACCAGTACCAGACTGTTTTGACTACTGTGGCGGTATAATAGGTTCTAAAATCAGGTAGTGTGAGGCCTCCTACTTTGTTTTTCTTCTTGAGTAATGCTTTACTTATTCGAGGCCTCTTCCCTTCCCATATCAAGTTGGTGATTTGTTTCTAAATCTCATTAAAAAATGCCGGTGGAATTTGTATCGGATTGCATTGTGTCTGTAGATCGCTTTGGGTAGAATTGACATTTTCACAATGTTGAGTCTACCTACCCATGAGCAATATATGTTTTCGGATTTATGCAGGTCTCTTTGGTTTCTTCCAGTAGTGTCTTGTAGTTTTCATTATATAGGTCTTTTATGTCTCTGGTTAGATTTATTCCTATGTATTTTATCTTCTTGGGGGCTATTTTAAATGATATTGATTTGGTGATTTCCTCTTCGAGGTTCTCTTTGTTGGTTTAAAGGAATCCAACCAGTTTTTGCATGTTTGTCGTCTATCCTAAAATTTTGCTGAAATTTTCTATTAGTTCCAGTAGTTTTCTTGTGGATTCTTTGGGGGTTTTCTGTGTATAAGATCATATCATCTGAAACAGAGATACTTTGACTTTTTCCCTACCAATTTGGATGCACTTTATTTCTTTTTCTAGCTTAATTTCTCTGGCTAGGACATCCAGCAAAACGTTGAATAAGAGTGGTGATAAACGGCATCCTTGTCCAGTTCTTGTTCTCCAGGGGAATGCTTTCAATGTCTCTTCATTTAGGATGACGTTGGCAGTTGGCTTTGTATAAATGCACTTAATTATACTGAGGAATTTCCCTTCTATTCCTATTTTGTTGAGAGTTTTTATCATGAGTGTGTGTTGGACTTTGTCAAATGCCTTTTTGTGCATCAATTGATAAGATCATGTGCTTCTTGTCTTTTGTTTTATTTATGTGATGGATTACATTGATTCTTTTTCTAATGTTGAACCATGCCTGCATACCTGGTATAAATCCCACTTGAACATGGTGAATTTTTTTTGATATATTGCTGAATTCTACTGACTAGAATTTTTTGAGGATTTTTGCCAATGTTCATAAGGGATATTGGTCTGTAATTTTCTTTTTCTGTGTTGTCTTTACCTGGTTTTGGTATCAGGGTTTATGCTGGCTTCATAGAATGAGTTTGGGAGTATTCCATCCTTTCCGATGCTCTGAAATGCCTTTAGTAGAAGTGGTGTTATCTCTTCTCTGAAAGTTTGGTAGAATTCTCCAGTGAAGCCATCTGGGCCAGGGCTTTTTTTTTTTTGTTGTTGTTGGGAATTTTTTAATTACCTTTTCAATCTCTTCTTTTGTCATGGGTTTATTTTGTTGTTCTACCTCTGTGCTAGTTTAGGTAAGTAGTGAGTTTCTAGAAATTTGTCCATTTCCTCTAGCTTTTCATATTTGTTACAGTACAATTTTTGATAGTATTCTGTTATGATTCTTTTAATTTCAGTTGGGTCTGTTGTGATACCACCCATCCCGTTTCTTATACGGGTTATCTACTTCCTCTCCTGTTTTTCTTTTGTCAGTTTGGCCAATGGTTTATCAATTTTGTTGATCTTTTCAAAGAACCAGCTTTTGGTCTTGTTAACTCTTTCAATAGTTTTTCTATTCTCTATTTCATTTAATTCTGCTCTAATTCTTAGTATTTCCTTTCTTCTGTCACCTGAGGGCTTCTTTTGTTGCTCTCTTTCTACTTATTCCAGTTGTAGTGTTAATGTTTTGATTATGGCCCTTTCTTCTTTTTGAATGTATGCATTTATTGCTGTAAACTGACCTCTGAGCACTGCTTTTGCTGTGTCCCAAAGGTTCTAGTAGAATGGGTGTTCATTCTCGTTTGATACTATGTATTTATTTATTCTCTCTTTAATTTCTTCTATAACCCAGTAGTTTTTGAGCAAGGTGTTGTTCATTTTCCATGTGCTTGATTTTTTTCCTTGTTTTTTTTCTGTTGTTGATTTCCACTTTTATGGCTTTATGGTCAGAAAAGATGCGTTGTAATATTTCATTGCTTTGGATTTTGTTAAGGGTTGCTTTATGGCCTAATATGTGGTCTTCTGGAGAATTCGAGTATGCTCCACATGCATTGGAAAAGAAAGTATACTTAGTTGCTGTTGGGTGTAGTGTTTGGTATATGTCTATAAGATCAAGTTGGTCGATTGTAGCATTTAGCTCTTCTGTGTCTTCGTTGAGCTTCTTTCTGGATGTTCTGTTCTTCACTGAATGTGGTGTGTTGAAGTCTCCTACTACTGTTGTGGAGCTGTCTATCTCTCTTTTCAGTGCTGTTAGAGTTTGTTTTATGTATTTTGGAGCCCTATCATTGGGTGCATAAATATTTATTGTAGTTATGTCCTCCTGGTGTATTGACCCTTTAATCATCATATAGTGTCCTTCCTTTTCCTTTGTGTTGGATTTTACTTTAAAGTCTATTTTGTCAGAGATTAATATTGCCACTTCTGCTCTTTTTTGAGTGTTGTTTACTTGATATATTTTTTTTCCATCCTTTGAGTTTTAGTTTGTTTGTGCCTTTAAGTCTAAAGTGTGTGTCTTGTAGACAGCATATTGACATATCGTGTTTTTTAATCCAATATACCACTCTCTGTCTCTTTATTTGTGCATTTAGTCTATTTACATTCAGCATAATTATTGATATGTATGAGTTTAGTGCTGTCATTTTGATGTCTTTTTTGTGTGTTGTTCACAGTTTCTTTGTTCCACTTAATTTTCTGCTGAGTCATTTTTCTTTATGTATTTTCTTTTCATCTTTGTTTTTTTCATGTTTTATCAGTCTTTATATTTTTCTTGTTTTTTATTTTGACTTCTAGGATTGTTAGTTTCCTTTGTGGTTACCTTAATATTTATTCCTATTTTTCTACATTTATACCAGTTTTTTATTTCTTTATATCACCTTAACTTCTTCTCCATATGAAAAATCTATGTCTACATTTTTAAGTACCTCTTTTTTGTTTTAATATTGTCATCTTTTGCATATTGACATCTGTTTTGCTATTTTCAATGTTTTAGCTTTGATTTATTTTTGTTACTTCCCTATCTGGGTTGATATCTGATTGCTCTGTCCTGTGTTTTGGTCTTGGGTTGTTGTCTGATGTTACTGATTTTCTAACTGGGGGACTCCTTTTAGTATCTTATAATTTTTGTTTGGTTTTTGCAAATTCCCTAAACTTCTTTTTTTCCTGAAATGCCCTAATTTTGCCATCATATTGGAGAGATTGTTTTGTTGGATATATACTTCTTGGCTGGTAGTTTTTTTCCTTCAAGGCTTTATATATGTCATCCCATTACCTTATTGCCTGCATGGTTTCTGCTGAGTAGTCCGAGCTTGTTCTTATTGACTCTCCTTTGTAGATGCCTTTTCGTTTATCCCTAGCTGGTCTTAAAATTCTCTCTTTATCTTTGGTTTTGGCAAGTTTGATTATAATACTTCTTTGTGACTTTCTTTTGGGAACTACCTTATGTGGGGTTCGATAAGCATCTTGGACAGACATCTTGTCATCTTTCTCAATATCAGGGAATTTTTCTGCCAACAAATCTTCAACAAGTCTCTCTGTATTTTCTGTTATCCCCCCGTTCTAGTACTCCAATCACTTGTAGGTTATTCCTCTTTAGAGAGTCCCAGATAATTCTTAGGGTTTCTTCATTTTTTTAAATCCTTTTATCTGATTTTTCCTCAAATAAGTTGGTGTCAAGTGCTTTATCTTCAGTCTCACTAATTCTGACTTTCATTGCCTCAGTTCTGCTCTTATGACTTTTATGATTGTGAAATTTTATTGTTAATCTTCTGGATTTCTGATTGCCATCTGTCTATAGATTTGTGCAGCCTGTTAAATTTGTCATTATGCTCTTCTCTAATCTTTTTAATTTCCCCTATTGCATGTTCTGTGCTTTGCTTAATTTCCTTCCTAATGTCTTGAAGAGTTCTGTATATTAATCTTTTGTATTCTGCCTCCAGTAATTCCAAGAAATTTCCCCCCTCTGGAAAATTTCTAGACTCTTTATTTTGGGAGGTTGCCGAAGCCGTCATGGATTGCCTCTTTGTGTGATTTGATATTGACTGTTTTCTCTGAGCCATCCCATAAGTTATTATATTTATTTATTTTATGTTTGCTTACTGTGTCCTTGCTTCTTGTTTTGATATGCCCAAATAGGCAGCTCAAATGAGCTAGTTTTATTATTGGCACCTTTGAAGCTCTAATGTCCTGTCATCAGGTGGTTAGATCTTTTACTAGTTATGTGAGCTCAGGAGTCTGCCCACTACTCCTGTATGGATTCAGCTCAGCTGCCCAGGTAGATAGCAGCCAAGCGTGTGGTTTAGGCTCTCATTTACAGTCCTAGACAGGCATGAATGATTGGTGTAGGCACAGGCATCTGGCTGCAGCAGGGGAGCATACTCTGAGCAAGGCAGGGGTCTGATTGCCACCCCCTAGTGTCCAGGAGAAAGACGTGTCCCTGTTCTCTAGAGCATGTAGGTGGGTGGGTTTTGCAGCCAAACTATGAGCGCCTAATACTGTTGGCTGAAAGGACTGGGGGGCACCTCTTATTCATGTATCTCTGTCACCGGTGGCTAGGTGGCATGGGTGGAGCCACTAGTCGTCAGGCCTCTGATGTTGGTAGGTGAAGACCCTGCTTAATTGGCCGAGCAGTGTCAAATGTCAAGAACCTGCTACTTCACAGTTGAAATAGTTGAATTTAGACTTCTGGTATATATCCTTTTGTACTACAGTAATGAGGACCTATGCTGTTGAGATGGGCGTACACAAGTCTATGCAGGGGAAAAGGTGCTCAAATTCCTTGGATCCCTTATGCCTGTTCCTAGGCAAAGGAGCTGTCTACCCTGGGTTCCTGGCTTAGGGTAGCTAGCAGTTTATTTTTTCCTCTGTTTGTTAGTTTGGTCACTCTCCAAGGCAGGAAGAATGGCTCTGGGCATGTGATGGATCCTACTTCCAGCCCAGGGGACTCGGCAATTGCTGAAGCTGGTTCAAGACCCAGTGCAGAACAGGGAGCAAGGAGATAAAATGGGAGAGAGGTTTTTCCCTAAAAGCGTTGTTTTTGATCCGTGCAGTAAGCCATACTCAATTACTTATCTTTCGCTGATCCAGGGCTGCTTCTCACTGGTTCTGGGTGGCCGCGTAGACTCTATGGCGCTGGGTCTTTCCTGGTGTGGAAAATGCACCTCCCGAGCACTACCTCTTGCCTGCCTCACTGCTCACCCAGAACTGATCAGGCCTGAAGGGCTCAGGCTCTTGCCAGGTCAGGTCTGGCAACTCCCTGCTGTTTCTGAACCGTCTCTCCATCCCCCTGGCACTCAGTGCAATTCCTCAACTCTGCCTTTGATGTTCAGGGTCCCCAGATTGCCATATGTAATCGATTCACTTGTTTTTTCGGGTCTTTGTTGTAAGAGGGGCCAACGGAAGTGTCTGACTAGTCTGCCATCTTGGCCTCGCCTCCCTTCCTCTCATGTATTAATGCTTACAGTATAAGCCCCCTCCTCCTTAACTTGTTATCTTGTTATCAGCAGGGGAAGAGGGATATGGGGAGAGGGATATGGTGATGTTCTGGTACAGGAGAGGAGGTCCTGTGATATTCAGTATGGGAGGAGAGGACAGAACCTGTAACAAGCTTGAATACAGCTATTTAAAAGGAATGCTGATACCATACATTTGAAGAGGATAACAATGTTTGAATAATAAAACAAGATTTTATCATTTTGTTAAGATTAACTTTCTTTAACTACTGACATGTAGCTCTGTTTTATTAGGGAGGGGTTAATTTCATCATTAGCATTCTAGGCTTGAAGCTTCATAAAATCCGTGTTAAAGAGACAATAACTAGGGATAGGGTAAAGATTCTTACAAAAATAGATGGAGGGAAGAACAGATGTTAAAAATGTTAATAAAGTTAGTAACAAAAAACAGAGGGCATCCTGTTTATGAGTTATGCTGAAATGTTTCATTATATAAAAATATGCTGAATATTTTAGTATGTTGTATGAGTGTGTGAAATAGTTGCTAAAATGAGCTAACAAGAGGCTGATATTTTAATAATCATTTAGAAATTTTTAAAAATTATACAGGATACAAATAAAAAATGTGTTCTAGATGTTTGGGGGTTTTAGGGCCAAGAATAGCATGTGAAGTTTTGAGAATAAAGCATGCTTCCTGTCTGCACTTATCTGAGTGGTTCTGTTGTTTAAGTGAACATGTTACAATATGATTACTTTGTATGTGATTTGCAAGAACCACTGTACAGATTAAAATTGTGCACAAGGCTAGTCAATATGTTTATATATATAAATGGAATTAATAATTTGAAACCACAGCAGCATAAAAAAATTAGAACTATAATGACCTCTAGTGGGGAAAGTGGAGAATGCCACTTAGTCTCTCAGAATTGAAAGCCTGTAAGAGAGATGACAGTCTCTGGGTGACACTAATGGTTAAGTGTTGGACTACTGAACAAAATGCTGGTGGTTCAAACCCACTCAGAGGGACCTCTGAATTAAGGCCTGGTCATCTGCTTCTGAAAGTTCGCAGCCTTGAAAATCCTATAGAGTGTGTTTCTACTCTGCCCTCATGGGGTCTCAATGAGTTGGAATTGACTTGACGGCAACTAAAAACAACACGAGATATGGGCTTCTGGTTTCAGATCTGGCTTGTGAAAAGATTAGAACCACCACTCCCAGAATAAAAACAAGAAAAAAGCTGAAAAAAAAATCCTCCTAGATCTAACAGAGAATTGAGGTCACATGGTATTACTACCCTAAAAACTAAAGAGGCAGACAGGCTAATATAGAGAATCACTGCTTACTTGGGGAAAAAAAATCACTGCTGTTGGAACCAACATTGGATAGTAATACAGAAAATGTAATCGAATAATTGCTATAGACTGAGGGTGCACTAACCTGAGAGACTGAAACTCCAGGAAGCCCAGCCCTAGAAAGGCTCTTAAAATTTCATGAGTTTTACTTCCAGAAGCCACACCAGGTTCTCACTGTGAAGCTCCAAGAGAAATTCTCTTGTGCTTCTGGCAGAGAGAGGGGAAAAATAACAATTTTGATCTAGTTCTATGTTCTCCTTAAAAATGGCCTGTCCTTAAAGGGAAACTTCTTTATCATAGCTTAATTAACGTGGATGTTATCAGAGCCTCAACAACATGAAAGAAGAGAAATACCCAACTCCAGTCCACTTTAGCCTTATACATGGGGGAAAGGATTACCCAACTCTAACCCTTTTAGCATTCAGTGTGGGGAAAGGGAACTACCCAGCTACAGCACTGCTTGATTTCCTGTTTCACCTAAGGGGTGAAAAATAAAGTGGAGAAGCATTTGTGAAGGTCACTATCCAGGAACAGGGGCTTACCAAAAGACTGAGACCTAATCACAGGTTTATAAAATGCTTCCCCTCCTTCCACACCTTACCACATAAATATCAACAGGGATTTACAGGGGATTAAAACAGAAAGAACCTCAGTTCCTTTAAGTGATACATCAAGTCCAACTTTAAAAAAATTACAAGGCATACTAAAAGGCAAAAAACATAGTCTGAAGAGAAAAGGTGTGCATCAGAACTAGGGTCATATATGGCAGAGATTTTTGAATTATTAAACAAGGAATTTAAAATAACTCTGATTAATATGCCAAGGGCTCTAATAGAAAAAAAGTAGACAAAATGCAAGAATAGATGGGTGATGTAAGCAGAGAAGTAAACTCTAAGAAAGAATCAAAAGGAAATATAGAAATCAGAAACTCTGTAACACCTAGACAGAGCAATAAGGCAAGAAAAGGAAATAAAAGGTATCCAAACTGGAAAGAAAGAGGTAAAACTATCTCTATTTGCAGATGACATGATCCTATATATAGAATATCCCAAAGAATCTACTAAAAAGCTCTAGAACTAATAGAAGAATTTAGCAAATTTGCAGCATACAAGCTCAACACCCAAAAATTAGTTGAGTTTCTATACATCAGCAATGAGAAGTCTGAAAAGAAGATTGAGAAAACAACTCCATTTATAAAAACATCTAAGAGAACAAAATATCTAGGAATAAATTTACCTAAGGATGTGAAAGATTTATACAATAAAAATTATAAAAAAACTGCTAAAAGAGACTAAAGAAGACCTAAACAGAAAGATATTCTGTGTTCATTGATTGGAAGACTTAATATAGTCAAGATGTCAATACTACCCAAAGCACAAAGCAATTTACATATACAACGCAATCTTCATCAAAATTACAAAAGCATTCTTTACAGAAATGGAAAAGCTAATCCTCACTTTTATATGGAAAGACAAGAGATCCTGAAGCCAAAGCAATTTTGAAGAAGAACGACAAAGTGGGAGGTCTCACACTTCCTGACCTCAAAACATGTTACACAGCTACTGTAATCAAAACAGCCTGGTACTGGTTTAATGATAAACCAATGGAAGAGAACTGAAAATCCAGAAACAAATCCAAATATCTATGGTGAATAGATTTTTGACAAGGGAGCCAAATCCTTTCCATGGGGGAAGGAACAGTCTCTTCAACAAATAGTGCTGGCAAAACTGAATTTCCACTTGCAGAAAAATGAAACAAAATCTATACCTCACATCATACACAAAAACTAATTCAAAATGGATCCAGGATGTAAATTTTAAATCTAAAACCATAAAGTTCTTGGAAGAAAATATAGGAGCAAATCTTTGAGACCTAATTTTCTTCAGTGATAGATTATCAAGCACAACAGTGAATGCATGAGCAACAGAAAACAAAATAGCTAACTGGGACCTCATAAAAGTTAAATACTTATGTTCATCAAAAGACTTTATCAAAAAAGTAAAGAGACAACCTACAGACAGGGAAAAAAAATCTTTGGGAGTGACACAACTGATAAGGGTCTAATATCTAAATATATAGAAAACTTCTACAACATAACAACAAAAACATAAATAACCAAGTCAAAACAGGCAAAGATATGAACAGATACTTCACCAAAGAGGATATTCAAATGGCCAACAAACACATGAGAAGATGCTTAATGTCATTAACCATCAGAGAAATGCAAATCAAAATCACAATGAAATGCCATTTCACTTTCATTAGCATGGATAAGACTTAAAAATAATAATAATAACAAGTGCTGGAGGGGATATGGAGAAATTGGAACCCTCATCCACTGCTGGTGGGAATGCAAATGCTACAACCATTGTGGAAAACAGTCTGACTCTTCCTCAAAAAACTAGAGGTAGAGCTACCATGTTGTTGTTGTTGTTAGGTGCCATCGAATTGGTTCCAACTCATAGAAACTCTATGTACAACAGAAGGAAACACTCCCTGGTCCTGCAGCATCCTCACAATTGCTGTACTTGAGCCCATTGTTGCAGCCACTGTCAGTCCATCTCGTTAAGGGTCTTCCTCTTTTTTGCTGACCCTCTACTTTAACGAGCATGATGTCCTTCAGGGACTACTGGTCCTTCCTGAGAACATGTTCGAAGTATGTGAGATGAAGTCTTACCATCCTCACTTCAAAGAAGCATTCTAGCTGTACTTCTTCCAAGACAGATTTGTTCATTCTTCTGGCAGTCCGTGGTATAGTCAATATTCTTCACCAACACGTAATTCAAAGGCATCAATTCTTCTTTGGTTTTCTTTATTCACTGTCCAGCTTATTCATGCAAGAGCTGCTATATGACCCAGCAATTCTACTTCTAGGTATATGCTCTAGCGATCTAATAGAAGGGGACACCTATGTTCATGGCTGAAACCTCGTGGGACAGTGGGTATGCCTCGTGCTGCTAACTGAAAGGTCGGTGGTTTGAACTCAACAGCTGCTCCATGAGAGAAAAATGTGGCAGTCTGATTCCATAAGAATACAGCCTTGGAAACCCTATGTGGAAGTTCTACTCCACCTTATAGGGTCTCTAGGAGTCAGAATTGACTTGATGACAGAAGGATTTTTTTTTGGTATATTCATAGCAGCACTATTCACAATAGCAAAAAGATGAAACAACCTAAGTGCCCATAGCAGATGAATGGATAAGTAAAATGTGTTACATGTGTACAATGGAATACTTCTCAATGATAAAGAAAAATGAGTTCCTGAAACATCTTGGAACAAGGATGAACCTGGAAGACATTATGCTGAGCAAAATAAATCAATCACAAAAAAGACAAATGTTTTATGTTCTCATTTTTCTGAAAAGACATGATCAGGAAAATGTACAGAAACTAATGTTCATTATTGGTTACCAGGGATGGGGTATGGGAGGGAAATTCACTCTCTAGATAGTAGGCACTTGTTATTTTTGGTGATGGGAAAGGTAACACCGAATAAGGATAAATTGTGCACACCCTGATGAAGGTAAATGATGCCACTAACAGGTACACAAGAAGAAAGGACCTTTTGGTAATTGCTATGGCACATATAATTTTGAAACAACAGCAAAAACAACCAAAAATACATATGAGGGTACATATGCATATATGTAGACATATATGTGATAGATATTTATATGTGAGTATATATAGGTTTATGCATATGTACATGTATATGCATGTATGTGACTATATGCATATATATTCATAGACAGCTATACGTTGCTTATCATCAGTTCATGCAACGTCCGACTGCATATACACTCATGGTCCCATAAAGTTATAACAGAGTTCACAAATCCTGATGGGAGAATGGGACATAGCAGACATGCATTGCTAAATACGGAGATCCGATCTATCTCTCATTAGCTGTTTAGGTCCCACGTCCTCCCTGGCCCTCGGACGGCAAGGTTAGGGGGTGCCTGTACCCATCTGTGGCTGCCTGTTCCACCATGGTCGCCACAGGCAGGGACGGCACAAATGACACCGTAACCACCGAGGGAGATGCCCTGCTGAGGCTGCTGCCTTGCTTATCCGGGACACCCTGCATGTGATGCCTGGGTCCAAGGCCACGAGCTCCTCCCCTGGTGGTGGCCTCCAAGCTTCTCAGGCTGTGGCAGTGGGAGGAGGTGCAGGAAAGGTTGCCAGGGGAGGAGGTGGAAGAGGAGGCAGAGAAGCGTTGTGTGGGGCTGGAAGAGATTAAAGCCCATTAGCTGGGCGGGGAAGGCAGGTAGGGAAGAAGGAAGTGAAGGGAATGGGTGACAGGTGGGCCCGGAGGAGTTCAGCATGACTGCGAGTGCCCCACTGGTGGGTGGGCAGGTGGGGGCCAGAAGTGGCTCTTGGAGACCAGGTGGCACAATGTAGAAAGGGTGGTGACGGAGTCAAAGTTTTCATGAAGTACCTTGGCGGGTCAGCAGTGGCATGGGTCCTGGGCCTGCCCAGTGACACTCCTGCATGCCTCTCTCCTGTATCTAATTAGGTGTTTGTACAAAGTCCAAATCACATAACATTCTATTTCACAGAACGTATCATGAATGTTAAGAGACACATGCCTGTATATAATAATGCACATAGAGGGCACAGTTGTGGAAGCTTTTTAGACATAAGCAAATACCTGGCAGGGGTGGTTTCCTGGGTTTAAAGGAGTAAGACCATAGTCTCATGAGACATCTCAGTTAATTGGCATAATATAGTTCATAAAGTTGTGTTCTAAATCTTAGTTTGGTGAGTAGTGTCTGGGGTCTTAAAAGCTTGCGAGCGGCCATCTAAATTACAACTATTTGTCTTGACTCATCCGAGCAAAAGAGAAAGGAGGAAACCAAAGACTCAAAGAAGAAACTAGTCTATCAGACTAATAGTTTACACAAACCATGACCTCCTCCACCCTGAGACAAGAAGAACTAGATGCTGCTTGGCTACCACTACTGAGCATTCTTATCAGAGTCACAATAGATAGACCCTGATAGAATGGAGAGAAAAATGTGGAACAGAACCTCAAATTCCTAAAAAAAAAAAAAAGAAAAAAAGAAAAAATGACCTACCAGAGTAATGGAGACTGGAGGACCACCCAAGACTATTGCCCTGAGATACTCTTTAAACCTTGAAACCAAACTTGCCCTTGATGTCACCTTTTAGCTAAATAACAAATTGGCTTACAAGATAAAGATTATTACCCGTGAATACTGTGTTCCTTTAAAAAAATCACCTATATGAGACAAATGGTCAATGAATACTTTAAAACAAAGATGAGAATGTAAGGGGGCAAGGAAATTAGGTTACTGGAAACGGAACAACCAGAATGGAAATAATGAGAATTTTCACTCATTGTGAACAATGTAACTAATGTCACTGAACAAATTGTGTAGAAATTGTTGAATGGGAACATAAACTGATGTTTAAACCTTCACTGAAAGCATAATAAAGTATTATTTAAAAAAAAGTAAAAAAACAAAACAAAACACTCTGTAACAGAAATGAAGAGTGCCCAGGATGGGCTCATTAGTAGACTGAACACACCAAGGAAATAATTAGTGAGCTTGAGTATATGTCAATAAAAACTTCCCAATCTGAAAAGCAAAGAGAAAAAAGACTGAAAGAAAAGCAACAAAATATTTGAGAACTGTAGAATAATGACAGAAGTTGTAAGCTATGCATAATGCAATATCAGAGGGAGAAGAGAGTAAAGATCAGAAAAGATATTTGAAGCAATAATAGCTGGAAAAAAAAATAACAAACACCAAATCACAGATCCAGGGATCTCAGAGAACACCAAAAAAGATAAATACCAAAAAATTAACACCTAGTCATACCATATTCAAACTGTAGAAAATCAAAATAAAGAGAAAAGTTTGTAAGAAACCAGAAGGGGGAAAACAAAACAAACAAACAAAAAAAAAAACACACAACAGCACACCATACATGTCATGTAGGATTTTAATCATAGAAATTAATATAGAGATACTCTGGTATGACATGCATAAGCTGGTTTAGTTTATTGCAAGGTAGTTATGGCAAGGCACACAGGTAAGTCCTCTTCTTTAAAAAGATAAATACAATTGATAAATTTTTAGCCTATCTAATCAAGGGAAAAAAAGAGAGTTTACACAAATTACTAATATGAGAAATAAGAGTGGAGCCCATCACAACTGATCCTATGCACACTGAAAGCACAATAAAGGAATATTATGAAAAATTCTATGCCCACAAATTTGGTAACTTAGATGAAATGGATTAATTTCTTGAAAGCCACAATCTACCAAAATTCACACAAGGACAAATAAATTACCATATTTTTACGCTAATAATGTGCACTGTCTACGTTTGTTTGCCAACTGCCCCCTCACCCTGTGAGGTGGATTTGAACTACCGACCTTTTGGTTAGCGGCCGAGCTCTTAACCATTGTGCCACTAGGGCTCTGACAACATTTATTAAAGAGACTATTCATTCCCCGTTGGATGGACTTCACATCCTTGTCAATCATTTTTTTATTAACAATGAATATTTAGATATGATACCACAAGCCTGAGTAACAAAAGACAAAATAGATAAATGAGATTTCATAAAAATTAAAAATTTTTGTTTATCAATGGACTTTATTAAGAAAGTAAGAAACAACCTACAGATTGGGAGAAAATTTTTGAATACAATATATATGATAAATGTTTAATATCCAGAATATATAAAGAACTCCTACAATTTAACAACAAAAGACAAAAAACTCAATTAAAAAATGGATAAAGAACTTGAATCGATATTTCACAAAAGAAGAAATACAAATGGCCATCAAGCACGTGAAACGATGCTCAATATCATTAGTCATTAAGGAAATACAAATCAAAACCACAATGAGATTTTACTTTGCGCCCACTAAGATGGCTGTGATTAAAAAAAGTAAACCGTAGGTATTAGTGAGGATGTGGCAAAATTGGAATTGTCGTCCATTGCTAATGGGATTGAAAATGGTACAGCCATTGTGTAAAACAGTTTGGCAGTTTCTCAAAAAGTTAAACATTGAATTTATATATGACCCAGCAATTCCACTTCTAGGTATATATTCAAAAGAATTGAAAACAAGAATGCAAAAAGATACTTGTACACCAGTGTTCATTGCACCACTGTTGACAATAGTGTTAAGGTGGAAACAGCCTCAATGTCTATCAACAGACGAATGAATAAACAAAATATGGTACATACATAAAATGGAACACTACTCAGCCATAAAGAAAAATGAAGTCCTGATACATGCTACAACATGGATGAACCTTGAAAACATTATGCTCAGTGAAATAAGTCAATCACAAAGGACAAATACTACCAGATTCCACTTATATGAAAAATGTAATATAGGCAAATGCATAGAAATCAAAGTTTATTAGTGGTTACCAGAGGCAGGAGGGAGGAGAAATGGGGAAGTTATTGCTTAAAGGGCACTGAATTTCTGTTAAGGGTGATGGAAAATTTAGAAATGGATAGTGGTGATGGTTTCACCAAATGATGAACATAATTAATATCACTGAATATTACATGTAAAAAACGTTGCAATGGCAAATGTTATATATATTTTTACCACAATAAAAAGGATGCTTTCCACTGGGATATTAATAAATTTTCTATTAAACAATACGTGGTGGAAAGGAGAATTACAAACCAAAATAAAAGAGATTTGAAAAACATAATGATAATTGAAACACTGCATATTAAAATTTATGGAATATATTTTAAGGCGGTAATCAAAGGAAAATTCACTCTTAAACATTCAGGTAAATGTATATAAAAGGATGAAATAAATAAATTAAATCCTTAACTCAAAAACTAGGGAATATAAAACAAAGAAAATTAAAAGAAACCATAAGGAAAGAAATCACAAAAATAAAAGTGGAAATAATTGATGTAGATCAATAAAAACAGATCTAGTTAACAAAAATACAAGTTCTTTGGAAAAAAAAATAAACTACTATCTAACCTATTCCAGGATAATAGGGGAAAAGCACATACATACAATAAAAATTGACAGGTGGTCAATAAGCATTGAAATAAAAGAAATGTTTAAAAATCTTGATATTATTTTGTACATTTTGAAAAAAATTGTTTGAAAATATAAATAATATGGATATTTTCCTAGGAACATACCATCTCCCAAAAAGTCTCATTAGTGCTATAAAGCTTAAACAATCCAATTTTAATACTAGAAATACAGAATTGTGATGGTTAAGGTTGTGTGTCGACTTGGCTGGGCCACGATTCTTGGTGGTTTGGCAATCGTATAATGCTGTAATCACTTCCATGATGTGATCTGATATAATCCCATGATGAGATCTTCTGTGAGCTGCCAATCAGTTGAAAGGGAGTTTTCTTGGGCATGTGGCCTGCATCGAATATAAGTGGACATTCTGGCAAGGTGCATGGGCTTTTGCTTGCCCTGGATCCTGCAGCTAGCTCCTGTTCATCTGACTTTGTCCGTTCTTGGGACTTGAGCTAACAGCTTACCTGCAGTCTTGCCTGCCAGTCTTGGGATTCCTAGATCTTCACAGCATGTGAGCAAGAGCCCTGCTCTCTGACCTGCCCATCTTGGGTTCACCAGCCCCTGAGGCTACATGTATCAGGAGAAGCCTCTATCCTGTCCCATGGACTTGGGATGTTCCAGCCTCTACAACCGAGTAAGCCGTTTCCTTGATATGAATCTCTCTCTATATATATATTTACACATTTTACTGGTTTTGCTTTTCTAGACAACCCAGTGTAAGACATTTTGTTCCAAGAGTGTTCTAGAGAAACAAAATTGTAAGGATGAGTTTTCTAAATTGGTTCTCAAGTCTAGTTAGTCTTAAGGATCTTAATGACTCTGCTTCCAGTAGTAAAAAGGGCACTGCTAATCCATGGCGTTAGGTGGCACTACCTTGCAGGGTTGGGGCAATGTTCTCCAGGAGGCTGTATATGCTTTAAACCAGCGTCCAATATATGGTGCTGTTTCTCCCATAGCCAGGAATCACGGATCCAGGAATCAAGGGGTGGAAATGGGAGTGGTATCACTCACTCTTACCCCTAGTGACCCACTAGCAAGGTTTTTGCTTCCTGTCCCCGTGACCTTATGCTCTGTGAGTCTAGAGATCTTATTCCAAAGGGAGGAATGCTCCCACCTGGAGACATCACTGATTCCATTGAACTGGAACCTAAGAATGCTACCTAGCCACTTTGGGCTCCTTATGCCTATGGATCAACAGGCAAAGAAAGAAGTTAACATACTGGCTGGTGTGATTGATCCTGATTACCAAGAGGAAATCAGATTTATATTACATAATGTAGGTAAAGAAGAGTATGTCCAAAACGCAAGAGATCCCTTAGGGCGTCTCTTAATACTACCGTTCCCTGTGATTAAAGACAATGGAAAACTGTTGTTGTTGTTGTTAGGTGCCATGGAGTCATTTCCAACTCATAGCGACCCTATGCACAATATAACGAAACACTGCCCTGTCCTGTGCCATCCTCACAATCATTTTCATGCTTGAGCCCATTGTTGCAGCTGCTCTGTCAATCCATCTCACTGAGAATCTTCCTCTTTTTCGCTGATCCTCTACTTTACCAAGCATCATGCCCCTATCCAGGGACTGATCCTTCCTGATAACATGTTCAAAGTATGTGAGATGTAGTCTCGCCATCCTTGCTTCTGAGGAGCATTCTGGCTGTACTTTTTCCAAGACAGATTTGTCCGTTCTTTTGGCAGTCCATGGTATATTCAATATTCTTTGCCAATACCATAATTCAAAGGAGTCAATTCGTTGGTCTTCCTTATTCACTGTCCAGCTTTCACATACTGTCATGAATTGTATTGTGTCCCCCCAAAAAAGTGTGTATCAATTTGGCTAGGCAATGATTCCCAGTGTTGTGTGGTTGCCCTCCATTTTGTGATTTTAATTTTACATTAAAGAGGATTAAGGTGGGATTGTGACACCACCCTAACCCAGGTCACATCCCTGATCCAATGTAAAGGGAGTTTCCCTGGGGTATGGCCTGCACCACCTTTTACCTCTTTTAAGAGATAAAAGGAAAAGGAAGCAAGTGGATAATTGGAGACCTCATACAACCAAGAAAGCAGTGCCAGGAGCAGAGCGCATCCTTTGGACTTGGGGTTCCTGCGTGGAGAAGTTCCTAGTCCGGGGGAACACTGATGAGAAGAAGGCCGACAGAGAGAGAAAGCCTTCCCCTGGAGCTGATGCCCTGAATTTGGACTTGAAGCTTACTAGACTGTGAGAAAATAAATTTCTCTTTTCTAAAGCCATCCACTTGTGGTATTTCTGTTAGAGCAGCACTAGATGACTAAGACACACGCATATGAGGTAATTGAAAACACCATGGCTTGGGTCAGGCCAACCTTAAACTTCAAGGTGGCATCTTTGCTTTTTAACACTTTAAAGAGGTCTTTTGCAGCAGATTTTCCCAATGCAATGCATTGTTTGATTTCTTGACTGCTTGCTTCTTCCGTGGGTGTTGATTGTGGATCCAAGTAAAATGAAATCCTTGACAAATTCAAACTTTTCTCCATTTATCGTGATGTTGCTTATTGGTCCAGTTGTTTTTTTTTGTTTTCTTTATGTTGAGGTGTAATCCATACTGAAGGCTGTCATCTTTGGTCTTCATCAGTAAGTACTTCAAGCTCTCCTCACTTTCAGCAAGGAAGGTTGTGTCCTCTGCATATCGCAGGTTATTAATGAGTCTTCCTCCAATCCTGATGCCATGTTATTTTTCATATATTTCAGCTTCTCGGATTATTTGCTCAGAATACAGATAGAATAAGTATGATGAAAGGATACAAACCTGATGCACACCTTTTCCGATTTTAAGTCATATCCTATCCCTTTTTCTGTAGAAACAATTACATCTTGGTCTATGTACAGGTTCTGCATGAGCACAATGAAATGTTTTGGAATTCCCATTCTTTGCAATGTTATCCATAATTTATTATGATACCCGCAGCTTAATGCTTTTGCATAGTCAATAAAACACAGGTAAACATCTTTATGGTATTCTCTGCTTTCAGCCAAGATCCATCTGACATCAGCAATGATATCCCTCATTCTATGTCCTTTTCTGAACCTGGCTTGAGTTTCTGGCAGTTTCCTGCCCAATGTACTGCTGCAACTTTTTTTGAATTATCTTCAGAAAAAATTTACTTGCACGTGCTATTAATGAAATTGTTTGATAATTTCAGCGTTCTGTAGGATCACCTTTTTTGTAATAGGAACGAATTTGGATCTCTCCAGTCAGTTGGCCAGATATCTATTTTCCAAATTTCTTGGCATAGACTAGTAAGCACTTTCAGCTTTGCATCTGTTTTTGAAAGATCTCACTTGGTATTCCATCAATTCCTGGAATGTTGTTTGTCGCCAATGCCTTCAGTGATGTGATGCCATTCCTCTTCTATTTGTTGTCCCCGGCATGGTAGACCATGTGATTTTCTTATTCAAAATAGCCATCACCAGTCCTTTTCAGTTCACTAAAGCCTGGGATATCTATCTTCAAGAGTTCCACTTTATTTTTGACAACTTCCAATTTTTCTTGATTCACACTTCATGCATTCCATGTTCCAATTACTAATGGATGTTTGCAACTGTTTCTTCTCATTTTGAGTCATGCCATATCAGCAAACGAAGGTCCCATAAGTTTTACTCCATCCATATCATTAGAATCCACTCTACTTTTAGGAGGCACTCTTCCCCAGTATATTTTAAGTGCTGTCCAACCTGAGGGGCTCATCTTCTAGCAGTATATCAGACAATGTTCTGCTGCTATGCCTAAGATTTTCACTGGCCGATTTTTTTTTTCAGAATTAAATATCCAGTTCCTTCTTCCTAGTCTGTCTTAGTCTGGAAACGCTGCTGAAACCTGTAGATCATGAGTGACCCTGTTGGTATTTGAAATAGTAGTGACATAGCTTCCAGCATCACAGCAACATGCAAGCCACCATAATAGTACAAACTGAGAGACAAGTGTTAGCCAATAATATACCATATTAATATATCTAAGAAACAAGCATTTCCATTTTATTCATAGTTTCTAAATGAAGTTTTGATAAAATTCAACACTCATCCCTGACTAAAAACACTCAAGATAATGAGAATTATTTGACACTGTCTTAAACACACACACACACACACCTCAGTCTTAAAGTCATCTTATGGCAGAAGATGATCATAGGAAGTCAGTAATAATAGAATGATGATAAAGGAAAGCATAGTGAGAAAATTTTCAGTCAGTTACTAGAAGGCATCAACATGCAATAATAGACCAAATTAGTAGTAAAGCAAAGGGAAAGAAACAGGTACTGGGTAATCAGAAGTTAGTATTATTTCTTTTGTCTTAGGGAAGACAGTCTACGACTGTAGACATAAGTTTGATTCCATGATTTGGGGTACAGCTCTTTGTTTCTGCAGAATTCCGAAGAATCCTCCGTTTGATGATTCCTGATGTATTAGTCATTAATTACCTAACCAGGAGAAGATTATGCATTCCTTTTTAATGGGAAACAAGTATCCAAGAATAAACAGTATAGAGATTTATTATTGTGCTTACTTTTAGTAGTACCTGATGCATTCCTTTCCATTAAGACTCAAGGACAATTCTTCCCTGAAGACAAAATATTCAGGTTTCAAATCACAGAAGAGATGTTTATAGGTGGGTGTTTTGGAAATTCATCTTGAACTTGTTCTTGATAAAATTGAAGATATCACAAGAGTCCATTGTAGTGTTTAATTACATAAGTTCACAATAAAATACAATTTGAGATTGGAGGTGAAATTTCCAAATGCACAGAGTAGCCTGTTATTAATTTAGAAGGAAATAACTTGTGGGAAATAGAGAGGATCCATCTTATTATCACCAAGTCTAATACAATATTTTTGCCCTTGGAAGTCTGAGAGTTTCTGATAACCTTGCTTATTTTAGTTTTAAAATTCCATTAGTTCTATTTTTCCTGAAGATTGTGAATAATGACAGTGGATTTTCTCAGTAAAATATAAAGCTTTATGGCATTTTTTAAAAAAAATGATTGTACCAGTGAAGATGTACTCCTTGTCATTTGAGAGATGTTTGTACTCTCCAACTAAGGAATACAAAATCAAACTTTTCTTTTTTTGCCATGATAAGAGGCATATCTCCACAGCAAGGAATGTCCTCAAGCAATCATGATAACAAACAAAACAATAATGGAAGCATAGTTACAATCCATTTCTGGGGACATTTGTATAAAATCCATGTGGAGATGTTCAAAAGATCCTTGAAATTTTGGTTCTTGCACATTTCCTAACTTAACGGTCTCTCCAGGACTATGTTTTTGGCAGGTAGAATATTCACTGGAAACATCCTCGGCAATACTCTTAAAATTATCCCACCAATGTTGCTTCAATATTGTTGCAAATTTTTCTCTGCTGTTCTGGATTACATTATGAAGTATTTTTGCTAAACTCCACATTAAATCATTTGGCATCATGAGAGTGGGCCATTTTTTGAGTGCCAAATGTTATTCCCATGCAACACACATTCTAATCTTTCCAAGTGTTTTTTCTCTCAATCAGGAACATGTATCTATTAAATATTACCTCTCTGAATTTCTCCAAGGTCATTTCTCCTTGAGTGATTACAGGGACAATTTCTTTGTTTAATGCTGTGTGTTTAGCATTGTGGTCAGCTAAGTAATTACCGAAGGATTCTGGGACCTCACATTTTGAATAAACCTCCACTTTTTAAAAATAACAGCAGAAGTAATTCACATGTCATAAAAGTTCACCATTTTAAAGTGAACAATTCAGTGGTTCTATCTCATTCCAGAACATTGTCATCACCCCATAAGGAACTCATATACACATTATGAGTCACTTCCCATTGCCTGTCCTCCCAGCCATAAGCAACCACTAATCTGCTTTCTGTATGGATTTAACTATTCTGAACATTTCATATAAGTAGAATCATACGATACGTGACCTTTTGTATCTGACTTCTTTCACTTAGCATAACGTCTTCAAGGGTCATCCATGTAGTAGCATGCATCAGAACTTAATTTCTTTTTATAGCTGAATAATATTCAATTGTATGGATACACTAAATATTCTTTATCCATTAATAGGTTGATGGACATTTAGGTTGTTTCAACTTTTTGGCCATTTTGAATAATTCTGCAATGAACATTCATTGTGTGGAAGTATGTTTTAATTCCCTTTTGGTATATATCTAGGAGCAGAAATGCTGGACCATATAACTTGTTTAACATTTTGAAGAACTACAAAACCATTTTCCAAAGTGGCTGTACCATTTTACATTCCTACCAACAATTTATGAAGTGAACCTCCACTTTTATTATGGACATCTCCTTAGGTAAGAGCAAAACATTCAAAAGTTCTTTAATTTGGTGTTCATTATTTATAGGGGTGCCTGTAGAGGTAAGGAAATCTCTTTGTTTCCAAAGCATTCTGAAGTTTTGGACTAACCAAAAATTATACCTACTTTCAGTATAAATATTTGCTCTTTTATGTTTTGAAAGCTCTTGGAAAACTCAGTGTCTGGGAGGGGCTTATATTCCAAGAGTGGGTTCAGTTCTGTGAGAGCATAGCCTTCTTAGAAATTCCCAGTTTTGTATTCTTAGTACGAATCATCAACAAAAACAGTCATATCAGGGTTATCCAAGGGAGTGTCTAGAAGTTGTATTAAGAGTATTGATAATTCTCTAACATAGATTCATCGTTGGATTCTCCTTCAGTAAGGGAAGGATGTTAGCTGGGTTTAGAATATTGCAGAAATAGATAATGATGTATGAAAGGAAAAATAGCATTTCATAGGTAGTAAGCTAAGAAATTCTGAGTGTGCTTTTCCAATAGAAGCATTTGCTCAGAATTGGGGGAATCTTTAAATTTAGTGGCGATCCTAGAACTAAATACGCTGAAGCTTTCAAAGTTTTGCTGCTACTGCTATAGCTCTTTTAAACAAGGTGGATATGTCTTGGCTCCTGGATCTAATGAAATACAGAAATAAACAATAGGTTTCTGATAATTCCCAGGTAATTGAGTCAGTACTCCTATTGCCTACTGAGACTTTTCATGAACAAAATGGAAAAGGATTTTTTAATTGTTGTAAAAATATACATAACACAACATTTGCCAATTCAACATTCTCAAGTGTACAATTTAATGACATAAATTACATTAATCATGATACACAAACGTCACCAATAATCATTTCAAAATTTTCCATCACCATAAACAGAAACTCACTGCTTCCTAAACAATGACTTTCCCTTTCCCCCTCCCTCCTGCCCTTGATAAGCAACCAATAAAACTTTCATCTCTATACATTTCCCTGCTATAGATATTTCATATAACTGAGGTCATACAATATACGTCCTTTTGTGACTGACTTATTTTACTCAGCATAATGTTTTTAAGGTTCATCCATGTTATAGCGTGTATCAGGATATCATTTCTCTTCATGTCTGAATAATTGCTCTCCCTATACTGTGACAGCATGCTCCTCCTTTCCACCGCTGATTTCCCGTGTCCATTCAGCCAGTTCCTAAACCTCTCTGCCTTCTCATCTCACCTCCGGACAGAAGCTGCCTGTTTAGTCTCATGTATCTACTTGAGCTAAGAAGCACACTCTTCATGAGTATCATTTTATGTCCCACAGTCCAGTCCAAACTTTGTCTGAAGAGTTGGCCTCAGGAATTATTTTAGTTCTGGATTGATAGACAGTCTGGTGAGGCCATACTTTCTGGGGTTCCTTTAGTCTCAGTCAGATCATTAAGTTCTACTTCCACTCTTCCCTCGCTCCATCAGGGACTCTCTGTTGTGTTCCCTGTCAGGGCAGTCATTGGTGGTAGCTGGACACCATCTAGTTCTTCTGGTTTCAGGCTGATGAAGTCTCTGGTCTATGTGGCCCTTTCTGTTTCTTGGGCTAATACTTTCCTCTTTGAGTTCTTATAATAGTGGTCTTATACAATATTTGTCCTTCTGTGACTGACTAAATTCACTCAGCATAATGCCCCCCAGATTTCTCCATGTTATGTTTCATGGCTTAATCGTTGTTCTTTATCATTGCGGAGTATTCCATTGTGTGACTATACCATAATTTGTTTATCCATTCATCTGTTGATGAGCACCTAGTTTGATTCCATCTTTTTGCTATCGTGAACAGTGCTGCAATGAACATAGGTGTGCATCTATTTGTGTGAAGGCTCTTATTTCTCTAGGATATATTCCAAGGAGCGGTATTGCTGGATCATATGGTACTTCTATTCCTAGCTTTTTAAGGAAGAGCCAAATTGATTTCCAAAGTGGTTGCAACATTTTACATTCCCACTAACAGTGTATAAGTGTTCAAGTCTCTCCAGAACCTCTCCAGCATTTATTATTTTGTGTTTTTTGGATTAATGCTAGCTTTGTTGGGGTGAGATGGTATCGCATAGTAGTTTTGATTTGCATTTCTCTAATGGCTAATGATCATCAGCATTTCTTCAAGGGTCTGTTAGCTGCCTGAATGTCTTCTTTGTGAAGTGCCTGTTCATCTCCTTTGTCCATTTTTTAATTGGGTTATTTGTCTTTTTGTTGTTGAGGTTTTGCAGTATCTTACAGATTTCAGAGATTAGATTCTGATCGGATTTGTCATAGCCAAAAATTTTTTTAGCAGTCTGTAGGGTGACTTTTGACTTTTTTGTTGAGGTCTTTTGATGAGCATAAGTGATTCATGGAGCTCCCAGTTATCTAGTCTCTCTTCTGGTACTTGTGCATTGTTACTTATGGTTCGTATTCTGTTTATGCCATATATAAGGGCTCCTAGCATTATACCTATTTTTTGTTCCATGATCTTTATCGTTCTCGATTTGATATTTAGGTCTTTGATCCATTTTGAGTTAGTTTTTGTGCATAGTGTGAGGTATGGATCTTGTTTCATTTTTTTTGCACATGGCTATCCAGTTACGCCAGCACCATTTGTTAAAGAGACTGTCTTTTCCCCAATTAACAGATGTGGGGCCTTTGTCAAATATCAGCTGCTCATAGGTGGATGAATTTACATCTGGATTCTCAATTCTCTTCCATTGATCTATGTATCTATTGTTGTACATGTACGAGGCTGTTTTGACTACGCTGGCAGTATAATAGGTTCTAAAATCAGGTAGTGTGAGGCCTCCCAGTTTGTTCTTCTTCTTGAGTAATGCTTTACTTATCTGGGGCCTCCTCCCTTTTCATATGAAGTTGCTGATTTGTTTCTCCATCTCATTAGGATTCTTTGGGGTTTTCTGTGTATAAGATCATGTCATCTACAAATAGAGATACTTTTACTTCTTCCCAACCAATCTGGATGCGCTTTATTTCTTTTTCTAGCCTAATTGCTCAGGCTCGGACATCCAGCACAATGTTGAATAACAGTGATGATAAAGGGCATCCTTGTCTGGTTCCTGTTCTCAAGGGGAATGCTTTCAGAGTCTCTCCATTTAGCATGATGTTGGCTGTTCGCTTTGTATAAATGCCCTTAATTATGTTGAGGAATTTCCCTTCTATTCCTATTTTGCTGAGAGTTTTTATCGTGAATGGTTATTGGACTTTCTCAAATGTCTTTTCTGCATCGATTGATAAGATCATGTGGCACTTGTCTTTTGTTTTATTTATGTGATGGATTACATTGATTGTTTTTCTAATATTGAACCATCCCTGCATACCTGGTATAAATCTCACTTGATCATGGTGAATTTTTTTTGATATGTTGCTGAATTCTATTGGCTAGAATTTTGTTGAGGATTTTTGCCAATGTTCAAGAGGGATATTGGTCTGTAATTTTCTTTTTTGTGGTATCTTTACCTGGTTTTGGTATCAGGGTTATGCTGGCTTCATAGAATGAATTTGGTAGTATTCCATCCTTTTCTATGCTCTGATATAGCCTTAGTAGTAGTGGTGTTAACTCTTCTCTGAAAGTTTGGTAGAATTCTCCAGTGAAGCTGTCCGGGCTGGAGCTTTTTTTTTTTTGGTTGAGATTTTTTTTTAATTACTTTTTCAATCTCTTCTTTTGTTACGGGTTTATTTAGTTGTTCTGTCTCTGTGTTAGTTTAGGTAGGTAGTGAGTTTCTAGAAATTTGTCCATTCCCTCTAGGTTTTCAAATTTGTTAGAGTACAATTTTTCATAGTATTCTGTTATGATTCTTTTAATTTCAATTCTGTTTGTTGTGATATCACCCATCTCATTTCTTATATGGGTTATTTGCTTCCTCTCCTGTTTTTCTTTTGTCAGTTCGGCCAGTGGTTTATCAATTTTGTTGATCTTTTCGAAGAATCAGCTTTTGGTCTTGTTAACTCTTTCAATTGTTTTTCTATTCTCTATTTCATTTAATTCTGCTCTAATTCTTGTTATTTCCTTTCTTCTGGTGCCCAAGGGCTTCTTTTGTTGCTCTCTTTCTACTTGTTCCAGTTGTAGGGTTAATGTTTTGATTTTGGCCCCTTCTTCTTTTTGGATATGTGCATTTATTGCTTTAAAGTGACCTCTGAGCACTGCTTTTGCTGTTTCCCAGAGGTTCTGGTAGGATGTGTTTTCATTCTCGTTTAATTCTATGAATTTCTTTATTCCATCCTTAATTTCTTCTATACCCCAGTAGTTTTTGAGCAAAGTGTTGTTCAGTTCCTATGTGTTTGATTTTTTTACTTGCTTTTTCTGTTATTGATTTCTACTTTAATGGCTTTATGGTTAGAAAAGATGCTTTGTAATATTTTGATGCTTTGAATTTTGTTAAGGCTTGCTTTATGGCTTAGTATGTGGTCAGTTTTAGAGAATGTTCCATGTGTGTTGGAAAAGAAAGTATACTTGGCTGCTGTTGGATGAAGTGTTCGGTATATGTCTATGAGATCAAGTTGGTTGATTATAGCATTTAGCTCTTCTGTGTCTTTGTTGAGATTTTTTTCTGGATGTTGTGTCCTTCACTGAAATTGGTGTGTTGAAGTCTCCTACTACTATTGTGGCGCTGTCTATCTCAGAGAGGTTATTTTGCTCTTTTTTTTTTTTTTATTGTGGTAAAAATATATGTAACAAAACAATTATCATTTCAATCCTTTTTATGTTTATAAATATAATAATATTCAATGGAATATTATTCAGGAAGAAAAAGAAATGGAGTTCTCATACATGTTATGAGATGGGTGAACCTTGAAAATATTATGCCATGTGAAATAAGTCTGGCAGAAATGGACAAATATAGGATAATTGCACATATATGAAATATTTAGAATAGGCAAATGCATAGAGACAAAAGTTTATTAGTGATTATAAGAGGCTGGGAGGTTTTTTGCTAAAATGTTACTAAGATTCTGGTTAAGGGAATGAAAATATTTGAAAATGTATAGTGGTGATGGTAGCACAACACGGTGAATACAATTAATGTTACTGAATTGTACACTTAAAATGGGTAAAATGGCAAACATTTTGTTATATATATTTTGCCATAATAAAATTAAAAAAATAAAATAAGTGAGGGAATAATCTTTTCTTGTTTTAACGAGATTATACATGGCTCAGAATTCCAGCTTTGTAGAACTTGAGCTCCATGGAGTTGGTTGCAGATAAGCAGAATCTGTATTTATCCCATGTGATGATTGTCTTAACTTTATGGTAATCTTGGCACAAGTACCTTTTTACATTCCAAAATCCACTTTGGAAGTTGATGTCTATGCTTCTGGTCCATGAGTACATGTACTAAGATTTCATGCAAAGCCAAGTCCAGTGAGTAGAGCAGAATGACATCTAAATAAACGGTGGCCCTTTGGCCATGGGGTCATGCAGTCTTCTTTCTACTAGCTGTTGGAAGAATTCAGAGGTGTTGCACAAAGGAGTAGTTTATGTTTATGTGGTTAAGAGCATGGACTCTTACTAGCTATGTAAAGTTTAGCAAGTTACTTAAACACTGAGAGCCTTAGTTTTTCATCTGTAAAATGGGGACTATATCAGCACCTACTTCATAGGGATATGATAATTAAAAGAGATAACCCGTGTAAAGTACTCAAAGGGCATGTCTGGCACATAGTTAAGGCTTAATATGTTATAGTTATATAATAATAGTAAAAATAGTAATAGTATATTATTATTTTTACTTGGAATTTTCAAGATGCATCTGTAAAGACATGGCTTATACTTTACCATCTCTGATTTGAACACAGTTTTGTAGGTGTCTCTATTTTTATAGGGATCTATAAAATTGGTTACAGATCAACAAGAAAATACGTAGTGTTCCTGAAATAGTGATCGTATTTAATCTAGCGTGGTAATGGTGCAGATCCCCAGGTCCTTTAGGGTTAATGGAGGGCCACGAAATGAGAATCCTGATGAATCAGCTCTCATTACCTGTTTGTTTTCATGTAACTTTATAGCCTTTAGCTTTGAGCTTAAGGTGTATACCATTTGGTAGTTTCAAAAGTCCAGGGCTCAAAGTTTACTATATATTCACACTCATAATATAGGGGTAATGCCTCTGTTTCCTGGTCTGAAACAACATCATAAAATAAGTGGCATATAAGTTGAGAATTTAAACAACTGTATGACATCTAGGTGATATGATTTGACTTAAAGTGTTAGAGTCTTAGAGTCAGGACAGATGTAACTATTAGGTCCTTTTGAATGATACATTAAGGAATGGACACCAAATTTTAAAGAAAATTATTAGTAAAAGGACGAGGAAAAAAAGAATGGTCTTTGTGGGATTTGATGTGTCTATTTTCCCTTATTCTTTGCTAACATTTGTGGCAAGCTGGCATTTTCCCCATTCTCTTCTAAGATTGGACAGTTGATTTTACACATCCCTTTTAACTGTGTCAAGCAGTAGAAATTGGTAACAGGTCTAGAGGAGTTAATGATTTTATTCCTGTCAGCCTGTGCATGTCTACAAGCACGTATTTGTGCGATTATTGAGAAAACATCTTGCGTAAAAAAGGTTCATCAAATTACCAGGTTGTTTATTTTAACTAATTTTTAAAATTTTACCTGATTCAAGCAATCCAGCTAGTTTGTTTAGAAGGGAAATGTTCTAGAGCAGTGATTTTTAAACTGGGGAAAGCAGGAAACTTTAGCCTGTTTCCTGTAATCCAAAATATCACAGCAGGGGGACAAGGAGCATGCCAAATAGTTGGGCCTTCAAGACATTACGTACTCTCTTCATGGAAACAATTCATTTTTTTCTAATTTATATAATAGGAGTCTATGTAAAATTTTATTTCATAGACGGTTCTACTCTATCCTGCAAAAAATGTAACCACTGAACAAGTGAGAGGGCAGAGTTATATTTTATTCATATTTTATAACTCAGACCTTCCAGCCAAGGGCTTCTTCAAAAGCAGGTGTTTAAGAAATGTTTTGATTCATTTCTAGTGAATTCTGGAGGGATCCATACGGGAAGCAGCTGTGATGCTGGTAGAGAAGGAATACTGAGAATGGGAATTTAATAGAAGAAGGCACCAGTTTTTCTCTAAGGGATTATAGGTCAGTCGGTTGCCATCTAGTGAACGTCCACTGTGAGCAGGTGCTGAGGCACAAGGTTATAAATGAAACCCGTTGCTTATTTAACAGGTCACTGAGCACTCTGACCCATTCTCAGTTTGAAAGTGCCCATTCCTTTTGCATTTGCATCCATTTCACTTGCCTTTGAACCCTGCCAAAATGGGAGAGTGGGGTTTGAACTGATGACTTTTTGCCACTTCATTTTTAGTTGAATTCTCCTTCCTCCCCTCTGTTTTGGTCTTGAGGTCATTCCTTTTGTTGGACTTCCGACTCTTGGCCATAAGATGGTAGCATACCCTAATAAACTGCAGTGTGTTTCCACTGTTGCATTGCCCTCTACAGTTAAATTATAAAAGATGACATTCTGCAACTAGTTGCTCAGGTTGTTTCTCAACCCTTGTCTTGTTAATCAGGAAGGTCTAGAACTTTTGAATCTGTTTAAATCAAAAGAGTTTCTGAAACAACTCACAGTTCTGATTAAAATTGTAAATTAAGACTGAGTTATTCTTTTAGGAAAAGACTCAACACCCCCGCCCACCCAAACTGTTCCCTGTTGGCCATAATTAAACTGTGTATTTTAGGGTCCAGGTCTCTTTCGTACTATCTAAAGAGCTCAACTACTGATTCATTCTGGGTGTTTTGTGTGACCAATGACCTAAAGTGAGTCAATGCTTAGTTCCAAGATTGAGATTAGAGCAGCTAATGCAACTTTTCACACAAGTACTAGAAACAATGAGGTCATTTAACAAATTTATTAACTTCTTCTATTGCCAGGAAAGACATACAATACCATAGATAAAGTAAGATTTTTCTGGTAATCAAACAGTCATTATTTATTAAGCATTCACTCTTCATTCTTTCAAAAATCATTTGTTTTATTTTAGAGATAACACTTTTTTTATTTATTGTAATACACTGTAAAAATAATGCATACTTATAGAAAAAAAGACAATGTATAGATACTATAAATCTTACACCTCAGAGATATTCACAGTTAATAATTCAGCAAGTATCCTGAGCAATACAGCTATATATGTAGATTTGTTTTTTTCTTTAGAAAATTAAATCACACATACAATATGTGTATATATACAGTATATATGTGTGTGTACAATATATAATTTTGCCAGTTATAGTTTTACTTTTAAAGAAAAAATCAATTTTTAGGTACTAATTTGAGCTGAACACTGTAACATGAGGCAAAGAAAATACATATCCTTAGCTTATTAAACATAAAAGTTCATATCCCAGCATTAATCCTCTCTTTGAAAATTTGGACCTGTATTTTCCAGTTGATCTCTTAAGTGTTTAACTCTTTATTCCCTGTTAAAGATGTTAGTTTGCTTCATACCTCTTACTATTCCTATTCTGGACTTCCTTTGGAAGATGGGGTCCCAATTCAGTCAACTACCTCCCAATTCCAATATTTATCCTGCTCCCTTGACTAGTCCCTTGGTCACGTCAGCCATAGTACTCTATTAAAGGCTGATTTAGACAATTCTTTGGTGAACCACCGGTTACAGGAATCCATTTGGGCAGTAAGGGAGAAAGCAGAACATGAAACTAAACAGAGATATGTGCATATCTGCCCAATTAGTAGAAGTAACACTGGAAATCGTCACCCACTATCCAGAAGTACACTTTACCTTACTATTCCAAATAACGTATTAGAAACATGGAGGAAAATAAAAATACATGTGTAATTGCAGCTGTAATTCTTTAAGGCATCAGTTTTCCATTTGCCAAGGGACCTAGAAAGTGGCAGTACCTTCTTGACCAGATGAGGAAAATGATAGGCATCTATTCTCAAGGAACTCAGTAGTCTTGGACAGGATGTTATTCTTCCCTGTTACCATTGAGTGTATCAGACAGGCATTGAATTTTTCTGATTAAAAGTGTGAAATGACTTGGTTTGTTTTGTAAAGATCACTGTGGCAGCAGTAGGTAGTATGAATTGGAGAGGAGCAAGACTGGAGCAGGAAAATGTTGCGATAGTCCATGAAAGTGAATCTGAAGACCTGTACGAGGGCAGCGATGGTGGGAATGGAGAGGATTGAATGGATATCAGAGACATTGCAGAAATAATTTCAACAATGGGATGACACCACCATCAATGCTGTTGACCAAGCAATAATCTAGGCATCAATCCTTGACTTCTGGATCTTCTTCATCTTCACATTCTGCAAAGACTATTATTCTTTCAATTACATCTTCTAAACAATATTTATAATCCACTAATTTCTAGTTTTACTGCATGGCTCTTGAATGTTTTTTGATAGATGGTAAGTAGACACACCTAAATGAACAAGGTGCACTAATTATAGGTATCCTCATACTTTACCAGAGAAAAAGGGTAGTCTACTGATAAACTATAATTCTAAGATAATTTCTCAGAAAATGGCATGGAATGACTATTTAGCATTTGTGTCTATAAACTTCATAAGGACAGAGAACAGTTTATTTTTCCCTCTTCACTGTGTCCTCATCTATGGTAGCCACTCAAATAGTTTATGAATGAATGAGCGGAATAAGAATGATGTTGCCAGACTAGCCACTTTTTATGTGAATTCCTGGTCAGTGAAGGCCCAGATATGAAGCTCCATAAAGTATGAACTTTCAATGGAACTAAAAAGACCCTACTTTTACTAGAAAAATATAGGTGATTAGTTAAGTTTGTATAAGAGCATACCTACTTACCACTTTGGCCTACTCTGTCAGATATACAGGTAGGCATGAAAGACATGCACCTTTATTGTGTGGAGCCTGTCCTCAGGAGGCCACCCCCGTAGAACTCATTTAAGCTCCTATTCACTTTTCCATTTTTTATTAAGATATAATTCACATACCATAAAACTGATCATTTTAAAGTGTGAACTTCAGTGGTTTTTAGTATATTTTTAAGGTTGTGCAACAGTCATCACTGTCTAATTGCAGAACATTTTTATCTCTCCCCCAAAACTGGATGAGGGTTTCAATTTCTCTACATATTCTGCAACATCTGTTGTTTTCCGTTTCATTTTTAAAACCTATCCATCTTAGTGAGGGAAAAGTGATATCTTGTTGCAGTTTTGATTTGCATTTTCCTAATGACGTTGAGCATATTTTCATGTATTTGTTGGCCATTTTTATTTCTTCTTTGGTGAAATGTCTATTCAGGTCCCTTGCCAATTTATTGATTTGGTTTTTTGTCTTTTTGTTGTTAAGTTGTAAGAGTTCTTTGAATTCTGGATATTAAATCCTTATCAGATACATACTTCCACAAAATTTTCTCCCAGTCTGTGGGTTTTCTTTTCACTTTGTTCATTTTTGTGAGTATAAACCTCCTCATATGTGTGAAGTTATTTCTCATGGTGGTTATGATTTTCATTCCCCTAAACAATAATGATGTTGAGCATCCTTTTATGTGCTTATTGGCCATTTATATATTTCTTTAAGGAGCCCCAGTGATGCCATGGTTAAATTGCTTGGCTGCTAACCAAAAGCCACTGGTGGGAGAAAAGACCTGGTGATCTGCTCTGATAGACTTCAGCCTAGGAAACCCTATGGGGCATTTCTACTCTGTCCTATAGAGACACTGAATCAGAATTGATTCGACAGCGCACAGCAACAGCATATATTTCTTTGGAGGCATGTCTATTCAAATCCTTTGCCCATTTTATAAATTGGGTTACTTGTATTTTTAGTATTGAGTTGTAAGAAATATTTATATATATTACATGCTGTTGTTAGGTGCCATTGAGTCAGATATGACTCAGAGCGACCCTATGTACAACAGAACAAAACACTGCCAAGTCCTGTGCCTTCCTCACAATTGTTGCTGTGTTTGAGCCCATTGCTGCAGCCACTGTGTCAATCCATCTTGTTGAGGGTCTTCCTCTTTTTTGCTGACCCTCTACTTTACCAAGTGTGATGGTTAATTCGTGTGTCAACTTGGCTAGGCAACGATTCTCAGTGGTTTGGCAGTTATGATGTAGTTTAAGAACTATGTAATAATGTAGTCACCTTCTTAATGAGATATGATATAATGTAATCACCTCCATGATGAGCTCTGTTATGAGCAGCCAATCAGTTGAAAGGGAGTTTCCTTGGGGGTGTAGCCTGCATCCAATATAGGTGAACTTTCTGGCAAAGTTTATAGGCTTTTTCTCATGTTGGATCCTGCAGCTGGCTGCTGTTTTTCTGAACTACAGTTTTTAGGACTTGAGCTAGAAGCTTACCTGTTGATCTTAGGATTTGTCTGCCTGTGAGCTAGCAGCCTACTGTCTGACCTGCTGATCTTGGGTTTGCGAGCCCCTGAAGCTATGTGAGTAGGAGAAGCCTCTAGTCTGACCCACGGACTTGGGACTTTCCAGTCACTACTCCTGTGTGAGCCATTTCCTTGACATAAACCTCAGTTTCTCTGTATATTTACACCTGCACTGGTTTTGCTTCTCTAGAGAACCCAATCTAAGACACCAAGCATGATGTCCTTCTCTGGGGACAGTTCTTTCCACATTACATGTCCAAAGTACGTGCGATGAAGTCACACTATACTTGCTTCTAAGGACCATTCTGGCTGTATTTCTTCCAAGACAGATTTGTTAGTTTTTCTGGCAGTCCATGGTATAGTCAATATTCTTTGCCAAAACCATAACTCAAAGTTATCAATTCTTCTTTGACCTTCCTTACTCATTGTCCACCTTTTGCATGCATATGTGGTGATTGATATGCAAAAGTTTTCTCTCATTCTATAGGTTGTCTTTTCACAGTTATAAATTTTTTTATTATGTTTTAAGTGAAAGTTTCAATTCAAGTTAGTCTCTTATACAAAAATTTATACATACATTGTTATGTGACCCTAGTTTCTCTCCTTGTACTGTGACAGCACACTCCTCCTTTCCACCCCCGATTTCCCGCAACCACTCAACCAGCTCCTGACCCTTGCTGCCTTCTCATCTCACCTCCAGACAGGAGCTACCCATTTAGTCTCATGTATCTACTTGAGCTAAGAAGCACACTCTTCATGAGTATTATTTTATGTCCCATACCTTCTACCTATGTGTAGCTGTTGAATCGATTACGACTCATAGCGACCCTATAGGACAGAGTAGAACTGCCCCATAGAGTTTTAAGGAGCGCCTGGTGGATCCAAACTGCTGATCTTTTGGTTAGCAGCCATAGCACTTAACCACTACGCCACCGGGGTTTCCTTATGTCCTATAGTCCAGTCTAATCTTGGACTGAAGACTTGGCCTCAGGAATATTTTTAGTTTTAGGCTAACAAAGAGTCTGGGGGACATTTTTTCCAGGGTCCCTCCAGTCTCATTCAAACCATTAAGTCTGGTCTTTTTACTAGTATTTGAGTTCTGCATCCCACTTTTCTCCTGCTCCGTCAGGAACTCTCTGTTGTATTCCCTGTCAGGGCGGTCATTGGTGGTAGACCAGTCCTTCTGGTCTCAGGCTGATGAAATCTCTGGTTTATGTGGCCCTTTCTGTCTCTTGGGATAATACTTTCCTTGTGTCTTTGGTGTTATTCATTCTCCTTTGCTCCAGGTGGGTTGGGACCAATTGATGCATCGTAGATGGCTGCTTGCTAGCTTTTAACACCCCAGACGCCACTCACCAAAGTGGGATGCAGAACATTTTCTTAATAAACTTTGTTATGACAGTTTACCTAGATGTCTCCTGAAACCATGGTCCTCAGCCCCCACCCCTGCTACTCTGTCCATTGAAGTGTTTGGTTGTATTCAGGAAACTTCTTAGCTTTGGTTTAGTCCTGTTGTGCTGACTTCCCCTGTAGTGTGTGCTATCCTTCCCTTCACCTAAGATAATTCTTGTCTACTATCTAGTTAATGAAAACCCCTCTTCCTCCCTCCCCACCCTCATAACCATCAAATTTTTTTTTCTGTGTTTAAACCTTTCCTTGAGTTCTTATAAAAGTGGTCTCATACACTATTTGTCCTTCTGCAATTGACTAAATTCACTCAGCATTATGCCTTCCAGATTCCTCCATGTTATAAGATGTTTCACGGATTCATCATTGTTCTTTATCATTGAATAGTGTTCCATTGTATGAATGTACCATAATTTGTTTATCCATTCATCTGTTGATGAGCACCTAGTTTGATTCCATCTTTTTGCTATCGTGAACAGTGCTGCAATGAACATGGGTGTGCATATATCTATTCGTGTGACGGCTCATATTTCTCTAGGATATATTCCAAGGAGCGAGATTGCTGGATATAGTGGTACTTCTATTTTTAGCTTTTTAAGGAAGCGCCAAATAGATTTCCAATGTGGTTGTACCATTTTACATTTCCACCAACAGTGTATAAGTGTTCTGGACTCTCCACAACTTCTCCAACATTTATTATTTGGTGTGTTTTGGATTAATGCTAGCCTTGTTGGGGTGAGATGGTATCACATAGTAGTTTTGATTTCAATTTCTCTAATGGCTAATGATTGGGAGCATTTCCTCACTTGTCAGTTATCTGCCTGAAATTCTTCTGTGGAGATGTGTCTGTTCATATCCTTTGCCTATTTTTTAATTGGGTTATTTGTCTTTTTGTTGTTGAGGTTTTGCAGTATCTTGCAGATTAATAGAGATTAGATGCTGATCGGATCTGTCGTAGCCAAAATTTTTTTTCCCAGTCAGTTTAGGTTCTCTTTTTGCTCTTTTGGTGAAGTCTTTGGATGAGCATAAGTGTTTGATTTTTAGGAATTCCCAGTTACCTAGTTTCTCTTCTGCTGTTTGTGCATTGTTAGTAATGTTTTGTATTCTGTTTATGTATTAGGGCTCTTTGCATTGTAACAATTTTTTCTTCCATGATCTTTACCATTTTTGATTTTATATTTAGGTCTTTTATCCTCTTTGAGTTAGTTTTTGTGCATGGTGTGAGGTATGGATCTTGTTTCATTTTTTGCACATGGCTATCCAGTTACGCCAGCACCATTTGTTAAAGAGACTGTCTTTTCCCCAATTAACAGATGTGGGGCCTTTGTCAAATATCAGCTGCTCATAGGTGGATGAATTTACATCTGGATTCTCAATTCTGTTCCATTGGTCTTTGTATCTGTTGTTGTACCAGTACCAGGCTGTTTTGACTACCCTGGCGGTATAATAGGTTCTAAAATGAGGTAAAGTGAGGCCTCCCACTTTGTTCTTCTCTTCAGTAATGCTTTACTTATAAGAGGCCTCTTCTGTTTCTATATGAAGTTGGTGATTTTTTTCTCCACCTCATTACAAAATGCCGTTGGAATTTGCATCGGGATTGCATTGTATCTGTAGATGCTTTGGGTAGAGTTGACATTTTCACAGTGCTTTCTATCCATGAGCAAGGTATGTTTTTCCACTTATGCAGGTCTTTCTTGGTTTATTGCAGTAGTGTCTTGTAGTTTTCATTATATAGATATTTTACTTCTCTGGATAAATTTATTCCTAAGTATTTTATCTTCTTGGGAGCTATTGTAAATGGTACTGATTTGATGATTTCCTCTTTGAAGTTCTCTTTGTTCGTGTAGATGAATCCAACTGATTTTTGTATGTGTATCTTGTATCCGAATGCTTTGCTGAAATCTATTAGTTCTAGTAGTTTTCTTGTGGATTCTTTGGGGTTTTCTGTGTATAAGATCATATCATTTGCAAATAAGGATACTTTTACTTCTTCCTTACCAAACTGGATGGCCCCCTTCTTTTTTCTAGCCTAATTGCTCAGGCCAGGACCTCAAGCACAATGTTGAATAAGAGTAGTGACAATGGGAGGCGGGGCAAGATGGCGCTCTAGGCAGAAGCACCACGCCGTCCCTCCACAGCAAAGATCCGAAAAACTAAGCCTAACAGAGAATCAACAATCCTGAAACCCTAGAACACCAAATGAAGAGATAAAGAACTCAGCCAAACACCAAACGGAGTGAGAATACTAAAAGAGAACAGAGAGCGAGGAGAGACTCATGCAGAGATTCCTTACCAGCTAACGCAGCGCGGTTCCACCATCTTGGATTCCTATCGGAGACCAGCGAATGGGAGAGCAGCCTCGCAGAGCGTCCAGTGGGAGACAGAACCACCAGTAAACTGCGGTGCGCGCTTTCCCAACCCCCACCCCTCTCCGACTCAGCTGGGGCTCCCCTGCTTTCTGTGGCCAGGGTCCCTGGGCTGGGGGGCGCCGGTGCTTGGATTCCGCGTGCCCAGGCTGGCGGCTTTCTGAGAGCCGTTTGCTGGCTGCTGGCGAAGCTTTTTCTGCCGACTCCCCCTCCTTTTGCCTGGGTGCCTGGTTCCGAGCGCTGTCTTTGCTCTCTCCTGCGGGGCTATGGGGCTGCGTTCGGGCGGGTGGCGGATTCCAGGTCTGGGCTGCCGTGCTGGTGAGATCCCGGGGCCTTTGTTCGTTGGCCCCTCTGCTTCCGGTGGCCATGGTCTCTCAACCCCGACACTGCCCGCTGCTTGGAATTCGCGCCCCTGAGTGGGGGCTCTCTGGGTCCCATTTGTTGGCACTGACTGCTGGTGTTGCTTTTTTTTTGTTTTTTTTAATTTTATTTTTCTTCTTTTTTGATTAGTTTTGTCATCTTTTCCCTCTTTTTCCTTTTTGTCTTTCTTCATTGCTTAATTTCTCATCTCTTTATCTCTTCCTTCTCTTTCTGATCCCTGAATACCAGGCGATGTATGCCTCTGTAACTTCTGGCCAGGCTGTGCTGTGAAAACTGAGACCAACTCCCCCAGACCTCATAGCTGCATTGGTGGGATCCCTGGGAACTTTGCAGTTCTTTAACTTTTCTGATTTTTATTTGTTCATTCTTTCCTTTTCTTTCTCTTCCCCCTTCTGGTTTCCTCCATCCCATAGTCTCTCATCTGTACATTCCAACGACAAGCTCCCCTAGCATTCTTTTATGTTTGTATGCTTTTTGCTCCTGCTCCTCTCTCCTCTCTCCCATATCCAGCTTAGCTTCACACATAACCATCTTCCCGCTGCACCCCACCTACCTGCACCGTGCACTTGACATCACACCACCAAGCGGTGCAGGCACGCCCTATTGGAACCTGCCCAGCACTGACTGCCGACTGTCCTGGGAGCTGCGGTGAGTGCCACAAACAACCCGTCCCAGTGGCTCCTCTTCAGCTAGATCTGCCCAGCTGTACCACAAGGACGAAACAAAAAAAAAAAAACTACAATCAATAAACGAGAGAAATATCTACTGAATGCCCCGAAAACAGCAAACAATATCAAAACATTTACAAAAACAAGACAAGATGGCTCCAATAGGCGTCCAAATTAAAACACCAGATAACTCTCCAGTGGAAGAAAATGCACTAGAAGTACCTGATAGGGAACTCAAATCACTAATACTCGGAATTTTCCAAGAACTGAGGCAAAAAGCTGACAAACATGAGGAAAAAATAAACAAATTTATGGAAAATACAGACAAAAAATTGGAAGAATTCAGGAAGATGATGCAGGAACAAAATGCCAAAATAAATTCACAACTAGAAATTATACAAAAACAACAATTAGAAATCCAAAAGATAAACAACAAGATTTTCGAAATGGATGGTGTCATAGAAGGGCTGAGAAGTAGATTTGAAACCATGGAAGACAGGATCAGTGGAACTGAAGACAAACACTTGGATACAACTCTGTTTCAGGAAAACTCAGAAAAAAGAACAAAAAAATATGGAGAGACCCTGAGAGTTATGTGGGACACAATTAAAAGCAAAAACTTACGAGTGATTGGCATACCAGAACAGGGGGAGAAAACAGAAAACACAGAGAGGATCATTGACGAACTGCTAACAGAAAACTTTCCCAATATCATGAAACATGAAAAGCTGGCCATCCAAGAAGCTCAACGAACCCCATATAGAAGAGACTCCAAAAGAAAATCACCAAGACATACCATATTCACACTCGCTAAAACTAAAGACAAACAAAGAATCCTGAGAGCAGCTCATGAAAAACAAGAAGTCACATACAGAGGAGAAACAATAAGACTAAGCTCAGATTATTCGGCAGAAACCATGCAGGCAAGAAGGCAATGGGATGACATATATAAAATCTTGAAAGAAAAAAATTGTCAGCCAAGAATAATATATCCTGCAAAACTCTCATTCAAATTTGATGGTGAAATTAGGTCATTTCCAGATAAACAGAAACTAAAGGAATATGCAAAAGTCAAACCAAACTTACAAGAATTATTAAAGAGAGTTCTCCGATCTGAGGACAAACAGCTTCAGCCATCAGGCAGGACCTAGGACCTAGGAAGCAGGTTCATATGAACCAGATAACATTCTAGGAACTGAACTACAGAGGACTTTCCAAAAACAAAAGATATACAACAGGGAATCAGAGAAATCAATCAAAGGATGACAACAACATCAAAACAATGAAAGAGGGAACAAATGGCATAGGTATAGAAACTTCTAAAGGAGAGGAAGGCAAGGCGATACCAAGTAAGGGTAGACTGCTTCAAAATTGTAAGGATAAGGGTAAAATTCATGGTAAACACAAAGAAAGTTAACAAACCAACTCATAAAAATAAGGACAAAACACATAAAGTCTCAACAAAAACAAAACCTACAAAAACAAAAGAAATGAAAACAAAATCCACAAACAAAACTAACTCAGCACAAGAGAGTAAGAAGAACAAAGAAAACTTCAGCACCACAAAAAAAAGCACTACAAAATGACATCAACAAACTTCCATCTATCAATAATTACACTGAACGTAAATGGACTCAATGCACCCATAAAGAGACGGAGAGTGGCAGAATGGATAAGAAAACAGGATCCATCAATTTGCTGTCTACAAGAGACACACCTTAGAAACAAAGATGTGAATTTATTAAAAATCAAAGGTTGGAAAAAAATATATCAAGCTAACAACTATCAAAAAAGAAAAGGAGTGGCAATTCTAATCTCAGATAAAATAGACTTTAAAACAAAATCTACCATAAAAGACAAAGAAGGACACTATATAATGATTAAGGGGATGATTCATCAGGAAGACATAACCATAATAAATATCTATGCACCCAATGACAGGGCTCCAAAATACATAAAAAAAAACTCTAACAGCACTGAAAAGAGAAATTGACAGTTCCACAATAATAGTAGGAGACTTCAACACACCACTCTCAGTAAAGGACAGAACAACTAAAAAGAAACTCAGCAAAGCTACAGAAGACCTAAAGGACACAATCAGCCAACTGGACCTCATAGACATATATAGAACAATCCATCCAACTGCTGCAAAGTACACATTGTTTTCCAACGCACATGGAACGTTCTCCAGAATTGACCACATCTTAGGCCACAGAGCAATCCTCAACAAGATCCAAACTGCTGAGATAATTCACAGTATCATCTCTGACCACAATGCCATCAACGTAGAAATTAACACTAGAAAGAGCAAGGGAAAAAAATCAAACACATGGAAACTGAATAATAATCTGCTTACACATCAATGAGTAATAGAAGAAATCAGAGATGGAATTAAAAAATTCCTAGAATCAAATGAAAATGAAAACACATCATACCAAAACCTTTGGGACACAGCAAAGGTAGTCCTCAGAGGACAATTTATAGAAATAGATGCACATATCAAAAAGTAGAAAGGGACAAAATCAAAACATTAACTACAGAACTCAAACAAATAGAAAGAGAACAACAAAAAAAGCCTACAACCACCGGAAGAAAGGAAATAGTAAAGATCAGAGCAGAAATAAATGAAATAGAGAACAGAAAAACAATAGAAAGAATCAACAAAACCAAAAGTTGGTTCTTTGAAAGAATCAACAAAATCGACAAACCACTGGCCAGACTGACAAAAGAAAAACAGCAGAGGGCACTAATAACCCAAATAAGAAATGAAATGGGGGACATTATAACAGACCCAACCAAAATAAAAAGGATTATAACAGAATATTATGAAAAACTATATTCCAACGAATATGAATACCTAGAGGAAATGGATAAATTTCTAGAAACATACGGCCTACCCAAACTACAACAAAGTGATATTGAAAATCTGAACAGACCCATAACAGGAGAAGAGATGGAAAAGGTAATAAAAAAACTCCCAACCAAAAAAAGCCCTGTCCCAGATGGCTTCACTGGAGAATTCTACAAAACATTTACAGATGAGCTTGTACCAGTTCTACTCAAGCTATTTCAGAGCATAGAAGAGGAAGCAACACTTCCAAATTCATTCTATGAAGCCAGCATAACGCTGATACCAAAACCAGGCAAAGACATCACAAAAAAAGAAAATTACAGACCAATATCTCTCATGAATATAGATGCAAAAATTCTGAACAAAATTGTAGCCAATAGAATTCAGTATCATATCAAAAAAATAATACACCACGACCAAGTAGGATTCATACCAGGTATGCAAGGATGGTTTAACATTAGAAAATCCATCAACGTAATCCACCACATAAATAAAAGGAAAGAAAAAAATCACATGATCATCACAATTGACACAGAAAAGGCATTTGACAAAGTCCAACACCCATTCCTGATAAAAGCTCTCAATAAAATAGGTATAGAAGGGAAATTTCTCAACATAATAAAGGGCATCTATGCAAAACCAACAGCCAACATCATTCTTAATGGAGAGAGGCTGAAAACATTCCCCTTGAAAACAGGAACAAGACAAGGATGCCCTTTATCACCACTCCTATTTAACATTGTGCTGGAAGTTCTAGCTAGAGCAATAAGGCAAGAGAAAGAAATAAAGGGCATACAAATTAGTAATGAAGAAGTTAAACTCTCCCTGTTTGCAGATGATATGATACTATACATAGAAAACCCTAAAGACTCCATGAGAAATCTACTGGAACTAATAGAAAGATTCAGCAGAGTAGCAGGATACAAGATAAACATTCAAAAATCAGTTGGATTCTTATACACCAGTAAAGAGAACGATGAAAAGGAGATCAGGAAATCAATACCATTTTCAATAGCCCCTAAAAAGATAAAATACTTAGGAATATATCTGACCAGGAATGTAAAAGACCTATACAAAGAAAACTACAAAACACTGCTGCATGAAATCTAAAGGGATCTACGTAAATGGAAAAACATACCATGCTCATGGATAGGCAGACTCAACATTATGAAAATGGCAATTCTACCTAAAGCAATTTACAAATACAATGCAATCCCGATCCAAATACCAACAACATTCTTCAAAGAGATGGAAAAACTAATTATTAACTTTATATGGAAAGGGAAGAAACCCCGAATAAGTAAAGGACTACTGAAGAAGAAGAATAAAGTTGGAGGACTCACACTACCTGACTTGAGAACCTACTATACAGCTACAGTACTCAAAACAGCCTGGTACTTGTACAACAACAGAGACATTGACCAATGGAACAGAAATGAGAACCCAGATGTAAATCCATCCACCTACGGTCACCTGATCTTCGACAAGGGCCCAAAATAGATCAAATGGGGAAAAGACAGTCTTTTTAACAATTGGTGCTGGCAAAACTGGATATCCATTTGTAGAAAAATGAAACAGGACCCATACCTCACACCATATACAAAAACTACTTCAAAATGGATCAAAGACCTGAATATAAAGCCTTAAACTATAAAATTCATAGAAGAAAATATAGGACAAACACTTCAGGCCTTAATACATGGCACTAACAGGATACAAACCATAAACATCAACACAAAAAACCCAACAGATAAACTAGATAACTGGGATATTCTAAAAATCAAACATCTATGCTCTTCAAATGACTTCACCAAAAGAGTAAAAAGAGAACCTACAGACTGGGAAAAAATTTCTGGACAGTACAAGTCAGAGAAAGGTCTAATCTCCATAATCTACAAGAAAATCCAACACTGCTACAAAAAAAAGACAAAGAATCCTATCAAAAAATGGGCAAAGGAAATGAACAGACACTTCACCAAGGAAGACATTCAAATGGCCAACAGACACATGAGGAAATGCTCGCGATCACTAGCCATTCGAGAAATGCAAATTAAAACCACAATGAGATACCATCTCACCCCGGCATTACTGGCACGAATCAAAAATACTGGAAATAACAAATGTTGGAGGGGCTGCGGGGAGATGGGAACTCTTATACACTGCTGGTGGGAATGCAAAATGATACAACCATTTTGGAAAATGATATGACGTTTCCTCAGAAAGCTAGAAATAGACATACCATTCGATCCAGCAATCCCACTCCTAGGAATATATCCTAGAGAAATAAGAGTCATCACTCGAATAGACATATGCACACCTATGTTCATGGCAGCATTGTTCACAATAGCAAAACGACGGAAACAACCTCGATGTCCATCAATAGATGAATGGATACACAAACTATGGTACATACACACAATGGAATACTACGCAACGAGAAAGAACAACAATGAATCTGTGAACCATTTCATAACATGGATGAAAATGGAGGACATTATGCTGAGTGAAATAAGTCAATCACAAAAGGACAAATATTTTATGAGACCTCTATTGTAAAAACCCATGAAAAAATTCACATGCAAAATGTAAGAATCCTTGTTGGTTACCAGGGATGGGAGGGGAGGGGGGGGGAAATACTAAATATGCAATAGATAAGTGGTACCTTGGGTGAGAGGTGAGATAGTACACAGTACAGGGGAAAATAACACAACTTGCACAAGGAAAGTTCGTGGAGGCCCTATAGACACATCCAAACCCCCCGAGGGACTGAGTTGTTGGACGGAGGGCTCTGGGGACCATGATCTCAGGGAACATCTAGCTCTATTGGCATGACACTACTTATAAAGATAATGCTCTACATTCTACCTTGGTGAGTAGTGTCTGGGGTCTTAACAGCCTATGAGCGGCCATCTAAGATACTCCATTGGTCTCATCCCTTCGGGAGCAAGGGAGAATGAAGAGAACAGGATACAACGAAAAGATTAGTCCAAAGGACTAATTGTCCACAGCTACCAAGGCCTCCACCGGACTGAGTCCATTACAGCTAGATGGTGCCTGGCTACCACCAGTGAGTGCTCTGACCAGGATCACAACAGAGGGTTCTGGACAGAGCTGGAGAAAGATGTAGAGCATAATTTTAACTCCCAAAAAAAAAGACCAGATTTACTGGCCTAAAGTATACTGGAGATACCTCAATAGTGTGTCCCCCAGACACCCTTTCAGCTCAGAGGTGAAGTTACCTTTGAGGTTCGATGTTAAGCCTGGGAGTGGACACCCCAGTAAAACTAAATGGGACTAACGAGGTACAGGAGTCTGGTGACAAAGGCCAGAAGGCAGAGGGGGAGTAGGAAACTGATGATAAGGAACACAAATTGAGTAAGGACACTGTCGATGTGTTGTGAGATTGTTGACCACTGTTATAGGGCAACATTTGTAGTAACTATTAAATGGGAGGCTGTTTTGTCCTGTAAGCCTTCATCTTGGGCGAGAATGGCAGCACAATTGGAAGAGCATAGTCAATATCACTTAAAAGTGTAAGTAAAAAGTTTTGAAATGGTGTTTAAAAAAAAATACCAAATGAGACTAATGAGGTACAGTAGTCCAGTGACAAGGGCCAGAAGACAGAAGGGGACTAGGAAGTCCCCTGGTGATAGGGAACACAAGGTGGAGTAAGGATATACTCGATGTGTTGTGAGATTGTTAACCATTGTCATAGGGCAATATGTGTAGTAACTGTTAAATGAGAAACTATTTTGTTCTGTAAGCCTTCATCTTAAGTGAGAATAACAGCCCAGTTGGAAGAGCGTAGTCAATGTCACTGAACTGTGTATGTAGAAATTTTTGAAACGGTGTATCTTTGGCTATCTGTATTTTCATCAAAAAAAAAAAAGGTTGAGAATTTAGAGGCTTAATATGTTGTGGGGTTGTTAACTATTTGAAACTATTTGTTCTGTAAGCCTTCACCTGAAGTACAATAAAATATATTAAAAAAAAAAAAAAGAGTAGTGATAACGGGCATCCTTGTCTGATTCCTATTTTCAATGGGAATGCTTTCAGACTCTCTCCATTTAAGATGATGTTGGCTGTTGGCTTTGTATAAATGGCCTTTATTATGTTGAGCATTCTCCCTTCTATTCCTATTTTGCTAAGAGTTTTTATCATGAATGGGTGTTGGACTTCGTCAAATGTCTTTTCTGAATCAATTGATAATATCATGTGGTTCTTGTCTTTTGTTTTATTTATGTCATAGATTACATTGATTGTTTTCCTAATGTTGAACCATCCCTGCATACCTGGTATAAATCCCACTTGATCTTGGTGAATTTTTTTTGATATGTTTTTGAATTCTATTGACTAGAATTTTGTTGAGGATTTTTGCCAATGTTCATGAGGGATATTGGTCTGTAATTTTCTTTTTTTGTGGTGTATTTACCTGGTTTGGGTAGCAGGGTTATGCTGGCTTCATAGAATGAGTTTGGTAGTATTCCATCCTTTTCTATGCTCTGAAATGCCTTTAGTAGTAGTGGTGTTAACTCTTCTCTGAAAGTTTGGTAGAATTCTCCAGTGAAGCCGTCTGGGCCAGGGCTTTTGTTTTGTTGGGAGTTTTTAAATTACCTTTTCAATCTCTTCTTTGTTATAGGTTTATTTATTTGTTCTACCTCTGTTTGTGTTAGTTTAGGTAGGTAGTGAGTTTCTAGAAATTTGTCCATTTCCTCTAGGTTTTCAAATTTGTTAGAGTACAGCTTTTCATAGTATTCTGTTATGATTTTTTTTTAAATTTGAGTTGTGTCTGTTGTGCTATCACTCATCTCATTTCCTATATGGGTTATTTGCTTTCTCTCTTGTTTTTCTTTTGTCAGTTTGGAGAATGGTTTATTGATTTTGTTGATCTTTTCAGAGAACTAGCTTTTGGTCTTGTTAACTCTTTCAGTTGTTTTTCTATTCTCTATTTCATTTAATTCTGTTTTAATTCTTATTATTTCCTTTCTTCTGGTGCCTAAGGGCTTCTTTTGCTGCTCTCTTTCTACTTGGTCCAGTTGTAGGGTTAATGTTTTGATTTTAGCCCTTTCTTCTTTTTGTATGCGTGCATTTATTGCTATAAACTGACCTCTGAGCACTGCTTTTGCTGTGTCCCAAAGGATCTGGTAGGATGTATTTTCATTCTCATTTAATTCTGTGAATCTCTTTATTCCATCCTTAATTTCTTCTATACCCCAGTAGTTTTTGAGCAAGGTGTTGCTCAGTTTCCACGTGTTTGATTTTTTTCCTTGTTTTTTCTGTTGTTGATTTCTACTTTAATGGTTTTATGGTCAGAAAAGATGCTTTGTAATATTTCGATGCTTTGGATTCTGTTAAGGTTTGCTTTATGGTCTAATATGTGGTCTATTCTGGAGAATGTTCCATGTGTGTTGGAAAAGAAAATGTACTTGGCTGATGTTGGGTGGAGTGTTCAGTACATGTCTATGAGATCAAGTTGGTTGATTGTAGCATTTAGCTCTTCCGTGTCTTTGTTGAGCTTCTTTCTGGATGTCTGTCCTTCACTGAAATTGGTGTGTTGAAGTGTCCTGCTATTATTGTGGAGCTATCTCTCTTTTCCTGCTGTTAGAGTTTGTTTTATGTATTTTGGAGCCCTGTTGTTAGGTGCATAAATATTTATTATGGTTATATACTCCTGGTGTATTGACCCTTTATTTATTTATTTATTTTTTAATATATTTTATTGTACTTCAGGTGAAAGCTTACAGAGCAAATAGTTTCTCATGAAATAGTAGTACACATGTTGTTCTATGACATTGGTTAACAACCCCACAACGTATTAAGCCTCTAAATTCTCAACCTTTTTTTTTTTGATGAAAATTACAGATGGCCAAAGATACACCGTTTCAAAAATTTCTACATTCACAGTTCAGTGACATTGACTACGCTCTTCCAACTGTGCTGTTATTCTCACTTAAGATGAAGGATTACAGAACAAAATAGTTTTTCATTTAACAGTTACTACACATGTTGCCCTATGACTATGGTTAACAATCTCACAGCACATCAAGAATATCCTTACTCCACCTTGTGTTCCCTATCACCAGGGGGCTTCCTTGTCCCCTTCTGTCTTCTGGACCTTGTCAGTGGACTATTGTACCTCTTTAGTCTCATTTGTTTATTTATTTATTATTTTATTTTATTTTATTTGAACACCATTTCAAAACTTTTTACTTACACATTTAAGAGATATTGACTATGCTCTTCCAATTGTGCTGCCATTCTCGCCCAAGATGAAGGCTTACAGGACAAAACAGCCTCCCATTTAATAGTTACTACAAATGTTGCCCTATAGCAGTGGTCAACAATCTCACAATACATCGACAGTGTCCTTATTCAATTTGTGTTCCTTATCATCAGTTTCCTACTCTCCCTCTGCCTTCTGGCCCTTGTCACCAGACTCCTGTACCTCGTTAGTCCCATTTAGTTTTACTGGGGTGTCCATTCCCAGGCTTAACATCGAACCTCGAAGGTAACTTCACCTCTGAGCTGAAAGTGTGTCTGGGGGGCCTCAGTCTCGAGGTTTCTCTAGTATTCTTTAGGACAATAAATCTGGTCTTCTTTTTATTTTTTTTTTTTTTGGGAGTTAAAATTATGCTCTACATCCTACTCCAGCTCTGCCCAGAACCCTCTGTTGTGATCCTGGTCAGAGGAGTCATTGGTGGTAGCCGGGCACCATCCAGCTGTACTGGGCTCAGTCCGGTGGAGGCCTTGGTAGCTGTGGACAATTAGTCCTTTGGACTAATCTTTTCCTTGTATCCTGTTCTCTTCGTTCTCCCTTGTTCCCGAAGGGATGAGATCAGTGGAGTATCTTAGATGGCCGCTCATAGGCTTTTAAGACCCCAGACACTACTCACCAAGGTAGAATGTAGAGCATTATCTTTATAAGTAGTGTCATGCCAATAGAGCTAGATGTTCCCTGAGATCATGGTCCCCAGAGCCCTCCGTCCAACAACTCAATCCCTCGGGGGGTTTGGATGTGTCTATAGGGCCTCCATGACCTTTCCTTGTGCAGGTTGTGTTAGTTTCCCCTGTACTATGTACTATCTCACCTCTCACCCATGTTACCACTTACCTATTACCTATTTAGTATTTCCCCCCCTCTCCCATCCCTGGTAACCAACAAGGATTCTTACATTTTGCATGTGAATTTTTTCATGGGTTTTTACAATAGAGGTCTCATACAATATTTGTCCTTTTGTGATTGACTTATTTCACTCAGCATGATGTCCTCCAGTTTCATCCATGTTATGAGATGGTTCACCGATTCATTGTTGTTCTTTCTAGTTGCATAGTACTCCATTGTGTGTATGTACCATAGTTTGTGTATCCATTCATCTGTTGATGGACATCGAGGTTGTTTCCGTCGTTTTGCTATTGTGAATAATGCTGCCATGAACATAGGTGTGCATATGTCTATTCGAGTGATGACTCTTATTTCTCTAGGATATATTCCTAGGAGTGGGATTGCTGGATCGAATGGTACGTCTATTTCTAGCTTTCTGAGGAAACGCCATATCATTTTCCAAAATGGTTGTATCATTTTGCCTTCCCACCAGCAGTGTATAAGAGTTCCCGTCTCCCCGCAGCCCCTCCAACATTTGTTATTTCCAGTATTTTTGATTCGTGCCAGTAATGCCGGGGTGAGATGGTATCTCATTGTGGTTTTAATTTGCATTTCTCTAATGGCTAGTGATCGCGAGCATTTCCTCATGTGTCTGTTGGCCATTTGAATGTCTTCCTTGGTGAAGTGTCTGTTCATTTCCTTTGCCCATTTTTCAATAGGATTGGTTGTCTCTTTGTTGTAGAGGTGTTGGATTTTCTTGTAGATTATGGAGATTAGACCTTTGTCTGACTTGTACTGTCCAAAAATTTTTTCCCAGTCTGTAGGTTCTCTTTTAACTCTTTTGGTGAAATCTTTTGAAGAGCATAGATGTTTGATTTTTAGAAGATCCCAATTATCTAGTTTATCTGTTGGGTTTTTTGTGTTGATGTTTATGGTTTGTATCCTGTTAGTGCCATGTATTAAGGCCTGAAGTGTTGGTCCTATTTTTTCTTCTATGAATTTTATAGTTTGAGGCTTTATATTCAGGTCTTTGATCCATTTTGAAGTAGTTTTTGTATATGGTGTGAGGTATGGGTCCTGTTTCATTTTTCTACAAATGGATATCCAGTTTTGCCAGCACCATTTGTTAAAAAGACTGTCTTTTCCCCCATTTGATGTATTTTGGGCCCTTGTCAAAAATCAGGTGACCGTAGGTGGATGGATTTACATCTGAGTTCTCAATTCTGTTCCATTGGTCAATGTCTCTGTTGTTGTACCTGTACCAGGCTGTTTTGAGTACTGTAGCTGTATAGTAGGTTCTGAAGTCAGGTAGTGTGAGTCCTCCAACTTTATTCTTCTTCTTCAGTAGTGCTTTACTTATTCGGGGTTTCTTTCCTTTCCATATAAAGTTAATAATTAGTTTTTCCATCTCTTTGAAGAATGTTGTTGGTATTTGTATCGGGATTGCATTGTATTTGTAGATTGCTTTAGGTAGAATTGCCATTTTCACAATGTTGAGTCTGCCTATCCATGAGCATGGTATGTTTTTCCATTTATGTAGGTCCCTTTGGATTTCATGCAGCAGTGTTCTGTAGTTTTCTTTGTATAGGTCTTTTATTTTCCTGGTCAGATATATTCCTAAGTATTTTATCTTTTTAGGGGCTATTGAAAATGGTATTGATTTCCTGATCTCCTTTTCATCGTTCTCTTTACTGGTGTATAGGAATCGAACTGATTTTTGAATGTTTATCTTGTATCCTGATACTCTGCTGAATCTTTCTATTAGTTCCAGTAAATTTCTCGTGGGGTCTTTAGGGTTTTCTATGTATAGTATCATATCATCTGCAAACAGGGACAGTTTAACTTCTTCATTACCAATTTGGATGCCCTTTATTTCTTTCTCTTGCCTTACTGCTCTAGCTAGAACTTCCAGCACAATGTTAAATAGGAGTGGTGATAAAGGGCATCCTTGTCTTGTTCCTGTTTTCAAGGGGAATGTTTTCAGCCTTTCTCCATTAAGAATGATGTTGGCTGTTGGTTTTGCATAGATGCCCTTTATTATGTTGAGAAATTTCCCTTCTATACCTATTTTATTGAGAGCTTTTATCAGGAATGGGTGTTGGACTTTGTCAAATGCCTTTTCTGCATCAATTGAGATGATCATGTGATTTTTTTCTTTCCTTTTATTTATGTGGTGGATTACGTTGATGGATTTTCTAATGTTAAACCATCCTTGCATACCTGGTATGAATCCTACTTGGTCGTGCTGTATTATTTTTTTGATATGATACTGAATTCTATTGGCTACAATTTTGTTCAGAATTTTTGCATCTATATTCATGAGAGATATTGGTCTGTAATTTTCTTTTTTTGTGATGTCTTTGCCTGGTTTTGGTATCAGCGTTATGCTGGCTTCATAGAATGAATTTGGAAGTGTTGCTTCCTCTTCTATGCTCTGAAATAGCTTGAGTAGAACTGGTACGAGCTCTTCTGTAAATGTTTTGTAGAATTCTCCAGTGAAGCCATCTGGGCCAGGGCTTTTTTTGGTTGGGAGTTTTTTTTATTACCTTTTCAATCTCTTCTCTTTTTATGGGTCTGTTCAGATTTTCAATATCACTTTGTTGTAGTTTGGGTAGGCCGTATGTTTCTAGAAATTTATCCATTTCCTCTAGGTTTTCGAATTTGTTGGAATATAGTTTTTCATAATATTCTGTTATAATCCTTTTTATTTCAGTTGGGTCTGTTGTAATTTCCCCCATTTCATTTCTTATTTGGGTTATTAGTGCCCTCTGCTGTTTTTCTTTTGTCAGTCTGGCCAGTGGTTTGTCAATTTTGTTGATTCTTTCAAAGAACCAACTTTTGGTTTTGTTGATTCTTTCTATTGTTTTTCTGTTCTCTATTTCATTGATTTCTGCTCTGATCTTTACTATTTCCTTTCTTCCGGTGGTTGTAGGCTTTTTTTGTTGTTCTCTTTCTATTTGTTTGAGTTCTGTAGTTAATGTTTTGATTTTGTCCCTTTCTTATTTTTTGATATGTGCATCTATTTCTATAAATTGTCCTCTGAGGACTGCCTTTGCTGTGTCCTAAAGGTTTTGGTATGATGTGTTTTCATTTTCATTTGATTCTAGGAATTTTTTATTCCATCTCTGATTTCTTCTATTACCCATTGATGTGTAAGCAGATTATTATTCAGTTTCCATGTGTTTGATTTTTTTCCCTTGCTCTTTCTAGTGTTAATTTCTACCTTGATGGCATTGTGGTCAGAGAAGATACTGTGAATTATCTCAGCATTTTGGATCTTGTTGAGGATTGCTCTGTGGCCTAAGATGTGGTCTATTCTGGAGAACGTTGCATGTGCATTGGAAAAGAATGTGTACTTTGCAGCGGTTGGATAGATTGTTCTATATATGTCTATGAGGTCCAGTTGGCTGATTGTGTCCTTTAGGTCTTCTGTATCTTTGCTGAGTTTCTTTTTAGTTGTTCTGTCCTTTACTGAGAGTGGTGTGTTGAAGTCTCCTACTATTATTGTGGAACTGTCAATTTCTCTTTTCAGTGCTGTTAGAGATTTTTTTTATGTATTTTGGAGCCCTGTCATTGGGTGCATAGATATTTATTATGGTTATGTCTTCCTGATGAATCATCCCCTTAATCATTATATAGTGTCCTTCTTTGTCTTTTATGGTATATTTTGTTTTAAAGTCTATTTTATCTGAGATTAGAATTGCCACTCCTTTTCTTTTTTGATAGTTGTTAGCTTGATATATTTTTTTCCAACCTTTGATTTTTAATAAATTCACATCTTTGTTTCTAAGGTGTGTCTCTTGTAGACAGCAAATTGATGGATCCTGTTTTCTTATCCATTCTGCCACTCTCCGTCTCTTTATGGGTGCATTGAGTCCATTTACGTTCAGTGTAATTATTGATAGATGTGAGTTTGTTCCTGTCATTTTGTAGTGCTTTTTTTTGTGATGCTGAAGTTTTCTTTGTTCTTCTTACTCTCTTGTGCTGAGTTACTTTTGTTTGTGGATTTTGTGTTCATTTCTTTTGTTTTTGTTGAGACTTTACGTTTTTTGTCTTTATTTTTATGAGTTGGTGTGTTAATTTTTTTGTGGTTACCATGAATTTTACCCTTATCTTTATAATTTTGAAGCAGTCTATCGTTACTTGGTATCGCCTTGCCTTCCTCTCCTTTAGAAGGTTCTATACCTATGCCGTTTGTTCCCTCTTTCATTGTTTTGATGTTGTTGTCATCCTTTGATTGATTTCTCTGATTCCCTGTTGTATATCTTTTGTTTTTGGAAAGTCCTCTGTAGTTCAGTTCCTTGAATGGTATCTGGTTCATGTCAACCTGCGTCCTAGGTCCTAGGTCCTGCCTGAGGGCTTAAGCTGTTTGTCCTCAGATCGAAGAACTCCCTTTAATAATTCTTGTAAGTTTGGTTTGACTTTTGCATATTCCTTTAGTTTCTGTTTATCTGGAAATGACCTAATTTCACCATCAAATCTGAATGAGAGTTTTGCAGGATATATTATTCTTGGCTGACAATTTTTTTCTTTCAAGATTTTATATATGTCATCCCATTGCCTTCTTGCCTGCATGGTTTCTGCTGAATAATCTGAGCTTAGTCTTATTGTTTCTCCTCTGTATGTGACTTCTTGTTTTTCACGAGCTGCTCTCAGGATTCTTTGTTTGTCTTTAGTTTTAGCGAGTGTGAATATGATATGTCTTGGTGATTTTCTTTTGGGGTCTATTCTATATGGGGTTCGTTGAGCTTCTTGGATGACCAGCTTTTCATCTTTCATGATATTGGGAAAGTTTTCTGTCAGCAGTTCCTCAATGATCCTCTCTGTGTTTTCTGTTTTCTTCCCCTGTTCTGGTATGCCAATCACTCGTAAGTTTTTGCTTTTAATTGTGTCCCACATAACTCTCAGGGTCTCTTCATTTTTCTTTGTTCTTTTTTCTGAGTTTTCCTGAAACAGAGTTGTATCCAAGTGTTTGTCTTCAGTTCCACTGATCCTGTCTTCCATGGTTTCAAATCTACTTCTTAGCCCTTCTATGACACCGTCCATTTCTGAAATCTTGTTGTTTATCTTTTGGATTTCTAATTGTTGTTTTTGTATAATTTCGAGTTGTGAATTTATTTTGGCATTTTGTTCCTGCATCATCTTCCTGAATTCTTCCAATTTTTTGTCTGTATTTTCCATAAATTTGTCTATTTTTTCCTCATGTTTGTCAGCTTTTTGCCTCAGTTCTTGGAAAATTCCGAGTATTAGTGATTTGAGTTCCCTATCAGGTACTTCTAGTGCATTTTCTTCCACAGGAGAGTTATCTGGTGTTTTAATTTGGACGCCTATTGGAGCCATCTTGTCTTGTTTTTGTAAATGTTTTGATACTGTTTGCTGTTTTCGGGGCATTCAGTAGATATTTCTCTCGTTTATTGATAGTAGGTTTTTTTTTGTTTGTTTCGTTCTTGTGGTACAGCTGGGCAGATCTAGCTGAGGAGGAGCCACTGGGACGGGTTGCTTGTGGCACTCACTGCAGCCACCAGGACGGTCGGTAGTCAGTGCTGGGCAGGTTCCAATAGGGCGTGCCTGCACCGCTTGGTGGTGTGATGTCTAGTGCACGGTGCAGGTAGGTAGGGTGCAGTGGGAAGATGGTTATGTGTGAAGATAAGCTGGATATGGGAGAGAGGAGAGAGGAGGAGGAGCAAAAAGCATACAAACATGAAAGAAAGTAGGGGAGCTTGTTATTGGAATGTACAGATGAGAGACTATGGGATGGAGGAAACCAGAAGGGGGAAGAGAAAGAAAAGGAAAGAATGACCAAATAAAAATCAGAAATGTTAAAGAACTTCAAAGTTCCCAGGGATCCCACCGATGCAGCTATGAGGTCTGGGGGAATCGGTCTCAATTTTCACAGCTCAGCCTGGCCAGAAGGTACAGAGGCATACATCGCCTGGTATTCAGGGATCAGAAAGAGAAGGAAGAGACAGGGAGACGAGAAATTAAGCAATGAAGAAAGACAAAAGGGAAAAAGAGGTAAAAGATGACAAAACTAATCAAAAAAAGAAGAAAAATAAAATCGAAAAAAAAAACAAAAAACAAAAGGGCAACACCAGCAGTCAGTGCCTACAAATGGGACCCAGAGAGCCCCCACTCAGGGGCGCGAATTCCAAGAAGCCAGTAGTCTCGGGGTTAAGAGACCGTGTCCACGGGAAGCAGAGGGGCCAATGAACAAAGGCCCCGGGATCCCACCCGCGTGGGAGCCCAGACCTGGAAACAGCCACACGCCGGAACGCAGCCCTACAGCCCCGCAGGAGAGAGCAGAGATGGCACTCGGAACCAGGCACCCAGGCTAAAGGAGGGGGAGGCGGGAGAAAAAGGTTCACTAGCTGCCAGCTAACGGCTCCCAGAAAGCCGCCAGCCCAGGCGCGCGGAATCCAAGCACCGGCGCCCCCCAGCCCAGGGACTCCGGCCACGGAAAGCAGAGGGGCGAACGAACAAAGGCCCCAGGATCCCACCCGCGCGGGAGCCCAGACCTAGAAACAGCCACACGCCCGCACGCAGCCCTACAGCCCCGCAGGAGATAGCAGAGATGGCACTCGGAACCAGGCACCCAGGCAAAAGGAGGGGGAAGTGGCAGAAAAAGGTTCGCTAGCTGCCAGCAAACGGCTCCCAGAAAGCCACCAGCCCAGGCGCGCGGAATCCAAGCACCAGCACCCCCCAGCCCAGGGACCCTGGCCACGGAAAGCAGGGGATCCCCAGCTGAGGTGGAGAGGGGTGGGTGGTGGGAGAGCGCGCACCGCAGTTTACCGGTCGTTCTGTCTCCGACCAGATGCTCTGCAAGGCTGCTCTCACGTTCGCTGGTCTCCGATAGGAATCCAAGATGGTGGATTCGCGCTGCGTTAGCTGGTAAGGAATCTCTGCCTGAGTCTCTCCTCGCTCTCCGTTCTCTTTTAGTATTCTCACTCCGTTTGGTGTTTGGCTGAGTTCTTTATCTCTTCATTTGGTGTTCTAGGGTTTCAGGATTGTTGATTCTCTGTTAGGCTTAGTTTTTCGGATCTTTGCTGTGGAGGGACGGCGTGGTGTTTCTGCCTAGAGCGCCATCTTGCCCCTGTATTGACCCTTTAATAATTATATAGTGTCCTTCCTTATCCTTTGTGGTGGATTTTTCTTTAAAGTCTATTTAGTCAGAGATTAATTTTGCCACCCCTGCTCTTTTTTGAGTGTTGTTTTCTTGGTATATTTTTTTGCATCCATTGAGTTTTAGTTTGTTTGAGTCTCTAAGTCTAAGATGTGTCTCTTATTGGCAGCATATAGTGTTTTTTTAATCCATTCTGTCACTCTCTGTTTCTTTATTGGTGCATTTAGTCCATTTAAATTCAGCGTATTTATTGATAGGTATGAGTTTAGTGCTATAATTTTGATGTCTTTTTAGTGTGTTGTTGAGTTTTTTTGTTCCACTTAATTTTCTGTGCTGAGTCATTTTTCTTTATGTATTTTCTTTTCATATTTTTCATTGTTGTTGATTTTGTATTTGCTGAGTTTTTATTTTTATTTTCTTAATTTTGATGTGTTTGATTGTTAGTTTCCTTTGTGATTACCTTGATATTTACCCCTATTTTTCTTAGTTTAAACCAGTCTTTTATTTCTTTATATTGCCTTGACTTTCTCTCCATATGAAAGATATATGACTACATTTTTTAGAACCTCTTTTTTGTTTTAATGTTGTCATCTTTTACACGTTGTTGTCTTTGTTTCCGTGTTTTCAGCATTTTCACTTTGATTTACTTTTGTGACTTCCCTATCTGGGTTGATATGTGGTTGCTCAGTCCTGTGTTCTCATCTTGGGTTGTTATCTGATATTATTGGTTTTCTAACCAGAGAGTCCCTTTAGTATTTCTTGTAATTTTGGTTTGGCTTTTGCAAATTCCCTACACTTCTGTTTATCTGGAAATGTCCTAATTTCACCATCATATTTGAGAGACAGTTTTGCTGGATATATAATTCTTGGCTGGCAATTTTTTTCCTTGAAGGCTTTACCTGTGTCATCCCATTGCCTTCGTGCCTGCATGGTTTCTGCTGAATAGTCTGCACTTAGTCTTATTGACTGTCCTTTGTAGATGACTTTTCGTTTATCCCTAGCCACTCTTGAAATTCTCTTTGGTTTTGGATAGGTTGATTATAATATGTCTTGGTGACTTTCTTTTGGGATCCACCTTATGTGGGGTTCAATTAGCATTTTAGATAGATATCTTCTCGTCTTTCATGATATCAGGGAATTTTTCTGCCAACAAATCTTCAACAATTCTCTCTGTATTTTCTGTTATCCCCCCCTATTCTGGTATTCCAATCACTCGTAGGTTATTCCTCTCTTAATAGAGTCACACATAATTCTTAGGATATCTTCATTTTTTAAAGTTTTTATTTGATTTTTCCTCAAATAAGTTGTGGTCAGGTGCTTTATCTTCAATATCACTAATTCTGACTTCCTTTGCCTCTATTCTTCTCCTGTGACTTTCTATTGAGTTGTCTAATTCTGAAATTTTATTGTTAATCTTTTGGATTTCTGATTGCTGTCTCTCTATGATTCTTGCAGCCCATTAAATTTGTTATTATGCTCTTGAATAACCTTCTCAAGTTCCTCTATTGCTCTTCTGTGTGTTCCTTGGCTTGGTTTGTGTTTTGCCTGATCTCCTTCCAGATCTCTTGAAGATTTCTGTACGTTAATCTTTTGTATTCTGCCTCTGGTAATTCCAAAAAATTCTCTTCCTCTGGAAAATTTCTTGATTCGTTATTTGGGGAGTTTGCTGAAGCCATCATGGCCTGCTTGTTCATGTTATTTGTTATTGACTGTTGTCTCTGAGCCACCAATAAGATATTATATGTATTTATTTTATGTTTGGTTCCTGTGTCCTAGCTTCTTGTTTTGTTTTTATATGCCCAAACAGGCTGTTTGTGTGAGCTAGTTTGATTATTGGCACCTTTGAAGCTTTAACATCCTGTCACCAGCTGGTGATATCTGTTACTAGGTATGCAAGCCCAGGAGTGCATTTTCTTTTCTTGTATGAATTCAGCTCATGTGTCTATGTAGTTGGTCACCAAGTGTGTGGTGCAGGCTCTCACTTACAGTCCTAAGTTTAAGGGTGATTGGAGTAGGCACAGGTATCTGGCTGCAGTAGGGGTTCACGTGCTGAGCAAGGCAGGGGGGCTGACGGCTGCCCTTGAGTGTCTGGGAGGAAAGTGTGTCCCTGTTCCCTAGAGTGGGTAGGTTGGTGGGTTTTTCAGGTGGACTATAAACACCTAGTGCTGTTGGTTGTAAGGACTGTGAAACACTACTTATGACTGAACCCCTGTCATGGGTGGCTAGGTGGTGTGGGTGAATCCACCAGACCTCAGGCCTCTGGTGTGGGTAGGTAGATACCCTGCTTAATGCGCAGAGCAGTGTCAAATATCACGAACCTGCCACTTCACCATATAGCTGATACAATTGAAGTTAAGTTTTAGGTATACACCTTGTTGTACTGTGGCAATGAGGGTCTACACTGTTGAAATGAGCCCACACATGTCTATGCAGTGGTGAAAGGCATTCAAATCTGTGGACCCCTTATGCCTGTGCCTAGGTAAAGGAGCTACCCTGAGTTCTTGCTTAAGAGAGTTGGCAGATTATTTTTTCCTGTTTGTTAATTTGTTCCCTCTCCAAGACCAGGAGAATGGCTCAGGGTGTATGATGGGTCCTACTTCGAGCCCAGGGGACTCGGAAGTCAGCAATTGGCAGCCACTGAAGCTGGCCGGAGACAAGATGCGGAGCGGAGAGGGGGCAGGTAAACGGGAGAGAGGTTTTTCCCAAAGGGGGTGTTTTTTAATCCTCATGGTACTTCAGAAGTAAGTACTTATCTTTTGCTGGTTGAGCACTGCTTTTCACTGGTTTTGGATGCCTGAGTAAACTTTCTGTCTCTGGGTCTCTCCTGAATGTGGAAAATGCCTCCTGAACACCACTGCTTGCCTCACCCCCGATCCCGAGAACATATGACTACTCCGCCATCTTGGCCCCACCTCCTATTTCACATTCTTGATAGTGTTCTTTGAAACACAACCATTTTTAATTTTGACGAAGTTCAATTTATATATTTTTCTTTTGCTGCTTGTGCTTTTGGTAACAAAGATTTGCATCTTTGTCTTTATTTAAGAATTTTATATTTTAGCTTTTATATTTAGGTATTGGATCCATTCAGAGTTAATTTTTCTGTATGGTGTTAGATAAGAATCCAACTTCATTCCTTTGCATGTAAAAAACCCCTTGTCACAGCATCATTTTTGAAAAGACTATTTTTCCCAGTTGAACTGTCTTAGTACTCCTGTTGAAAATCAATTGTCCAGATATGTACAGGTTCATTTCTAGGCTCTCAATTCAATTCCATGGATCTATATATCAATCCTTATGCTAGTCTTGATCATGGTATCTTTGTTGTAATTTTGAAATTTCCAGTTATTAGCCTCAAAATTTGTTCTTTTTCAAGAATGTTTTGGCTATTCTTGGTATCTTGCATTTCCAAATGAACTTTAGAATCAGATTATCATTTTTTCCAAAAATGCCAGATGAGCTTTTAAAAATACATGAATTTATCTTTATTTTTATTGTAGTAAATTTATATGTAACAATATTGTCAGCGTTCATCCGTATTGTAGCATGTTAGGACTTCATTTCTCTTTATGACTGAGAAATATTCCACTTTATGTATGTAATGCATTTTGTTTATCTATTAATCTGTCGATGAACATTTAGGTTTCTTCAGCCTTTTGACTATTGCGGATAGTGTTACAATGAGTATTGGTGTACATGTGTTTGTTTGTATTTCTGCTTTCAAGGCTCTTGGGTATACACCTAAAAGTGGAATTGCCGTGTCATATGGTGGTTTTATCTTTAATTTTTGAGTAAATGCAAGCTGTTTTCCATAGTGGCTGTACCATTTTACATTTTCACCAGCAATAGATAAGAATTCTGTTCTTTTCTGTGTTGTTTTGTTGTTGTTTTTTAATCTTAACCATTCTAGTAGGAGTGCAATGGTATCTAATCATGTTATTGACTTGCATCTCCCTAATACTAATGATGTTGAGAATCTTTTCATGTACTTCTTGGCCATTTATATTTCTTCTTTCATGAAAGCTCTGTTCAAGTCCTTTGTCCATTTTCTGATTGGGTTGTTGGTCTTTTATGTGTTGTTAAGTTGTGAGAGTTCTTTATATATTCTGGATGTTACCCTTATCGAATATATGATTCCCCAAATTTTTCTCTCAGCCTGTAAATTGTGTCTTCTTTTTGTTGTTAAAATCCTTTGTTCAAGAAATTTTTTAATTTTGATGAAGTCCAATATATCTGTTTTGTCTTTTGTTGCTAGTGCTTTGGGTATCCAATCTAAGAAGCCATTGTTAAAAACTAGGTCCCTAAGCTATACCCTGTTTCCTTTTAGGAGAGTTATGGTTTTATTTCTTACATTTAGGTTATTGATCAATTTTGAGTTAATTTTCATATACGGTGTGAGATATAAGTCCAGCTTCATTCTTTTTCATGTAGGGAAAATGTTTTTTTGATAGTTAGGCTACCCCGAGGTTGAGAGTAGCTTCAGAGACTTTTTAGGTTGCCAAAGATTTGTTCATGATTATTTTCTTATGATAGAGGGTCAGGTACTGAGGACTTGGTTAGATTTTATAAAGGGGGTCAAAACTTTGAGAAGTTTGGCACTCTTTGTCAGCCCTAGAAATTCTCAAATTTATCTTTTGATAATTAGTCTAGTAGAAGTCTGGATATTTTATAATCTCAAAGTAGTGAGAGATTTGCCTTCTTGGATATATCATGTTCAAAGTAATGAACGTTTTATTTTAGCAGAATTATGATTTATCTTTGTAAGTTGTATGTTCCTTCTGAGCTAAGACCTTTCATAAACATAGTTGGTCTTAGATATTTGCTAATCTTTTGAGCATAACAAAAGATTATCTATGTATCATATCAAAGCAGAGACACTAGAAAAACTTAGGTCTCTAAAGTCTTGACTGAAGATTTTAGAGAAATAAGAAGAGCTTCAGTAAACCCCTGGTAGCATAAACAGTTGATTTTCCCAGGAGAAAGCAAATAAATATTGACTCTCTGGATCTAAGAGAAGACACAGAGAAGTCAGAAGGACATTAACATCTCTCTAAGGTCTTTAATTATCCCTTGAAATATATCAAGATTGGCCTCAGAGGATATAAATCTGGAATCCTGAGAACAAAATCTTTTTATAGAGAATTATTTTGCTTGTTGTTTTTTAAAATTATTAATGTGGTAAAAATATATATAACTAAACAATTACCATTTCAACCCTCTTTATATGTATAAATATAATAATATTTATTTAATAATATTATTCAGGAATAAAGAGAAATGAAGTTATGATACCTGCTATACATGGGTGAACCTTAAAATCATTATGCTGAGTGAAATAAGTCAATCATAAAAGGACAAATATTTTGTAATCTCACTTGCATGAATTATCTTGAATAGGCAAAGGTATAGAGACTAATGTTTTATTGTTAGTTACTAAGGGTGGGAGAGAGGAGAAAGGGTGAGTCATTGTCTAGATACCAATGAGTTTCTGTTTATGGTGATGGAAAATTTGGCAACGATTTTTGGTGATGGGCGCACAACATGACTAATTGATATCACTAAATTTTACACCTAAAAGTGTTTGATTTGGCAAATGTGCTACATATACTTTTTACAACAATAAAAAATAGGAAAAAATAAAACACATAAACCGAGAAAAAAGGAATATTTCAATAAATAGTGGTCTACAACTCCCCAAGTTTGATGAAAGACATTAATGTACATTTCCAAGAAACTGGAAGAACTCCAAGTAGACTAACATCAAATAAATGCACATTGAGACTCATTATAATCAAACTGTTAGAAGCCAAAGGCAATGAGAGAAACTGGAAAATAGCAAAGAGAAGTGACTAAGGAGATACAACACATCCTCAATAAGAGCAAGTGCTGGTTTCTCTTCAGAAACCAGGAGACCAGAAAGAAGTGCAATGACATATTTAAAGTGTTGAAAGAAAAGACTGTCAATCAAGAATTCTATATCCATAAAAATTGTTCTTCAAAAATAATTGAGAAATTAAGACATTCCCAGATAAACAAAAGTTGAGGTATTTCGCTACCACTTGACCTGCCCTATAAGTAGTTCTAAAGGGAATCCTTCAGGTTGAAATAAAAAAGATGCTAGAAAGTAGCTTAAAGCTGTATAAAGAACTAAATATCTCTGGTAAAGGTAGCTACATAAACAAATATAAAAGCCAGTATTATTGTATTTTAATTTGTAACTCCAACTTTTTATTTCTTACCGGTGAGAGGAAAGGAGCTGTTTAGGAACAGAGTTTCATATGCCCTTAAATTAAGGGGATATCAAGTTACTGTAAATTGTTATGTATTTAGAAGTTTAAATGTAACCCTCATGGTTACTACAAAGAAAATAGCTAAATATATCAACAAAAGGAATGGAGAAATAAATAGAAATGGTCCATTGTCAAAAACACAAGGCAGTGATGGAAGAAATGACGATCAAAAAAGGTATAACACGCACACACACACAAAAAATAGCAAAATGACAGAAATAAGTCCTTCCCTATCAGTAATGATTTTAAATGTAAATGGACCAAAATTTTCACTCAAAAGGCAGAGATGAGCAAAATGGACCAAAAAAAATATTCAAATATATGATGTCTACAAGAGACTCACTTTAAATCTAAGAACAAAATAGGTTGAAAGTGAAAAGATGGAAACATATATTCCATGCAAATAGTAACTGAAAAAGAGCTATGGTGGCTAAACTAATATCAAACAAAATAGACTTTAAGTGAAAGACATTTATAAGAGACAAAGAATGACATTTTATACTGATAAAAGTTCAATTCTACAAGAAGATATAACAATTATAAACATGATGTACCTATGAACAGAACCCCAAAAACTACAAAGCATATATTGTCAGAATTGAAGAAAGGAATAGACAACTCTTCAGTTATAGTTGGAGGCTTCAATATACCTTTTTCAATAATAGACAGAACATCTAGACTGAAGACCAACAAGAGAAAACTTGAGCAACAGTATAAACCAACTTGGCCTACCATACGTATAGAACACACCACCCAACAACAGCACGCTACATTCTTCTCAAGTGCACTTGGCTCAATTTCAGGATTGTTTTTGTTAGTTGCCATAGAGTCAATTCCAATTCAAGGTTCCCCCTCTGTGCAGAGTAGAACTGCTTCATAAGTTTTCAAGTTTATGACCTTTTGGAGGCAGATTGCCAGGCCTTACTTCTGCAGCACCTCTGGGTGGATTTGAACTTCCAACCTTTTGGTTAGTAGTCTAGTGTTTAACCATTTGCACCACCCAGGTAGTCCTATTCTTTAGGAGAGACCATATGTTAGGTCACAAAACTAAATAAATTTTAAAAGATTGAAATCATATAAGTATATTCTCCAACAATTTAGAATAGAATGAAGCTACAAATTAATTACAGAAGGGAAACTGAAAAATACAAAAATATGTGGAAATTAAAGAACATGCTATTAAACAACCAATTGGTCAAAGAAGATACTAAATGGCAAGTTAGAAAATACATACAAATAAATGAAACAAAAACCAAAAACACACAAAAATTTATGGGATGCAGTAGAGACAATGTTCAGAGTGAAATTTATAGCTGTAAACATCTACTTTAAAAAAGAAGATCTCAAATCAATAATCTACCTAAAAAAATTGAAGAATGAGAAGAGAAAACTAAACCCAATGGTAAAAAAGGAAGGAAAGAGTAAGAGTGGGGATAGAAGAAATAGAGAATAGAAAACAATAGAATCAATAAAACCAACAGTTTATTCTTCAAGAAGATCAATAAAATCAACAAACCTTTAGTTAGGGAAAAAAGAGAGAAGGCCCAAATAAGTAAAATCAGAAATAAAATTGGGGACATCACTATCAACATTACAGAAAAAAGAAAAAAAATGCTAAGAGAATAATAAGAGTAAATGCACTCCAACAAATTAGATAACCTAGATGAAATGGACAAATTCCTAGAAATACACAAATTACCTAAACTGACTGAAGAAGAAATAGAAAATCTCAACATAACTATTAAAAATGTTGGGATTGAATCAATAATCAACAGTCTTCCACCAAAGAAAGGTAAATGTCAAGATGATCTCTCTGGGAATTCTACCAAAAATTTAAAGAAGAATTATCACAAGTGCTGCCCAAATTCTTCTAAAAATAGATGCAGAGAGAGAACTTCCTAACCCATTTTATTAGATCAGCATTACCTGGATACCAAATATAGACAAAGAAATCACAAAAAAGAAAATTATAAACCAATATCCTTAATGAATGCAGATGTAAAATTCCTCATAAAATACTACCAAACCACGTCAAAAACCATATTAAAAGGTTTATACACCATGAACAAGTGAGATTTAACCCAGGAAGTGAACGGTGGTTCATAATATGAAAATCAATTAATGTAACACATCACATTAATATAATGAAAGGGGAAAACATGTGATGATCTCAATTGATGTAGAAAAGACATTTGACAAAATCCAACACCCTTTCATGATAAAAAAAAAAAAGCATTTAGTAAACTAAGACTAAAAGGGAATTTCCTCAAAATGATAAGAACATTTATGAAAAACTCAGTGTTAGCATCATACACAATAGTGAAAAACTGAAAGTTTCCCCCCTAAGATCAGGAACAAGGTAAGGATTCCCGCTTTCATCACTGATACTAAACATTTTACTGAAATTTCTAGCCAGAGCAATTAGGCAAAAAAGAAAAGAAAGGAAGGAAGGAAGGAAAGAAGAAAAGGCATCCAAATAGGAAAGGAAAAAGAAGGCGTATGATGACTGCAGAAAGCTGAGGGGCCAGATGAAACACTCAGAAAAACCCTCTAGCAATCCCCATGCCACCACCAGAGGAATTAGAAACACAAGCTAGCAGCAGCCCACCACCAAAGAAATTTGATATTTATAGTGTATGAACATAACTATAGCAACTACAACAAAAACCCTAATCCACCTCAATTTAGTATTTTGATTCAATTCTCAAAATAAATGGCCTGATAGTAGATGAGGTAGAGTCTCTACTGCTCTTTTATATACAGTGTTCAGTATTTAATTTAAAAAACAAAACAAAACAAAACAAAACTACAAGACAAAAAGGTAAGAAAAATGATCTATTGTAAAGTCATAAAGCAGTCAACAGAACTAGGTGCAGAGATTTATTGAGGGCAAGATGGCGCTCTAGGCAGAAACACCACGCCGTCCCTCCACAGCAAAGATCTGAAAAACTAAGCCTAACAGAGAATCAACAATCCTGAAACCCTAGAACACCAAATGAAGAGATAAAGAACTCAGCCAAACACCAAACGGAGTGAGAATACTAAAAGAGAGCGGAGAGCGAGGAGAGACTCAGGCAGAGATTCCTTACCAGCTAACGCAGCGCGGATCCACCATCTTGGATTCCTATCGGAGACCAGCAAACGGGAGAGCAGCCTTGCAGAGCATCTGGTCGGAGACAGAACGACCGGTAAACTGCGGTGCGCGCTCTCCCACCACCCACCCCTCTCCGCCTCAGCTGGGGATCCCCTGCTTTCCGTGGCCAGGGTCCCTGGGCTGGGGGGTGCTGGTGCTTGGATTCCGCGCGCCTGGGCTGGCGGCTTTCTGGGAGCCGTTTGCTGGCAGCTAGCGAACCTTTCTCTGCCGCCTCCCCCTCCTTTTGCCTGGGTGCCTGGTTCCGAGTGCCGTCTCTGCTCTCTCCTGCAGGGCTGTAGGGCTGCGTGCGGGCGTGTGGCTGTTTCTAGGTCTGGGCTCCCGCGTGGGTGGGATCCCGGGGCCTTTGTTCATTGGCCCCTCTGCTTTCCGTGGCCGGAGTCCCTGAGCAGGGGGGCGCCGGTGCTTGGATTCCGCGCGCCAGGGCTGGAGGCTTTCTGGGAGCCGTTTGCTGGCACCTAGCAAAACTTTTTCTTCCGCCTCCCCCTCCTTTTGCCTGGGTGCCTGGTTCCGAGTGCTGTCTCTGCTCTCTCCTGCGGGGCTGTAGGGCTGCGTGCGGGCGTGTGGCTGTTTCTAGGTCTGGGCCCCCGCGTGGGTGGGATCCCGGGGCCTTTGTTCGTTCGCCCCTCTGCTTTCCGTGGCCGGAGTCCCTTAGCAGGGGGGCGCCGGTGCTTGGATTCCGCGCGCCCGGGCTGGAGGCTTTCTGGGAGCCATTTGCTGGCACCTAGCGAACCTTTTTCTGCCGCCTCCCCCTCCTTTTGCCTGGGTGCCTGGTTCCGAGTGCTGTCTCTGCTCTCTCCTGCGGGGCTGTAGGGCTGCGTGCGGGCGTGTGGCTGTTTCTAGGTCTGGGCTCCCGCGTGGGTGGGATCCCGGGGCCTTTGTTTGTTCGCCCCTCTGCTTTCCGTGGCCGGAGTCCCTGAGCTGGGGGGCGCCGGTGCTTGGATTCCGCGCGCCCGGGCGTGGGGCTTTCTGGGAGCCGTTTGCCGGCCGCTAGCGAGCCTTTTTCTGCCGCCTCCCCCTCCCTTTGCCTGGGTGCCTGGTTCCGAGTGCCGTCTCTGCTCTCTCCTGCGGGGCTGTAGGGCTGCGTTCGGGCGTGTGGCTGTTTCCAGGTCTGGGCTACCGCGCGGGTGGGATCCTGGGGCCTTTGTTCGTTGGCCCCTCTGCTTTCCGTGGCCACGGTCACTTAACCCCGAGACTACCGGCTTCTTGTAATTCGCGCCCCTGAGTGGGGGCTCTCTGGGTCCCATTTGTAGGCACTGACTGCTGGTGTTGCCCTTTTTTTTTTTTTCTCTCAATTTTATTTTTCTTCCTTTTTTGATTAGTTTTGTCATCTTTTACCTCTTTTTCTCTTTTGTCTTTCTTCATTGCTTAATTTCTTGTCTCTCTATCTCTTCCTTCTCTTTCTGATCCCTGAATTCCAGGCGATGTATGCCTCTGTACCTTCTGGCCAGGCTGAGCTGTGAAAATTGAGACCGACTCCCCCAGACCTCATAGCTGCATCGGTGGGATCCCTGGGAAATTTGCAGTTCTTTAACTTTTCTGATTTTTATTTGGTCATTCTTTCCTTTTCTTTCTCTTCCCCCTTCTGGTTTCCTCCATCCCATAGTCTCTCATCTGTACATTCCAACGACAAGCTCCCCTAGCATTCTTTTATGTTTGTACGCTTTTTGCTCCTCCTCCTCTCTCCTTTATCCCATATCCAGCTTAGCTTCACACTTAACCATCTTCCCGCTGCACCCTACCTACCTGCACCGTGCACTAGACATCACATCACCAAGCGGTGCAGGCACGCCCTATTGGAACCTGCCCAGCACTGACTACCGACCGTCCTGGTGGCTGCGGTGAGTGCCACAAGCAACCCATCCCAGTGGCTCCTCCTCAACTAAATCTGCCCAGCTGTACACAAGAACGAAAAAAAAAAAAATCTACAATCAATAAACGAGAGAAATATCTACTGAATGCCCCGAAAACAGCAAACAATATCAAAACATTTACAAAAACAAGACAAGATGGCTCCAATAGGCGTCCAAATTAAAACACCAGATAACTCTCCTGTGGAAGAAAATGCGCTAGAAGTACCTGATACGGAACTCAAATCACTAATACTCAGAATTTTCCAAGAACTGAGGCAAAAAGCTGACAAACATGAGGAAAAAATAGACAAATTTATGGAAAATACAGACAAAAAATTGGAAGAATTCAGGAAGATGATGCAAGAACAAAATGCCAAAATAAATTCACAACTCGAAATTATACAAAAACAACAATTAGAAATCCAAAAGATAAACAACAAGATTTCAGAAATGGACGGTGTCATAGAAGGGCTGAGAAGTAGATTTGAAACCATGGAAGACAGGATCAGTGGAACTGAAGACAAACACTTGGATACAACTCTGTTTCAGGAAAACTCAGAAAAAAGAACAAAGAAAAATGAAGAGACCCTGAGAGTTATGTGGGACACAATTAAAAGCAAAAACTTACGAGTGATTGGCATACCAGAACAGGGGGAGAAAACAGAAAACACAGAGAGGATCATTGAGGAACTGCTGACAGAAAACTTTCCCAATATCATGAAAGATGAAAAGCTGGTCATCCAAGAAGCTCAACGAACCCCATATAGAATAGACCCCAAAAGAAAATCACCAAGACATATCATATTCACACTCGCTAAAACTAAAGACAAACAAAGAATCCTGAGAGCAGCTCGTGAAAAACAAGAAGTCACATACAGAGGAGAAACAATAAGACTAAGCTCAGATTATTCAGCAGAAACCATGCAGGCAAGAAGGCAATGGGATGACATATATAAAATCTTGAAAGAAAAAAATTGTCAGCCAAGAATAATATATCCTGCAAAACTCTCATTCAGATTTGATGGTGAAATTAGGTCATTTCCAGATAAACAGAAACTAAAGGAATATGCAAAAGTCAAACCAAACTTACAAGAATTATTAAAGGGAGTTCTTCGATCTGAGGACAAACAGCTTAAGCCCTCAGGCAGGACCTAGGACCTAGGACGCAGGTTAACATGAACCAGATACCATTCTAGGAACTGAACTACAGACGACTTTCCAAAAACAAAAGATATACAACAGGGAATCAGAGAAATCAATCAAAGGATGACAACAACATCAAAACAATGAAAGAGGGAACAAACGGCATAGGTATAGAACCTTCTAAAGGAGAAGAAGGCAAGGCGATACCAAGTAACGGTAGACTGCTTCAAAATTATAAAGATAAGGGTAAAATTCATGGTAACCACAAAAAAAGTTAACAAACCAACTCATAAAAATAAAGATGAAAAACATAAAGTCTCAACAAAAACAATACCTACAAAAACAAAAGAAATGAACACAAAATCCACAAACAAAAGGAACTCAGCTCAAGAGAGTAAGAAGAACAAAGAAAACTTCAGCATCACAAAAAAAAGCACTACAAAATGACAGCAACAAATTCACATCTATCAATAATTACACTGAACGTAAATGGACTCAATGCACCCATAAAGCGACGGAGAGTGGCAGAATGGATAAGAAAACAGGATCCATCTATTTGCTGTCTACAAGAGACACACCTTAGAAACAAAGATGTGAATTTATTAAAAATCAAAGGTTGGAAAAAAATATATCAAGCTAACAACTATCAAAAAAGAAAAGGAGTGGCAATTCTAATCTCAGATAAAATAGACTTTAAAACAAAATCTACCATAAAAGACAAAGAAGGACACTATATAATGATTAAGGGGATGATCCATCATGAAGACATAACCATAATAAATATCTATGCACCCAATGACAGGGCTCCAAAATACATTAAAAAAACTCTAACAGCACTGAAAAGAGAAATTGACAGTTCCACAATAATAGTAGGAGACTTCAACACACCACTCTCATTAAAGGACAGAACAACTAAAAAGAAACTCAGCAAAGATACAGAAGACCTAAAGGACACAATCAGCCAACTGGACCTCATAGACATATATAGAACAATCCATCCAACCGCTGCAAAGTACACATTCTTTTCCAATGCACATGGAACGTTCTCTAGAATAGACCACATCTTAGGCCACATAGCAATCCTCAACAAGATCCAAAATGCTGAGATAATTCACAGTATCTTCTCTGACCACAATGCCATCAAGGTAGAAATTAACACTAGAAAGAGCAAGGAAAAAAAATCAAACACATGGAAACTGAATAATAATCTGCTTACACATCAATGGGTAATAGAAGAAATCAGAGATGGAATTAAAAAATTCCTAGAATCAAATGAAAATGAAAACACATCATACCAAAACCTTTGGGACACAGCAAAGGCAGTCCTCAGAGGACAATTTATAGCAATAGATGCACATATCAAAAAAGAAGAAAGGGACAAAATCAAAACATTAACTACAGAACTCAAACAAATAGAAAGAGAACAACAAAAAAAGCCTACAACCACCGGAAGAAAGGAAATAGTAAAGATCAGAGCAGAAATCAATGAAATAGAGAACAGAAAAACAATAGAAAGAATCAACAAAACCAAAAGTTGGTTCTTTGAAAGAATCAACAAAATCGACAAACCACTGGCCAGACTGACAAAAGAAAAACAGCAGAGGGCACAAATAACCCAAATAAGAAATGAAATGGGGGACATTACAACAGACCCAACCGAAATAAAAAGGATTATAACAGAATATTATGAAAAACTATATTCCAACAAATTTGAAAACCTAGAGGAAATGGATAAATTTCTAGAAACATACGGCCTACCCAAACTACAACAAAGTGATATTGAAAATCTGAACAGACCCATAACAAGAGAAGAGATTGAAAAGGTAATAAAAAAACTCCCAACCAAAAAAAGCCCTGGCCCAGATGGCTTCACTGGAGAATTCTACAAAACATTTACAAAAGAGCTCGTACCAGTTCTACTGAAGTTATTTCAGAGCATAGAAGAGGAAGCAACACTTCCAAATTCATTCTATGAAGCCAGCCTAACGCTGATACCAAAACCAGGCAAAGACATCACAAAAAAAGAAAATTACAGACCAATATCTCTCATGAATATAGATGCAAAAATTCTGAACAAAATTGTAGCCAATAGAATTCAGTATCATATCAAAAAAATAATACACCACGACCAAGTAGGATTCATACCAGGTATGCAAGGATGGTTTAACATTAGAAAATCCATCAACGTAATCCACCACATAAATAAAAGGAAAGAAAAAAATCACATGATCATCTCAATTGATGCAGAAAAGGCATTTGACAAAGTCCAACACCCATTCCTGATAAAAGCTCTCAATAAAATAGGTATAGAGGGGAAATTTCTCAACATTATAAATGGCATCTATGCAAAACCAACAGCCAACATCATTCTTAATGGAGAAAGGCTGAAAACATTCCCCCTGAAAACAGGAACAAGACAAGGATGCCCTTTATCACCACTCCTATTTAACATTGTGCTGGAAGTTCTAGCTAGAGCAGTAAGGCAAGAAAAAGAAATAAAGGGCATCCAAATTGGTAATGAAGAAGTTAAACTCTCCCTGTTTGCAGATGATATGATACTATACATAGAAAACCCTAAAGACTCCACGAGAAATTTACTGGAAGTAATAGAAAGATTCAGCAGAGTAGCAGGATACAAGATAAACATTCAAAAATCAGTTGGATTCCTATACACCGGTAAAGAGAACGATGAAAAGGAGATCAGGAAATCAATACCATTTTCAATAGCCCCTAAAAAGATAAAATACTTAGGAATAAATCTGACCAGGAATATAAAAGACCTATACAAAGAAAACTACAAAACACTGCTGCATGAAACCCAAAGGGATCTACATAAATGGAAAAACATACCATGCTCATGGATAGGCAGACTCAACATTGTGAAAATGGCAATTCTACCTAAAGCAATCTACAAATACAATGCAATTCCGATACAAATACCAACAACATTCTTCAAAGAGATGGAAAAACTAATTATTAACTTTATATGGAAAGGGAAGAAACCTCGAATAAGTAAAGCACTACTGAAGAAGAAGAATAAAGTTGGAGGACTCACACTACCTGACTTGAGAACCTACTATACAGCTACAGTACTCAAAACAGCCTGGTACTGGTACAACAACAGAGACATTGACCAATGGAACAGAATTGAGAACTCAGATGTAAATCCATCCACATACGGTCACCTGATTTTTGACAAGGGCCCAAAATACATCAAATGGGGAAAAGACAGTCTTTTTAACAAATGGTGCTGGCAAAACTGGATATCCATTTGTAGAAAAATGAAACAGGACCCATACCTCACACCATATACAAAAACTACTTCAAAATGGATCAAAGACCTGAATATAAAGCCTCAAACTATAAAATTCATAGAAGAAAAAATAGGACCAACACTTCAGACCTTAATACATGGCATTAACAGGATACAAACCATAAACATCAACACAAAAAACCCAACAGATAAACTAGATAATTGGGATCTTCTAAAAATCAAACATCTATGCTCTTCAAAAGATTTCACCAAAAGAGTTAAAAGAGAACCTACAGACTGGGAAAAAATTTTTGGACAGTACAAGTCAGACAAAGGTCTAATCTCCATAATCTACAAGAAAATCCAACACCTCTACAACAAAAAGACAACCAATCCTATCAAAAAATGGGCAAAGGAAATGAACAGACACTTCACCAAGGAAGACATTCAAATGGCCAACAGACACATGAGGAAATGCTCGCGATCACTAGCCATTAGAGAAATGCAAATTAAAACCACAATGAGATACCATCTCACCCCGGCATTACTGGCACGAATCAAAAACACTGGAAATAACAAATGTTGAAGGGGCTGCGGGGAGACGGGAACTCTTATACACTGCTGGTGGGAATGCAAAATGATACAGCCATTTTGGAAAATGATATGGCGTTTCCTCAGAAAGCTAGAAATAGACGTACCATTCGATCCAGCAATCCCACTCCTAGGAATATATCCTAGAGAAATAAGAGTCATCACTCGAATAGACATATGCACACCTATGTTCATGGCAGCATTATTCACAACAGCAAAACGATGGAAACAACCTCGATGTCCATCAACAGACGAATGGATACACAAACTATGGTACATACACACAATGGAGTACTATGCAACGAGAAAGAACAATGAATCGGTGAACCATCTCATAACATGGTTGAAACTGGAGGACATCATGCTGAGTGAAATAAGTCAATCACAAAAGGACAAATATTGTATGAGACCTCTATTGTAAAAACCCATGAAAAAATTCACATGCAAAATGTAACAATCCTTGTTGGTTACCAGGGATGGGGGGGGGGGGATACTAAATAGGTAATAGGTAAGTGGTAACTTGGGTGAGAGATGAGATAGTACATAGTACAGGGGAAACTAACACAACCTGCACAAGGAAAGGTCATGGAGGCCCTATAGACACATTCAAACCCCCCGAGGGACTGAGTTGTTGGACGGAGGGCTCTGGGGACCATGATCTCGGGGAACATCTAGCTCAATTGGCATGACACTACTTATAAAGATAATGCTCTACATTCTACCTTGGTGAGTAGTGTCTGGGGTCTTAAAAGCCTATGAGCGGCCATCTAAGATACTCCACTGATCTCATCCCTTCGGAAACAAGGGAGAATGAAGAGAACAGGATACAAGGAAAAGATTAGTCCGAAGGACTAATGGTCCACAGCTACCAAGGCCTCCACGGGACTGAGCCCAGTACAGCTGGATGGTGCCCGGCTACCACCAATGACTCCTCTGACCAGGATCACAACAGAGGGTTCTGGGCAGAGCTGGAGTAGGATGTAGAGTATAATTTTAACTCCCAAAAAAAAAAAAAAAGAAGACCAGACATACTGGCCTAAAGAATACTAGAGAAACCTCGAGAGTGTGGCCCCCAGACACCCTTTCAGCTCAGAGGGGAAGTTACCTTCAAGGTTCGATGTTAAGCCTGGGAATGGACACCCCAGTAAAACTAAATGGGACTAACGATGTACAGGAGTCCGGTGACAAGGGCCAGAAGGCAGAGGGAGAGTAGGAAACTGATGATAAGGAACACAAATTGAATAAGGGCACTGTCGATGTATTGTGAGATTGTTGACCACTGCTATAGGGCAACATTTGTAGTAACTATTAAATGGGAGGCTGTTTTGTCCTGTAAGCCTTCATCTTGGGCGAGAATGGCAGCACAATTGGAAGAGCATAGTCAATATCACTTAAATGTGTAAGTAAAAAGTTTTGAAATGGTGTTTAAATAAAATAAAAATAAATAAATAAATAAATAAACAAATGAGACTAAAGAGGTACAATAGTCCACTGACAAGGTCCAGAAGACAGAAGGGGACAAGGAAGCCCCCTGGTGATAGGGAACACAAGGTGGAGTAAGGATATTCTTGATGTGCTGTGAGATTGTTAACCATTGTCATAGGGCAACATGTGTAGTAACTGTTAAATGAAAAACTATTTTGTTCTGTAAGCCTTCATCTTAAGTGAGAATAACAGCACAGTTGGAAGAGCGTAGTCAATGTCACTGAACTGTGAATGTAGAAAATTTTGAAACGGTGTATCTTTGGCCATCTGTAATTTTCATCAAAAAAAAAGGTTGAGAATTTAGAGGCTTAACACGTTGTGGGGTTGTTAACCAATGTCAAAAAAAACAACGTGTGTACTACTATTTCATGAGAAACTATTTGCTCTGTAAGCTTTCACCTGAAGTACAATAAAATATATATATATAAAAAAAAAAAAAAAAAAAGAACTAGGTGCAGAGAAGTCACAGATGTTGGAATGATCATGTAGGGACCTTAAAATAACTATAATTAATTTATTAAAGGACTTACTGGGGAAAATTTGGATAGCCTGCATGTGCATATGGGGAACTTCAGTAGAAGTAAATTACAAAAATAGTCAAATAGAAATGCTAAAAATTGTATTTATAATATCAGAAATGAAGAATTGCTTTGACAGGCTCATCAGCAAACTGAGTATAATTGAGGAAATAACTGGTGAACTATAAATAAATGAATAGAAATTATCCAGTTTGAAAAACAAACAGAAAGAAACAAGTAAGAAAAATAAACACCAAAAAGCTGTGGGACAATGTCAAATACTCTAACATACTTATAACTGGACTACAAGAATGCGAAGAGAGAGAGAGAACAAGGAAGAAGAAATATTTGAAGCGATAATGGCTGGAAATTTTTCAAAATTGATTAATGACCAAAAAAATTGATCTAAGATAAAGAAACTCTCTTTCAAGACACATTGTCTTTAAACTACTGCAAACCAAAGATAGAGAGCTTGAAGAATTTTACCAGAGATAAAGAAGGAAATTATACAATGAAACAAATATCAATTCAAATAGAAGACTTAATAATCCTAAATGTGCATGCCCTTAATAACAGAGCTTCAAAATATATGAAGTAATACCTGAAAGAACTGAAAAGATAGACAAATTCACATTTATACTTGTAGAATTCAATACTTGTCTCTGAGTAATCGATTGAATGAGTAGTTAGAAAGTCAGTAATGACATAGGTGCTTGACAACACTGTAATAGTTTCCAAGGCTGCTGTAACAAATTACCACAGTCTTAGTGTCTTAAAACAACACAAATTTATCATCTTACAGTTCTAGATGTCAGACAACTGACACGAATCTCACTGGGCTAAAATCAAGGTTTTGGTAGGGCTGCACACCTTTCTAGAGGTTCTGTTATTGTTAGGTGCCCTCAAGTTGGTTCCCACTCGTAGCCACCCTATATACAACAGAACAAAACACAGCCGGGTTCTGTGCCATCCTCACAATAGTTGCTATGCTTGAGCCCATTGTTTCAGCTACTATGTCAATCTATCTTGTTGAGGATCTGGATGTTCTAGGGAATAAAATGTTTCCTTGTCTTTTCCAGCTTCTAGAGGTCACCCACATTACTTGGCTTATGGAGCTGTTCCTCTGTCTTAAAAGCTAGCCGCAGCAAGTCAAGTTTTTCTCATATGGCTTTACTCTGACTTCCTCTTCTGCCTCCCTCTTTGACATTTAAGGTCCACTGGATAATCCAGGATAAGCTCCCTGTCTTAAAGTCAGCTGACTAGCCACCTTAATTTCACCTGCTACTTTAATTCCCCTTTGCCATGCAACACAACATATTTACAGCTTCCAGGGATTAGGAAGTGGACATCTTTGGGGAGCTGTTATTCTGCTAACCACAGACACTATCAACCAACTTGACCTAATTGATATTTACAGAACACTCCATCCAACGACTGTAGAATATTTTTTTTGAAGAACACAATCAACATTCACCAAGATAGTCCATATTCTGGGTCGTAAAACAAATTTTAACCAATTTAAAATAATTAAATCAAACCAAGTATGCTCTCTGACCACAATGCAAGTTAACTACAAATCTTTAACATAAAGATATCTGGAAAGAACCCCAAATATTTGGAAATTAAATAGTACACCATTAGTAAACTGTGAGTCAAAGAGGAAGTCACAGGGAAATTAGAAAGTACTTTGAATTGAATGAAAATTAAAATGTCCCACATCTCAATTTGTGGCGCACAGCTAAAGCAGTGCGTATAGAGAAATTTGAATCACTGAGTGCTTATATTATAAACAGGAAAGTCTTCAAGTCAGTAGTCTAAGATTCTACCTTCAGAAACTAGAGATAAAAAGAGCAAATTAAGCCCAAATCAAGAAAGAAGAAAATGGTTACAAGAACAAAAATCAATAAAATTTAAAACAGAACAGCGATAAGGAAAACCAGTGAAACCAAAAGCTGGTTCTCTGAAAAGATTAATAAAATTGATAAAATTCTCACAAGAGTAGACTCTTTATTCTTAAAAGAGAGAAGACACAAATTACCAATGTTATTAATGAAATGGGTGCGATCACTACATATTCTACAGATACTAAGAGAATTAAAAGAGAATATTGTCAACAATTTTATGCCAATAAAATTGGTAATTTAGATGAAATAAACAAATTCTTGAAAGACACAACCTTCCAAAATTCAATAAAGAAGAAAAGGAAAACTTAATAGTGTGATATCTGTTAATTGATTTTGTATCTAAAATTATGGTAAGCAGAATAATGGCTCCCTGAAGATGTCTACTTCCTAATCCCTGGAACCTGTGAATATGTTATCCTACATGGCAAAAGGGACTTTGCAGATGCAGTTAACAATCATGAGACAGGCAGATTATCCTGGGTTATTTGGGTGGGCCCAATGTAATCACAATGGTCTTTATAAAGAAAAGAGGGAGGTGGGAGAGTGGGAGGAGGTATGACAACAGAAATAGAAGTCAGAGTAATTTGATTGCTGGACTTGAAGATGGATAAAGTAGCTAAGAGGCAAGGAACATAGGTGGCCTCTAGCAGCTGGAAAAGGGAAGGAAATGGATTCTCCCCGTAGAACACAATCCTACCCAAAACCTTGATATTAACATAGTTAAATCCATTTTGGACTTCTGACCTGGAATATTAACATAATAAATTTGTGTTGTTTTAAGCCACGGTGTGGTAATTTGTTACAGCAGCAATAGGGAACTAATACAAATACCTTTCAACTAAGAAAACTCTACATCCAGATGGTTTCACTGATGAACTATACTAAATAATTAAAGAGTAAATAATTCCAATTTTATGCAAAATGTTCTAGAAAATAGTAGAGGGAACAGTTTTCAATCATTCTTTAAGGCCAGAATTACATTGCTACCATAGAGCAGTGACATAACAAAACAACTACATATCAATATCCCTTATGGATATAGACTCAAATATTAACAAAATATTTTAAATAACATTTTATTGTGTTTTTGATGAAAGTTTACACAGTAAGTTAGGTTCCCGCTGGACAAATTCCACACAAAATGTTCAGTGATATTAGTTACGTTTTTCACAATGTGTCAACATTCTCTTCAATTGTGTTCTGGTAGTTCTAGTTCCAATATTCTTGTTTCTTTGCCTCTCCCCACACCCCCTGCACCCCTGTCTTATCATTTTTGCTTCAGAGTAAACTCTGACCCTCTGGTCTCACACAGATGGATTAACAAAATATTAACAAATCAACTAGAGTAGTATGTAAAAAGGATAACACATCATGCCCAAGTGGTTTTTATCCCAGGATTTTCATATCTGTCCAACACTTAAAAATTAAGCTATTTAATTAACCATATCATCAGAGTAAAAAAGGAAAAAAATATGATCATTTCAGTAGATATATACAAATCATTTGGAAAAATTTAATATCCATTCATGATAGGAAGTCTCAGCAAACCATGAATAGAAAGGGAATTATTTAACCTGATAGAAGGCATCTATAAATAACTTAGAGCTAACATCACACTTGGAGTTCCTGAGTGGTGCAAACAGTCAACATGCTTAGCTACTAACTAAAATGTTGTTGGTTCCAGTACACCCAGAGGCATCTTGGAAAAAAGACCTGATGATTTACTTCCAAAAAAATCAGTCATTGAAAACCCTATAGAACACATTTCTACTCTGACGCACATAGGGTCTTCAGGAGTCAGAATTGACTCAACAGGTACTGGTACTGGTATTGGTAACATCGTAATGGTGAAATACCAAATCCTTTCTGTTTAAGGTGAGGGAAAAGACAAAGATGTCTGTTCGCTCTACTCCTATTAAACATTTGTTGCAGGTCCTAGAAGTGCAAGAAGCATTAAAAAGGAATAAAACGCATATAGATTTGTAAGAATTTTTTTTCTAATTTTCAGATTCCATGTTCGTCTTTGTAGACAATCCCAAAGAATAAACTACCAAAGTTGCTAGAACTAATAAGTGAGTTTAGCAAGGTGGCACCCTACAGCTTAAATGTATAAAAATAAATTGTCCGTTTGTAGATTAACAATGAATAATTAAAAAGAAATTTTAAAATGTGCTATTGACAATAACATAAACAATATGAAATACTAAAATACATGTGCAAGATTTGTATTCTGAAAACTGCACTATATTGATGAAAATAATCAAAGAAAACAAAGCCAAATTGAGATATAGTGTGTTCAGTGATTGGAAGAGTAAATAATATTAAGGTTTAAATTATCCCCAATTGATCTATAGAGTCAGTGCAATCCCAAAGAGATTCCCAACAAGATATTTTGTAGAAATTGGAAAGCTAATTCTAAATTTTAATTAGTCAAGTGATTTCTACAAAGTTGCAAAGGTAATTCAGGTGAAGAAATGATATTCTTTTTTTAAAATTTTTTTATTGTACTTTAGATGAAGGTTTACAGAACAAATAGTTTCTCATTGAACAATCAGTACACATATTGTTTTATGAAATTGGTTAACAACCCCACGACATGTCAACACTCTCCCTTCTCGACCTTGAGGACATTTTTTTTTTTTTGGTGAAAATATACATAGCCAAAGTTGCACCATTTTGAAAGTTTCTACATGTACAATTCAGTGACATCGATTACATTCTTCCAGTTGTGCTGCTGTTCTCACTATCCTTTTCCAAATTATTCCATCAACATTATCTTCAACTCACCTTCCCCTAAGCTTCCCATCAAACCTTTTTATTTGCTGTTATCAATTTGATCTCACATAGATAATAATTATTATTTTTTTACCTTAGAAGAAGGTTTGCAAAACAAATAGTTTCTCATTAAACAGTTAGTACACATATTGCCCTATGACAATGGTTAACTACTCCATGACATGTCAGCACTGTCCCTTCTCAACCTTGGGTTCCCTATCACCAGCTTTCCTGTCCCCTACTGCCTTCTAGTCCTTGTCCCTGGACTGCTGTGCCTCATTAGTCGTTTTGCTTTATGAGGCTGTCCAATACCCGGCTGAAAGGTTAACTTCGGGAAGGGGTTCACCACTGAGCTAAAACGGTGTCTGGGGGCCATAACCTAGGGGTTTCTCCAGTCTGTCAGGCCAGTAAATCTGGTATTTTTTTTTATGTGAGTTAGAATTCTGTTGTACATCCTTTACCAGCTCTGTCCAGGACCTTCTATTGTGATCCTGGTCAGAGAAGTCAGTGGTGGTAGCCGGGCACCATCTAGCTGTACTGGACTCAGTCTGGTGGAGGCTGTGGTAGCTGTGATTCATTAGTCCTTTGGACTAATCTTTTCATTGTATCTTGTTCTCTTCATTCTCCCTTGCTCCCGGAGTGGTGAGACCAGTGGAGTATCTTAGATGGCTGTTTACAGACTTTTAAGACTCCAGACGCTACTCACAAAGGTATAAGTAAAACATTGTCTTATGAACTGTGTTATGCCAATTGAGCTAGATGTTCCCCGAGACCATGGTCCCCACAGCCCTCCATCCGGCAATTCAGTCCCTCAGGGAGTTTGGAAGTGCCTATGGTGCTTTCATGACCTTTCCTTGTACAAGTTGTGCTGGCTTCCCCAGTAATGTGTACTGTCCTACCCTTCACCAAAGTTACCACTTATCTGTTTAGTTCCCTCCCACCCCTCCCATCCCTCGTAACCAACAAAGATTGTCTCTTTCTGTGTGTAAACTTTTACATGAGTTATACAGTAGAGGTCTCATACAATATTTGTCCTTTTTTGATTGACTTATTTCACTCAGCGTAATGTCCTCCAGTTTCATCCATATTATGAGATGCTTCACAGATTCATCATTGCTCTTTGCCTTTGTATAATACTCCATTGTGTGTATGTACCATAGTTTGTTTATCCATTCATCTTTTGATGGGCATCTAAGTTGTTTCCATCTTTTTGCTATTGTGAACAGCGCTTCAGTGAATATGGGTGTGCATATGTCTATTAGTGTGATGGCTCTTATTTTTCTAGGCTATATTCCTAGGAGTAGGATTGCATTTTGTAGTTTTTTTTTTTTTTTTTTTTTTTGTGGTCCTGACGTTTTCTTTGTTCCTCTTACTCTCCTGTGCTAAGATCCTTTTGTTTGTGGATTTTTTTTTCATTTCTTTTGTTTTTGTAGGTTTTATATTTACTGAGAATTTATGTTTTTCTTCTTTATTTTGATGAGTAGTTTTGTTAACTTTCTTTGTAGTTACCTTGAAATTTACCCTTATCTTCGTAGATTTGAACCAGTCTATTATTACTTGGTATCGCTTGACTTTCTCTCCATTAGAAGGTTGTATATCTACACTGTTTATAGACTCTTTTATTGTTCTGATGCTGTTGTCATTTACAGATTAACCTCTCTGGTTACCTGTTGTAATACTTTTGGTTTTGCATCGTCCTTAAGAGTTCATTTCCTAGGTTGGTATCTGGCTAGTACAATCCTGTGTCCTAGGTTCTGCCTGTGGTCTGATATTGTTTGTTCTCACATGGAAGGATTTCCTTTAATAATTCTTGTAAGTTTGGTTTGGTTTTTACATAGTCCCTTAATGTTTGTTTATCTGTAAATGACATAATTTCACCATCATATTTGAACAAGAGTTTTGCAGGATATGATATTCTTGGCTGGCAATTTTTTCTTTCAAGGTTTTATATTTGTCATCCAATTGCCTTCTTGCCTGCATGGTTTCTGCCAAATAATCTGAGCTTAGTCTTATTGTTTCTCCTCTGAATGTGACTTTTTGCTTTTCTTGAGCTGCTCTTGGGATTCTTTGTTTGTTTGGCTTTAGCGAGTGTGATTATGATACGCCTTGGTGATTTTCTTTGGGGGGCTATCCTATATGGGGTTCATTGAGCTTTTTGGATGGTCAGCCATTCATCTTTCATGATATTGGGGAAGTTTTCTGTCAGCAACTCTTTGATGATCCTCTCTGTATTTTCTGTTTTCTCCCCCTGTTCTGGAATTCTGATCATTCACAGATTTTTGCTTTTGATTGTATCCCACATAATTCTCAGGGTCTCTTCATTTTTCTTTGTTCTTTTTTCTGAGTTTTCCTGGAACAGAGTTGTATCCAATTGTTTGTCTTCAGTTCCACTGATCCTGTCTTCTACGGTTTCAAATCTGCTTCTCAGCCCTTCTATGACATCATCCATTTCTGAAATCTTGTTGTTTATCTTTTGGATTTCTAATTGTTGTTTTTGTACAATTTCTAGTAGTGAATTTATTTTGGCATTTTGTTCCTGCATCATCTTCTTGAATTCTTCCAATTTTTTTCTGTATTTTCCATGAATTTGTCAATTTTTCTCTCATGTTTGTCAGCTTTTTGCCTCAGTTCTTGGAAAGTTCCAAGTATTAGAGATTTAAATTCCCTATCAGGTACTTCTAGTGCATTTTCTTCCACAGCAGAGTCATCTGGTGTTTTAACTTGGACGCCTACTGGAATCATCCTGTCCTGTTTTTGTAAATGTTTTGATATTGTTTGCTGTTTTTGGGGCATTCAGTAGATATTTCTCTCGTTTATTGATTGTAGATTTGTTTGTTTCATCCCTTTTTAAAAAAAAAATTTTTGAGTATGTCTGAGCAGGCGGACTGCGTGCTCTTTGTTGTTTCCCCTTCTGTGCGCTCAATACTTTTCACCTCCTTCTCCAACTGGCCGGTTCAGTCACTTAGATGTGGTACAGCAGGGCAGGTCTAGTTGAAGAGGAGCTATTGGGACAGGTTGTTTGTGGCACTCACTACAGCCACCAGGGCGGGTCAGTAATCAGTGCTGGGCAGGTTCCAGTAGGCTCTGCCTGCACTGCTTGGTGGTGTGATGACAAGCACACGGTGCAGGTAGGCAGGATGCAGCGGGGGGATGGTTATGTGTGGAGCTAAGCTGGATATGGGAGAGAGGAGAGAGGAACAGGAGCCAAAAAACATACAAAGAAACAAAAAAGAATGCTAGGGGAGCTTGCTGTTGGAATGGAGAGATGAGAGACTATGAAATGGAGAAAAACAGAAGGGGGAAGAGGAGAAAAGAAAAGGATGAACAAATAAAAATCAGAAAGTTTAAAGAACCACAAAGTTCCCAGGGATCCCACAGATGCAGCTATGAGGTCTGGGGAAGTTGCTCTCAGGAGTCGCAGCACAGCCTGGCCAGAAAGTGCAGAGGCAAACAACGCCTGGTATTCAGGGATCAGAAAGAGAAGGAAGCTATAGACAGACAAGAAACTGAGCAGTGAAGAAAGACAAAAGGGAAAAAGAGGGAAAAGAAAACAAAACAAATAAAAAAAAAAAACCAACGAAAGAAGAAATGTCCTCAGGGATCCCTCTGCACATCTGTGGAAGTCGAAGGGGAGTCTCCCTGGCACGCAGCTCCGCCTGGCCAGAAAGGGCTCCCAACTCAAGAAAATGAAAAGAAAACGGACAAACAATTCAAAATGAAGAAAATCCCTGGGATCCCACCAGCGTGGTAGCCCAGACCGGAAAGCAGCTCCACACTTGAATGGAGCTCCACAGCCCCTCAGGAAAAAGCAAAGATGGTGCACGGAGCCAGGCACTCGAGTGAAAGGAAGGGGAGGTGGCAAGAGGCAAGCAAGAAATCAAAAGAAGCAGAAAAAAAAAAGCAACACCAGCAGCCATCAAATGGCACTCAGAGAGCCAGCCAGTGCGGGCTGGTGTTTCTGGACAAGAGACTGTGTCTGTGGGAAGCAGAGGAGGCCGAGTGTGGGTGAAGAAGGGTGGAGTGTGGGAATGTGTATATCACAAATTGCCAGCACTCTGGTGCCCCTCAGGAAGAAGCAAAGATGGCGCACGGAGCCAGGCACTCTAGTGAAAGGAGGGGGAGGTGGTGAGAGGCAAGTGAGAAATCAAAACAAGCAGGAAAAAAAAAAAGCAACACTAGCAGCCAACAAATGGCACCCAGAGAGCCGCCCGCTTGGGTGTGTGGAATCCAAGCAGCTGGCGCCTCCCGGTCAAGAGACCATGGCCGCGGGAAGCAGAGGAACAAACGAACAAAAGCCCCGGGATCCCACCTGCAGCAGCCCAGGCCGGGAAGCAGAGGAACAAACGAACAAAAGCCCTGGGATCCCACCAGTGCAGCAGCCCAGACCGGGAAGCAGCTGCACACTTGAATGGAGCCCCACAGCCCCTCAGAAAGAAGCAAAGTTGGTGCTCGAAGCCAGGCACTTGAGCAAAAGAAGGAGGGGGCGGTGAGAGGCAAGCAAGAAATCAAAAGAAGCAGGAAAAAAAAAAGAAAAAAAGCAACACCTGCAGCCAACAAATGGCACTCAGAGAGCCAGCCAGTGTGGGCTGGTGTTTCTGGACAAGAGACTGTGTCCGCGGGAAGCAGAGGAGGCCAAGTGTGGGTGAAGAAGGGTGGAGAGTGGGAAAGCGTATATCACAAATTGCCAGCTCTCTGGATCCCCTCAGGAAGAAGCAAAGATGGCGCACGGAGCCAGGCAGTTGAGTGAAAGGAGGGGGTGGTGGTGAGAGGCAAGTGAGAAATCAAAAGAAGCAGAAAAAAAAAGCAACACTAGCAGCCAACAAATGGCACCCAGAGAGCCGCCCGCTTGGGTGTGTGGAATCCAAGCAGCCAGTGCTTCCCAGTCAAGAGGCTGTGGCCGCGGGATGCAGAGGAGCCCGAGTCGGGGCGAAGAGGGGTGGGGGGTGGGAAAGCACACACCGCAAATTACCAGCTGTTTTGTCTCCCACTGGACGCTCCGTGAGGCTGCTTTCTCGTACCCCCGTTTGCTGGTCTCCAATAGGAGTCCAAGATGGTGGTTCCACGCTGCGTTAGCTGGTAGGGGCCTCTGCATGAATCTCTCCTCGCTCTCCGTTCTCTTTCAGTATTCTCACTCCATTTGGTGCTCGGCTGAGTTCTTTATCTCTTCATTTGATGTTCTAGGGTTTCAGGTATGTTGCATTCTCTGTTTAGCTTAGTTTTTCGGATCTTTGCTGTGGAGGGACTGCGTGGTGCTTCTGCCTAGAGCGCCATCTTGCCGGAACCTTCCTTGCAGTATCTTGTACATTTTAGACATTAGATGCTGAATGGATTTGCCTTAGCCAAAATTTTTTTCCCAGTCTGTAGGTTGTTTTTTTACTCTTTTGGTGAAGTCTTTTGAAGAGCATTAAGTGTTTGATTTTTAGGACCTCCCAGTTTTCAAGTTTCTCTTCTGGTGTTTGCACACTGTTAGCAATGTTTTGTGCTCTGTTTATGCCATTTATTAGGGCTCCTAGCATTGTCCTTATTTTTTCTTGCATGATCTTTACCGTTTTAGATTTTATATTTAGGTTTTGTATCCATTTTGACTTAGTTTTTGTGCATGGTGTGAGGTATGGGTCTTGTTTCATTTTTTTGTTTTTTTGCAGATAGATATCCAGTTATGTCAGCACTATTTGTTAAAAAGACTGTTTTTTCCGAATTAACAGAACTCGGGCCTTTGTCAAATATCAGCTGCTGATAGGTGGATGAATTTACGTTTGGATTCTCAATTCTGTTCCATTGTGCTATGTATCTGTTGTACAAGTACCAGGCTGTGTTGATTACCATGTAGGTATAATAGGTTCTAAAATAAGGTAGTGTATGGCCTCCCACCTTGTTCTTCTTCTTCAGTAATGCTTTACTTACGGAGGCCTCTTCCCTTTCCATATGAAGTTGGTGATTTTTTTCCCCCATTTCATTAAAAATGCCATTGGAATTTGGATCGGGATTCCATTGTATATGTAGATTGCTTTGGGTAGAATTGACATTTTCACAATGTTGAGTCTTCTTATCCGTGAGCAATCTATGTTTTTCCACTTATGTAGGTCTCTTCTGATTTCTTGCAGTAGTATCTTGTAGTTTCCTATGTATAGGTCTTTTCCATCTCTGGTTAGATTTATTCCTAAGTATTTTGTCTTTTTTTTTTTTTATTGTTGTGCTTTAAGTGAAAGTTTACTGTTCAAGTTAGTCTCTCATACAAAAATTTATACATACATTGTTATGTGACCCTAGTTGCTCTCCCTATACTGTGACAGCACCCGCCTCCTTTCCACCCCAGATTTCCGGTGTCCATTCAACCAGCTCCTGACCCTCTCTGCCTTCTCATCTCGCCTCTGGACAGGAGCTGCCCATTTAATCTCATGTATCTGCTTGAGCCAGGAAGCACACGCTTCACAAGTATTATTTTATGTCCCATAGGGCAGTCTAATCTTTGTCTGAAGAGTTGGCCTCGGGAATGGTTTTAGTTTTGGGCTAACAGAGATTCTGGGGGCCATGTCTTACATGTTCCCTCCAGTCTCAATCAAACGATTAAGTCCAGTCTTTTTACTAGAACTTGAGTTCTGCACCTCACTTTTTCCTGTTCCATCAGGGACTCTCTGTTGTGTTCCCTTTCAGGACAGTCATTGGTGGTAGCCGGGCACCATCTAGTTCTTCTGGTCTCAGGTTGATGAAGTCTCTGGTTTATGTGGCTCTTTCTGTCTCTTGGGCTAATACTTTCCTTGTCTATGGTGTTCTTCATTCTCCTTTAGGCGAGTTGGGACAAATTACATCTTAGCAGCATCTTAGCAGCATCTTAGATGGCTGCTCACTAGCTTTCAACACCGCAGATGACAGTCACCAAAGTGGGATGCAGAACATTTTCTTAACAAACTTTGTTATGCCACTAGACCTAGATGTCTCCTGAAACCATGATCCCCAGGCCCCTGCCCCTACTACTCTTTCCTTTGAAGTGTTTGGTTGTATTTAGTAAGATTCTTAGCTTTGGTTTAGTCCACTTTTGCTGACTTCTCGTTTAGTGTGTGCTGTCCTTCCCTTCACCTAAGATATTTTTTGTCTACTATCTAGTTAGTGAATACTCCTCTCCCTCCCTCCCCACCCCTGTAACCATCAAAGAATGTTTTCTTCTGTGTTTAAACCTTTTCTTGATTTCTTATAATAGTGGTCTTATACAATATTTGTCCTTTTGCAACTGACTAAATTCATTCAGCATAATGCCTTCCATATTCCTCCATCTTATGTTTCAGGGATTGATCATTGTTCTTTATCATTGCATAGTATTCCATTGTATGAATATACCATAATTTGTTTATCCATTCATCTGTTGATGGGCACCTAGGTTGTTTCCATCTTTTTGCTATTGTGAACAGTGCTTCAATGAACATGGGTGTGCATATATCTATTCGTGTGACAGCTTTTATTTCTCTAGGCTATATTCCAAGGATAGGATTACTGGATCGTATGGTACTTCTATTTCTAGCGTTTTAAGGAAGCACCGAATTAATTTCCAAAGTAGTTGTACCATTTTACTTTCTCACCAACAGTATATAAGTGTTCCAGTCTCTCCACAACCTTGCCAAGGTTTATTATTTGGTGTTTTAAAATTATTGCTAACCTTGTTGGGGTGAGATGATATCTCATTGTAGTTTTTATTTGTATTTCTCTAATGGCTAATGATCATGAGCATTTCCTCATGTGTCTGTTAGCCCTCTGAATGTCTTCTTTGGAGAAGTGCCTGTTCATTTCCTTTGCCCATTTTTTAATCAGGTTATTTGTCTTTTTGTTGTTGAGGTTTTGCAGTATCTTGTAGATTTTAGAGATTAGATGCTGATCGGATTTGAATTAGCCAAAAATTTCTTTCCAGTCTGTAGGTTGCCTTTGACTCCTTTGGTGAAGTCTTTTCATGAGCATATGTGTTTAAGTTTTAAGACCTCCCAGTTATCTAGTTTCTCTTCTGGTGTTTGTTCATTGTCACTTATGCTTTGTAATCTGTTTATGACATGTATTAGGCCTCCTGGATTGTCTCTATTTTTTCTTCCATGATCTTTATTGCTTTAGATTTTATATTTAGGCCTTTGATCCATTTTGAGTTAGTTTTTGGGCAAGGTGTGAGGTATGGGTCTTGATTCAGTTTTTTGCAGATGGATATCCAGTTATACCAGCACCATTTGTTAAAGAGACTGTCTTTTCCCCAATTAAGAGACTTTGGGCCTTTGTCAAATATCAGCTGCTCATAGGTGGATGAACTTATGTCTGGATTTTCAATTCTGTCCCATTGGTCTAGGCATCTGTTGTTTTACCACCAGCAGACTTTTTTGACTACCATGGCTGTATAATATTTTCTAAAATGAGGTAGTGTATGGCCTCCCACTTTGTTCTCCTTCTTCAGTAATGCTTTACTTAATGAGGCCTCTTCTCTTTGTATATGAAGATGGTGGTTTGTTCCTCCATCTCATTAAAAAATATCATTGGAATTTGGATCGGGAGTGCATTGTATCTGTAGATTGCTTTGGGTAGAATTGACATTTTCACAATGTTGAGTCTTCCTATCCATGAGCGTGGTACGTTTTTCCACTTATGGAGGTCTCTTTTGTTTTCTTGTAGTAGTGTTTTGTAGTTTTCTTTGTATAGGTCTTTTATGTCTCTTGTTAGATTTATTCCTAAGTATTTTATCTTCCTGGCGGCTATTGTAAATGGTATTGATTTGATTTTTGATGCCCTTTATTTCTTTTTCTAGCCTAGTTGCTGAGATTAGGTCCTCCACTGTTGAATAAGAGTGAATAAGGGCATTGGTTCCTGTTCTCAAGGGGAATGCTTTCAGACACTCTCCATTTAGGATAATGTTGGCTGTTGGCTTTATATTAATGCCCTTAATTATTTCAAGGAATTTCCATTCTATTCCTATTTTGCCGAGAGTTTTTATCATGAATGGGTGTTGGACTTTGTCAAATGTCTTTTTTTGCATCAGTTGATAAGATCATGTGGTTCTGGTCTTTAGTTTTAATAATGTGATGGATCACATTAATTGTCTTTTTATTGTAGAACCATTCCTGCATACCTGGTATGAATCCCACTTGATCATGGTGAATTATTTTTCTTGATATGTTGCTGAATTCTATTGACTAGAATTTTGTTGAGGATTTTTGCATCTATGTTGACGAGGAATACTGGTCTCTAATTTTCTCTTTTTTTTGTGGGGTCTTTACCTGGTTTTGGTATCAGGATTATGCTGGTTTCATAGAATGAACTTTTTAGTATTCCATCCTTTTCTATGCTGTGAAATATATTTAGTGGTAGTGGTGTTAACTCTTCTCTGAAAGTTTGGTAGAATTCTGCAGTGAAACCGTCCAGGTCAGGGCTTTTTTTTTTGGGGGGGGGGGAGTTTTTAAATTACCTTTTCAATCTCTTCTTTTGTTATAGGTTTATTTAGTTGTTCTACTTCTGTTTGCATTAGTTTAGGTAGGTAGTGAGTTTCTAGAAATTCGTCCATTTCCTCTAGGTTTTCAAATTTGTTGGAGTATAATTTTTCACAGTATTCTGTTATGATTCTTTTAATTTCAGTTGGGTCTGTTGTGATATCACCCATCTCATTTCTTATACAGGTTATCTGCTTCCTCTCCAGTTTTTCTTTTGTCAGTTTGGCCAATGGTTTATCAATTTTGTTGATCTTTTCAAAGAACCAGCTTTTGGTCTTTTGAACTCATTCAATTGTTTTTCTAGTCTCTATTTCATTTAATTCTGCTCTAATTCGTATTATTTCCTTTCTTCTGGCTCCTGAGGGCTTCTTTTGCTGTTCTCTTTCTACTTGTTTGAGTTCTAGGGTTAATGTTTTGATTTTGGCCCTTTCTTCTTTTTGGATGTGTGCATTTATTGCTATAAACTGGTCTTTGAGCACTGCTTTTGCTGTGTCCAAAAGTTTTTGGTAGGATGTGTTTTCATTCTCTTTTGATTCTATGAATTTCTTTATTCCATCCTTAATTTCTTCTATAACCCAGTAGTTTTTGAGCAAAGTGTTGTTCTGTTTCCATGTATATGACTTTTTTTCCTTGCTTTTTCTGTTATTTTCTTCTTTTATGGTTTTATGGTCAGGAAAGATGCTTTGTAATATTTCCGTGGTTCGGATTCTGTTAAGGCTTGATTTATGGCCTAATATATGGTCTATTCTGGAGAATGTTCCCTGTGCATTGGAAAGGATAGTATACTTGACTGCTGTTGGGTGGAGTGTTTGGTATATGTCCATGAGATCAAGGTGATTGTAGCATTTAGCTCTTCCATGTATTTGTTGAGCTTCTTTCTGGATGTTCTGTCCTTCACCAAAAGTGGTGTGTTAAGTCTCCTACTATTATTGTGGAGCTATCTATCTCTCTTTTCAGTGCTGTTAGTGTTTATTGCATGTATTTTGGTAACCTGTCGTTGGGCTCATAAGTATTTATTATAGTTATGTCCTCCTGTTGTATTGGTCCTTTACTCATTATATAGGGTCCTTCCTTATCCTTTGTTGTGGATTTTACTTTAAAGTCTATTTAGTCAGAGATTAATATTGCCACTCCTCTTTTTTGAGTGTTGTATGCTTGATATATTTTTTTCTGTTCTTTGAGTTTTAGTTTGTTTGTGTCTTTACATCTAAAGTTTGTCTCTTGTAGGCAGCATAAAGATGGATGGTGTCTTTTTTTAATCCATTCTGCCACTCTCTGTCTCTTTATAGGCACATTTAGTCCACTTACATTCAGCGTAATTATTGATAGGTATGAGTTTAGTGCTATCATTTTGATGTCTTTTTTTTTTGTATGTTGTTGACAGTTTCTTTTCTGCACTTAATTTTCTGTGCTGAGTCATTTTTACTTTTTTTTCCATCTTTTTCATTGTTGTTGATCTTGTAATTGCTGAGACTTTATATTTTTCCTTTGTATTATTTTGATGTGTAGGAATTTTAGTTTCCTTTGTGGTTACCTTAACATTTACCCCTATTTTTCTAAGTTTAAACCAGTCTTTTATTTCTTTATATTGCCTTGACTTTCTCTCCGTATGATAAATCTATGACTTTTTTGGTCCCTATTTTTTGTTTTAATATTGTCATCTTTTACATATTGACATCTCTGTTTCCCTATTTTCAGTGTTTTAGCTTTGATTTATTTTTGTGACTTCACTATCTGGGTTGATATCTGATTGCTCTGTCCTGTGTTCTAGTCTTCGGTTGTTATCTGATGTTTTTGATTTTCTAACCGGAGGACTCCCTTTAGTATTTCTTGTAATTTTAGTTTCCTTTTTGCAAATTTCCTAAAATTTTGCTTATCTGGAAATGCCCTAGTTTCACAATCATATTTGAGAGACAGTTTTTCTGTATATATAAGTCTTGGCTGGCAATTATTTTTCTCCAAGTCTTTATATATGTCATCCCTTTGCCTTCTTGCCTGCATGGTTTCTGCTGAGTAGTCTGAGCTTAGTCTTATTGACTCTCTTTTTTAGATGACTTTTTATTTATCCCTAGCTGCTCTTAAAATTCTCTCTTTATCTTTGGTTTTGGCAAGTTTGATTATAATATGTCTTTGTGACTTTCTTTTGAGATCCACCTTATGTGGGGTTCGATTAGCATCTTAGATAGATATCTTCTAATCTTTTGTGATATCAGGGAAGTTTTCTGCCTACAAATCTTCAACAATTTTCTCTGTATTTTCTGTTATCTGCCCCTGTTCTGGTACTCCAGTCATTCATAGGTCATTCCCTTTAATAGAGCCCGACATAATTCTTAAGATATCTTCATTTTTTAAAAATACTTTTATCTGATTTTTCCTCAAGGAAGTTGGGATTAAGTGCTTTATCTTCAGTCTCACTAATTCTGACTTCCATTGCCTCAATTCTCCTCCTATGACTTTCTATTGAGTTGTCTAATTCTGAAATTTTATTGTTAATCTTCTGTATTTCTGATTGCTGTCTCTCTATGGATTCTTGCAGCCTATTAAATTTGTCATTATGCTCTTGAATAACCTTCTTAAGTTCCTCTACTGCTTTTCTGTCTATTCCTTGGCTCTGTCTGCATTTTGCCTGATGTCCTTCCTGTTATCTTATAGAGTTCTGTATATTAATCTTTTGTATTCTGCCTCCAGTAATTCCAAGAAATTCTCTTCCTCTGGAAAATTTCTTGATTCTTTATTTTGGGAGTTTGCTGAAGCCATGATGGTCTGCCTCTTTATGTGATTTTATATTGACTGTTGCCTTTGAGCCATCAATAAGTTATTATATTTATTTATTTTATGTTTGATTATTGTGTCCTAGCTTCTTGTTTTTTTTTTTTTTTTTTTTGACATGCCCAAATGGGCTGCTCTTGTGAGATAGTTTGATTCTTGGTGTCTTCAAAGCTCTAACATCTTGTCACCATGTAGTTAAATCTGCTACTAAGTATGTGAGCCCAGGAGTCCATTTACTTTTCTTGTATGGATTCAGCTTATGTGTCCATGTAGTCAGGCATCAAGTGTGTGGTGCAGGCTCTTACCTACAGTCCTAGACAGTCATGAGTGATTTGAGTAGGTACAGGTACCTGTGTGCAGTAGTGGGGTTATGCGCTAAGCATGGCAAGGGGCTGAAGGCTGTCCCTGAGTGTCTGGGAAGAAAGCATGTCCCTGTTCCCTAGACTGAGTAGGTGGGTGGGTTTTGCAGCTGGACTATGAGCACCCAATGCTGTTGGTTGTAAGGAATAAGGGGCACCACTTATTCTTGGACACCTGCTGTGGGTGGCTAGGTGGCATGGGTGGATCCACCAGTCCTCAAGCCCCTGATGTGTGCAGGTGAGTGACCTGCTTAAATGGCAGAGCAGTGTCACATGTCACAAACCTGCCACTTCACAGCTGAAACAGTTGAAGTTAGACTTCAGGTATAAATCCTGTTGTACTGTGGTCATGAGGGCCTACACTGTTGAAATGGGCCCAGACAAGTTAATGCACGGGTAAATGGCATTCAAAGTCTGTGGACTCCTTATGCCTGTGCCTAGGCAAAGGAGCTGTGCCTACCCTGAGCTCCTGGATGAGGGGAGCCAGCAGATTATTTTTCCCCCTTTGTTAATTTGTTTCCTCTCTAAGGCGAGGAGAATGGCTCAGGGTGTGTGACAGGGACTACATCTGGCCAAGGGGACTCGGCAATTGCTGAAGCCGGCTAGAAACTCGGTGCAGAGCAGGGAGTGGGGAGGTAAATGGGAGAGAGGTTTTTCCCAAAGGGTGGTGTTTTTTGATCCACACAGTAGACCAGAGGCAAGTACTTATCTTGAGTTGAGTTGAGTGCTGCTTTTCACTGGTTCTGGATGGCTGAGTAGACTCCCTGTTGCTGAGCCTCTCCTGATGTGGAAAATGCCTCCCGAGCATCACTGTTTGCCTCACTGTGCAAGAGAGCTGATCAGGCCAGAAAGACCCTGGCTCCCACGGGGTCAGGTCTGACAATTCCTCACTGCTTCCGAACCATCTCTCCCTCTCCCTTCCACTCAGTCTGATTCCTCAACTTTGTCTTTGATGTTCAAGGTTCCTAGATTGTCATATATAATCGATTCACTTGTTTTTTGGGGTCCTTGTTGTAAGAGGGACCATAGAAAGCATCTGACTACTCTGCCCTCTTGACCCTACCTCCGTATTTTATCTTCTTGGGGGCTATTGTAAATGGTATTGATTTGGTGATTTCCTCTTTGTTGATGTAAAGGAATCCAACTGACGTTTGTATGTTTATCTTGTATCCTGACACTTTGCTGAAATCTTCTATGATTTTCTGTAGTTTTCTTGATGATTCTTTGGGGTTTTCTGTGCATTAAATCATATCCTCTGTAAAGAGGGATACTTTTGCTTCTTCCTTACGAATTTTGATGTCCTTTATTTCTTTTTCTAGCCTAATTGCTCTGGCTAGGACATCCAGCACAATGTTGAATAAGAGTGGTGATAAAGGGCATCCTTGTCTGGTTCCCGTTCTCAAGGGGAAAGCTTTCAGATTCTCTCCACTTAGGATGATGTTGGCTGTTGGCTTTGTATAAATGCCCTTAATCATGTTGAGTAATTTCCCTTCTATTCTTATTTTGCTGAGAGTTTTTATCATGAATGGGTGCTGGACTTTGTCAAATGCCTTTTCTGCATCAGTTGATAAGATCACTTGATTTTGGTCTTTTGCTTTATTTATGTGATGGATTACACTGATTGTTTTTCTAATGTTGAACCATCCCTGCATACCTGGTATTAAAGCCACTTTGGTCATGTTGAATTATTTTTTTTTGCTATGTTGTTGAATTCTATTGGCTAAAATTTTGCTGAGGATTTTCACGTCTGTGTTCACAAGGAATATTGGTCTGTAATTTTCTTTTTTTGGGGTGTTTTACCTGGTTTTGGTATCAAGGTTATGCTGGCTTCATAGAATGAGTTTGGCAGTATTCTATGCTTTTCTATGCTCTGAAATACCTTTAGTAGTAGTGGTGTTAACTCTTCTCTAAAAGTTTGGTAGAATTCTCCAGTGAAACCTTCAGGGTCAGGACTTTTTATTGTTTGGAGTTTTTTAATTACCTTTTCAATCTCTTCTTTTGTGATAGGTTTATTTAGCTGTTCTACCTCTGTTTGTGTTAGCTTAAGTAGGTAGTTTGTTTGTAGAAATAGGATACAAATATGTAAAATCAGAAATTAGATGGGAAAATTACAGCCAACACTACAGAAATAAAAAGGATCATAAGAGAATACAATGGAATATGGTAGGCCAATGTCTTAGTTGGGTTCTCTAGAGGAGCAGAATCAGAAAGATGTATATATAAATATAAGTAGGAATAAGAATAAATAAATAAATATATATATATACATACATATGTATGTGCAGATATATACATACATGCATATATATATATACATATATATAATTTAATTTAAGGAAATGGCTATGATATTATGGAGGCTGCTAAGTCATAAATCCATAGGTCAGGTGTCAGGCTGGAAACCTCTGCTGTCTCACAGAATTGTAAGTGCTGGAGAATCCAAAATCTGCAGGTTAGGCGGGAGGCCAGATACTTCTGTAGGCTTTTATCCCAAGATCCACAGATCAGGTGATGAGAAGAGTGCAGGATCGAGAGAATGAGAGCTGTCAGAATATTCATTTATATTCTGGAGGCAGACCACACTCCCAAGAAATCTTCCCTTTCAAATGATTTGTTGATCACATCAGATTACATCATGGAAGATGATTACATTTTCTTTTCATTGCATTGCTTTATGGAATAGCAACCAGTCCAGTAGCCATCCAAACCACCAAGAATCATAATCAAGCCAAGCTGACACGCAAAATTAACCGTTAAAGACAACAAATTAGATATATTGCATGAAACGGACAAATTCCTAGAAACACCTAAACCACCTAAAATGTCTCCTGAAAAATAGAAAATCCCAACAAACTCATTGTAAGGGAAGAAATTGAATGAGTAATGAAAAGCCACCAAACAAAGAAAAGTTCAAGATCAGATGGCTTGGCTGGGGAATTTTATCAAACATTTATAGAAGAAACTACCAATCCTTCTTAAACTTTTCCAAAAAATAGAAGAGGAGGAAATACCCCTAAAACATTTTATGAGCAAGCATTACCCTGATATCAAAGTCAGACAAAAACACATAAGAAAATAACAGTACAGACCAATGTCTCTTATGAATATAGATGTAAAATTCTTCAACAAAATGTTATCTATTCAAATCCAACAGCATATTAAAAGATTGTACAACATGATCAAATGAGATTTATTTCAATAATGCAAGGGTGGCTGAACATTAGAAAATTAATCAATGCAATGCACATTAATAGAACAAAAGGAGCCATATGATCATTGCGATTGATGCAGAAAAAGACATTTGACAAACTCAATACCCTTTCATGAAAAAAATACTCAACAAACTAGGAATAGAAGGAAAATTTCTCAGTATAATAAAGGTCAATTTTGAAAAATCCAAGGATAAAATCATACTCCATGGAGAAAGACTGAGAGCTTTCTGCTTAATATCAGTAATAAAACAAGGATGCCTGCTCTCACCACTGATTTTTAGTATGGTAATGGAGGTCCTTTTGCATTTCTGTCGAGTAGATTCTAACTCATAGTGACCCTATAGGACAGAGTAGAACTGCTCCATAGGGTTTCCAAGGAGCAGCTGCTGGATTTGAACTGCCAACATTTTGGTTAACAGCCCAACTCTTAACAACTGTGCCACCAGGGCTCCTAGACAGAGCAATTAGACAAGAAAAAGAAATAAACAATATCTAAATAGGGAAGGAAGAAGTAAAACTTACCCTCTTCACAGATGACATGATCCTACATGTAGAAAACCCCGAAGAATCCACAAGAAGGCTACTAGAGCTAATCAATGAATTCAACAAAGGGGCAGGATGCAAGATCAACACACAAAACTCAGTTGGATTTCTATATATTAACAATGGGCAATCTGAAATTGAAATTAAGAAAATAATTCCATTTAGAATACCATCAAAAGGAATAAAATACCTAGGAATAAATTTAGCCAGGGAAGTGAAATACTTATACATTGAAAACTATATAACATTGCTGAAGAAATTAAAGAAGCCTTAGGTAAATGGAAGGACATTCTGTGCTCATGAATTGGAAAAGTTATCATGGTTAAGATGTCAATATTACCAGACGGTTCCATTCAAAATTTAAATGGCCTTCTTTGGAGAAATGGAAACACCATCCTCAAATTTATATGGAATTGCAAGGGGAATGAATAGCCAAAATAATCTTGAAAAAGAAGAACAAAGTAGGGGGACTCAATTCCCAATTTCAAAAAGTGTTGTAAATCTATAGTACTCAGTCTGGTACTGATACTATTATAGACACAGAGACCAATGGAATAGACTTGAGAGCCAGAAATAAAACCATACATCTTGGTTAATTGATTTTTGTGAAGGATGCAAAGTCTATTCAGTGAGGAAAAAATAGTCCTTTTAATAAATGGTTCTGGGACAACCGTATCTACACATGTGAAGGAATGAGGCTGGACCCATATCTCACACCATATACAAAAATTAATTCAAAATGGATCATGGACTCTGTAGTATCCTTAAAGACACAAAATGGTTGCTAACATGGGATATCTATGTAGCCATTAAGTGCTTCTCAGGGCCATTTCACCATGTGTTCCTGGGATACACAAAAGAGGTAGACCATTGAAACTGCAAGCTGCTCAGAAAAGAACAGGTTGCTCTGGTGACAGGCAAAGGGCCTTTCTGGAAGAGGTAATTTAAGAACAGATCCCCATGGTATCAGCAAGGAGTCTTTCCAGGAGCAAAGCAGATGTAACTTTCACAGAGGATTAAAATAATGCTTACCCTTACAAGATTAGCTCAAAGTAGAATAGTCGAAACTAGCACCTGAGCTCCACTGAGGCATAAAATGTGGCTGCAGAGACCACCCAGTTGAGACCCATCCTCAGATGTACCACCTCCTGGCCAGCCAGTTGTGCGACCCCCTGGCTGTAGGGTAACCTGCCATAAGGACCATTGCTGTCTTGTCCTGTAAGAGTGCTGCTTGATAAACTGCTCCGTTATCAACAAGTGTGCCTCTAGACTCATCTCTGGTGATCCCGAACCCTTGGGTCTGCATCGGCCCTGGGGGATCTCTGCACCATCCAGACTTCCTGAACACAACAGACCTTCATGTAAGAATTAAAACCATAAAACTCTTAGAAGAAAACATAGGGGTAAAGTTTTGGGACCTACTTTTTGACTATGGATTCTTAGATATGACACCAAAAGCACGAGCAACAAAATACGAAATAGATAAATTGAAATTTATCATAATTAAATACTTTTGTGTATCAAAGGACTTTAACAAAAAATGAAGATGTAACCTTCAGAATGGAAGAAAATATTTGGGAACTCTATATCTGATAAAGGTTTAATATCTAGAATATATATATGTGTGTGTATATATATATATATCTTCTTAAACTCAACAACAAAAGGACAAATAACTCAATCAATAAATGGGCAAAAGACTTGGATAAGCATTTCTCCAAAGAATATATAAAAATGAATAATAAGCAATTGATAATATGCTCAATATTATTGGTCATTAGGTAAATGCAAGTCAAAACAGTGAGATACCACTTCATCTCTATTTGAATAGCTATTATCAGAAAATGGAAAGCAGCAAGTGTTGGCAAGAATGTAGAGAAATTTGAACCTTCATCTATTTCTAGTGGGATTCTAAACTGGTGAAGCCATTGTGGAAAATAGTTTGGTGGTTCCTCAAAAAGCTAAGCGAAGAATTACCACTTAACCTAAGAAGTCCATTCTTATATGTATACCCCAAAGAATTGAAAGCAGAGACTCAAACACCAATGTTCACTGCAGCATTATTCACAATAGTCAGAAGACGAAAACAACCCAAATGTCCATCAATAGGTGATTGAATAAATAAAATGTGGTACATACATACAATGAAATATTACTCAGTCAAAAAGAGAAATGAAGTTCTGATACCTGTTCCGACATGGTTGAACCTTGAAAACATTATACTGAATGAAATCAGTCAGTCACAAAAGGACAAATATTGTATGATCCTACTTTTATGAAGTGTCTAGAATAAGCAAAAGCATAAAGATCAAAGTTTGTTAGTGATTACTGGGGGGTGAAGGTGGGAGGGACAAATGGGGAGTTATTGCTGAAAGGATATTTAGTTTCTGTTAAGGATGATGAAAAAATTAGGTAACAGCAGTTACGGACATATAACTCAGTGAATATAAGTAATGTCACTGAATTGTACACATACAAATGAGTGAAATGGCAAATGTTTTGTTACAAATACTGGTAGTCCCCGACTTATGACTAGGTTCCATTCTGATGACTCCATCATAAATCCATTCTGACAAAAGTCAAATACTTCTTTTAAAAAACATTATTATTGCCTTTTATTATCAGTATCTTTATAAGTCTGATCTTTATTTGTCTTTGGAGGTTAAACATTACATACAAACATCTGCAAGTGAACATCTGAGAATGATAACATCAGCAAGTTAGGCACTGCAGCATTGTGTGTAGTACATATTACTAAAGATAAGATGTCAAAAAATGGACATTCATAAGTGCGGTTCATCACAACTAGAATAATCATAAGTTGGGGACTTCTTGTATTCTACCATAGTAAATAAAATGTACTACAAATCTACAATAATCAAAACAGTATTATATGACATAATGATAGACACAGACCAATGGAATAGAATTGTTAATCCAGACATAATCTCATACATATATGCCCAGTGGCATTTCTACAAGAGTGACAAGTCCATTCTATGGGGAAGTAATAGTTTCTTCAACAAATGATGTTTGGTTAACTGGGTCTCCGCATGCAAATGAATAAAGTTGGATCCATACCTCACACCATACTTGAAAATTAACCTCAAGTGGATCGATAATCCAAATATAAGGACCAAATTCATAAAACTCTTAGAACATAACATAAAGGTTATATTTTGGGACTTTGTTTTTGACAGTGGATTCTTAGATACAACACCAAAAGCATGAGCAACGGAAGAAAATATAGATAAACTGGACTTTATCAAAATTAAAAACTTTTGTGCATCAAGAGTAATTATCAAGAAACTGCAAAGAAAACCTACAGAATTAGAGAAAATATTTGAAAACCATATCTCAGATAAGGCTTCAGATTCAGAATATTTAAATGACTCCTACTACTTAACAACTAATATACAAACAACCCAATTAAAAAGTGAGCAAAGGACTTGAACAGAGATTTCTCCAAAGAAGATACACAAACAGCTAATAAGCACATGAAAAGACGTTCGATATCACTAGTCATTAGGAAAATGGAAATCAGAACAACAATGAGATACCACTTCATGCCTTCTAGGATGGCTATTATTGATAAAAACAAACAAAAACAAAGCAGAAAATTGCCAAGTGTTGGCAAGGATGAGGAGAAATTGGAACTCTCAACCATTGCGGTAAAATTGAACAGTCACTGTGGAAAACAGTTTGGCTGTTCCTCACAAAGTTAAACATAAAATTACCACATAAACCAGAAATTCCACTCTTAGTCATATAATAAAAAGAAGTAAAATCAGGAACTCAAACAGATATATGTACACCATTGTTCGTTGCAGCATTATTCACAGTAGCCAAAAGGTAGAAACATCTCAAGTGTCTATCAACAGATGAATGGATAAACAAAATGTGGTAAAATGGAATACTATTCAGCCATAAAGAGAAAGGAAGCCTTGATATATTCTATAACCTTGAAAACATTATGCTAAGTGAATTAAGTCAGTCACAAAAGGAGAAATATTTTACAATCCCACTTATATGAAATATCTAGAATAAGCAAATATTTTATTAGAGACAAAATAGAGGTAACCAGGGGTGTGTGGGAAGGGGAAATGGGGAGCTACAGCTTTTAAAAAAATGAAAATTAAAACAAGGGAAAAAAGTAGAGTGAATATTGGCTTGGGGATCTAGGATCATATCAATTATGAGTTAAATTCGTACAGCAAAAAGAAAGGAAGGAAGAAAGAAAGAAAACCATGTGGGTTGAAAGTAGATAGAAGTATTGATGAAAGAAAAACAAAAACCAGAAAAAAATAAAAGCTACAAATGACCAGCCTCCTCCCTGAGTAACTGATTCAGTTGTCCTAAGGTGCAGCCTGGACAACAATATTTTCTAAAGCTTCCCGGATGATTCCAAAGTCCAGTCAAGATTTAGAATCACTGACCTAGAACGTAAGAGTCTGGTTTATAATCTGAATTTCTGTAGGCCAGGCATAGCAATAATAGTACCCAAAATTTCCCTGAGGTTTCAAAGCAGTTTCATTTGATCACTCACAGGACCAGGCTGCTGTGAAAGACCCATTCTCCCTGATGCTCTTCTAACAAAGCTGGTGAGCGGAAGAGACTGGAGTTGAACCAGTGACTGCTTAAAGGAGAAAATTCTGGTGGATCTTTGTTGATCTCTGAGGAGAAATACCTATACTTAATACCATCTTACTCCTGCTCCCATCAATACAAAAAAAAGTATGTACAAGCATGTTAATATGTAAATAGCTGCACAATTCATAACTAAAACTAAAAACAATGCAAATGTCCCTCAACAGTAGAGTGGATAAGTATATTAAAGTACATTCAATATTGTGGAATATTACATAGCAATGCAAGGAAGGAACTTCTGTTACACACAATATGGATGAGTATCTCAGATATTATATTGAGCCACACACAAATTAATATATACTGCATGGTTCCTTTTTTATGAAGTTTGAGAACAGGCGAAACTATCCTACGGCAAATAATGTGGTTATGCTTTGGGGGAGAATGACTGGGAGGAGGCATGAAAGGGCTCTAGCTTGTTAGAGATGTTCTGTTTCTTGAAATGAGTGCTGGTTATGTGGGCATGTTCAGTTTGTGAAAATTCATTGGGCTGTACCGTTATGTGCACTTGTCCGTATGTATTTGTACATCAAGAAGAAGACAAATTAAAAAAAACCTGCTCTCAATTCTGGCTCTGATACGTATTATGTTTGATCTTCAGTGATTTGCTTAAATTAACTGGGGTTTCATTTTGCCATCTGTTAAACAAGAATAATAATACCACCAACTTCATTGAGATTTGTTTGACTGCCAGAAGAACGAACCAATCTGTCTTGGAAGCAGTACAACCAGAATGCTCTTCAAAAGTGAGGCTAGTGAAACTTCATCTCACTACTTTGGACATGCTATCAGGAGGAATTAGTCTTTGGAGAAGGACATCATGCTTGGTAAAGTAAAGGGTCAGCAAAAAAGAGGAAGACCCTCAAGGACATGGATTGACACAGTGGCTGCAACAATAGGCTCAAGCATAACAAAGATCATGAGGATGGCACAGGACCAGGCAGTGTTTCTTTCTGTTGTACATAGGGTTGCTATGAGTTGGAACTAACTCAACAGCACCTAACAACAACAACCTCATTGAAGTTGTCAAGGATTTCATTTTCTTGTATCCACAATCAACCCACATGGAAACAGCAGTCAAGAAATCAAATGGCATATTGCATTGCACAAACCTGCTGCAAAAGACTTCTCTAAAGTGTTAAAGAGCAAATATGTCACTTTGAGGACTAACGGTGTGCCTGACCCAGGTCACGGAATTTTCAATCACCTCATATGCATGCAAAAGCTAGATAATGAATAAGGAAGTCCAAAGAAGAATTGACGCCCTTTGAATTATGGTTTCAGCAAAGAATATTGAATATACCATGGACTGTCAGAAGAACAAACAAATCTGTCTTGGAAGGAGTACAGCCAGAATGCTCCTTAAAACCAAGGATGGTGAGACTTCATCTCCCATACTTTGGACGTATTATCAGGAGGAATCAGTCCTCAGAGAAAGACACCATGCTTGGTAAATAGAGGGTCAATGAAAAAGAGGAAGACCTTCAACCAGATGGATTGACACAGTGGCTGCAACAATGGGCTCAAGCACAACAACGATTGTGAGGATAGTGCAAGATGGGGCAGTGTTTCATTCTGTTGTACATAGGGTCTCTATGAGTTGGAACAGACTGGATGACACCTAACAACAACAAGCGAAACATACATATAAGGATGATTTAGAACCATTAGATTAATAGTTGGAATTTTCCTCATAAGATGTCAAAGACGTGATTAATTCTTTCTCCAATTAATGAATGCAAATAAATATATTTGTTGCTGCAGGCCAAATGAAAATTTCCCAATAATTCAACATTTAGTAGTAAGCTTAGTTTTCAAACAGAAACACATTGTAAGCCTTAGGGAGAAAAAAATAATTAAGTTTTTAAAACTACTTTAATGAATTATAAAATGTGTTTTAGGCAGAAATGAATAACCAATAAGTGCCATAAGTGATTTATTTTCTAAAATATATAGTTTCCTTTCCTCCATTTTGCTCAGAACATGGTCCTAAATCATTTTGGATGTAATATTAAAATGACTCAACTAAAGATTTGATTAAGTCTTATTAAATCATTAATGGGCTTATGACTTCATTGAAATCTCCTAACTAGCAGCAGGCAAACAATGAGCTCCCCATTGTTGTGAAGACGCTCTCTCCCCTTTTCACTCTCCCTCTCTTTCTACCCTTTTTACTCTCCCCCCTCTCTCCCCATCTCTCTTTCCTCCCCTTCCTTTGCTTCCTTCCTCTCCTCTCAAGACCTTGGGCTAAAATGCTTTGATTCTGATGATGAAGAACAAAATAATTAGTTCACAAAACTATGAATATCTCACCACAGAGAGAAGGGAGAAATGACTTATCACCTTTGTTTTTACACATGTAAAGAAACTCAGAAACCAAACCAAACCCACTGCTGTTGAGTTGATTCTGACTCATAGTGATGCTATAGGGCAAAGTAGAACTGCCCCATAGGGTTTCCAAGGTTGTAAATCTTTATGGAAGCTGACCGCCACATCTTTCTCCTGGGGAGCCATTGGTGGTTTCAAACAGCTGCCCTTTTGGTTGGCAACAGAGAGCTTTAATCACTGCACCACCAGGGCTCCTCATATGTAAAGAAGACGAGAAAAAAATACTCCACAAACCTCACTTAAAAGACTGAGATCCTTAATATTTTTTTGTCTTCCTACAAAGATGCTTTCAGACATTTGAAACTATGTTACGTTAATTTAATTGAAATGACTTCTATGACTTACTCTTTCCAACCTCCCACCCGCTCAGAGTTGACTGTGCTACTTCCCTGCCTTGCACTTACTTTGGATCACACTTATAACACTATATTGTAAATACTTTTTACTTTGTTTCTTCTGTAAACCTATGAATTCCTTGAAAGCATGGATTTTGTTTTATCGATCTCTGTATCTATTGCACCTTATGACAGTGTTTGCCACATTGAAGAAAAACATTAAATATTTGTCAAAAAAATAAATTAAAAAAAGTATAAAGCATGGCTTTTACATTCATTCATTTCTTCATTCATTCATTTGTTCATGTAATCAAGCAACTATAAATATTAATTGATACCTGCTGTACACCACGTGGAAACCCTGGTGGCAGAGTTGTTAAGAGGTACAGCTGCTAACCAAAATGTTGGCAGTTGGAATCCAACAGGCACTCCTTGGAAACTGTATGGGGCAGTTCTACTCTGTCCTATAGGGTCGCTATGAGTAGGAATCAACTCGACAGCAATGGATTTGGTTTTGGTATACACCAGGCACAAATTATGTGATGGTAAAACAAGAATAAATAAGGTAGTATCTGTTACTTCTAAAAAATTCTCAGTGAATTTCAGAGATAAGACACACAATTTAAGACAACTATATAAGAGGTGTCACAGAATCCAAATGGCTGATATAGGTTCTGAATACTGCAAAAACTATAAGGAGGGAGAGAACAGTGTGGACTGTACTGGTTCTGGATAATTTTATGAAAGAAATGGGGCTTTATTTGGGACCTGAAACGTGATTTAAATATGTTTTTCAGGTACCAGAGAAATGTTATGAGCTAAATTGAGGAAGAAAGTATGAGCATTAAGCAGAAGTGGAAGATAAGAGAGGGATAGTGGTAGGCTGAATAATTGCTCCAAAATATACCCATGTCCTAATCCCCAGAAACTGTCAGTGTTACCTTATATGGCAAAAGGAATTTTGAAGACGTGATTAATAATCTTGAGTTGGGGAAATTATCCTGGATGAGAAGGGTGGTCCTGATATAATCACAATGGTCCTTATAAGAGAGATGCAGGAGAAGTCAGAGGCAGACAAAAGGTAATGTGATGACGAAAGCAGAGGAACACAGAGAGAAAACAAGATACTATGCTTCTGGCTTTGAATATGGAGGAAGGAGTCTACAAACCAAGGAATACAAGTAGCTACCAGAAGCTAAAAAGGCAAGAGACGTATTCTCTGCGGGAGTTTCCAAAAGTTATGCAATCCTACTGACACTTTGATTTTAAACACAGTGGAACCTATGTTGTACATTTAACCTTCAGAACTTTAAGATAAGAAATTTGTGTTGCTTGAAGCCACTGAGTTTGTGGTAGGAGTCCCGGTGTCACAGTGGTTAAGTACTCGTCTGCTAACCAAAAGTTTGGTGGTTTGAACCCACCAGGGGTTCTGTGAGAGAAAGATGTGACAGTGTGCTTCCATAAAGATTACTGCCTTGGAATCCCTTGGAAATGCTATGAGTTGGAATCAACTGGATGCAATGGATTTGTATTAAGTTTGTGGTAATTTTTTATGGCAACAATAGGAAACTAACACAAATATCTTCCAGCTATGAAAAATCCAGTTCAGGATGGCAGCAATAGTGAATTATACCAAACATTTTAAAGAAGAAACAATTCCAAATCTATGCAAAATTTTCCAGAAATTAGTAGAGGGAACACTTCCCAGTCATTCTATGATGCTGGCATTACACTGATACCATAAAGCAGACAGAGGCATTACAAGTACTCTACAGACAGATATTCCACAGGTATAAAGAGATCCAGAGATAAGCAAATCAAATGGAGATGTATACAAAAAGGATAATACATCATGAAAAAGTGAGGGAATTTGTAGCAGTAGAGTGGGAGTAATAAAAAGTAAGCTAGAACCTGGCAGTCTCCATGATTTGAGAATATGTTGCTGAGAGTCCAGGGATACTAATGCAACCAGAATTTGCAGGACAAAGGACCAGAGAAGAAAGCTACCCAGAGGGAGCTTCAGAGATTTTTAGAGAGTCCCCTCTTGAACTTTCAACTAAGTACTGCTCAGAACATACATATGAGGAAACTACCCAAGGCCAGAGGAGGGGGGAATCATTCAAAAGGTTTAGAGAGACATGTCCTTGGAGCTCACACAAAATCAGGAATATTGCTTGTTCTAACAAGCCAGAGTGTAAAACCTTGTAATTCATGGGACATGAGAAAGAATACTCAGAAGGGTTTTGCTTCAGTGGTGGGGGAAAAAAATGACTGTTAGCTTAAATACTAGAGATATTAAGAATAATCTGATCGTTACTAAAACAAGACAGCAAAATCCAAAAGAATCAAACCATTGCAAGTAACGTTATTGCATTCCATACCAAATCTCAAAAATGTTTATAGAATTTTTTTTTCTATAAATACCCAACAAGGTAGAATTCCCAATATTTGGCATCCAATAAAAAATTACCAGGTGTGATGGTTAAGGTTGTATGTCAACTTGGCTGGGCCATGATTCTCAGTGGTTTGGCAGTTATGATGTAGTTTGGCAGTTGTATGATGCTGTGATCACTTCCACAATGAGATATAATATAATGTGATCGCCTCCATGACGGGATCTGCTGTAAGTAGCCAATCAGTTGAAAGAGAGTTTCCTTGGGCATGTGGCCTGCAACGAATATAAGTGGACATTCTGGCCAGGCTCATGGGCTTTTACTCATTCTGGATCCTGCAGCTGCCTCTTGTTCATTTGACTTCGTCAGGTTCTTGGGACATGAGCTAGCAGCTTACCTATGGTCTTTCGTGCCAATCTTGGGATTCGTTGATCTTTGCAGTCTGTCAGCAAGAGCCTTGCTCTCTGACCTGTGGCTATGTGAATCAGGAGAAGCCTCTATCCTGACACATGGACTTGGGTTGTTACAGCCTTTATAACTGCTTGAGTCATTTCCTTGATATAAATCTCTCTCTATATATATATTCATAAGCTTTACTCGTTTTGCTTTTCTGGAGAACCCAGCCTAAGACACCAGGCATGCAAAAAAGCATAAAACTAATATGCATACTGAGTAACTGATACAGATGATGGAATTAATAGTTAAGGCCATGAAAATCATTATTATAACCGTATTCCATATGTTCAAGAAGCTAGAAGAAAAACAAAGCATGTGACTAGTGACAGAGAAGATCTTTAAAAGACCTAAATTGAACTTCTAGAGATAAAAACTACAATATTCAATATAAAAATACACTTGATGGAATTAATGACAGATGAGATATTTCAGAAGAAAAGATTGGTAATCTTGAAGAAATAGCATTATAAAATATCCAAAAAGAAGCAAAGAAAGAAAAAAGACTGAACAGTAATGAACAGAGCATCAGTATGCGGTAGGACATCTTTCAGAGGCCCACATATATATGTAATTTGAATCTCTGAAGAAAAAAGAGGAAAGGGAGGGCAGAAAAATATTTGAAGAAATTGTAGCGAAAATTTTGGCAAATTTGATGAAAACAAAAAATCAACAGATCCAAGAAGTCAACAAATCCAAAAGGAAAAAAAAAAATGCGGAAACTACTCCAAAGTACAACATAGTCAAATAGCTTAAATCCAGAGACAGAAAATCTTAAAAGCATTCAAAAAGAAAGTCACATTACATAAAGAATAAAAGGCTAATGATAATAGAATTCTTATAAACAACATAAGTTAGAATACAGTGGAACAACATCTTTAAGGTTTTGAAAGAAAGGAACAAAAACTAGAATTCTTACTCCATAAAAATATCTTCAAAATGTAGGGAAATAAAAACTTTTTCAAAAGTACAAAAGCTGAAATACAGATCTACAGAAAAGAATAAAAGAACTGGAAATAATAACTATATAGGTAAATATAAAGTCTTTCTTATTATTTAAATATCTTTAAAAGATAATTTACTACTTAAAACAAAAATAATAATAATGTATGGTGAGGTTTATAACATATATAAAAGTAAAATGTTTCAAAACAATATCACAGAGACAAGGAGAGGAAAATGGACATATACTGTTGAAAATGGTTTATATGATATGTAAAGTGGTATAATACCAATTTAAGGTCAACTGTGATAAGTAAAACTGTATGCTAAAACCCCTACAGCAACTACTAAAATAAAAGAACAAAGAATTATACTTATTACTCAAGAAAAGAGATAAAATGGAATCATAAATATATTCTATTAATTCAAAAGTATGAAGAAAAGAAGAGAAAGGTAAAACCAACAAGTGGAACAAATTGCATACAAGTGGGAAGGTTAGATTTAAATCTAATCTTATTAATAATAATATTTAATGTAAATCATCTAAACACCCTATTAAAAGGCAGAGATGATAAAATTGGATAAAAATTCAAGATTACTTATAAGAAACCAACTTAAGACATTAATTTCTTAAAAGCAAAAGAATGTTAAAAATATAATCTAAGAAATACATGAGTGTCTATATTAATATCAAGGCAGATTTTGGAGCAATGAATATTACAAGGGGTAACAAGGTGTTATCTATTGAATTGTGTCCCCCCAAAATATGTGTTGTAAATCCTAACCCCTATACCTGTGGATGTAATCACATTTCGGAATAGGGTTTTCTTTGTTGTGTTAATGAGGCCATATCCATGTAGGATGTGTCTTAAACAAATCACATTTTTATTTTTATCTTTTAATTTTGGTCAAAGAATACAGAGTCAAAGATACTATTTCAACAATTTCTACATGTACAATTCATTCACATTGGTTACTTTCTTCAAGTTGTGCTACCATTCTCACTATCCTTTTCCACCACAATTATCTTTTTTTTTTATTGTTGTAGTTTAAGTGAAAGTTTACATTTCAAGTTAGTCTCTCATACAAAAATTTATATATACATTATTATGTGACCCTAATTGCTCTCCCTATACTATGATAGCACACTCCTTCTTTCCATGCCTGATGTCCCGTGTCCATTCAACCAGCTCCTGATCCTCTCTGCCTTCTAATCTCACCTCCAGACAGAAGCTGCACATTTAGTCTCATGCATCTCATTGAGCTAAGAAGCACACTCATCATGAGTATCGTTTTATGTCCCACAGTCCAGTCCAATCTTTGTCTGAAGAGTTGGCCTCGGGAATTCTTTTAGTTGTAAGTTGACAGAGAGTCTGGGGGCCATGCTTTCTGGGGTTCCTCCAGTCTCAGTCAGACCATTAAGTCTGGCCTTTGAATAGAATTTGAGTTCTGCACCGCACCTTTCTCCTGCTCCATCAGGGACTCTCTGTTGTGTTCCCTGTCAGGGCGGTCATTGGTGATAGCCGGGCACCGTCTAGTTCTTCTGGTCTCAGGCTGATGAAGTCTCTGGTTTATGTGGCCCTTTCTGTCTCTTAGGCTACTACTTTCCTTGTGTCTTTGGTGTTCTTCACTCTCCTTTACTCCAGGTGGTTGGGACCAATTGATGCATCTTAGATGGCCACTTGCTAGCTTTTAAGACCCCAGATGCCACTCACCAAAGTAGGATGCGAACATTTTCTTAATAAACTTTGTTAAGCCAATTGACCTAGATGTCCCCTGAAAGCATGGTCCCCAGACCCCTACCCCAGCTACTCTGTCCCTCGAAGTGTTTGATTGTATTCAGGAAACTTCTTAGCTTTGGTTTAGTCCAGTTGTGCTGACTTCCTCTGTAGCGTGAGCTGTCCTTTCCTTCACCTAAGATAACTCATGTCTACTATCTAGATAGTGAATAACCCTCCCCCTCCCTTCCCACTCTTGTAACCATCCAAGAATGTTTTCTTCTGTGTTTAAACCTTTTCTTGAGTTCTTATAAAAGTGGCCTTATACAATATTTGTCCTTCTGTGACTGACTAAATTCACTCAGCATAATGCCCTCCAGATTCCTCCATGTTATAAGATGTTTCACGGCTTCATCGTTGTTCTTTATCGTTGCGTAGTATTCCATTGTGTGCATATACCACAATTTGTTTATCCATTCATCTGTTGATGGGCACCTAGGTTGTTTCCATCTTTTTGCTATCGTGAACAGTGCTGCAATGAACATGGGTGTGCATATATCTATTCGTGTGACAGCTCTTATTTCTCTAGGATATAGTCCAAGGAGCAGGATAGCTGGATAGTATGGTATATCTATTTCTAGCTTTTTAAGGAAACGCCAAATATATTTCCAAAGTGGTTGTACCATTTTACATTCCCACCAACAATGTATAAGTGTTCCAATCTCTCCACAACACCTCTAGCATTTATTATTTTGTGTTTTTTGGATTTATGCTAGCCTTGTTGGGGTGAGATTCCACCACCATTATCTTAAACTCGTTACGTCTAAGATTCCCATCCAACTTTTTGAGTTGCTGTTGTCAATTTGATGTTTAAAGGAGCACAGTGCTCAAAGCAGAAGGACTTTACTAATTAAAATAAGGTATTTTTGGTTCAGTTAATCACTCTAACTGAAAGGTTGGTGGTTCAAACCTACCAAGTGGCTCCTCTGGAGAAAGACATGGCAATCTTCTCCCATAAAGATTGTTGTTGTTGTTGGCTGTCATCCAGTCATTTCTGACTCTGTTGTTCCCTATGTACAACAGAACAAAACGCTGCCTGTTCCTGTGCCATCCTCACAATCGTTACCATGTTTGAGTCCATTGTTGCAGCCACTGTGTCAATCCATCTTGTTGAGGGTCTTCCTCTTTTTAACTGACCCTCTACTTTACCAAGCATGATGTCCTTCTCCAGGGACTGGTCCCCCCAGATAACGTGTCCAAAGTACATAAGACAAAGTCTCGCCATCCTCGCTTCGAAGGAGTATTCTGGCTGTACTTTTTCCAAGACAGATTTGTTCCTTATTCTGGCAATCCATAGTATATTCAATATTCTTTGCCAACACCATAATTCAAAGGTAGCAATTCTTCTTTGGTCTTCCTTACTCATTGTCTAGCTTTGACATGCATATGAGGTAATTGAAAATGCCATGGCTTGGGTCAGATGCACCTTAATCCTCAAAATTACATACATCTTAGCTTTTTAACACTTTAAAGAGTTCTCTTCCAGCAGATTTACCCAATGCAATGCATTGTTTGATTTCTTGACTGCTGCTTCCATGAGTGTTGATTGTGGATCCAAATAAAATGAAATCCTTGACAAATTCAATTCTTTCTCTGTTTATCATGATGTTGCTCATTGGTCCAGTTGTGAGGATTTTGTTTTCTTTATGTTGAGGTGCAATCCATACTGAAGGCTGTAGTCTATTTGGGGAAGTTCTACTCTGTCACATGGGGTTGTTATGAGTCTAAAATTGACTTAATGAAACCTAACAACATTTTTTGGTTCAAAGTAGACATCAGGGGACAGTTTTGACTTAAAGATTATCTCAGAGCAGTAGTTTCAGGGACTCATCCAGCCTCAATAACTCCAGAAATTCTGGATTTCATTGAGACTTTGAAATTCTGTTCTACATATCCCCTCCTTTTAGTCAGGATTTTTCTATAAAATCTTTGATCAAAATTTTTAGTAGTGGTAGCTGGGTACTATCCAGTTCTTCTGGTATCATAACAAAGAAAACAGTTGATCATGGAGGCAACTAGACATGCATTCAATTTTCTCCCTCTGATTCCTGACTCTCCTTCTTCCTCTGTTGCTTCAAATGAGTGGAGACCAATTGTTGTACCTTGGATGGCCACTTGCTAACTTTTAAGACCCCAGTCACTATACAACAAATTAAGAGGTAGAATAGAAGTACTGAGAAACAATATTAGGCCAACAGATTGGGGTGTTCCTTGAAACTATGACCCTAAAGCTCCAAACCAAGAAAACAAAGCCATGATGTGTTTGGTTGTGCATAAGCAGCCTCAATCATTGCCTTTTTTTTCAAAAGTATGTATAACACAACACTTGCCAATTCGACAGTTTTCAGATGTGCAGCTTACTGATATCAATTACATTAATTGGTTGTGCAACCATCACCTTTAATTGATGCCAAATTTCCCATCACCATAAACAGAAACTCACTGCTTCCCAAACAATGGCTCCGCTTTAACCACTAGTAAACTTTTGTCTCTATACATTTGCCTATTCTTGTTATTTTATATAAGTGAGTCCTTTTCTGATTGATTTATTTCATTCAGCGTAATGTTTTCCATGTTCATTCATGTTGTAGCATGTATTAGGATTTCATTTCTCTTTCTGACTGAGTAGTATTCCACTGTATGTATGTACCACATTTTGCTTATCCGTCATCCATTGATGGACATTTAGGTTGTTTCCATCTTTTGGCTATTGTGAATAGTGCTACAATGAATATTGGTGTACATATGTCTGTTCGTGTTGCTACCCTCAAGGCCCTTGGAGTTCAAATGTTGGGTCATGTGGTAGTTATGTTTTTAGCTTTTTGAAGTACTGCCACACTATTTTTCAAAACAGTTGTACCATTCTGCATTTCCATCAGCAGTGGATAAGGGTTCCAGTTGACTCGACAGCAATGGATTTATCTGCAATGATTTGCCAACATTTGTTATTTTCCTTTTGTATTTTCTTTTTAATCTTAGCCATCCTGGCAGGAGTGAAGTGGTATCTCACTGTGGTTTTGAATTGCCTCTCTCTGATGGCTAAAGATTGTTAAGCATCTTTTCATATATTTGTTGGCCATTTTAATATTCTCTTTGGTGAAATGTCTATTCAGGTTCTTGGTCCATTTTTCAATTGGATTTTTTGTCTTTTTCATGTTAGGTTGTAGGAGTACTTTATATATTCTAGATATTAGACCCTTGTCTGTTATATAGTTCCCCAGAATTTTCTCTGAGTCTGTAAATTGTGTCTTCACTTTGTTGACAAATTTCTTTGACAAACAGAAGTCTTTAATTTTGATGACATTCCATTTATCTATTTTCTGTTGCCTGTGCCTTTGGTGTCATGTTCAAGAATCTGCTGTTGATGGTTAGGTCTTGAAGCAGTACCCTGACCTTTTTTTCTAAGAGTTTTATGATTTTAGGTCATACATTTAGGTCTTTGATCCATTTTGAATTTTTTTTTTATATAGTGCAAAGAATGGGTCTATCTTCATTCTTTTGGAAATCCAGCTGTCCCAGCACCATTTATTAAAAAGGTTGTCCTCCCCCACAATTTGATGGATTTACCACTCCTGTCAAAGATTAGTTAACCATAGATATGTGCACTTAACCCTGGGCTTTCAATTCTGTTCCATTGATCTATGTGTATATCATTATATCAGTACCATACTATTTTGATCACTAGCTTTGTGATATGCTTTAAGATAAGGAAGTGAGAGTCCGACTACTCTGTTTTTCTTTTTCAAGATTGCTTTGGCTATTCGGGTCCGTTTGCAATTCCATATAAATTTGAGGATTGCAATTTTCCCTTTCTGTAAAGAAGGTTGTTGGAATTTTGATGGTATTGCATTGAATTTATAGATTGCTATAGGTAGAATTGACATCTTGATATTATTTTTTTCTTTTTTCTCTCTTTTTTCTATTGTACTTCAAATGAAGTTTACATTTCAAGTTAGTCTCCCATACAAAATTTTTATACATACATTGTTATGTGACCCTAATTGCTCATCCTATTCTGTGACAACACACTCCTCCTTTCCATCCCTGATTCCCCATAACCATTCAACCAGCTCCTAACCCTCTCTGCCTTCCCATCTCACCTCTGGACAGAGGCTGCCCCTTTGGTCTCTTGTACCTACTTGAGCTAAGAGGCATACTCCTCACGACTATCATTTTCTGTCCCACAGTCCAGTCCAATCCCTGTCTGAAGAGTTGGCCTCTGAAATTGCTTTACTTCTGGGCTGATAGAGAATCCAAGGGCCATGCTTTCTGGGGTACCTCCAGTCTCAGTCAGACCATTAAGTCTGGTCTTCTTACTAGAATTTGGGTTCTGCACCCCATCATTCTTCTGCTCCATCAGGGACTTTCTGCTGTGTTCCCTGTCAGGGTGGTCATTGGTGGTAGCTGGGCACCATCTAGTTCTTCTGGTCTCAGGCTGATGAAGTCTCTGGTTTATGTGGCCCTTTGTGTCTCTTAGGCTACTACTTTCCTTGTGTCTTTGGTGTTCTTCATTCTCCTTTACTCCAGGTAGTTGGGACTAATTGATGCATCTTAGATGGACTCTTGCAAGCTTTTAAGACCCCAGATGCCACTCACCAAAGTAGGATGCAGAACATTTTCTTAATAAGCTTTCTTATGTCAATTGACCTGTATGTCCCCTGAAAGCATGGTCCCCAGACCCCTACCCCTGCTACTCTGTCTCTCAAAGTATTTGATTGCATTCAGGAAACTTCTTAGCTTTGGATTAGTCCGGTTGTGCTGACTTCCCCTGTAGTGAGTGTTGTCCTTCCTTTCACCTAAGATAATTCTTATCTACTATCTAGTTAGTAAATAACTCTCCCCCTCCCTTCCCACCCTCCTGAGCATCCAAGAATGTTTTCTTCTGTGTTTAAACCTTTTGTTGAGTTCTTATAAAAGTGGCCTTATACAATATTTGTCCTTCTGTGACTGACTAAATTCAATCAGCATAATAAGTTCACCTTCCTCCATGTCGTAAGATGTTTCACGGCTTCATGGTTGTTCTTTATCATTGTGTAGTATTCATTTGTGTGGTTATACCATAATTTGTTTATCCATTCAACCATTGATGGGCACCTAGGTTGTTTCCATATTTTTGCTATTGTGAACAGTGCTGCAGCGAGCATGGGTATGCATACATCTATTCGTGTTACGGCTCTTATTTCTCTATGATACATTCCATGGAACAGGATAGCTGGATCCTGCGATACTTCTATTTCTAGCTTTTTAAGGAAGCACCAAATCGATTTCCAAAGTGGTTGTACCATTTTAAATTTCCACCAAAAGTGTATAAGTTCCAGTCTCTCCACAATATCTCTAGCATGTATTATTTTGTGTGTTTTGGATTAGTGCCAGCCTTGTTGGGGTGAGATGATATCTTATTGTAGTTTTGATCTGCATTTCTCTAATGGCTATTGATCGTGAGCATTTCTTCATGTGTCTGTTATCCACCTGAATATCATCTTTGGTGAAGTGCCTGTTCATCTCCTTTGTCCATTTTTTAATTGGGTTATTTGTTTTTTTGTTGTTGAGGCTTTGCAGTATCTTGTAGATTTTAGAGATTAGATGCTGATTGGATTTGTCATAGCCAAAAATTTTTCCCAGTCTGTAGGTTGTCTTTTTACTCTTTTGGTGAAGTCTTTGGATGAGCATAAGTGTTTGATTTTTAGGAGCTCCCATTTATTTAGTCTCTCTTCTGGTGCTTGTGCATTGTTACTTATGGTTCATATTGTGTTTATGCCATGTATTAGGGTTCCTAGGGTTGTTCCTATTTTTTTCTTCCATGATCTTTATCGTTTTCACTTTTATATTTAAGTCTTTGATCCAGTTTGAGTTAGTTTTTGTGCATGGTGTGAGGTATGGGTCTTGATTCAGTTTTTTGCAGATGGATATTCAGTTATGCCGGCACCATTTGTTAAAGAGACTGTCTTTTCCCCAATTAAGAGACTTTGGACCTTTGTCAAATATCAGCTGCTCATAGGTGGATGAACTTATGTCTGGATTCTCAATTCTGTTCCACTGGTCTATGTATCTGTTGTACCGATACAAGGCTATTTTGACTACTGTGGCGGTATAATAGGTTCTAAAATCAGGTAGTGTGAGGCCTCCCACTTAGTTCTTCTTCTTGAGTAATGCTTTACTTATTCCGGCCTCTTCCCTTTCCATAAGAAGTTGGTGATTTTTTTTCTCCATCTCATTAAAAAATACCGTTGGAATTTAGATCAGGATTGCTTTGTATATGTAGATTGCTTTGGGTAGAATTGACATTTTCACTATGTTGAGTCTACCTATCCATGAGCAAAGTATGTTTTTTCCACTTCTGCAAGTCTCTTTTAGTTTCTTGCAGTAGTGTCTTGTATTTTTCTCTGTATAGATCTTTTAAGTCTCTGGTTAGATTTATTTCTAAGTATTTTATCTTTGTGGGGGCTATTGTAAATGGTTTTGATTTGGTAACTTCCTGTTCGAGGTTCTCTTTGTAAAGGAATCCAACTGATTTTTGTATGTTTATCTTGTATCCTGAAACTTTGCTGAACTCTTCTATTAGTTCCAGTAGTTTTCTTGTGGATTCTTTGGGGTTTTCTGTGTATAAGATCATGTCATCTGCAAATAGAGATACTTTGACTTCTTCCCTACCAATCTGGATGCCTTTTATTTCTTTTTCTAGCCTAATTGCTCGGCTAGGACTTGCAGCACAATGCTGAATAAGAGTGGTGATAGAGAGCATACTTGTCTGGTTCCTGTTCTCAAGGGGAGTTCTTTCAAAGTCTCTCCATTTAGGATGATGTTGGCTGTGCTTTGTATAAATGCCCTTAATTATATTGAGGAATTTCCCTTCTATTCCTATTTTGTTGAGAGTTTTTATCATAACTGGTTGTTGGACATTGTCGAATGCCTTTTCTGCATCGATTGATAAGATCATGTGGTTTTTGTCTTTTGTTTTATTAATGTGATGGATTACATTGATTGTTTTTCTAATGTTGAACCATCCCTGCATACCGGGTATAAATCCCACTTGATCATGGTGAATTATGTTTTTGATATGTTGCTGAATCCTATTGGCTAGAATTTTCTTGAGGACTTTTGCATCAATGTTCATAAGGAGTATTGGTCTGTAATTTTCTTTTTTCTGGTGTCTTTACCTGGTTTTTGTACCAGGGTTATACTTGGTTCATAGAATAAGTTTGGGAGTATTCCATCCTTTTCTATGCTCTGAAATACCTTTAGTAGAAATGGTGTTATCTTTTCTCTGAAAGTTTGGTAGAATTCTCCAGTGAAGCTATCTGGGCCAGGACTTTTTTTTTGTTGAGAGTTTTTTAATAACCTTTTCAATCTATTTGTTTGTTATGGGTGTATTTATTTGTTCTACCTCTGTTTGTGTGAGTTTAGGTAGGCAGTGAATTTCTAGAAATTTGTCCATTTCCTCTGGGCTTTCAAATTTGTCAGAATACAATTTTTCATAGTATTCTGTTATCTTTTAATTTTGGTTGGGTCTGTTCTGATATCACCCATCTCATTTCTTATATGGATTATCTGCTTCCTCTCCTGTTTTCCTTTTATCAGTTTTGCCAGTGGTTTACCAATTTTGTTGATCTTTTCAAAGAACCAGCTTTTGGTCTTGTTAACTCTTCCAATTGTTTTTCTATTTTCTATTTCATTTAATTCTGCTCTAATTCTTATTTTTTCCTTCCTTCTGGCGCCTGTGGGCTTCTTTTGCTGCTCTCTTTCTACTTGTTCCAGTTGTAGGGTTAATGTTTTTATTACGGCCCTTTCTTCTTTTTGGATGTGTGCATTTATTGCTCTAAACTGAACTCTGAGCACTGCTTTTGCTGTGTCCCAAAAATTCTGGTAGGATATGTTTTCATTCTCGTTTGATTCTATGAATTTCTTTATTCAATCCTTAATTTCTTCTATAACCCAGTAGTTTTTGAGCAAGGTGTTGTTCAGTTTCCATGTGTTTGATTTTTTTTCCTTGCTTTTTGTGTTGTTGATTTCCACTTTTATGGCTTTATGATCAGGAAAGATGCTTTGTAATATTTCGATGTTTTGGATTTTGTTAAGGTTTGCTTTATGGCCTAATATGTGGTCTATTCTGGAGAATGTTCCATGTGCATTGGAAAAGAAAGTACACTTGGCTGCTGTTGGGTGCAGTGTTCAGTGTATGTCTATGAGATCGAGTTGGTTGATTGTAGCCTTTAGCTCTTCAGTGTCTTTGTTGAGCTTCTTTCTGGATGTTCTGTCCTTCACCGAAAGTGGCGTGTTGAAGTCTCCTACTACTATTGTGGAGCTATCTCTCTCTTCCGAGTTGTTAGAGTTTGTTTTAAGTATTTTGGAGCCCTGTTGCTGGGTGGATAAATATTTATTATAGTTATGTCCTCCTGATGTATTGACTCTTTAATCATTATACAGTGTTCTTCCTTATCCTTTGTGGTAGATTTTACTTTAAACTCTATTTTGTCAGAGATTAATATTGCCACTCCTGCTCTTTTTTAATTGTTGTTTGATTGATATATTTTTTCCATCCTTTCAATTTCAGCCTGTTTGTGTCTTTAAGTCTAAGGTGCATCTCTTGTAGGCAGTATATAGACATATCATGCTTTTTTTATCCAATTTGTCACTTTCTGTCTCTTTATTGGTGCATTTAGTCCATTTACATTCAGCGTAATTATTGATAAGTATGAGTTTAGTGCTGTCATCCTGATGTGTCTTTTTGTGTGTTGTTCACAGTTTCCTTGTTCCCCCTAATTTTCTGTGCTGAGTCATTTTTGTTTATGTATTTTTTTCAACTTTTTCATTGTTGTTGATTTTGTGTTTGCTGAGTCTTTATATTTTTCTAGTTTTTTATTTTGATTTGTTGGATTGTTAGTTTTCTTTGTGGTTACCTTAATATTCACCCCTAGTTTTCTAAGTTTATACCAGTCTTTTATTTCTTTATATTGCCTTCAATTCCCCTCCATATGAAAAATCTATGTCTGCATTTTTTAATTCCCTCTTTTTTGTTTTAATGTTGTCATCTTTTACATATTGATATCACTGTTTCCTTATGTTCAATGTTATAGCTTTGATGTATTTTCGACTTACCTGAGTCAGTATCTGGTTGTTCTGTCCTGTGTTCTAGTCTTGTGTTGTTATCTGATGTTATTGATTTTCTAACCAGAGGACTCCCTTTAATATTGCTTGTAATTTTGGTCTGGTTTTTGAAAATTCCCTAAACTTCTGTTTATCTGGAAATGCCCTAATTTCGCCATCATATTTGAGAGACAGTTTTGCTGGATATATAATTCTTGGCTGGCAGTTTTCTCTTCCAGGGTTTATATATGTCATCCCATTGCCTTCTTGCCTGCATGGTTCTGTTGAGTAGTCTGAGCTTATTCTAATTGACTCTCCTTTGTAGATGGCTTTTCTTTTATCCCTAGCCACACTTAAAATTCTGTCTTTATCTTTTTTTTTGGTAAATTTGATTAGAATATGTCTTCGTGACTTTATTTTGGGGTCTACCCTCTGTGGAGTTTGATGAGCATCTTGGATAGATATCTTCTCATCTTTCATGATATCAGGGTAGTTTTGTTTTTTATATTAACCATCCTAGTGGGAGTGAAGTGGCATCTCATAGTGGTTTTTATTTGTATATCACTGATGGCTAATGACTTTGAGCATCTTTTCATATGCTTGTTGGCCATTCGTATATTCTCTTTGGTGAAATGTCTATTCAGGTCATTTGCCCCATTTTTTTGATTGGATTGTCTTTTTCTTGTTAAGTTCTATTTCTTCTTGGTTTAAAGAAAGTTTGTGTGATTTTAGCAATTTGTACATTTCAGCTACATTATCCAATTTGTCATCATACAATTGCTCATAGTATTCTCTTATGATCGTTTTTATTTCAATCGAGGGAGTTTAATGTCCTCACATTCACTTCTGATTTTAGATGTTTACGTCTTGTCTTCTCCTCCTTCCCTTTTTTTGTCAGCCTAACCAAATGCTTGTTGACATTATTGTTCCTGTCTTAAAAGCCAGCTTCTACTTTTATTGTTTTTTTTTCTATCATTTTTCCATTCTCTGTTTCATTTATCTCTTCTATGATCTTTTTATCTCCTTTCTAGTTGGTTAGGGTTTGGTTTGCAATTCTTTATCTAGTTTCTCAAGTGTTTTTTTTTTTTCAGCTTTAAATATCCCCCTGAGCACGGCTTTCAAAACTTCCCACAAGTTTTGATATATTGTCCTTACATTTTCATCTCTAAATATGTTGTTTCCTTTTGATTTTTCTGTTGACGCATTGGTTGGTTAACAGTGTGTTGTTTAATTTCCGTATGTTTGTGTATTTTTTTAGTTTTCTTTTGTTAATTTCTGATTTCATACCATTGTGGTTGGAGAAAATAGGTTGTATAGTTTAAATTTTTTTAATACATTTATAGAGGCCTGCTTTGTGACCCAATATGTGGTTTATCCTGGAATGATACATGTGCACTAGAGAAGAATATGTATTGTGCTATTGCTGGGTGGAATGCTCTCTATATATGTTAGGTCTAGTTGGTTTATAGTGTCACACAGGTCTTCTGTTTCCTTATTGATCTTTTTTCTAGATTTTCTGACCATTATTGAAAGTTGTGTATTGAGGTCTCCCACTATTATTGTAGAACTATTTCCCTTTTCAATTATTTCAGTTTTTGCTTTATGTATTTCAATGCTCCAATATTAGGTGCATATATACTTATAGTTGTTATATCTTCTTAATGAATTGATCCTTTTATAATTATATAAAGTCCTTGTTTGTCTTTTATAACTGATTTGGACTTGAAGTCTAGTTCTCTGATTTTGACATTGCTACCTCCTGCCTCTTTTGGTTATTTCTTGTGTGAAATACTTTTTTCCATCTTTTCACTTTCGATCTATTTGTGTCTTTGGGCCTAAGATGCATCTCTTTTAGGCATCATAAAATTGAGTCATTTTTTAAATCTATTCTGTCACTCTTTGCCTTTTAATCAGAGCATGTAGCCCATCATATTCACTGTAATTACTGATAAGGAAGAATTTAATTCTGCAATTTTGTAATTTGTGTTTTTTTTGTGTGTGTGACTTATGCCTTCTTTGTTCCTTATTACCTCTAATACTATCAAGTTTTGTATTTTATTGCATTTTTGTAGTGAGCTATTTTGATTAACATCTCCATTACTTTGTGTGTATTTTTTAGACATTTTTTGTGGTTATTATGAATATTATATTTAACATTTTGCTTTTATAGTGACGTGGGTTAAATTGATACCAGCTTAACTTTAGTAACATACAGAAACTCTATATTCCTACTGTTCCTCTCTCCCTCCCCATTTATGTTGTTGTTATTTCAATTCTGTTTTTTACATCATTTACCCTGTAACATAAATTTACACATATTATTTATATATTTGTCATTATAAAGTAGGAAGGACATAATTGTTAGAGTTAGCTAATAATAATACCTTAAAACTTGCCCTTATTTTTGATCATGCAATTTCCTTTACTGGAACTCTTTCTGTTTGCAGCTTCAAGTTTGTTTTTAATGTCATCTCTTTCCTGTCTGAAGAACTTATTTTAATATTTCTTGTAGAAATGATTTCTTGCAACTTTCGTTTATCTGTGAATATCTTAATTTCACTGTCATTCTTGAAGGACAGCTTTGCCAGATATAATATTCTTGGTTGAAAGTTCCTTTCTTTCAGAACTTTAAATTTATCATTCTTCTGCCTTTTAGCCTCCAACGTTTCTGAGGAGAATTGGCACTTAATCTTATCGGAGTTCCTTTGTATGTCACCTTTTGCTTGTCTCTCACTGGTATTAAAATCCTCTCGTTATCTTTAATTTTTGAGACCCTGATTTTAATATGTCTCATTGTGAATATCTTTGTGTTTATCCTACCTGGAGTTTGTTGTGCTTCTTGTATATCTAGGTGTCTGTCCTTTATTAGACTTGAAATGTTTTCTGCAGTTATTTCTTCAACTATTCTTTCTGTTCCTTTCTTATTCTCATCTCCTTCTGGGATTTCCATGACGTGTATGTTGGTTCACTTGATGTTGTCCCATAGTTCCATTAACTCTGTTCAGTATTCTTGAGACTTCTCCCTTGTTTTTCTTCAGCCTCTAAAATTTTGATGACCTTATCTTCCAGTTTACTTATTCTTTCTTCTGCCTGTTCAACTCTATTGTTCAAACTTTCCACTGAGTTTCTCATTTCAGTTATTTTCTCTTTCGGTTCCATGTTTCTGTTTGTTTTGTTTTGATAGCATCTCTTTTTATTATATTCTTGCTTTGTTCATTCATTGTTTTCCTATTTTGCTTTACTTCTTTGTCCATGTTTTCCTTTAGTTCTATGAGCTTGTTTAATATTGTATTGTATTTTTTTCATTATGTTCATTGTTTGGACTTCCATAGATATGGTGTCTCTCCCTTCATCGGTCAATTGGCTGAGCCATCATTTCCATTCTCTTAGTATTTCTTGTGCTTTTTTGTTGACTTTGGGGCATTAGGTTTTTCTTCATGTTATGTTTCTCAATTCTTTCCAGTATTTGGTGTTATGACAGCACTGTTTTCTGAAAGAAAACCTTAGGTAGACTGAGTCTTCAAAACTTCACCTCCTCAGCACTTTTCAAACAGAACTGAGAGCTTGCACTAACCCTTCTGTCCACCAGAGGGCACAGCTTTCATTCTTTAGTCATCTCTATTCCTTAAAGGCGCCCTGGTGGCGCAGAGATGAAGTTCTCAGCTGCTAACTGAAAGGTCCTCAGTTAGATCCCACCAGCTGTTCAGCGGAAGAAAGATGTGGCAGTCTACTTCTATAAAGATTACAGCCTTGGAAACCCTATTGGACAGTTCTACTCTGTCCTATGGGGTCTCTATGGTCTGAATTGACTCGACTGTGTGGGTTTTCTCCTTTCTTTGCTTTGCTTTGCTGCACTTTTTGACCTTTTACTACACTCCTATAACTGAACATGGGGCCCAGACTGATCAAGTTATTTGGCGGCGTGCTTAAAAGTGTTCTGCTGTCCCCTTCCTATGTCTCCCCTTCTGCTGTATTGGGGCCCTTCTGTCTCCCACCGCAGATCGGGCTTCCTTCTCCTCTCCTCAAAATGGGTGGGCCAAGTGGAACTGCAGCTGCCTTCTTTAGGAGGTGCTGGTGGGAGGGGCAGGAACACCTCAAGTGGTCAAGAAGGGAGATCTGTTCTACTAAAATTGGCCTAAATTCAAGGAACTTTCTCTATGTATAAATAAAACACATGATCTCTGGGATGTGGGGTTCGCTAGAGGCGATCTGCAAGCCCCTGTGGTTCTGGTCATAAGCCCACAGCTCTTGGTTGGGGAAATGCTGGTGCAGCCCACAGATAAATGGCGTCGGGATGAAGAGGTGAAGGGACCATGTAAGAAGAATTTTTTTCTATCTTTAGTTATTTTCTTTGCATGTCTTTGCAGCCATCCTCTGCCCACCTTTATAGGTTTCTGCTGTGTCTGGTAGATAATTTTTGTTGTATTTCTTTGTGCTTTTGTTGGGGAGGTTGAAAGCTTGCTCCTTTTCATGTCACTATCTTCTCAGAAGTCCTTGACAATGTTTTTGATGCATAAAATTTCTTAATTTTGACGTAGTCCAATTTATCTATTTTTTTCTTTGGTTGCTTGTGCTCTTGGTGTCATATATAAGAATCCATTGCCAAGTATAAGATCATGAAGATTTATCCTTATGTATCCTTCTAAGAGTTTTATGGTTTCAGCTCTTATAGTTAGGTCATAGATCCATTTTGTATTAATTTTTGTATAAGTAGGAGATAGGGGTTCAATATCTTTCTCTTGCATGTGTAATCCACTTGTGCCAGGATTGTTTGTTAAAGACACTATATTTTTCTCATTGAATGGATTTAGTACCCTTTTTTGAAAATAAATTGGTCATAGATGTATAGGTTTATTCTGGGACTCTCAATTCCATTCCATTGGTCTCTATGTCTGTTCTTATATCAGTACCACAATGCTTTTTATTATTGTAGCTTTGTAATAAATTTTGAAATTGGGAAGTGTGAGTCCTTCCACTTTGTATCTATCTATCTATCTGTCTATCTATCTATCTATATTGGTTATTTGGGGCTCCTTGCAATTCCATATGAATTTGAGGATTAGCTTTTCCATTTCTACAAAAAAAAAATGCTATTAGAATTTTGATTGAGATTGTGTTGAATCTGTATATCACTTTGTGTAGTATTGACATCTTAAAGTTTATTGATTCAGACGAGGTGAAAATGTAATTCAGTGGAGAAAGGATAGTTTTTTTTCCCCCAACAACAGTGGGATATCTGCATGCACACAAGAAGCACTTCAATCCATTTCTTGTGCTTTATACAAAAATTAACTCAAAATAGGTCATATACCTAAGTGCAAAACCTAAAACTGTAATATTTCTAGAACAAAACACAGGAGAAATTCTTTGTTACCTTAAGTCAGGAAAAATTTCTTAGAAACAATAACTAAAGCAATAACAATAAAATTGATAAATTGGACTTTATCAAAATTAAGAATTCCTACTTTTTGAAAGAAATGTTTACAAGGATGAAAAGATAAGACAGACTGGAAAAAGTTATTTGCAAATCACATATACGTTAAATAACTTGAATCTAGAGTACATAATGACATCTGAAAACTCAGTAAGTGTGGTGAGCAGAATTATATAATGGCTCCCAAAGTTCTCTCCCTCTGAAGTGTATGATGTATAATCTCCTTCCGTTGGGTGTGGCTGGATCTATGAACATAATGGGACATCACTCTCATGATTAGGTTCTATTATATGATAATGGAGACAGGATTTTCCAGATATATTTGAAGTATCTAATCAGTTGACTTTAAATTGATCAAAATAGAAATTATCTTGGGTCATCCTGACCTAATCAGGTGAGCTTTTAAAAGAAGGTCTGGAGGTCAGAGAAGACAGAAGTCAGTGATATCTGAAGCAGCAAAGATGTTCTCCTTTTGGCCTTGAAGATGCACACTGACGTGTATTGACAGGGCCATGTGGTAGGGAATGACCTCAGTCTTAAACTACAAGAAATTGATTTCTGCCAACAACCCGTGAAATTGAAAGAAAACCCCAAGCCTCAGAAGAGATTGTAGCTTTAGCTAACATCCTTCTTAATTTCAGGATGATGAAACCATGAGCAGAGAACCTACCTTACTGATCCACAGAAACTGAAAAATAATAAATTTGAGTTGTTTTAAAATTCTAGATTTGTGGTACGTTGTTAAGTAGCAATAGAAAACTAATACAGTAATAAAACAAACAACACAATAATAAATGGACAATTTGAACGGACACTTCACAAAGAAAATATGTGGATGGCAAGTAAGCACATGAAAAGATGCTCAATGTCATTAATAATTAGGAGAATTCAAATTAAACTTGCAATTAGATACTACTATACACGTATTAGGAGCCCTGATGGGGCAGTGGTTAAGAACTTGGCTGCTAATCAAAAGGTCGGGAGTTTGAATCCACCAGCTGCTCCTTGGAAACCCTACAGGACAGTTTTACTCTGTCCTATAGGGTCACTATGAGTCAGAATCAACTCAACAGCTAAGAGTTGTTTTTTAATAAACATATTGAGATCTCTGGTGGTGCATTGGTTAAGAGCTGGGCTGCTAACCGAAAGTTTGGAGATTCAAACCCGCCAGCCACTCCGCGGGAGAAAAATATGGCAATCTGCTTCCATAAATATTACAGACTTGGAAACCCTATTGGGCAGTTCTACTCTGTCCTATAGGGTGTCTATGAGTTGGAATCCACTCAACAGCAAGAGATTTATACACATATTAGAATGGCGGTAGGAATGTAAAAATAGAACAACCATTTTGTATAACAGTCCATAAGCAGGTAAATGGATAAACAAATTGTGGTATATCTATACAATGGTACACTACTCAATAATGACAAAGAATAAACTGTTGATACATCCAACAGTATGGATGAATCTCGAAATAATTATGTGAAGCAAAGTAAGACACAAAAAAGAGAGTACATACTGTATAATCCCGTTTGTATGATATTCTAGAGAATACAACCTAACCTATGGTGACAAAGTAAATTAGTTGTTGCCTGTGTTTAGGTGGGGTAGGGAATGGTGAGAGGGAGGGATTACAAAAGGGCATAAGGAATCTTTTGAAGGTGATGGATATGTTCATTATTTTAATGGTTGTGATGGTTTTACATGTGTATAAATTTGTCAAAACATCAAACTGGCCACTTTAAATATGTGCAGTTTATTGCATGTTAATTATACCTCAGTAAAGCTATTAATTAAAAAAAATTATAAACAAGGTGCTCTGGATCTACCAAAAAGCTTAGTTGAATATGACATTATCTAGATATAGAGTAGGCATTATTTGTATCAGAAACATCTATTTATCTCCTGTTACAGATTGAGTTATATCACCCAAAAATATGTGCTGTAAATCCTAACCTTTATGCCTGTGGTTATAATCCCATTTGGGAATGGGTTGTCATTGTTATATTAATGAGGCAGGATTAGTGTAAGGTGAATCTTGAGTTAATCTTTTTTGAGATATAAAAAAGATTAAACTAGCAAGCAGAGAAAGAGATAGGGTAATATAGATGCCAAGACACATGGAGATCTCCAAGGAACCAGGAAGCAGAAGCTGAAGAGACAAGGACCTTCCTCCAGAGTCAACAGAGAGAGAAAGACTTCCTCTCGAGCCGTCACTCTGAATTCGGACTTCAAGCCTCCTAAAATGTGAGAAATTAAATTTCTGTTTGTTTTAAATCATCCACTTTTGGTATTTTTGTTATAACAGCACTAGATAACTAACACAATCTTCTTCTTCCTAAATAATATAGCCCTGATTATAGATGGGAAATTTTCCATCTAGAATAAAAGACTACTGTAAACCTTGGTTGCATAGTGGTTAAGAGCTACATCTGCTAACCAAAAGCTCAACAGTACGAATCCACCAGGCACTCCTTGGAAACTCTATGGGGCAGTTCTACTCTTTGTCCTATAGGGTCTCTATGAATCAGAATCGGCTCCATGGCAATGGGATTGCTTTTTAATTTTTTGGTTATGGATTGAATTGTGTCCCCTCAAAATGTGTGAAAGCTTGGCTAGGCCACGATTCCCAGTATTGTGTTATTATCAACCATTTTGTCATCTGATGTGATTTTCCTATGTGTTGTAAATCCGACATCTATGATGTGAATGAGGCAGTTATGTTAATGAGGGAGGACTCAATTCACAAGATTAAGTTGTATCTTGAGTCAGTCTCTTTTGAGATATAAAAGACAGAAGCAAGCAGAGAGATGGGAGGACATCATACCACCAAGAATGAAGAACAAGGATTGGAGTGCATCCTTTGGATGCAGGGTTCCTACACTGAGAAGCTCCTAGACCAGTGGAAGATTGATGACAAGGACCTTCCCCCAGAGCAGTCACAGAGATAAAGCATTCCACTAGAGCTGGCACCCTGAATTTGGACCACTGGACTCCTAAACTGTGAGAAAATAAATTTCTGCTTGTCAAAGCCATCCATTTGTAGTAGTTCTATTATAGCAACACTAGATAACTAAGACAAATACATTCTTCAATTCTCTTCTAGTTAGAGTGGCCATGTGACTAAATTTTTGTCAATGAGGAAGTTCAAGGAAGCATTGTGTGAAACTTAGGTCACATTTAGAAGGAGGAGGAACAACATTCCTCCATTTCTCCATTTTGCTGTCTGGAACATTAATGTGATGGCTAAAATTATAGTAGGAATCTAGGTCTCTGAAGACGAGTACCACATTCCAGGAATTAGTAACAGGTCAAAAGAGCCAGGTTACAGATGATTTAATAAAGGCACCACACCAAAGAAAGAATCATGAAAGTAGCTAGATAAAAACAAAAAGTCACATACAAAGGGGAAACAATAAGACTAACCTCTGATTACTCAGCAGAAACAATGCAGGAAAGTAGGCAAGGGATGACATATATAAAACTTTGAAACAAAAAAAACTGACAACCAAGAAAAATATATCCTGCAAAACTCTTGTTCAAATATGATGGTGGAAATAGGACATTTCCAGATAAACAGAAATTAAGGGAATATGTAAAAACCAAACCAAACTTACAAGAATTATTAAAATGAGTCCTTTGGTTAGAGAATCAACAACACAGGACAATGGCCAGAGTTTAGGACACAAGACCACATCAGATAGATACAAACCTCATTAATGAACTCTAAAGGATAAAACAAAACTAAGAGATTTACAACAGGGAACTGAAAGGTTAATCTGTAAAAGACAACACATCAGAACGATAAAAGAGGGAATAAACAATGTAGGTATAGAACTTTAAAATGGAGAGGAAGTCAAGGTAATACCAAATAATAAAAGACTAGTTAAAACTTAGGAAAGTAAGGGTAAATTTCAAAGAAAGTTAACAAACCTGCTCATCAAAATAAAGACGAAAAGGTGGACTTCAGGCAAAATGGCTCTCTGGGCAGAAGCACCACACCGTCCCTCCACAGCAAAGACGTGAAAAACTAAACCAAACAGAGAAAATAGCAATCCTGAAACCCTAAAACATCAAATGAAGAGATAAAGAACTCAGCCAAGCACCAACGGAGTGAGAAAACTGACAGAGAATGGAGAGCGAGGAGAGATTCATGCAGAGGTCCCCTATCCACTAACGCAGTGTGGATCTGCCATCTTGGACTCCTATGAAACACCAGCAAATAGGGGGTATGAGAGAGCAGCTTCATGGAGCTCCCAGAGGAGACAGAACAACTGGTAATTTGTGATATATGTTTTCCCACCCCTCACCCTTCTTTACCCCCACTCAGCCTCCACTGCTTCCCGTGGCCACAGTCTCTTGTCCAGGAAGTGACGACTGCTTGGATTCCACCCGCCCACACTGGCCGACTATCTGAGTGCCATTTGTTGGCTGTTGGTGTTGCTTTTTGTCTGCTTCTTTTGATTTCTTCCTTACCTCTCACCACCTCCTGCTCTTCTCGCTCAAATACCTGGCTCCGTGTGCCATCTTTGCTTCTTCCTGAGGGGTTGTGGACCTCTGGTTGAGTGTGGAGCAGCTTCCCGGTCTGGGCTGGTGGGCTGGTGGCATCCCGGGGCTTCCATTTGTTTGGTTTGAATTGTTTGTGTGTTTTCTTTTCCTTTTCTTGAGTTGGGAACCCGTTGTGGCTGGGCAGTGCTGTGCGGCTTGGAGCCTACCCCATTGGCTTGCACAGACGCTGAAAGGGATCTCTGAGGGAATTTCTTTTTTCGTGGGTTTTCTTTTTCTGTTTTTTTGGGGGGCTTTTCTTGTTCTTTTTTTAAAAAATTTGTTTTGTTTTCTTTTCCCTCTTTTTCCCTTTTTGTCTTTCTTCATTACTCAGTTTCTCATCTCTCTATACCATCCTTCTCTTTCTATTCCCTGAATACCTGACACTGAATACCTCTATGCCTTCTAGCCAGGTTGTACTGCAACACCTGAGAACAGCTTCACCAGACATACTAGCTGCACCAGTGGGATCCCTGGGAGCTTTGCTCTTCTTTTTCCTTTCTGAGTTTTATTTATTCATTCTTTTCTTTTTTTTTATTATTCCACATTTTGTTTTTCTCCATTTCATAGTCTCTCATCTCTCCACTCCAATGGCAAGCTCCCCTAGCACTCTTTTAGTAACTTTGTATGTTTTTTGCCCCTGTTCCTCTCTCCTCTCTCCCATATCCATCTTAGCTCCACACATAACAATCTCCCCCCTACATCCTGCCTACCTGCACTGTGCTCTTAACATCACACCACCAAGCAGCACAGGAACGGCCTATAAGGAACCTGCCCTGCACTGATTACTGACCCGCCCTGGTGGCTGTAGTAAGTGCCACAAACAACACATCCCAGTAACTCCTCTTCAGCTAGATCTGCCCTGCTGTACCATATGTGAGACACTGACCCTGTCAATTGGAGAAGGCAAAAAGTATCGTGCACACAGATGAGCAAACAATAAATAACACAAAGTGCGCCTGCTCAGACATAGCAAAATAAAAAAAAAGGACAAAAAAATAAGTCTACAGTCAACAAATGAGAAAAATAACTACTGAATACCCCAAAGACAACAGACAATATCAAAACATTTACAAAAACAGGACAGGATGGTTCCAGTAGGCTGACTTTCCAGTGGAAGAAAAGGCACTAGAACTACCTGATAGGGAAATCAAATCTCTAAAACTCAGAATTCTCCAAGAGTTGAAGCAAAAAGCAGACAAAAATGAGGAAAAAATAGACAAATTCAAGGAAAATACAGACAAAAAAATTGGAAGAATTCAGGGAAATAATGCAGGAACAAAATGACAAAATATATTCACAACTAGAAATTATACAAAAACAACAATTAGAAATAAAAAAGATAACAAGATTTCAGAAATGGACGGTGTCATAGAAGGGCTAAGTAGCAGATCTGAAATGGTGGAAGACAGGATCAGTGGAATTGAAGACAAACACTTGGATACAACTCTGTTTGAGGAAAGCTCAGAAAAAAGAAAAAAGAAAAATGAAGAGAACCTGAGAGCTATGTGGGATACAATCAAAAGCAAAAATTTGCGAGTGATTGGAGTTGAAGAACAGGGAGAGAAAACAGAAAACACAGAGAGGATCATTGAAGAACTGCTGACAGAAAACTTCCCCAATATCATGAAAAATTAAAAGCTGGCCATCCAAGAAACTCAACAAAACCCATATAAGCTAGATCCCCAAAAGAAAATCACCAAGACATATTATAATCACACTCGCCAAAACCAAAGACAAACAAAGACACCTGAGAGCAGCTTGTGAAAACAAGAAGTCACATAGAGAGGAGAAACAATAAGACTAAGCTCAGATTATTCATCAGAAACCATGCAGGCAAGAAGGCAATGGGATGACATATGTAAAACCTTGAAAGAAAAAAATTGCCAGCCAAGAATAATATATCCTGGTAAACCCTCGTTCAAATATAATGGTGAAATGAGGACATTTCCAGATAAATAGAAATTAAGGGAATATGTAAAAACCAAACCAAACTTACAAGAATTATTGAAGGGAGTTCTTCGATCCAAGAACAAACAAATTCAGCTCATAGGCAGAATCTAGGATTCAAGATCATACCAGCCAGATACCAATCTAGGAAATGAACTCTCAAGTACTATCCAAAACCAAAAGAAATACAACAAGGAATTAGAGAAGTTAATCAGTAAATGACAACAACATCAGAACAATAAAAGAGGGAATAAACGATGTAGATATAGAACCTTCTAATGGAGAGGAAGGCAAGGAGATACCAAGTAATAATATACTGCTTCAAACTTAGAATCATAAGAGTAAATTTCACAATAATCAAAAGTAAGTTAATAAACATACGCATATAAATAAAGAGGAAAAACATAATGTCTCGGCAAAAACAAAACCTACAAAAACAAAAGAAATGAAAAAAAAAATCCACAAACAAAAGTAATTCAGGACAGGAGAGTAAGAAGAACAAAGAAAACATCAGCACCATAAAAAAAATCACAACAAAATGACAGCAACAACCTCACATCTATCAATAATTACATAGAATGTAAATGGACTCAATGCACCCATAAAGAGACAGAGAGGGAAAGAAAAGATAAAAAAAAACAGGATCCAAAATGTTGAGATAATTCAAAGTATCTTCTCTGACCACAATGCCATCAAGGTAGAAATTAACAACAGAAAGATCAAGGAAAAAAATCATTACATATAAACTGAATAATATCCTGCTTACACATCACTGGGTAATAGAAGAAATCAGAGATCAGAGATGGAATCAAAAAAATTCCTAGAATCAAATGATAATGAAAACACATCACACCAAAACCTTTGGGACACAGCAAAGGCAGTCCTCAGAGGACAATTTATAGCAATAGATACACACATCAAAAAAGAAGAAAGGGACAAAATCAAAACATTAACCACACAACTCAAACAAATAGAAAGTGAACAGCAAAAAATTCCCACAGCCACGAGAAGAAAGGAAATAATAAAGACCAGAGCAGAAATAAATAAAATAGAGAACAGAAAAACAATAGAAAGACTCAATAAAACCAGAAGTTGGTTCTTTGAATCAACAAAATCGATAAACCACTGTCCAGACTGACAAAAGAAAAACAGAAGAGGATGCCAATAACCCAAATAATAAATGAAATGGGTGACATTACAACAGACCCAAATGAAATAAAAAGGATCATAACAGAATATTATGAAAAACTATACTCCAACAAATTTGAAAACCTAGAGGAAATGGATAAATTTCTAGAAACACACTACTTACCCAAACTACAACAAAGTGATGTTGAAAATCTGAACAGACCTATAACAAGAGAAGAGATTGAAAAGGGAATAAAAATAGACTCCCAATAAAAAAAAGCCCTGGCCCAGATGGCTACACTGGAAAATTCTACAAAACATTCATTGAAGAGCTTGTACCAGTTCTACTCAAGCTAATTCAGAGCACAGAAAAGGAAGCAACACTTCCAAATTCATTCTATGAAGCCAGCATAACGCTGATACCAAAACCAGGCAAAGACGCCAGAAAAAAAGAAAATTACAGACCAATAACTCTCATGAATATAGGTGAAAAACTTCTCAACAAAATTCTAGCCAGTAGAATTCAGCATCATATCAAAAATATAATACACCACGACCAAGTAGCATTCCTACCAAGTATGCAAGGATGATTCAACATTGGAAAATCAATCAATGTAATCCACCACATAAATAAACGGAAAGAAAAGAATCACAGATCATCTCAATTGATGCAGAAAGTCCAACACCCATTCCTGATAAAAAATCTCAAGAAAATAGGTATAGAAGGGAAATTTCTCAACATAATAAAGGGCATCTATGCAAAACCAATGGCCAATAACATTTTTAATGGAGAGAGGCTGGAAACATTCCCCTTGAGAACAGGAACAAGACAAGGATGACCTTTATCACCACTCCTATTTAACATTGTGCTGGAAGTTCTAGCTAGAGTAATAAGGCAGAAAAAGAAATAAACGGCATCCAAACTGGTAATGAAGAAGGTAAACCATCATGTTTGTGGATGATATGATCCTATACATAGAAAACCCTAAAGACTCCACGAGAAATCTACTGGAACTAATAGAAAGATTCAGCAGAGTAGTAGGATAAAAGATAAACATACAAAAATCAGTTGGATTCCTATACACCGATAAAGAGAACGATGAAAAGGAAATCAGGAAAGCAATACCATTTATAATAACACCTAAGAAAATAAAATACTTAGGAATAAATCTAACCAGGGATGTAAAAGACCTATACAAAGAAAACTACAAAACACAACTGCAAGAAACCCAAAGGGATCTACATAAATGGAAAAAGATACCATGCTCACGGAGAGGTAGACTCAACATTGTGAAAATGACAATTCTACACAAAGCAAATTACAAATACAACACAATCCCAATCCAAATACCAACAACATTCTTCAAAGAGATGGAAAAACTAATCATTAACTTTCTATGGAAAGGGAAGAAGCCCCGAATAAGTAAAGCACTACTGAAGAAGAATAAATTTGGAGAACTCACACTACCTGACCTCAGAACCTACTATACCGCTATGGTAGTCAAAACAGCCTGCTACAGGTACAATGACAGACACATTGACCACTGGAACAGAATTGAGAACCCCAATGTAAATCCATCCACTTGCAGTCACCTGATCTTTGACAAGGGCCCAAAGTCCATCAAATGGGGAAAAGACAGTCCCTTTAATAAATGATTCTGGCAAAACTGGATATCCATCTGCAAAAAAATGAAACAGGACCCATACCTCATGCCATATACAAAAACTAATTCAAAATGGATCAAAGACCTAAATATAAAGCCTAAAACTACAAAGTTCGTAGAATAAAAAATAGGACCAACGCTACAGGCCATAATACACAGCATTAACAGGATACGAACTGTAACCATCAACACACAAACCCCAGAAGATAAGCTAGATAACTGGGATCTTCTAAAAATCAAACACCTATGCTCTTCAAAAGACCTCAACAAAAGAGTAAAAAGAAAACCTACAGACTGGGAAAAATTTTTTGGACAGTACAAGTCAGACAAAGGTCTAATCTCCATAATCTACAAGAAAATCCAACACCTCTACAGCAAAAAGACAAATAATCCCATTAAAAAATGGGCAAAGGAAATGAACAGACACTTCACAAAAGAAGACATTCAAGGGGTCAAGAGACACATGAGGAGATGATCACGATCACTAGCTGTTAGAGAAACGCAAATTAAAACCACAATGAAATATCATCTCACCACAGCATTACTGGCACGAATCAAAAACACTGGAAATAACAAATGTTGGAGGGGCTGCGGGGAGATTGGAACACTTTTGCACTGCTGGTGGGAATGCAAAATGATATAACCATTTTAAAAAATGATATGGCGCTTCCTTAGAAAGCTAGAAATAGACATACCATACCATCCAGCAATCCCACTCCTAAGAATATATCCTAGAGAAATAAGAGTCATCACTCGATTAGACATATGCACACCTATGTTCATGGCAGCATTGTTCACAATAGCAAAAAGATGGAAACAACCTAGATGCCCAGCAACATATGAATGGGTAAACAAACTATGCTACACACACACAATGGAGTACTATGCAACGAGAAAAACAGTGATGAATCTGTGAATCATCTCACAACATGGATGAAACTGGAAGACATTATGCTGAGTGAAATAAGTCAATCACAAAAGGACAAATATTCTATGAGATCTCTATTGTAAAGACCAATGAAAAAGTTCACATGCAAAAAGTAAAAATCTTTGTTGGTTACCAGGGATGGTAGGGGTTGGGGGGGAATACTAAATAGGCAATAGTCAAGTGGTATCTTGGGTGAAGGGTGAGACAGTACACAATGCTGGGGAAACCAGCACAACTTGTACAAGGAAAAGTCATGGAAGCTCCATAGACACATCCAAACTCCCTGAGGGACTGAATTGCTGGGCAGAAGGCTGTGGGGACCATGGTCTCGGGGAACATCTAGCTCATTTGGCATAACACAGCTTATAAAAGCAATGTTCTACATTCTACCTTGGTGAGTGGTGTCTGGAGTCTTAAAAGCCTGTAAGCAGCCTTCTAAGGTACTCCACTGGTCTCATCCCTTCAGGAGCAAGGGAGTGTGAAGAGAACAGGATACAAGGGAAAGATTTGTCCAAAGGACTAATGGACCACAGCTACCAAGGCCTCCACCAGACTGAGTCCAGTACACCTAGATGGTGCCTGCTACCACCACTGACTGCTCTGACCGGGATCACAACAGAGGGTTCTGGACAGAGCTGGAGAAAGATGTAGAACAAAATTCTAACTCACAAAATAAAGACCAGATTTACTGGCCTAAAGGAGACTGGAGAAACCTCGAGAGGATGGCTGCCAGACACCCTTTTAGTTCAGTGGTGAAGTCACTTCTGAGGTTCACCGTTCAGCCTGGGAGTGGACAGCCCCGTAAAACCAAATGGGACTAATGAGGCACAGCAGTCCAGGGACAAGAGCTAGAAGGCAGAAAGGGACAGGAAAGCTGGTGATAGGGAACCCAAGTTTGAGTAAGGATAGTCTTGATGTGAGGTTGTTAACCATTGTCGTAGGGCAACATGTGTACTAACTGTTTAATGAGAAAATCTTTTGTTGTATAAACCTTCATCTAAAGTGAGAATAGCAGCACAATTGGAAGAGCATAGTTGATGTCACTGAACTGTGCATGTAGAAATTTTTGAAATGGTGTATCTTTGGCTATGTATATTTTCCCCTCCAAGAAAAATAAGATGAAGCTCAAGAAGGGAGAGGGTTGACATGTTGTGGGGTTGTTAACCAGTGTCATAAAACAATATGTGTACTACTGTTTCATGAGAAACTATTTGTTCTGTAAATCTTCATCTGAAGTACAATAAAAAAAGAAAAAAAAAACCATTATGCTTACTGAATGAAGGCTGTCACAAAAGACTACATATTGTATGATTCCCTTCATAAGAAATGTCCAGAATATGCAAATAGATAAAAAGGAGATTAGTGGTTGCCTAAGGCTGGGAGAATGGGGGCAATCAGGAATAACTGCTAATGGGTATAAGGTTTCTTTCCGGATTAATAAAAATTTTCTCAAATTAAAAAAAAAAAAGTGAAGAAAAACCTGAAGTCTCAATAAACACAAAATCTACAAAAAGAAAAGAAAAGAAAAAAATCCACCTACAAAAGGAATTCAGCACAGGAGAGTAAGAGGAACGAAGAAAACTTCAGCACCACACAAACACACAAAAGCACTAAAAATGACAGCAATAGACTCACACCTATCAATAATTACACTGAACATAAATGGCCTAAATGCACCCATAAGGAGACAGAGAGTGAAAGAATGGATAAAAAACAAGACATGTCAGTATATTGTCTACAAGAGACACACCTTAGAAACAAAGATGAGAATTTATGAAACATCAAAGGAGGGAAAAAATATATCTAGCAAACAACTACTAAAAGATAGCAAGAGTGGCAATACTAATCTCAGATAAAATACTTTAAAACAACATCCACCGTAAAAGACAGAGGAGGGCTATATATAATGATTTAAGGAACAATCCATCATGAAGATGTAACCATAATAAATATCTACACACCCAATGACAGGGCTTCAAAATACATAAAACAAACTTTAAGAGCAGTGAAGAGACATTGACAGTTCCACAATAACAGTAGAGACTTCAACACACCTCTCTTAGTAAAGGACAGAACAACTAGATACAAACTCAACAAAGATACAGAAAATCTAAATGCCACAATCAGCCAACTTGACCCCATAGACATATATAGAACACCCAACAGCTTCAAAGTACACATTCTTTTCCAATGCACATGGAATGTTCTCCAGAATAGACCACATCTTAGGCCACAAAGCAATGCTCAACAAAATCCAAAACAATGAGGTAATACAAAGTATCTTATCTGATAATAATGTCATCAAAGTAGAAATTAACAACAGGAAGAGTGAGGAAAAAAATATAATACATGGAAACTGAATAACACCCTGCTTAAAAAACACTGGGTAATAGAATGAATCAAACATGGAATAAAAAAATTCCTAGAATCAAACGAGAATGAAAACACATCATACAGAAACCTTTGGGACACACCAAAGGCAATGCTCAGAGGTTAGTTTACAGCAGCATCAAAAAAGAAGGGGAAAAAATAAAAAACTAGCTACACAACTCGAAAAAATAGAAAGAGAACAGCAAAAGAATCCCACAGCCACCAGAAGAAAGGAAATAATAAAGATCAGAGGAGAAATAAATGAAATAGAGAATAGAAAAACTATAGAAAGAATAAACAAAACCAAAAGTTGGTTCTTTGAAAGATTCAACAAAATTGACAAACCGTTTGCCAAACTAACAAAATAAAAACAGAAGACACAAGTAAGCCAAATAAGAAATGAAATGGGTGACATTACAACAGACTCAACTGAAATAAAAAGGATCACAACAGAGTACTATGAAAAACTATACTCCAAGAGAAAACTACTGGTACAAACAGAAAGATTCAACACAGTAGTAGGATGTAAGATATAAGATAATCATACAAAAATCAGTTGGATTCCTATGCACCTATAAAGAGATCTGTGAAAAGGAAATCAGGAAAACAATACCATTTATAATAGCCCCTAAAAAAATAAAATACTTAGGAATAAATCTAACTGTGGATCTAAAAGACCTATACAAAAAAATCTATAAAATACTACTTCAAGAAACCAAAAGAGAAATATATAAATGGAAAAACATACCATGCTCATGCACAGGTAGACTCAACATTGTGAAAATATCAGTTCTACCCAAAAAAATCTACATATACAACACAATCTTGAACCAAATACCAATAAGATTCTTTAAAGACACGGAAAAACTAATCATTAACTTTATATGGAAAGGGAAGAGGCCCCGGATAAGTAAAGCACTATTAAAGAATAAAGTAGGAGAACACTCATACCTGACCTCAGAGCCTACTATACAGCTACCATAGACAAAACAGCTGGGTACTGTTACAAGGACTGACACATTGACCAATGGAACAGAGTTGAGAATCCAGAAGTAAATTTACTCACCTAAGGTCACCTGATCTTCAACAGGGGCCCAAAGTCCATCAAATGGGGAAAGAGTCTTTTTAACAAATGATGCTGGCAAAACTGGATATCTGTCTTAGGCTGGGTTCTCTAGAGAAGCAAAACCAGCTTCCTTATACTTCTCATTCTGACAAAGCTGTAGAAAGATATCACACATGTGTTCACCCTGAGCCTCACCTTTCACCAATACCTGATCTATCGGTGGTGATATTTTGCGTATTTGTATCGCCACCTTGCTCCATGGACAAGCAGTGACCTCTTTACTGCTGGAAGCAGAGTCATCAATGTCTTTATGACTAACTAGACTTGAGAACCAATTTAGAAAACTCATCCTTACAATTTTGTTTCTCTAGAACTACTCCCAGTACCAAATGTCTTAGGCTGGGTTCTTTAGAGAAGCAAAACCAGTAAAGTGTATAAATATATATATAGAGAGAGATTATATCAAGGAAACAGCTCACATGATTGTAGAGGCTAGAACATCTCAAGTCCGTGGATGAGGGTTGAGGCCTCTCCCAAGTCACAAAGCTGCAGAAGCTAGCAAGCCCAAGATCAGCAGGTCGGAGAGCAGGGCTCCCGCTCATAGGCTGTGCAGATTGACGAATGCCAGGTTTGGCAGATAAGCTGACAGCTCATGTCCTAAGAACGGGAGATGAGATGACAGGAAGCAGCCATAGGATCCAGAGAGATCAAAAAGCCAGAACATCTGCTTATATACAGATGCGGGCCACACCTCCAAGGATACTCCCTTTCATCTGATTGGCTACTCACAGTATATTCAATCATGGGAATGATTATATTAAAACACTGAGAATCATGGCCCAGCCAAGTTGACACACAATCTTAACCATCACAATGTCCATCTTCAAAAAAAATGAAGCAAGACCTATATCTGACACCATGCACAAAAACTAACTCAAAATGGATCAAAGACCTAACTATAAAACCAAAACTATAAAGGACATTGAAGAAAAAATAAGATCAGCACTAGAGACCCTAACACACGACATTAACAAGATGCAAACCACAATTAACCATTCAAAAACTCCACAAGATAAGCTAGATAACTGAGATAGTCTAAAAATTAAATACTTATCCTCATCAAAAGACTTCACCAAAAGAGAAAAAAGAGAACCTACAGTTGGGAAAAAAAATGTGGGTATGACAAATCTGACAAAGTTCTATTCTCCAAAATTCACAGGAAAATCCAACATCTCTACAGCAAAAAGACAAATAATCCAAATAAAAATGGGCAGGAGGTGGGGCCAAGATGGTGGAGTAGTCAGATGCTTCCAGTGGACCCTTTTACAACAAAGACCTGAAAAAACAAGTGATTCAATTATATATGGCAATCTGGAAGCACTGAACATCAAAGGCAGAGTTGAAGAGCTGGACTGAGTGGCGGGGAGGGAGAGACAGTACAGAAGCAGAGAGGAGTTGCCAGACCTGACCCGGCAAGAGCCTGAGCCCTTCAGGACTCATCAGGTCTTGGGTGAGTGGTGAGGCAGGTAAGCAGCTGAGCTCGGGAGGCACATTTTCAGCACCAGGAGAGACACACGCCAGAGTCAACACAGCCATGCAGAACCAGTGAGAAGCAGCCCTCCACGAAAGGTAAGTACTTGTATACGGCTTACCATGTGGATCAAAAACACCCCTCTTAGGGAAAAGCCTCTCTCCCATTTACCTCCCTGCTCTGCACTGGGTCTGGACCAGCTTCAGCAATTGTCCAGTCCCCTGGGAAGGAAGTAGGATCTGTCACACACCTGGAGCCATTCTCCCTGCCTTGGAGAGTGAACAAATTAACAAACAGGGGAAAAAATAAACTGCCGGCTCCCCTAAGCCAGGAACCCAAGATAGGCACAGCTCCTCTGCCTCGGCACAGGCATAAGGGACCCATGGAACTGAGTGCCTTTCCCCCTGTATAGACATGTGTGGGCCCATCTTAACAGAGTAGACCCTCATTACCACAGTACAACATGGTAAATACCGGAACCCTAACTTCAACTGTTTCAGCTGTGAAGTGGCAGTTCTTGACATTTGACACTGCTCTGCCCATTAAGCAGGGTCTTCACCTACCCACATCAGGGTCCTGAGGACTGGCGGCTCCTCCTACACTACCTAGCCACCTGTGAGAGGGGCCCATGAATAAGAGATGCCCCCCAGTCCTTACAGCCAACAGTGTTAGGTGCTCACAGTATGCCTGCAAAACCCACCCACCTACACAGTCTAGGGAACAGGGACATGCCTTCCTCCTGGACACTAGGGGGTGGCGGTCAGCCCCCTGCCTTTCTCAGTGTGTGTCCCCGTGCTGCAGCCAGATGTCTGTCCCTACACCAATCACCCAACCTTGTCTAGGACTATAAGTGAGAGCCAACACCACACACTTGGTGGCTATCTACCTGGGAACCTGAGCTGAATTCATACAGGAGGAATGAGCAGACTCCTGAGCTCACATACCTAGTAACAGATCTAACCACCTGGTGACAGGGCTTTAGAGCTTCAAACTTGCAAATAATCAAACCCTATTTGGGCATATTAAAACAAACCAAGAAGCTAGGACTCAGTAAGCAAACATAAAATAAATAAACATAATAATTTGTTGATGGCTTGGAGACAACAGTCAATATCAAATCACATAAAGAGGCAATCCATGATGGCTTCAGCAAGCTCCCAAATTTATCTAGAAATTTTCCAGAGGAGGAAAATTTCTTGGAATTACAAGAGGCAGAATACAAGATTAATTTACAGAACTCTTCAAGATATTAGGAAGGAAATTAATCAGAATGCAGAACACTCAATAGAGGAAATTAAAAAGATTAGAGAAGAGCATAATGACAAATTTAACAGGCTGCAAGAATCCACAGAGACACAGCAATCAGAAATACAGAAGATTAACAATAATATTTCAGAATTAGACAACTCAATAGAAAGTCATAGAAGCAGAATTGAGGCAATGGAAGTCAGAATTAGTGAGATTGAAGATAATGCACTTGACACCAACATATGTGAGGAAAAATCATATAAAAGGATTTAAAAAAATGAAGAAACCCTAAGAATTATGTGGGACTCTATCAAAAGGAATAACCTATGAGTGATTGGAGTACCAGAACAGTGGAGGATAACAGAAAATACAGAAAGAATTGTTGAAGATTTGTTGGCAGAAAACTTCCCTGATACCATGAAAGATGACAAGGTATCTATCCAAGATGCTCATTAAACCTCACAAAAGGTAAATCCCAAAAGAAAGTCACCAAGACATATTATAATCAAACTTGCCAAAACAAAAGATAAAGAAAGAGTTTTAAGAGCAGCTAGGGATAAACGAAAAGTCATCTACAAAGGAGAGTCAATAAGAATAAGCTCGGACTACTCAGCAGAAACCATGCAGGCAAGAAGACAATGAGATGACATATATAAAGCCTTGAAGGAAAAAAAACTGCCAGCCAAGAATTGTATATCCAGCAAAACTGTCTCTCAAATATGATGGCAAAATTACGGCATTTCCAGATAAACAGAAGTTTAGGGAATGTGCAAAAACCAAACCAAAATTACAAGAAATACTAAAGGAAGTACTCTGGTTAGAAAATCAGTAAAATCGGATAACAATCCTAGACTAGAACAGAGGACAGAGCAACCAGGTATCAACCCAGATAAGGAAGTCACAATAGTAAATCAAAGCTAAAACACTGAAAATAGGGAAACAGATATCAATATGTAAAAGATGACAACATTAAAGCAAAAAAGAGGGAAGTAATAAATGTAGACATAAATTTCTTATATGGAGAGGAAGTCAAGGCGATATAAATAAATAAAAGACTGGTATAAACTTAGAAAAATAGGGGTAAATATTAAGGCAACCACAAAGGAAACTAACAAGCCTACAAGTCAAAATAAAAAACTAGAAAAATATAAAGACTCAGCAAACACGAAATCAACAACAAAGAAAAAGATGAAAAGAAAATACATAAAGAAAAAGGACTCAGCTCAGAAAATCAAGTGGAACAAAGAAATTGAAAACAATGCACACAAAAAGACATCAAAATGACAGCATTAAATTCATGCCTATCAATAATTACACTGAAGGTAAATGGACTAAATGCACCAATAAAGAGAGAGTGGCAGATTGGATAAAAAAATACGATCCGTCTATATGCTGCCTACAAGAGACACACCTTAGACTTAAAGACACAAAAAAACTAAAACTCAAAGGATGGAAAAAATATATCAAGTAAACAACCCTCAAAAAAGAGCAGGAGTTGCAATATTACTCTCTGACAAAATAGACTTTAAAGTAAAATCCACCACAAAGGATAAGGAAGGACACTATATAATGACTAAAGGGTCAATACACCAGGAGGACATAACTATAACAAATATTTACACACCCAGCGACAGAGATCCAAAATACATAAAACAACCTTTAATGGTGCTAAAAAGAGAGACAGACAGCTCCACAATAGTAGTAGGAGACTTCAACACACCACTTTCAGTGAAAGGCAGAACATCCAGAAAGAAGCTCAACAAAGACACGGAACAGGTAAATGCTACAATCAACCAACTTGGTCTCATAGACATATACTGAACACTGCACCCAACAACAGCCAAGTATACTTTCTTTTCCAATGCACATGGAACATTCTCCAGAATAGACCACCTATTAGGCCCTAAAGCAAGCCTCAACAAAATCCAAAGCATCAAAACATTACAAAGCATCTTTTCTGACCATAAAGCCATAAAAGTAGAAATCAACAACAGAGAAAGCAAGGAAAAAAAATCAAACATATGGAAACTGAACAATACCTTGCTCAAAAACTACTGGGTTATAGAAGAAATTAAAGATGGAATCAAGAAATTCATAAAATTAAAAGAGAATAAAAGTACATCTTACCAGAACCTTTGAGACACAGCAAAAGCAGTGCCAGAGATCCGTTTATAGCAATAAATGCACACATCCAAAAAGAAGAAAGGGCCATAATCAAAACATTAGCCCTACAACTGGAACAAGTAGAAAGAGCAGCAAAAAAAGCCCTTGAGTGCCAGAAGAAAGGAAATAATAAGAATTAGAGAAGAATTAAATGAAATAGAGAATAAAAAAACAACTGAAAGACTTAACAAGACCAAAATCTGGTTATTTGAAAACATCAACAAAATTGATAAACTATTGGCCAAACTGACAAAAGAAAACCAGGAGAGGAAGCAGATAACCCGTATAAGAAATGAGATAGGGGATATCACAACAGACCCAACTGAAATTAAAAGAATCAGAACAGAATGCTATGAAAATTTGTACTCTAACAAATTTGAAACCCTAGAGGAAATGTACAAATTTCTAGAAACCCACTGGCTACCTAAACTAACACAAACAGAAGTAGAACAACAAAATAAACCCATAACAAAAGAAGAGATTGAAAAGGTAATTTAAAAACTCCCAACAACAACAACAACCAAAAAAAAGCCCTGGCCTGGACGGCTTCACTGGAGAATTCTACCAAACTTTCAGAGAAGAGATAACACCACTTCTACTAAAGGTATTTCAGAGCATAGAAAAGGATGGAATACTCCTAAACTCATTCTATGAAACCAGCATAACCCTGATACCAAAACCACGTAAAGAGACTACAAAAAAGAAAACCACAGACCAATATCCCTCATGAACATTGACGCAAAAATTCTTAACAAAATTCTAGCTAATAGAATTCAGCAACATATCAAAAAAAAATTCACCATGATCAAGTGGGATATATACCAGGTATGCAGGGATGGTTCTACATTAGAAAAACAAACAATGTAATCCATCACATAAATACAACAAAAGACAAGAACCACATGATCTTATCAATCGATACAGAAAAGGCATTTGACAAAGTCCAATACCCATCCATGATAAAAACGCTTAGCAAAATAGGAATAGAAGGGGAAATCCTCAACATAATAAAGTCCGTTTATACAAAGCCAACAGCCAACATCTTCCTAAACGGAGAGACTTTGAAAACATTCCCCTTGAGAACGGGAACCAGACAAGATGCCCTTTGTTACCACTCTTATTCAACACTGTACTGGATGTCCTAGCCAGAGCAATTAGGCTAGAAAAATAAATAAAGGGCATCGAAATTGGTAGGGAAGAAGTCAAAGTAGCTTTATTTTCAGACGCTATGATCTTATACACAGAAAAGCCCAAAGAATCCACAAGAAAACTTCTGCAACTAATAGAAGATTTCAGTAAAGTTTCAGGGTACAAGATAAGCATAAAAAAAATCAGTTGGATTCCCTTACATCAACAAAGAGAACCTCGAAGAGGAAATCACCAAATCAATACCATTTACAATAGCCCTCAAGAACATAAAATACTTAGAGGTAAACATAATCAGAGATGTAAAAGACCTATACAATGAAAACTAAAAGACACTACTTCAAGAAATCAAAAGAGACCTGCATAAGTGGAAGAACATACCTTGCTCATGGATAGGTAGACTCAACATTGTGAAAATGTCAGTTCTACCCAAAGAGATCTACAGATACAATGGCATCCCTCTCCAAATTCCAACGGCATTTTTTAAGGAGATGGAGAAACAAATCACCAACTTCATATGGAAAGGGAAGAGGCCCCGAATAAGTAAAGCATTACTCAAGAAGAAGAACAAAGTGGGAGGCCTCACACTACCTGATTTTAAAACCTCTTATACCACCACGGTAGTCAAAACAGCCTGATACTGGTACAACAACAGATACATAGACCAATGGAACAGAATTGAGAATCCAGACATAAGTTCATCCACCTATGAGCAGCTGATATTTGACAAAGGCCCAAAGTCCGCTAATTGGAGAAATGGCAGTCTCTTGAACAAGTGGTGCTGGCATAACTGTATATCCACCTGCAAAAGACTGAAACAAGACCCATACCTCACACCATGTGCAAAAACTAACTCAAAATGGATCAAATACTTAAATATAAAATTAAAAACCATAAAAATCATGGAAGAAAAAATACAGACAACACTAGGAGTACTAATACATGGCATAAACATAATATGAACCATAAGTAACAATGCACAAGTACCAGAAGAGAGACCAGATAAATGGGTGCGCCTAAAAATCAAACACTTATTCTCATCAAAAAACTTCACCAAAAGAGTAAAAAGACAACCTACAGACTGAGAAAAAATTTTTGACTACTGCAAATCTGATCGGCATCTAATCTCTAAAATCTACAAGATACTGCAAAACCTCAACATCAAAAAGTGAAATAACCCAATTAAAAAATGGGCAAAGGATGTGAACAGGCACTTCGCCAAAGAAGATATTCAAGCAGTTAACAGACACATGAAGAAATGCTCACTATCATTAGCCATTAGAGAAATGCGGATCAAAACTACAATGAGATATCATTTCACCCCAACAAGGCTAGCATTAATCGAAAAAAAAACACAAAATAATAAATGCTGGAGAGGTTGTGGAGAGACTGGAACACTTATACACTGTTGGTGGGAATGTCAAATGTTACAACCACTTTGGAAATAAATTTGGCACTTCCATAAAAAGCTAGAAATAGATGTACCATACAATCCAGCTATCCTGCACTTTGGAATATATCCTAGAGAAATAAAAGCTGTCACACGAATAGATATATGCACCCCCATGTTCATGGCAGCACTCTTCACAATAGCAAAAAGATGGAAACAACCTAGATGCCCATCAATGGACGAGTGGATAAACAAATTATGGTATATCCGCACAATGGAATAATACAAAAGGATGAAGAACAATGATGAAGCCGTGAAACATAACATGGAGGAAGCTGGAGGTCATTATGCTAAGTTAACTTAGTCAGTCACAGAAGGACAAGTATTGTATAATACCACTATTATAAGAACTCAGAAAAGGTTTAAACACAGTAGAAAATATTCTTTGATGGTTACAAGGGTGGGGAGGGAGGGGGATGGTTATTTACTAACTAGATAGTAGATAAGAATTATCTTAGGTGAAAGGAAGGACAGGACTCACTACAGGGGAAGTCAGCACAACTAGACTAAACCAAAGCTAAGAAGTTTCCTGAATACAATCAAACATGTTGAGGGATAGAGTAGTAGGGGTAGGAGTCTGGGGACCATGGTTTCAGGGGACACCGAGGTCAATGGGCATAACAAAGTTTATTAAGAAAATGTTCTGCATCCTACTTTGGTGAGTGGCGTCTGGGGTCTTAAAAGCTTGCAAGAGGCCATCTAAGATGCATCAATTGGTCCCAACCACCTGGAGTAAAGGAGAATGAAGAACACCAAAGAGATAAGGAAAGTATTAGCCCAAGAGACAGAAAGGGCCCCATAAACCAGAGACTTCATCAGCCTGAGACCAGAAGAACTAGATGGTGCCTGGCTACCACCAATGACTGCTCTGACAGGGAACACAACAGAGAGTCCTGGATGGAGCTGGAGAAATATGGGGTGCAGAACTCAAATTCTAGTAAGAAGACCATACTTAATGGTCTGACTAAGACTGGAGGTACTCTGGAAAGCATGGCCCCTGGATTCTCTATCAGCCCAGAACTAAAACAATTTCTGAGGCCAACTCTTCAGACAGGGATTGGGCTGGACTGCAGGACATAAAGTGATACTCGTGAGGTGTGTGCCTCTTAGCTCAGGTAGACACAAGAGACTTAACTGGCAGCTTCTGTCCGGAGGTGAGATGGGAAGGCAGGGAGGGTTAGTAGCTGGTTGAATGGACATGGGGAATCAGGTGGAAAGGAGAAGCGTGCAGTCACAGTATGGGGAGAGCAATTAGAGTCACATAACAATGTATGCATAAATTTTTGTATGGGAAAAAATAAAAAATAAATGGGCAAAGGATATGACCAGACACTTCACTAAAGAAGACAGTCAAGCGGCTATCAGACACATGAGGAAATGCTCGCAATCACTATTCATTAGAGAAATGCAAATCAAAACCACAGTGAGATACTATATTACCCGGACATTACTGGCTTGAATTTAAAAAAAAAAAAAAAACGGAAAATAACAAATGTTGGAGAGGCTTTGAGGAAATTAGAACTCCTATGCACTGCTGGTGGGAATGCAAAATGTTACAATCATTTTGGAAAACGATATGGCACTTCCTTAAAAAGCTAGAAATAGAAATACCATATAATTCAGCAATCCCTCTCCTAGAGAAATAATAGCTGTCACATGAATAAACACTCACACGCATGTTCATTGCAGCATTGTTCACATTAGCAGAAAGATAGAAACAATCTAGATGCCTATCAATAGATGAATGGTTAAATAAACTATAGTAAATATACACAATGGAATACTAGGCAACAATTAAGAACAATGATGAATCTTCAAAGCATCTCACAACATGGATGAATCTGGAGGGCATTATCCTGAGTGAAAGAAGTCAATCACAAAAGGGCAAACATTGTATGAGACCTCTATTACAAAGACTCACGAAAAGGTTTACGCACAAAAATAAACAATCTTTGATGGTTACTAGGGAGAAGAGGCATGGGGAAGAAAAAACACTAACTAGACAATAGGTAAGTGGTAACTTTGGCGAAGGGAAAGACAGTACACAATACTGGGGAAGGCAGCTCAATTTGTCCTAGGCAAGGTCATGGAAGTTCCATAGACACAATCCAAACTCCCTGAGGGACCAAATTACTGGGTTGAGGGCTGTGGGTACCATGGTCTCGAGGAACATTTAGCTCAACTGGCATAATTTAGTTTATAAAGAAAATGTTCTACATTCTATTTTGGTGAGTAGCTTCTGGGGTCTTAAAAGTCTGTGAATGGTCATCTAAAATACTCCACTGGTCTCACCCCATCTGGAGCAAGGGAAAATGAAGAAAACCAAAGACACAAGGGAAAGATTAATCCAAAGGACTAATGGACCACAACTATCACAGCCTCCACAAGTCCGAGTCCAGCACAACTAGATGGTTCCCAGCTACCACCACCGACTGCTCTGACAGGGATCACAATAGAGGGTCCCAGACAGAGCTGGAGAAAAGTGTAGAACAATATTCTAACTCACAAAAGAACCAGATTTACTGGCCTGACAGAGACTGGAGAAATCCCAAGAGTATGGCCCCTGGAAACGCTTATAGCTCAGTAATGAATTAATTCCTGATTTTCACCCTTCAGCCAAAGATTAGACAGGTGCATAAAACGAAATAAGTCTAAATGCTCACACCAGCCCAAGGGTAAGGATGAGTAGGCAGCAGGGGACAGGAAAGCTGGTAATAGGGAACCCAAGGTTTAGAAGGGGTGAGTGTTGACATGTCATGGGGTTGGCAACCAATGTCACAAAACAATATGTGCACTAATTGTTTAATGAGAAGCTAGTTTATTCTCTAAACCTTCATTTCAATTACAATAAAACCAAAAAAAATATCAGCAGGATCACCCATGGTGGACAGGTTTCACCTGAGCTTCCAGACTAAGACAGACTAGGAAGAAGAAGGTGGCAGTCTACTTCTGAGAAAAATTAACCAGTGAAAACCTTATGAATAGCAGCGGAACCTTGTCTGATATAGTGTCAGAAAATGAGCCCCTCAGGTTGGAAGGCACTCAAAATACGACTAGACAAGAGCTTCCTCCTTAGAGTCGACCTTAATGACGTGGATGGAGTCAAGGTTTCGGGACCTTCATTTGCTGATGTGGCACAACTCAAAATAAGAAGAAACAGCTACAAATATCCATTAATAATAGGAAGGTGGAAGGTATGAAGTATGAATCTAGGAAAACTGGATATAGTAAAAAATGAAATGGAACCCATAAACTTTGATATCCTAGGCATTAGTGACCTTAAATGGGCTGGTATTGGCCATTTTGAATTGGACAATCATATGGTCTACTATGCCGAAAATGACAACTTGCAGAGGAATGATGTTGCATTCATTGTCAAAAAGAAAATTCCAAGACCTATCCTGAAGTACAACTCTGTCAATGCTGGGATAATATCCATATGCTTACAAGGATGACCAGTTAGCACAACTATTATTCAAATTTACATACCAACCACTAAGGCCAATGATGGAGAAATTGAATACTTTTTACCAACTCCTGATCATACATACAATCAAGATGCACTGACAGTGACTAGCAATTGGAATGCAAAAGTTGAAAACAAGAAGGATCAGTAGTTGGAAAATATGACCTTGGTAATAGAAATAATGCTGGAGATTGTACGATAAAATTTTGCAAGACTAGTGACTTCTTCACTGCAAATACATTTTTCAACAACATAAAAGGCAACTATACACATTGACCTTGCCAGATGGAATACACAGGAATCAAAAGAGACAATGGGAAAGCTCAATATCATCAGTCAGAACAAGGCCAATGGCTGACTGCAGAACAGACCATCAATTGCTCATATGCAAGTTGAAGTTGAAGAAAATTAGAACAAGCCCATAAGAGCCAAAATATGACCTTGAGTATACCCCACCTGAATTTAGAGACCATCTCAAGAATAGATTTGTCGCATTGAACACTAATGACTGAAGACCGGTTGTGGAATGACATCATACGTGAAGAAGGCAAAGGGGTCATTAAAAAGACAGCAAAGAAAGAAAAGACAAAAATGGATGTCAGAAGAGACACTGAAACTTGCTCTTGAACATCAAGTAGCTACAGTAAATGAAAGAAATGATGAAGTAAAAGAGCTGAACAGATTTCAAAGGGTGGCTCGAGAAGACAAAGTAAAGTATTATAATGACAAGTGCAAAGATCTGGAGTTAGAAAACCAAAAGGGAAGAACACGCTTGGCATTTCTTGAGGTGAATGAACTGAAGAAAAATTTCAAGCTTTGAGTTGCAATATTGAAGGATTCTATGGGCAAAATATTGAATGACACAGGAAGCATCAAAAGAAGATGGAAGGAATACACAGAGTCACTGTACCAAAGAGAATTGGTCGACATTCAACCATTTCAGGAGGTAGCGTATGATTAAGAACCAATGTTACCGAGGGAAGAAGTCCAACTGCACTGAAGACACTGGTGAAAAACAAGGCTCCAGGAATTGATGGAATATTAGTTGAGATGCAGCCCTGGTAATTATCACTTGTCTATGCCAAGAAATTTGGAAGACAGCTATCTGGCCAACTGACTGGAAGAGATCCATATTTATGCCTATTCCAAAGAAAGGTGATACAACATAACGTGGAAATTATCAAACAATATCATTAATATCACACACAAGTAAAATTTTGCTGAAGATCATTTAAAAGCAGTTGCAGCAGTACATCAACAGAGGACATGGAAGGCAGGTATTATTGCTGATGTCAGATGGATTCTGGCCAAAAGCAGAGAATACCAGAGAGATGTTTATCTGTGTTTTATTGATTATGCAAAGGCATTTGACTGTGTGGATCATAACAAATTATGGATAACAATGTGAAGAATGGGAATTCCAGAACAGTTAATTTTGTGCTCATGAGGAACCTGTACATAGATTAAGAGGCAGTCATTCGAACTAAACAAGGGGATACTGCATGGTTTAAAGTCAGGAAAGGTGTGAGTCAGGGTTGTATTCTTTCACCATAGTTGTTCAATCTGTATGCTGAGCAAATAATCCAAGAAACTGGATTAAATGAAATAGAAAGGGACATCAGGATTGGAGGAAGACTCATTAACAACCTGCATTATGCAGATGACACAACTTTGCTTGCTGAAAGTGAAGAGGACTTGAAGCACTTACTGATGAAGATCAAAGACTACAGCCTTTGTATGGATTGCACTTCAACATAAAGAAAACAAAAATCCTCACAACTGTACCAATAAGCAACATCATAAACGGAGATAAGTTTGATATTGTTAAGGATTTCATTTTACTTGGATCCATGATCAACACTCATGGAATCAGCAATCAAGAAATCAAACAATGTATTGCATTGGGTAAGTCTGCTGCAAAAGACCTCTTTAAAGAGTTTGAAAGCAAAGTTGTCACTTTAAGGACTACGGTGTAACTGTCCCAAGCCATGGGGTTTCAATTGCCCCATATGAATGTGAAAGCTGGACAGTTTATAAGGTAGACTGAAGAGGAATATACGCCTTTGAATTATGGTGTTGGTGAAGAATATTGAATTACCTTCTGGACTACCATAAGATAGAATCAATCTGTCTTGGAGGAAGTACAGCCAGAATTCTCCTTAGAAGTGAGGATGGTGAGACTTTGTCTCACATACTTTGGACATGTTATCAGGAGGATCCAGTCCCTAGAAAAGGACATCATGCTTGGTAAAGTAGCAGGTCAGCAAAAAAAGAGAAAGACCCTCAATGAGATGGATTGACACAGTGGCTGCAATAATGGGCTCATGCATAACAATGATTATGAGGCTGGCGCATGACGGGGCGCTCTTTCGTTCTGTTGTGCATGGGGTGGCTATGGGTCAGGACTGACTTGACAACACCTACCAATAACAACAATATTATTTGTATTATTAGACATCTTTGCAACCCCCAGGGCCAGCTTGTAGTAGGTCACTAATAAATATTGATTGACTAACTGAAAAAAAATGAATATACAGTTAATTATAGAGCTAGAGGGAATCAGGCAAGTGTACTTTCTAGATTTGCTAACCTTTTCTTTTTTTCTCTTGCTCTATATTTTTCTTTTCCTGGTAACCCTGATTTACCAGTACATTAGGCACATATTTAGTCTGCCTATTGCTGCTTCTGAGATGACGGCACGGAGGTTCTGAGAGATTACGAGGACTTCTGAAGTTTATACTATTAGTAAGTGCTGAAACCATAACTTGATTTTAAATATGCCCAATTCTGCATCTTATGTTCTTTCCAAAGCATTTTTGAGAAGGACTTAATTGATTCTTGTCATCTTGGACTGGAGGTGAAATCAGGTAGGAGGAGAAATGGAGCTGGCATGTTAAGAGGGTCATTGTGTAAGAAGCCTCCTTCAATGTAATTTTATCTTCTTGAGCAATTCAGTGCCCCCACCCCTACTCACTCCAAGGAGCACCACCACCATCAGAGTCTCCTGATATAGAGCTGCTTCTTCTACTACAATTACTTATCTTTTCCCAAGGGCTAAAGCTTTATATTTGGCATTACTTTTGGAGCAGAGTGTAAAAATGAGTTTGTGGGGGTAGTGAAGAGCCAGAATCAGGGCAAGGAAAATGGGCCTTGAAACAGGGAATTTTGCCTTATAAATAATGCTTCAGCAATACATCAGTTCTGTGCACTGATGGATACTTATTACTGCCATTGTCATTCATCTATTTGTCCATTAATAAAAAGTTATTAAGGGCCTACTAAGAAGCCTTGGTAGGGCAGTGGTTAAAGGGATGGGCTGTTAACCTAAAGGTCAGCGATTCAAAACCACCAGAGGCTTTGCGGGAAAAAGATGTGGCAGTCTGCTTCTGTAGAGATTTACAGCCTTGGAAAACTTACGGGGTCACTGTGAGTTGGAACCGACTTAATGGCAGTGTTTTTTTTCTTTCCTTTTTTTAAGTGCCTACTATGTGTCCAGCACTATACAAGACACTAAAAATACAGTGGTGAACAAGGCACATTTGACCCCCCTTGTCCATGTGAGGTTTTGAGGCTTACATTCTACTGGGAGAGGTGTACGTCAGTCAAACCCTTACGTAAATAACTTCATAATGATAATTATGATAAGTCTAATGAAGGAAAAGTGCATGATGGTATGATAAAATACCAAGGGAAATCTCATTTCCTCTGAGTTTTCAGAAAAGGCCTATCTATCTGAGGAAGTCTCAACCATGCTTAAGCAGAAACCTAAAGGGTTAATGGAAGTTAACCATCAGGTGAAGAAGAGCATTCCAGCATGCTATGTACCATACTTAGAAGTTCTTAGTGAAGATCGTTTGGAGCAAAGCACAGACCAGACACTGTTATAATGGTGTGATTAGCAGGTGTTTAATACAATAAACAGGACAAGGATGAGTAGAACAGCAAACATCCTCATAAGCCAAGGTTCCCTGAGGTTAGACTCTCATCCCAAGGTGTTATTACATAGCATCCATGCACACCCTACTTAGTGCCATGGGAGAAGAATGCCGAAGTCCCTTTCTCCTGGGGTTAATATACTAGCAAACAGCCATGCATATGCGCCAAACAGCATGTACAGAGAGCAAGTAGGGGAAATGGGAAATAAAAAGTAAAAGGGGAAATAAAACGTGAAAATTCAAACCCACTGCTGTAGAGTCGATTCTCACTCATAACGACCCTATAGGACAGAGTAGAATTGCCCCATAGGGTTTTCAAGCAGCACTTGGTGAATTCGAACTGCCGACTTTTTGGTTAGTAGCCGTAGCTCTTAATCACTACGCCACCAGGGTTTCTATAAAAAGTAAAAGGTATAATAAAAGTGGAAAGACCCCTGGAGGCAATGGACGTTACTCATTGCCCCTGTTCAGGGTGGGAGACCATCTCTGATCAGCTATTCTAGACTTACTGGCATCAGGAATATTCCTTCCCACTTTCCCCTCTAAGATAGCTTAACAGAGTTCTGAGTTTCTTCAGAGGGCGATCATCTCCCCCTAAGGCACATATCTTGTCAATTAGTAGCTATTACATCCATTAGTAGCTATGGAGAGGGTGAGAGATTATGGCACACCTGTGCACCCAGCACAGCAGAAAGAATATCACGTAAGAAAACTCCCAACATAAGGAGCTTGGTGAATTTGGAGGTTGAAAAGAGGACAGCGTGTGTCAAGTATAGTAGGCAAGAGGAGAATGGTAATAAGGCTGGAGGGGTATTCAGGAAAATTTTCTTCTTCAGGTTCAAGCTAACTGGAAGTTTACTTACTTAGCTGACTTGAGTTAATAAATCATAGTCAATAACATAGCTTTGCAATCATCAGGCTTGGCTATGTGTTGTCACTGTGGACACTCCTCTATCAGCCTCGTTCATCTAGGGGTAGTCAATTTAGGACATGAGCAAAGTAAAGGACAGGCATTTCACCCTTCTTGTTAACCCAATATGCAACTCATAAGGAGTTCAGAGATCATTTATGTCACATCGGCATAGCTTTATGCAAGAATTTAAAGATTTAGAACACAATAAAATGTGCTTCACATTAACATTGTAATGAACATAATTTAATATGTCTTTGTGGATTCAGAAAACTCTGGTAGGTTTACTGTTATAATGAGGTTAGATACCATGTATCACTGGTTACTGCAATAACCCCAGTGCCAAGTGCAGTATCTGATCTATCTATCTATCTATCCATTTATCATCTATGTATCTATGTATCTATCATCTATCTACATATATAATACATTATGTTTAATATACATTATATATACAATTAAATATACATTAAAACAAACAAAAAAACCCCAAACCCATTGCCATTGAGTGGATTCTGCCTCATAGTGACCCTACAGGACTGAGAAGAACAGCCCCATACGATTTCCAAGAAGTAGCTGGTGGATTCCAACTGCCAACCTTTTGGTTAGCAGCCAAGCGCTTAACCACTATGCCACCAGGGCTCCGTTATACATTATATATATACATATATATACATCTTAGATGCATGTAAGAGGGAATACCATTTTATTACAGTTTGAATAAGTGCCTGTTAATAAGATTCCAGGATACATAGTGTTACCATCATTTACCCTTATATTTAGTCACTTAGTTACTTTATGTTTTTAAATATTTTATTCTATTTTGTTGTTGTTGTTGAGAATATACACAACAAATTATACACCAATTCAACAGGTTTGACATGTATAATTCAGTGACATTGATTACATTCTTCTAGTTGTGCAACCATTCTCACCCTCCTTTTCTGATTTGTTCTTACCCCATTAAAATATACTCCCTGCTGTCTATGGTTCTTATCTAATCTTACGAGTTGTTGATGTCTGTTTGAGCCCATATAGATAGTTCTTCAAAGAGCATAATGCTCAAAGCAGATATGGATTATTATTATTATTTTATTTATTTTTATGGTGATTTAGGTGAAAGTTTATAAAGCAAATTAGTTTCTCATTCACAAATTTATACCCAAATTGTTTCATGGCATTGGCTGCAATTCCACATTGTGTCAGCACTCTTCCCCTTTCCCTTTCCACCTGAGTTTACCGTGTCCATTTGTCCAGTTTTCCTGTCCCCTTCTGCCTTCTCATCTTTGCTCCAGGGCAGGTGTTTCCCATTTGATCTTACACACTTGTTTGATCTAAGAAGCAAGTTCACCACCTATGTTACTGTTTGTCTTATAGGCCTGCTTAATCTTTGGCTGAAAGGTGAACTTCTGGAGTGGCTTCAAGTCTGAGTTAGAAGGGTGTCCGGGGGCCATAGTCTCAAGGTGTCCTCCAGTCTCTGTCAGACCAGTAAGTCAGGTCATTTTTGTGAATTTGAGCATTTGTTCTACATTTTTCTCTCACTCTGTCTGGGACACTCTGTTGTAATCCCAGTCAGAGCGGTTGGTGGTTGTAGCCGGGCATCATCTAGTTCTTCTGGTCTCGGGGTAGTTTAGGCTGGGGTTCATGTGGTCCATTAGTCCTTTGGACTAATTGTTCCCTTGGGTCTTTAGTTTTTTTCTCTGTTCTTTGCTCTGGACTAGAAGAGACCAATGGGGTTGTATCTTAGATGGCCTCTCGCAAGCTTTTAAGACCCCAGACGCTACTCACCAAAGTAAGATGTAGAGCACTGTCTTTAAGAACTATGTTGTGCCAGTTGATGTAGATGTCTCCCGGATCTACAGTAATTTACCACTGAGACTGGGAACTCCATCCTGGGAGGTGTTTAGTTATGTCTAGGAAGTTTCCCCACTGTGCCACTTGTGTGCTTTATTGTCTATGTTCATATATGAGGAGCACCTATTGTTGTTAGGTGCCATCGAGTTGGTTCTGACTCATAGTGACCCTATGTACAACAGAATGAAACACTGCCTGGTCCTGCACCATCCTTATGATCAATGTTATGCTTGAGCCCATTGTTGCAGCCACTGTGTCAATCCATCTCATTGAGGGTCTTCCTCTTTTTTGCTGACCCTCTACTTTACCAAGCATAATGTCCTTTTCCAGGGACTGATCCCTCCTGATAACATGTCCCAAAGTGCATGAGACAAAGTCTCTCCATCCTTGCTTCTAAGGAGCATTCTGGCTGTACTTCTTATATTGTCTATATTAATACAGGAGAAGCACCGACAGTCATGTGTTTAGAAATTTCCACCTCTGAAACTGTATCTGTTGGTGGGTGTGTTCCCTTACCCCCTCCTTCACCTCCTGGCATATCTATCTATGTATCAATTCATAGATTACTATTCATTGATTCTATTGTTGTAAGATTATCTCTGCTATAGTGGTTACCATAATTGTCCTTTATTCGTGTGTTCCTCTCAGTATCCTCTCTTGCCTTGGTCATGTTGTGCTGACTTTTCCCATATTGTTTATTGACTTTCCCTTCACTAATATTAACTCGTGTCTACTATCTCTCTGATAATTTTCCCTCTGTCCCCCTCCCATCCCTGGTAACCATCAGTCTTTTTTTCCCTGTGTGTAAACCTCTTGTTGTTACTTTATAAAAGCTGTCTCATACAATATTTGTCTTTTTGTGATCAACTTATTTCACTCAAGATTGATCCGTGTTGTGAGATGTTTCATGAATTTGTCATTATTCTTTATCATTGCTTAGTATTTCATTGTGTGTATGTACCACAGTTTGTTAATCCATTCATCTGTCGATGGGTACTTAGGTTGCTTCCACCTTTTTGCTATTCTGAATTATGCTGCAATGAAAATAGGTGTGCATATGTCTAGTCGTGTCACGGCTCTTATTTCTTTAGGCTATATACCTAGGAGTGAGATTACTGGGTCATATGGTATTTCTATTTCTAGCTTTTGAGGAAGCGCCATACTGTTTACCATAGTGATTGTACCACTTTACGTTCCTACCAGCAGTGTATAAGAGTTCCAGTCTCCCCACATTCTAGCCAACATTTGTTATTTCCTGTTTTTTTTTTTTAAATTAATGCCAGTGATGTAGGGGTGAGATGGTATGTCCTTGTAATTTTGATTTGTATCTCTCTAATTGCTAATGATTGTGAACATTTTTTTCATGTATTATTAGCAACCTGAATGTCTTCTTTGGAGAAGTGTCTTTTCATTTTCTTTACCTATTTTTTAATTGGATTATTTGTCTTTTTTTGTTGAGGTGTTGAAGTTATCTATAAATTTTAGAGATTAGACCCTTGTTGGATATGTCATAGCCATTTTTTTTCCAGTCTGTAGGTTCTCTTTTACTCATTTGGAGAAGTCTTTTGTTGAGCGTAAGTGTTTAATTTTCAGGAGATCCCATTTATCTAGTTCATTTTCTTTTGTGTGTGCATTTTTAATTATATTTGGTAAATAGATTATTATATTAGGGCCCCTAGTGTTGTCCTTAATTTTTCCTCCATGATCTTTATACTTTTAAGTTTTATGTTTAGGTCTTTGATACATTTTGAGTTAGTTTTTGTGTATGGTGTGAGGTATTGATCCTCTTTCATTTTTGTACAGATAGATGTCTAATTATGCCAGCACCATTTGTTGAAGAGACTCTCTTCCTTATTCAACAACGAACGTTTTTGAAGAACAGCTGTCCATAGGGGGATGGATTTACGTCTGGGTTCTCAGTTTTGTTCCATTGATCTATGTGTCTGTTATTGTACCAGTACCAGCCTATTTTGACTACCATGGCTGTATAGTAGGTTCTGAGATCAGGTAGTGTGAGGTCTCCTACTTTCTTCTTCTTTAATAATGAGGCTTTACTTATTTGGGACCTCTTTCCCTTCCATATAAAGTTAGTGATTAGTTTTTCCATCTCGGTAAAGAATGCTGTTGGGATTTGAATCAGGATAGCATTATATCTATATATTACTTTGGGTCGTATTGACATTTTCACAATGTTAAGTCTTCCTATCCAAGAGCATGGTAGGTTTTTCCATTTGTGTCAGTTTATTTAACTTTGAGTCTTTTGACAAAGACATTTTTTGTACTTTAGATGAAAGTTTACATAACAAATAGTTTCTCATCAAACAGTTAGTACACATATTGTTTTATGACAATGGTAACAACCCCACGACATGTCAACACTGCCCCTTCTGAACCTTGGGTTTCCCATTACCAGCTTTCCTGTACATCCTGCCTTCTAGTCCTTGTCTCTGGACTGTTTTGCCCCATTAGTCTCATTTTGTTCTATGGGGCTGTCTAATCTTTATCTGAAGGGTGAACCTCGGGAGTGACTTCATTACTAATCTAAAAGGGTGCCCGGAGGCCATACTCTCAGCGTTTCTTCAGTCTCTGTCAGGCCAGTAAATCTGGCCTTTTTTTGTGAGTTAGAATTTTGTTCTACATTTTTCTCCAGCTCTGTCTGGGACCCTCTGTAGTGATCCCAGTCAGAGCAGTCAGTGGTGGTAGCCGGGCGCCATCTAGTTTACTGGACTCAGTCTGGTGGAGGCCGTTGTTGTTGTGGTCCATTAGTCCTTTGTATTAATCTTTTCCTTGTATATTGTTTTTTTTTTTTCATTCTCCCTTGCTTCCAAAGGGGTGAGACCAGTGGAGTATCTTAGATGGCTACTCAAAGGCTTTCAAGACCCCAGACACTACTCACCAAGGTAGAATGTAGAACATTTTCTTTATAAACTGTGTTACGCCAATTGAGATAGACGTTCCCAAAGACCATGGTCTCCACAGCCTTCTGCACAGCAATTCAGTTCCTCAGGGAGTTTGTATGTGTCTATGGAGCTTTTCCTTGTACAATCTGTGCTGGCTTCCCTAGTATTGTGTACTGCCTTACCCTTGGTGAAGTCTTTTCATGAGCATAAGTGTTTTATTTTTCGGAGCTGCCAGTTATCTAGTCTCTCTTCTGGTGCTTGTGCATTGTTACTTATGGTTTGTATTCTGTTTATGCCATTTGTAGGGCTCCCAGTGCTGTCCCTGTTTTTTTTTTTTTGTTCTGTAATCTTTATTGTATTTGATTCTGTTTAGGTCTTTGATCCATTTTGAGTTAGTTTTTATGCAAGGTGTGAGGTATGAGTCTTGTTTCAGTTTTTTTGCTGATGAATATCCAGTTATGCCAGCACTACTTGTTAAAGAGACTGTCTTTTCCCCAATTAACAGAGTTTGGACCTTTGTCATAGGTGTCATAGGTGGACAAATTTACATCTGGATTCTCAATTCTGTTCCACTTGTCTATGTATCTGTGGTTGTACCAGTACCAGGCTGTTTTGACTACCATAGTGGTATAAAAGCTTCTAAACTCAGGTAGTGTGAGGCCTCCCACTTTGTTCTTCTTGAGCAATGCTTTATTTATCCTGGGCCACTTCCCTTTCCATATGAAGTTAGTGATTTTTTTTCCGTCTCCTTAAAAATTGCCGGTGGAATTTGGATCAGGATTGCATTGTATCTGTAAATCACTTTGGGTAGAATTGAGTTTTCACAATATTATGTCTTCCTACCCATGAGCAAGGTATGTTTTTCCAGTTATGCAGTCTCTTTTGGTTTCTTGCAGTAGTGTCTTGCAGTTTTCATTGTATAGGTCTTTTATGTCTCTGGTTAGATTTACTCCTACGTATTTTATCTTCTTGGGGACTATTGTAAATGGTATTGATTTGGTGATTTCGTCTTGGAAGTTCTGTTTGTTGGTGTAAAGGAATCCAACTGATTTTTGTATGTTTATCTTCTATCCTGATATTTTGCTGAAATCTTCTATTACTTCCAGTAGTTTTCTTGTGTATTCTTTGGGATTTTCTGTGTATAAGATCATATTATCTGCCAGTAGAGATACTTTGACTTCTTCCTTACCAGTTTGGATGCCCTTTATTTCTTTTTCTAGCCTAATCGCTTTGGCTGGGACCTCCAGCACAATGTTGAATAAGTGTGGTGATAAAGGGCATCCTTGTCTGGTTCCTGTTCTCAATGGGAATGCTTTCAAAGCATCTCCATTTAGGATGATGTTGGCTGTTGGTTTTGTATGAATGCCCTTAATTATATTGAGGAATTTCCCTTCTGTTCCTATTTTGTTGATAGTTTTTATCATGAATTGGTGTTGAAGTTTTTCAAATGACTTTTCAGCATCGATTGATAAGATCATGTGGTTCTTGTCTTTTGTTTTATTGATGTGATGGATTACATTGATTGTTTTCTAATGTTGAACCATCCCTGCATATATGGTATAAATCCCACTTGATCATGGTGATTTTTTTTTTTTAATATGTTGTTGAATTCTATTGGCTAGAATTTTTTGACGATTTTTGGGTCAATGTTCATGAGTGATACTGGTCTGTAATTTTCTTTTTTGTTGTGTCTTTGCCTAGTTTCGGTATCAGGGTTATGCTGGCTTCATAGAATGAGTTTGGGAGTATTCCATCCTTTTCTGTGCTCTGAAATACCTTTAGTAGAAGTGGTGTTAACTCTTCTCAGAATGTTTGGTAGAATTCTCCAGTGAAGTAGTCCAAGCCAGGGCTTTTTTTTTTGTTGTTGTTGTTGTTGGGAGTTTTTAAATTACTTTTTCAACCTCTTCTTTTGTTATGGGTTTATTTAGTTGTTCTACCTCTGATTCTGTTAGTTTAGGTAGGTAGGTAGTTTTTAAAAATTTATGCATTTCCTCTAGGTTTTCCAATTTGTTAGAGTACAATTTTTCATGGCATTCTGTTCTGATTCTTTTAATTTTAGTCAGGTCCGTTGTGATATAACCCATCTGATTTCTTATACAGGTTGTTTGCTTCCTCTCCTGTTTTTCTTTTGTCAGTTTGGCCAATGGTGTATCAGTTTTGTTGATCTTTTCAAAGAACCAGATTTTTGGTCTTGTTAACTCTTTCAATGGTTTTCCTATTCTCTGTTTCATTTAATTCTGCTCTAATTCTTATTATTTCATTTCTTCTGGCACCTGAGAGCTTCTTTTGCTGGTCTCTTTCAACTTGTTCCAGTTGTAAGGTTAATGTTTTGATTTTGCCTGGCCCTTTCTTCTTTTTGGATATGTGTTTTTATTGTTATAAACTGACCTCTGAGCATTGCTTTTGCTGTGTCCCAAAGGTTCTCATAGGATGTTGTCGTGGATTGAATTATGTCCCCCAAAAAATGTGTGTATCAATTTGGCCTGGCCATGATTCCTGGTATTCTGTGGTTTTCCTATAAGTTGTAAATACTGCCTCTATGATGTTAATGAGGGGGTACTGGCGGCAGTTGTGTTAGTAAGGCAGGACTCAGTCTACAGGATTGGATTGTATCCTGAGGCAATGTCTTGAGATACAAAAGACAGAAGTGAGCAGTGAGACAGGGGGACCTCATACCATCAAGAAAGCAGTGCCAGGAGCAGAGCGCTTCCTTTGAACAGGGGGCCCTGCACCGAGAAGCTCCTAGTCCGGGAGAACAGTGATGAGAAGGCCGACAGAGAGAGAAAGACTCCCCCTGGAGCTGACACCCTGAATTTGGACTTTGAGCCTACTTTGACTGTGAGGAAATAAACTTCTCTTCGTTAAAACCATCCATTTGTGGTATTTCTTTTATAGCAGCACTAGATGACTAAGACAGATGCATTTTCATTCTAGTTTGATTCTGTGAATTTATTTATTTCATTCCTAATTTCTTCTATAACCCAGTAGCTTTTGAGCAAGGTGTTGTTCAGTTTCCATATGTTTGATTTTCTTTCCTTGCTTTTTCTGTAATTGATTTCTACTTTAATGGCTTTATGGTCGGAAAAGATGCTTTGTAATATTTTGATGCTTTGGATTTTGTTAAGGCTTGCATTATGGCCTACTATGTGGTCTATTCTGGAGAATGTTCCATGTGCGTTGGAAAAGAAAGTATACTTGGCTGCTGTTGGGTGCAGTGTTCAGTATATGTCTATGAGATCAAGTTGGTTGATTGTAGCATTTAGATCTTCTCTGTCTCTTCGAGCCTCATCCTGAATGTTCTGTCCTTCACTGAAAGTGGTGTGTTGAAGTCTCCTACTACTATTGTGGAGCTATCTATCTCTCTTTACAATGATGTTAGAGTTTATGTTTTTTGGAGGCCTGTTTTTGGGTGTGTAAATATTTATTATAGTTATGTCCTGGTATCTTGACCCTTTAATCATTATATAGTGTCTTTCCTTATCCTTTGTGGTTGATTTTACTTTAAAGTCTATTTTGTCAGTGATTAATATTGCCACTCCTGCTCTTTTTTGAGTATTGTTTGTAGGATATATTTTTTTCCATCCTTTGAGTTTTATTTTATTTGTGTGTTTAAGTCTAAGGTGTGTCTCTTGTAGGCAGCATATAGATGGATCATTTTTTTTTATCCAATCTGCCACTATCTGTCTCTTTATTGGTGTATTTAGTGCATTGTTGATAGGTATGAGTTTAGTGCTGTCATTTTTATGTCTTTTTTTGTGTGTTGACAGTTTCTTTGTTCCACTTATTTTTCTGTGCTGAGTCATTTTCTTTAGATGTTTTCTTTTTGTCCTTTTAATTCTTGTTGATTTTGTATTTGTTGAGTCTTTACATTTTTCTTGTTTTTTATTTTGACATGGAGACTGTTAGTTTCCTTTATGGTTACCTTAATATTTACCCCAATTTTTCTAAGTTCATACCAGTCTTTTATTCCTTTATATTGCCTTGACTTCCTCTACATATGAAAAATATATGTCTACATTTTTTAGTCCCTCTTTTTTGTTTAAATGTTGTCATCTTTTACATATTGACATCTCTGCTTCCCCATTTTCAGTGTTTTAGCTTTGATTTCCTTTTGTGACTTCCCTATCTGGGTTGATATCTGGTTCCTCTGTCCTGTGTTCTAGTCTTGGATTGTTATCTGATGTTACTGATTTTCTTAGTCGAGGATTCCCTTTAGTATTTCTTGTAATTTTGGTTTGGTTTTTGCACATTCCCTAAACTTCTGTTTATCTGGAAATGCCCTAATTTCACCATCATATTTGAGAGACAGTTTTGCTGGATATGTAGTTCTTGGCTGGCAGTTTTTTTCCTTCAAGGCTTTGTATATGTCATCCAATTGCCTTCTTGCCTGCATGGTTTCTGCTGAGTAGTCCGAGCTTATTCTTATTGACTCTCCTTTGTAGATGACTTTTTGTTTATCCCTAGCCACTTTTAAAATTCTCTCTTTATCTTTGGTTTTGGCAAGTTTGATTATAATATGTCTTGGTGACTTTCTTTTGGGATCTACCTTATGTGGGGTTTAATGAGCATCTTGGGTAGATATCTTCTCATCTTTCATGATATCAGGGAAGTTTTCTTCCAACAAATCTTCAACAATTCTCTCTGTATTTTCTGTTATCCTCCACTGTTCTGGTACTCCAATCATTCGTAGGTTATTTCTCTTAATAGAGTCCCACATAATTCTTAAGGTTTCTTCATTTTTTTAAATCCTTTTATTTTATTTTTCCTCATATATGTTGGTGTCAAGTGCTTTATCTTCAGTCTCACTAATTCTGACTTCCATTGCCTCAGTTCTGCTCCTATAACTTTCTAATGAGTTGTCTAATTCTGAAATTTTCATTTTAATGTTCTGGATTTCTGATTTCTGTCTCTCTGTGGATTCTTGTAGCCTGTTAAATTTTCATTATGCTCTTTTCTTATCTTTTTAACTTCCTCTATTGCGTGTCTACATTTTGCTTAATTTCCTTCCTGAACTCTTGAGGATTTCTGTATATGAATCTTTTGTATTCTGCCTCTGGTAATTCCAAGAAATTTTTGTCCTCCAGAAGATTTCTTAATTCTTTATTTTGGGAGCTTGCTGAAGCCATCATGGTCTTCCTTTTTATGTGATTTGATATTGATTGTTTTTTCCAAACTATCAAGGATTTATTATATTTATTTATTTTATGTTTACTTACTGTGTCATACCTTCTTGATTTTCTTTTTTTTATATACCCAAATAGGCTGCTTGTGTGAGCTAACCCAATTACTGGTGCCCTTGAAGCACCAATGTCCTGCCTTCAATGGCCAGATCTGCCACTAAGTATGTGAGCCCAGGAGTCCGCCCACTCCTCCTGTATGAATTCAGTTCAGGTGTGCAGGTTGTCAGCCACCAAGCATGTGGTGCAGGCTTTCACCTACAGTCCTAAACAGACATGGGTGATTGGTGTAGGCACAGGCATCTGGCTGCAGCAGGGGACACACACTGAGTAAGGCAGGGGGCTGATGGCCTCCCCCGACTGTCCAGGAGGAAAGTGTGTCCCCATTCCTTAGAGCACATAGGTGGGCGGGCTTTGCAGCCAGACTATGAGCACTCAGTGCTGTTGGCTGTAAGGACTGGAAGCACCTCTTGTTCTTGTGTCCCTAATGCAGGTGGCTATGTGACATGGGTGGAGCCACCAGTCCTCAGGCCCCTGATGTGGGTAGGTGAAGACCCTGCTTAATGTGAAGAGCAGTGTCAAATGTCACAAACCTGCCACTTCACAGTTGACACAGTTTTAGTTAGACTTCAGGTATATATCGTGTTGTACTGCAGTAATGAGGACCTATGCTTTTGAAATGGGCCCATGCAAGCCTATGCAGGGGAAAAGGCAGTTAAAGTCCCTGGATCCCTTATCCTGTGCCTAGGCAAAGGAGCTGTGCCTACCCTGAGTTCCTGGCTTAGGGGAGTTGGCAGATTATTTTTTCCCCCGTTTGTTAATTTATTCCCTCTCCAAGGCCGGGAGAATGGCTCAGGGCTTGTGACGGGTCCTACTTACAGCCCAAGGGACTCGGTAATTTCTGAAGTCGTCCTGAACCCAGTGCAGAGTAGGGAGCAGGGATGTAAATAGTTGATAGGCTTTTCCTTAAGGGGGTGTTTTTGATCTGCATGGTAGACCAGTTGCAAATTCTTATCTCTTGCTGACTGAGGGCTGCTTCTCAATGGTTCTGGATAGCCGAGTAGACTCTGTGCCACAGGGTCTCTCAGGATGTGAAAAATGTCTCTCGAGCACCACTGCTTGCCTCACTGCTCACCCCAGAGCTGATCCGGGCTGAAGGGCTCCAGCTCCCACCGAGTAAGGTCTGGCAACTCCTCGCTGCTTCTGAACTGTCTCTCCCTCCACCTGCCACTCAGTCCGATTCCTCAACTTTGTCTTTGATGTTCAGGGCTCTTAGATTGTCATATATAATAGATTCACTTGTTTTTTCGGGTCTTTGTTGTAAAAGGGAACACTGGAAACATCTGACTACTCTGCCATCTTGGCCCTGGCTCCCTTTCTTCTTTTTTGATGTGTGTGTTTATTTGTATAAATTGACCTCTTAGCACTGCTTTTGCTCTGTCACAAAGAATTTGGTATGTCATGTTTTCATTCTCATTTGATTCTAGGAATTTTTTAATTTCATCTTTGATTTCTTCTAGTACCCAGTAGTTTTTAAGCAGGGTGTTATTTAGTTTCCATTTATTTATTTATTTTCTTTGCTCTTTCTGTTATTGATTTCTATTTTTGTAGTGTTGTGGTCAGAGAAGATGCTTTGTATTATTTCGATGTTTTTGAGTTTTTTGAGGCTTGCTTTGTGGACTAAAATGTGGTTTATTCTGGTGAATGATCCATGAATACTGGAAAAGAATGTGTACTTTGTTGCTGTTGAGTGATGTTCTCTGTATGTGTCTATGAGGTCAAGTTGGTTGATTGTTGTGTTTAGATCTTCTGTGTCTTTGTTGAGTTTCTTTTTAGATGTTCTGCCCTTCACAGACAGTGTTGTGTTAAACTCTCCTAGTATTTTTGTGGAAGTGTCTATCTTTTCAGTGCTGTTAGAGTTTGTTTTATGTATTTTGGAGCTCTGTCATTGGGTGCGTATATATTTATTATGATTATGCTCCCTTGGTGGATTGACACTTTAGTCATTATATAGTGTACTTCCTTGTCTTTATAGTGGATTTTGCCTTAAAATATTTTTTATCAGAGATTAATATTGCCACTCCTGCTCTTTTTTGGTTATTATTTGTTTGATATATCTTTTTTCTATCCTTTAAGTTTTAGTTTATTAATATCTTTATGTCTAAGATGTGTCTCTTGCAGACAGCATATTGATGGGTTGTGCTTTTTTTTTATCCATTCTGCCACTTTCCATCTCTTTATTTTTGCACCTAAGCCACTTACATTCAGTGTGATTATTGTTAGGTATGAGTTTATTGCCGTCATTTTCTGATGATTTTGTGTGTGTGTGTGTGGTGTTGACTGTTTCTTTGTTCCACTTAATTTTCTGTGCTGAGTTTTTATTTTTTTAACTGTGGCTTGTCTTTTCTTTTCCTTCATTGTTTTTGGTTTTGTTTGTGCTGAATCTTTATAATTTTCTTCTTTTATGTTTTGATGAGTAGGTTTGTTGACTTTTTTGTGGTTACCCTGAAATTTACCTTTATCTTCCTAATTTTAAAGCAGTTGTTTGTTTCTTGATATCTCCTTGACTTCCTCTTCATGTGGAAGGTCGAAACCTATATCCTTTATTCCCCTTTTATGTTTTGAATTGGTCATCTGTTACAGATTGATGTCTCTGATTTCCTGTCTTTTAGCTGAATTTTATTTTTGAGAGTTCTTTATCTGGGTTGATATCTGTCTAATGTCATGTGTTTTAATCTCGAGTTGTTGTCTGGTGTGTTATTAGTTTTCTGTCTGAATGACTCCCTTTAATATTTCTTATAAAATTGGTCTTGTTCTTACAAATTCCTTTAATTTATTTTTATCTGGAAATATCTTAATTTCACCATATTTGAGGAATAATTTTGCTGAATATATAATTTTTGGCTGGCAGTTAGTTTTTTTTTTTTCTTTCAAGGTTTTATATGTATTATCCTATTGCCTTCTTGCCTGCTTGGTTTCTACTGAGTAATCAGAAGTTAGTCTTATTGATGCTCCTTTGTAGGTAATCTTTCATGCTCCCTGAGCTGCTTTCAGGGTTGTTTGTCTTTGGTTTTGGAAAGTTTGATTATGATATGTCTCAGTGTTCCATTGAGATATATCCTGTAAGGGATTCATTTTGCTTCTTGTATGGTTATCTTCTCATCTTTCATGATATGAGAGAAATTTTCTGTCAGCATATCTTCAGTAATTCTCTCTGTGCTTTTTGTTTACTCCTCCCCTACTGGGATTCTGATCATGCATAATTTATTCCTCTTAATGGTGTCCCACATAACTCTTAGGCTTTCTTCATTCTTTTTTGATTGTTCCTTGAACAGATTAGTGTCAAGGGACTGGTCTTCTATTCTGCTTATCTTGTCTTCCATTGTTTCACTTCTACTCCTATGACTTTCCATTGAGTTTCATTTTCTACAATTTTTTTGTTAAGCTTCTTTTTTCTAGTTGCTGTTTCTGTATCATTGCTAACAGTCTATTTTGTCATTTTTTTCTTGTATTGTTTTCCTGAATTCTTCTAGTGTGCAGTCTATGCTTTCCTTGGTTTTGTCTGTGTTTTCCTTTGAGGACTCTGTACATAAACCTTTTGAATTCTTTATCAGGAAACTCCATTACCTTTTCTTCCTTAGGTGGAATTTCTGGTTCTTTATTATGGTCACTTTCTGGGGCCATTTTGCCCTGCTTATTTAGGTGGTTTGCTGTTGTCTGCTTTGTCTGGGACATAAAGGGGTTATTGAATTTATTTTGTATTTGTATAGTTGTTTGCTATGTCTTGTTTTTGGTTTTGTTTTGGTGATTCTTGGTAAGTGTGGCTAGAGTGGTGCTCTGGTCACTGAAGTAGCCATGCTGGAGCTCTCCTTACCTGTCTTTTGGCAAGTGGAGGCAGGTAGGTGTGGAAGTTTAGGTCTCTGTTTATTGATCTTGTGGAGCAGCTGAGGGTGGATTGGTTTGGCTTTGGCTTCTTTCTGCCTTCAGTTTTGTGGCTCAAGAGGGTGTAATGACATTCTCTGTGAAAGTGGAGTGGTTGATGTGGTGGGTGTGGTGGGCTAGTCGGGGGTGTGCTCATCTCTCATTGGTTGTTGGGGGGAAGGTGTGGATGGTAGAGGGAGAGCAGTAGGGGGACATTCACAGTCACTCTACCTCCACCTCCTCCTAGGCAAGGGGAGGGAGGAAGGAACAGCAGGTAGATGTTCGCTCAGTCTCACTACATCTGTCTGTCAGTGATGGGAAGAGGGAGAAAAGTGCAGCGAGTGGGTATGTGTGCCCTCACTCTTCTTCCACATTGTGCTGGGCAAGGGGAGGGAGAAAAGGGCCTCAGGGCGGATACACAGGTAGTCGTAGCTCTTCTGCACCTTGCTGGGTGGTTTAAGAGATGGAGTCACTCCTGGTGAAAGTGCACACAGTGATAATCCCTCACATCAGTTGGGGGAAAGGAGGGAAGGACTGCAAGGGAATGTGGCACAGTCATGGCACTTCTGCCTGTGGCTAGGTGGGTTAAGGGATGGAGTCACAAATGGTGGGTACACACACAGAAGTGCTTCCTCTTGTCAGGCAAGGAGAGGGAGGAAGGAGCTGTTGGGGATGCACACACAGTTGAGTTTACTCTGTCCCTTGCTGAGCAGGTTAAGGGAGAGAGTCGCATCTGGTGAGTGCAAGCACAGTGGTGCTGCCTTTTATCAGTTGGTGGAAGGGGGGAAGGAAGGGGCTGCGGTGGGATGTGCGCACAGTCACAGTTCCTCTGCCCCTTGCTGTACGGGTTAAGGGAAAGAGTCGAGTCGTGTTTGGTGGATGCCCATACAGAAGTTCTGCCTCATGCCAGACTGAGGGAGGGAGGAAGGGGCTATGGGAGGATGCATGAACAGTCACAGCTCTTCTACCCCTCTCTGTGCACAGTCACAGTTCTTCTGCCCCTCTCTTGGTGGGTTAAGGAATGGAATTGAGCCTGGTGGATGCACACAGAAGTGCCACCTTGTGCCAGATGGGAGAAAGGAGGAAGGAGCGGTGGGTGAGCTCTCTCACTATATCACTGCTGCTGCCCTCCACCAGGCCACTGGAGGGGAAGTAGGTGGCAAACAGGCATACACATGGGTGTACGCCTAGTGTTGCCCATCTAGTGGTCAAGGAGGAGTAGTGGACGGGGTTGGGTGAGGTGGTGGGAAGAGGATAGGCTTGTATTATGGTCTCCCAGTCAGACAAAGCAGTCTGGGTATGGGGCCTTCTGCTGCCTCTGATCAGGAGGATGGGGCCTGCGGGAGTGTGTTCCTCTGGCTAGGATACATGGGTGCCAGGGCACCTTGTGTTCACTGCAGCCAGTGAGTAGGACCTGTCTTCTCTCAGCTGTTGGGGGAAGGGCCCGGTGACCATTTGGGTGGAAAAGCTTCCACCGACACTCTGTGAGACAACCGCGTTGTGCATGCACTCACCCCTGAGGTCAAGGGCGGCCGCCACTGAGTATCTCTGGTTCTGGATCTGGCACCCTCCCTGTCTCTTTCTTTCTGTGTATGTCTATAGATGTTCTCTATCCCTTTTGGGAAAGTCATGAAGTTGTCTTGCTGTTTTCTTCACCAAAGGTAGTTGCTGGCTTTGTCCTAAGTTAGCTGCAGCAGGCAGGGATGGCTGGCTGAGCTCCACCATTCTGTGCTACTCCTCTTTTGCTGCTTTCCTTATTCCTTCCAATCTGTGTTCTGTTCAGTCCTTAGACTTTATTTTTTGATGTTCAGGGTTCCTGGATTGTTATCTGCTGCTATATTGCTTGATTTTCTGGATCTTTTGTGTAGGGGGACAATATGACGTGTATTGACCAAGCTGCCATCTTGGCTCTGACTCCAAGGCAGACATTCTTTACTAATTAAGCTAAACTACTGTTAGGTTTTAAGAAGACTTCAGGGGACATTTTTGGTTTAAAGTTTAAAGATTATCTCAGGGCGATAGTTTCAGGGGTTCATTCAGCCTCTAAGGCTACAGAAAATCTGGATTCCATGAAAATTTGAAATTCTGTCCTGCATTTTCCCCTCTTGATCAGGATTCTTCTATGGAATCTTTGATCAACATGTTCAGTAATGGTAGTAGGGCACCATTCTGTTCTGGTCTCATGGCAAAGGAGGCAGTTGTTCATGAAGGCAATTAGGCACATGTGCCATTTCTTCCTCATATTCCTGACTCTCCTTCCTCTGTTACTCTAGGTGAATAGAGACCAATTGTTGTGCCTTGGATGGCTGCTTGCAAGTTTTTAAGACCCCAGGCACTATGCCACAAATTAAGAGGCAGAACAGAAGCACTGAACACAATATTAGGCCAATTAACTAGGATTTCCTATGAAACCATGACCTTAAACTTCCAAACCAAGAAATTAAATCCCATGAGGTGTTTGGTTGTACATAAGCAGCCTCAGAAGGTACTCATTTTTGCTGTTGTTGTTGATGTAAATATATCTGTCACAGAACTTTTGTCAACTCAACTTTTTACAGGTGTGCAACTTATTGACAGCACTTAAAATAACTGACTGTGCAAATTTACCCTCAATCCATGGGATTTTCCATCATCGTTCATCTCCCCCTTCCCCCTCCCTACCACCCCTGGTAATCACTAATAAACTTTGGTCTCTGTACATTCATCAGTTGTCTTTTTATACAAGAGAGGTCATACAATATTTATCTTTTTGTGAATGAGTTATTTCACTCAACATAATGTCTTCCAGCTCCATCCATATTATAGCATGTATCAAGACTTCACTTCTCCTACTGGCTGAGTAGTATCCCATTGTGTGTGCACTGCATTTTGTTCATCCATTGATCTGTTGATGGACATGTAGGTTGTTTCCACTTTTTGGCTATTGTGACCAGTGCTGCAGTGAACATTGGTGTACGAGTCTCTGTTTGAGTCTCTGCTTTTAAGCCTTTTAAGTATATACCTAGGAGTAGAACTGCTGGGTCATATGGTAGTTTTATTTTTAGTTTTTTAGGAACCGCCACACTATTTCCACGGCAGCTGTACAATTTTGCATTCCCACCAGCAATGGATAAGGGTTCCAATTTCCCCATATATTTATCAACTTTTTACTTTTTTTTTTTTTTTTTACTTAGCCATCCTAGTGGGAGTGAAATGATATCTCATTTTGGTTTTGCTTTGAATCTCTCTGTTGGGTAATGCTGTTGAGCATCTTTTCATGTGTTTGGTGGCCATTTGAACGTCCTGTTTAGAGATATGTCTATTCAGGTCCTTTGCCCATTTTATGATTGTGTTATTTGTCTTTTTGTTGTTAAGTTGTTGAAGTTTTATATATATATATATATATATATAGGTTATTAGATTCTTATTGGATATGATTTCTGAAGATATTCTCAGAGTCCATAGCTTGTCTTTTCACTTTTCTCATGAAGTCTTTTGATGAACAAAAGTTTTTAGTTTTTATGAAGTCTCATTTATTCATTTTGTCTTTTGCTATTTGTGCTTTTGTTATTATATTAGATAATGCACTGTTAAAAGATAGGCCTGACGGCATTGCCCCTGCATTTTATTCAAGAATTTTATGGTTTTACTTTCCACATGTAGGTCTGTAATCAATTTTGAATTTGCTTTTGCTGTCTGACCTGCTGATTTTGGGTTTGTCAGCCCCTGCAGCTACGTGAGTCAGGAGAAGCCTCCAGCCTGAACCATGGGTATATACATATGTATTTTTATACGCTTTACTGGTTTTGCTTCTGAAGAGAACCTTAAGACACCTTTCTTATGGTAGGTTTAGGCTTAGTTTGCTCTTCTCCTCTAGTTCCTGGAGTTGTCCAGTTAGGCTGTGGATTTGAAATCTTTCATCTTTTTTAATCTAGGCATGTATTGCTGTAAGTTTCCTTCTGAATACTTCCTTGGATGCATCCCAAGAGTTTTGGTATGTTCTGTTTCATTTTCATTTGACTTTGAGAAATTTGTGATTTATCTTTTGATTTATTCCTTGACCCATTAATAGTTTCATTGTGTGTTGTTTAACTTCCATATGTTTGTGTATTTTCCAGTTTTTTTTCTGTTATTGATTTCTAGCTTCTCTCTATTGTGGTCTGAGAAAATACTTTCTATGATTTCAAACTTTTTAAACTTATGAGGACTTTCTTTGAACCTAAAATGTGGTCTATCCTGAAGAATGATCCATGTGGATTGGAGTAGAATATATTGTACTGTTGCTGGGTGGAGTGTTCTATACATGTTTGTTCAGTCCAGTTGGTTTATAGTGTTATTCACGTCCTTTGTTTCCTTGTTGATCTTCTTTCTTGATGTTCTCTCCAGTACCGAAAATGGTGTATTGAAGTCTCCAACTATTATTGTAGTGCTATCTATTTCTTCCTTCAATTCTATCAGTGTTTGTTTTAATTTATTTAGGTACACTGATGTTGGGTGCATATATATTTATAATTGTTCAAACTTCTTGATGACTTCATCCTTTTATGACTATATAATGTCAATTTTTATCTCTTCTAACAGTTTTGACTTAAAGTCTACCTTGTTTAATATTAAGATTTCCATCCCAGCTCTCTTTTGATTATTATTTGCATGAAATATTTTTTAATTATACTTTAGATAAAGGTTTACAGAACAAATAGTTTCTTATTAAACAGTTAGTACACAAATTGTTTTATGACAACAACCCCACGACATGTCAATACTGTCCCTTCTCAACCTTGGGTTCCCTATTACCAGCTTTCCTGTCCTCTCCTGTCTTCTAGTCCTTGTCCCTGGACTGTTGTGCCCCATTAGTCTCGTTTTGTTTTATGATGCTGCCTAATCTTTGGCTGAAGGGCGAACCTAGGGAGTGACTTCATTATTGAACTAAAAGGGTGTCCGGGAGCCAAACTTTCGGTGTTTCTCCAGTCTCTGTCAGACCAGTAAATCTGGTCTTTTTTGTAAGAATTTTGTTCTACATTTTTCCCCAGCTCTATCAGGGACCCGCTATTGTGATCCCAGTCAGAGCAGTCAGTAGTGTTATCCGGGCACCATCTAGTTATACTGGACTCAGTCTGGTTGAGACCATGGTAGTTGTGGTCCATTGGTCCTTTGGACAAATCCTTTCCTTGTATCTTGTTCTCTTCATTCTTCCTTGCTCCTGAAGGGGTAAGACCAGTGGAGTATCTTAGATGGCTGCTTAAAAGCTTTTAAGACCCTGGATGCTGCTCACCAAGGTAGAATGCAGAACATCGTCTTTATAAACTGTGTTATGCCAATTGAGCTAGATGTTCCCTGAGATCATGGTCCTTACAGCCATCCAACCAGCAATTCAGTCCCACAGGGAGTTTAGAAGTGTCTATGGTGCTTCCATGACCTTTCTTTGTACAAGTTGTGCTGTCTTCCACAGTTGTTTACTGTCTTACCCTTCACCAAAGTTACCACTTATCTATTGTCTATTTAGTATTTCCCCCTCCCACCCCTCCCATCCCTCGTAACCAACAAAGATTGTGTCTTTTTGTGTGCAAACTTTTCCATGAGTTTTTACAGTAGAGGTCTCATACAATAATTGTCCTTTTGTGATTAACTGATTTCACTCAGCATAATGTCCTATAGTTTCATTGCTGACATTTTCTTTGTTCTGCTTACACTCCTGTGCTGAATTCTTTTTGTTTGTGGATTTTTTTTTTTATCTTTTGTTTTTGTAAGTTTTGTTTTTACCGAAACTTTATGTTTTTCTTCTTTATTTTGAAGAGTAGGTTTGTTAACTTTCTTTGTGGTTATGTTGAATTTAGCCTTATCTTCCCAGGTTTGAATCAATCTATTATTACTTGGTATCACCTTGCCTTCCTCTCCATTAGAAGGTTCTATAACTACACCATTTATTACCTCTTTTATTGTTCTGATGTTGTTGTCATTTACAGATTAACCTCTCTGGTTCCCTGTTGTAATTCTTTTGGTTTTGGATAGTCCTTAAGAGTTCATTTCCTAGGTTGGTATCTGGTTGGTATGATCCTGTGTCCTAGATTCAGCTTATAGTCTGATGTTTGTTCCCAGATTTAAGGATACCCTGTAATAATTCTTGTAAGTTTGGTTTGGTTTTTACATAGTCTCTTAATTTCTGTTTATCTGGAAATGACCTAATTTCACCATCATATTTGAACTAGAGTTTTGCAGGATATATTATTCTTGGCTGGCAATTTTTTTTTCTTTCAAGTTTTTGTATGTCTTGCCATTGCCTTCTTGCTTGCATGGTTTCTGCCAAATAATGTGAGCTTAGTCTTATTGTTTCTCCTCTGTATGTGACTTTTTGTTTTTCTTGAGCTGCTCTCAGGATTCTTTGTTTGTCTTTGGCTTTAGCGAGAGTGATTATGATATGCCTTGGTGATTTTCTTTTGGGTTCCATCCTGTATGGGGTTGGTTGAGCTTCCTGGATGGTCAGCTTTTCATTCTCATGCTATTGGGGAAGTTTTCTGTCAGCAGCTCTTCAGTGATCCTCTCCATGTTTTCTGTTTTCTCCCCTGTTCTGGAATTCTGATCACTCGAAAATTTTTGCTTTTGATTGTATCGCACATAATTCTCAGGGTTGCTTCATTTTTCTTTGTTCTTTTTTCTGATTTTTCCTGAACCAGAGTTGTATCCAAGTGTTTGTCTTCAATTTTACTGATCCTGTCTTCCATCGTTTCAAACCTGCTCCTCAGCCCTCGTATGACACTATTTCTGAAATCTTATTGTTTATCTTTTGGATTTCTAATTGTTGTTATTTTATGATTTCTAGTTGTGAATTTATTTTATCATTTTGTTCCTGTATTATTTTCCTGTAGTCTTCCATTTTTTTGTCTGTATTTTCCATGAATTTGTCTGCCGTTTCCATGATTTTGTCTATTTTTTCCTCATTTTTGTCTGTTTTTTGCTTCAACTCTTGGATAGCTCTTAATATTAGAGATTTGAATTCCCTATCAGGTAGTTCTAGTGCTTTTTCTTCTACTGGAAAGTCATGTGGTGTTTTATTTTGAACACCTACTGGAACCATCCTGTCGTGTTTTTGTATATGTTTTGATACTGTCTGCTGTCTTCATGGCATTCAGTAGTTATTTTCCTCATTTATTGATTGTAGAATTGTTTGTTTCATCCTCTTTTTTTTTTAATTTGGTTATGTCTGAGCAGGTGGGCTGTGGGTTCTTTGATGTTTGCTCATATGTAGGCATGATACTTTTCACCTCCTTCTCAATTCTCAGGGTTAGTCACTCAGGTATGGTACATCAGGGCTGGTCCAGCTGAAGGGGAGTTGCTGGGATGGGTAGTTTGTGGCATTTACTAAGACTGACAGGACAGGCAGGGAATCAGTGCAGGGCAGGTTCCGATAGGCCATGTCTGTTCTGCTTGAGGGTGTGATGTTCAGCACACAGTGCAGGTAGACAGGATGGAGGGGGGAGATTGTGATGTTTGGAGCTAAGATGAGTATGAGAAAGAGGAGAGAGAGGAGAGAAGAACAGCAGCCAAAAACATATACACAAACAAACAAAAAAGTTTGCTAAGGGAGCTTGCCATTGGAGTGGAGAGATGAAAGACTGAGAAATGGAGAAAAAACAAAAAGAAAAAGGGTAAAAGAAAAAATGAATATATAACAATTAGAAAAAAAGAAACAAAAGAAAAACCTCCAGGGGTCCCCCTAGTGCAGCTGCGGGAACTGGAGAAATTGCTTCCGGGCTGTGAATTACAGGCTAATTAGAATGTGTAGAGGTGTCACACAGAGCCAGGTATTCAGGAGACAGGAAGAGAAGGTAAGTACAAAGAGATGAGAAACTGAGAAATGAGGAACGAAAAAGGGAAAAAGAGAGAGAAGAAAACAAAACAAACAAACAAAAAAAACAAAACCAAAAAAAGAAAAAATACCCCCAGGAATGCCACTGCACCAGTGCACAGAGCAAGGGAGTAGCTCCCAAACCACGCAATACTGCCTGGATAGAAGGGGCTCCCAAGCCAAGAAAAGAAAAAGAAAACAAACAAACAAATCAAAACAGAATAAATCAGAACAAACAAACCAAAAAAAAGCCTTGGGTTCCCACCTGCGTGGTAGTACGGGCCAGGAAGCAGTTTCACAGTCAAGCGGTGTTTCGCAGCCTTTCAGGAAGAAGCAAAGATGGCACACAGAGCCAGGTATTTGAGAGAAAGGATTGGGAGGTGGTGTGAGGTAAGGAAGAAATCTAACGAAGGGGAAAAAAGCAACACCTGAAGCCAACAAATGGCACTCTAGGAGCCGGCCAGTGCAGACGGGTGGAATCCAAGTGGCTCTGGGGTGAAGCTTCCTGGTCAAGACACTGTAGCAGCAGGAAGCAGAGGAGGCCAAGTGGGGGTGAAGAAGGGTAGGGGGTGTGAAAGCATATATGGCTGGTTACCGATTGTTCTGTCTCCTGCTAGAAGCTTGGTGAAGCTGCTTTCTCGTACCCCCTGTTCGCTGGTCTCCAATAGGAATCCAAGATGGCAGATCTGTGCTGCGTTAGCTGATAGGGGACCTCTGCATGTATGTCTCCTCGCTGTCTGTTCTCTGCCAGTTTGTTATTCCATTCGGTGCTTGGCTGAGTTCTTTATCTCTTCATTTGTTGCTTAGGGTTTCAGGATTGACGTATGTCTCTATTCAACTTAGTTTTTTGGATCTTTGCTGTGGAGGGACAGTGTGTTGCTTCTATCTGTAGTGCCATGTTGCCCGGAAGTCACACGAAATATTTTTTCCATCCTTTCCCTTTCAACCTATTTGTGTCATTGGGTTTAAGGTGTGTCTCTTTTAAACAGCATATATCTGGAGCATGATTTTTTATATACCTTCTGCCACTTTATACAATTTGATTGAAGAATTTCCTCCATTTACATTCACTGTAATTATGGATAAATATGACTTACTTCTGACAAACTATTTGTTTTTTGTGGCTCTTAATCCTTTTTTATTCATAAGGTTTTCACTGGCCAATTTCTTCAGAAGTAGACTGCCAGGTCCTTCTTCGCAGACAGTCTTAGTCTAGAAGCTCCGCTGAAATCTGTCCACCATGGGTGACCCTGCTGACATTTGAAGTACTGGTGGCATAGCTTCCAGCATTACAGCAGCATGCAAGCCACCCCAGTATTATAAACTGACAGATGAGTGTTGGAACAAGGGATATCATAGCTCTTGTCAGATGGATCTTGGCTGAAAGCAGAGAATACCAGAAATATGTTTATCTGTGTTTTATTGACTATGCGAAGGCATTTGACTGTGTGGATTATAAGAAATTATGGATAACATTGCTAAGAATGGGAATTCCAAAACACTTACTTGTGCTTGTGTGGAACCTGTACGTTGCCCGAAAGGCAGTCATTTGAACAGAACAAGGTGATACTGTGTGCTTTAAAGTCAGGAAAGGTGTGTATCATGAATGTATCCTTTCACCGTACTTATTCAATCTGTATGCTGAGTAATTAATCCGAGAACTGGGCTATATGAGGAAGAAAGTGACATCAGAATTGGTGGAAGATCCATTAACAACCTGCTATATGCAGATGACACAACCTTGCTTGCTGAAAGCAAAGAGGACTTGAAGCACTTGCTGATGAAGATCAAAGACTACAGCCTTCAGTATAGATTACATATCAACATAAAGAAAACAAAAATTCTCACAACTGGACCAATAAGCAACATAATGACAAATGGAGAAAAGACTGAAGTTGTCAAGGATTTCATTTTACTTGGATCCACAATCAACATCGTGGAAGTCAGCAGTTAAGAAATCAAATGATGTATTGCATTGGGTAAATCTGCTGCAAAAGATCTCTTTAAGGTGTTAAAAAACAAAGATGTCACTTTGAAAACTAAGGTGAGCCTAACCCAAGCCATGGTGTTTTCAATCACCTCATATGCCTGCAAAAGCTGGACAATGAATAAGGAAGACTGAAGAATTGACACATTTGAATTATAGTGTTGGTGAAGACCTCACTTACACTTCTGATTATTTCCTCTATACCTGCCACCTACTGCCATTTGTCTTTTTTGATAAGTTTCCATATCACTCAACTCACTGTCATCCCACTTCCCTGTATCTCTCTAGTTTCAACACTCAGTCCTCGCTTTCCTTTACACTACTCCTTTCTTCAAACAAAATTTCTAGAAGATCTGATCAAAAGGAAAAATAAAAGAAGGACCCATAAGACTAAACAAAAAATTAAAAAAAAAAAACATTACCATTGAGTCGATTTTGACTTACAGTGGACTTTATAGGACAGAGTAGAACTGCCCCATAGCGTTTCCAAGGAGCCTCTGGTGGATTCCAGCTGCTGATATTTTGGTTAGCAGTCAAGCTCTTAACCACTTCACCACCAAGGCTCCAGGCAAAGTATTATTCCCATCAGGCTTGGGCCCTAAACCAGCTAGTTTACAAACTGCTATGGTAAGAAATATTACGTATCAGATAACATCTCAGCATACATTGATTTTATTGGGCCTGGAAACTAGTTATGGCTACAAACAATTCCGCCCCTTTGACTTCTGCCCAGATGACAACTCTTTTAGTAAACTTTATACAGATTCAGAATCTCACTTTTATTTTCTGCAAGTGAACTGAGACCAAATGGCTTTCCTTACTAATAGTCCTATGAGGAGGAAAGTATCTTTCTCTACAATAGCCTGTATGACCTTGGCTATCAGATGTTAAAGATAGTCTCACAATGACAAATCTAGGGCTTTCTCTTGGAAGAATATGGTAATATGTTTGATGCGAATGCTGAGACTCTTTGGGTAACAGGTCCCCAGAAAATTCCCAAATTTCCCTGATGGATTCCCTATCCAACTCTCTAGCCCTTGTTATTTTTTTTGCCATTTCTTTCTTAGCATTATACTACTTCAGGATGAACACTGTCTTAGTTATCTAATACCACCAGTGGAGGCTTTAACAAACTTTATTTTCTCACAGTTTAGGAAGCTTATTTTTGTTGTTAGCTGCTGTTGAGTTGGTTCCAACTCATAGCGACCCTATGTACAGCAGTGAAACACTGCCTGGTCCTGCGCCAATCTCAGGGCTACGTTTGATATCATTGTTGCAGCCACTGTGTCAATCCATCTCATCGATGTTCTTCCCCTTTTTTGATGACCCTCGACCTTACTAAGCATGATGGTCCTTCTCCGGGAACTGGTCCCTCCTCTTAACATGTCCAAAATACATGAGACTAACTCTCGCCATCCTTGCTTACAAAGAGCACTCTGGTTGTACTTCTTCCAAAACAGAATTGTTTGTTTTTCTGGAAGTCCATGGTATATTCAATATTCTTCACCAACATCATGATTCAAAGGCATCAATTCTTCTTCAATCATTTGATTTCCTGACTGCTGCTTCCGTGGGCATTGATTGTGGATCCAAGTAAAATGAAATCCTTGACAACTTCCATCTTTTCTCCGTTTGTCATGATGTTGCTTATTGTTCCATTTGTGAGGACTTTTATTTTCTTTATGTTGAAGTTTAATCCATACTGAAGAGTGTAGTCTATGATCTTCATCAGTAAGTGCTTCAAGTCCTCTTAGCTTTCAACAAGCAAGGTTGTGTCATCTGCATATAGCAAGTTGTTAATGAGTCTTCCTCCAATCCTGATGCTGCATTCTTCTTCATATAATCCAGCTTCTCAGACTATTTATTTGCTCAGCATACAGATTAAATAAGTATGGTGAAAGGATACAACCCTGACACACACATTTCCTGATTGTAAACCATGCAATATCCCCTTTGTTCTGTTTGAAGGACTGCCTCTTGGTCTGTATACAGTTTCCTCATAAGCACAATTAAGTGTTCTGGAATTCCCATTCTTTACAATGTTATCCATAATTTGTTATGATACACACAGCTGAATTCCTTTGCATAGTCCGTAAAACACAGGTAAACCTCTTTCTGGTATTCTCTGCTTTCTGCCAAGATCCAGCTGACACAGCAATGATATCTCTTGTTCTACCTCCTCTTCTGGAACCTGCTTGAATTCCTGACAATTCTCTGTCAATGTACTGCTGCAACCATTTTTGAATGATCTTCAGCAAAATTTTACTTGTGTTTGATATTAATGATATTGTTTGATAATTGCCTTATTCTGTTGTATCATCTTTCTTTGGAATGGGCACAAATATGAATCTCTTCCGGTCAGTTGTCCCAGTAGCTGTCTTCCAAATTTCTCAGCATAGATGAGTGAGCACATCCAGTGCCGCATCTGTCTGTTGAAGCATCTCAGTTGGTATTCCGTCAGTTCCTGGAAGCTCGTTTTTTGCCAATACCTTTAGTGCAATTTAGAATTCTTCCTTCAGTAACATCAGTTCTTTGTCATGTGCTACCTTCTGAAATGGTTGAATGTAGGGGGTTAGAAGTCCAAATTTAGAGCTCTGGCTCTAGCGGGAGACTTTCTCTCTCCTTTGGCCCTAGGGGATAGTCTTTCTCCCCTTCAGCTTCTGTTTCTTGGCTCCTTGGAGGTTTCTATGTGTCTTGACATCTATCTTCCCCATCTCTGCTTTCTTAATCTGTTCTTTTTATGTTTTGCAAGAAACTGACTCAAAACACAACCTAAACTAATCCTGCCTAATTAACATAACAAAGAAAACCCATTCCTAAAGGGCATTATAATCACAGGCATAGAGGTTAGGAGTTACAACACATTTTCAATCCATATCAACCACTGAGAATACTGTCTGGTGGCAACGCTATTTTCTTTTTCTCTGTCTAGAATGTCAGAGAAATGTTCCTGAAATCAGGAAGATGTAAATTTTTTAAAAGTAAAATTCAGATTCTATCAAACAGTTGAAAGAACTTTGGAATTATTTCACCCATAAATTGGATATTCAGAGCGCAGAAGCATTGTCACATAATTTCCCAGGTAAGCTGAGGCTGATTTGCAGTGGACAGAGAGTACAGGGAGCCTCAAAGGAGGACACCTGTTTTTTATGTTCTGGCTTGTTTCACTCCTTTTTGAGAGATGTGCCTCCTCTTTTCCATATGATTCCAGTTGGGTTATCAATCAAGGGGCTCCACCTACACCACTACAACTGTGGGAATGTGATCCAGGCTGAACAATGGGAATTCCTTATTCTGGATACAATAATTGGTCAAGGGTCAAGTATAAGACCCAAACAGAGTCCTCTATGGGACCTAACTTTCAGACATTTTGCAGAAAATGCTCTCTTTCTACTGAATATTGCACAGTATTTTAGTATAAGGCTGCTGGTGGCTATCATGTCAACCATACCTACATAGTCTGTATCAGGGAGGAAATATAGAAGTTCTGGTGGTATGATTCGATACCCTGGATCTTCCTTGGAATTTTCCATTATAAAAATCAATATTTTATGTTTTGCTTAAGCCATTTTGATTTTAATTTTAGAATTGGCATCAAAAATAGTCTCAATTTAGGAAATTTTTCAGTTGGAACAATCTAAATTGCACACAAGGAAAAAGTGGGGCTTGGAATAGCTCAGGCACTTACCATAGATTACATGGCTACAAGGTAGAAAAGTTGCAGCTAAAACCCAGAATCTCTCAGGAGATAGATAACCCGTCATGCCAAGATGAGACAGCCTATTGCTTAAATAAAAGTATTAATCATTCATGATAATCACTGGATCTAGGTGAAGAAGGGTATACCTGCCAAAGTCTCTGATTACAAATGAGATTTGCTTGCTACAAACTCAGTCAAGGGACCCCTCAGAGAGGTGGGTTCTAGGGCTCTGGTGATTCACCCTTCAAACATTCTCCTTGCTTTTTTATGAATCAAGAGGTACTGAGACATTTAGAGTTAAGAGGAACTTGAGGCAACTTTATTACTTTATATATGGAAAAACTGTAGCCAAGTTAAGTAATTTGTCTGAGGTCATATAGAATTATTGAGCTAATGCTAGACACCTAGTTACAAACTTTTTCCAATATAGTGACCACATATACTCCCCTTCCCTCATGCTACCTACACTCCACACAGAAAAGGTGAAAAGTAGTTATTTGTCCTTTGATCTGTATTCAAACCAGTACATGGGATATTTTGGGCATTTACTACTACAATCCTTCAATCTACTGACTTAGTGAATTTAGAAATTTCTTTAAAGTCAAAAGATAAATAGTTAATGTAAAAATAATTCAAATTTCTAAATGCATCAGTGCAAGTATTGGTACAGTTCTTTTCATACCCAGGGACAGTGAATTATCAGCTCACCAACTGTAAAGCTTTGAGGTAGCAGAACATGATTTCGTGGAAAGGTAGTATATGGTGGTTAAGAGCCCAAGATTTAAAAGTCAGACAGCTGGAGTCAAAACCCAGTTCTGCCACTTACTAGAGGTGTCACCTTGGCCAAGTTTTGTAACTTCTTTAAGAGTTATTTATAAAAAAAAAAGAGGTAAAAATACATATCTCAGAGGGTTATAGTAAGGACAAATGAAATACTGCATGTGTAAGACTAAATACAGTGCTTGGCCTACAGTAAGTACTCAAAAAAACTGTTGTTACTGATATTATTGTTGTTATGAAATGACTAATGTTTAAAGCCAAAAAGATTTTATAGGCTAACTTGGGAAAGGGAGAAAAGCATGTATAGGATGGAAAATAAGCCATATTATTTTTACAATTTTAGCCTTTTTGAATTTATATAAATAATCAAGGTCATCGTGAAGAAATTAAAAATACAAATGTAAAAATCTGTAAGGATTCAACCACCCATAGTTAGCCATTGGTAACTTTATCCAGCATAAATATGTACATTTGTTGTTGTTGTTGTGTGTGTGTCTGTGTCTATGAATATACACGTACACAAAAATTGAGTAATACTGTACTTACTGTTTTTATAATATTTAACTATTATTTCCAGCGATTTTTGACCTACATTTTTCACTCTAGGGTACATAATGAACATCTTTCCAGGCTATTAAATATAGATATAGATCATTATTTTATTAGTTACATAATTCCAGTATATAAACTTATTTAGTCAATCTTTAGTTATTAGAAATATAAGATGTTTCCTTTTTATTTTTATTTAATAAACAATTGTACGGTAAAAATTCTTGTGCACAAGTATTTATCTGCATCTGATTATTACTGACTTAGAATAGATTCTTAGAACTGAAAAATAGTATGTTAAAGAGTATGTTCTTTTTAAAAATTTTATTTTTCTCTTTGATTTATATATATTAATTTAATATTTATATTTCATAGAGTTGTATATTTTATATTTAGAGATTTGATAGACAATACATTAAAATTATTAAAATGTAAATAGTGAAAAGGCTTGATCTCCTTCCTGTTCCCAAACTGCTCAGTTCTCCAACAACAAATAATCGCTTTTATTAGATTTTTATATATCCTTTCTAGAGTTTAGTTTATAAATATAGATGAGTGTGAATACCTATTTGTATTTTCCTTATATTTTAACACAAGAAGTATCAAATTATACTCGCTTCTTCACCTTGATTTCTCCATATCAGCATGTAGTTTCAATATTCTTTTTTCTTATAGCTGCATTGTATACCATTAATGATTATACTATAATTTTTTAACCAATCCCCTATTTGTAGTCATTTGGATTGTTTCTGATATTTTCTTATTACAGTGTTTCAACTAATAAATTTGTCTTTTTTTCATTTTGCCTATATGTGAGTATGTCTGTAGGATAAATCCCAGAAATAGCTTTGCTTGGTGAAAGGGTATATGGAATGCATTTGTAATCTTGATAGATGGTGCAAAATTGCCATTTATTGGTGTTATACTAATTTATATACCTAACAGTGTAAAAGAGTGAATTTTTTAAAAAGTACATCTCCCCACAGCCTTATCAATAGGGTGTGTTGTCAAACTCACAATTTTTGTCAAAATTGTACTTTTTAAGATGGTACTTTGCTATATTTTTAATTCACACTCGCCTTATGACTGACATCTTTTCATATGTTAGAGGGACATTCGTATTTTCTCCTTGTAAACTATCTTTTCATCTTCTATGTTAATTTTTCCATTGTGTTATTGAACTTTAAAAAGAATCATCATCTAAGAAGAGCTCTTTATATATCTAGGAGATTAACTTTTGTGTGTGTATGTTGCATTACAATTATCTTTTCATAGTTTGGCAATTGTCTTTTGACTGTGTTTAAGATGTTTGGCCATGCAGAATTTTTTTTTTTTTTTGAAATAAGTGTATATTCACAGGAAGTTGCAAAATGTTACAAGAGAGGTCCCACGTATTCTTCTTTCCCCTTTCCCCCAATTATTAAATCCTACTTAACTACAGTACATTATAAAAACCAGGAAATAGACATTGATGAAATGTGTGTTCATAGTTCTATGTCATTTTATCACGTGTAGATTTGTGTAATCATCATGGCAATCAAGATACAGAACTATTCTTTTTCCCCAAAAATCGTCCTCATGCTACTCCTCTATAGTCTCCCCTTCGCTCACCACCATCATTAAGTCCTGGCACCACTAATCTAACATTCATCTCTCTAACTTTGTCATTTTGAGAATGTTATATAAATGGAATCCAACAGTGTTTAACCTTTTGGGATTGGCTTTTTTTCACTCTGCATGATGCCCTTGAGATCCATCCAAGGTTTTGTGCTTCAGTAGTTCTTTCTTATTGCTGAGTAGTATTGCTGGTATGGATATAGCACAGTTCGCTTAATCGTTCACCTATTGCAGGGCATTTTGCTTGTTTCCAGATTTTGACTATTACAAATAAATTTGCTATTAAAATTACGTTTACATTTTTCTATAGTGTTTTTTAGTTTATCTCTTTGTATAGCTTTTGTTGTGGTTGAATTATTATACATACATAAATATAATATATATAGTATATATTATATATATAAATATATATAATATAAATATTATACATACATAACTTACTTATGAGTTTGAGTGAAGTGTAGAAATGTTACTTCCCTTTGTATCCCTTTATATCTCTTTATTCTCACCTATTTATAATATACTTATCTTACATATTTCCTGTATAGACATTGAGAACCACATCAGATGCTGTTATAATTTTTGCTTCAACTTTCAAACATAATTTAGAAAAGAAAGAACATCTTTTGTATTTACCCATGTTTTATTCTTTCTTCTTAATGTTCCAAGATTCCTGTTTTATCATTTTCTTTCTGTTTTGAGAACTTCCTTTAGCTGTTGTTTTATGGTACAAATTGTCTTAGTTTTCCTTCATCTGAGAATGATACTTTTTAAGGATATAGAATTCTGGATTGACAGTTATTTGCTTTTAGCACTTGAAAAATATTGTGCCACTTGCTTCTTGTCTCCATGGTTTCTGATAAGAAATCTTCTATCATTCCATTTTCCCTCCATTGTTCAGATTGGATAATTTCTATTGTTCTCTCCTTCCAGTTCACTGATTCTTTATTCTCTCTATTCTGCTGTTGAGCTTATCTATTACGCTTTTTATTTTATTATTTTATATTTTCCAGTTCTAAAATTTATATTTGTTTCTTTTTTGTATCTTCTATTTCTTTGCTGAGACTTTCTTTGTTTCAATCAGTTCATAATTTCTTGTTGAATCATTTTTGTGATGAGGGCTTTAAAATCCTTGTCAGATAATTCCAATGTCTATGTCATGTCAGTCTTGGTGTTTGTTAGTTGTCTTTTCTCATTTAAGTTGCAATTTTCCTGGTTCTTGGTATAACAAGTCATTTTCTACTGAGTCTTCAACATTTTGGATATTACGAGAGCCTGGATCTTATTTAAATCTTCAGTTTTTACAGGCCTTCTCTGACACCAAGCTGGTGGCAGAAGTGGGGCACTACCTTCTTAATGACAAATAGGTATGGAAGTCCAGTTTCCCCATACAGTCTCCACTGGCATTGACACCCTGGTGGGGGAGAAGCTGCTCATCACTGCTGGGCAAGGATTGGAATTCGGGCTCCCCACTAGGCTTCCACTGATATCACCCTGGCTTTGAGGGCAGTGGTGCATCATTACTGCTACCCACCTGGTCTCCACTGACACTGCTAGGGTACTGCCCCATTACTCCTAGTTGTTGGTGAAAATCCTGACACTTCAGTAAGCCTCCTCTTAACTCACCTCAGCAGGGCTGTGGAGGGATGCTTTGGTACTGTTCAGTGGGAGTGAAAGTCCAGGCTCCCCATGAGGTTTCCATTGCTAGTCATTGCCACCTGGAAGGGATGGATGAAAGCCCTGGCTCCCCACTCTACCTTTTCTAATATCACCCAGGCAAGAGTGTTGGGGAGGAATGAGGATAAGTGTATCTACTCTATCTTTCTGGATGTGGAAACTGTATTATTTTTTATGTAAAATGTTTTCATTTTTTCTCTTATGGGTTATATATTTTTGAATCATAGATAAAAAAGCTTCCTGAACACTAAAATGTAAAATAGTTTTACATATTCTTCTTCTACTTCTTTAATTTCTTATTTTTTATTCAAATATTGATTCATTTGGAATTATTCTGGTTTATAGGTCAATTTGTTTTCAAATGGTTAACCAGATAACCCAATGCCATTTTTTTTTGAATAGTTCATCTTTCCCCCAATCATTTGAGATGCCACCTTTATTGTATACTAAAATTGTGCATTTAGGCTTACCTACAGATTCTCTATTGTGTGCCATTAATTTGTCTATCTATTCATGCACTGGTACCATATTGTTTTAGCTCTTAAGTCCTTATAACATATTTTAGTCTATAATTGAGTTAATCTTCCCTCATTGCTTGTTTTTTTTACAGTTTTACTGAATACCATTATTTATGTTTTATATAAACATTAGAATGATCTTGTCTAGTTTTTAAAAAGAAATGTTGGAAAAAAAACTTGGTATTTACTACTACATTATTACCATATAATTCCCACAAGTGTTGTCCTGTAGCAGATATGTATCTTGATTTATAACTTCAGATATTCAAGAAATCTCTTATGTGTTCATTTACTCTAAATCAAATTAAATATGAATTTGAATGCCAAGCCTCTATTCTACCAGAAAAGTCAGTCTCTGTTATAGGGCCAGTACTAGCATGAGGCAAGGTAGGCACTTAAGGTACAAAATTTAAGGAGGCACTCACTCTCAGATTTGTGCAAGTTTCACAAACCTGAGAGTGAGTACCTCCTTAAATTTTGTTTCCTTGGCACTCTGTTTACCTCACCCTAATCCCAGCCCTGCTCATTCATTGTTGAGACTTCCTTTCCTTCCCTACAGTTTCACAAAAATCTGAGAGACTTGTATGGTTCTCAGAAAATGCACAGGAGTGCTATTCAAAGTATTTACAACTTGCACTCAGTATATCTGGGGTGGAAAGGCAAATTCTCAGCAGAGGTTTGAACCAGAACGAACCAGTTTGCAGCCCTGCACTAACGTTATAGTCCTGGTTGGGAAAACTTGGCACTCTAAAAGATGAGATAGGGATGTCTAGGTGGATAATTCTGAGGACTGTGGATCTGTAGTGTCCACTAAACCTGAAGAGCTTGCAGAGGTGGCCCACCCCTTAGTAATTGCTAGCACTTCCCCTATGTATGAAGACTGTGCAGAGGCCTCTCTCCTGAAGGGAAAAAGCGTTCTCTCAGGAGCTTTCCCCACCTTCTTTCTTGTTTGCCAGGGTGATGATAACTAGATAAAATCTCAGTAAAAACCCATCTGGGGACATCTTTGCCCAATAAGAGAGAAAGGAGACTATACACTAAATAAACTGCATGAGCCATGGGAGTACCAGTGGGACTGGATTTTGAAGGTGTCTTACAAAGGAGGCTTGAATATAAGTCTGATAATCAAGAATCTATTGAGTTATGAGTACTTTCTTGGGACACAGGACATAACATCCTGGCAAGGACCCCACAGAATAGGACAAACGCTGTTACAGGAGTCTTCGACGCCTGGGAAAAATGGTGGTCCATACTCAGTAAAGTTGAAATGTCTGAGTTGGAGGGCAGATGATAGAGGCAAGGATGAAAGTGCTGAGGGAAGTGGGCATGCTGGAATGATTATGTGAGTCCAGAAGACTCAGGAGAGGATAGTGTCCTGTAGAAGGGCCAAGGGGACGTACCATTCACCAAGGCTGTCAGGAATGCACTAGTAAGAGAAGCACCAGCACCACTAAGAAGAGTTCAGTGGTGGCTTTCTCTGTAATCCAGGGCTGATATTAAGAAGTTTCATCACAGAACTAGGCTCGATAATATCCATGGGGATGGTGGGGCCCCAAAGTAATAAAGACCATTTAACTGCCAGAGCCAGGAAGTTGCAATTACTGTAATGATCAGCAAGGTTGGTCAAGGAGGTTTAACCTATAGGGATTTGTGGAGATGAGTAATAAAACTTGGCATTCCTAGGGTCTTAATAGGGGCATAATGCAAATGACATACTTGGCAGTTGGAGTAACCCTCTTTGGGGTCCCTGGACTGCAAGGTAGGAGATATTATAGTGGTGAAGTCAAAGTGGAAACCTCTTAAAATTCCCTCCCCATCTAAGAGGAAAAAAAAAATAGCATCCCTGAATCCAGTTGGTAGAGATTTGTACCACTCTCAAAGATCTAAAAGATGCGGGGGTGGCAATCCCATTCATATCTATATTTAGTTTGCTAGTCTGGCCCCTGAAGAAACTGGATGGATTTTTGGGAATGACTTTAGACTACCATAAGTTCACCCAGGTAGTAGCCCCAACTGCAGCTGCTGTGCTGGACATATCATTGCTAGATAAGATTAATAAGACCTCAGGTACACTGATTTGGGAAATGCATTCTTTTCTATTTCAATCAGAAAAGAGGAACAGAAACAATTTGCATTTACATGGGACAGACAAAAATATTCATTTACAGTTTTGCCTCAGGGCTATGTTAGCTATCCTTCTCTCTTTTGTAGTATAATCTGAAAAGATCTAGAACTTCTGGACATGCCATAGAACATCACACTGATCCATTATATCAGTGATATCATAATGATTAGGCAGGATAATCAAAAGGTGACTAGTATGCTGGAAGACCTTAGTAAGACACATGTACCCCAGACAGTGAAAGATAAATCTTAAACAGATTCTGAAACTTGTGTTTCAGTAAATTTTAGAAGTCCCAGTGGTCAAGGACATGTCAAGATGTTCTCCCCTCAAAAAAAAAAAAAAAAAAAAGAAAAATTGCTGCATATCACATTCACTACTACACAGAAGAAAGTACAATGCCTGGTGGGTCACTTTGGATTCTGAAGAAACACATCGCACACCTAGGAATACTGCTCCATTTCATTTATGGGGTGACACTGAAGGCTTCTATATTTCTGTGGAGCCTGGAGTAGAAAACAGCTTTGCATAAGTCCAGGTTGTGGTGTCAGGATCCCTGGTCATGCAGAAACTATGTTACTGGAGATGTCAGTAATGGGAAAAGATGCAAGGTGGAGCTTACGGAAGCCTACAGGGTGAGCATCTTATGGCCCAGGATTCTAGAGAAAGGCCATGCCACCCACAGCAGAGAATTATATGCTTTTTCAGAGATAGCTACTGGCATGGTACTGTGCCATAATAGAGACAAAGTGCTATGTCACCAAGCACCAAATGATCATGCATCCAGAACTGCACTTTATAAGCTGGGTTCCCATTTCATAATAAAGGAGTCTGAAAATCGGCTCATGACCATGGGATCCACTTGTCATATTACACATCCCACTATCTAGAAGCAGTCAGCCTCATGGAGAGCTTTAACAATCTACTGATGGCACAATTAAGTGTTACTTAGAATGAAATACTCTGCAAGGATGGAGTGCCATCTTTTGAGATGAAATATATATGCATTAAATCAGAGATGTTTATATGGCGTTGCAGCCACAGTAAGAAGAAGGCATGTGCCCAGACTGTGTGCTTCTTGTCCCAGCAACTCTTGGCTCTGCAAAATTATGGGTCTTGGTCCCAAAAGGGGAACATACCCTTGCCAGGAGACACAGTAATATTCCCAGTGATGTACTTCTGCCTTTGGACTCCTCGTGCCTAGGGACCAGCCAGTGAGAAGAGTCACCGTCTTCACAAGAATAATCAGTAGAAGATAGAGCTGCTTTTACACAATGGGGGAAAGAAGGATATATGGGTGGGAGCCCTGTGACCCACTTAGGTGTCTCTTGGTACTCCCTTGCCCAATATTAACTATGAATGGAATCTGAGTAGGATGTGATTACTAGGAACTCAGAACCTTCAGGAATGAGATTTGGGGTCAAACTACTAGGTAAGATACCTAGACCTGCACAAGTGATAACTGAGAATAAGGGGAGTGTAGAATGAATAACGTAGGCAGCAGACTAGTCATGGCTTTAAAATCAACCTCAATGATAGGAGCTGGGGACTTTCTCTTTTAAATTTCACCACAGGAGAAGCTCACAAGAACCATGGAGGAGATGCTCGTTGAACATTGATAGAGAAGTGGATCTGTGAGATACATTCATGAAAGTTTTGCTGCTCAGATTATACTTCAAGAGCAGTACTGCTGTGAGGATTATAGTTAGCCACTCACTTGAGACCCACCTCAGTGTTCAAATTGGGGGTCACACTCTCCTCAGATTGCTACCAGACAATGATTGAAAATCATGGGGGTGCTAAAGTCAGGGCATTCCTACCCAGTGCAGACTCTTCTAAAGAGTAATCTTTGGTCTGGACTCCCCATTGGCCTGGTTGAGACTTTCTCCGAGTTGCAATGCAGTCGGAAGCTCTCCCTACCCAGCCCTCTTTTCTTTCTCTTCTTTCACAAGTGTCTGATCTGCATGGCAGTCTGAAGACTCCCCCAATGTACATTTGTTCCATCCCCCATTCATCCTTCACCAGTGTTTCTCTGGATAAGTCTTTGGACTTCAAATTCTTCCCTGGCATTTTATTCCTGGAGGATCCCTGGTGTTCCAGAGCAACATTTAAGATGGAGGGTGGACAGTGTAACTGCCATTTACAAATTTTTGGAAGTATTTTAGTATTTTATCAACAACTACAACCCTATCAATGTGTACTGGATGAATTTCAGCAATGAGTCTAAACTTCATCCCTGGCTCTTACATATAGATTTCTGCAATCACTGCCCTCCTTTGTAGGTGATCACTTTTATTATTTAATTATTTTATCACAATCCCACCAGAATTTCTTTATACAAATAGAGGTAAATTCAAATATATATTCTCTCTCTCTTCTTTTAAAAACACATTTGCTAGCACAGTATACCCTGTCTCTGTACATTGTTATTTTTTTTCCCACTTAAGTATAACTTGGAGATCTTTCCATATCACTATATAGAAAGCTTATCTTTTTTCACAATCATATGACATACCATTGGGTATAAGTACTGTTACATATTCGTCAAATTACTTATTGATGGACTATTTGTTATATCTAAACTGTTCCTATTTACCATATTGCAATGAATGACTTTTTATATGTGTCATTTAGATCATGTGTAACATTATCAATTGACTAGAAAAATGACACCTCTTTAAGACTTGGATCTTAAATCTAGTCATATCTGAGAGTAAATTGAAGTAAAGACTATAACAAAAAGGCAGAAAGCAGACTGACGGAGGGAAGGAAGTCTCCATATCAGTATATATCTATCTGTAACTTTATTTGTATATCTATCACCTATCTTTATCCATCCAGCTAGCTATCTATCATCTATCTATCTATCTGTCATGGTTTGAATTATGTCCCCCCAAAAATGTGTATATCAGTTTGGCTCTACCATGATTCCTGGTACTGTGTGATTTTCCTATATGTTGTAAATCCTGCCTCTATGATGTTAATGAGGGAGGATGGGTGGCAGTTCTGTAAGGCAAGACTGGATCTACAAGACTGGATTGTGTCCTGAGGCAATCTCTTGAGATATAAAAGAGAGAAGTCAACAAAGATACAGGGGGACCTCATACAATCAAGAAAGCAGTGCGGGGAGCAAAGTGCGTCCTTTGGACTGGGGTCCCTGTGCCGAGAAGCTCCTAGTCTGGGTGAACATCGATGAGAAGGCTGAGAGAGAAAAAGCCTTCCCCTGAAGCTGACACCCTGAATTTGGACTTTCAGCCTACCTTCTGTGAAAAAATAAACTTCTCTTCGTTAAAACCATCTACTTGTGGTATTTCTGTTATGGCAGTACTAGATGACTAAGACACTATCTATCTATCTATCTTTTTATTCCCTTCCACACCCCTATTCTGCTCTCAGGAAAGGATGTGACAAACATGATCATAGAAATATATAAAATGATGATAAATGTGTGCTATTCACCCAAGGGCATTTACAGTATTTATCAGTGGATGAAGTCGTAAACTAAAGGGAAAAATATCTGAAGGTAATTGATTAAATTTAGAGTTGTTTATATGTGTGTGGGGAATAAGTGCTACTCTCTACATATAGCTATTTCTTTTAAGGATGTAAGAGAACTGATTCCTTCCTTCCATTCTTTGCTTACTTTAACTAAACATGATAAGGGCATCCAAAGGAGGGTTGACACATTTTGACCCAAACTCAGAAACAGTTTCCAAAGTGAAAATTCAGAACATGGGGTAAAATGCTACATTTTTTTCATCTGAGTTATTCAGGTGTCTAATAAATAAAGCACACACTTCTATAAATTACATGCAAAAAAAAAATAGTAGCTCTTGGTACTCATGGAAGTCTTGTTTTTATTTATTACAGTTCCACAGAGGTAGAAATGCTCATTTGAGAGTAGCTAGTGTTTACTGTGGTAAGGCCATTCTGTGAAACCAAGTGCTCAGATGTTCTTTAAAGTAGCTTACGAATCCACTGTGCTTCAGGCTGATGGAAAAAATAGAAAAATGAAAATAAAAATAAATATTTGTCTACTATTTCTAGAGAGTCCCTGATGTGTTAAGGACCGTACCAAAGCACAAAATGTCATAGATAGAAAGGAACTTGTATATTTCATTATTTCTTGTTAAAAAAATACAGTTTCCTGGACTCCACCCCAGATCTACCACATCAAAGTCTCTGAAGATGGAGTCCTGCATTATGCATATTCAACGAGTTCCAGGGTCATTCTAATGGCCACTGAATGGTGAGAAATACTGAATGCTAGTCCTGCCACTAGCAGTCATGCAAGAACCAAGGCCTAGCAATGTTAAATTATTAGTCTAAGGTCTCATGGCTATTCCGTGGACTAGAACTTTTTTACCGAAAATTCAATGCAAAAATATAAAAATACTTTTAAAATAACTGATAGTCACTCCAAATTCCACCACACTATACAGATATTCTCTATTTGCATATTACTGTCTTTTTGTTCACAAACATGCAGATTTTTGTCTATTTGCAATCCTATATTTTTTTACTGCTTCTTTTCCTAACAAAGTATGAACGTTTCCTTTTCATTCTATAGGCTTCATAACTATCATTTCAATGAATGCATACTATTCTATTTTTCATATTTACTAAACCATTCCCCTAATTTTATACCTTTAGCTTAATTCCAAAATGTTTTCTCTTATATACAGTATTGCAATGACCATCTTTATGCACAAAGTTTGCTTTTCCTTCTGCTGAATTTTTTATTACATTTCTAGGAATGGGTCAAAGGGTATTGGTTCATTTATGACTCTTCTTACATATTCCCATATAAGTCTAAAGGAAGGTTAAACCACCTTATGTTGGTGATACATTCAGCAGTGCATAAATGTAACACTGTCACTGAACCCTCAACAAGCTATATAATGAATTATATATATATATATACACATATACATATACAACATATACATTCTACTGCATTATTAGGTGTGAAATGATCTCATAGGGTTGCTTTGATTGTTAACCAGGGTCAATATTTTTTCATAATTTTCTTCCTTTTTTTTCTTCTTTTGTTTTCCAAATGCATACGTGTCCTAAAATATTTCTGACTGTTAAACTTCTCTTTGTAAATCCAGATTAAAAATTCAGTAAATGAACAATCTTGATTTTGCATGGAATGCCGATACTCAAACACCTCGCTGGCAGATTAGAACAATTCCAAGCAAAGGTGAGATCAGTTTCGGCTTTCTGCCAGACTATGACTTTGTTTCTTAAATTCATATCCTCCAGTAAAAAATATATGTGTTCCTATTTATTGACCATTTATTTTAAGTATTTTGATATTATTCTCATTAATATCTCATCACTTACACTTTTGATTCACAGTTCAGTACCCTACATTATGCTCCCTCCGAAAGAATTGAGACAGTGTTGGTGGATGTAGCCTTAAATACAGGTGGAATAAGCCCTGGTGATGCAATGGTTAAGCTCTGGGCTGATAACTGAAAGGTCGGCAGTTTGAACCCACCCAGTGGCTCTGAGGAAGAAATACCTGGCGATCTGTTTGCATAAAGATTTCAGACAAGAAAACCTTATGGGGTAGTTCTACTCGGTCACATGGGTTCTCAATGAGATGAAATCAAGTTGGTGGCACCTAATAACAACAACAGCAAACATCTATCTATATAGTGCAATTTGGGACAGGAATTAAAAACGCCATTTTTAAAGCAGTTCATAGTACGCCAAATGCTGTCATTTGATATTCTTTCAATCAGACTTTGGCTCTAAGATCTTTAAAGACCTTGATTAAAATACAGATATTAATGGAAGGGTAACCAAAATTAGGTTTTTAATAGCTTAGTGAGGAATATTTTGATAGCTCAGGGAAAAGTAGTGGGTGGTAGAATTTTTTTTTTTTTTTTCATACAGGAAAGATTTTTGGTAATGACCAGAAAATGAGACGTTGTCTAAGGAAGGTCGATTCTGGAGTTAATTAGTTTTTTATCAATATCCAGAGATCAACAAGAAGACACCAAAATTCAAGGGGGGAGGAGGATGAGGGGGAAGGAATAGAATAATTGCTTGCTTAGGACACAGCAAAGCAAAAGCATAGCAACACAGTTATACAACAGACAAAATATATTTTTTTAACTGTACCAAAGAAGTCATCATGGTATAAATCATAACTTTGTTTAGCTTCCTCCCATTTATTTTATAGTTTAGTATTTAAACACACAACACACACACACACACACAAGCTGGGGAGAGGCTCACAATCTTTCACTTCTGCTTTTATGCCCCTTAGCCTCTCATTATAGTTACCGTACAAATTCCCAGTCCTTTGTCCCTCCCACCATCCACTTTGTCCAGCACTTCTGGGCTGTGAATTCTGTTTGCTTCCTCAGTTAATATCAACTTTTAGAATCCTCCTCTAATCTGTTATCTCATAATGCAGTTTCATACCCTGGCAGTGCTATTATCTAATGGGTGTTCTTGGAAAGAAATTTCCTACTGTCTATGCCTGTCAAAATCCTACTCATCCTTTACAACCCAACTCAAATATTACTTTCTTCATCCTTGTTGAATGAATGAATAGATTAATTTATGAACTGGGCAGACTAAAAATCCATACTATCCAGATTCATCTGAGTTTGTATTAATGCCCGCAATTCTTTCATTCATTTATTGCTATTTCTCTGACAAATGCCATGTAAATTTACTTATTCAACAAATTTTTGTTGATTTCCAGTCATTGTTTTATGCATTTGAGATATATTAGTAAACAAAATAGTTTTGCCCTCACAGAGCTTAGTTTTTCGCAGAAAGATATACACAAGAAATGTAATGAATAAGTAAACTATGTAGTAATTAGAAGGTAGCAAATGCTATATGAAAAAAGGAGATGGGATAGAAAGTGTCAGGAGTGAAAGGGGTAAGAATTTTTGCAATTTTAAGTAGTATAGTCAGGATAGCCTCATTAAAAAGGTGACATTTGAGCAAAGCTTTGAAGGAGTGAGGGAGTTAGCCATAGAAAAATCGAAAGAGCATTCCAGATAGAGGGAATGATGAGGGCAAAAGCCCTAAGTAATACTCTTAGGATGTTAGAAGAAAAAAAAGGACACATGTGGCTGTATCAGAATGATGACGAGGGAAAGGAGATGAGATCAGAGAAAAAGAATGTCAGATTATCTAGGATCTTGATGGCAATTGTAAGTATTTTGACATTTATTCTGAGTGAAGTGGTGCGCCATCACTTTTTTTTTTTTTTTTTGGTTAGTTTGTTTCCTCTCAGGTTTAATTTAATTCTGTTCATTCTAAATAAATTTTAATCAACTTTATTGATTAAATTGCTGTACAACAAACTGCTTCCCTTTAAATTGTACAATTCAGTGAGCTTTGACAGATATACACACTTGTCAACTACTGCCATAATCAAGATACAGAACATTTCAATCACTTCCAAAAGTTTCCATATGTCCCTTCATTGCAAGGTTTTATGCAGAGGAGTGATGTGATCTTAGGTACATTTTCCAAAGGGACCGTCTGTTTTCAGTGTTGAGAATAAATGTAGAGGGAGCAGCATTAGAAGCAAGAAGATTCTCAGGAGGCTACTGCAGTAATCCAAGAGAAAGATGATAGTGGCTGAGGCCAAGCGGGTAACAGTGTAGTTGATGAGAAGAAGTCAGACTCTAGTTATATTTTGGAGGTAGAATCACCATACCATCCAAAAAGCGGTATGAAAGAAAAAGAAAAATCAAAGATGACTTTAGTATATCCTGATCTTGTTCTTGATCTTAAAGGGGAGTGGGTCTAGGTTTTATTATTAAGGATGACATTTTCTGTAAGTTTTTGATAGACATCATCATGACAAGAGAATTTTCTATTCCTTGTTCGATGAGTGTTTTCAAATACCTTTTATTAAATACCTTTTTTGCAGGCCTACCTTTCCAGTTTTGAAGAATAAAGTAGATAAGCAAAGAATGGTAAAGGTAGAATGCTTATGTAATATTTTGGGGTTCTTATTCCAGGTGAGACTAGTTTCAAGAAATCGCACAACTAAAATTTAAGGTGTTCTAATTTCCTAGGAGAAGAGTTTAAGTTCTTTGACAAAAATAGGCATGTATCTGTGTATCTACACTCTTTAGCATAGTGCCTGACAGAATATTTGCTTAAGGAATATTTGTAGACATAAAATAAAGGAATGAAGATGGTATATTTTAGTGAATACCACAGACTTAATAAATTTAACGAAGTAAATCAGTCCAATCAATATTTATTGATCATCTTCTACATGTTGAACAATGTCCTGGGTGCTATGGTAAGTAAAAGGATTTGATCCGTGCCTTTGAGGAGGTTTTAGCCTGGTTGGAAGACAATATTACATCTGTCAGAGAACAACATAAATGCTACAGTGTTTTGAGGGGATGTTGAGATTTGAAGATAATTGCAGAAGAAGAGGAAACCAAATGTAGAAAATGGGGAGAAATATAAACAAGGCATAAAGACAGTAATAACAGGAATAAAGTCTTACATTTTTATAGTAATTTAGCATTTATTGAAGCCCAGGTGACATAGTGGTTAAGAACTTGGCTGCTAACCAAAAGGTCTGCTGTTCGGATCCACCAGCTGCCTCTTGGAAACCCAATGAAACAGTTCTACTCTGTCCTATACGGTTACTACGAGTCGAAATCGACTCATCAGCAATGGTTATTTATTTATTTGTTAGCATTTATAATACCTCTTTCTCATTTTTATCTAAGAATAATTTTTAACATGAGTAGGTTATCCTCCTTTGCAGATGACTTAACCCAAATAAATCACAAAAAAACTGGTTGTTAATGGTGTGGTTAAGTCTCAAATTCATTTTTCCTGAGCGCTTGCAACTTAGAAATTGCTTGACTCTAGGAAATGACAAACAAGAGTTTGGATGATAAAAGAGTATATGGCTATAAATTTGGAAGTACCTACAGAGAAGTGAAAATTGAAGCCATAATAATGGAAAAATTCTTCCAAGGAGATTATGTAGAAAAGAATGGAGGACCAAGAACTCAGCCATAGAAAACAACCTTGAGTTGGGCATGGGAGGAGGAAGTGCCAGAAATGGAAATATAGAAATAGCAGTAGGAGAGAAAGAAAGAGAGCCATGATAGTAGAAATTCAGGAAAGCTAAATGAGGAGAAAAGTTCCAATAAAGGCAAGAGACCACAAAGGAATGAGGATGGAGACGAGGGCGTAGCATTTGGTGAAAGATCGTTACAAAGGACCATTAAAAGAGCACTTTTAAAAGGAGAACTAGAGAAAAGGGACAAAGAAGGAGAGGTGAAGAGTATGGACACTGGGTAAAAGTTACAAATATATATTTAAAGTTACAAAAGTAATTAATAAAGGAACTAAAAATGATGCTAGAACTGTATTAGAAAGGGAGAAGAAGAGGGGGTGATGTAAATGAACTAAACCATTTATAAGGCAGAAAATGAATAGAAAATGTCTAAAATTGAGAATCATCCATATAAAGATATTATTTAGAGATATGGAAGTAACCAGCAAAATAAATAAAAACAGAAATAGAATAAAGAATCTATTCACCAGGCTAAAACTTCTCTTATGATACAAGACAAAATGCAAAGTTCAGTTGCATCTGATGACTGTAGAATTATGAAAATTATTTTCCATTTACTTTATTTGAATGATTCTGCTCGACTGACTCTATTCTAAGCAAGAATAAGGTTGTTATTTGATATGTACACACGTTTCCACACATGTATAGAGATGGCGGAGGGAAGGCTTAATACCTGCCTATGTCTTTCTGTTTCTTTGAGCCTTTAATTCATGCTGATACTTGAATATCTATTCATCAAATACAGTGAGATGGCTTCATTATTCATAAATGTTCAATTCAACAAATTAAAGCGACTGCAGCTTTTTAAAAAATACACCAAATCAGGAAATGATGGTGTCAGGAAAAAAAAATACCCCTGAGGTCATGACTATACATTGTAAAAGCATCTCTAAGTTTTTCAGTCTTTTGAAAAACTCTAGAAATCTTAGCGATACCTAAGAAGAATTCTTCTGTTTTTTCCTTAGAATTTTATGAGGTAATATTTTCCATTCAATGTTGTGATTATTTCTTTCGTTCCAATAGTTCAGGGACTTCTGCTACCTCACTAAAAACCAAAACTAAATCCATTGCTGTGGAGTCAATTCTGACTCATAGCCAACCTATATGACATAGTAGAACTGCCCCAAAGGGTTTCCAAGGCTATAATCTTTAGAAAGCAGACTTCCACATCTTTCTCCCATGGAGTGGCTGGTGGATTTGAACTGCCAAACTTTTGGTTAGCAGCCAAGCACTTTTTCCACTGTGTCAGCACGGTTTCTTGCTACCTCACTAGGGGATGGAAAATAGGGCATAGGGAGATAGATTTCCTGACCTTCCATATTCATTTTACATTTTGTTAAACAAAATGTAAAAATTAGAATAGAAAACAAAGCATCCTAAACATAACACTCTACATCTCTACCTCAGTAAGTGGACTATAGGAGCCCAGGTGGTACAGTGGTTAAAGGGCTTGGCTGATAACCAAAAAGTCACTGGTTCAAATCCACCAGCCGCTCCACAGGAGAAAGACGTGGCAGTCTGCTTCTGTAAAGATTACATCCTTGGAAACCCTATGAAGCAGTTCTACTTTATCCTATAGGGTCTCTATGAGTAGTAATTGATTCAACTGCAATGGGTTTGGTTTTTTTTGGAAGTGGAATATAATGATTTCCTCATTAGTGGCTGAGAATCAAAGTTAAATTTTCTTACATCTTCTAGGAGTGTAAACAGAGCTGATCCTGAAACATGCGCTAGCCCTGCTCACGTGCTGCTGTGAGATTTAGGACTCTGATGAGGCCGAAGCAGGGAAGACCATGGTTCTAAGAGCCAATACTAAAATAGACCTAAGACTCATTAACATAATCTGCTTATAAATTCTGCACACACAAATGAGAAGGACACACATGTATCCTTTCCAGGCATTCACTAAGAATGTAAGATGCCCTTTTGTGACTTTTCTCCTTTCCAAAATGCCTTTATGTTCACTAAAATTCTTTTTTGTTCAGTTTAGTCTCATATTACCAAAGAAGAAATGCTTGTAAAAGGGGATGTCAGAAGGCCCACTCATCCTAAACAAAATTCAAGGCTGTCGAGCCAATTCCAACTCATAGTGACCCTATAGGACAGAGTAGAACTGCCCCATAGGGTTTCCAAGGCTATAAATCTTTATGGAAGCAAACTGACACAGCTTTCTCCCATGGAGTGGCTGGTGGGCTTGAACCACCGATTTTTTGGTTATCAGCAGAGTGCTTTATCCACTGTGCCACCAGGGCTCCTTAGAAGACCCACTAGTGTAATATAATCTATAACCCTTCATAAATACCAAATTATCAACCAACCGAATATAGGCCAGGTCATACTTTTGGAACTGGGGATACAGCAGTGAAATAACAGACGAGGTTCACAAAAGAAAAAGAATGTATTCTTTTATATTTTAGATATAGATATTTTAGATAAAGACAAATTCTATGAAGAGAATTAAAGTAGTATGCAGGGTTGGGAGTGACCAGACTGTGGTGGGGGTGTCGGCAACAGAGGCAATCAGGGAAGACTTCTCTAAAGAGATAACTTTTAAGCTGAAAAACTAAATAAGGATTTAGCTATGCAAAGATCTGAGGGGAAGAGCATTCCAGACAGAGGAAACAGTATAGGCAAAAGTTTGGCGAGAAAAAATTTTGGTGTCTATGAGAAAAAAAAAAAAAAAAAAAGAATGCCTGTTTTGCTAGATCCTGAAAGAAAAGGGGGAGAGTGGCACAAGATGAGGGTGGAAAATAGGTATGGAAAAGACAATATAGGCATTAAAAGACAGGGTGCATTGGGAAGCCACTAGTGTTTTAAGCAGTGGAGAGTAGAAGTAGCAAGACTAGTTAGGAACTCTTTGGTATTCCAGGAAATATGATAGCGATTTAGACCATTAAGGCAGTAGTGTTAGAGATGGAAAGAAGTGGATTGACACAGGATATATTTTGGGGGTAAAATAGACAAGTCTTACTGATAGACTACATGTGGGGTGTGGAGAGGGAAAGAGAGGAATAATAGATGCTATCCAGGTTTTAAAGTATCAATTGACTGAATGGATGATAGTGCCGTTTATTAAGATGGATAAGACTGGGAGAAGAATAGGTCTTGAAATGGGTTAAATGTATTGTTGATACAGGTTAAGTTTGAGATACCACAGTGGAGATGTCAAGTAGGCCATTGGATGTAAGAATTTGAAGCTTAATGGGAAGGTCAGAGTTGGAGATATTAATTTGGGAGTCATGAGAGGGTTGCAGATAGAAATAAAGATGGAATAAAGGAGATTAAAAGCTGCCAGTAAGTAGGAAGAAAAATAAGAGAACGAAGTGTCATAGAATCCAAATAAAGGAAGTGCTTTTAGAAGGAGGGAGAGGTTATTTTATCAAATGCTGTTGGATTGTAGAATAAGATGAAAAAAGAGGAGAGACCACTTGATGTGGCCAGATGAAGGTATTTGGTAACCTTGAAAAGAGCAGGTTCATGGAATGGTAGGGATGGAAAAGTCTAACTGGACAGCAGGTATACATCTAGAATTTTCAGGAGACTTAGCATGAATGTATACAAGCCCAGAACCTACTTCGAAAGTTGCTTTTTACAATTAAACTTAATCCTTGACCTCAACTTGTTTTTCTGTATTTTACTTATTTTTTATATAAATTGATTGTGGAAAAGAATCAAGCTATTTGGGGATTATTTTGACTTTCTCATTTACCTTAAAAATTACTCTCAAATATATTTTCATTACTTGCAAATCTTATTGTCCTTGTGGCTACCCACACATTGACTCAACTTTTAAAGTTGGGAGAGAAAATATCGCCTAAAACAAACCAAAACTCTTTGCCATAAAGTCGATTCTGACTCATATCAATCCTATAGGACAGAGTAGAACTGCTCCAAGGTAAATGAGATTCCCATAAGAGGAAATAGAGGAGGAAATAGATGGAAGATAAAGAAAAAGGAGGAGGAGGAAGAAGAAAAATAAAGTGAGAAGCTTAAGGTCAAGACCCATCCACATCTACAGACACAGTTCAGGAGGACAGAGGGCACTGGCCCTGCATGCTAACAGAACAATGAACACTGTGTAGACCCAGAAAGCATTCAAATGAATTACACCTCAACCAAAAATCAGTGAGAAAGAGCAAGTAAAGATGGCATGTGGAACAGGAGCCCCTCTGTCCAACGTGAGGTGTCTACTTATGCTTCCCTTTATAACCAGAGTATTTTGTGAAGGAGGAGGAGAAAGGGAGATCCCTTAGAGGACACAGAAACATAAACTGATGGAGTATTTACAAACGAAGAGACTGAGTTAACCTGAAAGAGACTGTTAAGAACTGGAAGAGGTCTCGTTATCTTTGGCAAGTTATTTTTTTTTTTTATCAGTAAGAATGAGGGTTCATAGAGAAGGCAGATCAGATAAGAATGAAATTACATTTTTTGAACGTCTGGATCCTGGTATATTTCCGCTATTATAATTGGATTTTGTTTGAGCCTTCACTGTATTCAGCATCTTCCCAGAAAACGTCCTTGGTATCTTACTTAAATCTGTCTGTAGAAGTTTTAATCAATTTTCCATTTTGTCCCTTTCTAAGTATAGAACAGTTAACTCCTTTTTGTTGTAAAATGACCCTCATTATAAGTAATTTAATTTTTTTTCTCAAATCACAAGCCAGTTCCCTCTGCTTCAGTCCAAATAATTCCTATTCTTGTAATCTTTTGACATGTTTTGCAACTCTTTTGAGTGCTTTTGAAGTACTGTTCACCTATCTTACCTGCAAGTGCCAAACTTGTCATTATTCCAGCAAAAGAGAGCTATTCTTTAAAGAAAATATACAGACAAACCTACAAAAATATCTTTCATTTTTTTATAAATTTGGCTAAAAATAAGACAGGAGTAAACATACCAAAGGAGCATATCTTGGTTTTGGAGGTGGAGGAGGCATCCCACACCGACAGGGACGTTTGACCTTAGGTGATGGTGTTAAAGGCTCACAAGGAGGTAGTGGTGGTCTTTCTCTTGATGGAGGAACTCTACCTACAGTACCTTTTTTTTCTTTATCTCTGAATGTGGTCTTTCTGTGTGATGTTTTGAATTCTTTCTTTAGCCCTTGAGCTTCTTTCTTTGAAACTATGGATGTGGCATCTGAGTCATCAGCTCCTCTATTTTTAGCCCCAGGTTTATACAGTGACTCTTCAGATTCAACGTCAGAATCTTTGACTACTGACTTTGGGGGCTTACTTAGGCCTTTCTTTGAGTAATCATCAGATTCACCATCTGCGGATTCTGTGTCCTTTTTTGCATCCTTCTTAGTATCTTTCTTTGCATCTTTCTTTGCATCTTTCTTAGCCTTCTTTGACTCCCATTCAGATTCAGATTCTGCATCAGTAGACACTGCATACCTCCTTGCATGTTTCTTTGAATCTTTCTTATCCTTCGTTTCATCTCTTTTCCTCTTCTTTGACTCCAATTCAGAATCAGATTCAGTATCAGTAGACACTGTGTTTTTCTTTGCATCCTTCTTCTTAGTGTCTTCCTTTGAATCTTTCTTATCCTTCTTTTCATCTTTCTTATTCTTTTTTGACTCCAATTCAGATTCAGATTCAGCATTAGTAGACTCTGCGTCCTTCTTTCCATCCTTCTTCTTATTGTCTTTCTTTGAATCTTTCTTCTCCTTCTTTGCATCTTTCTTTACATCCTTTGAGTCTACTGATTCAACATCAGTAGAATCTGTGTCTTTCTTTACATCCTTCTTCTTACTGTCTTTCTTGGCATTTTTCTTATCTTTCTTTGCATCCTTTGAGTCTACAGATTCAGCATCAGTAGAATCTGTGTCTTTCTTTACATCCTTCTTCTTACTGTCTTTCTTGGCATTTTTCTTATCTTTCTTTGCATCCTTTGAGTCTACAGATTCAGCATCAGTAGAATCTGTGTCCTTCTTTGCATCCTTCTTCTTACTGTCTTTCTTGGCATTTTTCTTATCCTTCTTTGCATCCTTTGAGTCTACAGGTTCATCATTAGAGGCCTTCTTTGAATCCTTCTTTGTGTCTTTCTTTGAGCCCTTCTTTGAGTTATTCTGTGAGTAATTCTTTAGGCACATATCAAAATCCATGGATTCAGTACCAGATTGTTCTAAATACACCACTGAATCCACATTAGGACTATTTTTTAAGCAAGTCTCTGATTCGGCATCAGGATCCTTCTTCAAACTCTTATCAGAATCTTTCTTTGGATCAGTCTTTGTACATATGGATTTAGTATCTGTCCCCTTGCAAGTTTTTGAATCTTTCTTATCTTTTGTTTGATCTTTCTCTGAGACCTCCGTAGAATCCTTGGATTCTGAATTTGTATCTGATTTGGATTTTGACTGCTTATATGGTTCATTTTCATGTGATGATTTTGATGGAATTTTTGCTTCTTTATTCCTTTCTTTAGGTTTTTCATCTTCTACTGTTTTCTTGGATTCTAGAGTTGTTGTATGTGGGCCTGTCTTTTTATTAGAATATTTCTTTAAATCTGTTCCTTTTTGGCCACCTTTGGACTCTTTAGATTCTGCCTTTTCAAGATGGGCTTTGGGAATATAAGAACATCTGAATGGAGCCTGTCTCCTGACAGCTAGGTAAATAGATGGTCTTTGGAAAATTTTTCTTAAAGAATGCCTTATCCATATGTGAGCTTTCTTCTGATCTTCCTTTAATTTTATTTTGTCCTGTCTCTGAAAAGATTAGTTAGAATAATGACAAACATTTGTAAGTGTGTTATATCTTTTTACATCACAACATCAAAATGGTTTCACTTTTGATTGATCTAAAATTGGAAAAATTATTTTACTCTGTTTCAAGATTCTGTGTGGGGCGTGTGTACATACGTGTGTGTGTGTGTGTGTGTGTGTGTGAGAGAGAGAGAGAGAGAGAGAAAGAAAGAACTCAACTTTGGGCACAAGATGACTTTAAGAGAACATTTAGAGTCCTCTCAATTATTCATATTAAGAATGGAGCAGGCCCACAATAGTCTATAACATTCCAGGGCCTCTCCTCGCAATTGACAGTGGGTTCCTATTGCATCCCTATATGGGAGAGATCTTTCGGAACACTTTGCCCACTTTTCACATCCAAGTTAGTGCAGAAATAAGCTGAACCCCTTGAAGTTTGTCATGACAATTCTTGTGATAGTTGTAGGCTGTGGACTGGATTTCTACTCTTGCTTTCAAGGTCTCTGGTCAATGTTAGAGCCTGAGACCCCTACTGTGAAGCAGTAGAAAACATGAATATTCAAGTATCCAGTATCCTGAATTCCAGACTAAGAAAACAGGGAGGCCATAAAACCTCATCAGATGGGCTCCTGCTTTAAGATTCAAATTTTGGATGCTTTTGCAGCTGGCCAACATTACATGAGAGATCCTACTAGCTGCAGCATTAGGTTTTCCAGCTTGCTTAACCTTTCAGCTACGTAATGACTTTGATGTGGGTACCATGTACAAATAAAAGTTCAATCTGAAACAGGTGGGGGCAATCTGTTGTACACAGAATTTTAAATTAAAAAATATCGTTTCAACAGATAGTGAAACTCAAATTACATACGACTTATTTACATTTACGTATTTTTGTACAAACTTATATTTAGTTTAAAAAAATGACCTTTTCAATACTTACAGGAACTGTATTTTGTAATTCCAAAGGTCTTGATCTCTTTTTTCTACCTGGCTGGGGTGGTTTGGGAAATGTCAAAGCAAAGTGTTTTTCATTCCACGATTTTCTGTTTGATGAACTGACTAAAGTAAGAGAGTACAAAAAGTTATTTGGAGTTAATAGCCAGACTCCATCAGAACTGAAATATTTATAAGCAAGAAATAAATCATCCGAATTAAACTAAATTTTACTTCAAAATATAGCTTTTATCTCCTAGACTTTGTAGTTTATTTGCACACCAATTAAGAAAAATAAAATCTTATTTTCCCATTTAGCTTTGAATTATGTTAAATGACATTGTAATTTTATTTTTTAGATTAAACCAATTTTCACTTAAATCACAATGATTAAAATAATATAATCAGACAGGAATGGGGAAAAAAAGATTCACTATTTCCTTTTAAACGTCTTTATCATCTTTCTACCTTGGCTTCTGGTCTTTATGTCGTTCTGATTAGATTACTGAAAATATGGCTTCTCCTTCTATATTCCCCATTATATAGGCCCAAATGCTGCATTCAGTTCTGGGAACTCTATTTAATGAAGAACATAGACACACTTGAGGACATGCAGAATAGAGTGTTTCATAATATAAAATTATCTGGAAGCTATGTCAAAAGAGGAACTGGTGAAGACACTCAGGATAGTTCTCCTGGAGATGAGAAGACTAATGAGAGATGTGATCACTATATTTAAATATGCAAAAAGCTGTTATGTTGAAGAATAGCAGTAGTAGTAGTGGTGGCAGTAGTAGCATAGCCACAACTGCTAACATTTACATAGTGCTTACTATGTGCCAGACTGGGCTCTAAGACTCCATAAAGTTCATCTTTATGCAGATCAACTTATTTAATCTTTACAAGAACCCTTTGACGTAGATAATATAATTTTACAGACGTGGAAAAGAAAGCACACAGAGAGGTAAACTTCTTGCCCATGATTATAAAGCTGGCAAGTAGCAGAGGTAGTTTAGCCCCAGAGTCCATGCTTTTAATTACAATGTTATAGATTTCTTTCAGTGTTTCCTGATGGAAGAGCTAGAACCAATAGGTAAAAGTTGCAAGAGTGCAGGCAGATTTCAGCTCAATTTATTAAGAAAATATTCCTTAAAGTTGCAGCTGTTCAACAAACAGACCTTTCACCATACTTTCATTCCTCTGACGGTATTTGCATTGTTTAGGTATTATGATTGTGAATTTTGAACACAAGGCAATCTTATGTAAGGTTGGTTTGTATTAACAGGAAGAACAAACTAAACAATTCTTTGCTTTTAAACAGATAGTACAATATAAGAAACATTTTACACACACACACACACACATCACATACACACTTATGCACACATACATATATACCCATACATGCTTATATGAAATTTGAATAAAAATTCAGGGCAGTTTTTGCTTTATCACATATAATGGAGGATAGTAATCATTTGTTCCTAAAGTTATTTTCAAATATCATCTAAATAAATATCAGATTCAAAAGACTAAATTCTTACCTGAAATGGAATTATCATATGTTCTGATGTTTACTTCTGGTCTATTAAAAAGAGACAAAATGTTTAATTGAATTTGTACTATTGCTGGTTATAATAATAACAATTATTGTTATGAATAAGCGTGCAATAACAACTTATGAAATATTGTGCATTCTCTGACTTCCATTATCTAAGAATATCTACTTGTACTTCCTATTCCAGTTCTTCTACCCTAGATCAACTTATAGATGAATAAATGCTATTTCACAAAAACCATCAACCAAGACCTGAAATAAAAACACTAATTTGACTAATTCTAAAATTAACAAAATATGTTGTTTACATTATATAGGATCATAAGTTGAACCAGTTTCCCCAAAAAATCCTCTAGTGAAAAGGTTTAAACTAGTACAGCATACATATAGTTTCTAAACTCACTAAATAAGTTGTAAAAAAAAACCCCACAATTTCTTAATATTTCAGAACTTAAACTGTTAGTGATGTGTGAGAGATGACACACATAAGTATTGATGGGGATGTTGAATTTTCTCAAAAATTAGGCCCTGATAGTTTCTCTTTGGAATGCTCCCATTTGATTTGGTAATAATCATCTTTGTCCACTGAGGATAAACATGGAATGATTTGTTTTTAAAAATGTAATTTTCTTATTAGTTAGCTGGGACAGTGAGTTGCGATCATTGCTAACTCTTGAGATTGTGCTTATAAACACATGCCCTAAGAGCTTGAGTTTTTGACTAACTTAAACCATCAAGTCAGTAAACTCAAAACAAAATAAAATGAGTCAGTCGAAATGGTCAAATTTATGTATATTTGAGTCAAATTTATTTTCATTTCCTAAGGAAAGCTCTATTATCCAGCAAAAAGCCTGACCCATAATTCAATAACTGCTAAGCTACTTTAGAGAAGACTTTGGAGATGTTGAACAATAAATTAAGTAGTAAAGTGGTTCTCAACTGAAGGTAAACAGCAAAACCAACTTGGAAACTTTTAAAAAGTAAACATGCTTGAGTACTGCTCCCAAAAACATGACTCAGAATCTCTGGATGTGGATTAATCAAATATATATTTTGATACTTAGCTCTGGTTAAGAACCACAGCGCTGACCTAATGGTCGTGAAAGGGAAAGTTCATAGATTTCTGAAACAGTTCAAGCTTGTGGTTTTTGCTTGTCCCAAAGGCAGTTGATCAATGACCTATTAGTCTTTGGTGCAACCATATTCATTTAATAGAGCAGCTAGAAGAGATTATGGTCTGAGTGCCTGGAAATTTAACAGTTTGGAAGTTTACCATGCTGGCTGGAGGGTTGCTTTCACACTCTGGGAAAAACATCTTGTTCCTAAGTTGATTTTTGCTTCCTTCCCACAATTCAAAGTAGTTATTTCCAATCTTTTTTTTCAAGTATTTTTATCAGTGAACAAATTTGAACACACTCCCCATCTGTGTGTACATAATTTATTTTATACTGTAACAATACATATTATAAAATGTATTGTAAGATAAAAAATTCAAAAGATAAAATAAAATAAATAAATTTAAGTTTTAGTATGTTGTTCCCATACTCTAATAGATTGTCTTACACATGAACCTCACTGTGGAGAACACTAGAAAATGTAACCAAGAAATAATAAGGGGCAAGTTAGCCAAATATCATAACATGCCCACTTTATACAGATATGATCTTAGTTTAAAGCTATCGGATGTTAAAATATAATTAAAACTCTGAGCAGATTTCTTCATTTCTGAAGTATATTCTTAGCTTGGTCTTCCCGTTATAAATGAATCTGTGTATATTCCTTTGAGAGATAAGTGATGCTAGCCTCTATCTTGAAAAATAAGTGACAGAATCGAGAAGACAACAAAATAACATCTTTAAAGTTATGAAGAAAAAATAACTGTCAACATAGGATTTTTAACAGAGCTAAATTTTCTTCAAAAATGAAGATGAAATAGAGACTTTTTTGCACTGCTTCATTCATTGGACTTCTTTTTTGCACTGCTGCATTCATTTATTCATTTAGCACATACAAGCACACTTCAGAGATGTTGAAGTTTCGGTTCCAGACCACTGAATAAAGCCAATATCGCAATAAAGCGAGTCATGAATTTTTTTGGTTTCCCAGTGTATATAAAAGCTATGTTTACACTATACTGTAGTCTATTAAGTGTGAAATAACAATATGTCTAAAAAAAACTATGTACATAACTTAATTGAAAAATACTTTATTACTAAAAATGCTAACCATCATTGGAGCCTTCAGTGAGTCATCATCTTTTGCTGCTGGAGGGTCTTGCCTTGAAGTTGATGGCTGCTGGCTGATTAGGGTGGTGGTTGTTAAAGGATGAGGTGGCTATGGCAATTTCTTAAAATAAGACAACAAAGTTTGCCACATCGATTGACTCTTCCTTTCACAAAAGATTTCTCTGTAGCATGCGATTCTGTTTGATAACATTTTAACCACAGTAGAACTTCTTTCAGAATTGGAGTCAGTCCTCTAAAACCCTGCCATTGCCTTATCAACTAATATTCTGTTATTAATATTCTATGTAATATTCTAAATTCTTTGTTGTCATTTCAACAATGTTCACAGCATCTGCACAAGGAGTAGATTCCATCTCAAGAAACCACTTTCTTTGCTCATCTATAAGAAGCAGCTCCTCAGTAGTTAAAGTTTTATCATGAGATTGCAGCAATTCAGTCACATCTTCAAGCTCCACTTCTAATTCTAGTTCTCTTGCTATTTCCACCACATATGCAGTTACTTCCTCCATGGAAGTCTTGAACGCCTCAAAGTCATCCATGAGGATTGGAATCAACTTCTTCTAAACTCCTGTTAATGTTGCTATTTTGACCTCTTCCCATGAATCACAGATGTTCTTAATGGCATCTAGAATGGTGAATCCTTTCCAGGAGGTTTTCAATTTACTTTGCCCAGATTCATCAGAGGAATCAGTATCTATGGAAGCTATAGCCTTACAAAATATATTTCTTAAATAATAAGACTTGAAAGTTGAAATTACTCCTTGATACATGGGCTGCAGAATGGATGCTGTGTTAGCAGGTGTGAAAACGACATTAATCTCCTTATACATCTCCATCAGAGCTCTTGGATGACCAGGTGTACTGTCAATGAGCAATAACATTTTGAAAGGAATCTTTTTTTTTTTCCTGAGCCGTAGGTCTCAACAGTGGGATTGAAATATTTAGTAAACCATGTTGTAAACAGTTGTGCTGTCATCCAGGCTTTGTTGTTCACTTATAGAGTACAGGCAGAGTAGATTTAGTGTATTTCTTAAGGGCCCTAGGATTTTTGGAATGTTAAATGAGCATTGGCTTCAACTTAAAGTCGCCAGCTGCATTAGCCCCCAACAAGAGAGTCAGCCTGTCCTTTGAAGCTTTGAAGCCAGGCATTGACTTTTCTCTAGCTATAAAAGTCCTAGATGACATCTTCTTCTAATAAAAGACTGGTTCATCTACACTGAAAATCTGTTGTTTAGTGTAGCCATCTTCATCAATTATCTTAGCTAGATCTTCTGGATAACTTGCTGCAGCTGCTACATCAGCACTTTCTGCTTCATCTTGCACTTTTATGTTATGGAGAGGGCTTCTTTCCTTAAAACTCATAAACCTATCTTGCTTGCTTCAAATCTTTCTTCTGCAGCTTCCACACCTCTCTCAGCCTTCATAGAATTTAAGAAAGTTAAGGCCTTGCTCTCAATTATGTTTCGGCTTAAGAGAATGTTGTGGCTGGTTTGATCTTCTATTCAGACCACTAAAACTTTCCCTATGTCAACAATAAAGCTGTTTCACTTCCTTATCATTCATGTATTCACTGGAGTAACATTTTCAATTTCCTTCAAGAATTTTTCCTTTGCACTGACAACTTGGCTAACTGTTTGTTGCCAGCGGCCTAGCTTTTGGCCTATCTCGGTTTTTGTCCTGTCTTCCTCACTAAACTTAATCATTTGTAGCTTTTGATTTAAAGTGAGAGACATGCAACTCTTCCTTTCACTTGAACATTTTGAGGCTAGTGCAGGGTTATTAATTGACCTAACTTCAATATTGTCATGTCTCAGGGAATAGGGAGGTCCAAGGAGAGGGAGACAGACGGAGGAATAGCCTGTCGGTGGGCGTGGTTCATGACACCCCAAAACAATTACAATAGTAACATCACAGATCACCAAAACAGATATAATAGTAATGAAAATGTTTGAAATATTGTGAGAATTACCAAAATGTGATACAGTGACACGAAGTGAGCACATGTTGTTGGAAAAATGGTGCCTATAGACTTGCTTGACACAGGGTTGCCACAAACCCTCAATTTGTAAGAAACGCAATATCTGCAAAGCACAATAAAACGAGGTACGTCTGTGTTTATTAAATGTGCAGTATCTTCTAGTTATGATGCTGAGTAAAGCAGCCACACTCCCCAAGCTTGTGGAACTTAACAACATATCACTCAGTGGACCATATTTAAATGGCTGGGAATATAAACATTTTTAAACAAACAAAAAACTGTGAAAATTTTATTGACCATAGAAAGCATTAAAAGAAATAGCAATGACAATTCTCCAGACAGAAGTAAAATGGCCCAAGATGATGTGCAGTTAATGTGAGGTGAAATAAAGAGCATCAAAGAATGCAAATATGTGGTCACAGATGACAAATAATAATCTGCTGAATTTGAAATATATGAAAAATAAAATTCAGAGTAATAGTAGTGCAAAAAGTTGTGTGAGGTATATGGAATTAAAGTATTGTAAGGTCCTTGCATTGCCTGGGAAATAGTTAAAATGCTAATTTATGCTAAACTCCAAAAAGCAAAGGATTAGTGTTGTAATCTCAAGGATAACCACAAAAGAATTGTAAAGGAATGTATAACTAATAAGATAATAGAGTGGGAAATGTAATAAAAATATTTAATACAAAGAAAAGCAAGAAAGGAGAATTAACAAACATAGGTATGGGACAAATAGTAAGAAAATCATAAGATGCCAGATTTAAATCTAAATATAAAGTAATTACATTAAAAGTAAAAGAGAAAAATATCACAATGGATTAAAAAACAAAAACTGATGATTTATTTCTTATAAGAGGTACATCTAAAATATAAGGGCACAGAAGGGATGAAAATAAAAAGAATGGAAAAGATACATTGTGCACATACTAATGAAAAGTAAGCTCATGGAGCTTTATCAATGTCAAACAAAGTAAACTTTAAGAAAAAGATAGATATGGGCATTTTATAATGGTAAAGGGTCAATTCAATACGAAGACAGAGCAGTCCAAATTTGTATGATCTATTAACATAGCTTAGAATATATAAAACAAAATTATAGCACTAAAAGTAGTAATAAGCAAACACAATATTAGTTGGAGATTTTAGCATACTTAGTAACTAACAGACCAAGAAAACAAAATAAACAAATGTAGATACAGAAAATTTGAATAACATGATTAAAAAATTGACACAACATAAAGGCACTACCCTAAACAATTGTATAATACACTTTCATTTTAAGTGCATATGGAACATTTAACAAAATTTATCATATGCTGGGCCATAAAGCAAATCTCAATAAATTTCAAAGTATTGAAATTATACAGAATATGTTCACTGACCACAGTGGAATTAATAAAATGATAACTAAAAAATACTCAAATATTTGCAAATTAATATTCCAATCTATGGATTGAAGAATAAATTGTCATAAAAATCAGAAAATATTTTAACTGAATGATAAAGACAACGCAGTATTTAAATATTTGTGTGGTTCAAAGGCACACTTACAAAAAATTTGTGGCTTAAATTCATATATTAGAAAAGGGAAAAGCTGAAAAGCTATCATTTAAGTATTGATCACAAAGATCTAGAAATAGAAAGGCAAATTAAAGCCAAATGATACGGAAGGAGAAAAATAACAAAGATAACAGCAGAAAGGAATGAAAGAGGTTAAAAGCTTTAGGCCAATAAATTTAAAAATTTAAACAGAAGTAGAAAAAATTCATTGAATAAGAACACATATGAAAGTAGAAACAAGGAGCAATAGATAAATCTGAATTGTATACACATCAAAGACATTGACTCAATAATTTAAAACTTACTGAAACAGAGAATTCCAGGTCCAGATGTCTTCAATGATCAATTCTTCCAAACACCTAAGGAAAAAAACAAAAATTATTAACAAACTCTTCTAAAGAATAGAAAAAGAGAGAACACTTATCAGCTTTTTCTGTGAGGAGAGCATAACCTTGATACCAAGACTTGATAAGGCCTTTAATAGAAAATAAAATTACAGGCCTATCTCTCAGTAACATAGATGCTATTATGGACTGATTTGTGTCTCCCAAAAATATATGTTCAAGTCCTGTGAATGTGAACTTATTTAGAAATAGTCACCTTGCAGATGTAATTAGTTAAGTTAATATGAGGTCATACTGGAGTAGGATGGGCCCTAATCCAATACGACTAGAGTCCTTGTAAGTAGAGAAGAAACACAGATATATAGAGAGAAGTTGGCCATGTGAAGACAGAGGCAGAAAGAAGTGATGCCAAAAAATACCAAAGTCTTTGGTCATCATCAGAAGCTAAGAGAAAGGCATGGAGCACATACTCCTTCAGGGGTCTCAGAAGGAATCAGCATTGCTGACACACAAATTTCACACTTCTAGTTTCCAAAACTGCAAGAATAAATTTCTGTTGTTTTAAGTCACCCACTTTGCAGTACTTTGTTATAGAAACCCTAGGAAACACATACAGGTTTTTCTACCAAGAGTGGGATACTGCTGTAACAAATACCTAAAAGCATGAAAGTAGCTTTGAAATGGGTTAATGAGTACAGGCTCTAAGAGTTTTGTGGTGCTTGATAGTAAAAGCCTAGACTGCCTTGAAGAGGCTGTTGCTAGGGACACTAAAGGCAATTCTGGTGAAGGCTCAGAAAGAAGTGAGGAGAGACTGCTTCCATCATCTTAGAGAATACGTATATTGTCATGAAAAAAATGTTTCTAGAAATATGACGGTCCAATGTTCATATTTTGGTGAGGCCTAAGAAGAAAAAGATGAACATTTTATTGGACATCGAGGGAAAGGAAATCCTTGTTACAAAGTGGTAGAAAATGTGGCTGAATTTGTTCTACTGTTTTGTAGAAAGTAGAATTTGTAAGGGATGAACTTGGATATGTAGCTGAAGAGATTTCCAAGCAAAGTGTTCAAACCATGGTCTGGTTTCTACTTGCTGCTTATAGTAAAATGTGAGAGGAAAGAGATAAATTAAAGGAGAAACTATTAAGTGAAAAGGAACAAGAACCTGAAGATTCAAAAAATTGTCATCATATCCAGGTTACAAAAAATGAGAAAGTGTTCTCTGGAGAGAACGTCAAAGTTGCAGCTGAACAAAATTTACTGGAGAGATTATGCATGTGATTCGCGGATATGGTCAACTGTTTCAGCAGAAACACTGCCAGCTTGGACTAAAGAGATAGCGATGAGATGAAATGAAGGAAGGCTCTCAGATTTCTGGAATCATATAGGCAGGAAATTGACTGATAGAGTTACTTGGCTGTGAATATATACAACCCTTCAAAAAAGGGAAGAATGACTCTGAGGGTGACTCAGAGACCACCAGGGTTACCACTGCCACTACAAGCCCAGAGGGTGTGGGCCCAGGGGGCAGGGCCATTGCCTCCTTTGTTCCAGAGGGTGCTGCCAGTGAGATTCCAGAGGGTGGGATCACCAATGAGAGACAAGAGGTGGAAGCTACCTCAGCCCAGGGAAGATCAGAGGCTCCTGGGGCCACTGCTGGGGCTGATGGAGCCTCCATAGACCCAGAGGACAAAGCATCATGCATCATCAAGTGAAATGACTATTCCCATGCCATGAAATTTAATTGATTTTGCTCTGCTTGAGATCCATGACTTCTTTTTTCTTACAATTTCTCCTTTTTTTTGAACAGGAATGTCTATCCTATGCCTGTCTCACAACTGTATTTTGGAAACAAATAGTTTTTTGCATTTCACAGGTACAGAGATGGAGAATTTGGCCCCAGGATGAACCATACCCAACATCTCACCCATATCTGATTTAGAAGATTTACATGAGATTTGGGACTTTTTGAATTAATGCTGGAATGGGTTAAGACTGTGGGTTTGGTATAAGGTAAATGTATTGTACAGGTGGGAAGAACTTGGATTTTGGGAGCCAAGGGGATATACCATTACGGCTCAATTCTTGTCTTCCAAAAACATATGTTCAAATCCTAACAACCAGTGCCTGTGAATGTTAACATGAAGTCATACTTTAAGAGGATGGGCCTTAATCCAATATAATTGATGTCCTTATAAGAAGAGCCTCCTCCCCAAGATGGCAACATAGGTACTTGAGCACTTCCAACCTCCCACAACAATTAAAGAAAAAAGAAACAAAATAGATCAAATAATGCAGTGGACCTAATAGATTCAGAACTACAGAAACCAGTCCAAGAGATAAAGCATCTAACCAAAAGCTGTAAAAGGAACTGACAAGATAGGAAGGTTTTTCTATCACGTAAGTACTTCTCCTAGCCAGCTCTCACAGGAGTGAAGCGAGAGCACTTGGATGTAAACTGTGAGCAGTGAACTGTAAGCCACAAGCTGCAAGTTGTGAACTGTGAACTGTGAACCATGCTACCTTTGGCCCAGGAGTATGGCAAATGGTCTTAGCTTTTTCTTAGGTGTGTTCTCTCAGATTCTTCATATCTGTCTGGGAGCAGCCAGAAAATTGAAGGATATGCAGAATCCTCACAGAGGAGCCAGTCCACACCCACATCCAGGAAGAACTGAAAAGAATTTGTAATGCCTCCATCTTCATGAATCACATGGGAGTGATTTAACTTAATGGTTGAAAACAATAGGCTATGAAGGGCTGAGCTCTGAGGAAGCCTTGCCTCTGGAGACTTGAAAATTTTAAAACAAAAAGGTGGATTGAGAGGTGACTGAGAACTACCTCTCCATCAAATCACCTACTATCTGTGAAAGAGCTACTGGAACTATTTAGTGGCCCTGGAAGCAGATCAGATGCTTCAGTCCACTAGAGAATTGCCTGAAGAAATCACAGGTTACTGATCTTTTCTAGGAGAATGTGTGCACCAACCCACTCTTCAGTCCCACCATGGAGGTGGGCATGGTGCCCCATATTACCAAAACAGCTGGTTGATGCTAGAGTAGGCAGTGGAGGACTTCCCCTCCAAGGCTTTAGGGTGACAAAGTTTTCAGAGAAGGCTTGGTTGAGTGGTGCCGTGAAGGGTTCAGACAAATCGGGATATTTTCACCTTTTGCTAGCACCATGTTGGTGCCAGCAGAATCAAAGAGCCAGAGTGGAATCAGCCTGGCCACTGACTATCTGCAAAGCGAATTGAATTGGAACTCACATGTTACAAAAAGTAGCTTGGAAATAGCAACAAACCACAGCCTACATCAAGTAATAATAGTTATCAGATACTTTCTGTATTCTGCTATTTGTCTTTCTCCCTTAATTACAAGAAAATCTCCTTTTAAAACTACAAGGACAAGGTATTTGGATCATAGTCCTTGATAACCACATGCATTCTGGAGGGCAGTCCTGTCAACAATAGTTAAGGGAAGTTGTTGAGCAGATAGACTATTACAGTCTTTAACAATCAAGGAAAGGGAAATAAAAAAAGAAAAGAAACATGCACACAATTATAATCCCTGGAGAAAGAGAATATTCTGAGTTCCAGAGTTACCACAGTATGATAATCAAATGCCCCAAGTTCAACAAAAAATTCTAAGGCATACAAGGAAACAGAAAAAGATGACTCAATTCAAATAACAATACAAAGAAGCAGAAAAAAGCCGTATGTAAACCTGGATAATGGAAAAAATAAAGGACTTTCAAACAACATTAACTATGCTCAAATTATTTAAAGAACACACACACACAACAAACTTTAGGAAATCAAGAAACAAAATGAAAATTTCAATGAGATCAAAAACATAAAAAAGAACCAAACAGAAATACTGGAACTAAGGAACACACTATCTGAAATCACAAATGCAACAGAAGAATTCAACAATAGATTTTATCAGGCAGAAGAAAGAATATGTGAAGTAGAGGACAAGGTAATAGAACCTACTGAGCCTCAAGAGAAACAGGAGAAAAGAATAAAGAAAAATGTGCAAAGTCAAATGGAATTTTGAGACATCATCAAGTGTACCAACATATGCACCATGGGGATCGTTGATGGAGAGGAGAGAAAGAAAGGGACACAAAGAATAGTTGAAAAAATAATAGGAGAAAACTTTACAGACTTTTAAGTAAGGAAGTGAACCTGCAGACCTAGGAGCTCAACAAACTCCAAGTAGAATAAACCCAAAGAGATCTACACTAAGATACATTGTAATCAAACTCTTGAAAACCAAAGATAAGAAGAGAATTCTGAAAGCAGCAAGAGAGAATCCCAGGATAACATACTGTAGTCCCCCTTATCTGTGGGGGATATGTTCCAAGACACCCTGTGGATGCTTGAAACCACAGACAGCATTGAACCGTACATATACAACATTTTGTCCTATACATACATACTTATGAAAAAGTTTAATTTATAAATTAGGTACAGTAAGAGATTAACAACAATAGCTAATAATAAAATATAACGGTTATAACAATATACTATATTATAAGTTATGTGGATGTGGTCCCCTTGCGGGACAGAGTGGGACAGCATGAGATTTCAACATGTTACTCATTTAACATTTTCAGATCTCAGTTGACCGCAGGTAACTGAAACTGTGGAAACCAAAACTGAGGATAAGGGTGGACTATTATACAAGAAAAGAACTTCAGCCAAGAATCTTTATCCAGCAAAGCTGTCCATCAAAAACAAAGTTGAAATCAAGACATACCAGATAAATAAAACTTGTGGGAATTTGTTACCACCAGACCTGCCCTGAAAGATTTGCTAAAGGTTGGTTCTTCAGATGAAAAAGGAGAAAACATTAGACAGCTATTCAAACCTATACGTGAGGAAAAAAATTAAAAAATAAAAGCGATCTTTAGTAAACGTGATGACATGGGAAAATAAGGACCAAATGTATGTTATTTCCAGTTTGTAAATTTAGCTGTTAAGTTCCACAAGCTTTATAACAGCAAATACGTAAGAAATAAGTAAAAATTTATCCTAATGGGCATAGGATGTATAATTATGTAATAGGTGACAACAACTACAGAGACTAGGGCGAGAGGAGCAAAATAGGAATAGAGTTTTTGTATGTTAATGTATGTTACTTGTTACTTGTATGTTACTTGGGAGTATCAAGTTAAAATGTTGTTGAGTCAATTCCAACTGATGGCAACTCCATAAGTACAGAGTAGAACTCGTTCGTAGCATTAAGGTTATGTGTCAGCCTGGCTGAGCCACAATTCTCAGTGGTTTGGCAGTTACATAATGATGTAATTTGGCAGTTATGTAATGATGTAGTCATCCTCCATTTTGTGATCTGATGTGGTCATCCTCCATTTTCACATAATGCCAGTTTTCATATAATGACCTAGTCTTTGGAACTTAACCATGTCGATAAGTGAGGAGTGGGTGTATAATGATAAAATGGTCAATTTTTCAAGAAGATATAACAACTATAAATATATATGCGCCTAACATCAGTGCCCCAAATACATGAAGCAAACACTGACAGAAATGAAGGGAGAATAGAAAGCTCTACAATAATAGCTGAAGTCTTCAAAACACCACTTTCATTAATAGACAGAGCATCTGTGAAGAAGATCAATACAAAAATCGACACTATAAACCAATAAGACATAACAGACATATAAAGAACACTCCACCCAACCACAGAACAACACACACACTTTTCCAGTGCACAAGTGTCATCCTCCAGGATAGACCATATTCTAGGTCACAAACTAGTCCCAATAAGTTTAAAAAGGCTGAAATTATGCAAAGTTTCTTCTTCAACCAAAAGAAAATAATAGTAGAAATTAATCACAGAAGGAAAACTGGGAAACGCAAATATGTGGAAATAAAGACGAATTATTAAACAACTAATGGATTAAGGAAAAAATCAAAAGAGTAAAAAAAAAAACCTTGGAGTTGAACAAAAATGAAGCCACAATATACCAAAACCTATAGGATGAAGTGAAGGCAGTGCACAGAGAAAAATTTACAGCAATAAATGTGCACATTAAAAAAGAAAAAAGATTTCAAATCAATAGTTTAACTCTACAACTTGAGAAATTAGAAGAGAAAACCAAGCCTGAAGCTATTAGAAGAAAGCAAACAACAAAGATTAGAGCAAAAATAAATGAAATATAGATTGGAAAATTAATAATTTATAAAACCAGAACTTGCTTCTTTGAAAAGATGAATAAAATTGACAAACCTTTGGTAAGATGGACAAACAAAAAAGAGAACATGAAAATAAGCAAAATAAGAAATGAAAGTGGAGACATTACAACTGACCCAATTGAAATAAAAAAGGATCATAACAAAATACTATGAACACCTGTACACCAAAAAACATTATAACTTAGATAAAATGAGCAAATTCTTAGAAGCACGTAACCTACCTAAACTGACTCAAGAGAAAGTAGAAAGTCTCCACAGACCCCCCAAAAAGTACAAAGATTGAATCAATTATAAAAAAAACTTTCCAACATCAACAACAAAAAGTCCTGGACCAGATGGCTTCACTGAGAAATTCTACCAAACTTTTAAAGAACTGATGTCAATTCTGTCCAAAATCTTCAAAAATGTAAAAAAGGAAGGAATATATCCTAACTCATTATATGAAGCAATACCATGATACCAAAAAGCCAGACCAAGACACCACAAGGAAGAAAACTATAGATCAATACTTTTATGAATAAAGATGAAAAATTCTCAACAAAATACTAGAAAGCAGAATCCAAATGCATATCAAAAGAATTACACACCAGATTTATTCCAGGAATGCCAGAACGGTTCAATACTAGAAAATCTATGTAATACACAGCATTAACAGAACAAATGAAAAGAGCCACACGATCATGTCAGTTGTAAAAGACACAAGATAAAAATCCAACATCTTTCTTGATGAAAACACTCAAGAAAATAGAAATAGAGGGGTAGCTCCTCAATATGAAAGAGACAATTTATGAAAACCCAAAAGCCAACCTTATATGAAATGAACAAAGACTGAGAGGTTTCTCCTTAGGATCAGGAACAAGAAAAGGATGTTCACTCCCACCACCATTATTCACTACTGTACTCAAAGTCCTAGCCAGAGCAATAAAGCAATAAAAAGAGATAAAATATATCCAATTGGGAAAGAAGAAGTAAAATTATCTCTATCCACAGATGACATGATTCCATATATAGAAAATCCCAAAGAATCCACAAGCATGGTTCTAGAGCTAATAGATAATTTAGCAAAGTAACAGAGTTCAAGGTCATCACACAAAAACTAGTTTCCTGTGAAGGAAACTAAGAAAACAATTTCATTTACAATAGCATCTAAAAATAGTAAAATACCTAGTAATAAATTTTACCAAGAATATGAAACTTATACAATGAAATTATAAAACTCTGATGAAAGAGATTAAAGAAGACGTTCCATGTTCATGGATTGGAAGACTTAACATTATTAAAATAGCAATACTACTCAAAGTGATCTATAGATTCAACTCAATCCCAATTAATATTCCAATAATCTTCTTTGGAGAAATGGGAAAATCAGTACTCAAATTTATATGGAATTATAAGGGACTCCGAATAGCCAAAAAAAATCTTGAAGAACAAAGCAGGTGGACTCACACTTCCAAATTTTAGACATGCTATAAAGCTACAGTAATAAAACAGTTTGCTACTGGTATAATATTAGACACATAGACCAATGGAATAGAATTGAGAGTACAGAAATTAACCCATACCTCTACAATCAAATGAATTTTGACAAGGGTACTAAATCCACGCAATGGGGAAAGAATAGTCTCTTTAGTGGTGCTGTGACAACTGGATATCTACATGCAAAAGAATGAAGAATGGCCTCACACTTCATACTATACATAAAAATTAATTCAAAATGGATCAAAAATATCAATGCAAGAAATAAAACCATAAAATTCCTAGAAGAATATATAGGGGCATGACCTAGTTTTTAACAATGAATTCTTAGCTCCAACACCAGAATTTCTAGCAACAAAAGACAAAATAGATATATTGGACTTCATCAAAATTAAAACCTTTTTTTTTTTTTTTTTTTACCAAGAATGTGAAAAGACATCCTACAGAAACAAGAAAACTTAGGGGAACCATGTATTAGATAAGGTTTAATATTCAGAATATATAAAGAATGCCTACAACTTAACAATAAAAAGACAACCCAATCAAAAATGGGCAAGGCACTTGAATAGATATTTCACAAAAGAAGATATACAAATGGTTCACAAGAACATGAAAAGATGCTCAACATCACTAGCCATTAGGGAGATGCAAGTAAAAAACACAAGGATATACGTCCTACTAGGATAGCCAGAAATTTTTAAAAAATGGGAAAAAAAACCTAAATGTTGTCAATGATGTGGAGAAATTGGAACCCTTATCTATTTCATGTGGGAATGCAAAAATGGTATAGCCACTGTGGAAAACAGTTTGGTGGTCACTAGAAAAGATAAACATAGAACTACCATATGATCCAGCAATCCCAATCCTAGGTATATATACCCAGAGAAGTGAAAGCAGGAACGCAAACAGAAGGTATATACACAAGAAACTTCAAAGCAGTGATAAAAACAGACACATGTACACCAATGTTGAGTGCAACACTATTCACAATAGTCAAAAGGAGGAAACAACCTAAACGTCTATCAATGAATGAATGCATAAACAAAATGTGGTATATACATACAATGTAATGTTACTCAGCCATAAAGAGAAATGAAGTCCTGATACGTAATACAACATGGATGATCTTTAAAAACATGCTGAGTGAATTAAGTCAAACACAAAAGGAGAAACACTGTATGATTTTATTATATGAACTAACAAGAATAGGCAAATGTATAGAGACCAAAGTATATTAGTTATTATGACGGGAAGTGAGGGGGGAAATGGGATTAACTGTTTCAGAAGCAGTGAGTGATGGAAAATTTGGCAACAAATATGGGTGATGGTTGCACATGAGAAATACAATGGATATTACCAAATTAAGCAACTGAAAAATGTTGACTTAGCAAATGTGTTATATGTATTTTTACAACAATAAAAAGAAATAAAAAAGGAGAAGAGACACAGAAAATCATAAAGGAAAGATGGCCAAGTTAAGACAGAGGCAGAGATTGGGGATGCATTTACAAGTTAAGGAATGCCAAGGATTGCTGTCTGTTGACATAAACTAGGAGAGGGGCATGGAATACATATTCCCTCAGAGCCCTTAGAAGGAGTCAAGATTGCTGACACCCAGAGTTCTGACTTCTACCCTGTGAGAGAATAAATTTTTGTTCTTTTTAGTTTGTAGTATTTTGTTACAGCAGTCCTAGAAAACAAACACAGATGTCAAAGTCCTTAAATATTTTTTTTTGCAAATTCAATACATAGAAAAGATATTATATCATAACCAAGTAAAGTTTATTTCAGGAATGAAAGGTTGCTTATCATTTATAAATCAAAGTAACTCAACACCTTAATGCATTAGAATAAAGGAGAGAAGATTATACAATAATCTTAATATATGCAGAAAAACAATTTGCTAAAATCTAACACTCATTCATGGTAAAATTCATAGGAAACCAAAAATAAAAGGTGTTATGGATTGAATTTTGTCCCACAAAATTTTATGCGGAAGTCTTAACCCCTGGTACTTGTGAACGTGACTGTGTTTGGAAATAGAGTCTTTGAACGTGTTATCAGTTAACCTGAGGTCATACCAAAGTATGGTGGGTCGTAATCAAATCTGAGTGGTGCCCTATAAAAGAGAAAAGACACAGAGAAACAGATGGGAAAGATGACTATATAAAGACGTATCTACAAGCCAAGGAATGTCGAAAAATTCCTGGGCCTATCAGAATCTGGAAGAAACAAGGAAGCATCTTCTCCCAGAGTGGACAGAGAAAGCATGGCCTGCAGACACCCAGAATTCAGACTCCTAGCCTCCAGAGCTGTGAGACAACAGATGTCTGTTCTTATAAGCCGTACAGTTTGTGGTACTTTGTTACAACCAACCTAGGAAACTAATACAGAAGAGAACTTCCTTAATTTGGTAAAGAGAATCTGTAAAAAACCTATAACAAACATAATACTCAATTTTGAAATACTGAGAACTTTTCCTCTGAGCTCAGGAACAAGACAAGGATGTCCACTACTGCAACTTCAATTTAACATTGTAATGGAGATCCTAGCCAGTGCAATAAGAGAAGAGGAAAAACGAATAAAATGTGTAAGAATTGAAAAGGAAGAAATAAACTTGTCATTATTTATACGCAGCATGAGTAAAAAATCCAAAATATGTACAGACACACTTTTAAAATTAATAAGTTGAATTTAGTAAGGTGGCTAGATAAAAAAATAAAATGTGAAAATCAATTAAATTTTATAAGCCAGGGAGAAAGTAAGTAGAAAATATTTTATACCACTTATATAATCACATTAAAAATACCAAATAGATAATAAAACACGTTTTAAAAATGTGAAATACCTCTAGACTGAAATGTACAAAACAATATTAAGATAAATTAAAGAAAATATAAATAAATGGAGGAATATACCATGTTCAGGGATTGGTAGACTCAATATTATAAACATAGCAATTCTCCTCAAATGGATATATTGATTCAATGCAATCCCAATAAAATTCTTTTGGTATTTTTTGTAATAACTGACTAGTTTCTAAATGCAATATGAAAATGAAAGAGCCAAGAGTAGTCAAGATAATTTGTAAGAACAACAACAAATTTGAAAGGTATATATTACCATATACCAATATATCAACTAACTATAAAGTGATATAACTAATACACTGTAGTATTGACACAAAGATAGACAAATAATCAATGAAACAGAATAAGGGGTAGAAAAACAGACCTGTATAGATATGATCAGCTGATTTATCCCTAAATTGTAATACACTGAGGAAAGATGGTATTTTTAATAAATGATACTGGTCAATTGAGTATCTACACAACAAAAATATGATTCTTGATACCTGTCTTACATAATATATAAAAAAAATCAATCCCAGATGGACTGTAGACTTATGTCTGAAAGGTAAAACAATAAAACTTCTTGGAGATAACTTAGCAAAATATCTTAATGACAATGGAGTAGACATATTGTTATGGATTGAATTGTGCCCTCCAAAATATATGTCGAATTCCTGATCCTTGTACCTGTAAATGTGATCCTGTTTGAAAATAAGGTTTTTCTTTTGTTATGTTAATGGGGCCATACTATGGTAGAGTGGATCCTAAACCTAATCATCTCTGAGTTATATAAAGGCCAGAATAGACCCAGAGACACACAGATGAGCGAAGACAGACACCATGTGAGGACCATCTACAAGCCAAGGAATTACAAGAAACCAAAAAACACCCGGAGCCACCAACAAGGAAGGAATCAACTTACCTGGGATACTGAATTGGAATTTTAGTCTCCAGAGCTGTGAGAAAATAAATTTATTTTCTTTTCATCACCGGCGGGATAAACTGTCACTCACCAAAATGTTCTGCCTCTTAGGTTCATTGGGAAGCTGCTTTCCCACTGACAGTGCATGATGCAGCAAGGCAGGGGCCTTTATGACTGTTTGAAACTGAAAATACAGCTATGTGCTGCAAGTTACTGTTTTTACAGGGTGCTGTATGAGGTGTGTGCATTTTCTATAGGAAAAAGAATTTTTGAGAATTTTTTTGGGACACGTATGTCCCAGTGGACTTGGAGAGGGACTCTGGGAGGGTAGAACTAGTTGGACAATGTATGTACCCCTGTACTCTAAGAGTAGGTGTGTGGGAGGGAGTAATAAAATAAATCCATACTAGTTCTGGCAAAATGGCGCTCTAGGCAGAAGCACCATGCCGTCCCTCCACAGCAAAGATCTGAAAAGCTAAGCCAAACAGAGAAAACAACAATCCTGAAACCCTAAAACATCAAATGAAGAAATAAAGAACTCAGCCAAGCACCAAATGGAGTGAGAAAACTGGCAGAGAATGGAGAGCGAGGAGACATTCATGCAGAGGTTCCCTACCAACTAACACAGTGCGGATCCGCCATTTTGGACTCCTATCGGAGACCAGCAAACAGGGGTATGAGAAAGCAGCTTCACGGAGCTTCCAGCGGGAGACAAAACAACCAGTAATTTGCGATATACACTTTCCCACCCCCTCCCACCCTTCTTCACCCCCACTCAGCCTCCTCTGCTTCCAGCAACCACAATCTCTTGTCCGGGAAACACCAGCTGCTTGGATTCCACACACCCGAACGGGATGGCTCTCTGAGTGCCATTTGTTGGCTGCTGGTGTTGCTTTTTTTTGTGCTTCTTTTGATTTCTTCCTTACCTCTCACCACGTCTCCCTGCTTTCGCTCAAATACCTGGCTCCGTGCACCATCTTTGCTTCTTCCTGAGGGGCTGCAGAGGTCCGGTAATTTGTGATACATGCTTTCCCACTCCCTACACTTGTTCACCCACTCGGCCCCCTCTACATCCCACAGACAGAGTCTCTTGTCCGAGAAACACTGGCTGCTTGGATTCCACCAGCCCATGCTAGCTGGATCTCTGAGTGCCATTTGCTGGCTGCTGGTGTTGCTTTTTTTTTTTCTGCTTCTTTTGATTTCTTCCTTACCTCTCACCACCTCCCCCTCCTTTCGCTCAAATACCTGGCTCCATGCGCCATTTTTGCTTCTTCCTCAGGTGCTGTGGAGCTCCGTTCGAGTGTGCAGCTGCTTCCTGGTCTGGGCTGCTGTGCTGGTGGGATCCTGGGGCTTTGGTTTGTTTGTTTGTTTTGAATTGTTTGTTTGTTTTCTTTTCCTTTTCTTGAGTTGGGAGCCCTTTCCGGCCAGGTGGTGCTGCGTGGCAAGGAGACTACCACCTCGGTTGCACAGAAGTGCAGACGGATCCCTGAGGGCATTTCTTTTTTCATTGTTTTTTTTTTCTTTTTTTCCTCTATTTCTTGGGGGGCTTTTCTTATTCTTTTTTTTTAATTTGTTTTGTTTTCTTTTCCCTCTTTTTCCCTTTTTCTCGTTCTTCATAACTCAGTTTCTCTTCTCTCTGTATCTTCCTTCTCTTTCTGTTCCCTGAATACCTAGTGTTGTACACCTCTATGCCTTCTAGCCAGGCTGTACTGCAACACCTGAGAGCAACTTCCCCAGACCTCACAGCTACACCAGTGGGATCCCTGGGAACTTTGTGGTTCTTTAACCTTTCCGATTTTTATTTATTCATTCTTTTCTTCCTCTTCCCCTTTCTGTTTTTCTCCATTTCATAGTCTCTCATCTCTGCACTCTAATGGCAAGATCCCCTAGCATTCTTTTTTGTTTGTTTGCATGTTTTTGGCTCCTGTTCCTCTCTCCTCTCTCCCATTTCCATCTTAGCTCCACACATAACTATCTCCCCGATACATCCTGCCTACCTGCACCGTGCGCTTGACATCACACCACGAAGCAGCACAGGCATGGCCTACTGGAACCTGCCCTGCACTGATTACTGACCCATCCCAGTGGCTATAGAAAGTGCCACAAACAACCCGTCCCAGTAACTCCCCTTCAGCTAGACCTGCCCTGCTGTACCATATCTGAATCACTGACCATGCCAATTGGAGAAGGAGGTGAAAAGTATTTTGCCCACAGACAAGCAAACAACAAAGAACACACAGTCCGCCTGCTCAGACATAGATAAATTTTTTAAAAAAAGAGATGAAACAAACAAATCTACTATCAATAAATGAGAAAAATACTGAACGCCCTAAAGACAGCAGACAATATCAAAATATTCACAAAAACAGGACAGGATGGTTCTAGTAGGCGTCCAAAGTAAAACACCAGTGGAAGAAAATGCATTAGAACTACCTGATAGGGGATTCAAATCTCTAATACTCAGAATTCTCCAAGAGCTGAGCTAAAGAGCTGACAAACATGAGGAAAAAATAGACAAATTCATGGAAAATACAGACAAAAAAATTGGAAGAATTCAGGAAAATAATGCAGGAACAAAATGCCAAAATAAATTCACAACTAGAAATTATACAAAGACAACAATTAGAAATCCAAAAGATAAACAAGATTTCAGAAATGGACGGTGTCATAGAAGGGCTGAGAAGCAGATTTGAAATAGTGGAAGACAGGATGACTGGAATTGAAGACAAACACTTGGATACAACTCTTTTTGAGGAAAACTCAGAAAAAAGAACAAAGAAAAATGAAGAGACACTAAGAGTTATGTGGGATACATCAAAAGCAAAAATTTTCCAGTGATTGGACTTGCAGAACAGGGGGAGAAAACAGAAAACACAGAGAGGATCATTGAAGAACTGCTTAAAGAAAACTTCCCCAATATCATGATAGATGAAAATCTGGCCATCCAAGAAGCTCAATGAACCCCATACAGGATACACCCCAACAGAAAATCAACAAGGAATATCATAATCAAACTCGCTAAAACCAAAGACAAAGAATCTTGAGAGATCAATGAAGTGCATATAGGATAGACACCAAAAGAAATCATAATCACACTCCCTAAAACCAAAGACAAACAAAGAATCCTGAGAACAGTGAGAAAAATAAAAAGTCACATGCAGAGGAGAAACAATAAGACTAATCTCAGATTATTCGGCAAAACCATGCAGGCAAGAAGGCAATGGGATGACATATATAAAATCTTGAAAGAAAAAAATTGCCAGCCAAGAATAATATATCCTGAAAAACTCTCGTTCAAATTTGATGGTGAAACTACGTCATTTCCAGATAAACAGAAATTAAAGGAATACGTAAAAGCCAAACCAAACTTACAAGAATTATTAAAGGGAGTTCCTCAGTCCGAGGAAAAACAACTTCAGCTGACAGGCAAATCTAGGACACAGGATCTTACCAGCCAGATACCAATCTAGGAAATGTTATCTCAAGGACGATCCAAAACCAAAAGAAATACAATAGGGAATCAGAGCAGTCAATCAGTGAATGAGAACAACATCAAAACAATAACAGAGGGAATAAACAGCATAGGTATAGAACTTTCTAATGGAGAGGAAGGCAAGGCAATACCAAGTAATGGTAGACTGCTTCAAACTTAGAAAGATAAGGGTAAAATACATGGTAACCACAAAGAAAGTTCACAAACATACTCATAAAAAAGAGGAAAAACATAAAGTCTCAGCAAAAACAAAACCTACAAAAACAAAAGAAATGAAAACAAAAATCCACAAACAAAAGTAACTCAGCACAAGAGAGTAAGAGCAAAGAAAACTTCAGCACCACAAAAAAAAGCACTACAAAATGACAACAAAAAACTCACATCTATCAATAATTACACTGAATTTAAAAGGACTGAATGCACCCATAAAGAGATGGAGAGTGACAGAATGGATAAGAAAACAGGATCCATCAATATGCTGTCTACAAGAGATATACGTTAGAAACAAAGATGTGAATTTATTAAAAGTCAAAGGTTGGAGAAAAATATATCAAGCTAACAACTACCAAAAAAGAGCAGCAGTGGCAATTCTAGTATCAGATAAAATAGACTTTAAAACGAAATCTACCATAAAAGACAAAGAAGGCACTATATAATGATTAAGGGGACAATCCATGCTGAAGACATAACCATGATAAACATCTACGCACCCAATGACAGGGCTCCAAAATACATAAAACAAACTTTAAAAACACTGAAAAGAGAAATTGACAGTTCCACAAGAATAGTAGGAGACTTCAACAGATCACTCTCAGTAAAGGACAGAACAACTAAGAAGAAACTGAGCAAAGATAAAGAAGACCTAAACAGCACAATCAGCCAACTTGACCTCATAGACATATATAGAACACTTCATCCAACCACTGCAAAGTACTCATTCTTTTCGAATGCACATGGAACGTTCTCCAGAATAGACCACATCTTAGGCCACAAAGCAATCCTCAACAACATCCAAAACGTTGAGATAATTCCAAGTATCTTCTCTGACCACAATGCCATCAAGGTAGAAAAGAACAACAGAAAGAGCAAGGAAAAAAATCAGTTACATGGAAGCTGAATAATACCCTGCTTATACATCAGTAGGTAATAGAAGAAATCAGAGATGGAATTAAACAATTCCTAGAATCAAATGAGAATGAAAACAAATCATACCGAAGCCTTTGTGACACAGCAAAGGCAGTCCTCAGAAGACAATTTATAGCAGTAGACGCACATATGAAAAAAGAAGAAAGGGAAAAAATCAAAACATTAACTACAGAACTCAAACAAATAGAAAGAGAACAGCAAAAGAAGCCCATAACCACTGGAAGAAAGGAAATAGTAATGATCAGAGAAGAAATAAATGAAATAGAGAACAGAAAACAATAGAAAGAGTCAACAAAAATAAAAGTTGGTTCTTTGAAAGAATCAATAAAATCGACAAACCACTGGCCAGACTGACAAAAGAAAAACAGGAGAGGACACAAATAACCCAAATAAGAAATGAACTGGGGGACATTACAACAGACACAACTGAAATAAAAATGATTATAACAGAATATTATGAAATACTGTACTACAACAAATTTGAAAACTGAGAAGAAACGGAAAATTTCTAGAAACACACGGCTTACCCAAACTACAAGAAAGTGATGTTCAAAATCTGAACAGATCCATAACAAGAGAAGAGATTGAAAAGGTAATAAAAAAACTTCCAACAAAAAAACTCTGGCCCAGATGGCTTTACTGGAGAAATCTACAAAACATTTACAGAAGAGCTTGTACCAGTACCACTCAAGCTATTTCAGAGTATAGAAGAGGAAGCAACACTTCCAAATTCATTCTATTAAGCCAGCATAATGCCGATACCAAAACCAGGCAAAGATGTCACAGAAAAAGAAATTTCAGACCAATATCTCTCATGAGTATAGATGCAAAAATTCTGAACAAAATTCTAGCCAATAGAATTCAGCATCATATCAAAAAAATAATACACCACGACCAAGTAGGATTCATACCAGGTATGCAAGAATGGTTCAACATTAGAAAATCAATCAACGTAATCCACCACCTAAATAAAAGGAAAGAAAAGAATCATATGATCATCTCAATGGACCCAGAAAAGGCATTTGACAAAGTCCAACACCCATTCCTGATAAAAACTCTCAATAAAATAGGTATAGAAGAGAAATTCCTCAACATAATAAAGGGCATGTATACAAAACAAACAGCCAACATCATTCTTAATGGAGAGAGGCTGAAAACATTCCCCTTGAAAACTGAAACAAGAAAAGGATGCCCTTTTTCACCACTCCTATTGAAAATTCTGCTGGAAGTTCTAGCTAGAGCAATAAGGCAAGAAAAAGAAATAAACGGCATCCAAATTGGTAATGAAGAAGTTAAACTGTCCCTGTTTGCAGATGATATGATACTATACATAGAAAACCCTAAAGACTCCTTGAGAAATCTACTGGAACTAATAGAAAGATTCATCAGAGTAGCAGGATACAAGATAAACATTCAAAAATCAGTTGGATTCCTATACATGAATAAGGAGAACAATGAAAAGGAAATCAGGAAAACAATACCATTTATAATAGCCCCTAAAAAGATAAAATACTTAGGAATAAATCTGACTAGGGATGTAAAAGAACTAGACAAAGAATACTACAAAACACTATTGCATGAAACCCAAAGGGATCTACATAAATGGAAAAACATACCATGCTCATGGATAGGCAGACTCAACATTGTGAAAATGGCAATTCTACCTAAAGCAATTTACAAATACAATGCAATCCCGATACAAATACCAACAACATTCTTCAAAGAGATGGAAAAACTAATTATTAACTTTATATGGAAAGGGAAGAAACCCCGAATAAGTAAAGCACTACTGAAGAAGAAGAATAAAGTTGGAGGACTCACACTACCTGACTTGAGAACCTACTATACAGCTACAGTACTCAAAACAGCCTGGTACTGGAACAAAAACAGAGACATTGACCAATGGAACAGAATTGAGAACCCAGATGTAAACCCATCCACTTACAGTCACCTGATTCTCGACAAGGGCCCAAAGTCCATCAAATGGGGAAAAAATAGTCTTTTTAACAAATGGTGCTGGCAAAACTGGATATCCATCCGCAAAAAAATGAAACAGGAACCATAACTCTTGCTGTATACAAAAACTGCTTCAAAATGGATCAAAGATTTGAATATAAAGCCTAAAACTATAAAGTTCATAGAATAAAAAATAGGACCAACCCTACAGGCCTTAATACACGGCATTAACAGGATACAAACCATAACCATCAACGCATATACCCCAATAGATAAGCTAGATAACTGAGATCTTCTAAAAATCAGACACTTATGCTCTTCAAAAGTCATCACCAAAAGAGTAAAAAGAGATCCTACAGACTTGGGAAAACTTTTTGGGCAGTACAAGTCAGACAAAGGTCTAATCTCTATAATCTACAAGAAAATCCAACACCTCTACAACAAAAAGACAAATAATCCTATTAAAAAATGGGCAAAGGAAATGAACAAATGCTTCTCCAAAGAAGACATTCAAATGGCCAACAGACACATGAGGAAATGCTCACGATCACTAGCCATTAGAGAAACGCAAGCTAAAACCACAGTGAGATACCATCTCACCCCGGCATTATTGGCACGAATCAAAAACACTGGAAATAACAAATGTTGGAGGGGCTGCGGGGAGAACGGCACTCTTATGCACTGCTGGTGGGAATGCAAAATGATACAACCATTTTGGAAAATGACATGGTGCTTCCTCAGAAAGCTAGAAATAGACATACCATTCGATCCAGCAATCCCACTCCTAGGAATATATCCTATGGAAATTAGAGTCGTCACTCTAATAGACATATGCATACCTATGTTAAAGGAAGCATTGTTCACAACAGCAAAACGATGGAAACAACCTAGATGCACATCAACAGATGAATGGATAAACAAACTATGGTACATACGCACAATGGAGTCCTATGCAACGAGAAAGAACAATGATGAATCTGTGAACCATCTCATAACATGGATGAAACTGGAGGACATTATGCTGAGTGAAAGAAATCAATCACAAAAGGACAAATATTGTATGAGACCTCTATTGTACAAACCCATGAAAAGTTCACACACAAAATGTAGCAATCGTAGTTGGTTACCAGGGATGGGAGGGGTGGGGGGAAATATTAAATAGGCAGTAGATAAGTGGTATCTTGGTTGAAGGGTGAGACGGTACACTACAGGGGAAACTAGCACAACTTGTACAAGGAAACGTCATGGAATGTCCACAGACACAGCCAAACTCCCTGAGGAACTGAATTGCTGGGCAGAGGGCTGTGGGGACCATGGTCTAGGGGAACATCTAGCTCAATTGGCATGACACAGCTTATAAAGACAATGCTCTACATTCTACTTTGGTGAGTAGTGTCTGGGGTCTTAAAAGCCTGTGAGCAGCCATCTAAGATACTCCACTGGTCTCATCCCTTCAGGAGCAAGGGACAATGAAGAGAACAGAATAGAAGGAGAAAATTAGTCCAAAGGACTAATGGTCCACAGCTACCAAGGCCTCTACCAGACTGAGTCCGGTACAGCTAGATGGTGCCCGGCTACCACCACTGACTGCTCTGACCAGGATCACAACAGAGGGTTCTGGACAGAGCTGGAGAAGGATGTGGAACATAATTCTAATTCAGAAAAACAAAAGACCAGATTTACTGGCCTAAAGGAGATTGGAGAAACCCCAAGAGTATGGCCCCCAGACACCCTTTTATCTTAGTGGTGAACTTATCTCCGAGGTCCACCGTTCAGCCTGGGAGTGGACAGCCCGGTAAAACCAAATGGGACTAATGAGGTACAGTAGTCCAGTGACAAGGGCCAGAAGGCAGAAGGGGACAAGGAAGCTGGTGATAGGGAACCCAAGTTTGAGTAAGGATATTGTTGATGTGTTGTGAGATTGTTAACCATTGTCATGGTACCACATTTGTAGTAATTGTTAAATGAGAAACTATTTTGTTCTGTAAGCCTTCATCTTAAGTGAGAATAGAAGCACAATTGGAAGGGCATAGTCAATGTCACTGAACTGTGCATGTAAAAATTTTTGAAATGGTGTATCTTTCGCTATGTGTACTTTCAGCAAAAAAAAAAAAAAAAGGTTGAGAAGTTAGAGGGTTGACATGTTGTGGGGTTGTTAACCAATGTCATAAAACAATATGTGTACTACTGTTTCATGAGGAACTATTTGTTCTGTAAGCCTTCACCTGAAGTACAACAAAAATAATAAATAAATAAATCCATACTACCTACCAAAAATTCAGCAACCCTCAGTGATTCAGCATGTTTACATAAATGAAAACACATGGTATCAACAAAAAAGTCACAGCAGAAGTTAATTGGGTCTTGAAAGGTTTAAACCCACCCACTTGCGATATTTGTGTTACAGCAGCATAGGTAACTAAGACACAAATATTTCTTAAATAAGACACAACAATCTCTAACCATATTGAAAAATAATGTTGCATTGGCCGTATGCTATCCAGTGATTTTGAATACTACCACTCTCCCCTTCTTCAATAACAGGTGTGTAAAATAAGTGAATAGAAGAAGAGACAGATTTTTTCTCCAAATGTTGTGATGACATTTTCTGAGAGAAATGGTATGAGTCATGACAATAGTATAACAATAACGTCTAATATTTTTATTATGCTTGTGTAGTTAGTGTTTAAAACATCATCAAGTATACTGTAGCCTTTAATATAATTGGATATTTTTAATTTGCTTGAATTGTTCTGGAGTGAAATCCTCCTATCAAATTCCCTTATTCCTTCTCAGTTTATGCACTCTTTTCTACAAATCTACTTTTTATAAACATGAGTGCTTCTTGTCATATTTCTGGTGCTCCACTTTTGTTTAGTCACTACTCTTCTTGTTATTGTATTGTTTGGTAATTGAATAAGTCAACAAATTTTAATAAGAAATTATGATGTAGTTTTAGTTTATTCATTCAACTGATAAATATTGAGCATTGGAGTAGGCTAATTAATGGCTCCCCTATAATATCCACATGCTAATCCAAGAAGCTATGGATGTTACTTTATATGGAAAAAGGAACTTTGTAGATGTGATTAAATAATCTTGAAATCAAGAGATTAGTCTGGATTTTCTGGGTGAGTTCTAAACGTAAACACCAGATCTTTATAAAAGGGAAACAAAGAAAGTCAGAAGAGAAGGTGATGTGATGGTGAACAGAAACTGGAGTGAAGCACGTTGGTGATGGTGGAAAGGGGCCACAAGCCCAGGAATACAGGCAACCACTAGAAGCTAAAAAAGGCAAAGAAACAGATTTCCCCTGAAAGCCTCCAGAAGAAACCTGTCCTACTGACATTGATTTTAGCCTAGTGAAACTGATTTCAGACTTCTGACCTCCAAAACTCTGAAAGCACAAATTTGCATGGTTTAAACCATTAAGTTTGTGGGTAATTTGCGAGAGTAATGGCAAACTAATGCAGATTTTGGTACTAGGAGTTGGGTGCTAATGTAACTAATAGTTTGAAATGTGAAAGTGGCTTGGGAATTGGGCGGTAGGCAGTGGTTAAAGAATTTTTAAGAGCATAATAGAAAGAGCCTAGATTTTCTTTAACAACCTGTTAATAGAAATATGGATGTTAAAGATTCTGCTGGCAAAGGCTTAGAAGGAAGTGAAGTACACAGTAGAGAAAGCCTATATCATCTTAGAGAATACCAAAATCATCATAAACAGATTGTCGGCATAAATATGGATATTAAAGATGTTGTTGGTGAAGGTTCAGAAGGAAGTGAGAGCCGCGGTAGAGAATGCCTATATTGTCTTAGAACACAGCTAAATTGTCATGAAAATAATGATTTTTAAAAAATATGAATGTTTAAGATGTTGCTGGTGAGGGAACAGAAGGAAATGAAGAACATGTTAATGGAGACTGGCAGAGAGCTTAGCTGAACTGTATCTATGCTTATTTGGAAAGCAAAACTTGTACGCTATGAACTTGGGTATTTTGCTGAGATTTTCAAGCAAAGTGTTGGCAACACAACCTGATTTCGTCTTGGTGCTTAGAGTAGAATGTGAGAAGAAAGATAAAATTGAAGGAAGAACATTGAAGCAAAAAGGAACCAAGATTTGATAATTTGGGAAATTCTCAGCCTATTCAGATTGCAAAAGATGTAAAAATTAGGAGACTTGCTGTCAGAAAAGTGTACACTGGAGAGGCCAAGGGTGTAGCTCAGCAATCTTTTGCTAATATTGAAGAGATTAGATGTGTGACTCATGAATCCCCTCAGCCATTTCAGCAGAAATAAGGACTAGAGGTGAGCTTAACAAAAAAGATCTATTAAGGAGCCTCTCGTCTAATGGTGTGAACCCCTGTGAAGTATATGAGAGAACCACATGACCCTTGAGAAGGTTATATCAGCATAAATACTGCCAACTTGGACTAAAATGTGCACAGAGAGGAAAAAATAAAAGAAGGTATATTCTCAAAATTCTATACAAAGGAAACAGGCTGATAAAACCATTCAGCTGCAGAAATGTACTACCCTTCAAGAAAAAGGAAAGATAACTCTGAGTACATAGCTTAAGGCCCATAGGGCAGAGCCATGGGCCAAAATGGAAGACCCTGGAGCCAAAGAGAATTATTTCCAACCTTGAAACCTAATGGAGTTTTCCCAGCTGGACTTAGAAATTTCTTGGGTCTGGAGACTACTTTTCTTCCTTCCATTCTCTCTCTCTCTCTCTCTCTCTCATGGGAATGTCTCTAATTGATATGTTATTCCCAGCCTACCATTGTATTTTAGGAGCAGATAACTTGTGCTTTAGTTTCACAAGTCCACAGATGGAGAGAAATTTTTCCCCAGGTTGGATCATGCTCAGAGTCTCAGCTATAGCTGATTTAGATGATGATATTTGGGATTTTTGAGCCAATGATATCTAGATTATATTTTGGACCTGAGTTAATGCTGGAATGGATTGAGAATTTGGGGGATGTTGAGATGAGAGTGAATGCATTTTGTATGTGGGATTGATGTGAATCTTTGTTGTCCAGGTGGACTGTGGTAAGCTGAATAATGAATGAACCTCAAAGATATCCAGGTCCTAATTTATGGAACTTGTGAATGTTACCTTATATGGCAAAAGGGACTTTGCAGGTACTATTTTAAGGATTTTGAGATGGAAAGATTACTCTGGATTATCCCAATGGGCCCTAAGAGAAGGAATGAATAATAATAGGTTTGTCCTTAAGTAGAGGAGAAAATTCAATGTGCAGGAAAAGGAATTAACTTTAGATAGGATCAAGGAGAAGGCATCCACTTTAACAGGAGAGAAAGCAGAGAATAGGGGTAAAGACACAGATAGATTAGTATATTCTGTAGTGTGAACAGTAAACTTTTCCTCTATTGTTTCTATTAACTGAGAGCTATGTGAGAAGTAATATATTATAGACTTGATAAGAGAAGAAAAGGTAAAAATATCCATCTTTGAGAATATAAAGTAAAAAGTTATAATACCATTGCCAGGTAGCATTAAAAGCCCACTTGAAGTTTGTCATCATAAATTCAAATGGAAGCCAATTATCATGGTTTCATTTTTTTTTCCTCATACACATTCAGATTGTAACGGTGCAAGTGTGGTGTAATAGGACAGATGAATGATCTAAAATTAGAGTTTTGTGGGGAGAGATGTCAAAAGGATAGCGGGCAAGGGGAGTTGAGGATGTGCGCAGAGGAGAACTTGTACTGATTCACCATGTACTTGTAAGGATCTAAATATGTAAGAATCTAGGACGGGTAAAAACACAAGTGCATCTATCAGGGAAAAGGTGGTAGAATCAATGGTAGATCATACAGGCATGGAAGAATTGTTGCAGTAGGGATATTAAAGGTTCCTGAGGCAGTAGTTGGAGAGTGAAATGTTTAAATTTCTGATTTTAGAGAGATATGTATGGGAGTGAGCTACTGAGGTAGCATAGAAGACGAGATAATTGGAGAAGGGGAAGTCAAAGAATTCAGATGTCAAAGAGTGTGAGAATGATTATTTACATAGTGAAATGACCAGGAATCAAGACAGGAGTACTGTTAGAGGGAATGAATGTGAGCCAGATGGAAAAAATTATGACAAAATGAAGGGACGTAACCTGAGAGTCAGTAGATGAATACAACAAGGAAAGGTAGCAAATGATATAATCTGATGACATGAGATTCAAAGCTGGCAATTTTTAGGGAGTAATAAAAGAAAATTATCTTTAAATGGCATTGAGGAACCAGTGGTAGGAGAGGATGTGAGAAGGAAAACATCCCTGACTTGAGAAGGCTGCAGAAAAATCACTGTATTTGGGGGAAAGCTAGGTTTCAGGTAGACCAAGAAGGTGAAGTCATCATTCAGATAAGAAGCAGAAGAGTTTATAGGGAGGTTTACGGATGACAGTGAGTTTCAAAGACATAATGGCCAATGCTTGCATAATCCTGAGGTGTTTGTGACATAAGAGGAGCAACCTGATGTAAGCAACATCAAACTAGAAATGTCTTTATAAAAGAACTAATGATCTGGAAAGCTCAATTTGGGGAGTTCGGTTGTAATTTCTAGATCAAATTTTTCTTCTTTTCTCAAATTGTGTTCAATTTTCTGATTCTAAAAGTAATAATACATTTGTTGAAAATGTTAAATGGTACAGAACTATATCGCTTAAAAAGGAAAAATCTCCCTGATTCCTTTCTGTGGAATAATTTACTAGAATCTGAATTTCTGAATCAAAGATTTCCTAAATTTTCTTTTTATTACTGAGGTTGTGTACCTTTTCATACATTTATTGTCCATTCATGTTTCTTTTTCTATGAATTACAGATATTTTCTAATGGCATGCCACAATGATTGTATTTTGATTGATTTTTAAAAGCTTTTTATAAAAGGATGAACTATAAGAAATTTCCATTTGTAGGTCAAAAATGGTTAAATATTAGCAAATTTCATAACGTTCAACTTAATACGTAAGGATTTTACCTGATAGTTCCAAGTCAATATATAGAAATATTAGCGGCAGCTCCAAGTGAACATGATGTATATTATCTTACTTTTTTACTTTCAACAATATTCTTTTAGAGAAGAATGCCTTTTAAAGACCAAGACTGAAATATGCAGCTATTGAAGCCTATAAAATACTGTTTTTTAAAAATTCTATATTAGTATTATTTTATCATATACTTAATGACTTCTTTCAAAAATAAACCCACTGTACTTTCCATCATTTGACATGATACTAAATTTTCATTTTTATCAGAACACTTGAATGATCTAATCTTCCTTACACATACAGTTAAATATACCAAACTAGTATAATAAAATCTTGCTGTGCTGTATCCTGCTTTACATTTCAAAGTGCCTTCACATACATGAATTCCTTCTATTCTCTCTAAAATAAGATGTTATTATAAGGAAGCTGAGACTCAGGGAGATAAGATGGCCAAGGTCATACAGCTATTTTGTGAAAGAGCATGAACTAGCTAAATTTCACACCAAAACACCCAATATATTGATGGTAATTTCATATCTCTGTTTGAAATACAAATTTTAATCCATAAAAAAATAACCATTAGAAAAACATTTACACTTAAAAATAAAATATGAAGTCAAATTGAGTATTTTGGTCATTAATTAAAAATACAAAAAAAAACGTTTTAAAAATACTTACAACCGTGGAACAGACATTTCCCCAGCCTATGTGTTGCCAGGACTTCAGCACTGTAAGTTCATACTGGTGAGGTTGAACGATGACATCATAAAGAGACTATGAGCAACAGGAAATTAAAGAGGAAACACAGAGTAATCATATTTTGCTAGGCATAGGTGCTTCTGAAATACATTCTTAATTTATGACTGTGTTCACACATGACTGTTTTGAGCTTTAACTGAAAGAATCAACCAGTTGTTGATTGATTAAATCCATTGGTTGTTTAAGAAATAGGTAATTGTTTGATACCAGACCACTTTAACACTAAGGTTGAGTGTGTTTGTGTACACACAGGCATGCGTATGGGTGTGTATGTATGTTTGAGCAAGATATATACAGGCTGAAAGAAAAATAGAAGAATATAAACATTTCTCTACAAAGATCAGTTGCAATTCAGTGTATTTTCTTCCAATTCAGGCTCTTTTATCTAAAAACTTTGCATATATTCATAGTGATTTTTCCCCAAAGTAACTTGTATGTGGCTTATTCTTAGATAAGTAAATTCAGAAAAAGTGAAATACCTATTAAAGTAGTACTGACAAGCCTGAAAAATGTTTCTTTTTCTCCCCAAACATGAAAACAACTGTTGTTACATACAGAGTTGTGTAAGAACAAGTTATCCGCTGTTACCTTATAGGAAATTTGCAAATGTGAATTTTTCATTATATGAAATGGAAACTCCTTAAGCAGGTAGAGATGTTGACAGGGGCACTCTCTTTATATCCATTCTAGATAACAGATGGTGATCATCCTTCTGGCTCCAGGAGGAGAAGCAATTTATTAGCTATTCCCATTACTTCTTTACTACTTTTTTGTCATTAAATTTGTCTTAATTTTATTGTTGAATGTTTATATTTCTTATGCAATACTTACCATATTTTATTTTAGAAAATGGAACAAAAAAGGAGAAATAAGACGCTAAATTAGTTTCCACTTAAGCAGTGCAATGCAGTATAGCTCAGAACCCTTCCATTGTCCAAACTTAGTTCACAATCTAGTAAAATAGCATTGTCTTCTGAAGGAAAGTAATATAAGTTTATTCAACTTGTAAGTAAAAAATAGACCATAATCATATATTTAAAAGGAATATCAACTACACATTAAGAGCCTTGAAAATGTTCTTACGCTTCGACCCAACAATTTCACTCTTAAGGATGCATTTTAAGTATTATTTTAGCACCAGGATGTTCATTACACTTTTATGAAATACACTAAAATTTGGTAACACAATGAACTTCCAAGATTAGGGAATGGGAACAGGTGGGGCCAAGATCATGGAATAGACAGATGCTCCTTGTCATCCCTCTTACAACAAAGACCAGAAAAAAAAAAGTAAATCAATTATATATTACTATCTAGGAAACCTAATCATCAAAGACAAAGCGGAAGATCAAACTGAGCGGCAGGTGGAAGGAGAGACAATTCAAAAGCAGTGGAGAAGTACAGATTGCTAGATCACCAGCACCCTGCTTGCTGAATCTGAGCAACGCACATGGGCTGAGGCAAGCAGCATCATTCAAAGATGAGCCTCACCACATCAGGTGCAGCCAAACAGCAGTGAATGTGCACCCACCTACAGAATCAAGTAGGAGCGAAATCAGACCTGTGAAAGCTAAGTGCAAGCTTCTAACCTACTGTATGGAGGCAAAATAACCCCTTCCACTCCCAGAGTTTCACAGCGGAGAAGCGTTTGCTTCCCCTCACCCACCCCCTCCCCCCACCCTGCTCCTCTCCAACACAAGTCCCTCAGTATTCAACCACTACCACTGACCCTAAGCTGGGAACTCAGGATTGGACCAAGGCCCTGCCCTTTGCCCAGCCACTGGCATAAGGGTTCTACCGACTTGCAGTGTCCTTTACCTCTGTCCGGACCTGTGTGGGCAGATTCAACACCACAAACCCTTATTAGCATAAGGCAGCAGAGCATACACCTCGAGCCCATTTTCAACTGCAGCAGCCAAGGGGGAGATGAAGATTCATGATATTTGACTCTGCCTTGCCCCCTAAGCAGGGGCTTCACCCACCAATACTGCGGCCTGAGGGCTGACAGTACCATCCACTCCATGTAGCCACCCATGACAGGGATCTGAGAATTAGTGGTGCCTCCCAGGCCCTCCAGTCAACAGCACTGGATGCCCAAGGACTGGCTGCAATACCCTCCCACTACATGCTCTAGAGGACAGGGACATTCCCTCCACCTAGGCACCCCCCTGCCTTGCTCCACACATAGCCCTCCACTGCAGCCAGATACCTATGCCTACTCTGAACACCCCTACATATCCCTGCCTACCAAGGATGGTAGATGAGAGTCTGCACCACACATTCAGTCACTGATGACCTGGATACCTGTACTGCAGTCATATAAGAAAAGTGAACAGACTTCTGGGTGCACACACCTAGTAGCTGCTCTGACTACCTGGAGACAGGAAATGAGAGTTTCCAAGATACCAACAACCAAAGTACCTCACACTACCAGCCTACTTATGCATATCAAAACTAAACAAAACAAAAAGTCAGGACACATAAAACAAATATACAATAAATAAACATAACTTATTGATGCCTCAAAGACAATAGTCAGTATGAAATCATATAAAGAAGTAGGTCAAGATGGCTCCATCAAGCAACCAAAATAAAGAACCAGGAAAACTTCTGGAGGAAGATAAGGTAATGGAACTAACTGGGAAAGAATTCAAAAGACTAATATACAGAGTTCTCCAAGAGATCAGGCAGGAGATCATGCAAAACTCAGACAAAGCCAAGGAACACACAGGCAAAGCAACAGAGGAATTCAGTAAGACGATACAAGAACAAAACAACAAAATTAACAGGCTGATAGAAACCATACAGAGATAGCAACCAGAAATCCAAAAGATTAACAATAAAATTTCAGAATCAGACAACTCAATAGAAGGTCAGAGGAGCAGAATTGATACAACAGAAGTCAGAATTAGTGAGATTGAAGACAAATCCCTTGACACCAATTTATTTGAGGAAAAATCAGAAAAAAAGAATTTAAGAAAATGAAGAAAGTCTAAGAAGTATGTGGGGCAATATCAAGAGGAAAATCTACTAGTAAATGGAGTACAAGAATGGTGGGGGAGGAGGGGAGACAACAGAAAACACAGAGATTGTTGAAGATTTGCTGGAAGAAAACTTCCTGGATATTATGAAAGATGAGAAGATATCTATCCAAGAAACTCAACAAACCCCATACAGGATAGACCTCAAAAGAAAGTCACCAAGACATATCATGATCAAACTTGCCAAAATCAAAGACAAAGATAGAATCCTGAGAGTGGCTAGGAATAAACGAACAGTCATCTACAAAAGAGAACAAAAAACCCATCAGTGGATGAATGGATAAACAAATTATGGTACAGTCACAAAATGGAATACTATGCAATGATAAAGAACAACGATGAAGCCGTGAAACATAACATGGAGGAAGCTGGAGGTCTTTATGCTGAGTGAATTTAGTCAGTCACAGAAGGACAAATATTGTATAAGACCACTATTATAAGAACCCAAGAAAAGGTTTAAACACAGAAGAAAACATTCTTTGTTGGTTAAAAGGGTGGGGAGGGAGGGAGAGGGTTATTCACTAACTAGATTGTAGACAAGAATTATCTTAGGTGAAAGGAAGGACAGCACACACTACAGGGTAAGCCAGCACAACTGGACTAAACAAAAGCTAAGAAGTTTCCTGAATACAGTCAAACACTTTGAGGGATAGAGGAGCAGGTGAAGGAGTCTGGGGACCATGGTTTCAGGGTACATCTAGGTCAATTGGCATAACAAAGCTTATTAAGAAAATTTTCTGCATCCTAATTTGGTGAGTGGCGTCTGGGGTCTTAAAAGCTAGAAAGCAGCCATCTAAGATGCATCAATTGCTCCCAACCACCTGGAGTAAAGGAGAATAAAGAACACCAAAGACACAAGGAAAGTATTAGCCCAAGAGACAGAAAGGTCCACATAAACCAGAGACTTCATCAGCCTGAGACCAGAAGAACTAGATGATTCCAAGCTACCACAATGACCACCCTGACAGTGAACACAACAGAGAGTCCTGGATGGAGCAGGAGAAAGGTGGGGTGCAGAACTCAAATTCTAGTAAGATGACCAGAATTAATGGTTTGACTGATACTGAAGGAACCCTGGAAAGTTTGGCCCCTGGGTTCTCTATCAGCCCAGAACTAAAACAATGTACAAGGCCAACTCTTCAGACAAGGATTGGATTGGACTGTGGGACATAAAGTAATACTCGTGAGGAGTGTGCCTCTTAGTTCAAGTAGATACAAGACACTAAATGGGCAACTTCTGTCCAGAGGTTAGATGGGAAGGCAGAGAGGGTTAGGAGTTTGTTGAATGGACATGGAGAATCAGGGGTGGAAAGGAGGAGTGTGCTGTCACAGTATGGGGAGAGTAATAAGGGTGACATAACAATGTATATATAAATTTTTGTATGGGAAAAATTTTTTTTAAAAAAAGGAGAACCAATAAGACTAAGCTCAGACTACTTAGCAGAAACCAGGAAGGCAAGAAGGCAATAGGGTGATGTGATGGTTAAGACTGTATGTCAGCTTGGCTAGACTATGATTCTCAGTGTTTAGGCAGTTGTAAAATGTTGTGATCACTTCCCTGTTGAAATCTGATATGTGATCATTACCATGGTGTTATCTGCTGAGTGGTACCAGAGGGGGCAGGGCCTGTGGTAGCTCACTGCCCCCTCAGCCTTCATCTCTCCACCCTCTGTGGGTTACTTCCTTCCTGCTCGCCTTGCCAAGGTTTTTGGCTTTTTCCAGACCCAGCAGTTGTCCCTTGTTTTCTCACCTCTGGTTCTTGGGATTTGAGCTAGAGGCTTACCTGTCTATCTTGAGATTCATCAATCTTCACAGCCTGCGAGCAAGAGTCCTGCTCCCCGAATTTCTGATTTTGCGTTGGCCAGTCCCTGCAGCTATGTCAATCAGGAGAAACCATGCAGTCTTGCCTGCCAATCTTGATATTCATCAATCTTCACAACCTGTGACCAGGAGCCCTGCTCTCTGACCTGCCGATCTTGGGTTTGCCACTTTCTGCAGCTGCATGAATTGGGAGAGGCCTCTACCCTGTTCTACGGACTTGGGATGTTCTAGGCTCGACAATCGCATGAGCTGTCTCCTTGATATAAATCTCTCTCGATATATGTTTATACTCTACTGGTTTTTCTTCTCTAGAGAACCCAGCCTAAGACATTTACTACAAAGAGTGGGGTTTGTCATAGCTTGAATTATGTCCCCCCAAAAATGCGTGTATCAATTTGGCTAGGCCATGATTCCAAGTATTGTGTGCTTGTCCTCCATTTTGTGATTGTAGTTTTATGCTAAAGAGGATTAGAGTGGGAATGTAACACCATCCTTACCCAGGTAACATCCCTGATCCAATATGAAGGGAGTTCCCCTGGGGTGTGGCCTGCATCACCTTTTATCTTAACAAGAGATGAAATGAAAGGGAAACAAGCACTGAGTGGGGGACCTCACACCACCAAGACAGCAGTGCCGGGAGCACAGCGTGTCCTTTGGACCTGGGGTCCCTGCACAGAGAATCTCTTTGTCCAGGGGAACATTGACGAGAAAGCTGAGAAAGAAAGCCTTCCCCTGGAGCTGACACCCTGAATTTTGATTTTTTTTTTTTACAATTCTGTACTTTATTTTTTTTTTATTGTGCTTTAGGTTAAGGTTTACAGAACAAATACTTTCTCATTAAACAGTCAGTACACATATTGTTTTAAGATATTGGTTAACAACCCCATGACACATCAACTGTCTCCTTTCTCAAATATTTTTTTGTGTGAAAATACATATAGCCAAAGATATACCATTTCAAAAATTTCTACATGCACAGTTCAGTGACATCAATTACTTTCTTCCAGTTGTGCTGTTATTCTCACTTTAGATGAAGGTTTACAGAACAAAATAATTTCTCATTAAACAGTACACATGTTGCCCTATGACAATGGTTAACAAACCCACTACATGTCAACACTGTCCTTACTCAACCTTGGGTTCCCTATCACCAGCTTTCCTGTCCCCTTCTGCCTTCTAGTCCTTGTCCCTGGACAGCTGTTCCTCATTAGTCTCATTTTGTTTTATAGGACTGTCAAATTCTCTTTCAGGCAAGTAAATCTGGTCTTTTTGGGTGTGTTAGAATTTTGTTCTACATCCTTCTCCAGCGCTATCCAGAACCCGCTGTTGTGATCCCATTCAGAGCAGTCAGTGGTGGTAGCTGGGCACCAACTAGCTGTACTGTACGTAGTCTGCTGGAGGTGTTGGTAGCTGTGATCTATTAGTTCTTTGGACTAATCTTTTCCTTGTATCCTGTTCTCTTCATTCTCCCTTGCTCCCGCTGGGGTGAGACCAGTGGAGTATCTTAGATGGCTGCTCACAGGCTTTTAAGACCCCAGAAGTTACTCACCAATGTAGAAAGCAGAACATTGTTTTAAAGAACTGTGTGATGTCAATTGAGCTAGATGTTCCCTGAGACCATGGTACCCACAGACCTTTGTCCAGAAATTCAGTCCTTAGGGAGTTTGGATGTGTCTATGCAGCTTCCATGACCTTTCTTTGTACAAGTTGTGCTGGTTTCCCCAGTACTGTGTACTGTCTCACCCTTCACCAAAGATACCACTTATCTATTGCCTATTTAGTATTTCCCCCCACCCCTCTCATCCATCCTGACCAACAAAGATTGTTACTTTTTGTGTGTAAACCTTTTCATGAGTTTTTACAATAGAGGTCTCATACAATATTTGTCCTTGTGTGATTAACTTATTTCACTCAGCATAATGTTGCTGAATTTCTTTTGTTTGTGGATTTTTTTTTTCATTTATTTTGTTTTTGTAGGTTTTGTTTTTACTGATACTTTATTTTTTCCTCTTTATTTTTATGAGTGTGTTTGTTAACTTTTTTCATGGTTACCGTGAAATTTACCCTTAACTTTCGAAGTTTGAAGCAATCTATTATCACTTGGTATCGCCTTGCCTTACTCTCCATTAGAAGGTTCTATACCTACACCGTTTATTCCCTCTTGTATTGTTCTGATGTTGTTGTCATTTACAGATTAACTGCTCTGATTCCTTGTTGTATTTCTATTGGTTTTGGATAGTCCTTGAGAGTTCATTTCCTAGATTGGTATCTGGCTGGTACGATCCTGCGTCCTAGATTCTGCCTGTGAGATGAAGTTGTTTGTTCTCAGAATGAAGGACTCCCTTCAATAATTCTTGTAAGTTTGGTTTGGATTTTACTTATTTCTTTAATTTCTGTTTATTTGGAAATGTCCTCATTTCACCATCATATTTGAATGAGAGTTTTGCAGGATATATTATTCTTGGCTAGCAATTTTTTTTCTTTCAAGGTTTTGTATACGTCATCCCATTGCCTTCTTGCCTGCATGGTTTCTGCTGAATGATCTGAGCTTAGTCTTATTGTTTCTCTTCTGTATGTGACTTCTTGTTTTTTCTCAAGCTTCTCTCAGGATTCTTTCTTTGCCTTTCTTTCTGATGAGTGTGATTATGATATGTCTTGGTGATTTTCTTTTGGAGTCTATCCTATATGGGGTTCGTTTTGCTTCTTGGATGGTCAGATTTTCATCTTTCATGATATTGGGGAAGTTTTCTGTCATCAGTTCTTGAATGGTCCTCTCTGTGTTTTCTTTTTTCTCCCCCTGTTCTGGAACTCCGATCATCCACAGATTTTTGCTTTTGATTGTATCCCACATAATTCTCAAGGTCTCTTCATTTTTCTTTATTCTTTTTTCTGAGTTATCCTCAAAAAGAGTTGTATCCAAGTGTTTGTCTTCAATTCCACTCATCCTGTCTTCCACTGTTTCAAATCTGCTTCTCAGCCCTTCTGTGACACTGTCCATTTCTGAAGTCTTGTTTATCTTTTAGATTTCTAATTGTTTTCTTTGTATAATTTCTAGTTGTGAATTTATTTTGGCATTTTGTTCCTGCATTATTTTCCTGAATTATTCCATCTTTTTGTCTGTATTTTCCATGAATTTGTCTGCCTTTTCCATGAATTTGTCTATTTTTTCCTCATTTTTGTCTGCTTTTTGCGTCAACTCTTGGATAATTCTGAGTATTAGAGATTTGAATTCCCTATCAGGTAGTTCTAGTGCCTTTTCTTCTACTAGAAAGTCATCTGGTGTTTTATTTTGAATGCCTACTGGAGCCATCCTGTCCTGTTTTAGTAAATGTTTTGATATTGTCTGCTGTCTTCGGGAGACTCAGTAGTTATTTTTCTCATTTATTGTTTGTAGATTTGTTTGCTTCATTTTTTTTTTTAATTTGGCTATGTGTGAGCAAGTGGGCTGTGTGTTCTTTGCTGTTTGTTAGTCTGGGGGCACGATACTTTTCACCTCCTTCTCCAATTGGCAGGGTTAGTCGCTCAGATATGGTACAGCAGGCAGGTCTTGCTGAAGAAGAGTTGCTGGGATGGGTTGTTTGTGGCACTTACTACAGCCACCAGGGTGGGTCGGTAATCAGTGTAAGGCAGGTTCCAGTAGGATGTGCCTGAGCTGCTTGGTGGTGTGATGTTAAGCACACTGTGCAGGTAGGCAGGATGTAGGGGGGGATTGTTATGTGTTCTGCTAAGATGGATTATGGGAGAGAGGAGAGAGGAACAGGAGCCAAAAACATACAAACAAAAAAGAGTGCTAGGGGAGCTTGCCATTGGGGTGGAGACATGAGAGACTATCAAATGGAGAAAAACAAAAAGGGGAAGAAGAAAATAAAGAAAATAAAAGAACGAACAAATAAAAATTAGAAAGAAAAAATAAAAGCTCCCAGGGATACCACTAGTGTGGCTACAAGGTCTGAGGAGGTAGTTCCCAGGTGTTAAAATGCAGCCTGGCTGGGAGGCATAGAGGTGTCACTCAGCACCAGGTATTCAGGGGACAAGAGGAGAAGGAAGGTACAGAGAGTTGAGAAACTGAGTAATGATGAAAGACAAAAAGGGAAAAAGAGGGAAAAGAAAACAAAACAAATTTTAAAAAAAGAACAACCCCCCCCAAAAAAAAACAGAAAAAAAAACTACTAAGAAAGAAATGTTCTCAGGGATCCCTCTGCACATCTGTGCAAGCTGAGGGGTTAGGTCCCAAACCACGCAGCACTGCCCAGCCAGAAAAGGCAAGCAACTCGAGAAAAGAAAAAGAAAACAAACAACCAATTCAAAACAAACAATCAAAAAGTCCCGGGATCCCACTAACATGGCAGCACAGACCGAGAGACAGTTCCACACTTGAGTGGAGCTCCATAGCCCCTCAGGAAGAAGCAAAGATGGCACACAGAGCCAGCTATTTGAGCGACAGGAGGGGGAGGTAGTGAGAGGTAAGAAGGAAATCAAAAGAAGAGGAAAAAAGCAACACCAGCAGCCAACAAATGGTACTCAGGCCAGTCCAGGAGAGTGGAATCCAAGCAGCCAGTGCTTCCTGGCCAAGAAACTGGCCGTGGGAAGCAGAGGAGGTTGAGTGGGGGTGAAGAAGGGTGGGGTTGGGAAAGCGGTTGTTCTGTCTCCTGTTGGAAGCTCTGCCAAGCTGCTTTCTCGTACCCCTTAATTGCTGATCTCTGATAGGAGTCCAAGATGGCAGATCTGGGCTGTGTTAGCTTATAGGGGACCTCTGCATGTATGTCTCCTCACTTTCTGTTCTGTGCCACTTTCTTATTCCATTTGGTGCTTGGCTGAGTTCTTTAACTCTTCATTTGATGTTTAAGATTTCAGGATTGCTGTTTTCTCTGTTTAGCTTAGTTTTTCAGATCTTTGCTGTGGAGGAACGGAGTTGTGCTTCTGCCTAGAGCACCATGTTGCTGGAAGTCACTCACCTTACACTTCTGTGGCCCTGAATTTGGATTTTTGGTCTACTTCACTGTGAGGAAATAAACTTCTTTTTGTTAGAGCTATTCACTTGTGGTATTTCTGTTATAGCAGCACTAGAAATCTAAGACAGTTGGCATACATAAAGCCTTGAAGAAAAAAAAAAAAAACTGCCAGGCAAGAATTATATATCCAGCAAAACTGTCTCTCAAATACAATGGTGTAATTAGGTCATTTCCAGATAAACAGAACTTAAGGGAATTTGTAAAAGCCAAACCAAAATTATAAGAAATATTACAGGGAGTCCTCCAGTTAGAAAACTAACACTATAAGACAACAATCCAAGACTAAGACACAGGACAGATCAACCAGTTATCAACCCAGGTAGAGAGTTCACAAAAACAAATCAAAGCTAAAAGATTGAAAATAGGGAACCAGAGATGTCAATATATAAATGACAAGAATGTCAAAAAAAAAAAAAAAAGAGAAAATGAGGGAATAAACAGGTAGTCATAGAACTTCCATATGGAGAAGAAGTTAAGGTGATATCAAGAAATGAAAGATTGGTTTAAACTTAGAAAAATCAACAGAAATTTCAAGGTAATCATGAAGAAAGCTAACAAACCTACCCTTTAAAACAAGAAAGAAGAAAAACACAGGGTCTCAGTGAACAAAAAATCAACAATAGTGAAAAGATGAAAAGAAAAATACATAAAGAATACAACTCAGCACAGAAATGTAAGTGGAACAAATAAAGTGTCAACACCAGAAAAAAATAAATCTAAATGACAGCAGTAACCTCATACCTATCAATAATTACACTGAGTGTAAATGGCCTAAATGGACCAGTAGACAGACAGAGACACATAATTTAGAAAGACAAACAAACTAAAGTTCAAAGGATGAAAAAAAAAATCAAGCAAACAACAACCAAAATTAATCTCCAACAAAATAGACTTTTAAAGCAAAATTCATCACAAAGGATAAGGAAGGACAGTATATAATGATTAATTGGTCAATACACCAAGAGGATATAACCATAACGAAGACATATGCACCCAATGACAGGACTCCAAAATACATAAAACAAGCTCTACGAGCATTGAAAAGAGAAACAGACAGCTCCACAATAATAGTAGGAGACTTCAACATTCCACTTTTGGTGAAGGACAGGACATCTAGAAAGAAACTCAGTAAAGATACAGAAGAGCTAAATGCCACAATCAATCAATTTGACATCATAGACATATACAGCGCACGCCACCCAACAGCAGCAAAGTATACATTCTTTTCCAAAGCATATGGAACATTCTCCAGAAGAGACCACACTTTAGGCCACAAAGCAAGTCTTAACAGAATCCAAAATATCGAAGTAACACAAAGCATCTTTTCCAATCATAATGTCATAAAAGTAGAAATCAGTAACAGAAATAGCAAGGGAAGAAAAATCAGATACTTGGAAACTGAACAACACCTTGCTTTAAAACTACTGGGTTATAGAAGAAACCAAGGATCAAACAAAGAAATTCATAAAATCAAATGAGAATGAAAACACATCTTACCAAAACCTTTGGAACACAGCAAAAGTAGTGCTTAGAGGTCAGTTTATAGCAATAAATGCCACATTCAAAAAGAAGAAAGGGCCAAAATCAAAACATTAACACCACAACTTGAACAAATAGAAAGAGAGCAGCAAAAGAAGCCCTCAGTCACCAGAAGGAAGGAAATAATAAAGATTAGAGCAGAAATAAATGAAATAGAGAATAGAAAAACAATTGAAAGTGTCAACAAGACCAAAAGTTCATTCTTTGAAAAGATCAATAAATTGACAAACCACTGTCCAAACTGACAAAAGAAAAACAGGAGAGGAAGCAAATAATACACATAAGAAAAGAGATGGGTGACATCACAAGAGACCAAACTGAAATAAAAAGGATCAATACAGAATACTATGAAAAATTGCACTCCAACACATTTGAAAACCTATAGGAAATGGAAAAATTTCTAGAAACACACTACCTACCTAAACTAACACAAACGGAGGTAGAAAAACTAAATAAACTTATAACAAAAGAAGAGATTGAAGAGGTAATTTAAAAAAAAAAAAAAAAACTCCCAACAACAAAATAAGCCCTGGCCCTGACAGCTTCACTGGAGAATTCTACCAAACTTTCAGACAAGAGTTAATACCACTACTACTAAAAGTATTTCAGAGCACAGAAAAGAAAGAAATACTCCAGAACTCATTCTATGAAGCCAGCATATCCCTGATACCAAAACCAGACAAAGACACTACAGAAAAAGAAAGTTTGAGATCAACATCCCTCATGAGCATACAAGCAAAAATCCTCAACAAAATTCTAGTCAGTAGAATTCAAGAGCACATCAAAAAATATAATACATCATGACCAAGTGGGATTCATACCAGGTATGCAGGGATTGTTCAACATTAGAAAATTAATCAAAGTAATTCATCACATAAATAAAACAAAAGAACCACATGATCTTATCAATTGATGCAGAAAAGGCATTTGACAAAGTCCAGCACCCATTCATGATAAAAACTCTCAGCAAAATAAGAATAGGAGGGAAATTCCTAGACATAATAAATGATATTTATACAAAGCCAATAACCAACATCATTCTAAATGGAGAGAGACTGAAAGCATTCCCCTTGAGAATGGGAACCAGACAAGGATGTCCTTTATCACCACTCTTATTCAACATTATGATGGAGGTCCTAGCCAGAGCAATAAGGCAAGAAAAAGAAATAAAGGCACCCAAACTGCTAAGGAAGAAGAAAAAATATCCCTATTTGCAGATGATACAATCTTATACACAGAAAACTCCAAAGTATCCACAAAAAAGCTACTGGAACTAATAGAAGATTTCAACAAAGTATCAGGATACAAGATAAACATACAACATTCAGTAGTATTCCTCTACACCAACAAAGAGAACTTCAAAAAGGAAATCACCGTATCAAAACCATTTACAATAGCCCCCAAGAAGATAAAGTACTTAAGAATAAATCTAACTAGGAGCATAAAAAACCTATACAAAGAAAACTACAAAACTCTACTGCAAGAAACCAAAAGAGACCTACTGTTTTAGTCATCTAGTGCTGCTATATCAGAAATACCACAAGTGGATGGTTTTAATGAAGAGAAATTTATTTTCTCACAGTCTAGTAGGCTATAAGTCCATATTCAGGGTGTCAGCTCTCTCTGTCAGCTCTGGAGGAAGGTTCTTCTCATCAATCTTCCCCTGGACTAGCAGCTTCCCCTAGAAGGAATCCCAGGTCCAAAGGAGCGCTCTGCTCTGGTGCTGTTTTTTTGGTGGTATGAGGTCCCCATAACTCTGTGCTCACTTCTCTCTTTTTATGTCTCAAAAGAGATCAGCTCAAGACACAATTCTATCTTGTAGATTGATCCTGCCTCGTTAACATAACTTCCACTAATCCCATCTCATCAACATCATAGAGATAGGATTTACAACACATAGGAAAATCATATCAGACAAGAAAATGGTGGACAATAACAAAATACTGGGAATCATGGGTTAGGCAATTTGACAGATATTTTTGCGGGACACAATTCTATCCATGACACCTACATAAATGGAAAAACATACATGCTAATGGGTAGAAGACTCAACATTGTGAAAATGCCAGTTCTACCCAAAGAGATCTACAGATACAATGCAATCTCGATCCAAATTCAAATGACATTTTTTAACGAGATGGAAAAACTAATCAACTTCATATGGAAAGGGAAGAGACCCCCAATAAGTAAAACAATACTGAAGATCAAGAACAAAGTGGGAGACCTCAAACTATCTGATTTTAGAACCTATTATGCCACCACGGTAGACAAAACAGCCTGGTACTGGTACAACCACAGACACATGGACCAAAGGAACAGAATTGAGAACCCAGATGTAAATCCATCCACCTATAAGCAGCTGATATTTGACGAAGGCCCAAAGTCCATTAAATGGGGACAAGACAGTCTCTTTAACAAATGGTGATACCACAAATCACGAATTTGAGTCACCTGCTGCAAAAGCCAATACTGATACAGGGATGACGTGAGCAGTAAGAGGGTTTTATTGTATATCAATATACAGGAGACAGAGGTGAATGAGCTCCTCCAAAAATCCTGTCTCTTCGACTGGAGACTGGCTGAAATTTTTTATATGACAGGTTTATAATTTATCTTCCAGTGGTCACATTTCTCACATGTCAGATGATCTAACTTCTTACTGGCAACACTTGAAGTTTATCTGGCACCATTAGTCACGATTGTCACGTAGCAGATGAGTTAATCCTAGTCCTTTAGGGTTATCAATTTGTTCTGCAACCCTCCAAGGAGGAACTTTAGTCAATCTTACTGTAATAGGAGGAGGGAGAAAGAATAACAATAAAGAAAATATCATGAGGAAAAGCAAGGGATAGTAATGGTGGGAAACAGTGGTGGTAATTGAGCTTATGCAGCCTGTTCCAGTGGTGCTTGGGCAACTGGATATCCGTCTGTAAAAAAATGAAACAGGACGTGTACCTTACACCAGACACAAAAACTAACTCAAAACGTATCAAAGACCTAAATATAAAATCTAAAATGATAAAGATTATGAAAGAAAAAATAAAGACAGGCTAGGGGCTCTAATACATGGCATAAAAAGTATACAAACCATAACTAACAATGCACAAACACCAGAAGAGAAACTAGATAACTGGGAACTCCTAAAAATCAAACCCTTCTGTTCATCAAAAGACTTCACCAAAAGAGTAAAAAGAGAACCTAAAGACTGGAAAAAACTTTTTGGCAATGACATATCCAATATGAGTCTAATCTCTAAAATCTACAAGATACTGAAACACCTCAACAGCAAAAAGACAAATAATCCAATTAAAAAATGGGCAAAGGATATGAACAGACACTTCACCAAAAAAGACATTCAGGTGGCTAACAGACACATGAGGAAATGTTCACGATCATTAGGCATTAGAAAAATGCAGATCAAAACTATAATGAGATACTGTCTTAGGCTGTGTTCTCTAGAGAAGCAAAACCAGTAAAGCATGTAAGTATATATATAGAGAGATTTATATCAAGGAAACAGCTTATGCAATTGTAGAGGCTAAAACATCCCAATTCCGTGGATCAGGGTAGACGCCTCTCCCAATTCATGGAGCTGTAGAAGCTGGTGAACCCAAGGTCAGCAAGTTGTAGAGGGCCTCCTGCTCACAGTCTGTGAAGGTCAATGAATTCCAAGATCAGCAGACAAGACTGCAAAGTTTCTCCTGATTCACGTAGCTGCAGCGGCTGGCATATCCCAGATCAGCAGGTCAGGGAACTGGACTCTTGCTCACAGGCTGTGAAGATTGATGAATTCCAAGATCAACAGGTAAGCTGCTAGCTCAAGTCCCAAGAACCAGAGGTGAGACAACAAGAGGCAGCTGCTAAGTCTGGAACAAGCCAAAACCCTTGGCAAGGCAGGCAGGCAGGCAGGCAGAAAATAACCAGTGGAAGGCAGAGAGATGACGCTAAGGGGGTGGTGAGCTGCCACAGGCCCCGCCTCCACCAGTACCATTAAGCAGATTCCATCATGGGGGTGATCACATATCAACTTTCAACAGGGAAGTGATCACAACAGTATACAACAGCTAAAATACTGAGAATCATGGCCTAGCCAAGTTGACATACAATCTTACCCATCACAGATACCATCTCACCCCAGCAAGGCTGTCACTAATCCAAAAAAACACAAACTAACAAATGTTGGAGAGATTGTGGGGAGATTAGAACACTTATGAACTGCTGGTGGGAATGTAAAATGGTACAACCACTTTGAAAAACTATATAGTGCTTCTTTAAAAAGCTAGAAATAGAAATACCATACTTTCCAGCAATCCCACTCCTAGGAATATATCAGAGAGAATTAAGAGCCATCACATGAATAGACATATGCACACCCACTCGTGTTCATTGCAGCACTATTCATAATAGCCAAAAGATGAAAACAACCTCAATTCCCATCAACAAATAAACAAATGATGGTACATACACAATGAAATACTATGCAACAATAAGAACAATGATGAATCCTTGAAACATCTCACAACATGGGTGAATCTGGAGGGCATTACGCTGAGTGAAATAAGTCAGTCACAAAAGGACAAATATTGTATGAGACCACTATCATAAGAACTCAAGAAAGGTTTACACACAGATAAAAGTATTATTTGATAGTTACGAGGGTGGGGAGGGATAGGGAGGTGAAATCACTAACTAGATAGTCGACAAGATTCAACTTTGGTGAAGGGAAGGACAACACACAATACAGGTGAAGTTAGCACAACTGGACCAAAGGAAAGCAAAGAAGTTTCCTAGACACATCCAAACACTTTGAGAGACAGAACATCTGGGACTGGGGACTGGGGACCATAGTTTTGGGGGACAGCTAGGTCAATTGGCATAACATAGTTATAAATAAAATGTTTTACATCTCAATTTGGTGAGTAGTGTCTGAGGTTTTAAAAGCTTGTGAGAGGCCATCTAAGATACATATATTGATCCACAACATTTGGAGCAAAGGAGAATGAAGGAAATCAAATACACAAGGAAAATATCATTCCAAAGGACAAATGGACCAGATGAACCACAGCCTCCACCAGCCTGGGACCAGAAGAAATAGACTGTGTCTGTCTACCACCAACAACCATTCTGACAGGGTTCACAACAGAGGGTTCTGGTCAGAGTGGGAGAAAAACATAGAACAAAATTGAAATTCACAAGAAAAGATCATATTTACGGTATGACAGGGACTGGAGGGACCCACAAGACTATGGACCACCCGAACACCCTGCTAACTCAGAATTGAAGCCACTCTCAAAGTCCACTTTTCAGCCAAAGATTAGACAGTACTATAAAACAAACAATAACAAATATGAGGACCGTGCTTCTTAGTTCAATCAAGTATAGCAGATCCAATGGGCAGCATCTGCCCAAAAGCAAAGATGAGAAGCAAGAAGAGACAGGAAACATGGATGAATGGACACAGGAAACCCAGGGTGTAGAGGGAAAAGGGGAGAGTGGTGACACATTTCTGGAATTGCAACCAATGTCACAAAATAATTTGTGTATAAATTTTTTAATGAGAAAGTAATTTACACCGTAAACTTTCACCCAAAACGCAATAAAAAAGTAATATCTTTGCTTTTTAACATTTTAAAGAGGTCTTTTGCAGCAGATTTGTCCAATGCCATGTGTTTTTTTATTTTAGTGCTGCTCCCTGTGGGTGTTGATTTGTGGATCCAAGTACAATGATATCCTTGACAACTTCAATATTTTCTCCATTTATCATGATGTTGCTTATTGGTCCAGTTGTGAGGATTTTTGTTTTCTTCATATGAGGTACAATCCATACTAAATGGCGTAGTATTTGATCTTCATCAATAAGTGCTTCAAGTCCTCTTCACTTTCAGCAAGCAATGTTGTGTCATCTGCATAATGCAAGCTGTTAATGAGTTTTCCTGCAATCGTGATGTTGCATTCTTTTTCATAAAGTTCAGCTTCTTAGATTGTTTGCTCAGCACACAGATTAAATAAGTATGGTGAAAGGGTAGAACCCTGATGCACACCTTTCTTGATTTTAAACCATGCAATATCCCCTTCTTCTGTTCGAATGACTGCCTCTTTTTCTAAGTACAGATTCCACAGGAGAACAGTCAAGTGTTCTGGAATTCCCATTCTTCTCAATGTTGTCCATAATTTGTCATGATCCACACAGTGGAATGCCTTTGAATGGTAGGAAAACACAGGTAGGGACTTCTGGCAAAATGGCACTCTAGGCAGAAGCACCACAAAATCCCTTCACAGCAAAAGTAAAAAAAAAACAAGCCAAACAGAGAAAACAGAAATCCTGAAACCCTAAAACATCAAATTAAGAGATAAAGAACTCAGCCAAGCACCAATGGAGTGAGAAAACTGACAGAGAATGGAGAGCGAGGAGAGATTCATGCAGAGGTCCCCTATCAGCTAACACGGTGAGGCTACGAAGATCCTATCAAAGACCAGCAAATAAGGGGTATGAGAAAGCAGCTTCACAGAGCTTCCAGTGGGAGACAGAACAACTGGAAATTTTCGATGTATGCTTTCCCACCCCCCAACGCTTCACCCCCACTCAGCCTCCTCTGCTTCCCACAACCACAGTCTCTTGTCCAGGAAGCACTGGCTGCTTGGATTCCACCCGCCCGCACTGGCCGGCTCTCTGAGTGCCATTTGTTGGCTGCTGGTGTTGCTTTTTTTCTGCTTCTTTTGATTTCTTCCTTACCTCTCACCACCTCCCCCTCCTTTCACTCAAAACCTGGCTCCGTGCGCCATCTTTGCTTCTTACTGAGGGGTGGTGGAGCTCCGGTAATTTGAGAAATACACTTCCCCATCCCCCACCCTTATTCACCCCCACTCAGCCTCCTCTGCTTCCCGCGGCCACAGTCTCTTGTCTGGGAAGCACCAGCTGCTTGGATCCCACCCGCATGCACTGGCTGGCTCTCTGAGTGCCATTTGTTGTTGCTTTTTTTCCGCTTCTTTCGATTTCTTCCTTACCTCTCACCACCTCCCCCTCCTTTTGCTCAAATATCTGGCTCCGTGTGCGATATTTGCTTCTTCCTGAGGGGTTGTGGAGTTGCTTCCCGGTCTGAGCTGCCACGCTGGTGGGATCCTGGGGCTTTTGTTTGTTTGTTTTCAATTGTTTGTGTGTTTTCTTTTCCTTTTCTTGAGTTGGGAGCCCGTTCTGGCCAGGCGGTTCTGCGCGGCTTGGAGTCTACCCCCTGGGCTTGTGCAGATGCCCAGAGGGATCCCTAAGGTCATTTCTTTTTTTGCAGGTTTTTTTTTTCTGGTTTTTGGGGGGCTTTTCTTGTTCTTTTTTTTTTTTAATTTGTTTTGTTTTCTTTTCACTTTTTCCCTTTTTGTCTTTCTTCATTACTCAGTTTCTCGTCTCTCTATACCTTCCTTCTCTTTCTGTTTCCTGAATACCTCTATGCCTGCTAGCGAGGCTGTACTGCAACAACTGAGAACACCTTCCCCAGACCTCATAGCTGCACTGGTGGGCTCCCTGGGAGCTTTGCTGTTATTTTTCCTTTTGATTTTTATTTATTCATTCTTTTCTTTTTTCTTCTTCTTCTTCTCCTTTTTGTATTTCTCCATTTCATAGTCTGTCATCTCTCCACTCTAACAGCAAGCACCCCCTAGCACTCTTTTTTGTTTGTATGTTTTTGGCTCCTGTTCCTCTCTCCTCTCTCCCATAATCCATCTTAGCAGAACACATAACAATCCCCCCCTACATCCTGCCTACCTGCACAGTGTGCTTAACATCGCACCACCAAGCAGCACAGGCACATCCTACTGGAACCTGCCTTACACTGATTACCGACCCACCCTGGTGGCTGTAGTAAGTGCCACAAACAACCCGTCTCAGAAATTCCTCTTCAGGTCACCTGCCCTGCTGTACCATATCTGAGTGACTAACCCTGCCAATGGGAGAAGGAGGCAAAAGTTATCATGCCCACAGACAAGCAAACAACAAAGAACACACAGCCTGCCTGCTCAGACATAGCAAAATAAAAAAAAAAAAGAATGAAACAAATAAATCTACAATCAATAAACGTGAAAAATAACTACTGAATGCCCCAAAGACAGCAGACAATATCAAAACATTTACAAAAACAGGACAGGATGGTTCCAGTAGATGTCAAAAATAAAAAAAACAGATGAATTTTGAGAGGAAGAAAAAGCACTAGAACTACCTGATAGGGAATTCAAATCTCTAATACTCAGAATTATCCAAGAGTTGAAGGAAAAAGCAGACAAAAATGAGGAAAGAATAGACAAATTCATGGAAAATACAGACAAAACATTGAAAGAATTCGGGAAAATAATGCAGGAACAAAATGCCAAAATAATTTCACAACTAGAAATTATACCAAAAAAACAATTAGAAATCCAAAAGGTAAACAACAAGATTTCAGAAATGGACGGTGTCATAGAAGGGCTGAGGAGCAGATTTGAAATGGTGGAAGACAGGATCAGTGGAATTGAAGACAAACACTTGTATACAACTCTGTTTGAGGAAAACACAGAAAAAAGAACAAAGAAAAATGAAGAGACCCTGAGAATTATGTGGGATACAATCAAAAGCAAAAATTTGTGACTGATTGGAGTTGTAGAACAGGGGGAGAAAACAGAAAACACAGAGAGGACCATTGAAGAACTGCTGACAGAAAACTTACCCAATATCATGAAAGATGAAAAGATGGCCATCCAAGTAGCTCAACAAACCCCATATAGGATAGACTCCAAAAGAAAATCACCAAGGCATATCATAATCACACTCACCAAAACCAAAGATAAAGAATCCTGAGAGCAGCTCACGAAAAAGAAGAAGTCACATACACAGAAGAAACAATAAGACTAAGCTCAGATTATTCAGAAGAAACCATGCAGGCAAGAAGGCAGTGGGATGACATACATAAAATCTTGAAAGAAAAAAATTGTCAGCCAAGAATAATATATCCTTCAAAACTCTCATTCAAATTTGATGGTGAAATTAGATCATTTCCAGATAAACAGAAACTAAGGGAATATGTAAAAGTCAAACCAAACTTACAAGAATTATTAAATGGAGTTCTTCGATCTGAGAACAAACAACTTCAGCTCACAGGCAGAATCTAGGACGTAGGATCGCACCAGCCAGATACCAATCCAGGAAATGAACTTTCAAGGACTATCCACAACCAAAAGAAATACAACAGGGTATCAGAGCCATTAATCTGTAAAGGACAGCAACATCAGAACAATCAAAGAGGGAATAAATGGTGTAGGTATAAAACCTTCTAATGGAGAGGAAGGCAAGGCGATACCAAGTAATAATAGACTGCTTCAAACTTAGAAAAATAAGGGTAAATTTTGTGGTAACGAAACAGTAACAATCTTTGTTGTCTACCAGAGATGAGGGGGTAGGGGGGAAATACTAAATAGGCAATAGATAAGTGGTGTCTTGGGTGAAGGGTGAGACAGTACACAATACTGGGGAAACCAGCACAACTTGTCCAAGGAAAGGTCATGGAAGCTCCATAGACACATCCAAACTGCCTGAGGGACTGAATTGCTGGGCGGAGGGCTGTGGGGACCATGGTCTCAGGGAACATCGAGCTCAATTGGCATAACAGTTTATAAAGACAATGTTCTACAGTCTACCTTGGTGAGTAGCGTCTGGGGTCTTAAAAGCCTGTGAGCAGCCATCTAAGATTCTCCACTGGTCTCATCCCTTTGGGAGCAAGGGAGAATGAAGAGAACAGGATACATGAGAAAGATTAGTCCGAAGGACTAATGGACCACAGCTACCAAGGTCTCCACCAGACTGAGTCCAGTACAGCCAGACGGTGCCTGGCTACCACCACTGGCTGCTCTGATTTGGATCACAACAAAAGGTTCTGGACAGAGCTGGAGAAGGATGTAGAACAAAATTCTAACTCAGAAAAAAAAAAAAAGACCAGATTTACTGGCCTAAAGGAGACTGGAGAAACCCCGAGAGTATGGCCCCCAGACACCCTTTTAGCTCAGTGGTGAAGTCACTTCCAAGGTTCGCTGTTCAGCTGGGGAGGAGGACAGCCCCATAAAAGCAAATGGAACTAATGAGGCACAGCAGTCCAGGGACAAGGACTAGAAGGCAGAAGGGTACAGGAAAGTTGGTGATAGGGAACCCAAAGTTGAGTAAGGATAGTGTTGATGGGTTGTGAGGTTGTTAACCATAGTCATAGGGCAACATGTGTACTACCTGTTTAATGAGAAACTATTTTGTTCTGTAAGCCTTCATCTAACATGAGAATAGCAGCACAATTGGAAGAGCGTAGTAGATGTCACTGAACTGTGCGTGAAGAAAGTTTTGAAATGGTGTATCTTCGGCTATGTGTATTTTCACCAAAAAAAAAAAAAAAAAAAAAAAAAAGGTCGAGAAGGGAGAGGGTTGACATGTAGTGGGGTTGTTAACCAAGGTCATAAAAGAGTATGTGTACTACTGTTTCATGAGAAACTATTTGTTCTGTAAACCTTCACCTGACGTGCAGTAAAAAATAAATAAATAAATATTGAAATGAAAAAAGAAAAACAAAACACAGGTAAAAATCTTTCTGGTATTCTCTGCTTTAAGCCAAGATCCATCTGATATCAGCAATATTACACTTTGTTCCATATCCTCTTCTGTATCTAGCTTGAATTTCTGGCAGTTCTCTGTCAATGTACTGCTGCAACCGTTTTTGAATGATCTTCAGCAAAATTTTACTTTCTTGTCATATTAATGATATTGTTCAGTAATTTCCACATTCTATTGGATCATCTTTCTATAGAATGGGCAGAAATATGGATCTCTTCCATTTGGATGGCCAGGTAGCTCTCTTCCAAATTTCTTGGCAAAGACTAGTGAGCACTTCCAGTGTTGCATCCATTTGTCAAAACATTTCAATAGGTATTTTGTCAGTTCCTGGAGTCTTATTTTTCACCTATGCTTCAGTGTAGCTTGGACTTCTTCCTTCAGTACCATTGGTTCTTGGTCATATGCTGCCTTTTGAAATGATTGAATATTGACCAATTCTTTTTGGTACTGTGACTCTGTATTTCTTCTGTCTTCTTTTAATACTTCTGCATGATTCAATATTTTGCCCATAAAATCATTCAATATTGCAACTTGAGGCTTGAATTTTTTTCTTCAGGTATTTCAGCTTGGGAAATTCCGAGTGTGTTCCTCTCTTTTGGTTTTCTAACTCCAGGTCTTTGCACATTTTTTAAAATAATACTTTACTTTGTCTTCTCGAGTGGCCCTTTGAAATTTTCTCAGTTCTTTTACTTCATCATTTCTTCCATTCCCTTTAGCTACGCTATGTTCAAGAGTGTCCTGGTCATCTAGTGCTGCTATAACAGAAACACCACAAGTGGATGGTTTTAATGAAGAGAAGTTTATTTCCTCACAGTTAAAGTAGGCTAAAAGTCTAAATTAAGGGTGTCAGCTCCAGGGGAAGGCTTTCTCTCTCTTGGCCTTCTCATCAGTGTTTCCCCAGACTAGGAACTTCTCTGTGCAGGGACCCCAGTCCAAAGGTCATGCTCTGCTCCCAGCACTGCTTTCTTGATGGTATGAGGTCCCCCTATCTCACTGCTCACTTCTGTCTTTTATATCTCAAGAGATTGCCTCAGGACACAATCCAGTCTTGTAGATCAGATCCTGACTTACTAACAGAACTGCCACCCGCCCTCCCTCATTAACATCATAGAGGCAGGTTTACAACATACAGGAAAATCACACAGTACCAGGAATCATGGCCTAGCCAAACTGATACATACATTTTTGGGGGGACATAATTCAAACCATGACTTTCCACGCTTTGGCCCCCAAAAAATCACAGCCTTGCAACATGGAAAACATATTCACCACATCATATCATAGCAAAAGTCTTAACTCCAAGTCCAAAATCCAAAAATTCCCCTTCATCTGTGAAATCTAGAATACAAGTTATCTGCTTCCAAAGGCACAATGGCAGAACAGGCACAAGCTAGACATTTCCATTACAAATGGGAGAAATTGCAGGGAACGAAGGCAAACAGGCACCAAGCAAGTCAGCAGAACACATTACGTTAGCCCTCAAGGCTTTGAAAATAATCCTGTGTTCTCTGAGACAATTTACACAATGGCCCTGCCCTCCAGACTCTAGGTATTTGCCACAGTATCTGGATTTTGAGTGGAGGCCCCTCGGCCCTGGGCTTCAGCTCTGCCTTCCAGGCCCACTGGGACAGCAGCTCTGCTCCCTTGGCTTTAGGCCCACCATTCTCCTAATCCATGGAAGTGACAACTCCACCCTTAGAAACACCAGATGCCATGGCTCCACCCTTTGAAACCCCTGAGGACATGGCCATACCTTTTGAGACTGAGGCAGCTTGGCTTCTTGTGTCCATTGTCTCTTCAGCTTCTGCTTCCTATGGCCTCTCGGCCCTTGGGCCTCACGCCCACGTCTGCCCTGCTGGGGCAAGTGTTCCAAAGCTCAGTAGCTCCATCAGTATAAATGCCCGGAGGAACCCCACTCCACCAGAAAGCCTCGTGCACACAGACACTCAGCTCTCTTGCTCCGTTTGTCGGCAAGCCTAGCTCCACCAATAAGTGCCCAGAGGCACCCCGCTCTGCCAGGAAGCCTCCTGCACACAGGCACTCAGCTCTCCCGCTCTGTGTGTTGGCTCCAGTGCCTGTCTTTCACCGGTCTCCTGGTTCTGCTGCTGTTGGTTCTCTGCTGCTGTTGGTTCTCTGCTGCTGTAGGTTCTCTGTTGCTGCTGGTCCTCTGTCACTGCCTTATGTCTATCCATTTACAGTTTTAAAACCGCTTCCACATTTTAGGTATCAGTTAGAGCAGCACCCCACTCTCTCGGTACCAAATTCTGTCCTGGTCATCTAGTGCTGCTATAACAGAAACACCACAAGTGGATGGTTTTAATGAAGAGAAGTTTATTTCCTCACAGTTAAAGTAGGCTAAAAGTCTAAATTAAGGGTGTCAGCTCCAGGGGAAGGCTTTCTCTCTCTCGGGCTTCTCATCAGTGTTCCCCCAGACTAGGAGCTTCTCCACCCAGAGACCCCAGTCCAAAGGACACGCTATGCTCCAGGCGCTGCTTTCTTGATGGTATGAGGTCCCCCGTCTCACTGCTCACTTCTGTCTTTTATATCTCAAGAGATTGCCTCAGGACACAGTCCAGTCTTGTAGATCAGGTCCTGCCTTACTAACACAACTGCCGCCCATCCTCCCTCATTAAGATCATAGAGGCATGTTTACAACATACAGGAAAATCACACAATATCAGGAATCATGGCCTAGCCAAATTGATACACACATTTTTGGGGGGACATAATTCAAACCATGACAAAGAGCAAGTTTGAGAGTCTCTTCTGACATCCATTTTGGTCTTTCTTTCTTTCCTGTCTTTTTAATGACATTTTACTTTCTTCATGTATGATGTCCTTGATGTCATCCTACAACTCATATGGTCTTTGTTCATTAGTGTTTAATGAGTAAAATGTATTCTGGAGATGATCTCAGCAGGCCTTGACCTTGTTCTGACTGATGATATTGAGCTTTGCCATCATTTCTTCCCACAGATGTAGTTGATGTGGTTCCTGTGTATTCCATCGGCGAGGTCCACATATATAGTAGCCGTTTATGTTGTTTAAAAAAGGTACTGCCAAAGAATAGGTCATTGGTCTTGCAAAATTCTATCATGTGATCTCCAACAACCCTTCTATCACCAAGGCTGTATTTTTCAACTACTGATCCTTCTTCTTTGTTTCCAAATTTCACTTTCTAATTATCAATAATTATCAATGCAACTTAATTTCATGTTTGTTAAATTTCCAACTGCAGAAGTTGTTAAAACTCTTCAATTTCTTCATCTTTGGCAGTAGTAGTTGGTTCGTAAATTTGAATAATAATCATATTAACTGATCTTCTTTGTAGGCATATGGTTGTTATCCTATCATTGACAGCAATGTACTTCAGGATAGAGCTTGAATGTTTTTTTTTTTTTCATTGAATGTGACACTGATCCTATTCAATTTGTCATTCCCAGCATAGTAGACCATATGATTGTCTGATTCAAAATGGCCAACACCAGTCCATTATTGAAAAGTAATGCATAGGATATCTATCTTCAAGCATTCCATTTCATTTTTAAATTTTTTTTCCTGTACTTTAGATGAAGGTTTACAGAGCAAATTAGTTTCTCATTAAACAATTAATACACATGTTGTTTTTGTGACATTGGTTGCCAACCACACAACATGTCAACACTCTCCCCTTCTTGACCTTGGGTTCCCCATTACCAGCTTTCCTATCCCCTCCTCCCTTCTCATCCTTGCCCCTGAGCTGGTGTGCCCATTTAGTCTTGTTTTGTTTTATGGGCCCATCTAATCTTCAGTTGAAGAGTGAACTTCAGGAGTGACTTCCATACTGAGTTAAAAGGGTGTCTGGTGGCCATACTCTCGGGTTTCTCCAGTCTCTATCAGACCAGTAAGTCTGGTCTGTTTTTGTGAGTTAGAATTTTGTTATACATTTTTCTTCAGCTCTGTCCAGGACCCTCTATTGTGATCCCTGTCAGAGTATGCAGTGGTGGTAGCTGGGCACTATCTAGTTGAACTGAACTCAGTCTGGTGGAGGCTGTGGTAGTTGTCTTCTATTTGTCCTTTGGACTAATCTTTCCCTTGTGTCTTTGGTTTTCTTCATTCTCCCTTGCTCCAGATGGGATGGGATCAGTGGAGTATTTTACATGGCTGCTCACAAGTTTTAAGACCTCAGACTCTACACATCAATGTAGGATGTAGAGCATTTTCTTTAAAAATTATGTTATGCCACTTGAGCTAGATATCCCCGGAGACCATGGTCCCCAGCCCTCAGCCCAGTAATTTGATCCCCCAGGGAGTTTGGATGTGTCTATGAAGCTTTCACGACCTTGCCTTGGTAAAGTTGTGTTGACTTCCCCAGTATTGTGTATTGTCTTACCCTTCACCAAAATTATCACTTATCTATTGTCTAGTTACTATTTCTCCCTCCCAAAGCTTCCCCTCCCTAAAACACCAAAAACCAGTTGTCATCAAGTCGATTCTGACTCATAGTGACCCTATAAGACAGAGTAGAACTGACCCATAAGGTTTCCTAGGAGAACCTGGTGAATTTGAACTGCCAACTTTTGGCTAGCAGCCGTAACTCTTAACCACTTGCCATCAAAGTTTCCCTCCCCTCCCTAGTAACCATCAAAGATTATTTCTTCCTGTGTGTAAACCTTTTCATGAGTTTTTATAATAGTGGTTTCATACAGTATTTGTCTTTTTGTGATTGACTTATTTCACTCAGCATAATGCCCTCCAGATTCATTCATGCTGTGAGATGTTTCACAGATTCATCAAGGTTCTTTAGTGTTGCATAGTATTCCTTTGTGTGTATTTTTTTTCCATGATCTTTATCGCTTTTGATTTTATATTTAGGTCTTTGATCCATTTTGAGTTAGTTTTTGTGCATGGTGTGAGGTATGGGTCTTGTTTCAGTTTCTTGCAGATGGATATCCAGTTATGCCAGCACCATTTGTTAGAGAGACTGTCTTTTCCCCAATTAAAGGACTTTGGGCCTTTGTCAAGTATCAGCTGCTCATAGGTGGATGAATATATGTCTGGATTCTCAATTCTGTTCCATTGGTCTATGCATCTGTTGTACAAGTAACAGGCTGTTTTGACTACAGTGGCAGTATAATAGGATCTAAAATCAGGTAGTGTGAAGTCTCCCACTTTGTTCTTCTTCTTGAGTAATGCTGTAGTTATCCTGGCCTCTTCCCTTTCCATAGGAAGTTGGTGACTTGTTTCTCCATCTCATTAAGAAACGCCATTGGAATTTATATCAGGATTGCATTGTATCTGTAGATCGCTTTGGGTAGAATTCAGATTTTTACTACGTTGAGTCTTCCTATCCATGAGCAAGGCATGTTTTTCCACTTATGCAGGTGTCTTTTGGTTTCTTGCAGTAGTGTCTTATAGTTTTCATTGCATAGGTCTTTTATGTCTCTGGTTAGATTTATTCCTAAATAGTTTATCTTCTTGGGGAATATTGTAAATGGTATTGATGTGGTGATTTCCTCTTTGAAGTTCCCTTTATTGGTGTAAAGGAATCCAGCTGAATTTTGTATGTTTGTCTTGTACCCTGATAATTTGCTGAAATCTTCTATTAGTTCCAGTTGTTTTCTTGTGGATTCTTTTAGGTTTTCTGTTTATAAGATCATATCATCTGCAAATAGAGATACTTTGACTTCTTCCCTAACTATTTAGATGCCCTTTGTTTCTTTTTGTAGCCTAATTTCTCTGGCTAAGACCTCCAGCACAATGTTGAATAAGAGTGGTGATAAAGGGCATCTTTGTCTGGTTCCCATTCTCAAGGGAAATGCTTTCAAAGTATCTCCACTTAGGATGATTTTGGTTGTTGGTTTTGTATAAATGTCCTTAATTATTTTGAGGAGTTTCCCTTCTATTCCTATTTTGTTGAGGGTTTTTATCATGAATGAATGTTGGACTTTGTCAAATACCTTTTCTGCATCGATTGATAAGATCATGTGGTTCTTGTCTTTTGTTTTATTTTATGGATGACATTGATTGTTTTTCTAATGTTGAACCATCCCTGCATACCTGATATAAATCCAACTTGATCATGGTGAATTATTATTATTTTTTGATATTTTGTTGAATTCTATTGGCTAGAATTTTGTTGAGGATTTTTACATCAGTGTTCATGAGGGATATTTGTCTGCAATTTTCCTTTTTTTGTTGTGTCTTTACCTTGTTTTGGTATCAAGGTTATGCTGGCTTCATAGAATGAGTTTGGAAGTATTCCATCCTTTTCTATGCTCTGAAATACCTTTAGTAGTAGTGGTGTTAACTCTTCTCTGAAAGTTTTGTAGAATTCTCCAGTGAAGCCATCCTAGCCAGGGCTTTTTTTTTGTTGGGAGATTTTTTTTATTACCTTTTCAATCTCTTCTTTTGTTATGGGTTTATTTAGTTGTTCTACCTCTGTTTTAGTTTAGGTAGATAGTGAGTTTCTAGAAATTTGTCCATTTCCTCTAGGTTTTCAAATTTGTTAGAGTACAATTTTTCATAGTATTCTGTTATGATTCTTTTAATTTCAGTACGGTCTGTTGTGATATCACTCATTTCATTTCTTATTCTGGTTATTTGCATCCTCTCCTTTTTTTCTTTTGTCAGTTTGGTCAATGGTTTATCAATTTTGTTGATCTTTTCAAAGAACCAGCTTTTGGTCTTGTCAACTCTTTCAGTTGTTTTTGTATTCTCTATTTCATTTAATTCAGCTCTAATTCTTATTATTTCCTTTCTTTTGGGGCCCAAAGGCTTCTTTTGCTGCCCTCTTTCTACTTTTTCGAATTGTAGGGTTAATGTTTTGATTTTGTCCCTTTCTTCTTTTTGGATGTGTGCATTTATTGCTGTAAACTGATCTCTGAACACTGCTTTTGCTGTGTTCCAAAGGTTCTGGTAGGATGTGTTTTCATTCTCGTTTGATTTTATGAATTTCTTTATTCCATCGTTAATTTCTTCTATAACCTAGTAGTTTTTGAGCAAGATGTTGTTCAGTTTCTATGTGTTTGATTTTTTTTCCTTGCTTTCTCTGTTATTGTCTTCTACTTTTATGGCTTTATGGTCAGAAAAGATGCTTTTTAATATTTCGCTGCTTTGGATTTTGTTAAGGCTTGCTTTATGGCTTAATATGTGGTCTATTCTGGAGAATGTTCCATGCGTGTTGGAAAAGAAAATACACTTGGCTGCTGTTGGGTGGAGTGTTCGGTATATGTCTATGAGATCAAGTTGGTTGATTGTAGCATTTAGATCTTCCGTGTCTTTGTTGAGCTTCTTTCTGGATGTTCTATTCTTCACGAAAAATGGTGTGTTGTAGTCTCTTACTATTATTGTGGCGCTCTCTATCTCTCTTTTCAATGCTGTTAGCCTTAGTTTTATGTATTTTGGAGTCCTGTTGTTGGGTGTGTAAGTATTTACTATAGTTATGTCCTCCTGATGTATTGACCTTGTAATCATTATATAGTGTCCTTCCTTATCCTTTGTGGTAAGTTTTGCTTTAAAGTCTATTTTCTCAGAAATTACTATTGCCACTCCAGCTCTTTTTTGAGTGCTGTTTGCTTAATTTTTTTTCCATCCTTGTAGATTCTGTCCTGCCTAATTAACATGATTACCTCTAATCCTACCTCATTAAAATCATAGAGGTTAGGATTTACAACACTTTGGAAAAATACATCAGATCACAAAAATGGATGACAACCACACAATACTGGGAATGATGGCCTAGCCAATTTTACACAAATTTTGAGGGGACATAATTCAGTCAGTAACCCCATCTTTTTGTTTTAATCTGTCTTTATATGTGGGTGTCTTGTTGCCATCGAGTCTATTCTCAATCATAGCCACACTTTAGACATTATGAAATTTAGTCTTATTATTTATCCACTCTGTTAGTCTCTGTCTTTTAATTTGTGTATTTAGACCATTCACATTGAAAGTGTGATTTTTTTATACAGTTTAATTACTATGTAATATATTTGTAACTGTTTTATATTTGCTGCCCTCTTTCTTTCTTTTTTGTCCTCCACTCTTTTTCTGACTTCTCCGGCTTTAATATTTTATATGACTTCATTTTCTCTCCTCTTTAAGACTTTCATTTATACTTTTTTTTTTAGAGGTTTGCCTAGTATTTGCAAATTACATTTACAAATAATCCAATTCCACTTTCATCTAGTACTGTATCACTTTATGGATAGTGAAAGTATCTTATAACAGTGCAATCCAAATTCCTCCCACCTCTCCCTTATTACATTAATGTCATCTCACTTAACTATAAGCTACAATTGCCCAATACATTACTGTGATTATTATTTTGAACCAACTGTTATCTTTTAGATCCATTAAGAATAAAAAATTAAAAGACATATTTTAATTTCACTTATTCCTTCTCTAACCCTCTTCTTTCCTTAATATAGATCCAAGCATCAGACCTAAATCATTTTTCTTTTCACTGGAGAACTTGTTTTAACATTTATTGAAAGGCAAGTGTAGTGATGACAAATTCCCTCAATTTTTATTTGTCTGAAAAAGATTTCATTTCTCCTTAACTTCTTTTAATAATAATTTGTTGTTGTTGCTGTTGAGAATATACATAGCAAAACATACACCAATTCACCCATTTCTCCATGCATAATTTAGTGACTTTGACTACATTCTTCAAGTTGTGCAACCATTCTCACCCTCTTTTTCTGAGCTGTTTCTCCCCATTAACATAAACTCACTGCCCCATGAGATTTCTAATTTTTGAGTTGCTGTTGTCAATTTGATCCCATATAGATAGATCTTAGAAGAGTATAATGCTCAAGGAAGACATTATTTACTAGTTAAGCTAAACTATTGTTTGGTTTAAAGAAGACTTCAGGGGATATTTTTGGTTTAATATTTAAAGATTATCTCAGGGCAATAGTTTCAGGGCTTCATCTAGCCCCCATGGCTCCAGAAAGTCTGGATTCCATTAGAATTTTCAATTCTGTTCTGCATTTTCCCCCTTTTGATCAAGATTATTCTATAGAGTCTTTTATCAAAATATTTAGTAATGATAGTTGGGCACTGTCCAGTTCTTCAGGTTTCATGGCAGAGGAGGCAGTTTTTCGTGGAGACAATTATCCATGTATCCATTTCTTCCTCCTGTTCCTGACTCTCCTTCTTCTGTTGCTCCAGGCAAATAGAGACCAATTGTTGGGCCTTGGATTGCCTCTTGCAAGCTTTTCAGTCCCCAGGCACTATGTGACAAACTAGAAGGTAGAACAGAAGCACTAAACACATTATTAGGCCAATTAATTGAGATGTCCCAGAAAACCATTACCATATACCTCCAAATCAAGGAACCAAATCCCATAATGTGCTTGATTGTACATGGCAGCCTTAACAGTTACTCTTTTCTTTTTTTTGGTTGGTGTAAATACCTGTGCTTGTGGAAAGTGAAAAGGACTTGAAGCACTTACAGATGAAGATAAAAGACCACAGCCTTCAGTATGGAATACACCTCAACATAAAGAAAACAAAAAACCTCACAACTGGCTCAATAAACAACATCATGATAAACAGAGGAAAGATTGAAGTTGTTATGGACTTCATTTTACTTGGATCCACAATCACGCCCATGGAATTAACAGTCAAGAAATCGAATGACACATTGAATTTTAAGACCTCTTTAAAGTGTTAAAAGACAAAAATGTCACTTTAAGTAGTAAGGTATGCCTGACCCAAGCCATGGTGTTTGCAGTCTCCTCCCATCCATGTGAAAACTAGACAATGAATAAGAAAGACAGAAGAAGAATCAATGCCTTTGAATTATGGTGTTGGTGAAGAATATTGACTATATCATGGACTGCCAAAGAATGAATAAGTCTGCCTTGGAAGAAGTACAGCCAGAATGCTCATTAGAAGCTAGGATGGCGAGACTTCATCTCACATATTTTGGACATGTTTTCAGGAGCAACCAGTCCCTGGAGAAGGACATCATGCTTGGTAGAATAGAGGGTCAGTGAAAAAGAGGAAGACCCTCAATGAAATGGATTGACACAGTGGCTGTAACAGTGGGCCCAATCATAGCAACGATTGTGAGGATGGCTCAGGACAGGGCAGTGTTTTGTTCTGTTGTATGCAGGGTCGCTATGAGTCGGAAATGACTTGATGGCACCTAACAACAACAACCCCGGTTTTGCAGCACTGTTTATTAAACAGGCTATTCTTTCCTCATTGCATGGACTTAGCACCTTTGTCAAAAATCAATTGACTGTAGATGTATGGGTTTATTTCTGGATTTTCAATACAGTTTCTTTGGTCTATGTGTCTATTTTTATATCAGTACCAAACTGTTTTGATTACTGTAGCTTTATAGTATGTTTGGAAATGGGGAATTGTAAGCTCTCCTGCTTTGTTCTCTTTTAAGATTGCTTTGGCTATTTGGGACCCCTTGCAATTCCACATAAATTTGCTGACTGTATTTTACATTTCTGCAAAGATGACTGTTGGAATTTTGATTGGGATTGCATTGACCCTATACATTGCTTTGGGTAGTATTTGTATCTTAACAATGCTAAGTTTTCCAGTCTTTGAACGTGGAATGTTTTTAGATTTATTTAGGTCTTCTTTAACCTCTTTCATCTCTTTGTTATTATTTTCATTATGTAAGTCTTTCACATCCCTGGTTAAATTTATTCTTAGATATTTTATTCCTTTAGATGCTATTGTAAATAGAATTTTTTTCTTACTTTCTTTTCCCGAATGCTTATTGTTGTGTATAGAAACACAACTGATTTTTGTGTGTTGACCTTGTACCCTACAATTTTGCTTAATTCCTCTATTAGCTCTAGATTTCTTGTGGGTTCTTTGGGAGTTTCTATATATAGGATCATGCCATCAGCAAATAGGGATTTTTTACTTATCCTTCCCTATTTGGTTACAATTTATTTCTTTTTTTTTTTTTGCCTTATTGCTCTGGGTAGGATTTCAAGTACAATATTGAATAGCAGTGGTGAATGTAGGCATCTTGTTCCATGTGTCTGTTAACATAAATTTCTACTTATTTCTTATGCGTTTACTATTATAAATCTTGTTTTATAACAACTAAAGTTACTAACTAAAAATATCATAAGACTGGCCCTTTTAGTGGCCCATAACATTACTTTTACTGAAGTTTTCTCTTCCATACCCTCATGTACAGCATCAAATAGTTGTTCAGTGCCCTTTCCTTTCTGTCTGAAGAACTCCCTTTAGCATTTCTTGTAAAGCATGTCTGGTGATAACAAACTCTCTCAGCTTTTGTTTATCTGGAAATATCTTAATTTCACCTTCATTCTTGAAAGACACTTTTGGCACATAAAGAATTCTTGGTTTTCAAGTATTTTTCTTTCAGCACTTTATATATGTCATCCTTTTGCCTTCTGGCCTCCAATGTTTCTGAGGCGAAATTGGCACTTAGTCTTATTGAGGATCCCTTATATGTTACATTTTTATCCTCTCTTGTTGCTTTTAGAATTCTCTATCCTTGGTTTTCAAGAGTTTGAGTATAAAGTCTCTCGGGTTGGATCTCTTTGGGTATATTCTGCTTGGAGTTCATTGAACTTCTTCAGTTTGTAAATACAACCTCTTCATCAAGTCTGTAAAATTTTCTGTCATTATTTCTTTCAATAATCTTTCTGTCTCTTTCTTTCTCTTTTCTTTTTCTGGAATTCCCATTACATGTATGCTGGCACACTTGATGGTGTTTCATAATTCCATTTGGCTTTGATCATCTTTATTCTCTTCCCTCTTTCTCTCAAGACTCAATAATTTCAATAGCTTTGTCTTCTAGATCATTAATTCATTTTTTCCAGGTCTCATCTATTGTAGAATCCCTCCCATGCATTTTTAATTGCAGTTATTGTCCTCTTCAGCTGCAATATATTTGTTTGGTTCTTTTTATAATTTCTATCTCTTTATTGAAATTCTCACTTTGTTTTCTGATTTTCTATATTTTGTTGTCCATGTGTTCTTTAAACTCTTTTAGTGTATTTAATGTTGTTGTTTCAAAGTCCTCTATTTTGTCCATTATCCAGTCTTCTATAGGGCTTATTTTTGTCTCTTTGTAGTGTTCTTTCTATTGGGTCACCCTTTCCTGTTTCTTTGTATGCCTTGTAATTGTTGAAACTGTGACATTTGAATATTTGAATACTGTGGTAACTCGGGAACTCATAATTTGTGTGGATATCAAGGACTCTGATCCAAAGCCCTTCTCTGTCTAATTTTTGGAAAGAGATTATCTTGTACTTCAGGGAAAAAACAAACAAACAACGGAATACATAAAGTATCTGATTCTCCCACTCCTTAGGGGTTTTTGTTATTACTTGACGTAAGCTATAGTCAAGTGTTTGTTTAGTGTCTTTTCCAAGCTACTTTTTTTTTTATTGTACTTCAGGTGAAGGCTTACAGAACAAATAGTTTCTCACTAAACAGTAGTACACATATTGTTTTATGACATTGCTTAACAACACCACAACATGTCAACCCTCTAACTTCTACACCTTTTTTTTTTTTTTTTTGGTGAAAATACACATAGACAAAAATACACCATTTCAAAAATTTCTACATGCACACTTCAGTGACATTGACTATGCTCTTCCAATTGTGCTGTTATTTTCACTTAAGATGAAGGCTTACAGAACAAAATAGTTTCTCATTCAACACTTACTACAAATATTGCCCTATGACAATGGTTAACAATCTCACAACACATCAACAATATCTTTACTCAACCTTGGGTTCCCTTTCACCAGCTTCCTTGTCCCCTTCTGCCTTCTGGCACTTGTCACTGGACTACTGTACCTCGTTAGTCTCATTTGGTTTTACGGGGCTGTCCACTCCCAGGCTGAACGGTGAACCTCGGAGATAACTTCACCACTCCAAGCTACTTCTTGCAGTGTGTGTTCCCCTTCTGTTATCTATACAGTAAATCTGTGCTCTGCCTTATTACACTAGGGGGAGCACTGGCCCTTTGATTCTATAAGGATTCACAAGATGCTATGGAAAAGCCCAAATCTCCACACTTGTTAGGATCTTACAGTGTCCCACCAGACCAAGCCTTCTCTGCAAACAGTGCATCTCCAAAAACTTGGAAAATAAGGACTCTACTGTCTGCTCTGGCACCACTGATCTGTTCTGGGAAGATAGGCCTCAGTTCCCACCTCCACGGTGAAGCTGAGGAATCAGGTGTGTTAGCTGGTTGGTACACGTGATTCACCTATAAAAGATCAGCAGCTTATCCCTTCATTAGGCACCTCCATAGTTAATTTAAATGTCTGATCTGCTTTCAGAGTCCTAAAATAGTTCCAAGAGCTTTCTTACAGGAGAGTAGATGATTTGATGGAAAGGTGAATCTTTACAACTTCTTAATCTGTTTCAATACTTTTTAAGTTTCAACTTTCACAGTAAACTCTCCCAGCTCAAGCCTGTCTCAGATTTCAGCATTTGGAAGCCTACTGTTTGCCACCATTAAAATAAATTTCTCCCATTTTATTTAGGACACATGCAGGCTATATAACTTACTTCTCTCCAGTCCCACCAGGAGTATGGGGGCTGGATATTCCATGAGGACCTTGTGTCTCCTCAGTTTTTCTGGATGTCCCCAGAGAGATATGAAGAGTGAGAAACAACAATCCAATAGCAAAATCTAAGTTCTTTCCCCACACTCCTGGGCCAAAGGGAAGCAAAGTCTACTGTTGTGCTTTGTGACTTGCAAACACTGGCTAGCTGTTTGTTCTCACAGCTAACAGTCAGGTGCACCAGAAGTCCCCATTTCCATGGAAGCATGAAAGCAAAAGCTCTTATATGATTATTGTAGGTTGAATTATGTCCCCCCAAAATATGTGTTGTAAATCTTAACCTTTATGTCTGTGGTTATAATCCCGTTTGGGAATAGATGGTCTTTATTATGTTAATGAGGCAGAATTAGGGTAGGGTGTATACTGAGTCAATCTCTTTTGAGATATCAAACAGATTATACAAGCAAGTAGAGGAGACATGGGGTAAGATAGATGTAAGACACAGGGATATCTCCAAGGAACCAGAAGCTGAAGAGACAAAGACCTTCCTCCAGAGCTGACAAACAGAAAGCTTTCCCCTAGAGCTGACACTCTGAATTCAGACTTATACTCTCTTAAACTGTGAGAAAATAAATCTACCTTGTGGTATTTCTGTTACAGCAGCACTAGATAACAAAGACAGAATTTGGTACCAGGAGTGGGGTGCTGTTCTAACAAATGCCTACAATGTGAAAGTAATTTTGGAATTGGGTAATGGGTGGAGCCTGGAAGAGTTTTAAGGTGCTTAATAGTAAAAGGGAGCCCTGGTGGCACAGTGGTTAAGAAATTGGCTGCTAACCAAAAGGTCAGCAGTTCAAATCAACCAGCCACTCCTTGGATATCCTATGAGGCAGTTTTACCCTGTCCTATAGGGTCCCTATGAGTCGTAATCAACTCAACAGTAATGGGTTTTTTTTTTTGTTTGGTGAATAGTAAAAGTATTATAATTAAATGCACAAAGACCTGGAGTTAGAAAACCAATGGAAAGAACCAGCACAGCATTTCTCAAAATAAAAGAATTGAAGAAAAAAATCAAGTCTTGAGTTGAAATACTGAAGGATTCCACAGGGAAAATATTGAATGACACAAGAAGCATCAAAAGAAGATGGAAGGAATACACAGAGTCACTGTACAAAAAAGAATTGATCAACATTCAACCATTTCAGGAGGTAGCATACGACGAACCAGTGGTACTAAACAGAGAATTCCAAGCTACACTGAAGGCATTGGTGAAACACAAGGCTGCAGGAATTGAGGAAGTACCAGTTGGGATGTTTCAACAAACGGATGAAACATTGGAAGTGCTCACTTGTCTATACTAAGAAATTTGGAAGACAGCTACCTAGCCAACCGACTGGAAGAAATCCCATATTTATGCACATTTCAAAGAAAGGGGATCCAACAGAATGCAGAAATTATCGAACAATATCATTAATATCACACACAAGTAAAAATTTTCTGAAGATCATTCAAAAGCGGTTGCAGCAGTACATCGACAAGGAACTGCCAGAAATTCAAGCTGGATTAAGAAGAGGACGTGGAGCTAGGGATATCATTGCTGATGTCAGATGGATCTTGGCTGAAAGCAGAGAATACCGGAAAGGTGTTTCCCTGCGTTTTACTCACTTTGAAAAGACAATCAACTGTAAAAATCATAACAAACTATGGATAACCTGAGAAAAACGGGAATTCCAAAACACTTAATTTTGCTCATGAGGAACCTGTACATAGACCAAGAAGCAGTCATTCAAACAAAACAAGGGGATACTGCGTGGTTTAAAATCAGGAAAGTTGTGCATCAGGGTAGTATCCTTTCACCATACTTGTTCAATCTGTATGCTGAGCAAACAGTCCGAGAGGCAGAACTATATGAGGATGAACAGGACATCAGGACTGGAGAAACACTAATTAGTAATCTGTAATATGCAGATGACACAACCTTGCTTACTGAAAGTGAAAAGGACATGAAGCACTTACTGATGAAGATAAAAGACCACAGCCTCCAGTATGGATTACACTTCAACATAAAGAAAACAAAAATCCTCACAATTGTACCAATAAGGAAAATCATGATAAACGGTGAAAATATTGAAGTTGTCAAGGATATCATTTTACTTGGATCCACAATCAAAGCCCATGGAAACAACAGTCAGGAAATTAAACGATGTATTGGCTTGGGCAAATCTGCTGCAAGAGACCTCTAGAAAGTGTTCAAATGCGAAGATATCACTTTGAGGACTATCTTAGTCATCTAGTGCTGTTGTAACAGAAATACCACAAGTGGATGGCTTTAACAAACAGAAGTTTATTCTCTCACAGTCTAGTAGGCTAGAAGTCCAAATTCAGGGCATCAGCTCCAGAGGAAAGCTTTCTCTGTTGGCTCTGGAGGAAGGTCTTTGTCATAAATCTTCCCCTGGACCATGAGCTTCTCCATGCAAGAACCCCAGCTCCAAAGGAAGCGCTCTGCTCCCCATGCTGCTTTCTTGGTGGTATGAGGTGCCCCCTGTCTCTCTACTTGCTTCTCTCTTTTATATCTCAAAAGAGATTGGCTCAAGACACAATCCAATCTTGTAGATTGAGTTCTGCCTCATTAACATAACTGCCGCTTATCCCACCTCATTAACATCATAGAGGTAGGATTTACCACACATAGGAAAATCACACCAGATGACAAAATGATGGACAATCACACAATACTGGGAATCATGGCCTAGCAAAATTGGTAAACATATTTTTTGGGGACAAAATTCAATCCATGACAAGGACTAAAGTGTGCCTGACTCAAGCCATGATAATTTCAATCGCTTCATATGCATGGAAACCTGGACAGTGAATAAGGAAGACAAAAGAAGCATTGATGCATTTGAATTATGGTGTTGGCCAAGAATATTGAGTATACCATGGATTGCCAGACGAACAAACAAGTCTGTCTTGGAAGAAATAGAACCAGAGTGCTCCTTAGAAGCTAAGAGGGTGAGACTTCATCTCACATACTTTGGACATGTTATCAGGAGGTACCAGTCCCTGGAGAAGGACATCATTCTTGGTAGAGAGTCAGCAAAATAGAGGAAGACCCTCAGTGAGATGGATTGACACAGTGGCCATAGCAATGGGCTCAAACATATCAATGATTGTGAGGATGGCACAGGAGTGGGCAGTATTTCCTGCTGTTGTACATAGGGTCACTGTGAGTCATAACCAACTTGAGGTCAGAAAAACAATAGTAAAGGCCTCAATTGTCATGAAGACATTGTTGGTAGAATTACAGTTGCCAAATGCAATTCTAGTGAGGGCTCTGAAGGAAGTAAGGAGAGCTATAGAGATCCTCTCTATCATCTTAGAGAATATATATGGCACCAGTAACAGAATGTTGCTAAAAATGTGTACTTTAAATGGGCTTCTGGTGAGGGTTTAAAATAAAATGAACACGTAATTGGACAGTGGAGGAAAGGGGATGCTTTCTACGCAGTGGCAAAGAACTTGTCTGGATTATGTTCAAATGTTTAGTGGAAGGTAGAACTTGTAAGAGATGAACTTGGGTATCTGATGAGATTTTTTTTTCCTTTATATATTTCATTGTACTTCAGGTGAAGGCCCACAGAACAAATAGTTTCTCATGAAACAGTAGCACACATGCCGTTCTACGACATTGGTCAACAACTCCGCAACACACCAACCCTCCAACTTCTCAACCCTCTCTTTTTTGGTGAAACTACGCATAGCCAAAGATACACCACTTCAAAAATTTCCACATGCACAGTTCAGTGACATTGACTACGCTCTTTCAACTGAGCTGCCATTCTCACTTAAGATGAAGGCCCACAGAACAAAATAGTTTCTCATTTAACAGTTACCACAAATGAAGCCCCACGACAATGGTTAACAATCCCACAACACATCAACAACATCCCCACTCAATCTTGGGTTCCCCATCACCAGCTCCCCAGTCCCCCTCTGCCCCTTGGCCCCCGTCACTGGACTCCTGTACCTCGTTAGTCTTATTTGGTTTTCCTGGGCTGTCCACTCCCAGGCTGAACTGTGAACCTCGGAGGTAACTTCACCACTGAACTAAAAGGGTATCTAGGAGCCATACTCTCGAGGTTTCTACAGTCTGATGTGATTTTTTTTGTGTTTATATTTAGGTCTTTGATATATTTTGAATTAGTTTTTGTATATGGTGTGAGATATGGGTCCTGTTTCATTTTTTTTGCAGATGGACATCCAGTTTTGCCAGCACCATTTGTTAAAAAGACTATCTGTTCCCCATTTGATGGATATGGGGCCCTTGTCGAAGATCAGGTGACCATAAGTTGATGGATTTACATCTGTGCTCTCAACTCTGTTCCATTGGTCAATGTATTTGTCATTGTACCAGTATTAGGCTGTTTTGACTACCGTAGCTGTATAGCAGGTTCAGAGATCAGGTAGTGTGAATCTTCCTACTTTCTTCTTCTTCTTCAATAGTGCTATACTGATCGGGGGCTTCTTCCCTCTCCATATAAAGTTAATGATAGTTTTTCCATCTAGTGAAAGAATGTTGTCGGTGTTTGGATTCGGATTGCATTGTAGTTTTATATTGCTTTGAGTAGAATTGTCATTTTCACAATGTAGAGTCTACCTATCCATAAGCATGGTATTTTTTTTCCATTTATGTAGATCTCTTTGGGTTTCTTGAAGTAGTGTTTTGTAGTTTTCTTTGTATAGGTCTTCTGAATCCCTGGTTAGATTTATACCTAAGTATTTTTTTAGAAGCTATTATAAACTATATTGTTTTCCTTTTTATTGTTCTCTTTATTGGTGTATAGGAATCTAACTGATTTTTGTATGTTTGTCTTGTATCCTGCAACTCTGCTGAAACTTTCTACTAGTTCCAGTAGTTTTCTTGTGGGGCCTTTAGAGTTTTCTATGTGTAATATCATATCATCTGCAAATAGGGACAGTTTAACTTCTTCATTACCAATTTGTATGCCATTTCTTTCTTTCTTTTTTTTTTTTTTTATTGTTCTAGCTAGGACTTGCAGCACAGTGTTAAATAGGAGTGGTAATAAAGGACATCCTTGTCTTGTACCTGTTCTCAAGGGGAATGTTTTCAGCCTCTCCATTAAAAATGATATTGACCATTTGTTTTGCATAGATGCCCTTTATTATATTGAGAAATTTCCCTTCTATACCTATTTTATTGAGAGTTATTTTTTTATCAGAAATGGGTGTTGGACTTTGTTGAATGCCTTTTCTGTGTCAATTGAGATGATCATGTGATTCTTTTCTTTCCTTTCCTTTTATTTATGTGGTAGATTACATTGATTGATTTTCTAATGTTGAACCATCCTTGCATAACTGCTATGAATCCTTCTTGGTCTTGGTGTATTATTTTTTTCATATGATGCTGAATTCTATTGGCTAGAACTTTGTTGAGAGTTTTTAAATCTATATTCATGAGAGATATTGGTATGAAATTTTCTATTTTTGTGACATCTTTGCCTGATTTTGGTATTAGGGTTATGCTGGCTTCATAGAATGAATTTGGAAGTGTTGCTTCCTTTTCTATGTTCTGAAATAGTTTGAGTAGTACTGGTACAAGCTCTTCTCTGAATGTTTGGTAGAATTCTCCAGTGAAGACATCTAAGCCAGGGCTTTTTTTTGTTAGGAGTTTTTTTTTTTTTATTATGTCTTCAATCTCTTCTCTCATTCTGGGTCTGTTCAGATTTTCAACGTCCTTTGTGTTAGTTTGAGTAGGTAGTGTGTTTCTAGAAATTTATCCGTTTCCTCTAGGTTTTCAGATTTATGGAAGTATAGTTTTTCATAGTACTCTATTATGATCCTTTTTATTTCAGTTGGGTCTGTCACAAGGTCCTCCATTTCATTTCTTATTTGGATTATTTTCAGCCTCTCCTGTTTTTCTTTTGTCAGTTTGGTCAGTAGTTTGTTGATTTTGTTGATCCGTTCAAAGAACCAGCTTTTGGTTTTGTTGATTTTTTTCCTGTTGTTTTTCTGTTCTCTATTTCATTTATTTCTGATCTGCTCTTTATTATTTCCTTTCTTCTGGTGACCATAGTCTTTTTTTTTGCTGTTCTCTTTCTGTTTGTTCTAGTTGTGTAGTTAATGTTTTGATTTTGTCCCTTTCTTCTTTTTTGATGTGTGCATCTATTGCTAAAAATTGTCCTCTGAGGACTGCTTTTGCTGTGTCCCAAAGGTTTTGGTATGATGTGTTTTCATTCCCGTGTGATTCTAAGAATTTCCTGATTCCATCTCTGATTTCTTCTATTACCCAGTGGTTTGTAAACAGGGTGGTATTCAGTTTCCATGTAATTGATTTTTTTTTTCTTTGTCTTCCTGTTGTTAATTTCTACCTTGATGGCGTTGTGGTCAGAGAAGCTACTTTGTACTATCTCAGTGTTTTAAATTTTGCTGAGGTTTGCTCTGTAGCCTAAGATGTGGTCTATTCTGGAAAAAGTTCCATGTGCATTGGAAAAGAATGTGTAATTTGCAGCTGTAGGGTGGAGTGTTCTATATATGTCTATGAGATCAAGTTGGCTGATTGTGCCCTTTAGGTCTTCTGTATCTTTGTTAAATTTCTTTCTAGGTGTTCTATCCTTTACTGAGAGTGGTGTGTTGAAGTCTCCTACTATTATTGTGGAACTGTCAATTTCTCTTTTTAGTGCTGTTCGAGTTTATGTATTTTGAAGCCCTGTCATTGTTTATCATGGTTATATCTTCATGATGGATCATTCATTTAGTCACTAGTGTTCTTCTTTAACTTTTATGATGATTTTTGTTTTAAAGTCTATATTATATGAGATTAGTTTTGCCACTCCTGCTCTTTTTTGCTAGCTGTTTGATTGAGATATATGTTTTCCATCTTTTGATTTTTTAATAAATGTATTTTTTTCCCTAAGGAGTGCCTCTTTTAGGAAGCATGTTGATGGCTCCTCTGTTTTTATCCATTCTCTCACTTTCTGTCTCTTTGTGGGTGCATTTAGGCCGTTTACATTCAGTGTAATTATTGATAGGTGTGAGTTTATTGCTGCCATTTGGTAGTGCCTTTTTTTGTGGTGCTGACCTTTCTTTCTTCCTCTTACTCTCCTGTGCTGAATTCCTTTTGTTTATGAATTTTTAAATTTCTTTTGGTTTTGTAGATTTTGTTTTTACTGAGACATTGTGTTTTCCTTCTTTATTTTAATGAGTAGGTTTGTTAACTTTCTTTGTGGTTACCATGAAATTTATACTTATCTTCCTAGGTTTGAACCAGTCTATTATTACTTGGTATCACCTTGCCTTCCTCTACATTAGAGGATTCTATATCTACATCATTTATTCCCTCTTCTTTTGTTCTGATGTTGTCACTTACTGATTCACCTCTCTGGTTCCCTGTGGTAATTGGTTTTGTATAGTCCTTGAGAGTTAATTTCCTAGGTTTGTATTTGGCTGGTACAATCCTGTGCCATAGATTCAGCTTGTGGTCTCATATTGTTTGTTCTCAGACTGAAGGACTCCCTTTAATAATTCTTGTAACTTTCTTTTTTCTTTTTTCTAAATTTCTGTTTATCTAGATATGTCCTAATTTCATCATCATATTTTAACAAGAGTTTTGCAGGATGTATTACTCTTGGCTCTCAATTTTTTTTCTTTCAAAGTTTTATATATGTCATCCTATTGCCTTCTTGCCTACATGGTTTCTGCCAAAGAATCTGAGCTTGGTCTTATTGTTTCTCCTGTTTATGTAACTTTTCATTTTTCTTGAGCTGCTCTCAGGATTCTTTTCTTGTCTTTGGTTTTAGCGAGCATGATTATGACATGCTTTGGTGATTTTCTTTTGGGGTCTCTCCTCTTTGTATGGTTAGCTTTTCATCTTTCATGATATTAGGGAAGTTTTTCTGCCAACATTTCTTCAATGATCCTCTCTGTGTTTTCTGTTTTCTCTCCCTGTTCTGGAACTCTAATCAGTCACATATTTTTGCTTTAGATTGTATCCCACATAATTCTTAGGGTTTCTTCATTTTTGTTCGTTCTTTATTCTGATTTTTCCTCAGACTTGTATTCAAGTGTTTGTCTTCAATTTTTCTGATCCTGTCTTCCATCGTTTCAAATCTGCTCCTCTGCCCCTGTATGACACTGTCCATTTCTGAAATCTTGTTGTTTATCTTTTGGATTTCTAATTGTTGTTTTTGTATGATTTCTAGTTGTGAATTTAATTTAACATTTTGTTCCTGTACTATTTTCCTGAATTCTTCCAGTTTTTTGGTCTGCATTTTCCATGTATTTGTCTGACTTTTCTATGAATTTGTCTTTTTTTCCCCCATTTTTGTCTGTTTTTGGCTTGAACTCTTGGATACCTCTGAAAATTAGAGAGTTGAATTCCCTATCAAGTAATACTAGTGTCTTTTCTTCTAATGTAAAGTCATCTGGTGTTTTATTTTGAATACCTAATGGAACCATGCTGTCCTATTTTTTTTTTAAATATGTTTTGATATTGTCTTCTGTCCTCGGGAAATTCAGTAGTAATTTTCCTCATTTATTGATTATAGATTTGTTTGTTTCATCTTGCTTTTTGTTTTATTTGGTTATGTCTGAGCAGGGGGCTGTGCGTTCTTTGTTGTCTGCATGTCTGTGGCACAATACTTTCTTCCATCTTGTCCAAAGTGCAGCGTTAGTTACTCAGCTATGGTGCAGCAGGGCAAATCTAGCTGAAGGATGTTGCTGGGATGGGTTGTTTGTGGTACATACTAGGGCTGACAGGGCGGGTAAGGAATCAGTGTAGGGCAGGTTTTGGTAAGTCATGCTGTGCTACTCGGGGGTGTGTTCAGTACACAGTGCAGGTATGCAGGAAGGAGGGGGGAGATTGTGATGGTGTGGAGCTAAGATGGGTATAGGAAAGAGTGGAGAGAGAAACAGGTGCCAAAAACAAACAAACAAAAAAAAGTGCTAGTGGAGTTTGCCATTGCAGTGGAGAGATGAGAGACTGAGAAATAGAGGAAAACAAAAAGGAAATAAAACAAAAATGGAAAATAAATAAAAAGATAGATAAATAAAAATTTGAAAAAAGCAAAGAAAACCAACCCCCAAGGGATCCCACTGGTGTGGTTGTGAAGACTGGGAAGTGGCTCCCAGGCCACAATGTACAGCCTGGCTAGAAGTTGTAGAAGTGTCACACAGTGCCAGGTATTCAGGAGACAGGAAGAGAAGGTAAGTATAGACAGACAAGAAACTGATTAATGAAGAAAGATAAAAAGGGAAAAAGAGAGAAAAGAAAACAAAGAAACAAAAAAACAAACAAAAAGAAATGCCCCCAGGTTTCCCACTTTGTGGCTGCACAGACTGAGGAAGTAGTTCTCAAGCCGCGCCTTGCAGCCCGGCTAGAAAGGCCTCCCAAGCCAAGAAAGGAAAAAGAAAACAAAGAAACAAATCAAAACAGAACAAATCAAAACAAACAAATAAAAAAAGCCCAGGGATCCCACCATCATAGGGGAGGTGAGCCAGAAAGTATTTCCACAGTCAAGCAGCATTTCACAGCCTTGCAGGAAGAAGCAAAGATGGCACAAGGAGCCAGGGTATTTGAGAGAAAGGAGTGGGAGGTGGTGAGAGGTATGGAAGAAACCAAAAGAATCGGAAAAAAGCAACACCAGCAAGAAACAAATGGCACACAAGGAGTTGGCCAGTGTGGGTGAATGGATTCCAAGCAGCAAAGTGGTGAAGCTGGTGTCTCCTGGCCAAGAGACTGTGGCCACAGGAAGCAGAGGAGGCCAAGTGGAGGTGAAGAAGCATTGGGGTTGAGAAAGCATATTTCTCTGGTTACTTGTTATGTCTCCTGCTGGGGGCTCCATGAAGCTGCTTTCCCATACTCTCTGTTTTCCAATCTCCGACAGGAGTCCAAGATGGCGAATCCACGCTGCGTTAGCTGATAGGGGACCTCTGCATGTATCTCTACTCGCTGTTTGTTCTCTGTCAGTTTATTATTCCGTTTGGTGCTTGGCTGAGTTCTTTATCTCTTCATTTGATGCTTAGAGTTTCAGGATTGACATCTGTCTCTGACTTAGTTTTTGAGCCTTTGCTGTGGAGGGATTGCGTTGGTGCTTCTGTCTACAGCACCATGTTGGCAGGAAGTCTCTTTTAACACTTTAAACGTGTCATTCCACTGCCTTCTGGCTTCCAACGTTTCTGATGAGAAGTTGATGTTTAACTTTGTTGAAGATCCCTTTATGGGATAATTTGCTTTTCTCTTGCTGCTTTTGGGATTGTTTTTTATATTTGGTTTTCAAGAGATTGATTATAATATGTCTCCATGTGGATATCTTTGATTTTATCCTACTTGGAATTCATTGATCTTCTTGGGTGTGTAGCTTCATATCCTTTGTGAAATTTGGAAAGCTTTCTGCCATTATGTTCTCAAATATTCGTTCTTTCCCTTTATCTCTATTTTTCTCCTTCTAGAATTCCTATGATGTTTATGTTCATTCTCTTGTTTTTTTCTCACAATTCCATTAGCCTTTGTTCACTTTTCTTCATCCTGTTTTTTCTATTCAGACACAGTAATTTCAATTGTTTTATCCTCTAGTTTACTGATTCTTTCTTCAGTCAGCTCAGATCTGCGATTGATTCTGTCTATTGATTTTGTTCATTTCAGTTATTGTATTATTCAGCTCCAGTAATTCTCTTTGGTTAGTTTTAGACTTATCATCTCTTTTAATACTCTCATTTTGTTCATATACCATTTTCCTAATTTCCTCTAATTTTTTATCTGTGTTTTCCTTTATTTTTTAACATGTTTAATACCATTGTTTTAAAGTCTTCCAGTCCGTCCATTATTTGGGCTTCCATAGAGATAACTTCTCACCCTTCATCTTGTTTTTTTGGAATGGACCATCATTTCTTTTTTTTTTTTAAAAAAAATTTGCTATGGCTTGTGTTTTTAATTGAAGCTGGGACATTGGAATATCACAATGTGTTATCTCTGAATATGTGTGGCTTTCTCAATTCCCCCATATGCACAGTGCTTTCAAAAGCACTAATTTGTTAAAAAAAATAAAAAAAAAACTCACTTTGGGCTCTCCTTCTTTCTAAGGAGTTACTTGTCTGTTTCAGTTCATCAATAAGTTCCAGATGATTAGGAGCATTCTCAGCATTCAATTTTTGGTCACTGCTTCATCCCCCTGCCCTGTGTGAACTCAGTCAGGACAAATCAAGGTTTCAGCCCTTCAGGCAGCTCCCAGACAGATTAGAACAGACACATTGAACAGTCCACCAACAAAGTTTGACCTCATCACTCCAGAGTCAAAGATTGGGTCTACTCTTTGGGAATGCAAACCATGGTCAGCCTCTGTCTAAGCCACCACTGTGGTGGCATGTCAAGCCAGAAGGAGGATGGGTAAAGACAGAAGAAAAAGTAATTTTCCCACCCGTTGAAAGTCACTTTGTTCTTTTCAGCTTGCATTTAGTTACTGCAACTGTTCATTCACTTTGCAGAGTTCTTACAGAGCAGAATTTTACACATTTCTAGTTGCTTTCCTTGGTGATTGCGTGTGTGTGTGTGGGGGGGGGGGCTGATCAGGAACTTGGACCTTCTCATGCACCGTCTTCATGGAAGTCTACAATTTTTATCTTGTAGCGAGTATATGCATATATGTTGGAGGTTGGAGAAAGGAATACACTTTTCAGACATGCTACTTATTACTCAACATCTATAACATTACAGTTTAAAAACTTGTCATGTTTCACATTGTCTTTATAGTAGAATCATAAAATAATAACAAGTAGGTTTCCTTTTCAGAATTCAACTTTATGGTGAGTATTTTTTGTTTGTTTTTAAATTAAGTATACCCTAACACAGAGTAGCTATTTTTTTTCTGCTAAACCATTTATCTTATTTTCCTAGTGCTGCTTTAACAAAAATACCGCAAGTGGGTGTCTTTAAAGAACAAAAGTTATTTTTTCACAGCTTTGAATGCTATAAGTCCAAATTCAGGTCTTTGCAAGAGCTATACTTTCTGTGTTGGCTTTAGGTGAAGGTCCTTCATTGTCTTATTCAGCTCTTATAGCCCTGGGCATTTCTTGGTGTTCCTTGGCTTGTAGACGTACGCTCACATGCTGTTTCCCCCCTGTGTAATTCTCAGTCATTGTTTTTCTTTTTAATAAGACACCTCTCAGAAAGTACGAGGTTTAGGATCTACCCTACTCTGTTATGACCTCATTAACATAGCAAAAAAACGACCTTATTTGCAAATAGTGTCTCACAGGTAAAGGGGTTGGGACTTCAACATATCTTTTGAGGGGACATAATTCAGTCCATAACACCACTGTACCATATAACACACCTCAGTCACTCTATCAGACCACTACTGTGCCATTTTGTGCATTAAATTTTGTAAATAGTCCCAAAAGACATAATCCAATAACGAGTCCAAAGGTTGTAAAGAAAAGAAATTTTTATTGAGAATTCTGAGACTGGGTCTGTTACTCACTAGTTGTATAATCTTGAATAACTTGCCATCTCTGGACCTTAATTGTATTTTCTGTAAAATTGAGATAATGAAACATTATTTCTTTGAAAGCAGGGATCAGAATCAACTGGTCTTTGGATTTTCTTTTTTTTTAATTGAACTTCAGGTGAAGTTTTACAGAACAAATATTTTCTCATGAAACAGTCGTACTTATATTGTTTTATGACATTGGTTAACAACCCAGCTACATGTCAAACCTCTCCCTTCTCGAGCTTTTATTTTTTATTTTTGGTGAAAATATACATAGCCAAAGATACACCATTTCAAAAATTTCTACATGCACAGTTCAGTGACATCGACTACGATCTTCCAATTGTGCTGTGATTCTGACGTTAGATGAAGGTTTACAGAACAAAATAGTTTCTCATTAAACAGTTAGTACACATGTGCCCTATAACAATGGTTAGCAACCTCACAACACATCAACACTATCCTTACTCAAACTTGCGTTCCCTATCACCCGCTTTCCTCTCCCATTCTGCCTTCTAACCCTTGTCCCTGGACAGCTGTGCCTCATTAGTACCATTTGGTTTTATGGGGCTGTCTGTTCACTGGTTGAACGGTGAACCCTGGAAGTGACTTCACCAGTGAGATAAAATGGTGTCTGGGGGCCATACTCTCAGGGTTTCTCCACTTTCCTTTAGGCCAGAAAATCTGGTCTTTTTTTTTTTTTGTGAGTTACAATTTTGTTTTACATCCTTCTCCAGCTTTGTCCAGAACCCTCTGTTGTGATCCCGGTCAGAGCATTCAGTGGTGGTAGCTGGGCACCATCTAGCTGTACTGGACAGAGTCTGGTGGAGGCGTTGGTAGCTGTGGACCATTAGTCCTTTGGACTAATCTTTTACTTGTATCCTGTTCTCTTCATTCTCACTTGCTCCCAAAGGGATGAGACCAGTGGAGTATCTTAGATGGCTTCTCACAGGCTTTTAAGACCCCAGACACTATTCACCAAGGTAGAATGTAGAACATTGTCTTTATAAACTGTGTTATGCCAATTGAGCTAGATGTTCCCTGAGAGCATGGTCCACACAGCCCTCCACCCAGCAATTCAGTCCCTCAGGGAGTTTGGATGTGTCTAGGGAGCTCACCAGCGTGGCAGCCCAGACCTGGAAGCAGCCACACACCCGAACGCAGCCCCACAGCCCCGCAGGAGAGAGCAAAGACGGCGCTCAGAACCAGGCACACAAGCAAAAGGAGGGGGAGGCGGCAGAAAAAGCTTCGCCAGCAGCCAACAAACGGCTCTCAGAAAGCCGCCAGCCTGGGCGCGTGGAATCCAAACACCGGCGCCCAGCAGCCCAGGGACCCTGGCCACGGAAAGCAGGGGAGCCCCAGCCGAGGCGGAGAGGGGTGGGGGGTGGGAAAGCGTGCACTGCAACTTACCGGTCGTTCTGTCTCCCACTGGACGCTCTGCGAGGCTGCTCTCCCGTTTGCTGGTCTCCGATAGGAATCCAAGATGGTGGATCCACGCTGCGTTAGCTGGTAAGGAATCTCTGCATGAGTCTCTCCTCGCTCTCCATTCTCTTTTAGTATTCTCACTCCGTTTGGTGTTTGGCTGAGTTCTTTATCTCTTCATTTGGTGTTCTAGGGTTTCAGGATTGTTGATTCTCTGTTAGGCTTAGTTTTTTGGATCTTTGCTGTGGAGGGACGGCGTGGTGCTTCTGCCTAGAGTGCCATCTTGCCCCGCCTTCTATTGGCTAGAATTTTGTTGACAATTTTTGCGTCTATACTAATGATAGATATTGGTCTGTAATTTTCTTTTTTCATAACATCTTTGCCTGGTTTTGATATCAGCGTTACGCTGGCTTCATAGAATGAATTTGGAAGTGGTGCTTCCTCTTCTATGCTCTGAAATAGCTTTGGTAGTACTGGTACAAGCTCTTCTGTGAATCTTTGGTAGAATTCTCCAGTGAAGACATCTAGGCCAGGGCTTTTTTTTTTTTTTTTTTGATGGGAGTTTTTTTTAATTACCTTTTCAATCTCTTCTCTTTTATGGGTCTGTTCAGATTTTCAACATTACTTTGTTGTATTTTGTGTTGGTAGTGTGTTTCTAGAAATTTATCCATTCCCTCTAGGATTTCAAATTTGTTGGAGTATTGATTTTCATGATATTCTATTATGATCCTTTCTATTTCAGTTGGGTCTGTTGTAATGTCCCCCATTTCATTTCTTATTTGGGTTAATTGCGTCTCTCCTGATTTTCTTTTCTCAGTCTGGCCAGTGGTTTGTCGATTTTGTTTATTCTTTCAAGGAAACAACTTTTGGTTTTCTTGATTCTTTCTATTGTTTTCTATTCTCTATTTCATTTATTTCTACTCTGATCTTCATTATTGCCTTTCTTCTGGTGGCTGTGGACTTTTTCTGCTGTTCTCTTTCGATGTGTTTGAGTTGTGTAGTTAATGTTTCGATTTTATCACTTTCTTCTTTTTTGATGTGTGCATCTATTGCTATAAATTGTCCTCTGAGGACTGCCTTTGCTGTGTCCCAAAGGTTTTGGTATGATGTGTTTTCATTCTCATTTGATTTTAGGAATTTTTTACTCCACTCTGATTTCTTCTATTACCCAGTGATGTGTAAGCAGTGTATTATTGAGTTTCTATGTAACTGATTTCTTTTTCTTGCTCTTTCTGTTGTTAATTTCTACCTTGATGGCATTGTGGTCAGAAAAGATACTTTGAATTATCTCAAAGTTTTGGATCTTGTTGAAGATTGCTCTGTGGCCTAAGATGTGGTCTATTCTGGAGAACATTCCATGTGCATTGGAAAATAATGTGTACTTTGCAGCAGTTGGATGGAGTGTTCTATATATGTCTATGAGGTCAAATTGTCTGATTGTGCCTTTTAGGTCTTCTGCATCTTTGCTGAGTTTCTTTTTAGTTGTTCTTTCCTTTACTGACTGTGGTGTGTTGAAGTCTCCTACTATTATTGTGGAACTGTCAGTTTCTCTTTTTAGTGATGTTAGTTTGTTTTATGTATTTTGGAGCCCTGTCATTGGGTGCGTAGATGTTTATTATGCTTATGTCTTCATGGTGGGTCATCCTTTCCGTCATTATACAGTGTCCTTCTTTGTCTTTTATGGTGGATTTTGTTTTAAAGTGTATATTATCTGAGAATAGTTTTGTCACTCCTGCTCTTTTTTGGTAGTTGTTAGCTTGATTTTTTTTTCCTACCTTTGACTTTTAATAAATTCACATCTTTGTTTCTAAGGTGTGTGTCTTGTAGACAGCATATTGATGGATCTTGTTTTCTTATCCATTCTGTCACTCTCGAACTCTTTATGGGTGCATTGAATCCATTTACATTCAGTGTAATTATTGATAGATGTGAGTTTGTTGCTGTCATTTTGCAGTGCTTTATTTCTGTGGTGATGGCCTTTTCTTTGTTCTTCTTACTTTCCCGTCCTAAGTTTCTTTTATTTATTTATTTATTTTTCATGTCTTTTGTTTTTGTAGGTTTTGTTTTTGCTGAGACTTTATTTTTTTCCTGTTTATTTTTATGAGTATTTTTGTTAACTTTCTTTGTTGTTACCATGAAATTTAACCTTGTCTTTCTAAATTTGAAGCAGTCTACCATTACTTGGTTACACCTTGCCTTCTTCTCTATTCTATACCTACACCATTTAGTCCCTCTTTTATAGTTCTGATGTTGTTGTCATTTACTGATTAACTGCTCTGATTCCCTATTGTATTTGTTTGGTTTTGGATAGTCCTTGAGAGTTCATTTCCTAGATTGTTATCTGGCTGGTACGATCTTGCATCCTAGATTCTTCCTGTGAGCTGAAGTTGTTTGTGCTCAGATCGAAGAACTCCCTTTAATAATTCTTCTAAGTTTGGTTTGGTTTTTACATATTCCCTTAATTTCTGTTTATCTGGAAATGAGCTAATTTCACCATATATTTGAACGAGATTTTTGGAGGATATATTATTCTTGGCTGACATTTTTTTTTTTTTTCAAGATTTTCTATATGTCATCCATTTGCCTTCTTGCTTGCGTGGTTTCTGCCAAATAATCTGAGCTTAGTTTTATTGTTTCTCCTCTGTATGTGACTTCTTGTTTTTCACAAACTGCTCTCAGGATTGTTTGTTTGTCTTTGGTTTTGGTGAGTGTGATTATGATATGCCTTGGTGATTTTCTTTTGGGGTGTACCCTATATGGGGTTTGTTGAGCTTCTTGGATGGCCAGCTTTTCATCTTTCATGATACTGGGGAAGTCTTCTGTCAGCAGTTCTTCAATGATCCTCTCTGTGTTTTCTGTTTTCTCCCCCTGTTCTAGAACTCTAATCACTTGCATATTTGTGCTTTTGATTTTTTCCCACATAACTCTCAAGGTATCTTCATTTTGTCTTTGTTGTTTTTTCTGTGTTTTCCTCAAGCAGAGTTGTATGCAAGTGTTTGTCTTCAATTCCACTGATCCTGTCTTCCACCGTTTCAAATCTGCTCCTCAGCCCTTCTATGACACCATCCATTTCTGAAGTCTTGTTGTTTATCTTTTGGTTTCTGATTGTTGTTTTTGTATGATTTCTAGTTGTGAATTTATTTTGGCATTTTGTTCCTGCATTATTTTCCTGAATTCTTCCAATTTTTTGTCCGTATTTCCCATGAATTTGTCTATTTTTTCCTCATTTTTGTCTGCATTTTGCTTCAACTCTTGGATAATTCTGAGTATTAGAGATTTGAATTCCCTATCAGGTAGTTCTAGTGCCTTTTCTTCCACTGGAAAGTCATCTGGTGTTTTATTTTGGATGCCTACTAGAACCATCCTGTCCTATTTTTGTAAATGTTTTGATATTGTCTGCTATCTTCGGGGCATTCAGTAGTTATTTTCCTTGTTCATTGATTGTAGATTTGTTTGTTTCGCCCATTTTTTTTAAATTTGGCTATGTCTGAGTAGGCATTCTGTGTGTTCTTTGTTGTTTGCTCATCTGTGGGCATTATACTTTTCACCTCCTTCCCCAATTCTCAGAGTCAGTTGCTCAGATGTGGTAAAAGCTGGGCATGTCTAGCTGAAGAGAAGTTACTGGTATTGGCTGTTTGTGGCACTTACTACAGCCACCAGGGCAGGTCAGTAATCAGTGCTGGGCAGGTTCCAGTAGGCCGTGCCTGTGCTGCTTGGTTGTGTGTTGTTAAGTGCATGGTGCAGGTAGTCAAGATGTAGGGGGAGATTGCTATTTGTGAAGCTAAGATAGATATGGGAAAGAGGAGAGAGGAACTGGAGCCTAATACATACAAACAAACAAAAGAAAGTGCTAGGGGAGCTTGCTGTTGGAATGGAGAGATGAGAGATTATGAAATCGAGAAAAACAAAAAGGCAAAAAAGAAAAGAAAAGAATGAATAAATAAAAATCAGAAAGGAAAAAGAACAGCAAAGCTCCCAGGGAGCCCACCGGTGCAGCAGTGAGGTATGGGGATGTTGTTTTCAGGTGTTGCAGTACAGCCTGGCTAGAACGCTTACAGGTGTTCAGCCCCAGGTATTCAGGGAACAGAAAGAGAAGGAAGGTATAGAGAGATGAGAAGAAGTTGTTTTGTCTCCTGCTAGAAGCTCCGTGAAGCTGCTTTCTCGTACCCCCTATTTTCTGGACTCTGATAGGAGTCCAAGATGGCAGATCCACGCTGTGTTAGCTGATAGGGGACCTCTGCATGAATCTCTCCTTGCTCTCTGTTCTCTGTCAGTTTTCTCACTCCATTTGGTGCTTGGATGAGTTCTTTATCTCTTCATTTGATGTTTTAGGGTTTCATTACTGCTGTTTTCTCTTTCTGGCTTAGTTTTTCTGATCTTTGCTGTGGAGGGACGGAGTGATGTTTCTGCCTAGAGCCACATCTTGCTGGAAGTCCTCTGGAGTTTCTTCCATTTTGAAGATTAAAGATTCTATGCAATTATTGTTATTGGGGTATTTATATCACATTTTAATATCAGATATGATTGATATCAGATTATAATATCAGATATCATTACTATTAGACTAAAATAAAACTGTAAATATATCAATGTGAAAATAATTTCAATTAAGCTAGGGATGTGAGGAAAGAAAATAAGGATGAATTTCAGCAGTAGTAGCAGGGATTTCATCACAGCTTCTGTTTTTTTTTGTTGGCTTAAGAGTGGAAAGTAACAGCAAAATTAGAAGTTGGTTCTTTTAAGAAATCTTTTAAGAAATAAAATGAACAAATCTTTAGCTAGACTGACCAAGAAATAAGAAAAAGATGCAAATACCTAAAATTAGATATAAAAATGAATACATTACTATTGACCCTTCAGAAATATAATGGATCAGAAGAGAATACTGAAAACAATTATACAATACCAAGTTAGATCGATAGAAACGAACAAATTTCTAAAAACACATAAGTTATATCAATTGACTCAAAAATAAATAGAAAATCTCAACAGGGCTATAACAAGGTGAAGATGTTTAATCAGTAATCCAAATCCCCCCCAAAAAAACAAAAAAATACTTAAACCAAATAGCTTCACTGGGGAATTCTACCAAACATTTAAAGAAGAATTGACACCAATATTTCTTAAACTCTTTCCACTAATAGAAGAGGGAACATTTCCTAACTCTTTCTAGGTCATCATTTCCTGATACCAAAGCCAGAAAAAGACACCACAAGAAAAGAAAACTACAAAGCAATATTCCTTATAAATACGGATGCAAAAATTCTCAAAAAATACTTGCAAACCTAATCCAACAGCATATTAAAATGACTATACACCATGACTAGCTGTAATTTTGGAATCTAGGAGGCTGTAGCCCCATCCTTTGAGACTCAGCATACCATTGTTCCACCTTTTGAGACCTCAGAGGTTGTGACCACACCCTTTGAGACTGAGGCAGCTCTGCTTCCTGTGCTCCTTGTCTCTTCAACTTCTGCTTCCTGTTACCTTCACCTCTCAGCCCCTCGGTCCTTTTGGACTCATCTAACCTCTGCCATGATCAGAAAGTGTTACAAAGCTCTTTAGCTCTACTGATAAATCCCTGGAGGTACCCCACTCTGCCAGTAAACCTTGGCAGGGAGGCACACAACTCTCTCACTCTGTGGGTCTGCAAGCCTAGCTCCACTGATAAGTGCCCAGAGATACTCTACTCCACCAGGAAGTGTCCTGCCTGAAGGCACGCAACTCCGTTGCACTAGTCTTCTGGTTCTGCTTCTGTCATTTATTTGCTGCTGCTTTTTGCTGCCTGCACTGTTTCTGATATCACAGCTTTCCTCACTTCCTTCTCAGCCCTCACCAGAATTGTCTTTGATGTCAGTAATTCTATCAACAGTCTCTTCAAGGAAATCTAGGTTTTTTACTATTAGGCGCTTTAAAACTCCTCCAGCTTCTACCCATTACTCAAATCAAAACCACTTCCACATTGTAGGTATCTAGTAAAGCAGCCCCCCAATCCTGTTAGCAAATTCTATCTTAGTTATCTAGTGCTACTAGAACAGAAATACCACAAGTGGATGGCTTTAACAAAGAGAAAATTATTCTCTCACAGTTTAGAAGGCTAAAAGTCCAAATTAAGAATGCCAGCTCCAGGGGAAGGCTTTCTCTTTCTGATAGTTCTGAGGGAAGGTCTTTGTCATCAATCTTCCCCTGGTCTAGGAACTTCTCAGGGCAGGGATCCAGATTCCAAAGGACATGTTCTGCTCCTGGCACTTCTTTCTTGATGGCATGTGGTCCCTCTCCTTCCTGTTTGCTTCTCTCTTTTGTATCTCAGAAAAGAATGACTCAAGGTACAACTTTATCCTGTAGATTGAGTCATGCCTCATTAACATAACTACCTCTAATCCTGCCTCATGAACATCATAAATCAAACCAAACCCACTGCTATTAAGTTGATTTCAACTCAGAGTGACCCTATAGGACAGAGGAGAACTGCTTCATAGGGTTTTCAAGGAGCAGCTGGTGGATTCGCACTGCTGATCTTCTGGTTAGCAGCCAAAGGTTTAACCACTGCACCACCAAAGTTAGGATTTACAACACATAGGAAAATTAAGTCAGATCACAAAGTGGTGAAAAACCACACAATACTGGGAATGACAGCCTAGCCAAATTGACACACAATTTTTGAGGACACAGTTCAAGCCATAACAGATTTACTCCAGGAAAGCAAGTGTGGTTTAGCATAAGGTAACCCATGTAATACACTGTAGTAATAGAATGAAGAAAAAGAGTATGATCATATTAATGACAGAGAAAAAGCATTTGACAAAATCCAACACTCTTTAACGATAAAAAAAAAAAAAATCACTCAACAAACTTGGAATATAAGGTAAATTCCTTAGTGTGATTGGGGCATTTATGAAAAACCCACAGCTAACATCATATTCAATGGAGAATGACACCTTAAGCTAAGGAACAACATAAGGATGCCCACTATTACCACTGTTATTCAATGATATGTTGAATCCTTAGCCAGAACAATTAGGCAAGGAAAAGAAATAAAAGTTATTGCTATTCAAAATAGGAAGAAGTAAAATTATGTCTATTTGCAGATGACATGATCCTATATGTCGAAAACCTCCAAATAATCCACAAGAAAGCTAACAGAGCTAATAAGTGTATTCAGAAAAGTGGCAGGGTATAAGGTCAACACACAAAAATCTGTTGTGTTTCTATACACTAGCAATGAAAAATCTGAAAGTAAATTAAGAAAACAATTTTATTTACAATATTATCTAAAATAATAAAATGCTTAGGGATAAATTTAACCAGGGAAGTGAAAGATCTGTACACTGAAAACTACAAAACATTAGTGAAATACATTAAATAAGACCTAAATAAGTGGACGGTATGAGTCACAATGGACTCTACGGCACACAACAACAACAACAACAAATAAGTGGAAAGATAATCCACGTTTATAGATTTGAAGACTTAATATCGTTAAGATGTTAATACTATGAAAAGCTATTTATACATTCAATGCAATCCCTATCAAAATTCCAACAGTCTTCTTTGCAGAAATAGAAAACCAATCCTTAAATTTATATGGAAAGCAAAAGGGCCCCCAGTAGCCAAAGGAGTCTTGTAAAAGAAGTGCAAAGTTGTAGGACTCATACTTCTCAATTTTGAAACATACTATAAAGCTACAGTAATCAAAAAAGTCTGGTACTGGTGTAATGATAGACACATAAACCAATGGAATAGAATTGAGAGTCCAGAAATAAACCCATACATCTATGGTCAATTGATTTTTGACAAGAGTGCTGAGTCCATGCAATAGGGACAGAGTATCCTTTTCAGTAAATGGTTATGGGACTACTGGCTCTCCACTTGCATAAGAATGAAGCTGGACCGCTACATCACACCGTATGTGAAAATTAACTCAAAATGGTTCAACACCTAAATGTAAGAACTAAAACTGTAAAATTCTGTCTTAGTTATCTAGTGCTGCTATAACAGAAATACCACAAGTGGATGGCTTTAACAAACAGGAATTTATTCTCTCACAATTTAGGAGGCTAGAAGTCTGAATTCAGGGCACCAGTGCCAGGGGAAGACATTATGTCTCTGTAGACTGGGGGAAGGTACTTGTCATCAATCTTCCCCTGGGTCTAGGAGTTTCTCAGAGCAGGGACTCCATGTCTAAAGGACATGCTCCCCTCCTAGCTCTTCTTTCTTGGCGGTAGGAGGTCCCTCTCTCTGATCACTTCTTTTTGTCTCTCATAAGATAAGATACAATAAGATAAGTTAAATAAAATAAAAGGTGATGTGATGCAGTCCCCACCCCAGGAAAACACCCCTTACATCATATCAGGGCTATGACCTGAGTAAGGGTGTTGCATCCCACCCCACTCCCCTTACAATTGATTGGCTGATCACATCGGATCACTTCATGAGGGATGATTACATCATTACATAACTGCCAAACCACTGAGAATCATGGTCCAGCCAAGCTGACACTCATTTTTGGGGAACACAATTCAATCCATAACAATCTCTTAGAAGAAAGAATAGGGGTAGTGCTTTGGACCTTGTTTTTGGGAATGGATTCTTAGGTCTGACACCAAAAGCTTGAGCAACAAAAGAAAGATAGATAAATTGGACTTCATCAAAATTAAATACTTTTGTGCATCAAAAGACTTTATCAAAAAAGTGAAGAGACAATCTTCAGAATGACAGAAAATATTTGGGAATCATATCTCTGCTACGGGTTAATATCCAGAATATATAAAGCACTCCTAAAACTGAATAACAAAAAGACTATCAGTCCAATAAAAAAAAAATGGATAAAGGAGCTGAATAGACATTTCACCAGAGAAAATATTCAAATAGCCAATAAGAACCTGAAAAGATGTTCATTGTCATTAGTTGTTAGGAAAATGCAAATCAAAACCACAGCAAGATACCACCTCACCCTCACTAGAATGGATATTATCAGAAAAATGGAAACTAACAATTGTTGGCAAGGATGTGGAGAAGTTGTAACCTTTGTGCATTTCTGGTCAGATTGTAAAATGTTGCAGCTGGTGTGTAAAACTGTTTGGTAGTTCCTCAAAAAGTTAGTCATGGAATTACCATAGGACCCAGCTATTCCACTGTTAGGTACGTACCATGAGACCTGAAAGCAGCGACACGAACAGACACATGTACACCAATGTTCATTGCAGCACTATTCACAATACTCAAAAGGTGAAAACAAGTGAAATGTCCATCAACAGATGAATGGATAAACAAAATGTGGCATATCCATATGATGGAATGTTATTCAGCCATAAATAGAAATGAAGTTCTAATACATGCTACAACATGGCTGAACCGGAAAACATTATGCTGAGTGAAATAAGTTAGACACAAAAGGACAAATATTGTATGATCCCACTTATATGAAATATGTAAATGAAGTCAAATGCATACAGACCAAAGTTTATTAATGTTTACCAGGAGGGGGTGGGAAGGGAAAATGGGAAAGAATTGCTTAAAGGATACTGAATTTCTGATAAAAGAGGTGAAAAAATTTGGAAATGAATAGTGGAGATGGTTGCACAACATGATAAACATAATTAATGTCATTGAACTGTACAGGTAAAAAGGTTGAAATGGAAGTATTTTCCTATATGTATTTTTAGCACGATAAAATGTTATTCCTTTTAAAGAAAAAAAAGAGACTAGAGAAGTAGGGAGACCAGTTAGTAGACAGTTGCAACAGTCCAGATAAGAGTTGGTGGTGGCTCAGACCATGATGGCAGTAGTGTAGATGGAAAGAAGGATAGAGTTGATAGATGTGTTTTGAACCCATGTAGTGTGAGGCACTGTGCAAGTTACAGAAATAAATATTTCATTATCTCTTCCATTTAGGGGCCTACAATTTAGTGGAAGTAGACAGGCAATAATGGATATAATTATATTAACGGATATAAATATAATGTGCAAAGACAGTGTTAAAAGGAAGTTCTATGGAATTACAGGAAAGGAAAAGACTAATGAATGGGAAGATCTGGGAGAGCAGTGAGGAATAGGAAATTTGATGTTGGTCTTGAAGCATGAATAGAAATTTGACAGCCCAAGCCTGGGGCCGGATTGAGATCAGTCAGTGAGAAAGGAACTGCAGACAAAAGAAATAGAGTGAAAAGAGAGCAGAAATCCCTGAGAACATTCAGGGTACCAAGGAAATTCAAGTATATGTGGGGAACTTTGTTGATAACTAAAGCTGAAGATGAAGATTAAATGGCAATTTTCCTGGATCCCAATCCATTACTGATTTTTCAAATAAAAAAAATTTAGTTTTCCACTTGCTTAAACCTAAGCAAATGTGATCCTGCTCTGAGAGCTGCAGAGGGCAGTCTGACACTTGCTACTGGGGATCAAAAACTTAAACATAAATTCATACATTGTAAATAGTTGCTCTTCATAGATATTAACTGGGGTTACTCTACAGATAGCCAAAGAAGCTAATGAATTTTGTCAAATCATTAGCAAAGCCTGTTGTTGCTGTTACATTGTTGACAAAAACTCTGGTTAAAATTGTCATTTTTCAGACTGATTTGGTGGTATATAACCTACTCTCTGATATCCCATTGTGAAAACTGATCAAGTTGATAGATACTAAGTATTATGTTATGGGTAAGGAATTGGATACTTGAGACAATAGTCCAATGAAGTTTATATAGTGAGTTAAAGGCAGGACACCAAAAAAATGAATTGATTCTGGCTCAAGGATATGTTAATTTGGTGAGAGGTTGGGAAGGGTGTGTGTTGAAAATTTATCAAGTCCATTTTTTGGTTTCAAGCAGGTTGATGACATTTTCCTCATTTTGATTGGTTTTGTGGTAACAGTGTAACACAGTTAAAGACTCCCTTGTAAGTCAAACCATTTGTTTCTTCTGTAAATAAAAAATAATAATGATTACTTACATTCATATAAAATGTTTTCACATGTATTACCTCATTATTCCTCACAGAAATTCCATATGATAGACACTGAACATATTAGTATCCTAATTTTACAGACTGGTAAACTGAAACGCAGATAAGCTAAGTTTCTTGCCCTAAGTTATAAAGCCAGAAGGTAACAAAGCTAGGACAAAAGTAAAATTGAGCTTGTCAATGTTGAACCCATTACCATTTCTACTATGCTTACTATCTCCCTTAATATAATAAAATTTAACATTCCATCAGGTTGGGGAAAGAGTCCTACAAACAGCTTGCAAGTTTTATTGCCATACACACTCTCACTGAGATTGCAAACCAGTCACATTCAATGAAAAACAGAACCATTAATTTTGCTTTAATACCTTTGGCCACCAGTCTAAGTATCCTCTGAAATGAGTGAGAAAACTGCATGGAAGAAAGGGCTCTAGGTATTTTTATTACTATTATTAGTAGTAATAATCAGCTAAATAAAGGCAGCATTTTAGTTGTAGCTCTGGAACATTTTGTACTCTAATTATAACATGAAACACTGTACTTTCACCCACAAAGGACTGGAGCTAAGTATGTCACTAGAAAGGAAGATGTGTTAAAAAGAAAGGATGATGTTTTTATTGTTGGAAGTTATGATGCTTATTTTAGTAATTCAGACTTGGGACTGCAAGTATTGTAGCCAGTGCTTTTTTAAAAAATATTGACTATAGGAAATGCCAACTTAGAATGGGGTGGATATATTCCTGTTGAAATTATTCTCCTCCAACAATCTCCTTCATTCTGGGAAAGAGTCCAATTCTGACAATCTCATGTGTTCTAGGGTGTAGAATCTTTCATTTAAGGAGCATCAAAGCAGTCCTAAGGGGCTCTTAAAAAAAGACAGAAGCCTGGGAGGAAGACTTCAAAATGTTGGCAAGAATACAAATAAAATACACTTCACATTTAAATGAATGCAAAATATTATGAAACTGTGTCTTAAAGATTATTCCCAATGCGTAATCTTTTTAAAAAAACATTGGCTTGTGTTCCCAAAGAAGGGAGCATGCTTACCCTAACCTCCAAATAATATGTATTCAAAATGCCCCTTTTCATGAAGATTCTCATTCATAAGTTTAGACTTGTTTTTATTAGCCAAATAACATTTGAATATCTTGGGAAAAGGAAAAAACAAAAGTCTTTCTCTTCCATCCTATTTTAAGTGAAATAATTGAAATTATTATCTTCCATTCATAATTATAAAACTCCTAGTTAATAGATTGGGTGGGGAAATGGAATTCCCTTTTCTAAAGAAGCCCATTTGAGACATGAATGTGTAGCTAGTCATTGAGATTGTGTTTTTATTCAGAATAAAAAGTAAAGAGAAAACTTGGATCCTCTTCCACTGTCTAAGTTTTCCACTTGTATTTGTTCTCTCATCATGCCTGTGAAATTGTCTTACCTACTAAAGAAATCACATTGGTCTAAATATCCCCCAGTTCATCAACGATAATACTTCATTGTTCCAAAAGGGATGTAGCTAGTCACGAAGAGTCCCTTGTTCTTGTAGAATTTACTGGCTGTTCCTCCCCAGGGAATTAGAACTGGATTTAGAATTGCTGGCTTTAGCGAGATTCTCATGATTCCAGAGATCTACAATAAGTCTTTGCTTCTAAAAGTTTCTGTGGCTAAAACCTCCTTTTTGTAAGTGAACTTCTGACAGAAGTGAAAAGAATCCTAAAAATAAAAGACACCAGAAAGGCATTTGGTACAAATCAATGAATACTAAGATAAATTCTAATTAATAAAATGCTTGATGTAATAGTGTGACTGGCCTGGTGTTATTAGTTATAACTATAGCAATAATCTGTATCTTTAGAGAGCCTTCAGTCTTATACTCTGAGATAAGTTAACTTCTTCATTTGTAAACTGAATTTGGCTGTAAGTCAGTCTCCAAAAATCCAAGGCAGAAAGGAGACATATTCAACTATATCATTTGTAATTATATGACTAATCAAAGGACAAACATATGCATCATTGAATGGCATAGGGGACAATACTTTAACCGGATTTTTTAAAAGTAAGGAACTGTTCTCCAAAGGGATGATTCTTATAACAGTATTCTATAAGCAATCAGAGGATTTCTATATCTTTGTTAAGAGACTGCAATAAGATACTTTCAAAATGTATACCTCCAAGTAATTAAATGATTTAATGTGTTGGATGGGGTTATTTAAGACTAACCAAACCCACTGTCATTGAGTCGATTCTGACTCATAGCAACTCTATAGGACAGAGTAGAACTGCCCCACAGGGTTTCCAAGGAAGCAGATGGCGGATTCGAATTATGGACCTTTTGGTTATCAGCCAAGCTTTCAACCACTGCACCATCAGGACTGGTCACATAAATATTGGTAAATATCCACTTAATTTAAAAAAAAGTCAGTTTGGATATGGATGGTACATTGCTCTTTCTGGCATTAACTAATCCACAGTTTCAAATATTCTTCAGATAGTTTCTAGTATAGAAAAGACATATGTAAAATATGTCTGTATAAAGTTATTAAGGTAATGATTAAAAACAAGTATGCTAAGATGCAACCTTGGTTAACCCTGTTTGGGGTTTGAATTTTCTTTCTACCTAATTTTATTACAGTCATGGTATTGTGAAAATGATTCTGAAGAAGGATCAATAGCTTAGATTATAGTCTTAATTTGGACAATTTGACCAAAATATTACTATTTTTCCTCTTAAAATCTTGTTAGTAATAGATTAATAAGTGCCAAAAATAACCTGATTTATTATTATTATTAGTGATTTATTATGCACTTACTATGTACCAGGCTGTGTGCTAAGAATTTTAAATATATTCTTTCATTTAATCCTTCCATCAATCCTCTGATGTGAGAAGTGAAGTATTATTATAACATAATTTTTCAGATAAAGAAATTTAGGCACAGATAGAAAGGTTAAATAGCAGTCAAATAACTGTTTAGTAAGATCCAGTGTTAGGTGCCTTTGAGTTGTTCCTACTCAGCGACCCCACGTACAACAGAATGAAACACTGCCCAATCCTAAGCCATCCTCACAATCGTTGTTATGCTTGAACCCATTGTTGCAGCCACTATATCAATCCATCTCATTGAGGGTCTTCCTCTTTTTCACTGACCATCTACTTTACCAAGCATGATGTCCTTCTCTAGTGACTGTTTCCTCCTGATAATATGTCCAAAGAACATGAGATGAAGTCTCACCATCCTCGCTTCCAAGAAGTACTTTGGCTGTACGTCTTCCAAGACAGACTTGTTCATTCTTCTGACAGCCCGTCATATATTCAATATCCTTCACCAACACCATAATTCAAAGGCATCAATTCTTTTTTTGTCTTCCTTATTCATTGTTCATCTTTCACATGTGTAAGAGGTGATTGAAAATATCACGGCTTGAGTCAGGTGCACTTTAGTCAGTACCAGTACCAGGACTTAAATCCAGGTATGTTTGACTCCAAAATTCATTTCTTTGGGAAGAGGTTACAGCAGCAGAAACTTACCAGCTTTCTATAGAAGATATTAGTTTAGAAAAATTCAGTCCTATAAGTTAACGAAAACCGGTGCAAGGTTTTAAAAGAATTTCTAAAGAACTTAATGGTCTCTAACCCTTGGGTAGAAAGAAAATTCTCTTTAAACATTAGGTAGACCACACTTTGGGTTCATTTATACTTAATAGGTATAAAGTTTGGTAAAAATTAGTGCCACCATGCACGAGAGATTCCACCAAATTCTAGTGTCAAGAAGGCACAACAATCGGTCTCTATTTTCCTGGAGCAACAGAGGAAGAAAAAGAGTCAGGAATAGGAGGATGAAATGGAATGTGTGGCTAATTGCCTCCATGAACAACTGCCACCTTTGCCATGAGACCAGAAGAAATGGATGTCGCCTGCCTACCACTACTGAACCTTTTAAAAATATTTTATTGTGCTTTTTTGGTGAAAGTTTACACAAAGTGATGGTTAAAATTGTATGTCTGCTTGGCTGGGCCATAATTCTCAGTGGTTTGGCAGTTACATAATGATGCAGTTTGGCAGTTATGTAATAATGTAATTTGGCAGCTACATAATGATGTAGTTATCCTCCATTTAGTGATATAATGCAATCACCTCCAAGATGTGATCTGATGGGATTGGCTAACAAGTTGTAAGGGGATTTTCCTCAGGGGTGTGGCCTGCATCTAACATGTATGAATGTTTGGGCAGAGTTCGCTGGTTTTTGTTCATGCTGGATCCTACATCTGGCTCATGATCATCTGACCTCCACTTTTGAGACTTGAGCCAATGGCCTGCCATGTTACCTGCCAATCTTGGATTCATCAGCCCCTGCAGCTACATGAGTCAGGAGAAGCCTCTAGCCTGATGCTTGACCCATGGAATTAGGACTTGACAGCCTCTCCAACCAAGTGAGCCATTTCCTTGAGATGAATCTCTCTCTCTCTATGTATATACCTATATCTATATGTCTACATCTATATATACATGTATGCACACACACATATATGCATGTATATATATATACATATATACGTACACCCTTCACTGGTTTTGCTTCTCTAGAGAACCCAGCCTAAGACATTTGGTACCAATAGTGGCTCTAAAGAAACAAAATTGTGAGCATGAGTTTTCTAAATTGGGTCTCAAGTCTGGTTAGTCTTAAAGATGTTGATGACTCTACTTGCAATAGTAAATAGGGCACTGTCAAACCATGGCATAAGATGGCAATAGAAATATGCAAAATATCACCACCAATAGATCAAGTATTGGTGAGAGGTGAGGGGCAATTGTATGTTTGATATTTTTCTACAATTTTGTCAGAATGAGAAGTATAAGGAAGCTGGTTGGTTGGTCTTACTTTCCCTAGACAAAGTGGTGAAAGAAAGAGATGAACTCAGGGCTTCAAAGTCACAGCTCAGGCACCACATAAATGACCTCAAAGTTGTCCCTTGTGCCCTAAAAGAAATTCTTATTTCTTGTAGTAATAGAGCTAATACCAAACCCAGACCATTATCGTAAGAGTGGCTGAATTACACTGTCAATTGTTTTACCAATATCAAATGTGTCTGAACTTAAAGTGAGGGCACTGATTGGGAAGAAATGGAATCCTGAAACTTAAGATCGGGACATATGGGCAGATAATCAGGAAACTGGGGACACTGAGCCCCTAAATTCTGTTGAATCACTCCTACCAACAGGGCCAGCCTTTTCACTCTCATCTGAAGAGATTACTCCATCTTTGTCTGCTAAGCCACCCTCCCCAGTAAAACCATTACCCATCTGTCATGGGTTGAACTGTGTCCCCCAGAAATATATGTCAACTTGGCTAGGCCATGATTCCCAGTAGTGTGTGGTTGTTCTCCATTTTGTGATCTGATGTGATTATCCTATGTGTTGTAAATCCTAGCCTCTGTACCTATGGTTATAATCCTATTTGGCAGTGAGCTGTCTATTGTGTTAAAGAAGTAGGCCATAATCTATAGGATTAAGTTGTATATTGAGTCAATCTCTTTTGAGATATAAAAAAGAGAAGCGATCAGAGAGGAGGGGTATCTCATGCCACCAAGAAAGAAGCACCAGGAGCAGAGTGAATCCTTTGGATCCAGGATCCCTGTGCTGAGAAGCTCCTACACCAGGGGAAGACTGATGACAAGGACCTTCCGCCAGAACTGACAGAGAAAGAAAGCATTCCGCAGCAGCTGGCACCCTGAATTTGGACTTCTAGAGTCCTAGACTGTGAGAGAATCAATTTCTCTTTGTTAAAGCCATCCACTTGTGGTATTTCTGTTATAGCAGTACTAGATAAGTAAGACAGAATTTGGTACCAAGAGTGAGGTGCTACTCTAACAGATACCTAAAATGTGGAAGCAAATTTGAAATCGTCAATTGTAGAGGCTGAAAGAGTTTTAAATTTTCTAATAATAAAAGCCTAGATTGCCTTGAAGAGACTGTTAGTGGAATTATTGACATCAAAGACATTTTTGTTAGGGCTCAGAAGGAAGTGAAGAGAGCTGTAACACCAGAGATGCCATAGATGGCAAGAAGCAGCAGCAGAGAAACAGCAACAGCAGAACCAGGAGACCAGTGAAAAACAGCTCAGGAGTCGACCGACCCATGGGGCAGGAGAGGTGAGTGCTTTTGGGCAGGAGGTTTCTTAACAGTGGAGCAAGGCTTGCTGACCCATGGATCAAGATAGCTGAGTGCCTTCCAGTCAAAGTTTACAGGCAGAGTGGGGTGCCTCCAGGTACTCATCAGTAGAGCTAAAGAGCTTTGTAACACTTGCTGTAGTAGAGCAAAGGCCAGCTCGCCCAGGAAACCAGGAAGCAGAAGCTGAAGAGACAAGGAGCACAGGAAGCAGAGCTGCCTAAGCCTAAAAAGGTATTGTCATGACCTTTGGAGTCTCAAAGGGTGGAACCATGGCCTGCTAGGTCTTAAAGGGTGGAGTCACAGCCTCCCAGGTTTCAAATAGTCAAATCTTCATCAACTCGGTTCTGGAGCGTGGGCCTGCCATTCACTAGTGCCAGAGGGGATAGGGCCAAATCTACTGTCCAGTGCTGAGGGGATGGGGCTTCCATGCCCAAGGAACAGAAGAACAGGGTGTTCCAGGGCCAAGGAGGTATAATAACCACTCAGACGGACTAGGAGAATGGGGCCACTCAAATTCAAGGGAGTATAGATGCCATCCCAGTGGACTGCAAAGACAGAGCTAAAGCACAGGGTCGAGGGGCCCCCACCCAGAATCAGGAGAGTGTGGCCAACACCCAGAGTCTGAAGGGAAAGGCCGTTGCCTACATGGTCTCAGAGAACAGAATTATTTTCAAGCTGTGAGAGCAGATGTAAATTGTACTGCTAGGTTTTGACTGTTTGACATCTGTTATCTCTTCTTTCCCTCCAATTTCTCCCATTTGTAGTAGAAATGTCTACTTTGTGCCTGTTCCACTATTGAACTTTGGAAGCAGATAACTTGTATTTTAGATTTGACAGACAAAGAGGAATTTCACAGATGAGATTTTCAACTTGGAGTTGCTTTAAGACTTTTGGAATGATTTGATGAGGTGATTGTGTTTTAAATGTGGGGAATTTCTGAGGGCCAAAGAGTGGAATGTCATCGATTGAATTGCGTCCCTCAAAAATGTGTGTCAACTTCTCTAGGCCATGATTCTCAGCATTGTGTGGTTGTCCACCATTTAGTGATCTGAGGTGATTATCCTATATGTTGTAAATCCTAGCTGCTATGCCTGTGGTTATAATCTTATTTGGCAGGGAGCTCTCCATTGTGTTAATGAAGCAGGACTCAATCTATAGGATTAGGTTATATCTTGAGTGAATCTCTTTTGAGATTAAAAAAAGAGAGAAGCAAGCAGAGAGGAGGGGGACCTCATGCTATCAAGAAAGAAGCACTGGGTCCAGCAGTGCATAAGATTTCCAATCTCTCCACAGCCTCTCCAACATTTGTTATTTTCTGATTCGTGCCAGTAATGCCAGGGTGAGATGGTATCTAATTATATTTTTAATTTATATTTTCTAATGGCTAGTGATCACAAGCATTTCCTCATGTGTCTGTTGGCTGCTTGCGTATCTTCTTGGGTGAAGTGTCTGTTCATTTCCTTTGCCACTTTTTTAATTGTTCTGTTGTAGAGGTGTTGAATTTTCCTGTAGATTTCAGACATGGGAACTTTCTGTGATTTGTAATGGCCAAAAATTTTTCCCCAGTCTTTAGTTTCTCTTTTTACTCTTTTGCTGAAGTCTTTTGATGAGCATAAGTGTTTAATTTTTAGAAGATCCCAGTTATCTAGCTTCTCTTCTGGAGTTTGTGTGTCCTTAGTTATGTTTTGTATCCTGTTAATGCCAAGTATTAGGGCCTGTAGCATTGGTCTTATTTTTCTTCTATGAACTTTACAGTTTTTGGCTTTATATTTAGGTCTTTGATCCATTTTGAATTAGTTTTTGTGTATGGTGTGAGGTATGGGTCTCGTTTCATTTTTTTTTTCAGATGGACATCCAGTTTTGCCAGCACCATTTGTTAAAAAGTCTGTATTTTCCCCCTTTGATGGACTTTGGGCCCTTGTCAAAGATCAGGTGTCCGTGGGTGGATGGATTTACATCTGGGTTCTCATATCTGTTCCCTTGGTCCATGTATCTGTCCTTGTACCAGTACCATGCTGTTTTGACTACAGTAGGTGTATAGTAGGTTCTGAGGTCAGGTAGTGTGAGTCCTCCTACTTTATTCTTCTTCAGTAGTGCTTTACTTATTCGGGGCTTCTTCCCTTTCCATATAAAGTTAATGATTAACTTTTTCATCTCTTTAAAGAATGTTGTTGGTATATGGATCGGGATTGCATTGTATTTATAAATTTCTTTGGGTAGAATTGTAATTTTCACAATGTTGAGTCTACCTACCCATGAGCATGGTATGTTTTTCCGTTTATGTAGATCCCTTTGGGTTTCTTGGAGTAGTGTTTTGTAGTTTTCTTAGTATCTGTCTTTTACATCTGTTGTTAGATTTATTCCTAAGTCCTTTATTTTATTAAGAGCTGTTATAAATGGTATCATTTTCCTGATTTCTTTTTCATACTTCTCTTTATTGGTGTATAGGAATCCAACTTATTTTTGTATATTTATCTTGAATCGTGCTACTTTGCTGATCTTTCTGTTAGTTCCAGCAGTTTTCTCATGGAGTCTTTTGAGTTTTTTATGTATAGTATCATATCATCTGCAAATAGGGACAGTTTAAATTCTTCATTACCAATTTGGATACGTTTTTTTAATTTTTATTTTTTTTGCCTTATTGCTCTAGCTAGGACTTGCAGGACAATGTTAAACAGGAGTGGTGATAAAGGGCATTCTTGTCTTATTCCTGTTCTCAGGGGGAACGTTTTCAACCTCTCTCCATTAAGAATGATGTTGGCTGTTGGTTTTGCATAGATGCCCTTTATTACGCTGAAAAATTCTCCTTCTATACCTATTTTATTGAGAGTTTTTATCAGGAATGGATGTTGGACTTTGTCAAATGCTGTTTCTGTGTTGATAGAAACAATAACGTGATTCTTTTCTTTCCTTTTATTTATGTGGTGGAGTATACCGATTGATTTTCTAATGTTGACCAATCTTTGCATACCTGGTATGAATCCTACTTGGTCATTGTGTTTTTTTTTTTTTAATATGATGCTGTATTCTGTTGGCTATAATTTTGATGAGAATTTTTACATCTATATTCATGAGAGATATTGGCCTGTAATTTTCTTTTTTTGTGGTGCTTTTACTTGGTTTTGGTATCAGGGTTATGCTGGCTTCATAGAATTAATTCAGTGTTCTGAAATAGTTTGAGTAGTACTGGTATAAGCTCTTCTCTGAATGTTTGGTAGAATTCTCCAGTGAAGCCATCTGGGACAGGGCTTTTTTTGTTGGGAGTTTTATTATTATTATTATTACATTTTCAATCTCTTTTGTTATGGATCTGTTCAGATTTTAAACATCATTTTGTGTTCATTTGGGTAGGTAGTGTGTTTCTAGAAATTTATCCATTTCCTCTATGTTTTCAAATTTGTTGGAGTACAGTTTTTCATAATACTCTGTTATTATCCTTTTTATTTCAGTTGGGTCTGTTGTAATGTCTCCCATTTCATTCATTATTTAGATTTTTGGTGTCCTCTCCTGTTTTTCTTTTGTCAATTTGACCAGTGATTTGTCGATTTTGTTGATCTTTTCTAAGAACATAAAGAAAAAAAAGAAGAAATGCCCCCAGGGATCCCAAAAATGCAGCTGTGCATATAGGGGAAGGGGCTCCCAAGCCACAAACAGAAAAAGAAAACAAACAAACATAACAAAATGGAACAGAACAGAACAAAACAAACAAACCAAAAAGGCTCCGGGGATCCCACCAGTGTGGTGGCGCAGACTGGGGAAGCAGTTTCCCAGCTGAGTGGCACTTCACAGCCTTTCAAGAAGAAGCAAAGATGGCACGCATAGTCAGGTGTTTTAGAGAAAGGAGGGGGAGGTAGTGAGAGGCAGGGAAGAAACCAAAAGAAGCATAAAAAAGCAACACTGGCAACAAACAAATGGTACTGGGGGAGCCAGCCCGTGTGGGCAGGGAAAATCCAGTTGGCATGGAGCCTGCACTTCCCTGCCAGCCAAGAAACTGCAGCTAGCTAGGAGTCTAAGTTTGGGGAGAAGGATGGGAGTGAGAAAGCATATATCACTGGTTGTCGGGTGCTCTGTCTCCTGCTGGGAGCTCTGTGAAGCTGTTTCCTGTACTCCCTGTCTACCGATCTCCAACAGGAGTCCGAAATGGTAAACCCAAGCTGTATTAGCTGATAGGGGACCTCCACACGTATCTCTCCTTGCTCTCTGTTCTCTGTCAGTTTCTTATTTCATTCGTTGCTTGGTTGAGTTCTTTATCTCTTCATTTGATGCTTAGGGTTCCAAGATTTATGTTTGTCTGTTTTACTTAGTTTTTCGGGTCTTTGCTGTGGAGGGATGGGGTGGTGCTTCTGTCTATAGTGCCATGTTGGCTCCACCCTCTCAGCTTTTTGATTTCTAAAAAGAAAAATAAGGCTTGTTAGGATTCTGATTGGGTTTTCATTGACTATATAAGTCAATTTGGGGAGAATTGACATACCAACAACACTGAGTTGTCTAATCCATGACACAGGCTATATCTTCATTTATTTAGGCCTCCTTTAATCTCTCTTGAAGGAGCCCTGGTGATGAAGTGGTTAAGCGCTTGACTGCTAACCAACGCACCAGCCACTCCAAGAGAGAAAAGATCTGAAAATCTACTCCCATGAAGGTTTAGAGCCTAGAAAACCCTACAGGGCAGTTTTATTGTATTGCATAGGGTCTCTGTGAGTCAGAAATGACTAGACGGCAACTTTTTTTTTAAGTGTCTTTCAGGTCCCTGGGTGGTGCAAATGGTTTGTGCTCAACTACTAACCTAATGGTTGGTGGTTTCATCCCACAAGAGGCACCATGGAAGAAAGGCCTGAAAATCTACTTCCATAAAGATTGCAGCCAAGAAAACACTATGGAACTCATTACTACTGTATAATCCATGGGGTCTTCATTAGTTGGAATCGACTTGAGGACAGTGGATTTTTTGTCTGTTTCTTTTTTGCTTTTTAATTTCTTTTAGCAATGTTTTCTAGTTGTCATTTTCAGTGATGCATATCTTTCATAAAATTATATCCCTGAGCATTTCATGTTTTTGTAGCTACTGAAAACAATACTTTATTTCAATTTTAGGTTTTTTGTTGTTAATACATTTGATTCTTGCGTATTGCCATTTTATCACACCACCTTGAAAAGCTCACATGTTAGTTCTGGTAACTCTTTTGTAGAGTCATTAGGATCTTCTACATAAGCAAACAAGTCATATGTGAATAAAGACAGTCTTAAAAAAACACCAGTTGCGACTTCTGGCAAAATGGTGCTCTAAGCAGAAGCACCACGCCATCCCTCCACAACAAAGATCTGAAAAACTAAGCCGAACAGAGAAAACAACAATCCTGAAACACTAAAACATAAAATGAAGAGATAAAGAACTCAGCCAAGCACCAAATGCAGTGAGAAAACTGACAGAGAACAGAGAACGAGGAGAGATTCATGCAGAGGTCCCCTACCAGCTAACGCAGTGTGGAACCACCGTCTCGGACTCCTATCGGAGACCAGCAAACGGGGTATGAGAAAGCAGCTTCAAGGAGCTTCCAGCGGGAGACAGAACAACCGGTAATTTGCGATATATGCTTTCCCACCCCCCACCCTTCTTCACCCCCACTCCGCCTCCTCTGCTTCCTCCGGCCACAATCTCTTCTCCAGGAAACACTGGCTGCTTGGATTCCACACACCCAAACGGGCCAGCTCTCTGAGTGCCATTTGTTGGCTGCTGGTGTTGTTTTTTTCCACTTCTTTTGATTTCTTCCTTACCTCTCACCACCTCGCCATCCTTTCGCTCAAATACGTGGCTCCGTGCGCCATGTTTGCTTCTTCCTGAAGGTCTGTGGAGCTCCATTCAAGTGTGGAGCTGCTTCCTGGTCTAGGCTGCCATGCTGGGGGGATCCCAGGGCTTTTGTTCGTTTGTTTGTTTTGAATTCTTTGTTTGTTTTCATTTCTTTTTCTTGAGTTGGGAGCCCTTTCTCACCAGGCGGTGCTGCGTGGCAAGGAGATACCCCCTCGGCTTGCACAGATGTGCGGAGGGATCCCTGAGGGCATTTATTTTTTCATTTTTTTTCTGTTTTTTACGGGTCTTATCTTGTTCTTTTTTTTAAATTTGTTTTGATTTCTTTTCCCTCTTTTTCCCTTTTTGTCTTTCTTCATTACCCAGTTTCTCATCTCTCTATATCTTCCTTCTCTTTCTGTTTCCTGAGGACCTGGAGTTGTATACCTCTACACCTTCTAGCCAGGCTGTAATGCACCACCTGAAAGTGACTTCCCCAGACCTCATAGGTGAACCGGTGGGATCCCTGGGAACTTTGCTGTCTTTAACCTTTCTGATTTTTATTTATTCAGTCTTCTCTTTTCTTTCTCTTCCCCTTTCTGTTTTTCTCCATTTCGTAGTCTCTCATGTCTCCACTCCAACGGCAAGCTCCCCCTGGCATTTTTTTGGTTGGTTGTAAGTTTTTGGCTCCTGTTCCTCTGTCCTCTCTCCCATATCTATCTTAGCTCCACAAATAACAATCTTCCCACTATATCCTGCCTACCTGCACTGTGCGCTTAACATCACACCATGAAGCAGCACAGGCACGGCCTACTGGAACCTGCCTTGCACTGATTACTGACCAGCCCTGGTGGCTGTAGTAAGATCCACAAACAACCCATCCCAGTAACTTCTCTTAGGTTAGGAGTGCCCTGCCGTACCATATCTGAGTGACTGATCCTGCCAATTGGAGAAGGAGGTGAAAAGTATTGTGGCCACAGATGAGCAAATAGCAAAGAACACACAGTCTGCCTGCTCAGACATAGTCAAATTAAAAAAAAAAAGGGATGAAACAAACAAATCTACAATCAATAAACGAGAAAAATAACTACTGAATGCCATGAAGACAGCAGACAATATCAAAACATTTACAAAAACAGGACACGATGGTTCCAGGAGGCGTCCAAAATAAAACACCAGGTGACTCTCCAGTGGAAGAAAAGGCACTAGAACTACCTAATATGGAATTCAAATCTCTAATACTCGGAATTCGCCAAGAACTGAGGCAAAAAGCTGACAAAAATGAGGAAAAAATAGACAAATTCATGGAAAATACAGACAAAAAATTGGAGGAATTCAAGAAAATAATGCAGGAACAAAATGCCAAAATAAATTCACAACCATAAATTATACAAAGACAACAATTAGAAATCCAAAAGATAAACAGCAAGTTTTCAGAAATAGTGTCATAGAAGGGCTGAGAAGCAGATATGAAGGAGTGGAAGACAGGATCACTGGAATTGAAGACAAACACTTGGATACAACTCTGTTTGGGGAAAACTCAGAAAAAAGAACAAAGAAAAATGAAGAGACCCTTACAGTTACGTGGAATACAATCAAAAGGAAAAATTTTCGAGTGATTAGAGTTCCAGAACAGGGGGAGAAAATAGAAAATACAGAGAGGATCACTGAAGAAAACTTCCCCAATACCATGAAAGATGAAAAGCTGGCTATCCAAGAAGCTCAAAGAACCCCATATAGGTTAGACCCCAAAAGAAAATCACCAAAGCATATCATAATCACACTCGCCGAAACCAGAAACAAACAAAGAATCCTGAGAGCAGCTCGAGAAAAACAAAAAGTCACACAGGAGAAACAATACGACTAAGCTAAAATTATTTGCTGAAGCCAAGCAGGCAAGAAGGCAATGGGATGACATATATAAAACCTTGAAAGAAAAAAACTGCCAGCCAAGAATAATATATCCTGCAAAACTCTTGTTCAAATTTGATGGTGAAATAAGGTGATTTCCAGATAAACAGAAATTAAGGGAATATGTAAAAGTAAAACCAAACTTACAAGAATCATTAAAGGGAGTTCTTCAATCTGAGGACAAACAACTTCAGCTGACAGGCAGAATCTAGGATGCAGGATTGTACCAGCCAGATTCCAATCTAGGAAATGACCTCTCGAGGACTATCCAAAAGCAAATGAAATATAACAGGGAATCAGAGCAGTTAATCAGTAAATGACAACAACATCAAAACAATAGAAGAGGGAATAAACAGCACAGATATAGAACCTTGTAATGGAGAGAAAGGAAAGGCAATACCAAGTAAAGGTAGACTGATTCAAACTTAGAAAGATAAGAGTAAAATTCATGGTAACCACAAAGAAAGTTGGCAAACATACTCATAAAAAATGAGGAAAAATATAAAGTCTCAGCAAAAACAAAACCTACAAAAACAAGACATGAAAAAAATCCACTAACAAAAGTAACTCAGCACAAGAGAGTAAGAAGAACAAAGAAAACTTCAGCAGTACAAATGACAGCAAAAAAAACCCCACATCTATCAATAATTACACTGAATGTAAACGGACTCGATGCACCCATAAAGAGACAGACAGTGACAGAATAGATGAGAAAACAGGATGCATCAATATGCTGTCTACAAGAAGCACACCTTAGAAACAAAGATGTGAATTTATTAAAAGTCAAAGGTAGGAAAAAAATATATCAAGCTAACAACTACCAAAAAAGAGCAGGAGTGGCAATTCTAATCTCAGATAAAATAGACTTTAGAACAAAATCTACCATAAAAGATAAAGAAGGACACTATATAATGATTCAGGGGACGATCCATCATGAAGACATAACGATAATAAACATCTACACAACCAAAGACAGGGCTCCAAAATACATAAAACAAACTCTAACAACACTGAAAAGAGAAATTGACAATTCCACAAAAATAGTAGGAGACTTCAACAGATCACTCGAGGGAAAAGACAGAACATCTAGAAAAAAACTCAACAAAGATACAGAAGACCTAAAGGCACAATCAGCCAACTTGACCTCATAGACATATATTGAACACTGCATCCAACCGCTGCAAAGTACACATTCTTTTCCAATGCACATGGAACGTTCTCCAGAATAGACAACATCTTAGGCCACAGAGCAATCCTAAACAAGATCCAGAACTTTCAGATAATTAAAGTATCTTCTCTGACCACAATGCCATCAGGGTAGAAATTAACAATAGAAAGACCAAGGGAAAAAGATCAATTAAATGGAAACTGAATAATACCCTGCTTACACATCACCGGGTAATAGAAGAAATCAGAGATGGAATCAAAAATTTCCTAGAATCAAATGAGAATGAAAACACATCCTACCAAAACCTTTGTGACACAGCAAAGGCAGTCCTCAGAGGACAATTTATAGCAATAGATGCACATATCAAAAAAGAAGAAAGGAAAAAATTCAAAACATTAACTACAGAACTCAAACAAATAGAAAGAGCACAACAAAAAAATCGCACAACCGCAGGAAGAAAGGAAAGAGTAAAGATCAGAGCAGAAATAAATGAAATAGAGAACAGAAAAACAGTAGAAAGAATCAACAAAACCAAAAGTTGGTTCTTTGAAAGAATCAACAAAATCGCCAAACCACTGGCCAGAGTGACAAAAGCAAAACAGGAGAGGACACAAATAACCCAAATAAGATATGAAATGGGGGACATTACAACAGACCCAACTGAAATAAAAAGGATTATAACAGAATATTATGAAAAACTATACCCCAACAAATTTGAAAACCTAGAGGAAATGGATAAATTTGTAGAAATACACAGCCTACCCAAACTACAAAAAAGTGTTGTTGAAAATCTGAACAGAGCCATAACAAGAGAAGAGATTGAACAGGTAATTAAAAAAAAAAAAACTCCCAACCAAAAAAAGCCCTGTCCATATGACTTCACTGGAGAATTCTACAAAACATTTACAGAAGAGCTTGTACCAATACTACTCAAGCTATTTCAGAGCATAGAAGAGGAAGGAACACTTCCAAATTCATTCTATGAAGCCAGCATAATACTGATACCAAAACCAGTAAAGACATCACAAAAAAAGGCAATTACAGACAAATATCTCTCATGAATATAGATGCAAAAATTCTGAACAAAATTCTAGCCAGTAGAATTCAGCATCATATCAAAAACATAATACACCATACCAAGTAGGAATCATACCAGGTATGCAAGGATGGTTCAACATTAGAAAATCAATCAACGTAATCCACCACATAAATAAAAGGAAAGAAAAGAATCACATGATCATCTCAATTGATGCAGAAAAGGCATCTGACAAAGTCCAACACCCATTCCTGATAAAAACTCTCAATAAAATAGGTATAGAAGGGAAATTTCTCAACATAATAAAGGGCATCTAGACAAAACCAAAGGCCAACATCATTCTTAATGGAGGCTGAAAACATTCCCCTTGAAAACAGGAACAAGACAAGGATGCCTTTTATCACCACTCCTATATAACATTGTGCTGGAACTTCTAGCTAGAGCAATAAAGGAAGAAAAAGAAATAAAGGGCATCCAAATTGGTAATGAAGAAGTTAAACTGTCCCTGTTTGCAGATGATATGGTACTATACATAGAAAACCGTAAAAACTCCACGAGAAATCTACTGGAACTAAAAGAAAGATTTAGCAGTGTAGCACGATACAAGATAAACGTTGAAAAATCAGTTGGATTCCTATACACCAATAAGGAGAACGATGAAAAGGAAATCAGGAAAACAATACCATTTATAATAGCCCCTAAAACTATAAAATACTTAGGAATAAATCTGACCAGGGATGTAAAAGAACTATACAAAGAAAACTACAAAATACTATTTCATGAAACCCAAAGGGATCTACATTAATGGAAAAACATACCATGCTCATGGATAGGCAGACTCAACATTGTGAAAATGTCAATTCTACCCACAGCAATTTACAAATACAACGCAATCCCCATCCAAATACCAACAATATTCTTCAAAGGGATGGAAAAACTAATCATTAACTTTCTATGGAAAGGGAAGAAGCCCCGAATAAGTAAAGCACTACTGAAGAAGAAGAAAAAAGTTGGAGGACTCACACTACCTGACTTGAGAACCTACTATACAGCTACAGTAGTCAAAACAGCCTGGTACTGGTATAGTGACAGATACTTTGACCACTGGAACAGAATTGAGAACCCAGATGTAAATCCATCATCCTACAGTCACCTGATCTTCAACAAGGGCCTAAAGTCCATCAAAAGGGGAAAATACGGTCTTTTCAACAAGTGGTGCTGGTAAAACTGGATATCCATCTGCAAAAAAAATGAAACAGGACTCATACCTCACGCTGTATACAAAAACTACTTCAAAATGGATCAAAGACCTGAATATAAAGCCTAAAAGTATAAAGTTCATAGAAGAAAAAATAGGACCAACACTACAGGCCTTAACACACGACATTAACAGGATACAAACCATAACCATCAACGCACAAATCCCAATAGATAAGATAGATAACTGGGATCTTCTAAAAATGAAACAACTATGCTCTTCAAAAGACTTAACCAAGTTATCTCTGAGGTTCACTGTTCAGTCTGGGAGTGGACAGCCCCATAAAACCAAATGGGATTAATGAGGTACAGTAGTCCAGTGACAAGGGCTAGGAGGCAGAAGGGGACAAGGAAGCTGGTGATAGGGAACCCAAGGTTGAGTAAGGATATTGTTGATGTGTTGTGAGATTGTTAACCATTGTCATAGGGCAACATGTGTAGTAACTGTTAAATGAGAAACTATTTTCTTCTGTAAGCCTTCATCTTAAGTGAGAATAGCAGCACAATTGGAAGAGCGTATTCAATGTCACTGAACTGTGCATGTAGAAATTTTTGAAATGGTATATCTTTGGCTATGTGTATTTTCACCAAAAAAAAAAAGGTTGAGAAGTTAGAAGGTTTTCATTTTGTGGGGTTGTTACCCAATGTCATAAAACTATATGTGTACTACTTTTTAGTGAGAAACTATTTGTTCTGTAAGTCTTCACCTGAAGTAGAATTAAAAAAAAAAAAAAAAAAAGACTTCACC